>JAVUPR010000376.1:0-2577509 GCA_036785695.1 Gentiana straminea | reverse complement strand
ATGTTAGGAAATCTATGGAAATGCAAGTAGAATTAAAAAAATTTATTTCCTTTAACCAGGACCGACTTCGTTTAAGCAACAAACATAATAAGATAGTAGACGGTGGTTACCTTGCTTGATCTAAAAGATTCAGATGTTTTGGACCGCCCAAGCGTCAGTAGTGGTACAGGGCCGAGCCGCTCAAGCGCCCGGGCCCAGACCGCTAGTCCACACCAACAACCCACCGGAATCCACCATTGGATTGCTACTAGAAAACTTGGTTGCTAGACCGACCTTTTCTCTCTCTCTCTCTCAAATCTCTCTCTAAGAAGCTCTCTATTTTTCACAAGAAACTAGCTATTAGTCTCTTGGAATTTCAGGATGCAGACAAAAGAAAGCTAGCCAACCTCTCTCTTTCTTATATAGGTGTTAGGGTGCTCTCTCATGTCTCCCAATCTGATTGGGATTAGCTTCCTAGTAGATTGAGTGAAAAAAAACATTTTCCTAATAAAATAAAATAAATATATTTGATTGGATTTATCTCATTAATATTCAATATCTTATATTAAATATTTTTTCAAGATATATATTTAACAATATCTTATATTGGAATATATCTTTATCTTATTATCATAAATCTATTTTTCTTTCAAAATCAATTAATATCTAATATTATTATATGGTAATCACATTAATAAAACGTTGTACAATCCAAGTATATCTTATACACATTGAAAGTGGCGCCCCATATACCAATATTTTGTCATCCGGAAATATTCTTTAATTAATATAATGCTATGATTAATTAATTTATAAAATACATGTGTATCAATATACACAATATATAGTTTGGACTTATACATATACATTATATGTTTTTTTAATTAATCAACATAATTAATATCTTGTATTATATTTATTCATAATAAATATATACCACCATATTAATTTATCACTATAACACTTTAGTAGCCTAGGATAAAACTTTCCTTATTTGGTTATCGCTATAACCGTATTTTAATCCGGCTAGATGTTCTTATGTGTGGACCCGATAGGCTTCCGAATATGTTCGTCGTAGACACAAAGTGCAAATTATGAAAATGCCCTTCATACCTAACGATCATGGAATAGCGTATAAGAACACACCGTGACCCCCAATCATCGGATGAGTCAAATACAATGACTACTACATTTCATGTGAAATAGTTATCATGTAGATAGAATCCTCTATCGCTGTAATAATATCCATACGGTCGAGCCGCCGACTCTTCGAGTGTCTAAACGTCAACGACCGTATCTTATAATCCCGATATCCTATTCTCTCGAAGCAACTCATTTACTTCCACTTTGAAAATATTCACGAGAGTAAGACATTCCCGTTAAAAAGGCCCTTTCGGATATTCACTCCTATCGATAGGGCACGCGATTCTCGGATGACCAAACATGTATACTCCGCATTCTTCGCATTCACACCCAATCACTACCGTACACCGCCCCGTGGCGCGGCGGGAAAACCCAACACAAGAACAAAGTATGACAACCCACACCGTGATGCCAAGTAGACTCCGGGCCTAAGGATACCATTACACAACTCGTCACATAGTGTAACACTTACCATATGTAAGTGGGTCACTTACCACACGCATTCTCTAATACACGGGCACGTACGGGGTCCGAAGTGTTTCTACACTTCGATAGATGAGATCTATCCAAGTTCTCATAAAGACAGAAGACATCTAATACGCGCTAGCATGTTTTGTTTTAAAATCTACGCCGGGAACGCAGCGGAATTGAAAATTTTATTTCCTTTTACCAAGATCAACTTCGTTTAACACATAAACAACAAGCTGGTGGGATTTGTGGTTACCTTGCTTGATCTAACAGATCGACGCTAAGACCGTCTAAGGAGGAGTAGCTGTGCACGGAGCCGCCCTAGTGTTCGGCCTCTACCCTGCTAGTCCACATGAACAATCCATTGGAATCCATCTTATTGGATTAAGCTACTAGAAAACTCGGCCGCGTAGACCGTAATTTTTTTTTCTCTCTCAAAAATGAATTTCAGGAAGTTCTCTATTTTTCACAAGAGACCGTTAGTCTTTTTTAATTGTAGTTGTACCTATAGGGTATGGTGCAATTCTTCACTGTTCCAAATCTGATTGGGACTAGCTTCCTAGTAGACTGTATGAAAGAAAACCTGTTACTAGTAAAATAAGGAAAATCTCCTTTTGATTGATTTATCTCATTTAATTCTAATATTCTATATTAAATATTTCCAATATATTGTCAATATCTTATATTGACTATATTTATCTTATTACCATAAATCAATTTACACATGTGTGCAAATCTATATTTATTAATATTTTCAATAATAATATTATGATAATCTTATTAATGAAATTGCACAATTCAAATGTATCCTATACACAAACCTACTTACGCTCATTTTTCTAAATAATTGGCATCCGGAATATTCTTTAATTACGATATAATGCTATGATTAATTAATTTGCAAAACCCATGTGTATCAATACATACACACTAATTTCGACACACAAACACACGTGTATATTTAATTAATCAATGATAGTTAATATCTTGTATTATATTTATCTTCCATAATAAATAAATACCACCATATTAAATGTACTATTTACAACCTTCATAGTCTCGTGATAAACTTTCCTTATTTGGTTATTGTCTATAATCACATTTCTTAATCCGGATAGATGTTCACAGGCGTGATCCGATAGTTTTCCGAATATGTTGGCCGTAGGCGTAGCGTGCACTATAAAGTAAAATGCCCATGGCGTTTTCGTGACTAATGATCACGGGACAACGTCTTCAGCAACACACCATGACTCCTAATCATTCCAGTTATGCTTCAAATGCAATGAGCTACTACCTTTCATGTGGAACAATTACCGTGTAATTTACAATCCTATCATTGTAATAACATCCCATACGGTTGCACGTTTTATGTCAAACATACAACGACCTTTATCTTATAGTCCTGATATCAAGCTCTCTCGAAGTAACTTCATTTAGCTTCCACTTTGAAAAGATTCATATTTATAAGATACATTCCTTCTGCAGAAGTCTTCTTTCGGATATTTACCCTCATCGATATGGTACGCGATTTCTAGACTACCAAACATAGTATACTCCGCATTTTTCTCATCTTAAAGATTGTTATCCCAATCACTACCGCATGACCGCCTGCAAGTTATGTGTTCCTCAATAGTGTCAAAGCATGACAATCCACACCGTGAGGCGCGTGTAGACTCCGGTCCGAAGGATAATATATACAACCAATACATAGTGTGACAATGGAATCCGCGGGTGGATCACTTAACGTACGCATTCTTCGAATACACGTCCACGCATTGTACGGTCCAAGTTGTTCCCACACTCTCCCTATAGCCGAGATCTATCCCCGCCCTTAAAGACAATATCTTTATCACGGTGTTAGTTCGTTCATACTATCAATGCCCCTGCTTACACAGTACATCACCTAGTAGACATTTACATCAAACGTATTAAAGTGATTAGAGATCTCATCTCAACCATACCGCCTATCACAGCTTCTCTATCATAGTTTAGTTACCAAGCACGTTATCGCGAACAATTCACAATTGGTTCTTAGAAATAATGCCAATATGATGTTTGTTAAAAGCCTATTTTATATATCTACAAACATAATAGCTAGTAGAAATGATCCCACTGTCGGATCCCAGTCTAATCCCGATTAACAAGGAAATACTATTTGGCCACAATCTCCTACTACCTAAAACCAATCACTCGTACACACAAGACCAAGTTAAAACACAAGAATCTCAGTGCAATGATCGCAATCAGGCCGAGCTACATGAACGGATTGTTATCCATGGGGACTCGTACTATCTTCATATCACATGCTCCAAGTTGACCAAGTCAAAGCAACTCGCCTCAACACACACATGAATCTCCGAAGAGACCCCCGGTCCTTGCTTCAAGCAATGAATCCACTTACTCGCTGATCAGAGAAAAGGTAGAAGAACCCAGTACAAGGTTCGTGTGAATGAACCCCTTAAGGACTCATGTACTTCTCTCCGCCTTCATGCTTCCATGGTACTACCGTGTTTTTGCCTAGTTGTGTAATCACAAAGGACTCAAAGCTAAGTAACATTTCAAAATTACCTGCGTATCACTTAATCAAAGTGAATGCAAACCCGTAATCGTAGCTCCCACTTGCCTTCATAAGACTCAGGATACAACCGTATATCTACGTTTATTCGCTTCCAAGCTTTGATAAATTTGTTAAGAAACCATCTCTTAACTTGTTTAAGGATGTTCTCGATATTCACTCGTATTTATCTTCTATACTTGTTTCATGACTCTTCATGAAGTATGCGTAAATATCCGGCATTATTTTTATGATGGATCATATATCATATGTGATAAAGGAAACCCTTCCACAAGCATCATCTTTCACCTTTATCTTTAGGACAAACGTCCCCCAACATAGATAGATCTTTATGAACACGTTCGCGTATCCCCTCGTCGCGATTTCATTCTAAACCTGCGTAAAGCATCACATCTATATTGGTAAACTCAATTTAATATGTGCGAAATCTATCATCATAGATTCTTATTTCCAAAAATAATATCCGCTAATCCAAGTGCTTTCAAAATAACTTTAACTACCAAACATTAATTAATTATGACATGGAGTGATAATTCTTGAGAGAAATATCCAATACCTTACTCAAAAACCGTAACACTGTCCCACTATCCATATTGCACATGGGGCATATCCCTTCTTTTGATTAAATCAAACTCCTTTGATTATCAAACAAAGAAATCATCTGAGAAACTTATTTTGAGTCCATAAATGGATCTCATGGGCTCACATATCATGTTATCGTCTATGAACATCGAGTCAAGTTCTTCCGCCTACACCGTCTTCAACACTATCATATAGCCACATACGAAGTTATAACAAGCATACTCTAAATAAACAATCGGGCTCAAGGCATAAAGATAATTACAAGGTTTACACCCCGTACCCTTCAGCCATCACTATAGCCTCACGGTAATCATATTATTATCCACGCTGTAATTTTCTGGACATTCCCTCTAGGTAAGACAGACTAGGGTTCACAACCTCGGTTGTCACCGATGGAATCTAATTCAGACATTATGTTCTTAGCCCATATCTCTCAATCTTGCCTTTCTCAAACATTCCTTCATAAGTCGTGAGATATCTAATTCATTGGGACAACATACCAAGCCTCTTTGGGCTTCGAGGTTATCCATGTATATATGTAACTCAGCACCGAGCAAATATTCTACACCTCATCGCTATGGCAAATGCCGCGCACGTCGTCCTCCAGAAGGATGAGCACTCCTTTGTAGTTCTCAAACTCTTTTGAGATCCGATTCACTCCCACCGTTTCTTTTGGAAAGAAAAACTTCCTTTAGAAGATGGCATAAGCGCAGACAAACATTTTGCTCCGCGGACAAGTAAATAATAACCGCAGCGTGTCACTAAGACATTCCACAAAGTTGCATAATCGTATTAGGGTTCAATCCGACTTTGCTTGCGGACAACTTCAAATCATCGGTTAAGATAGATTCGACATTATCCTCTTCCACATTCAATATGGAATTCATATTCAACCTTTATTCTTCGGAAGTATAAGGGCTTCATCCTTAAACGGGTAAGGGATACTTCGCATGGCTTGCGTCACATCTTTATCATATAAAGTGTTGTTTCCATTTCTGGGAACTCAATCTAATTGCGTATCCTTAAGATAGGTATCCTTCAAAGGGAAGAATCTTATTCTTTTTTTGAAGCGCGCCTTTTGAAAACACCCCTTCAGTATTAATTGCTTCAATCCAATTGGAAGATTAATTCCTAAATGATTTAACATATCGTTGCTTCCGCTTTCATTAATACCAAAGCATCGGAGTACTCCATCAAATATGTAGTCTCCTTGTTCTATAACTATTTAATGGATTGTTTTGGCCATTGCTTATTTTAAAAGGATTAAAATTACTTAACCAATATTTGAGAACGTTTCAAAAGGTAACAAATAATTTGGCTCACTAATCGAGAATAAAATACAAACAAAAGTTTGCTACAACTACAAATATAAAATGAAAGATAAAAGAAAGTTGTTGTTTATACACGCAAAATCAAAATGGTCTTTTTATCAGTAGATTTGCCCCACCAGTCAACTACTCCCAATTGAATTTCGTAAGAATCTTTCAAAAACTCTTTATGGCCAAGATCCTATCTCGGGTTACCCCGATTCCCGACGAGGTCCGATCAACAGTACACACCGAAAGGTATGTAACACTTACCAATCACATCTCTATGGTGACTCTTGGTGGTTGGACTAGTCAACTAATTGGACAATTCACCTCGAGACATGGTAGTCAACCCCTTGCCTCTATGGCCACACCGTCCCCGACGAGGGCCAATCACCGCAATACTTCCCAGTCAAAAGTCGACAACTCAATATTCGCGCAGATCTCACACGATCATATCTCAACACCCACTTCTATATACCCGAGCAGGGGGTCAACTCCCCGACGAGGGCCGATCGCCAGATCCGAACAAAGGCTCTTTACCGTCACTATAATATTGGGAGACAATATTTCGAATTGATTTTTGTCGTAGAAGTATTTACGTAAATTAATTCACTTTAATTAATTCTAATTACGGTCTCATCAAATATATCTCATCTCTATAGACATACATCCCACACATTTATCTAGATCGTTCCTAGTCAGCGCATATCGTATCATATAAAATAAATACAAGCACAAAATAAATAAATGCGTAAAGTAACCGGTATGATCATGGACTTTTCTCCTAAAAAGTGTTTCGAATACAAACCGACGAAACCGCAGTCACAAATCAAAGGATAGCCGCAACCGCCAATATGATCTTAATGCGCCATTCTCCAATGAGATCTTTATTCTTCTTTCTTTGGTCTCCATCTTCCTCGCTCCATTCTCGTTACATTTAATTCCTATCTTATAAAATAAATACACGCCTAAAACGGGGGGAGCCAACGGGGAAATGGGATAAAATCAGTAAAATAAACTATGTCACGTTTTTCATAACGGCTTAGGACAATTTTTAAACCAACAAAAAAATTAAATCATTCACATCTAACCTATCGGTCAAGTCCACGATCAATCCGTGGTCCATATAATCATATTATATCTATTTATATCTAATCCATACAATAACATTTTATGAAAAGATAAAATTAAAATTTTAACTATTTATTATCTTAATTAATCAATTAACGTTTAATCTATTAAATAATTTTATCCAATCAATTAACTAATTAACATTTAATTAATTAAATGATTTTAATCGAAATAAATTTAACGATTATTTTTAAACCGATTTTAATTTTAATTTTAATAAATTAGAACTATTCCAAAAATAAATCAAAATTAAAATTATGTCTCTTTGTTTCTTTCCTTTTGATTAAGTAATAAAAATGCGCATGCCTTTAGTTTCAAAACCAAAAGACATCTTGCTTACAACCAAATTTGATGTTTAGTTCGTCACTTTCCAAAATAAAAATTTTGGAAAGTACTTTGTGCAGTCTAAGCTTTTACAAATCAAATAAATATCGATGGCCATTGCGCCATTCTCAAAATCCTGGAATATTTGGAAAGCGCCAAAATAATTTTGGTTTAGGCTCGACCACTTTCCAAAATCAAAATTTTGGAGTGTTGGCCTGCTGTGCAAAAACTTTTCCCAAATCAAATATTTTTGAAAGTGGCCTAGAAACTCATTCCAAAACAAAGTTTGGAAATGTCATTATTATTTAATGCCATGTGAAGAATTCCAATTATAATGGCTATTGGAACCATTTAGTTAGTCACATGATTACGTAACTAAACAAAGGAGAAATGGTTACCAATCGTAATCCATGAACCATATTGAATCGCAAAAGAAATACAAAACAAAAATTTGGAGATCCGCCACACCGCATTGACGGTCAATCGTGAGTCCCGGCGCAGTTGCTCGTCGCCACCGCCGCCGACCAACCGCCGCCGGTGGTGGTGCTACCGCCGATCGGCCGAGCACCACGATCTCGTTTTTTTTTCTTTTCTTTTCATGTATCACTTTTGCGAATAAAAAATCTTTCATCTTTTAATTATGTGATTTAAACGATAAAATTAACTTCGCAAAATAACATGCTTATTGCTTAAGCTCGAAGCTCGCTACGATACCACACTCGTTAGGAAATCTATGCGGGAACGCGAGAGGAATTCAAAAATTTATTTCCTATCGACTCGTATATACTACTTTTATATGATTAAATATACGTTATATTATTATGTTTTATCAACGAATTCTATATAAAATATATTAAGATGATATAAATAGTATGAAATGTTAATCTTATAGTTTAGAGTAAAGTTAGTAGTAAAACTTAGTAATAATAGTGAAAAGTTATCATTTTGTACCGATTTTAGTAAATTGGAATGTCGTATGTCGCATTTACGTGGGTATTTGTGGTATTTTATTGCAGATGTATAAGCCAAGAACCCGAGAATCGACATTTTGAAGTATAATCATATCTCTGAAAGGATTTAGAGAATGTCACGAGCTTAAGTGGTCAATCGAATTGCTTAAGTGGTCAAGTGGTCAATCGAAGTGGTCAAGTGGCTAATCGATTCGATTTAGTGGTAATCGAGAAATATCTTCGACAAACGAATGGCTCATCAAAACGACATTTTCTCGAAGAAGAGTCATCCATGAAAGTTGTAGATTTTTCCGAGAGCTTTCCAATGCCTCTTGAATCATGTTGTTTGAGATCCGCAACTGAGATATGAATTTTAGAAGTTTTATTCCAAAATATATAATTTATATCCAAAAATTGGAAATTAAGGGAGATGAATGTGATTACACCGGCCCAGTCCGGATATGACCCGGCCCGTGTCCGGCCTTCATCCAAATTTCTATAGAAGGAGCACGGTCGTGCAGCGTATCGAATGTACCAATATATATATATATATACATATAGCATATATATATATATATATATACATATCTTCTCTTCTCATTTTCTTTCTTATTTAGTAGTTGTAAATAGGCCTTATGCCAAAAATAATAATATCGTAGTATTGTTGTAATGCTCGGGAAATTATCCAAGTTCGGTGTTGTTGAAGTCGTTGTAATATCCGGAAGAATACGACCTCTGATTCAGCATTTGTAATCGGGTAAAATTTCTAAAGTATTTACGTTTGTTATGTTTGTTTTTATCTTTTTAGTCGTTATAATGTTTTTAGGCTAAATCTAATAACTAGCCAAAGTTATGTAATCATTTTATTTCGATCTTTTGGTAAAGGAATGTTGTCTAAGTAAAATTTTACCAAAATTGAGTTAATTGAATCTTTTTCTATTTTGCAACGTATTGATAATATTCGTATTGACGTAATTAACCAAGATGAATCGCAACATATAACCTAACGAATGAATCCACCAGATAAGTTAGGATATGAGATAAAAGATAGAAAAAAACCGGAGGGTAAAATTGGCCGTGTTAAAGCGTGACAAATGTAATCCTATTTCCTACCCGGTGCGTACTGTCTTGGGAAAGATGAATCTTATTATTAATTTGTGCTCAAGATCGTAATAATGTTAAAATCAACGGTTTAATTGAAACTAACACCCGAAAGTTAAATCGATCCGCGACAACCCGAGCCTTTTTTAATAACATCGTCGTCCGACAAACGGAATAACCTCTTTTATCCGGGGTAGATTTGTACTCGGTACCGTTCGACTAACCGAGATTAGTACTGGGGCGTTTGATGTAGATTAAACTCGATGACAACCGACATATGACAATTTCATACGCTCGTGTGAGGATGAATTGTTAACCTCTGTGGAGTGCACCATTTCATTTACTCAATTGGACCCTAATATAAAAGGAAAGATCGAGCACAATTCCGTTTACCGAAAAAGATCGTATAAATCAATTATATAAATTTTGACTAGTTCTATAAAATTATCCGTCTAGTCTATTATTATAAACTATATATTGGTATATATATATATATATATATATATATATATATATATATATATATATATATATATTTTACAATCCATGTACATCTATATATATTTATATATCTATATATATTATATTAGAATAACTTTTAAATTACGCATTTACTTTACTCGTTAAGTAGAATAGTAGTAATCTGTATTTATAAAATTGCGAAGTTTGTAGATCGAGTTAATAACAACTTTTATGTTTAACCACACTTAAAAGAATTACCACGTTTCCGAGGATTCGACATATCGACTCACCACACTAGCACTATGATTTGACCCGGTACACTCGCTATCGTAAGGATTGTAACACTCTAGAAAACGTCCTTCGTCTTCTCGGCGCGCGTTGCCGGGAACACGTCGCTAATTTCTTTCTTTGTGTGTATATATGGTTACTACTTGTATTAGCTCAAAATTCTCGAGGATAAATCAACACTTTTTCTTATCTCATTTCTATTTTATTTTTTCGTTGGTATCTACTTTCTTTTAGTACCAATTTTCTTCTTCTATAAAACTCGAGCATTTTTCTATTTTCGTTAGTTGATGACCGAAGCGGTAAAGCCTTCACTTACTCCTTATAATCCCGACATAAACGCTTACGAAAGGCGCTTACGAATGTAGAGTAAACGTGGTCAAACCAACGCTTAGGACACCTTGGAAAATCTCCAACGGAATCATCTTCTAATAAAAAATACAGTAAACGGGTCGAAACTAGTGACGAAACAAATGAACAAAGTAGGCTAGATCATGCTCCGGGCATGGACAAAACCCCCGTAACCCTATTAATAATAATCAAAATCATAATAATAGAAATAATCAAGATCGGAACCGTAATAATCGTAATAACCCACCAAACCCGAGACCTATCATCGTGATCAAACCATAAGAAAGAAACCAGTACTAATAATCCCATACTTTTACCCAATGAAGGAGTCGAATAATTTCGAAATTAAATCTCATCTTTTTGGTTTAATTGACACAAGAGCCCAATTCCTAGAGAGATGATGAAGATCCACATCATCATCTCTATCTTTTTTGAAGAACTCGTGCAATATTAACCCAAAAATTCATGGTGCTCATAAGAACTAACGAGGATGACTATGTTTCCTTTTTCTTTAAAAGGGACGAGCCCGAGATTGATTTATGTCTCTTCCACATCATTCACTTACTAGTTGGGGAGGATATTCAAACTGAATTTACCGAAACAATATTTCACTCCAGACGAAATTTGGAATTAAAAAAGTCGAGGTTGCTAACTTTAGACAGTGGATCCGAAGAAACGCTTGGGAATGCCTAGGAAAGATTTAAAAAATTGTTAAGAGCTCCTCGTCCCGACCATGGTTATTCCTTAGATAGGCAAATTCAACTTTTCCGTCGTAAATTAAGAAAAGATTCACGTGCGGTATGTAGATCATGCATGTGGTGGTTCTTTAATGATGAGTGAAGCTCAAATAGTTTACGATGCTATAGAAAGATTTCAAAAATAACAAAATGTGGGAAACCGGTTCTAGCACCGTAAAAGTAGCTTTGTGGAACGGAGAATGTACATCTAATACGGAAGTTCTCCAAAGCTTACATTTAGAAAATTTGAGTAGGAAATTTGATGGCCTACAATCGAACAAAAACCAAAGTTCGTAAAAATAGTCCACCAACCGAATACTCAAATCCGGATAATAATATGCCATTAGTGGATCGAAGAACCAAATGGGGATATTCAAGAGAGAGGTGAGTTTTCTTCGACAAAGATAGAATTTGAACAATGCATATTCAAACTCGTTTAATGCTATTAGAAGAGATCACCCTACTTTTCGATGGTCCGAAAACCCTAGTAAGCAAGGACAACCGCCATATCCAGCTCACAAGATAGGAATATGAATAATAATCAAGTTTATCAAAAAAATACATCTAATCGTAATTTACAATCATTACCTAGATCCCATCCTCAACATACCACTCAAAGTATACCAAGAACTCAAAAGTTCAACTCAACCTACGTAAGGAGTTGAAAAATGGGAAAAACTAATGGAAAATATGACGGGTGTAAGATCTACTCAAGCTAAGAATAAGTGGAAACAATGACTTCTATAGGTACAAAGTCTCTACAGGATTTGAGTTCAATGAAAACATCTATGAGTGGACATGATACTAGAATGAGAACGATAGAAGCCTCATTAAGGAATATGGAAGATCATTTAAGTAGGGAAGGTGAACGTAATAATGCGGTAGAACCTCCTGGAGCGATTACCAAGAAATACCGAAAGAAAAACCCAAGAGAGGTAAATGTTGTAGCTTACGAGGAAGTAGAAAACTCGTGGGGCAGTAATGGAGTAGAAAACTTCGAAATAATGAAGTAGAAAATGATTTAGATGGAAAAAATGATGAAACTAAAGATGAACTTGAATTCACTAATCGAGGGAAGAAAATTATAGAGAATTTCTTGAAAAGGAATAAGTTTGGAACCCGAGAACGAAGGTGAAAAATGGGTAAAAATCCCTAGGGATTTTGAAAGATCCCATGGATAAAGATTTAAGGACTTATTCAAGGAATATGTTAGAGATAGAAGATAATGAAAACAAGGATGAAAAACAAGAAGAACTCGGAAGGAATCTGAAGTAGAGATTGATTCGGGGAATGTTTTAAAAGAAAAACTCAAGTATCATGATACTTGGCGTTAATCAAGTAATACTCAAAAGTTTAAGGAGAAAGGAAAAGAGAAAATGACTTTGGGATCAAAGGTTATAGATTTAGAATCTTTACCTTACCCACCTAAAGACCAAATTAAAAAGATTAAACTAACCGATCGAAGTATGATCGTTTCGCTTGATACTTTTCGTCATATTCATGTTAATATCCTTGTTAACGAAGCTCTAATTAGTATGCCTCGCTTATGGAAAGTTTCCAAAGATATTCGTCAAACAAGAAAAAAATTAGAGGCAGTGAGGAATATGAGAATATATGCCTAAATGAAGAACACAGTTACATAGCGTGCTTTTGCGTATAAGTTACTCCACCTAACCTGAAAGATCTGGAAGTTTTACCATCCCAGGTGAAATTGGAGGATTTATGTTTAAGAAGGTCTTATGTGATCTTGGAGCTAGTATAAATCTCATGGCTCATGAGGATTATAAAGCTAGGCATAAAGAAAGCGTTACGAAGATCGAAATGACTTTGCAAATGGCGTATAGATCGATTAAATACCCTAAAGGGAATTAAATTATGAGGACATATTGGTTAAAGTAGACAAGTTCTATTTTTCGCATGAGACTTTGTAGTTATGGAAATGGAAGAAGGATATTCAAGCGCCACTTATCTTAGGTCGACCATTTCTAGCTATGCCAAGAAGAACTTTAATAGATGTCCGAGAAAGGAGAGTTAATTCCGAGAGTCAATCGAAGATGAAGTTGCTTTCAATATTTTCAAAGATAGACAAACCATCCCGTACATATCACCAAAATAATGTTCTTTTATGAGAAGATATTCATTCTTGTCTATGATATTCGCTACCAACTTTTGAAGACAGTATTTTAAGACGATGCTTAACTTTGTCTATCTATAAGCGAAGATGAAAGACACCGGAATTGAAAGAGATAATCCTTTCTCTAGATAAAGGAAGTTACTTACTTTTAAACCATACACTGGCATAAGTATTTGGAATTAGAACTAGGAAGGACTCAAGCTTCTTAAACCATCACCGGAAGATCCACCTAAGAATCTCTGGAATTGAAACGTTACCTTTAAATCAAGTATGCTTTTCTTGAAACTAATAATCTATTACCGGTTATTATTTCATCATCTTTAACTCGAGCAACATGAAGATCAATTACATTAGAATGTTGAAAAAGCATAAGAAAGCTTTTGGATGGGATGATTGCCGATATTCGAGGTATGTAGTCCCGAGATTTGCGTTCATAAGATAATTTCCGAAGGAAGATGCTAAACCTTGTATTCAACCGCACCGCCGCCTCAACCCAAATTTACTGCTTAATTGTTACAGAAAAAAGGTCATTGGGTTATTACGAAAGTAAACAGGGATAATTTTTCCCATATCGTATATGGTGTCGGGTAAGTCCAACTCAAGTTGGTACCAAAGAAAAGCGAGGTTTCACAAGTGAAGAGAATGAAAAGAATGAATGGATTCCGACAAGAGAGATTGCTATGTTATCGAATGTTGCATTGATTTTAGAAAACTAAATTATCATACTAAGAAAGATCATCATCCACTTCCATTCATAGTTCGGATGTTGGAACGTTTAAGTGGACATAAGTATTACCGTTTCTTAGATGGTTATTGTTGGACTTATTTCTTAGTTTTGATGATGAGTGCTGCACTAGCCGTTATAGTACAAAGGCAAAAAGATGTCAAGATCAAATGTATAGGCTTATTGTAGTTTGATTCATAAAATAGGTTTGATCAAACAAGCATCGTAATGGTCGTTCGAGCTTTATCGCCAGTGGTCGGTCCATATCGTAGGGTAGATAGGTCGGTAGGGGAGCTCAGTCGGAACTCGTTCATAGTATCGAAGATCGAAGACCGAGGGCTCAAAACCCGGCTACGAAGGCTAAGCGGATCAAACTTAGTAATTCTAAGTCAAGGATATGGGGATCGAATTTAGGCAAGTATGTGATGACCTAAACCGATCACATATACCTTGTAGGTAAGGTCCAAGTTCTATAAGTTGGATGATGTTTGGAACTTGTTTATAATTAAAAAGTGTAATCTAACTTCACAAATAAAATTTAGATAAAAGTTAAGTCACCGTATTGTATTTTATACACAAGCAAATTGGAGTTCGCCAGACTGACAGTATCTCTTAAAGCAGACCGATGAACTCGCTCGATAATATACCTCGATTAATTCAAGATTATTGGAAGATTACATGGATAAGGACGACCAACTACCTCGAACGTCCATTCAAAGAAATCAAAGGCCGAGATTAAAAGAACGTCGGATGATTCATATTTTTATCCATTGGATATAAGTCAAAGGGTGGACAAGAGACCGAACCGTCAAAAGGTATTCTCGACAAAGAAGTCGTAGGTCCCTATGAATAGTGACAAAAATGCAAATCGTAGCGGGACAAAAACAAAGAACGGTTACATTTGAATTTCAAAAACAAGTCACATGCATTCTTGCCTATAAATAGAGGTGACTTTCAACTCGAAACAAGATGATGAAAATTGATAAACTTTGAGGAGATATTTTCATTCGAAAATTTGAAAAACACCCCCCGCTTGAACATACCGAACTCAAAACCACCGATCCGGAGAAATTCTTCAAGTGTATTCTACATTCAAGCTACATCAAGCATGCACACTTGAAAAATCGCAAGCTGCCTGTGATTATATCATCCTAATCAAGGCTGGCCCAAATCTGAATCATTTACTTGATTCAATCTTTATTTTATAAAGAACTTCTGCTGAAGACGAGTGAAGCACTTTGGTGTGAGAGAGATTGTTGTTGTTTGTGGTGGAGGTGAAGAGGCAATCCTACCCACCTTCAAGGACCAGTGGAAGACTCGGGAGCAACAATCCTACATGTTCCCGAGTTTTCGGTTGTGAAACCATAGTTATTGGTGAAGGACAAGCAACTTAGGAATCTTTGTAACGGCTACATCAAAGATCTCTAGTGAATTTCCTCCAACATCACGGAGAAGAGTGGACGACGAGATTACACCACCTGGAACCACTATAAAGCTGCCTACTTACTTTCGCATTTACATTCGCACTTAGTTTATTTTACACATCAACCTCATCGAATCTAGCAAATCGAAATCACACACACTTGCACTATCCGAGTATCTAATACTTAGTATCATATTTAACAACAAGTATCAAGGCTTAATTTTGATATAATTCTGCTGCACAAATTCAGCAAACTCAACTTATCGGTAGACTACGTTTATCGTTATTATCGGGAAGTCTCGACGGACTCTGAAGTATCAAGGAGTCGCCGAAGTTGAGTAATTTGTTAACTCCAAAGTTTTAAGTGTTAAGTTTATTCACCCCCCCCTCTAAACTTAACCAAAGCCTTTTCAAGGGACCAACAATTGGTATCAGAGTAGTGCTTCTGTTCTGAAGTAATCCTACTTGTTGTGCTTGTGAAAATTCTTTGAAACTTTCTTTCAAGATACCGATTTTCAAAGACTTGCATCATGGACAACACCCATGCTAGAAGCTATGCGCGATGTGTTCTCTTGATAGATTTGATGAGTATAAACGCAAAAAATCGAATGCGAGGCATACCTTGATGCAACTCATGATGAGATGATGGATGTACTAGCCGATGGACCACCTGGAATCACCAAGGCAATAACGATGGGTGATACAAATGAGTACATTCCTAAGCCAAAAAGAGAATGGAATGCAGAAGACAGAAAAAGAGCAAACCTCAACAACATTGCTATTGATATCATTTATAGAACTTTGGATAGCAATATGTACATGAAGGTTAAAGATTGCAAAACTGCAAAGGAACTTTGGGACAAGATACATTCGATGTGTGAAGGCACTGATTCAATAAAGAAGAATAAAATCAGTGTGGCCAGAAAAAGGTTCCAAAAGTTCAAGATCTTTGCCAAATGAAACCATTGAGCAAATGGAATCAAGATTCAATGCAATCCCTGGATGAACTTACCCCGTCGAGTGTAAGTTATTCAAAGGAAGAAATAAACACCAAAATCTTGGAGGCTCTACCCGCAAAAGATGTTTGGAAAATGAAGGTGATTGCAATAGAAGAAATGAGAAAGTTGCATGAAGAAGACACCTTCAAATTGTTTTCAGATCTCAAAGCTTATGAATTTAGCAAAAAGCTTGTACGCGAGACTGAAAAGGAAGAGCCAAAGACCACGTGGTCGCTTCACATCAAGAAGAAACATCAGGAGGACAAGATGATTTGTTGGATGAGATGCGGGAGCGAGATGCCCTACCGAGCGGGGAAAATCGGGATGATGAAGACCGGAAAGGCCCCTTCAAGAAATTTCACTAAGAGGCCTACCGAAAAGAAAGAAAGAAGAATCAAAGAAAGACAATGACTATCTCGTGCTTTAACTTGCAAGAAACCGGGACACTTCAAACCTCGACCGTCCGAGTTAAAACAAAGTAAGGAACCTCGATTATCTTTGCTTCAACCTGGCAAGAAGCTTTGGACACTTTAGACTCGATTGTCCGTACCTACCGAAGACCAAGAGTCAACAAAGAAGATATGGCAAGAAGGCTATGGTTGCTGAAGATGAATCAGGGTATGAAGTGGAATCTGAAAAGGGAAATGAATCAGATGATACATCACTGGTTGCTGATATGGAAGATTATGCTTTGATGGCCAATATGGATGAAACTGAGGAGGTATACAACACTGTATCTATCAATACTCCTGCTGGAAGTGACTGTGAATCAACTTGTGGTTCAAATCCTAGAAATTCTGACAATAATGAAACTTTGGATGCCATCCTTAATCAATCGAGGATAATACAATCAAGGTTATGAGATTGTGAAGGGCGAAAAAGAAGCTTTCTTGAGTTAGTATTTGGAAGATTGAAGGCGAATTAAGAGTTCTCAAAGGTAAGGAAAAAGATGTTGGACCGAATCGTTGTAAGCTCGCGATCATCCAGCCAGCCTCTCGAATCTGGAACCATCTTGTTCCTCTGCTGCATACAAATCGGAAAGCCTTATGGTGATAGAACGGGGGCTTGGATTTGGAACTCAACAATCCAAAAAGAGTGGATCCCGAAAGTTACTTGAACCTGAGTACCGAGAATTGGTCCTAAGTTTGTACCGCACAAGATCCAACTCCAAGTAAGGTTGTTTTAGGTCAAGCAAAAAACCTACCGAAAACACTTCAAGGAAGCTAAATCGAAGTCAAAGAAGTCAACGACCTCCTAACAAAAAGAATGAATCCAAAAATAGGACCGATGTACCTTCTAAGCTCGCCTCGATAGCAGACCGGCTGCCAAGTCTCGGGACCACGTAAGGTAAGAAACGAGAAATATTCCAAGGATAAGAATCCTAAACCCAAAAATGTTAATCATTTAAGGGATACTTATCTCGGGGGAAAGGTAGTGACTCGTTCCCCTTCGATGATGATTGGAATACTTCTGTACCTACTATTAGAAACAACAAGTATAACCATGCTGCTAGGGTAAAACCTAAGCAATGGAATCAGCAAAGGACTCGGCGAGAGGACTTATAAAAGGCCTCAAGGGGACCTCAAGAGGGGCTACTTCCATATTACGGTATCGTTCTAATGCCGGCATGACGACAAACAAATGGTTATACTAATGCTTTTAACAACAAAAGTCACTTCAAACGGCATTATAAACCAAAAGGCCGTAAAACATATGTGAATTCTACACAACCTACCGTAAGAACCCATGGATGTGTGGAACACATGTATGAACCAAAGTATGACACTTTTAGGAGAAGACATTATGGAAACTTACCAAAAGTCATTCTTACCACTGACCACTATGGACCCAAACGAGGTTTGGGTACCTAAAATGCATTAACTTTGTTTTGTAGGGTGTCCGGTACTTTGACAAAGGATGTTCCGGACATATGACAAAGAATAAGCACTTTGTTTAACAAACTTTTGTGGCAAAAGATGGTCCAAGGGTGAATTTTGGCAACAAAAATACACCTGGATATACAAGAGGATATGGCACACTTGTGAGAAATGGACTTACAATCAAAAATGTTGCATATGTGGAAGGACTGGACTACAACTTGCTGAGCACTGGACAATTATGTGACTTGGGATACAAAGTCACTTTTGACAAAAACAATTGTATTGTCATTAGTGAAAGAGGTGATCAAGTTGTACTTGCTGGTAGAAGACAACAAAACATGTATGTTGTGGATTGGTCTACGGTTCCGAAACACTCGCTCGATTGTGCATACCAAGTCTGAACTCAATTGGTTATGGCACAAGAAGTTGAATCACTTAAACTTTGATGATATCAATCAGTTGGTGAAGAAGAAGCTGGTGATTGGTTTACCTGAGATCACATTCAAGAAGGATGCTATATGTGATGCATGTCAGCAGGGTAAACAGATAAAGTCAAGCTTCAAGTCAAAACCAAACAATCAACTAATAGAGTGTTGGAGCGATGCATATGGATCTTTTTTGGACCAATAACTCCAACAAGTGTAACAGGAAAGAAGTACACCTTAGTGGTTGTGGATGATTATTCAAGATATACTTGGGTGGTTTTTATGAACAAGAAAAGTGAAACACTCCAAAGCATGCCTAATCTTTTGAAGAGATTACAAAATGAGAAAAGTTTAACAGTAATAAAAATAAGATCAGATCAGGGTACTGAATTTCTCAACAAAGTAATAAGAGAATACTGTGAACAGAATGGTGTACTACATCAACTTGCTGCTTTCGAGTACACCTCGGCAAAATGGGGTTGCCGTTTGAAAGAAGAAACAGGACTTCAAAGAGAACGGGAAGAACAATGATCCAGTGAAGCATTGCTACCCGAAGATATTGGGTACAGAAGCAAATCCAATACAAAGCATGCTATACACAAAACGAACATCGGTAAACAAGAAGCCTGCCGAAGACACCTTATGAGGTTTGGAATGGAAGGAAACCTAACATATCCTA
This sequence comes from Gentiana straminea, assembly GCA_036785695.1. NCBI lineage: Eukaryota > Viridiplantae > Streptophyta > Magnoliopsida > Gentianales > Gentianaceae > Gentiana > Gentiana straminea. The sequence continues at coordinate 2,557,848 of JAVUPR010000376.1, read as the reverse complement.
TTTCCATCTATTTGGAAGCAAGTGTTTTATCCTAAATCACAAAGTTCATTTGAAAACATTCCAACCAAAATCGAGATGAAGGAATTTTCTTGGGATATTCTTCGCCGCAAGGCATTCGTGGTGCTTGAACAAGAGGTCACCGAAACATGAAGAAACAATCCATGTTGTGTTTGATGAACCTAAGTTTCATTGGTATGGAAGATGAAGATTGTGAACTCGTCGAGAATCAACAAGTCACCGATCCGCATTGTGTTGAAGTTTTGGAAGGATTCAATGACTTGAAAGTTTCGATACGCCTCGCCGAACACCCCGTCGGTAATGTTACCGATGCAACAAGCGAAGCGATTCAAGGATTTGCGACCCCCCACCGTAGAAGAAGCTACAAGAACCCTATGCGAAGATGAGGCTCCCGATAATCAAAATAACGAGAATCCACAATGGTTAAGGAATCACCCCTGTTTGAACAAGTTATTGGCAATGTACGGCAATGTGTGAGGACTAGAAGACAACTTTGGAAGCTATGTTTACTTGTTTTCTATCTCAAATGGAACCTAAAGTTGTTGAAGAAGCAACTTCAGATCCAGATTGGATAATTGCTATGCAAGAAAAATTAAATGAATTTGAAAGAAATCAAGTTTGGACACTAGTTGAAAGGCCAAGTCATGCAAATATCATTGGTACTAAATGGGTATACGAAATAAACTTGATGAATCCGGTACCATTGTAAGGAATAAGGCCGTACTAGTTGCAAAAGGCTATTCTCAAGCGAAGGAATAGATTTTGATGAAACTTATGCACTGTTGCAAGATTGGAAGCTATCGGATTATTCTTGGCACATGTTGCATATAAGAACTTCAAAGTATATCAAATGGATGTCAAAAGTGCATTTTTGAATGGCATTCTAGAGGAGGAAGTGTATGTACAAAGAACCTCCCCCGGATTTGAAGTTAAAGATCAAGAAGATAAAGTGTATAGACTCAATAAAGCACTTTATGGATTGAAACAAGCACCAAGAGCATGGTATGAGACTCTATCTCAATTCTTGGTGGATAATGGTTTTACAAAAGGCACCATTGACAAGACACTTTTCGAATCGTTGAAGGGACAAAGACCATTCGCCGGGTACAGGATCTATGTTGATGACATAATCTTTGGTTCTGAAAATGATTTACTTTGTGAAAAGTTTGAAAATCTAATGAAGAGCAAATTTCAAATGAGTATGATGGGAGAAATGAATTACTTCATGGGATTGCAAGTTAAACAAATGAAAGATGGAATCTTCATTCATCAAACCAAGTATACCAAGGAATTGCTGAAGAAGTTTGGTATGGAAAATAGCACTAAAAATTCAACTCCTATGAGTACAAATATCAGATTGGATGAAGATAAAGAAGGCAAAGATGTTGATCAGACCTTATACAGAAGTATGATAGGCGTCCGTGTACCCATCGCGCACAGACGATATATCCTTTGTCGTAGGTGTTTGTGCAAGATTTCAATCCAAACCTAAAGAAAGTCATTTAGGTGCAATCAAAAGAGTTCTCGAAGTACCTAAAAGAGACTTTGGGAGTAGGATATGGTATTCCAAGGAAGGAAGCTTCAAAGTCATATCCTACTCGGATTCTCGATTATGCTTTGGATGCAAAATTGATAGAAAGCACCTCGGGAACCCTGTCGGTTAACGGGAAATAGACCGGTCTTACGGTTTAGCAAGAAACAAAATTCTATATCAACTTCCACCGCTAGAAGTGAGTATATAGTCGCCGGAAGTTCTTAAAAGCACAAGTATTATGGCTAAGACAACAATTAAGGGATTATGGAATTGAAGAAAAGGAAATTCCAATTATGTGTGACAACACAAGTGCAATTGCAATCACAAGAAAATCTTTTTGCATTCAAGAACCAAGCATATTGATGTGAGACATCATTTTATAAGAGATCATGTTAAAAAGAAAGATGTGGTGGTTCTATACATCCCTACTGAAGATCAACTTGCTGATATCTTCACTAAATCACTTGACAGTGAAAGATTTGCCAAATTAAGGACTGAACTTAGAATTATCAAAGTTGACTGATAATCAGCAGTGTACTGGAATTCACCAAGGGGATTAGTCTTTGCTATGTTGAGTGAGCTCACTTAGCGATTAGTCATTGGTATCAACAATTCCATGTACTTATGTTTGGACAATTGAGCAAATGAGGTTGCCAAGGGGATTGGTCTTTGTCATGTTGGGTGAGCTCATGACGGATCGGTCATTGGTATTAAACTTCATCTTGTATTATCAATTGAACAAAACAAGGAGAAATTAAGAATCGGCGAGTCCCTTTGTCAAGAGGAACAACGAAGCACCTTTATCGGCCGGACTGTTCGAGCCCACCCCGCGAGGACTACCATGTCCGAATGGAACGTTACACGATCCAAAGTTATTAAAGTCAAAAAGCGAAATTGGCGGGATATTTATTCTATCCTTTATTACCACAGTTAACACGATCTAACGGTTATCAGACGTTATGGAACACGTATCAAGCCAGCATTTATTCAGATTAATCGTGGTTGACATGGATGTACGTGCAATGACGATTTGCAACCACTCACCGTCTATATATTCGGATCGTTACACGTTGATTCTCTACTTGCAAAATCTGCTTTATCACTGCGAATTTCACACTGTGTGAACACAGATTCATAATCTATCTTCTTCATCTCATTCTTCTCATAAAAATGGCGGACAAGGTTGATGTTCAGATTGAAACGAGCCAAAGTGTTAAAGGCTTTGTTGTGGATGCAAACAAAACAGATTTGGCCATTAATATTGGTAGGAGAATCAGGAGGTTTGCAGGATTGGAGAACATACTCAATCTCAGACTAAAAACAATTTCATACACCAATGTTATTGATTTACGGAAGAACATGGTTGTGGAAGAAGGAACCGAAGCATTCAAGACAATGCCGTGAATGTCGAGGAGATTGTAGTTTCCTCTAGTCTACGAGGGAAGTGTTCGGATTTGAAGAAATGGTGGATGGTCCAAGGTAAATCTCGAAGCAATGGGATTGGACAAGATGGCTTTTGTTGATCGTATCAAAACAAATGCGGCCACCAAATCCGTTCCAGGCATCAATTGCGGACATATTGGAAATGAGTACGATCTGAGCAAACTCATTGCTAAGAACATACTTGGTGGTTGGAAGTATGGATACTCTATCGGGGACCCAAGATAGAGCGATGATAATCATCACGCAGGGAGCATGAAGTTTGATTTGGCCGGCTATTTCATTCATTACATGAAGAAGGTAAGCCAAGGAAGAAAAGAGGGAAAGAGAAAATCCAAGGCCACCGCCCTTATGATTAATGGTTCGGACCCCTATTTCGAATCACTTGGGGGTTCACGACATAGAACACGAGAAAATAAATCGGTCCGAGATACAAGAAAGAGATTAATCGAGGCAATTCCTGGTCCGGATGATGATGAAGAGGTTGCCGGAGAAGCTTTGATGATGGCAATGGTGGAGATGATGGTGATCTTGGTGGTGAGCGGGTCAAGCAAACTAAAAAGAAACTCGTTAAACTGCTCGCACCAAAGAAAGCTGCCGAGAAAAGAGAAAAGGTGCGAAAACAAGGAAGATAACTGAGTATTAAAGCCTTCTAAAAGAACAAGGAAGCAAACGGCAGACCGCTGAGTCCCATCGAAGGTTCGGTGGAGGTTACCGACCTCTTTGCATTCTTGCCGCAAGAAAAACTGTTGTTGAAATCTTAAGGGAACAACAGAAAGAAGATAGTAGAAAGAGGAAGTCCAATGTGACTGAAAAGGATGATGAACCCCTTTCCAAGAGGAGAAAAGAAATTATCCATAAACAGAAACATGGAAAAGGGAAAGAACTAAAAAGCTTGGAGGCACAAAGAGCCCAAGAAGAAGCATCAGTAGAAGAGGAAGAAGAGGCTATTGAGGCTGAGCCCTTGACTATCATCAAGCCTGTGGAAATTACTGACTCCTCACCTGAAGAGGTTGTCAAGTCTATCGAAAGCTGGGACGACAGAGTTGTTGTTGAGCAATCGTTGGAGATATACGGCGCCTGCGACCCCGAGCTCGCCGTAGTATCTACCAGAAGACCCACGACAAACCACGGGAACTCGAACCCGCTCGTGGTAGTTGAAGAATTGGTTGAAGACCACCGCAAGTGTTGCAAGAACTCGGGGAAGAAGCGATCCGCTTTGCTAACCCCCGCCGATGAGCATGTAAGTCGGGGGAACCAAGTGTGGTACGGATGGAAGTAGTAGGCACAAATGTACAACCTCGGCAACCTGCGACTTTGGAACATCTCGTTGAAGAAACCATGAATTTACTTGTGGAAGCTTTTGGAGGTCGGCAAGCTACCGACACCTTGCCATTAGAAAGCCATCTATGCCATATGAGAAGGCATCTAAAAGGTCAAAGTAGATCCTAACTTCAAAAAGGTGCAAAACTACTTTCGGTGGAAGTTTGGATTCTACAAGAGACGAAACCGATTTCTTGATCAATGAGTGGATTTGAAGAATGGGCATTTGAGCGACTAGGTGTGGACGACTGTTGGATTTGATAGACACTAGCATACTTGCAATCCAGGTGATGGATCTTTGGATGAAGGAAAGAAAAGTGGAGCTATTATGTTCGAGAGATCCAAAGTTTACACCGGGACAGGTGATTCATCGGATTCGATGATGATACCCCTATGTTCCCCGGGGGAGACCGATGGAGTGGCTAGAGAAACAACAACTGAAGCTACTGGTCAAGAAGCCACTGATATCATAGAAGCGGAACCCACGGAGGTCGGTAAGTCCGCCGAGGGCCGGCGGTGGAGAGATGGATGAGGATCTGCGGGATCTCACCATGGATGATCTGGAAGCATTGATCAATGAAGGAATAAATCTAAGTGCTAGTAGGCTAGGCCGATGAACCAAATACATTCCATGTTGTAGAGCCTCTTGCACAAACCGAACTGAACGAGTGAGGATTTGGATGAAGAAAAGGTTACGATTTCGGTGAACCTAGTGCCGGCTCGGAGGCATCTATTAAATATCAAGATGGATTTGACTTTGAGGGAATTCTCACTAAAGCGCCATCATTCCGAACAAGATTGGTCATCTTTGAAGGATTCCAAGTGGATAATGAGGCTATATTCAATCCACGAGAGAGTTGAAGAGGAGGTACGGGTTCTTTGGGTCACAAACGACACATGGACAAAGGTTGGAACAGGAGGTACGGTGCTGCCGAGTCTCAAACAAGCACACGGACAAAGGTTGGAACAGGAGGTACGAGTGCCGGCTGAGTCTCAAACAAGACACACTGGACAAAGGTTGGAACAAACTTTGGGTTTGGAGGAAACCCCCGTTCTTGAAGAGGCTGGCAGTAGTGGAGCCTCTTGGAGACAAGACCACCGAAGGGAAGGATGGTCGGCGGACTAGCGTTGACATGGATGAGCGAGCTGGCTTTGGACTATGACTTCAGTGATGAGGAGTTCCAGATGCCTGAAGAAGAGAATATTAATGTTGATCCACCACAGGCATTTGTTCCTATTTTTGAAGAACCAGCCCTTGATCCTATCTTGGAAGAATATCAAGGACCTAATCCTGCTGGATTGGATAGGAGTTGGGCAATGGTTGTGAGCAATCAGAGGCCACAGTACAATGTTGAGGAGCCTGCTGATGGCACTACTGGTGGAAGAATGACTGGTGAGATACCAGTAGAAGTTTTGGATGAGTTAAGAACTGTGAGGCATGACATGCAACAGTTAAGAACTCAACTGGATAGACAGGAAGAATGATTTGAAGAACTGATGAAAATAGTGAATGAAAACAGACAATCTCCTGCCACAGTTGCTTCAAACTTCACATCTACTCAAAATGTTGTGAATGATCTGATACTAGATGTGAGGGGCATCAAGGTTGGAAATACTGCAAAAGATAAATTTCTGAAAGACCAACTTATTTCAATCCATCAGAAACTTGACAACCTTGCTGCCACACCTGAGCCTGCTGAGCCTACTATGTTGTACAACAACCTGCTGTGCCTGATCCTAAATTTACTGAGAGGATAACCCTGCTGGAGCAAACAATGCAAGAAAGGATCACAGCCATTGATACTAGGATTTGAAATCATTGAAGGACAACTAAGCAACCTAGTTATCACACGGAAAATGTGCATGGCTCCGCTTTGTCCCGGTTTGTTGATGATGTCAATAAGGGGGAAGAGGCAACGGCGAAGCAAAAGAAGTTTGCCGAGTTTTTGCAAAGAAGAGATGGGAAGCAGATACAAATGCTTTCAGACAACCAGCACTTGGCAGACTTCCACTCACTGATGAGCTTCTCCAACAATACAAGAAGGTATACAATAACAGACATAGACCCTATCATGACAAGGGGTTTCATGAAGGTCTGAACTTATTTTTGGGACTAATGTTTTGGGAAGCAAGAATCAAATCCTTGAGGGCCAAACAAAGAGGTGGTAGAAGTGGCATTGGCATTCCTACTACAAAGGCAAAGGATTCAGTGAATGAATTTAAAGAAGTGTATATGAGGTTAGGCTTCAGAGTAAATCAAATATCCCTTACTCTACCTGAAGCATGGCACTGGTGGAAACATGTAAACCCTCATATTGACTTCTCTCTGATTGAAAATGATTGGATGAGAGATATGGTTAGAGAAATCGAGAGAATACCAAGAACAAGTGGAGAAAGCCAGACAAGAAAGGGAAAGAAGACAGTAGATCAGCATACTTTAACTGCATTATATTTTTTGCTGATTCTAGACGTAATATTTTTGAACAAATGATTATAATGAAAGATGACTATATTTGTTCTTTTTTGTTTTATATCTTTTTGCTTTGTTTGTTAGGTGAGGGTATTGGCATCATCACCAAAAAAGGGGGAAATTGTTGGACTTATTTCTTAGTTTTGATGATGAGTGCCAGACTAGCTGTTATAGTGCAAAGGCAAAAAGATGTCTAGATCAAATGTATAGGCTTATTAGAGTTTGATTCATAAATAGGTTTGATCAAACAAGCACTGTAATGGTCAGCTGAGCTTTATCGTTGACCGGTCCATATCGCAGGGTAGATAGGTCGGTAGACTAGTCGGGAACCCGCCGAAGACCGAAGACCGAAGGGCGAGGGCTCAAACTCGATTCTGAAGGCTAAGGGATCAAACTTAGTAATTTATGTCAAGGATATGGGATCGAATTTAGGCAAGTCGTGATGACCTAAGCGATCACATATACCTTGTGTAGAAGGTCTAAGTTCCATAAGTTGGATGATGTTTGGAACTTGGTTATAATTAAAAAGGTGTAATCTAACTTCACAAATAAAAGTTAGATAAAAGAAGTCACCGCATTGTATTTTATACACGACAAATTGGATTTCAACGGACGATAGGTATCTCGACGACGATGAACCCGCGATAATATACCTCGATTAATTCAAGATTATTGGAAGATTACATGGATAAGGACAGCCAACTACCTCGACTTATCAAAGAAATCAAAGGCCGAGATTAAAAGAACGTTGGGATGATTCATATTTTTATCCATTGGATATAAGTCAAAGGGTGGACGGACTTGCATGTGTCAAAAAGGAATTCGACGGTGTCGATCCTATGAATAGTGACAGAATGCAAATCAGATGGGACAAAAACAAGGAACGGTTACATTTGAATTTCAAATACAAGTCACATGCATTCTTGCCTATAAATAGAGGACTTTCAACTCAGAAACAAGATGATGAAAATTGATAAACTTTGAGGAGATATTTTACTGAGCTGAAAAACACCCTGCTGAACCTACTGAACTTAAAGCCACTGATCCAGAGAAATTCTTCAAGTGTATTCTACATTCAAGCTACATCAAGCATGCACACTTGAAGACTGCAAGCTGCTGATTATATCATCCTAATCAAGTGCTTTTAACCGAATCATTTACTTGATTCAATCTTTATTTTATAAAAAACCTGTGAAGACGGTGAAGCACTTTGGTGTGAGAGACTCGTTGTTTGTGGTGGAGCCGGTGAAGAGGCAATCCTACCCTTCAAGGACCAAAGGAAGACTCGGGAGCGAAAGCAATCCTACCCGTTCCCGAGTTTTTAGTTTGTGAAGCCATAGTTATTAGTGAAGGACAAGCAACTTAGGAATCTTTGTAACGACTACATCAAAGATCTCTAGTGAATTTCCTCCAACATCACGGGAGAAGAGTGGACCGACGAGATTACACCACCCGGAACCACTATAAAACTGCCTACTTACTTTCGACATTTACATTACGCACTTAGTTTATTTTACACATCAACCTACGAATCTAGCAACCGAAATCACACACTTGCACTACGAGTATCTAATACTTAGTATCATATTTAACAACAAGTATCAAGGCTTAATTTTGATATAATTCCGCTTGCACAAATTCAGCAAACTCAACTATCGATAGACTACGTTTATCGACGCGACTCATGCGAAGTCTCGACAGACTCTGAAGTATCGGCGGAGCTGCTTTGAAGTTGCGAAATTTGTTAACTCCAAAGTTTTAAGTGTTAAGTTTATTCACCCCCCCCCCCCCCCCCCCCCCCCCTCTAAACTTAACCAAAGCCTTTTCAAGGGACCAACGATTATTCGGGATATTTACGTATATTCATTGCGAGCAGATAGAGAAAAAACTACTTTCACTTGTCCTTATGGAACTTTTGCTTATAAAAGAATGCCGTTTGGTTTATGTAATGCGCCGGCTACGTTTCAAAGGTGTATGATGGCTATATTTGCTGATATGGTTGAGAAATTCTTAGAAATTTTTATGGATGACTTTAGTGTTTACGGAGACTCATTTGATGTTTGTTTGTTACACTTAGAACGAGTGTTACAACGCCGTGAAGATACCAATCTAGTACTAAACTCGGGAAAAATGTCATCTAATGGTATCGAAGGAATTGTTTTAGGTCATAGAATCTCGAAGAAGGTATTGAAGTTGATAAAGCTAAAGTCGAAGTAATTGAAAAATTACCTCCCCGCTTAATTTAAGAACTCTAAGAGGATTTCGGGACATGCGGGATTTTATAGAAGATTCATTGCCGATTTCTCAAAAATAGCAAAGCCTCTAAGTCATTTGCTTGAAAAAGAAGTACCTTTTAACTTTGACAGTAAATGTATTGAAGCTTTTCAGACCCTAAAAGTGAGATTAACTACTGCACCAGTTTTAGTAGCACCAAACTGGAGTTTGCCGTTTGAGATTATGTGTGATGCAAGTGATATAGCTGTAGGAGCTGTTTTAGGTCAAAGATATAACAAAATTCTCAAAGCTATTTACTATGCATCTCACACATTAAACACTGCTCAACTAAATTATGCAACTACAGAAAAAGAACTGTTGGCTGTGATTTTTGCCTTAGATAAGTTTCGATCGTATATTGTTGGTTCTAAGGTAATAATTTATACAAACCATTCAGCCCTGAAGTATTTACTGAGTAAGAAAGATGCTAAACCTCGTCTTCTTAGATGGATTCTCTTACTTCAAGAATTCGATATTGAAATTAAAGATAAAAAAGTGGAAGTGAGAATGTAGTAGCAGATCATCTAAGTAGAATGGAAAATGATGAAGAAATAGGAAATGAAATTAAAGATTCATTTCATGATGAGCAACTATTTAGAATAGATACTCCTTCAACCATGCAGTTATTAAAGAATAGAATTCCTTCTAAGGAAATGTCACCTTGGTTTGGAGATATCATTAATTACTTAACCTGTGATTATATTCCGTCTCATTAGACTTGGCAGCAGAAAAAGAAGTTCTTTTATGACTTAAAATTTTATTACTGGGAGGAACCAGACCTCTTCCGTAAATGTTCGGATGGGATAATCAGAAAATGTGTGCCTGATAATGAAATTTTAAGTGTTTTATCATTTTGTCATGATCGTGAGGCAGGAGGTCATCATGGAGGTTAGAAAACTGCTTTTAAAGTTTTACAATGTGGTTTTTATTGGCCTACACTATATAGAGATGCTTATAAGTATGTTAAATCTTGTGAGTCTTGTCAAAAATGGGGAAATATATCTAAAAAACATGAAATGCCCCTATTTTAGAATGTGAGTTATTTGATGTTTGAGGTATAGATTTCATGGGACCTTTCCCTATATCTTTTGGAAAAAGATTTATTCTTGTAAGGGTAGATTATGTCTCGAAATGGGTAGAAGCTGAAGCTCTTCCCACTAATGATACCAAAGTTGTCATACGATTCCTTAAAAAGAATATATTTACCAGATATGGCATTCCGAGGGCTATCATTAGTGATAGAGGGTCACACTTTTGCAATAGACCATTTACTAAGATAGTTGAAAAATATGGTGTAACGCATAAGTTAGGAACGCCCTATCATCCGCAAACCAGTGGACAGGTAGAGGTGTCAAATAGAGAAATCAAAAGAATCGTGGAAAAAACAGTGGATTCAAATCGTAAAAGCGGCGATTAAATTAGATGATGCATTATGGGCGTACGAACACTTTTAAAACACCAATTGGTTGTTCTCCCAATAAGCTAGTCTTTGGTAAGTCTTGTCATCTCCCGGTTGAGTTAGAACACCGAGCCTTCGGGCTATTAGATTTCGAATTTCGATCCTAAGGCATCGGTGATCATAGATTGCTTCAATTAACGAACTAGAAGAATTTCGTCTCGATTCTTATGAAAATGCTCGAATCTACAAGGAACGCACGAAATCTTTCCATGATAAGAGAATCTTTAAACGTGAGTTCCATGTAGGTGATCGAGTGCTCTTGTACAATTCACGTTTAAAGTTGTTTCCGGGTAAGCTTAAATCAAGATGGAGAGGTCCATTTAAAGTAACACGGGTTTACAAATGCGGGAGCTAGAGGCCGAGCTTGGGTTGGGTTGGGTTGAATTGGGTTGGGTTTTTACCTAGTATAAGTCGGGTTGGTTCAAAAATAAACTAACCCAAACCAAACCAAATTACTATAAAACCCAATGGGTTGGTTCGGATTGGTTCGGGTTGGTTCGGGTTGGGTTTCGGGTTTTCATCAATAAAACATGCATTTATAATCCATCTTTCATGCTATACAATCCACACATATATATCTAAAATTGAGTGGCATACCATATGTTCATATCAATAATCGTTTAAGAAAACACATTTTTTTCAATGAAATAAAAGCAAATTTTATTAAGATTCCAACAACATATAACAAACAATCATTAAAATTTCAATGTCAAACAATTTTATTCTTAATTCAAAAGACAAAAGTAAAAAGATAAAATCCATCCGATGGTCCCACCGAACAAAACCTTTATTGTCACGATTCTTCTTCTTCCACAATGTATTACCTGAACAAATGAACATAAAGGGTTAGCAATCAAAAAACAATGAAAGAAACATCTACATTGCATACAACGTCATAATTCACAAGTATACTTTATTACTTATAACATTTTACCGAATCGTCCACTTATAATTTCTACTTGCAAGTTGATTCATCTGATTCATTTGAAAAAGGTGCACCTGAAAAATAGATGGTTCAAATAAACTAAATAAACAAGAACTTCATTAAATAACATTTTACTTAACAAGAAATAAATATAAATAAAAAAATACCGGAAGTTTGTGTAATCTCATCAGGCTCATCAATAAGAAATCCAACATGCTTAAGATCAAATAACCCTGGGGTAGACCTCAACCAATTCTGAGCACAAACTAAAGCCTCAACTCGTTTTTGGTGCCGGAGAACTCTGTAAGGATCAAGAATACGACCACCTTGCTAAATGCGGACTCGAAGCTACCGTAGAAACAGGAATAGCTAGCACATGTCTTGCAATTTGAGCTAAAACCGGATACTTTCCCGCATTCACTTTCCACCAATCTAATATATCAAAAGGAGAAGTGGTAGACTTGATCAATTCTCGTCATCGTTCTCCTAAATATCTAACCACCTCATTGTTGTGGTCCGAGTTGTGCTCTTCAAACACTTGTCTCTCCCAATTTGTCCTCACATCATCGTCATCTAAGCTTTCATCAATTTCATTCATGCCAACTTTGAGAAGATAAGTCGCCAACACTAGAACGTGCCCCAAAAGTATGCAAGTTTTGACTGTATTGTTCATACAATCTAAGTAAGATAGCCTCCACTTTTTCAGCAAGCTCATCCCCTTTCTTTTTTCCATATATGACTCCAAAACAATACTTAACGTACTTGATCTTATATCTCGGATCCAACAACACAGCAACAAACAACAACCCATTAATACCATTAAAGTCCCCCCAGTACTTTCTGAACTTCAAGGCCATTGCATTTGCCATAGAACTCATCAATGGATCACAATTGTCTAATTTCTTCAACATACGATGCAAGTGTATAATCTCATGGAAGAACTCATTTGAAGTCACATAAGTGGAGGTAGAAAATTTTAAAGTCATCTCATAGAATAACTTTAAGAACTTTATGAAAACTCTTGAATTTTCCCAATCTGAATCTTGAGGAGGTCCAAGAAGGAGGGTCGTCTTACCTTTAGTATCAGGCACATGATCATCATCCTCCTCATCACTCTCATCTTCATCATCTATCACACTAAAGTATTGAGAATACTTACCATCCTCTTCAGAAAGTCTGTCGAATGCCCTTTCATACTTTTCAGCAGACTCCAACATTAGATAAGTAGAATTCCATCTAGTGTCAACATCCAAAACCAACTTATGCTTATGAGTTAAATTAGCAGATTTCACACAAGAATCAAAAGATTGTGTTCTACTCGGAGAGGATCTGACATATTTAACAGCATTGTGAATCCTAGCAACTGAGTCATGCATCTTTTTTAATCCAGCCTTGACAATCAAATTAATGATATGAGCACAACATCTCATATGCAAATACGTATGATCAGCAACATTATCCTTCCAAAGAAACCCAGTTTTTCTCTTTTTTAAATGCTTAATTGCACTATTATTTGCTGATGCATTATCTAGAGTAATTGTCAATATTTTTTCTACCCCCCACTCAGCTAAGCATGATTCAATAGTTTTTCCAATTGTTTCTCCCTTGTGGTTAGGCAGCAAACAAAAGTTTAGAATCCTCTTTTGATACTTCCAAGTGTCGTCAATCCAATGACAAGTCAAACACATGTAACTAAGATTCGAATAGAAGTCCAAGCATCGGTGGTAAGACGGACTCTTTGATGTTTAAGCGCTTTACGCAACTTTTTCTTTTCCTCACCATATAGACTCATGACATCTCTTTTGACGGAAACCTACTAGGGATAACAAATTTAGGCTGCAAATAATATGAGTAAGTTCTAAAACCCTCTCCTTCCACAGTATCAAATGGCAACTCATCCACAATAATCATTCTTGTCAAATGGTCCCTAGCTATGTCTTGCTTAAACAACAAGGATTTTACCCCACCACAAGAAGATCCAAAACCACTAGTATCACCATCAAAAGATCCAAATTTTAATTTTGATTGATGGTACAAACTTGTTTGTCCTTTTTCATTACGAACTTCATCAACACGTGCAGCAGTATAAGGATTTGAAAGAGACGGGCATCTAAATTTCAAATGTTTATTCATTGTACTTGTGCCATGAATGGTGGTATCACAAGCGAGATCTTTTAAGCAATACTTACATAGTGCCCTGGGATTTGAAGGTGTGCTTGTAGGACTTTCAGTTACGTGATCCCACACCATAGCTCTCTTTCCAATAGCTGAAGCATCCTTTGGAGGACACCGTTTACGTTTCTTTGAAAGAGGAGGCTTAGCCCCTTTTCCTTTGAGATTTGTCTCGTGACCACACGATATTTCTTCAAGCTCAATCATTTGTATTTCACCATCGACTTCAGGTTCCACCACATTGTTGTTTTGAATTTGAGTAGCATTTTGATCGGCGAATCATTAATTTCAATGGAGTTTGCACATATTCAAAAATTAAACATTTCTCAATGCTCAAGATTGTGTAGTGTGGTGGTATTGGACAACAAAACATGATATAAGAATGCTTCTTATTCTTACCCAGTCATTTCTCCACACAGACAATTCAACCTCCTTGATGTTTCCTTCTGAAAATACATGATTAATAAGATCAAATTTATAAATAAAACATATCAATATTATGCTGCTTTAACAAAACCCCTAACCAAATAATTGTTTTGAGAAAACATACGTGATAAAACAAACGGAATAAAAAAGAAAGTCCCATACCTTTTCACTTGACGCAAAAACACCAAAATTGCAATGAAAGGAGATGCTGTAAGAGACGGTAGAAGAAAAAAGAGATTGAATATATGGAAAAGCGACTTGTGGCGATCGATTGGAGAGATTGAATTGAAACTTGAAAATTTCCTCAGACAAACAAGTAATTTATAGATGCAAGAAGCCAATATCAAGGAAATCAAATCGGATTCCCCTTGATTGCAATGCGAAATTTTCTCCATTTTGCATATATTACTCCTGTGAGATCTGGGAGGTAATGAAATCAGTAAATGCAGATCATAGACGGAATATTATTTTCCCCGAAGAACGCCGACGGTCAAAGAATCGTGTAGAAATGGAAGTGTGATGAGAGATAAATTTATGATCATTATTACGACATTTTACCCCAATATTGATACCATTTTGAGCATTATTGTATCAAATCAAGTCAAAATTACTAAGTTTTATTCAAATGTATAAGTAGTAGTTATTATATAAATTATCGTATTTTTATTAGTTTTTGTATCGGTTTAGTAACCGGAGTGTCGTGTCGGATTTACGTTTGGTATTTTGGTGGTTCATTGCAGGATTATATATTGACCAAGATTCCATGTAACGACATGTTTTGAGTCTAAAAGATGTGTTTAGAGGATTAGAAGAAGGTGCCACAAGTTTATAAGTTCAACGGAGCAAATTTTCCTAAGTACTTAAATCGTTACATATTTTCGACGGAAATTTGACCCAGCTTAGAGGCATTTTCAGGGGATGACTTCTTAATGAAAGTTGTAGATCTTCACATAATATTTCCAACGCACTTTGAATTACGTCAATTGGAGGTCTACAACTCAAGTTATGGTCAATTGACTAATCAATTCGGATTAGTAGAAATCCCGTAAAAGACTCGACATACGAATGGCTCATCAAAACGACATTTTCTGAAGAAGTTTCCTTCATAAAAGTTGTATATCTTCAAGAAAGCTTTCCAATGGATTTTGAATCAAGTCAATCGGACTTCTACAACTCAAATGGTGGTCAAGTGGCTAATTGATTCAATTTCGTAAAAATCCCGCAAAACGTTCGGAGTATGAATTTGCTTATCAAGACGGCGTTTTCTGGAGAAGAGTCCTTCATGAAAGTTGAAGAGTTTTCCGAGATCTTAATTTTGACGTTTGAATCATAATTTTTGGAGATCTACAACTAAAGATATGAATTTTAGAAGTTTTATTACAATAAAATATATTCGGAAGGATCCGAAACCGCTGAGTCATCTGGTAATGATGATTCCGGACCGATCCGGCTCCATTTCGGGACCGGTCCGGCCTCCCCATATGTCTATATATACGAAGCAAATGGAATGGATCAATGGCCCCTTTTCTTTCCCCTTCTTTCTTTCTCTCTTCTTTCTCCGTCTCTGTTCTTTTTATTTTATTTTTTTGTTGTAGATCATATATACATATATCGATATATATATAGATCTATATCTCTTTTGTCTTTTTATTTTATTTTCGGGGCCCGTATATACATATGTCTATGTATGTATATATGTTTTTATAAATAAAAAATAGTACCGTTGTAATGCTCGAAAGGATTATCCGAAAAATTGTGTTGAAGAAGTTGCTATTTTCGGAAGATACGACTTAGATCAACAATAAACGGGTAATTTTATCAAGTATTATGTTTGTTGTTTTTATATACAAATAAAGTAGTTATAGTATCGTTATAATGGTAGAATAATTATCGAAGATTGTAGATGCGGCGGAAATGACCCCGATTCAACGGTTGTAATCGGTAATTTATTCTAATATTATGATGTTTATTATAACTATGTTAAGCTAAAAATATATCTAGCCAAGATATGAATCTGAATTAGTTAATCTTTTGGTAAAATGAATGATCGACTCTGGTAATAATGATTAAAATTAATTATGATGAATCTCTTTCTATTTGCGCTTAATGAAACGTAAAAATTGAAAGACCGGAGGGTAAAAATGGCCGAGTGACAACGGAATCCTATTTCCTACCCGGGGCGATTTGTCCTAGAAAAACAAATCTTATTAAAATTGTGCTCAAGATCGTATTACGTTAATTTATCTGTTTTAATCGAAATTCGAAACATTGCTCGTATGACAAAACGGGAGTGACCTATGCTTTGGATGACATTGGACTGATGACATTTGACATATGACAATTTCATACGCTCGTGTGAGGAGGAGTTGTCTAGCTTAGGAGTACACCGATTCATATATAATTTACACCTTGAATAAAGGAAGATCTGTCTCATTTATTTCTACTAAAAGATATTGATTCAGTAAAGTATTCTTGGCTAGATTCCAAAAATATATATATTAGTATTTATTTACTTATTTTACTTTATATTATATTAGTATTTATTTGTTTTATTTTCTGTTTTACTAACATCTAACTCTAACATCTAACTAATCTAACTATCTAACCCGAGGAAACTGATAAAACTGCGACTTAGATCGAGTTAATAATAGCTTCTTGGTGTTTAACCCCACTTAAAAGAATTACCATGTTTTCCCGAGGAATACGACGACTCACCGAGACTAGAGCTACAATTTGACCCGGTACACGCCGGTTAGGATCTGTATAGCCTAGGTAATGTCCGTCAGCTTTCTGGCGCCGTTTCCAAGGTTAGGTTTAGGCGGTGTCAGTATTTTGGCGCCGTTGCCGGGGAAAACGTCGCTAATTTCTTTCTTTGTGTCTAGGGTTACTACTTGTATTAGCTCAAAATTCTCGAGGATAAGTCAACACTCTTCTTATCACATTTCTTTTTTATTTTCCGTTGGTATCTACCTTCTTTTAGTTACCAATTTTATTCTTCTATAAAATTCGAGCATTTTCTATTTTTGTTAATTGATGACCAGAAGTGGTAAGGCCCCACTCAATCCTTATAAACCTGATTTAACCACGAAGGCAGTTAAGAGTAGAGTGTAAACGCGGTCATATCAGTCAGGGAAATCCTGACCAAGTATCATCTTCAAATCGAAATACGAGAATGAGGCGAAATCGATAATGAAACACCGGAACAAGGGCTTGATCATGCCCAGGGAATAGAAATAATCGAATCGGAATAAGCATAATCACCCACCAAACCCGAGACTTATTTGTGATCGGGCCGTAAGAAGGTACCGATTAATAATCCAATTCGTTTACCCAATAAAGGAGCAAATAATTTTGAAATAAAATCTCATCTTTTTGGTTTAATTGACACAAGAGCCCAATTTCTAGGAGAAGATGATGAGGATCCACATCATCACCTCTATCTTTTCGAAGAGTTGTGTAATACAGCCAAAAGTCATGGTGCTCATCGGGAATTAACGAGGATGTCTTTGTTTCCTTTTTCTTTAAAAGGAAGAGCACGAGATTGGTTTCTGTCACTTCCACGTCATTCACTGACTAGTTGGGAGGATATTCAAACCGAGTTTTTGAAGCAATATTTTACTCCTGGTAGAAAATTGGAATTAATAGTCGAAATTGCCAACTTTAAACAAGGATCTGAAGAAACGTTTGAGAGTGCTTGGGAAAGGTTTAAAAAGTTATTAAGAGCTTGTCCCGATCATGGTTATTCCTTAGATATGCAAATCCAACTTTTCTGTCGTAAATTAAGGAAAGACTCACGTGCAGATGTAGATCATGCATGTGGTGGTTCGTTAATAATGAGTGAAGCCCAATTAGTTTACGATGCTATACAAAAGATTTCCAAAAATAACAGAATGTGGGAAACCGGTTCTAGCACCAGGAAAGTAGCATTTGCAGGAGAAAGTACATCGAATACAGAAGTCCTAGCACACTTGGAGAATTTGAGTAGGAAATTTGACGGCTTATTAGCCAGTAAAAATGTAAACTCAGAAAATATCTTACCAAATGGATACTCAAGTCATGATAATGTGTCATTAGGGATGGAAGAACCAGAAGGCTATTCAAGGGAAAAGGTGAGTTTTTTAAAACAGCATAGGAATTTGAACGACGCGTATTCAAACTCGTTTGATGCTTTTAGAAGAGATCACCCTACTTTTCGTTGGTCTGAAACCCCTAGTAAGCCAGGGCAACCACCGTATCCAATCCAATATAAAGAATCCATATCAAGGTTATCAAGGAGATACCACGAATCAAAATCTACAATCATTACCTAGATCGTATCCACAACATACCACTCAAAGCATACCAAATACTCGAGTTCAACTCAACTTTGAAGGAGTTGATAAATGGGATAAATTAATGGAAAATCGATGGGTGTGATATCTACTCAAGCTCAAAATATGGAAACCATGATGACTTCTATAGGTACGATCACTAAGGATATGAGTACGTTGAAAACATCTATGAGTGGACATGATACCGAATAAGAATTATAGAAGCTTCATTGAGGAATCGGAATATCACTTGAGTAGAGAAGTAGAACGTAAAAACGAAACCCTCGAAGGATTGCCAAGTAATATCGAAAGAAATCTGAGCGGGGTAAATGCTGTTATTACCAGAAGTGGAAGGATCTGTGGAAGTAATGGATTAGAAAAATTTGGGAATAATGAAGTAGATGATGATTTAGATGGTAAATATAAGAAGAATATGGAATCTAAAGGGCCATTTCAAACCGAACCTTATCCGGCTCAACCTAAATTCACATCGGTTCAACCTGGAAGGGCATCACCACATCCACTGCATATTTTGAAGAAAAAGGTACTGAATGATGACACACTATGTCTTCAAAAGGCACAATCATTCAAGGAAGCTTTACCATCTTCATCTAACGACAAGGGAAAGGGAGGTATTCATTCTAACCCTACGATCTTGAATTACTCCCCCATTCCCCGAGAAATGAAATGAAAAAGATGAAGTTGGATAATAAGTATGCATATTTTCTTGACACTTTTCGGCACTTAACTATTAATACCCTTTCATCGATGTTTGTAAGGGAGAGCTTAGTTTGGGAGTGAATGATGAGCGCGTTATCTTCAACATTTACAATTCATTGAAATATCCATACATTACACTAGAATCTAGTTCTTGTGTAGACACTTTGTGTTCTCTTGTGGTGGATCGTACTAACACGCAGGTAACTGAAGAAGATGACTCCAGTAATAATGTGAAAGCTCGTAAACTCAAAGCTCGAAAATCAAAGGAAAAGGTCAAGAACCGTTGGATTCGACGGCATTCGTCTAACATATGTTGGAGACCAATATTGATAAAAAAGACGGATGCGGTGCGTGAGGATGACCCACCACCAGTGCCTTAAAAACCGAAGCAAAAGAGGCTCTAGCTATAAACTATAAATATAGTGAAATCACGGGTACTATCCTTCCTATTTACTCATTAAGCATTTATTTCTAGTTGATTCGTGTGCTTAATTGTTACATGCTTTGGTGAGTAATTGTTAGAAGTATCCCGTTTAGTTTAGTATATTATATTAGTTAATCCTTATCATTTTGGTCGAGCAAACGACGTTAACCAAAAGCGCTACCGGGAGGCAGCCCGTAAAAATGTTAAATATAATAATTACTCATACTTTGGATGATACTTTGGTAATACTTCGGATTGATTTTCATTTTGTTTCACCAAGTCTCAGGATGAATATTTGAATGTCATTAAAACGGGAACGATTAGGTGGTTATCCGAAAATCCCGATGGAAAAAAAGAGAAAATTCAAATGCATCATTTCTTAGACTTAGGTTGTTAGAACGATTTGAAATAACCCTTGAGGATCTGGGTATAAAAGACTCAGAGTTAATACTTTCTCACATATTTCATATCATGATCTAGTCTGTTTTAAATTTCAAATAATGTGTGACATTTATTAGTTCAACTACTGTGGAATATTGTGTGTTTTAAATCAATAAAAGTTTATGTGGTGTGTTTATCTACCCTTTTGCATTACACTGTCACACTCCACACACTTTTATTTCATTTGCACACACAACGGTCATAACTTTAACCCACCCACCCACCCTTTAATATCATCCGAGTATTTGTTTTGACTTGTTTTAGTGCACCATTGCTTTCCCAACAACTTATTTACACTCACTTTACATTGGGGACAATGTAAGTTCGTAAGTGGGGAGTGGAGTCGTTGGTCTAGCAATGGCATTAATGTTTATTTTGTATCAATAAATCTCTTAATTTTCGATTTTTTTCGAGCATTATTTAGTTGATTAAAATAAATTGTATAAGGTATATATTTCATGGATTTGAAGATATAATGATCAATTTGGATGTGTATAACCAATGTGAACCGTAAGTGCATTGTAATTCCAAATATATTTGTGTAACATGAATTCCTTCACGTAAGCCTTTGATATTGAAACGAAAATTTTAAACTGTATCCATTCAGTATCCTAGTGGTTATTCTAGATAATAACGGTAACTTAGTACCTAACTTTTGAACATGTACTTGTGAATATACGAAGGTTTGAATGTGATAGAAAGGATATAAGTTAAGTTTATGAAAAGAAAAAAAATAAATAAGAGAAAGAGATGAACTATATATATGTCGGTTGTAGCTACCAATGATTTGAGTGCAGTAGGGCGTTATCACGAAACGTCCTATATCACTATGAGGTTTAAAAGCTCCCGACTGCCTGATGATAGTAGTCCAGCTAGGGTGTTTTCACGAAATGTCCTATTGCTGGGAATGAAGGCATATGCTACACATGTGAAATTAAGTTCATAAAAAAAGAAAAAAAAAGAGTTTAAGAGTGGTTGAAAACTTAGCTATCTTCGACTATCCCCGGTATAAACCGAATGATATACTTTAGGGATTATCCTAATAAGTACACATGAGGACTTTGTGTGGAACGGCTACTTGCTTATACCTAGGAAAGTCATTAGGGGTACATCGAATGGATATTTGTGTGTTTTGCTTGATTTATTCAAGAGAGGATAGTGGAAATTGAAAAGGCTTGTCACACACACACTCTGTTATACATTTATATTAAGGTTAACGCCTGGTTGTAATTCTATACGGTTGCAACATCTGGTTGTCCCTTATATCTTCTATCTTCATGAATTTATCTCTTATTCATTTTGTTTTATCGCTTGTTTTGATCGAGGACGACCAAAAGCTAAGTAGGGGGTTGTGATGAGAGATAAATTTATGATCATTATTACGACATTTTACCCCAATATTGATACCATTTTGAGCATTATTGTATCAAATCAAGTCAAAATTACTAAGTTTTATTCAAATGTATAAGTAGTAGTTATTATATAAATTATCGTATTTTTATTAGTTTTTGTATCGGTTTAGTAACCGGAGTGTCGTGTCGGATTTACGTTTGGTATTTTGGTGGTTCATTGCGGGATTATATATTGACCAAGATTCCATGTAACGACATGTTTTGAGTCTAAAAGATGTGTTTAGAGGATTAGAAGAAGGTGCCACAAGTTTATAAGTTCAACGGAGCAAATTTTCCTAAGTACTTAAATCGTTACATATTTTCGACGGAAATTTGACCCAGCTTAGAGGCATTTTCGGGGGATGACTTCTTAATGAAAGTTGTAGATCTTCACATAATATTTCCAACGCACTTTGAATTACGTCAATTGGAGGTCTACAACTCAAGTTATGGTCAATTGACTAATCAATTCGGATTAGTAGAAATCCCGTAAAAGACTCGACATACGAATGGCTCATCAAAACGACATTTTCTGAAGAAGTTTCCTTCATAAAAGTTGTATATCTTCAAGAAAGCTTTCCAATGGATTTTGAATCAAGTCAATCGGACTTCTACAACTCAAATGGTGGTCAAGTGGCTAATTGATTCAATTTCGTAAAAATCCCGCAAAACGTTCGGAGTATGAATTTGCTTATCAAGACGGCTTTTTCTGGAGAAGAGTCCTTCATGAAAGTTGAAGAGTTTTCCGAGATCTTAATTTTGACGTTTGAATCATAATTTTTGGAGATCTACAACTAAAGATATGAATTTTAGAAGTTTTATTACAATAAAATATATTCGGAAGGATCCGAAACCGGTGAGTCATCTGGTAATGATGATTCCGGACCGATCCGGCTCCATTTCGGGACCGGTCCGGCCTCCCCATATGTCTATATATACGAAGCAAATGGAATGGATCAATGGCCCCTTTTCTTTCCTTCCTTCTTTCTTCCATCTCTTTCTTTCTCCGTCGTCTCTGTTCTTTTTATTTTTTTTTTTGTTGTAGATCATATATACATATATCGATATATATATAGATCTATATCTCTTTTGTCTTTTTTTTTATTTTCGGGGCCCGTATATACATATGTCTATGTATGTATATATATGTTTTTATAAATAAATAAATTAGTACCGTTGTAATGCTCGAAAGGATTATCCGAAAAATTGTGTTGAAGAAGTTGCTATTTTCGGAAGATACGACTTAGATCAACGCAATAAACGGGTAATTTTATCAAGTATTATGTTTGTTGTTTTTATATACAAATAAAGTAGTTATAGTATCGTTATAATGGTAGAATAATTATCGAAGATTGTAGATGCGGCGGAAATGACCCCGATTCAACGGTTGTAATCGGTAATTTATTCTAATATTATGATGTTTATTATAACTATGTTAAGCTAAAAATATATCTAGCCAAGATATGAATCTGAATTAGTTAATCTTTTGGTAAAATGAATGATCGACTCTGGTAATAATGATTAAAATTAATTATGATGAATCTCTTTCTATTTGCGCTTAATGAAACGTAAAAATTGAAAGACCGGAGGGTAAAAATGGCCGAGTGACAACGGAATCCTATTTCCTACCCGGGGGCAGATTTGTCCTAGAAAAACAAATCTTATTAAAATTGTGCTCAAGATCGTATTACGTTAATTTATCTGTTTTAATCGAAATTCGAAACATTGCTCGTATGACAAAACGGGAGTGACCTATGCTTTGGATGACATTGGACTGATGACATTTGACATATGACAATTTCATACGCTCGTGTGAGGAGGAGTTGTCTAGCTTAGGAGTACACCGATTCATATATAATTTACACCTTGAATAAAGGAAGATCTGTCTCATTTATTTCTACTAAAAGATATTGATTCAGTAAAGTATTCTTGGCTAGATTCCAAAAATATATATATTAGTATTTATTTACTTATTTTACTTTATATTATATTAGTATTTATTTGTTTTATTTTCTCGTTTTACTAACATCTAACTCTAACATCTAACTAATCTAACTATCTAACCCGAGGAAACTGATAAAACTGCGACTTAGATCGAGTTAATAATAGCTTCTTGGTGTTTAACCCCACTTAAAAGAATTACCATGTTTTCCCTGAGGAATACGACCGACTCACCGTACTAGAGCTACAATTTGACCCGGTACACGCCGGTTAGGATCTGTATAGCCTAGGTAATGTCCGTCAGCTTTCTGGCGCCGTTTCCAAGGTTAGGTTTAGGTCTGTCAAAGTACTATTGTAATAGCATTATAGCAAATAAAATAATATATATTCGGGTCGGGTCGGGTCGACCCAAAAAAAATATTATAAAAACCAAACCAGCCCAAAATGTGTTCGGTTCGGGTCAAAACCCAACCCAAAAAAAATTGGGTTCAATTGGTTTGGATTTTTCGGGTTGGTTCGGGTTGGTTTTTGGGTTGGTTCGGGTTCATCGGGTTTTCTGCTCAGCCCTATCTGGAGCTGTTGAACTAACTGATGGAAATACGACTTTTATAGCCAATGGCCACAGAGTAAAGTTATTTGTGGAGGGAGAAGGAATCACACTGAAAGAAGAAGTAATGCTACTGATTGATCCCCTGACAAATTGAAAAAGCAGAAAAACCGAAAAACTAAAAAGCAGAGAAACTGAAATCAACCGAATACCAGGTGCTATCTATATTTACTCTACTTTTCTGTGTTTTTATTTATGTTTAAACTCTTTTCGTCTTTTACCGGATAGACGTAAAAGAACTGGATGTCTTTTTTAGATAGATTAGGAGTTTTTGTTTTACTTTTGAAATTAGGCCTTGATAAAGATGTCGCGTTTGCTATAGAAGCTTTAGTTTTTGAACAAAACAAGAAATTGTTGAGAGAGATTAGATTGAAAGAAGTTTGTAATGGAACATCAAGGAGTGCAATAAAAAGAAGGGCAAAGTTTCTGATGAGATGCAGAATCTGTGGAAAAAGTGAACATGTTGGACGCTGTGGGAAAAACACAACCAAATCCCAGGATGAGTGTTTGAATATTGTTAGGAAGGGAACGATTAGGTGGTTATCCGAAAATCCCGACGGAATTCCAAGAGATAATTCAAATGCTTCGTTTTTAGGAGTTAGGTTGATTGAACGTTATATCAGAACTCTGGAAGATTTAGAAATCGAAAAATCAGGAACCCCTTAAGTTTCGAGTCTTTTCTTATGTTTTATTAATATTTTATAAAATTTTCTCATAACTTCTGAAAATTTTAAAAAATTGGATCTTTATAAAATTAAGGAGTTTTATAAAAGTTTTTTTTAGTTTTAATTTAGATATTTTATAAGAATTAATATAAATTTATTAAATTTTTATAAGCTTTTTATTAAGTTTTATAAAGATTTTATTAACTTTTTAAAAATTGTTATAATTATTTTTAAGATTTTAATCAAGTTTAATTAAGTTTTATTAGAGTTTTTATAAGTTTTTAATCAAAATCATAAAATGTATACATAAAAAAAAATTTGTGCACGGACCGATCCGCCCATTAACCCGGACCGATCCGGGGTCTATTTGCATAAAAAAACAGGGACCCCTTTTCTTCTCCATCTTCTTCTTCCCTATTTTTTTTGCCGCCGCCCCACACCCCAAAACCCCACTACTCAATTTTTTTTTTCAATTCTTCCATAAAATTTCATCTCACACTACACCACCACTTGATTTCTTCCTCCTTTCATCTCCTCTCTTCCACAAAAGTTAAAAAAATCGAAAAGGATCGAAAACAAGCTCCATTTTTATTCCGGCGACTTTACAACTTTTCCGGCCTATTTTTCAACGTTTTCTTCATTATAAGGTATTATTTAGTTTATTTAGTTATCAATTTCTTATTTTTCATAATTTTTTAGATTAATTTCAACTATTTTGATTTTTGAGTGTGTTGTGACATTTTTATTTTTTGTTGTTGTGTTGTTGATTGGCTTTACCAATATCGTAGAATGGCTGAGTCGAGTAGAAAAGCCTCTAAGAAGCGGAAATCGAACATTCCTATAGCAACTCCGGTAGTAGGCACGATAATTTTATCACCTGAAGAAGAAGCCGTAAGCTTCAATAAAACAGCATCACAAGAAGCTAAGAATGCTTATCAAAGGGTTTATAGTAAATGTGAGGTTTTGGTTGAAAGAGGATTAGATTTTGATGACTTAGGTGATGAAGTTAATGATATTTTTACGAGACGTCAGTGGTTAGAATTAGCAGCCAAAAGAGAAGGGGAAATAAATACGACTTTAGTAGCTGAGTTTTATTCGGTTTTGTCTACATTTTCACATGATGAGCTTACTGAGTCGCAAGCTTTACCCCTAAGAGCTAGAAATGTTACCTTTAACCCTGCCGTTATAAATGCGATTTTGGGAGTTGAAGTTTTTCCAGATAATGAAGATTACAGGGTAGTTTGGAGTTTAGATGATCCTGCAAGATTTGAGCAGACTGCCTCAAGAGCTCGGCATGCTTTTGATTCAACCGTTGTGTGGGTTGAAAATAGGTTTAACTACGGGAAGTGTTTTAGAGGTTTAAGGGCGATTAAAAGGTTTATTAGCCATAATCTCTATCCTTCGAGTAAACATACGGCTTATGGAAAAGAAGATGTTTGTATCGTATGGGCGATGGTAAACGATGTAAAGGTGGATGTTGGAAAGGTAATGTTTAAAAGAGTTTTCGAAAGCATTGTCATCGCCAGACCAGGGAGTCATCTGTACTTTCCTTGTTTTATTTCGGATTTATGTCGTAGGTCGGGAGTACCATTCCTGCCTAATGACAAGTTAGCTCTGGCAGATGCACCTCTGATTGGACCAAGTTTGACTAGGCTTCCAGATGGTAAAATAAGCTCTTTGATTAGAAGCCGTCAAACTCAACCAGCTCCACCAGTTTCCACATCTTCTTCTTTTCCATCTTTTTCTAGTCAGCCTCAACAAACTACTTTCTCCAACACTATCACTTATGACATGTTTCAATCTTTAGTTTCGGACGTTGCACGTGGTCAAGCCAACATGGCTTTGTTTGCTGAAAGTAATAGGCAGTGGTGTGACGATATTCGTAGAGGTTTAAGGAGGCACGAGCAGTTGCTTCGTGATCCTACTTTTGATGATCCTGCCTATCCACCTTGTCAGTCCAAACCGTATACCTTACCAGAGTGGTGTGCACCTATTCCACCACCCTCGAGCATTCATCCAATGTCATATCCTTTTGGAAGCCAATCGAGTGGTACAGGTGTATTTTCGACAGGTATTCAGAGACCCGCGATGTCTAGTTGGGGAGGATTCGCTGAGTTTGCGCATATCACTACTGGCATGAGTTCTATGGGTCTTGATAGTTCAGTCAGGACCACGACTACATTTCAGCCGCCAGCTTCTCAGTCGTTTCCGAGTTCGAGCTTTCATGTTGATCCTGAGGAAGATTATGAAGAAGATTGAATTTTATTACTATATTTGATTAAACATTTTTACTGCGCGTTTTTATTTTCGACATTTTCATTTAGATTTTGGTTTGTTTTTCATTTTAATTGTTTCGTTTTATAGTAGTTTTTTATTTTATTTTATTTAGAGTATCATCTTAGTTATTCTAATCGTTTTAAGTTACCGTTTAAAATATTTCATAACAAAAAAAAAATTAATAATACCAAAAATATTTACGAACTTTGTATCATTAGTAAATCGTTTTCAACATTTTAATCGTTTTATAAGTACCATTTTAAATATCTTAAAAGTAAGTATTCATATGCATTGTTACACTTGTGAGGGAAGTAAAAAAGCAAAACCAAAATTGACTTTTAACCTCGTACTCGATGAAAAGATATTGAGGCCGGACCGATCCGGCCTACTCTCGGACCGATCCGGGAAAAGGGGTGACTCATTCTCGAGTTCGTCTAATGCATCCACGTATGTTTTATTTACTATCTATTAAAAGAAATGAAGCCATGAGCAAACTTTGCCATCACTTTCACTTTCTATCTTATTACTATCTTTTTACTTTCATCTGTTTTAAGTTTTCATCTGTTTTTAAAAAATGTCAAACCATTCATCGCCCTCTGTTAATTCGTATGAACCGAACACACCGGAAGCTGTAGCTCCAGAATCCCGAGCATCCAACGATAATATGCCTTTACACCCTTGTTTTGTTAATTCTCCAATCCTGTTGGAGAAAAGTTTGAATTTCGATAAACTCGATCGATGGGGTAAAACTGTGATCAGAGGATTCGGTTGGAAAAAGTTTGTGAGTGCGCCAAGGACGAGTAAATATCTCGATTGTTCAAGAATTTTATTCTGCCTTGATGTCGACATCCATGATTGAAATTACTCAAATTATCACAGTAAGAGGAGTGGCTGTTCCCTTCTCTTCGTCTGTTATTAATCAACTTTTTGAAATTCCACCTGTGACGCTGCCACACTTTGAAATAAAGTGGGGATTGAATAATGCCTATAATCATCTAAATAAAACTCATGAGGCATTCCAGTGTCTTTTTCCACTCTTTGATTCGAATCACGATTTGTCCACAAATGCCTTACTTCCTTCCACATTTAAAGGCATGGAAACATTTCATTAACTCTAGGGTGTATCCTACTTGGGATTTCGGGAGCCTTAGTGGTAATGAAATGCTTTTGTTGTACGCCTTGGCATTTGGTGAGTATGTGGATTGGGGAATTTTAATTCAGAGGACGGTGTTAGAGTTTGCCATAACGAGAGGCGGTAGGGGGGAAGCCTATGCCTTCTTCGTGGATGATTTCAAGACTCGTGCGTTCGATGAATGGAGTTGGTGAGTTGAAGACGGATGAAATTTTTCCTTCAAGAGATAGTAGAGTTGGATTATTGCCGGTGGATACACCGGGATGTTCGTCAACCATTTAAAATGGTTTTTCGGTTTTAAGAATTATGATTAAGTTTGTTTAAGTTGGTAGTTTTTAAGTTCAGTTAGTTAAGTCTTTTTAATTGTAATCGTTTTTATTATCCTGTTTAATATATATGTTTAAGTTTTTTAAGTTTGTTTGTTATTTAATAATATATTAGTATACGCTAAGAATGAAATCAGAATAATAATGATAATAGATAATTTTAATTTTATTTTCAAACCTACTTTTTTAATACTCATTGAACATCGGGACGATGCCACTTCGTAAGTGGGGAGTAGAGTTAGGTTAGAAAATTCATTAAAATTTCGAAAAAATAGTTATAAATTATTAAAATTATCAAATTTTTTATTACGTATTAGTTTTAATTTTTTAGATAAATTAAGTAGTTAATATATAAATATGAATAAAAAATGATATAATTTGGAAGAATAAGTTTTTAATTAAGTAAAGTAAATTAGATATATTATAATTATATTTTATGTCTAATTTAGATTTTAACGAGATTTTAAGTTTATATAATTGAGTAATTAATGTTAAATATTGTTTTCATGAAATTATATAGGTATGTTGATATTTATAAGTAAAATTTTTTAGAATAATTTTCTTTTCAATATGAATTATGAGTTTGGAATTAGACTAGGGATGACGATTTTTGGCACCACAAAAATATAAACTATAGCCAAATAGCCTACCTAAATAAATTTCCAATTTTTGTCTCTACCTCAGCCTTGATTAGAGTGATCAAGACCTCACTCGAAATTGCCATTATGATTAACTAGAAGTAACCGACCTTTAGCTAATTTTGGTCTACATTTCCTTGAAAATTCCGCAAGTTTGTACGTACTTATGAAAAGAGATGAAGACATAAAAGCTAAGTTTTGGTGTATCTTTGAGATTGGAAAAATTAGATAAGTATTAGTATATTCGATCTTACCTCATGACACTTGCAAGATAGTCGATTTTGGCAATGAGTTCGGATATGTTAATATTCTATAAAAGAATTAAGAACGAAGCACCATATCTACACAAATCAAATACCGTGTATCTTCCTTATCTTTGATCGACAACTTAAAAATAAAAAGAACATATCGGTTGTAGCTACCAATGATTTGAGTGCGGTAGGGTGTTATCTCGAAATGTCCTATATCACTATGAGGTTTAAAAGCTCCCGATTGCCTCGATGATAGTAGTCCAAATGCTAGGTATTATCTCGAAATGTCCTATTGCTGGGAATGAAGGCATAGAATGAAAAAGAAAAAGTCGAATCATAAGATCTCAAGAATGATTACAAGTTTAAGGAAACCGGACTTGTAATTTTCGATCGAAAGAGTAGTACTCCGATCAATCTTGATGAAGCAATGCTTGTAAGTTTGATTTTCTACACACACTCACGCTTTTAGTTCTTAAAAAAAAAAAAAAAAAGAGAAAATCTGAAAAATAGTTGGAATAAAAATAGGATGCTATTAATCGAGATTGTTTTTTTATCAAGAATATGAAGATGTAGGTACGTACGACTTGCCTCTTTCTCTTTTTGATTTCTTTTTTCCGATTAACCAACATCTTAAGCCTAAACTTTATAAGCCATTTTGTCAACTACCTGACCAAGTTTACGATTCTAGGATTTCATAATAGTTGCGATTAAAAATAATTCTAATATTTTATTTATACTTATTAAGTATTACATGTACAATTTCATCTAAATAATATTTGATGTTTAAGCTATTTAAGTTATATACACTTTTTGTCTTCTTACAATTTTAAATTAGAATAAGTAATATATTTATAATATTGACAATATAAATTACATTAAAAATTATAATCTGATCAATTATATTATCTCTTATTACCGCTTATTTTTGCTCGAGGACGATCAAAAGCTAAGTGGGGAGTAGTTGATATACTACTTTTATATGATTAAATATACGTTATATTATTATGTTTTATCAACGAATTCTACATAAAATATATGAAATTATGATATAAATAGTATGAAATGTTAATCTTTATAGTTTAGAGTAGTTAGAAGTAAAACTTAGTAATAATAGTGAAAAGTTATCATTTTGTACCGATTTTAGTAAATCGGAATGTCGTGTCAGATTTACGTGGGTATTTGTGGTATTTTATTGCAGATGTATAAGCCAAGACCCCAAGAATCGACATTTTGAAGTATAATCATATCTCTGAAAGGATTTAGAGAATGTCACGAGCTTAAGTGGTCAATCGAATTGCTTAAGTGGTCAAGTGGTCAATCGAAGTGGTCAAGTGGCTAATCGATTCGATTTAGGGGTAATCGAGAAATATCTTCGACAAACGAATGGCTCATCAAAAAGACATTTTCTGAAGAAGAGTCCTTCATGAAAGTTGTAGATTTTTCCGAGAGCTTTCCGATGCCTCTTGAATCATGTTGTTTGGAGATCCAGAACTCGAGATATGAATTTTAGAAGTTTTATTCCAAAATATATAATTTATATCCGAAAATTGGAAATTAAGGGGAGATGAATGTGATGATTACACCGGCCCAGTCCGGCTATGACCCGGCCCGGTCCGGCCTTCATCCAAATTTCTATATAAGGAGCATCAGTGCAGAGCAGATCGAATGTACCAATATATATATACATATAGCATATATATATATATCTCCTCCTTCTTATTTTCTTTTTATTTAGTAGTTGTAAATAGGCCTTATGCCAAAAATAATAATATCGTAGTATTATTGTAATGCTCGGGAAATTATCGGAAGTTCGGTGTTGTTGAAGTCGTTGTAATATCTGGAAGAATACGACCTCTGATTCAGCATTTGTAATCGGGTAAAATTTCTAAAGTATTTACGTTTGTTATGTTTGTTTTTATCTTTTTAGTCGTTATAATGTTTTTAGGCTAAATCTAATAACTAGCCAAAGTTATGTAATCATTTTATTTCGATCTTTTTGGTAAAGGAATGTTGTCTAAGTAAAATTTTACTAAAATTGAGTTAATTGAATCTTTTTCTATTTTGCAACGTATTGATAATATTCGTATTGACGTAATTAACCAAGATGAATCGCAACATATAATCTAACGATGAACTGAACAGAGAAGTTAGGATATGAGATAAAAGATAGAAAAACCGGAGGGTAAAATTGGCCGTGCGAAAGCGTGACAACGGAATCCTATTTCCTACCCGGGGGCAGATTTGTCTTGGGAAAGATGAATCTTATTAAATTTGTGCTCAAGATCGTAATAATGTTAAAATCAACGGTTTAATTGAAACTAACACCGGAAAGTTAAATCGATCCGCCTGACAACCGGAGCCTTTTGAATAACATCGGCCGTCTGACAAACGGAATAACCTCTTTTATCCGGGGTAGATTTGTACTCGGTACTGTTCGGACTAACCGAGATTAGCATGGGGCGATTGTGGAGATTAAACGAGGACAATCGACATATGACAATTTCATACGCTCGTGTGAGGAGGAATTGTTAACCTCGGGAGTGCACCGTTTCATTTACTCAATTGGACCTAATATAAAAGGAAAGATCGAGCACATTCCGTTTACCGAAAAAGATCGTATAAATCAATTATATAAATTTTGGCTAGTTCTATAAAATTATCTCGTCTAGTCTATTATTATAAACTATATATTGGTATCTATATATATATATATATATATATATATATATATATATATATATATATATATATATATATATATATATATTTCACAATCCATGTACATCTATATATATTTATATATCTATATATATTATATTAGAATAACTTTTAAATTACGCATTTACTTTCTGTTAAGTAGAATAGTAGTAATCTGTGTTATAAAATTGCGGTTTAGATCGAGTTAATAACAGCTCTTTGGTGTTTAACCACACTTAAGAGAATTACCACGTTTCCCTGAGGATTCGACACTCTGACTCACCACACTAGCACTATGATTTGACCCGGTACACTGCCGGTAAGGATTGTAACACTCTAGAAAACGTCCGTCATCGACCCAAGATCGACTTCATTTAAGCAATAAACAAATAAGCAAGTAGACGGTGGTTACCTTGGTTGATCTAAAAGATCGACGCTTTGACCGTCTAAGGAGAGTAGTTCTGCATAGAGCCGCCCAAGTATTCGGCCTCTACCGCTAGTCCAAACGAACAGCTCGCCGGAATCCCATCATGGATTGCTATTGGAAAACTCCGGTTGCTAGACCAGCCTTTTTCCCCTCTCTCCAACTCTCTATAGGATGCTCTCTATTTTACACAAGAACTATTAGTTCTTGGAATTGTGATGTACAAAAGAGCTTGACACCCACCTTCTATTTATAATGGAAGTGGCGCCTCTTAGTAGAGTGGAGGAGAAGAAAACCTTTTCCCAATAAAATAAGGAAAATCTCCTAGATTGATTTATCTCATTTAATTTAATATCTTATATTAAATATTTCCAAGATATTGTCAATATCTTATATTGACTATACTTATCTTATTACCATAAATCTATTTTTTTTCAAAATCAATTAATATCTAATATTAATATTATGGTAATCTTATTAATTAAATTGCACAAACCAAATGTATCCAATACATTAAAGATTGCGCCATTCATTAGCCAATATACGTGTGTCATACACACTTAAATTTTGGCCATATATATTTAATTAATAATATAGTACTATGATTAATTAATTTACAAAATACATGTGTATCATATACACATAAAATTTTTGACATACATACATCATATGTATATTTAATTAATCAACATAATTAATATCTTGTATTATATTTATTCATAATAAATAAATACCACAATATTAATTTACTACTATAACATTTATAGTAGTGAGATAAACTTTCCTTATTTGGTTATCATCTATAACCACATTTTAATCCGGCTAGATGTTCATATGTGTGTGACCCGATAGGCTTCCGAATATGTTGGCCGTAGACACAAAGTGAAAATTACGAAAAATGCCCAACATGCCTAACGATCACGGGATAGCGTCTAGCAACACACCGTGACCCCCAATCATCGGAAGAGTTTCAAATGCAATGACTACTACCTTTCATGTGAAACAGTTACCGTGTAACTTACGATCCTATCGCTGTAATAATATACATACGGTCGTACGTCGAGTGTCAAACATTAACGACCGTATCTTATAATCTGGATATCATGCTCTCTCGAAGTAACCCGTTTACTCCCACTTTGCAAAGATTCACGAGAGTAAGACATTCCTTATAAGAAGGCCATTTCAGATATTCGATCCCAATCATAGGATACGCGATTCCCAGACGACCAATCATGTATACTCCGCATGCTTCAGTATCACACCCAATCACTACCGCATGATCACCCTGTGGCTAGGGGAAACCTCAATAGTGTCAAAGCATAACAATCCACACCGTGATGCCATGAAGACTCCGGTCTGAAGGATAATTACACAACCGCCACATAGTGTGACACTTAATGTAAGTGGGTCAGTCTAACGTACGCGTTCTCTAATACACGTCCACGTACAGTCCAAGTGTCTCTACACTTCGATAGACGAGATCTATCCATGCCCTTAAAGACAGAAGACATCTAATACGTGCTAGCTTTGTTTATACTATCAATGCCCCGTTTAATAGTACATCGCCCTAGAGACATTTAAGTATCAAACTTATTAAAGTGATTAGAGATCTCATCAACCATAATCGCCTATCATGGTTTCTCTATCACAGTTTAATACTAAGGACGTTATCATACAACAATTCATAATTGGTTCTTTAAAAGAACATATATATGACAATAGAAAAGCCATTTAATATATGTATAAACATAAAGAAATAGTAGAAATGATCCGACCCGGTCGGATCCGGTCCAACCCGATTGGGTTTAGGACACTATTTCAACAAAATCAAGGATAACAGCCATATAAATGTTTAGTTGAGATTTCATCGCTCATATCAACTATATGGTGACAATAATCTAGCATGTTAGATTCAGTGACTGTTCAACCTTATCGGAACAACATTTATTCCTTACAATTGAATTTGTCCATTAAATCCTAACGTATAGCTGAAAATATGTTCTTCATAAGAACCGGAACATAATAACATTTATTTAGTTCCCTTATCATTTTACTAGATTTAGAATATAGTAGGTGTTACAACGTTTGCTTCACCTTCCAAATATGTATTTAATCTTTCTAATTTAATCACACTCGTAGGATATCATATGTCTGAGAGTTGACTTGAGTTTAGATATATTTACCTCAACGTGCTTGCCTAGAATAGAAACTTCAATAAGTTCTCTATTTAAGCACATGCCCTAACTTTTCTTTTAACCCCTTAAGAACTTGTAGAATATTTCTTATTTTAGTCTTCATAAGACTTAAGAAAATTCACAAGAATTGTGTCTTCAATTTTCTTTCATAAAGAAAATCCAACGTTTGTTAATAGTCTATTTAACCTTTTGAATCATATTCAAAACATGAACTATTTAATTTACTTTCAAACAATGATTAAAAAATTCAGTCGATACTTAAATCTTACAATTTTGAAAACAACCTTTCCAAAATTTGACATGGTCATCCTTATCCAATCCATATAATGTTTGAATAATCATCATCATATGACGGAGTGACCCATTGGATATCGTTATGTCCAATATGTGAGCTTCCGTTAATTAAATTGCACAATCCAATTGTATCTTGCACACTCATGATCTGCGCCCCATATAGCCATTAAATGGCTTCTAGAACATTCTTTAATTAATATAATGCTATGATTAATTAATTTGCAAAATACATGTGTATCAATATACACATATAAATTTTGACTTATATGTATCTATATACATATTTACTTAATCAACATAATTAGTATCTTGTATTATGTTTATTCATAATAAATAAATACCACCATATTAATTTACCACTATAACCTTTATAGTATGAGATAAATTATTTCCTTATTTGGTTATCAACTATATATAACCACAATTTAATCTGACTGTGTGACCCGATAGGCTTCCGAATATGTTGGCCATAGACATAAGGTGCAATTACGAAAATGCCCTTCACCTCTAACGATCATGGATAGTATCTAGCAACACGTCTGTGACCCCCAATCATCGGAAGAGTGAATACGCAATGACTACTACCTTTCATGTGCTCGGTTAGCATGTAAATAGAATCCTATCGCTGTAATAATATCAATATGGTTGTAAGTCGAGTGTCAAACATTAACAACTGTATCTTATAATCTGGATATCATGCTCTTTCGAAGTAACTCATTTACTTCCACTTTACAAAGGTTCACGAGAGTAAGACATTCCTTATAAGAAGGCCCTTTCGGATATTCACCCCTACTCATAGGGTACGCGATTCCCAGACGACCTAACATGTATACTCTGCATGCTTCGGTTGTTGAAAGTAACGCCCGAAAGATAATTTATGTAATTGTTTTTAAATTAATAAATGACAGATTTATTCTCATCTTATTACTTGCTTCGTGCTTGTAAGTAATACACTACTGAAAACCCCAAGTCGTATCATATGTAGCCATATAACTTAGTGTGTGACGCACGCGAGGATTAAGTTTATGGTGATACACTTGAAATTTTAGTCCGTGGTGAACTTAATCAAAGTATGGGGTCTATTGATTAAACCACCATTAATGAGTCCAGAATACTTTATGGTGTGACCGTCTTATCCGGGCCGTCGGCATTTGTTATCTAAGTAGGGCATTTATATATGATGTAGTCATATAGGACTGGACCGATTTAATCCGTATTTCTCATATAATTCCGTGATTGAGAAATCTCATTAAATCACAAAATGATCATATATGGATTAACCTTAATCCTGAAGTGATTACAAACTCCTACTTGTTTCAGGATAGGGTTTGATGTGTTCATTAAGGATCGCTAAGAGGCGCGGTCCGAATCACTTTCACGTTGGCACTATTCTGGAATGAGTGAGAAGTGTGTGTCTCACGGATATGGAATCCATTCCTTCCTACCGGAAGTAGAAAGACAATCCCCTTATTTGTTAATCCTAGAAACTGATCGATCCGCGGAGTTCGTATTGGTTATGAACTAATTGATCACTAGTGGGTTAATGGTAAATAAGGATGAGATGTATTGAAGAAGGTTTACGGAAATAATCCCGCTTCATTACGGATAGTCTATGGAGGGTTAGTTTATATGTAATGATTATATCAATGGACACTTATCGACTCGACTCGACGTTTTGAGAATAAGTTATATCTATAATCGATAGAGTTTAGTTTCGGATTTATGGTGGCGTAATTCCGGAATTAATAAGTTGAGTGGAAATATTCTGTTCGATGATTGTTTTATTCAATTTATTGTAGCTACTGGTTATAGGTCCATGGTCCCTGGGTTGACTCCTAACACGCGAGTGTTTTCTCGTTTTATGGAATTCGAGAATAAATTAAATAGTTGGTCTATTTAATGAATATGCAATATTATTTATTTGGTAAATAATATGTAAAAGAGAAAAGACATTTTCTATTTAAAAAAATGACTATAAGTGGCGCCACATATTTAGTGATAAATTAGAAAAAGAAATTTTTCTAGATTACGTCACATGTGTAATTAATTAATTATCTATTTGTTGGATAATTGATGGAAAAATATAGAGATTGATTTTTTTGGGAATTATCTCTTTTTTGTAGCAAAAATATATTTTCCTTTTGGGATTAGGTAATTGTGGTGTGAAAAGGATAACTCTCTTAACGAATTATTTTCCTATATAAAGAGAGTTCATCCTAGCACAAAATATAACACAATTTGCGCCACCAAGTAAATAAAAGGAAGAAAAATTAGTTTCTTGCCTTACTCATTTAGAGAAGAAAAACCTAGGATTTTTCTTGTGCATATTCGAGGAGAGACTGCAGCGAGGATCGCCGTCCACCAGTCGTCGCTTGGAGATACAATCCGGAAGATTGTGGCTTCTCCCTTTTGTCGAATTTCTCATCTCTTTCCGTTGAGGTAAATCTACTAACCTTCTTGTAGATTAATTATTTATGAGAATCATAACGTGGTAAAATCGCATGCGAATTTGTTCGTAGCTTCCGCTGTGCAAGATCGAGTGTCTCGATCGGTGCTGTGAATCAGATCTGACGATCCAATTATGGTTCAGATCCGGATTCGGGTTTCTGTATATCCAGCATGTGGTATCGGGGCAAGGTTAAAGCGATTTTGCGATCTTGATTGCATAATTAATTAATAAGGAGTGGAATAGAATAAAAATTGCATCTTTTAATTTTAATTTATGCGATTGAATGTTTGGTTGACGAGATGGAATGGGGTTGGTACCTGTTTACCGTTAGATCTATTGTAAACCCGATTTTGGGTGTAGGAAATCATGTAATTTAATTTTGCAACTTAATTTTCTGCAATTTATTTTTTTTAATTCGGCCCATCCCTTTTAAATAAAATTGGAAGAAGAACATCAACAAGATGAAGCATTGGCGCAGTGGTGAAGTCATGGTTTCAATGGTTTGTAGACCCAAGTTCAAATCCCCTTGACTAGATCAATTTCTTTTTTTTTTTAATTTCAATCCGAAATATTATTTTTTTTTTCACTGTTCGTATTTTACTGTTAAAAAAAACCGGAAAAAAAAAGGGACTAGAGAATCGAACTCGAGTGGTGATGAAGGAAGAAGGAGCTTCAACCAACTCAGCTAGAAGAGCTTTTATTGAAGATTTGGACCAGATTTTTCTTGTGCATATTCGGCGGTTCATTAAAGATTAGAATTTTTTTTTGAACCTAGGGTGTATTTATTTTATAGATTAGATACGGGGTACCAACGGTCCATCTCAGTGGTTTATTTTTTCTCATTTATTTTCTCATGTGATTATTTATGTGATATAACTATGTCATGCATCATATTCATGAATTCTACTCCTAGCATATGCATACATATAGATAATTAATCGTGATATTAATTAGGCATGTATGAGACGCAATTAATTTAGGTAATTGATTAAATTAATTAAAACGAACGGAATTTTATCGGGATATAAAATTGACTTGATAAAATAAAATTTACTCGGTAAATTTATTTTGGGATCTAAAAATCATTCGTGATTTTTGATTATGTAGTGACTATATAAAAGAATTTTAATAATTAAAAAAAATTTGGAAAATCCGGAAAAGTGGGACACCAACTGAGCAAAAGGTTCGAAAATTGGTTCGGGCGGTCAACAGGGCTTCGGCTCGACTCGACTTGTCCGTCCAAGTACGGGGTTAGCCACGGGGGTCCGGCAAGGTCAAGCTATCCGGTGAGCTGAGGCTCAATGAGGCAACCTTAGCACGATTTTCAACCCAGCACCCGCACACGTGCGACGTTAGCGTCGTATATGAACCAACGAAGAGGACGGATCGGCTTAGCCAATCCTGACACCGTTCGGTGAACTCGGTTAAAGCTCAGCCAGGTATAATACCGATAAGTTAGTGATTACCTTTCAAGATTTATTGTTTTCAAATTATTGAGATAAAATTATACGATCCTAAAATTTTATCATGACTAATTAGGAATTTGAAATTCTTTTGTGAATTTTAGTTGTGTAGTGTCTACACAAGAAATTTCTAAATATTCAAAAAATTGGAAAATCATGAATACAGTGTCACTAGTTAGACGGTATTTGGAACCGATAAACTAGTGGGAGCTTTAAATTTTATGATTTATTGTTTTTTGAATTATTAGAAAATTCATAAAGTCTTAATGTATTGGGATTATAAAATTCTTGGTGAATTTTAATTGTGTAGCGTCTACACGAGGAATTTTAATAAATCCATAAAATTGGAAAATCATGAATAAGTGACACTAGTTAGACGGTATTTGGAACCGATGAACTAGTGGGAGGATAAATTTAAATATTCATGATTTATTGTTTTTCGGATACTTAAAAAATTCTGAAAATCCAAATGAGACTACCTAATTTTCAAAATAACGAGTGGGAGCGGGGAAGGTGACAACCGACCCCACGGCCTCTACTGTTGACACAAGCACGTGAGAGAATGGTGACGCCTCATGCCGCTTTGATTTCGGCCCCCTGAGGGTGGCTTTCACCGCTATCAAAATACAAGGCTTGGTCTCCGAAAGTATAGGATTTTGGGTACTCGTCGAGTCACTGACCGACCTTGAGGCGGCATACTCGGGGCGTACATTGAGATCTGAAATAGTAGGTAACACTCTAAAGGATATTTTAGGAAATATATTGGCTGAAAAAGAAAGGTAATCAGCAATTAAATAGAGATGTCCGATTCTCGTTTAGTTGTTGAGAGACATTGTCTCAATTTAATCGTCACCTCTTTGACCTACCCTGAGGCGGCACTGTAGGTGTGAGATTAAATCCTTTGAATGGTAGGATAAACTGCATGCATGACATCACGTTTATTATTCCTAAAATTATTATATGTTGTAGTGTATGATTTGATTTATATTCCTGTCATAAATTATTTTACAACTACATATCATCTCAAGGTATCTAAATTGCTAAACACGATAAATTGACTAGTAACGACTTCGTAAAAGTGGAAAAGTAACAAGAACGTTGAACTCAATAATCGAGAATGCAAATTAATTTTTCGGAAGAGGATGTTCCTCTTAAGCCTTCAAACTTAAGTGACATTGATAAGAATGTCACTGCTATCACTTGTGTTGAACGAGAGACAAAACAAAATTAGTTCAAAGATGACGAGAATGATTTGGTATCAATCTCATTAGGCATCCCACAGTTCACAAGTAGTGTCTACTCAAATGAACTGCTAGTTCACAACCATTTCCTTTAAAGAAAGCCAAGAATGGGAAGGAAAATGTCTACAAGTATAAGTCATCTAAACTAAATAAGTTAAAAGCTAAACCGAAATATTAATAAAAGAAATTATAGGATAAGGAAATTGATTTCGGATCACTAACCTGTGAATCCTTAGCGACTTTCTTAACCGAGTAATTTGACTCGAAAGCTAAAGTTCTTTTGTAAGAACAAGGTAGCTGGGCATTCATGGTGAAGAGTAGACAACGGATAGTCATTTCAGCTAAGATAGTGGGAGCGATATAAGGAAATAAATTTCAGATTTTAATCCTTGAATATCAAAGAAATATAATTTCTGTTTTCAGATTCGTTGGAACAAATGGTTTCACTTTCATATCGATAACTTAGTTGCCTTAAAGAAAGTGAACGTGACATTTGTATACGATTCTGAGACTCAAAATTTTGTCTGATAAAGTCAAAACCACTAAGTAATGTTGAAAAGGTATATGTAACACATCATAAACTGTTAAGACAAATGGTTTCCGTATTTAGATAAATGATTCTTCCTCATCTATTTATTAGTGCATATATCCTAGAGATAAGATCTGAAGACTGGCTAAGGGTGATTCCTAACTCCCAGTCTATGAACACTATCTCAAAGGAAAAATGACTAAGTAACCTTTCAATTTGAAAAGGGTAATAGAGCTGAAGAAGTATCACAGCTTGTTCATATTGACCTTCCGGTTCTTATGAAGGATACAAGCTAGTGGGAACTTTTGAGTGGCTGACACTATGTCTGATGACTACTCAAAACGCTGATTAGTTTATCTCAATATTGTTGGAAGTAGCACCCGAAAGACAATTTATGTAATTGTTTTTAGAATTAATAAATGACAGATTTATTCTCATCTTATTACTTGCTTCGTGCCTGTAAGTAATACACTACTGAAAACCCTAAGTCGTATCATATGTAGCCATATAACTTAGTGTGCGTCGCACATGAGGGTTAAGTTTATGGTGATACACTTGAAATTTTAGTCCGTGGTGAAGTTAATCAAAGTATGGGGTCTATTGATTAAACAACCATTAATGCGCCCAGAACACTTTATGGTGTGACCGTCTTATCCGGACCGTCGACATTGGTTGTCTAAGTGGGGCATTTATATATGATGAGAGTCATATAGGACTGGACCGATTTAATCTGATTTTCTCATATAATTCCGTGATTGAGAAATCTTATTAAATCACAAGATGATCATTTATAGATTAACCTTAATCCTGAAGTGATTGCATACTCCTACTGGTTTCAGTATAGGGTTTGATGTGTTCGTTAAGGATAGCTAAGAGGCGCGGTCCGAATCACTTTCACGTTGGCACTATTCTGGAATGAGTGAGAAGTGTGTCACACAGATATGGAATTCATTCCTTCCTGCGGGAAGAAGAAAGACAATCCCCTTATTTGTTGATCCTAGAAAATGATCGATCCCCGGGAGTTCGTATTGGTTATGAACTAATTGATCACTAGTGGGTTAATGGTAAATAATGATAAGATGTAATGAAGAAAGTTTACGGAAATAATCCTACTTCAGTACGGATAGTCTATGGAGGGTTAGTTTATATGAAATGATTATATCAATGGACACTTATCGACTCGATTCGACGTTTTGAGAATAAGTTATATCTATAATCGATAGAGTTCAGTTTCGGATTTATGGTGGCGTAATTCCGGAATTAATGAGTTGAGTAGAAATATTATGTTCGATTAATATTTTATTCAATTTATTGTAGCAACTGGTTATATGTCCATGGTCCCCGGGTTGGCTCCTAATTCGCGAGTGTTTTCTCATTTTGTGGAACCTTGAGAATAAATTAAATAGTTGGTCTATTTAATGAATATGCAATATTATTAATTTGGTAAATATTATGTAAAATAGAAAAGACATTTTCTATTGAAATAATGACTTAAAAATGGCGCCTCATGTGGATGAATTTTGGAAAGCCATAGGTTATCAATCACGCCAGCATATTATAAAGTCCACAAAACCACAATGGGTCAATGGTTAAACCATACTCCCACTGCGTGGTGGATTGACATTCTGATCTAGTAGTATTTATCAGTGTAATCACCAACAACTAATGTTGGACGTGGTCTGATTAAATCAGATAGTAACTACCTTTGGGTAACCGTACTCCAAGGTTTAAGGCTGTTTCTTATAGATTCTATCAGAAGGCTTGTGACAGTTCAACCGTCACTTTCTGATCTCAAGAATCTTATAACCAACCTTTACTCGTCTCTTTAAGATATTTCATGAACATTCACAATTTGAACGTATGCGCAAAATCCCCAGTCCTGCCTTCAAGCATTAAATGCTAAATGCCTACATTTACGGAAGTGGTGTGAACCGAATTCACTTCTTATCCATAAATTCACTAGCATCTTCTAGGTAGACTTCTCGGTTTACATAATAATGTTAACCGTTATTTTGCAACCAATTATCTTAATCGAGTCTAGCGGTGTATTGTAGCACATCAATAACTATATAGGGCAAGTCTATGGTTTCTTTCTCAGTGAGAAACATTCCACTAGGAGGCAGGCTGAGCATCAGTCCCAAGACTATGCTATAGCCTATTTATGAGCATGGAATACTCTATTCTCTGCTAAAATCAGAGACTCCTCCTCGTATTCGTTTGATAAACTAAATTACGTTTCGAGTAGTTATCAGACAAAATGTCACCACTCAAAAACTCCCACTAGCTTGTATCTCTCTCTAGACCCCGAACGTCACTGTGAACAAGCTATGTTACCTCTTCAAATCTATTACCCTCTCCCAATTGAAAGGAAACTTAGTCATTGTTCCTTTGAGATATTGTTCCTAGACTGGGAGATAGGAATCACCCTTAGCCAGTCGTCAGGTCTTATCTCTAGGATATATGCACTAATTAATAGATATTGAAGGGTCGTTTATCTTAATACGGAAACCTTTTACCTTTAATAGTTTTAGATGTGTTACACATACCTATTCAGCTTTTCTTAGTCGTTCTGTCTTTATCAAACAAAAGTCCGAGTCTCAGATTCGCACTACAAATGTCATCTTCACTTTATTTAAGGCAACTGTAGTGTCGAGATGAAAGTGAATCCATTTGTTTCAACGAATCTGTAAACAGAAAAATAAATTTTTCTATGATATTCAAGGATAGAATCCGAAATTCATTTCCTTATATCACTCCCACTATTATAGCTGAAATAACTGCCCGTTGTCTACTCTATTAATTGTTAATGCTCAGCTTCCTTGTTCTTCCAAAGAACTAAGCTACCGAGTCAAGTTACTCGGTTTAAGAAAGTCGCTAAGGATTCATTGGTTAAGTGATCCGAAATCACTTTCCTTATCCTATACTTTCTATAATTAATTCGGTTTAGCCTCAAAACTTTAGTTAAGATGATTAACACTTATAGACATTCTTTCCCATTCTCAACTTTCCTTAAAAGGAAATAGTCTTGAACTAGCGAGTTCAATTGAGTAGACACTACTCGTGAACTCGTGGGATGTCTAATGAAAGCGTCACCCACTGGGACTAATTTTCTAATAAATCAGATGAACATAAAAGCTCCCACTAGTTTATCGGTTCCAAATACCGTCTAACTAGCGACACTTTAACTTATGATTCTCCAATTTTTTCTATTAGAAAATTTCTTGTGTAGACACTACACAATTAAAATTCACTAGAAGAATTTTATCGTCCCAATCATCTTTCAAACTAATTACAGTCGTCTCTCGATCAACACGATTGACAAGAGTGACATCCTTATTTACGTCACTTAAGTCTTGAAGGCTCAAGAGAAATATCTCTTCCAAAAATTAATTGCATTTAAGATTAATAAGCACAACGTTCCGATTACTTACCACTTTTAACGAAGTCGTTACTAGTCAATATAAAATATACACTAGCGAGTCAAGTACCCTAGAGAGATATATAAATAGTTGTAAATAAAATGACGAAAAATAAATCCAAATCATACACTACTAATAAATTTTAGGAACATAAACTAAGTACTTATAGTCTATCCTACCGTTCCAAGGATTTAATCTAATGCCTCGGTGCCGCCTTAGGGTAGGTCAAAGAGGTTTCGATTAATATTGAAGATCGATTGGGAATCGAACCTCCTCATTGTGATCGTCAATCACCTTTCCTTTTTCAGCCAAGGTATTACCAAAATACCCTTTATGAGTGTGACCTACTGTTTTAGATCTTTAGATAGACCCCGAGTGTGCCGCCTTAGGGTCGGTCAGTGACTCAACGAGTACCCAAAATCCTATCCTTTCGGAGACCAAGCCTTGAATTTTGATAGCGGTGAAAGCCTTCCTTAGGGGGCCGAAATCAAAGCCGGCACGAGGCGTCACCATTCTCTCACGTTGCTTGTGTCAACAGTAGAGGCCGTGGGGTCGGCTGTCGCCTCTCCCGCTCCCACTCAATATTTTGAAAAAGTGGTGGGTTTACTGATCACGTTTTTGGACTTGATGTTACATTAAGGAACAATAAATCATAGGCCCGAATGTTGTCGGTTATGTGGGCTAGCCCACCCGACCTATTCGTTAGAACATATGTGGCCGTCGGACGGGTCAAGGCTAGGAGAGCTCCGTTGAGCCGTAGTGGCTCTCCGGATGGCTCAATATTGCCAGACCCCCGTGCAAACGCCACACGTGGAGGGTGAAGTCGATTGAGCCGTAGCTACTGTTGACCACCCAACCGTGGTTAAACAACTTTCGAACCTGTTTGCCCGTGATTATCCAATCCTTAAACATCAAACATTCACGTAGACACTACGGAACAAAA
Source organism: Gentiana straminea (assembly GCA_036785695.1). NCBI lineage: Eukaryota > Viridiplantae > Streptophyta > Magnoliopsida > Gentianales > Gentianaceae > Gentiana > Gentiana straminea. Next base: position 2,513,030 of record JAVUPR010000376.1, on the reverse strand, counting down.
ACGTAATCTCGTCTTAGGTAAGGTGGAATTCACCGAGAATCCAACACCTTCACCACGAGGTTTCGGGATTTTACTCCTTATGCTTTCGCAGAGTGGGATTCACCGAAAATCCATCACCCAACCTCGACGATTGAAAAAAAAAACCCGTGTTCCTCGGTTTTTACCCTAATTAGTTTCTAATTAATATCAAACAATTAATTAAAACTAATCGTGTGTTTTATACATGCCTAACTAATTCCCCGAATTAATTTCTACATGTATGCATATGGAGTGGAATTCATGATATGATGCATGTCATGGCAATTTTCCGGTTCTACTCATACAATCTACACATGTATACTAGTGCGGAAAATAAACACCGAGATGGACCGTTGGCACCCCCGTAACTAATCTATTCGAAAATAAATTAAAACCCTAATCTGCAAATACTGTTGAGAATCTTCGACGATCGGTATACCAAACGAACTTGGATCGGGACGAAAATTTCCAGATCTGATCTTCATTCTTCGGACTTCAAGATGGACGGTCGGATCGGAGCTTTGACTTGTCAATCTTCCTCGATGAGCCGCCCAACTTGCTGCTGAAACGGACTCTTACAGCGGCGCATCATATACTTTCCGAGGCCGATCGGGGATCAAGATGAATCCCGATCGTCCTGAAAATTTTATCTCACGTCCAAAAATCCATGATATGCGATCTGAACGGTCGGATTTTAATTTTAACGGTCCAATTGTTCCCGAAAAAATCGAATAAGTCACGAGTTAGGGTTTCGTGAATCCTGCGTTTTTCGTTACGGCGGCCACTTCGCGAACGAACGGATACCCAAACGGACTCTATTTGTGGGATTGTTCATCAACTTCTAATCTTAATTCGACCGGAGAGATCTTCGTTTTAACGGCTCAAATAACGGAAAAAACGAAAACACTATACAAATACTAAACGGATCTATTTACGGAAATTAAACTTGCAATAATAAATGATTTACATAATTTCCTATACTCATATGAACGAATTTTCATCGTTTATATGAGTTTACAATAGATCTTACGGGAAAACGGTGTCAACCCCAATCCATCTCTTCAACCATAGCAATTTAAAAATTATTAAGGCATAATAATAAGTAAAATATCACCTACATGCAATTCCACTCCTTTAAATCGTTTAACTACGATTATGATTATATAAATCGTGGAACCTGGCTCTGCTACCACATGAAGGATGCAGGTTCTTAGATCTAAACGAGTTAGATCTACGCGCAGCGGATGGATCACGACTTATATGTCACAATACATAGTTAAAGGACTTAAACTACTACAAGGGGGTTAAGATTATTTTACCAATATCGGGAAGAGAAGCCTTGATCTTCCGATGTGTTCTCCAAACGGCGGTTGGTGGACACCCTTCTTGATACACAAACCTCCTCGATATGCAACACTAAGAAAAACTCCAAGTTTTTTTTCTTCCTCTAAAAACCTCTAGACAAGAGAAACAATTTTTTTTTATAAAAGATTGTGATTAATCAATCTCTCTTTTATTAATGAGTGATGTATTATTTTTATATGATTAAATATACGTTATATTATTATGTTTTATCAACGAATTCTATATAAAATATATGAAATTATGGTATAAATAGTATGAAATGTTAATCTTTATAGTTTAGAGTAGTTAGTAGTAAAAATAATAAAAAGTTGTAATTTTGTACCGATTTTAGTAAATCGGAGTGTCGTGTCGGTTTACGTGGGTATTTGTGGTATTTTATTGCAGATTTATAAACCGAGACCCCGAGAATCGACATATTGAAGTTCAATCATATCTCTGGAATGATTTAGAGAGTGCCACGGGCTTAAATGGTCAATTGAAAAGCTTAAGTGGATAAGTGGCCAACCAATCTGGATAAGTAATAATAGAGAAATATCTTCGACAAACGAATGGCTCATCAAAATGATATTTTCGGAAAAAGTGTTCTTCACAAAAGTTGTAGATTTTACCAAGAGCTTTCCAATGCAATTTAAATTATGAAGATTGGAGGTCTACAACTTAACGGTGATCAAGTGGCTAATCGATTTGGATTAATAAAAATCCCGTAAAAGCTTCGGAGGAACACGAGGTTATCAAGAAAGCGTTATCTGGAGAAGAGTCCTTCATGAAAGTTGTAGAGTTTCTCGAGATCTTAATTTTGGCATTTCGTTTGCAATTTTTGGAGGTCCGAACTCGAGATATGAATTTTAGAAGTTTAATAATTATATATAAAAATAAATATCTCCAACGCACATGCTTTGGAGTGATCAAGTTAGTGGGGATCATCATTAGTCCGGACCGAGCCGGCCTAATACCGGACCGGTCCGGCCTTGGAAGATTTTTCTATAAATAGAGGCCTCATTTCAACGAGTCGGGGTACCAAATATATATAAACCATATCATATATATATTCTCCTCTCCTCTCTCTTTTTCTTTTCTTTTTTAGTAGTAGTTTGTAAATAAGGCCTTACGCCGTAATAATGTAGTTTTAGTATCGTTATAATGCTCGGGAAAATCTCGGAAGTCGGTTTTGCTAAAGAAGTTGTAATGTCCGGAAAATACGATTTACGAATCAAGCTGCCGTATTCGGGTAACTTTTCTTCGGTATTTATGTTTGTTTTTATATTTTTCGTTGTTATAATGTTTTTAGGCTAAATATAATACTGGCCAAAACTATGTAATCGGTTTTATTTCGATCTTTTCGTTAAAGAAATGTTGTTAAGTTAAAATGACTAAAATTGAGTTAATTGAATCTTTTTCTATTTTGATCGTATTCGTATTGACATATTTAATAGATGCGAGGAATTCATAATCTAATTATGAATTGACGCCTCGTAGTCAGGATATGAAATAAAAGATAGAAAAACCGGAGGGTAAAATTGGCCGTGTGAACAACGTGATAACGGAATCCGATTTCCTACCCGGGGGTAAATTGGTTTTGGGAGAAATGAATTTTATTATAATTTGTACTCGAGATCGTAATAATGTTAAATCATCAGTTTAATTGAAACTTAAACCGGAAAGTTAAATCGTCCGGCTTTGACAACCGGAGCCTTTAAAATAAAATTGACCGTTTGACGAACGGAATGACTCCTTTTTATCTAAAGGTAGATTTGTACTCGGGACTGTTCGATTAATTCGTTTACCGTAACGAGTTGTGGACCTTGGAGTGATGCAATGGACATATGACAATTTCATACGCTCGTGTGAGGAGGAATTGTTTACCTCGGGAGTGCACCGTTTCACTTACTCAATTGGACCTAAAATAAAAGGAGAGATCGAACACATTTCAATTAATCGAAAAGATCGTATAAACCAATTATATAAGTTTTGGCCGGTTCTCTAAAAATACGTTTAATATATTGGTATCTATATATTTATATCTATATATATACTTTACAATTTATGTACATCTATATATATTTATATATCTATATATATTATATTAGAATAACTTTTAAATTACGTATTTATTTTATGTTGACTAGAATAGTAGTGATCTGTGTTATAAAATTGCGATTTAGATCGAGTTAATAACGACTCTTTGGTGTTTAACCACACGTAAAAGAAATTACCAAGTTCCACTGTGGATACGATACTACGATTCACCATACTAGCACTACAATTTGACCCGGTACACGCCGGTTAGGATCGTTTAAACCGGGAAACGTACGTCGGTTTACGCTTGTTTTCAGGGTTAGGTTTAGGGTCTGTCAGCTTTTTGGCGCCGTTGCCGGGGAACGTCGCTAATTTCTTTTTATGTGTCTATGGTTACTACTTGTATTAGCTTAAAATTCTCGAGAATAAGTCAACACTTTTCTTATCTCATTTCTATTTTATTTTTCGTTGGTTGTTACCTTTTAGGAAAATTACCAATTTTTACTACTATCAATTTCGTGTTATTTTCTATTTTCGTTAGTTGATGACCGAAGTGGTAAGGCCCTCTCACTCCTTATAAGCGACATAAACACTTACGAAAGGCGAGTTAAGAGTAGAGAGTAAACGCGGTCATACTAGTCAGGGAAATCCTGACCAAGAATCATCTTCAAACAAAAATACGAGAATGGCTGAAATCAGTGATGAAACACCTGAACAAGGGCTGGAACATGCTCAAGGGCATGGACAAAACCCTGTTAACCCTAATAATAATAATAATAATAATAATAATAGAAATAATCAAAATCGGAACCAGAATAATCGTAATAATCCGCCAAACCCGAGACCTATCTGTGATCAAACCGTAAGGAGAAACCAGACTAATAATCCCATACTTTTACCTAATGAAGGAGCGAATAATTTCGAAATTAAGTCTCATCTTTTTGGTTTAATTGACGCAAGAGCCCAATTCCTAGGAGAGGATGATGAAGATCCACATCATCATCTCTATCTTTTTGAAGAAGCTGTGCAATACGGCCAAAAGTCAAGGTGCTCGTAAGGAATTAACGAGAATGACTATGTTTCCTTTTTCTTTAAAAGGACGAGCCCGAGATTGGTTTATGTCTCTTCCGCATCATTCACTTACTAGTTGGGAGGAGATTCAAGCGAATTTACGAAACAATATTTCACTCTGGACGAAATTTGGAATTAAAAGTCGAGGTTGCTAACTTTAGACAAGGATGCGAGGAAACTCTTGGGAATGCATGGGAAAGGTTTAAAAAATTGTTAAGAGCTTGTCCCGATCATGGTTATTCCTTAGATATGCAAATTCAACTCTTCGTCGTAAATTGAGAAAAGACTCACGTGCGGATGTAGATCATGCATGTGGTGGTTCGTTAATGATGAGTGAAGCTCAAACGATTTACGATGCTATAGAAAAGATTTCCAAAAATAACGAGAATGTGGGAAACCGGTTCTAGCACCGGAAAAGTAGCTTTTGCGGGAGAATGTACGTCTAATACGGAAGTTCTAGCACACTTGGAGAATTTGAGTAGGAAATTTGATGGTTTACAACGAGAATAAGAACCAAAATTCGAGAAAATAGTACACCAAATGAATACTCAAGTCATGATAATGTGGCATTAGGAGTGAAGAACCAACGGGATATTCAAGAGAGGAGGTGAGTTTTCTTCGACGGCATAGGAATTTGAACAATGCATACTCAAACTCGTTTAATGCTATTAGAAGAGATCATCCTACTTATCGATGGTGCGAAAACCACTAGTAAGCCGGGACAACCGCCATATCCGGTCCCGTATAGGAATAATAACCAAGTTTATCAAGAAAATACATCTAATCGAAATTTACAATCATTACCAAGATCCTATCCTCAACATACCACTCAAAGTATACCGGTAACTCGAGTTCAACTCAACTGCGAAGGAGTTGAAAAATGGGAAAAACTAATGGAAAATGTGATGGGTGTAGTATCTACTCAAGCTAAGAATATGGAAACAATGATGACTTCTATTGGTTCAGTCACCAAAGATATGAGTACAATAAAAACATCTATGAGTGGACATGATACCGAGAATGAGAACAATAGAAGCCTCGTTGAGGAATATGGAAGATCATTTGAGTAGGGAAGGTGAACGTAACAACGGTAGACCCCCGGGAGGATTACCAAGCAACAACGACGAAACCCAAGAGAGGTAAATGTTGTAGTTACGAGAAGTAGGAAGCTTAGTGGAAGCAATGGAGTAGAAAACTTTGGGAATAATGAAGTAGAAAATGATTTAGATGGAAAGAATGATGAAACTAAAGATGAAATTGAATTCAACGACGAGGAAGAAGAAATTATAGATAATTTCTTGAAAAGGAATAGAAGTTTGGAACACGAAAATGAAGGTGAAAATTGGGTAAAAATCCCTAGGATTTTGAAAGACCACATGGATAAGGATTTAAGGAATTTATTCAAGGAACATGTTAGAATAAATGAGAAACGGGAAGAACCGAAAAAATCGAAGTAGAGATTGATTCGGGGAACAATTTAAAGGAAAAAATTCAAGAACACGAAACATGGCGACTAAGTAATACTCAAAGGTTTAAGGAAAAAGGAAAAGAGAAATTGACTAGGGAGCCAAAGGTTATAGATTTAGAATCTTTACCTTACCCTCACAAAGATCAAATCAAAAAGGCAAAAGCGATAAGAAGTATGCTCGTTTCCTTGATACTTTTCGTCATCTTCATGTTAATATCCACTGTTATTGAAGCTCGATTAATATACTGCCTATGGAAAGTTTACGAAGGATATACTATCAAATAAGAAAAAATTAGAGGAATATGAGAATATATGCCTAAATGAAGAATGTTACGCAATTACAACGGCATAAGTTACCACCTAAAGGCGAAAGATCCTGGAAGTTTTACGATTCCATGTGAAATTGGAGGATTTACGTTTAAGAAGGTCTTATGTGATCTTGGAGCTAGTATAAATCTCATGTCTTATGAGGATTATAAAAAGCTAGGCATAGGAAAGCTTACTAAGGCGAAATGACTACGCAAATGGCGGATAGATCGATTAAGTACCACTAAGGAATGATTAAGGATGTCTTGGTTAAAGTAGACAAATTCTATTTTCCGGTAGATTTTGTAGTTATGGAAATGGAAGAAGGATATTCGGCGCCTCTTATTCTAGGTCGTCCATTTCTAGCTACGGGAAGAACTTTAATCGATGTTCATAAAGGAGAGTTAATTTTGAGAGTCAATGAAGATGAAGTTGCTTTCAATATTTTCAAAGCTATGAACCATCCATATACATCACCGAGAATCATGTTCTTTTATAGAAGATATTCATTACGTCTATGATAATCGATTACCAACTTTTGAAGACGATTAGAAGAATGCTTAACTCTGTCTATCTATAAAGAAGATGAGGAAGACATTGAAATGAAAGAGATAATCCTTTCTCTAGATAAAGGAAGCTTTACTTTTAAGCCACCATGGCATAAGTATTTGGAGTTAGAACTAGAAGGACCGGTTCTTAAATCGTCAATAGAAGATCCGCCGAAGAATGCGGAATTGAAACCGTTACCTTTAAATGCGAAATATGCTTTTCTAGAAACGGATAATCTATTACCGATTATTATTTCATCAACTTTAGCGAGCGACAAGAAGATCAATTAATAAGAATGTTAAGAAAGCATAAGAAAGCTTTTGGATGGACGATTGCCGATATTCGAGGTATTAGCCACGAGATTTGTGTTCATAAGATAATTTTGAAAGAAGATGCTAAACCTTGTATTCAACCGCAACGCCGCCTCAACCCGAATTTACGGTTAATCGTTAAGAAAGAGGTCATTAAGCTATTAGAAATGGGAATAATCTTTCTATATCGGATAGTGAATGGGTAAGTCCAACTCAAGTTGTACCAAAGAAAGGAGGTTTCACAGTGAAAGAGAATGATAAGAATGAATGGATTCCAACAAGGGAAATTACAGGTTATCGAATGTGCATTGATTTTAGAAAACTAAATGATCATACTAAGAAAGATCATCATCCGCTTCCATTCATAGTTCAAATGTTGGAACGTTTAAGTGGTCATAAGTATTCTTGTTTCTTAGATGGTTATTCGGGTTATTCTGATTTTCATTGCGGCGGGAGATAGGGAAAAGACTACTTTCACTTGTCCTTATGGAACTTTTGCGTATAAAAGAATGCCGTTTGGTTTATGTAATGCTCTGCTACGTTTCAAAGATGTATGATGTCTATATTTTACGATATGGTTGAGAAATTCTTAGAAATTTTTATGGACGACTTTAGTGTTTATGGAGATTCTTTTGGTAAATGTTTGTCGCACTTAGAAAGAGTGTTACAACGTTGTGAGGATACCAATTTAGTTAAAAGCGGGAAAAATGTCATTTAATGGTATCGAAGGAATTGTTCTAGGTCATAGAATCTACGAAATAGGAATTGAAGTTGATAAAGCTAAAGTCGAGGTGATTGAAAAATTACCGCCACCGGTTAATCTAAGGACTCTAAGAGGATTTCTTGGACATGCGGGATTTTATAGGAGATTTATTGCGATTTTTCAAAGATAGCAAAGCCTCTAAGTCATTTGCTTGAAAAAGAAGTATCTTTTAATTTTGATAGTAAATGTATGGAAGCATTTAAGACCTTAAAAGCAAAGTTGATTCTTGCACCGGTATTGGTAGCACCGGGCCCAGGAATTTACCTTTTGAAATTATGTGTGATGCTAGTGATTTAGGTTTGTAGGAGGCTGTTTTAGGTCAAAGGTATAACAAAATTCTCAAAGCTATTTACTATGCATCCCACACATTAAACGCGGCTCGGCTTAATTATGCAACTACGAGAAAAAGAAGCTGTTGGCTTGTAATTTTTGCCTTAGATAAGTTCGGATCTTATATTGTTGGTTCTAAGGTGATAGTCTACACGGACCATTCGGCTACGAAGTATTTGCGAGTAAGAAGGATGCGAAACCACGTCTTCTTAGATGGATTCTCCTACTTCAAGAATTTGATATTGAAATTAAAGATAAAAAAGGAAGTGAAAATGTAGTAGCGGATCATCTAAGTAGAATGGAAAGCGAGGAAGAGATAGGAAATGAAATTAAAGATTCATTTCACGATGAACAACTATTTAGAATAGATACTCCTTCAACCATGCGGTTATTAAAAAATAGAATTCCTTAAGGAAATTTCACCTTGGTTTGGAGATATCATTAATTACTTAACTTTGATTATATTCCGTCTCATTGGACTTGGCAACGAGAAAAAGAAATTCTTTTACGACTTAAAATTTTATTGCGGGAGGAACCGGACCTTTTCCGTAAATGTTCGGATGGGATAATCGAGAAAATGTGTGCACGATAATGAAATTTTAAGTATTTTATCGTTTTGTCATGATCGTGAGGCGGGAGGTCATCATGGAGGATGGAAAAGCTTGCTTTTAAAGTTTTACAATGTGGTTTTTATTGGCCTACACTATATAAAGATGCTTATAAATATGTTAAATCTTGTGAATCTTGTCAAAAATGGGGAAATGTATCTAAAAAACATGAAATGCCTATGCAACCTATTTTAGAATGTGAGTTATTTGATGTTTGGGGTATAGATTTCATGGGACCTTTTCTATATCGTTTGGAAAAAGATTTATTCTTGTAATGGTAGATTATGTTTCAAAATGGGTAGAAGGCTGAAGCTCTTCCCACTAATGATACCAAGGTTGTCATACGATTCCTTAAAAAGAACATATTCACTAGATATGGCATTCCGAGGGCGATCATTAGCGATAGAGGTTCACATTTTTGCAATCGACCATTTACTAAGTTAGTTGAGAAATATGGTGTAACGCATAAACTAGGAACGCCACTATCATCCGCAAACCGGTGGTCGGGTAGAGGTGTCAAATAGAGAGATCAAAAGAATCGTGGAAAAAACGAGTTGATTCAAATCGTAAAAGCTGGGCGATCAAATTAGATGATGCGTTATGGGCGTACGAAACGACTTTTAAAACACCAATTGGTTGTTCTCCCTATAAGCTAGTCTTTGGTAAGTCATGTCATCTCCCGGTTGAGTTAGAACACCGAGCCTTACGGGCTATTAGATTTCTAAATTTCGATCCTAAAATTTGTCGGTGATCATAGATTGCTTCAATTGACGAGACTAGAAGAATTTCGTCTCGATTCTTATGAAAACGCTCGAATGCACAAGGAACGCACGAAGTCTTTCCATGATAAGAGAATCTTTAAGCGTGAGTTCCATGTAGGTGATCGAGTGCTTTTGTACAATTCACGTTTAAAGTTGTTTCCGGGTAAGCTTAAATCTAGATGGACGGGTCCATTTAAAGTAACACGGGTTTACAAAGCTGGAGGCTTGTTGGACTAGCGATGGAAATACAACTTTTATAGCCAATGGCCACGAGTAAAGTTATTTGTGGAGGGAGAAGGAATCACCTTTGAAAGAAGAAATAATGCTGCGATTGATCCCCCGACAAATTGAAAAAGCGAGAGGAAAAATGAAAAGCGAAAAGCGAGCTGGAATCGGCCGAATACCGGGTGCTATCTATCTTTACTCTACTTTTACGTAATTTTAATTATGTTTAAACTCTTTTCGTCTTTTACCGGATAGACGTAAAAGAAGCTGGATGTCTTTTTTAGATAGAATAGGAGTTTTTATTTTACTTTTGAAATTAGGCCTTGATAAAGATGTCGCGTTTTCTATAGAAGCTTTAGTTTTTGAACAAAACAAGAAATTGTTGAGAGAGATCGAGATTGAGAGAAGTATGTAATGGAACATCAAGAAGTGCGATAAAAAGAAGGGCAAAGTTTCTAATGAGATGCGAGAATCTGTGGAAAAAGTGAACATGTTGGACGGCTTGTGGGAAAAACACAACCAAATCCCGGGATGAGTGTTTGAATATTGTTAGGAAGGGAACGATTAGGTGGTTATCCGAAAATCCCGATGGAATTCCGAGAGATAATTCAAATGCTTCGTTTTTAGGAGTTAGGTTGATTGAGCGTTATATCAGAACTTTGGAAGATTTAGAAATCGAAGAATCGGGAACCCTTAAGTTTCGAGTCTTTTATTTTATTTTATAAAATTTTCGCATAACTTCTGAGAATTTTATAAAATTGGATCTTTATGAAACTTGAGGAGTTTTATAAAAGTTTTATAAAAGTTGTTTTTTAGTTTTAATTTAAACGTTTTATAAGAGTTGATATAAATTTATTAAACTTTTATAAGCTTTTTATTAAAGTGTTATAAAAATTTTATTAAATTTTTAGAAATTGTTATAAAATTATAAAAGTTCCTTCAAATTTTATTTTTAGTAAGTTTTAAAAATTATCAATTAAGTTTTATTAGGATTTGTATAAGTTTTATTCAAAAATCATAAAAATAAAAAAAAAAAAAAAAAAAAAAAAAAAAAAAAAAAAATCGCAAAAATAGAAAAATTTGTGCACGGACCGATCCGGCCTTAACCGGACCGGTCCGGGGTCTAAAAACATAAAAAAGACGGGGACCATTCTTTTCTTCTTCTTCTTCCCTAATTTTTTCTTTACGACCGCACCACACACCAAACCCCACCATTACGAAATTTTTTACTTTTCTTCCACAAAACTTCATCTCACACTACACCATTACTTAATTTCTTCTCATTATCATCTCCTCTCTTCAACACAAATTGAAAAATTCAAAAAAGGGTCAAAAACAAGCTCCATTCATTCCGGCGACTTTAACACTTTTCCGGCCTACTTTTCAACGTTTTCTACACTATAAGGTATAATCTAGTTTATTTAGTTGTCAATTTCGTATTTTTCATAATTTTTTAGATTAATTTCAAGCTTGTTTTGATTTTTGAGTGTGTTGTGACATTTTTATTTTTTGTTGTTTTTGTTGTTGCTTTTGTTGTTGATTGGCATTACCAATATCGTAGAATGGTGAGTCGAGTACTAGAGTCTCTAAAAAGAAAAATCAAAAATTCCAATTTCAACTCTGTCGTAGGCACGATAATTTTATCACACGAGGAAGAAGCCGTAAGCTTTGAAAGAACCGCATCACACGAGGCTAAGAAAGCGTATAAGAAAATTTATAGTAAGTGTGATGTTCTGGTTGAAAAAGGATTAGACTTGGATGACTTAGGTGATGAAGTTAAAAATATCTTTAGAAAGCGTCAGTGGTTAGATTTAGCAGCCAGAAGGGAAGGGGAGATTAACACGACTATAGTAGCTGAGTTTTATTCGGTTTTATCTACTTTGTCAGAAGAACAGCTTACTCAGTCGGAAACTGTACCCTTACGAGCCAGAAATATTCCTTTTAACCACCGCCGTCATTAATGCAATCTTAGGAGTTGAGGTTTTCTGATGAGGAGGATTACGGGGTAGTTTATAATTTAAATGATCCTGCTAGTTTTGAAGCGGACGCACGAGAGCCCGGGGCTTTTTTTTGACCCGACCGCGGTGTGGGTTGAAAATCGGTTTAATTACGGGAAGCTGTTTTAGAGGTTTGAGGGCAATTAAAAGATTTATTAGCCATAATCTCTATCCTTCTAGTAAACATCTTGCTTTTGGAAAGGAAGATGTTTGTATCGCTTGGGCAATGGTAAATGATGTTAGAGTGGATGTTGGAAAGGTCATGTTTAAAAGAATTTTTGAGAGTATTGTCATCGCCGGACCGAGGGAGTCATCTATACTTCCCTTGTTTTATCTACGATTTATGTCGTAGGTTGGGAGTACCATTCTGCCTAATGACAAGTTATCTCGGGCGATGGAAATACGATTGGACTAGTTTGACTAGTCTTCCGGATGGTAGTATTAGCTCTTTGCTTAGAAGACGTCAAACTCGGCCCGGCTCCACCGGTTTTACATCTTCTTCTTTTCCATCTTTTTCTAGTCGGCCTCAACAAACTCCTTTCTCCAACACTATCACATATGACATGTTTCAATCTTTAGTGACGGATGTTGCACGTGGTCAAGCCAATGTGGCTTTATTCGCTGAGAGTACTAGGCAGTGGTGTGATGATATTCGTAGAGGTTTAAGAAGGAACGAGCAGTTGCTTCGTAATCCTACTTTTGATGATCCTGCCTATCCACCTTGTCAGTCTGCTTCTTATACCTTACCACAGTGGGAAACACCTATTCCACCACCGTCGAGCTTTCATCCATCGTCATATCCTTTTGGAAGCCAATCTAGTGGGACAGGTGTATTTTCGACAGGTGTTCAGAGACCAGCGATGTCGAGTTGGGGAGGATTCACGCGAGTTTGCACATGTCACGGCGGCATGAGTTCGATGGGTCTTGATAGTTCAGTCAGGACCACGACTACAGTTCAGGCATCAGCTTCTCAGTCGTTTCCGAGTTCGAGTTTTCAAGTTGATCCGGAGGAAGACTATGATGAAGATTGAATTTTAATGATTGATTAAACATGTTTACTACACATTTCATTGCATTCGACTTTTGTCATTTAACTATTGGTTTGTTTTCATTTTTCGTTTAGTTTGATTTTATCGATCGTTTATAAAAATTTAGTTTGTATTTTAAATCGGTTTCATTTTCATAAAAACTATAAAAAACCCAAAAATAATTTTTGTATTAAGTCGTTTTCGAAAAATATAATGTGTCGTTTTATCCGTTCGTAACAAAATAAAGTTGCTTCAAAAGATCACCAAAATTTCACACGTGAAGTAAAAAAACAAAACTCAAGTTGTCTTTTACCTCTGTCCCCTCAGTAAAAGTAGGATGAGGCCGGACCGAGCCGGCATTTTCCCGGACCGGGCCGTGAAGAACAGAAGGCTGAGTCATTTTTGAGTCCGTCTAATGCACACACGTAAGTTTTTGTTTTTTTTTATCTATTTAAGGAAGTAAAGGAGAAGCAAACCATTGCTCATCTTTTCACTGTCTTCAACTTTCCTTCTTTTGTTTTTATATAATGTCGAACCACTCCTCACCGTCGGTTAATTCTTACGAGCCGCATACACCGGATCATCCGGAATCTCAAGCTTCCAATGAGAGTATCATTTTACACAATCGATTTGCGAATTCTCCAATTCTATTGGAGAAAGGTTTAAATTTAGATAAGATTGATCAATGGGGAAAAACTATCATTCGAAGTTTTGGTTGGAAAAAATTTGTCAGTACACCGAGAGGTAGGATAAATGTCTCGATAGTGCGAGAATTTTATTACGCACTAATGACGACATCTATGATTGATATCACTCAAATTGTTCTAGTAAGAGGAGTGGTTGTTCCCTTCTCTTCATACGTTATCAATCAAATCTTTGAAATTCCACCGATTACGATGCCGCACTTTGAAATGCAATGGGGACTCCAAAATCCCTCTAATCATTTGAATAAAGTACACGAGTCGTTCCAATGTACTTTCCCGCTTTTTGATACAAATCACGACATGTCAACACGAGCTCTACTTCCACACCTAAAGGCGTGGAAGCATTTTATAAATTCTCGAGTTTATCCCACACAGGGATTTTGGAAGTTTGGTTTGAGGCCCAAAATGCTTCTACTTTATGCTTTGACATTCGGTGTATTTGTTGATTGGGGGATTCTGATTCAAAGGACAGTATTGGAGTTTGCGATCACGAGAGGTAGTAGGGGGAAACCTATGCCTAATTCATGGATGATATCACGTTTGTGTATTCTTCTGAATGGAGTAGAAGAGCTGGAGACGGATGAAATTTTTCCGTCTAGAGATAGTCGGTTTGGTTTGCTACCGGTTGATACACCGGGTTGTTCGTCTACTATATAGAGAGTTGTTTGTTAGTGATAATTAAATTTTAATAAGTTAAGTTTTAAGTTCTTTATTTAAATTTACGTTTTTCTTTTAAGTTTGTAATAATGTGTCTTGTTTAATATATATGTCTTAGTTTTTTAAGTTGTTTGTTTTTTATTTTTAATGATATAATTAGTATACGCTAAAATAAAATCAGAAAAATAACGTTAATAGATAATTTTAATTTTATTTTCGAACCTACTTCTTTACTACTTATTGAACATCGGGACGATGCCACTTCGTAAGTGGGGAGTAGAGTTAGGTTAGAAAATTCATTAAAATTTTCGAAAAATAGTCAAAAATAATAATTATATTATATGTCTAATTTAGATTTTAATAAGATTTTAAGTTTATATAATTGAGTAATTAATATTAGATATTGTTTTTATAAAATTATATAAGTATGTTGATATTTATAAGTAAAATTTTTTAGAATCATTGTCAATATGAATTATGAGTTTGGAATTGGATTAAGTTTATTGATTTTTGACACCACAAAAATATAACTATAGCCAAATAACCTACCTCAGCCTTGATTAGAGTGATCAAGACCTCACTCGAAATTGTCAATTGTGATTAAAAAACCGAGCTTTAGCTATTTTGGTCTACATTTCCTTGAAATACCGCAAGTTTGTACGTACTTATAAAAAGAGATGGAGACATAAAAGCTAAATTTTGGTATATCTTTGAGATTGGAAAGATTAGATAAATAGTAGTATATTCGATCTTACCTCATGCTGACACTTGCAACATAGTCGATTTTGGTAATAAGTTCGGATATATTAATATTCTATAAAAGAATTAAGAACGAAGCACCATATTTACACGAATTAATCAAATATCGGGTATCTTCCTTATACGTGATTAACAACTTAAAAATAAAAATAACAAATCGGTTGTAGCTACCAATGATTGGAGTGAGTAGGGTATTATCACGAAATATCCTATATCACTATGAGGTAAGTAAGCTCCCGATTGCACGATGATAGTAGTCCGGCTAGGGTATTATCACGAAATGTCCTATTCTTTGGGAATGAGGGCACAAGATAAATTGAAAGAGGAAAAGTTGAATCATAAGATCTCAGGAATTATTACAAGTTTAAGGAAACCGGACTTGTAATTTT
Source organism: Gentiana straminea (assembly GCA_036785695.1). Taxonomy (NCBI): domain Eukaryota; kingdom Viridiplantae; phylum Streptophyta; class Magnoliopsida; order Gentianales; family Gentianaceae; genus Gentiana; species Gentiana straminea. Next base: position 2,497,705 of record JAVUPR010000376.1, on the reverse strand, counting down.
CGATCGAAAGAGTAGTACTCCGATCAATCTCGATGAAGCAATGCTGTAAGTTTGATTTTCTACACACACTCACGCTTTTAGTTCTTAATCTTGAAAAAAAAAAAAAAAAAAAAAAAAGAAGAGAAAAATGAAAAAAAAAAAAAAAAAAAAAAAAAATGTGTTATTAATCGATGATTATTTTTGATCAAGAATATGAAGATGTAGGTACGTACGACTTGCCTCTTTCTCTTTTTGATTTTTCTTTTTTCCGATTAACCAACATCTTGAACTTTATAAGCCATTTTTGTCAACTACTTTACCGAGTTTCCGATTCCGAATTTCATAATAGTTGCGATAAAAAAAATAATTCGAAATTTTATTTATACTTCTTAAGTATTACATATATAATTTTATCTAAATAATATTTAATGTTTAAGTTATTTCGGTTATATACTCTTTCTTTCTGTCTTCTTAAGATTTTAAATTAAGATAGATAATATATTTATAATATTGACAATATAAATTATAATCGAAAAATTATACTATCTTTTATTACCGCTTATTTTTTTCGAGGACGATCAAAAGCTAAGTGGGGAGTAATTTGATGTATTATTTTTATATGATTAAATATACGTTATATTATTATGTTTTATCAACGAATTCTATATAAAATATATGAAATTATGGTATAAATAGTATGAAATGTTAATCTTTATAGTTTAGAGTAGTTAGTAGTAAAAATAATAAAAAGTTGTAATTTTGTACCGATTTTAGTAAATCGGAGTGTCGTGTCAGATTTACGTGGGTATTTGTGGTATTTTATTGCAGATTTATAAACCGAGACCCCGAGAATCGACATATTGAAGTTCAATCATATCTCTGGAATGATTTAGAGAGTGCCACGGGCTTAAATGGTCAATTGAAAAGGCTTAAGTGGATAAGTGGCCAACCAATCTGGATAAGTAATAATAGAGAAATATCTTCGACAAACGAATGGCTCATCAAAATGATATTTTCGAAAAAGTGTTCTTCACAAAAGTTGTAGATTTTACCAAGAGCTTTCCAATGCAATTTAAATTATGAAGATTGGAGGTCTACAACTTAAACGGTGATCAAGTGGCTAATCGATTTGGATTAATAAAAATCCCGTAAAAGCTTCGGAGGAACACGAGGTTATCAAGAAAGCGTTATCTGGAGAAGAGTCCTTCATGAAAGTTGTAGAGTTTCTCGAGATCTTAATTTTGGCATTTCGTTTGCAATTTTTGGAGGTCCAGAACTCGAGATATGAATTTTAGAAGTTTAATAATTATATATAAAAATAAATATCTCCAACGCACATGCTTTGGAGTGATCAAGTTAGTGGGGATCATCATTAGTCCGGACCGAGCCGGCCTAATACCGGACCGGTCCGGCCTTGGAAGATTTTTCTATAAATAGAGGCCTCATTTCAACGAGTCGGGGTACCAAATATATATAAACCATATCATATATATATTCTCCTCTCCTCTCTCTTTTTCTTTTCTTTTTTTGTAGTAGTTTGTAAATAAGGCCTTACGCCGTAATAATGTAGTTTTAGTATCGTTATAATGCTCGGGAAAATCTCGGAAGTCGGTTTTGCTAAAGAAGTTGTAATGTCCGGAAAATACGATTTACGAATCAACTTGCCGTATTCGGGTAACTTTTCTTCGGTATTTATGTTTGTTTTTATATTTTTCGTTGTTATAATGTTTTTAGGCTAAATATAATACGGCCAAAACTATGTAATCGGTTTTATTTCGATCTTTTCGTTAAAGAAATGTTGTTAAGTTAAAATGACTAAAATTGAGTTAATTGAATCTTTTTCTATTTTGATCGTATTCGTATTGACATATTTAATAGATCGAGGAATTCATAATCTAATTATGAATTGACGCCTCGTAGTCAGGATATGAAATAAAAGATAGAAAAACCGGAGGGTAAAATTGGCCGTGTGAACAACGTGATAACGGAATCCGATTTCCTACCCGGGGGTAAATTGGTTTTGGGAGAAATGAATTTTATTATAATTTGTACTCGAGATCGTAATAATGTTAAATCATCAGTTTAATTGAAACTTAAACCGGAAAGTTAAATCGTCCGGCTTTGACAACCGGAGCCTTTAAAATAAAATTGACCGTTTGACGAACGGAATGACTCCTTTTTATCTAAAGGTAGATTTGTACTCGGGACTGTTCGATTAATTCGTTTACCGTAACGATTGTGGACCTTGGAGTGATGCAATGGACATATGACAATTTCATACGCTCGTGTGAGGAGGAATTGTTTACCTCGGGAGTGCACCGTTTCACTTACTCAATTGGACCTAAAATAAAAGGAGAGATCGAACACATTTCAATTAATCGAAAAGATCGTATAAACCAATTATATAAGTTTTGGCCGAGTTCTCTAAAAATCATTTAATATATTGGTATCTATATATTTATATCTATATATATACTTTACAATTTATGTACATCTATATATATTTATATATCTATATATATTATATTAGAATAACTTTTAAATTACGTATTTATTTTATGTTGACTAGAATAGTAGTGATCGTGTTATAAAATTGCGATTTAGATCGAGTTAATAACGACTCTTTGGTGTTTAACCACACGTAAAAGAAATTACCAAGTTCCCTGTGGATACGATACTACGATTCACCATACTAGCACTACAATTTGACCCGGTACACGCCGGTTAGGATCGTTTAAACCGGGAAACGTCTGTGGATTTCGAGCACCGTTTTCGTGGTTAGGTTTACGTCATCGACCTTATATTATTTAGCCCAACTAAATAATATTCATTTTCGGGGTTTAGGTTTAATACCCCGGGACAAGCGACCCTGTGATCACCTCGGATTAAGGTTGATCCATATATGATCATCTAATGATTTAATAAGATTCCTTGATTACGGAATTATACCGAGAAATTCGATTAAATCGGTCCAAATCCTATATATGAATGCCATCATATATAAATGCCCCACGTAGGTACCCTCTACCGATAGTCCGGATAAGACTATCACACCCTAAGGTGTTCGGGCGCATTATTGGTGTTTTAATCAAGAGACCCTAAACTCGATTAAGTTCACCATGGACTAACGGCTTTAAGTATATCACCACTAACTCAATCCTCACGTGCATGCCATACACCGAGTTAAGCGGTTACATACTGATATACTTAGGGTTTGCAGCAGTGTATTATTTACAAGCACAAAGCAAGTAATAAGGTGAGATAAAATCTGCCATCCATTGTTAAAAACAATTACACAAATTGTCTTTCGGGGACTACACCTAACAATCTCCCACTTGCACGAAATGACAAGCAACGATTGTTTTTAGAGCACACCCTTTCTCATCTTATTCACAACACTCTCCCACTTGCTCTAAAAGCATATGAGACATATCACTCAATGCCGTACCCTCCAAGAACTAGACTTGGTGCACTAATCAGTTAGGTTATCGGCTCGAAACGATCTTTAGGATCGAAACGTTGCCGGTCCATCTAATTAGGCGGTACTCTCTCTCAATATGCTTTTGACCTCTAGTGACTGAGAAAATCCTTCTAAGCTATCTCTTCACTGTTTTCACAACGAAGTGATATCGACTCACTAGACCTGGAATTACTCCCAGATCAGAAAGGAAATTCCTAAGCCATATCGCCACTCTAGCTGCTCCGAAAGCTGCTACGTATCCGATTAACTAAAATCGAATTGGCGGTTCTAGATTTCTCCAGACTATAGCTTCATCACAATGAGTAAACACTAAGCCCGAGATCGTCCCAACGATCATCCTTAATCTGACTGTAAGTCAGAATCAGTGTAGTCAACCATATTCAAATTTGCACCCGAATATACAAGCACATTATTCCTCGTTCTTCAAAGATACTTGAGGACGTACTAAACCACTATTCACTGCTCGAATCCGAGATTCGACTACTATTGACTTATTATGACCTGACTTGCCGTTATCCAAGAGAGACTCTATCCCATTTTCTCTTTATCCGGAGATTTAGAGAATCATTCCTGAGATGTAAGGTAGGACTACTCTCGATGAATGTTGCATACGTATATGCATGATCATCTTATTCAATAAGATAGGTGGGATAGCCAATGACTCATTCTCGTGAATTTGACCGAATTAGATTCTTAGAATATAGTCCAATTCTCTCATCCAGAGAATCTTGGCCTGTCAGTTTCCGACTTCATATAGCACACACATGTTGTTTCCAACTGTTTCAGTGTTATCATTCATGAACACTAATACTACTACTTTACCAATATTGATATCCAGACTACGAAAGACTTATCAATACTCTGGTCAAGTCCACATATTTTAAAACATGTGACTTTTAAATGACCGAGAGGTTCTCTTAAATCCACAAAGGATATAAGCCATGACAGGCCTCCTACCAATGGTTCTTTCTGAATAAATTAAGATATCGTTAGTCTCGCAAAAAAGGTCTTAGGGAATCACCCCTATCTTCTGCTTTGTAACGAATCCGTTATTCATTCTTAGCTAAAACCCTTCTGTTCTGAATGAATTCAGATTTCGTTGTTCGGCAAGAAAGTCTCGTGGAATCACCCCTATTTTCTCGCTTTCTAACGAAATCTAGCAAGATCGAGTGGTGAGAGAGTTCAAGGTCCGGTTAACTCTCTACTTGTCGTGGAATCACCCCTATACCACTCAACTTTGCGCCGAAAGTTTAAACTTTCCTATTCATTCGACTCTTTTCCGTGTAGATCCAATTGCTCCCACCGGGCCCGAGACACTCGGTGGTTCTACAAGAGGCTGAACAGAACTGGAGTACCAAAACTCCATTCACAGGGTTAAGGTTTTCAAACCAACCTCTATGATCAGAATCCTATACAGCCCACTAAGAGCCATAGGTTATCAATCACCCCAGCAGATTATAAAGTCCACAAAACCACAATGGGTCAATGGTTAAACCATACTCCCACTGCGTGGTGGATTGACATTCTGATCTAGTAGTATTTATCAGTGTAATAACCAACAACTAATGTTGGACGTGGTCCGATTAAATCGATAGTAACTACCTTTGGGTAACCGTACTCCAAGGTTTAAGGTCGTTTCTTATAGATTCTATCAGAAGGCTTGTGACAGTTCAACCGTCACTTTCTGATCTCAAGAATCTTATAACCAACCTTTACTCGTCTCATTAAGATATTTCATGAACATTCACAATTTGAACGTATGCGCAAAATCCCCAGTCCTGCCTTCAAGCATTAAATGCTAAATGCCTACATTTACGGAAGTGGTGTGAACCGAATACACTCCTTATCCATAAATTCACTAGCATCTTCTAGGTAGACTTCTCGGTTTACAAAATAATGTTAACCGTTATTTTGCAACCAATTATCTTAATCGAGTCTAGCAGTGTATTGTAGCACATCAATAACTATATAGGGCAAGTCTATGGTTTCTTTCTCGGTGAGAAACATTCCATCGGGAGGCGGGGCCGAGCATCAGTCCCAAGACTATGCTATAGCCTATTTATGAGCATGGAATACTCTATTCTCTGCTAAAATCAGAGACTCCTCCTCGTATTCTTTTGATAAACTAAATTACGTTTCGAGTAGTTATCAGACAAAATGTCACCACTCAAAAACTCCCACTAGCTTGTATCTCTCTCTAGACCCCGAAGGTCACTGTGAACAAGCTATGTTACCTCTTCAAATCTATTACCCTCTCCCAATTGAAAGGAAACTTAGTCATTGTTCCTTTGAGATAGTATTCCTAGACTGGAGATAGGAATCACCCTTAGCCAGTCGTCAGGTCTTATCTCTAGGATATATGCACTAATTAATAGATATTGAAGGGTCGTTTATCTTAATACGGAAACCTTTTACCTTTAATAGTTTTAGATGTGTTACACATACCTATTCAGCTTTTCTTAGTGGTTCTGTCTTTATCAAACAAAAGTTCGAGTCTCAGATTCGTACTACAAATGTCATCTTCACTTTATTTAAGGCAACTGTAGTGTCGAGATGAAAGTGAATCCATTTGTTTCAACGAATCTGTAAACAGAAAAATAAATTTTTCTATTATATTCAAGGATAGAATCCGAAATTCATTTCCTTATATCACTCCCACTATTATAGCTGAAATAACTGCCCGTTGTCTACTCTATTAATTGTTAATGCTCAGCTTCCTTGTTCTTCCAAAGAACTAAGCTACCGAGTCAAGTTACTCGGTTTAAGAAAGTCGCTAAGGATTCATTGGTTAAGTGATCCGAAATCACTTTCCTTATCCTATACTTTCTATAATTAATTTTTCGGTTTAGCCTCAAAACTTTAGTTAAGATGATTAACACTTATAGACATTCTTTCCCAATCTCAACTTTCCTTAAAAGGAAATAGTCTTGAACTAGCAGTTCAATTGAGTAGACACTACTCGTGAACTGTGGGATGTCTAATGAAAGCGTCACCCACTGGGACAAATTTTCTAATAAATCAGATGAACATAAAAGCTCCCACTAGTTTATCGGTTCCAAATACCGTCTAACTAGCGACACTTTAACTTATGATTCTCCAATTTTTTCTATTAGAAAATTTCTCGTGTAGACACTACACAATTAAAATTCACTAGAAGAATTTTATCGTCCCAATCATCTTTCAAACTAATTACAGTCGTCTCTCGATCAACACGATTGACAAGAGTGACATCCTTATTTACGTCACTTAAGTCTTGAAGGCTCAAAAGAAATATCTCTTCCAAAAATTAATTGCATTTAAGATTAATAAGCACAACGTTCCAGTTACTTACCACTTTTAACGAAGTCGTTACTAGTCAATATAAAATATACACTAGCAAATCAAGTACCCTAGAGAGATATATAAATAGTTGTAAATAAAATGACGAAAAATAAATCCAAATCATACACTACTAATAAATTTTAGGAACATAAACTAAGTACTTATAGTCTATCCTACCGTTCCAAGGATTTAATCTAATGCCTCGGTGCCGCCTTAGGGTAGGTCAAAGAGGTTTCGATTAATATTGAAGATCGATTGAGAATCGAACATCTCATTTGTGATCGTCAATCACCTTTCCTTTTTCAAATGGTATTACCAAAATACCCTTTATGAGTGTGACCTATCTTGTTTCGGATCTTTAGATAGACCCCGAGTGTGCCGCCTTAGGGTCGGTCAGTGACTCAGCGAGTACCCAAAATCCTATCCTTTCGGAGACCAAGCCTTGAATTTTGATAGCGGTGAAGGCCTTCCTTAGGGAGCCGAAATCAAAGCCGGCACGAGGCGTCACCATTCTCTCACGTTGCTTGTGTCAACAGTAGAGGCCGTGGGGTCGGCTGTCGCCTCTCCCGCTCCCACTCAATATTTTGAAAAAGTGGTGGGTTTACTGATCACGTTTTTGGACTTGATGTTACATTAAGGAACAATAAATCATAGGCCCGAATGTTGTCGGTTATGTGGGCTAGCCCACCCGACCTATTCGTTAGAACATATGTGGCCGTCGGACGGGTCAAGGCTAGGAGAGCTCCGTTGAGCCGTAGTGGCTCTTCGGATGGCTAAATATTGCCAGACCCCCGTGCAAACGCCACACGTGGAGGGTGAAGTCGATTGAGCCGTAGCTACTGTTGACCACCCAACCGTGGTTAAACCACTTTCGAACCTGTTTGCCCGTGATTATCCAATCCTTAAACATCAAACATTCACGTAGACACTACGGAACAAAAACGTAATCTCGTCTTAGGTAAGGTGGAATTCACCGAGAATCCAACACCTTCACCACGAGGTTTCGGGATTTTACTCCTTATGCTTTCGCAGAGTGGGATTCACCGAGAATCCATCACCCAACCTCGACGATTGAAAAAAAAAAACCCGTGTTCCTCGGTTTTTACCCTAATTAGTTTCTAATTAATATCAAACAATTAATTAAAACTAATCGTGTGTTTTATACATGCCTAACTAATTCCCCGAATTAATTTCTACATGTATGCATATGGAGTGGAATTCATGATATGATGCATGTCATGGCAATTTTCCGGTTCTACTCATACAATCTACACATGTATACTAGTGCGGAAAATAAACACCGAGCTGGACCGTTGGCACCCCCGTAACTAATCTATTCGAAAATAAATTAAAACTCTAATCTGCAGCTGTTGAGAATCTTCGACGATCGGTATACCAAACGAACTTGGATCGGGACGAAACTTTCCAGATCTGATCTTCATTCTTCGGACTTCAAGATGGACGGTCGGATCGGAGCTTTGACTTGTCAATCTTCCTCAGTGAGCCGCCCAACTTGCTGCTGAAACAGACTCTTACAGCAGCGCATCATATACTTCCCGAGGCCGATCGGGGATCAAGATGAATCCCGATCGACCTGATAATTTTATCTCACGTCCAAAAATCCATGATATACGATCTGACCGGTCGGATTTTAATTTTAACGGTCCAATTGTTCCCAGAAAATCGAAGAAGTCACAGTTAGGGTTTCTGTGAATCCTGCGTTTTTCTGTTACAGCAGCCACTTCGCAGCAACGAACGGATACCCAAATGGACTCTGATCGACACCAAAATTTTGTGGGATTGTTCATCAACTTCTAATCTTAATTCTGACCGGAGAGATCTTCGTTTTAACGGCTCAAACAACGGGAAAAACGAAAACACTATACAGCTGCTAAACAGATCTATTTACAGGAAATTAAACTTGCAATAATAAATGAATTACATAATTTCCTATACTCATATGAACGAATTTTCATCGTTTATATGAGTTTACAATAGATCTTACGGGAAAACGGTGCCAACCCCAATCCATCTCTTCAACCATAGCAATTTAAAAATTATTAATGCATAATAATAAGTAAAATATCACCTACATGCAATTCCACTCCTTTAAATCGTTTAACTACGATTATGATTATATAAATCGTGGAACCTGGCTCTGCTACCACATGAAGGATGCAGGTTCTTAGATCTAAACGAGTTAGATCTACGCGCAGCGGATGGATCACGACTTATATATCACAATACATAGTTAAAGGACTTAAACTACTACAAGGGGGTTAAGATTATTTTACCAATATCGGGAAGAGAAGCCTTGATCTTCCGATGTGTTCTACAAACGGCGGTTGGTGGACACCCTTCTTGATACACAAACCTCCTCGATATGCAACACTAAGAAAAACTCCAAGTTTTTCTTCCTCTAAAACCCTAGACAAGATAAACAAATTTTTTTCTCTCTTTTTTAATGAGTGGGGCGAAATTTTCAATGTCATATGTCTTGGAAGAACTCTCTTTATATAGGAGAGTAAATCCTTGGCCTCCAAGTTTCTAATTAATTAAATAATTAATTAAAAAGAAATCACAATAAAGGATAATTCCATTTATAAAAGATTGTGATTAATCAATCAATCAATTACAAATAAATCATCTTTTATTAATCATTAATCACACAAGAAAATCAAATCTTGCATTTAATGAAGTATGAGGCGCCACCCTTAGGGTTTAAAAGCCCACATAAAATGTCTTTTATGTGTATTATATTATTTAGCCCAACTAAATAATATTCATGCATATCAATTAATCAGCCCAGCCAATTAATTATCACTGAGGCCTAAGTAACAAGATTATTAGTCCGAATTACAGAAGCCACATCGGGGACCATGGACCTATAACCAGTAGCTCCAATAATTAATTATTCATCGAACAGAATAAGTACATTAATTATTAATTCCGGGATTACGCCACCATAAACCCGAAACTGAACTCTACCGATTATAGATGTATACTTATACTCAACCCATAGAGTGAATAAGCGTCCATTGATATAATCACTACATACGGATTAACCCTCCATAGACTGTCCATTCTGAGTGGGAAGTCTCCGTGAACCCGACTCAAAATATCTTATCCTTATTTACCATTAACCCCCTGATGATCAATTAGCACACATATCTACTAGTAGCTAATTAGTCAAATGTGAACTCCCGGGATCGATCACTTTCTTAGGGCTAACAAATAAGGGGATTGTCTCTCTACTTCCCGCAAGAAGGAATGGATTTCATGTCTGTGAAAATCAGAACTACTCACTCATCTGGAGATAGTGCCAATGAGAAGTGGCTTGGAACACATATTAAAGTGAACCGTAACTAACACATCAAACACTACCCCGGGACAAGCGGACCCCGTGATCACCTCGGGGTTAAGGTTGATCCATATATGATCATCTAATGATTTAATAAGATTCCTCGATTACGGAATTATACCGAGAAATTCGGATTAAATCGGTCCAAATCCTATATGAATGCCATCATATATAAATGCCCCACGTAGGTACCCTCTACCGATAGTCCGGATAAGACTATCACACCCTAAGGTGTTCTGGGCGCATTATTGGTGTTTTAATCAAGAGACCCTAAACTCTGATTAAGTTCACCACGGACTAACAGTTTAAGTATATCACCACTAACTCAATCCTCACGTGCATGCCATACACTGAGTTAAGCGGTTACATACTGATATACTTAGGGTTTGCAGCAGTGTATTATTTACAAGCACAAAGCAAGTAATAAGGTGAGATAAAATATGTCATCCATTGTTAAAAATAATTACACAAATTGTCTTTCGGGCACTACACCTAACATTAACATGTGCATTAATCATTCGAATTGCTATCATCTCTGTGCTATAACAAGATCAAATCAAGAATTTCTTCAAGTGTTCAAGCTACAAAGATTTTATCAAGAATCAGACACTTTGAAGAACCACAAACAAGAATCAATTTATTGATTCTCAACCCAACTTTGATTCCACATCAAAGGTTTAGACTGTGAAGCAAACCGGGAAGGTTTTGTCAAGGACAGATTGTTACGGGCGAAAAGCGGTACCGTGTTTGTGGTGGTAGGCGGTGAAGAGGCAATTCAACCCTCTAAGGACCGGTGTTCAAGCAATTGAAGAACATCAATTCTACCTGTTCTACAACTGTTTAGATAGTGAAGCTAGGGATTAGCCAAAGACTATTGTTTAGGACTTTTTGTAACAGTTCACCTCAAGAAGTTCTAGTGGAATTTTCCTCCGCACCACAGGGGAAGAGAGGATGTACAGGATTACACCACCTGGAACCTATATAATATTTGCATTATTTACTTTACGCATTTATTTATTTACTCAGCATCTACTTACAACATTTTGATAATTGATTGTTATACACTTCACAGTTCACAAACTGACATTCATCAGAATTCAGTTACTTCACTCGTTTTTATAAAAGAATAACAAGATCAAGAAAAAGGCTAGAATAATATCCGCTGCCGGTTGACTCAGTTTTGATTAAGTCAGTTTGACTTAAACTCAGCTTTGTCAGCTTAACTCAACACAAGTTTTAACTAAACCTCAATCTGTTTAAAATCCAGCTTAGGGAAGTTTTTGGTGACAAGTTTATTCACCCTCCCCCCTAAACTTGTGTTAGCCTTTCCAAGGGACCAACAATTGGTATCGGAGAGGTGTTTCTTTGACAAGATATCATTTGCTCCATATCTCCTCTAGTTGTTCTCATTTGAAAGCTCAGTTTCAGTTAAATTCACTATCAGTCTTCACTCACTCACAATGGATAACAATCAATATGCGAGACAGATGCTTATGTGCAACATGGACAGATTTGATGAATATAAACGTCGTATGCAGGCTTTCCTAGCAGCTACTCATGATGAAATGATGGATGTACTCACTGATGGACCAATTCAGATTACTCATATGCAAACTGTTGGTGGACAGCAAGTTCGAGTTGCAAAGCTCAAATCCGAATGGACTAGTGATGATCGCAAGCGAAACAATCTCAACAATGTTGCTATGGACTTTATCCTCAGAACTCTTGACAGCAACATGTACTTAAAGGTGAAAGAATGCACAACTGCCAAGGAAATGTGGGACAAACTACAACTTGTTTGTGAAGGAACAGATTCAATCAAGGAAAACAAGATTTCAGTTGCAAAAAAAAAGTTTGAGAACTTCAAGATGAAATTTGGAGAAACCATTGACCAAATGGAAACAAGATTCAGTGCTATCATGGATGAATTAGATTTACTCAAGATTGAGTACTCTAAGAAAATTATCAATACAAGAATCTTGAAGGCATTACCAATGTGCTGGAAAATGAAGGTCACTGCTATGGAAGAATCTAGAAGACTTGACATAGAGGATTCATTCAAAATCTTCTCAGATTTGAAAGCTTATGAATTCAGTGAAGATTTTACAAGTACAGCTGCAATAATCAAAGCTCTGGAAGAACCAAAGACCACAACACTCGCAGCAACATCAAATGACATTCAAGAAAACTCATCAAGCAATCTTCATGAATTGGATGAGATGGAAGACCAAATGGCTCTAATGATGAACATAATTCGGAGAATGAAGAGTGGACACCCAGTCACCCAGAAGTTCATCAAGAGGACTCCTGAGAAAAGAAAAGATGATGAATATCTTTGTTTCAACTGCAAGAAACCTGGACATTATAAGCCTGAATGTCCAGAACTGACCAAGAAGACTCCACCAAGAAGAGTTGGTAGAAGAGCACTCTTTGCTGGAGATGAATCAGATTATGAAGCTGGTACTGAAAGACTATCAGACGACACAGCTTTAATGGCACACATGGAAGATCCAAATGAGGTATGTGAATCCAATTCTAAATATTCCTCAGCTCAAATTTCCATGCAAAATGGATGTTCTTCGACTGCTGACTCCAATCCAAAAAATCTAGAATTAGAAGAAACTCTTGACGAATTGATGAATCAGCTAGTAACTATTCAAGCTGGTTATGAATTAATTAAAGATGAGAAAGAGAATCTAATTCTTGAAGTTGAAAGATTGAAGTCTGAACTAAAAATGTTGAAACTGACTAAAACTGATAAAGAAAAGATTCGGCATCGGCCAACTGCATCAGCAGTAGCAACTGAATCATTTGCTCAATCAAGTTCAGTCCCTGGATTCAAATCAGGAAAACCATATGGAGACAAGACGGGTTTAGGATTTGATACACATCAATCTTCTAAGAATGGAACCAGCAAAGCTGCCAAACCTAGTACCAAAACTAGTATTAAAATTGTAGCTGAACAACTTCCACAAACTGAGAAAATTACTGAACCAGTAAAGCCAGTATCACATAGGATAAATCAGTTTTCCAAGAAATCAAATGGATTTACCAACAAGGGTAAACCAAATGGTAAATCAGCTGTATCTTAAGAAAACCGAACTGGGAAATCAACTACCAGGTCCACAAAAACCAATCAAGTCAAGAACCAGAAAAATTACAATCAAAGTAAATCCAAGAATGTCAATCATTCAAAGATTCACATATTCAGGGGGAAAGGAATACTATACCCCACTGATGATGATTGGAATTTTACTGCATCTGCTAATAAAACTGAAAATAACAATCATTCCAGACAGAAAACTTATCACAAGTTTCAGTCCAAAACTCGACGAGCTAATCTCGGTTCTCAGCAAAAGCCTCAGTACCAAGGTCAGTCCAGACCTTAGTACAAAAGGAATGATGGTTATTATTCAAGTTTCAATAGACAGCATGATGGAAACAAATTTCAGCCAAAAGATCTGAGAGATCATATAAACAAGACACAATCCAAACATAGACACTATGGGAGTGTGGCTTATTTATATGAAAACAAGTGCAACAATATCCTAAGAATACCTAAAGGATATATACCCAGAGTTGTACTGACAACTGACCCCTATGGACCCAAACTGAGTTGGGTACCTAAAATTATTTAATTCTTATTGCAGGATATATGGTACTTTGACAGTGGTTGCTCTAGGCACATGACAAAATTCAAAGACTGTCTCAGTAATTTTATTGCAAAAGATGGACCAAAGATTAATTTTGGAAGTAAAGACAAACCTGGATACACCAGAGGTTATGGCACCTTGATCAGGAATGGACTCACAATCAAGAATGTATCTTATGTAGAAGGATTACACTACAATCTACTCAGCACCAGTCAATTCTGTGATATGGGATACAAAGTTACTTTTGACAAAGAATTCTGTGTTGTCGTCAGCGAATCAGCTTATCAAGTTGTCTTAGCCGGAAGAAGAAAAGAAAACATGTATGTAGTAGAATGGACAACAGCCGTTGCTGAAACTTGTTTGCTTGTGCATACCAAATCAGAAATCAGTTGGCTATGGCACAAGAAACTGAGTCATCTTAATTTTGATGACATCAACACACTTGTTAAAAAACAGTTAGTCATTGGACTACCAGAAATATCATATAAGAATGACAGCTTATGTGATGCTTGTCAACAAGGAAAGCAAACAAAAGCAAGTTTCAAGACTAAATCTCAGCATTCAACTGTTGAGTATTTTGTGGTACACTAGTTATATGTTGATTAATTTTCAAGTACAACACTCCTCTCTTTTAAAGCTTTTATATAGTTTTCTATAAGCTCTTTTTATATAGCATTATGACATGATTATCTATGTTATTATTCATTTAATTATTATATGTCACTAATTGTCATGAAATATTATTGTTTATATAATATGGCAATATTTTCTGTTTGAATTAATTTGCAGATCTATTGTTTCTTTATCAATTTTATTGTATGATTAATTATTTAATTAATTTGTGTTATAAACCTTCAATCGTGTAAAACAGAGCTTTATCCCCTTTTTATCAGCCTTTCCTTTTATTCTATTTTTTTTCTTCTGAAACTCTGAGGCTTCTCCTCTCCGCCGTTTCTTCTACAACCCTCATATTGAATGCCAAATCTTCTCAAGTCCCAGAATTTACGTGATGCTATCTCTCTTTTCCTTCCTTCTCTGATGATTATCGAACATTTAATGTTCGATTTGGAGTTGATTCGTACACGTTTAGCTTACAGAAACGTGAAAGCCAAGACCTTTCCCGATTGCTCTCGGATTCGAAGCATAAATGATATAAAGGATAAGGGCTAAAAATCTGCCTTGTCGAAGGTCAATTGTGCTGTTTGGGAAATGAAATCGGGGATTTCATCACCCCAGATTTCGTGGAGATCCCGTCGAAGTGAAAAGATGATGTCTTTCAGTCCCAGTTCATTCAGCATGTGCAAAATCTTAAAGACTCAAGCTTCTGTTCAAATTATTTGACCCATGTGAGCAAATGAGAGATTAATCAACTGCATTTTATCAAGGTCGTATCTTTTCTGAGTTAATATTCGTATATTGTCTGATTTTACACTGATTCGAATAGACTATTGCCTTGACCTTTCCTTGTGCTGTGATTGCAGATATCTCGGGTCAAATGAAACACGTGCTTTACGTGATGGCAATGACTCTGTGACCGTTAGGAGACTGAATAATGCACCAATTCAGTCCTGATGCATTGAGAATCGAAGTGACACCGTTTCAAAAAAAAAAAAACTTTGATGCTCTTCTCAGTGATTCAGCCTTCACAAACCGGTGAATCCCTACCCGGTTTGCTCAGGTATAAGGCTTGACCCTTCTTGGTGTACGGATTAGGTAATTTGACTGAGGGTCTTACACCCTAGGAAGTCAAGGGTCGAGTCAATGCTGAGGGTAGTGACCCAATGATGCCCTAAAATTAAATTCAGACCATTTGGCATCATATTTGGTTCTGAATTTGGTTTTAGGATTAGGTCAGGTTCAATTGAGGTAAGTTGCTAAATGTGTCAAATTGAACCATGACCAAACCGGGTGCCTTCACACTGTGCTATTGAACTTAATCATAAAGAAATCAGTCGGTTTAAACAATATCAGTGATTGCTTGGTTAACCAAATCGGTTCGGTTCATTGGTTAAGTATTACTTTCTCCATTTCTTGCCTAACGGCCCTTTATTAGAAAGTATACTCAACACTTTGAACCAAGGGAAGGACTGGTAAACCATGGCTGGTAATATCACTGCAGTTATTGCCTCGAATTCTAAAAGATTTCTTTTTTGATTTTGTTCACACCACAGCCTTGAGGTCTAGTCATACCTCCAAGGCTATAAATAGCCAGTCATATTAACTAGGATTGCAACAACTCAGAATAACCTTCTTGAGCAATCCCACATTTCACTACACTGCAAAATTTCTCTTTTATAGTCCTTTTTGCAAACACAGAAGTTGGAAGCTTGATAATCTTGTAGATTGATCAAGCTGCTTGTGATTCTGGTCTTGGCTATTGAAAAGTAAGGTTCTGATCAATAGCTTTGACAGAACTTGTTGAATTGAGGTTTCTGTGTTCCTTGTGCCTAGGTAACACTTTAACTCAATTGCATTTCAATTTTCTGTGTTTTTGTGTGATTTGTGATTGTCTAGATCAGCTTGATAGTAGTCTTGTTGATACTAGTCTTGCTTGCTTTTCTGAGTCTGTTCATAGAGTTGGAACTCTGATTTTGGTGATTGGCTCTAAGTTGATCATAGCCTTGACAACAGCCTGATTGGTCTGCAGTACCAAATCAGGACTGACCAGTGGGTTATATTGTCATTTCTGTGAGTCTGATTTGAGCCAATACCTTAAGTCTCAGTTCTTGCATCAGACAGAAGTCTCTGCTTGATTCTGTCTGAGTGTTTTTGTTTAATCCCCTTTTAACTGTTGATGTTAATCAAGCTTGGAACACCCCTTGTATGTTCTCTGATTTTTGAGTCTGCATTTCTGCTCCTATTGCTGAAACTTGTGGCTGCTGCACCTGTTTATGTTCCTACATGCTATATCTGCTGCATTTGTGCAATCTTGCCTGCAAAAGCTTGCGGATCTGAGCCTTGAGAACTTTTTGTAATAGCATTAGGAAATAGCTATAGTAACTGAACCTGTATTCAGTCAACTCAGAATTTAAGCTTGATAATCTTGCTGTTACAGCTTGATTATCTCACTTGATTCTGGACTGATAGTTCAGTCTTTTAGTTTGTTATAGGTTGTTGCTCTCTGAAATTGCTTAATCCTTATTTTCTGGTCTTTCACAAATCTGCTGCTTTGTAATATTTTGATCAACTAATGTGTAATTACTTTTGCTGAACTGTGTATTAAACTTGCTACTCTGTTGTGCTTTAATAAAATATTAGTTCAGCTATCATTTTTTTTGTATAAGACTTGCTGTTGTTTTGAGTCTGTAATCTTGTTTATAATCTGTAACAGCAGCCTGTTGATTGTGCTTATAATTCTATTTTCTTTGCTGCATATTGTTTGGACATCTCTTTAGTTAATAGTTTTAGTACCTTTTTCGGTTGCAAACATGTTTGATTAATTCGAATATAATCTGCATTTGCAGCTTTGTTTATGGTTGGTAATAATATAATGTATTGAACTTGTCTTTTGATCTGCAGTCTTTTTAACTCGTGGCTGCCATATACATACATACATATCAATATAATTTGATTGCATATTATAAAATAGTCACCTAATATCATAGTTGTTTAATCAATTTGATTTACAACTTGCTGCAGTGATTTAATCACACATTAGTCAATAATAACATAAATTAACTACACTTGATCACGTTGGTTTTTATAACACAAGCGAATAACCGACTAAGTTAGCTTCCGCCTTAGTTGTTTAGTACTTGTGTTGATTTATCGAAAAAGAGTTAATAAATTGGTTAACACTCTATTCACCCCCCCTCTAGAGTGTTTGTTTGCGCATTATCGATCCAACATCAACAACCAGACATCTGGAGTTGCTACACATGGATTTATTTGGACCTATTACACCAATTAGTATCAGTGGAAAGAAGTATACATTGGTGGTAGTAAACGATTTTTCAAGGTACTCTTGGGTAATCTTCTTAATCAAGAAAAGTGAAACCAAGCAAAGACTTACAGAATTACTCAAGCGACTTCAGAATCAGAAAGGAGTATCAGTTGTGAAAATAAGATCAGATAAGGGAACTGAATTCCTCAACGGCGTAATTATTGAATACTGTGAAGAAAATGGTGTCTTACACCAACTGGCTGCCACAGGAACACCTCAACAGAATGGTGTAGCTGAAAGAAGAAACATAACACTCAAAGAAGCTGGGAGGACTATGATCTGTGAAGCAAAACTACCTGAAAGATATTGGGCGTAAGCGAACAACACGGCTTGTTACACACGAAATGAGCTCTCATGAACAAGAGACATGAGAAGACTCCTTATGAGATCTGGAATGGAAGAAAACCAAATGTTTCCTACTTTCATGCTTTTGGAAGCAAATGTTTCATACACAACAATGGGAAAGATCAACTTCATGTTTTTCAGCCCAAAGCTTGGTGAAGGAATTTTTCTAGGATATTCAAATGTCGCAAAGCTTTTAGAGTACTAAACAAAAGGACACTCAAGCATGAAGAATCAATTCACGTGGTATTTGATGAACCAAACTTCCCTGGTGAAACAACTGAAGACAGACCAGAACCAGTTTCTCAGCCTCAGTTACCAGTCTTGCCAGAACCAGTTTTTGTTGACATTGGGAGACTACAAATTTCAGAATGTTCAGATCCTGATCAGTCTCAGTTTCCAACTACTCAACAAACCACACCCAAACTACAAGTTCCTGATCCAACTGAAGAAATTGAAGAACCAGTCGAACAAGATATAGATCCTTTGATGCAAACACCCACATATCAATGGATGAGAGATCACCCTGAAGAACAAGTACTACCTCCAGTCCAAAATATAAGTCACCGTTGACTTTTACACGCATATTAAGGAGGCGATAACTAATCGAATTTTTACACTATCATGACGAAATTACCCATTGTTTACACTGCAATTGACTGAACAAGGGCTAGAGGGTAATTTCGTCATGATAGTGTAAAAATTCGATTAGTTATCACCTCCTTAATATGCGTGCCAAAGTCAACGGTGACTTATATTTTGGACCGGAGGTAGTAATTGGTGACACCCAAACTGGCGTTCGAACAAGACATCAACTAGATGCAATGATTGCATGTTTCCTATCACAATCTGAACCTAAGGAAATAGAAGAAGCTTTGAAAGATCCAGATTGGATACTAGCTATGCAAGATGAACTGAATGAGTTCGAAAGAAATCAAGTATGGGAATTGGTAGAAAGACCAGCTCATGTCAATATCATAGGAACCAAATGGGTTTTCAGAAACAAACTTGATGAAGATGGGAATATCATCAGAAACAAAGCTAGACTTGTAGCTAAAGGATACTCTCAAGCAGAAGGCATAGACTTTGATGAAACCTACGCACGAGTTGCAAGATTAGAAGCAATCAAACTATTTCTTGCCTTTGCAGCTCATAAGAAGTTCAAAGTTTACCAGATGGATGTTAAAAACGCATTCTTGAATGGAATTCTTGAAGAAGAAGTATATGTTCAACAACCAGCTGGATTTGAAATCAAAGATCAAGCTGACAAAGTGTTTAGACTAAGGAAAGCTCTATATGGACTTAAACAAGCACCAAGAGCTTGGTATGAAACTTTGTCTCAATTTCTAGTAGATAATGGATTTATCAAAGGAACTATAGACAAAACATTATTCAAAATGAAAAATGGTGAAAATACTCTACTTGTTCAAATTTATGTTGATGACATCATCTTTGGATCAGAAGATGAACAATTATGTGAGAAATTTGCAAGTTTGATGAAAAGCAAATTCCAAATGAGTATGATGGGAGAATTGAATTACTTCCTTGGATTACAAGTTAAACAATTAGATGATGGAAATTTCATTCACCAAACCAAGTATACAAGAGAACTTATCAAAAAGTTTGGTATGAAAAAATCAACTGGAATTTCTACACCAATGGGGACCAACATCAGATTAGATGAAGATAAAGAAGGCAAAGATGTTGATCAAACACTTTACAGAAGAATGATTGGAAGCTTACTTTATCTTACAGCAAGTAGGCCAGATATCTCATTTACTGTTGGTGTATGTGCAAGATTTCAGTCAAAACCAAAAGAAAGTCATCTCACAGTTGTGAAAAGAACATTGAAATATCT
Source organism: Gentiana straminea (assembly GCA_036785695.1). NCBI lineage: Eukaryota > Viridiplantae > Streptophyta > Magnoliopsida > Gentianales > Gentianaceae > Gentiana > Gentiana straminea. The sequence continues at coordinate 2,477,767 of JAVUPR010000376.1, read as the reverse complement.
GAAAGACACAGATGGAGTTGGAATATGGTACTCAAAAGAAGGAGAATTCAAGCTAATATCATATTCAGACTCAGATTATGCTGGATGCAAAGTGGACAGGAAAAGCACATCAGGCACATGTCAGTTACTAGGAAATAGACTTGTGTCATGGTTTAGCAAGAAGCAAAACTCAATCTCAACTTCTATAGCTGAAGCTGAATACATAGCAGCTGGAAGTTGTTGTTCTCAAGTTTTATGGATTAGACAGCAATTAAGGGATTATGGGATAGAAGAAGGAATGATTCCCATAATGTGTGATAACACAAGTGCAATTGCAATCACTGATAATCCAGTTTTACACTCAAGGACAAAGCATATAGATGTGCGTCACCACTTCATAAGAGATCATGCGGAGAAGAAGGATATCACAGTTCTTTATGTACCTACTGAAGATCAGTTGGCAGATATCTTTACAAAACCTTTGGACAAAGAAAGATTTGCCAAACTAAGAACTGAATTAGGGATAATCAAAGTTAGTTGAAATCAATTAAGCCAGAAATTCGTCAAGGGGATTAATCTTTGTTATGTTGGGTACGCTCACTTAACAGATTAGTCATTGACATCAACAATTTCAAACTGATCAACTAAAACTGAAACTGACAGACCTTTACTGAAACTGGAAGTTATATCTACAAACTGACTTCAATCTCAGTTTCTATCCCAGTCAACTCAAGTCAAAGGTTGACAAGATAAAAGCGATAGCGGTTATATCGCATTTAATTACTGCAGCTCTTTTTGTCAGAATATTGCGTGTACACCCCACGATTGTCAGAACAGTGCATACATTGGTTACCCAAACCATCATGAAATTTGAAAAGTTGTACTACTCAACCGCCAGTATATCCTACCTATTTATTCATCCCTCGTTCACATTACTTTCAATCAAATTTCGAATTCCTCCTCTTTCATAAAAACAGACTCAGACTCTTCGCAATCCTCTCCTCTCAAAAATCAATTTTTTTTGTGTTCACACTCAAATATGGCCACTTCAGACGAATCAAAACAACAAAGATTAATAACAAAGCTAGATGAATTTTCATTCGAAATGTATGAATCGTTGTGTCAAAACACTCTGTTAGCAAGTCACATCTGTGCAAAGATTGAAAAACAACCAGGATTAAGAAATATTCTGGAAGTTACATTCAAAGAAAAATGTGACTTGGAAGGTATTTTGCAATTTTTCCAAAATATGCGTTTAGTAAGAGACTCCCTAATGACAACAGTTCGTGGAGATCGTATTGCTATCAACGAAAGAGTCATGATGTCACTTTTTGGCTTCGCAAATTCATCTGTGACATCAACATATTTGTCTACACTACCATTGGATAGGACTAAATTTCTACAGAAGCTAACTTTTTCTACGGTACCAATCGAAGTTGGTATTCGTGTTGACAAAATCAAGCCAGAATTTGGACACCTCAGCAGATGGCTCAGCAAGCATGTCATTGGCAAATCCAAAGGAATCAGTACACTATCCGAAGAGAATATTTATTTGATGAACATTATATGGGATGAAATAGAATTCAATTGGGTAGGATATGTAGTCAATCAGATAAAGAAACAGCATTTAGCCGAATTAGACAGTGTACGAGCTCAAGCTGAAGGTCAGGCAACAGTTGGCAGATTCCGACTGAAGAAAACACTCAGTGGAATCATTCAATTTTATCTGGAAAGACTCAAGGAAGGGAAGCAAGCAAGGCAAGCTGAAACCACAAAGGAAATCGCAGCAAAAACAAGAACAACTTCCCAACCTGAAGCAGGTTAGAAAACTGTGTCTCAGCAGGAAGCTGAACACAGAAGAGTCAAGCGAAAGGCAGACTCAGCACAAGAAAGATCAGTTGTAAGATGTTTATACCCAACAACCTCAAGTATGACAGCACCAACTGAGGGGGAACAACAACAACAACTGACAACTGAAGATAGAAGGAAAAACACCCTTGCTGATGATACTTCTCAATCAGTTCAGCAATCAGCCCCAGTTTTTGAAGCTGATAAAATTGTCAGACTAATGAAGATGAAGCTTAAACCAGAAGGTTCTCGTGATGATAGTCTACAAACTGAAGAGAAGTTACTCTTGGAGAAATTGGAAATCGGAGATTTATATTCTCTATTTCCTATATCAGAGTTTCTTGAAAATTGTTTCAAGAGGTTTACTGAACTAGCTCAAATGAGGGAATCAAGCACATCATCTGCTCCTAAAGACAGTTCAAAGAAAAAGGATGGTGATGAAGATGATCATACAAGAAAAGAAGCTGATGTGACTACAGTTTTGCCTTCAGATATTCAACCTCAACCTCTAGCTACGCAAACTGTAAGTCAGCAAGAAGAGTTTCCAGTTGGAAATCAGACAACTGACACCCAGCAAGCAGCTGATAAAACTGATAATCTACAACTGATGATCATTGACGATATCACCCAGCCTAAAGATCAATCTGAAACAACATATGATCCTTCTGACATCCTAACTAAGGATGAGTTGGCCAAAGTTCATGAAAATTTGAAGATTGTGCTCAGTCACAAGGATGCACAAAATGGCCTTCTATCAAATATTTCTGGATATCTCGATTATAGAACCAGAACTGACGTCTCAGTTCATGCAAGTTTAGAGATGATCCACAAATCCAGTTCAAGTTCTGCTTCAGAAATTCTGTTACTAAAACAGAAGCTAGAAGACTCAACCGCAGTAGATCGGGAAACTCATGCTCGGGCTTATTGGCACATGAATCAGCATATCTACAGGTTAGAAACTCAGCTTAAGGAAGTAATAACTTCTCAGCAACGCATATCAGCTGTCCAGCAAGCAAACCATGCTTTGGTAGATCAACTTTATGAGGCCAAATAGAGGGAAGCTGAAGAAGAAAAGCTGAAATTACTTAAAGAGATGAAGCGACTTGAAGATGAATTGCAAAGATACAAATCAGATCCTAAGTTCTTAAGAAAAGAGCTAACTGATGAACAGCTCATTGAAAAGTACAGTCAACCTGAAGAAAAGAGAGCTACTCTTACAAAGGATCTGTGGATGAAGTTTATCAACGATCACAATCCTATTAAAGCCAGGTACAAGGACATGACATTTGAAGAATCCTAGAACTACTTTTTATCTGATATATTCTCAAAGCAGAAAATGGCACAATATAAGAAGAATCAGAGGATTGATGATAAACTGAAAATTAAAGACAAGACTGAACAGATGAAAGCTGATGTAGTCAAATTTGAAAAATATTACTTGAAAGAATCAGACTTACCGAAGCTTTTTCTATGGAGAAGATGGAAAGAAGGAAGTCAAGTTGACTACAACAAGACATTTTCAAAGGAAGACTCCAAGCTAGAAAATGAATATCATCTGTATGACAAAGAAAAAAAGTTTGATTCAGTTAAGAAAAAGCTTATTCTTTAATCTCAGTAATTTGGACTAAATGTAACTATTCCGGTTTTTGCTCATTCTAATGAAATCCAGTTTTACATTGTTTTACATTGTTTTTTATCTTTAAGCTTTTCTTTTAGGGAGAATTTTGGCATCATCAAAAAGGGGGAAATTGTTGGAAATAAAATTTATGTTTTGATGATAATTCATCATAATTACTCAGAGTATTATCTTAACCTCATTGATGAAGTGCTGAAGCTAGCTGTTATAGTGAAAAGCTAAAAGATGTCTAGAACTGAATGTTTAGGTTTTACTAGAGTCCGATATTTGTATAGGTTACATCAGACAAGCACTGTAATAATTAGTGTGTCATAAAACTGAAAACTGGAAATCATCAAGATAAACAAACTGACTCAGAATACACCTACATGAAACTGAAGAAGATAAGTTCGATGAGGGATACAGACTCAGTTGGCTTATCCAGAAGACTGAAGAACTGAGGGATCAAACTCAGTAGATGAAGAACTGAGGGTCACAAACTCAGTTATTGAAGATCGAAGAACTGAGGGTTCAAACTCAGTTATGAAGATTACGTCGAGACTGTAAAGTTAGATTTCAGGCAAGATTGTGGTGACCTGAACTGACTTTATGGATCTTGTATGAAGACCTAAGAATCATAAGGACAATGAATTCTTAGATGATAATGAGTCATGGTGTACTCGATTAAGTCAATTATAATCAGATGAAACTGGAGTACTGATATTTGAAGAAGAGTAAAATCTCAGTTAATGCTCCAAGTCAGTCCGGAAACTGACAAGTAACAATCTCAGTATAAAACTGATAAGGAAACTCAGTTTTATATGTCAGTCATCCAACAAACTGATAAGTACAGTTGAACGTTATAAAGGAAGCGATTTTATTGGATGAAATACTGACACAGTAGAACGGTCAGAAAATATATCCGTTACAAAATAGACGTTGATACAATTCGAATTCGAGCCAGATGAACGTTGGACTTCACACTATAAATAGAGGACTTTTTGCACCAAGGATTAAGAAGTACATGAACATAGAGATTTAACAAGAATTAACGTGTGCATTAATCATTCGAATTGCTATCATCTCTGCGCTATAACAAGATCAAATCAAGAATTTCTTCAAGTGTTCAAGCTACAAAGATTTTATCAAGAATCAGAAACTTTGAAGAACCACAAACAAGAATCAATTTATTGATTCTCAACCCAACTTTGATTCCACATCAAAGGTTTAGACTGTGAAGCAAACCGGGAAGGTTTTGTCAAAGACAGTTGTTACAGGCAGTCGGGCAGACTGTGTTTGTGGTGGTAGCTGGTGAAGAGCCAATTCAACCCTCTAAGGACCAGTGTTCAAGCAATTGAAGAACAGCAATTCTACCTGTTCTACAACTGTTTAGATAGTGAAGCTAGGTATTAGCCAAGGACTATTGTTTTGGACTTTTTGTAACAGTTCACCTCAAGAAGTTCTAGTGGAATTTTCCTCCGCACCACAGGGGAAGAGAGGACGTACAGGATTACACCACCTGGAACCTCTATAATATTTGCCTTATTTACTTTACGCATTTATTTATTTACTCAGCATCTACTTACAACATTTTGATAATTGATTGTTATACACTTCACAGTTCACAAACTGACATTCATCAGAATTCAATTACTTCACTCAGTTTTCATAAAAGAATAACAAGATCAAGAAAAAGGCTAGAATAATATCCGCTGCCGGTTGACTCAGTTTTGATTAAGTCAGTTTGACTTAAACTCAGCTTTGTCAGCTTAACTCCACACAAGTTTTAACTGAACCTCAATCTGTTTAAAATCCATCTTATGGAAGTTTTTGGTGACAAGTTTATTCTGTTAGGTGTGATTCCCGAAAGACAATTTTGTAATTGTTTTATTTAATAAATGAAATGATATTGTTATTCATATTTATTATTCTCATATTCACCGATGTGACAATAGTAATTACACTACAGAAAACCCTAAAGTATATCGTTTATGTAATCACTTAACTCGGTGTATGGTATATACACGGGAGGATTGAGTTAGTGAAGATGTACTTAAAATACAATTAGCCCGTAGTGAAGTTAATCGAGAGTATCGGGTCTCTCCTTTAACGTGCTATTAATGCGCCCGAACACAAAAGGTGTGATAGTCCTATCCGGACTTTTTTCGGTTAAGAGAACCTAATGGGGCATTTATATATGATAGATATATCATATAGGGGTATTGGACCGATTTGATTAGAGTTCACGATATAATTCCGTAATCGAGAAGTCTTATCGAATCAATGGATGATCATATTTATGGATATATCTTAATCCCGAGGTGATTACACGATCAACCGCTTGAATCGGTATGAGGTTTGACTTGACGGTTAAGGATTACACCGAGTCCGTGGTCCGAATTACCCCATCTTGGCATTATACTTGGATTGAGTGAGTAGTCCGTGTTATCACGATACGGAATCCATTCCTTCCATTTATGGAAGTAGATAGACGCTTCCCTTATTTGTTAATCCTAGAAACCGATCGATCGCGCGAGTTCATATCACACCGATTGATCACCGAGTGAGTTGTATGAATTAATTGATCACTAGGGGTTAATGGTAAATAAGGATAAGAGGTTCTAAAAAGGGTTAACGGTAACTTCCCGATTTAGAATGAACGATCTATGGAGGATTAATCCATATGTAATGATTATATCAATGGACGCTTATTATCATTCTCATGAAGAGATAAATATAATCTCATAATCGGAGGAGTGCGATCACGGGATTATGGTGGCATATTCCCGTGATTGATTTATCGAATATAATTATTCTATAATTATTTATTTGATTTATCGAGCCGCCGATTATTAGTCCATGGTCCCCGACGTGCCTCCTAATATAGCATAGCTATTCTCGGACGTCGAATCCTAATAATATTAATTTAGTTCTCGTTGGACTTTATTAAAACGATATGTGAATTAATTGTTTAGTGGACTATTAAATTAGTTGGGCTAAATAATTAAATATGTGGAAAAGACATTTTTCATAATCTTGGCCCAAAATTAGTGTGTTGGTCGAATTTTGTGACTAGGTCACAAGAATGATAATTTCGACCCAAGCATATATTAGTCTACAAGAAATTAGTTTTCTTGTGATTAATAAGACATGTGCATAAAACATTTATTGGATAAATATTTATGGTAAGAAATAAAGATAAAGATTATTCTAGATTTGTTCTAGAATATTTTGGGATTATCTTTTATTTAATAGGATTATCATAATTGATTTTGTATTAATTATAAAATCCTTGAGGCTAAGTTTTACTCTCCTATATAAAGAGAGTTCTCCCAAGCCTTAACACACTACAATTTTCGACTTTCACCTCTTAGAGAGGAGAAAGAAAATTTCGGCCAAGGGGAGACAAGGGGAAAATCTTGGAGATTTTTCCGGGTAGCATATCGGAAGGGTTCGAGTCGAGAATTCCTTCCACCGGGAATTGCTTGGATCACACGTGCGGAAGATCGTGATGCTCTTCACATCTTCTTGCAATCTTTCTCTTGCGGTTCTTCAACTTGGATTTAGAGATCCAAGAGGTATGATCTACAACCCCCTTGTAGATATAGATTTAATGTTTTATTGCGTATATTCATAGATCTAGATCCTTAAATCGCTTCCGCTGCGGATGATATTACTAACAGTGGTATTAGTCGCCATGGTGATCTATATTTATACGTATAAAATATTAGATCTAGGAGTGGTAAAACATGTAGATTTTTTGTCCCAATTTTTTTTTGGGGGCCGATGCATATGTTTAATTTTTATGCTTATGAATGTCGTGGTTGAAGAGATGGATTGGGGTTGGCACTGTTTACCCGTTAGATCTATTGTAAACTAATATAAACGATGAAAATTCGTCCATATGAGTATAGAAAATTATGTAATTTATCTTTATTGCAAGTTTAATTTCCAGCAAATAGATCTAGTTAGTAGCTGTTTAGTATTTTTTCTTTTCCCGTTGATCGAACCGTTGAAACGAAGATCCCTCCGGTCAGAATCAAGAATAGAAGATGATGATCAACTCCACAAATTTTGGCATCGATCAGAGTCCGTTTCGATATCCGTTCGTTGCTGCGAAGATGCTGCTGTAACAGAAAAACGCAGGATTCACAGAAACACTATCTGTGACTTCCTCGATTTTCTGGGAGAGTTTGGACCGTTGAAAAGAAAATCTGACCGTTCAGATTGATAAAATTTGAGTTTTGGACGTACCATAAAAATTTCAGGTCGATCGGGATTCATCTCGATTCCCGATCTGCCTCAGGAAGTCCTTGATGCAGTGCAGTCAAAGTCAGATTCAGCAGCAAGTTTGGAGGTTTACTGGAGAAAATTGGTAAGTCAAAGCACCGATCCAACCGTCCATATTGAAGTTCAAGGAGTGAAGAAAAGATCTGGAAAGTTTCGTCCCGATCCGAGTTCGTTTGGTTTCCGATCATCGCAGATTTTGAACAGCTGCAGATTATGTTAGAAAGTAGTAAACCCTAGTTAGGGTTTGGTTATTTATTTTCTAATAGGTTAGATACGGGGGTGCCAACGGTCCATCTCGGTGTTTAAATTTTCCGCAATTTATTTTTTATGTGTTTGATCATAAAATAGATATAAAATCGGAATTGCCATGACATGCATCATATCATAAATCCACTCCATGCATACATGTAGAATTTTAATTTTGGTAATTAAAATAGGCATGTATACAAACTCGTGTAATTAGTTGAAATTTAATTAATACGTGGTAATTAATAAATTTAGTAACTAATTAAAGATCCGAGGACGGGTTATGAAATCGTTAAGCCTTTCGGTGTGTGTTCTCGGTGAACCGCCTTAAAGCACAAACGAGATCACGTTTTCGATTCGTAGTGTCTACGAGATTGAATGATGATAAAAGAACAATAAATCTTGGATAAAAACGGTTCGCCTATAGGTTGGGTGGTCAACTGAGCTAGGCTCGACCGACTTAACCCTCCTAGTGTGATGTATGCACGGGGGTCCGGCAAGACTAAGCTACACCGGAGAACGGAGGGGTGATTCCTTCTTATCTCAATAGGGCTGTCTTGACCCGATTTCGTCCGACTGTCACATATGTTCCAACGAATAGGACGGGTAGGTTTGCCTACGTTACCGACACCATTCGGAATCCTTGATTTGATGTACTTTTATGTTAACATCAAAAAGACGTGGTTAGTTAACCCACCACCACTTCCAAATTATTGAGTGGGAGCGGGGGAGGCGACAACCAACCCCACGGCCTCTACTATAGATACAAGTAAGTGAGAGAAGGGTGACGCCTCGAGGCGCTTTGATTTCGTCCCCCTACGGATGGTGTTCACCCCTATCAACATTCATGGCTTGGTCTCCGAAAGGATAAGATTTCTGGGTACTCGTCGGGTCACTGACCTATCCTACGACGGCACACTCGGGGCGTACCTAAGAGATCCGATATAGTAGGTCACACTCATAAAGGATATTTTTGGTAATATCTAGGCTAAAAAAGGAAGGTAGTCAATGAATAAAGGGATGTTCGATTCTCGTGGGATGTTCGATTCTCACAAGTTATTCATTGATGAGATTGTCTCGATTTAACCGTCATCTCTTTGACCTACCCTACGGCGGCACTGAGATGCGAGGTTAAAACCTTGGAATGGTAGAGTAGACTTAATTTTAGTTTACAATTCCTAAAATAAAATAATATAGTAGTGTTAAACTTGAATTAATATATGTCATTTTATTTACAGCATTATATCCCTTACTAAATTGCTTAAAAAAATTGACTAGTATTGACTTTGTTAAAAAGTGGAAAGTAACTAGGACGTTGAACTAGTTAATCGATAATGCAATTATTTTTCGAAAGAAATATTTTCTCTCAAGCCTTTTAAAACCAGAGTGACATATAGGTATGTCACTAGTGTCATTCGTGTCAAACGGAAGACAAACTTAGTTTGAACAAAGGTGATTTCGGACTTTGAAATTCTTTTAGTGAATTTTGAGTGTGTAGGAAATACACGTGCAATTTTCTAATTGAAAAATCGGAAAATCATGAAGTGTTACTAGTTGGACGATATTTGGAATCGATGAACTAGTGGGAGCTTTATGATTTGTTGTTTTTCTAGAACATTAGAAAAGTGTAACTGACTACACACGTAACCGTTCTAATTGAAAAACCGGAAAGTCATGAAATGTTGCTAGTTAGACGATATTTGGAATCGATGAACTAGTGGGAGTTTTATGATTTGTATTTTTCTGGAAACATTAGAACTGTGTAAGTGTTTACACGAGAGATTTTCAAATTGAAAAATTGGAAAATCATAAAATAAAGCATTGTCAAGTTAGACGGTATTTGGAACCGATAAACTAGTGGGAGCTTTAATGCTATGATTTGTTGTTTTTCTCGGTATATTAGAAAATCCGAGAAGTCTCGACGAGTAACACTCGAAATAGACATCCCACGGTTCAAGAGTAGTGTCTACTCTCAAACGAACCGCCGGTTCAAGATCGTTTCCATTCATTGAAAGTCAAGAATGGGAGAATATGTCTAAAAGTGTTAGTCACCTAAACCGAGAAAATTTTAAGGCCGAACCGAAAATTAATTAACCGAAAATCATAGGATAAGGACAAGTGATTTTGGATCACCAACCTATGAATCCTTGGTGATTTTCTCGAGCTAAGTTCTTTGGAAGAACAAGGTAGCAAGTGCATTTAACGATTAAAAGAGTAAACAACGGGCGCTTAATTTTAGCTAGAATAGTGGGAGTGATATAAGGAAATGAATCTCGGGTTCAATCCTTGGATATCGCGGAAAATTTATTTTCTCGTTTAAGACTCGTTGGAACGAATGGATTTACCTTCTATTCGATAATTTGTTTGTCGTATAGAAAGTGAATATACCATTTGTAGTACGAATCCAAGACTCGGACTTTTGTTTGATAAAGTCAAAACCACTTACAACCGCTGAAATATGTATATAAAACACATCTTAAGAACTATTAAAAGCAATTGGTTTCTATATTTAGATAAACGCTTCTTCATATTCCATAGTTAGTGCATAGTCCCTAAAAGACAAGACCTGAAGACTGGCTCAGGGTGATTCCTTTCTCCCGGTCCGGTTATATTGTCTCAAAGGTTCAATGACTAAGTTTCCTTTCAATCGGGAAAGGATAATGGATATAAAGAAGTAACATAGCTTGTTCATGACGACCTTCGGGGTCTGATGAAAGATACGAGCTAGTAGGAGCTTCCGAGTAGTGACTTCTTGTCTGATAACTATTCAAACACTCCGGTAAGTTTATCCAAAATATTTTGAGGTTTCTCTATTTTCAACAGAGATAAAGTATTCTATACTCGGAATAGGCCATTCATAGTCCTCGAGACTGATGCTCAGCCTGCCTCATTGTGACATGTTCTCACTAAGTGAGAAACCGTAAACTTGCCTTATATATGTTTTTAGATGTGCTACAATACACTGCTTAACTCAATAAAGACATTGGAAGCGAAATAACGGTTTACGTTGAAATGTAAGACCGAGAAGTCTACCTAGAATATGCTTTGGAATTTACGGATAAGGTGTGGATTCGGTTCACCCCACTTCCATAAATATAAGCATTTAGCACACGGTGCTTGAAGGTAGGTCTGGAAATTTCACGAACACGTTCGGTCAGTGACCAATCGTTCTATATCTTGTAGCATTGAGAAAAAGGTTTGTTATAAGATTCTTGAAATCGGGAAGGGACGCTTATCTTTTGTTGCGTCCTTTCGATAGAGTCTATGAACAAGTAAAACCTTAAACCTTGAAGTACGTTTACTCAAGGTAGTTACTAACTGATTAAAATCAGACCACATCCAACATCGGTTGTTGGTGATAACACTAAATACTACTAAACTAGATCAGAATTTCGATCCACCCGTAATGTAGTGGGAGTATGATTTACCCATTACCCATTACGGGTTCTGCGGACTTTGTAGTCCGAGGATCGATTGATGACCTAGGCTCTTTTGTGAGCAAGATAGGATTCGATAATAGAGGTTGGTTTAATAGCCATAACCCCGTGAATGGAGTTCGGTACTCCAATTCGTTCATACTCTTGTAGAACCACCCGAGTGTCTCGTGCCCTAGTGGGAGTAATTGGATCTACAAGGAAAAGAGTAGAATGAATAGGAAAGTTTATCTTTCGAGCAAAGCTTGAGTGGTCTAGGGGTAATTCCCTAAGAAGTAGAGAGTTAATCGGACCTTGAACTCTCTTACCACTTATTATTGCATGATTTCGTTCAAAAGCGAAAGAAGGGGTGATTCCCCGAGACTTTCTTGCCAAACAAACGGAGTCCGGATTCATTCGAAACGAAGGGTATTGACTTATGAACTTATGACAGGGATGACCGTCAAGGCTTATGTCCTTTGTGGATAAAAAGCAAACCTCTCGGTCATTGGAAGTCATATATTTCTACAATATGTGGATTTGACCGAATATTGATAAGTCTTTTGTAGACCGGATATCAATTTTAGTACAAAGAGTGAATATATAAATTAGTGTTTGTGAAGGATAACACCGCACCGCCGGAATCAACATGGGTGTGTTATCCGAAGTCGAATCCGACAATACCACAATTCTCTCGCAACGAGTTTTGGACAACATTCTTTAGAGTTTGACTCGGTCGAATTCATTAGAATCGATCCACCGGTTTCCCATCCATCTTATTGGTTAAGATGATGCATCCGTGTATGCAACATTCAACGAGGAAGTTCTACCCTATGCCTCGGAATGACTCTCTAAATCTACGGATCAAGAGAAATGGGATAGATTCTCTTTCTTGTAAGAGATGGTCAGGTTATTGAACGTCAACTTTGATCGAATCTTAGATTCGGCGGTTAACAAAGCAAGTTTAGTATGTCCTTTAGTATCTTGAGAGAACGAGGAACAATATGTGGACATATTCATGTGTGAACTTGGATATGTGTGATACACTGATTTTGACTTTAAGTCAGATTGCGGATGATCGTTAAGTCGATCTCTCGGCTCGGTGTTTACTCGCACCACATGATTAGATGGACCGGTAACGTTTCGATTCTACGGATCGTCTCGAGCCGACAACCTGACTAATCATTAAGACCCATGACATTTAGATGTAGGTGCTCCCCGAGTCACTGACCTATCCTACGACGGCATACTCGGAGTGTACTTTGGAATCTGAAATGGTTATGATATGCTTAGTGGGTACTAGAATACGGGATGAGTCTCCATTGCTTTAGAGCAAGTGGGAGATGTAGTTTGTTGCATTTTAAATAATAGGGTGTGCTCTAAAACAATTAATCACATGCTTTCGTGCAAGTGGGAGATTGTTAGGTGTGATGCCCGAAAGACAATTTTGTAATTGTTTTATTTAATAAATGAAATGATATTGTTATTCATATTTATTATTCTCATATTCACCGATGTGACAATAGTAATTACACTACAGAAAACCCTAAAGTATATCGTTTATGTAATCACTTAACTCGGTGTATGGTATATACACGGGAGGATTGAGTTAGTGAAGATGTACTTAAAATACAATTAGCCCGTAGTGAAGTTAATCGAGAGTATCGGGTCTCTCCTTTAACGTGCTATTAATGCGCCCGTAACACAAAAGGTGTGATAGTCCTATCCGGACTTTCGGTTAAGAGAACCTAATGGGGCATTTATATATGATAGATATATCATATAGGTCGGACCGATTTGATTAGAGTTCACGATATAATTCCGTAATCGAGAAGTCTTATCGAATCAATGGATGATCATATTTATGGATATATCTTAATCCCGAGGTGATCACGATCAACCGCTTGAATCGCATGAGGTTTGACTTGACGGTTAAGGATTACACCGAGTCCGTGGTCCGAATTACCCCATCTTGGCATTATACTTGGATTGAGTGAGTAGTCCGTGTTATCACGGATACGGAATCCATTCCTTCCATTTATGGAAGTAGATAGACAGCTTCCCTTATTTGTTAATCCTAGAAACCGATCGATCGCGCGAGTTCATATCACACCGATTGATCACCAAAGTGAGTTGTATGAATTAATTGATCACTAGGGGGTTAATGGTAAATAAGGATAAGAGGTTCTAAAAAGGGTTAACGGTAACTTCCCGATTTAGAATGAACAAGATCTATGGAGGATTAATCCATATGTAATGATTATATCAATGGACGCTTATTATCATTCTCATGAAGAGATAAATATAATCTCATAATCGGAGGAGTGCGATCACGGGATTATGGTGGCATATTCCCGTGATTGATTTATCGAATATAATTATTCTATAATTATTTATTTGATTTATCGGAGCCGCTGATTATTAGTCCATGGTCCCCGACGTGCCTCCTAATATAGCATAGCTATTCTCGGACGTCGAATCCTAATAATATTAATTTAGTTCTCGTTGGACTTTATTAAAACGATATGTGAATTAATTGTTTAGTGGACTATTAAATTAGTTGGGCTAAATAATTAAATATGTGGAAAAGACATTTTTCATAATCTTGGCCCAAAATTAGTGTGTTGGTCGAATTTTGTGACTAGGTCACAAGAATGATAATTTCGACCCAAGCATATATTAGTCTACAAGAAATTAGTTTTCTTGTGATAAATAAGACATGTGCATAAAATATTTATTGGATAAATATTTATGGTAAGAAATAAAGATAAAGATTATTCTAGATTTGTTCTAGAATATTTTGGGATTATCTTTTATTTAATAGGATTATCATAATTGATTTTGTATTAATTATAAAATCCTTGAGGCTAAGTTTTACTCTCCTATATAAAGAGAGTTCTCCCAAGCCTTAACACACTACAATTTTCGACTTTCACCTCTTAGAGAGGAGAAAGAAAATTTCGGCCAAGGGGAGACAAGGGGAAAATCTTGGAGATTTTTCCGGGTAGCATATCGGAAGGGTTCGAGTCGAGAATTCCTTCCACCGGGAATTGCTTGGATCACACGTGCGGAAGATCGTGGTGCTCTTCACATCTTCTTGCAATCTTTCTCTTGCGGTTCTTCAACTTGGATTTAGAGATCCAAGAGGTATGATCTACAACCCCCTTGTAGATATAGATTTAATGTTTTATTGTGTATATTCATAGATCTAGATCCTTAAATCGCTTCCTCTGCGGATGATATTACTAACATATTCACCCCCCTAAACTTGTGTTATCCTTTCCAAGGGACCAACAGATACAATCCGGAAGATCTCGGCTTCTCCCTTTGGTCGATTATCTCTTCCTTTCTGAAAAGGTAAATCTTTAACCTTCTCGTAGGATTAATTAGTTATGTCTCATATCGTAAATCGCATGAGTTTCCGATGTGCGAAGATCGAGTGTCTCGATCGGTGCTACTACTTCTAGCAAATATTTAGAGGAATCTCTTATATTAACAGAGATAAGAGTACTCTATGCTCAGATATAGGCTATAGCATAGTTTTGGCACTGATGCTTGGCCTACCTCCGGGTGAAACGATTTCACTGAAAGGATAATCCATGTATTGTCTTATATAGTTATTCATATGCTACATTACACTACTTAACTCACATAAGATATCGATTGCAAAATAACGGTTTACATTATTGTGTAATACCGAGAAGTCTGCCTAGAAGATGCTTATGAATTTGTGGAAAAAGAGTGAATAACATTTACTCCACTTCCGCAAATAGAGGCATTTAGCACTAGTGCTTGAAGGTAGGACTGGAGATTTTGCATACACGTTCAGATGGTGACTGTTCATGAAATATCTTAATGCAATGAGTAAAGGTTGGTTATAAGATTCTTAAGATCGGATAGTGATGGTTACACTGTTACATCCTTTCTGAAAGATTGTTTAGATAACAACCTTAGTCCTTGAAGTACAGTTACTCAATGAGTTACTATCTGATTTAATTAGACCACATCCAACATTGGTTGTTGGGGATTACACTGATTAATACTACTGAACTAGATCAGAATGTCAATCCACCCAAATGCAGTGGGAGTATGGTTTATCCATTGACCCGCTGTGCTTATGCAGACTTTACAGTCTACTAGGGTGATTGATCACCTATGGTCCTTTTGGGAAGACTGTATAGGATTCTGACAATAGGAGGTTGGTTTAAAGCCATAAACCTGTAAATGGAGTTTTGGTACTCCAGTTCTATTAACACTCTTGTAGAACCACCTGAGTGTCTCAGGCCCAGTGGGAATAATTGGATCTACATCAAAAGAGTTGAATGAATGAGAAAGTTTATCTTTCTAAGCAAAACCAAGTGGTTTTGGGGGTAACTCCCTGAGAAGTAGACAGTTAAACAGGGGTGATGCCATGAAACTTTCTCACCACTCAGCCTTGCTTGACTTTATGGAAAGCAGAAAGATTAACAGAGATGATGCCCTGAAACTTTCTTGCCGTACAATGGATCTTAGATTCATTCGGAACAGAAGGGTTTTAGCTTAAATCCAATGGCAGATTGACTACCTATGCTTACATCCATTGATGGATAAAAGCAAACCTCTAGGTCATTAAAAGTCACATGTTTGAAATGTGTGGGCTTGACCAGAATATTGATGAGTCTTTTGTAGACCAGAGAATCAATGTTGGTAAAGTAGTAGACATTAGTGTTTATAAAGGATAACACTGCAACAGTTGATAAATGCTAGATCTTAGCACAACGGAAGCTTATGCGATTTACGATATGAAAACATAACTAATTAATCTCTACAAGAAGGTTAGTAGATTTACTCAAACCGGGGAGAGATGATAAAATCGACCAAGGGAGAGTAGCCACAATCTTCCGGATTGTATCTCCAAGCGAAGATTGGTGTACGTCGATCCTCGCCGTAGAACCTCTCTAAATGACTAGAACAAGAAACTAATTTTTCTCTTCTTTATTTGATGTGTGGCGCCAATTGTAATTGTCTATTGTGTTGGGAGGAACTCTCCTTATATAGGAAAATACCTAGTCAAGAGAGTTATCCTTTTCACACCACAAAAATCTATTCCCATAAGGAAAAGATATTTTTGCTACAAAATAAGAGATAATTCCCAAAAAATCAATCTCTTAATTTTTCCATTAATTATCCAACAAATAGATAATTAATTAATTAATTACACATGTGACATTATCTAGGAAAATTTCTTCTCCCAAATTATCCACAATAAATGGCGCCAACATCATCATTAAAATAATAGAAAATGTCTTTTCTATTATTTACCAAATAAATAATATTGCATATTCATTAAATAGACCAACTATTTAATTTATTCTCGAGGTTCCATAAAACGAGAAAACACTCGCGTGTTCGGAGCCAACCCGGGAACCTTGGACCTATAACCAGTAGCTACAATAAATTAAATAAAATATTCATCGAACAGAATATTTATACTTAATTCATTAATTCCGGAATTACGCCACCATAAATCCGAAACTGAACTCTATCGATTATAGATATAACTTATTCTCAAAATGCCGAGTCGAGTCGATAAGTGTCCATTGATATAATCATTACATATAAACTAGCCCTCCATAGACTATCCGTACTGAAGTAGGATTATTTCCGTAAACCTCCTTCAACACATCTTATCCTTATTTACCATTAACCCACTAGTTATCAATTAGTTCATAACCAATACGAACTCCCGGGATTGATCAGTTTTTAGGATCAACAAATAAGAGGATTGTCTTTCTACTTCCCGCAGGAAGGAATGGATTCCATATCTGTGAGACACACACTTCTCACTCATTCTAGAATAGTGCCAACATGAAAGTGATTCGGACCGCGCTTCTTAGCGATCCTTAACGAACACATCAAACCCTATCCTGAAACAAGTAGGACTCTGTAATCACTTCAGAATTAAGGTTAATCCATTTATGATCATCTTGTGATTTAATAAGATTTCTTAATCACGGAATTATATGAGAAACTCTGATTAAATCGGTCCAGTCCTATATGCCTCTCATCATATATAAATGCCCCACTTAGACAACCAATGTCGACGGTCCGGATAGAACGGTCACACCATAAAGTGTTCTGGGCGCATTAATGGTGGTTTAATCAATAGACCCCATACTTTGATTAACTTCACCGCAGACTAACATTTCAAGCGTCTTACCATAAACTTAATCCTCATGTGTGACACACACTAAGTTATATGGCTACATATGATACAACTTAGGGTTTTCAGTAGTGTATTAATTACAAGCACGAAGCAAGTAATAAGATGAGAATAAATCTGTCATTTATTAATTCTAAAAACAATTACATAAATTGTCTTTCCGGCGTTACTTCCAACAATCTCCCACTTGCCCGTAAGGACAAGCAACGATTGTCTGTCGGTCACACTATATCTAACAATCTCCCACTTGCCTGTAAAGACAAGCAATGATTGTTTTTTGAGCACCACACCCTTATTCTTTCTATCCACAACATTCTCCCACTTGCTCTAAAGCAGATGAGACATATCTCCCAATTTTATACCCGCCAAGCACTTATCTGTGACATTAGATGCCACACGGCTTGGTAAACTGATCAGCTAGGTTGTCGGCTTGAGGCGATCTTTAGGACCAAAACGTCGCCTGTTTGCAAGATCTGTCTGACCAGGTGGTACTTTCTCTCAATATTATTTTGACCCCTTGTGATTGCGAAGATCATTTGCATGAGCTACCTCTCAACTGTTTTCACAGTAAAATGATATCAGCTCATCGAGACCTGGAATCACTTCCCGATCCAACAAAGAACTTCTCAAGCCACACTACCTTTTTAGCTGCTCCGAAAGCTACTACGTATTCGACTAACATAGTCAAACTAGCAGTGCTGGATTGCTCCAGACTATAGCTCCATCACTATGAGTAAACACTGAGCCTGAGATCGATTCACGATCATCCCTAATCTAACAAAAAATCAGAATCAGTGTAGTCAACGACACTCAGGTTCGCACCCGAATGGACAAGCATATGATTCCTCATTCTCTCAAGATACTTGAGGATGCACTATACTGCTTTCAATGTCCGAATCCAAGACTCGACTTTTATTGACTTTTAATAACCTGACATTCTCTATCCAAAAGAGAATTTATCCTATTTTCCCTATATCCGAAGATTGAGAGAATTATTCCGTGAGGGGTTGGGTAGGAAACCTCTCGTTGAATATCGCATACTAATATGCCATTTTTATCTTAACCAATAAGAAGCGTGGGGTAATACCACAACTTGTTCTCATGAATTCGACCAAATCAAATTCTAAGAATATAGTCCACTTCTCTGATTCAGAGAAGCTTTGGATCGTCAGTTCTTGACTTTAGATAACACAGCCATGTTGTTTCCAACTGTTGCAGTGTTACCTGTATAAACACTAACGTCTACTACTTTACCAAATTGATTCTCTGGTCTACAAAAGACTCATCAATATTCAGGTCAAGCCCACACATTTAAAACATGTGACCTTTAAAGACCTAAAGGTTTGCTTTAATCCACCAATGGATATAAGCATAGGCAGTCAATCTGCCATTAGATTTAAGCTAAAACCTTTCTGTCCCGAATGAATCTAAGCTCCATTGAAGGGCAAGAAAGTTTCAGGGCATCACCCCTGGTAATCTTTCTGCTTTTCATGGAGTCAAGCAAGGCTGAATGGTGAGAGAGTTCAGGGCATCACCCCTATTGAACTATCTACTTCTCAAGGAATTACCCCTAGACCACTTGGCTTTACTCAGAAAGATAAAATTTCCATTCATTCGATTCTTTTGCATGTAAATCCACTTACTCCCACTGGGCCTGAGACACTCAGGTGGTTCCACAAGAGTATGAACAGAACTGGAGTGCCAAAACTCCATTTTCAGGCTTTATGGCTTTAAACCAACCTCTTTTATCAGAATCCTATACAGTCCTTCAAAAGGGGCCATAGGTGATCAACCACCCCAGCAGACTGTAAAGTCTGCTTAATCACAGTGAGTCAATGGATAAACCATACTCCCACTGCATTTGGGTGGATTGACATTCTGATCTGGTTCAGTAGTATTTATCAGCGTAACCCCCAACAACTAAAGTTGGATGTGGTCTGATTAAATCAGATAGTAACTCCTTGAGTAACTGTACTTTAAGGTCTAAGGTTGTTATTTAAACATTCTTTTTGGAAAGGATATAACAGTGTAACCGTCACTATCCGATCCTAAGAATCTTATAACCAACTTTTACTCATTGTATCAAGATATTTCACGAACAGTCACCATCTGAATGTGTATGTAAAATCTCCAGTCCTACCTTCAAGCACTAGTGCTAAATGCCTCTATTTACGGAGGTGGGGTAAATGTTATTCACACCTTATCCACAAATTCATAGGCATCTTCTAGGTAGACTTCTCAGTATTACATAATAATGTGAACCGTTATTTCGCAACCAATATCTTAATTGAGTTAAGCAGTGTATTGTAGCATATCAATAACTATACAAGACAATCTATGGTTTATCCTTTCAGTGAAGTCATTTCACTCGGAGGTAGGCCAAGCATCAGTGACAAAACTATGCTATAGCCTATATCTGAGCATGGAATACTCGTTTCTCTGGTAACATCAGAGATTCCTCCAAATATTTAGATGAAATAATCAGATTTTCGAGCAGCTATCAGACAAATTGTCTACTACTCAAAAACCTCCCACTAGCTTGTATCCTTCATAAGACCCCGAAGGTCAATGTGAACAAGCTGTGTTACTTCTTCAGCTCTATTACCCTTTCCAAATTGAAAGGTTACTTAGTCATTTTTTCTTAGAGATGGTGTTCTTAGACTGGGGTTAGGAATCACCCTTAGCCAGTCTTCAGATCTTATCTTTAGGATATGTGCACTAATTAATAGATGCTGAAGAATCGTTTATCTAAATACGGAAACCAGTTGTCTTAATAGTTTATGATGTGTTACATATACCTATCCAGTAGTACTTAGTGATTTTGACTTTATCAGATAAAAGTCCGAGTCTCAGAATCGTATACAGATGTCATATTCACTTTTTTTACGGCAACAATACTATCGATGTGAAAGTGAATCCATTTGTTCCAACGATTCTAAAAACGGAAATTATATTTCTTTGATATTCAAGGATTAAAATCCGAAATTTATTTCCTTGTAACACTCCCCACTATCTTAGCTGAAATAACTGCCCATTTTCTACTCTTCATCATGAATACCCAGCTACCTTGTTCCTACAAAAGAACTTTAGCTTCTGAGTCAAATTACTCGGTTAAGAAAGTCTCTAAGGATTCATAGGTTGATGATCTGAAATCACTTTCCTTATCCTTTACTTCTCTTATTAATATTTCGGTTTAGCCTTTAACTTTTTTAGTTTAGATGACTTGCACTTTTTATCTTCCCATTCTTGGCTTTCTATAAAGGAAATAGCTGTGAACTAGCAGTTCATTTGAGTAGACAGTAATCTTAAACTGTGGGATGTCTAGTGAGATTGATACCAAATCATTCTCGTCATCTTTAAACTAATTTTGTTTTGTCTCTCGTTCAACACAAGTGACAGCAGTGACATTCTTATCAATGTCACTTAAGTTTGAAGGCTTAAGAGGAACATCCTCTTCCAAAAAATTAATTTGCATTCTCGATTATTGAGTTCAACGTTCTTGTTACTTTTCCACTTTTACGAAGTCGTTACTAGTCAATTTATCGTGTTTAGGAGTTTAGATACCTTGAGATGATATGTAGTTGTAAAATAATTTATGACAGAAATATAAATCAAATCATACACCACAACAAATAAGAAATTTTAGGAATTATAAACGTGATGTCATGCATGCAGTTTATCCTACCATTCCAAGGATTTAACCTCACATCATACTGCCGCCGTAGGGTCGGTATCAGCACAATGACAGTTAAATTGAGACAATCTCTCTCAACAATTAAACAATTAAGAATCAGAAATCTCCATTTAATTGTTGATTACCTTCCTTTTTCAGCCAAGATATTTCCAAAAATATCCTTATGAGTCTGACCTACTATTTCAGACCTCAAAGTACGCCCCGAGTATGCCGCCGCACGGTCGGTCAGTGACTCGACGAGCACCCAAAATCCTATCCTTTCAAAGACCAAGCCTTGAATTTTGATAGGGGTGAAGGCCATCCGCAGGTGGCCGTAATCAAAGCGGCTCGAGGCGTCACCCTTCTCTCACGTGCTTGTGTCAACAGTAGAGGCTGTGGGGTCGGTTGTTACCTTCCCCGCTCCCACTCGTTATTTTGAAAATTAGGTAGTCTTATTAGGATTTTCAGAATTTCTTAATCATCCGAAAAACAATAAATCATGAATATTTAAATTAATCCTCCCACTAGTTCGTCGGTTCCAAATACCGTCTAACTAGTGTCACTTATTCACGACTTTCCAATTTCTCGGATTTTTAAATTCTTTAAAATTCGCCAAGAATTTTGTAATCCTAATCTATTAGGACTTATGAATTTTCCCACCAAATCGAAAAACAATAAATCACAAATTTAAAACTCCCACTAGTTTATCGGTTCCAAATACCGTCTAACCAGTGACACTATATTCATGATTTTCCAATTTATCGATTATTTACAAAATCTCTAGTGTAGACACTACACAACAAAAATTCACCAATTAATTGTATAGTCCTAATAATGTCATGATAAAAATTTAATTTGGATCTCGGAATTTTTTCAATAATCCGAAAACAATAAATCACGAAAAGCAATCACCAACTTATCGGTTCCAAATACCGTCTAGTTAGTGTCCTATCTTTTCATGATTTTCCAATTTTCTCGATCATCAAAATCCTTTTACGTAGACACTACATAAATAAAATTCACAAAGAATTTTATTATCCTAAAAGGTTCTGGGATTGTTGAATTTTTCGAATAAGTCGAAAAACAATAAATCAAGAAAAGCAACCACCAACTTATCGGTTTTAAACCCTGGCTGAGCTTTAACCGAGTTTACCGAATGGTGTCGGGATCGGCTAAGCCGACTCGTCCTCTTCGTTGGTTCATGTACGACTGCTGGATGAATCGGGCTAAGGTTCCCCATTGAGCCTCAGCTCGCCGGATAGCTTGACCTTGCCGGACCCCCGACGCTAACGTCGCACTTGGACAGACAAGTCGAGTCGAGCCGAAGCCCTGTTGACCGCCCGAACCAATTTTCGAACCTTTTTCTCAGTTGGTGTCCAACTTTTTTGGATTTTCCAATTTTTTATTATCAAAATTCAAAATTTATGTAGACACGACATAACCTAAACCACGTAGGATTTATTATCCCAAATTAAGTTTATCATGTGAATTTTATATCCCGATAAAATTTCGTTTGTTTTAATTAATTTAATTAATTACCTAAATTAATCTAAATTAATTATGTCTCATACATGCCTAATTAATATCACGATTAATTAACTACATGTATGCATATGCTAGGAGTGGAATTCATAAATATGATGCATGGCATGGTTATATCACATAAATAATCAACTAAGAAAATAAATGCGGAAAAATAAACCACTGAGATGGATCGTTGGTACCCCGTAACTAACCTATTTAAACTAGGAAAACCGGAAAAAAAAAAAAAAAGGAAAAATTGTGATGTGATCCATGAAGGGCTTCAGAAGGAAGAAAAAGATCAGAAATTCATGGTGATGCAGAAGAGGCGCGATTATTTACGATATTGGCCTGAATAAACTGTTTAGTATTTATTTGAGTCATTAGTCCTTTATTATCCCACATTGATTAGATAGTCTTTCATATTTGTTATTATTTTTATTTATTGTTATTTTGTCCCACATTGCTGAAATGGCAATTGGACTTGGAGTCTGTAGCCTATATAAGGCACCTAGGTTGTTTTTTTACAAACAGACATATTTTGAGTGAAATTATTATTGAGTCTATTGACTTGTATCACTTGCGAGTGAGGATCTCTTCGTTATAGAGTTCCATCCCTTAGAGAACTTATCAGTGCCTTGAGCAAGCGTTGTGGCGTTCTTGCCAACGTTCTTAGATTGGATTATCTAAGATCGTTATTTCGAGCTCGTTATTGGTTTCCTTTAGAAGATCCTAGGGCAAATTCCGTTCTTGAATCGTATCATTTGGTATCAGAGACTTCGGTTGACTAAGGGTAATCAAATATCCCTGTTTTTAATTTTTCTTGTTTAATTTTCGTTCTTATTCCAAAAAAAAAAAAATTTGTTAATTGTTTTCCTTTAATTTCGTCCCCTCCCCAGCCAAAATCTTCAAATCTACATCCATCCTACCCGGAAAACTTGAAGATCTTCAAATCTTCAAACTTTCATCCCATGAACCCTAAATTTTTTTCCAGACCCGATTTTGTATCAAACCGTTCCCTAATTACCAAACAACCTCCAAAAATACTTCACTTTTTACCACATCTCAAACACATTCCGATCTTCAATTTTCTTCTTTACACCCAATCCAAATTCAATGCGTATCTAGCCTAAAAGAACCGATTAATCCAAAACAATCTGTCCAGAAAAACTGCAGCCGTAAATCATTGTTTGAATTCGATTTCTGTGGTCTAGATGATTCTGAATTACCTGAAAATTTGTGAGACTATATAAAATTCGCGGATCTACAACTTTTATCTTTTGAGTTTTTCCAAATTCGTTGTATATTGGTAAGAACCGGCACCTTAAGGCACTGCTATCTATCTGAAATTTTTTGACAGATTGCACCAGTTTCTGAAAAATGATTGGTTGAGCAACTTCCGTATCTCCAAATAATCTGCAATTTTGACATCCTTTAGAAAACTCTATTTTCTACAACTTTTATCTTATGAGTTTTTCCATATTCGTTGTAGTTTGGCCATTAATGACGTGGGTTTCACACCCAGGTGTTGAAATTTTTCACACCTGTGAAATTTTGCTGTCAACCAATTTCTTTACTTTTTCCTTGTTCCTCCTTTATCTCTTTTAGTCCTTGAATCTATTGTCCCATTACACATTTTTCCACACTTCCATACCTTTTTACCCAATTCCCAAACCTACCTCTTAGTTGTCTAGTCTAGATCGTTGGTTTCGATTGTTACACTTTGCTCGATTCTCTGATTTGTTTGTAAAAGGGGTTACTTTACAACTTTGAGAGAGGGTGAGTGTAAGCACGAGATTTGTGAGGTTTTGAATGTTGCATAATGTCAGAAAGAGATAGTAGTGTGCAAGGTGGTGTTGAAAGAGATTTTTTCCGTACACGTTGTTTAATTGGTGAGAGGCGATGTTCTATGATTATTGAGCCGGACTGTTGTGCTAACTTAGTTAGTACGTATGTGATCAGTAAGTTATCGATTCCCACTATTCCTCATCCCCACCCTTATGAGTTGTAGAGGATTAATGATAGGGGTACGACACGAGTTACCCAACAGGCATTGATTGCTTTCAAATTTAGTTTATATGAAGATGAGGTGTTATGTGATGTAGTTCCGATGCCCGAGAGCCATAATCTGCTTGGGAAAACATGGAAAACTTCTAGGAAGGTGGCATATAATGACCCCATGGACAGATACACAGTATGCCATGAAGGGAAAAGGTTTAAACTTCTTCCGTTATCCCCCGAAGAGGCTCACAAAGATAAGGTTTGGGTTGCTAAAACCTTTAAGGAGCATGTATTGGAAAACAAAGCTCGTTTGAAACTTGAAACCGAAAAAGAAAAAGAATTGGTGGAACAGAAAAATGAAGAGATTGTTAACATTCGAGAGGAGAAGTTGAAAAACGATGAAGATACGAGTGTAGTGGAGATGAATATTGAGAATGATCCAACATTGGCGGAGATTGTGGGAAAAAAGTGAAGGAGGCAAATGAAGCTTCTATATTAATAAACACTTGTTCGAGTTCTTCCTTGTTGTCTATGCAGGTACGGGGAGATTACCCAATTGAGGAGAGCTTGTTTCCTATGGTGTTTCTTGATCGTAATCACATTCATGTCAAACCGGATCATACTTATTCTGATCCATTTTCTGAGAGTATTGACACTTATATGACTGGAACTTGCTATCATTATTATTTTGTTCCGTCACAGGCAGTTATCCACAGGTTTATTAAATCAATGTCCCACTATTATGATGATGCGTTTTTGAAGCGTGACTACGCAACAAAGCATGCCACGGATGCGAATTTATTTATTCGACTCACATTTAATCCTGGTATTCGATTGGTGATCTTTTGTGTTTGTTCAAGTTTTGATGGTGATGGTGCTCGATTTTATGACGTCTTATTGATTCGAGGATGAATCCATTCCAACCGGGAGGGAATGATGTGATCCATGAAGGGCTTCAGAAGGAAGAAAAAAATCAAAAATTCATGGTGATGCAGAAGAGGCGCAATTATTTACGATATTGGCCTGAATAAACTGTTTAGTATTTATTTGAGTTATTAGTCCTTTATTATCCCACATTGATTAGATAGTCTTTTATATTTGTTATTATTTTTATTTATTGTTATTTTGTCCAACATTGCTAAAATGGCAATTGGACTTGGAGTCTGTAGCCTATATAAGGCACCTAGGTTGTTCTTTTACAAACAGACATATTTTGAGTGAAATTATTATTGAGCCTATTGACTTGTATCACTTGCGAGTGAGGATCTCTTCGTTGTAGAGTTCCATCCCTTAGAGAACTTATCAGCGCCTTGAGCAAGCGTTGCGGCGTTCTTGCCAACGTTCTTAGATTGGATTATCTAAGATCGTTGTTTCGAGCTCGTTATTGGTTTCCTTTAGAAGATCCTAGGGCAAATTCCGTTCTTGAATCGTATCAAATTGTCTTCGCAGCATCTTGATCAAAAGAAAAACAATTTGATGCATTCCCTTCTGTTCACTTGCCTCCGCCGTCTTTTTTTTTTCCGCCGCCTGGATCCCAGCATATATTTTCCATTGGAGATTTTTGCAGCGCACCTCTCCTTTTGTCCGACGGATCCAAAAAAAATAATACTACTACAATGAAATTTAAATTGCACAATTAAATTACATAAATTGCAAAATAAATTACATATAACCTATACTCGTATAATACTAATTATACGAGCTTACAATAGATCTAACGGTAAACAAGTACCAACCCCATTCCATCTCATCAACCACAACATTCAATCATTCAATAAAATAAAAAGATGCAATCTTATATGCAATTCCACTCCTAAATTAATTAATTTTGCTCTCGATATCGTAAAATTTAACCTAGCTCTGAAGTAATAGCACCGATCGAGACACTCGATCTTAGCATAGCGGAAGCTTATGCGATTTACGATATGAAAACATAACTAATTAATCTC
This sequence comes from Gentiana straminea, assembly GCA_036785695.1. Classification (NCBI taxonomy): domain Eukaryota; kingdom Viridiplantae; phylum Streptophyta; class Magnoliopsida; order Gentianales; family Gentianaceae; genus Gentiana; species Gentiana straminea. The sequence goes on along the minus strand of JAVUPR010000376.1, from coordinate 2,451,030 downwards.
TACAAGAAGGTTAGTAGATTTACCCAAACCGGAGAGAGATGATAAAATCGACCAAGGGAGAGTAGCCACAATCTTCCGGATTGTATCTCCAAGCGACGAATGGTGGACGTCGATCCTCGCCGTAGAACCTCCTCGAATATGCACAAGAAAAACCCTAGGTTTTTCTTCTCTAAATGACTAGAACAAGAAACTAATTTTTCTTTTCTTTATTTGATGTGTGGCGCCAATTGTAATTGTCTATTGTGTTGTGATGAACTCTCTTTATATAGGAAAATAACTAGTCAAGAGAGTTATCATTTTCACACCACAAAAACCTATTCCCATAAGGAATAGATATTTTTGCTACAAAATAAGATATAATTCCCAAAAAATCAATCTCTTAATTTTACCATTAATTATCCAACAAATAGATAATTAATTAATTACATATGTCACATTATCTAGGAAAATTTCTTCTCCCAAATTATCCACAATAAATGGCGCTAACATCATCATTAAAATAATAGAAAATGTCTTTTCTATTTACATATTATTTACCAAATAAATAATATTGCATATTCATTAAATAGACCAAATATTTAATTTATTCTCGAGGTTCCATAAAACGAGAAAACACTCGCGTGTTAGGAGCCGACCCGGGGACCATGGACCTATAACCAGAAGCTACAATAAATTAAATAAAATATTCATCGAACAAAATATTTCTACTTAATTCATTAATTCCTAAATTAAACCACCATAAATCCGAAACTGAACTCTATCGATTATAGATATAACTTATTCTCAAAACGCCGAGTCGAGTCGATAAGTGTCTATTGATATAATCATTACATATAAACTAACCCTCCATAGACTATCCGTACTGAAGTAGGATTATTTCCATAAACCTTCTTCAACACATCTTATCCTTATTTACCATTAACCCACTAGTGATCAATTAGTTCATAACCAATACGAACTCCCGGGATTGATCAGTTTCTAGGATCAACAAATAAGGGGATTGTCTTTCTACTTTTCACAGGAAGGAATGGATTCCATATCTGTGAGACACACACTTCTCACTCATTCCAGAATAGTGCCAACGTGAAAGTTATTCGGACCGCGCCTCTTAGCGATCCTTAACGAACACATCAAACCCTATCCTGAAACAAGTAGGAGTCTGTAATCACTTCAAGATTAAGGTTAATCCATATATGATCATCTTAGGATTTAATAAGATTTCTCAATCACGGAATTATATGAGAAACTTAGATTAAATCGGTCCAGTCCTATATGCCTCTCATCATATATAAATGCCCCACTTAGACAACCAATGTCGACGGTCCCGATAGGACGGTCACACCATAAAGTGTTCTGGGCGCATTAATGGTGGTTTAATCAATAGACCCCATACTTTGATTAACTTCACCACTGACTAACATTTCAAGCGTATCACCATAAACTTAATCCTCATGTGTGACACACACTCAGTTATATGGCTACATATGATACGACTTAGGGTTTTCAGTAGTGTATTACTTACAAGCACGAAGCAAGTAATAAGATGAGAATAAATCAGTCATTTATTAATTCTAAAAACAATTACATAAATTGTCTTTCGGGCGTTACTTCCAACAATGTGTTAGATATAGTGTGCCCGAAAGACAATTGTTGCTTGTCCTTACGGGCAAGTGGGAGATTGTTGGAAGTAACGCCCGAAAGATAATTTATGTAATTGTTTTTAGAATTAATAAATGACAGATTTATTCTCATCTTATTACTTGCTTCGTGCTTGTAAGTAATACACTACTGAAAACCCTAAGTCGTATCATATATAGCCATATAACTTAGTGTGTGTCACACATGAGGATTAAGTTTATGGTGATACGCTTGAAATGTTAGTCCGTGGTGAAGTTAATCAAAGTATGGGGTCTATTGATTAAACCACCATTAATGCGCCCAGAACACTTTATGGTGTGACCGTCCTATCCGGACCGTCGACATTGGTTGTCTAAGTGGGGCATTTATATATGATGAGAGGCATATAGGACTAGACCGATTTAATCTGAGTTTCTCATATAATTCCGTGATTGAGAAATCTTATTAAATCACAAGATGATCATATAAGGATTAACCTTAATCCTGAAGTGATTACAGACTCCTACTTGTTTCAGGATAGGGTTTGATGTGTTTGTTAAGGATCGCTAAGAGGCGCGGTCCGAATCACTTTCACGTTGGCACTATTCTGGAATGAGTGAGAAGTGTGTGTCTCACAGATATAGATTCCATTCCTTCCTGCGGGAAGTAGAAAGACAATCCCCTTATTTGTTGATCCAAGAAACTGATCAATCCCGGGAGTTCGTATTGGTTATGAACTAATTGATCACTAGTGGGTTAATGGTAAATAAGGATAAGATGTGTTGAAGAAGGTTTACGGAAATAATCCTACTTCAGTACGGATAGTCTATGGAGGGTTAGTTTATATGTAATGATTTATCAATGGACACTTATCGACTCGACTCGGAGTTTTGAGAATAAGTTATATCTATAATCGATAGAGTTCAGTTTCGGATTTATGGTGGCGTAGTTCCGGAATTAATGAATTAAGTAGAAATATTATGTTCGATGAATATTTTATTTAATTTATTGTAGCTACTGGTTATAGGTCCATGGTCCCCGGGTTGGCTCCTAACATGCGAGTGTTTTCTCGTTTTATGGAACCTCGAGAATAAATTAAATAGTTGGTCTATTTAATGAATATGCCATATTATTTATTTGGTAAACAATATGTAAAATAGAAAAGACATTTTCTATTATTTTAATGATGATGTTGGCCAATTGTAATTGTCTATTGTGTTGGGAGGAACTCTCTTTATATAGGAAAATAACGAAAATAACTAGTCAAGAGAGATATCCTTTTCACACCACAAAATAACAACATGGATGTGTTATCTGAAGTCAAGAACTGACGAGCCAAAGCTTTCTCTGAATCAGAGAAGTGGACTATATTCTTAGAATCGATTCGGTCGAATTCATGAGAACAAGTTGTTGGGCGTATCCCTTCCATCTTATTGGTTAATATGATACAATTCATTTTCGTATGCAACATTCAACGAGAGGTTTCCTACCCAACCCCTCACGGAATAATTCTCTCAATCTTCGGATATAGAGAAAATGAGATAAATTCTCTTTTGGATAGAGAATGTCAGATTATTAAAAGTCAATTGTAATCGAATCATGGATTCGAGTATTGATAGCAGTATAGTGCATCCTCAAGTATCTTTAGAGAACGATGAATCATATGCTTATGTGTTCTGGTACAAACCTGAGTATTGTTGACTACACTGATTGTCGGATTAAGGATGATCGTGAATCGATCTCAGGCTCAGTGTTTACTCATTGTGATGGAGGTACAGTCTGGAGCAATCCAGCACTGCCAATTTAACTATGCTAGTCGAATACATAGCAGCTTTCGGAGCAGCTAAGGAGGCAGTGTGGCTTGAGAAGTTCTTTGTTGTATCAGGAAGTGATTCCAGGTCTCGATGAGCCGATATCAATTTACTGTGAAACAATTGAGAGGTAGCTCATGCAAATGATCTTCGCAGGCACAAAAGGTCAAAAGCATATTGAGACAAAGTACCACCTGCTCAGACAGATCGTGCACAGAGGCGACGTTTCGGTTCTAAAGATCGCCTCGAGCTAACAACCTAGCTGATCAGATTACCAAGTCGTGTGTCATCTAATGTCACTGATAAGTGCTTGGCGGGTATGAAATTAGGAGATATGTCTCATCTTCTTTAGAGCAAGTGGGAGAATGTTGTGGATAGAAAGAATAAAGGTGTGGTGCTCTAAAAAAAATTGTTGCTTGTCTTTACGGGCAAGTGGGAGATTGTTAAATATAGTGTGCCCGAAAGACAATTGTTGCTTGTCCTTACGGGCAAGTGGGAGGTTGTTGGAAGTAACGCCCGAAAGACAATTTATGTAATTGTTTTTAGAATTAATAAATGAAAGATTTATTCTCATCTTATTACTTGCTTCGTGCTTGTAAGTAATACACTACTGAAAACCCTAAGTCGTATCATATGTAGCCATATAACTTAGTGTGTGACGCACGCGAGGATTAAGTTTATGGTGATACACTTGAAATGTTAGTACAAGGTGAACTTAATCAAAGTATGGGTCTATTGATTAAACCACCATTAATGTGCCCAAAACACTTTATGGTGTGACCGTCTTATCCGGACCGTCGGCATTGGTTGTCTAAGTAGGGCATTTATATATGATGTAGTCATATAGGACTGGACCGATTTAATCCGTATTCTCATATAATTCCATGATTGAGAAATCTCATTAAATCACAAGATGATCATATATGGATTAACCTTAATACTGAAGTGATTACAGACTCCTACTTGTTTCAGGATAGGGTTGGATGTGTTCGTTAAGGATCGCTAAGAGGCGCGGTCCGAATAACTTTCACATTGGCACTATTCTGGAATGAGTGAGAAGTGTGTGTCTCGCGGATATGGAATCTATTCCTTCCTGCGGGAAGTAGAAAGACAATCCCCTTATTTGTTAAACCTAGAAACTGATCGATCTGCGGAGTTCGTATTGGTTATGAACTAATTGATCACTAGTGGGTTAATGGTAAATAAGGATGAGATGTATTGAACAAGGTTTACGGAAATAATCCCGCTTCATTACGGATAGTCTATGGAGGGTTAGTTTATATGTAATGATTATATCAATGGACACTTATCGACTCGACTCGGCGTTTTGAGAATAAGTTATATCTATAATCGATAGAGTTCAGTTTCGGATTTATGGTGGCTTAATTCCGGAATTAATAAGTTGAGGAAATATTCTGTTCGATGAATGTTTTATTCAATTTATTGTAGCTACTGGTTATAGGTCCATGGTCCCCGGGTCGGCTCCTAACACGCGAGTGTTTTCTCGTTTTATGGAACCTCGAGAATAAATTAAATAGTTGGTCTATTTAATGAATATGCAATATTATTTATTTGGTAAATAATATGTAAAAGAGAAAAGACATTTTCTATTAAAAAATGGACTATAAGTGGCGCCACATATTTAGTGATAAATTAGAAAAAGAAATTTTTCTAGATTATGTCACATGTGTAATTAATTAATTATCTATTTGTTGGATAATTAATGGAAAAATATAGATATTGATTTTTTGTGAATTATCTCTTTTTTTGTAGCAAAAATATCTTTTCCTTTTAGGAATAAGTAATTGTGGTGTGAAAAGGATAAATCTCTTAACTAGTTATTTTCCTATATAAAGAGTGTAGGATGTAATATCGCCGGATGGATCAAAGATCCACCCGATTACGCAGCGGAAAGTACAAGATCTAGATCTAGTCAACCAAAGCACATAAAATAATAGATCTAACCTACGAGGGGGTTAGATTACCAACCTTTTAATGGTGCAAAACGCCAAGAACAAGGTCAATCCAATCCGAGCTAGTTGAGAGCCTAATTGAGAAGCCAAAGTCTTCCAACGTGTATCTCCAAGCACCACCAGGTGGATGGTGTTTCAAGCCGCCGGACCTCCTCGATATGCTACCTTAGAAAAACCCGAAGTGTTTCTAAAACTCGAACCCATAGTATTAGGCCGAAATATCTAAGCCACAATACTACCTAAATCTCGAAATTTGTGATGTAAATAAGGCTTGGGAGAACTCTCTTTATATATGAGAGTAATCATTGTCCTCCAAGGATTTAATAATTAAGAGATAATTATTATGTTAATCCTTATTTTAAATAAAAGATAAATATAATATATATCCAAACAAATTAGGATAAATAAATATATTATCCAATATTCCAAGTTTTATCACTTAACAAATAAATGATTAAATCATATAATAAATAATTATCCAAGAAAACTAATTTCTCTCTAATAATTTAATAACAAAATGCGCCCCACCCTATTGGGAAATATTTCACACGCATTTTTCATCACATTGGGCCGAGTCCACGAAAAATTTCTTTTCCGTGTACTTAATTATCTAGTCCAACTAAACAATTAATCAACATATCAATTAAATAGTCAAATCCAACTATTTAATTATAATTGAGGTGAAGCGACGAGAAAACCTATATGCTATATTAGGAGCCACGTCGGGGACCATGGACCCATATTCAGTAGCTACAATAAATTAAATAAAATTATTCGTCAGACCGAACAATAATATTCAATCTATTAATTCCGGGATTACACCACCATAAACCCGAAACTGAACTCTGCCGAATATAGATAACTTACACTCAACCATGAGTTGATAAGGTGTCCACTGATATAATCATTACATACGATAAATCCTCCATAGACTGTTCATTTCGATTCGGGATGTCTCCGTAGACCCTTATCGAAACCTCTTATCCTTATTTACGGATCGATCAATTTCTAGGATTAACAAATAAGGGAACTGTCTGTCTACTTCTCGAGGGAAAGAATGGATTCCATATCTGTGATAGCACAAACTACTCACTCATTCCAGAATAGAGCCAACGAGAAGTGTTGGACCACATACTACGAAGTGATCCTTACTAACACATCAAACCCTACCCTAGTCTAAGCAGTTGTCTGTGATCACCTCAGGATTGAGATTAATCCATATATGATCATCTTGTGATTCGATAAGACTTCTCTATTACGGAATTATACCGAGAACTCAAATCAAATCGGTCCAGCCCTATATGATTATCTGTTGGAATAGTGTCCTAAACCCAATCGGGTTGGACCGGATCCGACCGGGTCGGATCATTTCTACTATTTCTTTATGTTTATACATAAATTAAATGACTTTTCTGTTGTCATATATATGTTCTTTTAAAGAACCAATTATGAATTGTTATATGATAACGTCCTTAGTATTAAACTGTGATAGAGAAACCATGATAGGCGATTATGGTTGATGAGATCTCTAATCACTTTAATAAGTTTGATACTTAAATGTCTCTAGGCTGATGTACTATTAAACGGGGCATTGATAGTATGAACGAGCTAGCACGTATTAGATGTCTTCGTCTTTAGGGCGGGGATAGATCTCGTCTATCGAAGTGTAGAGACACTTGGACCGTACGTGGACGTGTATTAGAGAATGCGTACGTTAGGATCGACCCACTTACACGGATAAGTGTCACACTATATGACGGTTGTGTAATTATCCTTAAGACCGGAGTCTTCATGGCATCAAGGTGTGGATTGTCATGCTTTGACACTATTGAGGTTTCCCCTAGCCACGGGGCGATCATGCGGTAGTGATTTGGTATGATACTGAAGCATGTGGAGTATGCATGATTGGTCGTCCGGGAATCGCGTATCCTATGATTGGGATCGAATATCCGAAATGGCCTTCTTATAAGGAATGTCTTACTCTCGTGAATCTTTGCAAAGTGGGAGTAAACGAGTTACTTCGAGAGAGCATGATATCCAGATTATAAGATACAGTCGTTGATGTTTTGACACTCGACTAACGACCGTATGGATATTATTACAGCGATAGGATTGTAAGTTACACGGTAACAGTTTCACATGAAAGGTAGTAGTCATTGCATTTGACTCTTCCGATGATTGGGGGTCACGGTGTGTTGCTAGACGCTATCCCGTGATCGTTAGGCATGAAGGGCATTTTTGTAATTTGCACTTTGTGTCTACGGCCAACATATTCGGAAGCCTATCGGGTCACACACATAAGAACATCTAGCCGGATTAAAATGTGGTTATAGATGATAACCAAATAAGGAAAGTTTATCTCGAGACTATAAAGGTTATAGTGGTAAATTAATATTGTGGTATTTATTTATTATGAATAAATTAAATACAAGATATTAATAATATTACATTAATTAAAGAATATTCCGGATGCCAAAATATTGGCTAAGAGTGTCGCAAATTTGGAGTGTATAAGATACACTTGGATTGTGTAATTTAATTAATGGTATTACCATATATTAATATTAGATATTAATATTTATAAATATGTACATACATGCGTGGTTTGCACATATGATGTGCATGTGCACACTTGTTTCCAAAGTATATATATTATATAGATTTATTTGTGAATATATATATGTGATATATATATATACATGTGTAAATTGATTTATGGTAATAAGATAAATATTGTCAATATAAGATCTTGACAAAATCTTGGAAATATTCAATATGAGATATTGACAATATCCTAGATTTATTTAATATGAGATATTATAATAAATGAGATAAATCAATCAATTATATTTTCCTTATTTTATTGGGAAAAGGTTTTCTTCCTTTCTACTCTATCTGGGGTGCCACTTCTACTATAAATAAGATGTGGGTGTCAAGCTCTTTTGTACATCACAATTCCAAGAACTAATAGTTCTTGTGTAAAATAGAGAGCATCCTATAGAGAGTTGGAGAGAGGGGAAAAAGGACGGTCTAGCAACCGGAGTTTTCCAATAGCAATCCATGATGGGATTCCGGCGGGCTGTTCGTGTGGACTAGCGGTAGAGGCTGAACACTTGGGCGGCTCTATGCAGAACTACTCTCCTTAGACGGTCAAAGCGTCGATCTTTTAGATCAACCAAGGTAACCACCGTCTTTAGCTTATTTGTTTATTGCTTAAACGAAGTCGATCTTGGGTCGATAGGAAATAAATTTTTGAATTCCGCTGCGTTCCCGCGTAGATTTCCTAACAGTGGTATCAGAGAGAGCTTCGAGCTTAAGCAATAAGCATGTTATTTTGCGTAGTTAATTTTATCGTTTAAATCACGTAATTAAAAGATGAAAGATTTTTGATTCGCAAATCGATACACGAAAAAAAAAAATGGGGCAGCTTTTGGGGTGCTCGGCCGATCGGCGGCGGCACCCCACCGGAAATTGCGCCGGCGGCGGCGGCACCCCTTTGGGGCGGTCGACGTCGGCTGGTGCATCTTTTGGTGGATCCCTAAATTTTGTTTTGTGTATTTTGTGTTTCAATATTGTTCATAGTTGTGATTGGTAATTCCTCATTTGTTTAGTTGTGCCATGTGGCTAACCAATGGTTCAAATAGTTTGAGCCATTGGGATGCCACATGGCATTAAAATAATAATGGCCTTTCCAAACTTTGTTTGGAATATGCCTAGGCCTTTCCAAATATTTGATTTGGGAAAAGGCCTAGGCCTAGGCCACTTCCAAAATTTTGATTTTGGAAAGTGGCGAACCTAAACCAAAATTATTTGGCCTTTCCAAATATTTGATTTGGAATAGGCCTAGGCCCTTTTCAAATATTTGATTTGTAAAAAGCCTAGGCCTAGGCCACTTCCAAAATTTTGATTTTGGAAAGTGGCCAGACCTAAGCCAAATTTGGTTTAGGAGACCAAAGACATCCCTTTTGATTACGAATCAAAAGGAAAGAAACAAAAGAGAAATAATTTTAATTTTGATTTATTTTGGAATAGTTCTAATTAATTAAAATTAAAATTAAAAATCGGTTTAAAATTAATCGTTAATTTTATTTCGATTAAAATCATTTAATTAATTAAATGTTAATTAGTTAATTGATTGGTAATAGATTAAATGTTAATTGATTAATTAAGACGCAAGTAGTTAAATTTTAATTTTATCTTTTTCATAAGATGTTATTGTATGGATTAGATATAGTAGATATAATATGATTATATGGACCCCGATTGATCATGGACTCAGCCGATAGGATAGATGTGAATGATTTAATTTTCTGTTGGTTTAAAAATTGTCCTAGGCCATTATGAAGAACGTGACCTAGTTTATTTTCTGCAATTATCCCATTCCTGTTGGCTCCCCCCCGTGTGCGGCGGGTGTATTTATTTTATCACATAGAATTAAATGTAACAAGAATGGAGCAGAAGATGAGACCAAAGAAAGACGAAAATAAAGATCCCATTGGAGAATTGAGCATTAAAGATCCTATTGGCGGTTGCAGCTACCCTTAGATTGTGACCCGCGGTTTCGTCAGTTTGTATTCGAAACCGCACCTAGGAAAAGTCCATGATCATACCGGTTACTTTACGCATTTATTTATTTTGTGCTTGTATTGATACGATAGATGCATGACTAGGCACGATCTAGATAAATGTGTAGGATGTATGTCTATAGAGATAGATATATTTGATGAGACCGTAATTAAAATTAATTAAGTGAATTAATTTACGTAAATACTTCCACAACAAAAATCAAGTCGAAAATTGTCTCCCAATATTATAGCGACGGTGAAGAGTCTTTGTTCGGATCCAACCGATCGGCCCTCGTCGGGAGTTGACCTACCACGGGTATATCGTCGTTATTGAGATATGATCGTATGAGATCTCGCGAATATTGGGTTATGACTTGACTAGAGTATTGCGGTGATTGGCCCTCGTCAGGACCGTCTTATTCTAGAGGCAAGGGGTTGACTACCACATAAAGATGTGAATTGTCAAAGAGTTGACTAGTCAACCACCAAGAGTCACATAGAGATGTGATTGGTAAGTGTTACATACCTTTCGAATTATTCCGGTTGATCGGCCCTCGTCGGGGATCGGGGTAACCAGATGGGATCTTGGCCACTAAAGAATTTTGACAGATTCTAGAAAGTCAATTGGGAGTAGTTGACTAGTGGGAGCAAAATCATAAATCAAAAGACCATTTTTGATTTCGCGTGTATAAACAACAACACTCTTTTATTTTCATTTTTATGTTGTAGTTTTAGCAAACTTTATATTTATGTTTTATTCTCGATTAAGTAAAACCAAATTATGACTGTTACCTTTTGAGACACGTTCTCAAATATGGTTAAGCAATATTAATCCTTTTAAAATAAGCAATGACATGAACCATCCCGTTATAGTAGTTAGAGACAAGGAGAATACATAATTGATGCAGTGCTTCGAGACTTTAATTATTAAAGAAAAACGGTAGCTCATTGGATACGATCCAATATGGTCATTCAGTCATATGATGACAATTAATTCAAACGTTGGATAAGAATGACCACATCTAATTTTGGAAAGGTTGTTTTCAAAATTGTAAGATTTAAGTATTGACTTAATTCTATCATTGCTTAAAAGTTAATTAAATAATCAATGTTTTGAATACGATTCAAAAGGTTAAATAAACTATTTAATAAACTTTAGATTTTCTTTATGAAAGGAAATCAAAGACATAGCTCTTGTGATCTTTCTTAAGTCTTATGAAGACTACACCAAGAAATATTTACAAGTGGTTGAAGGATTAAAAAGGAAATTTAGGGCATGTGCTTAAATAGAGAACTTATTGAAGTTTCTATTATAGGCAAGTGAGTTGAGATAAATCTATCTAAGTTCAAGTCAACTCTTAGATATATGATATCTTGCGAGTGTGATTAAATTAGAAAGATTAAATACAGATATGGAAGGTGAAGCAAACGTTGTAACACTTACCATATTCTGGATCTAGTAAACTGATAAGGGAACTAAATAAATGTTACAATGTTCCGGTTCTTATGAAGAACATGCTTTCAGTTATTTGTTAGGATTTAGTAGACATATTCAATTGTAAAGAATAAATGTTATTCCGATAAAGTTGGATGGTCACTGAATCTAACATACTAGATTGTTGTCACTATATAGTTGATGTATATGATGAGATCTCAACTAAATATTTGTATGGCTGTTATCCTTGATATTTGTAGTTGTTCTAGAAGTAGTCTCTCTGGAAGGGAAGCGTGTAATTAAACGTCATTCTGATGATGTTGAACCATATGATTATGAATCTTGTGAGTAATACGTATCTTATCTAAAGATGACTAAAATACCATTTTATGAAAAGGTTATAAAATCTAGAAAGTTGTCCAAAGCCTAAACATACCGATGTTTGTTGGCTTGTGACAATTAATGCCACAAATAATTGTTTATTAGTCTCTACGACTATTTTTAGAAATAGTCAAGTGTACTCAGTGAAGTGCATAATTCGGAAAGCCCGAAAAGTTCGAGCTAGTACGAATATGAGATTGATGAGCTACTTAGGAATTAATCTTCAATTGGATTGAAGTAATTAATACCTGAAGGGTGTTTCAGAAGTCGTCTGAAAGGAATAAGATTCTCCCTTGAAGGATACCATCTTTTGGATATGCAATTAGATTGTGTTCCCAAAATGGAAACAACACTTTATATGATAAAGGTGTGACGCAAGCCATGCGATGTATCCCTTACCCGTTTCGGGATAGTGCCCTTACACTTAACCTAGTTCCAAAGCATAAAGGTTGAATAAATTCCATATATGGAAGGCGATAATGTCAAATCTATCCTAACCGAAAATTTGAAGTTGTCACAAGCAAAGTCAGAAAGGCTTAGAGCCTAGTACGACATATGCAACTTTGTGGAATATCTCAGCAAGTACGCTAGATATTATTTACTCCTCCGCGGAGCAAAAGGTGTTTGTATCCAAACATGCTGTCTTCTAGAGGAAGTGTTTCTTCCAAGAGAAACAGTGGGAGTGAATCAGATCTCAAAAGAGTTTGAGAAACACAAAGATATATTCAACCAGAGGAACGTGAGCGGACGCCACATAGCGATGAGGTGTAAAACACTGCTCAGTGCACACAAAAGTTCTGTAAGTTTGTGAATAACCTCAAGCCTGAAAAGGCTGTTGGTATGTTCATCTTGAAGAATGAATATCTCACGACTTATGAAAGAATGTTTGAAAGTCAGGTTTGAGAGATATGGCCAGGAGCCATAAAATCTGAATTAGATTCCATTAGTGACAGCCAGGTTGTGAACCTAGCTTGTCTTACCTAAGGGGAATGTCCCTGAAAGGTTGACATGGATAGTAATATGATTACCATCAGGCTATAGTGACGGCTGAGGGGTACGGGGTGTAAACCTTGTAATTACCTTTATGCTGCCAGCTGAGCCCAATTCTATTCAGATGATGCTTGTTATAACTTGATATCATGGCTATATGATAGTGTTGAAGACGTTGGGCATATAGCTCGATGTTCATAGACAATAACATGATATGTAAGCCCATGAGATCCATTTATGGACTCAAATAAGTTTCTCTAGACGATTTCTTTGTTTGATAATCAAAGGAGTTTGATTTAATCAAAAGAAGGATATGCCCAATGTGCAAGATGGATAGTGGGAGCGTGTTATGATTTTTGAGTAAGGTACTGGATATCTCTCTCGAGAATTATCACCCCATGTCACAGTCAATTAATGTTTGGTAGTTCAAGATCTTTACGAAAGCACTTGGATTAGCAGTTCTTATTTTAGAAATAAGAATCTATAGCAATAGATTTAACTGCTGTTAGATTATAGTTTACCTATATAGATGTGATGCTAAAAGAGTTTAGCATAGATCGCGATAGGGGATACTGCTAGACGGTGTTCTCAAGATCTATCTATGTTAGGACATTCGTTCTAATGATAAGGTGAAAGATGATGCTTATGGAAGGTTTCCTTCGCTACTGCGATAGGAACCATCATAAAGGAAATGCCGGATATTCATACTTCATGAATAGTCATGAGCAAGTGTGAGAGTAAATCTGGTGAATGTCGAGAATATCCTTAAACAAGTTAAGGAAAGTTTCCTAGTTTATCGAAACTTGGAATCAGATAAATATAGTTATACAGACGTATATCCTGAGTCTTATGAAGGCGAGTGGGAGCTACAGTCTGGGTTTGCAGTCACTTTGATTAAGTGATACAGTGAGCTGGAAATGTTCTAGCCTATGGGTCACCGTAAACTCTACAACTTAGCCAAAACACAGTAGTGCCTTAGAGGCGCAGCAGGAGCAGTACATGAGTCTATGAGGTTCATTCCTGAACCTTGAACGGTTCTTCCACCTTTTCTATATAGTTGATATAGTAAGTGGATTCATTGCTTGAAGCAAGGACCAGGGTCTCGTCAGAGATTCGTGTGTGTGCCCATTCTTAACCAGTTCCGAAAAGGGTTCGCTCATGCTGGAAGGAGCATCCCCACTTAGTGATCGGTCCGCGTTGGGAGTACCTATTGATGGAAGAGGGGCTCTAAACACGTGCAATCCGTATAGGAAGTTTTCGTTGAGGCGGTTCCTTTGGCTTGGTCATTTGGAACATGATATGAAGATAGTCTGAGTCCCCACGGATAGCGATCCGTTTATGGCTAGGGCTGGTTGCGAGTATTGCATGAGATTCTTGTGTTTCAACTTGGTCTTGTGTGTGTACGAGTGATTGGTTTTAGGCCAAGTGGAGATTGTTGGAATAGTGTCCTAAACCCAATCGGGTTGGACCGGATCCGACCGGGTCGGATCATTTCTACTATTTCTTTATGTTTATACATATATTAAATGGCTTTTCTCGTTGTCATATATATGTTCTTTTAAAGAACCAATTATGAATTGTTATATGATAACGTCCTTAGTATTAAACTGTGATAGAGAAACCATGATAGGCGATTATGGTTGATGAGATCTCTAATCACTTTAATAAGTTTGATACTTAAATGTCTCTAGGATGTACTATTAAACAGGGGCATTGATAGTATGAACATGCTAGCACGTATTAGATGTCTTCTCTTTAGGGCGGGATAGATCTCGTCTATCGAAGTGTAGAGACACTTGGACCGTACGTGGACGTGTATTAGAGAATGCGTATGTTAGATCGACCCACTTACACGGATAAGTGTCACACTATGTGACGGTTGTGTAATTATCCTTAAGACCGGAGTCTTCGTGGCATCACGGTGTGGATTGTCATGCTTTGACACTATTGAGGTTTCCCCTAGCCATGGGGCGATCATGCGGTAGTGATTGGGTATGATACTGAAGCATGCGGAGTATGCATGATTGGTCGTCCGGGAATCGCGTATCCTATGATTGGGATCGAATATCCGAAATGGCCTTCTTATAAGGAATGTCTTACTCTCGTGAATCTTTGCAAAGTGGGAGTAAACGAGTTACTTCGAGAGAGCATGATATCCAGTTATAAGATACGGTCGTTGATGTTTTGACACTCGACTAACGACCGTATGGATATTATTACGGCGATAGGATTGTAAGTTACACGAGAATCGTTTCACATGAAAGGTAGTAGTCATTGCATTTGACTCTTCCGATGATTGGGGGTCACGGTGTGTTGCTAGACTCTATCCCGTGATCGTTAGGCATGAAGGGCATTTTCGTAATTTGCACTTTGTGTCTACGGCCAACATATTCGGAAGTCTATCGGGTCACACACATAAGAACATCTAGCCGGATTAAAATGTGGTTATAGATGATAACCAAATAAGGAAAGTTTATCTCGAGACTATAAAGGTTATAGTGGTAAATTAATATTGTGGTATTTATTTATTATGAATAAATTAAATACAAGATATTAATAATATTACATTAATTAAAGAATATTCCGGATGCCAAAATATTGGCTAAGAGTGGCGCAAATTTGGAGTGTATAAGATACACTTGGATTGTGTAATTTAATTAATGGTATTACCATATATTAATATTAGATATTAATATTTATAAATATGTACATACATGCGTGGTTTGCACATATGATGTGCATGTGCACACTTGTTTCCAAAGTATATATATTATATAGATTTATTTGTGTAATATATATGTGATATATATATACATGTGTAAATTGATTTATGGTAATAAGATAAATATTGTCAATATAAGATCTTGACAAAATCTTGGAAATATTCAATATGAGATATTGACAATATCCTAGATTTATTTAATATGAGATATTATAATAAATGAGATAAATCAATCAATTATATTTTCCTTATTTTATTGGGAAAAGGTTTTCTTCCTTTCTACTCTATTTGGGGCGCCACATCTACTATAAATAAGAGGTGGGTGTCAAGCTCTTTTGTACATCACAATTCCAAGAACTAATAGTTCTTGTGTAAAATAGAGAGCATCCTATAGAGAGTTGGAGAGAGGGGAAAAAGGCCGGTCTAGCAACCGGAGTTTTCCAATAGAAATCCATGATGGGATTCCGGCGGGCTGTTCGTGTGGACTAGCGGTAGAGGCCGAACACTTGGGCGGCTCTATGCAGAACTACTCTCCTTAGACGGTCAAAGCGTCAATATTTTAGATCAACCAAGGTAACCACCGTCTTTAGCTTATTTGTTTATTGCTTAAACGAAGTCGATCTTGGGTCGATAGGAAATAAATTTTTGAATTCCGCTGCGTTCCGCGTAGATTTCCTAACATTATCGTCATATATAAATGCCCCACTAGGTACCCTATTACCGACTGTGCGGATAAGACTGTCACACCGTAAAGTGTTCTGGGCGCATTATTAGCATATGAATCATGAGACCCGTACTCAGATTAATCAACGCTACAGACTAAGTTAATTTTAAATACATCTCACTAACTCAATCCTCTTGTGTATAGCCATACACTGAGTTATGTGATTACATAAACGAGGTACTTAGGGTTTTCAGTAGTGTCTTAATTATAAGCATACATGCATATAATAAGATGAATTCTTAATTCTGTCCTAAAATAATTAGATAATTGTCTTTCGGGCACTACACCTAACAAAGAGAGTTCCTCCTAGCACAAAATATAACACAATTTGCGCCACCAAGTAAATAAAAGGAAGAAAAATTAGTTTCTTGCCTTAGTCATTTAGAGAAGAAAAACCGAGGGTTTTTCTTGTGCATATTCGAGGAGGTTCTGCGGCATGGATCGACGTCCACCAGTCGTCGCTTGGAGATACAATCCGGAAGATTGTGGCTTCTCCCTTTTGTCGAATTTCTCATTTCTTTCCGTTGAGGTAAATCTACTAACCTTCTTGTAGATTAATTATTTGTGTGAATCATATCGTGGTAAAATCGCATGCGAATTTATTCATAGCTTCCGCTGTGCAAGATCAAGTGTCTCGATCGGTGCTGTGAATCAGATCTGACTATCCAATTATGGATCGGATCCGGATTCGGGTTTCTGTATATCCAGCATCAGTATCATACCCGATCACTACCGCATGATCTCCCCATGGCTAAGGGAAACCTCAATAGTATCAAAGCATGACAATCCACACCGTGATGCCATGTTGATTCCGTTTCTAAAGATAATTACACAACCGTCACATAGTGTGACACTTAACAGTGTAAGTGGGTCAGTCTAACGTACGCATAATACACGTCCACGTACAGTCCAAGTGTCTCTACACTTCGATAGACGAGATCTATCCCTGCCCTTAAAGTCAGAAGACATCTAATACGTGGTAGTCTGTTTGTACTATCAATGCCCGGTTTAATAGTACATAAGCCTAGAGACATTTAAGTATCAAACTATTAAAGTGATTAGAGATCTCATCAACCATGATCGCCTATCATGGTTTCTCTATCACATTTTAATACTAAGGACGTTATCATATAACAATTCATAATTGGTTCTTTAAAAGAACAAATATATGACAACAGAAGCCATTTATTATATATGTATAATCATAAAGAAATAGTAGAAACGATCCGATCCGGCCGGAACCGGTCCAACCCGATTGCGTTTAGGACACTATTTCAACACTTATGTTGTCTACCTCGGTCGAAATCCGATCTCGTGGAGTTCCAAGAAACAAACGACTATTGCCCGTTCCTCTACCGATGCTGAATACAGGTATGTTGCTGCCGCTACCTCTGAATTACACTGGGTCCTATTTCTCCTTCAAGATCTTGGTTTTCCTCAGTCAACTGCACCAGTCATCTACTTTGATAATCTTGGCACGACTCACTTCTGTGCTAATCCGGTCTTCCATTCACGTATGAAGTATGTGGCAATCGATTATCACTATATTCGTGAAAACATTCAGCAAGGACGTCTGTGTATATCTCATGTCAATGCCAAGGATCAACTGTCCGACTCTCTAACCAAGTCCTTGCCCCGACCTACCTTCATCAACGTGACAAGTTGGTCCTGCGTCCGCGCCCTACTTGAGGGGTGGTATTAGTGTGAATACATAGTGTGAACATAATATGTATAGAATATTTTGTATTAATTACGTAGGATCTCCAGAATATTCTCTAAAGTGTATATATATACACACTATACTTGTAATATCATAGTGACTCATATAACAAATATATTTCTCATACACTTATCACCAAGCCCTTTACCACTAGACCATGTCTTGGGGACCATTCGTGACATATCTTATGTGCGAAAAGATGCTGCGCACATATACACGATTTAACTATTATCATTAAGGCCTGTGTGAAAAGATGTGGTGCACATATAAACGATTTAACTATTATCATGCGGTGCACCGAAAAGTCAAAAAGTGAAATGCTAATGCACACAAAAAATAGCAATTGTTTTATAATTAAGGCTTGTAGTAAAAAAAATATTAAAAAACAAAATGCAACATATCCCTGTACCAGCAAAAGGTCGAAAAATACTCACAGAAGCAAAAGGGATCATCCATGAATTTGCTAAAAATCTTCAACCAAATTTCCTAACCAACATAACTGTCCAACCTTCAATACAAAATTAAAACTTGCACACACACGGAAAATAATTGATGAAATTATTCACCAGGATGCCATATGAATGAAGTTGAACTAAAAAAGAAGCATTCTTTAAAGAGTAGTGATAGTGCCACAACAAAGTGCACATCACACTTTTGGATCATTGATTATGATGTGGGAGCTATTGATTAATATGAGTCCCATAAAAATCAATGGAGTAAAAATGTGTTGTGCCACATTGTTGTACATATTTGTTGTTGAATAAACATTTCTCCCCTTCAAAAAAAACATTTCTCTTTATTAAATTCAAACTTTATCGATCCAACAATGAATTAAACTTGACACCTGAAAGAGAAAGATAAGAAACAGAAACCCAAAATGCAATGTACCCCCACCCATAGATAAATTTGAAAGTTCATCTCCACCTTCATGGGATATAAAACCTACACACAAATACATATGTGAAATGATTTTCTTACATCTTGAAAAAGCCAAAAAAAAATAATTAACATAATAAGATTATCACTGTAGAGAGAATAACGGGGTTGATAATGATATCAATTAGATGATAAACTTCAACCTGAAATTCAGAGTTCTTGATAATGATATGCATTAGCTTCAAAACTTTAACCTGGATTTCAGAGTTTTCCGCATAAACCCGATTACTCAACCTGGAATTTCTCAGTAGCATTCACACGAACTTCTTATATGAAACGTCAACATCAAATATCTTACATAGTTTTTTCAAGTTTTCATAAACTGGCAACAATTCAAATGTGGTATATCAACACTACTAAGGACAATAAATCAGAAATGCATATACTTTCACTACATTCGTCCTGCTGGAGGCTAACTCACACTATTGATTCATTTATAAAAAAGGATCTCGCATCGTCTATAGAAGTGCCAAAAAACAAAAATATATAAAACTATCAGTATCGCAAACAAAACATAAATAAAAAACCTGCATAAACGTGATACTATGAACATAAAAAGAACTAAAAATGATTCTTATTGGGTCAACCTATGACCGGAATTCACGCAATCAAAAGAAAAAATATACCTTCTTATTCATCTTGAAAGAGCCTAGTTAACGTCATTGTACATTTTCAGTGAAACATGCTACCATCTTATCCATTAACACAACAGCCTATGTTTATTCCGGCGTTGAAGCATCAAGCCTTTATTTTTTTATTTTTTTTGTAGATCTAAATAACCTAGAGCAACCTGAAAGAAAAACAATAAAATGGCCGAGTTTTCAGATCTACCTCCATAGTAAGATATTCAAAAATGACAGCCGTATTAATAATCCGGTCAACGCCACCATCAACAAAAACAAATATAATCTAAAAACCAAAAATGGACGATCAATAAAAATAACCTACCGAGTGTATATGTAAAATCTCACATCGATAAAGTAAAATCCTGCTCACCCCTATATAAGTGTGAAACATACAGTTCTTGTCAACTCGGGTTAGCCCTTTTAGACCAAGCGAGGACGGCGGTCTAAGCAGTTGACTGGACCATTTATGACTCATTTAGCGCAGCTAGGCCCGAGGTCTGGGGGCGTTACAGTATGCAGGTAGTAGTCTTCAACAAACGAATCCCTGCAAACGATTAGTAAAACAAATGAAAAAATTAAATTAAAATGAAGGATGATAATCCAAAAGTAAAAAAATATCAAACTGATTAATCCAAAATGTGAGAACGAAAATTCTGATAAATCGAAAATGTGAAAATTAATGTGGATTTTGTTTTCTTACCTAAGGTTGTTAAGACCATACCCTGTCCAAACAAAATCAAAGCTCACTTCAACAATTCCTACACAAACAAATTGTCTACCATATATAATAAAACAAAAATATCATAGAATGATTCGACAAAAAACTTTTTTTTGAAGGGGACAAAATACTTGAAATAGGTAATTAGTAGATGGAAGAAGAAGGAGCATTCAAAACATCATACCTTAATTTTAGATGACAGCTAGAGAGAATTGGTCATAAAGTTTCAACTGCGAGCAATGAACTTTGCTATTGACCATTACTAATATAGTAGTTGAATAAAAATTCATATGATGAATTCTAACAAAAGAAAAGGATCACGGGTTTAAAAAAATTACAATTAAAAAGCAAATCACCGTGTGAACATAATTAATGAGTACAATTCTAACATTTTAAAAAAAATACGGTCATTAATAGTGCCAAATTTCTAAAATTAAAAATAAAAATAAATTCTTTTTGAAGAAATAATAAATTCCAACAAAAGAAAACAAAGCACTGGTTTAAATAAAAAAGATTACAATTATAAAGAAAATCACCGTGTGAACATAATTAGGTCATTAATAGTGCCAAATTTCTAGAATTTAAAAGAAAAATCAAAATAAAATCACCCTCTGAGCATAAAAAAATTAAGGTCATTAATAGTGCCAAATCAATGACCATTAATAGTGCCTTTGACCATTTTAAAAAAAGGTTACACTTATATGGAAAGAAAATTACGATTATTGATTAAAAATTGTAACATTTAAAATAAAATAATCTAAAAAAACAATCAAAAAAAAAGAGTACAATTCTAAATTAATGAGTACAATTCTAAAATTTAAAAAAAAAATACGGTCATTAATAGTGCCAATTTTTTAAAATTCAAAATAAAAATAAAAATAAAAATAAAATCTTTTTGAGGAAATAAAAATAAATTTATACCATAAGAAAAAATCACGGGTTAAAATAAAAAAGATTACAATTATAAATAAAAATCACTGTGTGAACATAATTAAGTCATTAATAGTGCCAAATTTCTAGAATTTAAAAAAAATCAAAATAGATTCACCGTGTGAGCATAAAAAAATTAAGGTTATTAATAGTGCCTTTGACACCAAATTTTTGAAATCAAGGGAAAAAAAACTCTAAACGCCATTAATAGTGCCAAATCAAAAGATTTTCAAAAAAAAAAATCAAAAGAGAATAAATGTGTAAGCATAAAAAAAAATTAAGGTTATTAATAGTGCCAAATCAATGACCATTAATTGTATTTGACCATTTTAAAACAAGCTTACGTTTATATGAAAATAAAATTACCATCATTGATTAAAATTGTAGCATTTAAAATAAAATAATCTAAAAGAACATTTAAAATAAAATAAAAAAGTTTACGGGTTTAAAAAAAAGAAAATAAATTTCCGGGTATGGGGCTTAATTTGCTGTCATTAATAGTGCCAAATTTTTAAAAAAAATAAAAATAAAAATTAATTCTTTTTGATGAAATAAAAATAAATTTTAACTTAAGAAAAAAATCACTAGTATAAATAAAAAAGAGCGAATATTAGGTTTTAGTCCACTTTCCCCTCTGTATATAAATTTTAATCCACTTTATATTTTTTTGTTGATTTAAGGACAAAATAAATTCGTTCGGACTAAATTACCCCTAGTAACATACCACTCCTCCAACCGGTCATCCCTTTCATTTCAATTCAATTGCCAAAAGAATCTTGTGCTTTGTTTTTTCTCCATGAATTTCCTGAAGCTGAATCGAAGGGGAGGAGGAAACACAGTACTGAATCGAAGCTGAATCGTTGCTTGGAGATTGCGATGACGACGAAGACGGAAGTGATGATTACTCCGAGTACATCGATAGCTAAAATGCGAAGAAAAGTCGCCGGAAATGATGTCGCCGGAAATGGTCCGTCCAAGTCGGTAAAGCCCGCGGGAAGTACGTCCCCTTTCCTTTCCCTTCTCCCATTTTTAATATTGTACCAATTATCATTGTCTTTTGGTTTTATTCTCCCGATTTCACAAGTTCCGTACCTTCGGGTGAATAGCCGGACCTCTTTAATGGTGTCTTGTGATTCTAAACTCGTTAATTTGTATGTTAACGAGGCAAGACATTAATGGAAGGAATACGTTGTTTCGAAATGGCTCAATGAAGTCTTTTGTAGTGATGTTTGGTAAATATATCTATCTATCTAATAATATTCATATGGTTCACGAAAAAGGGGGAAAATAAAAATAAAAAACTGAAAAATAAAACGATTTTTGGGTTGCTATATCTTTTAATTTGATGCTTCAAAAGCTTTGAAATGGTTTCCGGGTTCGATTAAGAGGTCAACCTTTTGCATTGAACCTTTTGTGTTTGCTTTTATGTTTCACCGAACTTTTTTCTTCCGGAGTTTGAATTTAGTATCGGATCTGTATTTGTCCGTATCAAGACTCAAGTCCAATTTGTTTGATTATGTTCGAGTTTGTGTTTCTTTGATCACCCATGAATCCATTGGTGCTTGTTTTTTCGTTTGATTTCTTACGAATTGGATTCAAATTGCAATATTTTGTGTTTTATAGTCTTAGAACACAACTTTTCTTTCATTTTAGTGCAATTCTATTCATAGTAAAATCTAGAGAATGAGATGATGCCTTAATTTTTTACTCCCGCCTTTTACCTGTGAAAGCTACTTGGACATAAAAAATCCAACCATTGGTATGAGAATTAGAGACTTTGGAGAATCAGGTATCATGTAATTGTTAACTTTCCATGTGAAAGTTCCAATTTTGAGCATTGAATTTCATGGTTTAACAGTAAGGTTCTTCACCCATGAAAGTATAGCCACTTATGTGTATCCAACCCTTTCCAGACATCGGGATCCTACGGTGCAAGAATTGTACTGGAAACCTGTAACTTTGTGTTACATGTACGCCTTTTGTTCTAGTATGGTATGAGTTACACTTTGCATATCAAAATTTTAATCCAATCTATATCTAAAATCTATGATTATGAAGTTGGAAGGAGAAAAAATGAACACAAACTCTCTGATATAGTTTTTATTTTTCTATGTTCAGGAAAATTAAGTTTTGAGCAAGTCTTTTTTTTAAAAAATAAATGGAAGTTATGAATTTCGTGGACGTGTGGAACTTTTTATTTTGTTCATCTGATTTTTTTCCAGGTGATTATTTGATGTTCAAATATTGAACTACTATTTCGGTTTATATTGAAGCTACCATTGTCAACTCTTTTGATAACCATGAAGTTGAAACTAATAGTGTTTTTTTTAGAGAGGTCTAATAGTTCTGTTGAGAAAAGAAATAATGGTAGGTCTGTTGTGCCTGATCATATTGGTGATCCCACGGTTTAAGGTTTGGTTTAAGGATGCATGTATGATGTTTTAAAGAAGATTGATTGTGTTTTTTACTTGGCATATCATTAAGCTTTCTAATAGACTAGTGTTACTTTGTTAGCGTGTTACTGTGTTGCTGTGTTACTTTGTTTGTGTGTTACTTTGTTTGTGTGTTACTTTGTTGAGGACAAAAATAGGCTAGTGTGTTACTTTGTTGGTGTGTTACTTTGTTGAGAACAAAAATAGACTAGTGTGTTACTTTGTTGGTGTGTTACTTTGTTGGTGTGTTACTGTGTTGCTGTGTTGCTTGTTACTGTGTTGCTGTGTTGGTGTATTACTTTGTTGAGAACAAAAATAGACTAATGTGTTACTTTGTTGGTGTGTTACTTTGTTGAGAATAAAAATAGACTAGTGTGTTACTTTGTTGGTGTGTTACTTTGTTGCTTTGTTGGTGTGTTACTTTGTTGAGAACAAAAATAGACTAATGTGTTACTTTGTTGGTGTGTTACTTTGTTGGTGTGTTACTTTGTTAGTGTGTTACTTTGTTGAGAACAAAAATAGACTAGTGTGTTACTTTGTTGAGAATAAAAATAGACTAGTGTGTTACTTTGTTGGTGTGTTACTTTCTTGATTCAAATGGTTATGTTTGTGTTTTTTTGTTTTCAGAAAATTGGAGGAGCCTAGGTTCTCTATTGATAAAGCCGAGCTGATGTTATTTGATGTATTTTCTGCTTCATACATCTTTCATGGAGTTTGATGTGGTGCGGGTTTGAAGAATGAATGTCCATAGATGGTAAAACATACGCTTTTGTCTTCAAGAACTTGAATAATGTTTTAGTTTCATTAATATGATTTTTGATTACATCCAATAGTATTAGGTTTTTATTCTCTTGATTCCCCGGAGCTGCATCTCCATAATGCTTTCATAGATTGTTTCATTAGGATATGAAGCATTTTTTGATAGATTATTGTATTATGCAATGTTAATGGTGATATTTTGGATGTAATAAAACGTGTCACTGATGCTGTGTCACTGTGTTACTGTGTTGCTGTGTCACTGTGTCACTGTGTCACCGTGTGTCTTTGTGTCACCGTTATTCGTGTCACCTATATTCTTGTGTTACTGTGTTACTGTTTTTACTGTAAAAACTGCGATAAAATTCGGCTTTCAAATACTACGTCCAAAAGGTATCAAACGTGGTCTCAAAATGAAGATAATAAAAAAATATGAATTTTGGTGAAACAATTTTGATGATCGGTGTTCTAAATCAAAAGTTACGGTCCTTTATAAGAAAAAACGCTCCGGTTGATATAAATATTTTTTCGTCTTTCAAAATATACGTCGGAAGGGTATCGTGTTTGGGCTCAAATTGAAGAGCAAAAAAAAATGAATTTTGATGAAAAAATTTCGACGATCGGAGTGTTAAATCAAAAGTTACGGGTGTTTGAAAAAAAAAACAACAACAACAACAAAGCAGCAATGCAGCATCAAATATACATTATACCTGATGTTCTCCTAAGGACGCGCGCTTGTGTGTATAGGGTCAATTTTGTCCGTGTCAAATTTTTTTGTCCTTTTTGCAACTAAAAAAAATAATATGTCCTATTTATTCATTTCATAAATATTTTTGTCCTTTTCCCTCAATCCCCCTAAAAAAGATTACAATTATAAAGAAAATCACCGTGTGAACATAATTAGGTCATTAATAGTGCAAATTTCTAGAATAAAAAAAATCAAAAGAGAATCACCGTGTGAACATAAAAATAATTAAGGTCTTTAACAATAAATTTCTGAAATTAAGGGGAAAAAACTCTAAAGGTCATTAATAGTGTCAAATCAAAAGAGAATAACCGTGTGAGCATAAAAAAAATTAAGGTCAGTGCCAAATCAATGAACGTTAATAGTGTCTTTGACCATTTAAAAAAAAAGGGTACGTTTATATGGAAAGAAAATTACCATTATTGATTAAAATTTGTAACATTTAAAATAAAATAATCTATAAAATCATTTAAGATAAAATAAAAAAGTTTACGGGTTTAAGCTGGGTAAATTTCCGGGTAAGAGGCTTAATTTATTAGTAATTTGGTTAAATCACTTCCTCTATCTATTATATCTTGCTGATTTGCATGAATAATAAATATAATATAATACTCCCTCCGTCCCAATTTATTTGGGACATTTTAGAACTCTTGAAATTTAAGGAAACATCATTTATTGCATTGTATACTCATTAAATACAAGACTAATTTATAATTACACCCATTTTATATTGTCCTTACATTTTTCAATAAATGTTGATAAGTGGGTATTTTAGACATTTAAAAACAAATAAAAAAGAGCGAATATTAGGTTTTAGTCCACTTTCCCCTCTGTATATAAATTTTAATCCACTTTATATTTTTTTGTTGATTTAAGGACAAAATAAATTCGTTCGGACTAAATTACCCCTAGTAACATACCACTCCTCCAACCGGCCATCCCTTTCATTTCAATTCAATTGCCAAAAGAATCTTGTGCTTTGTTTTTTCTCCATGAATTTCCTGAAGCTGAATCGAAGGGGAGGAGGAAACACAGTACTGAATCGAAGCTGAATCGTTGCTTGGAGATTGCGATGACGACGAAGACGGAAGTGATGATTACTCCGAGTACATCTGATAGCTAAAATGCGAAGAAAAGTCGCCGGAAATGATGTCGCCGGAAATGGCTGTCCAAGTCGGTAAAGCCCGCAGGAAGTACGTCCCCTTTCCTTTCCCTTCTCCCATTTTTAATATTGTACCAATTATCATTGTCTTTTGGTTTTATTCTCCCGATTTCACAAGTTCTGTACCTTCGGGTGAATAGCTGGACCTCTTTAATGGTGTGCTGTGATTCTAAACTGTTAATTTGTATGTTAACAGGCAAGACATTAATGGAAGGAATACGTTGTTTCTGAAATGGCTCAATGAAGTCTTTTGTAGTGATGTTTGGTAAATATATCTATCTATCTAATAATATTCATATGGTTCACAGAAAAGGGGGAAAATAAAAATAAAAAACTGAAAAATAAAACGATTTTTGGGTTGCTATATCTTTTAATTTGATGCTTCAAAAGCTTTGAAATGGTTTCCAGGTTCAGTTAAGAGGTCAACCTTTTGCATTGAACCTTTTGTGTTTGCTTTTATGTTTCACTGAACTTTTTTCTTCTGGAGTTTGAATTTAGTATCGGATCTGTATTTGTCTGTATCAAGACTCAAGTCCAATTTGTTTGATTATGTTCTGAGTTTGTGTTTCTTTGATCACCCATGAATCCATTGGTGCTTGTTTTTTCTGTTTGATTTCTTACAGAATTGGATTCAAATTGCAATATTTTGTGTTTTATAGTCTTAGAACACAACTTTTCTTTCATTTTAGTGCAATTCTATTCATAGTAAAATCTAGAGAATGAGATGATGCCTTAATTTTTTACTCCCGCCTTTTACCTGTGAAAGCTACTTGGACATAAAAAATCCAACCATTGGTATGAGAATTAGAGACTTTGGAGAATCAGGTATCATGTAATTGTTAACTTTCCATGTGAAAGTTCCAATTTTGAGCATTGAATTTCATGGTTTAACGAAGGTTCTTCACCCATGAAAGTATAGCCACTTATGTGTATCCAACCCTTTCCAGACATCGGGATCCTACGGTGCAAGAATTGTACTGGAAACCTGTAACTTTGTGTTACATGTACGCCTTTTGTTCTAGTATGGTATGAGTTACACTTTGCATATCAAAATTTTAATCCAATCTATATCTAAAATCTATGATTATGAAGTTGGAAGGAGAAAAAATGAACACAAACTCTCTGATATAGTTTTTATTTTTCTATGTTCAGGAAAATTAAGTTTTGAGCAAGTCTTTTTTTTAAAAAATAAATGGAAGTTATGAATTTCGTGGACGTGTGGAACTTTTTATTTTGTTCATCTGATTTTTTCCAGGTGATTATTTGATGTTCAAATATTGAACTACTATTTCGGTTTATATTGAAGCTACCATTGTCAACTCTTTTGATAACCATGAAGTTGAAACTAATAGTGTTTTTTTTAGAGAGGTCTAATAGTTCTGTTGAGAAAAGAAATAATGGTAGGTCTGTTGTGCCTGATCATATTGGTGATCCCACGGTTTAAGGTTTGGTTTAAGGATGCATGTATGATGTTTTAAAGAAGATTGATTGTGTTTTTTACTTGGCATATCATTAAGCTTTCTAATAGACTAGTGTTACTTTGTTAGCGTGTTACTGTGTTGCTGTGTTACTTTGTTTGTGTGTTACTTTGTTGAGGACAAAAATAGGCTAGTGTGTTACTTTGTTGGTGTGTTACTTTGTTGAGAACAAAAATAGACTAGTGTGTTACTTTGTTGGTGTGTTACTTTGTTGGTGTGTTACCGTGTTGCTTTGTGTTCTTTGTGTTCTGTTGTTCTTTGTGTTGGTGTATTACTTTGTTGAGAACAAAAATAGACTAATGTGTTACTTTGTTGGTGTGTTACTTTGTTGAGAATAAAAATAGACTAGTGTGTTACTTTGTTGGTGTGTTACTTTGTTGCTTTGTTGGTGTGTTACTTTGTTGAGAACAAAAATAGACTAATGTGTTACTTTGTTGGTGTGTTACTTTGTTGGTGTGTTACTTTGTTAGTGTGTTACTTTGTTGAGAACAAAAATAGACTAGTGTGTTACTTTGTTGAGAATAAAAATAGACTAGTGTGTTACTTTGTTGGTGTGTTACTTTCTTGATTCAAATGGTTATGTTTGTGTTTTTTTGTTTTCGAAAAATTGGAGGAGCTAGGTTCTCTATTGATAAAGCCGAGTGATGTTATTTGATGTATTTTCTCGCTTCATACATCTTTCATGGAGTTTGATGTGGTGCGGGTTTGAAGAATGAATGTCCATAGATGGTAAAACATACGCTTTTGTCTTCAAGAACTTGAATAATGTTTTAGTTTCATTAATATGATTTTTGATTACATCCAATAGTATTAGGTTTTTATTCTCTTGATTCCCCGGAGCTGCATCTCCTTAATGCTTTCATAGATTGTTTCATTAGGATATGAAGCATTTTTTGATAGATTATTGTATTATGCAATGTTAATGGTGATATTTTGGATGTAATAAAACGTGTCACTGATGCTGTGTCACTGTGTCACTGTGTTACTGTGTCACTGTGTCACTGTGTTACTGTGTCACTGTGTCACTGTTACTGTGTCGTTATTCGTGTTATTCGTGTTACCGTTTTTTTTTTTTTCGTAAAAAAGCTGCGATAAAATTCGGCTTTCAAATACTACGTCCAAAAGGTATCAAACGTGGTCTCAAA
Source organism: Gentiana straminea (assembly GCA_036785695.1). Classification (NCBI taxonomy): domain Eukaryota; kingdom Viridiplantae; phylum Streptophyta; class Magnoliopsida; order Gentianales; family Gentianaceae; genus Gentiana; species Gentiana straminea. Next base: position 2,422,164 of record JAVUPR010000376.1, on the reverse strand, counting down.
ATGAAGATAATAAAAAAATATGAATTTTGGTGAAACAATTTTGATGATCGGTGTTCTAAATCAAAAGTTACGGTCCTTTATAAGAAAAAACGCTCCGGTTGATATAAATATTTTTTCGTCTTTCAAAATATACGTCGGAAGGGTATCGTGTTTGGGCTCAAATTGAAGAGCAAAAAAAAATGAATTTTGATGAAAAAATTTCGACGATCGGAGTGTTAAATCAAAAGTTACGGGTGTTTGAAAAAAAAAAACAACAACAACAACAAAGCAGCAATGCAGCATCAAATATACATTATACCTGATGTTCTCCTAAGGACGCGCGCTTGTGTGTATAGGGTCAATTTTGTCCGTGTCAAATTTTTTTGTCCTTTTTGCAACTAAAAAAAATAATATGTCCTATTTATTCATTTCATAAATATTTTTGTCCTTTTCCCTCAATCCCCCTAAAAAAGATTACAATTATAAAGAAAATCACCGTGTGAACATAATTAGGTCATTAATAGTGCAAATTTCTAGAATAAAAAAAATCAAAAGAGAATCACCGTGTGAACATAAAAATAATTAAGGTCTTTAACAATAAATTTCTGAAATTAAGGGGAAAAAACTCTAAAGGTCATTAATAGTGTCAAATCAAAAGAGAATAACCGTGTGAGCATAAAAAAAATTAAGGTCAGTGCCAAATCAATGAACGTTAATAGTGTCTTTGACCATTTAAAAAAAAGGTTAGTTTATATGGAAAGAAAATTACCATTAATGATTAGAATTTGTAACATTTAAAATAAAATTATCTATAAAATCATTTAAGATAAAATAAAAAAGTTTACGGGTTTAAGCTGGGTAAATTTCCGGGTAAGAGGCTTAATTTATTAGTAATTTGGTTAAATCACTTCCTCTATCTATTATATCTTGCCGATTTGCATGAATAATAAATATAATATAATACTCCCTCCGTCCCAATTTATTTGGGACATTTTAACTTCTTGAAATTTAAGGAAACATCATTTATTGCATTGTATACTCATTAAATACAAGACTAATTTATAATTACACCCATTTTATATTGTCCTTACATTTTTCAATAAATGTTGATAAGTGGGTATTTTAGACATTTAAAAACAAATTTAAGTTTAAACATTAGTAATGAGATTTATTTTGAGACATCCATAAAAGAAATATGTCCCAAACAAATTGAGACGGAGGGAGTAATATTTTATTAAAATGAAATATAACCTTTAAGACCTATATCGATATTTCCATCTTTTATCAAAATGATTTGATAATATGATGTTCAGCGATCCACAAATCAATGCTCTGCGAATATTCTGGCTAATATCGCATTCCCAAGCCCTATGATGGGAGGGTAATTACACCGAAGGTTGTTATTTTTGTTGCAACCTTTTTATGTTGTTCTTTTAAGATCTGATAATGGAATATGAGAATGTTCAACTTATTCCGTAAAAAAAAATTTAAATAAAAACGTATATCTTCAAGAAAAGGAAAAGGAAGATCTAATTGCCGAAAATTATTTTATTTTTTCTTGGATTACTCCAAGAAAACTGATGATGAGTCATTAAAAAAATGAGTTGGAGTATGTTGTCTACTTGTCCATGTCTTATTGGTACTGATACGTCGTTAAAATAAAAAATGAGGTGGATTATATTGTTGTTGTCTATGTCTTATTGGTTGGAATAGAGTATGTAAATGAAATTTGCCATTTCTTTCGTGAAATTTATTCGAATAATTAATCGAGCTGAGCTCGAGTTTTAAAATATATTAATCGAGTAGCTCGCGAGCTTAATCGAGCTTGATTAAATAATTATTTAATTAATTAAATTTATTATATTGATAAAAAAATTAAATTTATTATAAAATATTATTTTTCATAGTTAAAAAAATATTATTCGAGTCGAGTATTAGACGAGTCGAGCTCGATCTTTCCGTATTTCATTAAAAATTAAATGAATTCTAGGAAAAAATAATCCAGCTTACGAGCCGAGTCGAGTTGTATCGAGTACTTAGCGAGTCGAGTTCGATCTTTCTTTTTTAAGACTCGATCGAGCTCGAACCGAGTTTCGAACCCGAACTTTTTTAGTCGAGTCGAGCCCTAGAAAGTATCGACTCGACTCGGCTCGATTACACCCCTAGATTGGAATGTCACTATTAGGTTGTTTAAAACTTAATACATGACCATAATAAAATTTACCGAGTAAACAAAATGCGAGGAGTCACCAAGTTTCTATTTCAAGTATTATATATATATATTATTTTATTTTTTTTAGAGAACTAATAATCATATAATTAGATTGTATTTTTTTTTTCAGATTTTATAATTAGATTGTATGATTATGGTTTACATTTAATATTGTATATGAATGGATAATTATCATGATATATATTTTTTAAATTTAAACATATTATTTAATATTATCAATAAAATATGATTTAAAACCTTCTTAAAAAACACACCAGCATTTAATTACATCCCATTTGTAAAATACTGAATGTATAAGAACAATTATTTTTTGTAAACCCGTAAAAAGAAATTATTTTTAAATTTACATTAACAAAACTTTTAATACAAAAAAAAAAGGTAATTAATATCAAATTCGTAGTATTTGACAATGAGATATTAATGGAAAGATATTGAAGATTCTCAATTAAAAAAAAGATTTGATAGATTCTTTAGTGATTCCCGATTTTCTGCAAAAAGATTTTAATGTTGGTATAAACTAGTATTTTTTTTTAGTCAATAAAAGTACTGTTTTAGTTTTTTTTTCGGGGTTTAAAAGTACAGTACGAGCTTGAGAATCCCCAGCGTACCCTAGTTTTCTCTTTTGAGTTTCCGCCGTATCCCAATGGTGTTTTCCGGCGAAAACGTTCGCCGATCGATGTTGTTGGATCGACTACACGATAAATTGATATGCAAAATTTTAAGCAGGCTGCCTGCAAAATCTCTTTTAAGATTAAGGTGCGTATCCAAGTCTTGGAGGGCATTGATAGACACCCCAGAATTCATCAAATCACACCTATCGCAAAATGTCAACTCTAAAATCTACCTGTTTAGAGGTACTGAAATCGGATTAAACCCCTCGGATCCTAACGGAATAACCCTGAATTTTGAAGTATTCGACCTAATCGATGATTCCGGTCGATCTTTCAAAGTCCCTTTATCTTTTCCTTATGAACTTAGTATTCGAGTTGTAGGTTCATGTGATGGCTTGTTTTGTTTTGTGGCTGTTAAGTCGGATGTAATCGTTTTGGTCAACCCCTCGACTAGAGCGAGTTACCGTGTATTGCCTCCGAAAATTAGGCGGGCCGGGTTCTGTGAAGTCGGGTTCGGTTATGATCATGTTACCGATAATTATAAGGTTGTGCGGATACAAAGGATGGGTAGTCATCCCGACATAGAGGTGAATATCTATTATTTTAAGTCGAGAAAATGGAAACGTATGATATTTTCTTCGAATTACAACCATTACCTTGCCTCATTGTACGGATATTATACTCTTGGTGCTCTACATTGGTCTTTGCCCGATACTTATAATGTATTAAGCTCATCAACAGTAAATAAAAGCTTTCACATTGCTACATTTGATCTTGTAAAGGAGCAGTATACGGTGACTAAATATGATAAGGAGATGTTTGAAAACCCAACTTGTGTTGATTTGTGGATTTTAGGAGGATGTCTTTCTTTGTATTGTTTGAGACGTGTGGGTGATTGTGATCGTGTAGACATATGGATGATGAAAGAATATGGCATTAAAGAATCTTGGTTTAAATTGGTATCCATTAGCAGCAATGTAGTGCCGTTAACTCTTTCAAAGTGTGGTAGGCGATTACTGGTCAAAAAGCATAGTTGTTGCAATCTTGATTGGTATGATTTTGATAATAAATCTTTCAAAGATACTCGCGTCAATTTGTTGAGGACTTCTGGGTGTTATGTGTGTCTGCAGAGCCTGACTCGACTATCATAGAATTAAAAATATGGTCGGGCATCCAATAATGATAATAAATCTTTCAAAGATACTCTGCCCAGTTTGATGAGGACTTCTAGTTGTTATCTGTGTCTGCAAATTCTGATTCGACGCTCGTAATATTATAAAAATGTCTGGCATCCAATAATCATATTGTAATAGTTTGATGAGGATTTTTGGTTGTTATGTGTGTCTACATAGTCTGATTTGACTTAGGGATTTTCGGAGGATGACTTTCTTTGTATTGTTCGAGACGTGACCATGATTGTGTGGACATATGGATGATGAAAGAATATGGCATTAAAGAATCTTGGTTTAAAACGGTATCGATTGGTAGTAACGTAGTGACATTAGCTATTTCAAAGTGTGGTAGGTGATTACTGGTCCAAGAGCATTGTTGTTGCCGTCTTCATTGGTATGATTTTGATAATAAATCTTTTAAAGATACTCCTAGCAGTTTGACGAGGACTTCTGGCTGTTATGTTATGTGTGTCTACAGAGTCTCATTCGACTATCGTAGAATTAAAAAATGTCTGGCATCCAATAATGATAACAAATCTTTCAAAGATACTCATACCAGTTTGATGAGGACTTCAAGTTGTTGTGTGTGTCTGCAGAGTCGGAAAAAAATCATGCAACAAACCCCTAATTACTTCTGTAGATGGTCAGGTATGTATTTTGTTCGCAACAAGAGTAGGTTTTTTTTGTATTTGCTTGGCAGGAGGCTTTGACATGATCGGCGCATCAGCCCCTATTGCGTAAAGGGGGAGGCCCTATTCTTGAACTTCTTCAACTTGTCTTAGAAGGATACTACGACGCTACTATAATGGAGCGGAAGAAAAGAAATTTCTCACGCCCACCAAAAAGCAAAAGTTTGATCCTTCACAGTTTATCACCCTTCCGGGAACCAAAATTCAACTCCAATTTCAAAGAAAAGAGGACAGGACCCGCTACAGTTCCTGTTGGAGAAACTAGTCGGGATTTCGATAGCATGGTCTTTCAAACCATTGCTTAGCCCACTGACCCGCCCGAAGTCTTGTTTTAGTTTCAAGTATTTCAGTTCTTTTGAACAGCCTGTATCGTATCGTGCTTTTGAGACTACAGGTCCGGGTACTACCAAGCTCAAGGGTGAGCCTAAACATTTAGTTAGTTAAATAAAAGAGGTTATTAGGTATGTGGCATTTGAGTTCTTAGTAATGTCAACTCTCGTAGAATTAAAAAATGGTCCGGCGCCCAATAATCGTATTGTAATAGTACATATTGTGGATTGTTGGGTATACCATATTATCATTTTGTTCAATTATCAGGGAATAGTGGAATTGGGGATTCTGAATGGTGGATTCGGGTAGCCAACTATGGATTTTTACCAATTCTTTTTCTAATTTTTTTTTTTCCATTTTTCTCTCCTAATTATTAAATGTTGTGTAATTATTGCTTAAACTTTTTTTCCGTGCGCTATTTCCTATTTTTCATTTACTCTCACTTACCCCCTCCCCCCTACCCCACCCACATAGGGAGTGTCGTCTCCAGTATTTAAATGTCAAGTGCATTTGTTTTTATACATTAACACCAAAACGACGTAGATATTGAAAAATATAGGAAAAGGTCGTAGAGGACAGGTTTATATCTTATTTATGGAAAAAGGACAGAAAAGAAATGCAATGGGTGTAAAGGACAGAAAGTAATGTGAGTCCAAATATACCCTTAATGATAATTGGCTTATTTTTATTTTTTCATAAATGAAATATTTTTCGATTTTATGTAACTGTAAATCAGATTTGGCCCTATTTTCATGCCAGTTACAACTCCACTTATTGGCATTTACGCTGCAAAACGGAAGAACTGATTTGCCAAATTCAGTTATGCCAAATCCCCCTTCGAATAAAAACAAAAACAATCCGTTTTTGCACCGTAAAAAACAACCAAAAAAATCTGCGGAATTGTTGCAAGCAATTTATTCAGCCAAGATATTCATTTGGTTTGGTAAGTAAGATCATTCATACATGTAATGGAAATCTTTACAATTAGCGTATGTAATTCAGTTCGTAGTTGGAGTTTTTTTTAGGCGATTGAATTTGTCTGTTTCTGCATTTTTGATTCGCGAATTGTCCATAAACTGATGTAAAAAACTGTAACAATAGTTCAAAATAATGTACTAACGATGAAAAGAATGTAGTATGAATACGGAAAATGCGGTAATAATGCACCGAGAGAAGAGGGAAATAAAAAAGATGTAGTGGCGAGTCCACAAATTGTAGTATTTGTACACAATGCACAAAATTAGAGCCATATTGATTTAGGGAGGATGCGTTTTTGTTCTTTTTCGAATTATTGCTATCCATTTTTTGCTTGGTTAGTGATGAAATTGGTTATGTTGTTTATAGTCTTTTTGGTTGCAGCAAAGGTATGAATGTTTGTTGGTATGTAAGATCATTCGTACATTGTATGGAAATCTTTACAATCAGCATATGTTATTCAGTTTGGAGGTGGGGTTATTTTGAGACTTTTCAATCTGACTGTTTCTTCATTTTTGATTCGTGAATTGTTCATAAACGAGATGTAAGAACCTGTAAGAATAGTTCAAAATAATGTAGTAACCATGTAAATAATGTAGTAACATTATAAGACATGTAGTAACAATGAACGAACTGTAGCTGCAGTCCACGAATTGTAGTGACAATACCCAATGAAGAAAATGAGAGCCATATTCTTTTAGGTAGGATGCGTGTTTGTTATATTTTGAATTATTCCTATCCCTTTTTTGCATTGTTATTGATGAAATTGGTAATATTGTTTATAGTCTTTTTGGTTGTAGCAATGTTGATGCTTATGTGCTCATTCAAGGAGGAGACATGTGTTCTTAGAGTCAATCCCGACGATTCTTTACGTTCAATTCATGATAGGATTTCAAACACTTGGTTTGAATTGAAGCATGTCAATATGAAGTTTGTATTATTCATTGCATGATAAACACAAGTGCGTGTTAAGCTCCGATGATGATGTTCGATCAATGACGAAATTGGGTGATTCATATGGAATAAAGAGTGTTGATGTGATGTTCTCGAAGATGGGGTTATGGGTTCATCTTCGTCATACGTGTCAAGTAATACCCTTGTCGATGATCCGTGGAATAGCGACGGTGCGGATGACGTGTTACCGGCTCTTTCAATCACCCGAGTCTCGCCCGATAGACCTAGGATGGGATAAGCTTATTTTCATGGAAGGTCGGACATTTGAGGGTGGTGCGGATGCTTTTAGGAATTTGTTTATTGAAACAGGCCCTTCAAACTTGGTTTCCGTTTCGTTTATACCAAGAATGATGCTAGTAGGATTTCGAAATTTGTTTGTGCTTTGAAAAACCAAACAAATTGTGACTGGAAGGTGCATGCGGTTAAGAGGCCTTCAAATGGACAATTTTATTTAAAGAAATTGTGCAACGTCCATAAATGTGGAACCTCTGCCCGCTCCTTCAAACATTCACGTTTTAGTTCCCGTCTTGTTGCTAAAGAAATTTTAGATACAATCCGTGAGAAGCCAATGACCACACCGTCGGACATCCAACATTCTTGGTCTTCTACCCGTCGTCTGAAAATGCCTTATGATGTTGCCAGGGGTGCTGTTAGGAAGGCTAGGGAGATTGTGTATGGAAATGAGCGTGATTCGTTCAATAAGTTACCGGCTTATAAAGACTGTGTGTTGCGCTCAAATCCTGAATCTGATGTAGTCTTGGATGTAGATCCTAATTCTAATCGGTTTAAACGAATTTTTATTGCTTTTGCGGCGTGCATCAAGGGGTTTACTTTCTGTCGTCCATTGCTTTATCTGGATGGTGCACATTTGAAGTGTGGTACTAAAGGGCATCTCTTGGCGGCTACTGCGAAGGATGGCAATAATGGTACGTGTCCTTTTGAACGAAATTTTTTGGAACATTCTTGCAACTTTACACGCATTTCTGTTTTTTCTGTTTTTTTTTTTTTTGCACCTGAACAGAACTTAAGGTGTTTAACCTTCATCGTGACTTATGCTGGGGCAGCAAGGTATCGTGTCTGTTATGTCATGTAGTAACAAGTATAGTAAGTCCTAGTCACCCTGATGTAGTAACACTTGAAGTATTTTTCCCCTGTTTTTGCCATCGCAATACCCAACATGTACTTACATATTTTGCTGTCCATCACGTACATATAACTGAAGATTTATGTAACTGATTTTGGTGAATTTTCATGTTGGGCAAAGAAAAATAAAAATAATTCCATTTGCAATTTGTATTGACCAACCTAGACACCATTAATTAAGTTCAATATGTCGTTCTGTTTTATTGCGTAGGAACACATAATGTAGGGATTATATACTTAAATCCATTCGTTATTTTTTTTATGTCGTCTCTGGTTTTTTTATTTCAAGGTTTGTATCCAGTTTGTTACGCGGTAGTTGAATCAGAGGACTATGAAAATTGGAGGTGGTTTTTGGAGCAATTGAGTAGAATAATTACAGTAGATCGGGAGATTACCTTCATGACTGATCGGAACATAGGGTTAATTGCTGCTTTGCCTGAAGTGTTCCCGGAGTCTAACCACTCTTTTTGCATCTACCACTTGAAGTTAAATATGAAGAGCACTTTTAGTGGTAAAAAAGGTGGTGCGGATTTGAGGGACCAGATGGTGGATTTGCTAGTTAAATGCGCATATGCCTCTACTGAAGTGGATTTTCACAAGTATATGGACGCAATGCTTCGTGTTGGAGGGAAACAAGCCAAGGGTTTCTTCGACGGATTGCATCCGGAAAAGTGGGCCAATGCTTATTTCAGAGGATGTCGTTACGGTAACATGGCATCTTCTGCTGCTGAATCATTCAATTCGTGGGTGGTTAAGGAACGACATCTTCCAGTGTTTAATATGATTGATGCGATTCGTATTAAAATCATGAAGCAACATGCAGGTATAAGTCATATATAGCGTCCATATTTTTATTTTTTTTCACCATTATTGTTCACTTCTTATCATTTTTAGTGTCTTGCTCTTACAGATAGGCCTGAAATGTGTTCAACCTGGACATCAAATATTTGTCCTAAAATTGATTCGAAGTTGTACGACTTGATGGAAATAGGACGAAGCTTCAACGTGATTAGTTCCTCACCATACCTTTATGAGGTGTTATCCTCCCCATCGGCATCTGTTAATTTAGAGTGTGGGACTTGCAGTTGTAATGAGTGGCAACGTTATGGTTATCCATGTGTTCATGGATTAGCCGTCATCAGTGTTACTGGATTTCCGTTATATCAATTTGTTGATCAGGGCTATTTGACGGAGTCATATTCGAACGCTTACCATGACCCCATTTATCCAATACCGGATTCGTATCCGCACGAGAATATTGTAGATGGGATGGAAGTGTTGCCTCCAATCCCGAGGAGGCGGCTGGTAGGCCACGCAAGAAGCGTTTTAAATCGAGGGGGAGTACTCACGTCCAATTACTTGTGGCCGTTGCGGAAATGAAGGTCATCATAATTGCAGAACGTGTGCGGCTGCGTTGGACAAGTAGTGACATATGAATTATTGGAGTGTGGAAGTTGAGGCTAATAATTTTTGCCTTGTGAATGTTCTAGCAATTTTTTTTTTGTTACTTCGACATTTACGTTTTCCATTGCGTGTAGGTGTTTGTATTACACGTAATAAACTGATTGTATTACGTTATTTTCCCTTTGAACTTCGATGTATGAGTATGTTATGTGTATTTTACATTTAATGTACTCTTGTTTATTTTCCCTTCAAACTTCAATGTCTCAGTACCTTATTTGTTAGTATTCTCTGCAGCATAGGGATTTTACCTGATATGCCACTGGTTTCTGCTGCATTGTGTGGATATACCACCCAAGGCAAAATCAAACAATTTTGGGACGCGATTTTCTCCCATTTTTTTCATGAATGTGCACGATCTTAAGGTACACAAATCCCCTGTTGGGTTCTTCCTTCCCAATTAGGGTTTAGTTTGGTTCCAAAAACGCCTAAAACGCGAAAATGAGAGTGGTATTTCGACAACAAAGTGGTATGCCCACTTTTGCCACTTCTCAAAAGTGGTAGATCAACAAAGCTCCCGGCATAGTTTCAAAAGTGTTTACCAAATCCGTCCCCATTAAATACCCAGCAATTGTCGGTTTTTGACCGAATTGAGGTTGTTCGTCTTGTCATTGCGTGGCACTATCCCTCTACATTTAAGCTTACATGTGAACTTGTCACTACATTATGTGTTCCTACTCAAAGAAGGCCGACAAATTTGCCATAACATCATTACTATATTCCTCACTACCTCGTTCTTAGTACATCTTTGACATCTGGGTAATAAATCAACAAAATGGGGAAATTACAGAATGGCGGAAGGGTTAACAATTGTTGGTGAGTCCAAAATTCTGGTTGTTCTCCTAGTGAAAGCGTGGGACAATGACTCTGCATGTCCCCATTACATTCGAACCTAGTCCCTACATTATGTTTTCCTACGTCAAACACAGAACGACATATTCAACATAAGATCATTACTTTCTTCCTCACAACCTCCTTATTACTACATCTGTGCAAGATCAAATATAAACCAACAAAATCCAATTTTTTATGCCATGCCATACATAACAGAAATAACATTATCCAAATTATTGACAAATAATGGTCCATATAGTCCTTTTGCATTGCATATAAAAATCACTACACTTGTCTTTAATTTATTGTAGAATTCTTGAATAGTTTCAGAATGAAGAGGGCAAGGTATCTAGCATGATTGAGGTCACGACCATCCCTTTTAGCCTTTGCAAGTCATCATTGTCAAATTTGTGTGGGATGCTCTTGCCTTGGGACAGTTTCAGTAGGTAGTGAATAAGATAAAATGCACAGTCAGTCCTGCATTAAGGACAATTCAGTTAATACCACGGTGTATTTTGTATTGTCATGTGTCTGAAATATATGACTCGAAGTAAGTGCGACATTGTCTACTTACGATTCCTCATGTTGTAGGGGCAAGTTCTTCACTTTCACTACTCCACCGCATCCTGTCATGTACTGTAGTGGCTTCTGCTCTTCACAAGCATACATGCAATGTAAAACATATTTTTCCTAACAAGGCACAACATGAGACAAATATCAATAAGCTGATCTGAAATGCAAATACGTAAGCTTAACTGTATAGATTTTATAAAACATATATGTTTTCCATGTTCTAACTCTGTGTAAGTACATGTTGCTACATTATGTATGTTGCTACATGTTGCAGTGTTACTTCACCTACACAAGTTTTGGTTAACAAAGACAAACAAGTTTTGAACCATATAAAGTCAATTGGCACTAGGTACATGGATAGTGATAGTGAATGTACTCACAATTTCCCCGACGAGTTGATGAGGAATGGGTCCTTGCGAACTCCTCGCTGGGCCAAGGAATGATACATATTCCACGATTTTTCTGCAGCGCTGTATGTTAAGAGTACCCAGTGGTACGGCATTGCTTTAATTCCTGGACAACACAATGGGAAGAATACTTTTTCTCCTCTCTGAATCCTGCCAACGATGTCCTTGCTTAAGGCATTGGTGTAGTTCCGTTTTGATGCATAACCCGTTATTTTTACCTACAAAGCACGAACGTATACATGTTAGTGTAAGATGTAACATGAAGTTCACACTCGCTGTTACACTAACTGTGCAGAATATATTTACGGTCCGACCCAATTGGATTTCAAGAATTAGTATTTTTTGGTCACTCATTAAGCAGCTTTTTTAAATGAATAACTAACCCATGTATTTGCCGGATATATATGATAATTCTCCTTCATCAAATTGGATCGTTCCAACAGCACACGAACTGCATCAATTACCTGTTAAGTGTTTTTTTGTTTTTGGCCGCAAAATATTGTTATTGCTGATGTTGTGACAATTGTAGCTGTTCACTTCAAAGTAAAGTAAGTTTGAATCGTACCGTTTCAGGAATGTAGCCATCATTTAGGATATTGACAATTGTCGCCACGGTCACGTATTCTAGTGCCCCCACCTCCTTTGACCAGACATCCTCTCTGTCAAGCAATTTCTTCATATGTTTGCTCAAAAAGTAAAGTAACATATATGATAATATTTAGTATTTAGTAGTACTTACTCTCTACCCCCATAATCATTTGCATCGCGTAACATTCTAAATGCATCTTCAGAGATGTACTCCCCGCATTTGTAAGCTGATTTGTCATCCTTGATTACCGCTTTTCCTCCCGGTATCTCACTTTCCTTTGGTTTGGGGTAAAGTTCCAAGTCAACTGTTTCTACTTTCCTCTTCTTCTTCGTCATCGTAGTGATAATCATCATTCTTCTTTGCCCGTCTATCCCCTTTTGTCTTTATGCGTCTGATCATTGATGTTTGCCCAATTGGCTCAGCTTTCTTTATTACTCCCATCGTGGATGCCTCCACTTTCTTTGCATGTTCATCTTGCACGGACTTCCCAACATGTTGCGTCACATTATGAACATGATAATCCACTATAGTATCATCCAACTCCTCTATACGTGTCTGCATTTTTTGAATGCTGGTTGCTTGAGATGCTATCACAGTGTCTTTCGTCCGTGCACTTTCTTTTAACTTTTCATTGATTTCCCTCAGAGCCATGATTTCTGCATTCATTGATTCTGTCAATATGTTTTTTTCAATTAGCTCTATATTCAGCCTTTCTTCTGATGCTCTAAGTTGCTCGATTACTTTCTGATCACTATGTAGAAGTAGCTGTAAATTTCCTTCGTGGTTGCGGTCTTTTTCAGTTGCCTCTTGCAACTTCATCTCCTTCTCAGCTAGCACGACGTCTTTTTCCTTTAACTGAGCTTCTAGCCTCTCAATTGTGGAGACAGTCATTGTCATCTCATCCTTCATCCTATTCCTTGCATTCTTCAGTGCTTCAATTTCCATTTCCAATTCAGTTTTCTCCGCGGTCCTCTTATCCAATTCTATTCTAAGATCCCTACATTCCTTATCCAAGTCATTAGCCTTTTTTATCCGGCTGATTTCATCCAACTTTAATCTCGCAAGCTCGGCTGCAAGATTCTTGTTATCACTCTCCACCTGCTCCATCTTTAATTGCATCAGCTGACAGTCATGATGACTGATCATGTCCGGTATCTGCACGTATGTATTTAAACAAAAGCATCATATTTATTGAAAATTAATTACGAGGCAGCATTTCAGAGAGTAATAGTGCACATTTCAGTTATATTCAAACTGACCTGCTTCGAAGTTGTTTCAGCACAAGGTATTGGAGTTGGCGAGTTCAGTGTGAGTGATGGTAAACCAGAACTTTCCGGCTGAGTATTAGTAACGGTCCTCATTGATCCACTAGAGGTGCCCATTTCTGCAGTTTCATCATTAAAAGACTCACTGTCGTTGTTACCTTCAACATCGCGATGTGGTTCTGAATCCACATCATCCATATCAACCTCTATTGAATCTTCAACAACAACCTTCCCTTTCTCTTCTACATGTCTTCTTTGAAACCTTTTTCTTGTCTTTACAGTGCTTGGTTTATTTCCCCTACGCAAAACAACATCATCTTCGAAATCCGAGTCGTTCGTTGGTCCTGGCACATAGCTGCATTCACCATGGTTCTTTTCGACATTTGACAGGCTTGATATTAGTATATGCTCGTTCACTGTTGGTTCGAGTTCATTACCGTTGAACTGCACACAATGTTTCACAAATTACTAAACTAATTGATAGAAGTTAATATACAAGAAAACAAGCACCATTACAATCCACATAGTGCAATTATTTCATTGAATGAAAGTAGCAATCATTGTAATGCCCCATACAATTTATGTACCTCATTGTCCTTCATCGTTTGTAGTTTTTTCTTCGTAAGCACATTCTTTAGCTTTCTGAGATCCCACTTTGTAATTCTCGGGATTCCTTTTGTAGAAATACTATTCTTCCCATGTGCACAATCATCCCCCTCCGTACCGAATTCATTCTTTATGATATTCGAGTGTTCGCAAATCCAATACTACAAATACAAGCAATTGTTAGGCACCATCCGTATGTTCACATTAAACGTTACTAAATAAAATAGACTAGAATAACTTACCAACAGGACTACTGTGAAACCATTTGCCTTTCCAGGACATTTCCAATCTCCGCTCAAACCGTGTAATAGTTCATTGCGTATATGGCTTGACCAATCGTAGTTTCTCAACATGTCTATATTGTCAACATAATTCAAAAAAGCCCATGGAATATACTGTCCAGTGGTTGTGAAGAAAACTGATTGAAATATGATTAGACATAGCAGTTTTATCGTGTCCTCAATTGACGTCTCGTCATCCTTTAATACCAGTTCCATGGTTTTATATTTCACCATACACGCCTTCAGCCTATCCACACCGGCGAATAATCTTCCTCCGATTTCGGAATTTTTCCTATCATGACGAGTCATGTCGCCAACTTCCTCCACGCCGTCGTCTATTCCAAAAATAAGTTTAATATCCAATGTTGAAGGTGCGTAGTAGTTACGGCCGATCTTGAATTTCTTCTCAACCTTGTCGTACCTATTTATCAATTCGTCTAGCATATCATTGCTTCTTTTTCCCAACAAAATCTTTTTCTCATCTAAAGCCACGAAAAATGCAACGAACGGCGTTCTTCGCATGACAATGCGATGCTTCTCTGTTATAGACTTTGAAATGGACTTGTATAAGTTGTATATTGACATCAATGTGCACCGGTATTGATCTCTACTCCTGTTTCACATATCTCAATCGTTAACAATGCATGATATGCAGTAACATTTAAAAGGAAGTAAACACAGCTACACACAATTGCAATGTAAACGACGAGTGCTAACAACCACCATATTTGTACATCGATCCAGTCACATGTAAGATGTATGGGTACTTTCGCATCCAAATCAGATTAGTCGCTTCAAAGAAAATGAAGTAACTGTTCAACATAATGTAGTTACACTTCCGGTGGATGTAGGAACAAGGCCCAAAGTTATAGTAACAAGACCCAAAGTTATAGTAACATTTTATAAACTTTGTAGTAACAATGCATGCATTGGGAATGCAGTAACTGTTCAACATAATGTAGTTACACTTCCGGTGGATGTAGGAACAAGGCCCAAAGTTATAGTAACAAGGCCCACAGATATAGTAACATTTTATAAACTTTGTAGTAACAATGCATGCATTGTTTTGGCATTCCCAAAATTCCATTGTCAGACCACATAAATGCAGACACAAAAGTCAAAAAGTGTAACTTGTGCAGAAGATTGTAGTAAATATTCTTCCCTCAGACCATCCTGTTTGAGTTACTACACACAGATGTAGTAACTCACTTATCCAAGTAGTGACACATGTAAAAAATTCACACACAGCCATGTTTACTCAACAAGTACAATTTCAAAGAAATGTAGTAACTCAAGGTGTAAACGCAAAGCAACACCTATAACGAAATTTCTCCCAGAATCCAGTAGGTATTACCAATGGTTAAGATGGATGAAAAGCCAATAACCCAATTAATTTCTGAGTAATTCTAATCCACATGCAAATATAATTTCACATTCTTCAGAACTCTATTTATGATAATCGGAATTCGATTGAAATTGAAACCCTAATTCAATAAATAATCGATCCGCACAATTCCATTTTCTCACAGGCAAATGCAAATTCGATTCAGAATGAAGTACACGCATACAGTTATGGATTTTTGTATGTATGAGAAGAGAATTGGGTCTTACTCGGTGTTACTTCTTTTCCGTTTGCCTTTCGCCATTGCTTCCCGTCAAACGCCCTGTTGCTCGCCGGAAAATGCGCAATTTCTCTTTCCCGTCAATCGCCCTGTTGCTCGCCGGAAAAATTCGCAATTTCTCTGCAACCGGAACTAATGCAAAGAGTGGGGATCCCTGTCTGTATGGATACTTTTTTTTCGGGGGTGGATCAAACCTAGTAACAGATTGTGGATTCAATTGCCGAGATTTCCGCCTGTAGTTATTCCTCATGATGATTCCCGATTCAAAACTCTTCATTATCTTAGGAAAAAAGAAAAAAAATCAGTGCATTTATTCCCCCGATTTTTTAGCTGAGAGAAAAATAAATAAAAAAATATCTTCTATTTTAATTAAGGGTGTTTTGGTACAAGACTTTTTAATTTGTCCTTCTTAACCAATTTTAATTTTTCTTGTCCTATTTTATCATTTGTAACCTTATTTTGTCCTTTAGGCCCACCACCCGTAAAAAATAAATATACGGTTAGATGATTTTCACACTTTTTGTGTGTGGTTAGATCACTTCTATATGAAAGAATACTTACTCAAGTACTTGAGAGGATCATGTTCCCCCGCCCTGATTTTTTCTTTAAACAAATGTTACAAAGGACAAAATTTAAGTAATAATTGGCATTTAGTCCAATGGATTTATAATCGTAAAAACGACAATTTATCATTCCAACGAACGATTATGCTTTTTTTCCTTTTCCTTTTTTTTTTGTTTTTGTTTTAGTTGATTTCTTTGATATTAAAATGTTTTGTTTTAGTGAATTTGTTTGATAATTGAGTTGAAGACGGTTAAACGCGGCAAGAGTAATTTCCGTCATTTTTTTTCACCATTTTTCACTATCTATATCTTTTTTGACAATTTATCCTCCACTTTTGTCATTTTTAACCATTACCCAAAAAAAAAAAAAAAAAAAAAAAAAAACCTTATGATACGGATTTTTTTTGGGTGTCAAACGATGGGAATTACAACGCAAAATGAATTGGCAACCTGAAATTTACACTATTTGTGTACAACAGCAATAAGGGACAAAAATAGACCAATAGTATACAATGCTAAGAGGCAAGCTCAAAAATCTATGAGCAGTATTCCATTTTGGTGCTCAGCTCACTCTTGTAGAACAAAATAGTAAAGAGACCGCCGGATATTCAGAATATACAAACTCGGTCAGACGCCCACCGAACAATGGCACCTCTAAAACATATTCATCCTCTTATCGATGGAGTGCACGGTTTTTTCTCCTTATGTCTACTTATCGAATCTGAAACATTCAAATCGAAATATGCTACCTTCCTTGAATGCTTTCCGTATAAACAACATTTAGGACATACGCAGAAGGATCATTACGTCAGAAGTCAAGCTAACTATGGCATTCCGGATGAAAAAAAAAAAACTCAAGCCTCTGTCCAATTAAATAAATCAGAGGTCGGATACCTATTTTAGATACTCTTCCTTTTAATTAAAGGTTTTCAACTTGAGAATCAGAAGAGATCCAATGCACATTTTAGCTTTCTTCTTCCAACATCTCACCAAGCATTTCCATACCTCTCTTGCTCATTTCACCACCCCTTAGCAATGTCGTAAGAAATCTTGGATACAAGGGATACTCGTTGCTAACGTGCATTTCCTGCACAAATAACAAGTTATAAGCTTATAGCCTAGTATCACTCATGTATCTCTCATGAATATACAATCAAATAAAAACCTCTCCTATCACTCAGTGTACAAAAGAACCTGCCGTTTGAATGAAATAATGTGGAAAAAAAAAACAAAGCTGATCAAGTTAGAGGGCACGTGAGTTCAAATATATGTTCACAAAAAGAGCCACAGTTGATTCTTGAAAAAGATATATTGCAGCCAAAAGAAAGGAAAAAAAAAGTTGCAACTTATAAGAACCAACAAATGCCGTGCAGAACAGCATCACACAACGAATAAAAGGTAACTAGCAAATATTTTGGCTTAGGGGTCACAGCTAAAACCACAAACTGCATCTACATTTTGCCCCAGCCGGTGACCACAGACCAGGCATTGCAAACTTAACACAAACATCCTGATCACGTAAAGACTACCATCAAACGGTATTAAACACTTGCATCACCCAGCTTCTGCGGTTCAAACATTCACCTCAAGATACATATTACAAGAAAACAGAAACAGAGGTATGCTGGATAACCCCTATATGTATAATAAAGTCTTTAGTGAATTGGTCGAACATAAAAACATGTTCACATACCCTTGCTCCTCCCCGTTTTTTTTTTTTTTTTTTTTGGAAAAATATGTGCTTTTCATTTTGTCAAAAATTGAAAAGCGTTTCTAGGCACATACATAAAAATAGTACAGGATCCAAGTATAACTAACCAATTGTTGGAGATCTCCATATGACCCAACACTTGCAACTTCAGGCTCAAATGGTACCTTCAATGAAAGAGAACTTATTTAAATGTTTATCATTTCATGAGAAAAATGATTGGCTATCAGATGATTAAAAACAAGCTTATACAGTCATTGCTTAAAAATGAAAAAACAAAATGCACATACTACCTACCTTTCCTTTGTCATTCACACGGCAGTTGCTGCTTTCCTTCTCTTTTGCAAAATGTGAACTCTTACATGCCTGACCCGCTGAATGAACGGGCATGGGCTCTAAAGACAGAGCACTGTTACCCTGATTGGCTTCATCAGCGACTCGAGTTGCAGATGTTTGTGAGGTGGTAGGTCTCAAGTCACTATCAGACGAGTTATTCACATCAGCAGCTTGTCTCAAAGCTTCCTTGATGGCACCAATAGCAATCTTGTAACTCTCCCCAGACAAAGAGCCCTCTTCAGCCAATATAATAGCACGTTGACACAGATCATTGTATCGACGGATCTTAGATTGTACCTCATCCAATCTATCTGTAATGCAACGCCTACTTGTGGCTGCATTTGTCCACCGTTGCAATATATACCTGAATGGGATGCTGAAAACACCTGACATTTGAAGAACTACAATGGCGTGTCTACAAAGATAACCTTTATATTGGAATGACCGGCAGGAGCAATACAACACTGAATTCTGCTCATTCCATTCCACCAGAAAATCTTCATTAATTTCAAAGTCTTTCACTATGTAAGTTACTGTCTGCTCATCCTCCTTTTCTTTTTTCAGATGACATGCAGCAGCACCCAATACCTCAACCTGAAATTTCCTGAATATTTCATGAGTATATACAAGAAACAATTGTTTTTCAAAAGGTGAAGGAGACTTCAGTTCAGGTGCTTCGTGCCAAGCATCGAAGTTTGCTTTGGCTTCCTCTTCATAACTGTCTTCCAGGACAGACTTGTACCGTCCAACAAATTCTTTCACTGAAGTTTCCCTTGCAACATACTTATCCATAAAAGAGTTTGGACCTTCAGATCTTGAAGCTGCAGATAAACCAGAAAAACATGCATCCTTCAAGAAGGTAGGTACCCATTGTTTTCGATCTTGATATAGTGATTTCATCCATTGATCTTCTCGGAGATTGAATTTTTCTACTAACTTCGACCATCTCTTTTCAAATTGATCTTCAGACCATGATCTATGTACACATTTATGGAGTTTTGCCAAGAAAGTATCCTGCCAAACACTCAGACATTGTAACTGCCTAGGAATGTTGTCCAAGATATGCCAGAGAGAATAATAGTGGCTTGTGTGGGGGAAGACCGCTGAGACAGCTGCCTTGATGGCATTACTCCGTTCAGTAAGCATAACTTGAGGACTGCGGCTTCCCATTGCCTGGAACCATGTTTGCATTACCCAAGCATATGTAAATACTGTATCATCAGCGATTAATGCACAACCAAGCAAAATGGGCTGAATATGATTGTTCATTCCAATAAAAAGTACTAAAGGGATTTTGCACTTGCTATTAAAATAAGTAGTGTCAAACAACACCACATCACTAAAAAATGTATAATCATCCATGCCTTTAGCATCTACCCAAAACACGTTTCTCAGTTTATTACCTTCATTCAGATCTATAGCATAAAAAAACCTAGGATTCTCTTCCTGCATACGCACACAAAAATCAAGCAACAGTTGGGCATCTCCTCTTTCCAAAGCCAAACTGCGACCTCTATCATGCTGATTCCGGATAAATTTATCCAGAGGACCAGCAAGATGATATGTTCCGAATGGTTTTGGCATGCTACTCACTAGTCTCCTTTTCCGTACTCTAGTGTCATTTTGGAGAATATCATCATTTCTATGACTGCGGAAAAAATGTGCCTGCCCAGGCAAAAGCTCATGGTTATGCTCTTTAACAAAACTGTGTATATACCATTTCCCATTTGGCCTCCTCTTAACATGCAAACTGGCTTTGCAATCTATTTTGGGTGAAGGTCTAGGGTTAATAGCATCATCTGACTGTTGCTTATTGCCATACCTAGTACATGTAAACTTTGCGTCAATGAATTCCTTGGAAGCCCGAGAACGGCGACTACTCAATTTGGCTGTACCAAAACCCACAGACTTGGCATATTCTCTATAAGACTCATAAGCAGCTTCATGAGAATCAAATTCCATGTCAACACGGGGTTCCAAAACGGATGTGGAACTAGACTCCATTTTACAATGGAACGTCAAAGCAACTCCATGAAAACAAAACTTTTAACAGCTAGATGAGAAGCGTGCACTTCGATTTCCCACTTTGATCTCCATGCTTACATAGTTGTCTTTTTCGCAATCTTTAGCCCATGCCAATCAACTTGTAAGTTAGACAAAGCAGCAAGATCCTGAGTTGGAGTGGATTCGTATCGATGATATCTTCTGCAAGAAATATTTCTGGATCGATTAGATGCTGGTACTTGCACATACAAGATGCTTCAGCAAAAAATCCAGTCCTCCTTCTATAATTTTTAAACACTGCCTTCATCATGCAACATATTAAAAGGAAATAGGTACAAATTCAGACAACCAAATGATCAGAATCTCGACCTTCACGTCATCCAGCATCGATGCACACAAATCTAACAACAGAATGTATGAAGAAGAAAAAAAAGTCATCACCAATAAAAAGCTAAACAATAAAATAAAAAACATCAGCGGCTAAATTTAAATTTCAGTATTTCTCTCCCTTGAGCTACAGAAGTTAGAAGACAAAGTTAGACGACAGAATACATGAAGAATTAAGTACCTGAAACGCTTCCGGCAACCGGCGACTAGCGAGGAGAGGCAAATGGACAGTGCGTAATCAAGTGAACCGATGAAAGAGGGAACAAAATCCGAAAATTCGTTCCAGGAGTGCGGTATGTGACAGGGTCGCCGGCGATAACCACTTCGAGAATAATGGAAGGTTAATGGCCGGTGAAGTTTTTCAATGTAATGTAAAGCAGGGGAGGTTATTGGGCGGGTGGGGAGGTTATCTGGTGCACCCGCCGTATGGATCCGGATCCCTACGGTACTAGGTGAGCGTTACAAAGTGCTTTGCATCGTTTCCGTCCGAATTTTGAATAGATCCGTCTAAATTTCAACGGATCTGGACGGGAGCACCATTTCACTTTTTTCCGTCCAAATTTAATTCACTCTCTTTCCGTCCAAATTTGGACGGATCCGTCTAAAATTCGGACGAATCCAACGCACAACACTTTATACCGTTCACCTTGTATCGTAGGGAACCGCTTCCCCGCCATATGCAGGCACCCCATATGTGATGTAATCTTAAATTTTTATTTTTAAATTGAATTAAAATGGTGTGGTTCATATCATCCATCATATCACTTCCATATATAATTGGCAAAACATTTTGTTACGGGAGATGAAACCAACAATACAAAACAAAAGGTTTCATTTCTTAATTCTTTTTTTAGCAATGATACGGGTACATGTGGCATAACGGATGACACAACGAAAATATGTACCGTTGATTATAATATGTCTAAATTGATCAGATATAAAAATCTATCATAATCAACGGTGCATATCATCGTTGTGTCGCTTGTTGTGGCATGACCGTTGTGTCGGTATCGTTATTCACTTTTTTTCCACACAAGACCGAAAGCTTTTATTATCCCTTCCGGAAGAAAATTTACAACAAAAACCAGCCACAGTTATACTAAAGATGCGGTTATACGCCGCACTACTACGTGGCCAGAATCCGTACTACAACCTAGCCTAATGCCGGATTGACAAACCAGCACAAGGCCATACAACCCTACCAACACAAACAATGACTACAATACAACGGAGCCGAGTAATATATTGGGAAGGGAAACTAAGACTACAACACAAAGAAGCCAAGTAATATATTGGAAAGTGTGGAAATATTACATATCAAATAGTATGTAATATTTGTTTATTTTCGTGTGACATTATTTGTACACTTTAGTTGTAAAAGGACATATTAATTGTGGTACATATAAACAATTAATATGTCAAACTCTAGTTGCTTTATGTCATAGACATACTTTTACTTTTTTCATGCATGCTTGCCGCCCATCTAGTGGCCGCCCAAGCTAGCTAGTATCTCCCATCAATTGTAACTATTTATACTTCTTCCATTTGATGAATAAACCAAGTTGAAGTTTACTCAAGTATTATTTACTTTCTCAAACTCTCTTCATGGTATCAGAGACTACTGAGTTCTGAAATCCGCTGCAAACTCAGTTGTTATTCCAAAATGTCTACTGTAACTGACATTTCTTCTTCTTCGATGAGACTCCCAATCGCCTCGACGGACGGGGTCACTGAATCTTCCTCATATACAAATCATAGACTTGATGGCAACAACTACTTACTGTGGTCAAGGTCTATGAAAATGTACATCTCTGGACAAGGTAAGATGGGATACCTGTCCGGCTCTAAACCTTCTCCTGCTGAAGATGACCCAGGATTTGAAGCATGGGATACTACTAATAATCAAGTCATGACCATTCTCACAAGATCAATGACAAAAGAGATTAGTGAGAACTTTATGATGTATGATACCGCAAAGGAGATCCGGGGATAATGCCGGGGATCTTTACTCCAAGAAAGACAATACATCAAAAGTTTATGAACTTGAAGCTCGGATTCAAAGCTGAGACAAGGGGATATGTACGTAACTCAATACTTCAACCAACCTGTCTAGGGCATGGCAACACCTAGATATGTTGGAAACTCACCCTTGGAATGATGTCAAGGATGCGCCTTTATAAGGACATTATTGAGAAAAAGAGAGTATTCAAGTTTCTTACGGACCGAATCCTACTCTTGATGATGTTAGGGGAAGAATCCTTGCCACAAAACCTCTCCCCAATCTCAAATCCATGTTTGCTTGAAGTCAAACATGAGGAAAGCGAGGAGAAAAGTGATGCTTCGCCGAACTCCCCGCCGACAACCCCGCCGAAAGTGCTACCCCGCCGACCGTGTCGGGAAGCTGCCGAGGTTACCGAGACCGTCGGGAAGCCTGCCGATCGAACCGGAAAGTTGTTCTCATGTGAGCACCGCAAACGCACAAATCACACCAAGGACACTTGCTTTGGAAGCTACATGGCATGCCAAAATCCTCCAAACCTACCGGGGAAAGTCGGGCGGGCATGTAAATGAAGAGGAGCATGATCACAAGTTGAATGCTCGGTTCTTTGCGCATTCAAAGCTTTCCTCACTCAACAAAAAGAAGGTAGTCCCTCTACTGACACGGCTACTCAGGCTAGTACAGGTAAATTCTACTCTTCTATTAGTAATGAAACATGGATTGTTGATTCTGGGGCCTCCTCTCATATGACTGGAAATAAAAACCTCATAACTCACCTTATGCCATGTCATCAAATTCACAAAGTTAAGACTGCTGATGGATCTATCTCTCATGCAAAAGGTTTTGGAAATGTTAAAATCACTAATAAGATAAGCCTAAAGGATGTCCTATTTGTTCCAAAATTAGACTGCAATCTCATATCTGTCAGTAGACTTGCAAAAGATTTAAATTGGACCGTTGTGTTTAATAAGAATCAATGCACCTTCCAGGGACCCTTCTTCACGGGAAGTGATTGGGAGGGCTAAACCCTGCTCTGGATTGTATGTGGTCAACCCCGCCGAAGACGAAGACGAAGACCGAATCGCCTCGGCCACTGCACTCAAACCATAGACAATATCATGTTATGGCATTATAAACTAGGGCATCCAAGTTTTGGTTATTTAAAGTCTGTAATTCCTGAATTATTTAAAGGATGTAATATCAATGATCTTCAATGTGATATTTGTCAATTTGCCAAACTTACCAAATCTGTGTATACCAAACTTCCTTATTTACCATCCACACCTTTCACTTTAATTCATAGTGATGTATGGGGACCTTCAAGAGTAAAAAGTATAACAGGAAAAAGGTGGTTTGTCACTTTTATTGATAATCATACAAGGAACACATGGCTGCTTTTAATGAAGGATAAATCTGAAGTTGGAACAGTTTTTCAGGAATTTTACAACATGATCTCTACTCAATTTGACACTAAGATCAAGATCTTAAAGACTGATAATGCCCTTGAATACTATGAGTCTAACCTCAGTAATTTCTTGATGAATAAGGGGATTGTCCATATCAGTAGTTGTGTGGAAACACCTCAACAAAATGGGGTCGCTGAGAGAAAGAACAGGCACCTACTGGAGATGGCTACATCAATCATGTTCACCACCCATGTTCCAAAGTATATGTGGGGTGAAGCTATATTAACTGCCACATACTTAATCAACGGACTTCCCAAACGAGTGTTAGGCTTCAAAACTCCTATCCAAACCTGCCGACCACTCACTCCCGTCCTCATCTTATTTCTCGCTTACCTCCAAAAATCTTTGGTTGTACTTGTGTTTGTCTATATCCATGCCCAACACGAAGCAAACTTGATCCCAAAGCTCACAAGTGCATTTTCCTAGGATATGCAAAGGACAGGAAAGGTTACAAGTGTTACTCTCTTTCTGAAAAAAGATTTTACAATTCTATGGATGTAATTTTTTTTGAAAGGACTCCCTACTACAGCAAGTCCACTGAGGCAGTCACTGATGGAAACTTGATTGAAATTGACCTAAATCCTTTCCCTCAGCAAACTCTTGACCCTCAGCAACCTACGCTTCTCGGCGGGCGAACCTCGGCACCCTGCGACTCTCGGCGGCCCCGATCCTCGGCAACCTCCCCGAACCGAGTCTGCCGACCTAGAGCCTGCGACCCGAGCCTACTGACACTCAACAACCTACAGACTCTCAGCAGCCTGCTGACATTGATGATAGACCTATTGCTATCAGGAAGGGAAAAAGATCTTGCACTACTGATCATTCTATTCATAATTATCTATCTTATGATCAGTTATCACATGCCTTTGCCATGTTTACACAGGACTTGGATTCTCACTCTATTCCTAAGAATATACAGGAAGCTCTCCAACATGACAAGTGGAAGGCGGTACATTAAAAACCGAAATGACGGCTCTCCTTGACAACCATACTTGGGATCTCACCACTCTCCCACATAGAAAGAAGACGATCGGTACACCGCAAATGGTCGTTCACTATCAAGTACAATGCTGATGGTACTATTGACAAATACAAAGCTAGACTGGTTGCAAGGGGATTCACTCAAACATATGGTCTTGACTACAAGGAGACCTTTGCCCCTATGGCAAAACTAAACACTGTCAGGATACTGATCTCACTTGCTGTCCAACTTGACTGGTCTCTCCACCAATTGGATATCAAGAATGCCTTTCTAAATGGTGACCTTACTGAGGAAGTCTATATGAATGTGCCTCCTGGTTTTGCCAACACTCACACTCAAGGGAAAGTTTGCAAATTGAGGAAATCTCTATATGGCCTAAAGCGGTCCCAGAGCCTGGTTTGGCAAACTTACTACTTGTGGTTAAAGGCTGCTTTGGATATCATCAATGCAACTCGAGATCACACCATGTTTCTCAAAACAACAAACCGAAAAGATCCATTCTTATTGTCTATGTGGATGATATCATCCTTCTTGGTGATGACTCTACGAGATCCGAATTTGAAAACTCTACCGGCAAAGGTTTTTCAAGTCAAGGATTTGGGCTATCTTAAATACTTCCTTGGTATGGAGATTGCAAGAAACAACCGGGGTATCTCTATCTCTCAAAGGAAATATGTGGCTTGGACTCTATTGAAGGAAAGCGGCATCTTTGGGATGCAAACTGCTTGTATCCCCAGTAGACCCCAGTAATACCCTGCTGCATGGTGACATTGCTGTCAGGAAGGATCAATATGAAAGGCTTGTAGGGAAACTCATTTATCTGTCCCATACAAGACTTGATATTGCATATGGGGTCAGTCTGGTTAGCCAGTTCATGCATTGCCCTACTGAGCAACATTGGGATGCTGTGAACAGGATACTGAGGTACTTGAAATCCACTCCCGGCCAAGGCCTACATTTCACCAAGTCTGCCGAGAGATCTATCAAGGTCTACACCGATGCGATTGGGGTGGGCACGGCCATCACATAGACGAAAGGTCTACTACGGAGCTCTTGCTCTTATGTATGGGGAAATCTTGTCACCTGGAGGAGCAAGAAACAACCTACTCGTCTCCGTAAGCGATCGAAGCCGAACTCGGGGCACTAGTTTTGGGTATTTGTGAAGCTCTATGGATAAAAAGGGTCCCGGCCGAACTTCGGCGGCCTATTCATCACCCTATCACACTCTCTTTGTGACAATAATTCGATTATGCATGGCGAGAGGATCCGGTCCATCATGATAAAACCAAACATGTGGACATTGATAGACACTTCTGAAGGAGAAGATTGATGCCAAGATTATTCAACTCAGGTATGTTCCCTCGACGGACGGAATGTTGATATTCTCACCAAGGCCATTCCACCACTTATGTTCGACGGACGAGTAGCAAACTTGGTCGTATAAACATATACAACCCGGTTGAGGGGGGGGTGTGGAAATATTACATATCAAATAGTATGTAATATTTGTTTATTTTCGTGTATACATTATTTGTACACTTTAGTTGTAAAAGGACATATTAATTGTGGTACATATAAACAATTAATATGTCAAACTCTAGTTGCTTTATGTCATAGACATACTTTTACTTTTTTCATGCATGCTTGCCGCCCATCTAGTGGCCGCCCAAGCTAGCTAGTATCTCCCATCAATTGTAACTATTTATACTTCTTCCATTTGATGAATAAACCAAGTTGAAGTTTACTCAAGTATTATTTACTTTCTCAAACTCTCTTCAGAAAGAGATTGCTAAACAGAGGAAAAATTAATTCTCCAAAGGATAAGATGCGTTCAGACACATGGATCGTCTAAAACAATCTATTACCCGACAAACACAAAATACAAACTAAACAACCTAAAAAAAGAAACTAACGCCAGTTAGCCCCGCCACACACCGTCGCCGATCGGACAAATCCCACAAACTTGACCTTCCTTTCCGAAGAAACAACATCCAACGAAAGAAAACTAGCTACGGAGGCCAACAAAGACTACCAAAGCTAAAACAGATACATAAAATATAATAAAACCTTTCAGAGTAGTAGCTCTTCAACTCATCCATAATTATTCGACAAAAGTTAAAAGTAGATGCATGTCCAAATAAATAATCAGTGTAAGAGTAACCGTAGTGGCTCTTTTGTTTGGCCATTTTTTCTGACACCGTCTAAAAAGAATCTTAAGATTTTAATGTAAACCGTGTAATGGCTTCTTTATTCAGGGTGTTTAAAAAAAACCATCAGTTCATCCGTCGTATTTTTGAGGTTGCTGTCGACGCCCATTTTACAAATAGCACACGTTCTCTTTCCTCCACTGTTCGGTAAAAACTAGTTTTACAATTTATAAACCGAAACACCCCAAGTATAAGGTTCGTAGTATAGGATGTTAACGGGTCGTCCTAAGGGAGTGGAATGTTTATCGGATCAAGGAACAATTATTCTATCGATTATGTCACGAATATTAACTACAACTAGGGTTTAAACTAATTAAACTACAAAAAAACAATGAACAGTAATTAAGATGATGAACAGTACGATGAACAGTAAATTTGCAGAAAAATAACAATTAACATCTAGGGTTCCTAAAACAACTAAGCGTAGCAATCAAATTGATACGAACTATTCGATTTATCAAGTAATTAAAAGGAAACGGCAAGGCAACGGGAATCCACCAATCAACCAACCCAACCCTAACTAGATGGCAAGTTAAAGATACGATTTTTAGTAATGATCTATCGCGAATTCGATTAAATTCCTTTAAACAAATTCTAGGGTTTCGTTTTCTTTCTCAAGCAAAACTAAACGGCATGCAAAACAAGATCATGAGATCGTCTCCAAAACTCGACTCAATTAATTATAAACGATCTCTCGAATTACAACTAATTGCATCAATTGAAAGACTAAGGCTTGAACAATATTCCCATACAAATTCTGTGGAAATATTACATATCAAATAGTATGTAATATTTATTTATTTTCGTGTATACATTATTTGTACACTTTAGTTGTAAAAGGACATATTAATTGTGGTACATAAAAACAATTAATATGTCAAACTCTAGCTGCTTTATGTCATAGACATACTTTTACTTTTTACATGCATGCTTGCCGCCCATCTAGTGGCCGCCCAAGCTAGCTAGTATCTCCCATCAATTGTAACTATTTATACTTCTTCCATTTGATGAATAAACTAAGTTGAAGTTTACTCAAGTATAATTTACTTTCTCAAACTCTCTTCATGGTATCAGAGAGCAAGGTTACTGAGTTCTAAAATCCGCTGC
This sequence comes from Gentiana straminea, assembly GCA_036785695.1. Classification (NCBI taxonomy): domain Eukaryota; kingdom Viridiplantae; phylum Streptophyta; class Magnoliopsida; order Gentianales; family Gentianaceae; genus Gentiana; species Gentiana straminea. The sequence continues at coordinate 2,393,681 of JAVUPR010000376.1, read as the reverse complement.
AACTCAGTGTTTTGTTTTCCAAAATGTCTACTGTAACTGACAGTTCATCTTCATCGGTAGACTCCCAAATGTACTTCGAGTAGTGGGTCACCGAATTTTCTTCTTATACAAATCATAGACTTGATGGCAACAACTACTTGCCGTGGTCAAGATCCATGAAAATGTACATCTCAGGACAAGGTAAGATGGGATACCTGTCCGGCTCTAAACCTTCCCCTGCTGAAGATGACCCAGGATTTGAAGCATGGGACACTGCTAATAATCAAGTCATGACCATTCTCACAAGATCAATGACGAAAGAGATCAGTGAGAACTTTATGATGTATGATACTGAAAAAGAAATCTAGGACAATGCCAGAGATCTTTACTCCAAGAAAGACAATACATCAGAAGTGTACGAACTTGAAGCTCAAATTCAAAACTGCAGACAAGGGGATATGTTTGTGACTCAATACTTCAACCAACTATCTAAGGCATGGCAACACTTAGATATGCTGGAAACTCACCCCTGGAATGATGTTAAGGATGCGGCCCTCTATAAGGACATCATAGAAAAGAAAAGAGTCTTCAAGTTCCTCACTGGACTGAACCCTACTCTTGATGATGTTAGAGGGAGAATTCTTGCCACAAAACCTCTCCCAAATCTCAAATCCATGTTTGCTGAGGTCAAACATGAAGAAAGCAGGAGGAAAGTCATGCTGCTGAACACCCCTGCTGATAACCCTACTGAAGGTACTGCCCTGTTGAATGTCAGGAAGGCTGCTGAGGTTACTAGGACTTACAGGAAGCCTGTTGAGAAAACTGGAAGGTTGTTCTGTGATAACTGCAAACGCACAAATCACACCAAGGACAATTGCTGGAAGCTTCATGGCAAGCCTAATCCCTTTAAAACCTCAAAACCAACCAGGGAAAATCAAGGCAGACTTGTCAGTGACGAGGAGAATGACGGCCCTATCCGAATGCTCGGTTGTCGCCTTTAAAGCCTTTGTTGCTCAGCATCAGGAAGGTAGCTCCTCTACTGAAATGTCCACTCATGCTAAAACAGGTATATTCCGCTCACCTCTTAGTAATGAGACTTGGATTGTTGATTCTGGGGCTTCTTCCCACATGACTGGTAATAAAAACCTCATTACCCACTATATGCCATGCACCTAAATTCACAGAATTAAAACTGCTGATGGTTCTGTTTCTTATGCAAAAGGTGTTGGGAAGGTTAAACTTACTAATCAGATATATCTACAAGGGGTCTTATTTGTTCCAAAGTTAGATTGTAACCTTATATCTGTCAGTAAACTCACTAAAGATCTGAATTGAATTTGTTGTTTTTGATAAGGATCGGTGCACATTCCAGATCTTTCTTCACGAGAAGTGATTGGTCAAGCTAAACCCCGCTCGGGATCGTTTGTGATCAACCTGCTCGAAGACAAGAAGACGAAGACCGAATCGCCTCGGCGGCTGCACTCAAAACCTAGACAATATCATGTTATGGCATTATAGACTAGGACATCCAAGTTTTGGTTATTTAAAGTCTTTAATTCCGAGAATTGTTTAAAGGATGTAATCTTAATGATCTTCAATGTGATATTTGTCAATTTGCCAAACTCACCAAATCTGTGTATACTAAATTACCTCACTTCCCATCCACACCTTTCACCTTAATTCACGGTGATGTATGGGGACCCTCAAGAGTGAAAAGTATAACGAGGCAAGAGGTGGTTTGTAACCTTCATAGATGACCACACCGAACCACTTGGTTATTTTTAATGAAGGATAAATCGAAGTTGGATCCATCTTTCAAGAGTTTTACAACATGGTCTCTACTCAATTTGACACTAAGATCAAGATCTTAAAGATCGATAATGCCCTTGAATACTATGAGTCTAACCTCGGTAATTTCTTGATGAATAAGGGGATTGTCCATATCGGTAGTTGTGTGGAAACACCTCAACAAAATGGGGTTGCTTTGAGAGAAAGAACAGGCACCTACTTGGAGATGGCTAGATCAATCATGTTCACCACCCATGTTCCAAAGTATATGTGGGGTGAAGCTATATTAATCGCCACATACTTAATCAATAGACTTCCCGGCGAGTGTTAGGCTTCAAAACTCCTATCCAAACCCTGCGACCACTCACTCCCGTCCTCGTCTTATTTCTCGCTTACCTCCAAAAATCTTTGGTTGTCTTGTGTTTGTCTATATCCATGCCCAACACGAAAGCAAACTTGATCCCAAAGCTCACAAGTGCATTTTCCTAGGATATGCAAAGGACGGGAAAGGTTACAAGTGTTACTCTCCTTCGAAAAAAGATTTTACAATTCTATGGATGTAAATTTTTTTGAAAGGACTCCCTACTACGACAAGTCCACCGAGGCGGTCACCGATGGAAACTTGATTGAAATTGACCTAAATCCTTTCCCTCGGCAAACACTTGACCTCGGCAACTCTCGCTTCTCGAAGAAGGCGAACCTCGGCACCCTGCGACTCTCGGCGGCCCACCGATCCTCGGCAACCTCTGAACCGAGTCTATTGACCTGAGCCTGCGACCCGAGCCTGCGGACACTCAACAACCTACAGACTCTCAGCAGCCTGCTGACATTGATGATAGACCTATTGCTATCAGGAAGGGAAAGAGATCTTGCACTACTGACCATTCTATTCATAATTATCTATCTTATGATCAGTTATCACCTGCCTTTGCCATGTTTACACAGGACTTGGATTCTCACTCTATTCCTAAGAATATACAGGAAGCTCTCCAACATGACAAGTGGAAGGCAGCTGTTAAAACTGAAATGACAACTCTCCTTGACAACCATACTTGGGATCTCACCACTCTCCCACATGGAAAGAAGACGATCGGTGTAAATGGTCATTCACTATCAAGTACAATGCTTGATGGTACCGTTGACAAATACAAAGCTAGACTCGGCTTGGTTGCAAGGGGATTCACTCAAACATATGGTCTTGACTACAAGGAGACCTTTGCACCCGTGGCAAAACTAAACACTTGTCGGGATACGATCTCACTTGCTTCGTCCAACTTGACTGGCCTCTCCACCAATTGGATATCAAGAATGCCTTTCTAAATGGTGACCTTACTGAGGAAGTCTATATGAATGTGCCTCCTGGTTTTGCCAACACTCATACTCAAGGGAAAGTTTGCAAATTGAGGAAATCTCTATATGGCCTAAAGCAGTCCCCTAGAGCCTGGTTTGGCAAACTTACTACTGTGGTTAAAGCTGCTGGATATCATCAATGCAACTCAGATCACACCATGTTTCTCAAAACAACAAACCAGAAAAGATCCATTCTTATTGTCTATGTGGATGATATCATCCTTACTGGTGATGACTCTACTGAGATCCAGAATTTGAAAACTCTACTGGCAAAGGTTTTTCAAGTCAAGTATTTGGGCTATCTTAAATACTTCCTTGGTATGGAGATTGCAAGAAACAACCGGGGTATCTCTATCTCTCAAAGGAAATATGTCTTGGACCCGCCGAAGGCGGCATCTTTGGGATGCAAACCCGCTTGTATCCCAGGTAGACCCCGGTAATACCTGTTTGCATGGTGACATTCTTTGTCGGGAAGGATCAATATCAAAGGCTTGTAGGGAAACTCATTTATCCGTCCCATACAAGACCCGATATTGCATATGGGGTCGGTCTGGTTAGCCGATTCATGCATTGCCCTACCGAGCAACATTGGGATGCGTGAACGGGATACCGAGGTACTTGAAATCCACTCTCGGCCAAGGCCTACATTTCACCAAGTCTCGTTGAGAGATCTATCAAGGTCTACACTGATGCTGATTGGGCTGGCTGTCACATAGACAGAAGGTCTACTACAGGCTACTGTTCTTATGTATGGGGAAATCTTGTCACCTGGAGGAGCTAGAAACAACCTACTGTCTCCAAAAGCAGTGCGGAAGCTGAACTCAGGGCACTAGTTTTGGGTATTTGTGAAGCTCTATGGATAAAAAGGGTCCTGACTGAACTTCAGCAGCCTATTCAGCACCATATCACACTCTGTTTGTGACAATAATTCAAAGCATTATGCATGGCGAGAGGATCCGGTCCATCATGATAAAACCAAACATGTGGACATTGACGGACACTTCCCGAAGGAGAAGATTGATGCCAAGATTATTCAACTCCGGTATGTTCCCTCGACGGACCGAGAATGCGGATATTCTCACCAAGGCCATTCCACCACTTATGTTCGAAATAGACCGAGTAGCAAACTTGGGTTTGTATAAACATATACAACCCGGTTTGAGGGGGTGTGGAAATATTACATATCAAATAGTATGTAATATTTATTTATTTTCGCGTATACATTATTTGTACACTTTAGTTGTAAAAGGACATATTAATTGTGGTACATAAAAACAATTAATATGTCAAACTCTAGCTGCTTTATGTCATAGACATACTTTTACTTTTTACATGCATGCTTGCCGCCCATCTAGTGGCCGCCCAAGCTAGCTAGTATCTCCCATCAATTGTAACTATTTATACTTCTTCCATTTGATGAATAAACTAAGTTGAAGTTTACTCAAGTATAATTTACTTTCTCAAACTCTCTTCAAATTCAAAGCATAAAAGTAGTTTCACCGATCTTTCGATTCAAATAAAACATAAACAATAAAGAACAATATCCAATTGATGAAAAACTGTAACTTTTACTCACTAAACATATAGCTAAAAATCGTCTAGTTGGTGTTGATGTTGATCGGTTTCATCCGTTGTCCCACCGCGATGTGCTTAGCCAACAATCATGTTGATGAACATGATCATTGGGATGGAGAGATTCATCTTTGAATGATGCGGCTGCTAGGGCTTTTTGATGTGCGGCTGCTGCTCTTTGTATAAAAAGTGAATAGTTGATGTCTCCCTTAGGGTTTCCTGCTGCTATGTATTTATAGAGTTGAAAGGCGGCTGAGGCAATTACTGAATGTCGGCTGCTACAGTAACTAGGTTGGACGCCCGTCCACCTGGCCGGACGCCAGTTCAGTAGCTTGGGACGGAGCATGGACGTTAGTTCATGCTGAAACTGAACATCCTGTACCAAATCTCGCTCATGGACGCTAGTTTAAAATCTTGGACGCCAGTTCAAGTGAAATTCTGAAGACTCTGTATTCGAAACTTGCATGGGACGCTCGTCTTCCTCCATGGACGTCCGTCCGCTTTGGACTGAGCATTGGACGCCAGTCTGCTTGCTTCAAACTCACGTTTAATGGACAGATGCAGCAATTCAGCAATGCATCTCTTCATTCAACCTAAATTCGCATTGCTTTCCTTCCAAGTTTCAGCTTTATCCTTCTCTTCCATGCAAATCATCAATGTAACATCATCTAATCCTCCTTCATGCCATGCAATCATGCCTACAAGACGATCAAAAGCATGCACAATGTAGAAACCTATATATAGATAGATAATCGTCGATAAAAACACATAATACGGTCGATTTTGCAATTAACTGAATTATCAACCTCTCTAAATTTATCCTTTTAGCAATGTGATTTCCTATAAAAAAAACACTAAAACACGGGAACTATTGTTATGAAATATTGCGATATAAATCATAGAATTCACCGAGAACAACTCCCCCACACTTAGCTTTTTGTTCGTCCCGAACAAAACAATCAAAACTAGCTCACTTTATACGCAATCCAAATAGATTCCTAACTCACGTAACAAAAGATACAACAACTATAGCAAGTCCTACCAAAATAGAGATAGATTCTGTGTGCATGTGACAAGCCCTTTTCAATCTTCACAATCCTCTCAAACAAATATCCTCTCAAATAATTTTAATGACTATCCTAGGTATAGGCAGCAGTCGTTCCACACAAAGTCTTCCCGCGCACTCAGTAGGATAATCCCTACAGCATATCATTCAGTTTATACTGGGTATAAATTCAACGATAACAAAGTCTTTAACTTTTTTTCACTTTCTTTTTTCTTCTTTGACGCACATCAGAATGAGCTCTTACCCGTCATAGTAGAATAGGATGTTTCGGGATAACACCCTACCTTACTCAAATCATAGGGTAGCTTTTCCTGACTGTCGTGAGCTTTTGGTCATCATAGTGGAATAGGACATTTCGAGATAATGCCCTACCGCACTCCAATCATCGACCAGCTTTCGACACACCCATTTATTTATTATTAACTCGACTTTTTCAAAAACATTAGTTACGTTTCACTTATCACATTCAAACCTTCAGATATTCACAGTGCACGTTCTGAACTTAGGTGTTACTTCACTATTACTATTAAGACCAAATCTCTCTAAGATAAATCACTAAAATAGTGAAAGGATACAGTTCAAAATTTTTGCTTCAATATCAAAGGCTTTCGTGAGTGTGAAACGAATACTATCTCAAGTTAGTAAAAACATGCTATAATTATCTCTCAAAGTCACATAAAATCATTGTCAGGAAACTACAACTAGCAAGCCATTCGTTTCAATTACATGCTCAAGATTTACAATTATCCAAGTTTACTTTGAAAAATTTTAAAATTGTCGAGAAAATCACATTTACTCATTCTCAGAAGATATAGCATGATAACATAGCATACCCAATTTAGACACCCCCCCACACTTAAATCACATTATGTCCTCAGAATGTGCAAATAAAAGAAAAGAATACTTAGCTGGTTTCAAAGTGGTTGTCGGGCTGTAGGTTGACAGAGGTCCGGCAGTAGCATGAATGAACCGATGCAGCTCGTATCACGAACAGACAACACTAAAAGTGATAACTGGCAAAAACCGCTCAACAATATCTGCAACACTCGACATAGCATATAATCTCGGGGTACAAGGGGTATATGAGTAAACATGAATGCACACAGAAATGGGCAAATAAAGCATTCACAAATAGGACAGGGATAACCAACACACAAATCACCATGGTTTTATTTCTAATGGCCTAAAAACTTAACTAAAAGTAACTTAAAAGACTAGGCTGCCTCCTAGTAGCGCTTCTTTTATGTCATTAGCTTGACAGAGATTTCAAAGTCAACCCGGATCGGGCCACTTCGGTTTGATCAGGGCCACCTCTTCATCGGAATTAGAATGAAGGACATGGGTGTGGCCGCAACAGCAACAAGTCAAGTGTTCTACTAAGTGTTTGAACTTAACTCGCCAGATAGCACTGACTTTCTTCTTCGTGTTGTAGCTTAATTGTGGCACTAGCTTACTGATAGGTGCAGGAGGCGTGGTAGAAGCATCTTTAAGGCTGAGGGCAATAATGTCATCATCCGAAGTAAAGAAATCGGATGGGATCTCATCACAAATCAGCACATAAGTCATGTCAACCAACTTTTGAAAGTATAGGACTTCGGGTGCTTCATAAGGTCGTCCGAAATACTTTTTCAATCGATGACCGTTCACTTTAAAAGGTTGACCGATGTACCCTTTCAAGGAAATTGCTCCACCCGGATGAACTTCGACAATTTCAAAGGGTCCGGACCATCCGGACTTAAGCTTGCCGGAAACGGATGTAATCCGGTGTTGTAAAGCAAAGCCATCTCTCCTACCTTGAAATCTCTATCTTTTATCTTTGCATCGTGGAGCGCCTTCGTTCTTTCTTTGCTCAGCTTGGCGTTCTCGTAGGCCCCGAGTCCGAATTCATCGAGCTCATGTAGTTGCAATAATCTTTTCTCCCCACGAGTTGGCTATCGAAGTTTAAGAATTTAATAGCCCGATAAGCTCGTGCTCCACTGACCGGTAGATGGCAAGCCTTGCCATAGACCATTTGGAATGGTGACGTCCCCATAGGGGTCTTGAACGCGGTGCGATAAGCCCAAAGTGCGTCGTCCAACTTCAGACTCCAGTTGGATCTATTTGAATTTACCGTTTTCTCCAAAATCCGCTTTAGACTTCTGTTGCTTACCTCGACTTGGCCACTGGTTTTGGGGTGGTATGGTGTACCAATTCTATGTTTGACACCATATTTCTCAAGAATTTTATCAAGCGGCGCGTTACAGAAATGCGAACCTTCATCACTGATAAGGGCTCTAGGACAGCCAAATCTAGTAAAGATATTCTTTTGCAAGAATTTTTTTACAACTTTGTGATCATTGGTTTGGGTGGCTATGGCCTCTACCCACTTGGACACGTAGTCCACACAAACCAGAATATATTTGTTAGAGCATGATGATGGGAACGGTCCCATAAAATCAATGCCCCAGACGTCGAAAACTTCACATTCCAAGATAGGCCTCAAAGGCATCTCCATCCTATTACCGAGTCTCCCTACTCTTTGGCATCTATCACGCCTTTGCAAAAGGCTTCAAAGATCTTTAAACAAGGTAGGCCAAAAAACCAAATTGAAGGATTTTTGTGACTGTCTTAGGTGCTCCGTAGTGCCCACCAGCGGGACCACTATGACATTGCTCTAGAATATCCAATTGTTCATGCTCCGGAACGCACCTTCTAAACAACCCGTCCTTGCAGACCTTGAACAAATAAGGATCCTCCCATACGAGATATTTTAAGTCGCTGAAAAATTTCTTCTTTTCCTGATACGTCATCTCTTCTAAATGCCCACTTGCTAAGTAGTTAACGTAATCAGCGTACCACGGCCTAACTGTATTAAGCTTCATCAATTGCTCTATAGGAAAGTCAATGCTTATCTCCTTAGGGGCTTCGCCACCCTCGTTTACTAGGCGAGATAAGTGGTCAGCTACAACATTATCACTACCCTTCTTGTCCTTAATTTCGAGGTCAAATTCCTGTAGTATCAGAATCCATCTGAGTAACCTTGGTTTAGCGTCTGCTTTGCCCATAAGGTAGCGTAGTCTTTGCGTGATCCGTCCACACCACCACTTTGGACCCTAAAAGATAACTTCGAATTTGTCAATAGCAAAAACGACGCCAAGAATTCCTTCTCGGTAGTGGCGTAATTGCATTGAGCCGGGTTCAAAGTGCGGCTAGCATAGTAAATCGGCCTGAACTTTTTATCAATTCTCTCGCCCTAACCGCGCCCACCGCGTAGTTAGAGGCATCGCACATTAGTTCAAAAGGTTTAGTCCAGTCGGGCGCGATTAAAATGGGGGCACTGATTAGCTTATCCTTTAAGCTATTAAAAGCTTTCTTACACCCATCATAAAACAAAAACTCCACTTCCTCTTTCAGCAGGTTGGATAACGGCTTTGCTATCGTCGAAAAGTCTTTAATGAAACGCCGATAGAAGCCCACATGTCCCAGAAATCCTCGTACCTCCTTCACTGTCTTCGGGTACGACATTCTCTCAATGGCTTCTACCTTAGCCTTATCCACCTGAATACCATCACTGGACACCTTGTGTCCCAAAACAATCCCTTCTTCGACTAGAAAATGGCACTTTTCCCAGTTAAGCACCAGATTTTTCTCAACACAACGTTGGAGCACCATATCTAGGTTCTTAAAGATTTCATCAAAGTTGTCTCCATAGGCGAGAGAAGTCATCCATGAAGACTTCCATACATTTCTCCATTAGTCCATCAAAAATGGCCAACATGCACCGTTGAAAATTCGCGGGTGCATTGCATAAGCCGAATGGCATTCTGCGAAAGGCAAAAGTGCCTGATGGACACGTAAACGTAGTCTTTTCCTGGTCATTAGGGTCGATGGCTATCTGGAAATACCCAGAATATCCATCGAGGAAACAATAATACTTATGACCACTCAGTCTTTCTAGAAGTTGGTCAATGAAGGGCAGGGGGAAATGATCCTTAGCGGTGACTTCATTTAACCTGCGATAATCAATGCAAACTCTATAGCCAGTCACAAGGCGTAAGGCAACTTCTTCCCCTTTTTCGTTCTTTTCCACGGTAATGCCTCCCTTCTTTGGCACAACTTGAGTAGGGCTGACCCACTCACTATCAGCTATGGCATAAATAATTCCCATGTCAAGCCATTTGATAATCTCCTTTTTGACAACCTCCTGCATGTGCGGATTCAGCCTCCTTTGAGGTTGTCTGACCTTTTTCGCTCCTTCCTCAGTTCGAATCTTATGCATGCACACGTCTGGGATGATTTCTCTGATATCGCCCACCTGCCATCTGAACGCGAGGATATGTTTCTCAAGCACTTTAATTAATTCTGCTTCCTGCTCCGGCTCGAGTTTAGACGAGATGATCAAGGGCAACTTATCACCGTCTTTAAGGAAGATGTATTTTAGATGCTGCGGTAGTGGTTTCAACTCTAAGTCGGCTGGTGGTTGCTCGATACTAGATTTTAAGGGACCACCTTCTTCCTTGTGAGCTTGGACCGGTTGACTGAAAAACACCTCATCTTCCTGAGGTGTAACCCCAGAAAGGTATTGAATGACATCATCTAGAGGAATCTTCCTGTCAGCTTCCGTTTTTTCTTTCTTATGCTTAACCATCTTCTTAAGTTCTTCTTCTTCAAGCTCTTCTGCAAGCTGCTCCCAATCATTCAACTCCCAATTGGTAGTTTCTTTCCAGAAATCTATTTCGTCCCAACTACCCATTAAAACTTCCTCCTCTGCAAGGTTAAAGTCTGGCTGGTTGAGCTCTTTCAAATCATCGCTGCTCATCCCTGGAATGTCCCAGATTTTCTGTTCACTCATAGGCTCAGTGTGCGCAGGTTGTTGAGACAACTCAACATTGATTACGGCCCGTGGACAGTTATTTCCTTCTTCGTGAATTATAACATTCAGGGCTCCTATCTCTGTGAGCTCTTCATCAGGGTCGGATTCATCTCCATAAATTGCTTCAATGAATGAAATCTCCTGGCTCGAGGCTTCCGCAGAATTTTTTTTCTCGCTCGAGTGTAACGGAGGTGTCCTCTACTCTCGAGTGATTTGGCCGGTTGGAAGTCAATGGTGGAGGCAGAAGTGTTTAAGAAAGGCCGGCCCAGAATCAGGGGCATCTCCTTGTCAGACTGGTAATCCAGTATGACCCAGTCTGTTGGAAAAACTAAATGTTTAACATGGATAAGGACGTTTTTAACACAACCAGCTGCTAAGCGGCTAGATCGGTCCACTAACTGAAGAGAGACGGGACGCTCCTTAGCCTTTTGTCCAACCCGAGACTCTTGCAGACGTTCAATGGCATCACATTGACAGAGGCCCCTGATTCGCATAAGACATTGTGGAACGTGTGGCCTTCAATCATGCAAGAGATTGAAGGTTGTCCGGGGTCACCTCGTTTGATTGCAACGCTTTGTGAAACCGTTGAACATTCTTCTCTTAGCACCTCTTCTGCCAGTCCCTTTAGCTTCTTCTTACTTCCACGTGCATCCTTAAGATACTTAGAGCATTTAGGCATCTCAGTTAATACCTCAGCAAGTGGCATAGTGACCATAGTCTCTCTAAGCATATTTCTCACTCCGTCATACTGTTTGTCAGAGTTCAGGATATTCTCTTTCTTCTTTGGTGGATAAGGAAGGGTTTCCGAATGATTGATTATAGTTCGACTTTTAATGGCTTCGTCCTCCTTGTCCTTCCACCTGACAAACTTCTCAGTTTTCTTTTTAGTCAAGTGTTCAGCTACCTGACTTCTCTTCTCAGCATCCTCATCACTATCCCCCGAAGAATCATCATCATTCAGCTCTTCCTCACTGTTGCTTACTTTGGCATTTAACTTCTGATTGCCCCCTCCTGAACTTATGGCGTCAGGAGGGGCTACTCGTTTCCCGACATCTTTTCGGGTCCAGCTTGTCTTACCGCTTCTGAGGGTGACTGCATTCAACTCCTCCTCTCCATACTCCCACTGAGGTGTGATGGCAGTGCAAGCATTGATATCTGCCTTAGGGTTTTTATCTGTATAACTAGGCAGTCTTCCTTGAGGTCTGCTTGCTTGTTGATCAGCCATCTGACCAATCTGTCTCTCCATCGTTTTTTGACCGGTGGCTAGTGTTTTCACCATGTCTACTAGCTCATCAAATTTCTTCTGAGAGACATAGGTGGGCTGTTCATTTTGCGTTTGAGCCCAGTTGCCTTGGGGTCTTTGGTTATTGGATGCACCAGGTGGTGTATAATAACTATTTCGCGGGTTTCCCAAAAGTTGCGGTTTTGAGTTTGACTCGATTGACCAGAATTTTGACTGAAGCCTCTGAAAGGTTGATTCTGGTTCTCCATGACATGCACTTCCTCATTCATCATTTTCCCGGCCTGTATGCCCGAGTGGTTCACATCTGCTGGCCCTTCTTGCCGCTTCATTTGCATGTTGGCTAGTTGTTTGTTCATTATTTCCATTTGAGCAACTAGCATTTTTGTTTCCGAGTTACTTTCGGCGGCCTCCTTTTTGCTTACACTAACATGGGTCTTCTTTTGAGTAGCCCACATGTTATTCTTAGCTATTTTTTCTGCTACCCTGTACGCAGCATCATCTCCTCCTCCTAAAAACGATCCATGAGCTGTGGAATCTAAGTAATCTCTATTGGGTTGAGTAACACCCTGATAGAATAATTCTAGAAGTTCATGTCGAGTGTATCCATGGTTAGGGCACTTCCTCATTAACAAATTTAACCTCTCCCATGCCTTTCCCACACTCTCTCCTTCTAATTGCTCGAAAGTGGCTATATCTCGTTTACGGTCCATTATCATTCCAGGTGAAACGAATTTCAGAGCAAAGGCTCTTTTAACATCAGCCCAGTTATGAAGACAGTGATGGGGTAAGGACTTAAACCATCGATTTGCTTCACCCTCAAAGCAAACGGGAAAAGTTTCAATTTAACAACTTCGTAGGAACGCCGGGGTAGTGACATGCTTCACATATTTGCACAAAAGTAGACAAGAAGTCATGTGGGTCTTCTGCGAAGGTGCCATGGAATGAACTATTTTGGACCATCCCCACAACTCCATTCTTAAGATCAAAATGCGGTCCTCCCATCTCTCGGAGGCCGAATTGGTCTATGCCCTTCCAAGAAGTCTTGATCAAGATATGGCGCATAAGGGTCTTGTTGCACAACGGATGCACGACCACACTGGGTCGTTGTCTTTGTTGAACATTCCGAGGTTGTTGTTGCATCTGCCGGTTTATCCGGGCTTGCTTCTTGTTGTTGGTTCCGCAACATTTGCATCGAATTTGGTTTAATTGAGCGGGATCTTGGTTATTATTCCTTGGTTCTCCGGTTCGTCATCACTAGAACCGTGTTCGCTCATCTTGTCGAACTTTGAAATAATCTTCTTCGACAATGTCTCGCTCGGAGTTCGGGGTTAAAGATAAGATTTCCCTTCTTACTCCTGGTTTGCATAAACCAGAGAAGCAGAACAGGAAGAAATCAACCTTAGGGTTGATGAGAGGGGAATGTAGAGATGAGTAGAGGCTTAGAGGTTTAGAAAGAGAGAAGAGAGAGAAGAGACTGAAAAGTGAAATTTTTAGAGACTGAACTGGCGTTCAGTGTAAGTGGACGCTAGTTCAGAGAGGATTGAGGAAGTGAACGCTCGTTCAGAAGACAGATGGGGGGTAGACGGGCGTTTAAAGTCTGGACGAGCGTTTGGTACTTCAGGCGCTCGTCTGATCAGCTTAAACGATGCAGAGAGAAAATTTTTAGAACGGTACGGGCGTGGAAAGGATGGACGCCCGTTTAACGCTCGTTCGTGAAAGTTTTTATTAACTCTAAAGTTTTTATAATGTTTAAACTAAAACCTACAAATAAAAGAAAAATAAAGTTGCTAACATAAAAACCTAGACTAATAAAAAAAAAAAAAAGATCCAAGGCTACCTAAAAAAATCTAAAACGTGAACAATAACATAAATAAAAAAAAAACTATGATAAATCAAATCTATGAAATCTAAAATCTAAGGTAAATCTAAAACACGAAAATTAGAACTAAAAGGCAAATACGAAAAATAATAAAGAGAAAGGAAAACTTATCAAAAATCTAAAATCTATAATCTAGACTAAGATAAAAAATAAAAACGTAACTATTAGATTATCACCTAAAAAAAAAAAAAATAGTATCGATACAAAAATTGCACCTATAAGAATCCGACAACCGTCACCGACTCCCCGGCAACGGCGCCAAAAACTTGTTCGGTAAAAACTCGTTTTAAATTTATAATTACCGGAACACCCCAAGTGCAAGGCTCGTAGTAAAGGTGTTGCCGGGTCGTCCTAAGGGAGTGGAATGTTTATCGGATCAAGGAACAATTATTCTATCGATTATGTCACGACTATTAACTACAACTAGGGTTTAAACTAATTAAACTACAAAAAAAAAACAATGAACAGTAATTAAGATGATGAACAGTACGATGAACAGTAACTTGGAACAGATTTTTGCAGAAAAAATAACAATTAACATCTAGGGTTCCTAAAACAACTAAGCGTAGCAATCAAATTGATACGAACTATTCGATTTATCAAGTAATTAAAAGGAAACGGCAAGGCAACGGGAATCCACCAATCAACCAACCCAACCCCAACTAGATGGCAAGTTAAAGATACGATTTTTAGTAATGATCTATCGCGAATTCGATTAAATTCCTTTAAACAAATTCTAGGGTTTCGTTTTCTTTCTTAAGCAAAACTAAACGGCATGCAAAACAAGATCATGAGATCGTCTCCAAAACTCGACTCAATTAATTATAAACGATCTCTCGAATTACAACTAATTGCATCAATTGAAAGACTAAGGTTTGAACAATATTCCCATACAAATTCAAAGCATAAAAGTAGTTTCATCGATCTTTCGATTCAAATAAAACATAAACAATAAAGAACAATATCCAATTGATGAAAAACTGTAACTTTTACTCACTAAACATGTAGCTAAAAATCGTCTAGTTGGTGTTGATGTTGATCGGTTTCATCCGTTGTCCCACCGCGATGTGCTTAGCCAACAATCATGTTGATGATCATTGGGATGGAGAGATTCATCTTTGAATGATGCGGCTGCTAGGGCTTTTTGTATAAAAAGTGAATAGTTGATGTCCCCCTTAGGGTTTCCTGCTGCTATGTATTTATAGAGTTGGGAGGCGGCTGAGGCAATTACTGAATGTCGGCTGCTACAGTAACTAGGTTGGACGCCCGTCCACCGGCCGGACGCCGCCCGGCGGCTTGGGATGGAGCATGGACGTTAGTTCATGCTGAAACCGAACATCCTGTACCCAAATCTCGCTCATGGACGCTAGTTTAAAATCTTGGACGTCCGTCCAAGTGAAATTCTGAAGACTCTGTATTCGAAACTTGCATGGGACGCTCGTCTTCCTCCATGGACGTCCGTCCGCTTTGGACTGAGCATTGGACGCCAGTCTGCTTGCTTCAGAGTCACGTTTAATGGACAGATGCAACAATTCAGCAATGCATCTCTTCATTCAACCTAAATTCGCATTGTTTTCCTTCCAAGTTTCAGCTTTATCCTTCTCTTCCATGCAAACCATCAATGTAACATCATCTAATCCTCCTTCATGCCATGCAATCATGCCTACAAGACGATCAAAAGCATGCAAAATGTAGAAACCTATATATAGATAGATAATCGTCGATAAAAACACGTAATACGGTCGATTTTGCAATTAACTGAATTATCAACCCATTCTCTAAATTTATCCTTTTAGCAATGTGATTTCCTATAAAAAACACTAAAACACGGGAACTATTGTTATGAAATATTGCGATATAAATCATAGAATTCACCGAGAACATCCACCTAGACCAATTCTTCCATCTCGTCTCTTCTACTATCTTCCCAGAATTCTTTCATTTTTCCACACAAAAATAGATGCAAGGGAGAGGAGTGTGAAGAACATAGTTTCACAATTTGTTAAACAAGAAAAAAAAAAAAAAGCTACAACCCGAACAGATGGAGAGATCTGAAGACAAAATGCTTGAGATTGAAGACGAACCCCAAGTGAAGAGATCTGGGCAGTAAGAAGTTTTGTTTACAATGAATTCCTTCAAACTTCTTCTCTCACCATTCAGAGGTTGTTGTTTCATTTTGTTGAATTTTAGGAAAGTTAGTAGCTTTCTGTACTGAATTGATTTTCTGATTTATTTCATCGTTGAAGAACACGGTGATTTTTTTAGAAGCTAAACAAAATTAAAATTTGATTTGGCCTATAATGGAGGTAGGAGATTCTTTCACAGCAGAAGAAAAAAAATTGACTTGGGTTGAGTAGAAGCCATTACCCGGTTTCTTCACTCATGTCATCTAAAATAATTCATTTTTAACGACCCATTTTCTTCCTCTAAATTCTCGACCCACTTCTCCCTTCACTTCCATAAATAGATGTAGTAGCTGACTCCCTCACTAAAAGGACATCTATCCAAAAGCCATTACATCACCATTTCACAATTCATCTTCAAGTCTTCTAATTTAATTATATCAAAAATATTTTATTAGTGGGCCAACTCACTTATGGAAGTTTTTTTTTTGAGAATTACAACTACAACTCCTCTCAAGCAATTATTTTTCATTCCCGCCTACGCAGCCACAAAGATACTGCCGGTGAGTAAGCACCCATAACCAAAGGACAAGTAGCACCCATCACCAAAATTTTCTTACCTTGTTTGATTAAGGGCTACAATGTAATAAGATTTGATGAAACTTAATATTTATTTTACAAAGACAATATAATCTTATTATTGATTACAATACGTCACATATAACTATACAACACCTGACGAAGCCACGATTAAAAAGACAAGGTTCAAACGACCAGCCTTTCATACTCATATGCAAAACAAACTAACTTATGACTAACAACATTTTCCTCCCTATTTACATGATAAAAATAGATATTGGGATTCTTATCGGCTAGAGCCCAAATATCTTGAAGAATTACTTATATATCCCGACTAGTTGCTTCTCTTTTGTTTATAGAGCACCCGAAGTAAGGCACATCTGCTGGATTTCTTTCTTCATTAATTGACATTAGGGCATCCCTAATGGTCAGTGCCTTTGCACCGAACGAAGATGGAGCCCTCTCGATTCTTTTCCATTTTCAAACATACATACGATCTTCCTTGATTATAACAAAATCCACCATAACTCCGATTAAGGTTTCAGGCAAGCCGTTGAAACATTGACCCAATGGTAATTACTGTGACTCAAAACCCGGAGTATCCGGGGTTCAAGTGTGCATATATCTCGTTTTTTAAAAGAAAAAGAAAAAGAAAAAAAAAGGGTCTCAGGCAGCATCTACGAAACAACGATTTGAAAAATGATTTGCATAAGTAACCATATTAAAGTGTTGAGTAATGAACCCTCATTACCCCTTGGATGAATTGAATCATAGTATTTGTTATCGAACTCGAGCATAACAGAATCGAACTCGAGCATAACGGAGCGAACTCGAGCATGATTAATATGTTATCGAACCGATCTCGAGCAAAATTTTTCTTGTACGAGTGATCTCGAGCTGAGTTCAAGTATTATTATTTTTCAAGGGTTGTTCGACTCGTTAAGTATATACTTAATTCAGATCGGATCGTTTACGCCCGTAAAAAAAAAAAGTTTGTTGGCAAAAAAAAAAAAAAAAAAAAAAAAAAAAGGAAATACCTCCTCTTCAGCACAGTGCACTTTTTCTGCGAGAGCCAGAGGTTTAAGCATAAACCCTAAACCCCCCTACCATTCCAACCGAAATCCACTTATTCCGTCACTTGTCTCTTGTATATCATCCTTGAATATGTATCGAATTGTCGCAGCAATTTCTTCAGCAGCGGGCAGGTTTTGTTTCCATTTGATCTCTGTTCTCATTTATTGAAATTGTTATATGAAACACAATTAACTAACAAATTTTATATTTTGATGATCGGTTGCCGAACTCACCAGGTCCTCTGCTTGCAAAAAATTGGTATGTATTCATTTTCTAATTCATACTATTCTTCTGCAAATTAGCTATCTGCATCAATTGTTCTGTTCTGCACACTACTTAATTTTAATGCTTCCTTGATATTAGATTTGTACGAAAGCAGCAAACTTGCTTAATTTTAATGTTCCCGGACTAGATTTTTGAGTTTAATTATCTCGTCTTTGGTGGAAGTTGTGTAGCAGGGTTATCTCTAGCAGAAACTATGTTGCCAAGGATATCAGTTTTGGGATATCTGCCCGGGCAGCTATGTTACAGGGTGTCAGCGAGCTTGCAGAAGCTGTCAAAGTCACTATGGGTCCAAAGGTAAATATTATCTTGTTCTTTTAGCTTTCTTGTCTATTGTAACGCCCCGTTCCCGGACACCGAGTCCTTATCCGGAAAAGGAACGTTCGGCACGTATAAAATAAAAGTAAATTCATTTTATACGTAAGCCTCTACTATGTCGTATCAAATGAAAGCAAAACGGAAGCAAAACTCGGGTATATTTTTTTTCAACGTCTAAGAATAGAAACAAGAAATTCTAAAGATAGAAATGTAAATTATTACATTGGAAAAGTACGAAAACCCAAAAGACAGTACGTAGCAACCAAAAGAAACCAACAATCTACCTCGAATCATTACAAGAGCCACCAAAGAAAAACAAGAAAGAAACATTCTTGAAACTTCAACGAGCGCCTTCACACGTCGTCGTCAAAACTCTCCTCGAACACCCGTTCGTCTTCTCACCCCCACACATAAAAGAAAATGCATTCGAGGTAAGTACAATGTACTCAGCAAGAAAGAGAAGCTATGAAACCAAAAGAAATTATAAGGAAAGATATTTAAGTCGTTTATTTGGTTATAAGAGACCGACTCAATCTAGGGTTCACTTCATGCTCATCAACATGTTGTGACTAATTGTTTCTAACTTAACCTATCTATGTTACAACCGCACTCAAGGGCACTACGCGCATCCCCTCAGCAGAGTCCCTCTGTACTTAGGGTCTTTGACCTACAGAGTTCTTCTACCTTGGGAACACTCTTTTGCAACATATTAGTGGATCACACCAATATCCACGAAGTCTAGAAAAGGTAGACTCCGATAGCACGCACACCTCGGCGAGTCCCTCCGTACTTAGTGGTCTTTTTGACCTACGAAGTTCTTCCACCTTCGAGGTAGCACATGCATCGCGATTTAGCTCGGTGCCTAGCCAAGAGAGACATGTTGTTTAATCTTTTACTAGTCACATACGTTGTTTATTAGGTTATTAGCTAGCCAACCTAAGTATTTTCAAGTATTCTCCCTCACACAACTACTCTCTTCTTAGACCACTAGACACGGACAAGTCCTAGCACATACACAGCCAATGATGAACCCTAATTCATCAAAGCACAAGCCTATCATGCTCTTCCGACGGATCCGAACTTCAACTCCCTTTAAGAGTACATTCGGTGTTTTAACTGAACGAATCAGAAGCTCAATTCAGGCTTGTCTAAGTTTATACCATTTTAACATATCATGTATAAAGGTTTCATAAAGATAAATCATGTTTATAAGGTCGAACAACAACCCACAAGGAAACAAAGGACAAAACCAAACTAGACGCCCGTTTTAAGGCATGGACGCCCGTCGAACATTACGGACGCCCGTCCAAAAGGCCCGACGCCCGTCCACCTAAAAAAAGATTAATCCCGAATGTAAATTAGCACCTCGGACGCCCGTCCGGATAAGCCGACGCCCGTCCGAGATTCGACGAAGCGGACGCCCGTCCGAGAACCGGACGCCCGTCCACCCGGGTTCGACCAAAACCCTAACTTCATCATCATGCGATTACCGGATCGTATTTCAACTAAAAACCAAAGAAAAAACAAGACACGAAACACAAAGAAACTTATATCTAAACATGCCATGATACTTATAGACAAAACTCAAACCATCAACACATCATTCTAGCACCAACTACAACCTACATTTGCATCTAACCTTATAAAAGCAAGGAGATCATAGGATTTATTTTCCTTACCTTAAAACAGCCCGAAAAAGCGAACCAAAACCAAAGAAAAGACGCAACTTTGGCAACCAAACTCGGTATCCAAACGTAGTCCTCTTCTCAACGATTCCAAAACTTGATTCCGATGCGCAAACGGTTAACTCCTTCTCTCGAAAATGAGAAAACTCTTGTCTCTCCCTCTTTTCTCTCTCACAAACCGCGAGGATGGGTTTAGGGTGTTTCAAATCCCGATTTGTGATTAACAAAGGGGTTAGGTCATTGTTATTATCCGTTTAAATACCTACTCCCAAAACTTAGGCTTTTCCTTATATGCCCCTTTTATTAAAAAAAAACTGATCTTTCCTTTATTTATATATATACATAACTCGAAGATACATATATATAAAACACCGAATTATTTAACTCCGAATAAAAAGAAAGCGAATCCAATATTTCGTTTTCGCAAAAAGACACGTCTGCCCTTTCCCGAAAATCGGAATATTACATCTATGCAATAATCAAATCTTGGGCTAAGCATTGAATGGAAATTCAAGCATGCAATATTTTGCGTTCGATTTGTCTTGGATAACCATAATGATTCATGAAGTGGATAGAGAGAATGTCTGTAGCCACTGGAATATATGATTCTTTTAAAACGTTCTTCGGTTAACTTATCCATTCTTCTTCCCTTAATCCTTTTTATAGGGGCGTAATGTGATTATTGAGAAAAGTCATGGAAATCCTGCTGTTACAAAAGACGGTGTTACTGTAGCCAAGAGTATCACGTTCAAGGATAAGGCTAAAAACATTGGGGCTGAACTTGTGAAGCAAGTCGCAAATGCTACTAATACTAAAGCAGGAGATGGTAATGTCTAAACCCTGTGCTAGGATTACAATGTAACTGTTTTATAACGTGTAAATAGTTTAGCCAGACATATATGCTTTCAAGGACTTATTTTTCTTTCCTACCTACGTGCTGAGGACAAAAATGATGTAAAGCTGTATTATTGGATTGGATTTACAATAAGAAATCTGGCTATTTGAATCCAGCAAGTTTCGGCTAAAAAAAAAAAAAGAATCCAGCAAGTTACATATCATTGGCGACTAATACCGGAGCATTTGGATATAAAGGGGTTTAATTATAGTGTATTTGTTTCTCTTTCATTTTTGTGTTTGCTTAGAAGTCTATAATCAGTTCCCAACCATTTCAAGTGGACTCATTTGTTTGTGTCAATTCGTGCAACATTCCTCGATCATCTCTGTTCTGGCCACAGGTACTACTTGTGCTACTGTCTTGAGTCAGGCAATCTTCACTGAAGGTTGCAAATCATTGGCTGCTGGAGTGAATGTAATGGATTTGCGTACTGGTATCACAATGGCTGTGAATGCAGTTGTTGAGGACTTGAAGAGTAGAGCGTTGATGATTAGCACACCGGAAGAAATCACTCAGGTATTGGCAATAAATGTTATATTAGGAATTCATTTTCTTGTGCCATATTATATGTCATATTAGAAAACTGATGGGTAGTGATTGATTTGTATATCCTCATTCTTTAATTTATTAGTTGTCACACCAGCACATGTTGTCTCTGCTACAGCAACTACCAAAAAAAGACTAATACCATTTTAGCTGTGTGTTAACTCTGGTACAGCATGTCTACTTTTGGAGAAATTTTATGGTACAACGGTTGTAACATGATTATACCAAGTGACATGCTTTATAACACTTTTATTCTCTTTCACCACACACACCCCTACTATGTGAAAGAGAATAAAAATGTGTGGTTATAAAGCATGCCACTTGGTTTAACCATGTTACAACCATTGTGTCTATGTGCGTACAAGCTAACACATGAAGGGGTGAGTTAAGATATCTAGGAATAAAGTACACTTCTCCAGTTCTCCCTAACAACATAAGCTTTTAGATGAGGTGATACTTCAACATTGTTAAGGTGATCGCCTTGGAGACGCCTGAGCGAGAGGCGAGGTGGCGTCACTTTCTGATCGTTTTTTTCTCGCCTCGAATGAAGATAAGTGTAATAATTAAAGCAACGAGAGAGAATTCCTGTTATTAGAATAGAAAGCTCATTAATTGTTAGTATACTAGATCATCTCCTTTATAGATGAGAAGAGGTAGCCAAACGGCTACAAAAGGTACAGTGACCACTGTTCCAACGGTTAGTTGGACAATGGGACACTTATGAAAACCAAGGAAAAAAGAGGGGAAAACAGCCCTCTAATTAGGACTTTTAAGGGATTAATTAAGGACTAAACAAGGGATAAAAAAGGCTTATGATAGAGTATTAAAAGAGACTAAAACATGTATTCTAACACTCCCCTTAAGCTGGTGAATGAATATCTATCATTCCTAGCTTGAAAGTTGATGAAAGTGATCTTGACTAGGCCAGAATCCAACTTGTTTTTGATGAAATGTCTATCAACTTCCACATGTTTAGTCATGTCATGCTGAACAAGATTATGAGAAATATCAATGGCAGATTGGATTGTCACAATTTATAACCATATGAGGTGCTATGTTGATCTTGAGGTCATCTAGAACATTCTTCAGCCATAGAAGTTCACAAACACCAATAGCTAATGATCTAAATTCAGCTTTAGCACTAGATCTAGGGACCACCTCTTGTTTCTTGCTTCTCCATGCCATATGATTGCCAAACAGAAAGACACATTGACTAGAGGTGGATCTTCTATCATCAAGACGCCCTATATAGTCTGAGTCTGTATAAGCTGTCAGGGTCTGATCTTTCTCTTTTTGATTAAGATTCCCTTGCCTAGACAACTCTTTAGGTAATAAACAATTATCTTAGCAGCTTTTTGATGACATCTTTTAGGATTATGCATGTATCTACTCACAACATTAACTGCATAGAAATATTTGGCCTTATCTGGGATCGATAAATGAGTATTCCCACCAATCTTTGATAGGATTGCTTGTCCAATGGTTCATCTTCAGGGGCATTGTTCAAACCATGGTTGGGCTCAATAGGATTGTCAATAGGTTTACAATCTGTTTTCTCACAATATTTAAGAAGATCCAAGATGTATTTCTGTTGGCTAATGAAGATCCCAACTTTAGAGTACAGTACCTCAATGCATAGGAAGTATTTCAACATCCCAAATTCCTTTATATCAAACTCCTTGCACAAAAAGGATTTCAACAGAATGTTGCTATTAGTGTCATTTCCAGTGATGATGATACCATCAACATACACCAGAAGGATTGTCAATAGGTTTACACTCTGTTTTCTCACAATCTTTAAGAAGATCCAAGATGTATTTCTGTTGGCTAATGAAGATCCCAACTTTTAAGTACAATACCTCCATGCATAGGGAGTATTTCAACTTCCCAAATTCCTTTATAGTTTATATCAAACTCCTTGCACAAAAAGGATTTCAACAGAATGTTGCTATCAGTGTTATTTCCAATGATGATGATATCATCAACATTCACCAGAACAATGGCCACATTCATACTTGTCAAAGCGTAAAGCGTTGGCGAAGCGCCGAGGGGAGAAAAAGCGTAAGCGGCGCTTAAGCGCCAAAAAGCGGCGCTTTTCACAAAAAAACTTGCAAACCACAAAAAAATGTTTTTTAATTAAAAACTAACAAAAAACAAATAAATCATGTATAAGCAATATTATACTTTGATAAAACACTATAATCAACAATTAAAACATCAAAAAGACTTAATAATCAACATCAAGGACACACAATGTCACAAACAAAAAGAAGTCTACGCAAAAACATAACATATCAAGATAATTTTTCTTATGAGTTACTTAGAGTACTAGTTAAGGACTTAGCCACTTAGGATGAAATATTACAAAACGTAACAAGATAAAGATAAGTTTCCTTAGGAGTTACCGAGTTACTTAGAGTTCTAGTTAGGACTTAGCCACTTAGGATGAAATATTACAAAACATAACAAGATAAGTTTCCTTGGGAGTTACTAGAGTACTAGTTAGGACTTAGCCACTTAAGATGAAATACTACAAAAGGTAATAACTAATAAGTGTTCAAATTCAATTATCCAAATCAAGCCCCTCATTCCCATTGCTCTCATCCCATGTTTCCCATCCTTCATCCTCCTCCTCATCATCCGAATCTTCTCCAATTTCAACCTCTTCATCCTCTTCGGTTTCGTCACCATCATCAAATTCCCCCTCACTTTCATCAACTAGTTGAAAATTGCCTCTTGAAGTTGATGATCGAGTATGTCTTCTCTCATTCACCCCACTAGCCTCTGCTAAAACATTCCATGTCAAATCACTACCATCATCATGAACGGGTAGATCACCGGCATCTTGTATATATCAAACTCTCCATCCTTCCAAGTGTCCATTCATTGTTGATATCATCAACGTCCTTCAAGTTCAAGAGAATAGGATCATTTTTCTTGGATTTAGCACGATCCTTGAGCTTTCGATTGTATTTCACGTACACTAAATCACGTAGCCTCTTGTGCTCAAGCCTAGTCCTTCTCTTTGAGTGTATCTGTTCCACAAAATTTTCAATGTTTGGAGTCTTTGGACACGCATATAAGTCAAAGAAAATATAATTATTTGCTAGTCAAAAGACTCAAAACTATTGTTGCTTACAAGCTCAAAAATACTCCAATTTCTTTCGCATCCCGAAGAACTTGTAGTGAGGCTAAGAATTTTAATTGCAAACTCCTTCAAATTTGGCGTGCTATTTCCAAATGTTCTCCACCAATCGGCTTAGATTTGAAAAAAAAAAGTTTGATTAGTCACTTAAAGTGTTATAAACACTTGCTAATAGTAATAGTCTGAAACTATGTTTTTAATTAAAGATTTAAAGAAGAAAAAAGTATTTACCGGGTGACATTTCATGTGTTGGATCATTTCTTGCATCAATGGCAAATTGATTTCCAAACAAACCCCTTGAAGTCTGATACTTCGACAACTCACTCATAAGGATCTTGCTTTGAGCTTCATTATTTGGTACCAATCTCTTCACGCAATTGAGAAATCCAGAGGTGACTTCTTCATCGGCCTCAACACTTGGATTGTGATAATAAAAGTGGGGATTTAGATAGTAACCCGCGGCATGCAAAGGGTGATGAAGTTGATTGTCCCACCTATTATCAATAATCTTTAACACTTCCTCACACTTTTTC
Source organism: Gentiana straminea (assembly GCA_036785695.1). Classification (NCBI taxonomy): domain Eukaryota; kingdom Viridiplantae; phylum Streptophyta; class Magnoliopsida; order Gentianales; family Gentianaceae; genus Gentiana; species Gentiana straminea. The sequence goes on along the minus strand of JAVUPR010000376.1, from coordinate 2,368,772 downwards.
TTGTTGGTTTCAAAGCTTTTTAAAATTGCTTCCTTTGCTCTATCCATGGCTTCATAAATGTAACCCATAGATGGCCTCATCTCATTATCCGCAATACGAAGCACCGCCACCAAAGGTCCCATCAACTTGAGGATGTATACCACATTATTCCAAAAGCTAGGAGTGAAAAAAGTTCGATTAGCTTCAATACCGGATGCATCCTTAGACCACCTATTATCTTTCCACATTGGTGACAAGAACATCCTTTTCAATTCACTTTGATGTTTATGTAGGCTCTTCAAAGTGAGGAATGTGGTAGCAAAATGCGTGGTGCCATACTTTGCTAGCACTTTTTTGTTAGTGTGCTCCCACATGATATGCAAAACACTAACATGGCGATAGATGAAACCAACAAAAGTAATCGCCTTAGAAATGGTGTTGCGGACAACAGAAATTTTCCCAATGTCCTCTAACATCAAATCAATGCAATGTGCTGCACATGGAGTCCAAAACAAATTTGGTCTCCTTTCCATTAGTAGCTTCCCTACAATATTAAAAATCAAATTAGACTATAATGCGATATTAATATGAAGATTCTAAAAATTATAAAGCATAGATGTTAAGGCATACCGGCTAACTTATAATTTGATCCGTTATCCGTTATTACTTGGATAACATTCTTCTCTCCAACTTTATCAACATACTTCTCAAGCAATTCACATATCAACTTGCCATCCTTAACCTTGTTTGATGCATCCTCAGAATCCAAAAACATTGACCCTTTGGAATTATTAGCCAAAAAATTTATCAATGTTCTATGACGTTTATCTTCCCAACCATCCGCCATGAGTGAACACCCATATTTTTCGGTTTCTTCCACATTCTCTTTCAACCTTTCTTCAATGATGGCAACCGCTTTTTTCAAAATAGGCACTCTTAATTCATGATAAGAAGGTGGCTTCATATTTGGCCCACTCTCACCTATAGCTTGAATCATTCTTTTGAAAACTTTCTAACTTGGCCAAATTAAATACCAATGCACCATCATAGAAAAAGTGACCAATCTCTTGACATGCCCGCTCTCTCAACTTAGGATTAACACAATCCATGATGCTTGTTTGCCTCATCTTCGGTGCATCATATGGTTTTCTTAGAATAAATTGGTCCATGGTGCCTTTCTTACTTCTGTCATGGATTTTATGCAATGAAAAACAACAAGTAATAAAATTTATAAATCCGGTATTCCCCAAGTGTAGGGATCGTAGTATAGCGATTAATACCGGAGTCGATCACAGGGAATCGGGGTATCTAGTTCATTAATTTTCCTAAGGTTGTTACTACTAAAACGAAACTAAAAACGATAAAATAAACTGGACAGAGGATTGTCAGTCCAAAGCCAGGAAGGATAAAAGCGATAATAAACAAATAAAACTATAAACGAGAAAAAACAATAAAAACGATGATCATGGTGATTAAACAATGAACAAACAATAATCCACCGTTCCCGCAACCCTCTATTTCCTCTCTAAAGTATCTTGTGATGATTTAATTAAGGTAGTGGTTCACCTCTCAAAAGTATGAATTCCTACTCTCGTAGATAATTCGCCTATCAATCTCTCATCTCTCGATATATAAGATTGACGCTATCAAAACAAGGTGTAAGATCTCTCAATCTAGCAACCTAGAAATCTAACCTATCAACTCTCGTTATGTCAAGGTTAAAAATCCCATCTTTCCTATGGTGATCTAAGGTTTACACCGATTATCATCATATGGTAAACATCAAATAGCAATTCATCTTTTGATATCGATTGCATAAACATATAATCATAGAAAAGATACAACTTTGAATTAAAATCACAACATAAACTCAGATTGGAAATAGAAAAACCTGATGGAAAAGATTCAAATCGTTTGAACATGTTCAGCCCCAAGCGTTGAGCATAAAGACAACAAAACGGAAATAAAAACAAGAAAAATCGCAACCCCAGCCTCCCCTAAGGGGGGTGGGGCCGCCTAGGGTTTTCTCCTAATGATTGTGTATCAATAGGTCTCAATAATGTTGTGAAAATCTGATGTTATTAGGGTTGGGGCGCAGCTGATATTTATAGGGTTTTAAGTCGGCCAGGGCTAAGTCGGCCGTGGACGCCCGTCTGGTCTTCCTGGACGCTCGTCCATTCTTCTGGACTTCCTTAAGACGTCCGTCCAGGCTGCGTCCAAACTCTGTGTATCAAATTTCCTCTCCTGGACGCCAATCCAGACTGGACGGGACTTGGACGCTCGTCCAATGTGATCCAAATTCGAAACCTTCAATTTTATCTCTTTTCTTCTAGCCAATTCCATCCTTATCTCTTTCTCATCAATTAAATCCGACTTGATCATCTTTTAATCCTCTTTTTGGTCGAAATTGTGTATCTACAATACATCAAACACATTGCAAAATGTAGTATCTTCCAAATCAATATAAAACCATCAATTTTACACATAAATCATACGATTTTGCAACTAACCTATTAAAAACATCACTTGCTCAATATTTCAATATAAAGCTCGATTCTTATGAGAAACATACAAATATGGAGGAAATCATTATAAAATATAACGGAATAAATCGTATAAAATCACCCTCAACAAATTCCACTTGCACCAACAGTTGGAGTTGGACAACTTCTTTTTCTTTGTCGATGCGATTCTCCAACTTCATCATCGTCAACCTCATAAAAGCATGCATCAAACTCCCCACGCCCTGCACTCGCTTGTTTTTTTTACTCTTCTTATTCATGGCTGCCAACACCTCTTCACGGACAGATTGTGGACATTTCGGACACTTTATAACCCCTTTATAATCGGTCCTCAACACCAACAAGATGTTGTTTTGCTCTAAAAATCCCTCCACTAGATGTGTGTCCACAATAATTACACACCAAAACAGTTTGATTGTCTGGGATTTTTGGTGAAAATGTTTCCATCCTATATCCGTTTTTGTGCTACTTTGACCATGAGAGCTAGACATTATATATTATTATAAAATCTGAAAGGAAAAACCGAAAAAGAAGAAGAATCAAGTCAATCAACAACAACAAGAAGAATCAACAGCAACAAGAAGAAGAATGAAAGGAGAGGAATCAATCAACAACAACAAACCGAAAAAAATACATCTTTTTACCATTTTAGAGATGAAAATTTCCAGAATAAATGAAAGGAAAAAAAAAAAAAAAAAGAAAGGAGAAGAAACACAAACCGAAAAAAATACATCTTGTTACCATTTTAGAGATAAAATTTCCAGAAAAAATGAAAGGAAAAAAAAAAAGAACTAAAGAAGAAAGGAGAAGAAACTTACCTGCTGTGGTCCATGGAAGGGAGGGAAATGAAAAAAAAATCTTGGTCTACAAAAGGTAAGGGTTTTGGGTGTAAAAGTAACATTGAAAGGACAAAAATACCCCTGATTTTATTAATTTTTACTGTCTGCCCGACAAAATGAAAAAGCGGTGCTTTTGGACGCTTCACGCTTCGGCGCTTAAGCGGCGCTTTTAGTATTAAGCGTACGCTTTTCTATTAGACACGCTTAAACATGAAATTGAAGCGTGGTTCCGCCGCTTACGCTTAAGCGGCGCTTTGACAAGTATGGCCACATTCCCACTTTTATTGTGTCTTATAAATAGTGTATCACCCTGTTTTTTTATACCAAATACTGATAATGGTTTGGGAAACATGCCAAACCAAGCTCTAGGTGATTGTTTAAGTCCATATAGAGCCTTGTTTAACTTACAAACTTTTTCTTTCTCAACTTTGAAGCCAGGAGGAACATCAATGAAGATAGTTTTCTCCAAATCTCCTTGGAGAAAGGCATTTTTAACGTCATATTGGTATAATTTCCAATCCAAATTGACTGCTAAAGATAAAAGAATCTTTACCGTGCTCATTTTTGCAACTGGGGCAAAAATCTTTAAGTAATCCACTCCACGAGTCTGAGTGTACCCTTTAGCAACAAGTCTTGCCTTATATCTCTCTAGGGTTCCATCTAATTTGTATTTAATAGTATGAACCCATCTACATCTCATTGTTTTGGTTCCCTTAGAAAGATACACTAGATCCCAAGTTTTATTTCTTTCCAATGCATTTATTTTCTCTCTCATAGCATTAGTCCAATTTTCATCTGATAAAGCTGCATTCAGATTCCTTGGAACAAAAACATTTAGCAGTCTTCTCATAAATTTTTTTTTTTTTTGTTTATGAGAAATCTTGTTATAAGACAAGAAATTTCTCATTGGATGTAAAGCGCATGATCTGGTACTTTTTCTTAGGGCAATATGAAGATCTTTTTCCAGTATAGGAATACTAGGACCCTCAGAAGTTAGAATGTTGGTCAACGTGAGTTGTTGATAATTCATCGTTAACAGATGATTGTTTGCTATTAGTGTTGTCCCCAAGAGAAGTAATAATTTTCATCTTGGCCCGATTCTTCTGGTATAAATGATGGGAGACTTTTCATAGGCTTTATCTTTCAAGTCCACTTTCTCCTCTTGTGGGGAATCAAATCTTTGTGAGTCAACCACATATTTTTGAGGGCTAATGAGTTATTCATGATTCTATGTATCCTCCCCTTATTTTCAGGGTCAAGATTTAGATTAAGAAGATATAGATCTTTGTCATTAGCAGAGGGAAAATTCTCCCCTTGACTCAGAGGTGTGCATGTGAAGTAAGAATTCCCCTCATAGAAAGTAACATCCTTGAATATAATGACTTTCTTAGTAGGCGGATGGTAACATTTGTAACCCTTTTGAGTGTAGTATCCAATAAAGACACATTTGATAGCCCTTGGGTCTAACTTTCCTATCTTAGGAAGATGAATGTGAGTAAACACTTCACTTCCAAACACCTTTGGATGAATTTCTTCAGTTTACAAAAAGTCTGGATAAAAATGTCTTAGAGCCTCAATATGGCTCTTTTTATGAAGATCTTTGGTAGGTAATCTGTTGATCAAATGAACAGCAGTAATGACTACTCTCGCCACTAATTCTTTGAATACATTCATTTGAAATAATAAGGCTCTGGCAGTTTCTATTAGATGCCTATTCTTTCTCTCAGCCACCCCATTTTGTTGGGGTGTATGTACACAAGATGGTTCATGAATGATCCCTTTCTCCTTAAGAAAGGGATAATGGTTCTGTTGAAGTCATCTTTAGTATTATCAGATCTAATTCTCTTGATCTTAACACTAAATTGGACAAGAACCATATTGTAAGACATAGGGAACACATGAGTTAGATCATACATATGTTTCAATAAAAATATCCAGGTGGTCCTAGTGCAATCATCTATGGAAGATACAAACCAATGTGCACCACTGATATTAGGTAGAGTAGAAAGACCCCATATATCACTATGAATAAGATCTAATGGATTAGAAGCAATATTAGATTGAATATGATAAGTTATTACTTTATGTTTGGCAAAGATACATTCATTACCTTTAAAATTCTCAACATTTAAGCCCTTACATAAGTCATGGAACAAATGTTTTAAAATTGGAAAGATGGATGACCTAGCCATCTATGATACATCATAATCTTATCTCTATCAATCTTAGAAAACATGGAGGTTTTTAGAAACACTTCTTTATCATCCTTTTGATTCTTCACAAAATAGAGCCCTTCTCTTAGTCTAGCAACTCCAATCTTCCTCATTGTTGTCAACTCCTGAATCACACAAAAGTTAGTAGAAAACAAAACATAGCAAATGGAGTCCCTAGTTAACTTCCTTATGGAAACCAAATTAGCAGATAAATCTAGGACATATAGGACGTTTTTAAGAGTCAAAAACTCATTTAATCTAACATTCTAGTACCAACAACATTAATAGTAGAATCATTAGCAACAATAATGCTTTTATTGGTACTGCAAGGAATGTAAGAAAAGGACATGTGCAGGAAAGGGGACATGATCAGTTGCCCCCCAGTCAACCACCCACCCCTTTGTGGCTCTGATAAAAAAGATTGGGAAGCCATACATGAGAAAACCAATATAAGAGGAGGAAGGGTTTTCCAAGGTATCAAGGAACTTAATTTTTCAATCTCTGATTGCCCCATGCTAGGGTTTTGACTAGGAGTATGATTTGCCCTTTGAATACTGCCATCAGTTCTGCTGAAATTTGCTACATGGGCCAGAGTGTTGTTTTTGCCTAGCCTTCAATGTAATTTCCAACAAAACTCTTTAGAGTTCTTGCACTTTTTGCTGTTAGTGCAAAATAAGCTATCTCGGTCATTAGGTTTCAGGTTCAGTTTTTGGTGAGAGATTCTTTTGTCTAGAACTTCTTAGACTCATCGGTCTTAGGATATTGTTGGTATTATCTTTATTATTATTATTATTATTATGTCAGTCGAGTAAAGCCTAGGGCTCAACTCTTATTATTTTATTTAGGTGTTTTTACTAGTCGGCCCTTATTATGTAATAATGGTATTTCTTGAGTACCAAGTTAATTAGAGTCGGCTGGTGCCCTATTTATGCGTCTGTAACCTTTCTTCGAACAATAGAATAATATACACAATTTTGTGAGTTATATCTACAACTATAATCTACAGATATCCAGACCTATTTGGCCCAGCAATCAGAGCTGGTGTCTAACATGACACCTTTTCTACCCTCCTCAACTCTTACAATGGATATAGCCTCGTTTAGAGTAGGTAGTTCTAAATTTCCAAGAATTTGGACTCTCACAAGGTCAAATTCTTGATTGAGGCCAATTGGCTAGGTGTCACTTAGGTTATCAGGCGACCAAGCGATTCCTCTTCGCCTTGTCATCGCCTAGCGCTTGAACAACTAACACACATATATGTGACGTGTCATAGTATACTTTATGCTACGTCATTTGACGATGCATGACTTCTGTTTTCAATCACCAGAGTTATTTTGCAAGGTCAATATTTTGCTCAATATATATGTATATTTTTCTTTCTATTTCCCAAAAACTCTAGGCACCCCACCGCTACCAACTCCTTGATACGCCCCTGCCTTCAACACATAAATAAATGCTAATATATTTTTAGTTTTGATTCCAAATGGCATTCTTGTTAATAGTTGCATGTGCTATTACCTCTTTACTTTTCATTTGCTGATACTCTTCTGCATATAAATGGACTATTGTGTGTCTAACAGGTGGCCACAATATCAGCAAATGGTGAACGTGAAATTGGTGAACTGATTGCAAGGGCAATGGAGAAAGTTGGCAAGGAAGGAGTCATAACTGTTTCTGTAAGTTTACCTATGACTTTGCCTACCAATTACCTAGATGTTTAATTACTCACTTGAGTCTTCTATCTTTATATATAGAGCGGGAACACCCTTGATAATGAGTTGGAAGTGGTGGAAGGAATGAAGCTTGCCCGCGGATACATATCTCCATATTTTGTTACAGATGCTAAGACTCAGAAATGTGTACGCACAGACTCTCTTTTGTTTGTTTGTTTAGAAATGGTAGTTGAATACATTTATGGTGCCAGGATGCTTGTTGTTTTAATGGTGCTACCCACTGCATTTTGATCTCATAGTTTCTTGGTTTATGAGGTTCTGTTTAGTGTCTCTCTTTGATAAACTGAATTTTTCAAAAGAAGAAAAAATCTTGTTGGGGTTGAATATCAAACATTTGTTGGTGATTATTGAGAAAATGGTCTGATAGTCTGAAATTATTTTCTTGTTTTTTTTTTTCTTAATTCTTTCCTCTCGGAAATGTTTCTCTTTGTAAACAGGAGCTAGAAAATCCCTTTATTCTTATCCATGAGAAGAAAATTTCAGATCTGAATTCCCTTGTCAAAGTACTAGAACTTGCTGTAAAGGTACCAACGGTTATCTGAGTTAATTTCTTCCCTTCCAGCCCATTAGTCTGTCAAGCAAGTCGTAGTTTGAAGATATTTCCTGTACTAAATTACTTTTGTGGTTTGCTTCTAAATAGAGCAGTCGTCCTCTGCTTATTGTTGCTGAAGATGTCGAAAGCAACGCACTTGCCACTTTGATTATCAACAAGCAGAGAGCCGGGGTGAAGGTAGTGGGATTTTCATATATTTTGTTTCCTTCTCCTTTTTTTGGAATCATACGGGATTGTGAATGTGTGATTTGGGGAGGGGAGGGGGGGGGGTCTTGTAATGATGTTCTAATGACGACTTGCCTTGTAGGTTTGTGCCATTAAAGCTCCTGGTTTTGGTGATAATAGAAGAGCAAATTTAGAGGATCTTGCTATCCTGACTGGTGGAGAGGTTAGAAAATTTAAATTTTTTCTTATTTCCATTACAATATATCTGCTTTGTTTTGTCTAGTATTAGACTTTGAATCCACTATACAGGTCATAGGTGTAGATCATGGTCTTAGTCTTGATACATTTCGAATGGATGTGCTTGGTACTGCTAAGAAGGTCAGTGAATGCATGTACTGCTTCCTGAATTGTTGGGTGTTCAGTGAAAATATATATAATTTTTGCGGTTTTGGGACAGGTTACTGTAAGCCTTGATGACACTATAATTTTACATGGTGGTGGAGACAAGAAAATGATTGAAGAAAGATGTGAGGAGGTAATACCCTTTTGAAAGGATCATGTAAAGCACTACCTTATACATCGAAAAACAAATTAAATTTTTGGTTTAGTTTGTTAAACATTATTTGAGCTGTTTAAAATTTTGGTTTAGTTTGTTATATATTATTTGAGCTGTTATGTTCTTCAACATCGAAAATAAATAAAATCTTCATGGGATAAAGACACTTTTGGTCCTTTTTGTATCATGATTTTCGCGTTTCCATCCCTATGTTTCATCTTGACACTCTTACACCTTTTCTTGACATTTTCAGTCCAAAGTGTCAAGTGTCAAACGACTAGCATTGCAGTTAGCAATAAAAACTTGACATGTAGCAAAATTGGAGCGAAAACATAAAAAAAATACATAGATGATTAAAGTGCCAAAAATGAAACATTGGGGGATAAAAATGCAAATATCGTGAAACAAAGGGGACTAAAAGTGTCTTTATTCCAAATCTTCATTCTGTTTGCTGATGAGCAAGAAGATAGTATAAATACTATCTCTTGTAAAGGAATGCATTTTCCGTAGTATGTCACAACTTGCGTCTACTAGTCCCAACCTTACAAATGGCAATATGAATATACTGGATCGCCATTATGTCATTGGCTGTGTGTGCCACTGATTGCTTGATACTATAAGACCATACGATACAAGTACTAGTTTTACTGCTGTATTTTATGTTATTTTACTATCTATAACCTCAATTTAGATTAATATTTTTTGAAGAATGCTGATCACGCTGTATTGTATTGCCTGAACAGCTTAGGGCTGCCATGGAGAAGAGTAAAGCCTTATTTGACAAGGAGAAAGCTCAAGAGCGGTTGTCCAAGCTCTCTGGAGGTGTTGCGGTTTTCAAGGTATTATTATCTCTACTTCACTAACCTTAACATTTCTTGATCTAACTTTGTTATTAGAGCGCTCCTATATTGTTTTTTTTTTTTTTTTTTTTTTTTTTTTCCAAGGTTGGTGGGGCTAGTGAAGCAGAAGTTGGTGAAAGGAAAGATAGGGTAACAGATGCTTTGAATGCAACAAGGGCTGCTATTGAAGAGGGCATTGTTCCAGGTCCATCTAGAATTAGGGACATTTTGAATGCATCACACCTATCAGACACCACGTTGAAAGTCGAGTTGCACATGCAAACTCTCCATAAAATTCCAACACTTTTTCAACGTGATGTCCTGGTAGCTGTGGTGCATTTACAGACCCCTAGAATTAATGTGTGCTTTGATTGAATTCTTTTTTGTACTAACATTATCGCGTGGTATCTTGCTTTAGGTGGTGGTGTGGCTCTGTTATATGCTACACGAGTTCTTAAAAACATGAAGACTGCAAATGATGACCAAAGAAGAGGCGTTCAAATAGTTGAAAGTGCTCTTAAGGTCCCTTCAACTTGAATACTCAAAATATACATGGTGTTTGTTCACCTGTATGTACTTAAATGTGGTAAGCTGATATTTGCAGGCGCCCGCCTACACAATAGTCTCAAATGCTGGTGGCGATGCTGCTTTGGTTCTTGGAAAGCTATCAGAACAAGATGATGTAAATTTCGGTTATGATGCTGCAAAAGGTTCGCGTAGAAGCTTGATGGACATATATATATATATATATATAGTGGCTCTTCTCAAAATTGTTGTGCAAGTATGCACAATGACTGAATTCTCGTTTTTTGCTTGGTTGATCAGGCCAGTTCGTTGACATGGTGAAATCTGGAATAATCGATCCTGTCAAAGTTGTCAGAACAGCACTTGTGGATGCTTCCAGGTGAGTAGCACACGCGGTTTACCAATACTTTATTGCAATACACAAAGGGTCTGTTTGTGCACGAGTTGATTTTACTTTATTGGGCCTTCTTTTTTCATCTGGCCTGGATGCAAATCTAAACAGAGCATGTTAACCAAGATTTCTTCACTGAATAAGAATGAATGCGAAATGAAACGGAGGCAAATGTTAAATGTTTTTCATATGGTTTGTTTTTCAGCGTGTCGTTACTATTAACAACAACAGAGGCGGCCATTGTGGACCTTAAAGGAGAGACGAATCCACTTGCAAACCGTATGCCAAACATGAGCGATTTGGACTATTGAATTCATTGGACACAAAAGCTAATTGAAGTAGCTTGGAACTCACTAAAATATACCCTTGCTTAGCATGTATACTTAGAGCGGCATGACGTGGCTAGGTCTTGAGGCTTCCTTTTCATAAGAGAGGGGGACGGGGGGTGGATTGACTGGTATTTATATAATACAGGTGACCAATTTTACCAAAGGAGTAATATTTCTGTTTCATGTTCTCTTTTTTCTTGATAAATTTTTGATTCATCAAAACCATTCCATTCCCGTGTAACAAACATGTCATTAGAGGTGTTGTGAATGCGATCTCACCCCACATTCACGAAGCGAAGAAAATCCATTTGTATTTTTTTTTTTTTTTTTTTCAGAGTTCAAAGGGGCTTCATTTAGATGATGGTGTATCAACCAACACCCTCAGGATCTTAAAGCAACTATCGCCAACCGTATTAAGGGATAAAACAGGCAAGGGTATTATCATCTTGTTTAATCCCGTAATACTGCAGAATCTTAGAGTAACTATCGCCAACTGTAATCTGTTTGTTGATATTCCTTTGCTCATGATCAATCGGAATCGGTGTTGCTATGAAGCTAACGATTTCCTAAAAAATATTCACATCTTTGTTCAACGGGTAGATCCGGCGTTGTGTTCTTCCCTACTGTTTTTCCTTTTTTGTGAGATGGTTTTCATATTGTTTAAGATGTAGATTTTGATTATAATGAAAACAATACTGAAATTTAAAACTATATGGAATTCTTTTTAATTTTTAATTTTTGTTTGTTGAGAAAGAAGATATGTAACTTGAAAAGAATACCTTTACAGTAGAAAAGCTTGTAGAAGGGGATGCCTTTTCTTTTGCAAATGTTTCACAACTAATTTTCTCAGAAAACAATACAATATTTTAAATGAAATATTAAAAAATAACTCATTTATTATGTTTTCTTAAACTGTGTAAATGCCAAAAAAAAAAAAAAAAGAGAAATTTTATCATACATCCGTTTTAGCACGTGGAAAAATGATTTGGTAAAACCTATCCACTTATTTATTGACAACTCATACTATGACCCACTTGCCTTTATTTTTTTTTAAATTCAAACATTCACTTTAACAGAGCTTTGAGCCTGACGGAAAAGTAAGGATTTTGATGCAACATCATACTTTGCTTCTGTTAGTCTTGAGCTCTGATTATCACTTAAGCCAACAGTTGCTTCCATACACCACACTTGAGCATTGGCCATGGATTCAAGAAGTTAGTCTTAAAAAAAAAAAAAAAAAAAAAAACATTCATTTGGGGTCATTCTCCCTTTTAGAACAATCTGCAAGTCAAAATCAAAGAAGGAAATGACAATTTTATCATATCAATGGATACTTTTCTCACATAAAAAGGAAAAACCAAACTTTGATTTCTTTTATACTTCCAAATGGAGTGATGTGGAATTCAATCAAGTGCAAAATGTTCGTTCAATAATGATAACAAAATCTCCCAACATTTCAGCAACACCTAGTCCAAAAAATTACCACATCAAGACCAACATTGCAAATCAATACATATAAATATTGAACAAACCATCTAAAATTGCATCAATCCGAAAAAATTGGCAAAACAATTCTATTGTTACTATTGCACGTCTATATTGATAGTTTTAAAAAGATCTAAAAAGCAAATTAAATTAAAAGTCTGGTTGACAGAAGGATGTATTTCAGATTCGTTTGTATATCTCTTAATTTATAACTTAACAAATCATAAATTTTTTTTTATTTATTTATTTACCATTTTGATTTATTTATTTCAAGACCTTAAAAATCTTTAAAAATTCACCCTAAATATTCACTAATGAATATTGACATTGAATTTCTGATCTCCGATTCCCCAGATTTAACTTGAGATTTTTTTTTATCGTTGTTCTGAAAAGAAAAATAGACTACTGTTCCTTGTGGGATTGACTCCTCGCCTCATACTAGCTATAAGGTCAAGGGAAATACTTTTGGTGACTCCTTCTCATCCTAGCTTGCATACTTGGGATCATCTTGAACCAAACCGGTTCCCAGTAAATGGCTCGATTTGCCTTTACCTTTTCAAGAAGGTTCAGTTTTTTCCAGTGTTCTAAAAATCGGCCTAGGTGGCCTCTTGGGCGGTGCCTAGACGCTAGGCGGGAAGCAAGCATCCTATTTATACCTTAGGTGGGCTGGGCTAGGAGGTTCAGGGCGGGTCTAGGATTAGGGTTTAAGCGCATCATTCTATTTCTATTTTTCCTCTATGCAGAGACAGAAGTCAATGTCCACTTTGGTAGTAGAACTAAAAGGCTAAAAACTGTTTTCATTACTGAATTCCCTTCATCATAGCCAAAGTGTCATTTTCGTGAGTCCTTTTGAGATATGCATACCAAGGATAACATGTACGCTAGTCATTAGGAAAAACTATTAAATACATCAGAAAGATTAACTACATATTGAGATAAAGTAATATTACCTACTAGTAACATGACGGGCATTAGCTGACTTGTCAAAAAACCTAGGCGCTATGCGCCCCCTCACCGCCTACTAGCGTCCAGTGTTTTTTAGAAATTGGTTTTTTCCGTTCAGCTTATAAGTAGGTTGAATGTTTTGCTGTTCTCCTGAGTTAATAGAGGCCTCATGAGCAACTGGTTCAGTGGCCGAGCTGGTGGCAGTAGAATCAGCCATTTGACAGATAAACAAAACATAGGAATCTTTGAAAAAAAATCCATAAACGAGCCTAAAGCTCTGATACCATGTAAGAACTAAAGCAATGGGTGCAAGTATTATTGTTATTAGAATAGAAAGCTCATTAATTGTTATTAGAATAGAAAGCTCATTAATTGTTATTACTCTAGATCCTCTCCTTTATAGGTGAAAAGAGGAAGGCCAGAAAAGGTACAGTGACCACTGTTCCGTCACTGTTCCAACGGCTAGTTGGACAGTGGGACACTTAGGAAAAACAGGGGAAAAAGAGGGAAAAAAACAGCCCTCTAATTGGGTCTTTTGAGGACTAATTTAAGACTAAACAATGGATAAAAGGCTGATTACAAAGTATTAAAAGAGACTTAAGCATAAATTCTAGCAATTAGCTTGTTAGAATACAGTTTCTATCTCTCTATTATTATTATTATTATTATTTTTCTTTTCAACCCTTACTAATCTAATTTTTAATTTTTGTTTGTTGAGAAAGAAGATATGTAACTTGAAAAGAATACCTTTACAGAAGAAAGCTTGTAGAAGGGGATGCCTTTTCTTTTGCAAATGTTTCACAACAAATTTTCTTAGAAAACAATACAATATTTTGAATAAAATATTAAAAGATAACTCATTTATTATGTTTTTTAAACTTGTATGAAATAACGAAAAACTTATATTATAGGACGGAGGGAGTAGTAAATTTGCCAAAAATGATATGCTGGATAAAGAAAAAAATATGATCAACGGTCTAATTTACCTTCAATTTATTAAAAGAAAAAAAAAGGAAATCCTCCAACATGCGTCGATTTCTGAATGCAAGACTGACATTTCTCTTCCATTATTTTAAAATACTCATATCTCTTAATTTATAACTTAACAAATCATAATTTAATTACCATTTTGATTTATTTATTTATTTCAAGACCTTAAAAATCTTAAAAAATTAACCCTAAATATTCACTAATGAATATTAACGTTGAATTTCTGATTTCTGATTCACCAGATTTAACTTGAGATTCAATAAGTGTAGTAAAATTGAATTGAAATTAGGTCCGCTTTTTGTTTTCGTTTTAACTTTTTTAACGTGAACATATGAAGAAAGGAATTTTAAGTGTATTGGTAAACCGGATATATTTGACATTTCAAGACATTATGTTCGTTTAAGTGTGGTACATCTCTAGAATCGTGATAGTACAAATAATTGCCCCCTTACTTATTGGGCTTTTGTGCTTGTAAGCCATAGAAACAACCATTATGCCGAGTGGATGGACGATGGATGAATATGTCGTAAATAGACTTGTATACGAATGAAGTTGAACTCAACACATTTATCCATATAGTATAATCATTACTATGACAATTGATTGTACCAAAAAATTTCTCGTTAATATATAGGTCAGTGAAAAGATTTCAAGGTCTTTATCTGTGGTCCCATGTTTTTTTTTTATTTTTAAAGGAACTCCAAAAAAAAAAAAAAAAGAGTTGAGCCCTAACTCAAAGAGCTTCCACTGCCTTGCAGTGACGGATCCATAAATTTTTTTTTCAAGTGGAAGCAAAATTCAAAAAAAAAATGTTTAAAAAATTACAACAGTTGGGTTTTGAACTAGTGACCACAAGTATAAAAATAATACTTATAACCAGTTGAACTAATTAAGCAATTAAACTAAAATTTGTCTGAAATAATATACATACACGATGTCAAATATTATTATAAGGGTATTTTAGTAACTTCACATGAAAAGTTGAGTGAGTGCCATGCACCTCCCTTTTATACATTGGGTCCGTCCCTGCTGCCTTGTTCCTAGAAATTCAAGAAAGATTTAAATTGAGAGTCATATTTCAGGATGTAAGCCAATTAGTTGTTTATTAGCGAAATTTGAATTTTTTAGTATTAATATAAACCATAATCAGATTAGTCAAGTACACAGGAAATTTCAACATGCAAGATTCAGGTTCACAAATGTTCAAAATTTCAAGTTCTTGATAAATAAATTTGCAATCGCATGTTGTAAATCAAACAGATAGAATAGGTCGTATCACTTTGGAAATGTCAAAGTTCAAAATTGTATTTCTTCAAAAGATCAAGTTCAACAGTTTTTTTTTTGCCGGAAACGAAAGGAGGGGACGGGATTCGAACCCTGGACCTCCCACTGAAGGCGAGGGTAGACCTTAGTGGATAACCACTAGGGTATGAGCTTAAGCTCCAAGTTCAACAGTCTAAACATGTATATTTAGCAAGAGGTTAGTTAATTTTTTTAACAGTCTAAACATGTATATTTAGCAAGAGGTTAGAACAAAAGTTAACGTTGCTCGAACTTCGGTTTAGGATTATAAAAAGTTCCACTCAAAAAAATAAAAAATAAAAAATAAAAAATTAAAAGGATTATAACAAGTTGACAAATTAAAAGATTCAATCAGAGGGTGAATTAAAATGACACCTGGATTGATCGCCTTCTCGTCCTTCAGAAACAACATTCTAGCAACTTCATTTTTACCTTGCGCTCTTAACCAACCAGTGAGCTAAGTAAAGTTCCAACAATGCTTGATAGGTTCCGTACTACACGAAAAGGAAAATATTCAAAAGCAAATGGTTTCATAGGGAGGAGAAGATGGTCGGATGGAATTAGGGGTATAAACGAGCCGAGTCGAATCGAGTATTGCTCTTAACAAACCGATTAATTTAAAATAATATCAAGTCCAATAGTTTAAAATATTATCGAGTCCGAGTATTTTGAACTCGAACTTGAGCTCGAGCTAAGTGTGACGCTCATGTCCCGGATACCGAGTCCTTATCCGGAAAAGAACACCCAACACGCATATAATTAAAATTTAATCTAATTATATACATAAGTCTTACGTAGATAAACGACAGACTTGGGCAACTAAAACAACGAATAAACGATCAAAAACAACACAAGCTGCATCTATTACACCATCAAAAGACTTACTATAACAATCAAATACATTTAACCCATTACATAATGATATCCACAAACTCAACTCATTGATTTCTAGCATTACAAATGATAAGAAAATCTATACCCAATATTAAAGCGGAAAAAGAACAACAGACTTCATCTGCATCATATATACATAACATGAACACATTCTACAATTACTATCACATAGGTTGTAACAGTGGAGCTCACTCACCCTCTACTAGCTCCGTAGTACATCCTTGCACATATAAGTTTTGTTACATCAATATCAAAGGACACTACGCATGGTAAGACTGCACCACGACAGGGTAAACACCTGTAGGGGCACGGACGTAGGTCTCCGTGTGGGAATTACAAGCATCCCTTGACACACAACCTCAAGCGGATCTATAATCGTCCTCATGCTTCGAAAAGTAAACATGCCTTACCAATGATAAAGATGTTTTAGCTTTTAGACACACACATATGTAATTTACGAGTTTAAATCTAACTACCGGGTTCATTCACATAAAAAGCTCCCTAAGGACATCTAGTCCTAGACATTCTAGTTATACTGCCAAGCACGTTGTAAAAGGATCATTGACTACTAAGTCAACATCTCGTAAGGCCTAAGCAAACGCCTTCCGGTGTTTCCACATTCTCCCCACAGAGGGCCTCAATTGTGGCACTGAGCTAAGGCTACCAGAAGTCATAGTTAGGCATTTCGAATTAACATTGACTGCCCTCAAAGGCATGCATACCAATCATCATCACATAGTACACAACAGACTGACCAAACAAGGTAAACAGGAGGTTTGGCGCGCGCTAAACCAACTCCAGAATCATCATACCATTCTGCTGTCTCCTTGGCGCATGCTGAACCCTTTGGCGTGCGCTAAAGATGAACATAGTCTCCTACTTCAATTCGGCGCACTAAAACCTCTAGGCGCGCGCTAAAACCAGTTTGGCACGCGCTAAAACCAGTTCGGAACGCGCCGAATGATCGGGAACTTTAAGAATAGCCTGTTGCATCACCAGGTCCAGGCCTAACTCGAACCAACGATCCCAACCTTATTACTACCACAAAACCTGCATATTTTCATCAGTAAATAACAACAACACCCAAAATCCGTTTAAAGAACACCCACTTACCTTAATTGCGATTAAAAGTGAATCCAAAAGCAAAACTGAAAGCAAAAGCTTGAATTCTTCGATTCCAACAACTCTTACGATCAACCTACGATAATTAAACGGCATACTACGATTAAACATCTTCTATTCTATTAAAGATCTGATTTTTCCCTCAAGAACGGCCAACATTCTAGATTTATGGCTAAACCGAAAACTTACTGAATTGCGAACAGTTGGTGTGGAAACATTCCTAAAGCTCAATGTCGATAAGAGAATTACATACATAGAGTTCCATGTTGATGATTTGGTCTTCCTAAAGCTCCAACCCTATAGGCAGAATACATTGGCACTAAGAAGGAACTTGAAGCTAGCTGCAATGTATTTTGGGCCTTATAGGGTAATAGAGAAGATCAGCCCTGTAGCCTAGAGATTGCTTCTGCCTGAGAGTTCTAGATTACACCCTGTGTTCCACATTTCTCTGCTCAAGAAATACATGGAGGCTCACATCATTGTTTCTTCCCATCCTCCTATTACAACAGAGGATGGCCAAATGACCATATATCCAGAGAAAATCCTAGATACCAGGACTGTTAAGCGGAGAAATGCACCAGTGGTTCAATGGCTAATGAACTGGATCAATTTGGATGAAGCAACAACAACTTGGGAGGATGCACACTACATCAGTACCAAATTTCTAGACTTTCCACCACCATGAGGTCATGGTGCTGCTTAAGGAGGAGGGGATGTCAGGAACATAGGGGTGGTTAGACAGTTAGCTAGCTGTTAGTTAGTTGTCAAGTTAGTTTATTAAACTAGCAATTACCATCTTTGTATATAAAAGGGGTTAATACTCAATTGTCTTCCTCTCTCAATTGCTTTCCTTCTTTCTATCTTCTTCCCCGCACCTGACAGTATGGTACCTATGAATCTTCGCAAACATAATCTGTCTAACAAAATTTCTTAAGGACTAATAAGCGAACATACTTGCGTCAAAACATACGAAATAAATGAATTACAACCCACGAAACTACCTATCTAGACTATATAAAAACATATTTGTTTCACCAATGCCAAAAACAAAGAGAGTACAAAAAGAAGCAATGCAAGAAGGTTAATAGCGTTTAACATAACGCAAGACTGTATTTAGATTGAATGTAAACCTATTTTACTTGCTATAATAAAAACAAGAGACTATATCATTACTGAGTAAACCAAAGAAAATAGCATCAAAACATCCAAGACTTGGTGCATGCATGTCACTCAAACGCCCAAGCGTTTTCCTTACGTACTTCCTCTTCTTTCTCTGGGGTGAAATCATTCGTGCATGCGGATTTTCTCAGGGGCCTTTGACTCAATCATGTCGGCCACAGTTTGACAGGTGAGATCAAACAGACTCTTTAGATCCGGATAATTAGCGGCATGAGATGTAAAACAAAAGCAGAAGGAAAAAAAAAAAAAATATCAAGAACCTAAAGCATATATAGTGTTGTTGTTTAGGTTCTAGAGGCTGTGATTTCGGTTTCTTGTTCCGTTTCTACCAGGATCAGGTATAGTAGTATCAATAATCGTGTCGAGTCAAACCGAGTAGCTATTGTTAAAAGCTTGTGTTCATTACTTTTATGAATTTGTTCGCGGCCGTTCGTTTAATAAACGAACAAACGGTAAATTATGTACAAACATTTAATATCGTTGCTTCACATCAAAATTATTAAACCGCTAATATCTTTGCATGATGTATACAGTTTTAGGGAGATAAACCACATATTTTTTTTACCCCTTTAATTCTGCGAGATCCTCACATAAATTCTTTCGAGATCCAAAACATTATCCGAACTGGAAAGCTCAAAGCACTCAAGTCGTTTTACATGAGAAATCCGGCTTGTCAACTGAACTTATAGAAAGCTCTGCATTCGCATGCTCCAACTCCAATATAACCTGTAAATAATGTCAGGAAGGGGTTAATAATCTGTTGAACAAAGGCAAACACTTTTGCACTCTACAGAGGGGGCTCCCAGTAAAGGACGCAACGACATTGCTTTACATATTTAGTAAACATACTTCTTTCGTGGCTCGAATACATGACCTCTAACCATACGACGACAAAAAAGAGAGTGGGGTAAGAATATCATACCACAACATTCTCCCCATGTCGAATAACTGGTGCAGGAACATAAAGATTACATTGGGGTCCAAAGGACTGCAAGCAAAATGAACAATTAATTAGGATTGAAACTACACAAAGCTAACTATATAGGATGTCGAAACATTAAAAGTTGAGGAAAAGACATTTACCGGCCAATATCTTCCGATATTGAAGTCATTCACAAACACTATCCCCTTGCCCCAGCCACTCAGTGATATATACGTGTCTTGGATTGTTTCAACAGTGAATTGACCTACATAGAAAGCCGGTTCGGAGGAACCCTCTGCCAGGAAAATCAGTTGATTGAGAGAATGCACTGCATTGATCTTATTGATGCTCGAAAATGTAGAGTAATACCTCCCTTCATCAATATCTGTCTCTTTTTGTTTGTTTGCTTTTATTTTTATTTTTAAAAGGCCCCTCATAATTTGTCATTTTAGAACACCAAGAGAGCATTTATTTACTACCTCCGTCCCAAAATATAAGTCCATTTGGATTTTTTCACACAGATTAATAAAGTTGGTTAAATTGGTTATGCGTCATTAATTATGATGAAAAAGTCTAAAATGACTTTTGACTGTTATTAATGCAAAGTATTGAAAAATTGGTGGGCATACAATAAATGAGGGGTAGAAGGAGGAAAAATTTATTAAATGTTTCATTGGTTTTCTAAATGGACTTACATTATGGGACAAAACCAAAAAACTAAATGGACTTACATTTTGGGACGGAGGTAGTATTTTCTTACTCATCTCGTCGATCTGTTAATGATAATAAAAGGGTATAGTAGACTTTATGAAAACCTCAGAAACAACAGATATTGAGGGACGGAGGTAGTATATTAAAGCATGGTGCTTCGTGTCAGAAGATAAGTAAGCAACTTAGGCTTACCCAGAGTATCCTTCAATGATCTGCGTGAAGATGAATTAAGGGACTTAAGATATGTATGTGAAATGGTAGAAGTAAACTTTTGACCATCATTAAGGTTGTGCAAGGGGATGGAGAGCATTTTCCATTTATACAAAGGTTTTCCATCCAGATTCACAGAGGATAATATACCCTGAAAACCAAAACAATTTTACATATTTATACATACAAATATATACGCACTATGTATATAAACTCTATAATGCCATATGGCACTTTTTATTACCTTCCTGTCAAAGATGTGCTTTCCATAATTTATACGCCCCATGTTCTCAACCTGTAAATTAAATTAGGTCACCAATGGCGTAAACAAAACCAACAAGACACACAGATAGCCGATGAACATTAAAGGGCGTAGTAATATAGAGATCTACACGGTGCAGACGTGTTCAGTTCTTTACTTTACGACTATACACAACAAAAACATTATATTCGTAGATCAAGGATATGAATGTGCTATTAAAGTCAACATTTGATTCATATAAAATAGGTAGTCATCCTTGGTCTCGTGGAGCGAAAAAAATCTAAAAGGTTTTTTCTCTCTCTCTCTCTCTCTAAGCAAAAGAAAACTGGAAATCGGAAATGAAACAAAGCAAAAGAAGAAAACCGCTAAACAGGAATCAATAGACCAAGCATAAACAATATCAGGTCAGTGAGTTTAATGATACAGGTACACAAACGCACGTGTACATGGAGAGAAAGAGAGAGAGGTTCATTACCAAAATATATAAGATGGTGCGAGAGGGACATTTTATGTCAGGAAGTTCAATGGGTCTGTTTGACCATCTCACAAGAGTTCCCACAAGTAGCGGCCTTCCTTTTTTACCCTCAGAATAACACGATATAAAAACTTGAGCTCTATCATGCACCTGCAGGAAACGGCGTAAAGTACATCACGCTTGGGCTCGACATGATTGCTTAAATGTAACTTCCCCAGTGGTAGATTTGAGGCAGGACAATTAAGTACAGGATATTATATATCGAACCATGCAAACTACGTGATCCATGGTGCATTTTCACAATAATCCGGGAAGCTGAAGATTAGTATTCCTTAATATGAAAACAGGTAAGTGGATAAATACTTGAATAACAGCAGTTCCTCAATGTCACCACAACTAAAAAAATTATTTACATCTTATGATCTATAATCCTAGAACACAAATAAGTTCGTGCTTCAGATACAGTCTGCACCATGGCCCTTCATGAATGAGCAAAGAGAATTTTAACCTTTTACCCAGCATGATACTATATGACATGTCATTTACACGTCAGTCAATGGTTTGAAATAGTGGCCAAAGAGTATGATAAGGTTAAATATGTCCTAACCTTAGGTATGGAGAGTATACTTCCATTCCCTTTTCCAGCATACTCAGATGCATATAACACAAACCCGAACATCTGGCATAAAACATTTGCAACACAGCAGAGATTCTCATGCATCCGTGTGAGATGTCAGAAAAACTTTAACATAAAAACCTCATATGCAAATAGTATGTTGGACCGCAATGTACCTGGCCCAATGACTCCATTGAAAGTGGCACTTCCGATTCAACTAGAGAAATGAGGTCTTGATCACCAATTATGTCAAAGAGATATGCTGATCTTTTTAACTTGATATTCCCATATGCTGCTATTTCATTATTCTTAGGAACTGAAGCAAGAGGTACAGGGCTATACATGGAAATAACACTTCGTAGAGCTGAAAAAGCATCGGAATGATTTATTCACAGATAAAAATAATAATAAGTATTACTCCGAAGTTGAATGAGATACCAATTTGAAGTTTGACATAGTAAAATAGCAATCAACATTTAAAAAAGCTGTGGAAAATGGATATATATTAGCAAAAATATAGGAAAACGTACATAAGATAATCGCACACAAACAAACATGTGAAATTTTGAGACCTTTTGTACATCCAACTACGAGAATAACTTGAGGAAAAAAATTAGGTTCCAGGATCTTACCTTTGTATTTTGCATTTTCAACGTCGCCAGATTCCCTAATAGGTGCATCCTAGATGGAAAGTCATAAGTCCAATGAAGAACAAGGCCCGAATAAATAAAAGATGAGTTAAAATTTACTTACATAGTCATAGGATGTGAGGTCAGCTTTGTAGTCAGACTCATCTGCACCAGTATTTGCACCGTTATAAAAACCAAAATTTGTTCCCCCATGAGCCATCTGGAATGGAAGACAAATTGGTCATAGAAGTTCAACATAGAATCAACAAGAAAATTCAGAGTGTCGAAGTATACATAGAGAACAACAGAGCCATTCCTTGACAAAATCTTTTCTAGGAAATCTGCAGTAAAACTTGCATCTGTACTTGCAATATTTTCACCCCAATGTGTAAGCCAACCAGTATAGAATTCCCTGTAAGAAAAGGCCAAGGAAACTACAATGGAATATTCTGTAATTAACTGAAAAACCATAAAGCCAATTATGCAAAACTCACGCAGAGAGCGGTGGTGATTTTCCTGGCATATTGAACCTTTTCTGTAAGTTAAAGATTGGCCAGGGATCATCCCCAGTTGTGAAATCTACAGCTGCGCACGGAAAAGTTCCGTCATAAACTAGCTAGAGTATGAAACACACTTCAAGTAAACAGATGAACATTTGTAAGACAACTCCACGTTGTTTAATCTTGATAAATTTACTGAGTTATGGTTTTCAAAATAAATGAAAGGGAGCTTGGCGCAGCAGTTAAAAGTTGTACCTGAGTGACAAATGTTCATTAGTTCAAACTGCATAAACAATCACTTTTAGAAATATAACTTAAGGTTGCATACAGTAAACCTAAATGATCCCTTTCCCCAGAAACCATACGTGAGATGCCTTCATGTACCACCAGACTGCACTTTATGATTTTCACGTTTAATGATGTCTGCACATCCAGTGGTTTGTATCAAAGTTGTACATTCATAATATAAATAAACACAGTGCATTAGTTTTTGTTGGACATATTCTTCCAAAACCAGAAAAGAAAGGCATTACGAAAATGAGCCGGCATTTAATACTTGAATCGTAATTGTATACCCTGGAGATTAGCTTATATATTGGCTTTGACGTTCAGGAACCATAAAATTACTAATACTTTGACTTTGAGCCTTTCTTGTGGCTAGAATGATTTGTCTCAAAAGGGATATGCTTCAGGGTTATTAATCAATTCTGAAGTCACAAGATCAAGAGAGGGCAGGGAAAGTAGGTTTTACTAAAAAAATGGCGTTACCCAGGCCGAAGTTTCTCGACACTAGATGTCATGACTTGCAACTTGTCAACCGCATTACACTATCATTAGAGAGACTAAGCAGTCTCCACAACGAGGACAATAAACTGACAAATGACAGATCCAGAAACAAGAAAATTTGACCTGAGAGCCTGGGTTATTTAACAATCATGTATGTGTGAGATTCAGTCAGCTTCAAAGATATGTAAATATTATCACCTGAGAAAACTTTATCCCCGGAAATTGTTCCTTTCTCAAGAGTTTCTCTTGTACCCCCATCTGTAGTATACCTGCATACAGTCGTCATTTGATTGGGAAAAAAAAAAGCAATTGGTGCATGGAAGCATAATACTCAAGGTCCGGGAAAGAGGAGGGCCATTTAGGCCTACTGTGCATAGCATTACCTTATATTTCTATAAGAGGGTTTCCACGGCTTGAACCCATTCGGTTATAGAAAACACCATTAAACTTTGTCATCATGGTAAGCAAGTTTTTTGAGTAACTAAACAAGGTTTAACATTGCATGATATCATGAGAAAAATTGTCCAAATAATAGGTGAAAAACTTTCAACACAATAGCATATGGTCTAAGAAAAGTGCATGGAGTGAATGTAAAAAAGAAAAGACTTACAAGATCACATCATCTCCAAGGTGCTCATTTGCAAGTTTGACCAAATGATGTAGGTAAGCTTTATCATCACCATAAGAACCAAATTCATTTTCTATCTGCCATGCTTTCAGAGTAACACAATTATTTCACACCGTTACTGGACATGGCAGATGACAAAGAATACCTAGCATTCAATTTCTATTTGTCATGTTTATGACTATGACTATCATAATAATTTCACATCATTGGCATACAAAAAAAAGGCATGCATATATTATTTGTACACGGATAAAGTTAGAAGTAGCTTTAAATTGGAATGGACTTCTACGTAGCAAACAATAAAAATATGAAATCAAGGATAGTAAGATCAGGACACTAACAAATCCTTGATTGACAAGTTGGGCATTCAAATACTTATTATAGAGCAAGATTAAAACATTAAGGGGCCAAAGCACTCTTTATCAAAAAATGATGCATAAAATTTTATAATAAAGTTTAAAGTCTAGACTTTTCAAAGGGGGTAAGCCCACCAGCAGTAAATAGAATTCTGATATCACTGAGTTAGTGAGTTAGTGAGTTAGTATGTATCTATGGGGTTCAATGGCCTGAAATGGGAAACATCATTTCTTCTATTTGTCAAAAGCTGCTGCAAAAGTAACCCCATATTTATTTTGACTATAATCCTACAAACGGTGGATTTCAAAAGCTTTTGCCAAACTACGCAGAAAAAAGAAGGTTTTTGTTTCCAAATATTAGGTATCTGCAGAAATTCACATGTCCTCTTAAAGTTTAAGAAGCATAATGAAGGATCAATGTTTCTGTGTGAGTTATACAGCAATAGCACTAATGCAAAGTTGGAGCATACAGAAAAGTGATATTCATTCTGAGTAGCAAATAATGTTGGGCCCAACAAATTTTTTCTATGTTATAGCATGCCTGGAAAACTGAATTGTAATAGGCTTTTGACAAAAAACAAAATGAATCCCTGATAATATTTTGACTTTGGCCAACCTGAACCATGATGATTGGGCCTCCTTTGGAATAGAGAAGAGGAGATAATTTGGGTAGTATAGTTTTCCACCACCTTTCAACCTGTATCGGTTTGTTTCATAAATATGTTAGTCTAATATGACGTCAAGTCTTGCATTCTAAATGCAACTGCAATTTATAACGCATCCTGTGTCGGTGCAAAGAGCTGCCTCAGGTTGATTAACTTTTACGCGCAAAAATGATATTTACATGGTAAATACCAGCTTAATGTAAACAGGGTCGGATGATCTTAGTTTGATAGCTGGCTCTATGGCAAGTATCCAAGCAGGAAAACCTCCCAGATCCCACTCTGCAAAAGTTAAACTTCTCTGTTCTCAAAACACAGCATTGAAATGAAACACTAGAAGAAAAATAAACTACCAAATCCCCCCCATGATCTCCATATAAATTATGCATTATAGACTATGAATATATAAAGTTAAAACCATTCCAAGAACTAAAAACCAGTTTCTTGAATGCCAAATCATTGTCTTGCAATCCATTATGCTTTCATTTAAATAAAAGCATAAATTTTGTCTTTGAAGGGTATGGTAAGGGAATATATACTGGGATATTGTAAGAGGAGAAATGGTATTGGCTTTAACCTGCACATATGTAAGGCCCAGGTCGAAGCATAACCAACAAATCCATTTTCTGGCAGAGTTTTAGAAACGAAACTATATCCGCAAATCCCTCAAAAACGAATTCACCTTGTCTTGGTTCATGCAAATTCCAAGGAACGTATGTTTGAATGGCATTAAGGCCTAGTGCCTTTGCCCTCAAAAGCCTATCCTCCCAGTACTGGAATCAAATATTTGCAATAGAAAGGTAATCAGCAGAAAATTCACTTGATGTAAAGCTACACAAAAGCCAAAAATAAATAAATCAAATTCAAAGACATGAATCACACTACAACTACAACCTGAGGATGAATTCTGAAATAATGCACATCTCCACCGATTATTCTAAATGGTTCCCCATCTTTCCAGAACTTGTCCTCGGCTATCTCAAATCGCCGATCATCACTCTAAATCAAAATAAAACTATATTGAAACTCCAAATTCAAGCTACTAGAGTAGCTATTATTCAAAATCTAATACGAGAAGTGGGCAAGGTGTACTTTAACCCGGTCGGAAGTGGGAATGAAGCGAGAAGAGAGTGCAGGCAAAGGAGCAAAAACTGGCACAAGAGCTCCCAATGCAATAAGAAACAGTAACGTTGACATTACTGTAATCCTTCGGCAGCTACGCTTCCTGGAGATAGGTAAAGCAACTGGTGCGGTCGGCATTGATGTAGTAATGGAGAAGACACTCTTCATTTATAGGAAAAAACCAGAACAAACACTCAATTTGATTACAAATGAAAATGGAAAAGGATACTCTGCTGGATCAGGGAATAATCTTCCACTGATACACTAAACTAAACCAAGAACTTAACATACAAGGACAATATAACTGCTACAAACAAAAAGGGCAAAACACAAATAAATATAGAAAAAATCTAGGATGCTGAGGTGTCTTGTGGGACCATTTGTGACCCCTACCAAGTTTTTAACGGTAAACAGAATGAACGACACGTATATAATTAAAATTAATCGATTATATACGTAATCTTGACATCATCAACATCATAGTACAAAGCGAGAATGAGAGGTAGACTCAGGAGACTAAAAGACAAGCTACAACTAAACAACATCCCGAAGGCTAGTACACAGAGACCAAATAACCATTCTACTGATACCATTATTACATGAAATCTTAGGAAAGATAAACTTCAAACACACTGACTCCGGGAATCATTCTTGAACGATCTCATACATAACCTACACCCAAATCACCTGGGGTGGAGATCAATAATATAAAGGGTAATTACAAACATACTTAGCAAAGAATAGAACACAAAATCTAAACATATTATAACACAAGGATAACCATTAATAGCACATATGTTCAAGTAGCTCACTCCCCTCCACTAGTCTCACATAAAAGACAACCAACAAAAACATTTGTTACACATTGATCCAATGACACTTTGCATGGTGAGTATGCACCATGACATTACCTTAACACCTCTAGAGCACGGTAGCAGACCATGTGGGACATTCCCACACTCTCGGATTTTAACCCTTGTGAAGGGGTAATGGTTGACCACGTGGAATATTACCCGCACTGTCGGTATTTCCATGTAGGGGGTAATAGCTAACCATGTGGAATATTCCCGCACACTTAGTTTTAACCTTGCGGAAGGGTAATAGTTCCATGTAGTGTTGCAAAAACGTGCCTCACCAAAGACTAACACGTTTTAGCTTTTAGACACATCAAGTATGTATTTAAGTGTTTAAGCTATCTACATAGGTTCGTTCACGTATAGGCTTCCTAGAGACTTTTAGACTCCTAGACCATTATAAATTACACTGCTCATCACATTGCACAACAATATTGGATTCTGATCCAATACCTGCAAGACTAAAGAATAAGGTTTCCAATGATCCAAGGGTTTTCCAACAGCTCAACAAAGATGCCTTCCGGAAGCACTCATGGCCATCGAAAATGGTTAACGTTCCGAAGACAAAGAAGACATACTGCAAGTCAAAGGTGGGCAAGAAGCACACCTTGCATAAGGTTACACAATACAAGAAAGGGAAGGACAGTCTTGCTGCTCAAGGGAAGCGTCGTTATGACCGCAAGCAATCTGGTTATGGTGGACAAACAAAGCCTATTTTCCATAAGAAGGCAAAAACCACCAAGAAGATTGTGTTGAGGCTGCAATGTTAGAGATGCAAGCATGTTTCACAAACACGCGCGCGCGCGCGCCGCCGCCGTCCGTCCGGCTCGGTTCGGTTCGGGTGTTACTATTAATTTTTTGGATGCCATTAAGAGGCAAGCATTTTGAGATCGGTGGTGATAAGAAGGGCAAGGGTACCTTGTTGTTTTAGAAATTCAGCAAAGAAGTTGGGTGTAACACCCCGCTCCCGGATACCGAGCCCTTATCCGGAAGAGAATGTTCGGCGCGTATAGGATTAAATAAATTTAATATTATACGCAAGCCTCTACGTCGTCGTATCAAATAAAAGCAAACGGAAGCCCAAAAGACTCGGGTAAAATCATAAATGCTACTATGAATAGAAAGTAACCATACTAAAGATGGATAGTTAAATTACAACGACGAAAAACCCAAAAACTTATTCAATACGAGGTGCTAAAAGTAAAGGTACAACAAATCTAAGTAAAAGAATACAACTAGTCTAGTACAACCTTTACCAAGAAAAGGAACTAGAAGCTTCGTCAAGACTTCAATGTCTTCAAAAGTCGTCAACTACTCTTGGTCAACCTGTTCGTCTTCTCACCCACAATGCATACAAAAGAAAATGCAAATGAGGTAAGTACGAAGTACTTAGTAAAAGTGAGAAGCTAATGAATAACTAAGTTATACAACAAAAGGTTATTATTATGATTATTAAATTATCTTTATGAGACCGACTCAATCTAGGGTTCATTTCATGTCCATCAACATGTCGTGACTATACGTTTCTAGCTTAACTTATATTGGTTACGTCATTAATCAAGGGCACTGTGCATGACGTTCATCAGCCTGAAGATATACTTGCTAACTAACGGTGATTAGCATCGATTAGCTCCGGGGTCTCCCCGGTATGCGTATACGTTCAATGAATTTCCTCCACTACCCTTCAGCCTTTTGAGCCAATAGCGTTGTTCACCTTTTATGAACGTATCACATCGCCGATATGAAATAATGCCTAACCGAGAATATGTGACGTTTTTGCTTTTACTACACTTATGTAATTATTATCCGTTGTTATCTAGCCACCTAAGTGTTTTCAAGTAAGCTCCCTCACATCTCCTACTTTCTTACTTATACCACTAGACACGGACAAGCCCTAGCACATACACAGACATTGATGAACTCTAGTTCATCAAAGCACAAGCCCTTTCATGCCTATCCGACGGTCCTGAACTTCAACTCCCTTTAAGAGTACGTCCGGTGCCGGAACCAAACGCATCAGAAACTCAATCGAGGCTTGTTTACATTTAATAAATGTTATTGAATCAAAAATAATAGAAATTTAAAACTCAACATAAATATACCAAAACATATCACATCTCATTAATTAAAACTTAGCATTAATTCTATCACCAAGCAACACCAAAACTCAACCTATCAATATAAAACTATAATTACTCATTAGGAAGAACCTCTTACCTTAATTTCCAGCAAAAATAATCCAAAACATTCAAGATACCGCTGATCATCTAAGCCTTCAACTCGAAACCTAATTGATCAACATGTAACCCTTAAAATCCTATCTTTCTTGAAAATCCCGAATTGAAAAAGTGTGTAAAACTGAATATTACTTGAATTAAATGCTATGAACATATTTTTAGAACGATATACGCTCCAAGATGATTGTTTTGACTACTCATGGCTGAAAAATGGAGCTGCGGATTAAAAGATACGAATTTTTGAAGAAACGAACTCGACGATTACGAAAAACTAGGGCTAAACTGAAAACTTATGAAATTGAGAAAAGTTTGAGTGGAAACTTTTGTCTTGATGAGACGATGATTTCCGTCTTTTGCGGTCTTCCCAAATTCCTGACGGATTAGCCGCACGATTGAAGATTCCCTTCTTCCGCTTCCGGCCAATTCTGCGTCTGTTTTCTTCAGATTTGCATCATCCTTTTTTTTTTCTTTTTTTTTTTTTCTTCTGAATGTGCGTGTGTGGTAATGAGGAGAATATTGGTATTATTTTCCTTATATAGCCATCAATTAAATCCATTAATTAAATGACTAAATCCCTTTATTTCCTACCATTAATTTCCAAAACATTTATTTAATCCCTTTTTATCAAACTAATTGGTTAAATAATAATTAGGTCGTAGTAAATACAACCAATTACTATTTTACCCTTTCTGAAAAGTCAGGACGTTACATTCCTCCCCCCTTAAGAGGAGTTTCGTCCTCGAAACTCGAGCGCAACCGGGAAGTACTTGAACTCTGGACTTTGCAAAGCGTCTCATCTTCTAACTCTTACAGTCTTCTTCTTCCATCTTCCCAACTCTTTTACCTGTCTTAAGCCATCTCGAGGTTGCGACGATCCACTTCAATCTTCTCATTGGCTTCATGTGTCAACGCTGGTCTCGTATTCCGTCTTTGCTCCGCTTCAACCCAGAAAACTGGAGTTCTATGCTTTCTTCCATGCAGAGCTTCAAATGTTGACATCTGGATGTTGACGTGGTAACCATTGTTGTAGACAACTCTCTTATCTCTATCCTCATGAAAGATCATCAGTAGTATTGTTCCATCTCTTTGTGCAACTTGGTTGCTCTTGCAGACCTATGTCCTGAAATCTTGAGCTTCCCAACTGATCCACACTTATGGCACACTTGACTTCCTTTGATCTCAACCTCCATCATGACAACACAAGCTTGCCATAGAACTGCAAGGATCTCAGCTGAAGGACTTCTGAGTCTCGTTGGGATAGAGAACATGCATTTGCCATACTTTCTCTCTGACGATCTGATCCAATCCTTATGCCAATAAAGGTTAGTTTGGAAAAACAAACAGAGTTTGAAGGTGACAGGTTGAGCACCAGGAAGACTAAACCATTTAGAAATCAAAAGGGGCAGAATCTCAACATGAATGAGCTTTAGAGACAAAACGAGTACATCAAAAGGTCTTAGAATGAAATAAAAGGGAACTTGTCAAGGAAAAATCAAAGTCTGCATCATCCAAACAGAGGTTATTTCAAAATTGAAAAGGAGATAGGGTTTTCCTCATGACAATGTAAGGGAAAAATCAAAAGTTCGAAAAAGCATGCGATAAACGAGCTTTCAAGTGAAGGGGAAAAGACACTTAAGAATTTTTGGATAAGGTTTGATTTCAAAGAATTAATTCAAACCTTCAAAGGAAGTTTAAACGATCATTGACGATTCAAATCAAAGGTTCAAGGTTGCACTACTCAAAAGGAATTGTACACTGCCAAGAAATCAATGCTCGAGGTTATTCCTCATGAGGGAATGGAAAAGTTAAAACAAAAGGCATTCAACCGGTGTATCAAAATGGTAATAGAAACGCCAAAACAGAAGATGGGAAGTCAAAAAGGTGTATATGTCGGTTCATGGCTCTAAATGGCCCGAAAGAGAGTTAAAACTGAAGGGTAGAAGGTAGATTAATCTAAATTGGAAATCAGAAGTTTAGGAATTCAAAAGTTGTTTGGCTAGATAGGTTCGGAAGGCACATCGGCAAAGACTACCTTCTGCTTGAAACTGGTTTAGCATAAATTGCTAGAAGGTTAAAGATAAGTAACTGAAAAAGAATGTCATGGTAGGCTTAAAAATTTGACTGGCAAAAGAAGATATGCATACCTTAAAAGAAAAGGCAACATTAGGTGAAAAGTTACAAAATCGACACTACCCTTAGGAGTGGAGCTGAGAATGAACACAAGTAAGGAGAATGTTCTGACATCAGAAGGCTTAGTCAAATTTGAATTTGAAAAGAATTATGGGAGTGCAACACTGCGGATCTAAAACGAACTTGTTTCTTGATTTGAAAAGTAAGAAGGTAAGAACTTGTTTAGAAGAAGGGCTTACGGCGATATGTTTCTGAGGTAACTCATGACAACATGTGAAAAGGATTTGTTGAGCTTAAAGATCTCAAATGAGGGATTACATGAGAAATAAATCACCAAAAAATGTATAATTATAAAAGGGCACGAAAAGGGTCTGAACATCAAACATGACATGCTGTAGGATAGCATCTTGGTTCTTGTTTACAACTGCAAAAGAACTATAATGTTAGCTTTACAAGCATCCTACTAAAAGGTTTAACTCAGAAGGAGATCAGACTTCGAGGAACTCCTAAAACATGACAATCATAACTTACTACCCTCTTAGCCCAAACCCTAAGTCAAAGAGGTGAGAATTCCTTTTAGGTTGCTGTGTATGATATTTACTCCAGCCCTGTCATTATCGACTTGTGTAGCCCAAATGAAAAGGAGTTTGAGCATGATCAAAAGAGAAAAGATTTAGATACTGGAGTTTTCCAGGTGATATAAAAATATTGGAATTTTTGAATGAGTTAAAGTCGGTCAAAAACAGTTATTTCTGACAATTGCACAAGCTGTCTGAATTTCCAGATTAATAAACACTGAGTTGAATTGCAAATCGAGATCAAACGAAAAAGAATCTGAACTTAATTCCAAAAGGAAAATTGTAGATAAAAGTTTTGTCTGAAACGTAGAAAAAATTCAGGTCATTTGAAGGTGTTTAACCTGTCCGAAACAGAAGAAGAAGTGAAGGTGTTGCTGCAGATTTTCTGGACAGAGTGTCCGGCATGAACATGAATTTTCTGAACAATCCATAACAATTATCGAGTTTGTGTAAAAAGAGAAATTGTAGAAAAGACTTCGGTCTATATTGTGGAAAATTTCCAGAATTTTTAGAGCACGGTAAGTGGTTTAACCTGAAAGAAAAACACGGAAACAAAAGCATTCACTCATGTTGGATAAAGCAAAACACGAGGATGATGAAATCTATGTGCCAAAGTAGGAGACCTTTAACACTATTAGTTGAAACGACTGAGGAGTACTTGGAAAGGATAAAATTTTCATATGGAGTTCGTGTGGAACCCATCTCGAGCAAAGCAAGGCCAAATAATTTTGGTAAACCTAAACCAAGCGATAGCGAAAAGAGAAAACGGAGGATTTGTAGAGACGAGTTTTTAAACAAAATTTGTATGTACTAAAACATCTTGCAGGGAATGCATTGAGGGTAATCACTAGGATGCAAAAGTGTGTTGCCCTGAAATAGCTAAACATGACATAGTTGGAAGGATATGCAATTGTCAGTTCAAATAGTTCGAAAGATGAGAAACTTATTTTCCTTAAATCAAGCATTTGACACGATGAAAACATCTTTAAAAAAAAATAAGGCACATCAAAGAATGTACACACTTGGAAAACAAAACTTCGTAATAAGGGACTTTTACCGAATTTCAGAAGTTTCAAATGGAGGATTTAACTAGAACATGAGTTACAATTAGTATGGATGGGGAAACGATTGAAATTGGGATAACCAAGTAGAAAATCACCACGCAATCGTTTCTTGCCATCGAAGAGCACTATAACGATAACACCTAGTCTCTACCTACCAAACTTCTTATCCAGGGTAACAACTAGCTTAAGAATCAGATAAATCAAAGTATTCTCATCTCCTATAACCTACTACACTATAACTTACAGGGTGAAAGAAAGACATCTATCATTTCTTGACCAGAGGACTTAAATGGTTTTGAGAAATTCGGGTGCATACATAAGCCATGAAATAATTGATTTGCACAAAACAAACCGAATTGATTTTGAACATGAGGCAAAGAGAAAATCTATGAGTATATAAGTTTTACATATGATGCTCAAAAATCAAAAAATTTGGGAAGCCATAGGTCGGTGAAAATAATTCTTTTCATCTACTACTATAAGCTGTCAAAAATTTTCAGGACTTCATCAACTTTCGTGTGTTGCAGATTGTGCTCAAACCAAAACTAATTTGCACTTGGTTCCAAAACAAAAATTATAGTGCAGATGTATTCTACAACATATAAAAATTCCAAGTCATTTGAAGGTGTTTAGCTTATTCAAAACAGAATGGTAAGTAAGAGTACCGCTGCAGAATTTTCTGAACAGAGTACCCCTCCTTGTTAAACAATTTGTGATCAATCCATATTGAAAACTAAATTGATGTAAAGAGAGAAATTGTAGATAAGACAACTTTCTAAGTGGCTGAAAATTTACAGAATTCTTAGAACAAAAAAATGATATAACATGACATGTAGAAACGTGAAAAAAATCGTTTATTCATTTTGCATAACACCAAGTTACAAGGAAGTGATTTGAACCAAATGTAGCATTACTAAAGCATTAAAAACCCCAGAAAGAAAGAAAATTAGAGAAAGATTCGAAGATTCCAAAAGGAAAGAGGGATCCTAATAAGGGTTCTCGAAAGGAACAAAACTTAAGAGGGTCACATAAGAGATGTGAGCTTAAAACTCAACCTTCACCTAAGGAGACTTTTCACTTGGTCCTAGTGCAACTTAACCACATTCTAAGGATTCCTAATCCTACGAGAATTTACCACCAAGAACAAGAGAGATCAGAAGGGTTCAAAGAGGTCTAAAGAAGTCTTATCTTAGAGGGAAGAAGCCTAGGAAAGAAAGGACGTTTCGCTCTGATACCAACTGTAACGCCCCGCTCCCGAGCCCTTATCCGGAAGAGAACGTTCGGCGGGTAGAGGATTAAATAAATTTAATATTATACGCAAGCCTCTACGTCGTCGTATCAAATAAAAGCAAACGGAAGCCCAAATGACTCGGGTAAAATCATAAATGCTACTAAGAATAGAAAGTAACCATACTAAAGATGGATAGTTAAATTACAACGATGAAAAACCCAAAGACTTGTACAATATGAGATCCTAAAAGTACAAACCAAACTTACAAAGGTCTTAGAAATAGAAGTACAACAAGTCTAAAAAAAAAGAAAACAACTAGTCTAGAACAACCTTTACAAAGAAAAGGAACTAGAAGCTTCGTCAAGACTTCAATGTCTTCAAAAGTCGTCAACTACTCTTGGTCAATCTGTTCGTCTTCTCACCCCACAATGCATACAAAAGAAAATGCAAAAGAGGTAAGTATAAAGTACTTAGTAAAAGTGAGAAGCTAATGAATAACTAAGTTATACAACAAAAGGTTATTATTATGATTATTAAATTATCTTTATGAGACCGACTCAATCTAGGGTTCACTTCATGTCCATCCACATGTCGTGACTATACGTTTCTAGCTTAACTTATCTTGGTTACGTCATTACTCAAGGGCACTGTGCATGGCGTTCGTCAGCATGAAGATATACTTGCTAACTAACGGTGATTAGCACCGATTAGCTCCGGGGTCTCCCCGGTATGCGTATACGTTCGATGAATTTCCTCCACTACCCTTCAGCCTTTTGAGCCAGTAGTGTTGTTCACCTTTTATGAACGTATCACATCGCCGATATGAAATAATGCCTAACCGAGAATAGGTGACGTTTTAGCTTTTACTACACTTATGTAAATTATTATCCGTTGTTATCTAGCCACCTAAGTGTTTTCAAGTAAGATCCCTCACATCTCCTACTCTCTTACTTATACCACTAGACACGGACAAGCCTTAGCATATACACAGACATTGATGAACTCTAGTTCATCAAAGCACAAGCCCTTTCATGCAATTCTGACGGTCCCGAACTTCAACTCCCTTTAAGAGTATGTTCGGTGACGGAACCAAACGCATCAGAAACTCAATCGAGGCTTGTTTACATTTAATTAATGTTATTGAATCAAAAAGAATAGAAATTTAAAACTCAACACAAATATACCAAAACATATCACATCTCATTAATTACAACTTAGCATTAATTCTATCACCAAGCAACACCAAAACTCAACCTATCATTATAAACTATAATTACTCATTAGGAAGAACCTCTTACCTTAATTTCCAGCAATAATGATCCAAAACATTCAAGATACCGCTGATCATCTAAGCCTTCAACTCGAAACCTAATTAATCAACATGTAACCCTTAAAATCCTTTCTTTCTTGAAAATCCCGAATTGAAAAAGTGTGTAAAACTGAATATTACCTAAATTAAATGCTGTGAACCTATTTTTAGAACGATCTATGCTCCAAGACGATCGTTTGACTACTCATGGCTGAAAAACAGAGCTACGGATTAAAAGATACGAATTTTGAAAAAACGAACTTGACGATTACGAAAAACTAGGGCTAAATTGAAAACTTACGAAATTGAGAAAAGTTTGTGTGGAAACGTTCGTCTTGATGAGACGATGATTTCCGTCTTCTGCGGTCTGCCCAAATTCCTGACGGATTAGCCGCACAATTGAAGATTCCCTTCGTCCGCTTCCGGCCAATTCTGCGTCTGTTTTCTTCAGATTTGCGTTATCCTCTCTTTTTTTCCCCCGAATGTGCGTGTGTGGTAATGAGGAGAATATTGGTATTATTTTCCTTATATAGCCATCAATTAAATCCATTAATTAAATGATTAAATCCCTTTATTTCCTATCATTAATTTCCAAAACATTTATTTAATCTCTTTTTATCAAACTAATTTGTTAAATAATAATTAGGTCGTAGTAAATACAACCAATTACTATTTTACCCTTTCTGAAAAGTCGGGACGTTACATTGGGATTTTGCTTTTCTTGAACTTTTTACTTATGTTTTGGATGTTATAAGAATTCATTCACAAGTTTTCTATGTTATGTAATTCCTAAGGAGCAGTCAATATTTGGTATTCCATCTGTAGTCCTTTCTCTACTCTCTTTTCATCTTTGAATGAAGGACTATATTCATTTTTTAATTACCTTACCAGAAAAACTTATCATTGGCCGTATTAAGAATTAACCATGGCTCTTTTTCCTTAGAAAAGGGTTTCCAATGAACTCGAGTTTCACCCCACATAGGTTCTCCACAAGGTGCAAATAACAATTAGATCATGTAAGTCCAAATGAAATGTGTTTCAATGCTCCCGTGTAATACGACACGGAGCCAATGCCACCAGAACACAAATATTCCACTTTACAACACATAATATAAGGCTTTACTAGTTATGCTTGAAAAAACGACACAAAATGAAAAACTACACAAAAACTAGGCCAGGCGTGTACCTAACCTGACCCAGATGTGCACCTGCATTTGATGATCCTTCTGTTTTTGAAAACTGTTCAGCCAGGCGAGCGCCCAAATTTTCAGATCCCACCAGGCATACCTGGTGGCAAAAGGCGTGCACCCATCATGGGTTTTCCCAGGAAAATCTGCATTCTCGCAATGACAAATCCATGGTGTTTTCTCACATTTCCAAACACTAAATATACTCCAAATTCATACCAAAACGATACGAAAGTATACTATAACATGCTATTAACATAGATTTAGATATAAAAACAAAAATAACATGAATATGTTTGGTTGAACACCATTTTACCTATAATTTCACCAAAGAAGCCAAAAAGCTCCAAGTACACCAACTTGATTCTTGAAGAAAACTTGAAATTAATTGTAGATCTGAATATCCTCAAAGATATAAGAACAAACTTCAAATCCCGATCGAAGAAAAACTTGTGTAGAAATGATCCTCTTTTCGTGGTTAGTATCGTGGTGTGATTCGTTTGCGATTATGATGGCCAGATTGATCGGAAAGCCGAACATTCCCTTTCTCTTTTTTATTTCTTCTTTTCTTCTTCTCCCTCTTTCTCTCATTTCAGCCGACTACTATTGTTTCATTAAATGAAATAAGGATTCGGGAAAGATGGGTCTAAATAGGGGTTGGTACATTTACCTTTTTTCCCTTACTAAAATCATATCTCTAAAATCCCGTAAATACCATCTTATCATCTATCTTAAATCTATTTTTAATTGAAATTTAACCTTTTAAAATTATCGGGACACACAAAATCATAAAAAAGACTTTTAAACCCTTAATGAATATACGGGGTTTGACAACATTATTCCTTCCCTTATTCTATGCAAAAATCTTTGCTTCTTCTCTTTCACATTGAGTTGGATTATCATCAACTGGGTTATACTTGGTGAGTTTAGATACATTAATTGAAAGTGTTTTACATTTTCCGATAATCTGGGATATCCACAATATAAACATTTTCATTGATATTGACTTTGATAGGATAGGGTCCAATCTTCTTGGGATGTAGTTTTTTTTTTCCACACCAGTTGGGAATCTCTCATTCCTTAGATAAATCATGACTAGTTCTGTATGTTCAAACACTTGCTTCCTTCTCATCTTATCAGCAACATATTTATACTCTTCCAATTCTTCTACTTCTTTGATCCTTGTCACAGGTATATAAGCCGAGTTTATGATATTGTTAGGGGTCTTGGTGTAGACTATTGAGAAGGGAGAAACCCCTGTGGATATATTGCACATAAAATCGTAAGCGAATTCCACCTTGCAATGGAAACATCCCACTGTTTTGGTTTCTCAACAGCAACACATCTCAACATGTTTTCCAATAATTTGTTCACCACTTTAGTTTGCCCATCTGTATGTGGATGATAGGCACTTCTGAACTGAAGTCGGGTGTGAAATCTCTTCCACAACTCCCTCCATAAGTGTGACATGAACATCACATCATTGTGTGAAGTACGTCACTGTCTTTGGGAACCCATTGATCGAGTCTGACTATTTCTCTGAAGAATAGCTGAGCAACATAACTTGCATCCATCACCATTTTCATGGCAAGAAATGAGCCACCTTTGAAAATATATCCACAACAAAGAAAATAAAATCAAAGTGTCTAGGGGTCTTTGAAAACCCTAGTACAAAGTCCATAGACAAGTCTTCCCTAATGGAGTTAGGAACTGGTAGATGTGTGTATAACCCAATATTCTGTTTAGTTTCTTTAGCTGTTTGACACACCGTACAATGCTTGATGTTGTTGCTAATATCCTCTTTTAGTTGTGGCCAATAAAACCTTTCATGTATCAGTGTTATGGTTTTGTCTCTCTCCTTGACGTATTTCTCTAATCATAAATTCCCTTATTGAGGTCTTTGCGAAACAAAGTTGATTTCCCTTGAACATAAATCCTTGGATGAGGTGATAGTCTTCCAAGAATTCCTTATCTTTGCACTTTCTCCAGATTTCCCCAAAATCACTGTCATGTTCATACTGATCAGGGAAGGTCTCAAAGCTTGTCATTATAATTTTTAAAGTTGTCCAAATGGTTCATTTTTCTACTAACAACATATGCCACTATATTAAGACTTCCTACATTTTGTTGAATGACAAAGGAGAATTTCCGTATATAAAGAACCATTCGGCATGCATCCTACTGATGTGCTTCTGTGTGTTGATGTATTTCAGAGCTCTGTGATCATAATTCAGTAAAAATTCCTTCCGGATCAAATAATGTTCCCATTGTTGAAGAGTGATGAGAGTCAACTTTACTATGCTTCGAAACATGTTTTAACCCCTGTTTACGACACTTTTGGATTGTTTTGGGTACTTCTAGATTGACTATAGCGTAAAAACGCATTGCACACTCACTTAGAGGTGCATCACATAGATGGGAAACCTCGGCATTTTAGGTGTTTTTGACCCTATTCGAGCCCTATCTTTCTTGCAGAATTACGCTTGGTATGTTGGTTTCGATGTGAAATGCATGAATAGGCGACTTATGAGCCTGAGAGACAAGGTGAAGTGAAACCGCCCGGAGGAAGGCTTCAAATCGAATGAATCTTAGGATCATGGATTGAAGTATTTGGATAATCCTCAACACAACCACAACCTATGTGGAAGCACTTTGGAATAATAAGCTCCGCGACATAATCACAACTCGTGTGAAGGCACCTTGGAATAAACCTCAACACATAGAAACCTTGTTTCTAAGCACCTTGGTATATGGATAACCACAAGGATTGCTCAAGTCCTTGATAATCCGAAATTTGAATTCCCTTTCCAGAGAAACTCACACAACACTTTTCCAAGTGAAGAATAATACTCCTTCCGTTTTTTTTTTATCTGTCACATTTCACAATTTACTTTTTTATTTATCTGCATTGTACATTTTCAATGCATCATTTATTACCTTTTCCTCCTTTACCAATAAAATATTTATATCTCCAATAAAAAAAAACATTTCCAATACTAAAAACACATTTACCAACAAAGTATTTACATCTCCAATATAAAGAATACATTTCCAACACTATACTTGAGACATATTAACTACTTTCTTAATTTGTGTGAATCTTCTCTCTGCGACATATATATAAAAACGGAGGGAGTATAATTTATATTGATAACAATATGATTTTCAAAGTACAAATACAAGGACTATTTAAAGGAAAATAAGTACATAAATTCATAATAATAAGAGGAAAAGTTTATCCTAAATTAAATGCATATTAGCGCATCCAAGGAGCTTCATCCAGGTTCAATGTATCTTCTTTATATTGTCCCGCAGCTGTTTAGGCCATTTTGACCATTATAACTTATTCAAATGAAGATGACCCCTTGACGAAAGTTGAAGATCAGGTTTTCTACTATGAAATGCACATGTGGATCATCAATTTTGGATAAGTAAAACTCCTGATCCGATCTAATAAAGAAGACTACTCACTAAGTTCAATGCACTTAAAATAGGCGCCCCCAAAAGACATCCATCTTGATTCCATGTACTTGGAATACACAAAACTTGACTTCTTGGACTTCCATGCTAGCAAAAGTGGCGCCATATTATCATGAGCATTCAGCCAATATTTTTAATATTTTAATTAATAATAAGATATAATAATATGTAATTTAATTCCGACAGTCCGCAAGCATAAATGACGGACTTAATGACTTCAAAATCTTCTTTATTCTTGGACATTGACTCGTGCATTATTATATGAACCATTTTGTCCAACGAGTCGAGCCTCATTTTATGTTGGAGGTGAAATCCAAGACCAACTAGAATCGTTAAGGGATCAGGTGTAGAATTCAGGCCCAGAATCATATCACAAGGCATGAGGCTTAGAGAGGCATAACCGAAGCCCGGGAACAGAAATAGATCAATATAGTTGGTGTTTTTGCCTTACATTCACTTTATCTTCCATTTGAGCAATTTTGGAGGCATTTTCTGGAATTGTAGTCTTCATGAAAGTTGTAGATAATTGAACTATCTTTCCAACGCAACTTAAATCACTCAAATTGGAGCTCTGCACGCAAAGATATTACCATATTAATGAAGCTGTATAAGTCAAGGACTTTTTGCGCGCGCCGAAACTTTAGAGTGCGCCAAAGATGACCAGAATACTGCGGCAAACCCCAAAATCACTTCAGCGCGCGCCAAAGTTTTTGGGGGGCACCAAAGCTGCTTTTCTTACACATTTTTTTTGAACCTATAAATAGATTTTTACACCCCCATTCTATATGGACTCATACCTAGACTTACTTAGACTCCCTTAGGTCATTTTTCATATCTTTTCTATCTTAGATTAGCTCTTATTTCACTCTTTCTCTTATATTAAACACAATTTATCTTAGATTCTAGCTCTCTTTGTTGGATTTTGGCATTTTGGATTCTTCTTCTTCCACAAGTGACGATGTGTATGGATGAAGATTGATGTAATTCCAACTTTTCTGTATTTTGGTAACGAAAATCTTCTATTTTCTTGTTTTATGGCTTTGATTTCCTATTTGATTCTCGTTCCTTTCATTATTATAAGTAGCTAAACATCTACATAGCTAAATCATGTGAAAATTGATGAAATCTCCCTCTAATTGATGAAATTGGAAATGGGTAGTGATTAATTGTTGTTATTTTGATGAATTTGTGTCTTAAAACTTGTTCTTAGTGCTTGAATTAGCTTGAACACCTAGTTCATTAACTCACACACCACTTTTATAAATTTATGTTGCGAAGGGGTGTGAAAAGGGGTTTTAAGATCGTTGCTTATAATTGACTGAGTTGTTTAGATTAGATTAGGTAACGAGGTTTGTTGGTGTGAATCGAGCGGCTCTAGTTCTTGATCTTGTTTCGGTCAGTTAAATCCGTAAAGGCGGACTGTTGAACCAGACAAAGGGTACTAGGTTGTTGTATGGCATCTAGCACCACTTTAGGAGTTCGCACCCACGAATATAGTCGATATAGTCCTTAGGATGGTTGGTTGGTAATGCTCATTCCCGAATAATTGATTAGAGGGGGAAAGTAATCAATTGGATCATGATTTGGCTATGTTTCTCTCTCTTTTATCTTTTGTTTATATTACGTTTTTAGTGTTAATTCTCACATGTTCCACTCTTGGTTGACCTAAAATAAGTATGAAAATGACTTTGGTATTCGAGTGATTCCTCGTGGGATCGACCTTGCTTACTACTATAGTGCATCCGACTCGGTACACTGCCGGCTAAAGTTGGACTGGCCACTATTTGGGCCATCAAGAATTTTTGGCGCCGTTACCGGGGAATCATATCGATATCTCATTAGTCTTTTGAAAACTTAGGCTTAGGTTGTTTTTTTTTCTTTTTCTTGTTGTTGGTCCCTTGAAAAGGCTTTGGTTAAGTTTAGAGGGGGGGGGTGAATAAACTTAACACTTAAACTTTTGGAGTTAACAAACTAAGCAATGTCAGTAGCCTGCTGACTGCTCAGTAGTTTGCTGACAACAGATATTACTGGATTTGTTCCAGTGGAATATATTCAAATTAAGCCTTGTAACTTGTTGTTAAAAAGATGATACTAAGTATTAGATACTCATAGTGTAAGTGTGTGATTCAGTTGCTAGTTTCAGTAAGTTGATGTGATCATTATACTAAATGCAGAAAGTAAGTAAGCAATTTTTATAGTAGTTCCAGGTGGTGTAATCCTATCAGTCCACTCTTCTCCTATGATGTTGGAGGAAATTCACTAGAGGTCTTTGAGGTTTCAATTACGAAAATCCCTAAGCTGTCTGTCCTTCACCAATAACTATGGCTTCACAAATTGAATATTTGAAATAGGTTGGATTGCTGCTCCAAAGTATTCCACTGGTCCTTGAAAGGTTGGATTGCCTCTTCACTAGCTCCACCACAAACAACAGTTCTTGACACCTAAGTGCTTCTCTGCCTTTAGCAGGTTTCTTGTAAAAGAAAGGTTGAATCAAGTAATGATTCAGTTATCAGTAGCTTGATCGGGATGAAATGATCGAGCGGCTTGATGTCTTCAAGTGTGTGAACTTGATGTAACTTGATAGCAGGTTACACTTGAAGAATTTTTTGGATCAATAGCTTTTAGCTCACTGATGTCAGTAGGGTGATTTTCTTGATAAGAAACTTGATAGCTTTGAGTAGATTATCACTTTTCATCTCTTGTATCTGAATCAAGAGTCTTCTATTTATAGGTGAGAATCCTGTGAC
This sequence comes from Gentiana straminea, assembly GCA_036785695.1. Taxonomy (NCBI): domain Eukaryota; kingdom Viridiplantae; phylum Streptophyta; class Magnoliopsida; order Gentianales; family Gentianaceae; genus Gentiana; species Gentiana straminea. Next base: position 2,325,515 of record JAVUPR010000376.1, on the reverse strand, counting down.
TTATGTTTGAAATTCAAACATAGCCGTTTCAGATTTGTCTCCATCTTGACTTGCTTTCTGTCTTTGTACATAGTACGTCACCGTTTTTGTCGGTTGCTTTTTGTCGATTTTCGATCCGTCCACCCTTTGACTTATATCCATTGGTTAATCCTCTGAATCTTCCCAACGTTCTTTTCATCTTGGCCATTGATTTGTTGACAATATCAAGTCTTGTAATCCATCATTATCCTTGCAATCTTCCAATCTAACCTTTGATTAAATCGAGATTTATACTCAACAGATACCTGTGTATATTAGTTTGCTGATTTTCATGTCAGTCAGCTGTCTTAAGTCTGATGTGTTTATAAAACACTTCAGCTGACTATCTTTTCATCTCACTTTTTATTGTGAAGTTAGAGTACACCAATTTGATCATAACTAAGTTCCAATCACCACTTAACATATGGAACTTAGACCTTGTACACAAGGTATATGTAATCAATTTAGGTCATCACAGACTTCCCTAAATTCTGATTCCATATCCTTGATTTTAAGTACTAAGTTTGATCCCTTAGCCTTCATTAACTGAGTTTGAACCCTCAGCCTTCAGTCTTTAGCAGGTTCCTAACTAGTCTACTGACCTAGTTACCTTACTGACCTAGACAGGTCTGTTGATACAGTCAGTTGACCTAATTACAATGCTTGTTTGATCAAACCTATACAAAGATCAAACTCTAATAAACCTATACATTTGATCTAGACATCTTTTTGCCTTTGCTCTATAATAGCTAGTCTGGCACTCATCATTAAAACTTAAAATATGTCCAGCAATTTCCCCCCTTTTAGTGATAATGCCAATACCCTCCTTACAGCAAAGCAAAAAGATAAAAACAAAAACAGAACAAATTTAGTCATTTCTCATTATAAACAATTTTGTTCAAACTTATTACAAACTAGGATTAGCAGAATGAAATAAATAATTTAAGTGTGCTGGTCTAGTTTCTGTCTTTGTCTCTTTCTCTCTTCTCATAGAACTCCTTGATTTCTCTGACTACATCCAACATCCATTGGTTTTCAATTGGGGAAAAGTCAACCCAATGATTCAGCTCTTCCACCACTTCCAGGCTTCTGGTAGAGTTAATCTAATATTATGAACACTAAAGCCCTGTCCCATGTAAAAATGTTTGAATTCATCCATTGAATCCCTTGCTGATTGGGCAGTTCCCACTCTTCCTCTTCCACCTCTTCCTCCTCTTCCACCTCTAGAGGAAGCTCTCAGTGCCTTGACCCTTGTTTCCCAAAGTTTCAGTCCCAAAAAGGAATCCAGTCCATCCTAAAATCCCATATGATGATAGGGTTTCTTCCTTCCATTGTATAGCTTCTTATATTCTTGCAGGAGATCATTAGTCAACTGAATCCTGCCAGGTGCAAGTTTCCTGAACTCATTTATATCATTCTCCCATCTCTTCTTTGCAAAAATTCTTGCAGCCTCCTTTGCTTCTGCTGTAAGGCCCTCTTCCCCCTTATTGACATCATCAATAAACCGGGACAGTAGACCATGAACACTCTCTTGTGTGATCACTAACTTAGCAAGTTGACCTTCCATAATCTCTGTCCTTATGTCAACTGCAGTGATCCTTCCTTCCACAGTTTGTTCCAGCAGATTGATCCTCTTAGTAACCTTAGGATCCAATACAGCAGGTTGAGGTGTTTCAGCAGGGTGAGCCATAGCAGGCTTGGATGCCTCAGCAAGCTTGTCAAGCTTTTTGTGAATTGAGGAAAACTGTTCATTCAAATGTTTATCCTTGTTTGCATTGCCTTGTTTTATACCTCTCACATCTTTGGTTAGGTCAACAAGAGCATATTGAGTGGAAGTGATGTTGGAAGCAACTGTTTCAGTAGTTCTTCCTATATTTTCCACTAGATTCATCAAGTCTTCAAATCTTTGTTCCTGTTTATTCAGTTGAGTCCTTAACTGTGTAATATCGTCTCTTCCTGCCCCCAACTCTTCCAAAACATGTGCTGGTACTGCACCAGCCATACCTCCAGCCATATGTCTAGCAAAATCATCAGCAGGCTCTTCAACATTATAGTTTGCCCTTGGTATGCTGACAACCATGGCTCTTGTCCTATCCCATCCAGCAGGTTCAGGACCTTCTTTAATCACATCTCCAAAAATTTCTTCCAAAAAAGGATCTTATGCAGGTTGAGGTTCCAAAACATGTGCCTCCTCAAAAATTGGTACATGTGCCTGTTGAGGTTCATCATCAACTTGTTCTTCCTCAGGCATTTGGAACTCCTCATCACTGAAGTCATAGTCCAGCAGCTGTTCATCCTCATCAACAATAGTCTGCTGACTATATTTACCTTCAGTAGCCTTAACTTCAGTGGCCTGTACTACAACAACAGGTTCTTCAGCAACCTGTTCTACATCAGTTTCTTCAGAATGTGCAGGGGATTCCTCCAATCCCATTAATAGTTCCAACCTTTGTCCTAACACTATTTGTTCCTCAGTGATTAGGACCTCAGTTCCAACCTGTATTCAGATGCTTGTTTGTAACTCAGCAACTTGAACCACCTCTTCAATAGAAACATGAGAAAATATAGCTAGATTTTCCTCTAAGACTCCTCTATCATCAGCAACCTTCTTTAATTGATCTGCAGCTTGAGATAAGGTTGCCTGAGTGTCAAAACACTCGTGATACTGAGCTGAGTCCTCAGAACTTTCACCAGCTTCTTCAAACATAATAATATCATAAAAAGTAGATATTATGGCCTCTTCCAGGGATGTTGCTACATCAAGCTGTCTCTCTAAATATTTATAGTAAACATCTCCTAGCTCTTCATTTAGCATATCAGTCTGCTGATCCTCAGTAGACTTGGCACCTTCAGCAGGCTGATCTGCCACATGTTCAGTGGACTCTGGTCCAACTTCTCCAATTGATCTATCTTTAACCACTCCACTAGGCTCCCCTGGAAACGTAGGATGATCATCATCAGAATCAGATGATGAAGAATCATCACTGTCAGGTGTGTACTTGGGATCCTTGAACATGATTTTTGCACTTTGTCTTCCTTGTTCCAATAACTCCATTAGCCTTATCTGTAGCATAGTTGTATCCACCAATTCCAGTAGGCTATCTACACCCATTTGATCAAATGCCCATTCCTCAAAACCACTCATTGGGTCTGCAGCTGGATTTTGTCTTTTGTAGAAACCAAACTTCCATTGAAAGTATTTCTTAATAATTTTGAAGTTGGGATATACATTTTCTTTCTTTGATTTCTTTTCCCTCCTTTCATATGGCATTGAGGGCTGTCTTGAGCCAGATTGCTCAGCTTGTTGTCCCCCAAAGGCTTCAACAAGGTGAGTCAATGTATCTATAGCAGATACAAATAGGTCAGTAGGTTCTTCAGGTTTTGCATTTGTTCCTACTACCTCCAACTGTTCCACACTAGGTTCCCCCTGACTTATAAGCATATCAGTAGGGTCTGTAGTAGTGTGTTCTTCCCCCTGAGTTGTAGCATCCACAGCAGGGTCTTGAACATGCTCAACAATTTCCATAGCAGGGTCAGGTACAGCAGTGTGTTGTGGTTCTTCAATCTGTTGCTCAACAACAACATTAGCATCCTCAGTAGGCTCAACAGCCTCTTCTTCTACTTCTCTTTGGTCCTCCAGGACCCTTAATTCCTTGGCTTTACCATATACCTTCTTTTTCACAACCTGTTTCCTTATTTTTGCAGGTTGTTTCTCAACTTCAGCAGCTTTTCTTTTTCTTTTATCTTCTTTCAGCTATTCTCTTAAAATCTCAGCAGCAGTTTTCTTTGTAGCTCAGCAGGCTCAGCAGCCTCATCTTCAACTGGAACTTTAGTAGATTCAGCAGTGCCTACTGATTGCTGCATTGTCTTCTTAGGCTTTAAGAGCTCAGTGATCTTTCTTGTATCACTAGCCTTCATTTTCTCAGCAGCCTTCTTAGGTGCAGCAGGTTGTGGAACTTGTTTAGCCTGCCCACCACCATCATTATCATCTCCATCATTATCACTTTCAGTTGCCTCATCATCTAAATCTTTATCATCATCCAAACCAGGGATGAGATAGCTGATTTCTGGTTTGTACCTTGACTTGTTTATCTTTGTAGGTGCAATATCAGTAATCTTCAAGTGGTTCAGTAGGGCTTGAATCATCAAACCCAAGGGCTTTGCCTTAGACTTCCTTGTTCCATCTCTGTCTTCTATTATCACCTTCTTCATGTACTGAACAAATAATCTAGCCCAATCAAACTTCATACTCTTGCATATGATTATCAGCATGTCAATCTTTGGTCCAGAGAGAGTATCAAGACTGCCACTAAATCCAAGAATGTTCTTAGCAATTATCTTGCTCAGTAGGTTGTACTCCAATCTGATATGCTTCACATTGATACCTAGAGATGATTGTATGGACTTGTTGGTCTTTATAGCATCAATAAAGTCCAGTCTTGCAAGCTGCATAGATTCAGGATTTATAGGAGCACTATTTCCAGGTCCAAATCTGAATGCCTCTCTCACCAGATTTGAAGTGATTTGAATCTGATGACCATTTACAGTGGTAGTAAATGCCTCTGTATCATCTCTAATCACTATATTTCTCTAGAAATCAACAACATTGGTGTATGAGGTGCTTTCCAATCTCAGATTTAGGACATCCTCCAGTCCTTCATATCTTCTTATTCTTCGGCCAATATTGATGGCTAATTCTATTTTGAGAGCATCAACAACAAATCCTCTAACACTTTGGCTCGTTCCAATATGAACATCACTTTTATCCGCCATTGTAGATTTGAAAAAGATGAAGAAGAAAGCTTGCAAATCTGTGTTCACACTGTTTATTCTCAGAGAAAATCAATCAGAAGGTTTGTATATGTTGTCTGAGTATATGTCTGTATATATAAGGAAATAAAGTGGGTAGTAACTGTCAAGAAAGTACTGTACACGTACTGTAGCATTTAACCACGATTAAAGTTGGAATAAATGTGATGTTGCCACGTGTCCCACAAACTTATTCCATAAAGAGTTGTAACCGTTGGGTATTGTAACCGCAGTTATAAAGGATAAGAATAATATCCAATTACTGTTGACTTTCATTTAAGTTTGATTGTCTTATAACGTATACTTCAACAGACTTGGTCTTCAGTGGAGTTGGCTCAGCAGCTTACTGACAAAGATGGCTCAGCAGCCTGCTGATGAGTTACTCGCTGATCTTCATACACACTTGTTTTGTCCAACTGATAATACAAGATGAAGTTTAATACCAATGACTGATCTGTCAAGTGAGCTCACCCAACATGACAAAGACCAATCCTCTTGGCAACTTCATTTGCTCAATTGTCCAAACTATTTAAGTACATGGATTTGTTGATACCAAGACTAGTCTGTTAAGTGAGTTCACCCAACATAGCAAAGACTAATCCCCTTGGTGAATTCCAGTACACTGCTGATTATTAGTATCTCAGTCAACTTTTATGATGCCAAGTTCAGTTCTTAACTTAGCAAATCCTTCACTATCCAATGGTTTTGTAAATATATCAACAAGTTGATCTTTAGTAGGGATGTAAAGTACCACCACATCTTTCTTTTCAACATGATCTCTTAAAAATGATGTCTCACATCAATGTGCTTGGTTCTTGAGTGCAAAACAGGATTTTCTGTGATTGCAATTGCACTTGTGTTGTCACACATTATAGGAATTTCTCTTTCTTCAATTCCATAATCCTTTAATTGTTGTCTTAACCATAGTATTTGTGCACAAATGAGCTTCCAAAGAAGAATGTATTCGGCTTCGAGTGGAAGTTGATATTGAATTCTCGTTTCTTCGAACCAGAAAACCGCCTATTTCCCATCAACTGACAGGTTCCTGTGGTGCTTTTTCTATCAATCTTGCATCCAGCATAATCAGAATTTGAGTAGGATATAACTTTGAAGCTTCCATCTTTTGAATACCATATTCCTACTCCCAAAGTCTCTTTTAGATACTTGAGAATCCTTTTGACTGCAGCTAAGTGACTTTCCTTTGGTTTTGATTGAAATCTTGCACAAACACCTACAACAAAGGATATATCAGGTCTGCTGGCAGTGAGGTACAGCAGACCGCCTATCATCCTTCTGTATAATGTCTGATCAACATCTTTGCCTTCTTTATCTTCATCCAATCTGATGTTAGTACTAATAGGAGTTGATACCTTGGTGCTATTTTCCATGCCAAACTTCTTCAGTAGCTCTTTGGTATATTTAGTTTGATGAATGGAGATTCCATCTTTCATTTGTTTGACTTGTAATCCCAAGAAGTAGTTCATCTCTCCCACCATACTCATTTGGAACTTTATTTTCATGAGATTAGCAAACTTTTCACATAGTAATTCATTTTCAGAACCAAAAATTATGTCATCAACATAAATATGTACCAGCAGGGTTCTGTCCCATTCATTGATTCTGAAAAGAGTCTTGTCAATGGTACCTTTGGTAAAACCATTGTCCATCAAGAATTGAGATAGGGTTTCATACCATGCTCTTGGTGCTTGTTTCAAACCATAAAGTGCCTTGTTAAGTCTGTACACTTTATCTTCTTGATCTTTAACTTCAAAACCAAGAGGTTGTTGAACATAAAACTCTTCTTCCAGAATGCCATTTAAGAATGCACTTTTATCATCCATCTGGTATACTTTGAAGTTTTTATAAGCGGTATATGCCAAGAATAATCTTATAGCTTCCAGTCTTGCAACTGGGGCATATGTCTCATCAAACTATATTCCTTCAGCTTGAGAATAGCCTTTTGCCACTAGTCTGGCCTTATTCCTTATAATGGTATCAGATTCATCCAATTTGTTTCTGTATACCCATTTAGTTCCAACTACATTTGCATGATTAGGCCATTCCACTAGTGTCCAAACTTGATTTCTTTCAACTTCATTCAATTCTTCTTGTATAGCAATTATCCAATCTGGATCTGATATTGCTTCTTCAACAACTTTAGGCTCCATTTGAGATAGAAAACAAGTAAACATTGCTTCCAATTGTCTTCTAGTCCTTACACCTTGCTGTATGTTACCAATTACTTGTTCAGCAGGGTGATCCTTCAACCATTGTAAATCTTGATTTGTTTGATTTATAGGAGCTTCATCTTCAGTAGGCTCTACTGTTGATTCAATAAGGGGTTCAGCAGATCCTTGAACTGCATCTGTTGTTGGATCAGTAGTGTTACCAGCAGGTTCTTCAATAGGGGCAGAGTCAGAAACTTTTAAGTCATTTATCCTTTCCAAAACATCAACACATTCTGGATCAGTGACTTGGAGATTTTCAGCAGGTTCTGAAACTTCATCTTCCATTCCAATGAACTTTGGTTCCTCCAATACAACATGTATTGATTCTTCATGTTTCAATGTCCTTTTATTCGCACTCGAATGCCTTGCGACGAGAAGAATGTCCCAAAAAGATTCCTTCATCTGATTTTGGTTGGAATGTCTTCAATTGCTCTTTATGATTCAAAATAAAACACTTGCTTCCAAATGGATGGAAATAAGATATATTTGGTTTTCTTCCATTCCATATCTCATAAGGTGTCTTCAGCAGCTTCTTGTTTACTGAGGTCCTATTTTGTGTATAGCATGCTGTATTGATTGCTTCAACCCAATATCTTTCACGTAGTAATGCTTCATAAATCATAGTCCTCCCTGCTTCTTTCAAGGTCCTGTTTCTTCTCTCAGCAACCCTATTTTGCTAAGGTGTACCAGCAGCAGCTAATTGATGCAACACACCATTTTGCTCACAATATTCTCTTATGACTTTATTGAGAAACTTAGTACCCTTGTCTGATATGATCTTCACTACTGTCAAACTTTTCTCATTTTGCAATCTCTTCAAAAGTTCAGGCATCTTTTGAAGTGTTTCACTTTTCTTATTCATGAATACTACCCAAGTGTATCTTGAATAATCATCCACAACTACCAGAGTGTATTTCTTTCCTGTTACACCTGTTGGTGTTACTGGTCCAAATAAATCAATGTGCATCAGCTCCAAGACTCTTTTAGTTGATTGCTTAGTTTTTGACTTGAAGCTTGACTTGGTTTGTTTACCTTGCTGACATGCATCACATATAGCATCCTTTTTGAATGTGATCTCAAGTAAACCAATCACCAACTTCCTTTTCACCAATTGATTAATATCATCAAATTTAAGATGATTCAACTTCTTATGCCACAACCAATTCAGTTCTGACTTAGTATGAACAATCAGACATGTTTCTGGAACAGCAGTAGACCAGTCCACAACATACATGTTTTGTTGTCTTCTACCAGCCAACACAACTTGTTCACCTCTTTCACTAATGACAATACAGCTTGCCTTTGTCAAAAGTGACCTTGTAACCCATGTCACAAAATTTTCCAAAGGTGCTCGCAGGTTGTAGTCCAAATTCTTCCACAAATGCAACATTCCTGATAGTTAATCCATTCCTCACCAGTGTACCATATCCTCTTATGTAACATGGTGTGTTCTTGTTGCCAAAATTTACTATTGGACCATCCTTTGCCATATATCAAACAATGCTTATTCTTTGTCATATGTCTGGAACATCCATTGTCAAAGTACCAGACACCCTACAAAACAAAGTTAATGTATTTTAGGTACCCAAAACTGTTTGGGTCCATAGTGGTCAGTGGTAAGCATGACCCTTGGCAAATTTCCATAAGGTCTTCTTTGAAAAGCATTGCACTTTTCTTCATGTATGTATCATACATTACCATAAAATCTAACATTTGGTTGTGTAGGATTCACATATGCTTTCTGGACTTTTGGTACATTATGCTGTTTGAAGTGATTTCTATTATTAGAAGCACTAGCATAACCATATGTTTGCTGTCTGTTAGGAGCAGCTCTGTAATATGGAGTCTGTTGAGGTCCCTGCTAAGGTCTTGAATAAGTCCTCTGCTGATTCCAATGCTGAGGTTTTACCCTTGCATTATGGTTATGACTGTTGTTTCTAGCAGTAAGGGTAGGAATATTCCAATCATCATCAGTAGGGAACAATCTACCTTTCCCCCTGAGATAAGTACCTAGAATGATTAACAGTTTTAGGTTTAGGATTCTTATCCTTGGAATATTTTTGATTTTTGCCCTTATGGTCCAGCAGACATAGTAGCAGGTGTGCTATTAGTAGGTCTAGAAGGTCCAGCAGTCCTACTTTTGGATTTACCCTTTTTGTTAGGTACTGTTGACTTTTTTGACTTCTGATTTTGCTTCTTTGAAGTCTTCTCAATAGGCTTTACTGCCTCAGCAACCCTTTTGGGAATTGGATATTGTGCAGGCAAAAACTTAGGACCAATTCTGGTACTAGGTTCAGTAACCTTACTGGATCCACTCTTAGTAGATTGTTGAGTTCCAAATCCAAGGCCTGCTCTATCATCATAAGGCTTTCCAGATTTGAATGCAGTGGTGGAACTAGATTGTTCAACAGATTCAACGGCTACTGAATGTATAGCAGACTTATGTTGATTCTGTTCAATATCTTTTTCCTTTCCTTTAAGAGTTCTTCAGCTTTTAATCTTTCAACTTCTGCTTGAAGTGCTTTTTTTTCAGCCTTCACAATCTCATAACCAGATTGTATTTTCGTCAGTTGATTAAGGATGGCATCCAAAGTTTCTTCATTGTCAGAATTTTTAGGATTTGAACCACAAGTTGATTCACAATCACTTTCAGCAGGAGTATTTATAGATTTGTATACCTCCTCAGTTTCTTCCATATTTTCCATTAAAGCATAATCATCCATATCAGCAACAAGTGCAGTATCATCCGATTCATTTCCTTTTTCTGATTCAACTTCATAGCCTGATTCATCATCAGCAACCACTGCTTTCTTGCCAGGTCTTCTTTGTTGATTCTTGTTCTTCAGTAGGTTGGACAATCAGGTCTGAAATGTCCAGGTTTCTTGCAGTTGAAGCATAGATAATCAGGTTCCTTTTTCTGCTTTAGATCAGGACAGTCAGGTTTGAAGTGTCTTGGTTTCTTGCAATGAAAACGCAAATAATCATTGTCTTTCTTGGATTCTTCCTTCTTCTTTTCACTTGATTTCTTTGTGAAATTCCTTGGATAACCCCTTCCTATTTTCATCATTCTGATTTTCTTGCTCAGTAGGGCAATTTGCTCTTGCATCTCATCCAGTAGATCATCTTGACCACCTGATGATTCTTCTTTATGTGCAGCAGCCAATGCAGTAGTCTTTGGTTCTTCTTTTTCAGTCTCAAGAATAAGTTTCTTACTGAATTCATATGCTTTGAGATCTGAAAACAGCTTGAAGGTGTCTTCTTCATGTAGACTCCTGGATTCTTCTATGGCAGTAACCTTCATCTCTCAAACCTCTTTTGCAGGTAGGGTTTCTAAGATTCTTGTATTGATATATTCTTTTGTATAGATCACATTCAGTAGGGTGAGTTCATCCATGATAGCATTGAATCTTGACTCCATTTGCTCAACGGTTTCATTTGATTTCATCTTGAAATCTTGGAACTTTCTTTTGGCTACACTGACTTTGTTTTTCTTTATAACATTAGTGCCTTCACAGATAAGTTGCAATTTTTCCCAAAGTTCCTTTGCAGTTTTGCAGTCCTTCACTTTCATGTACATATTGCTATCCAAGGTTCTGTATATGATATCAATAGCAATATTGTTGAGGTTTGCTCTTTCTCTATCTTCAGCACCCCACTCTCTTTTTGGCATTGGAATATACTGAGTTTCACTGCCTACAGTTATGGCCTCAGTGATCTCCAGTGGTCCATCAGTTAGCACATCCATCATCACATCATGTGTTGCATCTAGGTAAGCCTGCATACGACGTTTATAATCATCAAAACAATCTAAGGAGCACATCAACAAAGTTCTAGCGTACTGGTTGTTATCCATGATGCAAAGCTTTGAAAATCAGAAACTTGAAAAAGTTTTCAAAGTATTTTCACAAGCACAACAAGTTGGATTACTTCAGAACATAAGCACTGCTCCGATACCAATTGTTGGTCCCTTGAAAAGACTTTGGTTAAGTTTAGAGGGGGGGGGGGGTGAATAAACTTAACACTTAAAACTTTTAGAGTTAACAAACTTAGCAATGTCGTAGCCTGCTGATTGCTCAGTAGTCTGTTGACCACTCAGTTGTCTGCTGACAACAGATATTACTGGATTTGTTGCAGCGGAATATATTCAAATTAAGCCTTGTAACTTGTTGTTAAAAAGATGATACTAAGTATTTGATACTCAGTAGTGTAAGTTTGTGATTCAGTTGCTAGTTTCAGTAAGTTGATGTGATTAGCATACTAAATGCAGAAAGTAAATGCAGAAAGTAAGTAGGAAATTTTTATAGTGGTTCCAGGTGGTGTAATCCTGTCAGTCCACTCTTCTCCTGTGATGTTGGAGGAAATTCACTAGAGGTCTTTGAGGTTTCAATTACGAAAATCCCTAAGCTGTCAGTCCTTCACCAATAACTATGGCTTCACAAATTGAATATTTGAAATAGGTTGGATTGCTGCTCCAAAGTATTCCACTGGTCCTTGAAAGGTTGGATTGCCTCTTCACTAGCTCCACCACAAACAACAGTTCTTGACACCTAAGTGCTTCTCTGCCTTTAGCAGGTTTCTTGTAAAAGAAAGGTTGAATCAAGTAATGATTCAGTTATCAGTAGCTTGATCAGGATGAAATGATCAGCAGCTTGATGTCTTCAAGTGTGTGAACTTGATGTAACTTGATAGCAGGTTACACTCGAAGAGTTTTCTGGATCAGTAGCTTTTAGCTCAATGATGTCAGTAGGGTGATTTTCTTGATAAGAAACTTGATAGCTTTGAGTAGATTATCACTTTTCATCTCCTGTATCTGAATCAAGAGTCTTATATTTATAGGTGAGAATCCTGTGACTTATGTTTGAAATTCAAACATAGTCGTTTCAGATTTGTCTCCATCTTGACTTGCTTTCTGTCTCTATACATAGTACTGACATTGTCGGTTTGCTTTTTGTCAGTTTTCAGTCTGTCCACCCTTTGACTTATATCCATTGGTTAATCCTTTGAATCTTCCCAATGTTCTTTTCATCTTGGCCATTGATTTGTTGACAATATCAAGGCTTGTAATCCATCCTTATCCTTGTAATCTTCCAATGTAACCTTTGATTAAATCGAGATTTATACTCAGCAGATACCTGTGTATATTAGTCTGCTGATTTTCATGTCAGTTAGCTGTCTTAAGTCTGCTGTGTTTATAAAACACTTCAGCTGACTGTCTTTTCATCTAACTTTTTTTTGTGAATTTAGAGGACACCAATTTGAACATAACTAAGTTCCAATCACCACTTAACATATAGAACTTAGACCTTGTACACAAGGTATATGTAATCAGTTTAGGTCATCACAGACTTCCCTAAATTTTGATTCCATATCCTTGACTTTAAGTACTAAGTTTGATCCCTTAGCCTTCAATAACAGAGTTTGAACCTTCAGCCTTCGGTCTTCAGCAGGTTCCTAACTAGTCTACTGACCTAGTTACCTTACTGACCTAGACAGGTCTGCTGATACAGTCAGATGACCTAATTACAGTGCTTGTTTGATCAAACCTATACAATGATCAAACTCTAATAAACCTATACATTTGATCTAGACATCTTTTTGTCTTTGCTCTATAACAGCTAGTCTGGCACTCATAATTAAAACTTAAAATATGTCCAACACTTGTTTTTTCTTGATGTTGGATTTTTGTTGAAGAGTCACACCATCTATTGCGGAAGTGGTGGCGACTAGATACCGTGATTGTGTTCTTGTTTTTCCCTTGAATCGCAGTGCATGGATCCGTATGGGCATGGGGGCTCTCCTCCCTACTCCTTTGGAGGCTTTAATTTCGCTGGTATGAGTTTTGGATTCAAACCATATTATCAGCTCAATCCATACACATCACCATACAATAATGAGTGAGAGAGTCTGATGGGAGTCAACTCGACTTTACTTTCCTGCTGATTTTGTTCCCCGTGATGACTCGTTTTGTACAATTCCGGGAGTATTTGGCTAAGTTTTGGTGCATTTTACACCGTTTTGCTAATTACGAGACTCGGATATGTAATCCGGGAATCTCGGCCTTTTTAGTGTTTTGGATTCATTCTCGGTCGCCCTTGTGTCCCATATGGGTTACGTTTGGTATGCGTTTTGATGTTTTTCAGGAACTAGGTGCCCGAGAATGCCCGGGAAACGTGATACGGAGCTTCGGGATGCTTGGAATATCACCTTGGGGGAAAAACATGCTAGGCGCACGCCTAGCATTGTCCAGGCGCACGCCTAGCATTGTCCAGGCGCACGCCTAGCATTGTCTAGGCGCACGCCTAGCATTGTCCAGGCGCACGCCTAAGGCCATGAAATGAGCCAAAGTTTCAGTCTAAGTTGTCCAGTAGCCAGGCGTACGCCTAAGAAAAGCTAGGCACACGCCTAGCATCTGTCCTGCACATGGAGATATTTTGAAGACCTTCTAGGCATGCGCCTGACGTTTCCCAGGCGCACGCCTAGCTGTTAAATCTGCCTAACACTATGAAAGCTCAGTTTTTGAGTGGAGGATATATATACTACTTTCTACAATTTTTCTGGCGACTTTCCTTATCCAAAAACACCATAGAATAGATTTTTAAGCTTTCTTAGTGTAATCTTTTGTAACAAACACTTGGATCATCTTGGATTTCATAGTTATAAATTCAGTTTTCGTGTTTTCAGATTTCTACCGGTTTTCAGTTCTTGGTAGGTATTTCTAATCTCTATTTCTTGTTTGTTTGTTCATAGCCTATGATGACATCTTGTGTTTTGATAGTTAATATGAGTAGCTAATCGTTTCATAGCCGATTATGCAATAATCATCGAAACTGGATCCTAGCTTGTTCATATGGTATTCTTGATGTTTGATTTGTCTATTCTTGATGTCTTTGTAGTTCTAGAGCTTATGCCCAATGACATTTGTTGAAATTGCGACTCGATAATCGTATTACACGTGCCTTCTTTATAGATGTATTTTGTGAGAGGATACGGGAAAAGGGGTTCTCGGATCGCCCTGTAAAACTGACTGAGTTGTTTAGATTCGGTTTCGTGTGTGAGGTTTATATCGACTTGTCGAGCGTTTCATTGACCGTAGACCGTGTTAGGTCAGTTAAATCCGGTCAGCGGACTGTTGAATCTAACATAAGAGGGTAGATTATTAAAATAATGTCTATTCACGGAAATAGAAAACGACACCCTACGTATGACATCGAGACGTTTAGGTGAATCAAGGATACCTCCGGACCTAGCTAGGGTTTTGTAAGTAGTTGATTGGATCATAGCTCGGCTATCATTTTTAATCACTTAAAACTCTTGTTTTAATTTAGTCATTGAACTAATAGCATGTTGTAATTTAATAACCTTTTCAAAAATCGTGTTGATCTAAACTAGAGATAACACTAGCTTTGGTACTTAACTAGATTATCTGTGGGATTGCGACCTTGCTCACTAGTTTTATACTACAACCGACTCGGTACTCTACCGGTCAAAGTTGGTATACTAGAAAATGGCCATCAAGTTTTCTGGTGCCGTTACCAGGGAATAGAGTTAATATCTTGTAAGCTGATTAAATCTTCAGGATTAGGGCGTTTTTCTTTTTAATTGTTTGTTGTTGTTTCATGTTGTGCAGTGTATGACCCGTAGTAGCAATGAGGAATTGGCTGAATATCATCCGGAAATTGAACTTTACTTCCGTCGACAATTGGCTTTGATAAATAGGACGATTGATCGTCTGTCAGCTCAACAAGCCAAATCATCTAATCCGAAAATCGAATCCTCAATGGCTAGGGATATGACTACAACTAGTAGTCAAGGCTCTCCAACCGGGAGAGAACAACACGAGCATCATGTTGAGGAATTTGAATCAACAGAACAACATGGTGAGTCGAGTCCTCCGGCTGAGGGAGAAATTGGACTTCACATTCAGGAACCTATTCAAACCCCGAGGCAAGAACAGAATCAAAAGGGACCTCCAACCCAGAATGCTCAACCAACAACCCCAAGCTCAAGGGGTAAATCAGAATCTGAATGCTGTTGTTCAACAGCCCTTACCTCAAATTGATCCGAACCAGGGTATGCAATAGTATCAACAAATGATGTTGCAAATGGATCAGATGAATCCAATGATGAATCAGTACAATCCGATGGCTGCTCAGTACAATCCTATGCTCATGAATCCGATGATGGGGCAGTATCAAAATCCTTATCAACAACCTAACGTGCCAATTCCACAACCGATACCAGTTCCTGTTGGTCCCTTGAAAAGGCTTTGGTTAAGTTTAGAAGGGGGGGGTGGTGAATAAACTTAACACTTAAAACTTTGGAGTTAACAAATTCAGCAACTTCGGCGGCTCGCCGAAGTTCGATAGTCTCGTT
Organism: Gentiana straminea; assembly: GCA_036785695.1. Classification (NCBI taxonomy): domain Eukaryota; kingdom Viridiplantae; phylum Streptophyta; class Magnoliopsida; order Gentianales; family Gentianaceae; genus Gentiana; species Gentiana straminea. The sequence goes on along the minus strand of JAVUPR010000376.1, from coordinate 2,310,087 downwards.
TGATGTCTCGCAGCCCGCCGATAAACGATAGTCTACGACAGTTCGGTTCTTCGAATTTGTGCAGTGGAATTATGTCAAAATTAAGCCTTAATACTTGTTGTTAAATATGATACTAAGTATTAGATACTCGGTAGTGTATGTGTGTGATTTCGAGTTGCTAGATTCGGTTGATTGATATATATAATAAACTAAGTGCGAGAATGTAAATGCCGAAAGTAAGTAGGCGATTTTATAGTGGTTCCGGTGGTGTAATCCCGTCGGTCCACTCTTCTCCCGTGATGTTGGAGGTAATTCACTCGAGATCTTTGATGTTGCGTTACAAAGATTCCTAAGATTGCTTGTCCTTCACCAATAACTATGGCTTCACAACCGAAAACTCGGGAACATGTAGGATTGTTGCTCCCGAGTCTTCCACTCGGTCCTTGAAGGGTAGGATTGCCTCTTCACCACTCCACCACAAACAACGATCTTTCACACAACCGTGCTTCACTTGTCTTCGGCGAGATTCTTTATAAAATAAAGATTGAATCAAATAAATGATTCAATTTGCGGCGACTTGATTTGGATGATATAATCGGCGGCTTGCGGTCTTCAAGTGTGTATACTTGATGTAGCTTGAATACATAATACACTTGAAGAATCTTTCTGGATCAGTAGCTTTAAGTTCAGTAAGTTCAGCAGGGTGTTTTTCAGCTCAGAATAGTCTCTTATATATTTCTCTTAAAGTTCATCAATCATCATCTTTTTCTGAGTTGAAGATCCTCTATTTATAGGTAAGAATGCATGTGACTTACATTTGAAATTCAAATGTAACCGTTCCTAGTTTTTGTCCCATCTGATTTGCTTTCTGTCACTATTCATAGGACTGACACTGTCATAATTCCTTTTTGACAGTGAAGTCTGTCCACCCTTTGACTTATAACCATTGGATAAAAATCTGAATCATCCCAACGTTCTTTTAATCTCAGCCTTTGATTTGTTTGATAAGTCAGAGGTAGTTGGCTGTCCTTATCCATGTAATCTTCCAATATAATCTTGAATGAATCGAGGTATATTATCAGCAGGTTCATCAGTCTGCTGTAATACCAATCAGTCTTCTTAACATCAATTTGCTGTATGTAAAATACAATGCAGCTGATTTCTTTTATCTAACTTTTATCTGTGAAGTTAGATTACACCTTTTTAATTATAACCAAGCTCCAAACATCATCCAACTTATGAAACTTAGACCTTGTACACAAGGTATATGTAATGTGTTTAGGTCATCACAGACTTGTCTAAATTCTGATTCCATATCATTGACTTAAATTACTAAGTTTGATCCCTTAGCCTTCTCAGAATCGAGTTTGAGCTCTCGGCCTTCGCTCTTCGCCTTCGACGGGTTCCGACTAGTCTACTGACCTATCTACCCTACTGATATTGACCAGTCTGCTGATATAAATCAGCTAACCTTTACAGTGCTTGTTTGATCAAACCTATTCTTGAATCAAACTCTAATAAACCTATACATTTGATCTAGACATCTTTTTGCCTTTGCACTATAACGACTAGTCCGGCACTCATCATCAAAACTAAGAAATAAGTCCAACAATTTCCCCCTTTTTGGTGATGATGCCACTACCCTCACCTAACAAAGACAAAGCAAAAAGATTAAAACAAAAACGAGAACAAATTTCGACCAAATCTCATTATAATCATTTGTTCACGAGTTATTACAGTCTAGATGCAGCAAAGATAAAATATGATAAGTATGCTGATCTACTGTCTTCTTCTCTTTCCAGTCTAGCCTTCTCCACTTGTTTTTGGTAGGCTCTGATTTCTTCTATCATATCCCTCATCCATTCATTTTCAATCATTGTAAAATCAATGTAGGGATTTACTTCTTTCCACCACTTCCATGCTTCAGGCAGGAGAAGATTGATTTGATTCACTCTGAATCCCATTCTCATGTAAAGTTCCTTGAATTCAGCAAGTGAGTCCTTTGCTTTCGTGATAGGCAAAATCCTATCACCTCTGCCACTTCTTCCACCTCTTCCAGCTCTGTAAGTTGCCCTTAAGGCTTTAACTCTTGCCTCCCAAAACTTCAATCCCAAGAAAGAGTTTAAACCTTCATGAAATCCCTTGTCATGATAGGGTTTGCTTTTGTTATAGTACTCCTTCTTGTATTGTCTAAAAAGATCATCAGTAAGTTGAACTCTGCCAGGTGCAGGTTGCCTGTAAGCATTAGTCTCATTCTCCCATCTTTTCTGTGCAAAAAGTCTGGCAGCCTCTTTTGCTTCTGCTGTTTGGCCCTTGTTTAGGGTATATTTTACTATATTTTCGGGCTTAATCCCTAAACAATTTACCTTATTTTTAAGGGTAATAAATGAGAAAAGCGTGTTTTTAACCGTTAAATTCCTATAATGGTTATTGAGGGGTTATAATTTAATTATGAGGAAATATTGGGTTTAAATGTTATTTTTTGTTACACATTTTATTATTATTATTATTCGATGTCTCGGTGTAACAACAATTTTGCAAAAAATTAAAAGATATGCAGGGGGATATTATTAATGGAGAAGATTAATCTCATTCAATCAAGTGATTTCAAAATAAAGAAGAAAATCGGAGCATTGAAGAGAGGATAAATCAGATCAGATCGAAAGAGTGAAGTGGGGAACACGGTATACGAAGCAACAGTGTGAAAACACGTAAATGGTAGGCTCGGTCGACCGAGCCATGCTATTCGGTCGACCGAACCCCGAAGCTGCAAAATCGACGCGTTTTTCTAGATCCTTCCTTATGTCGGCGAAACTCCTATATAAGCGACACCATTCGAGCGAGAAAAAGAAGACACAGAAAAATACAACACATCATTACACAGCAGCCGCACCACATCACACAAAAACATGAGTTTCTTTCTTTCAATTTTCTTTTGGAGATCGAAGATGATTGAAGGCTAAGAAATTCGCAGTAGGACAACGGGATGAATCCATTACAACATCACCACAACCAGGAGATTTTTCAGTAAACATTATTAGTGAGTTTGAATTTATTTTTCTTTATCGAATGTTTTGAATTGTTTGAATGTATGTTTTGTTAGATTGAAAAATCGATGAAATGATTGTTGTTTTGAATTTGATGAGAATTAAATTTACATAGAACCCTTCATTCGATACAGTTAATGATATTCCGAGAGATTAGTTTATTGTTAATTGGGTAGGAGATTCGGAAACGAACTCATGATCATGTTCTTTTATTGTTAATTTTGTTTCACATGAGAAAGGGAACAGAAACCAAATAAATTTGATTAAAGAAATTTGATTGGATTTAAGTTAGATCACACCAAGAAATTTGATTCATCTCACAAACTGGTTGGGTGGTGGTTGTTTGGTAGAATCCTTGTTGCCCTACTGTCTCGTTACATTAAGAAGAAAGTCAGTAATTTTTCATAGCAATTTGGATTTTAGATTCAATAGTTTATTTAGGTTTAATTTGATCTCTTTTGTTTTATTTGTTTAATAGAAATTATTTAGAACTTTATTATTTTAATTAGATTTATCGTGACAATTCACCGGTACGTTAACTGTATTTTTGTTTCCGACATCATTCGATTCCTTGGACGACCCGGTAATACCCACTACAACGTGCCTTGCACTTGGGGTGTTCCGGTAATATTATAAATCTAAAACTTACCGAACAGCCCTCTTCCCCCTTAGTGACATCATCAACAAACCGGGATAACAGGCCATGAACACTCTCCTGTGTGATAATCAGATTACTTAGTTGGCCTTCCATAATCTCAGTTCTTGTATCAACTGCAATAATCCTTGATTGCAAAGTCTGCTCTAGTAGATTGATCCTGTCAGTGAGCTTAGGATCCAATCCAAAGAAAGTTGAGATGTTCCGGCGACCTCGGCGGGCTTAGGTGCCTCGGCAAGTTTGTCAAGTTTCGGTGGATGGCATCAAGTTGATTTTTCGAAACTTTTCTTTTCTTGTGTTTCCTACCTTGATGCCCCTCACATCTAGCATCATATCATTAACGATTTTGAGTAGATGTGAAATTTGAAGCAACTTGTATCGTTGATTGTCCGTTTTCATTTACCGCTTTCATCGCTTCTTCAAATCTCTGTTCTTGTCTATCTAGTTGAGTCCTTAACTCGTTGCATGTCATTTCTCACGATCCTTAACTCATTCAACAGTTCTACGGTACTCCACCACCATTACTCCAAAGACTCCATCGCGGGCTCCTCCACATTATATTGTGGCCTCTGATTGCTCACAACCATTGCCCAACTCCTATCTAGTCCAGCATGGTTAGGTCCTTGGTATTCTTCCAAGATAGGATCAAGGGCTGGTTCTTCAAAAATAGGTACAAATGCCTGTGGGGGATCAATAGCAACATCTTCTTCTTGAGTCAAGACCACTATAGGGAAAGATGGTCACCAACCATTCTGTTTGCACCACCATCTATTCCCTCATTGATTTGTGCCTCAATGTCATCTATGGTGAGATTGTCCTCATTCATCTGTCCAGTTTGCTCTTTCTCGTTGGACATCCCAAAGACCGATGATCGCTCTACTCTTGGTTCAGTAAACATGGCACTTCCACTGACTTCACCTGGACCAGAGGGGTGATTGTCATCAGAATCAGATGATGAAGAGTCATCATCACCACCTCTTGGATCCCTGAACTTGATACCCTCATCTTTCTGTTGTTCATCAAATAAATCCATCAGCCTTGATTGTAACAAAGAGGTATCAATTAGATCCAGCAAACTCTCCACTCCTAATTTCTCAAAAACCCATTCCTCAAAGTCTGTCATAGGTTATGCTGCAGGTTTTTGTTTCTTATAGAATCCAAACTTCCATTGGAAGTAATCAGCCACCAGCAGGAGTTTTGGATCAACATATCCTTCTTTCCTCTTCTTCTCATGTTTTTCATAGGGCAAGAATGATCCTTTGAGAGCTTTTGCAGTACCCTCCTGACCTCCAAAGGTCTCAACAAGTAGATTCAATGTTTCTTCTACAGATGCTTCAAGGTCAGTAGGTTGCTAAGGTTGTATATTTGTACCTACTACTTCCATCTGTATAACACTTGGTTCCCCCTGACTTACATGCTCATCAGCAGGGTTAGCAGCAGACTGCTCTTCCCCCTGACTTCTTGCAACACTTGCAGGGTCTTCAACCAATCCTTCAACTTCCACGAAGCGAGGCGGTTTCGGTGATTTGCTGTGGTTCTTCCACAGGTTGCTCAACAACAACTTGTGTGTCTCCAGTAGATTTAGCAGATTCTACAGCAGGCTCTGGTGCAGCAGACTGCTGTGTTTCTTCCACAGATTGCTCAACAACAACCTGTTCACTTTCAATAGACTCAGCAGCCTTAATTGAGGATTTAACAACATCAACAGCAGGTTCAATCTCAGTAGTCTCCTGTGACTCTTCAGCAGGTTGCTCAACAACAACCTCTGCTTCCTCATTAGGCTTGATAATAGTCAAGGGCTCAGCCTCAATAGCTTCTTCTTCTTCTACTGTTTCTTCTTCTTCTTGTGCCCTTTGTGCCTCTAAGATTTTCAATTCTTTCCCCTTTCCATGTTTCTTCTTGTGGATAATCTCTTTCCTTCTCTTGGAAAGTGGCTCATCTTCAACTTCAATTACAGTAGACTTTCTCTTCTTACTGGCTTCTTTCTGTTGTTCCCTCAATATCTCAACAACATTTTTTCTTGCAGCAACAGCAGGGTCAGTAACTTCAACTTCAGCTGGACCCTCAGCAGACTCAGCAGTCTGTGCTTTGTTTGCTTCCTTGTTCTTTTAGGTTTTAATACCTCTGTAATCTTCCTTGTATCTGTAGCCTTTCTTTTCTCAGTAGTTTTCTTTGGTGCGACGGGTTTGACGATTTCTTCACAGTTTGCTTGACCTGCTCACCACCAGCATCACCATCATCTCCATCACTATCATTATCAGCAGCCTCAGCAACACCTTCTTCATCATCATCCAGACCAGGGATAGCATAATCAATCTCTTTCTGGTATCTGGACTGATTGATCTTTTCAGGTGCAACATCAGGAATCTCCAAATGATTCAGCAGGGTCTGAACCCTCAATCCTAAGGGTAAGGCCTTGGATTTCCTTTTCCATTCTCTTTCTTCCTTGGCTACTTTCTTCATGTAATGGATAAAGTATCCAGCCCAATCAAACTTCATACTCCTGCATATAATCATCATCAGTTCTATCTTAGGTCCTGATAGAGTATCCATACTTCAAACCAATCCAAGTATGTTCTTTGCAATGAGTTTGCTCGTAGATCGTACTCATTCCCAATGTGTCCGCAATTGATCCCCGGAATAGATTTGATGGCTTCATTTGTTTTGATTTGATCAACAAAAGCCATCTTGGACAATCCCATTGCTTCAGGATTTACTGGACCATCCACTACTTCTTCAAAACCAAAAACTTCCCTCAGTAGACTTGGGGAAATCTCAATCTCCTGGGCATTCACAGTGGTTTTGAATGCCTCTGTACCTTCTTGTATTACAATGTTCCTCCAAAAACTGACAACATTTGTATATGAAATTGTTTCAGCCTTATGTTCACCCGATTCTCGACTAAGTATCTCCTTATTCTTCTACCAATGTTGATAGCTAATTCAGTTCTATTAGCATCAACAACAAAGCCTCTAACACTTTGGCTTGATTCAATCTGAACATCAACCTTTTCCGCCATTGTTATGAGAAAAATAAGATGAAGAAGATAGATAGTAAATCTGTGTTCACATAGTGTAAATTTGCAGAGATAAAGCAGATTTTGCGAGTAGAGAGTATCTTCAGTATGTAGGTCTGTATATATAGACAGTGAGTAGTTGTAACTGTCAGTGCACGTACATTGATGTTAACCACGATTAATCTGAGTGAATCCTGTCTTGACATGTGTTCCAAAACTCCTCCATAACGTTTTGTAACCGTTAGATCATGTTAACTAGGGTCATAATGGATAGAATAAATATCCCGCCAATTGCTCTTTGACTTTAATAAAGTTTGACTGTGTAACATTCCATTCAACATGGTTGTCCTCAGTAGGGTTGGCTCAGCAGTCTGCTGATAAAGATGCTTCAGCAGGCTGCTGACAAAGTGACTCTGCTGATCTTTGATTTCTTCTTGTTTTGATCAATTGATAATACAAGATGAAGTTTAATACCAATGACTGATCTGTCAAGTGAGCTCACCCAACATGACAAAGACCAATCCCCTTGGCAACCTCACTTGCTCAATTGTCCAAACATAAGTACGTGGAATTGTTGATACCAATAACTAATCTGCTAAGTGAGCTCACCCAACATAGCAAAGACTAATCCCCTTGGTGAATTCCAGTACATTGCTGATTATCAGTCAACTTTTATAATTCCAAGTTCAGTTCTTAGTTTAGCAAACCTTTCACTATCAAGTGGTTTAGTGAAAATATCAGCAAGTTGATTTTCAGTAGGGATGTATAGAACCACCACATCTTTCTTTTCAACATGATCTCTTATAAAATGATGTCTCACATCAATATGCTTGGTTCTTGAGTGCAAAACAGGATTTTCAGTGATTGCAATTGCACTTGTGTTGTCACACATAATTGGAATTTCTTTTTCTTCAATTCCATAATCCCTTAATTGTTGTCTTAACCAAAGTACTTGTGCACAGCAACTTCCAAAGAAGATGTATTCGGCTTCAAAGCTTGAAGTTGATATTGAATTCTGTTTCTTGCTGAACTAGGAGACCAGTCTACTTCCCATCAACTGACAAGTTCCTGTAGTGCTTTTTCTATCAATTTTGCATCCAGCATAATCAGAATCTGAGTAGGATATAACTTTGAAGCTTCCATCCTTGGAATACCATATCCCTACTCCCAAAGTCTCCTTTAGGTACTTGAGAACTCTCTTGACTGCACCTAAATGACTTTCTTTAGGTTTAGATTGAAATCTTGCACAAACACCTACAAAAAAGGATATATCAGGTCTGCTGGCAGTGAGATACAGCAGACTGCCTATCATCCTTCTGTATAAAGTCTGATCAACATCTTTGCCTTCTTTATCTTTATCCAATCTGATATTTGTGCTCATTGGAGTTGATATCTTGGTGCTATTTTCCATACCAAACTTCTTCAACAACTCCTTGGTATACTTGGTTTGATGAATGAAGATTCCATCTTTCATTTGTTTGACTTGCAATCCCAAAAAGTAGTTCATTTCTCCCATCATACTCATTTGGAATTTGCTCTTCATTAGATTTGCAAACTTTTCACATAACAATTCATTTTCAGAACCAAAGATTATGTCATCAACATAAATCTGTACCAGCAGGGTGCTGTCCTTCTCATTGATTCTGAAAAGAGTTTTATCAATGGTGCCTTTTGTAAAACCATTGTCCACCAAGAATTGAGATAAAGTTTCATACCAAGCTCTTGGTGCCTGTTTCAATCCATAAAGTTCTTTGTTGAGTCTATACACTTTATCTTCTTGATCTTTAACTTCAAATCTAGGAGGTTGATGTACATACACTTCCTCCTCTAGAATGCCATTCAAAAATGCACTTTTGACATCCATTTGATATACCTTGAAGTTCTTATATGCAGCATGTGCCAAGAATAATCTGATAGCTTCCAATCTTGCAACAGGTGCATAAGTTTCATCAAAATCTATTCCTTCTGCTTGAGAATAGCCTTTTGCAACTAGTCTGGCCTTATTCCTCACAATGGTACCAGATTCATCAAGTTTATTCTGTATACCCATTTAGTACCAATGATATTTGCATGACTTGGCCTTTCAACTAGTGTCCAAACTTGATTTATTTCAAATTCATTCAATTCTTCTTGCATAGAAATTATCCAATCTGGATCTGAAATTGCTTCTTCAACAACTTTAGGTTCCATTTGAGATAGAAAACAAGTAAACAAAGCTTCCGCTTGTCTTCTAGTCCCTACACCTTGCCGTACATTGCCAATGACTTGTTCAAATAGGGTGATTCCTTAACCATTGTGGATTCTCGGTTAGTTTGATTATCGTGAACCTCATCTTCGAGGTTCTCGCTATAGCTTCTTCAACAACAAGGGGTTCGAGCGGATCCTTGAATTGCTTCAGCTTGTTGCATCGGTAATATCACCAGGCGGGTGTTCAAGAGGGCAAGATATCGTAAACTTTTAAGTCATTGAATCTTTCCAAAACTTCAACACAATCTGGATCGGTGACTTGTTGATTCTCGCGAGTTCACAATCTTCATCTTCCATACCAAGAACTTAGGTTCATCAAACACAACATGGATTGTTTTTTCATGTTTTAGTGACCTCTTGTTCAGTACCCTGAATGCCTTGCTGACTGAAGAATATCCCAAGAAAATTCCTTCATCTGACTTTGGTTGGAAAGTCTTCAAATGTACCTTGTGATTTAGAATAAAACACTTGCTTCCAAATGGATGGAAATAGGATATATTTGGTTTCCTTCCATTCCAAATCTCATAAGGTGTCTTCAGCAGCTTCTTGTTCACTGAAGTTCCGTTTTGTGTATAACATGCTGTATTAACTGCCACCAATATCTTTCAGCGAAATGCTTCACAAATCATTGTCCTTCCCGCTTCCTTTAAAGTCCTGTTTCTTCTTTCAAAGAACCCCATTTTGCTTTGAGGTGTGCCAAGAGACAGCAAGTTGATGTAGTACACCATTCTGTTCACAATATTCTCTTATCACTTTGTTGAGAAATTCTGTACCCTGATCTGATCTTTTTTTTACTACTGTCAGACTTTTCTCATTTTGTAATCTCTTTAAAAGATTAGGCATGCTTTTGAGTGTTTCACTTTTCTTGTTCATCAATATCACCCAAGTGTACCTTGAGTAATCATCCACAACCACTAAGGTGTATTTCTTTCCTGTTACACTTGTTGGAGTTATTGGTCCAAATAGATCCATATGCATCAGCTCCAACACTCTATTAGTTGATTGTTTAGTTTTTGACTTGAAGCTTGACTTTATCTGTTTACCCTGCTGACATGCATCACATATAGCATCCTTCTTGAATGTGATCTCAGGTCAACCAATCACCAGCTTCTTCTTCACCAACTGATTGATATCATCAAAGTTCAAATGATTCAACTTCTTGTGCCATATCCAATTGAGTTCGGACTTGGTATGCACAATCGTGCAAGTGTGTTTCGGAACTGCAGAGTAGACCAATCCACAACATACATGTTTTGTTGTCTTCTACCACCAAGTACAACTTGATCACCTCTTTCACTAATGACAATACAAGCTTGTTTTTGTCAAAAGTGACCTTGTATCCCATGTCACGAATTGTCCAAAGCTCGCAAGTTGTAGTCTAGTCCTTCCACATATGCAACATTCTTGATTGTAAGTCCATTTCTCACAAGTGTGCCATATCCTCTTGTATATCCAGGTGTATTCTTGTTGCCAAAATTCACCCTTGGACCATCCTTTGCCACAAAGTTTGACAAACAAGGTTGCTTGTTCTTTGTCATATGTCCGGAACATCCACCGTCAAAGTACCGTACACCCTACAAAACAAAGTTAATACATTTTAGGTACCCAAACCTGTTTGGGTCTATAGTGGTCAGTAGTAAGCATGACCTTTGGTAAGTTTCCATAAGGTCTTCTCCTAAAGGTGTCATACTTTGGTTCATACATGTATTCCACACATCCATAAGTTCTAACAGTTGGTTGTGTAGGATTCACGTATGTTTTCTGGCCTTTTGATTTATAATGCTGTTTGAAGTGACTCTTGTTGTTAGAAGCATTAGTATAACCATTTGTTTGTCCGTTTGTTAGGAACAACCCTGTAGTATGGAGTCTGCTGAGGTCCCTGCTGTGGCCTTTTATAAGTCCTCTGCTGAGTCCTTTACTGATTCCACTGCTTAGGTTTTACCCTAGCAGCATGGTTATACTGGTTGTTTCTATCAGCAGGTACATGAATATTCCAATCATCATCAGTAGGGAACAATCTACCTTTCCCCCTGAGATAAGTATCCCTTGAATGATTAACATTTTTAGATTTAGGATTCTTATCCTTGAAATATTTCTGACATTTACCTTTTTGTGGTCCAGCAGACTTGGTAGCAGGTCTGCTATCAGTAGGTCTAGAAGGCACAGCAGTCCTATTTTTGGATTTATTCTTTTTTTATAGGAACTGTTGACTTCTTTGACTTTTGATTTTGCTTCCTTGAAGTATTCTCAGTAGGTTTTACTGCCTTAGCAACCTTACTTGGAGTTGGATCTTGTGCTGGTACAAACTTAGGACCAATTCTGGTACTAGGTTCAGTAACCTTACTGGATCCACTCTTTTTGGATTGCTGAGTTCCAAAACCTAGCCCTGTTTTATCACCATAAGGCTTTCCAGATTTGTATAAAGTAAAAGAACAAGATGGTTCAAATAGATTCAAGCGGCCTACCGATTGTTCAAAGGCTTATGCTTCTTACGTCCAAAGATCTTTTTCTTTCCCTTTAAGAATTCTTAATTCAAATTTTAATCTTTCAACCTCCAACCGAAGAGCTTCTTTTCACCTTCACAATCTCATAACCGATTGTATTTTCCTCAGTTGATTAAGGATAGCATCCAAAGTCTCTTCATTATTGGAATTTCTAGGATTTGAACCACATGTTGATTCACAATCACTTCCAGCATGAGTGTTTATTGATACAATATTGTATACCTCCTCGCCATCCATATTGGCCATCAAAGCATAATCTTCCATATCGCCAACCATCTTGTGTCATCCGATTCATTTCCTTTTCGATTCCACTTCATACCCCGATTCATCTTCGCAACCATAGCCTTCTTTCCATGTCTTCTTTGTTGACTCCTCGGTCTTCGGTAGGTCCGGACAATCGTGTCTAAAGTGTCCGGCTTCTTGCAGGTTGAAGCAGAGATAATCGTGTTCCTTACTTTGTTTTAACTCGGGACGATCGGTTTGAAGTGTCCTGGTTTCTTGCAATGAAAGCACAGATAGTCATTGTCTTTCTTTGGTTCTTCTTTCTTTCTTTCTTTCAGTAAGCCTTTTTGTGAAATTTCTTGCAGGGGCCTTTCCTGTCTTCATCATCCTGATTTTCTTGCTCAGTAGGGCAATCTGTTCCTGCATCTCATCCAGCAGATCATCTTATCCTCCAGATGTTTCTTCCTGATGTGAAGCAGCCAATGCAATGGGCCTTTGGCTCTTCTTTTTCAGTCTCAGGTACAAGCTTTTTGCTAAATTCATAAGCCTTAAGATCTGAAAATAACTTGAATGTGTCTTCTTCATGCAGCTTTCTCATTTCTTCTATTGCAATCACCTTCATTTTCCAAACATCTTTTGCAGGTAATGCTTCCAAGATTTTTGTGTTTATTTCCTCTTTTGAATAACTTACACTCAGCAGGGTAAGTTCATCCAGGATAGCATTAAATCTTGATTCCATCTGCTCAATGGTTTCATTTGGTAGCATATTGAACTTTTGAAACCTCTTTTTGACCACACTGATTTTGTTCTTCTTTATTGCATCAGTGCCTTCATAGATCAACTGTATCTTGTCCCAAAGTTCCTTTGCAGTTTTTCAATCTTTAACCTTCATGTACATATTTCTATCCAAGGTTCTATAAATGATACAAAGTATTTTCACAAGCACAACAAGTAGGATTTCTTCGGTAACGTGCTAACGCTCCGATACCAATTGTTGGTCCCTTGAAAAGGCTTTGGTTAAGTTTAGAGGGGGGGGTGAATAAACTTAACAATTAAAACTTTGGAGTTAACAAATTCAACAACTTCAACGAATTGTTGAAGTTCGAGTCTCTTGATGTCTTAGTAGCCTCGCCGATAAACGTAGGCTACCGACGGCCGATTCGAATTTGTGCAGCGGAATTATGTCAAAATTAAGCCTTAATACTTGTTGTTAAATATGATACTAATTATTAGATACTCAGTAGTGTATGTGTGTGATTTCGGTTGCTAGATTCAGTTGATTGATATATATAATAAACTAAGTGCATAATGTAAATGCTGAAAGTAAGTAGGCAGATTTTATAGTGGTTCCAGGTGGTGTAATCCTGTCAGTCCACTCTTCTCCTGTGATGTTGGAGGTAATTCACTCGAGATCTTTGATGTTGCAGTTACAAAGATTCCTAAGATTGCTTGTCCTTCACCAATAACTATGGCTTCACAAACTGAAAACTGGGAACATGTAGGATTGCTGCTCCTGAGTCTTCCACTGGTCCTTGAAGGGTAGGATTGCCTCTTCACCACTCCACCACAAACAACGAGCTCTTTCACACAACGTGCTTCACTCGTCTTTAGCGATTCTTTATAAAATAAAGATTGAATCAAATAAATGATTCGGTTGCGTGAGCTTGATTTGGATGATATAATCGCGAGCTTGCGCCTTCAAGTGTGTATACTTGATGTAGCTTGAATACGAATACACTTGAAGAATCTTTCTCGGATCGGTAGCTTTAAGTTCGCAAGTTCACAGGTGTTTTTCACTCATAATAGTCTCTTATATATTTCTCTTAAAGTTCATCAATCATCATCTTTTCTCGAGTTGAAGATCCTCTATTTATAGGTAAGAATGCATGTGACTTACATTTGAAATTCAAATGTAACTCGTTCCTAGTTTTTGTCCCATCCGATTTGCTTTCTCGTCACTATTCATAGGACCGACACTCGTCGAATTCCTTTTTGACAAGCAGCGTGATCGTCCACCCTTTGACTTATAACCATTGGATAAAAATCAATCATCCCAACGTTCTTTTAATCTCAAATTTTGATTTGTTTGATAAGTCGAGGTAGTTGGCTGTCCTTATCCATGTAATCTTCCAATATAATCTTGAATGAATCGAGGTATATTATCGTTGTTTCATCGATCCGTCGTAATACCAATTAGTCCGTTTGAACGACAATTTGCTTTGTATGTAAAATACAATGCAAACATTTCTTTTATCTAACTTTTATCTCGTGAAGTTAGATTACACCTTTTTAATTATAACCAAGCTCCAAACATCATCCAACTTATGAAACTTAGACCTTGTACACAAGGTATATGTAATCGCTTTAGGTCATCACGACTTGCCTAAATTCGATAGCATATCCTTGACTTAAATTACTAAGTTTGATCCCTTAGCCTTCATAATCGAGTTTGAGCTCTCGGCCTTCGCCTTCGCCTTCACGGGTTCCCGACTAGTCTACCGACCTATCTACCCTACGATATTGACCGATCTCCGTCGATATAAATCGGTGACCTTTACGATGCTTGTTTGATCAAACCTATTCATGAATCAAACTCTAATAAACCTATACATTTGATCTAGACATCTTTTTGCCTTTGCACTATAACAGCTAGTCTGGCACTCATCATCAAAACTAAGAAATAAGTCCAATAGTTCCGGTGCAAAAGGCCGCTCAGAATGCACAGCCGTATTAGGCACCGGTATTCAGACCCTTGTTTATTCAAGGGATGGTGAGAGCCCCTGGTAGAACACTGAGGGATTATGCTACACCCGCTGTTGGTGAAGGGCATGCTCCTATTCGTATCCCACCAATCCAAGCTAATAACATGGAAATCAAAGGTCATGTTTGGAATTTGTTAGAGGAGATTGCTCAATTTAGAGGGAAACCCGAGGAGGTTCCGAATAAACTCTTGAATAGCTTTATGCAGGTGTGTAAGACGGTGAAGATTAATGGCATTTCAGAGGAGGCGATTTGGTTAATATTGTTCCCACATGTCTTGGATGAAAATGCTATTGAGTGGTACAAGTCTTTACCACATGATTCATTACATACTTGGGATGAGGTGACAAGAACTTTTCTTTCAAAGTACTTCCCTCCGGGACAAACTTTGGATGTGAGGGCAGACATCTCGACTTTTGAACAGTGGGCTTCTAAAGAGTTGCACGAAGCTTGGGACCGGTACAAGGCAATGTTGAGGAAATGTCCATAACACGGTTTCAAAATTTGGAATCAAATGCACATATTTTACCGAGGGGCGGATAAAGAGTCCAGAAGAACGTTGAATTCTGCGAGTGGAAGGGATCTTATGAGTTTAGATCCGGAAGTTGAATTGGCTACAATCGAAAGGATAGTTGAGAATAAACGACAATGGAATTCTATAAAGCCGAAAGAGCGTCAGAAGGGTAGCAATTTTGAGAAAGAGGTAAAAGTCGGTGGCTATGATCAGTCGTTGCAAGATGAAAACAATAAGTTATCCAACAAAGTGACGATGTTGGAAAACAGTTACGTGAGGTGATTCTCGACCAATGAGCGGCGAATAAATGTACATCTTGTGGTGGTATACATAAAACTTTGGAATGTACCAACACCGACACAACACCGAAGAAGGTATGTCACGGATTTATCTAACAAAGCAAACAAGTAATAAAATTTATAAATCCGGTATCTCCCCAAGTGTAGGGATCGTAGTATAGCGATTAATACCGGAGTCGGTCACAGGGAATCGGGGCATCTAGTTCATTAATTCTCCTAAGGTTGATACAATTATTCCTAAACCTAAACTAAAACGGAAAATAAACTGGACAGAGGATTGTCAGTCCAAAGCCAGGAAAATATCGTTGCGAACAAAAGCAAATAAAATAAAACTACAACTAAGAAAACAATAAAACTATCATGATAATGACTGAGGCAAATCAACATAGAACAAACATGATCCACCATCCCGCAACCCTTAATTCTTCCCTAGATTATCTTATGATGATTCAATCAAAGTTGTGGTTCACCTAATCAAAGGTATGAATTCCTACTTCCGTAAGTAATCCGTCTATCAATCTCATCATCTCCCGATCTATAGAGATTAACGCTCTCAAAACAATGTGTAAGATTTATTAGATCTAACAACCTAGAAATCTAACCTATCAACTTCCGTTATGTCAAGGTTAAAAGTCTAATCTTTCCTATGGTGATCTAAGGTTTACACCGATTTCCATCATACGGTAAACATCAAACAGCAATACATCTTCCGATATCGATTGCATAAACAAATAAACAAAGGAAAGAAACAAACTTTAAATTAAACTCACAAAATATCCAAAGGAAAGAAAGTAAAACGCTGCTGGAAAAGTTTCCCATGGCTGCTCCAAGTTCACAGCTTCAGGCCATCTTCATGCGAACAAGAAAAGAAGAAAAAGAAAACAAAAACCTAACTAATCCGCAACCCCAGCCTCCCCAAAGGGGGCTGGGGCCGCCTAGGGTTTTTCTCTAATGATTGTGTATCAATAGGTCTCAATAATGTATGAAAATCTGATGATATTAGGGTTGGGGCGCAGCTGATATTTATAGGGTTTTAAGTCGGCCAGGGCTAAGTCGGCCGTGGACGCCCGTCTGGTCTTCCTGGACGCTTGTCCATTCTTCTGGACTTCCTTCAGACGTCCGCCCAGGCTGCGTCCAAACTCTCTGTATCAAATTTCCTCTCCTGGACGCCAGTCCACCCTGGACGGGACCTGGACGTGCGTTCAGCTCTTTTTCTTCCAAATTCATCTTGATCTTCATTCCAACTTCATCTCTATCCCTTTCCTTCCATGCAAATCATCACTTGAACATCTTTTAAGCTCCTTTCACCTCATGCAAGTGTACCTACATCACGATAAAAACATGCAAAATGTAACATCTTACATCTAAAGATATTTATCCAATAAAATCACATAATTAACCCGATTTTGCACTTTAATACTTCTAAAACTCATTTGCTCAATATTTCAATATAAAGCTCGATTTCTATGAGAAACATACGAATATGGGGGAAATTGATATAAAATATATCCTGATAAAATGTATAAAATCACCCTTAACAAGGTATTACATAAAGATCAAATTAATCAAGTGAGTGTGGGAGAAGCACCTAATCAGCCGATGTTGAATCCGGAACAGTTAAGCCAAATGTTTGCGGATCAAATGAATCAAGCTTTTGTGAATCAAATGGCAATGAATCCATGGGCGATGCCACCGGTGGACCTAAATATGTTTCCGGTTACCCTTACGTATGATGTGAACAATGTTCAAAATCAGAATTGGAGAGGGAAACCGAATCAATGGCAACAAAATTAGAATTGGAACCGGAATTCGAATCAAGCCAGGCCTTCTAATCAGAATTATCCACATCAACAACAAGTCGGCCCTTCAAATCAAAGGCCGAATGCTTATCAACTCCCAAATGCTCTGGGGAGAATAGATAATCAGAATCAACAACAACCGCAAACCTTGGAACAATTGAATAAGGAGGTTCGAGAGGTTAAAAATAACATAACTTCGATACTAGCGACTATGCAAAACTACGAGCATCAAGTTGGCCAGATGGTGGCAAAATCAAACACCGTTCCTTTTGAGGGCCTATCGAGAAATACAGTGTGGAATCTGAGAGGAGTCAATGCAGTGTTGATTGAAGAAACTGTGGTTGAAGATGATGATCTTGGCATTGAAAAGAAGTCTTAGGCCGGCTGATCCGGTCATTGTGATTTATACTCGGAGTGGTAAGAAAGTTGGTGTTGATGTTGAGATAGCTCGAGATGAGAAGAAGAAAGTACGGTGAATGATGATGAGAATGAGGATGGCGGGGTCGATTATGAAATGGTAAAGGTGAAGATTGAGCCGGTGGATAGTGATGACGATTGTGATGAGGTCGTAGAGATTCCAAATCCCATGAGAAAGGATGCCGAGTCAAGTAAGCACGCACAACCGAGGAAGGCACGCGACAAAGGTAAACAGGGTATGAATTCTACACCTACTACTTTTGACGTTAATTCATTACCCTATCCCCCGAGAGGTCCTAAAAAGACCGTGCTATCAAAGAGTTAGAATAGGTTCTTCGACATTTTACGTAAAGTTGAGATTAATATTGATCGCGTGCAAAGCACTTACTAGCAATAGGACTAGGTCTATCATAGTAGAGTACTGGCGAGTCAAGGTCGATCCTACAGAGACTCGAAAGAACGTCTAATTATCAAGATTGAGCTTGTCACGATAATGGTCTACGACCAACTATAATATAGACAGTAGTAAATTTAGTGCCTCAAACTAACTAGGTTATGCTAGTTCAGACGAAGCAAAATGAGTTTCTAATGTATTAGCTCAATTATGAGTAATTAGTTATTGCCCCACACATGCAACAGTCCTCCCTATTGGTAAATTTATTCATTGTTCAGCTACGGGTACAACTCCTAACCCTATCTACTCTGACAATGGTAGTAGACAATCTATATGCAAGCTACCCTCCTTAATTGGTCCGTAATATCCCATATGCATAAAGAACTAGAGCTGTCAATATTGAGCACTAACTCATACCGCAAACCCGCCTGGCAAATACCGTCGACGTTGATCAGCACATTCCTAGGGTCCATACTGTTAGGTGTAGTGGACGAAAGACAATGATCTAATTGTTTTATGATAGAATTAATAATTCATCTTATTATATGCATGTATGCTTATAATTAAGACACTACGAAAACCCTAAGTACCTCGTTTATGTAATCACATAACTCGGTGTATGGCTATACACAAGAGGATTGAGTTAGTGAGATGTACTTAAAATTAACTTAGTCCGTAGCGTTTATTAATCGAGTACGGGTCTCAAGATTAATTTGCTAATAATGCGCCCGTAACACTTTAGGTGTGACAGCCTTATCCGGACTGTTGGTAATAGGGTACCTAGTGGGGCATTTATATATGATGATAATCATATAGGGCTGGACCAATTTAATTTGAGTTCTCGATATAATTCCGTGATCGAGAAGTCTTATCGAATCACAAGATGATCATATATGGATTAATCTCAATCCTGAGGTGATCACAGACAACTGCTTAGACTAGGGTAGAGTTTGATGTGTTAGTAAGGATCACTTCATAGTATGTGGTCCGGACACTTCTCGTTGACTCTATTCTGGAATGGGTGAGTAGTCTGTGCTATTACAGATATGGAATCCATTCCTTCCCTCAGGAAGTAGACAGACAGTTCCCTTATTTGTTAATCCTAGAAACTGATCGATCCGCGGAGTTCATGTTATATTAGTTATGAACTAATTGATCACTAGGGGGTTAGTGGTACATAAGGATAAGAGGTTTCGAGAAGGGTCTACGGAGATATCCCGAATCGAAATGAACAGTCTATGGAGGATTTATCCGTATGTAATGATTATATCAGTGGACACTTTCGACTCATAGTTGAGTGTTAGTTATCTATATTCGGCAGAGTTCAGTTTTGGGTTTATGGTGGTGTAATCCCGGAATTAATAGGTTGAATATAATTGTTCGGTCTGACGAATAATTTTATTTAATTTACTGTAGCTACTGAATATGGGTCCATGGTCCCCGACGTGGCTCCTAACATAACATATGTTTTCTCGTCGTTTCACCTCAATTAATATTAAATAGTTGGATTGGACTATTTAATAGATATGTGGATTAATTGTTTAGTTGGACTAGATAATTAAATACATGGAAAAAGAAATTTTTCGTGGACTCGGCCCATTGTGGTGTAATATGCGTGTGAGCTAATTATTTAGGGTGGGGCGCATATTTTGTTTATTATTTGTTGGGAAATTAGTTTTCTTAATAAATAATAAGACATGTGATTAAATTATTTATTTGTTAAATAATTTAAGGAAAATAAAATCTTTTATTTATCCTAATTAGTTTAGGAATATTATGGATTTATCTTTTTAGGAAAAAGATTATTTTAATTGATTTTGTATTAATTAAATAAATCCTTGGAGGACAAGGATTACTCTCCTATATAAAGAGAGTTCTCCCAAGCCTAAAATCACTACACAATTTTTGAAATTGAGGAAGTACTAAGGCTTAGAATTTTCGGCCTTAAGTACTTGGGTTCGAGTTTTAGAAAACTTCGGGATTATTCCGGTAGCATATCGAGGAGGTCCGGCGGCTTGAAACACCATCCACTTTGTGGTGCTTGGAGACACACGTTGGAAGACTTTGGCTTCTCAACTAGCTTGGATTGACTTTTTGTTATTGGCGTTTTTGCACCATAAGAAGGTTGGTAATCTAAACCCTCTCGTAGGTTTAGATCTATTATTTTATGTATTTTGGTTGACTAGATCTAGATCTTGTACTTTCCGCTGCGTAATCGGGTGGATCTTAGATCCATCCGGCGATATTACATCCTACAAGTGGTATCGGAGCCTTTTACCTGTCAATCAAAGTATGTGAATTTTAGATCTAGGAGTTGAAAAAGCATGTTTACATTGTTTTTGGTTTTTCGTTTGCTTTTCTATATGCATCGAAATTTATTCATGTATGTTGCCTTGTGATTGTCGTGGTTGAAGAGATGGATTGGGGTTGATATTGTTTACTCGTTAGATCTATTGTAAACTCATATAAATTCGTTTATATGAGTATAGGAAATTTGTAATTTTAGTTTCCTAGAAGTAGATCTGTTTTGTTTATGTTCGGTTTTTTATTTATTCCCGGATATTGAGCCGTTGAAACGACAATCCCTCCATTCAGAATGAAGATTAAAAGTTGAAGAACAGGCCCTCAAAATTTCGTGACGATCGGAGTCAATCTCGATGTCCAATCGTTACAATAAAGTTGCTGCTGTGTCGTAAAAGCACTGTAGCCCCAGCTGTCAGTTCGTTGAATTTTTGGAAGAGATTGGACCGTTGAAACGAAGATCCAACCATTCCGATTGAAGTAGGAGGAGTGAAGAACAGGTCCATAAAGTTTCGTGACGATCAAAGTTCATTTGGATGTCCGATTGTCAATAAAACGCGGCAGCAGCAGATTAGAAAATAGTAAACCCTAGTTAGGGTTTGTTTTTTTTAATAGGTTAGATATAGGGGTACCAACGATCCATCTCGGTGTTTATTTTTTCTGTTATTTTTTCGTGTATGATCGAAATTATGTGATAGAAACCGGAAAATTGCCATGACATGCATCATATCATGATTCCACTCCAATGCATACATGTAGCTAGTTTATTTGGAATAAATTAGGCATGTATAACTCGTATAATTAATTAAAAGCTTTTTTAATTAATATGTGGTAGTTAATTAATTAAGTAACTAATTATTAAAACCGAGGAACCGGGTTTTGTCAATCGTTACGATTTCAGTGATGGATTCTCGGTGAATCCCACTTAGATAAATCGTTGAGTTTTCGGTGAACCTACCTTAAACAGAAACGAGATTACGCTTTGGTTAACAACATAGAAATCGGAAAATCTTAGTACATGGGTTCGGAAATGGTCTAACCATGGTTGGGCGAGTTCAACTGAGCTACGGCTCGATTGACTCCCCTCCACGTGTGACGTTTGCATGGGGGTTCGACAAGACTTAGCATATCCGATAAGCCTTCGGGCTAAACGGGGCTTCTCTTGCCGGATCCGACCGACAGTCACATATGTTCCAACGAATAAGACGGCGTAGGCTTTCCTACTTAACCGTCCCTGTTCGGAGTACTTTGATTCATTGTTTCTTATTGTAAAGACCGAAACCGTAATTAGTAAACCCACCACCTTTTCAAATATTGAGTGAGAGCGGGGAAGGCGACAACCAACCCCACGGCCTCTACTATAGGTGCAAGCACGTGAGAGAAGGGTGACACCTCGAGCCGCTTTGATTTCGGCCCCCTACGGATGGTGTTCACCCCTATCAAAATTTAAGGCTTGGTCTCCGAAAGGATAGGATTTTGGGTACTCGTTGAGTCATTGACCGACCCTACGGCGGCATTCTTGGGGCGTATTTTGAGATCTAATATAATAGGTCACACTCTTTATAGATATTTTCGAAATATCTAGGCTAGAAAAAGGAAGGTAATCGATGATTAAGGTCTGGGATGTCTGATTCCCGTGAGTTGTTCGATTCTCGAAGCTTAATCATTGAGAGAGATTGTCTCAATTTAACCGTCACCTCTTTGACCTACCCTACGGCGGCACTGAGGTGCGAGGTTAAATCCTTGGAATGGTAGGATACACTTTTTATAGTTTATTATTCCTAAAATAAAAATCTAGTAGTGAAAATTTATTTTTTGAATTTAACTTTATGTCATGTTTATTTTACAACTTTAATCTCTAGGCTACTAAACTGTTAGTAATAAGACTTCATTAAAAATGTGGAAGTAACAAGTACGTCGTGAATTATCAATAAATGCAGTTTATTTTTCGGAAGATATTTTTCCCTTGAGCCTTTAAAAAAACTTAAGTGACATAGTATAGGTATGTCACGGATGTCACTCGTGTTGAACGAGAGACGACCATGCTTAATTTACAAAAGATGATATAGGACTATCAGACAAATTCATTTAGTGAATTTTAAAAGTGTAATTACACAACAAATTTCTAAATTGAAAAATTGGAAAATCATATACATAAGGCGTTGCTAGTTAGACGATATTTGGAACCGATAAACTAGTGGGAGCCTTAGTCTTATGATTTTTTGTTTTTCTGAATCATTAGAAATGTGTAATGGACTGCACAAGAGTTTTTCCATTCATTGGAAAAACAAGAATAAAGCGTTACTAGTTAGACAGTATTTGGAACTGATAAACTAGTGGGAGCTTAGTTCTGGAGATTTTATAATCTTTGAAACATCATGACAGCATTTTTAGTTAGACAGTATTTGGAACTGATAAACTAGTGGGAGCTTAGTTCTAGGTGATGTTCTAATCTTTGAAAAATCATAAATACAAAGTGTTGATAGTTAGACGGTATTTGGAACTGATAAACTAGTGGGAGCTTTGCTCTTATGATTTGTCGATTAGAAAAATCGAATAGTCCAAGCTAGTAACACTATCATTAGGCATCACACAGTTCAAGAGTAGTGTCTACTCAAACGAACTGCTAGTTCAAGACTGTTTCCATTTAAGGAAAGTCGAGAATGGGAAAGAATGTTTATACGTGTTAGTCATCT
This sequence comes from Gentiana straminea, assembly GCA_036785695.1. Taxonomy (NCBI): domain Eukaryota; kingdom Viridiplantae; phylum Streptophyta; class Magnoliopsida; order Gentianales; family Gentianaceae; genus Gentiana; species Gentiana straminea. Next base: position 2,287,237 of record JAVUPR010000376.1, on the reverse strand, counting down.
AAACTAAGTAGTTTTAAGGCTAAACCGGAAAATTAATAAATTGGAAATTAGAGGATAAGGAAAGTGATTTCGGATCACTGACCAATGCATCATTAGCAATTTTCTCAAAAAGCTAAGTTCTTTGGAAGAACTAAGTAGCTTTGCATTAAACGATAAATAAAATAGACAACGGGCATATTATTTCAGATAGACTAGAGGGAGTGATATAAGGAAATGAATCTCGGATTCAATTCTTGAGTATCACAGAAAATTCATTTTCTGTTTTCGGATTTGTTGGAACGAACGTATTCATTTTCAATAGGATAATTTGTTTGTCTTATTGACGATGAATATAACATTCGTAGCACGAACCCAAGACTCGGAATTTTGTTTGATAAAGTCAGAACCACTAAGAAATGCTGAATATGTATATGTAACACATCTTAAACAATATAAACGCAAATGGTTTCCGTATTTCGATAAACGCTTCTTTCTATTCTATTAATTAGTGCATATTCCCTAAAGACAAGATCTGAAGACTGGCTTAGGGTGATTCCTATCTCCCAGTCAAAGCAACACTATCTCAAAGGAACAATGCCTAAGTTTCCTTTCAATCGGGAAAGGGTAATAGATTTAAAGAAGTTACATAGCTTGTTCATATCGACCTTATGAAAGATACAAGCTAGTGGGAGCCTCTGAGTAGTGACATCTTAGTCTGACAACTATTCGAGACTCCGGTAAGTTTATCCAAAATATTTGGAGGAAATCTCTGATTTCACCAGAGACAGAGTATTCCATACTCAGAAATAGGTTATTGCGTAGTCTTCGGGACTGATGCTTGGCCTGCCTCCCAATGAAATGTTTTCACTAAGGGATACACCATAAATTTGCCTTATATAGTTATTGATGTGCTACGATACCCTGCTAAAATCATTTAAGATATTGGTTGCAAAATAACGGTTTACGTTGTAATGAAAAACCGAGAAGTCTACCTAAAAGATGCCTACACATTTGTGGATAAGGAGTGAATTCGGTTCACCCCACTTTCGTAAATATAGACATTTAGCATTTAGTGCTTGAAGGTAGGACTGGAAATTTTGCGTACACGTTCAGGTCGTGAAATATCTTAATGCATTGAGTAAAGGTTGGTTATAAAACTCGTAAAATCAGAGAATGACGGTTATACTGTCAAACTCGGTCTGATAGAGTCTATAAAATAACAACTTTATATCTTGAAGTATTTGTACTCAAGATATTACTAACTGATTTGTTCAGTCCACATCCAACACCGGCAGTTGGTGATAACACTAATAAAAACTACTAAACTAGATCAGTATATCAATCCACCCCGAACGTAGTGGGAGTATGGTTTGTCCATTACCCATTGCAGGACCTTACGGTCTATAGGGTATATTGATGACCTATAGTCCTTCGTGGGCTGTGTAGGATCCTGATCATAGAGGTTGGTTTAAAAGCCATAACCCTATGAATGGAGTTTGATACTCCAGTTCTGTTGAAACTCTTGTAGAACCACCTGAGTATATCAGGCCCAGTGGGAGTAATTGGAACTACACGGAGAAGAGTCGAATGAATAGGAAAGTTTAACTTTCAACGCAAAGCTAAGTAATTTAGGGGTAATTCCCTAAAAGGTAGAGAGTTAACCAGACCGTGATCTCTCTTACCACTCAGTCTTGCTTGATTTCGTCAGAAAGCGGGAAATATGGGTGATTCCCTAAGACTTCCTTGCCGAACAACGGAATCTGAACTTATTCAAAACAGAAGGGTTTTAGCAAAGAACAAATAACGGATTCGTTACAAAGCAGAAAATAGGGGTGATTCCCTCAGACCTTTTTGCCAGACTAACGGTATCTTAATTTATTCAGAAAGAACCTTTGGCAGGATGCCTGCCATAGCTTATATCCTTTAGGGATTAAAGCAAACCTCTAGGTCATTTCAAAGTCATATATTTTAATATGTGGACTTGACCAGAATGTTGATAAGTCTTTCGTAGACTGGGCATCAATATTAGTAAAGTAGTATGTAGATTAGTGTTTGTGAATGGTAACACTGAAACTATTAAGAACAACATGGGTGTGTTATCTGAAGCCAGAGTCTGACATGCCATCGGGATTCATTCTAAAGGATTTGATTCGCTCAAATTCTCGAGAATCGATCATTGGCAATCCCATCCATTCACCTAGTTAAGATATTCTTGGATTTATGCAACATTCAACGATGTAGTCTACCCTACCTCTCAGGAATGGTTATCTAAACCGGCAGATGAATACAAAATGGGATGTTTAGTGAAACCTCAAGTCTCTTCGGGAGAATGAGGAATAATATGCTAGTATATTCAGGTGCAAACTAGAATATAAGTTATAACACTGATTCTGGCTTTAGGTCGGATTAAGGATGATCGTTAAGTTGATCTTGTCCTCAGTGTTGACTCAAAGGCATATTGAATGTGTACCACCGGATTAGATGGAAAGGCGACGTTTCGATCCCATAGATTGACCCAAGCCGCCAACCTACCTGATCAGTGTACCAAGTATGGTATTCAGATTCTAAGTACGCGCCGGGTCACTGACCTACCCTGCGGCGGCACACTCCGGTCGTGCTTGGAAGGATGAACTACAAAGATGCGCTTGGAGGGTATGAATCTTGGGGATATGTCTCACTTGTTTTGAGCAAGTGGGAGAATGTTGTAGATATAGAGATAAAGGGTGTGCTCTAAAACAATTATTCCACTTGCCTTTCGTGCAAGTGGGAGATTGTTAGGTGTAGTGCCCGAAAGGCAATTATCTAATTGTTTTATGACAGAATTAATAATTCATCTTATTATATGCATGTATGCTTATAATTAAGACACTACTGAAAACCCTAAGTACCTTGTTAATGTAATCATATAACTTAGTGTATGGCTATACACAAGAGGATTGAGTTAGTGAGATGTACTTAAAATTAACTTAGTCCGTAGCATTTATTAATATGAGTACGGGTCTCAAGATTAATTTTCTAATAATGCGCCCAGAACACTTTAGGTGTGACAGTCTTATCCGGACTGTCGGTAATAGGGTAACTAGTGGGGCATTTATATATGATGATAATCATATAGGGCTGGACTGATTTAATTTTTCTCGATATAATTCCGTGATCGAGAAGTCTTATCGAATCACAAGATGATCATATATGGATTAATCTCAATCCTGAGGTGATCACATACAACTGCTTAGACTAGGGTAGAGTTTGATGTGTTAGTAAGGATCACTTCGTAATATGTGGTCCGACACTTCTCGTTGGCTCTATTCTGGAATGAGTGAGTAGTCTGTGCTATCACAGATATGTAATCCATTCCTTCCCTCAGGAAGTAGACAGACAGTTCCCTTATTTGTTAATCCTAGAAACTGATTGATCCACGGAGTTCATATTATATTAGTTATGAACTAATTGATCACTAGGGGGTTAGTGGTAAATAAGGATAAGAGGTTTCGAGAAGGGTCTACGGAGATATCCCGAATCGAAATGAATAGTCTATGGAGGATTTATCCGTATGTAATGATTATATCAGTGGACACTTTCGACTCATAGTTGAGTGTAAGTTATCTATATTCGGAAGAGTTCAGTTTTGGGTTTATGGTGGTGTAATCCCGGAATTAATAGGTTGAATATAATTGTTCGGTCTGACGAATAATTTTATTTAATTTATTGTAGCTACTGAATATGGGTCCATGGTCCCCGACGTGGCTCCTAACATAGCATATGTTTTCTCGTCGTTTCACCTCAATTAATATTAAATAGTTGGATTGGACTATTTAATAGATATGTGGATTAATTGTTTAGTTGGACTAGATAATTAAATACATAATTTTTTGTGGACTCGGCCCATTGTGGTGTAATATGCGTGTGACCTGATTATTTAGGGTGGGGCGCATATTTTGTTTATTATTTGTTGGGAAATTAGTTTTCTTAATAAATAATAAGACGTGATTAAATTATTTATTTGTTAAATAATTTAAGGAAAAGAAAATCTTTTATTTATCCTAATTAGTTTAGGAATATTCTGGATTTATCTTTTTAGGAAAAGGATTATTTTAATTGATTTTGTATTAATTAAATAAATCCTTGGAGGACAAGGATTACTCTCCTATATAAAGAGAGTTCTCCCAAGCCTAAAATCACAACACAATTTTCGAAATTGAGGAAATACTAAGGCTTAGAATTTTCGGCCTTAAGTACTTGGGTTCGAGTTTTAGAAAACTTCGGGATTATTCCGGTAGCATATCGAGGAGGTCCGGCGGCTTGAAACACCATCCACCTGGTGGTGCTTGGAGACACAAGTTGGAAGACTTTGGCTTCTCAACTAGGATCTCAACTAGCTTGGATTGACTTTTTGTTCTAGGCGTTTTTGCACCATAAAAAGGTTGGTAATCTAAACCCCCTCGTAGGTTTAGATCTATTATTTTATGTATTTTGGTTGACTAGATCTAGATCTTGTACTTTCCGCTGCGTAATCGGTGGATCTTAGATCCATCCGGCGATATTACATCCTACACATTCAAGATAATGTCCAAACATAGCACTTCACTATCCGTATTTCATGCTAGTTTACGATGACATGCAAATAGTTGATCAGGCTAAAAACATGTAAATTAAATCTATCGATCAACGTAGCTGGCGCCGATTATCAAGAATTAGTAATTTACTAGGTATTCAGATCTAGAGATATAGACCGTCGCAGATCTGAAGAACGCAACTACTATTCCATGATTTCTTCACCAACGAATCAGATCTATAACACATGGGGTAAAATAAACTAACTAGTACATAATTAAACTAAATAAGCAATTAAAACATACTAGTCGAATAGAACAACGATAGATTTACATCTTGGAAAAGATAGAAAATCATACCCTCGAAGATGAGCGTAGATCTCCTTCGGATCCCTCCCTAGGCGGTGACTCTGTTGTCTCTCCGACCAGAACTCATAAAATAATAAAATAAAGAACAAAGAACTTTTATTGCATAATTTGCCTTGAATAATATGGGTACATTGTGTTCTGAGGCGAAGCCTCTTATTTATAGCTATCTAAACCGACTTAGAAACATCTAGTTCTATCCTTCGTCCAAGAAAACACGTTTCTGAGGATCCTGGAAGCTCGGTAAGTCGGCACCGCCTCCCGGGTTACCGGGGGTATTTTTGTCCTTTTTCTTCAGCCGACTTAACTTGGAAGGTTCTGGAATACCCTAGGCCCATTCTTTTCGTTCAGTCCACTCCAGATTCATCCATCATGCTCAGCCCAATATTCCGTATCCTGAAAATCATCAAATAATACATGAAATAATATCGAAATAGGGAAAATAAATACTAAGTGCAGATTTCTCGACTCACGAACCCGACATATGCTATTCAACTCAAATGGTTCGTATTTATAGGTCGAAAAAACTATTTTTAGCTCATAATGGATAGAATGTTGATGCCGTAGGATAGACTATTTTAACCGTCATCAACTACCTCCCACTAGCCTTTTGCTCGTCTGCGAGTAGAGTATCAAGGCGGAATGTACCTCCAAGAGCAATCTCCATGAACTACCACTTATTTAATAAAGATTTCTGGTAGAAACATACATTAAGCCACAATCCACAAGCTCCCCATTAATCACTAATAACCACGCATCAATGTGTCGTGTGATGGATTAGTCGTGATAGTGCATTTGTGAGAAGAATCAAGTTGTATTAACCACACAATCTTAAATTACCTGCGCATACACTCACTCATCTTGCCTTCAGACTTAGTTACACAACAGGGTACCTTAATCGGGTCAGGCGGACTCGGGGACTGAGCAGCGCTCTTAAGTTCTCGTTTGTTTCTTTTTATGCGAGGGTCGTGCCCTTTTTACACGAGTTCGCTTCCCTCACTTCCTTTATTGCATATAATTTTCTTTTTTCTTCTTTTTTTCATTTTGTTGGGCAGATTTCCTCACTTTTTTCTCTTTCTCTCACAAGTCCATTTGTCCCGGTTACATCTCGTCATCCAAGTTGCTTCCCTTGTCTTACAACAATTTGTTGATGTATATAGACGGACAAATAATGATTCCCGGTCAAAACAACTCATCATCTAATCTTAAACACTTCTCACTTAGATTATGTGCTCAAAGATTGATTGCAATGATATAATAATAATTAATAAGTTACTGCTTCATGCAACATAACATATTCTCGTTCATCCATACTAAATTGAATATGCTATAGCTCACTTCAAATTGAACTTGGGCTGCTTTTCTACCGATTCCTTACTCGAAAACGTGCAATAAGCAAGCTAAAAACAATGTTAAATATTTCAAAATTATTCTTTTTTTTCGATTATCCAGCTAAGACGCCTACCCTCCCACTTATTATATACATTGTCCCCAATGACTAATAATAAAGAAAAGGAAAGGTACTTAGCTCTGGAAATGTCGGCTGAGTCAAAACGAATACCGGAGCAGAATCATTAGCTCCTAGGTCATTCCTCTTCCAAGTTGTTACCTGCAGTCCAAAATTCTTCCAAAAAAAGGTGAGTAACATGCGAAGGGCAATAATAAAATAAGGTGGTGGTAATTGTGTTAGGTGTAGTGGCCGAAAGACAATTATGTAATTGTTTTAGGACAGAATTAATAATTCATCTTATTATATGCATGTATGCTAATAAATAAGACATTACTGAAAACCCTAAGTACCTCGTTTATGTAATCACATAACTCAGTGTATGGCTATGCACAAGAGGATTGAGTTAGTGAGATGTACTTAAAATTAACTTAGTCCATAGCGTTGATTAATCTGAGTACGGGTCTCATGATTAATATGCTAATAATGCGCCCAGAACACTTTAGGTGTGACAGCCTTATCCGGACCGTCGGTAATAGGGTACCTAGTGGGGCATTTATATATGATGATAATCATATAGGGCTGGACCGATTTGATTTGAGTTCTCGATATGATTCCGTGATCGAGAAGTCTTATCGAATCACAAGATTATCATATATGGATCAATCTCAATCTTGAGGTGATCACAGAAAACTGCTTAGACTAGTGTAGAGTTTGATGTGTTAGTAAGTATCACTTCAAAGTATGTGGTCCAACACTTCTCGTTGGCTCTATTCTGGAATGAGTGAGTAGTCTGTGTTATCACAGATATGGAATCCATTCCTTCCCTCGGGAAGTAGACAGACAGTTCCCTTATTTGTTAATCCTAGAAACTGATCGATCCGCGGAGTTCATGTTAGACTAATTAGCTACTAGTCTGGTATGTGAACTAATTGATCACTAGGGGGTTAATGGTAAATAAGGATAATATGTTTCGAGAAGGGTTTACGGAAATATCCCGACTCGAAATGAACAGTCTATGGAGGATTTATCCGTATGTAATGATTATATCAGTGGACACCTTATCAACTCATGGTTGAGTGTAAGTTATCTATATTCGGCAGAGTTCAGTTTCGGGTTTATGGTGGTGTAATCCCGGAATTAATAGATTGAATATTATTGTTCGGTCTGACGGATAATATTATTCGATTTATTGTAGCTACTGAATATGGGTCCATGGTCCCCGACGTGGCTCCTAATATAGCATATAGGTTTCTCGTCGTTGCACCTCGATTATAATTAAATAGTAGCATTGCACTGTTTAATTGATATGTGGATTAATTGTTTAGTTGGACTAAATGATTAAAAACATGGAAAAGACATTTTTTCATGGACTCGACCCGGTTTGGTGAATTTCGGCCCATGACCTATTTAATTAGGTATTGGCGCCAATATGTATATATTATTAACAAGGAATTTGTTTTCTTGTGTTATTATATGACATGTGCTTAATTATTTATTGGTTAAATAATTAATATATTAGATAATGATCTTTTATTTATCCTAATTTGTTTGGGAAAATATTAGATTTATCTTTTATGGAAAAGGATTTATTTGATTGATTATCCATTAATTAAATTAAATCCTTGTGGAACAAGGATCTCTCTCCTATATAAGAAGAGTTCTCCATTGTACCAAAAAAATCACTATTCACGTCACTATTCATAAGAGAAATTGGCTGAAAATTTCGGCCTCTATTCTTAGGGTTCGAGTTGGAAAAATCTTCGGGATTTTTCTGGTCGCATATCGAGGAGGTCCGGCGGCTTGAAACACCATCCACCTGGTGGTGCTTGGAGACACACGTTGGAAGACTTTGGCTTCTCAACTTGTTCTTGACGTTTTTCACCATAAAAAGGTTGGTGATCTAATCCCCTCGTAGGTTAGATCTATTTATTTATGTATTTTGGTTGACTAGATCTAGATCTTGTAGTTTCCGCTGCGTAATCGGGTGGATCTTTGATCCATCCGGAGATATTACATCCCACAAATTGTGCATACCGGAGGAATGCGCAAAAACAGTTTAAGCCACTTTATTCTTTAATCGGCCTAAGCAAGACATGAAAACTTTTACGAGGGCATCACATGAGAATCGTGAAGGAAAAAACCACATATATCTCTAGCCAGGTGACTGAAGATATATGTGATGAAAAAACCTTGCGATTGTCATGCTACTTTATTGACTCAAAATAACTAAAATAAACAAAAGCAATAAATAAGGGTTTTAGAAATAGTTATGAGTTTATAGTCATCAGCTCGACTGTACTAATAGGGCTCTTTTATTAATATTCTGGCTCTGTCAACGTAAAGACTTCCAACTCAGGGTTATACTTGTGATCTAGGTAATTGTTGGACTTATTTTAAGTTTTAGTGATGAGTGCCAGACTAGCTGTTATAGAACAAAGGCAAAAAGATGTCTAGATCAATTTTATAGGCTTATTAGAGTTTGATCTTTGTGTAGGTTTGATCAAACAAGCACTGTAAATGGTCATCTGACTTTCATCAGCAGACTTGTCTAGGTCAGTGTTGGGGAGATTTTGCATCATTAAAACAATAGAAAATTTATAAAACCTATACTACCATGCAAAACTACCTCCTATCCGGCCGAATACCGGGTAGTTGCTAGTAAAGTTGGATAAGTACGGGTATCGATCCTCAGGGAATTGGGCTGTTGAATCTAACTTCATTAATTCCTCTTTATTAACTAAACCTAAACCTAAACTAGAACAGAAAAATAACTGGACGGAGGATTGTTAATCCAAAGCCAGGAAATATAGTTGCGGACAAAATAAATAAAACTACATCTACGAAAACAGTAAAACTAACTATCATTGAACAAACATGAACAAGCCATGATCAACCTCTTCCCAACAACCATCACCCCACCGAAAGAAACACGATTCACACACATTCATTCACAAGTTATCTTGGATTATTATCTTTTCTAATGAAGCGTTTCCTCTTCCGATTTATCACGCCATTAATTAGTTTACCTTCCGGTCTTAACTAATATCGATACAAATCAAAGATATGGATTAAATCCTAATCTAACAACATTATCCCTCAACTTCCGTTTGTTGGAATAATAATTGTTAATCTCTCTCACGGCAATCTAACGAATCTATTAACTTCCGTTATCTAAATTCGATTAACATAAAGCATACAAAACATGAAAGAGAACAAGAACAACATAATGAATTAAACACATGAAAAATCCTATCTTTCCGGTAACGGTGATATCCCTCAATTTAAATCTAAGATAATCTTGCATCGAATTAATCAAATTGTGGTTCTCTCGTAAACCTAGATATTTAACCTACGAACTTCCGTTATGTATAGATTAAAAATCCAAACTTTCCTACGGTGATCTAAACTACACCGACTTCCGTCATACGGTAGCATCAAATCATACAATCATCTTTCGATATAAAATTGCACGATACAAATAAACATAGGAAACGAAACAATTATAATTAAAACTTACAAAATCATCCATGAACCGAAATTAAAGTGCTTTGCGAAACGGTCTCCATGGCTGCTCCATGGATGAAAGCTCCAAGCCTTCATCATAATTCGAACAAGAAAAGAAAACGAAATGAAAAATAAAACCTAATCTAACCCCGATCACCCGAGCACAAGTCTCGGGTGACCGGCCTTGGAAGCCTCAGAAAATAAGGTGTTCTTGCGGCTGCTGTGTGTAAAATTCGATATGGTATGATATTAGGGTTGAAAAGCTGCTGCTATTTATAGAAAATCAGAGGCGGTTGCTACAGTAACGGTGCCGGACGCCCGTCCATAAGGTCGGACGCCCGTTCACTATTTCCAGCAACAGCATCCAAACTTGTAACGCTCATATCTCGGGCCTCGTAAGTCGGAATGGAGTGATTCAAAATCCTGTAGAATCCTCCCTTCAAGCCATACAACTCTTCTCTTGAGGTCCAGAGTCAAATCGGTTGTTATCATATCAAGAACTTCGTTGAAAGGTCGTCACTACCCGGAATCCTGATTTTCCGACATTTATCTTGCTTGATTTCTTTTCCACTCGAATTTATCTCTTTAAAATCATCCTTTCCATCAACAATGTGTATCTACAATGTAGGAAAAACATACCAAAGCGTAACATAATCCTAAAATAATATAAAATCATGATTTAAACACATAAATCGCTACGTTTTGCAATTTAACCTATTAGAAACACCATTTACTCAATTAATCGATTATAAGCTCGATTTCTATGAAAAACCTAAGAATATGGGGAATATTGACATAAAATATATCCTTATAAAACGTATAAAATCACCTTTAACAACTCCCCCACACTTAAACCTTGCTCGTCCCCGAGTAAAACAAAACAACAAACATACTATCAAAAACCCACATAACCTGACACGAGATGTAGTCATGCTCACGTCAAGCTAGTATTTAGCAAATCGAACTCACTCGGTGATTGTGTGTGCAAAACTGCTAAACTTCCACCGATCCACTCTCGATGTATTAAATCAAGCACTAACATTCATCCGGTAAAATAAAAGAAAGTTCGTCCCGTGTACAGCACTTACCGTACAAAAACTAATTACCAAGAACACAGTAACTAACTCACATTTAAAATCCTTTACTTGGTGCCAAGAAAATACCTTTCAGGTCTCTACTGGGTTTAGATCAACTTGACTTAGAGTTCCAAAAAGCAAAAATTTTGGTTTTCTATCGTCGCGTCTCAAAAGTATAACACTCTCCCCTACATTAGAGGCAGTCACCCTGAGATCACTCAATCCCTTACTGTCCAAGGTAAACCACACTCCCCAATTGGGGCAGTATCCAAATGGACTCGAGGTGATAGTCACAAACAAACTCAATTTATTATATATATATATATAGTATTATATTTAATCCCAAACTCTTTGGAACTCCTGGTCAGATATTATTTCTAACACATTCAAGACTTTTAAGGTTCTCAAGAACACTAAGGTACTTAGATTCTAACTGTGAGTATAGTACGGATTCTTAACTTTCATCAATGCTAAGTAAGTGTTATCTGCATCGAGAATTGGCTATCCTTTAACTACCCGGAGACTATTTAAATTTTGGTTATTCATCTAACAGGTTCGTGAAATGAAGTTCAAGTGAGTATCAGATCTACCAAACCTATTCTTAGAACATGGCACGACTACTGATAACAACTAAGGGTGCCAAATTACAAAACTAGCATGCCATTGAAGTTACTCGGGACAAAAATTGAAAATTTAAGCACTTTTCATAGAAAATTATAACTAATATGAGCAAATGAAAGTAGATACATAAATCATCTATCCCCTCCCCCACACTTAGATTGCAACTTGTCCTCAAGTTGTACAGAAATAAAGAAAAGATAAAAGAACTTAGCTGATTGTCGTTCGAAAGTGGCAAGTCTGGAAGTGGTATACGACAAATCCAGAAATGCCTGACGAAAGCGATGCCGTGGACCATCCACCGGAAAACTGGCTTCATCTAAAAGCGCACAATTGCTAATGCAAACACCCTGCACACTTGAAAACAAGGCAAAATCTCGGGGGCACGGGGGAATAACAAATTTCTCAAACAAAAAGTAAGCACATGATATAATGGCTTAGATGGAAAAATCACCACACAGGGAAAGTACAGGACACCTAAGCATCAAATAAGCCACAGAAGCTTATAATACAAATACAGTCCACATGTGCATACAAAAATAATGATACATGGAACATTACAAAATAGCGGAGCTAGGTGCACTATATGAAATTATACTACAATGCAATCTACGTGATATGCAATCCTAAAAATAAAAAATAAAAAAAATGAATAAAAAATAAATTCGACAGGCTCAGGCTGAGCAGGTTTCGAGGACAACCCTACAGTGACTACGGCCTATGCAGAAACTAAAAATAAAGAAAACGAGGTAGTATTACGGAAACCGACAGTTAACTACACTCAAGAAGAAAAAAATAAAAGAAAATAGAAAAACAATGCAACTAGATGACATGCAACTAAATGATATGCATCTAAATGATATGCAAAAATAAAAGAAAATAAAAGAAAGAAAACTAGCCCACTCATTTGCAGCACGACATATATAAAATAAACGTCTACCAAATAATAACAGGTTACGATAAACGACAGTGCTGTTCATTACATGCAGTGTAGACGTGCCTTAAGACTCGTCAAAGGTGATAGCATTATGGAAACCAACAGTTAGCTATACTAAACAGATATAACTCATATGGAAAAGGACGTAGCATTACGGAAAACCGACAGTAGCTACCCATATAAACTATAAAAAAACAAAGGAAGCACGTAAGTCTCAAAGCTTAAAAGATTCATCACAGCGGTATGTAGCATACGGAAACCGACATTAGCTACTAAATAACAATAAGACCAGTTATAGCGTACGAGAACCGACAGTGACTATAACTTGCATAGATGAATCATGCATATTAGATTAATCAATTATTTAACATGGATTCGTAGATGGAAAGATATGAATATGCAAGTTCAGAACATCTACGTAAAATTAATCAGCCACAGAAGCTCAAATGAAAGTAATCCAAGTTAAATTAAAGCATCAAGAAAAACAGAACCTAGACTGCATTCCGGATGAACGTTCAAAGGAAATCTCAGCACTGGACGGGCGTTCCACTTTTAAGACGCTCGTCTGCCTTGAAAACCGACCGGACGGGCGTTTAGAATTACAGACGCCCGTCTGATTCTTCAAATCAGAGCAGGATTGAAAATTCTGGAATGGACGAACGTCCCATAATTCCAAACGCTCGTTTACCCGCACGTTAGGGGACGGACGGGCGTCCAATAAACCGGACGCTCGTCCATACAACGAATATGCATAGAACGAGCGGGAAAATAACGAAAAACCCTAACTATAAACCCTAATTAACTTAGAAGATCATCATACATAAAAAACGCAGCGACCACATAAAATTCTAGCACAGGGGTTAGACTAGGTAACAACTAAACACAAACTTCACGTAAAACAGATTGAGTAAAAAACTTTTGCACATTCTTAACCCTACGGTCATCGAAACACGGCAAAATAAAAACTCTCAATCTATTCGACGCTACTTTTATTGAAAGAATACAAAAATAAATCGTACAAAATCGAAAAATTAATTCAATTAGATTCAACAAAACACCGATTCCCCGGCAACGGCGCCACTTTTGTTGGGGAGATTTTGCATCATTAAAACAAAAGAAAATTTATAAAACCTATACTACCATGCAAAACTACCTCCTAACCGGCCGAATACCGGGTAGTTGCTAGTAAAGTTGGATAAGTACGGGTATCGATCCTCAGGGAATTGGGCTGTTGAATCTAACTTCATTAATTCCTCTTTATTAACTAAACCTAAACCTAAACTAGAACGGAAAAATAACTGGACGGAGGATTGTTAATCCAAAGCCAGGAAATATAGTTGCGGACAAAATAAATAAAACTACATCTACGAAAACAGTAAAACTAACTATCATTGAACAAACATGAACAAGCCATGATCAACCTCTTCCCAACAACCATCACCCACCGAAAGAAACACGATTCACACACATTCATTCACAAGTTATCTTGGATTATTATCTTTTCTAATGAAGCGTTTCCTCTTCCGATTTATCACGCCATTAATTAGTTTACCTTCCGGTCTTAACTAATATCGATACAAATCAAAGATATGGATTAAATCCTAATCTAACAACATTATCCCTCAACTTCCGTTTGTTGGAATAATAATTGTTAATCTCTCTCACGTCAATCTAACGAATCTATTAACTTCCGTTATCTAAATTCGATTAACATAAAGCATACAAAACATGAAAGACAACAAGAACAACATAATGAATTAAACACATGAAAAATCCTATCTTTCCGGTAACGGTGATATCCCTCAATTTAAATATAAGATAATCTTGCATCGAATTAATCAAATTGTGGTTCTCTCGTAAACCTAGATATTTAACCTACGAACTTCCGTTATGTATAGATTAAAAATCCAAACTTTCCTACGGTGATCTAAACTACACCGACTTCCGTCATACGGTAGCATCAAATCATACAATCATCTTTCGATATAAAATTGCACGATACAAATAAACATAAGAAACGAAACAATTATAATTAAAACATACAAAATCATCCATGAACCGAAATTAAAGTGCTTTGCGAAACGAGTCTCCATGGCTGCTCCATGGATGAAAGCTCCAATCCTTCATCATAATTCGAACAAGAAAAGAAAACGAAACGAAAAATAAAACCTAATCTAACCCCGATCACCCGAGCACAAGGCTCGGGTGACCGGCCTTGGAAGCCTCGAAAATAAGGTGGCGGTTGAAAAGCTGCTGCTATTTATAGAAAATCGGGCGGTTGCCGGGTGCGGACGCCCGTCCATAAGGTCGGACGCCCGTTCACTATTTCCAGCAACGCATCCAAACTTGTAACGCTCATATCTCGGGCCTCGTAAGTCGGAATGGAGTGATTCAAAATCCTGTAGAATCCTCCCTTCAAGCCCTACAACTCTTTTCTTGAGGTCCAGAGTCAAATCGGTTGTTATCATATCAAGAACTTCGTTGCAAGGTCGTCACTACCCGGAATCCTGATTTTCCGACATTTATCTTGCTTGATTTCTTTTCCACTCGAATTTATCTCTTTAAAATCATCCTTTCCATCAACAATGTGTATCTACAATGTAGGAAAAACATACCAAAGCGTAACATAATCCTAAAATAATATAAAATCATGATTTAAACACATAAATCGCTACGTTTTGCAATTTAACCTATTAGAAACACCATTTACTCAATTAATCGATTATAAGCTCGATTTCTATGAAAAACCTAAGAATATGGGGAATATTGACATAAAATATATCCTTATAAAACGTATAAAATCACCTTTAACAACTCCCCCACACTTAAACCTTGCTCGTCCCCGAGTAAAACAAAACAACAAACATACTATCAAAAACCCACATAACCTGACACGAGATGTAGTCATGCTCACGTCAAGCTAGTATTTAGCAAATCGAACTCACTCGGTGATTGTGTGTGCAAAACCTGCTAAACTTCCACCGATCCACTCTCGATGTATTAAATCAAGCACTAACATTCATCCGGTAAAATAAAAGAAAGTTTCGTCCCGTGTACGGACACTTACCGTACAAAAACTAATTACCAAGAACACAAGTAACTAACTCACATTTAAAATCCTTTACTTGGTGCCAAGAAAATACCTTTCGGTCTCTCTTGGGTTTAGATCAACTTGACTTAGAGTTCCAAAAAGCAAAAATTTTGGTTTTCTATCGTCGCGTCTCAAAAGTATAACACTCTCCCCTACATTAGAGGCAGTCACCCTGAGATCACTCAATCCCTTACTGTCCAAGGTAAACCACACTCCCCAATTGGGGCAGTATCCAAATGGACTCGAGGTGATAGTCACAAACAAACTCAATTTATTATATATATATATATATATATAGTATTATATTTAATCCCAAACTCTTTGGAACTCCTGGTCAGATATTATTTCTAACACATTCAAGACTTTTAAGGTTCTCAAGAACACTAAGGTACTTAGATTCTAACTGTGAGTATAGTACGAATTCTTAACTTTCATCAATGCTAAGTAAGTGTTATCTGCATCGAGAATTGGCTATCCTTTAACTACCCGGAGACTATTTAAATTTTGGTTCTTCATCTAACAGGTTCGTGAAATGAAGTTCAAGTGAGTATCAGATCTACCAAACCTATTCTTAGAACATGGCACGACTACTGATAACAACTAAAGGTGCCAAATTACAAAACTAGCATGCCATTGAAGTTACTCGGGACAAAAATTGAAAATTTAAGCACTTTTCATAGAAAATTATAACTAATATGAGCAAATGAAAGTAGATACATAAATCATCTATCCCCTCCCCCACACTTAGATTGCAACTTGTCCTCAAGTTGTACAGAAATAAAAAGAAAGAAAGAACTTAGCTGATTGTCGTTCGAAAGTGGCAAGTCTGGAAGTGGTATACGACAAATCCAGAAATGCCTGACGAAAGCAGTAAACTGTGGACCATCCACCGGAAAACTGGCTTCATCTAAAAGCGCACAATTGCTAATGCAAACACCCTACACACTTGAAAACAAGGCAAAATCTCGGGGGCACGGGGGAATAACAAATTTCTCAAACAAAAAGTGAGCACATGATATAATGGCTTAGATGGAAAAATCACCACACAGGGAAAGTACGGAACATCTAAGCGTCAAATAAGCCACAGAAGCTTACAATACAAATATAGTCCAACATGTGCATACAAAAATAATGATACATGGAACATTACAAAATAGTAGGGCTAGGTGCAACTACATGAAAATATATTACAATGCAATCTACATGATATGCAATCCTAAAAATAAAAAAAAAAAAAATGAATAAAAATAAATTCGACGAGGCTCGGGCCGAGCAAAGTTTCGAGGACAACCCTACGGTGACTACGGCCTATGCGAAAACTAAAAATAAAGAAAACGAGGTAGTATTACGGAAACCGACGCTTAACTACGCTCAAGAAAAATAAAAGAAAAATAGAAAAACAATGCAACTAGATGACATGCAACTAAATGATATGCATCTAAATGATATGCAAAAATAAAAGAAAATAAAAGAAAGAAAACTAGCCCACTCATTTGCAACACGACATATATAATAAACGTCTACCAAATAATGATAGGTTACGATAAACGACAGTGATGTTCATTACATGCAGTGTAGACGCGCCTTAAGACTCATCAAAGGTGATAGCATTATGGAAACCAACGAGTTAGCTATACTAAACGAGATATAACTCATATGGAAAAGGACGTAGCATACGGAAAACCGACGAGTAGCTACCCATATGAGTTACGAAAACAACAAGGAAGCACGTAAGTCTCAAAGCTCAAAAGATTCATCACAAGCGGTATGTAGCATACGGAAACCGACATTAGCTACTAAATAACAATAAGACCAGTTATAGCGTACGAGAACCGACAGTGACTATAACTTGCATAGATGAATCATGTATATTAGATTAATCAATTATTTAACATGGATTCGTAGATGGAAAGATATGAATATGCAAGTTCAGAACATCTACGTAAAATTAATCAGCCACAGAAGCTCAAATGAAAGTAATCCAAGTTAAATTAAAGCATCAAGAAAAAAGAACCTGGACTGCATTCCGGACGAACGTTCAAAGGAAATCTCGACGATCGGACGGGCGTTCCACTTTTCGGACGCTCGTCCGCTTTGAAAACCGACCGGACGGGCGTTTAGAATTACGAGACGCCCGTCGATTCTTCAAATCGAGCGAGGATTGAAAATTCGGAACGGACGAACGTCCCATAATTCCAAACGCTCGTTTACCCGCACGTTAGGGACGGGACGGGCGTCCAATAAACCGTACGCTCGTCCATACAACGAATATGCATAGAACGAGCGGAAAATAACGAGAAAACCCTAACTATAAACCCTAATTAACTTAGAAGATCATCATACATCAAAAACGCAGCGACCACATAAAATTCTAGCACAAAGGGGTTAGACTAGGTAACAACTAAACACAAACTTCACGTAAAAACAGATTGAGTAAAAAACTTTTGCACATTCTTAACCCTACGGTCATCGAAACACGGCAAAATAAAAACTCTCAATCTATTCGACGCTACTTTTATTGAAAGAATACAAAAATAAATCGTACAAAATCGAAAAATTAATTCAATTAGATTCAACAAAACACCGATTCCCCGGCAACGGCGCCACTTTTGTTGGGGAGATTTTGCATCATTAAAACAAAAGAAAATTTATAAAACCTATACTACCATGCAAAACTACCTCCTAACCGGCCGAATACCGGGTAGTTGCTAGTAAAGTTGGATAAGTACGGGTATCGATCCTCAGGGAATTGGGCTGTTGAATCTAACTTCATTAATTCCTCTTTATTAACTAAACCTAAACCTAAACTAGAACGGAAAAATAACTGGACGGAGGATTGTTAATCCAAAGCCAGGAAATATAGTTGCGGACAAAATAAATAAAACTACATCTACGAAAACAGTAAAACTAACTATCATTGAACAAACATGAACAAGCCATGATCAACCTCTTCCCAACAACCATCACCCCACCGAAAGAAACACGATTCACACACATTCATTCACAAGTTATCTTGGATTATTATCTTTTCTAATGAAGCGTTTCCTCTTCCGATTTATCACGCCATTAATTAGTTTACCTTCCGGTCTTAACTAATATCGATACAAATCAAAGATATGGATTAAATCCTAATCTAACAACATTATCCCTCAACTTCCGTTTGTTGGAATAATAATTGTTAATCTCTCTCACGGCAATCTAACGAATCTATTAACTTCCGTTATCTAAATTCGATTAACATAAAGCATACAAAACATGAAAGAGAACAAGAACAACATAATGAATTAAACACATGAAAAATCCTATCTTTCCGGTAACGGTGATATCCCTCAATTTAAATCTAAGATAATCTTGCATCGAATTAATCAAATTGTGGTTCTCTCGTAAACCTAGATATTTAACCTACGAACTTCCGTTATGTATAGATTAAAAATCCAAACTTTCCTACGGTGATCTAAACTACACCGACTTCCGTCATACGGTAGCATCAAATCATACAATCATCTTTCGATATAAAATTGCACGATACAAATAAACATAGGAAACGAAACAATTATAATTAAAACTTACAAAATCATCCATGAACCGAAATTAAAGTGCTTTGCGAAAACAG
Organism: Gentiana straminea; assembly: GCA_036785695.1. Lineage (NCBI taxonomy): Eukaryota > Viridiplantae > Streptophyta > Magnoliopsida > Gentianales > Gentianaceae > Gentiana > Gentiana straminea. The sequence goes on along the minus strand of JAVUPR010000376.1, from coordinate 2,268,053 downwards.
GTCTCCATGGCTGCTCCATGGATGAAAGCTCCAAGCCTTCATCATAATTCGAACAAGAAAAGAAAACGAAACGAAAAATAAAACCTAATCTAACCCCGATCACCCGAGCACAAGGCTCGGGTGACCGGCCTTGGAAGCCTCAGAAAATAAGGTGTTCTTGCGGCTGCTATGTGTAAAATTCGATATGGTATGATATTAGGGTTGAAAAGCTGCTGCTATTTATAGAAAATCAGAGGCGGTTGCTACAGTAACGGTGCCGGACGCCCGTCCATAAGGTCGGACGCCCGTTCACTATTTCCAGCAACAGCATCCAAACTTGTAACGCTCATATCTCGGGCCTCGTAAGTCGGAATGGAGTGATTCAAAATCCTGTAGAATCCTCCCTTCAAGCCCTACAACTCTTCTCTTGAGGTCCAGAGTCAAATCGGTTGTTATCATATCAAGAACTTCGTTGCAAGGTCGTCACTACCCGGAATCCTGATTTTCCGACATTTATCTTGCTTGATTTCTTTTCCACTCGAATTTATCTCTTTAAAATCATCCTTTCCATCAACAATGTGTATCTACAATGTAGGAAAAACATACCAAAGCGTAACATAATCCTAAAATAATATAAAATCATGATTTAAACACATAAATCGCTACGTTTTGCAATTTAACCTATTAGAAACACCATTTACTCAATTAATCGATTATAAGCTCGATTTCTATGAAAAACCTAAGAATATGGGGAATATTGACATAAAATATATCCTTATAAAACGTATAAAATCACCCTTAACAACTCCCCCACACTTAAACCTTGCTCGTCCCCGAGTAAAACAAAACAACAAACATACTATCAAAAACCCACATAACCTGACACGAGATGTAGTCATGCTCACGTCAAGCTAGTATTTAGCAAATCGAACTCACTCGGTGATTGTGTGTGCAAAACCTGCTAAACTTCCACCGATCCACTCTCGATGTATTAAATCAAGCACTAACATTCATCCGGTAAAATAAAAGAAAGTTTCGTCCCGTGTACAACACTTACCGTACAAAAACTAATTACCAAGAACACAGTAACTAACTCACATTTAAAATCCTTTACTTGGTGCCAAGAAAATACCTTTCAGGTCTCTACTTGGGTTTAGATCAACTTGACTTAGAGTTCCAAAAAGCAAAAATTTTGGTTTTCTATCGTCGCGTCTCAAAAGTATAACACTCTCCCCTACATTAGAGGCAGTCACCCTGAGATCACTCAATCCCTTATCGTCCAAGGTAAACCACACTCCCCAATTGGGGCGGTATCCAAATGGACTCGAGGTGATAGTCACAAACAAACTCAATTTATTATATATATATATATATAGTATTATATTTAATCCCAAACTCTTTGGAACTCCTGGTCAGATATTATTTCTAACACATTCAAGACTTTTAAGGTTCTCAAGAACACTAAGGTACTTAGATTCTAACTGTGAGTATAGTGCGAATTCTTAACTTTCATCAATGCTAAGTAAGTGTTATCTGCATCGAGAATTGGCTATCCTTTAACTACCCGGAGACTATTTAAATTTTGGTTCTTCATCTAACAGGTTCGTGAAATGAAGTTCAAGTGAGTATCAGATCTACCAAAAACCTATTCTTAGAACATGGCACGACTACTGATAACAACTAAAGGTGCCAAATTACAAAACTAGCATGCCATTGAAGTTACTCGGGACAAAAATTGAAAATTTAAGCACTTTTCATAGAAAATTATAACTAATATGAGCAAATGAAAGTAGATACATAAATCATCTATCCCCTCCCCCACACTTAGATTGCAACTTGTCCTCAAGTTGTACAGAAATAAAAAGAAAGAAAGAACTTAGCTGATTGTCGTTCGAAAGTGGCAAGTCTGGAAGTGGTATACGACAAATCCAGAAATGCCTGACGAAAGCAGTAAACTGTGGACCATCCACCGGAAAACTGGCTTCATCTAAAAGCGCACAATTGCTAATGCAAACACCCTGCACACTTGAAAACAAGGCAAAATCTCGGGGGCACGGGGGAATAACAAATTTCTCAAACAAAAAGTAAGCACATGATATAATGGCTTAGATGGAAAAATCACCACACGGGGAAAGTACGGGAACATCTAAGCGTCAAATAAGCCACGAAGCTTACAATACAAATATAGTCCAACATGTGCATACAAAAATAATGATACATGGAACATTACAAAATAGTGGGCTAGGTGCACTATATGAAATTATACTACAATGCAATCTACATGATATGCAATCCTAAAAATAAAAAATAAAAAAAATGAATAAAAATAAATTCGACGAGCTCGGGGCCGAGCAGGTTTCGAGGACAACCCTACAGTGACTACGGCCTGTGCAGAAACTAAAAATAAAGAAAACGATGTAGTATTACGGAAACCGACAGTTAACTACACTCAAGAAGAAAAAAATAAAAGAAAATAGAAAAACAATGCAACTAGATGACATGCAACTAAATGATATGCATCTAAATGATATGCAAAAATAAAAGAAAATAAAAGAAAGAAAACTAGCCCACTCATTTGCAGCACGACATATATAAAATAAACGTCTACCAAATAATGACAGGTTACGATAAACGACAGTGCTGTTCATTACATGCAGTGTAGACGTGCCTTAAGACTCGTCAAAAGGTGATAGCATTATGGAAACCAACGAGTTAGCTATACTAAACGAGATATAACTCATATGGAAAAGGACGTAGCATTACGGAAAACCGACGATAGCTACCCATATAAACTATAAAAAAACAAAGGAAGCACGTAAGTCTCAAAGCTTAAAAGATTCATCACAAATGTATGTAGCATACGGAAACCGACATTAGCTACTAAATAACAATAAGACCAGTTATAGCGTACGAGAACCGACAGTGACTATAACTTGCATAGATGAATCATGCATATTAGATTAATCAATTATTTAACATGGATTCGTAGATGGAAAGATATGAATATGCAAGTTCAGAACATCTACGTAAAATTAATCAGCCACAGAAGCTCAAATGAATGTAATCCAAGTTAAATTAAAGCATCAAGAAAAACAGAACCTGGACTGCATTCCGGACGAACGTTCAAAGGAAATCTCAGCATTGGACGGGCGTTCCACTTTTCAGACGCTCGTCTTCCTTGAAAACCGACCGGACGGGCGTTTAGAATTACAGACGCCCGTCTGATTCTTCAAATCAGAGCAGGATTGAAAATTCTGGAATGGACGAACGTCCTATAATTCCAAACGCTCGTTTACCTGCACGTTAGGGACGGACGGGCGTCCAATAAACCGGACGCTCGTCCATACAACGAATATGCATAGAACGAACGGAAAATAACGAGAAAACCCTAACTATAAACCCTAATTAACTTAGAAGATCATCATACATCAAAAACGCAGGCAGCCACATAAAATTCTAGCACAGGGGTTAGACTAGGTAACAACTAAACACAAACTTCACGTAAAACAGATTGAGTAAAAAACTTTTGCACATTCTTAACCCTACGGTCATCGAAACACGGCAAAATAAAAACTCTCAATCTATTCGACGCTACTTTTATTGAAAGAATACAAAAATAAATCGTACAAAATCGAAAAATTAATTCAATTAGATTCAACAAAACACCGATTCCCCGGCAACGGCGCCACTTTTGTTGGGGAGATTTTGCATCATTAAAACAAAAGAAAATTTATAAAACCTATAATACCATGCAAAACTACCTCCTAACCGGCCGAATACCGGGTAGTTGCTAGTAAAGTTGGATAAGTACGGGTATCGATCCTCAGGGAATTGGGCTGTTGAATCTAACTTCATTAATTCCTCTTTATTAACTAAACCTAAACCTAAACTAGAACGGAAAAATAACTGGACGGAGGATTGTTAATCCAAAGCCAGGAAATATAGTTGCGGACAAAATAAATAAAACTACATCTACGAAAATAGTAAAACTAACTATCATTGAACAAACATGAACAAGCCATGATCAACCTCTTCCCAACAACCATCACCCCACCGAAAGAAACACGATTCACACACATTCATTCACAAGTTATCTTGGATTATTATCTTTTCTAATGAAGCGTTTCCTCTTCCGATTTATCACGCCATTAATTAGTTTACCTTCCGGTCTTAACTAATATCAATACAAATCAAATATATGGATTAAATCCTAATCTAACAACATTATCCCTCAACTTCCGTTTGTTGGAATAATAATTGTTAATCTCTCTCACGGCAATCTAACGAATCTATTAACTTCCGTTATCTAAATTCGATTAACATAAAGCATACAAAACATGAAAGAGAACAAGAACAACATAATGAATTAAACACATGAAAAATCCTATCTTTCCGGTAACGGTGATATCCCTCAATTTAAATCTAAGATAATCTTGCATCGAATTAATCAAATTGTGGTTCTCTCGTAAACCTAGATATTTAACCTACGAACTTCCGTTATGTATAGATTAAAAATCCAAACTTTCCTACGGTGATCTAAACTACACCAACTTCCGTCATACGGTAGCATCAAATCATACAATCATCTTTCGATATAAAATTGCACGATACAAATAAACATAGGAAACGAAACAATTATAATTAAAACTTACAAAATCATCCATGAACTGAAATTAAAGTGTTGCAGAAACAGGTCTCCATGGCTGCTCCATGGATGAAAGCTCCAAGCCTTCATCATAATTCGAACAAGAAAAGAAAACGAAATGAAAAATAAAACCTAATCTAACCCCGATCACCCGAGCACAAGGCTCGGGTGACCGGCCTTGGAAGCCTCAGAAAATAAGGTGTTCTTGCGGCTGCTATGTGTAAAATTCGATATGGTATGATATTAGGGTTGAAAAGCTGCTGCTATTTATAGAAAACCGAGGCGGTTTGCTACGGTGCCGGACGGTGCCGGACGCCCGTTCACTATTTCCAGCAACAGCATCCAAACTTGTAACGCTCATATCTTGGGCCTCGTAAGTCGGAATGGAGTGATTCAAAATCCTGTAGAATCCTCCCTTCAAGCCCTACAACTCTTCTCTTGAGGTCTAGAGTCAAATCGGTTGTTATCATATCAAGAACTTCGTTGCAAGGTCGTCACTACCCGGAATCCTGATTTTCCGACATTTATCTTGCTTGATTTCTTTTCCACTCGAATTTATCTCTTTAAAATCATCCTTTCCATCAACAATGTGTATCTACAATGTAGGAAAAACATACCAAAGCGTAACATAATCCTAAAATAATATAAAATCATGATTTAAACACATAAATCGCTACGTTTTGCAATTTAACCTATTAGAAACACCATTTACTCAATTAATCGATTATAAGCTCGATTTCTATGAAAAACCTAAGAATATGGGGAATATTGACATAAAATATATCCTTATAAAACGTATAAAATCACCCTTAACAGTCAGTAGGGTACCCGAGTCGATAGACTAGTCTAGGAACCTACTGAAGACTGAAGGCTGAGGGCTCAAACTCAGTTATTGAAGGCTAAGGGATCAAACTTAGTATTTAAAGTCAAGGATATGGAATCAAAATTTCGGTAAGTCTGTGATGACCTAAACTGATTGCATATACCTTGTGTACAAGGTCTAAGTTCCATAAGTTAAGTGGTGATTGGAACTTAGTTATATTCAAAATGGTGTAATCTAACTTCATAATAAAAAGTTAGATATAAGAGAAGTCAGCTGCAGTGTTTTATAAACACAACAAATTTGGATCACTTCGATATGTATTTCGACGGAGACTTACGATCACGGAACTCTTGAACATGTATTTCGATTTAATGAAAGGTTACATTGGAAGATTACAAGGAAAAGGACAGATAACAACTCTTGATTTTGTCAATAAATCAATGGCTAAGATTAAAGGGACGTTGGAAAGAAACGGAGGTTTATCCAATGGATACAAGTCAAAGGGTGGATAGTCTGAAATCTGACAAAAAGTAAACTGACAGTGTCAATACTATGTACAGGGACATAAATCAAGTCAAGATGGGACAAATCTGAAACGGCTATGTTTGAATTTCAAACATAAGTCACAAGGATTCTCACCTATAAATAGAAGACCCCTGATACAGAAACAAGTGATGATTTCTGAGAGAAAAATAACAGATAATCCTGAGCTTCAGATTCTTATCAAGAAGTCACCCTGCTGACTCTACTGAACTTAAAGCTACTGATCCAGTAAACTTCTTCAAGTGTAATATGTCATCTAGCTACATCAAGTTTACACACTAGAAGAATCGAAGCTGCTGATCATATCATCCTGATCAAGGCGTCGAAAGCTGAATCACTTACTTGATTCAAACTTTCTTTTACAAGAAATCTGCTGAAGACAGTGAAGCACATTTGTGTGTCAAGACCTATTGTTTGTGGTGGAGCTGGTGAAGAGGCAATCCTACCCTTCAAGGACCAGTGGAAGACTTTGGAGCAGCAATCCTACCTGTTCCAAGTGTTCAGTTTGTGAAGCCATAGTTATTGGTGAAGAACAAACAACTTTGGGATTTTTGTAACTGCTACCTCGAGGATCTCTAGTGAATTACCTCCAACATCACGGGAGAAGATTGGACCGACAAGATTACACCACCCGGAACCACTATAAAACTTGCCTACTTACTTTATGCATTTACATTCTGCATTTAGTACATTTAGCACATCAATCTACCGAACTAGCAACCGAATAACACACATACACTACGAGTATCTAATACTTGGTATCATATTTTAACAACAAGTAATAAGGCTTAATTTAAATATATTCCGCTGCAACAAATTCAGTAAAGTCAATAGTCAGCAGACTACTGAGTGTCAGCAGACTATTGAGCAATCGCAGGGCTTCTGAAGTTGCTGAGTTTGTTAACTCCAAAAAGTTTTAAGTGTTAAGTTTATTCACCCCCGCTCTAAACTTAACCAAAGCCTTTTCAAGGGACCAACAATTGGTATCGGAGCATTGCTTCTATACTGAAGTAATCCTACTTGTTGTGCTTGTGAAAATACTTTGAAAACTTTTTCAAGTTTCTGATTTTCAAAGCTTTGCATCATGGATAACAATCAGTATGCTAGAACAATGTTGATGTGTTCTTTAGATCATTTTGATGAGTATAAATGTCGTATGCAGGCTTTTCTAGCTGCAACGTATGATGAGATGATGGATGTGCTGACTGATGGACCACTGGAAATCACAAAAGCTATAACTGTGGATAATCAAATTCAGTACATTCCATAGCCAAAAGGAATGGAATGCTGAAGATAGAAAAAGAGAAAACCTCAACAACATTGCTATTGATATCATATACAGAACTTTGGATAGCAATATGTACATGAAAGTGAAAGATTGCAAGACTACAAAAGAACTTTGGGATAAGTTGCAATTAATCTGTGAAGGCACTGATGCAATCAAGAAAAACAAGATCAGTGTGGCAAAGAAGAAGTTCCAGGAGTTCAAAATGAAACCAAATGAAACTATTGAACAAATGGAGTCAAGATTCAATGCAATCATGGATGAACTCACCCTACTGAGTGTAAAGTATTCAAAAGAAGAAATCAATTCAAAAATTCTAGAAGCTTTTCCTGCAAAAGAAGTTTGGGAGATGAAGGTGACTGCCATAGAAGAAATGAGGATTCTACATGAAGAGGACACCTTCAAATTGTTTTCAGATCTCAAGGCCTATGGATTCAGTAAGAAACTTGTACCTGAGACTGAAAAAGAAGAACCAAAGACCACTGAATTGGCTGCTACACATCAAGAAGAAACATCAGGAGCTCAAGATGATCTATTGGATAAGATGCAAGAGCAAATTGCCCTACTGACCAAGAAAATTAGAATGATGAAAATTGGAAGGGGTTCTCCAAGGAATTTCACAAAGAAGTTTAGTGAAAATAAGAAGATGAATCCGAGAAAGACAATGATTACTTGGGTTATCAATGCAAGAAACCAAGACACTTCAAACCTGACTGTCCTGAACTAAAACAAAAGAAGGAACCTGATTATCTTTGCTTCAATTGCAAGAAGCCTGGACATTTCAGACCTGATTGTCCATACCTACTGAAGAGCAAAAGTCAACAAAGAAGATCTGGCCAGAAAGCTATGGTTGCTGAAGATGAATCAGGATATGAAGTAGAATCAGAAAAAGGAAATGAATTTGATGATACTGCACTTGTTGCTGATATGGAAGATTATGCTTTAATGGTAAATATGGATTAAACAAAGGAGGTATACAATTCTGTATCTATAAACACTCCTGCTGAAAGTGATTGTGAATCAACTTGTGGTTCAAATCCTAAAAATTATGACAATGAAGAGACTTTGGATGCCATCCTTAATCAACTGAGGATAATACAATATGGTTATGAGATTGTGAAGGCTGAAAAAGTTGCTCTTCAAACAGAAGTTGAAAGATTAAAAGCTGAATTAAGAATTCTCAAGGGAAAAGAAAAAGATTTTGGATAGAATCAGCAAAAGTCTGCTGTACATTCAGTAGCTGCTGAATCTGCTGAACAATCTTGTTCCTCCGCTGCATTCAAATCTGGAAAGCCTTATGGTGATAGAACATGCCTTGTATTTGGAACTCAACAATCTTATAAGAGTGGATCCAGTAAGGTTACTGAACCTAGTTCCATAATTGGTCCTAAGTTTGTGCCTGCACAAGATCCAACTCCCAAAAAGGTTGCTGAGGCAGTGAAGCTTACTGAGAAAACTTCAAGAAAGCAAAATCAGAAGTCAAAAAGGTCAACAACATCTAACAAAAAGAATAAATCTAAAAGTAGGACTGTTGTACCTTCTAGACCTGCTGATAGCAGACCTACTACCAAGTCTGCTGGACCACAAAAGGGCAAAAATCAGAAATATTCCAAGGATAAGAATCCTAAACCTAAAAATGTCAATCATTCAAGGGATACTTATCTCAGGGGGAAAGTTAGACTATTCCCTACTGATGTCGATTAGAATATTCCTGCTTCTACTGCTAGAAACAACAGATATAACCATACTGCTAGGGTAAAACCTCAGCAATGGAATCAGCAGAGGACTCAGCAGAGGACTTATATAAGACCTCAGCAGGACCTCAGCAGACTCCACATTATAGGTCTGCTCCTAACAGACAGCAAACCTATGGTTATGCTGGTGCTTCTAACAATAGAAATCACTCTAAACAACATTACATACCAAAAGGCCAGAAAGCATATGTGAGTCCTACACAACCAATTGTTAGACCTTATGGATGTGTAGAATACATGTATGAACAAAAGTATGATACCTTTCAAAGAAGACCTTATGGAAACTTCCAAGGGTCATGCTTACCACTGACCATCATGGACCCAAACAGTTTTGGGTACCAAAAATACATTAACTTTGTTTTTTAGGGTGTCTGGTACTTTGACAGTGGATGTTCCAGACATATGACAAAGAATAAGCACTGTTTGTCAAACTATGTGGCAAAGGATGGTCCAAGAGTGAATTTTGGCAACAAAAATACACCAGGATATACAAGAGGATATGGTACACTTGTGAGAAATGGATTAACTATCAGGAATGTTGCATTTGTAGAAGGACTGGACTACAACCTACTGAGCACTGGACAGTTTTGTGACATGGGTTACAAGGTTACTTTTGACAAAGGCACCTGTATTGTCATTAGTGAAAGAGGTGATCAAGTTGTGTTGGCTGGAAGAAGACAACAAAACATGTATGTTGTGGATTGGTCTACTGCTATTCCAGAAACTTGCCTGATTGTGCATACTAAGTCAGAGCTTAATTGGTTATAGCATAAGAAGTTGAATCATCTAAACTTTGATGATATCAATCAGTTGGTGAAGAAGAAATTGGTGATTGGTTTACCTGAGATCACATTCAAGAAAGATGCTATATGTGATGCTTGTCAGCAAGGCAAACAAACAAAATCAAGCTTCAAGTCAAAAACTAAGCATTCAACAAAAAGAGTTTTGGACTGATGCACACGGACCTTTTTGGACCAGTAACACCAACAAGTATAACAGGAAAGAAGTACACTTTGGTAGTTGTGGATGATTATTCAAGATACACTTGGGTAGTATTCATGAACAAGAAAAGTGAAACACTTCAAAAGATGCCTGAACTTTTGAAGAGATTACAAAATGATAAAAGTTTGACAGTAGTGAAGATCAGATCAGACAAGGGTACTGAATTTCTCAATAAAGTTATAAGACAATATTGTGAGTAGAATGGTGTGCTACATCAACTAGCTACTGCTGGTACACCTCAGCAAAATGGAGTTGCTGAAAGAAGAAACAGAACTTTAAAAGAAGCAGGAAGAACTAGGATTTGTGAATCATTATTACCTGAAAGATATTGGGCTGAAGCAGTCAATACAACATGCTATACACAAAACAGGACCTCAGTGAACAAGAAGCTGTTGAAGACACCTTATGAGATTTGGAATGGAAGGAAACCTAATATATCTTATTTCCATCCATTTGGAAGCAAATGTTTTATTTTAAATCATAAGGAGAAATTGAAGACATTCCAACCAAAATCAGATGAAGGAATTTTCTTGGGATACTCTTCTGTCAGCAAGGCATTCAAGGTACTGAATTAAAGGACACTGAAACATGAAGAAACAATACATGTTGTATTTGATGAACCTAAGTTCATTGGAATGGAAGATGAAGCTTCAGAACCTGCTGAGAATCAACAAGTCACTGATCCAGAATGTGTTGATGTTTTGAAAAGGATAAATGACTTAAAGGTCTCTGACTCTGCCCCTGCTGAACACCCTGCTGGTAACACTACTGATGCAACAACTGAGGCAGTTCAAGGATCTGCTGAACCCCTTGCTGAAGCAACAGCTGACCCTACTGAAGATGATGTTCCTGAGAATCCTTCTAATCAAAATCCACAATGGTTAAGAGATCACCCTGCTGAGCAAGCTATTGGTAATATACATCAAGGTGTGAGGACTAGAAGACAATTAGAAGCAATGTTTACTTGTTTTCTATCTCAAATAGAACCTAAATTTGTTGAAGAAGCAAAATTAGATCCAGTTGGATAATTGCTATGCAAGAAGAACTGAATGAATTTGAAAGAAATCAAGTTTGGACACTAGTGGAAAGGCCTAATCATGCAAATATAATTGGTACCAAATGGGTATACAGAAACAAATTGGATGAATCTGGTACCATTGTATGAAATAAGGCCAGACTAGTAGCAAAAGGCTATTCTCAAGCAGAAGGAATAGATTTTGATGAAACATATGCCCCTGTTGCAAGATTGGAAGCTATAAGATTATTCTTGGCATATGCTGCTTATAAAAACTTCAAAGTATATCAGATGGATGTCAAAAGTGCATTTTTGAATGGCATTCTGGAAGAGGAGGACTATGTTCAGCTACCTCCTGGATTTGAAGTTAAAGATCAAGAAGATAAAGTGTACAGACTCAACAAAGCACTTTATGGTTTGAAACAAGCACCAAGAGCATGGTATGAGACCCTATCTCAATTCTTGGTGAACAATGGTTTTACCAAAGGTACCATTGACAAGACTCTTTTCAGAATCAATGAAGGAGACAGAACCCTGCTGGTACATATTTATGTTGATGACATAATTTTTGGTTCTGAAAATGAATTACTATGTGAAAAGTTTGCTAATATGATGAAAAGTAAATTCCAAATGAGTATGATGGGAGAAATGAACTATTTCTTGGGATTACAAGTTAAACAAATGAAAGATGGGATCTTCATTCATCAAACCAAGTATACCGAGGAGCTACTGAAGAAGTTTGGTATGGAAAATAGCACCAAGGTATCAACTCCTATGTGTACAAACATTAGATTGGATGAAGATAAAGAAGGCAAAGATGTTGATCAGACTTTATACGAAGGATGATAAGACCTGTCATTTAGTTGCGGTCTCAAATATCTAAAAGAGATTTTTTTTTCTTTTTTTTTTTTTTTTTTGGAGCAACTTTATTTTATTAAAAAACGGAATAAAGAGCTACAAAATTCGGTATCCCGGCCCGCCCCAAGTTTGTGTGATAGGGTACATAGCATGGCCTTCTTAAACCCTATGTGCGGCAAACCCGGTGAGGAGGGAAAATCCACCACATAGGGAAGAGTACTCGCTCTATGTACCCCCAAAAAAGTCCCTATCCCATAAATAGTTACATAAGTGAAATTCAAAAGAAAATGAAAGATGCCGCCATGTACAAACTGCCCACGATCCCTGCGCATTGTATTGGGCCGAAGAAGCTTGCCAAGCGTCCTCAAAAAAAGCTCGACCATACGATAGACATAGAGAGAATCCGATTCAATATCCAGGGTCTGTGTATGATTACGCATGCGAAGGCCAAATAGAAGGGCTTTTATCTCAGCATCCACCACTGTCCCTTGTCCAAAGCAAGCATGGAAGGCCATGATAAACTCACCATCAGAATCTCTGATGATCCCACCTCCATAGGCCACGCCATTCCGGACACTCCCATCCACATTTAGTTTAACATTGCCCGTAGTCGGCGGCATCCATCTCATAAAAGTCACTCTCTTTCTCGGGGTAGGTTTGAGCCTGAAAGGTTGAAAGAAGGGAGTGTCCTTATCAGGACCAAGAACTCTAGCTTCCGGGTTCTTCCGAAAGGCAAGGCTTTGCCTAATAGCTCGCTCAATGTGTATAATGGTACGTTGTGCGGACGGTACCGAACATCTTCATGTCGACACTGTTCCTTTCGGCCCAAATGCCCCGAGCGGACAATGATCGGAACAATGAGCCGAAGACGGTGAATACTAGAAACCGAGTTACGCGCCGAAATGGAGCATAGGTACAATCCCTGAAGTAGGAGAGAACCGAAGTCCAAAATGGCGCATGAAATACCTCCAAACATACTCGGCAAAATGGCGAGTCAATAAAGGTGTGTCTCGGGTCCTCCCCATAATGGCAAGCGAAGCACTTAGAAACCGGGGTGATGCCCCGACGTTGAATGTTTTGGTCGGTGGGGAGGATGTTATGCGGCGAACGCCAACAAAAGAACGAGATCTTGAGAGGGAGGATGTTGTTCCAAATAATCTTAAAAATATCATTAGAAGGGTGAGGAGTACGGACCAAGTTCCAAGTAGACCGGGTATTAAACCTTTCTTCGGGACCGAGTGTTAAGCTCATCCTCATTTTCACACGTGAAAGATTTCGTCCACTATCAAAAGGAGAGAGCGAAGAAGCCTATATTCCACGGCCATCCGTCCAAAAATCATTTAGCTCGTCGGGGGGTTTCCCGGATCAATTGTCGTCCACTTGTCGTGCCGTAAGTCAATGTTTCCCGCATTTAGCTTCCGGGAAATAAAGTTCTCTCATATCTAAAAGAGACTTTGGATGTAAACGAATATTGTATTCAAATACCCCGATGGAAGCTTCAAAAGTGTTATATCCGAACACCTAAACCACCCTCGGGCGCGCAAACTTTTCCCAAGATCGCCATGAATATGGCTACCTTCCGGATGCAAGATTGATTAAAAAGCCGATGGATGCACGGAATAGACAGAACGTGCCTCGAGGAGGATAAGTTTGCCTCCAAAAGAAAGCGACTGTTACCCCAATGGTGAAGTTTACTCGAACTTTGTCGATTATGTCTTGAAACGTTGAAACCCCAAAATACGCGCACCCATCTAGCCTTAAGATCGGTGTCCAATAAAAGTACTTTTAGTGGAGTTGATACGTTGCCCGGACACCAGCTCATAATGATGGAAAAGCTCTTGGAGACCCCTTAAACCTTTTTTGTTACATCGAGTAAAGAGAATAGTGTCATTCTATATCATCTTCGATTGAAACCGCATGCCCGGATTATTGGCCATAAAATCGATGTAATCGGGCACTCTTAAAGTACTCCGCCGCTAAGACAAAAAGAGCGGGAGAAAGTGGATCTCCTTGTTTAACTCCCCGAGTATGGAAGGGAGTGGAGGGCACACCGTTGAGATCTCCTTGTTTAAAAGAGACTTTGTATGTAGGAATATGGTATTCAAAAGATGGAAGCTTCAAGGTTATATCCTACTAAGATTCTGATTATGCTGGATGCAAGATTGATAGAAAAAGCACCACAAGAACCCGTCACAAAATACTTTGGTTAAGACAACAATTAAGGGATTATGGAATTGAAGAAAGAGAAATTCCTATAATGTGTGACAACACAAGTGCAATTGCAATCACAGAAAATCCTGTTTTGCACTCAAGAACCAATCACATTGATGTGAGACATCATTTTATAAGAGATCATGTTGAAAAGAAAGATGTGGTGGTTCTTTACATTCCTACTGAAGATCAACTTGCTGACATTTTCACAAAACCATTGGATAGTGAAAGATTTGCTAAACTAAGAACTAAACATGGAATTATAAAAGTTGACTAATACACCTATGATCAGAAATGTACTGGAATTCACCAAGGGGATTAGTCTTTGCTATGTTGGGTGAGCTCACTTAGCAGATTAGTCATTTGTATCAACAATTCTATGTACTTATTTATGTTTGGACAATTGAGCAAATGAAGTTGCCGAGGGGATTGGTCTTTGTCCTGTTGGGTGAGCTCACTTGACAGATCAGTCATTGGTATTAAACTTCATCTTGTATTATCAGTTGGACAAAACAAGAGGAATTGAAGATCAGCAGAGTAACCATGTCAGCAGGCCGCTGAGACATTCTGTCAGCAGGCTACTGAGCCAAGCCTATTGATGGCAAAATCTGCTGAGGCAAACGTTACAGTCAAACTTTAGCAAAAGTCAAAAAGCAAAAGACCGGGATATTTATTTTATCTTTATAACCACAGTTACATGATCTGACGGTTACAACTCCTTATGGATAAGTTATGGGACACGTGGCAAGATCTCATTTATTCAAATTTAATCGTGGTTAATGCTACAGTACGTGTACAGTGCATTATCTGACACTCTCAACTACCTATCCCTATATATACAGACATATACACAGAGGATACTTACAACTTTCAGATTGATTTTCTCTGCAAACATACCGTGTGAACACAGATTTGAAAGTATTCTTCTTCATCTTTCTCAAAATTCTAATGGCGGACAAGGATGATATTCAAATTGGAACAAGCCAAAGTGTCAGAGGTTTTGTTGTTGATGCTAACAAAACTGAGTTGGCTATCAATATTGGTAGAAGAATCAGAAGATACGAAGGATTGGAAGATGTCCTTAATCTGAGACTGGAAAGAATATCTTACACGAATGTTGTTAATTTTTGGAGAAACATTGTGATAAGAGAAGGTAGAGAGGCATTTACTACAACAGTGAATGGCCAGGAGATTGAAGTTTCCTCAAACCTGCTTAGGGAAGCTTTTGGTTTTGGACCTGGAAACAATGCTCCAACCAATCCTGAAGAAATGGGACTGTGAAAATTGGATTTTGTTGACAGAATAAAGACCAATGATGCTATTAAATCATCACCGAGCAGCAATGTGAAGCATATAGGAATGGAGTACAACCTGCTGAGTAAGATAATAGCAAAGAATATCTTAGGACTCAGTGGAAGCCTTGATACTTTATAAGGACCCAAGATTGAATTGTTAATCATCATCTACAAAAGCATGAAGTTTGATTGGGTTGGATTCTTTGTTCAATATATGAAGAAAGTGATAACTGAGGAAAGAGAAAGGACAAGGAAATCCAAGGCTTTACCATTGGGTTTGTTGGTTCAGGCCCTACTGAATCATTTGAGGATTGCTGATGTTGCACTTGTGAAAATAAACAAGTCTATTTATAAGAAGGAGATCGGCTATCTCATCCCTGGTTTGGATAATGATGAAGATGTGGATGCTGAAGCAACTGAGAGTGATAATGATGGAGATGATGATGCTGGTGGTGAGCAGGTTAAGCAAGCTGTTAAATCTGCTGCACCCAAGAAAGTTGTTGACAAAAGGAAGGCTGCTGACACCAGAAAAATCACAAAGATGTTACAACCTAGGAAAACAAGAAGCAGACAGCAGAGACTGCTGAGTCTACTGAGGGTCTAGTTGAAGTTGAAGTTACTGACCCTGCTGAAATTACAAGGAAGAGGAAAGCTGCTGAAGTTGAATCTGAGCAACTTTCCAAGAGAATGAAGGAAATTGCACAGAAAAGGAAGCATGGAAAAGGGAAACAATTGAGGATTCTAGAGGCTCAAAGGGAAGAAGAAGAAGAAGAAGAGGCTATTGAAGCTGATCCTTTAAAAATTGTTAAGCCTACTGGAACTGGAGAGGTTGTTGTTGAGCAACCAGCTGAACTTACTGAAGAACCACAACAGACTACTGAGTCTGCACCTTCTGAGGATATTGATATAACATTACAAGACCCTGCCATTTTTGCAATAGTTCAGGGGGAAGAGCAATCTGTTGCTAACCCTGCTGATGAGCATGTAAGGTCGGAGGAACAAAGTGTGGAACATATGGAGGTGGTAGGTACAAATGTACAACCAGAAGAACCTACTGACCTAGAAGCATCTGTTGAGGAAACTCTGAATCTACTTGTTGAGACCTTTGGAGGTCAGCAAAGTGGACAAACAGCTCCCAGAAAGCCATCTATGCCATTTGAAAGGAAGGAAAATAAAAGAAAAGAAGGATATGTTGATCCTAAACTCCTGCTGGTTGCTGATTATTTTCAATGGAAGTTTGGATGTTACAAGAGACAAAAATCAGCTGCTGAGCCTATGACAGACTTTGAGGAGTGGGCATTTGAAAAGTTAGGAGTGAAGAATTTGCTAGACTTGGTTGATACCTCTTTACTGGAAATGAGATTGATGGAACTCATTGGTGAACAAAAGAAAGAAGGGGGTATTATGTTCAAGACTCCTAGGGATGGACCAAATAGTGATGATTCATCATCATCTGATTCTAATGATGATCATCCCTCACATCAAGGAGAAGCCAGTGGAACTGCTATGTTAAATGAACCAAGTGTAGAACAGTCCACTGATGCTGGCAAGTCTGCTGAGGGCCAGCAGACTAGTCAAATGGATGAGGATCTGGAAGATCTCACCATAGATGATTTGGAAGCCCTAATAAATGATGGAATAAACTTTGGAGGTAACAGGATGGTTGGCACATCTGATGCATTCAAGGTTGTGGAGGCTAATATGAATCCTGAGGATCCGCAGACTGAAGATTTGGATGAAGAGAATGTTATTAAACATAGTGAGCCTGATATCAGTTCTGAAGATTCAGTTCAATATCAAGAGTGGATTGATACTTAGGGCACTATATCTAAATCTGCTGAGATTCTACAAAAGATTGCTGATGCTGTAGAAATTTTGAGGAAAACATGGATAATTTTCCTTTCATTTGTGTGGAAGAGAGAGTCCTAATCACTGAGGAATAGATAGTGATTGGACATAGGTTAGACATGGTGATGGGTTTGGAAGAATCACCATTACATTTTGAGGAGGTTCGAGGCTGCTGAGGTTCAAACAACACTTGAACAAAGGTCGGAATTGGTGGTACAGGTTGCTGAGGACCAAATAGCACCTGGACAAAGGTTGGAACTGACAATGGGTTTGGAGGAAACCCCTGCTATTGTTGAAGAACAGGCTCCTGTAGTAGAGCCTACTGGAGGAAAGGTCACTGAAGGGAAGGATAGTCAGCAGACTGCTGTTATTGATGAAGATGAACAGCTGCTGGACTATGACTTCAATGATGAGGAGTTTCAAATGCCTGAGGAGAAACCTATTGCTGCTGAACCACAACAGGCATTTGTACCAATCTTTGAGGAACCTACCCTAGATCCAATCTTGGAGGATTTCCAAGGTCCTAACCCTGCTGGAATGGATATGAGTTGGGCCATGGTTGTCAGCAGATTGAGGGCCCAATACAATGTGGAAGAGCCTACTGATGAATCTGCCGGGACGGATGGCCGAGGAATGGTCAGGTGGGGTACCGGCATAGTCTTGGATGAGTTGATGGCTGTCAGAAGTGACATTACAAGGTTAAGAACTCAACTTGATAGGCAAGAGAAAAGATTTGAAGACTTAATGAACTTGGTGGAAAATAGGGGAAGAACTACTGAAAGAGTTGCTTCCAACATTACTTCCACTCAATATGCTCTTGCTGACCTTGCTCTAGATGTAAAAGGAATTAGACAAGGCAATACACCCAAGGATAAGTTCTTGAAAGATCAGTTTACATCCATTCACCATAAACTTGACAAACTTGCTGAGGCACCCAAGCCTGTTGTGGCTAAACCTGCTGGAACACTTCAACCTGCTGGATTGGATCCTAAGTTTACTGAGAGGATCAATCTACTGGATCAGACAATGCAAGAAAGGATCACTGCTGTTGACACTAGAACTGAAATCATGGAGGGTCAACTGAACAACTTGGTGATCACACGGGAGAGTGTTCATGGCCTGATGTCCCGTTTTGTTGATGATGTCAATAAGGGGGAAGAGAGCCAGACAACAGTAGCAAAAGAGGCTGCTAGGATCTTTACACAGAAGAAATGGGAGGCTGACACCAATGCCTTTAGAGAATTAGCTCCTGACAGACTTCCACCGACTGATGATCTTTTCAAGGAATACAAGAAGCTTTACTATAACAAGAGAAGACCTTACCATGACAAGGGCTTCCATGAGGGACTAAATTCCTTTTGAGGACTTAAGTTTTGGGAAGCAAGAGTTAAAGCTTTAAGATCTTCACACAGAGGTGGAAGAGGTGGTAGAGGTGGAAGGAGTCTACCTACTACATCAGCAAGAGATTCACTGGATGAGTTCAAACAGTTATACATGCGTTTAGTTTTTAGAGTACACCAAATCAACCTTACTCTACCCGAGGCATGGAAATGATGGAAGGAAGTGAATCCCCATATTGATTTTTCCCTTATTGAAAATCAATGGATGAGAGATATGGTTAGAGAAATAAAGGAATATCATGAGCAACAAGAGAAGGAGAGACAAGATAGAGAAAGAAGGAACTAGATCAGCATACTTACACTTGCTTTTATTTTTGCTAAATCTAGATTGTAATATCTTTTGAACAACTGATTATAATGAGAATTGACTGAATTTGTTCTGTTTTTGTTTTTACTCTTTTTGCTTTGCTGTAAGGATGTTATTGGCATCATCACCAAAAAGGGGAAATTGTTGGACTTATTTTCAGTTTTAGTGATGAGTGCCAGACTAGCTGTTATAGAGCAAAGGCAAAAAGATGTCTAGATCAAATGTATAGGCTTATTAGAGTTTGATCTTTGTGTAGGTTTGATCAAACAAGCACTATAAATGGTCAGCTGACATTCATCAGCAGACCTGTCTAGGTCAGTAGGGTACCTGAGTCAGTAGACTAGTCTAGGAACCTACTGAAGACTGAAGGCTGAGGGCTCAAACTCAGTTATTGAAGGCTAAGGGATCAAACTAAGTATTTAAAGTCAAGGATATGGAATCAGAATTTAGGGAAGTCTGTGATGACCTAAACTGATTGCATATACCTTGTGTAAAAGGTCTAAGTTCCAAAAGTTAAGTGGTGATTGGAACTTAGTTATATTCAAAATGGTGTAATCTAACTTCATAATAAAAAGTTAGATATAAGAGAATTCAGCTGCAGTGTTTTATAAACACAACAACTTTGGATCAGCTTACTGATATGTATTTCAGCAGACTTACAGTCACATGAACCTGCTGAACATGTATTTTGATTTAATCAAAGGTTAAATTGGAAGATTACAAGGAAAAGGACAGATAACAACTCTTGATTTTGTCAACAAATCAATGGCTAAGATTAAAGGGACGTTGGAAAGAAATAGAGGTTTATCCAATGGATACAAGTCAAAGGGTGGACAGTCTGAAATCTGACAAAAAGTAAACTGACAGTGTCAGTACTATGTACAGGGACATAAAACAAGTCAAGATAGGACAAATCTGAAACGGCTATGTTTGAATTTCAAACATAAGTCACAGGGATTCTCACCTATAAATAGAAGACCCCTGATACAGAAACAAGTGATGATTTCTGAGAGAAAAATAACAGATAATCCTGAGCTTCAGATTCTTATCAAGAAGTCACTCTACTGAACTTAAAGCTACGGATCCAGTAAACATCTTCAAGTGTAATCTGTCATCAAGCTACATCAAGTTTACACACTTGAAGAATCCAAGCTGCTGATCATATCATCCTGATCAAGCTGCTGAAAGCTGAATCACTTATTTGATTCAAACTTTCTTTTACAAGAAATCTGCTGAAGACAGTGAAGGACATTTGTGTGTCAAGAACTTTTGTTTGTGGTGGAGCTGGTGAAGAGGCAATCCTACCCTTCAAGGACCAATGGAAGACTTTGGAGCAGCAATCCTACCTATTCCAAGTGTTCAGTTTGTGAAGCCATAGTTATTGGTGAAGGACAAACAACTTAGGGATTTTTGTAACTGCTACCTCAAGGATCTCTAGTGAATTACCTCCAACATCACAGGAGAAGAGTGGACTGACATGATCACACCACCTAGAACCACTATAAAACTTGCCTATATACTTTCTGCATTTACATTCTGCATTTAGTACATTTAGCACATCAATCTACTGAACTAGCAACTGAATCACACACATACACTACTGAGTATCTAATACTTGGTATCATATTTTAACAACAAGTAATAAGGCTTAATTTAAATATATTCAGCTGCAACAAATTCAGTAAAGTCAATAGTCAGCAGACTACTGAGCAATCAGATCTACCGAATGGGGTAAAATAAACTAACTAGTACATAATTAAACTAAATAAGCAATTAAAACATACTAGTCGAATAGAACAATGATAGATTTACATCTTGGAAAAGATAGAAAATCATACCCTCGAAGATGAGCGTAGATCTCCTTCGGATCTCTCCCTAGGCGGTGACTCTGTCGTCTCTCCGACCAAAACTCATAAAATAATAAAATAAAGAACAAAGAACTTTTATTGCATAATTTGCCTTGAATAATATGGGTACATTGTGTTTTGAGGTGAAGCCTCTTATTTATAGCTATCTAAACCGACTTAGAAACATCTAGTTCTACCCTTCGTCCAAGAAAACACGTTTCTGAGGATCCTGGAAGCTCGGTAAGTCGGCACCGCCTCCCGGGTTACCGGGGGTATTTTTGTCCTTTTTCTTCAGCCGATACCCTAGGCCCATTCTTTTCGTTCACTCCACTCCAGATTCATCCATCATGCTCAGCCCAATATTCTGTATCCTGAAAATCATCAAATAATACATGAAATAATATCTAAATATGGAAAATAAATGCTAAGTGCAGATTTCTCGACTCACGAACCCGACATATGCTATTCAACTCAAATGGTTCGTATTTATAGGTCGAAACAACTATTTTTAGCTCATAATGGATAGAATGTTGATGCCGTAGGATAGACTATTTTAACCATCATCAACTACCCCCCACTAGCCTTTTGCTCGTCTGCGAGTAGAGTATCAAGGCGGAATGTACCTCCAAGAGCAATCTCCATCAACTACCACTTATTTAATAAAGATTTCCGGTAGAAACATACATTAAGCCACAATCCACAAGCTCCCCATTAATCACTAATTACCACGCATCAATGTGTCGTGTGATGGATCAGTCGTGATAGTGCATTTGTGAGAAGAATCAAGTTGTATTAACCACACAATCTTAACTTACCTGCGCATACACTCACTCATCTTGCCTTCAGACTTGGTTACACAACATGGTACCTTAATCGGGTCAGGCGCACTCGGGGACTGAGCAGCGCTCTTAAGTTCTTGTTTGTTTCTTTTTATGCGAGGGTCGTGCCCTTTTTACACGAGCACGCTTCCCTCACTGCCTTTATTGCATATAATTTTCTTTTTTCTTCTTTTTTTCATTTTGTTGGGCAGATTTCCTCACTTTTTTCTCTTTCTCTCACAAGTCCGTTTGTCCCGGTTACATCTCGTCATCCAAGTTGCTTCCCTTGTCTTACAACAATTTGTTGATGTATATAGACGGACAAATAATGATTCCCGGTCAAAACAACTCATCATCTAATCTTAAACACTTCTCACTTAGATTATGTGCTCAAAGATTGATTGCAATGATAGAATAATAATTAATAAGTTACTGCTTCATGCAGTATAACATATTCTCGTTCATCCATACTAAATTGAATATGCTATAGCTCACTTCAAATTGAACTTGGGCTGCTTTTCTACCGATTCCTTACTCGAAAACGTGCAATAAGCAAGCTAAAAACAATGTTAAATATTTCAAAATTATTCCTTTTTTCGATTATCCAGCTAAGACGCCTACCCTCCCACTTATTATATACATTGTCCCCTATGACTAATAATAAAGAAAAGGAAAGGTACTTAGCTCTGGAAATGTCGGCTGAGTCAAAACGAATACCGGAGCAGAATCATTAGCTCCTAGGTCATTCCTCTTCCAAGTTGTTACCTGCAGTCCAAAATTCTTCCAAAAAACGGTGAGTAACATGCGAAGGGAAATAATAAAATAAGGTGGTGGTAATTGTGTTAGGTGTAGTGGCCGAAAGACAATTATATAATTGTTTTAGGACAGAATTAATAATTCATCTTATTATATGCATGTATGCTAATAAATAAGACATTACTGAAAACCCTAAGTACCTCGTTTATGTAATCACATAACTTAGTGTATGGCTATGCACAAGAGGATTGAGTTAGTGAGATGTACTTAAAATTAACTTAGTCCATAGCGTTGATTAATCTGAGTACGGGTCTCATGATTAATATGCTAATAATGCGCCCATAACACTTTAGGTGTGACAGTCTTATCCGGACTGTCGGTAATAGGGTACCTAGTGGGGCATTTATATATGATGATAATCATATAGGGCTGGACCGATTTGATTTGAGTTCTCGATATGATTCCGTGATCGAGAAGTCTTATCGAATCACAAGATGATCATAAATGGATCAATCTCAATCCTGAGGCGATCACAGACAACTGCTTAGACTAGGGTAGAGTTTGATGTGTTAGTAAGTATCACTTCGAAGTATGTGGTCCAACACTTCTCGTTGGCTCTATTCTGGAATGAGTGAGTAGTCTGTGTTATCACAGATATGGAATCCATTCCTTCCCTAGGGAAGTAGACAGACAGTTCCCTTATTTGTTAATCCTAGAAACTGATCGATCCGCGGAGTTCATGTTAGATTAATTAGCTACTAGTCTGGTATGTGAACTAATTGATCACTAGGGGGTTAATGGTAAATAAGGATAATATGTTTCGAGAAGGGTTTATCCCGACTCGAAATGAACAGTCTATGGAGGATTTATCCGTATGTAATGATTATATCAGTGGACACCTTATCAACTCATGGTTGAGTGTAAGTTATCTATATTCGGCAGAGTTCAGTTTTGGGTTTATGGTGGTGTAATCCCGGAATTAATAGATTGAATATTATTGTTCGGTCTGACGGATAATATTATTCGATTTATTGTAGCTACTGAATATGGGTCCATGGTCCCCGACGTGGCTCCTAATATAGCATATAGGTTTCTCGTCGTTGCACCTCGATTATAATTAAATAGTAGCATTGCACTGTTTAATTGATATGTGGATTAATGTTTAGTTGGACTAAATGATTAAAAGCATGGAAAAGACATTTTTTCATAGACTCGACCCGGTTTGGTGAATTTCGGCCCATGACCTATTTAATTAGGTATTGGCGCCAATATGTATATATTATTAACAAGGAATTTGTTTTCTTGTGTTATTATATGACATGTGCTTAATTATTTATTGGTTAAATAATTAATATATTAGATAATGATCTTTTATTTAACCTAATTTGTTTGGGAAAATATTAGATTTATCTTTTATGGAAAAGGATTTATTTGATTGATTATCCATTAATTAAATTAAATCCTTGTGGAACAAGGATCTCTCTCCTATATAAGAAGAGTTCTCCATTGTACCAAAAAAATCACTATTCACGTCACTATTCACAAGAGAAATTGGCTGAAAATTTCGGCCTCTATTCTTAGGGTTCGAGTTGGAAAAATCTTCGGGATTTTTCTGGTAGCATATCGAGGAGGTCCGGCGGCTTAAAACACCATCCACCTGGTGGTGCTTGGAGACACACGTTGGAAGACTTTGGCTTCTCAACTAGGCTCTCAACTTGTTCTTGACGTTTTTCACCATAAAAAGGTTGGTGATCTAATCCCCTCGTAGGTTAGATCTATTTATTTATGTATTTTGGTTGACTAGATCTAGATCTTGTAGTTTCCGCTGCGTAATCGGGTGGATCTTTGATCCATCTGGAGATATTACATCCTACAAATTGTGCATACCGGAGGAATGCGCAAAAACAATTTAATCCACTTTATTCTTTAATCGGCCTAAGCAAGACATGAAAACTTTTACGAGGGCATCACATGAGAATCGTGAAGGAAAAAACCACATATATCTCTAGCCAGGTGACTGAAGATATATGTGATGAAAAAACCTTGCGATTGTCATGCTACTTTATTGACTCAAAATAACTAAAATAAACAAAAACAATAAATAAGGGTTTTAGAAATAGTTATGAGTTTATAGTCATCAGCTCGACTGTACTAATAGGGCTCTTTTATTCATATTCTGGCTCTGTCAACGTAAAGACTTCCAACTCAGGGTTATACTTGTGCTCTAGGTAATTGTTGGACTTATTTTAAGTTTTAGTGATGAGTGCCAGACTAGCTGTTATAGAACAAAGGCAAAAAGATGTCTAGATCAATTGTATAGGCTTATTAGAGTTTGATCTTTGTGTAGGTTTGATCAAACAAGCACTGTAAATGGTCATCTGACTTTCATCAGCAGACTTGTCTAGGTCAGTAGGGTACCTGAGTCAGTAGACTAGTCTAAGAACCTACTGAAGACTGAAGGCTGAGGGCTCAAACTCAGTTATTGAAGGCTAAGGGATCAAACTTAGTATTTAAAGTCAAGGATATGGAATCAGAATTTCGGTAAGTCTGTGATGACCTAAACTGATTGCATATACCTTGTGTACAAGGTCTAAGTTCCATAAGTTAAGTGGTGATTGGAACTTGGTTATATTCAAAATGGTGTAATCTAACTTCATAATAAAAAGTTAGATATAAGAGAAGTCATCTGCAGTGTTTTATAAACACAGCAAATTTGGATCAACTTACTGATATGTATTTCAGCAGACTTACAGTCACAGGAACCTGCTGAACATGTATTTCGATTTAATGAAAGGTTACATTGGAAGATTACAAGGAAAAGGACAGATAACAACTCTTGATTTTGTCAACAAATCAATGGCTAATATTAAAGGGACGTTGGAAAGAAACGGAGGTTTATCCAATGGATACAAGTCAAAGGGTGGACAGTCTGAAATCTGACAAAAAGTAAACTGACAGTGTCAGTACTATGGACAGGGACAGAAAGCAAGTCAAGATGGGACAAATCTGAAACGGCTATGTTTGAATTTCAAACATAAGTCACAAGGATTCTCACCTATAAATAGAAGACCCCTGATACAAAAAACAAGTGATGATTTCTGAGAGAAAAATAACAGATAATCCTGAGCTTCAGATTCTTATCAAGAAGTCACCCTGCTGACTCTACTGAACTTAAAGCTACTGATCCAGTAAACTTCTTCAAGTGTAATCTGTCATCTAGCTACATCAAGTTTACACACTAGAAGAATCCAAGCTGCTGATCAAATCATCCTGATCAAGCTGCTGAAAGCTGAATCACTTACTTGATTCAAACTTTCTTTTACAAGAAATCTGCTGAAGACAGTGAAGCACATTTGTGTGTCAAGAACTATTGTTTGTGGTGGAGCTGGTGAAGAGGCAATCCTACCCTTCAAGGACCAGTGGAAGACTTTGGAGCAGCAATCCTACCTGTTCCAAGTGTTCAGTTTGTGAAGCCATAGTTATTGGTGAAGAACAAACAACTTAGAGATTTTTGTAACTGCTACCTCGAGGATCTCTAGTGAATTACCTCCAACATCACAAGAGAAGATTGGACTGACAAGATTACACCACCTGGAACCACTATAAAACTTGCCTACTTACTTTATGCATTTACATTCTGCATTTAGTACATTTAGCACATCAATCTACTGAACTAGCAACTGAATAACACACATACACTACTGAGTATCTAATACTTGGTATCATATTTTAACAACAAGTAATAAGGCTTAATTTAAATATATTCCGCTGCAACAAATTCAGTAAAGTCAATAGTCGCAGACTACTGAGCAATCAGCAGGCTGCTGAAGTTGCTGAGTTTGTTAACTCCAAAAAGTTTTAAGTGTTAAGTTTATTCACCCCCCTAAACTTAACCAAAGCCTTTTCAAGGGACCATCAATAATGTTTCAGCCTGTGGCCGTTAACTATGAAAGTCTACCAAGAGTATTCATGTCTAACTTCACATGCACCTGAATTGTAGACTTTCATGACTACATGTGGTCCATACCATCTAGACTTCAACTTCCCAGGAAAAAGACGAAGACGCGAATTATATACCAGCACCTTATCTCAAACCTGAAATGTGCGGTCCAGGATCTTCTTTTCATGCAGACGCTTCGTTCTGTCCTTGTAAATCTTTGCATTCTCATACGCTTTAAGTCTAAACTCCTCCAATCTATTCAACTCTAGCATCCTCTTTTCTCCGGCTAAATTCTCATATATCTTTAGAAACCTCGTAGCCCACAGCGCTCGGTGCTCGAGTTCTATCGGTAAATGACATGCTTTTCCAAACACTATCATATATGTTGACATCCAAATCGTGGTCCTATAAGTTGTCCTGTATGCCCAAAGAGCGTCATCTAATTTCAAAGACCAATCCTTCCTCGTGGGATTCACAGTCTTCTCTAAGATCCTTTTAATCTCTCTGTTCGTGACTTCTATTTGTCCACTCGTCTGGGGGTGACATGATGCTGTAATCTTATGTCTAACCTCATATCTCATCATCAACATTTCAAGCAACCTATTACAGAAATGACTCCCTCCATCACTAACTATGGCTTTGGGTACTCCAAATCTCGTCAAAATTTTTTTCTTAAGAAACCCCAGGACAACCCTGGCATCATTTGTAGGTGAAGCTATTGCTTCCACCCATTTAGAAACATAATCAACTGGTACTAGGATGTAACGATTTGACTCTGACGATGTGAATGGCCCAACAAAATCAATTCCCCATACATCGAATAACTCCACTTCTTAGATACTCTGCATTGGCTTCTCATTCCGCTTAGAAATGTTACCGGTCATTTGACAAGAATGACAGGCTCTTGTATACTGTTCACGGATTTATCTAATGAGAAACAAACAAGTAATAAAATTTATAAATCCGATATACCTCAAGTGCAAGGATCGTAGTAAGAGGTTGATACCGGGTCGATCTTACGGGGAACTAAACGATTGGGAATCCTAGTCTTTGTTTAACTAACTAACCTATGTCACGATTACTAAAACTAAACGAAGAAATAAACTAAACAGGGAATAACTAAAACGAAGGATAACAATAAATGAAACTGAACGAGAAGATAAGATCTAAAGCCAGGAAAGATAGTTTCGAACCAATTTAAACTAAACTAAACCTAGTATGCAATAAAGAAAATTGATTAACTAAACAATTCAAGTTCAAGGGATTTGATCAAATTATAACGAGCAAACGAGCGATTGATCCACCTATCCTAACAAGTATCAACCCCTATCTCGATTTTATTGTGTTTTCTAACCAAGTTGTGATTTCACCTTGTCTAAAACGTGAACCCTAATTTCTTACATAGTTCACCTATTAATCTATATCTTTCGATTTAAAGATTAACGACATTACCAATTAAAGGTGTAAACTTAACGTTCGTAACCTAGAAATCTAACCTATTAACTCTCGTTATATAGATTAAACATCTATTCCTTATCACGATGATCCAACGTTTATATGACTTTCATCAACATAAAGCAATCAAGCATGCACATCTTTCGATATAATTGCAATAAACAATATAAAACATGATAAAGGAAACAACTTTATATAAGAACTCACAATATAATCGAAGAACCGGAATCAAAACGTGTTGGATAGGCTTCACAATGCTCGTTTGATGAAGGCCTAGCCTCTAAACATCCTCTTGCAACGTGAAATTGTAGAAGAAAAGTGCATAAAAACTACTAATTTTAATCTAGGATTTGGATCATAAAAACTGGAAAAGAAAGTGTAAAATCGCAGCCTAAAGCCGCCCCTAGGATTAGGGTTTTGAGTATTGTGTAGTTGGTATCCTCA
Organism: Gentiana straminea; assembly: GCA_036785695.1. Lineage (NCBI taxonomy): Eukaryota > Viridiplantae > Streptophyta > Magnoliopsida > Gentianales > Gentianaceae > Gentiana > Gentiana straminea. Next base: position 2,239,828 of record JAVUPR010000376.1, on the reverse strand, counting down.
GGGTTGAGAAACTGCCACCTATATATAGATTTTCAAGTCGGTTCAGCTAAGTCGGCTACTGGACGCCCGTCCACTCTTTCCGGACGCTCGTCCGCTCACTTCTGGCCTTGCTTCAGACGCCCGTCCACTCAGCGTCCAAACTCTCTGTATCAACTTTTTCTTCCTGGACGCTCGTCCATATCTTCAAACGCTCGTCCATTCTGGACGCTGGTTCAAGCTTCTGGACGCCAGTCCAGAATCGACTTCATCTTGATTTTTCCGTCTTTATCTCTTTTATCATTAATGAAATTCGACTCTTATCTCTTTTTGATCAACATTTGAGCATCAAACATGTACCTTTAACACATCAAAACATCGCAAAATGTAATATCATCCAAAAAATCATAAAATCACAATTAAAACACCAAAATCAACCAGTTTTGCGATTAACTCGTTAAAAACCTCATTCACTCAATACTTCTGTTAAACACTCGTTTCTTATGCAATTTATACGAATATGAGGGAAAATATCATAGAATATAGTGTTATAAATCGTATAAACTCACCCTTAAAAACTCCCCCACACTTAGCTTTTGCTCGTCCCGAGCAAAACAAAACGAAAATTAAGGCTCGGAAAAAGATAGACATCTCAGACAATATAGCATAGATCCAATTAAATCAGAAGTTCACCACTGTGTGTGTGTGTGCATAGCCATAGAAAACTTCCACTAAATCCAAACTTGAGAAACTCAAAGCAAAACTAGCTAATACCCTCTTCAAACTAGCGATAGATGACACTCATAAGATGTACCCTACAAACGTGAAATATCCCGAAAAGGATGATCGAATATATCCAGGGCCTTTCTGAAATACTCAGAGGATAATCCCTACAGCATATCTATTAGTTTCTACTGGGGATAAGATAGACGATAACTCAGTCTTTCATTCATTTCATACCACTTCTTTATAAGTTGATTTAACTATTTCACATTAAAACGCACATCAGAATGAGCTATTGCCCGTCATAGTAGAATAGGATATTCGAGATATACCCTACCTTACTCCAATCATAAGGCAGCTTTTTCTGACTGTCGTGAGCTTTTAGTCATCATAGTGGTATAGGACATACGAGGTATACCCTACCTCACTCAAATCATCGACTAGCTCTCGACACACCCAATAATTCTTCATATTTTTCAACTTTTTCATTTGACAATAAGTTACGTGTTACTTATCACATTCAAACCTCAGATATTCACAGTATACCATACTTCGGATCTAAATACAAATTATCATAAATCTCAAGATATATACGTAGCACTAAGCACATGATTTATAAGAAAATCAAAAATCACTCGTCCAAAAGGGGTATAACTTTATATTTTAGCTCATCGCTTACTATGGCTCGTGAAAAATAGATCTCAGGTGAAACAACTAACTTATCAAACATATGATATATAGCTTGGATGAGTATAAAAATAACGAACATTGAATTGAATTGCCTACTCGGGACAAAACAAAAACAAAAATGCCGGAAAATTTTGAAAATTCTAGCTCATTTTTACATAGAAACATAACGAGTTAAGCAAATGTGTAGGTACATATCAAATCATTCCCTCCCCCACACTTAAAGATCAACATGTCTGATGTATTATTTTTATATGATTAAAAATATGTTATATTATTATGTTTTATCAACGAATTCTATGTAAAATATATGAAATTATGGTATAAATAGTATGAAATGTTAATCTTTATAATTTAGAGTAGTTAGTAGTAAAAATAGTAAAAAGTTGTAATTTTGTACCGATTTTAGTAAATCGGAGTGTCGTGTCAGATTTACGTGGGTATTTGTGGTATTTTATTGCAGATTTATAAACCGAGACCCCGAGAATCGACATATTGAAGTTTAATCATATCTCTGGAATGATTTAGAGAGTGCCACGAGCTTAAATGATCAATTGAATAGCTTAAGTGGACAAGTGGCCAACCAATCTGGTTAAGTAAAAATCGAGAAATGTCTCCGACAAACGAATGGCTCATCAAAATGACATTATCTGAAAAAGTGTTCTTCACGAAAGTTGTAGATTTTTCCGAAAGCTTTCCAATGCAATTTAAATTATGAAGATTGGAGGTCTACAACTTAAACAAAGTGATCAAGTGGCTAATCGATTTGGGTTAAGAAAAATCCCGTAAAAGCTTCGGAGGAACACGAGGTTATCAAGAAGGCGTTATCCGAAGAAGAGTCCTTCATGAAAGTTGTAGAGTTTCTCGAGACCTTAATTTTGGCATTTCGTTTGCAATTTTTGGAGGTCCGAACTCGAGATATGAATTTTAGAAGTTTATAATTATATATATAAATATATATAATCACCGCACATGCTGGAGTGATCAAGTTAGTGGATGTAATCATTATACCGGACCGAGCCGGCCTAATACCGGACCGGTCCGGCCAAGGATCCAACTTCTATATAAGGAGTTGATCAGAGAGCAGTTCGAGTGTACCATATATATATACATCCTATATATATATATATATATCTCCTCTCTCTTTTCTTTTCTTTTTTTATTTTGTAGTTTGTAAATAAGGCCTTACGCCGTAATAATGTAGTTTTAAGTATCGTTATAATGCTCGGGAAAGTCTCGGAAGTTCGGTGTTGTAGAAGTCGTTGTAATGTCCGGAAGAATACAACTCTGATTCAGCATTTGTAACCGGGTAACTTTTCTTAAGTATTTATGTTTGTTTTTATATTTTTCGTTGTTATAATGTTTTTAGGCTAAATATAATACTGGCCAAAACTATGTAATCGGTTTTATTTCGATCTTTTCGTTAAAGAAATGTTGTTAAGTTAAAATTATTAAAATTGAGTTAATTGAATATTTTTCTATTTTAATCGTATTCGTATTGACATATTTAATCGATCTGAGGAATTCATAATCTAATTATGAATTGACGCCTCGTAGTCAGGATATGAGATAAAAGATAGAAAAACCGGAGGGTAAAATTGGCCGTGTGAATAACGTGATAACGGAATCCGATTTCCTACCCGGGGGTAAATTTGTTTTGGGAGAAATGAATTTTATTATAATTTGTACTCGAGATCGTAATAATGTTAAATCATCGATTAAGCGAAACTTAAACCGGAAAGTTAAATCGTCCGGCTTTGACAACCGGAGCCTTTAAAATAAAATTGACCGTTTGACGAACGGAATGACTCCTTTTTATCTAAGGGTAGATTTGTACTCGGGACCTGTTCAGAAAAACCGTAACAGTTGTGGACCTTGGACTGATGCAATGGACATATGACAATTTCATACGCTCGTGTGAGGAGGAATTGTTTACCTCAGGAGTGCACCGTTTCATTTACTCAATTGGACCTAAAATAAAAGGAGAGATCGAACACATTTCATTTATTCGAAAAGATCGTATAAACCAATTATATAAGTTTTGGCCAGCTTCTCTAAAATTATCTCGTTTAATATATTGGTACCTATATATTTATATATATATATATATATACTTTGCAATTTATGTACATCTATATATATTATATAAGAATAACATTTAAATTACGTATTTATTTTATGTTGACTAGAATAGTAGTGATCTGTGTTATAAAATTGCGGTTTAGATCGAGTTAATAATGACTCTTTGGTGTTTAACCACACGTAAAAGAAATTACCAAGTTCCCTGAGGATTCGACACTCTGACTCACCATACTAGCACCACAATTTGTCCCGGTACACTGCCGGTTAGAATCGTTTAACCCGGGAATTGTCTGTCAGATTTCTGGCACCGTTCTCGAGGGACAGGTTAGGCGGGGTCAGCTTTTTGGCGCCGTTGCCGGGGAACGTCGCTATTTTTTTTTTGTGTCTATGGTTACTACTTGTATTAGCTCAAAATTCTCGAGAATAAGTCAACACTTTTCTTATCCCATTTCTATTTTATTTTTCGTTGGTTGTTACCTAATAGGTAAATTACCAATTTTTACTACTATCAATTTCTAGTTATTTTCTATTTTCGTTAGTTGATGACCAGAAGTGGTAAGGCCCCGCTCACTCCTTATAAGCCTGACATAAACACTTACGAAAGGCAGTTAAGAGTAGAGAGTAAACACGGTCATACTAGTCAGGGAAATCCTGATCAAGAATCGTCTTCTAATAAAAATACGAGAATGGCTGAAATCAGTGATGAAACACCTGAACAAGGGCTGGAACATGCTCTAGGGCATGGACAAAACCCTATTAACCCTAATAATAATAATAATAATAATAATAATAGAAATAATCAAAATCGGAACCAGAATAATCGTAATAATCCGCCAAACCCGAGACCTATCTGTGATCAAACCGTAAGAAGAAACCAGACTAATAATCCCATACTTTTACCTAATGAAGGAGCGAATAATTTCGAAATTAAGTCTCATCTTTTTGGTTTAATTGACGCAAGAGCCCAATTCCTAGGAGAGGATGATGAAGATCCACATCATCATCTCTATCTTTTTGAAGAACTATGCAATACAGCCAAAAGTCAAGGTGCTCATAAGGAATTAACGAGGATGACTATGTTTCCTTTTTCTTTAAAAGGACGAGCCCGAGATTGGTTTATGTCTCTTCCACATCATTCACTTACAAGTTGGGAGGAGATTCAAACTGAATTTCTGAAACAATATTTCACTCCAGGACGAAATTTGGAATTAAAAGTCGAGGTTGCTAACTTTAGACAAGGATCTGAGGAAACACTTGGGAATGCGTGGGAAAGGTTTAAAAAACTGTTACGAGCTTGTCCCGATCATGGTTATTCCTTAGATATGCAAATTCAACTCTTCTGTCGTAAATTGAGAAAAGATTCACGTGCGGATGTAGATCATGCATGTGGTGGTTCGTTAATGATGAGTGAAGCTCAAACAGTTTACGATGCTATAGAAAAGATTTCCAAAAATAACAGAATGTGGGAAACCGGTTCTAGCACCAGAAAAGTAGCTTTTGCAGGAGAATGTACGTCTAATACGGAAGTTCTAGCACATTTAGAAAATTTGAGTAGGAAATTTGATGGTTTACAACAGAATAAGAACCAAAGTTCAGAAAATAGTACACCAAATGAATACTCAAGTCATGATAATATGTCATTAGGGAGTGAAGAACCAACAGGATATTCACGGGAGGAAGTGAGTTTTCTTCAGCAGCATAGGAATTTAAACAATGCATATTCGAACTCGTTTAATGCTATTAGAAGAGATCATCCAACTTATCGATGGTCTGAAAACTAATGATGAGTGAAGCTCAAACAGTTTACGATGCTATAGAAAAGATTTCCAAAAATAACAGAATGTGGGAAACCGGTTCTAGCACCAGAAAAGTAGCTTTTGCAGGAGAATGTACGTCTAATACGGAAGTTCTAGCACATTTAGAAAATTTGAGTAGGAAATTTGATGGTTTACAACAGAATAAGAACCAAAGTTCAGAAAATAGTACACCAAATGAATACTCAAGTCATGATAATATGTCATTAGGGAGTGAAGAACCAACAGGATATTCACGGGAGGAAGTGAGTTTTCTTCAGCAGCATAGGAATTTAAACAATGCATATTCGAACTCGTTTAATGCTATTAGAAGAGATCATCCAACTTATCGATGGTCTGAAAACCCTAGTAAGCCAGGACAACCGCCATATCCAGTCCCATATAGGAATAATAACCAAGTTTATCAAGAAAATACGTCTAATCAGAATTTACAATCATTACCTAGATCCTATCCTCAACATACCACTCAAAATATACCAGTAACTCAGAGTTCAACTCAACCTGCAGAAGGAGTTGAAAAATGGGAAAAACTAATGGAAAATATGACGGGTGTAGTATCTACTCAAGCTAAGAATATGGAAACAATGATGACTTCTATTGGTACAAATCACTAAAGATATGAGTACAATGAAAACATCTATGAGTGGACATGATACCGTAATGAGAACTATAGAAGCTTCATTGAGGAATATGGAAGATCATTTGAGCGGGGAAGGTGAACGTAACAACGGTAGACCCCAGGGAGGATTACCAAGCAACACCGAAAGAAACCCAAGAGAGGTAAATGTTGTAGTTACGAGAAGTAGAAAGCTCTGTGGTAGCAATGGAGTTGAAAACTTTGGGAATAATGAAGTAGAAAATGATTTAGATGGTAAGAATGATGAAACTAAAGATGAAATTGAATTCAACGATGAGGAAGAAGAAATTATAGAGAATTTCTTGAAAAGGAATAGAAGTTTGGAATCTGAGAATGAAGGTGAAAAATGGGTAAAAATCCCTAGGATTTTGAAAGACCCTATGGATAAAGATTTAAGGAATTTATTCAAGGAACATGTTAGAATAGATGAAACTGGTAATAAGGATGAGAAACAGGGAAGAACCGAAAGAGTCCGAAGTAGAGATTGATTCGGGGAACAATTTAAAAGAAAAAATTCAAGAACTGAAACATGGCGACTAAGTAATACTCAAAGGTTTAAGGAAAAAGGAAAAGAGAAATTGACTAGGGAGCCAAAGGTTATAGATTTAGAATCTTTACCTTACCCTCCTAAAGATCAAATCAAAAAGGCAAAAATTGATAAGAAGTATGCTCGTTTCCTTGATACTTTTCGTCATCTTCATGTTAATATCCCTGTTATTGAAGCTCTGATTAATATACCTGCCTATGGAAAGTTTCTGAAAGATATACTATCAAATAAGAAAAAATTAGAGGAATATGAGAATATATGCCTAAATGAAGAATGTTCGCAGTTCTCGCGAAGATAAGTTACCACCTAAACCGAAAGATCCCGGAAGTTTTACGATTCCATGTGAAATTGGAGGATTTACGTTTAAGAAGGTCTTATGTGATCTAGGAGCTAGTATAAATCTCATGTCTTATGAGGATTATAAAAAGCTAGGCATAGGAAAGCTTACTAAGATCGAAATGACTCGCAAATGGCGGAGATAGATCGATTAAGTACCCTAAAGGAATGATTAAGGACGTATTGGTTAAAGTAGACAAATTCTATTTTCCAGTAGATTTTGTAGTTATGGAAATGGAAGAAGGATATTCAGCGCCTCTTATTCTAGGTCGACCATTTCTAGCTACAGGAAGAACTTTAATCGATGTTCAGAAAGGAGAATTAGTTTTGAGAGTCAATGAAGATGAAGTTGCTTTCAATATTTTCAAAGCTATGAACCATCCATATACATCATCAGAATCATGCTCTTTTATAGAAGATATTCATTCTGTCTATGATAATCAGTTACCAGCTTTTGAAGACAGATTAGAAGAATGCTTAACTCTGTCTATCTATAAAGAAGATGAGGAAGACATTGAAATGAAAGAGATAATCCTTTCTCTAGATAAAGGAAGCGTTACTTTTAAGCCACCATGGCATAAGTATTTGGAGTTAGAACTAGAAGGACCGCTTCTTAAATCGTCAATAGAAGATCCGCCGAAGAATCGGAATTGAAACCGTTACCTTTAAATCGAAAATATGCTTTTCTTGAAACCGATAATCTATTACCGATTATTATGTCATCAACTTTAACGAGCAACAAGAAGATCAATTACTTAGAATGTTAAGAAAGCATAAGAAAGCTTTTGGATGGACGATTGCCGATATTCGAGGTATTAGCCCCGAGATTTGTGTTCATAAGATAATTCGAAAGAAGATGCTAAACCTTGTATTCAACCGCAACGCCGCCTCAACCCGAATTTACGGTTAATCGTTAAGAAAGAGGTGATTAAGCTATTAGAAATGGGGATAATCTTTCCTATATCAGATAGTGAATGGGTAAGTCCAACTCAAGTTGTACCAAAGAAAGGAGGTTTCACAGTGAAAGAGAATGATAAGAATTAATGGATTCCGACAAGGGAAATTACAGGTTATCGAATGTGCATTGATTTTAGAAAACTAAATGATCATACTAAGAAAGATCATCATCCACTTCCATTCATAGTTCAGATGTTGGAACGTTTAAGTGGACATAAGTATTACTGTTTCTTAGATGGTTATTCAGGATATTTACAGATTTTCATTGCAGCAGGAGATAGGGAAAAGACTACTTTCACTTGTCCTTATGGAACTTTTGCGTATAAAAGAATGCCTTTTGGTTTATGTAATGCTCCTGCTACGTTTCAAAGATGTATGATGTCTATATTTTCGATATGGTTGAGAAATTCTTAGAAATTTTTATGGACGACTTTAGTGTTTACGGAGATTCTTTTGGTAAATGTTTGTCGCACTTAGAAAGAGTGTTACAACGCCGTGAGGATACCAATCTAGTACTAAACTGGGAAAAATGTCATTTAATGGTATCGAAGGAATTGTTCTAGGTCATAGAATCTCGAAATAGGAATTGAAGTTGATAAAGCTAAAGTCGAAGTGATTGAAAAATTACCACCACCAGTGAATCTAAGGACTCTAAGAGGATTTCTTGGACATGCAGGATTTTATAGGAGATTTATTGCAGATTTTTCGAAGATAGCAAAGCCTCTAAGTCATTTACTTGAAAAAGAAGTACCTTTTAACTTTGATAGTAAATGTATGGAAGCTTTTCAGACCCTAAAAGCGAAGTTGATTACTGCACCAGTGTTGGTAGCACCAGACTGGGATTTGCCTTTTGAGATTATGTGTGATGCAAGCGATTTAGCTGTAGGAGCTGTTTTAGGTCAAAGGTATAACAAAATTCTCAAAGCTATTTACTATGCATCCCACACACTAAACGCAACTCAACTTAATTATGCAACTACAGAAAAAGAACTGTTGGCTGTAATTTTTGCCTTAGATAAGTTTAGATCATATATTGTTGGTTCTAAGGTAATAATCTACACAGACAATTCAGCTCTGAAGTATTTACTGAGTAAGAAGGATGCGAAACCACGTCTTCTTAGATGGATTCTCCTACTTCAAGAATTTAATATTGAAATTAAAGATAAAAAAGGAAGTGAGAATGTAGTAGCAGATCATCTAAGTAGAATGGAGACTGAGGAAGAGATAGGGAATGAAATTAAAGATTCGTTTCCTGATGAACAACTATTTAGAATAGATACTCCTTCAACCATGCAGTTATTAAAAAATAGAATTCCTTCTAAGGAAATGTCACCTTGGTTTGGGGATATCATTAATTACTTAACTCCGTGATTATATTCCGTCTCATTGGACTTGGCGACGAAAAAAGAAGTTCTTTTACGACTTAAAATTTTATTACTGGGAGGAACCAGACCTTTTCCGTAAATGTTCGGATGGAATAATCAGAAAATGTGTGCCTAATAATGAAATTTTAAGTATTTTATCGTTTTGTCATGATCGTGAGGCAGGAGGTCATCATGGAGGATGGAAAACTGCTTTTAAAGTTTTACAATGTGGTTTTTTTTGGCCTACACTATATAGAGATGCTTATAAGTATGTTAAATCTTGTGAATCTTGTCAAAAATGGGGAAATGTATCGAAAAAACATGAAATGCCTATGCAACCTATTTTAGAATGTGAACTTTTTGATGTTTGGGGCATAGATTTCATGGGACCTTTCCCTATATCGTTTGGAAAAAGATTTATTCTTGTAATGGTAGTTTATGTTTCAAAATGGGTAGAAGCTGAAGCTCTTCCCTCTAATGATACCAAAGTTGTCATACGATTCCTTAAAAAGAATATATTTACCAGATATGGCATTCCGAGGGCGATCATTAGTGATAGAGGTTCACATTTTTGTAATAGACCATTTACTAAGATAGTTGAAAAATATGGTGTAACGCATAAACTAGGAACGCCCTATCATCCGCAAACTAGTGGACGGTAGAGGTATCGAATAGAGAGATTAAAAGAATCGTGGAAAAAACGAGTTGATTCAAATCGTAAAAGCTCAAGGCGTTAAATTAGATGATGCATTATGGGCATACGAACGACTTTTAAAACACCAATTGGTTGTTCTCCCAATAAGCTAGTCTTTGGTAAGTCTTGTCATCTCCCAGCCGAGTTAGAACACCGAGCCTTCGGGCTATTAGATTTCTAAATTTCGATCCTAAGGTTGTCGGTGATCATAGATTGCTTCAATTGACGAACTAGAAGAATTTCGTCTCGATTCTTATGAAAATGCTCGAATCTACAAGGAACGCACGAAATCTTTCCATGATAAGAGAATCTTTAAGCGTGAGTTCCATGTAGGTGATCGAGTGCTTTTGTACAATTCACGTTTAAAGTTGTTTCCGGTAAGCTTAAGTCAAGATGGACGGGACCATTTAAAGTAACAAGGGTTTACAAAGCGGAGTCCGTTGAACTAATCGATGGAAATACAACTTTTATAGCCAATGGTCACAGAGTAAAGTTATTTGTGGAGGGAGAAGGAATCACACTGAAAGAAGAAGTAATGCTATTGATTGATCCCCCGACAATTTGAAAAAGCAGAAAAATGAAAAACTGAAAAGCAGAGAAACTGGAATCAGCCGAAAACCAGGTTCTATCTATCTTTACTTTTCTGTATTTTTTTTTATGTTTAAACTCTTTTCGTCTTTTACCGGATAGACGTAAAAGAACTGGATGCCTTTTTTAGATAGAATAGGAGTTTTTATTTTACTTTTGAAATTAGGCCTTGATAAAGATGTCGCGTTTTCTATAGAAGCTTTAGTTTTTGAACAAAACAAGAAATTGTTGAGAGAGATCGATTGAGGGAAGTATGTAATGGAACATCAAGAAGTGCGATAAAAAGAAGGGCAAAGTTTCTAATGAGATGCGAGAACTGTGGAAAAAGTGAACATGTTGGACGCTCGTGGGAAAAACACAACCAAATCCCAGGATGAGTGTTTGAATATTGTTAGGAAGGGAACGATTAGGTGGTTATCCGAAAATCCCGAAGGAATTCCGAGAGATAATTCAAATGCCTCGTTTTTAGGAGTTAGGTTGATTGAGCGTTATATCAGAACTCTGAAAGATTTAGAAATCGAAGAATCAGGAACCCCTTAAAGTTTCGAGTCTTTTCTTATATTTTATTTTATAAAATTTTCGCATAACTTCTGAAAATTTTATAAAATTGGATCTTTATGAAATTTGAGGAGTTTTATAAAAGTTTTATAAAAGTTTTATTTTTATTTTTTTTATTTTTTAGTTTCAATGTTTTATAAGGGTTGATATAAATTTATTAAATTTTTATAAGCTTTTTATTAAAGTGTTATAAAGATTTTATTAAATTTTTAGAAATTGTTATAAAATTATAAAATTTCCTTCAAATTTTATTTTTAGTAAGTTTTAAATTTTATAAGTTTTCATCAAAAATCATAAAAAAAAAAAATCGAAAAAATGGAAAAAGTTGGGCACGGACCGATCCGGCCTTAATACCGGACCGGTCCGGGGTCTAAAAACATAAAAAAGGACGGGGACCCTTCTTTTCTTCTTCTTCTTCCCTAATTCTTCTAACAGCCGCACCCCACACACCAAACCCGACCATTACGAATTTTTTTACTTTTCTACAACAAAACTTCATCTCACACTACACCATTACTTAATTTCTTCTCATTATCATCTCCTCTCTTCAACACAAATTGGAAAATTCAAAAAGGGTAAAAAAAACAAGCTCAATTTCATTCCGGCGACTTTTGAACTTTTCCGGCCTACTTTTCAACGTTTTCTACATATTAAGGTATAATTTAGTTTATCTAGTTATCAATTTCGTATTTTTCATAATTTTTTAGAGTAATTTCAACTGTTTTGATTTTTGAGTGTGTTGTGACATTTTTATTTTTTGTTGTTTTTGTTGTTGTTTTTGTTGTTGATTGGCTTTATCAATATCGTAGAATGGCTGAGTCGAGTAGGAGAGGCTCTAAAAAGAGAAAATCAAACATTCCTATATCAACTCCCCGTCGTAGGCACAGTAATTTTATCATCTGAGGAAGAAGCCGTAAGCTTTGAAAAAACCGCGTCACCTGAGGCTAAGAAAGCGTATGAGAACATTTATAGTAAATGTGATGTTCTGGTTGAAAAAGGATTAGACTTGGATGACTTAGGTGATGAAGTTAAGGATATCTTTCGAAGACGTCGGTGGTTAGATTTAGTAGCCGAAGGGAAGGGGAGATTAACACGACAATAGTAGCCGAGTTTTATTCGGTTTTATCTCGCTTTGTCGAAGAGCGACTTACGCGATCGCAAACCGTACCCTTACGAACCGAAAATATTCCTTTTAACCCCGCCGTCATAAATGCAATTTTAGGAGTTGAGGTTTTTCCGAGGAGGAGGATTACGGGGTAGTTTATAATTTAGATGATCCCGCTAGCTTTGAGCGGATCGCCCCGAGAGCTCAAACTCGTTTTTGACCCGACCGGCGTGTGGGTTGAAAATCGGTTTAATTACGGAAAGCTTGTTTTAGAGGTTTAAGGGCAATTAAAAGATTCATTAGCCATAATCTCTATCCTTCTCGTAAACACACCGCTTTTGGAAAGGAAGATGTTTGTATCGCTTGGGCGATGGTGAACGATGTTAGAGTGGATGTTGGAAAGGTCATGTTTAAAAGAATTTTTGAGAGTATTGTCATCGCCGGACAGGGGAGTCATCTATACTTCCCTTGTTTTATCTCGATTTATGTCGTAGGTTGGGAGTACCATTCCCGCCTAATGACAAGTTATCTCTGGGCGATGGAAATCGATTGGACCTAGTTTGACTAGTCTTCCGGATGGTAGTATTAGATCTTTGATTAGAAGACGTCAAACTCGGCCCGGCTCCACCGGTTTTTACATCATCTTCCTCTTTTCCATCTTTTTCTAGTCGGCCTCAACAAACTCCTTTCTCCAACACTATCACATATGACATGTTTCAATCTTTAGTGACGGATGTTGCACGTGGTCAAGCCAATGTGGCTTATTATGCTTCGAGAGTACTAGGCGGTGGTGTGATGATCTTCGTAGAGGTTTAAGAAGGAACGAGCGGTTGCTTCGTAATCCTACTTTTGATGATCCCGCCTATCCACCTTGTCGATCGATCCTTATACCTTACCGAGTGGGTAACACCTATTCCACCACCTTCGAGCTTTCATCCATCGTCATATCCTTTTGGAAGCCAATCTAGTGGGACGGGTGTATTTTCGACAGTGTTCGAGAGACCGGCAATGTCGAGTTGGGGAGGATTCACGAGTTTGCACATGTCACGACTGGCATGAGTTCGATGGGTCTTGATAGTTCAGTCAGGACCACGACTACAGTTCAGCCGCCAGCTTCTCAGTCGTTTCCGAGTTCGAGTTTTCAAGTTGATCATGAGGAAGACTACGAAGAAGATTGAATTTAATAATTTTTGATTAAAACATTTTTATTGCATTTTTTTTCTCAACATTTGTCATTTAGATATTGGTTTGTTTTCGTTTTTGTTTAGTTTGATTTTACAATCGTTTTTATCAAAATTTGGTTTGCATTTTAAATCGGTTTAGTTTTTATAAAAACTATAAAATATCACAAAAATAATTTTCGTATAATTACTACGTCATTTTACAAAAATATAATGTGTCGTTTTATCCGTTCGTATTAAGTTAAATTAACCTTTACAAAGTATCTTCAAGGAAAAGGTATGTATTGTTCAGCACGTGAAGTAAAAAAACAAAACACAAGTTGACTTTTACCTCTGTCCTCAGTTAAAGTAAGATGAGGCCGGACCGATCCGGCACATTCTCGGACCGGGCCGTGAAGAACAGAAGGCTGAGTCATTTTAGAGTCTGTCTAATGCAGCCACGTACGTATAATTTTACCATCTATTTAAAGAAGTAAAGGCAGGAGCAACAATTGCTCAGTCTTCTGTCTATCTACCTTCAGCTTTATTTCTTTTACTTTTTATCAAGTTTTAAAAATGTCAAACCACTCTTCACCGTCGGTTAATTCTTACGAGCCTAATACACCGGATCATCCGGAATCTCAAGCTTCCAATGAGAGTATCATTTTACACAATCGTTTTGCGAATTCTCCAATCCTATTGGAGAAAGGTTTAAATTTAGATAAGCTTGATCAATGGGGAAAAACTATCATTCGAAGTTTTGGTTGGAAAAAATTTGTCAGTACACCGAGAGGTAGGATAAATGTCTCGATAGTGCGAGAATTTTATTCTGCGCTTATGACGACATCTATGATCGATATCACTCAGATTGTTCTAGTAAGAGGAGTGGTCGTTCCCTTCTCTTCATCTCGTTATCAATCAAATCTTTGAAATTCCACCGATTACGATGCCACATTTTGAAATGCAATGGGGACTACAAAATCCCTCTAATCATTTGAATAAAGTACACGAGTCATTCCAATGTCTCGTTCCCGCTTTTTGATACAAATCACGACATGTCAACACGAGCTTTACTTCCACATCTAAAGGCGTGGAAGCATTTTATAAATTCTCGAGTTTATCCCACCCGGGATTTTGGAAGTTTGACCGAGAATGAAATGCTTCTACTTTTTGCTTTGGCATTCGGTGTATTTGTTGATTGGGGTATATTGATTCAAAGGACAGTGTTGGAGTTTGCGATCACGAGAGGTAGTAGGGGGAAGCCTATGCCTAATTCATGGATGATATCACGTTTATGTATTCTTCTGAATGGAGTAGAAGAGCTGGAGACGGATGAAATTTTTCCGTCTAGAGATAGTCGGTTTGGGTTGCTACCGGTTGATACACCGGGATGTTCGTCTACCATCTAGAGAATTGTTAGTGGTTTGTTAGTAATATTTAAGTTTTAATAAGTTAAATTAAGTTAAGTTTGAAGTTCTTTAGTTAAGTTTGTAATAATGTATCTTGTTTAATATATATGTCTTAGTTTTTTAAGTTGTTTGTTTTTATTTAATGATATAATTAGTATACGCTAAAATAAAATCAGAAAAATAACGTTAATAGATAATTTTAATTTTATTTTCGAACCTACTTCTTTACTACTCATTGAACATCGGGACGATGCCACTTCGTAAGTGGGGAGTAGAGTTAGGTTAGAAAATTCATTAAAATTTTCGAAAAAATAGTCAAAAATAATTATATTATATGTCTAATTTAGATTTTAATAAGATTTTAAGTTTATATAATTGAGTAATTAATATTAGATATTGTTTTCATGAAATTATATAAGTATGTTGATATTTATAAGTAAAATTTTTAGAATCATTTTCAATATGAATTATGAGTTTGGAATTGGACTTAGTTTGTTGATTTTTGGCACCACAAAAATATAACTATAGCCAAATAACCTACCTCAGCCTTGATTAGAGTGATCAAGACCTCACTCGAAATTGTCAATTGTAATTAAATAACCAAGCTTTAGCTAATTTTGGTCTACATTTCCTTGAAATTCCGCAAGTTTGTACGTACTTATGAAAAGAAATGGAGACATAAAAGCTAAGTTTTGGTATATGCTGAGATTGGAAAAATTAGATAAGTATTAGTATATTCGATCTTACCTCATGACACTTGCAAGATAGTCGATTTTGGTAATAAGTTCGGATATATTAATATTCTATAAAAGAATTAAGAACGAAGCACCATATTTACACAGAATTAATCAAATATCAGGTATCTTCCTTATCTGTGATTAACAACTTAAAAATAAAAAGAAATGATCGGTTGTAGCTACCAATGATTGGAGTGAGTAGGGTATTATCACGAAATGTCCTATATCACTATGAGGTAATTAAGCTCCCGATTGCCTGATGATAGTAGTCCAGCTAGGGTATTATCTCGAAATGTCCTATTGCTGGGAATGAAGGCACAAGATAAAATGAAAAAGGAAAAGTTGAATCATAAGATCTCAGGAATTATTACAAGTTTAAGGAAACCGGACTTGTAATTTTCGATCGAAAGAGTAGTACTCCGATCAATCTTGATGAAGCAATGCCTGTAAGTTTGATTTTCTACACACACTCACGCTTATAGTTCTTAAAAAAAAAAAAAAAGAAGAAAATCTG
Source organism: Gentiana straminea (assembly GCA_036785695.1). Lineage (NCBI taxonomy): Eukaryota > Viridiplantae > Streptophyta > Magnoliopsida > Gentianales > Gentianaceae > Gentiana > Gentiana straminea. The sequence continues at coordinate 2,223,940 of JAVUPR010000376.1, read as the reverse complement.
GAAAAAAAAAAGAGATGTTATTAATCGATGATTATTTTTGATCAAGAATATGAAGATGTAGGTACGTACGACTTGCCTCTTTTATTTCCCTTTTTTCCGATTAACCAACATCTTGAACCTAAACTCTATAAGCCATTTTTGTCGACTACCTGACCGAAGTTTCCGATTCCAAAATTTCATAATAGTTGCGATTAAAAATAATTATGATATTTTATTTATACTTATTAAGTGTTACATGTACAATTTCATCTAAATAATATTTAATGTTTAAGTTATTTTAGTTATATACTCTTTCTGTCTTCTTATAATTTTAAATTAGCATAAGTAATATATTTGACAATATAAATTACATTAAAAATTATAATATTATCTTTTATTACCGCTTATTTTTGCTCGAGGACGATCAAAAGCTAAGTGGGGAGTAATTTGATGTATTATTTTTATATGATTAAAAATATGTTATATTATTATGTTTTATCAACGAATTCTATGTAAAATATATGAAATTATGGTATAAATAGTATGAAATGTTAATCTTTATAATTTAGAGTAGTTAGTAGTAAAAATAGTAAAAAGTTGTAATTTTGTACCGATTTTAGTAAATCGGAGTGTCGTGTCAGATTTACGTGGGTATTTGTGGTATTTTATTGCAGTTTTATAAACCGAGACCCCGAGAATCGACATATTGAAGTTTAATCATATATCTGGAATGATTTAGAGAGTGCCACGAGCTTAAATGATCAATTGAATAGCTTAAGTGGACAAGTGGCCAACCAATCTGGTTAAGTAAAAATCGAGAAATGTCTCCGACAAACGAATGGCTCATCAAAATGACATTATCTGTAACGCCCCGTTCCCGGACACCGAGTCCTTATCCGGAAAGAGCGCTCGGCACATATGTTATCAAATAAAACTCAATAATACATGCAAGCCTTACGTCATACATCAGAATCCAAACGACGCGGAAGATAAAACAACTCAACAACCCGGGAACCCAAACGATCGCAACAACGGTAATCAATGCTGTGAAAAACTAAAATCCATTCAAAGAACTAATCATCCAAAATTAAATCCCAAAAGGAAGAACAACATTATTCAAATCTTGAAACAACTGTTTTAAAAGAACAAACTAAAAGATCTAAGTCTTCGAGCTCCAACTCAAACTTCGTCATCAAAGAACTCATCAGCGATAACCACCTGTTCATCTTCTTTGGGGAAAAGGAAAGACAAACACAACGTAACGGGGTAAGTACAAAAGTACTTAGTAACGTGTAGAAGATCGTATAACTATGCCCTCATAAAGAAATAAAAGCAATGCCGTCTTTTATTAATTCATTTTCCGTTATTAGCCCTAACTATCTATCACATTATGTTCATTGCATAACATGAGGTTCCAAGGGTATCTATCTTAGCTCAGTTTGTTACATCATGAATAACAAGGGCACTACGCCTAGTAATAGGATGTACTAGGACAATCGGGTGCAACCTACTTAGAGACTTGCTCTAGTAGCCCCGGGAATATCCGAGTCCCGATGGTGTGATGACCGGCGGGAATGCACCAAACGCTTTGTCCGGCCAATCGATTGACCGGCGTGGGTGCAAGCTACTTTGTCTAGTCGAGAGAACACATCGCGATATTGTACTATGCCTTACCAAGCATTGCATGATGTTTAAGCTTTTAATCTAACACATACGTTTGATTAGGTATTTAACTAGCCACCTAAGTGTTTTCAAGTAAGCTCCCTCACATCTCCTACTCTCATACTTAGACCACTAGACACGGACAAGTCCTAGCAAGCATTACACGTACATCGATAAACTCTAGCTTATCGAAGCACAAGGCAAATCCAAAGCTTTCGGTGGTCCCACACTTCATCTTTTTAGGGAATCCATGTGGTGCCGGAACTAAACGCACCAAAAGCTAATTCGAGCTTTGTCACGTAAGGTTATGCAAGAAAGAAATCATGTTATAGAGCCCGAATTCAAGCCGACATCACAAAACGAAAGCAAACTAGAGCCCCCAACGCCAAACGCCCGTCCCGTCCAAAATAATGAACGCCCGTCCACCCTACAAACCATCACATCCAAAACTCCACCCTAAACGCCCGTCCAAGCATACTGGACGCTCGTTTAAACTGCAGAGGGATCGAACGCCCGTCCTAAAGTCTGGACGCCCGTCCACTGGGTTTTAACCCAGAAAATCTGCAATCTTTTCTCTGCGATTTCCAACCCATAACACTCCAAATTCGACTTTAACTTGTAAACAAGGAAAAACATACACATTGCCCTATAACTTTACGAGAACTAAATCATACGATAAGAAAACCACGTTACCTTGATTTTGCGAGCTACAACGATCCACGCAACCAAAGCTTTGAAAAAAGTTAAACCTTTAACCTCAAACCTAAAACGATCGAACCCAAAACCGGTCACTACGAAGCTTAAACTCGAAAACGCGGTTTAAACCATGAAGAACGACCACTAAATCAAAACGATGAGTAAAACTTACGTTAACGGTTCTAGGGATTGTTGGTATCCAAACGATCCTCTTGTAGCGGTGATCCTTTTTCTCTTGATGAATCGTTCAAACGAACGACGGATTAACCTTGGGATTCAAAAGCTTCTCCTCTCTCTTTTTTGAAACTTGCGGCCTCCCTCAAAATAGAATGCGCCCTTCTTTTTTTTTTTTTTTTTTGACAAAAGTGATTAGGTTAATTTAGGATTATTTCCTTTTTATACATCCCAAATTTCCTAATTACCTTATAATTCCTCAATTATCCCCTTTTCTTTTATAAAACCTTTAAAAACCAAAAGAACATAATATTCCGATTTATTAAAAGACCGAATTGCCCTTTATTCGAAAATCGGGATATTACATTCCTCCCCCCTTAAGAGGAGTTTCGTCCTCGAAACTAGAACATACCGGAAGATGAGGGAACTCGGGAACTCGTCTATCATGTCCGCTTCCACTTCCCAAGTGGCTTCCGTCGGTGCATGGTTGCTCCACCGCACTAACACTAACGGGATCATTCGCCTCTTGATCATTCTTTCCTTCCCGTCCAAATCTTGATCGGCTTTTCCACGTATGATAGGTTGTCTTGTAACACTTCCGGGTCAATCTCAGATTCCACATCCACTTTTGATAAACACTTTTTAAGCATTGATACGTGGAAGACATTGTGGACTCTAGACATCGATTCTGGCAACCGTAGTCTATAAGCCAACTTCCCAACTCTTTCGATGATATCAAAAGGTCCTACGTATCTTGGACTTAGCTTTCCTTTCTGACCAAACCTCTTGACACCCTTCATTGGAGATGCTCGAAGGTAAACTCTATCCCCGACCTCGAACTCTAGCGGTCTTCTTCTAACATCGGCCCAACTCTTCTGACGGTCTTGCGCGGCTTTCAGATTCTTCCGTATCAACTCGATCTTCTCCTTGGCTTGCTGAACCATCTCCGGCCCGGTGATGTGTTTCTCTCCCACTTCATCCCAATAAAGTGGAGTCCTGCACTTCCTACCATACAAGGCCTCAAAAGGTGGCATTCCCAAACTTGCGTGGTAACTGTTATTGTAAGCAAACTCCGCCAAGTTGAGGTAATCTATCCATGAACCTCCGGCATCCAAAACACAAGCTCTAAGCATATCCTCAAGAGTCTGAATCGTTCTCTCGGACTGCCCATCCGTCTGAGGATGAAACGCTGTACTCAAATCAGTCTTCGTGCCAAAAGCTTTCTGCAAACCTTTCCAAAAGCGACTGATGAATCTACTATCCATGTCGGATACAATAGATAAAGGCACACCATGAAGCTTCACTATATTGTCGATGTACATAGTAGCGAACTTCTTAATAGGCATGTCTACCTTACACGGCAAGAAATGGGCTGATTTGGTAAGTCTATCCACAATCACCCAAATCATGTCATGACCGCCCTTCGTCTTAGGCAAACCGGTGATGAAATCCATCGTGATATTCTCCCATTTCCATTCCGGTATCTCCAAAGGTTTCAACAAACCTCCTGGCCTCTTATGTTCGCTTTCACCCTCGACATGTATCGCATCTCGCCACGAACTCGCGATCCCTAACTTCATACCAGGCCACCGCATCTTTCCTTGAGATCTCTATACATCTTAGTGGCTCCGGGGTGAACCGCAAAAGCAATCTTGTGAGCCTCATCCATAACCTTCTCTCTTAGACCATCCACATCTGGTACACACAAACGGTCTCCATACCAAAGATAACCACTCTTGTCCAACTGATAACCCACTGTAGGTTTTTCTCGGGCCACACGCTTCAAATTAACCATCACTGGGTCCTTATCTTGTTTAAACCGTATCTCATCTAGCAGATCTGACCTCGCCATCAATGGCGCCATAAACCGGTCTTCATCCTTCGCTCAACCACTTCAATCGCATTCTATCCAACCGATCCACAACTTCTTGTAAGGTGGTGATAGCATTAACCGCTCTCCGGCTAAGTGCATCAGCTACGACATTCGCCTTACCCGGGTGGTATTGAATGTCCAAGTCGTAGTCTTTCACAAACTCTAACCATCTTCTTTGTCTCATGTTCAGATTCTCCTGAGTAAAGAAGAACTTAAGACTCTTATGATCCGTGAAGATCCTTGTCTTGACACCATACAAATAGTGTCTCCAAAGCTTCAGAGCAAACACCACCGTTGCCAACTCTAGGTCGTGTGTAGGGTAATTCTTCTCATGCACCTTTAGTCGCCTAGATGCATAAGCAATCACCTTTCCTGACTGCATCAATACACAACCCAAACCTTGACCCGATGCATCTGTATACACGTCGTAGTTACCAAAAACTTCCGGTAAAGCCAACACTGGAGCTGTGGTCAACTTTTCTTTCAAAGTCTGAAAGGCCTCCTCACATTCATCGGTCCACTCATACTTAACGTTCTTCTGAGTAAGTCTCGTGAGAGGTGTAGCTATCTTCGAGAAATCCTTTACAAACTTCCGGTAATACCCTGCTAGACCCAAGAAACTCCTTATCTCTCGTTACGATGTCGGTCTAGGCCACTTAGAAACGACTTTATCTTTCTTTGGGTCCACCTTAATACCTTCTCCCGAAACTATATGTCCAAGAAAACTACTTGATCCAACCAAAACTCGCACTTGGAAAACTTGGCATACGCTTGTTCTCTTTTAAGGTTTGTAGCGCTATCCTTAGGTGTTCTTCATGCTCTTCCTCGTCTTTAGAGTATACCAAAATGTCGTCTATGAAGACAATCACAAACTTGTCGAGATAAGGCATGAAAACTCTTTGCATTAGGTCCATGAACTTTGAGGGAGCATTAGTGAGTCCAAACGGCATGACCAAAAACTCATAATGTCCATACCTCGTACCGAAGGTTTGTCTTAGGTATATCGACACCTTGATTTTCAACGATGGTAACCGGACCTAAGATCAATCTTAGAGAACACCTTCTTACCTTGCAAACCGGCCGAACGGATCGTCAATCCTTGGTAAAGGATACTTATTCTTGATTGTCGGTTTATTCAACTCTCTCGTAGTCGATGCACAAGCGCATACTCCCATCTTTCTTCTTCACAAACAAGACCGGTGCTCCCCACGGTGATGTACTTGGTTGGATGATGTTTTTCTCTAACATGTCCTTAAGCCGAATTTTCAACTCTTTCAACTCAACCGGTGCCATCCCGTAGGGTGCTTTAGCTGCGGTGCGCTCCCGAATTAACTCGATCTCAAACTTTATGGCCCTATCGGGCATATGTCCCCGGCAAATCTTCTCGGGAAGACTTCGGAAATTCTTTAACCACACGAGTCTCTCCTAACTCGGGTTTGAGCTTTTCCTTATCTAGCGCGTACACCACAAAACCTTGGCAACCCCGCCTCAAGGCTTTTAAAGCTTTAACTTCTTGAGATGATCGGATGCTTGTTTCTTGCTAGGCTTGTATACGATACCCCGAAAAGTCTTAGCCGATTTTCCCGGAACTTTAAAGATTACTCTCTTGCCTTTACAATCCAAAAAGACATGGTTCTTAGACAACCAGTCCATGCCTAGGATAACATCAAAGTCTGAGAAATCCAACACCGTCAAAGCATGCTGGCACTGGTGAGTCCCGATTCTAATATCAACTTGGGGTGTGACTTGAGCACATCTAGTAACTCGGCCCAACGGGGTGGTTATACTCAAAGGTCTCTCCAACTCCTTAAGGGTTAGGTTCAACTTCTTAACTATCCTTGGAGAAACAAAGGTTCCCGAAGCTCCGGTATCAAACAGCGAAATGAAACTGCTAGATTATCTATGATTATGGTACCTAACAAGTGAATCAATTTACGTACAAATATGTAATATCATATGCGCGCTATATCATATTAAATATTTATAAGAAACACAAACACCGAAAAGTACCCGTCACCACAAAGTCATCTAACTCCTCCGGCTCCGCATCGCTTGCAAAAACACGAATCGGTGCTACCCCGTAGGGCGATTGCCCCGCCGGTTACCTCGTCCTCCCGTCCGATTTCCTTGAGAGATCTTCTTAGGACATGCCCTCGAGTAATGTCCCACTTCCCCACAAGGGAAACAACTCGTGCTACCCGCCATGCAATCACCCGAGTGTGCCTTGTTGCACTTGACACAAGTTGGTGGTGTTCCACTAGTCGAACTCTTCGTTCTTTGAACTCCCCGTCTTCTTTACATTCGCCGTGGCGCCCTCTATTACCTCCTTGAAAATTTGAGAATGGCCTCTTGTCCCCAACTACAACGGTCGGCTGTTGGCAAACCTTTCCGCTGTCAATGCTCTATCCATGACGCTTGCCATACTCGTCGGTCTATCTCCAAGCATACCTTTCGCCACATCATGTGACAACCCTTCCATAAACTTGTCTATCTTCTTTTCCTCACTTTTCATAATCTCGGGATAGAACTGCCCAACTCATGAAACTTCTGCGAGTACTGTGTCACTGTAGTATTTCTTCCCTGTTTTAAACTCAGAAACTCGTTGGCCTTTGCATTTTGTGCCGTTCTAGGGAAGTATTCCTGATAGAACAAATCCTTGAATACCGCCCAATTTGTGATTCTAGGATTAGCTTGCTCATAAGACTCCATCCAACTCTCCGCATTACCTGCCAACAAAGATACTGCCAACTGAGCCCATTCAGATTCTAGGGCCCTCATGTTTCTACAAGACTTTTCAAACTGACGTAGCCATAAGTCTGCTGCTGCTGGCTCAACATTACCGAAGAACTCTGGTACCCTATGCTTCTTCACTTTCTCATACCAGTCTATTGGTCTATCATAACCCCCAAACCGCCGATGCTTTGAAACTGCCGCTGTATCGGTGGGGCATTCGATAACTCTGTCGCGGCCGGGTGTAGCCGGTGCTACGAAAGAACTCGATCTAGGTGGTGGTGGAGGTCGAACTGTCGGGCCGAGGGGTGAAACTCAAAGGTGTAGGTGGAAACATGGATACCCGTGGATAACGAAGAACCGATCGGCGGCGGTGGATTAGAAAGTCCCAATCCGGTCCAAGTGGTGGTCCTTGGAGCCGATGTGAAACCGGTACGCGAGTGCTAAACCTTGAAGGACCCGCTTGTTCCACTCGACCTCTAACGAATTACTTGGTCCTTGATTTCCACCATGACCGGGGTTGCTCACTTGAGTGACCGGAGGAACCCGAGTAGGCCGGTCCACTCCTCCTTCTTCTCGGAACCACAACTTCGGCAAAATCCGTCTCTCGCGTTACTTGTCCGGGTATTAGGCCGCATCGGCGTTATACGAACTAGCTCCTCCTCTAGTAAGCACCATCCCGTAGCCAAGAAAAGAGGAGGGGTTACTAAAGCTCTAAACTTATCTTAAAGGAAACCAAGTCCTACACAAAGAAAGAAAACCTTTCTCTCTCGATACCAACCGTAACGCCCCGTTCCCGGACACCGAGTCCTTATCCGGAAAGAGCGCTCGGCACATATATTATCAAATAAAACTCAATAATACATGCAAGCCTTACGTCATACATCGAATCCAAACGACGCGGAAGATAAAACAACTCAACAACTCGGGAACCCAAACGATCGCAACAACGGTAATCAATGTTTGTGAAAAACTAAAATCCATTCAAAGAACTAATCATCCAAAATTAAATCCCAAAAGGAAGAACAACATTATTCAAATCTTGAAACAACTGTTTTAAAAGAACAAACTAAAAGATCTAAGTCTTCGAGCTCCAACTCAAACTTCGTCATCAAAGAACTCATCGGCGATAACCACCGTTCATCTTCATCTTCTTTGGGGAAAAGGAAAGACAAACACAACGTAACGGGGTAAGTACAAAAGTACTTAGTAACGTGTAGAAGATCGTATAACTATGCCCTCTAAAAGAAATAAAAGCAATACCGTCTTTTATTAATTCATTTTCCGTTATTAGCCCTAACTATCTATCACATTATGTTCATTGCATAACATGAGGTTCCAAGGGTATCTATCTTAGCTCGGTTTGTTACATCATGAATAACAAGGGCACTACGCCTAGTAATAGGATGTACTAGGACAACGGGTGCAACCTACTTAGAGACTTGCTCTAGTAGCCCCGGGAATATCCGAGTCCCGATGGTGTGATGACCGGCGAATGCACCAAACGCTTTGTCCGGCCAATCGATTGACCGGCGTGGGTGCAAGCTACTTTGTCTAGTCGAGAGAACACATCGCGATATTGTACTATGCCTTACCAAGCATTGCATGATGTTTAAGCTTTTAATCTAACACATACGTTTGATTAGGTATTTAACTAGCCACCTAAGTGTTTTCAAGTAAGCTCCCTCACATCTCCTACTCTCATACTTAGACCACTAGACACGGACAAGTCCTAGCGATTACACGTACATCGATAAACTCTAGCTTATCGAAGCACAAGGCAAATCCAAAGCTTTCGGTGGTCCCACACTTCATCTTTTTAGGGAATCCATGTGGTGCCGGAACTAAACGCACCAAAAGCTAATTCGAGCTTTGTCACGTAAGGTTATGCAATAAAACAATCATTTATAGAGCCCGAACTCAAGCCGACATCACAAAACGAAAGCGAAAACTCGTCCACCTTTAGCCCCATCCCGTTTAAAGGAACGCGCCCGTCCAAAATAATGAACGCCCGTCCACCCAAACTCGGCTACAACCGGTATCCAAAACTCCACCCTAAACGCCCGTCCAAGCATGCGGACGCTCGTTTAAATTGCATGCAGAGGGATCGAACGCCCGTCCTAAAGTCGGACGCCCGTCCACCGGGTTTTAACCCGGAAAAATCTGCAATTTTTCACCCGCGATTTCCAACCCATAACACTCCAAATTCGACTTTAACAGATTGTAAACGATTCAAAAACATACACATTGCCCTATAACTTTACGAGAACTAAATCATACGATAAGAAAACCACGTTACCTTGATTTTGCGAGCTACAACGATCCACGCAACCAAAGCTTTGAAAAAATTAAACCTTTAACCTCAAACCTAAAACGATCGAACCCAAAACCGGTCACTACGAAGCTTAAACTCGAGAACGCGGTTAAACCATGAAGAACGACCCTAAATCAAAACGATGAGTAAAACTTACGTTAACGGTTCTAGGGATTGTTGGTATCCAAACGATCCTCTTGTACGGTGATCCTTTTTCTCTTGATGAATCTGTTCAAACGAACGACGGATTAACCTTGGATTCAAAAGCTTCTCCTCTCTTTTTTTAAAACTTGCGGCCTCCCTCAAAATAATGCGCCCCTTCTCTTTTTTTTTGACAAAAGTGATTAGGTTAATTTAGGATTATTTCCTTTTTATACATCCCAAATTTCCTAATTACCTTATAATTCCTCAATTATCCCCTTTTCTTTTATAAAACCTTTAAAAACCAAAAGAACATAATATTCCGATTTATTAAAAGACCGAATTGCCCTTTATTCGAAAATCGGGATATTACATTCCTCCCCCCTTAAGAGGAGTTTCGTCCTCGAAACTAGAACATACCTGGAAGATGAGGGAACTCTGGGAACTCGTCTATCATGTCCGCTTCCACTTCCCAGGTGGCTTCCGTCGGTGCATGGTTGCTCCACTGCACTAACACTAACGGGATCATTCGCCTCTTGATCATTCTTTCCTGTCTGTCCAAAATCTTGATCGGTTTTTCCACGTATGATAGGTTGTCTTGTAACACTTCCGGGTCAATCTCGGATTCCACATCCACTTTTGATAAACACTTTTTAAGCATTGATACGTGGAAGACATTGTGGACTCGAGACATCGATTCGGCAACCGTAGTCTATAAGCCAACTTCCCAACTCTTTCGATGATATCAAAAGGTCCTACGTATCTTGGACTTAGCTTTCCTTTCGACCAAACCTCTTGACACCCTTCATTGGAGATGCTCGAAGGTAAACTCTATCCCCGACCTCGAACTCTAGCGGTCTTCTTCTAACATCGGCCCAACTCTTCGACGGTCTTGCGCGGCTTTCGATTCTTCCGTATCAACTCGATCTTCTCCTTGGCTTGCTTGAACCATCTCCGGCCCGGTGATGTGTTTCTCTCCCACTTCATCCCAATAAAGTGGAGTCCTACACTTCCTACCATACAAGGCCTCAAAAGGTGGCATTCCCAAACTTGCGTGGTAACTATTATTGTAAGCAAACTCCGCCAAGTTGAGGTAATCTATCCATGAACCTCCGGCATCCAAAACACAAGCTCTAAGCATATCCTCGAGAGTCCGAATCGTTCTCTCGGACCGCCCATCCGTCGAGGATGAAACGCCGTACTCAAATCGGTCTTCGTGCCAAAAGCTTTCGCAAACCTTTCCAAAAGCGACCGATGAATCTACTATCCATGTCGGATACAATAGATAAAGGCACACCATGAAGCTTCACTATATTGTCGATGTACATAGTAGCGAACTTCTTAATAGGCATGTCTACCTTACACGGCAAGAAATGGGCTGATTTGGTAAGTCTATCCACAATCACCCAAATCATGTCATGACCGCCCTTCGTCTTAGGCAAACCGGTGATGAAATCCATCGTGATATTCTCCCATTTCCATTCCGGTATCTCCAAAGGTTTCAACAAACCTCCTGGCCTCTTATGTTCTGCTTTCACCCTCTGACATGTATCGCATCTCGCCACGAACTCTGCGATCCCTAACTTCATACCAGGCCACCAGTATCTTTCCTTGAGATCTCTATACATCTTAGTGGCTCCGGGGTGAACCGCAAAAGCAATCTTGTGAGCCTCATCCATAACCTTCTCTCTTAGACCATCCACATCGGTACACACAAACGGTCTCCATACCAAAGATAACCACTCTTGTCCAACCGATAACCCACTTTGTAGGTTTTTCTCGGGCCACACGCTTCAAATTAACCATCACTTTGGGTCCTTATCTTGTTTAAACCGTATCTCATCTAGCGGATCGACCTCGCCATCAATGGCGCCATAAACTCGGTCTTCATCCTTCTCGCTCAACCACTTCAATCCGCATTCTATCCAATTGATCCACAACTTCTTGTAAGGTGGTGATAGCATTAACCGCTCTCCGGCTAAGTGCATCAGCTACGACATTCGCCTTACCCGGGTGGTATTGAATGTCCAAGTCGTAGTCTTTCACAAACTCTAACCATCTTCTTTGTCTCATGTTCAGATTCTCCTGAGTAAAGAAGAACTTAAGACTCTTATGATCCGTGAAGATCCTTGTCTTGACACCATACAAATAGTGTCTCCAAAGCTTCAGAGCAAACACCACTGCTGCCAACTCTAGGTCGTGTGTAGGGTAATTCTTCTCATGCACCTTTAGTGCGCCTAGATGCATAAGCAATCACCTTTCCTGACTGCATCAATACACAACCCAAACCTTGACCCGATGCATCTGTATACACGTCGTAGTTACCAAAAACTTCCGGTAAAGCCAACACTGGAGCTGTGGTCAACTTTTCTTTCAAAGTCTGAAAGGCCTCCTCACATTCATCGGTCCACTCATACTTAACGTTCTTCGAGTAAGTCTCGTGAGAGGTGTAGCTATCTTCGAGAAATCCTTTACAAACTTCCGGTAATACCTGCTTAGACCCAAGAAACTCCTTATCTCTCATCACGATGTCGGTCTAGGCCACTTAGAAACACTTCTATCTTTCTTTGGGTCCACCTTAATACCTTCTCCGAAACTATATGTCCAAGAAAACTAACTTGATCCAACCAAAACTCGCACTTGGAAAACTTGGCATACGGCTTGTTCTCTTTTAAGGTTTGTAGCGCTATCCTTAGGTGTTCTTCATGCTCTTCCTCGTCTTTAGAGTATACCAAAATGTCGTCTATGAAGACAATCACAAACTTGTCGAGATAAGGCATGAAAACTCTTTGCATTAGGTCCATGAACTTTGAGGGAGCATTAGTGAGTCCAAACGGCATGACCAAAAACTCATAATGTCCATACCTCGTACTTGAAGGTTTGTCTTAGGTATATCGACACCTTGATTTTCAACGATGGTAACCGGACCTAAGATCAATCTTAGAGAACACCTTCTTACCTTGCAACCGGCCGAACGGATCGTCAATCCTTGGTAAAGGATACTTATTCTTGATTGTCGGTTTATTCAACTCTCGTAGTCGATGCACAAGCGCATACTCCCATCTTTCTTCTTCACAAACAAGACCGGTGCTCCCCACGGTGATGTACTTGGTTGGATGATGTTTTTCTCTAACATGTCCTTAAGCCGAATTTTCAACTCTTTCAACTCGGTGGTGCCATCATGTAGGGTGCTTTAGCTGCGGGTGCGCTCCCCGCAATTAACTCGATCTCAAACTCTATGGCCCTATCGGGCATATGTCCCGGCAAATCTTCGGGAAGACTTCAGGAAATTCTTTAACCACACGAGTCTCTCCTAACTCGGGTTTGAGCTTTTCCTTATCTAGCGCGTACACCACAAAACCTTGGCAACCCTGCCTCAAGGCTTTTAAAGCTTTAACTGAGATGATCGGATCTTGTTTCTTGCTTTGGCTTGTATACGATACCCTGAAAAGTCTTAGCTGATTTTCCTGGAACTTTAAAGATTACTCTCTTGCCTTTACAATCCAAAAAGACATGGTTCTTAGACAACCAGTCCATGCCTAGGATAACATCAAAGTCTGAGAAATCCAACACCGTCAAAGCATGCTGGCACTGGTGAGTCCCGATTCTAATATCAACTTGGGGTGTGACTTGAGCACATCTAGTAACTCGGCCCAACGGGGTGGTTATACTCAAAGGTCTCTCCAACTCCTTAAGGGGTAGGTTCAACTTCTTAACTATCCTTGGAGAAACAAAGGTTCTGAAGCTCCGGTATCAAACAGCCGAAACTGCTAGATTATCTATGATTATGGTACCTAACAAGTGAATCAATTTACGTACAAATATGTAATATCATATGCGCGCTATATCATATTAAATATTTATAAGAAACACAAACAACGAAAAGTACTGTCACCACAAAGTCATCTAACTCCTCCGGCTCCGCATCGCCTGCAAAAACACGAACCGGTGCCGCTACCGTAGGGCGATTGCCCTGCTGGTTACCTCGTCCTCCTGTCTGATTTCCTTGAGAGATCTTCTTAGGACATGCCCTCGAGTAATGTCCCACTTCCCCACAGTGGAAACAACTCGTGCTACCTGCCATGCAATCACCCGAGTGTGCCTTGTTGCACTTGACACAAGTTGGTGGTGTTCCACTAGTCGAACTCTTCTGAACTCCCTGTCTTCTTTACATTCTGCTGTGGCGCCCCTCTATTACCTCCTTGAAAATTTGAGAATGGCCTCTTGTCCCCAACTTACAACGGTCGGCCTGTTGGCAAACCTTTCCGCTGTCAATGCTCTATCCATGACGCTTGCCATACTCGTCGGTCTATCTCCAAGCATACCTTTTGCCACATCATGTGATAACCCTTCCATAAACTTGTCTATCTTCTTTTCCTCACTTTTCATAATCTCGGGATAGAACCCGCCCAACTCATGAAACTTCGCGAGTACTTTGTGTCACCGTAGTATTTCTTCCCTGTTTTAAACTCGAAACTCGTTGGCCTTTGCATTTTGTGCCGTTCTAGGGAAGTATTCTGATAGAACAAATCCTTGAATACCGCCCAATTTGTGATTCTAGGATTAGCTTGCTCATAAGACTCCATCAACTCTCCGCATTACACCGCCAACAAAGATACGCCAGCGAGCCCATTCGGATTACGGGGCCCTCGTGTTTCTACAAGACTTTTCAAGCCGACGTAGCCATAAGTCTGCTGCTGCTGGCTCAACATTACCGAAGAACTCTGGTACCCTATGCTTCTTCACTTTCTCATACCGCCTATTGGTCTATCATAACCCCCAAACTGCGTTGCTTTGCCGAAACTAGCTGCTTGTATCGGTGGGGCATTCGATAACTCTCTGTTGCGGTGGGTGTAGCCGGTGCTACGAAAGAACTCGATCTAGGTGGTGGTGGAGGTCGAACGTCGGGCCGAGGGGTGAAACTCAAAGGTGTAGGTGGAAACATGGATACTGTGGATAACGAAGAACCGGCGGCCGGTGGATTAGAAAGTCCCAATCCGGTCCAAGTGGTGGTCCTTGGAGCCGATGTAGAAACGGTACGCGAGTGCTAAACCTTGAAGGACCCGCTTGTTCCACTCGACCTCTAACGAAATTACTTGGTCCTTGATTTCCACCATGGTGGGGTTGCTCACTTGAGTGACCGGAGGAACTGAGTAGGCGGTCCACTCCTCCTTCTTCTCGGAACCACAACTTCGGCAAAATCCGTCTGCGTTACTTGTCCGGGTATTAGCTGCATCAGCGTTATACGAACTAGCTCCTCCTCTAGTAAGCACCATCCTGTAGCCAAGAAAAGAGGAGGGGTTACTAAAGCTCTAAACTTATCTTAAAGGAAACCAAGTCCTACACAGCAAAGAAAACCTTTCTCTCTGATACCAACTGTAACGCCCCGTTCCCGGACACCGAGTCCTTATCCGGAAAGAGCGCTCGGCACATATATTATCAAATAAAACTCAATAATACATGCAAGCCTTACGTCATACATCAGAATCCAAACGACGCGGAAGATAAAACAACTCAACAACCCGGGAACCCAAACGATCGCAACAACGGTAATCAATGCTGTGAAAAACTAAAATCCATTCAAAGAACTAATCATCCAAAATTAAATCCTAAAAGGAAGAACAACATTATTCAAATCTTGAAACAAGCTTGTTTTAAAAGAACAAACTAAAAGATCTAAGTCTTCGAGCTCCAACTCAAACTTCGTCATCAAAGAACTCATCGGCGATAACCACCCGTTCATCTTCTTTGGGGAAAAGGAAAGACAAACACAACGTAACGGGGTAAGTACAAAAGTACTTAGTAACGTGTAGAAGATCGTATAACTATGCCCTCATAAAGAAATAAAAGCAATACCGTCTTTTATTAATTCATTTTCCGTTATTAGCCCTAACTATCTATCACATTATGTTCATTGCATAACATGAGGTTCCAAGGGTATCTATCTTAGCTCAGTTTGTTACATCATGAATAACAAGGGCACTACGCCTAGTAATGGGATGTACTAGGACAATCGGGTGCAACCTACTTAGAGACTTGCTCTAGTAGCCCCGGGAATATCCGAGTCCCGATGGTGTGATGACCGGCGAATGCACCAAACGCTTTGTCGGCCAATCGATTGACCGGCGTGGGTGCAAGCTACTTTGTCTAGTCGAGAGAACACATCGCGATATTGTACTATGCCTTACCAAGCATTGCATGATGTTTAAGCTTTTAATCTAACACATACGTTTGATTAGGTATTTAACTAGCCACCTAAGTGTTTTCAAGTAAGCTCCCTCACATCTCCTACTCTCATACTTAGACCACTAGACACGGACAAGTCCTAGCGATTACACGGACATCGATAAACTCTAGCTTATCGAAGCACAAGGCAAATCCAAAGCTTTCGGTGGTCCCACACTTCATCTTTTTAGGGAATCCATGTGGTGCCGGAACTAAACGCACCAAAAGCTAATTCAGAGCTTTGTCACGTAAGGTTATGCAGTAAGAAATCATGTTATAGAGCCTGAATTCAAGCTGACATCACAAAACGAAAGCAAACAAACTAGAGCCCCCAAGCCAAACGCCCGTCCACCCAAACTCAAAACTAGCCCTTTGCTCCACAACCCCGGTACAACCAAGTATCCAAAACTC
Organism: Gentiana straminea; assembly: GCA_036785695.1. NCBI lineage: Eukaryota > Viridiplantae > Streptophyta > Magnoliopsida > Gentianales > Gentianaceae > Gentiana > Gentiana straminea. Next base: position 2,207,735 of record JAVUPR010000376.1, on the reverse strand, counting down.
CACCACTAAACGCCCGTCCAAGCATACTTTGGACGCTCGTTTAAACCGCGAGAGGATCGAACGCCCGTCCTAAAGTCTGGACGCCCGTCCACTGGGTTTTAACCCAGAAAATCTGCAATCTTTTCTCTGCGATTTCCAACCCATAACACTCCAAATTCGACTTTAACAGATTGTAAACAGCAGGAAAAACATACACATTGCCCTATAACTTTACGAGAACTAAATCATACGATAAGAAAACCACGTTACCTTGATTTTGCGAGCTACAACGATCCACGCAACCAAAGCTTTGAAAAAAGTTAAACCTTTAACCTCAAACCTAAAACGATCGAACCCAAAACCGGTCACTACGAAGCTTAAACTCAGAAAACGCTGTTAAACCATGAAGAACGACCCTAAATCAAAACGATGAGTAAAACTTACGTTAACGGTTCTAGGGATTGTTGGTATCCAAACGATCCTCTTGTAGCGGTGATCCTTTTTCTCTTGATGAATCTGTTCAAACGAACGACGGATTAACCTTGGGATTCAAAAGCTTCTCCTCTCTCTTTTTTTGAAACTTGCGGCCTCCCCTCAAAATAGATGCGCCCTTCTCTTTTTTTTTTTTTTGACAAAGCGATTAGGTTAATTTAGGATTATTTCCTTTTTATACATCCCAAATTTCCTAATTACCTTATAATTCCTCAATTATCCCCTTTTCTTTTATAAAACCTTTAAAAACCAAAAGAACATAATATTCCGATTTATTAAAAGACCGAATTGCCCTTTATTCGAAAAATCGGGATATTACATTATCTGAAAAAGTGTTCTTCACGAAAGTTGTAGATTTTTCCGAAATCTTTCCAATGCAATTTAAATTATGAAGATTGGAGGTCTACAACTTAAACAGTGATCAAGTGGCTAATCGATTTGGGTTAAGAAAAATCCCGTAAAAGCTTCGGAGGAACACGAGGTTATCAAGAAGGCGTTATCTGAAGAAGAGTCCTTCATGAAAGTTGTAGAGTTTCTCGAGACCTTAATTTTGGCATTTCGTTTGCAATTTTTGGAGATCCAGAACTCGAGATATGAATTTTAGAAGTTTAATAATTATATATATAAATATATATAATCACCGCACATGCTGGAGTGATTAAGTTAGTGGATGTAATCATTATACCGGACCGAGCCGGCCTAATACCGGACCGGTCCGGCCAAGGATCCAACTTCTATATAAGGAGTTGATCAGAGAGCAGTTCGAGTGTACCATATATATATACATCCTATATATATATATATATCTCCTCTCTCTTTTCTTTTCTTTTTTTATTTTGTAGTTTGTAAATAAGGCCTTACGCCGTAATAATGTAGTTTTAAGTATCGTTATAATGCTCGGGAAAGTCTCGAAAGTTCGGTGTTGTAGAAGTCGTTGTAATGTCCGGAAGAATACAACTCTGATTCAGCATTTGTAACCGGGTAACTTTTCTTAAGTATTTATGTTTGTTTTTATATTTTTCGTTGTTATAATGTTTTTAGGCTAAATATAATACTAGCCAAAACTATGTAATCGGTTTTATTTCGATCTTTTCGTTAAAGAAATGTTGTTAAGTTAAAATTATTAAAATTGAGTTAATTGAATATTTTTCTATTTTAATCGTATTCGTATTGACATATTTAATCGATCTGAGGAATTCATAATCTAATTATGAATTGACGCCTCGTAGTCAGGATATGAGATAAAAGATAGAAAAACCGGAGGGTATAATTGGCCGTGTGAATAACGTGATAACGGAATCCGATTTCCTACCCGGGGGTAAATTTGTTTTGGGAGAAATGAATTTTATTATAATTTGTACTCGAGATCGTAATAATGTTAAATCATCAGTTAAGCGAAACTTAAACCGGAAAGTTAAATCGTCCGGCTTTGACAACCGGAGCCTTTAAAATAAAATTGACCGTTTGACGAACGGAATGACTCCTTTTTATCTAAGGGTAGATTTGTACTCGGGACTGTTCGAAAAAACCGTAACAGTTGTGGACCTTGGACCGATGCAATGGACATATGACAATTTCATACGCTCGTGTGAGGAGGAATTGTTTACCTCGAGAGTGCACCGTTTCATTTACTCAATTGGACCTAAAATAAAAGGAGAGATCGAACACATTTCATTTATTCGAAAAGATCGTATAAACCAATTATATAAGTTTTGGCCGCTTCTCTAAAATTATCTGTTTAATATATTGGTACCTATATATTTATATATATATATATACTTTGCAATTTATGTACATCTATATATATTTATATATCTATATATATTATATAAGAATAACATTTAAATTACGTATTTATTTTATGTTGACTAGAATAGTAGTGATCCGTGTTATAAAATTGCGGTTTAGATCGAGTTAATAACAGCTCTTTGGTGTTTAACCACACGTAAAAGAAATTACCAAGTTCCCTGAGGATTCGACACTCTGACTCACCATACTAGCACCACAATTTGTCCCGGTACACTGCCGGTTAGAATCGTTTAACCCGGGAATTGTCTGTCAGATTTCTGGCACCGTTCTCAAGGGACAGGTTAGGCGGGGTCAATGTCCTCATGTTGTGCAGAATTAAAGAAAAGATAAAGAACTTAGCTGATTTTAACAGATACTCGAATCGATGGTCAGGCCGGAGCCTACATAGTGACACTTAGAACTCGTAACCATACAATGTAGCTCGACAAAACCGCTAGAAATACACCTGCACGACTTGACAAACACGGAAACATCTCGGGGAAAAATGGGGAATTATACCAGAATGAAAAGATATAGCAAAATCGAGTATTATCAAAAGATGAAACATTAAACACATCCACTAGTTTAAACAAAGTAGAAACGAAAGTACTGATGCCTTATGGCTTAATGATCCATCGGAAAGAATAAATAGTAGCTAAATGAAAAGTACAACGAATCACGTAATCAAAAGTAGCAAGAATAAACAATCATAGTATCTAGGTCAAATCAAAATCGAAAATGGACAAATAAAATCAGGGCTGCCCCGGTGCCGCAGAATCATCAGCCGGAGGTGCTCCACCCGCAGGAGAGTCAGGCTGCTCCTCATCCGAAGACGACTCAGACCCGTCCAGGACATCCGCAATGGCCTGCTCAACCTCATCAGAATATACGTAATCGATGATGCTTGGATCGAAGACTCTGTCGTCCCTTGGATTCCGGCCCTCATTGATGCACCGTAAGATGGTCAAGATGTTGTTCTGTGAAGTCCGAATATCCTCCAACCAGTTCCGTACACTGTTGCCCATACTCAACCTCATCCGGACTGAGGGAGACAAAGTAGGAAGAGAGGATGCTCGAGGCGGTGCTGATGAAGAACCAGGCTCCTGTGGTGCCCCCGACTCAGAATGTCCCGAAGACTTACCCTTTTCTCTCTGTATAGGCCTCGGGTTCTTCGGTTTATGATCCGCTCCATACTCAGGCACACCGGCATCAAGACGCAAACTGTGAATCAAGTGAGGGATAATCAAGCTACGCGTATAAATCTTCTGATTGATAGCTACCTCATCGTATAATTCTTGTCCCACATTCACATTTAGGCGAAAAGTCAACGCATAAAGCATGCCTAGGTCACCAATATGAAAATGCGTCAAGTTGTTCTTTGGCAACAACCGACTCTGAATGAACCTACACTGGACTTTCCAATCCTCCGTCCAGGTAGTGGTGACTAACTCTTTCCGGTCTCCACCCGGCCTCAATGTCCAAGCCACATCCGGGCAAACTCTCAACCTCAATTCCTCCAAAGGATCTCGCCCCGTACTCTGTCTATGAACAATTTCCTCCTTGTAGTCCCGACCCTCAAAAGACGCCAACTTGTACTTTTGATTAATCACCTCCGGCGTAAACGGAACTTCCACCCCTCGAACCACAACTACCCCCGTCTCCAAGTCGGTCTCCGAGCAATTAGCGTAAAATTCCCGAACTAGGGAGCCATTTACCGGGGTAGTCGGGATAGTCATCAAGGCATCCCATTTCCGGTCCTTTAGGACCTTGACGAATCCCGGATCCACCTTCGCCTCTAATGTAGCCCTCTCAATCAACATGGTCCTCGAGAAATAATGTTTGGTATAAGCGTCGTGGGCTCTAGGGTTCACAAATCGACGAGGCATAGGCATAGGGGCTACGGTTTTCGCTTTCTTCCTAGGTTGTGCAGCCCTAGTCTCCACTGGTTCCTCTTCCCGAGGAGCATCCACAGCCTCCTCAACCCTAGATGATGCCCCACCTCTCGGACCCCTAGGCATCCTCATCAAGGGGATATCATCGTCTGTCTCAGATCCCGAAGTCGGCTCATCCCTCAACGTTGCCCTAGTTTGGGTGGCTCTATGGGGTTTCTCTCGAATGCTAACACCTCAGTTTGGATCAACTAAGGTGGGATCAAACTTTTTACGCTTCTTCCCGGTCTCCCTGGCCACATCCTTACCATGTCGCTTCACTACCGCCTTCTTATGAACCATGATTCACTCCTAGACTAAACCAAAACAATCCCAATTCAAAACAAGGTACCCGTTTAACATCCAAATCGGGATTTCAAAAGCACCAAACCACAAACCGCAACCATTCATTATCAACAACCAATCCATTCATCATCCATCGCATCACCACAGCACAAACCAGCAAGAATCAAGAAACAAAACGAGGAAAAAAAACAAATAAGGTGCAATTCACATAAAATAGTCGAGCCGAAAATCGAACTCCTAAAAACGTGAATTAATCCAAGAAAAATCACTAGAAACTTACCAAAGATGATGAGAGAACGGTGATGATGCTAGAAAGGATCCCTAACAATGCAAATTCGAGCCCAAAAATCGAATTTTTCTTGAGAAAAGTCGGACCAATGATGTCTCTGATTCGTCCAAATGGTTGTGGATTGAGGACTAAGGCTTAGAAAAGTGAAAAGAGGGGATCAAAAGCGGCCTATAGCAACTTAAAGCGCCCAATTTGGTGTAATATCGAAGGATTTAGGTGTAGAGGAGGCAAAAAGTCGGGTTTTCGATTTTGAAATTCTGAAAAAGTGAGTGTTCATGGGTTGAGGGTGTATATATAGGCAGGGGCTGGACGGGCGTCCAAGTAACCGGACGGGCGTCCAGACAAAGAACACATGAACCGGACGGGCGTCCGTTGTATCAGACGCTCGTCCACACACTCAAATCAAATACAGGATTGGAGGGAGAATTTCAGACGGGCGTCCAGACTTAGTGGACACTCGTTCAATAATTGGTCAAGGCGGACGGGCGTCCAATACAGAAAAAATGCAAAAATTATGAAATTTCATACAATTTAAATTCAAACTTGCATTTTCTCATTAAACTTAAATAACACTTCAAAAATACAAATGGAAATCAACGAAGTACATAAAATTACTAGAAAATAAGTAAAAACAAATAGAAAACAGTGGGTTGCCTCCCACCAAGCGCTTTTGTTTTACGTCGTTTGCTCGACGAAACAACCTAACAACGCTAGTCATCGTAAATTTCCGACCAATCTATCACCCGGATAAGACGGCGGAGCATGTCAATGGCCGGAGGGAAGTCATACTCATCCTGCAAACCCCAATCCTCACCAGCTACATCAACACCTCGAAAATGTTCAGCTTGCAGCACTAGCGCTAAATCAGTCAGCATCGGATCATTCAGGATTGTGTAAGGACGTCCTAGAGCTGCCTGCAACTCCTCAGTAGTGAAGTCTCCACCTCCCGAACAGCGGGGAACAATAAGAACATAGGTGACAGTCCTGATGCGGGTACTAATATCAAAGTCTACGTGCAACACTATAGTCCCTCCCGGTCCGTCATCTACAGTGATTAGTGGGATCCTCCTAAGGAAAGGTAACTCCTCTGGTAGAACTCCGAAATCCATATCTAGAAAGCACAACTAACTGACAGATATAAACAAAAACAAAACTTAGTAAGCTAAACTTAAATACTAAAACTACACAAGCACAAAACAAAAACAATTGATATAACGATATCTAGGTTGCCCCCTAGTGGCGCTATTGGTTAATGTCGTTAGCTCGACACTGTTTAAAGCTCAGCCTGGATCAGGCCATTTGACTTTTCTGCCAGCCACCACCTCGGCTAGACTTGGGTCAGTAGTTCGGCTGCAGAAACAGCACTTAACACATGGGGTGAAATCTTTGATAGTTTCCAAACATGTTTGAACCTCCCCATGGTTGACTTCTTCTTCTTCTGAGTCTTCTGATGATGTTCCAGCTGACGCTCCCTCTCATACTCTTCCATATCCCAACTACCTGCTAGAACTTCTTCAGATTGACCACTACCGTCATCCGCTGAAAACAGGTCGGGTGAAAACTCGTCAACTTCTTCGACCTCTGTAGTACCACACCCGAGGATATCGAGGAAACAAACAATCAAAGGCTTTTCCTTGGGCTCACCAATGTAGTGCTTACACCTTTGACCATTTACACGAAACGGTTGGTCACCATAACCTCGTAATTCTAAAACACCTCCGGGAATAATTTGGAGAATCTCAAAGGGACCGGACCATCGTGTCCTCAGCTTACTAGGGAACATATGTAACCTGGAATTGTATAATAAAACTTGTTCCCCAACTTGAAATTCTCTCTTCTTAATTTTAGCATCGTGAAGGAGTTTCGTCTTTTCCTTACTGATCCTGGCACTTTCGTAGGCCTGGAGTCTGAATTCGTCTAACTCATGCAACTGTTACAATCGATGTTTTCCACAAGATTGGGTATCGAAGTTTAAAAACTTCGTAGCCCAATAAGCTCTGTGCTCTAACTCGACTGGCAGATGACATGGCTTACCATAAACCATTTGATATGGAGATGTACCCATAGGAGTCTTATAGGCGGTTCTATATGCCCATAGTACATCATCCAACTTTAGACTCCAGTCTTTTCTATGACTGTTGACCGTTTTTTCCAGGATCTTCTTAATACTTTGGTTGCTCCTTTCAACCTGACCGCTAGTCATCGGGTGATATGGTGTGCCAGTTTTGTGACGAACACCATACTTCTGAAGCACTTTCTCTAGGGGTCGGTTGCAGAAATGTGTCCCTTCATCACTGATCAAGGCACGTGGACATCCAAATCTCACAAAGATGTTCTTCTTTAAGAATTTCATGACCGTCTTATGATCATTGTGAGGAGTGGCTTGAGCCTCTACCCATTTCGACACGTAATCCACGCAAAACTAAGATGTACTTGTTACCACAAGATGATGGGAATGGTCCCATAAAATCGATACCCCATACATCAAAGACTTCGCATTCTAAGATGGGCGTCAAAGGAATGTCAAAACGCCTTGTCAGAGTACTGGTTCTTTGGCATCTATCACACGCTTTACAGAAAGCTTCTGTGTCCTTAAAGATCGTAGGCCAATAGAAACCGAATTGGAAGATCTTAGCAACGGTTTTCCAAGGACCAAAGTGACCTCCAGTGGATCCACTGTGGCACTGCTCAATAATATCGCGCTGCTCAGATTCTGGAACACATCTTCTAAGCAGACCATCTTTACAGATCTTAAAAAGATAAGGTTCATCCCAAACGAAAGATTTCAAATCAGAGAAGAACTTTTTCTTCTCCTGATAGGATAATTCTGGATCGAGATATCGGGCATGAAGGTAATTGACAATGGAAGAATACCATGGAACATCAGGAGGACAACCGTCGATAAGCATAATGTTCTCTAGAGGAAAGTAAAGATCTATATCATCTGGATCATCCTTCTCCTCACTTAGCATTCTCGAAACGTGATCAGCCACTACGTTTTCACTGCCCTTTTTGTCTTTAATTTGAACATCAAACTCTTGTAGGGTCAATATCCAACGCAGTAGGCGCGGTTTGGCCTCTTTCTTAGTCATCAGATATCGCAAAGCAGCGTGATCAGTCCACACAATCACTTGAGCTCCTAACAAGTAACTACGAAACTTGTCCATAGCAAAGACTACGGCCAATAATTCCTTTTCAGTAGTAGTATAGTTAACTTGAGAGGGATTCAATGTGTGACTGGCGTAATAGATTGGCTGGAATTTCCCTTTGATTTTTTTGTCCTAAAACAGCACCAACTGCATAGTTGGATGCGTCGCACATAAGCACAAAAGGTAGATTCCAGTCAGGCGATATGAGAATTGCAGCAGAGATCAAACGGTCCTTAAGCTCCTCAAACGCTTGCTTGCGCTCTCTCATCAAAATTGAACTCAACGTCTTCTTTAAGTAAAGTAGACGGGGGCTTGGCTATCTTGGAGAAGTCTTGAATGAATCTTCTGTAGAAACCGACATGTCCAAGAAAGCCTCTCACTTCACGCACACTCTTGGGATAACTCATCTTCTCGATAGCTTCTACTTTTGCCCTGTCAACTTCTATACCTTTGGCAGAGATTTTGTGGCCAAGAACTATTCCCTCATCAACCATGAAATGGCATTTTTCCCAATTGAGCACTAAGTTCTTGTCCACACATCTGGATAACACTTGATCAAGATTGTCAAGGCAGTCGTCGAAGGACTGACCAAAGACTGAAAAATCGTCCATAAAGATTTCCATACACTTTTCTACTAGCCCGTCAAAGATAGCCAGCATACATCTTTGAAATGTAGTTGGGGCATTGCAGAGACCAAATGGCATTCGCCTGTAGGCGAATGTACCATAAGGGCAAGTGAAAGTGGTCTTTTCTTGGCCAGCTGGATCAATGGGTATCTGGAAGTATCCTGAATATCCATCTAGGAAGCAGTAGAATGCGTGTCCCGCCAGACGTTCAAGCATCTGGTCAATGAATGGAAGGGGAAAGTGATCTTTCATGGTTACCTCATTGAGCTTTCGATAATCAATGCAGACTCTGTAACCAGTGACAAGTCTCAATGCTATTTCCTCTCCCTTCTCATTCTTCTCAATCGTAATTCCACCTTTCTTGGGAACTACCTGAGTCGGGGAAACCCATTCACTATCAGCGATGGCATAAATGATTCCCATGTCCAGAAGTTTGATAATTTCCTTCTTAACCACCTTTTGCATATGAGGGTTGAGCCTCCTCCGGAGGCGTCGACACATTTCGCACCCTCATTAGTCTTGATCTTATGCATACAGATGTCAGGAGATATCCCTCTGATATCTCCTACTTGCCATCCAAAGGCTCTTTCATTTTTCTTCAAGACGTTGATTAATTTCATTTCCTCTAAACGAGACACTTGCGAGATATAATCAATGGAAGCTTGTCACCTTCTCTTAAAAACACATACTTAAGATGTTTAGGCAACGGCTTCAACACCAAATCATAGGGGGTCTTCTAAACTAGACTTAAGATCTCCACCTTTCAACTCAACATCGCTGAGTTTACTCAGTGGTGCCACTGCCAAAGCTTCTCCTTCCAACAGCTCATCCTTAAATTCAGCTTCTAACTGCTCTAGACTTACCATACCATGATTATTCAAATTATCAACCGATCGCTCATACTCCGTTGCAACAGGCCATGACTTGCTTTTCCATCAAATCATCGAAGTCATCAGACGTCTCCTCAATGGAAAAACCGGTTGGAGGACCAGAGGGTATTTGAATGGATTTGAAAACATTATAGCTTACCTCTTGATCACCAACGTGTATCGTCACTCGCCCACCATCGCAGTCAATGAGGGCTCGAGCTGTAGACAGAAAAGGTCTTCCAAGAATCAGGGGAACATTTTCATCCTTTTCAATGTCCAGGACGTACCAGTCGACGGGAAAGGTAAATCGATCGATTTGAACTAGTATGTCTTTTAAGATTCCCGCTGCTTTCTTAGAAGATCTATCAGCGAATTGCAAATTCATGGTTGTGGGTTGTAGAAGATCAATTAAACCCAGCTGTTTGCACACAGACAATGGCATGAGGCTGATAGATGCACCCAGGTCACACAAAGCGTTAGGGAAGACCAGGCCTCCCATTAACACTGTAAGCACGAAATTTCTAGGGTCATCTCTCTTGGTTGGTAGGTTTTCATAATTGATCATTGAACAATCCTCACCAATCCGCCTCTCCATGTCTTACAACTTCCTTTTTGACGAAACAACATCCTTGATGAATTTTGTATACTTAGGCATTTCAACCAAGACCTCGGATAATGGAAGATTTACCTGAGTATTTTTCTTGAGATTTAGCACCTTTTCATACTTCTTATCTTCACTCAAGGGGATGCTGCTCTTTCTCGGTGGAGATGGAAGCTTTTTCAGATCATTCTCAGAAAAGACTTTCTTTGAAAATGCACTGACCGCTTTGTCTTCCAGATCCTTCCACCGAACAGCTTTTTCAATCTTTTTATTAGTCAGGGGATCAGCCTCCTGACTCACACTTGATTCTTCACTTCTCAGGGGATCAGCCACCTGAGTACTTCCAGCTTTTTCACCTCTCAGGGGATCAGCCACCTGAGTGTTCTCTTTCGGCCAAGGGGAGTGTAGGTGCTCAGCTTCCCCTCCTGCCTTATCAATGGCAGGAGGGGCTAGTGGTTTCCCTGGTGGGAAGGACCACTGACTTGAGTACCGCTTCTTAGATTCATTGCACTGGCCTCCTCTCTACCGTATGGAATTGATGGTACGAGGTCAGTACATTGGCCATTGTTCAAGTCGGTTTGAGAAACTTGACCACCCTTTGGATTTTTCTCAGTGAAACTTGGCAATTGCCCTGGGGGTCTTGAAGCTAACTGTTCAGCCAGTTGCCCAATTTGCCTTTCAAGGTTCTTATTTGTAGTCATCAGGAGTTGGATACTTTTATTTTGCTCCTCCAATTTAGTTTCAAGATTGTTAGATTGGGAGGGGCCCTGAGAGTTTTGGAAATTTTGAGAATAGGGCTGGCTGGGCCGACTTTGAACAGCAGGATTAGAATTGGCGGGCCAATTCTGATTGAACCTTTGATTGTTAATGGAAAAATTGGAATTCTGGTTCTGGGGAAAACCAGGGTTTCTATTGAAGTTTTGATTCTGATTAAAAGTAGAATTTGGATTGAAACTTGAAGATTGATTTAACCCTTGGTTTTGGAGATTATTCGGGCCAGAAAACTGACTGAACCTTTGATTGTTCTGGCCATAGAACGCATTTACTTCCGCATTCTGCCCGTTCATAGGACATAATTTAGATGTGTGCCCCACCTCGTCACAATTATGACATGTGACTTGATTACACTGTCCATAATCATGAACAACATTCACTTGATAAGGTGCAGGGGGATTGAATTGACACTGGCCAATCATGTGGCCAATCTGACAGCAGCTCTCACAATATAGAACCTGAGGGTTCTATGGAAAAGAAGAAGTTTGATTCATTTGATTTGAAACTTGAGAAGTTGCCATCTGCTCCTGCAGCATGGCGATCAAACTTTGCATGTTGACTTCCTCAACCTTAGGAGGAGGAGGTGCTTGAATGGCTTGATAAGAGGGGGCATAGTTGTATTTGGCAATGTCCTCGAACAAAGTGCCCACCCCTCATCAGGCGTTTTCTTCAAAAACGCCCCACTAGATGAACTATTGACCATGCCTTTTGTAAGCTCGGTCAATCCACTAAAGAAAGTGTTGACTTGCCTTTGCAGCGGCAAGCCATGGTGGGGACACTTTCTAAGCAGAGACTTGAATCTTTTCCAACAATCAAAAAAGTATTCATTCTCTTTCTGATAGAAAGTGAATATGTCGTTTAAACACTTGGCTGTTTTTGAAGGTGGGAAATATTGACTTAAAAATTCTTTTTCAAGCTCGGCCCAGGTGGTAATAGATTCAGAGGGGAGAGAAGTGTACCACTCTTTAGCTTCTCCCTTTAGAGAAAATGGGAACAGTTTCAGTTTAATGGCATCCTCACTTACTCCTTGGATGCGTGTAGTACCGCATATCTCCAAGAACGTATGTAAGTGAGTGTGGGGATTCTCTGACTGATAACCGTGGAAAAATAGATGCATGCTGCATCATCTGAATGAGTCCCGGCTTTAGCTCGAAGGTCTGTGCAGTTATGGATGGAATAACAATAGCCGGGTTGACTTTGACTTCGCCTGGCATGGCGTAGTCTGCCAACGTACGTCTATCCTCCGCAGCCATGATTATGAAGTTTTCGAATTCTTCGGCTAAACGATCTTCTAAATCTTGATCGGCTTCTTCAGAAGGAGCCGCAGAGCGGAGTTTCCGCCTGTTTGGCCAGACTATGGTCCGCTCTAAGTCAGGGGTATACAGTAATGGTCCCTTCTGTCTTCGAGTTTGCAGAAACCGAACCAAAATCAGGTGGTTGAAACCTAAAGACTAAGAACTTAAAAACCTAAACTAAAAAGTAAAGCCTAAGAAAAGAAAAAAGAAATAAAAAAAATAGTCAAGACAGGGGAACAGACGGACGTCCAGAAAACTGGACGGGCGTCTGCCTAGAAATTGGGTTAGACGGGCGTCTGGAAGTCCAAACGCTCGTCCGATCAGTTGAAGAACTGGACGGACGTCCAGATAGGATGGACGCTCGTCCGACAAGTTAAAGAAAGGGTTCAGAGTTGGGAAATTTAGAATAGACGGGCGTCTGGTGGTCTGGACGCCCGTTTGGAAGCAGAAAAACGAGGCAGGAACAGAGGAAAAACAACAGGAAAGAGAATGGGGGAAGAAACAGAAAAACAGAAGGAAAGAAAGAAATCTAATCATAAGGGAACTATAAAAAGAAGACCTTAAACCCTAACTAAAACCCTAATTACCAAATTAAAATCTACCTAAAACAGGAACAAAAACAATTAAACACAGAAAAAGCAAAAACAAAACACTTAGGCAACCGTTTGGTTCCCCGGCAACGGCGCCAAAAACTTGTTCACGGATTTATCTAATGAGAAACAAACAAGTAATGAAATTTATAAATCCGATATACCTCAAGTGCAAGGATCGTAGTAAGAGGTTGATACCGGGTCGATCTTACGGGGAACTAAACGATTGGGAATCCTAGTCTTTGTTTAACTAACTAACCTATGTCACGATTACTAAAACTAAACAGCAAATAAACTAAACAGGGAATAACTAAAACGAAGGATAACAATAAATGAAACTGGACAGAAGATAAGATCTAAAGCTAGGAAAGATAGTTTCGAACCAATTTAAACTAAACTAAACCTAGTATGCAATAAAGAAAATTGATTAACTAAACAATTCAAGTTCAAGGGATTTGATCAAATTATAACGAGCAAACGAGCGATTGATCCACCTATCCTAACAAGTATCAACCCCTATCTCGATTTTATTGTGTTTTCTAACCAAGTTGTGATTTCACCTTGTCTTTCTAAACGTGAACCCTAATTTCTTAGATAGTTCACCTATTAATCTATATCTTTCGATTTAAAGATTAACGACTTTACCAATTAAAGGTGTAAACTTAACGTTCGTAACCTAGAAATCTAACCTATTAACTCTCGTTATATATATTAAACATCTATTCCTTATCACGATGATCCAACGTTTATATGACTTTCATCAACATAAAGCAATCAAGCATGCACATCTTTCGATATAATTGCAATAAACAATATAAAACATGATAAAGGAAACAACTTTAGATAAGAACTCACAATATAATCGAAGAACCGGAATCAAAACGTGTTGGATAGGCTTCACAATGCTCTTTTGATGAAGGCCTAGCCTCTAAACATCCTCTTGCAACTTGAAATTGTAGAAGAAAAGTGCATAAAAACTACTAATTTTAATCTAGGATTTGGATCATAAAAACTGGAAAAGAAAGTGTAAAATCGCAGCCTAAAGCCGCCCCTAGGATTAGGGTTTTGAGTATTGTGTAGTTGGTATCCTTAGGGTTGAGAAACTGCCGCCTATATAGATTTTCAAGTCGGTTCAGCTAAGTCGGCTACTGGACGCCCGTCCACTCTTTCCGGACTCTCGTCCGCTCAGTTCTGGCCTTGCTTCAGACGCCCGTCCACTCAGCGTCCAAACTCTCTGTATCAACTTTTTCTTCCTGGACGCTCGTCCATATCTTCAAACGCTCGTCCATTCTGGACGCCGGTTCAAGCTTCGGACGCCGATCCCGTAATCGACTTCATCTTGATTTCTCCGTCTTTATCTCTTTTATCATTAATGAAATTCGACTCTTATCTCTTTTTGATTAACATTTGAGCATCAAACATGTACCTTTAACACATCAAAACATCGCAAAATGTAATATCAACCAAATAATCATAAAAGCACAATTAAAACACCAAAATCAACCAGTTTTGCGATTAACTCGTTAAAAACCTCATTCACTCAATACTTCCGTTAAACACTCGTTTCTTATGCAATTTATACGAATATGAGGGAAAATATCATAGAATATAGCGTTATAAATCGTATAAACTCACCCTTAACATATACTCGTAAGCAGACTTTGAATTGTTGGCCAATAGAATCCACACTGCAGTACCTTTGCCGCTGTCTTGTCTGGCCCATAATGACCTTCAGCTTCTCTAGAATGACACATGTGCAAAATACTTAGAATCTCATCATCATGGACGCATCTCCTAAGAATGGCATCAGGGCACAATTTTTATAGGTAGGGATCGTCCCAATGATAATGCTTCAGATACGTGAAAAACTTCTTCTTATCCGTATTATTGAATTCCGGTGGTAGGTATCTTCCTGCTGGATAATTCACAATATTAACAAACCAAGGGTATACCTTGCCCACTCTTGATGTATGTTGTCGGGACTGAGATTCAACTCGAGCTACCACTGAGATGGCAAAAAGTTGCTCATCGGGAAAGCTCCCCCTGATCTCAGTCGGTTGCTCTTCTTACAGCAAAGTTAATCTCGACAGGTGATCAACCACCTGGTTATCAGATCCCTTTTTATCCTTAATCTCAACACCAAACTCTTGTAAGAGTAGAATCCATCTCAACATTCACGGCTTGGAGTCTTGCTTGGTTAGAAGGTATTTCAAAGATGCATGGTCAGTGAATACAGTGACTTTCGATCCTATCAGATGCGGTCGAAACTTGTCAAATGCAAAGATGACAGCCAAGAGTTCATTTTATGTAGTTGTATAATTCCTCTAGGCAATGTTAAGGGTATGACTGGTGTAATAGATAGGCTTAAATATTTTATCCTCCCTTTGTCCCATGGTTGCTCCAACTGCCGTGTCGCTTGCATCACACAAAAGCTCAAAAGCTTTGTTCCAATCTAGGGCTACCAGAATTAGAGCGGTTATAAGCATTTGCTTTAATGTGTTGAATGCTTTCTTGCACTCTTCTCCAAATACAAAAGGTACATCCTTTGCAAGTAATCCCGTCAAAGGTCTAGAGACCTTAGAGAAGTCTTTGATAAACCTCCTATAGAATCCGGCGTGGCCAAGAAAGGCTCGCAACATCTTTAAGTTCGTTGGAGGGGGTAACTTCTCTATTACCTCTATATTTTCCCCATCAACTTCCATTCCTTTCTTTGAAATCCTATGACCCAACACTATTCCTTCTGTAACAATGAAATGGCATTTTTCTCAGTTAAATACAAGGTTGGTCTCTTCACATCTCTTTAGCACTCTAATCAAATTGTCCAAGCATTTATCAAAGCTATCTCAAAATATAGAGAAATCATCCATGAAAATCTCTAGAAAATCCTCCACCATGTCCGCAAATAATGACATCATGCACCTTTGGAAAGTTGCAGGTGCATTACATAACCCCAAAGGCATGCGATTGTACGCAAAAGTACCATAGGAACATGTGAAAGTTGTTTTTTCTCGGTCCTCGGGTGCAATGTGTATCTGATAATAACCAGAATATCCATCTAAGAAACAATAAAATGCATGACCGATTAATCTTTCTAACATCTGATCAATGAATGGTAGGGGAAATGATCTTTACGAGTTGCATCATTCAGTTTCCTAAAGTCAATGCAAACTTGATGTCCCGTAATTAGTCTCACAGGGATTAACTCATCAAACTCATTAGGTTGTATAGTGAATCTCCTTTCTTGGGTACCACATGAATCGGGCTTACCCACTCACTATCTGCAATTGGGAAAATAATTCCCATCTCTAACATCTTTATGATCTCTTCCTTAACAACTTCCTTTAGTTGTGGCGTCAACCTCTTTTGAGGTTGAGCTACTTCTTTCTTTTCAAGGTCCACAGAGATCTTATGCATGCACACCGATGGGCTTATTCCTATGATATCTGCAATTGTCCACCCAAACGCTCCCTTGTGCTCTCTCAGTAATCTTAAAAGTTTCACCTCCTCCAAAGGTGAGAATAACGATGAAATTATAAGGGGGAGAGTATCATCTTGTAAGTACACGTACTTCAGGTGAGATGGCAAAGGTTTTAACGTTAAGTTCCTTGGTTCCTCTAATGATGATCTTAACAGCTTACCAGTCAATTGTAGGTCAAAGAACTTGTGCCATGAAGGTCTATGAATGGTTCCTCCTAAATCCACAGAGGATATAGGCTCTATTTTCGCGCTTGACCTTCGCCACACCCAGGCCAGGGTTCCTCATAACTTTTTTCTTCTTTTAGGAGTAAAGTCTCTGCTACTTTAGGGTCTAGTGCCACTAGCTGATATAATTCTAAAACAAGTTCATCTATGGCATCTAGCATGTAGCATGCTTCCCCTTCACCTTGTGCATACTTCATTGAATTCATCACATTAAACACTACTTTGTCCTCATTCACTCTCAGAATCAGCTCACCCTTATGAACATCTATCAAGGTCTTACTCTTAGCTAGGTAAGGTATTTCTAAGATTAATGGAACATCATGGTTAGCTTCCATGTCTAGCACCACAAAGTCCACAGGGAATACAAACTTATCAACTTTTACTAAAACATCCTCCACCACTCCACAAGGTTGCTTCATTGACCTATCTGCTAATTGAAGGGTTATAGATGTTTCATTCAGCTCTTTCATGCCTAACTTATGAAGATGAAGAGTGGCATTAGATTGACACTGGCTCCAAGATCACACAATGCTTTGTTTTTAGGCATACTCCTCCTATTGTGCATGGTATGAGGAAGCTCCCAGGATCTTTCACTTGGGAGGCAGTTTGCGTTGCAAAACTGCCGAGCATTCCTCATTAAGGCATATAGTCTCAAGTTCTAACAATTTCCTTTTGGTAGAGATCGCTTCTTTCAAGAATTTGGCATACTCTGGCATTCCGTCCAGAGCTTCTACCAAAGGTATATTCACTTGCAAATTTTTAAACATCTCTATAAACTTTTAATAACGCGCATCATCATTATTTGGCTTGTATTTCCTAGGGGGATAGGGTAAAGTAGCAGGATTAATAGTTACAGTTCGTGAAGACTTACCTGTGTCTGCTGCTCTGCCTGCTTGTCTGCTGAATTTTTAGACTCCGGTTTACCGGAGTAGTGTCCCGGGTTACCGGCCCCTCTTTTTCTCTAGATTCTGCTGCGTTCTGCTGTTGACTGATTTTTGATTGCACTTGGACAGTTGGTATAACTGGTCCATGCAGTTATTTTCCGCTCCTGGTCATGATTTCATTCACGTCCTTCGGATTCTTCTCAGTATTACTTGGAAATCCTCCCGGAGGACGGGCTGACACTTGTTCTGCAATCTGCCCCACTTGGTGCGATAGATTCTGCACTAAGGTTTCTTGATTGGTCAGTCTTGTATCATTCTTCTGACAATATGTGGTGAAGTTTGTATTCAACTCAGTCATGGATTTCATAAGTTGATTGACCGTATTGGTCACAGTTGAGCTCATTTTATCCATGGCTGCTTCCCAACCACCGGACTTGTTGAATTGAGGCATGAATCCACTAGTTTGTCTCGGTATCTCTCTCCACTGTTTGAATCACTTTGTCGAAAACGCCCAATAGGGTCACTCAGTCTAAACCCAGGGTGGTCATGAGAACCTGGGCGATATCCGCCCCCATAAGGGTTTTCTTGCCTCCCTATATAGTTCACGTCCTCAGTGTTGGCTGCTTCAATTTCTTGAACTTTCTCAACCTTGGCTATGTGATCTTGCATGCCATCTATCTTCTCATTCATTGCTATTAGCTGGTATAAGATCTTTTGAGAAGTATCTTCTCCAAATACGCCTTTAGCTACCTTGGCCGTTTCAATTTGATGCGTTCCCCATTGACTTGTCAGTGCTATTTGCTCCAACTTTTCTTCAGCTTCTTCAGGTGATGGCAACACAAAACATCCATTGCTTGATGCATCAACTCTCATTTGTTCACTTGGCCGCAATCCGTGATAGAAACTATGCATTCGTACGGGCAAAGTGATATCATGGTGAGGGCATCTTCTCTGTGCTTCCTTAAATCTTTCCCAAGCTTCTTCAAAGGTTTTATTGGGTTTCTGCTTGAAATTCATAATGTCTTGTCTCATCTATAGTGACTCCCCAGGTGGGCAGTATTTGTTCATAAACTTCTGCAACAGATCGGTCCAAGTTTGGATCGATCATGGTGCTAGAGACAATAACCATATCTTCGCTTTGTCTTTTAGAGTGAATGGAAATAATTTCAGCTTAATGTTGTCTTCAAGTACTCCTACTGGCTTGACCATGCTAACTATCTCCAAAAAGTTGGTGACGTATACACTAGGATCTTCGTTTGGTACTCCATGAAAGGTAGTGTAATTAGTCACCATCTATATTACATTTGGTTTCGGGTGAAATACTTTAGCCACATTCTCTGGCTGAACAATTGCTGGCATGAATTGCTCAATCATTGGCATTTCATAACTCTGAAGAGTTCTCCTATCTGCTTGTACCACAAATCCTTCTCCATTCTGTCCGTTCTGTCCGTTCTGTCCGTTCTGTGCCATGTCGATTTCTGTATCCTCCGAAGGTGGAATTTATTCTTCCCTCTCGCTGTGATCTCTTTCATGCAAAATCACGTCGTCTGCCAGCCTAACAGATTTCTCTCGAGTTTCCTTTCTCTTTTGTCTCGCAAACTTTTCAATCTCAGGTATGAATCTCTTGAGTTTGGCTGCTGAACTTCGTGTAGCGTACTACAAGACTCAAAAAGAAAATAAAAAGTTTAGTGACTTGCCTCGCCGGCTGTTACACATGCCTGGCAGACTCAAAAAATACAGAGTCTGACTACTGACTTGTCGCTGAACTGACAGAAACAATTTGCCAAAATTTAGACCCTCGATTTACCGCGGTATACCCTCTGTAAACCGACTGCTATTTTTCCCCAGATTTTAACAAACTGACTCTGTACGACTCTAGTATTAACAAACTATAAAACAGTTATATAGACTCAAATATATAAAGAAAACTCAATCTTAAATAAAAAGTATTCTTGACACGAGTCCCCGGCGACGGCGCCAGAAAATCTTGATCGCGTGCAAAGCACTTACTTGCAATATTATCGTAGTAGAGCACTGGCAAGTCAAGGTCGATCCCACAGAGACTCGTAAGAACGTCTAATTATCAAGATTGAGCTTGTCACGATAATGGTCTACGACCAACTATAATATAGACAGTAGTAAATTTTGTGCCTCAAACTAACAAGGTTATGCTAGTTCACACGAAGGAAAATGAGTTTCTAATGTATTAGTTCAATTATGAGTAATTAGTTATTTCCCCCACACATGCAACAGTCCTCCCCATTGGTGAATTTATTCATTGTTCAGCTACGGGTACAACTCCTAACCCTATCCACTCCGACAATGGTAGTAGACAATCTATACGCAAGCTACCCTCCTTAATTGGTCCGTAATGGCCCATATGCATAAAGAACTAGAGCAATCGATATTGAGTGCTAACTCATACCGCCAACCCGCCTAGACAGCTGTCGACATTGATCAGCACGTTCCTAGGGTCCATTCAAGATAATGTCCAAACATAGCACTTCACTATTCGTATTTCATGTTAGTTTACGATGACATGCAAATAGTTGATCAGGCTAAAAACATGTAAATTAAATCTATCGACCAACGTAGCTGGCGCCGATTATCATGAATTAGTACTTTACTAGGTATTCAGATCTAGCGATATAGACCGTCGCAGATCTGAAGAACGCAACTACTATTCCATGATTTCTTCACCAACGAATCAGATCTATAACACATGGGGTAAAATAAACTAAATACTACATAATTAAACTAAATAAGCAATTAAAACATACTAGTCGAATAGAACAATGATAGATCTACATCTTGGAAAAGACAGAAAATCATACCCTCGAAGATGAGCGTAGATCTCATTTGGATCTCTCCCTAGGATGTGACTCCGTCGTCTCTCCGACTGGAACTCATAAAATAATAAAATAAAGAACAAAGAACTTTTATTGCATAATTTGCCTTGAACAATTTGGGTACATTGTGTTCTGAGGCGAAGCCTCTTATTTATAGCTATCTAAACCGACTTAGAAACATCTAGTTCTACCCCTTGTCCAATAAAACTCATTTCTGAGGATTCTGGAAGCTCGTTAGTCGGCACCGCCTCCTGGGTTACCGGGGGTATTTTTGTCCTTTTCTTCAGCCGACTTAACTTGGAAGGTTCCAGAATACCCTAGGCCCATTCTTTTCGTTCAGACCACTCCAGATTCGTCCATCATGCTCAGCCCAATATTCCGTATCCTGAAAATCATCAAATAATCATGAAATAATATCAAAATAGGGAAAATAAACGCTAAGTGCAGATTTCTCAACTAACGAACCCGACATATGCTATTCAACTCAAATGGTTCGTATTTATAAGTCGAAACAACTATTTTTAGCTCATAATGGATAGAATGTTGATGCCATAGGATAGAATATTTTAACCGTCATCAATATCCCGTTTGTTGATGCGATTGCGAATATGCCTTCGTATGTAAAATTTCTGAAAGGGATATTGTCTAACAAGGCAAAAATGGAGGAATTCGTGTGTTTAAATGAGAACTGTTCAGCCGTATTCCAGAATAAGTTACCCAAGAAACTTAAAGACCCGGGTAGTATTTTAATACATTGTACCATAGGTTCTAAGACATACCCGAATGTAATGTATGACCTAGGTGTGAGTGTGAGTTTGATGCCCCGCCACATTTACGAGGAATTAGGTTTAAGTAAGCTTACCAAAACTGCTTTGACATTGCAAATGGCGGATAGGTCTTTAAGGAAACCGTTAGGAGTAGCCGAGGATGTGTTAGTACGGGTAGACAAGTTCATTTTCCCCGCAGACTTTGTGGCTCTAGAAATGGAAGCCGATAGTCGGACACCCTTATTGTTAGGAAGACCTTTCTTAGCAACCGGGAGGGCAATGATAGATATTCAAAAAGGAGAGATTGTGTTACGGGTAGATGAGGAAAGTGTTACTAGTTTTCAAATCTATGAAGCACCCGTATGATGAGAACGAATGTAACTTTCTAGATACTATTATGCCTCTTGTTATCTAAAGTTCTAACACGCAGGGCTATAAAGATGATGATTCTATGGAGGAATGTTTAGTGAAGTCGAGTACGATTGATGATGAGAACGAAGAGTTGACAGAAGCCGCCGGTGAGCTCGAGATCTCCAATTTTAGGGATACGAGATGGCACAAGTTCTTGGAACTAGAATTAAGTGATGAAAAAGCAAACCCTTCTATAGAAGATCCGCCATGAAACCTTGAGTTAAAGGAACTCCCGGCTCACCTTAAGTACACTTTTCTCGAAACTGATTTACTTCTTTTGATTATATCGTATATTTTAACTAACTTGCAGGAAGAAAAGCTACTACGCGTTTTGAGGAGTCACAAGCGTGCCTTCGGGTGGAAAATGGCGGATATACGGGGAATAATCCCGGAGCATTGTAAACACAAAATCATTCTCGATGATGGGATGAAACCGGTGAGACAACCCTAAAGAGGTTGAATCCTCATATGCAGAAGGTCATGAAAAAGGATGTGATCAAAATGCTCGAGATGGGTATCATTTATGCTATCAGTGACAGTGAGTGGGTCAGCCCTACACAGGTTGTACCGAAGAAATGAGGAATGCCAGTGCAAGCCAATGAACTCAATGAGCTGGTTCCGACTCGACTAGTCACCGGATTTCACGTTTGCATATACTACCGGAAGCTAAATGATGCTACACGTAAGGATCACTTTCCTTTACCTTTCATTGATCAAATGTTGGAACGTTTGAGTGGACATGCATATTACTATTTTCTAGATGGCTTTAGTGGATATTATCAGATTCTAATCAACCCTAAAGACCAAGAAAAGACCACTTTTACTTGTCCATTTGGCACTTTTGCTTACACTCGAATGCCGTTTGGGTTATGTAACGCCCCAACGACATTCCAACATTGCATGACTGCCATTATTTATGATATGATTGAGATGTTTTTAGAAGTGTTTATGGTTGATTTCAGTGTCTTTGGTGATTCTTTCGATGATTGTTTAGATAATGTTGATAAAGTGTTGCAATGTTGTAAGGACACTAATCTCATGTTAAACTGGGAAAAATGTCACTTTATGGTAGAAGAGGGTATCGTACTAGGGCATAAGATATCAAGGAGAGGAATTGAGGTAGATCGAGCGAAAGTTGAGGCTACTGAATGATTACCACCTACCACGAACTTGAAAATTCTTAGGGTTTCTTAGGACACGCAGGTTTTTATAGACGGTTTATACCGGATTTTTGAAACATGTTAAACCTCTTACGCATTTACTTTTGAAAATGTGCCCTTTGTGTTTGATGATGCTTGTTTAGATGTGTAAAGTCCCACATCGATAAAATAAGAGAATGCTTACCCCTATATAAGTGTGAGACATAAAAGTCTTGTCAACTTGGGTTAGCCCTTTTAGACCAAGCGAGGACGGAGGTCTAAGCAGTTGACCGGACATTTATGACTCATTTTGAGCTACGAGGCCCGGGATCTGGGGGCGTTACAGAATGGTATTCAGAGCCGACTATCAGACGGAACTATGCGCTGCACCGTACAAGAAGACGGTGTAAGGATGGCCTCTAGTTACCTCTGGTAGGGACGATCCGGGAACTTTCTCGGCCGTCCTGGCGAGGATACCAGTCCCTTATAAGGGGGGGAGAATGTAAAGTCCCACATCGGTAAAATAAGAGAATGCTCACCCTTATATAAGTGTGAGACATAAAAGTCTTGTCAACTCGGGTTAGCCCTTTTAGACCAAGCGAGGACGGCGGTCTAAGCAGTTGACCGGACATTTATGACTCATTTTGCGCTACCAGGCCCGGGGTCTGGGGGCGTTACAAGATGCCTTCTTAGACATTAAATGTTTTTAGTGACGCACTAATTTTTATTGCACCATATTGGAGTCAGGAATTCGAAGTCATGTGTGACGCTAGTGATATAGTAGTTGGGGCCGTATTGGGCCAGAAACGCGATAAATTGTTTAAACCTATCTACTATGCGATCCATACTTTGATTTTGGCTCAAATCAATTACGCGACCATTGAGAAGGAATTGATAGCGATAGTTTATGCCTTTGATAAGTTTTGTTCATATTTGATTGGTTTGAAGGTTGTTGTTCATACTGATCACGCGGCACTGAAATATCTTCTAAATAAGAAAGATGCGAAACCTCGAATCTTGAGATGGGTACTTTTACTCCAAGATTTCGACGTTGTGATTAAAGACCGTAAGGGCTGTGAGAATGTGGTCACGGACCACCTCAGTCGCTTACAACTGACCCCCGATGTTGTTGCATGAAAGAGAGATAGATGACGAGTTTCCGGATGAAAAGTTGTTTGCTATGGATACATCTATTCCAGTAATGAAAGAGAGCCCTCTGATTCCCGGAAAGCACGGTAACCCGTGGTATGCTTCTTTTGTGAATTATCTTGCGTGTGAGTATTTAGAGCCCGACTTGACCTACCAACAACGTAAGAATTTTTTCAGTGATCTTAAGTATTACCAATGGGATGACCCGTATCTATTTCATATATTTTCTGATGGTATGATTCGTAGATGTGCTCATGATGGCGAGATTCCGAGCATTCTGTCGTTCTGTCACGACAAGGAAGCCGGTGGCCATTTTTCCGGAAACCGAACAACTTTGAAGGTTCTCCGGAATGGTTTTTAGTGGCCCTCGATCTTTTGAGATTCACACAAGTATGTGAGCATGTGTGATGTTTGTCAAAGATCGGGGAGAAACTCGAGATGGTTTGAAATGCCTATGCAACCGATTCTAGAGTGTGAAATCTTCGATGTCTAGGGAATCGACTTTTTGGGACCATTCCCATCCTCCTACAATAACAAGTACATTCTCATGGTGGTAGATTACGCCTCAAAGTGGGTCGAAGCATTGGCTTCTCCTACTATGACCGAAACGTAGTCACCCGTTTCTTGAAAAGCACATATTCACTAGGTTCGGAGTCCCTCGAGCAATGATTAGTGACAATGGCAGTCACTTTCAAAATTGGCTTTTCAATAAGCTTCTGACCAAATACGGAGTTCGACACAAGTTGGGAACTTCGTATCATCCCTAAACGAGTGGGGAGGTCGAGGTTTCAAATAGAGGGATTAAGTGAATTCTCGAGAAAATAGTGAATTCGAGTAGAAAAGATTGGGCTAATAAGCTCGATGATGAAGTTTGGGTGCATCAGACCGCTTTTAAGACCCCGATTGGGATGTCCCCATACATGTTAGTGTTCGGTAAAGCGTGTCACTTACCCGTGGAGTTGGAACATCGAGCCTATTGGGTGACTCGGTTCTTAAATTTTGACGAGACATCCGTAGGTGAGAAATGTTTGTCACAGTTGGCCGAACTCGATGAGTTTCGATTGCAGTCTTACGAGTGTTCTCGTAAGTATAAAGAGAATACGAAGCTTATCCACGATGCTAAGATTAAAAAGCATGAATTCAAAGAGGGAGACGACGTCTTGTTATACAACACTCGTTTGCACTTCTTCCAGGGTAAGTTGAAGTCTCAGTGGGCGGGGCTGTATAAAGTTTCTAAAGTCTTTCCATCTGGGGCTGTCGAAGTGACTCATGACACCAAGGGGATGTTTTTGACAAACGCCCTCTGGTTGAAAAAGAAGAAGAAAAATCTTACTTCAATGCTAACCTCGTACTCGTGGCTTTGGAAGACCCTCCTCCTTGTCCCGAGGATCGTGTGTCATGTAGATGACTCATGTCATCTAAAAAATAATATTTTGTCTCGTTGCCGACTCCCGAATAATCCAAAAATCTCCTCGCCTAACGCCAACTAATAAGCTTCCGTTGACGTTCGTATAATCCAATTTTCATCTTTCTTTCTATCAAATCATCACGTTGAGCTAACAACGTTAAACAACAGCCCTAGCCCTATGTGGGAGGCAACCCATGTTTAAATTAAGTTTTAGGAGTTTTCGGGGAAGTCTCGTAAGTCAAAATACACCGAAAAGTCGATTTCCGATCACCCTAGCTATTTTTGCTGCTAGGCGTGCGCCTATATTACTCCAGGCGCACGCCTAAGGGGTGTTTTTGGGACAAAGTTTCAGTCCGTGTTTTGAAAATTGATCATTCGATTTTTGCTTTTTAGGTGCGCGCCTAGCATATGCCAGGCGCACGCCTAGCCTCTTTTAAAAAAAAACGGATTTTCTCTTCTTCTTTTCCTCATTCTTCCTCCTTCAACCTATTTCCTCACCCGATGGCATCCCCAAAAATCTTGCCACCCCCTTTCAAATTCGACCATAAATTACCCCAAAAATTTCACCTTTAACACCTCAAACGATCCCTACACTTCGCTTTCTTCATATTCACCGATTTGTTTGGACACCCACTCATTTTTGTGGGGCTTTTTCCGGCGACCTTTCATCAACTCCGGTGAGCACCGATTTTTGGTAACGGTTGCTCCCTTGTCTTCTTTTCATTCACCCCTTTTAGATTAACTTTGTATAATTTAATTATTTTTTCTTTTGTTACTTGTTCCATTTTTATTTTTTTGGGTGTAATTTCATCTTTAATATATATTGTGAATAATTTTGTGTCATTGTTGGTGTTGGGTTGTTTTTGTTGTATAGCATAATGACTGGTGCGAATACAAAAAGGAAGACCTCCTATGTGTCCGGTAGTAGAAAGGGTAGTGGTAGTGGTGGTGGTCGTAAGAGAGGTGGTGGTGGCAGCCACGGTGGGGCTGCACCAACTACTGAGGCTGAGCCTATTGCACTTGTTGAGTTGCCTGAGGAAGAGCCTATGGGAGAACAATGAGCCGATCCCCCTAGGCAGCCACGTAGCCGTGATGAGTTGAACCGTTTAATCGATGATAAGGCCCTAGACTACTTTAACAATAAGTTTAGATCCAAAAACGCGCTCGTAGAGAGAGAGATTCTTAGGGATGATGTGAATGGGACCTTCTGGATTAACATGCAAACACGAGGGTGGGGAATCTTGTTACGGTTAGGCTCGAGCCAATCAATCTGTCCATGGTGAGAGAGTATTATTCTAATGCTAAAGCTGTAGGGGCGGCTGCAAATTATATCCTGTTGAGAGGTCAAAGGCTCAACATTAGCCGTGAAGGAATAGCTCGCCACTTCCGACTTCCGAGTGTCTCATTTGACAAGAGTACGCCCAATTCTTTGCTAGGCTATCCCAACAACAACCCCCGGTTGATGTCCTCGAAATGGTAAGAACAGCCGTCTGTCCCAACTGTGAGTGGATCCCTAGTCGTGTCAATCCTAGACATGCTATTAATACGTCTGAGTGGAATCCTCCCGAGAAGCTAGTTGTCAATTTTGTCACTAACCGTCTCTATACTACTTCTCAATCCACCACGATAAGCTCCGACCTTCTCATGATTGTCTACGCCATCCTTCACAATATCCCGGTTGATGCGGCGAGGATCATTAGGGATAAGCTCTCTCGTATATCAGGAAGCAAACTCCCAATATGATTTTTCCCGGTTTAATCATGGATATGGCCATCGTTTTGAGGTTAGACAACATGCCTAGGGATGTTTTGATTTGTAGGACATTCCCGCCTATTGTCGAGAAGTCCACCCTTACGAGGCACGGAGTGCAACACCCGCCTCAACCCCCCACCCCCCGCCAACCAACTAGGTCGGACCGTTCTATTCAAGAACAAGTTACTTATGCCGCTGTTCGTTAAAAACGTGTTTTAAATTTATATTATCGGAACACCCCAAGTATAAGGTACGTAGTATAAGGTTGCCGAGTCGTCCTAAGGGAATCGTATAGTTATCGGATTGAGGTATAACTCCTAAGTTGGTTATGTCACTAATTACTTAAAACTAAGATTAATCTAACTATAAACTAAACCTAAGAAATAAACTAAAAACTAAAGGAAAGAAAATAAAACAGCAACTAAAAATAAGCAGAAAAAACAGAAAGACAGGAAGGTTGGACGAACGTTCACTATAGTGAACGAGCGTCTGAAATTAGAAAGCAATGGACGAACGTTCAATTAAATGAACGAGCGTCTGGATACGATCAGAAACAGAAAATAGGCAGAAAAGTTGCAGGAACTAGGGTTCTAAAAACTAAACTTAGACTAGGGCAATTAAGAACGATTTTGATTAACAGATAATAAAGAGAAGACAATGGAACAGCCAAGATTCAATCACATAATAATCATACAACCAGTTTATGATCCGAATACAGTTTTATTGGTTTGATCAATCGCGAAACCGACTAAATTCCTTTAGATCAATTTCTAGGGTTTGTTTACTTTTCCAAGAAAAACAAATAACATTCATCACAAGATCAACAATTCGTTCCCAAATTGTAATACCCAACTAACGATATATGATTCCTCAAAACATCATCAATTGTATCGATTGAAAGATAAAGTATTGTTGAACTATATTTCCATAAAAATTCAAACACATAGAGTTCCATTGACATTCCTATCTAATAAAACTCGCAACGATTAAATCGGGATTCAAACGATAAATAAAACAAGCGTATTCAAAATCATAACTAAAGATAAACTAACAAATCATGGTTGTGATGACGTTGATGTGATATCCTCCGGTTGTTCCACTTATATGCGTTTAGCCAACAATCATGTTGGTGATCATTGGATCGGAGGGACTCATCTTCATGAAGGGAAGATGCGGCCGAACTCTCTAGGCGCGGCTTTTTTTATGTGTAGTGCGGCTCTGTAAAAAAAAGTATTCTATTAGGGTTGGGGCTGCTGCTGTATTTATAGGAATAAGAGGCGGTTTGCTGAAAGTCGGCGGCGGACGCCCGTCTTCTTTGGTGGACGCTCGTTCATTTCTTTGGACGGAGATTCAGACGCTCGTTCAGCTTGCGTCTGGAGACTCTGTATGTAAAATATGACTCTGGACGCTTCATGGACGCCGCTTCACTCCCCGGACGCTCGTCCGGATCGGTGGACGCCCGTCCAATATGCGAGGATCGGATTTCTTCATAGTTATCCATTCTTCTTCAAGCCAATTCCATATTTATCTCTTATAATTCGAATTGAGCCTCATTTATCCTCTTTATGCACTCGAAATTAAGCATCTACATAATAGATAAAACATGGAAAACATGTAGTCATCCCCAAATAATAATAATTCAATAAATTTAACACATAAAAGCGCCCAAATTACACTTTTGACACTTCTAAACCCATTATTCAAATTCACGCCTTAAACATATAATTTTCTCTAAAAATTACTAAAATACGAAAGATATTGTTCTCTAATAATGCGATAAAAACCATAAATTTCACCGAGAACAACTCCCCCACACTTGAACTTTTGTTCGTCCCGGACAAAACAATCAAAACTATAGCTCAACTTTCATGCACTCCACATAGATCTCTAACTCACGTAACAAAAGATACAACAACTATAGCCAACAATACCATCACAGAGATAGATTCAGTGTATGTGTGACAAGCCCTTCTCAAATTTAACAAGCCTTTCAAAGGAATATCCTCTCAAAAATTTCAATGACTATCCTAGGTACAGACACTAATAGCTTCACTCAAAGCCTTCCCACGCACTCAGTAGGATAATCCCTACAACATATCATGCGGTTCTACTGGGTATAAGATCCATGATAACAAAGACTTCACTTTATTTTTACTCATCATTTCCAAAATTTTCAAATTTGACGCATATCAGAATGAGCTCTTACCCATCATAGTAGAATAGGATGTTTCGTGATAACACCCTACCTTACTCCAATCATAAGGTAGCTTCTCCTGACTGTCGTGAGCTTTTGGTCATCATAGTGGTATAGGATATACGAGGTATACCCTACCGCACTCAAATCATAAACCAGCTTCCGACAAACGTATTTATTATGATTCACTACTTATTCATTTTTTCAAGACATAAGTTACATCTCACTTATCACATTCAAACTTTATGATATTCACAGCACATGGTCTAACTAAGGTGTCACTATACTGGCCTTCCTAAGATAAATCATCAAAATAATGAAAGGATATAGTTCAAAAATCTTGTTTCAAAATCAATGGCTCTCGTGAACGTGAAAAACGAATACTATCTCCATAAAAGTAAAGACACGCTATAATTATCTCACTAAGTCACATACTATCATCGTTAGAAAACTACAACTAGCAAGCATTGCAGTTTCAATCATATGCTCGAGACTCACAAAAAAATTTAAATTTCGACGAAATTTAAAAATTCACTCATATTTCAAAGATATAGCATAAAAACATACCCAGACACCCCCCCCACACTTAAATCACATTATGTCCGCAGAATGTGCAAAATAAAAGAAAAAAAAAAAGAAAACTTAGCTGGTTTCAACAGTGGTTGTCGGATGAAAGTTAGCAGAGGTCAGGCCGTAGCATGAATGTACCACTGCAACTCGAATTGACAACATTGGATAGAATAGCTCGAACCTGCTCTAAGGTATCTGCAGCACTCGACATACATATAATCTCGGGGTACAAGGGGTATATGAATAAACATAAACGAAACATTCAACAACTCGTAGGAACACAACATCTCACTCAAACAACCAAGGTACTACTCCTACAACTGAAACAGAAATAGCTTACTTAAAGAGAAAAGAAACAAAGCTAGGTTGCCTCCTAGAAGCGCTCTTTTTATGTCATTAGCTTGACATACTCTTCAAAGTCAACCCGGGTCGGGCCACTTTGGCTTAAATGCGGCCACCTCATCATCAGAATCAGAGTGAAGGACCGAGGTTTGACCACAACCTCCACAAGTGAAATGCCCTACCAAGTTTTTTAACTTGGTTCTCCAGACAGCACTGACTTTCGTCTTAGTCTCAACTTCTTCTACATGTGGCACCAGCGCAATGATAGGTGCAGGAATCATGGTAGAAGCTTCTTTAAGGGTAAGAATGTCATCATTCGAAGCAAAGAAATCGGATGGAATCTCATCACAATTCAGCACATCAGGCACGTCAACCAACTTTTGAAAGTATATGACCTCAGGTACTTCATAAGGTTGGCCAAAATACTTTTTCAATCTGTGACCGTTTACTTTAAAAGGTTGACCGCTGTACCCCTTCAAGGAAATCGCTCCTCCCGGATGAACTTCGACAATTTCAAAGGGTCCGGACCATCTGGACTTAAGCTTGCCAGCAAACAGATGTAATCTGGTGTTGTAAAGTAAAGCCATCTCTCCTACCTTGAAATCTCTCGTCCTTTATTTTAGCATCATGGAGCGCTTTCGTTCTTTCCTTGCTCGCTTTGCGTTCTCGTAGGCCCGAGTCCGAATTCATCGAGCTCATGCGCTTGCGGTAATCTTTTCTCGCCACGAGCCGGCTATCGAAGTTCAAGTATTTAATAGCCCGGTAAGCTTTGTGCTCCAGGCTCGGCCGGTAGATGGCACGCCTTGCCGTAAACCATTTGAAAGGGCGACGTACCCATAGGGGTCTTGAACGCGACGATAAGCCCGAGTGCGTCGTCCAATTTCAGACTCCAGTTGGATCTATTCGAATTCACCGTTTTCTCCAAAATCCGCTTTAGACTTCTGTTGCTTACTTCGACTTGGCCACTGGTTTGGGGGTGGTATGGTGTACCAATCTTATGCTTGACACCATATCTTTCAAGAATTTTATCTAGTGGTGCATTACAGAAGTGCGAACCTTCATCACTGATAAGGGCTCTAGGACAACCAAATCTAGTAAAGATATTCTTTTGCAAGAATTTCTTTACAACTTTGTGATCATTGGTTTGGGTGGCTATAGCCTCTACCCACTTGGAAACATAGTCAACGCGAGACTAGGATATATTTATTACCGCACGATGATGGGAAAGGTCCCATGAAATCGATGCCCCACACGTCGAAGACTTCACATTCCAAAATAGGCCTCAAAGGCATCTCCATCCTATTACTGAGCCTCCCTACTCTTTGGCATCTATCACAACCTTTGCAAAAGGCTTCAGCGTCTTTGAACGAGTAGGCCGGTAAAATCCAGGCTTGAAGGATTTTCGCAACGATCTTTGGTGCTCCGTAGTGTCCACCGGCGGGGCCACCGTGACATTGCTCTAAGATATCCGGTTGTTCATGTTCCGGAACACACCTTCTAAGCAACCCGTCTTTGCAGACTTTAAACAAATGTGGATCCTCCCATACGAGATACTTCAAGTCACTGAAAAACTTCTTCTTTTCCTGATACGTCATCTCTTCTAGATGTCCAGTCGCTAAGTAATTGACGTAATCAGCATACCACGGCCTCACATTCTCTAGCCTCATTAATTGCTCAGTTGGAAAGTCAATGCCTATTTCCTTAGTGTTTTCGTCACCCACGTTCACTAAGCGAGATAAGTGATCAGCTACAACATTTTCGCTACCTTTCTTATCCTTAATTTCAAGGTCAAATTCCTGTAGTATCAGAATCCATCTCAGTAACCTTGGTTTGGCGTCTGCTTTTTCCATGAGGTAGCGTAATGCTGCATGATCTGTCCAAACCACAACTCGAGACCCAAGAAGGTAACTTCGAAACTTATCCATAGCAAAAACGACTGCTAGGAATTCTTTCTCTGTAGTAGTGTAGTTACACTGAGCTGGGTTCAAAGTTCGGCTCGCATAGTAGATTGGTCTGAACTTTTTGTCAATTCTTTGCCCTAGAACTGCGCCTATAGCGTAGTTAGAGGCATCGCACATGAGTTCGAAAGGTTTAGTCCAGTCGGGCGCGATCAAAATGGGGGCACTGGTTAACTTATCCTTTAAGCATTTGAAAGCTTCCTTACACGCATCATCAAACACGAACTCTACTTCCTCTTTCAGCAGGTTGGATAGCGGCTTTGCTATAGTCGAAAAATCTTTAATAAAACGCCGATAGAAGCCTACATGTCCCAGGAATCCTCGTACCTCCTTAACTATCTTTGGATATGACATTTTCTCAATGGCCTCTACTTTAGCCCTATCCACCTGAATACCTTCACTGGACAACTTGTGTCCCAAAACAATCCCTTCGTCAACTAGAAAATGGCATTTCTCCCGCTTAAGCACCAAATTTTTCTCAACACATCGCCGGAGTACCATATCTAGATTCCTTAAGATCTCATCAAAGCCGCCGCCATGCATCGAGAAGTCATCCATAAAGACCTCCATGCATTGCTCTACAAGTCCGTCAAAAATGGCTAACATGCACCGTTGAAAAGTCGCGGGTGCATTGCATAGGCCGAATGGCATTCTGCGAAAAGCAAAAAGTACCGGATGGACACGTAAACGTGGTCTTTTCCTGGTCATTAGGATCGATGGCTATCTGGAAGTACCCAGAATATCCATCGAGAAAACAATAATATTTGTGACCACTCAGTCTTTCAATTAGCTGGTCAATGAAGGGTAAGGGGAAATGATCTTTTGCAGTGACTTCGTTCAATCTACGATAATCAATGCCGACCCTATAACCAGTCACAAGGCGTAAAGCAATTTCCTCCCCTTTTTCATTTTTTTCTACGGTAATACCCCCCTTCTTTGGCACAACTTGAGTAGGGCTAACCCACTCACTGTCGGCGATGGCATAAATAATCCCCATATCAAGCCATTTGATGATCTCCTTTTTGACAACCTCCCCGCATATGCGGATTCGGCCTTCTTTGCGGTTGTCGACCTTTTTCGCTCCTTCCTCCGTTCGGATCTTATGCATGCATACATCCGGGCCGATTCCTCCGATATCGCCCACCCGCCATCCGAACGCGAGGATATGTTTCTCCGGCAAGACTTTGATCAATTTTGCCTCTTGCTCGGGCTCGAGTTTAGACGAGATGATTAGGGGCAACTTATCACCGTCTTTAAGAAAGATGTATTTTAGATCTTTGCGGAAGTGGTTTCATCTCTAAGTCAACAGTGGTTGCTCGATGCTAGATTTTAACGGACCACCTTTTTCTATTTGAGTTTGGACCGGTTGACCGAAAAACACCTCATCTTCCCGGGGAGTAATCCCGAAAAGGTATTGAATCACGTCATCAAAAGGAATCTCCCCGTCCACTTCCGTTTCTTCCTTGCGATGTGCAATCACCTTCTTAAGCTCTTCTTCTTCAAGTTCATCGGCAAGTCGCTCCCAATCATCCAACTCCCAATGGGTAGCTTCTCTCCGTAATTCGATTTCATCCCGACTTCCCATTCAAATTTCCTCTTCGGCAAGGTTAAAGTCTGCCTGATTGAGCTCCTTCAGATCACCACTGCTCATCCCCGGAATGTCCCAAATTTTCTGTTCACTTATAGGCTCAGTATGCGCAAGTTGTTGAGACAGCTCTACAGTGACTACGGCTCTTGAACAGTTGTTTTCTTCTTCTTCGTGATTTATGACATCCAGGGCTCCTGTCTCTGCGAGCTCTTCATCAGGGTCAGATTCATCCCCATAAATTGCTTCAATGAATGAAATTCCCGGAATTGGGGATTCTTCAGAACTTTTACCTTGCTCGATGGAAATGGAAGTGTCTCCTATTCTCAAGGTAATTTGGCCGGTGTGGAAGTCAATGGTGGCGGCGAGGTGTCCAAGAAAGGCCGGCCTAGGATCGGGGGCATTTCCTTGTCGATTGGTAGTCCAATATAACCCAGTCGGTTGGAAACACCAATTGTTTAACATGGGTAAGGACATTGTTAACGCAACCGGCTGCTAAACGGCTAGATTTGTCCACCAACTGAAGAGAGACGGGGCGCTCCCTTAGCCTTTTGTCCAACCCGAGACTTTTGCAGATGTTCAAAGGCATCACATTAACAGAGGCACCAGAGTTGCATAAGACATTGTGGAACGTGCGGCCTTCGATCATGCAAGAGATTGAAGGTCGTCCGGGGTCACCACGTTTTATTGCAATGCTCTGAGAAATTGCCGAGCATTCTTCGTTTAACACTTCATCTGCCATTCCTTTCAGCTTCTTCTTACTTCCACAGGCGTCCTTAAGAAACTTGGAGCATTTAGGCATCTCAGTTAACACTTCGGCAAGAGGCATAGTCACCATGGTTTCT
Source organism: Gentiana straminea (assembly GCA_036785695.1). Lineage (NCBI taxonomy): Eukaryota > Viridiplantae > Streptophyta > Magnoliopsida > Gentianales > Gentianaceae > Gentiana > Gentiana straminea. The sequence goes on along the minus strand of JAVUPR010000376.1, from coordinate 2,173,494 downwards.
CTAAGCAGCTTCCTCACTCCATCGTAAGTTTTATCAGAGTTCAAAGTATTCTCATTTTTCTTTGCTGGATAAGGAAGGGTTTTCGGATGATTGATTGGAATTTGATTTTTAATGGCTTCATCCTCCTTATCCTTCCATCTGACAAACTTTTCAGCTTTCTTTTTAGTCAGGGGTTCGGCCATCTGACTACTCTTTTCAACATCCTCATCACTTTCCCCCGAGGAATCATTATCATTCAGCTCTCGCTCACTGGCGCTTTCTTCGGTATTTGTCTGCTGCTTATCCCCTCCTGAACTCATGGCGTCAGGAGGGGCTACTCGTTTCCCGACAGCTTCTCGGGTCCAACTCTCTTTCCGCTTCTAAGTGTAACTGCATTCAACTCCTCCTCTTGTCCATAATTCCACTGCGGTGTGATGGCATTACAGGCACTTACTTCTGCCTTAGGATTTTTATCTGTGTAACTCGGCAGTCTTCCTTGGGGCCTGCTTGCTTGTTGATCAGCCATCTGGCCAATCTGTCTCTCTATCGCCTTTTGACCGGTGGCTAGTGCTTGCACCATATCTACTAGCTCATCGAATTTCTTTTGAGAGATAGAGGTGGGCTGTGGATTTTGTGTTTGAGCCCAATTGCCTTGGGGCCTTTGATTGTTGGAGTTGAAGGACTGGTTGGAATTGGATGCGCTAGGTGGCGTATAATAACTGTTTCGCGGATTTCCAGAAAAGTTACGGTTTGGATTATAGCTTGATTGACCAGAATTTTGATTGAAATTACGTTCATCTCCGTTCTCATTGTGATGCCCGAAAGACAATTTTTGTAATTGTTTTATTTAATAAATGAAATGATATTATTATTCATATTTATTATTCTCCATAATCACCGATTTTTGTGACAATAGTATTTACATATTTATTATTCTACACCGATGTGAAAACCCCGAGTATATCGTTTATGTAATCACTTAACTCAGTGTATGAGATATACATGGGAGGATTGAGTTAGTGAAGATGTACTTAAAATACAATTAGTCCGTAGTAAAGTTAATCGAGAGTATCGGGTCTCCCCTTTAACGTACTATTAATGCGCCCATAACACGATAGGTGTGATCGTCTTATCCGGACTTTCGGTTAAGGGAACCTAATGGGGCATTTATATATGATAGATATATCATATAGAGTGGACCGATTTGATCGAGTTCTCAATATAATTCCGTAATTGAGAAGTCTTATCGAATCATTAGATGATCATATTATGGATATATCTTAATCCCGAGGTGATCACGATCGGCTCGCTTGAATCGGTATGAGGTTTGACTTGACGGTTAAGGATTACACCGAGTCCGTGATCCGAATTACCCCATCTTGGCATTGTACTTGGATTGAGTGAGTAGTCCGTGTTATCACGGATACGGAATCCATTCCTTCCATTTATGGAAGTAGATAGAACGCTTCCACTTATGAGTTAATCCTAGACATTGATCGATCCATGGGATTCATATTACACCGATTAGCTACCGGTGAGTTATTTGAATTATTGATCACTAGGGGGTTAATGGTAAGTAAGGACAAGATGTTCGAAAAGGGTTAACGGTAACTTCCCGATTTAGAATGAACGATCTATGGAGGATTAATCCATATGAAATGATTATATCAGTGGACACTTATTACTTTCTCGTGAGGAGATAAATATAATCTTATAATCGGAGGAGTTCAGTCACGGGATTATGGTGGCATATTCCCGTGATTGATTTATCGAATATGATTATTCTGTTCGTAAGATAATTATTTATTTGATTTATCGGAGCCGCTGATTATTAGTCCATGGTCCCCGACGTGCCTCCTAATATAGCATAGATATTCTCGGACGTCGAATCCTAATAATATTAATTTAGTTCATGTTGGACTTTATTAAAACGATATGTGAATTAATTGTTTAGTGGACTATTAAATTAGTTGGGCTAAATAATTAAATATGTGGAAAAGACATTTTCCATAATCTTGGCCCAAATTATTGTGTAATGGCAAAATTAATATTGACTAGGTCAATAAAAATTGTGGCGCCTCATATGTCTTTTTTTGACAAGGAATTAGTTTTCTTGTGTGTTAAAAAGACATGTGCATAAAATATTTATTGGATAAATATTTATGGTAAATAATAAAGATAAAAATATTCTTGATTTGTTCTAGAATATTTTGAGATTATCTTTTATTTAATAGGATTATTATAATTGATTTTGTATTAATTATAAAATCCTTGGAGGACAAGGATTACTCTCTATATAAAGAGAGTTCTCCCAAGTCCTAAAACACACAATAAATTTCGACTTCTCCTCTTAGAGAAGAAGTGATAATTTCGGCCAAGGGGTTTAAGGGGAAAATCTTGGAGATTTTTCCGGGTAGCATATCGGAGGGGTTCGAGTCGAGAATTCCTTCCACCGGGAATTGCTTGGATCACACGTACGGAAGATCGTGGTGCTCTTCACATCATTGTTCGATCATCCTAATAGCGGTTCTCCAACTTGGATTTTGAGATCCAAGAGGTATGTTCTACAACTTACTTGTAGATGTAGATTTAATGTTTTATTACGTGTATTATATAGATCTAGATCCTTAAATCGCTTCCGTTGCGATGATATTTTCCTAACAGTGGTATCAGTCGCCAAGGGGATCTATATTTATTCGTATAAAATATTAGATCTAAGGAGTGGAATATGCATGTGTAGATTGCATTATTTTCGTTTTTTAATTTTATTATTTTCGAAAATTTTATGATGAATGCTTGCGATTGTTGTGGTTGAAGAGATGGATTGGTGTTGGCATTGTTTACCCGTTAGATCTATTGTACACTCATATGAATGATGAAAATTCGTTCATATGAGTATAGGAAATTATGTAATTTATCTTTATTGCAAGTTTAATTTCCAGCAAATAGATCTAGTTTGTAGCTGTTTAGTATTTTTGCTTTTCCCGTTGATCGAACCGTTGAAACGAAGATCCCTCCGGTCAGAATCAATATTAGAAGAAGATGATCAACTCCACAAATTGTGGCGTCGATCAGGGTCCGTTTCGATATCCGTTTGATGCTGCGAAGAGGCTGCTGTAAAAGAAAAACGCAGGATTCACAGATACACTACCTGTGACTTCCTCGATTTTCTGGGAGAGTTTGGACCGTTGAAACGAAAATCCGACCGTTCAGATTGATCAACTTGGAGTTTTGGAGGTACCATAAAAATTTCAGGTCGATCGGGATTCATCTCGATTCCCGATCTGCCTTAGGAAGTCCTTGATGCGGTGCAGTCAAAGTTAGATTCAGCAGCAAGTTGGGCGGTTAACTGGAGAAAATTGACAAGTCAAAGCTCCGATCCAACCGTCCATATTGGAGTTCGAGAAGTGAAGAAAAGATCTGGAAAGTTTCGTCCCGATCCGAGTTCGTTTGGTTTCCCGATCATCGAAGAGTTCGAACAGCTGCAGTTTTTGTTAGAAAGTAGTAAACCCTAGTTAGGGTTTTGTTTTTGTTTTGTTTTTTTTTATTTTCTAATAGATTAGTTACGGGGGTGCCAACGATCCATCTCGGTGTTTAAATTTTCCGAAATTTTATTTTTTATGTGTTTGATCATAAAATAGACATAAAATCGGAATTGCCATGACATGCATCATATCATAAATCCACTCCATGCATACATGTAGAATTTTAATTTTGGTAATTAAAATAGGCATGTATACAAACTCGCGTAATTAGTTGAAATTTAATTAATACGTGGTAATTAATTAATTTAGTAACTAATTAAAGATCCGAGGACGGGTTATGAAATCGTTAGCCTTTCGGTGTGTGTTCTCGGTGAACCGCCTTAAAGCTGAAACGAGATCACGTTTTCAATTCGTAGTGTCTACGAGATTGAATGATGGTAAAAGAACAATAAATCTTCGATAAAAACGGTTCGCCTTTAGGTTGGGTGGTCAACTGAGCTTCGCTCAAACGACTTAACCCTCCTAGTGTGATGTATGCACGGGGGTCCGGCAAGACTAAGCCAAACCGAGAGCGGAGGGGTGATTCCTTCTAATCTCAATAGGGCTCTCTTGACCCGATTTCGTCCGACTGTCACATATGTTCCAACGAATAGGACGGGTAGGCTTGCCTACGTCACCGACACCATTCGGAATCCTTGATTTTATGTGCTTTTATGTTAACATCAAAAAGACGTGGTTAGTTAACCCACCACCACTTCCAAAATATTGAGTGGGAGCGGGGGGCGACAGGCCAACCCCACGGCCTCTACTATAGATGCAAGTAAGTGAGAGAAGGGTGACGCCTCGCGGCGCTTTGATTTCGTCCCCCTACGGATGGTGTTCACCCCTATCAACATTCATGGCTTGGTCTCCGAAAGGATAGGATTTACGGGTACTCGTCGGGTCACCGACCTATCCTACGACGGCACACTCGGGGCGTACCTAAGAGATCTGATATAGTAGGTCACACTCATCAAGGGTATTTTTGGTAATACCTAGGCTAAAAAAGGAAGGTAGTCAATGAATAAAGGGATGTTCGATTCTCGTGGGATGTCTGATTCTCACAAGTTATTCATTGATTTAACCGTTGATCTCTTTGACCTACCCTACGGCGGCACTGAGATGCAAGGTTAAAACCTTGGAATGGTAGAGTAGACTTACTTTTAGTTTACAATTCCTAAAATACAATAATATAGTAGTGTTAAACTTGAATTAATATATGTCATTTTATTTACAAGATCATATCCCTTACTAAATTGCTTAAAAATTTATAATTGACTAGTATTGACTTCGTTAAAAAGTGGAAAGTAACTAGGACGTTGAACTAGTTAATTGATAATGCAATTATTTTTCGAAAGAGATATTTTCTCTTAAGCCTTTTAAAACCAAAGTGACATATGAGTATGTCACTAGTGTCATTCGTGTTAAACGGGAGACAAACTTAGTTTGATCAAAGGTGATTTCGGACTTTGAAATTCTTCTAGTGAATTTTTAAGTGTGTAGTGATTACACGAGTAATTTTCTAATTGAAAAATCAGAAAATCATGAAGTGTCGCTAGTTGGACGATATTTGGAATCGATGAACTAGTGGGAGCTTTATGATTTGTTGTTTTTTCTAGAACATTAGAAAAGTGTAACTAAGTACATACGTAACCATTCTAATTGAAAAATCGGAAAATCATGAAATGTCGCTAGTTAGACGATATTTGGAATCGATGAACTAGTGGGAGTTTTATGATTTGTAGTTTTTTCTGGTATATTAGAAAATCCGAGAAGTCCTGACAAGTAACACTCGAAATAGACATCCCACGGTTCAAGAGTAGTGTCTACTCACACGAACTGCTAGTTCAAGACTGTTTCCATTTACGGAAAGTCAAGAATGGGAGAGTATGTCTAAAAGTATTAGTCATCTAAAACTGAGTTGATTTTAAGGCTAAAACCGAAAATTAATAAACTGAAAGTCATAGGATAAGGATAGTGATTTCGGATCACCAACCTATGAATCCTTGGTGATTTTCTCTTAGGCTATGTTCTTTGGAAGAACGAGATAGTAGTGCATTGACGATTAATAGACAACGGGCAGTAATTTTAGCAAAATAGTGGGAGTGATATGAGGAAATGAATCTCGGATTCAATCCTTGGATATCGCAGAAGATTTATCTTTTATGTTTAAGATTCGTTGGAACGAAAGGATTTACCTTCTATTCGATAATTTGTTTGTCGTATAGAAAGTGAATATACCATTTGTAGTATGAATCCAAGACTCGGACTTTTGTTTGATAAAGTCAAAACCACTTACAACTGCTGAAAACATATCTTAAGAACTATTAAAAGCAATTGGTTTCTATATTTAGATAAACGCTTCTTCATATTCCATAGTTAGTGCATAGTCCCTAAACGACAAGACTCGAAGAGGCGGCTCGGGGTGATTCCTTTCTCCCGATCCGGTTATATTGTCTCAAAGGTTCAATGACTAAGTTTCCTTTCAATCGGGAAAGGATAATGGTTATAAAGAAGTAACATAGCTTGTTCATGACGACCTTCGGGGTCCGATGAAAGATACAAGCTAGTAGGAGCTTCCGAGTAGTGACTTCTTGTCGATAACTATTCAAACACTCCGGTAAGTTTATCCAAAATATTTTAAGGTGTCTCGGATTCGTCGTAGATGGAGTATTCTATACTCGAAAATGGGCCATCACATAGTCCTAGAGACCGATGTTCGGCCTGCCTCATAGTGAAATGCTTTCACTAAGGAAGAAACCATTGAATTGCCTTACATAGTTGTAGATGTGCTACAATACACTGCTTAACTCAATAAAGATATTGGAAGTGAAATAACGGTTTACATTGAAATGTAGAACCGAGAAGTCTACCTAGAATGTGCTTTGGAATTAACGAATAATGAGTGGATTCGGTTCACCCAAATTCCGTCAACATAAGCATTTAGCACATGATGCTTGATGGTAGGACTGGGAATTTCACGTACACGTTCGGTCAGTGACCAAATCGTGATATATCTTGAAGAATTGAGAGAAAGGTTCGTTATCAGATTCTTGACATCTGGAAGGGACAACTATGCTGTTGCATCCTTTCTGATAGAGTCTATGAACAACAAACCTTGAACCTTAGAGTACGGATACTCAAGGTAGTTACTTACGATTAGATCAAACCACATCCAACTTTGGTTGTTGGTGATAACACTAAATACTGCTAAACTAGATCAGAATTTCGATCCACCAAGAAAATAGTGGGAGTATGGTTTATCCATTACCCATTACGGTTTCTGCGGACTTTGTAGTCTGAGGATCGATTGATGACCTATGGCTCTTTTGTGAGCAGTATAGGATTCTGATAATAGAGGTTGGTTTACAAGCCATAACCCTGTGAATGGAGTTTGGTACTCCAGAGCTGTTCATACTCTTGTAGAACCACCTGAGTGTCTCAGGCCCAGTGGGAGTAATTGGATCTACACGGAAAATAGTAGAATGAATTCGGTAATTCATGATTTCGTTCAAAAGCAGAAAATAGGGGTGATTCCCTGAGACTTTCTTGCCAAACAAACGGAATCTGGATTCATTCGGAACGAAGGGTATTGCCTTATGAACTTATGACAGGATGACTGTCAAGGCTTATGTCCTTTGTGGATAAAAAGCAAACCTCTTGGTCATTGGAAGTCATATATTTCTATAATATATGGATTTGACCAGAATATTGATAAGTCTTGTGTAGACTGGATATCAATTTTAGTACAGTAGTGAATATATACATTAGTGTTTGTGAAGGATAACGCTGCACCAGTTGGACTCAACATGGGTGTGTTATCTGAAGTCAGAATCTGACAATGCCACAATTCTCTGCAACAGAGATTTGGACAACATTCTCGAAGAGTTTGACTCGGTCGAATTCATTAGAATCGGTCATTGGTTTCCCATCCATCTTATTGGTTAAGATGATGCATCTGTGTATGCAACATTCAACGAGGAAGTTCTACCCTATGCCTCAGGAATGACTCTCTAAATCTTCGGATAAAGAGAAATGGGATGGATTCTCTTTGTGACAAGAGATGGTCAGGTTATTGAACGTCAATTTTGATCGAATCTTAGATTCGGCAGTTAACGAAGCAAGTTTAGTATGTCCTTTAGTATCTTGAGAGAACGAGGAATAATATGCGAGGCATATTCAAATGTGAACTTGGATATGTGAGAATACACCGGTTCGACTTTGTGTCGGATTAAGGATGATCGTTAAGTCGATCTCGGTCTCGGTGTTTACTCTTGTGTTGAAGCTATTGCCCGGAGGAATCCAAACGCCAACTCGACTTTAACTAGTTGGGTGATTAGCGGCTTCGTAGTAGCTAGAGGGCGATATAGCTTAAGGATTTCCTTTCCATATCTGGGAGTCATTCTAGATTTGGAAAGCAGATACCACATCATTGTGCAAACAATGAAGGGGTAGCTTATAAGGATTTCCGAAATCATTGGAGTTCAAGAGCATATTGGGTAGGTACCACATGATCAGATGGACCGGCGACGTTTCGATTCTACGGATCGCCTCGAGCCGACAACCTGACTGATCATTAAGACCCATGACATTCAGATATAGGTGCTCCCCGAGTCACTGACCTATCCTACGACGGCATACTCGGAGTGTACTTTGGAATACGAAATGGTTATGATAAGTTTTGTGGGTACTAAAATACGGGATGAGTCTCCATTGCTTTAGAGCAAGTGGGAGATGTAGTTTTTCGTAGTTTTAAATAATAGGGTGTGCTCTAAAACAATTAATCACAAGCTTTCGTGCAAGTGGGAGATTGTTAGGTGTGATGCCCGAAAGACAATTTTTGTAATTGTTTTATTTAATAAATGAAATGATATTATTATTCATATTTATTATTCTCATAATCACCGATGTGACAATAGTATTTACACTACAGAAAACCCTGAGTATATCGTTTATGTAATCACTTAACTCAGTGTATGAGATATACATGGGAGGATTGAGTTAGTGAAGATGTACTTAAAATACAATTAGTCCGTAGTAAAGTTAATCGAGAGTATCGGGTCTCCCCTTTAACGTACTATTAATGCGCCCATAACACGATAGGTGTGATCGTCTTATCCGGACTTTCGGTTAAGGGAACCTAATGGGGCATTTATATATGATAGATATATCATATAGGGCTGGACCGATTTGATCTGAGTTCTCAATATAATTCCGTAATTGAGAAGTCTTATCGAATCATTAGATGATCATATTATGGATATATCTTAATCCTGAGGTGATCACAGTCGACTGCTTGAATCAGTATGAGGTTTGACTTGACGGTTAAGGATTACACTGAGTCTGTGATCTGAATTACCCCATCTTGGCATTGTACTGGATTGAGTGAGTAGTCTGTGTTATCACAGATACGGAATCCATTCCTTCCATTTATGGAAGTAGATAGACAGTTCCCTTATGAGTTAATCCTAGACATTGATCGATCCATGGGATTCATATTACACTGATTAGCTACCAGTGAGTTATTTGAATTATTGATCACTAGGGGGTTAATGGTAAGTAAGGACAAGATGTTCTGAAAAGGGTTAACGGTAACTTCCCGATTTAGAATGAACAGTCTATGGAGGATTAATCCATATGAAATGATTATATCAGTGGACACTTATTACTTTCTCGTGAGGAGATAAATATAATCTTATAATCGGAGGAGTTCAGTCACGGGATTATGGTGGCATATTCCCGTGATTGATTTATCGAATATGATTATTCTGTTCGTAAGATAATTATTTATTTGATTTATCGGAGCCGCTGATTATTAGTCCATGGTCCCCGACGTGCCTCCTAATATAGCATAGATATTCTCGGACGTCGAATCCTAATAATATTAATTTAGTTCATGTTGGACTTTATTAAAACGATATGTGAATTAATTGTTTAGTGGACTATTAAATTAGTTGGGCTAAATAATTAAATATGTGGAAAAGACATTTTCCATAATCTTGGCCCAAATTATTGTGTAATGGCAAAATTAATATTGACTAGGTCAATAAAAATTGTGGCGCCTCATATGTCTTTTTTTGACAAGGAATTAGTTTTCTTGTGTGTTAAAAAGACATGTGCATAAAATATTTATTGGATAAATATTTATGGTAAATAATAAAGATAAAAATATTCTTGATTTGTTCTAGAATATTTTGAGATTATCTTTTATTTAATAGGATTATTATAATTGATTTTGTATTAATTATAAAATCCTTGGAGGACAAGGATTACTCTCCTATATAAAGAGAGTTCTCCCAAGTCTAAAACACACAATAAATTTCGACTTCTCCTCTTAGAGAGAAGAAGTGATAATTTCGGCCAAGGGGTTTAAGGGGAAAATCTTGAGATTTTTCCGGGTAGCATATTGGAGGGGTTCGAAAATTCTTCCACCGGTGAATTGCTTGGATTTTTCCGGGTAGTTCGATATCGGAGGGGTTCGAGAGATCGAAGAGGTATTCCTTCCACTTGGGTAGATTTAATGTTTTATTACTTGGATCACACGTACGCTTCCGTTGCGAGATCGTGGTGCTCTTCACATCATTCCTTCGATCATCCTATAATCTCTATTGGGCGAGTTCTCCAACTTGGATTTTGAGATCCAAGAGGTATGATCTACAACTTCAACCTTTCCCAGATGTAGATTTAATGTTTTATTACGTGTATTATATAGATCTAGATCCTTAAATCGCTTCCGTTGCGATGATTTGAACCATTTTTGCCACCTAAAGCAATATCCGGAGGTCGAATAGGTCTATGCCCCTCCGGAAGTCTTGGTTAAGATAAGGGGCATAGGGGTCTTGATTTAGCCGGGCTTGATGGAGTTGTTGCAATTGGTTTTGTAGCCCGGCTTGTCGATTCTCGTTGTTGTTGTAACAACCGTATTTGTTGAAGGAGTCGATTCAAATGAGCTTGAGGGTCCGGAATTTGATTTGGGAGGGCCGGATTAGGAGGAACTAGATTCGGATTTTGAACTTGGTCGGCCATGATGTCTAGATCGGGAAAAAGCCTTCTTCTTAGGATGGACCGTTCCGGTTCCGGATCAAAGAGGAGAGGTCCCTTCTTGCTTCGGTTTGCATAAACCAGGGAGGACAACCAGAGAGGTCAACACCGACTAAAAGTCGGGTTGACGAAAGAGTTAACCTTGGAATACAAGCTAAGAGAAGAAAGGAGAAGAACAAGAAAGATAGACGGACGGGCGTTCGGAATCGTGAACGAGCGTTTGTCTAGGAAGTTCCCGGACGGGCGTCTGGTTCAATAGACGCTCGTCTGGTGTACTAAAAGCAGTTCAGAGGCGTATTTACTAAACAAACGAGCGTTTGGAGAGGCCAGACGCTCGTTCGATCGCTTAAACAGATAAAAAGGGAATTTTTCTCAGAATGAACGGGCGTCTGTATGATTGGACGTTCGTTCAAAAGCTGAAAAATGAGGATCAGAGCAGAAAAACAACAGGAAACAGAAGATAAACAAACTGAGACTAAGGAAAACAAAACTAATCTAAAACCTAAGAAAGTTACTAACTAGAGAAACTATACCTACGAAGAATCTGACAACCGTTACCGATTCCCCGGCAACGGCGCCAAAAACTTGTTCGTTAAAAACGTGTTTTAAATTTATATTATCGGAACACCCCAAGTATAAGGTACGTAGTATAAGGTGTTGCCGAGTCGTCCTAAGGGAATCGTATAGTTATCGATTGAGGTATAACTCCTAAGTTGGTTATGTCACTAATTACTTAAAACTAAGATTAATCTAACTATAAACTAAACCTAAGAAATAAACTAAAAACTAAAGGAAAGAAAATAAAACGAAGAACTAAAAATAAGCGAGAAAAAAACGAGAAAGACAGGAAGGTTGGACGAACGTTCACTATAGTGAACGAGCGTCTGAAATTAGAAAGCAATGGACGAACGTTCAATTAAATGAACGAGCGTCTGGATACGATCAGAAACAGAAAATAGGCAGAAAAGTTGCAGGAACTAGGGTTCTAAAAACTAAACTTAAACTAGGGCAATTAAGAACGATTTTGATTAACAGATAATAAAGAGAAGACAATGGAACAGCCAAGATTCAATCACATAATAATCATACAACCAGTTTATGATCCGAATACAGTTTTATTGGTATGATCAATCGCGAAACCGACTAAATTCCTTTTGATCAATTTCTAGGGTTTGTTTACTTTTCCAAGAAAAACAAATAACATTCATCACAAGATCAACAATTCGTTCCCAAATTGTAATACCCAACTAACGATATATGATTCCTCAAAACATCATCAATTGTATCGATTGAAAGATAAAGTATTGTTGAACTATATTTCCATAAAAATTCAAACACATAGAGTTCCATTGACATTCCTATCTAATAAAACTCGCAACGATTAAATCGGATTCAAACGATAAATAAAACGGCGTATTCAAAATCATAACTAAAGATAAACTAACAAATCATGGTTGTGATGACGTTGATGTGATATCCGGTTGTTCCACTCGCTATGCGTTTAGCCAACAATCATGTTGGTGATCATTGGATCGGAGGGACTCATCTTCATGAAGGGAAGATGCGGCTGAACTCTCTAGGGCGCAGCTTTTTTTATGTGTAGTGCGGCTCTGTAAAAAAAAAGTATATATTAGGGTTGGGGCTGCTGCTGTATTTATAGGAATAAGAGGCGGTTTGCTGAAAGTCGGCGGCGGACGCCCGTCTTCTTTGGTGGACGCTCGTTCATTTTGCGTCTGGAGACTCTGTATGTAAAATATGACTCTGGACGCTTCATGGACGCCAGTTCACTCCTGGACGCTCGTCTGGATCAGTGGACGCCCGTCCAATATGCTGAGGATCGGATTTCTTCATAGTTATCCATTCTTCTTCAAGCCAATTCCATATTTATCTCTTATAATTCGAATTGAGCCTCATTTATCCTCTTTATGCACTCGAAATTAAGCATCTACATAATAGATAAAACATGGAAAACATGTAGTCATCCCCAAATAATAATAATTCAATAAATTTAACACATAAAAGCGCCCAAATTACACTTTTGACACTTCTAAACCCATTATTCAAATTCACGCCTTAAACATATAATTTTCTCTAAAAATTACTAAAATACGAAAGATATTGTTCTCTAATAATGCGATAAAAACCATAAATTTCACCGAGAACAGCCGCCCTCGGAGCTCAGCGAGATTGGTTCAATGAAAACCGCCTAGGAATGTTGTCATTACGAACCATTAGTGATGAGGTTGCCAAACGTCATGACATAACTACCTCGCACCTCCCAAATGTTTCCTAGAGACCTTACCAATACCCTCCTTTTGTCCAAGATTTTGTCCCGGCCTTTTCACATCAGAGCTTTGGGGACATTGGCCAACCTTTTGAGGGTGGGGGACCTAACCAAAGGGGTGAGTCGAGTGGTGCTGCATTTGGGGATGTTGGTGGGTCGAGTGGCGGTGGTTTTGGAGGTGGTGTTGGAGGTGCTAGTGCGAGTGGGGGTTGGTTTTGATGATTTCTGTTTGGTGGCAACACTTGGGACAGATTTAGAGATGGTTCCCGATGATTATATTTATGACGTAATCAGCACTCAGCAGGGGCAGGGGACAGAGAGACGTGATTCCGAGACAGATGATGAGTAAGTTGAAGACAAGAAGACCGGCTTTTTCTAGCACTTATTTTGAGACTTTCAGATTATTTTGCAACTTTTTATGATGCTAGGATGAGTTCGTTTTGGAGAACACACTTTGTGAATTTTGCACTTTTTCTTGACTATTTTGGATATTGTTTTGTAAGCCCGAAGGGCAAAGACTTGTTTCTTTTCTGTTTGTTTTTGTTCACTTTTTAATTTCTTCACATAAGTATATACTTTTGTCCACTTTTGGTAGGCCGTATTTGGCCCTATTTTGACTTGGTTTAGGCCACGTTTTTGGCCCTTTTTAATATATTTAGAAATTTTTTCTTCTTACATGATGTGTACTATTTTTGCTTTGTACACGATGTATGGTAATTTTTTGAGTGATGCTCCATGCACGTTTTTGACAGTTTGTAGCATCCCCGGTCATGTGTATATATCCCATCCCTGTCTACCTGTGTTTGGTAGAATGTGTTGTTAATAGTACAGGTACCCTGGACGTCCATTTTGCGGATGCTACATGCCGAAATCCGTCTTTTTCCGGGTCTAAGCTAAGCCTTTAATCCCTCGTTTTTATTTATTTAAACACCGAGGACGGTGTTCATTTTTAAGTAGGGGGTGGAGGCTAGTTAGCCCAATTTTACGGTTTTATTTCTTTCGAGTCGTGACTTAGTGTTTGTCGCCTTTTTGTGAAATTTTGGGTGAATTTTTTTTCAAATTTTTATAGTTTTGACGTTGTCTATTGTATCACGAGTTTCCATATCCCATAGTAAGGCATGTGTAGCTACTCGAATACATTTACCTTGTAGTGTCTATCGTGTGTTGAAAATTGAAACAACCTCACGTAATAAGCTCCGACGTCATTGTATACTCGACTAGTGAAAGTTTATAGTTGTCGTATGACCCGGTTACCTAGAACTCATATTAGTAACTTCGAGGCAAAATAGAAATGTCATCGTGGTTAGGTACGGGATGACGGTTTTGGCATTTATTTTGACCCGATCAGAGCCAAAAGCCATCCTTTTATGTATATCCACAGCTACCCCTCTCGGCCTTTTGTAGGGTGGCCATACCGCCACCCGAACTAGCCTTTCATGTTACTAACCCATAATTAGCAATACCCTGAGCTTTATTTCGGTCTACGTACCCTTGATCACCTTGCATTTGAGCTTTTAGTTCCGCACATTTCTTATACAATGTTACGAGGTATCATTGAGACATGGATTATGATGTGGTGTCGTAGGTAACGAGTTGTGTGTAGAGAGGAGTGTAACAATGTGTCGATTGTGACTATCGATCAAAATTTTGATGTATATTAACTACTCTTGTTTTTGTATCTGGGTTTAAAAAAAATAGTGTAAGTAATTATCATTTGTTATAGGTCCAAAAATGGACTATGGTACTATAGTTTTGTGAAGTAGAAGGAACGAAAGAAAAAGTTGAAGTTAGGGTTTGAATTTCAAAAATGTAAATAGTCGGAAAGATTCGAGATGAAGTGATAGCCGAGTTTTGTGTATATATCTCGGTTAAGGCTCTTTTGCACCTTCTTTTTCTGTTTTATCGTAAATACCCTTTCGTAACACGAACCTTAGCTTAACGATATAACCCTTCAAGTCCTGCTCGACCATACTACACGATGTTAGACCTCGATTAGTGGAGATGTTTACGACATATAAGCCTATGGTGTAACCCTGGTACGTACGCGTCTATAAACCGAACCGGTCATTAGTAATAAATGTCGAATGAGCTATTTTCACACACACACCTTCATTATTCGACACAAGGTAGAACCAACATTTTATGTATTCTTGTTTTTACTTTTGCATTGTCTATTTGATACGGGAGGTTCATCATACAGTGACAATGTTGACTTTATTTCTGTTTGCAACGCTCGGTTTTGCTCGGGGGCGGGCAAACGCTAAGTATGGGGTAGTTGATGGGAGTCAACTTGACTCTGCTTTCCTACTGATTTTGTGCCCCGTGACGACTCGGTTTGTACAATTCCGGGAGTATTTGGCTAAGTTTTGGTGCCTTTTACAACGTTCTGCTAATTAGACTCGGATATGTTATCCGGGAATCTCGGCCTTTTTCGGTGTTTTGGATTCATTCTCGGTCACCCTAGTGTCCCGTAGGAGTTATGTTTGATATGTGTTTTGATGTTTTTCAGGAACTAGGTGCCCGAGAATGCCTGGGAAACGTGATACGGAGCTTTGGGATGCTTGGAAGCTCACCTTGGGGAAAAAACATGCTAGGCGCACGCCTAAGGCCATGAAATGAGCCAAAGTTTCAGTCCAAGTTGTCCAGCAGTTAGGCGCACGCCTAAGAAAAGCTAGGCACATGCCTAGCATCTGTCCTGCACCTGGAGATATTTTAAAGACCTTCTAGGCGTGCGCCTGACGTTTCCCAGGCACACGCCTAGCTGTTAAATCTGCCTAACACTATAAAAGCTCAGTTTTTGAGTGGAGGATATATATACTACTTTCTACAATTTTTCTGGCGACTTTCTTTACCAAAAACATAATAGAATAGATTTTTAAGCTTTCTTAGTATAATCTTTGTCACAAACACTTAGATCATCTTGGATTTCATAGTTATAAAATTAGTTTTCGTGTTTTCAGATTTCTACCGGTTTTCAGTTCTGGGTAGGTATTTCTAATCTCTATTTTTGTTTGTTCATAGCCTATGATAACATCTTGTGTTTTGATAGTTAATATGATTAGCTAATCGTTTCATAGCCGAGTTATGAAATAATCATCGAAACTGGATCCTAGGTTGTTCAATGGGTATTCTTGATGTTTGATTTGTCCATTCTTGATGTGTTTGTAGTACTAGAGCTTATGCCCAATGATGTTTGTTGAACTCACCACTCGATAATCGTATTACACATGTATTCTTTATAGATGTATTTTGCGAGAGGATACGGGAAAAGGGGTTCTAGGATCACTCTGTAAAACCGACTGAGTTGTTCAAATTCGGTTTTGTGTGTGAGGTTTATATCGACTTGTCGAGCGTTTCATTGACCATAGAGACTGTGTTAGGTCAGTTAAATCCGGTCAGCAGACTGTTGAACCTAACATAGGAGGGTAGATTATTGAAATAATGTCTATTCTCGGAAATAGGAAACGACACCCTATGAATGACATCGAGACGTTTAGGTGAATCAAGGATACCTCCGGACTTAGCTAGGGTTTGGTAAGTTGTTGACTAAATGCGGGAAACATTGACTTTTGGAGAGACAAGTGGACGACGGCAAATTTGGGAGAACCACCGAAAGGCCGGTTTTGGAAGGTTAATGAGTTTTGGGTGAATGGCCAATGGAATACCCACCTTCTTCATTCTTATCTACCTAGTCACATCGTGGAAGAGATCTGTCTTATCCCTTTCATACGTGAGAAGGATGATGAGCTAATGGGCGGGCGTATACTACTCGGTCCACGTGGAACATGGTTCGCACTACTCATCCCCCCAATGTTATTTATAAGATAATTTGGAACAGCCTCATACCTCTAAAGATTTCTTTCTTTTGCTGGAGGTTACTGCATAACATTCTCCCCACTGATCCGAACATCCAGCGACGTGGTATAACTCTAGTCTCAAAATGCTTTGCGTGCCAACATGGGGAGGACCTGTGACACACGTTTATTGATTGTCATTTTGCCAGCTCTATTTGGAATTACTTTATGAATCATTTCGGGTTGCGGTTTACTCCTACTTTAGGGATTTTGCCTATGCTCCACTTCTGGTAGAACTCGGCTAATAGTATTTACAGCCTTCGGCTTATTGTCCCGGTTATTGTTTGTTGGGGCATTTGGGCTGAGAGGAACAAGTGCCGGCATGACGAGGTTCAACCCTCTATACAGCGCACCATCATACAAATTGAGCGGGCTATTAGACAACTTGCCTTTCGGAAGAAACTGGAAGCCAAAGTCTTGGGAGCTGATGGGGAACTCCCTTCTTCCAACCCTTTAGGGTCAAACCAAACCCGAAGAGGAAAGTGATTTTTTGAGATGGGTCCTTCCACCTTTTGGTAATGTTAAATTGAATGTGGATGGGAGTGTCAGGAATGGCATTGCTTATGGTGGTGGTATCCTCGAGGATTCTGATGGCGGGTTTATTATGGCTTTTCATGTATGTTTTGGGCAGGGGACGGTGGTGGATGCGGAGATTAAAGTGCTGTTGTTTGGTCTTCGCCTGCACACTCAGGTGCAGAAGATGGATATCGAATCTGATTCTCTTTATGTCTATCGTATGATCTCTGGAGCTAGTGGTGGTGGATGGCCCCTGTGTCTCTCCGTCACTCAGATATGTGCTATCCTTCAATCACTCCACTACACTATTTCACATGTCTATAGGGAATGCAACAGGGTCGCTGATGCCCTCGCGGCATTGGAAGGGGATGATCAGATTTTTATTCAGCAAAGAGAAGTCCCATCGCATATTCGGAATCTAATTCATGATGATTTATATGGCCTAGCTCATATCCGTTGTATCACTGATAACCCGGGAAGCACTCTTCACTTGTGAAGGGTGCAATCCAGGTCGTATTGCTTATCTCACTGACTTTACCATTTTCATCCAGTTGTATCCATATACTGTGTATTCTTGTTGGAAATAAAATTTATGTTTTGATGATGATTCATCACTTATTTATTAATTAATCTTTAACCCCATTGATGAAGTGTCATAACTAGCTGTTGTAGTGCAAGCAAAAAGAAGTCTAGATACCAATGTATAGGTTTCATTAGAGTCTGATAATTGTATAAGTTAAATCAGACAAGCACTGTAATAGTTCTAGATTGGAACTGAGAAATGAAGAAACTGAGACTTACTCTAACTGAGATTCTACAAGAAACTGACTCATAGCACACCTACATAAAACTGAAGAAGGTAAGTTCGCTGAGAGTTACAGACTCAGTTGGCTTATCAAGAAGATTGAAGAACTGAGGGTCACAGACTCAGTTATTGAAGATTGAAGAACTGAGGGTCACAGACTCAGTTATTGAAGAACGAAGAACTGAGGGTTCAAACTCAGTTATGAAGATTACAAGTCGAGACTGTAAAGTTGGACTTCAGGCAAGATTGTGGTGACCTAAACTGACTTTATGGATCTTGTATGAAGACCTAAGAATCATAAGGACAATGAATTCTTAGTTGATAATGAGTCATGGTGTACTCTGATTAAGTCAATAATGATCAGATGAAAACTGGAGTACTGATACTTGAAGAAGAGTAAAATTTCAGTTAATGCTCCAAGTCAGTTAGAAAACTGACAAGTGAAAACTCAGAATAAAACTGATAAGGAAACTCAGTTTTACAAGTCAGTCATCCAACAACTGAAAGTACAGTGGAACGTTGAAAAGGAAACAATTTCATTGGATGAGTTACTGACAGGATTACACCACCTGGAACCTATATAATTCTTGTCTATTTACTTTATGCATTCATTTATTTCTTATTAGATACACTTACTTGGTTTTCATACTTAAGGCTATTACTTTATCCGCTGCCAGTTAACGAGACTAAATATAAGTCAGTAATAACTTATATTCAGTTGAGCTAACTGAACTCCACACAAGTTAAGGGACAGGAACATAACTGAACTGGAAGTCAGTTTGAGTTTCAGAGAAACTCAGTTCCTGGGGATTCTACAACTAAAGATTAGTTTTTGGTGACAAGTTTATTCACCCCCCCCCCCCCCCTTCTAAACTTGTGTTAGCCTTTCCAAGGGACCAACAATTGGTATCAGAGCAGATCTTTCTTTTTGGAGGAGATCCAAGATACAATTCTAACTAATTGTTGAAAACCCATTTCTCTGTATCTATCTTAAAAAGTATTTTTTTTAATGGACACATCCAAAATCAGAAATTGGCTAAACAATCCCCTGACTGACTATTTGCAAAATGTTGTCTATGACTTTCAGGATCAAGTACTTGAAAGATTCAGCACTACAAGCTCACACACGAATCCGGAACCTCACTTCAGTTATGATGAAGACATTGATTTAAATGGAGACAAAGATGAATCAAAAGGATTCCCATCCTTAAGTGATCTTTCAGAGGAAGCAGAAAGAGAATTACTACGGGTAGCTGATTCTATAGAAGAAATGGTAACTAAAGATCCATCCAGCGCAAAAGTCGCAGATAATGATCTACCTACAAGCCATGGAGGAGAAAGTGATGAAGAAATCATACTGCTAGGAGCTACACTTGCAAATGCTATTGATAAAGGAAAACAGGCTTTAATCAGTGATGATTTCTCTACAGAAGACTTATCTATCAAACATCGGGAGGTAAGTACATCTACATCCAAATCTCACACTGTCCCAAACAATCAAAGGAATGACGGTTTCAATAAATCCTTGGACATACTCATAAAGGAGTTAGAGACAACTCAAGAGAATTATGAGAATGTCAAAAAGGAGAAAAAGTTATTGAAAACTAAGATCTCGAGATTGAATGCTGAAATCAATCTAATCATGACTAATAATGGAACCAAGGTAATTCGACCAACTAATGAACCAACAAAAGTTATGAACAACAATAAGTCATCAGTTGATCCGATTCCCAAAGTTCAATTCAAACCAGGGAAACCATTTAGAGATAGATCTGGTTTAGGGTTTGATAATCAGTACAATTCTAAGTTTAGACCAGGATCAGTTGCAATAAAATTTGTGATCGCTCAACGATCAAAAACTCGAAAACGATGAAATTATTAGAACTCGATAGATACTCAAGACACCAATCACACAAGTCGATAAAACCGAAAAATCGCTTGGCAAAATTAATCAAGTCAACGATTTTACGAAAAAACTCGAAGGTCAGAAATAGAAAACCGATTCAAAATCGCAAGAAAAATCTTCAAGTCATATCCACTCAAGAATGAAGATCATAATAGACTTAGAGGGAAAGGAAGATTATTTCCAACCGATGAAGATTGGAATAGACCATCACCTCGCTTTCACAAACAGAACAAACTTAAAACTGTTATGACAAAACAAGAAAAGTTTGTGAAAACTGACTTCACTCAGTCAACATGTCAAGAGAGGTATAAAATTAAAAATAAAACTGCGTCGTCAAGAACTAATCAGTTAGGACCCAAAAAGATATGGGTACCAAAGAATTTTCACTCTGTTTTGCAGGAGAAAACACCACCAGCTGAGAACTGGGAATATAATTCACAAAACTGAGTTGTTTCCACAACTGAGTTTTTGAATTCAGCATAAGGACAAAACTAAGCATATACATCTGTTGATACGCCGTACCTTCTTTACTCACTTTTATCCAGCTACGGTTATCAAGAAAAAACGTGGTCCTTTTTCAATCCTAACCACTCATAATTTCCACTCACCCACCTTTTCGCAATCTCAAAATATTTATGACAAGACGTTTTAAGTCCCACTCAATTCTTAACTACCCACACTCCTAATTATAAATACCCAGAATTTTCTTTTACAAAATCTTTACGCATAATTTCTGAATCTACTCTCTGAATTTCAAAATTTCAAATTTTCAATCAAATCCAACAAAATGACCTTCACTCGTGTTGAACCCGGAATGATCGTTTCTCTTGATCAATATACTACAAAGTATGTTGACCAAACTCTAGTCAATTCAATCATAACAAAAAATCAGGAAAATCAAAGGATTGGAAGCTGTCTTCAACATCAATCTAAAAAGCGTTTGCCTAGAAAGCATTGGAGACTTCTATCAATTTGGGAGAACAATTGTAGAAGGAGAAGACACACAAACCTTTGTCACCACTGTCAATAATAAAGAAATCAAAGTGACTGAAGATTTAATTGCAGAAATCTTTGGATTTGACAAATCCGAAGGAACAGCAGCAATTAAGCTATATAAAGAACATAAGGAGAAGTTATGGAGAGATATAGCAATTGAAGCAGGATCTGATGTCTCACAGACTGGAAGCACAAGTCTGCTCAAGCCAGAGTTTAACTTTCTTTCAAAAATGCTGGCTAATTGTGTAATTTGAAACGCTGGAAACTTCAGCAATCTTTCAGGAGCAAAACTGGATTTACTTTATATAATTTGGTTTGGAGAAGATTTCAATTGGGCAAGGTATATATTTGATCAATTGACAGCACAATCAATTGATGTACCCAAAAAGAAAACCGATGAGAAGAAAGGACGATTCTATCACAAGAAAACTCTTGCGTTAATAGTCCAGAGGATACTTGATCATTTTGGAGTTGCAAAGAGAAAAGAAACACCAGTTGCTGATGGGAAAATTGTTGTCAAAGAAGAGAAAGCTAGAAAAAGGAAAGCTGAGAAAACTTCGACTGAACCCAAGAAGAAGAAAAGCAGGAAATCGAATAAACCTGCAATTGGAGAAGAAGTGCTAACACAGATTGAAGTTTTAAGGAAAAGAAGAAAACAGTTGGAAGAAGCTGAAAAAGGTTTAATTGATCCAGTTATTGAGGAACCCATAGAAATGATATCAATTCAAGAAGCTGAAGCTGATGTTGCACCTGAAGGACAAACTGAAGCTGATCTCATCGAATCTATCCCAGTTTTGGAAATGGAAATAACAAAAGAAACTGAAGCTGTCAACAAGGAACAAACTGCTGAAACTAACTTACAAGAAAGAAGCTATAACTCGGGGGAACAGACCCAGAGAACTGGAACCTGATGATGGAGAATCAGACAGTGATGAGAGACTGATTGATGAAACAACATTGAACATGCTGATGTTGCTTTCAAAATCCAAATCTACTCCTCAAGAATCTGTCCCCAGATCTGAACGTGTTGAAACTGATAAAGAACTTTCAGCTCCTCAACCTGAGGAAAAGGAAACCGAAGCAGAAGCTGAATCATCCAAGATCATTCAGTTAGATGAGCAAGTTCATGATGCTGAACCCACTACAAAGGAAGTTCCAAACTTGTTGAATTGGAACCCGAGCAAAGTTAAAAACAAATTGTTGAAAAAGATGCAAGTGAGAAAGTTTTGCAACCGAGCCGATAATCTCGCTTCTAACATTGAAAAAGAAACGTCTCGTTGTACCAATCACCGCCGAGGAGAAACCAAAGCAGAACCGCCTCTTATGCAAACCGACGATCCAATGCAAATTGAAGTTCATATTCAAGAAGAAGATCATGAGATCACAAGAGAATCAGAGGACACCCTCACACCATTTAGATCTTCATCTGATTATACAGAACTTATGAAAGCTGATTATGATCGGTTGAAAAGTTATAGAACTTGGAAGTTCGGTTCTATAGATGATCAAAGGAGTCAGCGTGCAGAAATGGAAATCATTGAAAAATGGGTATTCGATCTTTTCAACATTACAAGTCTAATGGAAATAATCAATACCGAAGAATTCATAATCAAGGATTTGCGCTGATCAGAAATAGTCATTGGAGGAAAACCATGACCAGTGGAAGTTCGAAGAAGAATGTTGATGATGATTTTGAGGAAGATCCTGACATACAAAAAGGGATTCTTGCCTCCTTACAAGAAAAGGAAACTGCAACAGAACTACGTACTGATGAAGACTCTAAAAGTTCTGATGAAAGCAGTGGAAGTTCAAGTTCTGAAGGTTTATCTGAAACTCAGCAGGACAAAGAAGACAAAGAAGCAGACAAAGGCTATCAATCTCCCACTGATTTATCTACGCTTGAAATAGCAAGAACGTTGGCTGATATACCTGGAGAAGAATCAGACAATGAACCTGAATTACATCTGTCTCCCACAAAAGTTATTGATTCATCAAGATCGAAGTAGGCGAGAAGCGACCTAAAAGAGAAAAGACAATCGCTTGAATTTGGAGAAAAAACTCTCACCTCTACAGCAAGCTAAACCATCCGAGGCTGAATCAAGCAAAGCAAAGGAACAACGAGGAAATTCACAAGATGTTCCTACACAAACTGATCTCATTAAATATTATCACAATGAGATAATCAGAATTCAAAAAGATGACAAAAGCTTGTTTGGAAAAGTCTTAAAATCTTTAGAAGCTAGTCAAGACGAACGATCCAAGCTTGAAAAGAAATTGGACACTGTGAATGACAACTGTCAAACCACTCTGCTTGAGATTCAGAAAACAGCCGGAAAGCATATCACAAGGAAAAATGAAACTCAAAACAGATGGGAGGATCTCAATAATCTAGTCGATCGGATGTTTTTAGTGGAACAGGGCATAAAAGATTCAGTTGTGGCTCAAACCATATTGGCATCAACCCAACAAACCTTGAATGCTTACATCAAAAGCTTGATTACTAAAGATGATGTCAATAAGGGGGAAAGTTTGGATATCCTAAAAGTCCATGCAGCTGAAATGCCACAGACCCTCACGAATATCAATGACAAGTTGAGTGAACTGAAGAAAGAAAGAGGAGAGTTCACTGATGAGGAAATGGAACTGATACTGATCGTTAAGTACTCAGAACCAACGGACAAAACAGTTGGTTTGGATTCCTGTCTCTACAATCTGTTTAAAGATCTACCAGAAAGAGAAGGAGTATCAAAAGAAGAAGCTCTTGAAAATTTCCTACACATGCAGAAGATACTTGTGTATCATTGGAAGAAGTCAAGAAATGGGAAGCCGATGGCACCCTAGATAAAGTTTCGTAAAAGTTGAGAAGGATGAACCCGAATTTATTCAATCTTTACGAGAACGACCACCAATGAAAGACTAAGGACATCGGTCTTTACATTCGCAGCTCTATTCAAAAGCAAGTTTTTCAAGAAAAACAAGTCTATCACAATCATGGAACATCCGGGCAAGTATTCATGGAATTGAATATTCAGCCACAAATGATGAAATGAGAATCGTTGCGAAAACTATGAAAAACGCCGACCAAGTAAAAGGAGATTGAACTCGCTTGTTTTTACTTATGTTGTATTTTATTACTTATTCAAAGATTGTAACTCGGTTGAAGTATGAATTCTCAGTTTCTCAGTTCACTGTGTTATTTACTGCCTTTTGTTTTATCTTTTTGCATTGCTTTTAGGGAGGGTATTGACATCATCAAAAAGGTGGAAATTGTTGGAAATAAAATTTATGTTTTGATGATGATTCATCACTTATTTATTAATTAATCTTTAACCCCATTGATGAAGTGTCATAACTAGCTGTTGTAGTGCAAGCAAAAAGAAGTCTAGATACCAATGTATAGGTTTCATTAGAGTCTGATAATTGTATAAGTTAAATCAGACAAGCACTGTAATAGTTCTAGATTGGAACTGAGAAATGAAGAAACTGAGACTTACTCTAACTGAGATTCTACAAGAAACTGACTCAGAGCACACCTACATAAAACTGAAGAAGGTAAGTTCGCTGAGAGTTACGTACTCGCTTGGCTTATCCGAAGATTGAAGAACTGAGGGTCACAGACTCAGTTATTGAAGATTGAAGAACTGAGGGTCACAGACTCAGTTATTGAAGAACGAAGAACTGAGGGTTCAAACTCAATTATGAAGATTACAAGTCGAGACTGTAAAGTTGGACTTCAGGCAAGATTGTGGTGACCTGAACTGACTTTATGGATCTTGTATGAAGACCTAAGAATCATAAGGACAATGAATTCTTAGTTGATAATGAGTCATGGTGTACTCTGATTAAGTCAAT
Organism: Gentiana straminea; assembly: GCA_036785695.1. NCBI lineage: Eukaryota > Viridiplantae > Streptophyta > Magnoliopsida > Gentianales > Gentianaceae > Gentiana > Gentiana straminea. Next base: position 2,148,737 of record JAVUPR010000376.1, on the reverse strand, counting down.
AATGATCAGATGAAAACTGGAGTACTGATACTTGAAGAAGAGTAAAATTCCAGTTCATGCTCCAAGTCAGTTAGAATACTGACAAGTGAAAACTCAGAATAAAACTGATAAGGAAACTCAGTTTTACAAGTCAGTCGTCCAACAACTGAAAGTACAGTGGAACGTTGAAAAGGAAACAATTTCATTGGATGAGTTACTGACACAGCAGAACGGTCAGAAAAATTATAACCGTTACAAGCAGGACAAATGGTGAATGAACCCCTATAAATAGACTGCCTCTACAACAGTGGATAAAAGGGGAAGAAGAGAGAAGTGTGTGTGCAGGCATAAGATAAAAAGCAAGCAAATTGAAAAGAATCTATCTAGTCAAAAAGATCAAGTTAAAAAGGGGAAAAGCCAAATTCAAAAGATTACCTGCTAAGCACTTAATTGCAAGATCAAGAAATTTCTTCAAAATACTCAAGCTTATTCAAACAGATTCAAGATCCAATTTTTGAAGAAATACAGAGCCGTGCTTAAATTATACATCCAGAAGAAAAGCTCAAATCACAATTGAATCATAGTTATTGATTCAAAGTCTCAACCTTGATTTCATCAAAGGCATAGACTGTGAAACACCAAGAAGGTGTGAAGGACAGTTGAGTGCAGTCAGGAAGACTGTGTTTGTGATGAGCTGGTGAAGAGGCAATCCTACCCTCCAAGGACCAAGGTTCAAACAATTGAAGAACAACAATCCTACCGTTCTACAAGTGTTTAGATAGTGAAGCTAGGGATTAGTCAAGGACTATCAGTTTGGAACTTTTTGTAATTGGGCCATCTCAAAGAAGTTCTAGTGGAATTTTCCTCCGCATCACAGGGGAAGAGAGGACTGACAGGATTACACCACCTGGAACCTCTATAATTCTTGTCTATTTACTTTATGCATTCATTTATTTCTTATTAGATACACTTACTTGGTTTTCTTACTTAAGGCTATTACTTTATCCGCTGCCAGTTAACGAGACTAAATATAAGTCAGTAATAACTTATATTCAGTTGAGCTAACTGAAATCCACACAAGTTAAGGGACAGGAACATAACTGAACTGGAAGTCAGTTTGAGTTTCAGAGAAACTCAGTTCCTGGGGATTCTACAACTAAAGATTAGTTTTTGGTGACAAGTTTATTCACCCCCCCCCCCCCTCTAAACTTGTGTTAGCCTTTCCAAGGGACCAACAATTCTACTTTGTGCAGATCGATGAAGCTCACTAAATGTGGAGATGGGAGGACACCAGATGCTCAGAACATTTTTCTTCACCAAAATCAGATTGACTGGACGCACCCCTCCATTTTTTGTTGGGGTGAAATTCAGGTTTTTTGCTCCTTTTCTCTACTGTTTCCTGGATTTTGTATGTTGTTTATCATATTCCTGGTGTGCTTGTGCTGCGGACAGATCACCACCTTGCAGTTTGTCTGACACTTACTCATGGTTGCGGCTTATTGGACTGTGCTGACCTTTGGACGCACCCTTACCACATTGCTAGGGGTGCAATCCAGGTGTTTTTGTTTCTTCTACAGTCAACCGATGTGCTCATACTTATTCTGGTGTTTGATACTGCCCCTTATGTGTTTGGTATAGCTTCTAGCAGGGGTTTCGCGGTTCACTTTACGGACCGGTCATGTCAAAATTTCAACAAGAAGGGCCGCAAGTTTCTTTGGAACAGGAAAGTTCACACGAGGATGCGAAGGGGTCTTTGGTGTTATTCAACCACTCCTTCTCCGTAAGGCAGAAAACAGAGAGACACCATTTATTTCACTCTGAGTTCCACTGATGTAATTTTTTATAGGGCAGGGAAATTTTTGGGTGTGCATAGAGCGAGTACTCTTCCCTATGTGGTGGATTTTCCTACACTGGGTTTGCCACACATAGGGTTTAAGGAGGCCATGCTATGCACTCTATCACGTAAACTTGGGGCGGCCCGGGATATGGCACTCAACTTTGTAGATCTTTATTTGGTTTATTAATAAAATAAAGTTGCGTTAAAAAAATAGCACGTTGTAATTTAATAACCTTTTCAAAAATCGTGTTGATCTAAACCAGAGATGACACTAGATTTGGTACTTAACTAGATTACCTGTGGGATTACGACCTTGCTCGCTAGTTTTATACTACAACCGACTCGGTACTCTTCCCGTCAAAGTTGGTATACTATAAAATGGCCATTAGAGTCCTCCAAGTTCCCAGTTTCAACACCCTAATGCCTATTTGCAATATACTCAACCTCCACAAATACCTCCTCTTATACCACAAAAGAGCTCAACCGATGTTACATTATATAGGTTGAAAGGAATTCTGAGTGCACAAGCTTTTGATGATATGAAGACACCAGCAACATGCTGATATTATTGAAGCCTGCTGACAGTATGGAAGCCTCAGTAGCCTACTGATCACTTTCAGTATGATGTAAACTAGAAAGTGGTTAATATGTTATAGTTTGTTATAACCATTTGTAACTTACTTCTGACTGATCCATGAGGTGTATGAAGCTATAAATACCCCATGATCAGCTGCATTGTAATCAACTTGTAACTTTTACTTGATCAATAATAATTCGGCATTTTATTTTGTATTTGTAATTCTACAAACTTCATCATGGTATCGGAACAGAAATTTGAGAATTTCTAAATGCTTTCCTGTGTTCTTCCTTCAATCTTTGAAGAATTTTGAGAGTATTCTTCTTCTTTTCTGAGTTTTCAATTTCTTGAGAGTAAACTGTCATCTCCTTCTCTGGTTTTTCGATCAATTCTTGATTAGTTTTTCACTATCATTGTTGATTTGTGATCAATTCTGGAGTTCTTGATAGACATGGTAGCTAAGAAACAAGAAACAATTCCCTCCAGTCCATTCTATATTCATCCAAATGAGAATCCTTCTCTGGTTCTTGTTCAGCCATTGATGAATGGCAACAACTATAATCCATGGAAAATGTCCATAGGAGATGGTGTTAATCATGCAGAATAAGATTGGCTTCATAGACGGCACAATTAATAGGCCAGAAGCAGATTCAACACACTTTCATGCATGGAGACAATGTGATACAATGGTGAGATCATGGATCTTAAATTCTGTTGAAAACACCATTGCACAAAGTTTGATGTATTTCAAAATGCACATGCAGTTTGGAACAATCTTGCAGCAAGATTTTGCAAATGTTGATGCATTAAGACTTTTAGATCTTCTTGAAGAAATGCATCTACTGAAACAAGGCATATATTCTGTCAATCAGTATTTCACAAAATTGATGATTCTTTAGGAAACAATCAAGACTATCAGGCCTGTAACAATCTGTTCATGTGATCCTCAATGTCACTGCAATGCAATCGGCAATTTGATGGATCATATGGAGGCTGAACATGTCAAGAAAATTCCTTAAAGGTTTAAGGGATGAATTTGAACCAATGGTCTCACATGCAATGTTCATGGTGCCCTTTCCAAAAATTCATGATGCCTTTGCAATGGCAATCAATTTTGAAAGACAAAAGTTGTATGGGGCTAACAAGGCCAAGAATCAAGATTGCATGATTCTAATGTCACAGAAGAATGGACTGGGACAAAATTAGATTGTCAGCAGACCAAACTCTACTGCAAATCCCAGGCCTAAAAATCCCAAAAAGATGCAATGTAATTTTATGGATTCAAGGGTCATACTGAGGAGACTTGTTACAAGAAGCATGGTTTTCCTCCTGGCTTCAAGTCAAAAAGGGCAAATATGGTATAAGAGGAGCAATCAACAGAAGAAGATCAGGCACCAAGTAGGTCTGCTGGACCAGAGTTTCCCAATCTTACTGCACAACAACTTGACAAGTTTATGGCTCTACTAAATGATCCTTCTAGACATGCAGGATTTGCTATTGGCCAACCTGCTGATGTTGTTACACACTACTCACCTTCTACGGGAACAAGTGACCTAAATTCAGTAAAATCAATACAATGGATCTTGGACTCTAGTGCCACAGATTACATTGTAGGATCATTAGATCTGTTAAGCAATCCCAAACCTTCTTTTGGTATGAAAATAGGATTACCTAATGGAAATAATGTCTCTATCACACATATAGGACAAGTGAGGATTAACACTCAACCGGTCCTACATGATGTATTTTGCATTCCTGGTTTTAAGTATAGCCTTTTATATTTACCTTCTTTTATTAATCATACAAAAGGTGCAACTGTCTTTTCTGCTAACAAGTGTGTTTTGCAGGACAAGAACAAGAAAATGATTGGTTCAACTGAGTTACAGAGAGGACTTTATGTCATGGACCAACCAATAAGACTTATTTACCATTGCTGTATAAAATCACACTCTATCTGATAGATTAGATGATACAATTTTATGGCACTATAGACTTGGGCATTTTCCAGACAAGAGACTGCAAGTCATCAGTTCACAGTGTCTGCTGATGTCAAATTTTGTAATCGTGATCTTTGTTATGTCAGTCTTATGGCTAAACTGAAGAAAAATCCTTTTCCTTTAAGTATCACTGCAGTAAATGCTACTTTTGACCTTGTTCATATGGATATTTGGGGTCCTCTGAGACAGCATACTATGAATGGACAACAATATTTTCTTACTGTTGTAGATGATTTCTCTAGATTTACTTGGGTTTTTCTTATGAGGCATAAATCTGAAGCCTCTGACCTTGTTAAATCTTTTGTTGAATTTGTTTCTACTCAGTTTCATAAAATTATTAAAGTCATTAGATCTGACAATGGTGCAGAATTTCAACTCACTGACTTGTATGCTCAACAGGGTATCATACATCAGACATCATGTGTAAGCACACCTGAGCAAAATGGTATTGTTTAAAGAAAACATCAGCATCTGCTGAATATTGCAAGAGGTTTGAGGTTCCAGAGTAATCTACCAATTGAGTATTAGGGTTTTTGTCTTTTATATCGAAATTCACTTGTGTTCGAAATTCAAAGTTGATTAATGTCACACAAAATTCACCGTACACCGATTTCGGGATTCACTAGGGAGATTCACCGATTTTCGGGATTCACCGTTTGTCCTTCTCGCTATAAAAATTATGCAAACTTGTCCTTCTCCCTATAAAAATTATGTAGTTGTCCCGTTACTTAAAAATATTCCAGCCTTATCCCTAATTTTCCATTGAAAGAAAGATTAATGTCACACTCCACATGAAGTTCTTTATGGCACCAAACCAGACTATTCTATGTTTAAAGTTTTTGGTTGCTTAGTTTTTTCATGCACACTTCAACAATATAGGACCAAATTTGACTCAAGATGTAGGACTTGTGTCTATCTTGGGAATTCAACCACCTCCAAGGGTGCTATTCTCTTAAATATTGCCAACAAAGATATCTTTGTTGCTAAAAATACTCAATTCCATGAAACTTATTTTCCTCTTTTTCAGCAGGTGTTGGGAAAGCCTAGATATCTTGCTGACATGCCTATTCCTTTGCCAGTAATGGATAGTTTTGACGACCTGCTGAATGAGTCGGCAGACCAACCAGCAATGGGATCAACAGAAGCTGATACATCTAATGAAAGCCATGAGCCAGTAAATTAGGCACCTGAACCCACACAACTAAGAAGGTCCACAAGAACAAGGAAATCACCAACCTTTTATCAAGAGGGTGCTCATAATTTTCAGCAGACTCCACATCTACTAAATGCAGTAATGAGTCTGGACAACCTCTCAGCAGACTATGCCAGATTCATTAATGCTATTGATGTTGTTAAAGAGCCTAAGACCTATAATCAAGCTATCAAGCATGGTGAATGGAAGGAGGAAATGAACAAAGAAATTGAAGCCTTACAAAAGACTCACACATGGGAAATATTTGATCTGCCCCCAGGCAAGAAACCCATAGGGTGCAAATGGGTGTTCAGAATAAAACACAATCTTGATGGATCGGTAGAGAGATACAAAGCTAGATTAGTAGCAAAAGGCTACACTCAGACATATGGGATTGATTATCAAGAAACCTTCTCTCCTGTTGTCAAGATCACTACTATCAGATCATTACTTGCAGCAACATCAGTCAATAATTGGCATCTACATTAGATGGATGTCAATACTGCCTTTCTACATGAAGATCTACATAAATAAGTATACATGTTGTTACCCCCAGGTTATGCAATAACTAAACCAAACCAGGTCTGCAAACTTACCAAATCATTATATGGTCTCAAACAAGCCAGCAGACAATGGAATTGCAAGTTGACTGAATCATTGGAGGCTCAAGGATTCATTCAATCCAAACATGACCACAGTCTATTCATAAAAGGGTCAGGACAGTCATTCATTGCCTTATTGGTATATGTAGATGACATCATAGTTGCTAGCCCCAGTGAAGAGTTAATTCATCATGTTAAGGATGCTTTACACCAGCAGTTCACCATCAAAGATCTTGGAAAATTGAGATATTTCCTTGGCATTGAGGTTGCTAGATGTCCAAAAGGCATATCCATTTCACAAAGAAAATACACACTTAACCTCCTAGAAGAATATGAATTTTTGGGAGCCAAGCCTGCTAAGACACCTATGGAGTCCAAGCAGACTTTACAACATGGTGATTCACCACTTTTAGAAGATAACACTGCATACAGATCCCTAGTGGATAAATTGATTTACCTAACTTTTACCAGACCAGATATTGCCTTTGCAGTACAACAACTAAGTCAATTTCTGGACATTCCTACTGAAAATCACATGAAGGCAACTTATAGACTGCTGAGGTACTTGAAGGCCAATCCTGGCCAAGGAATCTTCTTCCTAGCAGACAATGATCTTTTACTTAAGGGTTTTACATATAGTGATTGGGCTGGTTGTCCTGAAACAAGAAGATCAGTATCAGGTTATATGATGTTTCTAGTGATGCTCCAATCTCTTGGAAAGCCAAGAAACAAACAACAATTGCTAGAAGCTCATCAGACGCTGAATACAGGGCCATGGCAAATGTAGTTTGTGAAATCCAGTGGCTTTTCTATATACTACGGGATTTACGAATTCCAGTTCAGTTGCCTGCTGTGTTATTTTGTGACAATGCTAGTGCAATGCATATTGCTCACAATCTTGACTTTCATGAAAGAACCAAACATATTGAGATTGACTTCCATGTTGTGAGAGACAAAGTCAAATCAGGGCTCATCAAACTTCTTCCAATCAATACAAAAGAACAAATAGCTGACATCCTCACCAAGGCCTTGGATGCACCTATTTTCTCTTATCTACTAGATAAATTGGATTTTCAAAGATCTTCCAGAATTCTAGTAGCTGAAAGAAATGCTGAGTGCAAGATGTTCTTGTACCACTCTTAACTTGAGGGATGGTGTTACAATATATAGGCTGAAAGGAATGCTGAGTGCACAAGTGCTGATGATATGAAGACACCAGCGGCCTGCTAAAAGTATTGAAGCCTGCTGACAGTATGGAAGCCTCAGCAGCCTGCTGATCCCTTTCGGTATGATGTAAACTACAAAGCGGTTATTCTGTTATAGTTTTTTATAGCCGTTTGTAACTTACTTTTGACTGATCCATGAGGTGTATGAAGCTATAAATACCCCATGATCAGCTGCATTGTAATCAACTTGTAACTTTTACTTGATCAATAATAATTCCGTATTTTATTTTGTGTTTGTAATTCTACAAACATCATCAGACATCCTCTTGGAGCAAATCATTAAAACTTTGCAAGAGCATAGTCGGGAATTGAGGGACATTAGAACAAATGCCAACAACACTACCACCATGCTTCAATCGGCAATTAAGAGTTTGGAGAACTGGGTAGAGAAATTGATTGAGAAGAGGAAGGTTGAGATGAGTGATAAAAATGATGAAATTTTATTTGCCCCACCGTCGACTCTTGAGGTAATCACCCATCACGAGTGTTATGAAGAAGGTATGAATCATGCTACTAGTGAATCATTTATTCTTTCTCCTTTGAACCTTGTTGAAAAAATTATGGTGGTGGATCACATTGAATATGTTGATGTTGTGGTTGAGCCAAAATTTTATTGTTTGGTGTTTGAATCTTTGTTACTTGGCATATGCTCTCATTCGGGGAAATTGAATTCATTGTGTTGCACGGTGAATTTCTTGAACCAATCTTGGTGGTGGGGATTGAGCCCCTTGTTTGTCTGGCCCCATTTTAAGGGTGTGCTCAATTATTTTGATTTGTGTAGGGAGAGGCAACAGTTTGCTTTGCTTTGGTATAATTATCCTTAGTTTTGTTATGGGTAGAAAGTCGAACTAAGGACTTTAAACTTAGAATGGTTTAGGTAATGTGTAATTTTTCTTCTACATAAATGTGGATGAAAGTTTTTTTTAATTGCCACGTTCTTGAGGCTATTAAGCAAAAGATGTGCAATTGTTTTCTTTCATTTCACTCGTGCCTTTTTGTTTTTCTTTTAGTTTCTTAATAAGTCGAGCCAACGATGTAAAATAAAGGCGCATTGTGGGAGGCAACCCATTTTTTCTTTGTTTGGTAATAGTAGGAGTGAAGTCTTAAGTAATAGAGTGGAGAATTTTGGCCTAGGAAAAGAGCTCTCGAGTGGAAAGTTCCTTTTGATACCTCGACCGGACTTAGATTGGTATCACTTTGCCCCGTTTTGGCACTTATCTTATGCATGGATGATGTTTTATTTTTATCTATCTTCTCATCACATGTGATTCGAGTTGGTACCTTCGGTTATACTATGATATTGTATGTGACATTGATTATTTTCATTATATCTCATTAATTATCTATTGCTTGCTTTTGGCACGGTGGCTGTTCTCCGTGCATGCGTTTTCATGGTGTCTTTGTGTCATGGCTTTAGGTATTTGAGATTGAGCTTCACGGATATGTCATATGCACTACTTTGCACCTTTATCCCGGGTTAAGCTAAGCCTTCTTTCTCTTTATCATTCACACACTGAGGTCAGTGTTGCATTTAAAGCGAGGGGTGGTAGGATTAGCTATGATATGTGCTTCGTTGTTGATTTCAGCCATTGTGTTGTATTCTTATCGTTTGGTCACTACTTTAGTAAAATTTGAGCTATTTTTAAATTTTCCATGGATTTGATGTCGCATTTGTATGTTGATCCTTCATGTTGATATATTTAAATGATTTAGTGAACGTTTAAATGCTTGTTACTTCACTTACTATCGTATCTTGTGAACGAGATTCTTATGCACATGTAGCTTTGTTTTCATGAATCACGGTATCTAGTGACCGATTATGGTAGACTTAGGCACAATTCGACTACCTAGAACTCATATCATTAACTTCGAGACGAAATAGAAAGGCTGACCTTGGTAGAGTTTGGGATGACAGTCCTGGGACTTCTTTGACCTGACTAGAGCCAAATAGCCATCCCGTGACATATTCCACAGTAACCCTCTAAGCCTTGATAGGATGGTTAGACCCCCATTCGACACTTAGCCGTTCGTTATTTAGCCCGTAATTTCCTAACCCTTGAGCCTTAATCGCGGTCTACATTCCCTTGAATACCCTACGAGTTGAGCTTAATCATTTCTTTCTATCACACTTGCTTAGGCAAGTAAGGGGTGGTAGAGTGGTTTGTATTTTTTTTATAGGAGTTGGTGTTTTACGAGCTATTTCACGACTTGGAGGGTAGGAGCTCTTTTTTATACTATGTATGTGATGACCTTTGACTCAAACCTACTAAAAATTTGTATAATGCAGCTTTCTAAGTTGAAAAAAAGAAAAAAAAAAGAAGAAAAAAAAAAGCTATCAAATCAAAATTCAAAAGAAAATGAAATCAATCAAAGAAAGCTTGCAATAAAATCCCTAAAAGTGTAATAAAGGCCAAGTGTTTAGGACTCATATTTTGACTTGTTATGTAATGTTGGTGTTTGGGATGAGTGCTTAGTGTAGAAATATGATTCTTATACATTTTTGCCTCGTTACACTTGAGACATAGTGCTATATGGCATTTTACCTCATGAATCATGCTTCTATAGTCATTTTTGAGATAGATAAGGGTAGAGATAGCTATGTTTTGTGTTGTCACACCTCATGATTAAGCTTGCTCGTTTTGTCTCTTTCTTGTTTATTCCCCGGAAATTCCCTTCGGTTAGTCCCGTCCCTAGCCTAACGTTACAATTGTGCAAGTCCTACTTGACCTTGCCTAGCCTCGGTTTGGCCTTGATTAGTGGAGATGCTTATGAATTATGAGCCTATGGTGTAGTCGCAATAACCTAGCATCTATAATCCAAACTGGTGAGCCGTGGTAAATGTAGGAGAAGCTATTCACACACACATCCCTTTTTCTTGATAAGGTAGGGTTAAGTTGCATGCATTTACTCATTTACTTACCGGTTATCTTAGATTTGTGTTTGGCTTGACCTACGCATGTAACGTTGACTCTTTGGTTCCTTTTAAAAAGCTCATTTTGCTCGAGGGTGAGCAAACGTTAAGTGGGGGTGTGGTTGATGAGAGTCAACTTTACTATGCTTCGAAGCCTGTATTAACCCCTGTTTACGACACCTTTGGATTGTTTTGGGTACTTCTAGACCGACTATAGGGTAAAAAGGCATTGCACACTCACTTAGAGGTGTACCATCACATAGATGGGAAACCTCGGAATTTTAGGTGTTTTTGACCCTATTCGAGCCCTATCTTTCTTGTGGAATTATTCTTGGTATGTTGGTTTCTATATGAAATGCAGGAATAGGCGAATTATGAGCCCGAGAGACAAGGCATGAGGCTTAGAGAGGCATAACCGAAGCTCGGGAATGGAAATAGATCAAATATAGTTGGAGTTTTCGCCTTACATTCACTTTATCTTTAATTTGAGCAATGTTGCAGGCATTATTTGGACTTGTGGTTATCATGAAAGTTGTAGATAATTGAATTATCTTTCCAACACAACTTGAATCACTCAAATAAGAGCTATGCACGCAAAGATATTGCCAAATTACTAAAGATGTATCAGTCCAGACTTTTGGTGCGCGCCGAAACTTTAGAGTGCGCCAAAGATGACCAAAATATCGCAGCAAGCCCCAGAATCACTACAGCGCACGCCAAATCTTTGGGGGGGGCGCCAAAGCTGCTTTTCCTGCACACTTTTTTTGAACCTATAAATAGATTTTCCACCCCCATTCCATATGGACTCATACCTAGACTTACTTAGACTCTCTTAGGTAATTTTTCATCTCTTTTCTATCTTAGATTAGCTCTTCTTTCACTATTTCTCTTAGATTAAACACAATTTAGCTTAGATTCTTGCCCTCTTTTTTGGATTTTGGCATTTTGGAGTCTTCCACAAGTGACAATGGGTGTGGATGAAGATTGATGTAATTCCAACTTTTCTGTATTTTGGTAATGAAAATCATCTCTTTTCTTGTTTTATGGCTTTGATTTCCTATTTGATTCTCGTTCCTTTCATTATTATGAGTAGCTAAACATCTACATAGCTAAATCATGTGAAAATTGATGAAATCTCCCTCTAATTGATGAAATTGGGAATGGGTAGTGCTTAATTGTTGTTATTTTGATGAATTTGTGTCTTAAAACTTGTTCTTAATGCTTGAATTAGCTTGATCACCTAGTTCATGAACTCACACACCACTTTTATAAATGTATGTTGCGAAGGGGTGTGGATTTTAAGATCATTGCTTATAATTGAATGAGTTGTTTAGATTCGATTACGTAACGAGGTTTGTCGGTGTGAATCGAGCGGCTCTAGTTCTTGATCTTGTTTCGGTCAGTTAAATCCTTAAAGGTAGACTGTTGAACTGGACAAAGGGTACTAGGTTGTTGTATGGCCACTAGCACGACTTTAGCAGTTTGCACCCACGAATAGAGTCGATATAGTCGTTAGGATGGTTGGTTGGTAATGCTCATTCCCGAATAATTGATTAGAGGGTGAAAGTAATCAATTGGATCATGGTTTGGCTATGTTTCTCTTCCTTTTATCTTTATTTTATATTACCATTTTAGTGTTAATTCTCACATGTTCCACTCTTGGTTGACCTAAAATAAGTATGAAAATGACTTTGGTAGTCGAGTGATTCCTCGTGGGATCGACCTTGCTTGCTACTACAGTGCATCCGACTTGGTACACTGCCGGTTAAAGTTGGACCGGTCACTATTTGGGCCATCAAAGAGCTCTAACAGTAGCATAAAATTCTTGTTCATAGGTGGCCCAGTAAGCCTTTGAATTAGATAATTTCTCACTAGATAAGGCTATAGGTTTCCCTTTCTTGACTTAGGACTGCCCTAATCCCCATCATTGAAGCATCAATCTCTACTTAAAAAGTTTGTCAAAATCTTGAAACACAAGAGCAGGGGCTATAGTGAGTCTGCCTTTAACTTCTCCAAAGATGGCAGTCTGATCAGGTACCCATCTGAAATTTCCCTTCTTTAAACGGTCTATGAGAGGAACATTCACTATGTTAAACCCTTTAATGAATTTTCTTTATAATGAATCCAAACCAAGAAATTCTTCTAGTGTAATTATATTGGTTGGCATAGGCCAGTCTCTGATGGCTTCTACTTTCTTGGGATTTGCGTGAAGACCTTCAGAACTTATGATGTATTCCAAGAAGAGTAGTTTAGGTTTAGAGAACTATAATTTCTTGAGATTCATACATAATCTGTTCTCCCTTAGTACTATGAAGACTTGTTTTAGGTGGCTCATACGTTCTGTCTTATCTTGGATAAATACCAAAATATCATCAAAATAGACAATCAAAAACTTGTTTAGAAATGGTTTCATTGCCTCATGCATCAACCTCATGAAATTAGTTGGGGCATTACACATACCAAAAGGCATGACTATCCACTCATACAAGCCTTGCGTCTTTAAAATAGTTTTCCACTTACCTCATTATCTGATCTTTATCTGGTGGTATCCACTAGAGAGATCAATGTTAGTGAAAACCTTAACCTTAGTAAGATGATAAAAAAGATCCTCCACTCTTGGCATTGGAAACTTGTACTTAATGGTGATCTTGTTGATTGCCCTTCTATCAGTGCACATTCTCCATTTTTCTTCTTCATTTGGTACAATAGTGCATGCATTGCACATGGGCTAGTGCTAGGCCTTCTGATCTGTTTGGTGAGAAGACCATCTACTATCTCTTGTAGTTCTGTTGTTCTTTGGGGCACAATTTATAATGGGGAAGATTTGCTAAGGATGCTTTTAGAATAAAGTCTATATTGTGTCGGATGGCCCTGATAGGAGGCAATCTAGTTGGCAATTCTACATGATATAGATCTTTAAACTCCTCTAATAGTTCATTTACTTCCTCATTGACTCTTTAGATTTTTGAGGGTCTGGTACCTCCTTGTTGTATAATCCATGTTGAAGATATCAACGGAGATAAGATTCAACAGTGTGGACTCAACAAAGAGATGATTCAGCGGGATAGGATTCAGCTCTGCTGGTCACTACACAACTGACCACTACTTAGCTGACCCTTCTTTGTTGATCTCTTAGTTGATCTGTCTCCTTTGAACTCAAACTTTTCATCTGGTGCTATTGTTCTCATCTGAATTTTGTCAGCCATCTATTTCAAATTACGATTGTTCCATTTTATTATCTTAGTAGCTTGGTTAGTTTTTAATTTGTTTGGTAGATTTGTTTAACTGCTTTTTTAGTATATGGGATGGTGTCTAATCACCCTTAACAACTATTTTATGTACTTTCTGTTTTTTGTAATCTATTTATACCCGACTATTCCAAGAGTTGGGTATGAGTGAAAAAGACACTCTTTTATCTTCAATTTCCGTGTTTTATCTTTATTTCCGCTATGTTTTACATGGTACCAGACTGATAATTCTTCATTCTAAATGGATGATTTCACTCATAAAGAAAGTTTGTCTATGCAGACAACTGCAAAAACTTGTTCTATTGGAGAGAATACTTCTCTCCACATCATTACCATGAAATAAGATGTCATGAATTACTTAGCTTGGTGCTAATTTGTGAAAATATACATCACTGGAAGAGGAAAACATGGATACCTGACTGGAACAGTCAAGGTTCCAACTGAACCTATTGAGGCAATTGCTGGATAGGAAAAAGATATAAGAGGAGACTCTAACGGTAATCTTTTAGTGAGTATATCCTTCCATGCATTGCAGCTAAATATGCATGTAATCGCACTCATCAAAATTTTCATAGAATACTTGGGAATGATATTCTGAGATTCCATGATGAAATGAACTTTGAAAATCCTATGAAGTTTTCTAAAAACTTTGAAAACTGGATCTCATCAAAATTGTTGTGATACCGGTTGTTGGTATCAAGATAAAGTATGCACTTATATTGAAAGTAGATTGAAAATTGGATCTTCCAAACCATATCTAGAATAGAGTTTCAACAAGTGATACTGATCGTGTACCAATTGTTGGTCCCAAGGTAATGGCTTGAACAATTTCAGAGGGGGAGTGAATGAACTTTTTATATTTTGAAATTTTTCTCTAAGTGTAAAACACTTATCATAATAATGCGTTGTGGAAGTAAATCCTTTTCAAACTATGTTTTCAAATCCTGTGCAATGTAAGAATTAAATGCAATGCTAAATTAAACTTGAAAAATACAAAGAACCGAAAGTAAATGAACACAAATTTAATGTGGTTCAGGGTGGAGTAATCCCTTAGTCCACCCATCCTTGTGATGTTGGATGAATTCACTATCGTTCTCAGACTCCTTTAAAATAGTGTATGCTTGTCGTTGAAAACTCTCCCAGTTGCTTCACAATCTGAACAATCAGTCCTTAACAACATTCTCCACTACTTCATTGAAATTGCTCCGCTGTTTTTTCAAAAATAGGATTGAATCTTCAATAGCTCTACTACAAACACAGTTCATTGACAAATTCTTTTATGCTTCAACTGCTTCAGTCCTTTAAAGCAAGCGCTTCTTCAATGATCAAACTTTGTCCTTGATTGCTTGCATAGCTTCACGGACTAACTCCTTGTTGAATAATCAAGTTGGAGTTGAGGTTGAATCAACAAGTTGATTCAATGAGTAGAGACTTGCTGGATATGTTGATGTAGCTTCAATATGTGCTCAACTTGAATCAAGAGTTGCTACTTAATATAACTTTGTAGCTTGAGTGTCCGCAACTTCTTGAACTTCTCTGGATATATCTTTTAAGCTTTTGAAATCCTCAGTATATTCCTCTTTTTTTATTAGATTACTTCAATAAGGTTCAAAAAGATTGTCCAAAGTTCTTCTAGTGTTTGCTTTTCAAATGGCTTAAGTCATGTATTTATAATGGGGAAATATACTTCATTCAGATATGATGCTTTAAGTCTGAATGTGCTTCTTCAAATCTGAATGTTGATGTGGCATATTTGACCGTTGTAGATATTCAACATATATCTTCAAATATAGTCATTGTAATGATAGAAATTCAGATTTGAACGTTACTTGTACGGTTGTAATAGCTTCTGTCTTCTGACATTGTGTCTCTGTTCTGCATTAAATTCTTGTCAATTCTTGTCTCATTTTCAGAATATATCTCCGGATCTAATCTTCCAGGTCTGACTTAATCCTTCATGTCTGATCTTAATATGTTCAAGTCTGAATCTTGGTTTCTTCTAAGTTTGATTTCGGCTATCAAATTTGATCATCTTTAAATCTGATTTTTTTATTTCTCCGATCTTTATATATATCAAGATCAGAGTACTCCATATTTATCTTTACATCACATGATATACTAGTATCATAAAGTTATTTCAAGCCATCACACACTTACATGAAGATAACTTTATTACCTCGACTTTTAGGTTTTCAAACCCGAGTTTGAACCCTCAGTCTTCAGATCTTCAATCTTCACCACTGAGTCTGATTCCTCAGCCTTCACATCTTCTAAATCTTTTCTTTAATTGTATTGTAAAGACCTATAGGATTTATGGTACAATGCTTGTCTGGTCAACCTACACACAATATCAGACTCTAGTAAATCTTATTCAAATGTCACAGCTTGTCTGATCATCATCATAACATACTAAACTTCCCAGTACAACCGAAATGACTCTCAACGTCCCATCTCTAGAATTTTAAAATGATAAATCGAGAATTGTGTCATAGTGTTCTATTTCGCAAAATGTTGTATGTACATCATAGTATGTTAAGAGAAATCGATCAATGAACTCGAACTCCCAGACTTCCAGCTCAGACATTGTTGTCACTACAATATCTGTATTT
Source organism: Gentiana straminea (assembly GCA_036785695.1). Taxonomy (NCBI): domain Eukaryota; kingdom Viridiplantae; phylum Streptophyta; class Magnoliopsida; order Gentianales; family Gentianaceae; genus Gentiana; species Gentiana straminea. The sequence goes on along the minus strand of JAVUPR010000376.1, from coordinate 2,132,559 downwards.
TTTTACCACCGAACTATGTTCATAGGGGCTTGAGGTGTGATTCCATACACAATGACCTAACTGTTTATACTCGATGTTATAAATAATGTCACACCATTAGGAGAATTCCGAAAATATTAGTAAATCAGCATTATTATTAATTTTACAAATTTGAAAGTTAAACTAATCAAAGCCCCTCATTTTTTAAATGATCCTTAAGGAAGCAAAGATGTGGTAGTTGAAATAAAATAAAAACAATAATACATATATAGAACAATTAATTCCAAGACATTTAATCTAACCAAAAGTTGCCACCCTGCAGCAAGCTAGCTAGGGCGAATATATATATATATGTTGCCATCTTGCCTTTGGAAGATGTAACCATCATACAAAAGAGTTTTTTAATTAACAATTCGATTTTGTAACATGTATTATAAAAGCATAAAGTAGGACACGTTGAATAAGCTAGCATTATGTTTTTTCATACATAATATAATAAACAATTGATCTAATGTCCATGTGGCCATGACCCTTGAGTTGTAGGATTATGATGATGATCATCATCATTTGAACCATTTATGCAATTGGTCAGACCAGCAATATTCAAGAAAATCTCGGTTTGAGATAGAGGCCTTAAACCGAGGAAGTCTCTAGTTGTCATAGCCCTGTCGGTTCCGGTTCTTCCGGTTCCGGTTCCACTTCCTCCGGCTTCATCATTAGCTGTTCTTCCATTAATAGTATTATCAAAAACATGATTTGACGATGATGCGTTGGGAAATGGGTTTTGAAGGAATTCATTTTCCTCCTTTAATTTTGTTGTGTTGAAAATCCCACTAAAAGCATCTTCAAAGGCTGCTGCTGCTGGCCCTTCTTCTTCAAATCCAGAAGAAAGAGAAGTCATCATCATATCCTGGAGAATAGATGGAGGCCCACTTGCAGCAGCTTTATTGGTATATGGGGTTGATGAAGAAGTTGAGCCCACTAAACCACTGACAAATGGAGCACAACTATTGGCTATCTCTTCACGTGAAGACAAATTGACAGTAGTACCAAAAGGAATCGTTGTAGTACTAGCTGCAGGCTTGTGACTTTTGTGGGGTCTTAACATGGCTGGCAATGAACATGTCTTTGTGCTCATTGACATTGTTGCCCCCATCTGTGCTGCTTTTTGCAGCAATGCAGTTGCAGATATGTGTGGAGAAGAAGCTTGTGGGATGTACTGTGGTGGTGGAAGGTTTGGACCAAGAACACTAGGGTTGTTTTTGTTGTTATCTTCAAATAATTCTGAGTGGAAAATTGGTTGTTGTTGTTGTGAGACCTGTGCTAGCCATGGTGGAATCTCAGCAGGTGGCCTAATTAGTGTGAATGTTTGCTCTTCTTTCTTTAATGGACTACTAAACATTTGCAGATGATGATGATAATGTTGAGATGATGATGACGATCCTGCCCCTGTGGAGAGAAGTGGATGATTTCCTGTTATGGCTCTTGTGCTTTCTTCTGCTAATGCATCACAGAAGGCTCTATGTGTAATGAAACTATCCCTTCTGAAATAAATAAAATTAAATATACAATCAAATTAACACGCAATTAATTTATTTCAAATCTTTTGTGGGTTAGAAAAAAGAAAACTACTAACAATCAATGTATCACTCCATTTGTACCGTCGACACACGTAGATGATTCTGAACCACACAGTTTGATTTTAAGTTAAAACTATGTGGTTAGATTCATCCACATGTTTTACTTCTCAAATAGAATCACAACTTCCCATTTATCAGTTTCATTATACTTTGACAGCTGCTGATTTGACAGATTACAGTATTCATCATCACATGAAATGGGCTAAATTACAATTTTGGTCCTCTAACTAGACACGTTTTTCGATTTTGGTCCTGGTTTTCTCCGCGACAATTTTAGTCCTGTAAGTGGTCTTTTTTTTGCAAAAATAGTTCTGAACGCCGGAAAGACCACTTAGAGGACTAAAATTGTCGCCGGAAAAGACCAATTTTAGCGTCTTTCTAACGTTCAGGACTATTTTTACAAAAAAAAAAAGACCACTTATAGGACTAAAATTGTCACCAGAGAAAAACCAGAACCAAAATCGAAAAGACGTATCTAGTTAGATAACCAAAATTGTAATTTAGTACATGAAATGAATACTACAACAACATTGATTTCCGGAGCATATGGATGAATATATATGGGAGTGATTTTGTTTTTCTTGGGTTCAGTTTAATTGTGTTAAAAGTAATTAAAAGCCAAAAATTAATGTTAGTACTGTTCTATCACTACTATACATACAACATGCATAATTTAATTTAGTAGTTAATATAGATTAATTAATTAAATTTAAAATGGTGGCTGGTGAAGGATGGAGGGATGTGTGTACCTAGAAAAAAGAGTACCACAGTCACATCTGTATTCCCTAGTGCCGCAGGTTTTAGAGTGAGCTTTCCAATCAGATTGAACAGCATAACGTTTAGTGCATTTATCACATTTCCATTTCTTCTCACCATGTTTTCTGGAGAAATGCTTCTTGATTCCTGTTAGATCTCCAAGAGCTCTTGAAGGTTCATGATGAACACAAGACACTTCTGGGCATACATATACTTTCTTCTTGATTACCTCTTTGTTTGTTCTCTGCTTCAATTTCCATGGCAGATTATGCCCTCTTCTGTGTAGTTGAAGATTCTGGTCCCTTTGAAACCCTTTGTTGCATATTTCACATAAGAATCTGTTGGTTGCCATTAATGTCTTTGGAGACAAAGATATTACTTCTGATTCTGGGTCTGTTTGTTTCAACAAACCCACCAATTAATCATCAAATCCCAAATAAAGAAAGAAAAAAAAGTTGAATCTTTCCAGATTCTGATTTGATTTCAAAAAGTAGAATATAATAGAAAAATCAAAACCTGGGTTTCCTGGAAGATTTCTCTTCTTCTTTGGTGCAGGCTGAAGTTGATTTAGGATCGGACCAGCAAAATTATAGTGCTGAGGAAGCATAATGCTTCCACTATCATTTCTAGTGACGGAAGATGCACAAGCTTCATTAGATGCAGATGTCAAATTGGACATGTTTTCCTCCACCGCCGCCGCCTCCTCCATCACCACCGCCGCCGCCTCCTGGATTTTGAAGCTCTTTATCATCTTCGTTTTGCTGAAATTAAGAACTAAAAGCTAGCTAACAATTTGGTTTGCAAATGAACCCACAACGAAAAAACCTTTAAAAAAGTTGATTTTTTTTTCTTTCTTTTGAGTAAAGACAAAGAAACTGTGGACAAAATTTTCTTTGTTTACCTTCAACTTGTTCTTGATGGTTTCTTTCTCTCTTAATTTGGCATCAACCCAAGAGACAACCTTTGCTTTTTTTTAAGCTTTTGTAGTAAAAAAAAAAAAAAAAAAAAAAAAAAAAAAAAAAAAAAGAAAACTGAAAAAGATCGATAGAAAGATAACTAGCTAGGCCAAAGTCCATCAACTACGACTGCCTAGGTTCATGTTTCAATGGCGTTTTTTAGCTAGAATGCAAGAAAATCCAATTACAACCACGTATATAACAACAAAATATGTATGTATATATAAATAAATAAAGATTTAACTTAAGTTCATGGCGCACGAGAGAGAAAAGTGAAAAGAAAGAGAAAGAAAGAGAGAGAGAGAGAGAAGAGAGAGAGAGAGAGACGTGGCTGAAATGTGAAAAGGATTCCTCTGTAAATCCTCATGTAGTCCATAGAATACCGCAAAAGACCATGCCCTACGGTTTGCTCTGACGTGAACTTGCTGTCGTTTGTTCTGTTTTTTTCCCAACCCAGAAAAATCTCTTCTTTTTTTATTTTTATTTTTAATATATACATATATATTTTTTTATATTGTTTTTGCTTTAGTAAAAGTTCATTTTTTTACTAATCACTTTTTGATCAAATGCTCCATCACCTTTTTCCCTTTTATTTTTTATTTTTTAAAGCACTTGATGGAGAAAACAGTCATCTGAAAAGAGACTTTGATTTCAATAAAAAGCATTGAAAGGAGAAAGAGGAAGATGGTCATTTGCATGATTGAGTCATTATTCACTTTTAAAGCACGATTCTCTTAAATAATGTGTAATACTTTTTAGTAAAACTAATTATGTTATTGTGACAGAGAAAAGTCATCCCCACCAAAGTAATAGAGTGGGTTATAATAAATTGAAGTGTGAAATGCGTTTTTACACACCATAATTCATAGAGTAGGGGTGTGTAGAGAAATTAGAAAATCAGGCCACTGTAATTTCTGACATTTTTTTTCAGGTCAAATATTTTCTGACATTTTTTTTCAGGTTTCCCGTCCAAACGATTTCATCCAAATACAGTCAAAACCGTCCAAATTTGGATTACTTTTCGTCCAAATCCATTCACTGACTAAAATGAACGGAATCCGTCCAAAATTCAGAAACAACGTCCAAATTGTGACCAATTCCGTCCAAATTTGGACGGTTCGCCCAAATTTGGACGGAAAGCCCAAATACACCGTCCAAATACACTTCCTCTTCAGCAAATAATCTCATACATCTCCTTCCCCAAAAGTATTTCCCCTACCGGTGAAAATAACTCAAATCCCTTCTTCCTTTCCTCAAAATGAAAAATCCTTTCTTCCTATCAGTACTTCTCCTTTCATTCATTCCTGTTCAAATCTCGTCTTTCTCCATTGCCTAACCTATGCTTATTAATTTCTCCTCCCCGATTTCGTTCCACTTGCTGTTCATCTTCACTTTCCCTCTGATTCCATAACTATCCCACTAACTCCCATTTCTTCCACACTTGGTCTTTCTCCCATTCCCTACCTCTTTTATGCTGTACTTTGTCTACCCCTCCCTATCCAACCAGAAAAAGAATTCTCTCATTTCTTTTTCTTTTCATTTTCTAATTTAAATGTTCTTTGTTGAAGCTGTTTTTTCTATTTTTTTTTTTTTTTTTTTTTTTTTTTTTTTGGGTCAAATCAGAGGCTCTTCAAGTTAATGTAAATTAAATAGGTGGATCATGGATGTTGTAGCTAGATTTAATTTGAAGAAAAAACTCAACCTTTGGGTAAACCCAGCAAGGCTAAATTACAATTTTCGTCCTCTAACTAGACGCGTTTTCGATTTTGGTCCCGATTTTTTTAAGGCGACAATTTTAGTCACTTGTAAGTGTAAGTCTTTTTTTTTGCAAAATAGTCGAAACGCCGGAAAGACCACTTACGGGACTAAAATTGTCGTCGGAAAAACACTTACAGGACTAAAATTGTCGCCGGAAAAAGACCAATTTTAGTCCATGTAAGTGGTCTTTCCGGCGTTCAGGACTATTTTTGCAAAAAAAAAAACCACTTACGGGACTAAAATTGTTGCCAGAGAAAAACAAGGACCAAAATCGAAAAACGTGTCTAGTTAGAGGACGAAAATTGTAATTTAGCCAACCCAGCAAAGTTCATCCACATAAAGATGCAATGGCCAATTACTATATATTCATAACAAATTCAATAGTGTAAGGAAGAAGAAGGTATTTGGACAGTGTATTTGGGCTTTCCGTCCAAATTTGGGTGACCCGTCCAAATTTGGACGGAATTGGTCACAATTTGGATGTTGCTTCCGAATTTTGGACGGATTCCGTCCATTTTAGTCAGTGAATGGATTTGGACGAAAAGAAATCCAAATTTGAACGGTTTTGACTGTATTTGGACGGGGAACCTGAAAAAAAATGTCAGAAAATATTTGACCTGAAAAAAAATGTCAGAAATTACAGTGGCCTGATTTTTTAATTTCTCGGGGTGTGTAAAGGTGAATTAGACGCATCTTATTCTTCACTTGTGATAACTACTCAATCAGTGTCATAATAACTCTTCTCATGGTAGTATATTTCGACACTTAAGATCAATATTCTTTTCATGATAATGCGTTTAATCAGGTTAAACTATTTTTAAGAAGTGTTTCACATTCATTTAGTGATTTACAAGATGTTATTCATGGTGCTTAAAAGAGCTTAAATTTTGCAAATGCGTTTGTTGTTAGTATGATTATTTTTTCGGGTTCCATTTTTTTTTTTTTTTTTTTTTTTTTTTTTTCAGATACGAAAGGAGGGGTGGGGGGATTCGAACCCTTCGGGTTCCATTTGAATATGATAGTCACGGAAAGTGATAGAATCACAAGAAAAAAATCATCGATGCATTACCGGAAACAAATCATTCACCGTTCATACTTTTTTTTTTCTCTTTTTTTTTTTTTTTTTATTGTTTTGACATTGGGTCAATTGATGGCCCAGATCATTTTTCGGTTGCTTTTTTGTGTACATTTTCGGGGCATATATCATATCCGGATAGTGACCGTGTGCATTTATTTAAATAGTGTGGCTTCATATGAATTTGTTTAAATAGGTTGCTTGAAGGAATTATGTATGGTTTTCCTTTTTTTTATTGGTAAAAACTCAACATTTTATTGATGAAAAATCTGAAGTTTTACAATGTCATCTCCTGACACCCCTCAAAAATAGATGTCATCAACACATGTTCTTCATCTCCTGAAAACTTTAGGCTCCGAATTTGTTTAAACCCAATGTGAGGAATTCCGGATGCTAAGGAAAAAGTATGGTCTCTCATGTGTCAGAATAAGCTCCTCTAGGGAATAAAACAAACAAAGCAAAGCAAACCTAAAGGAGAACCTATAGTAACTCCTGTCTAGAGCAACCCTATTACATTGGAAGGACAAAAAACGATAAAGTGACAATGTAAGAGCTGCATATCATCCAAAATATATGTGCAGGTAGAAGTCCATGCAATAAGCCAAATTAATCTGGTGCATGTCCAAAAGAAGATGCTGCCAAAAAGCCACCAAGGAATGGTTTGTTGCATATCTAATTTGAGAGTGTCTTGCCTGCAAAAATTGAATCCTGCATTAAATAGCTCCACAGAGCATAAAACCAGTAATACATCAAGGGCAGATGCAACATGTTTGCACCCTTCGTAGAGATGAAGGGTGCTTCCAATATAAGATAGCCATTCATTTGGATGTTCTAACGGTGGGGAGCTGGAGATTGCCCCTCTTGATGAGAAGTCCAAGACATCCATTAATCTGATGACTTGCCAGATGCTGTGATGTTTGGAATGTGCTAGCTGATTTGGCAAGATTGTTAGCACAGTATTTTCTTCCCTGTAGATGTGTCTAATTGTATAACGGTGTTGATTAACTAATGCCATGATCTTCAGGATTTCATCTTCATATTGTCAAGGGGTCTTCTTATTGCCTATCACCATATCCACCAACAACAGAGAATCAGATTCAAGGATCACTTTGTGGAGTCCAAGGTGGATACAATGAAGAATAATAGCAAGTAAAGCATGGGTTTCAACATATAAGTGTCTATTGACACCATAAGCTTCATATCTTGCAGCAAGAACTTGTGCCCTAGATCCCCTGATTATAAAACCACCACCAGCAATACCAGGATTGCCATTAGATGATCCATCAGAATACAACTTGTAACAGTCATGTGGAGGGCAATCCCATCGAATTGAAATGTGGTTAATCATTCTAGGTGTGAAGTTGGTGATCACACCATTAGTCAGCAGCATATTATCATCAGCATTTCAATGTACCAGATGGAGGGTGTTTCTCATCATTCTAAGAGTGTCCATAACAGCCTGTATGATTTGAGTGTGAGAGATATTGATGTCTTCAAAAAAACTTTTTATTTATTGATTTCCAAGTTTCTTAGCAAATCAGAATGGTGATAAGCGGAGGGATTTTCCCAAGTGCTCCTCTTTTAAAAGAAAACCATTAATCAAGATTCTGTTATAATGTACTAGAGTTCTTTCCCCATTGGAATATAACCTTGAAGTGCTTCCAGGCAAGTTGAGCATAAGTACAGTGCCAAAGACGTGAGTAATAGAATCATCATCATTGCAAAAGAGACATTTAAAAGGGCCATGAACACCAAAATGCTTCAACTGATCTGCACAAGGAAGTAAGGCATTGTGCAATCTTCACATGAAAAAAAGAAGTTTTGAGAGGGATGTAAGGCTTCAAGAATTCTTTTAACTCATGGATATTAGGCTTCTTCTTCCTCATAATTTCATAAGCTGGTTGATGGAAAAATCTCCTGTTCGATTAGGAGCCCATATCCACCTGTCATGTCCCATATATTTCATATGATCATCTGCTATGGTCTGAACAGGATTGAGGAGTTTCCATGAGTAGAGCCTGTAAAGAGGTTAACTGCTAGACATTATAGTTTTTCCCCAAAGACTTTGCCCTTTCCTTATTTTCCACCAGAGTTTACAAGAGAAGGCCCGTTGAAGAGTTCTAAGGTTTTGGACTCCTAAACCATTTTCTAGAGCTGGATTGCAAGGATCTTTCCAATTTTTCTAGATATGATGCTTGTTTTTAGGAGTATCAAACCATAAAAAATGGGAGAGAATATGTTCAATAAGATCAAAAACTGTAACTGGCAGTTTTATGGCAGCCAAAACGTGAATGGGAATGGAAGAAATGACATGCTTAGTGAGAATAAGTCTCCCCCCAACAGTAAGAAGTTTGGCATACCACCCCTGCAATCAGGTCTCAATTTTATGCATAAGGGGGCAAAATAACTGTATTTAGGTCTTCCCACGTACATGGGGCAACCAAAGTAGGTAAAAGGGAAGGAAACATGTTGCATTCCAGTTTCAGTTTTAACCATATTAAGAGTATGGACATGGGTAGTCTTAGAAATAAAAAAAAGAGCTTTTTTGTGCATTAATTTTTTGACCTGAGGCTAACTCATACTGATGCAGAAAGAGGAAAAGGTTTTTGATGGACTTTTTAGTAGCTCTAGCAAAAACAATGAGGTCATCTGCATACATACAATGCGTGACAGGGGAAAACCTCTAGTGTGGAGTAGTTGTCAACACGGTATTGAAAAATATGTTTGAGGCCTCTTGTCAGTGCTTCAGAAACAAGGATAAACAAGTAAGGAGAAAGGGGGCCACCTTGTTTAATACCCCTAGTATTTTGAAAGAAACATGTAATATTACCATTAATCAAGATGGAAAACCAACTAAGGGACAAGTTACTTATGATAAGTTTGGCAGTGTGAGAGGCGAAACCAAAGTTAAGTTGCAAAGCTTTAAGGAAAGGCCAAGCTACCCTATCAAATGCTTTGGCAACATCAAATTTAAAAATAATATTGTGACATTTGGCCTTCTTATGGAGAAACATGAACAGATCTTGTAAAAGAGTACATTATCTGCAATGTCCCTACCTTTGATAAAGGCAGATTGTTCATCAGATATCAACAAAGGGTGTAAAGGCTAGATTCTAGTGCACATAATCTTGGAAAAGATTTTATTAGCAAAGGTGCTTAAAGAAATAGGTCTAAAATCAGCAAAAGTAGATGGGACATCTTTCTTGGGAATAAGTGTTAATAAAAGTGGTACATGTTGCTCGGGGGATATAACCACTAGAGAAGAAGTTTTGGGCAGCTTAAGAACATCTTCTGCAGTAATATCCCAGCAGGATCTGTAAAAAAAACCCCTGAGAAGCCATCCAAACCAACAACACTATCAAAGTCAAGACCAAAAACATCAGACCTAACTTCTTCCATTTGTTACTTCCCTGGTGAGATCAAAATTCATTTCCTATGTAATAATAGCGGGGGATAAATTGGAGAAAGTCTTCAAGAGATTGAGCATCAATATCAGTTTCACCCCTAAAATTATTATTGAAAAAATGTACAGCTGCAGCTTCAGTATCATGATGATTAGTGCACCAAACACCATTATTGTTTTGAATCTTATTTATCTCCAATATTTTTATCTTCTCTTTGGCAGAAGCATGGAAAAAAATCAGTATTACGATATCCCTCTTCAAACCATTAAATCTAGATCTTTGTCTCTAGAAATCCTCTTGCTGAGCTAAATAGAGATTATAATGAGCTTTAGCACTAGAAAGAGATAACATGTTATCATCATTAGGGTCCTTGTCAAAAATTTCTTCAAAGGTAGCTAGATTAGCCTCACTTTGCTTGACTCTCTCATGAACATCTCCAAAATTTTCCTTGTTCCAAATTTTGAGATCCTTTCTAAGCTGCTTCAGTTTAGAAACAAGATTAAGCGTGCCCTCTAAATTCGTAGTGCCCTTGCTCTTACTATCTTTGACAGTTTGCTTGAAACTTACATGAGGCATCCACATGTTTTGAAACTGGAAGGAGGTAGGTCTTCTTCTTCTTCTTTCCTTGGGCTTATAAAGAAGAGGAGCATGATCAGAGCGTGTTCTATGAAGAACATGAATGTCTCCTTCATGATTGTCAATCCACTTCTTGTTAAAAAGCAATCTGTCAAGTTTTTCCTTCACATATAATGAATGCCTCCAACCAGCCCAAGTAAACGAGGAACCAAAGACCGGCAGTTCTTGCAAACCACAATTACCAATAAAACTATTGAAATCCCTCATAGAACCTTTATTTGGCGTAGAAGAACCTTGATATTCAGCAACATGTCTGATGGCATTGATGACACCACCAATAAGCTAGGGAGATCTAAAGCTTCAATATCAGATAGGTTTTCCCACATATCAGCTCTTTATAATCTTGTGCACTTTCTATATATACTAGAAATGACAAAGGTGTTGGCCCTGGAAAACATAAGAGTAATAACTTGTTCTATACTACTGATAATGTCCACTTGCCCATTATAGGACCAAAACACCCATAGCATATCATTTGGGGTAGCAAAACAATTGTTGAACTTCATCTTTATTCTATAACTATCAATAACAGTAGTAGCAACCATTGGTTCAGAGATAGCTAGTAAGGAAATTTTGTGGAGGACTATAAGCTTTTTAGACGTCTGCAGGAGTCTTTACCCTTCAGGCCTGTGATGTTCCAAAAGAGACAGTTAAGCATGGTGGTTGGGTGTCCCTGAAAATTGATGATCTAGTGTTCATTGTGCTCTTCATTCTAGTATAATCCTTCTTGGATCTTCTTCTAATAACCATTTGAATCCATTATCATCAGTCTGAGGAGTTATCCCCTTCTCCTACATTATTTTCTTTTGACCCATGTCTGTTAATTCTGCATGTGATTCTTTCTAACTGGAAGTTTGAGCTTACTTGGCCAGAATATTATGCCTTGGTCATGTACCATCTGAAATATACCCAGGGCCTGGTAATTGTTTATCCAAAAAAGGAAGTATACTGTCACAGTTGACTTTTCAGTACTCAAAGGATTCAAATGCTTGGTGAAGTGAGTCTTTGATGGGCAGTTTTGTTGTGGGGCATCTGAGTGTGATCCCTCAGCAGCTACTAGAGTTACTAGATCTATTTCCACTGACTGATCAATACCGACAGAAGCAAGTTGTTGGATTTTCCCTATAGTAGGTGACAATTGTGCTTCATTATGAGTTAGAGGCTGTTGTACTGGTTGTTTTGTCTTCAAATTTGTGTTGGAGGACCTGGATTTCATGCCATGGGTAGCAGATCAGTTCGTGTCTTTGCAGCGGATACAGAACCGGAAGAGTTCGATGACCTTGTTGTGACAGGTACTTTTCAGTGTTTGTGTTTATTATAGATATTTAATATGATATAGCGCACATATGATATTATATATTTGTACTTAAATTGATCCACTTGTTAGGTACCGTAATCATGGATAATCTAGCAGTTTCAGCTCTGTTTGATACTGGAGCTTCAGGGACTTTTGTTTCCTCTAAGATAGCTAAGAAGTTGAACCTACCTCTTAAGGAATTGGAGAGACCTTTGAGTATAACCACACCTTTGGGCAGAGTTACTAGATGTGCTCAAGTCACACCCCAGGTTGATATTAGAGTTGGGACTTACAAGTGCCAGCATGCCTTGACAGCGTTGGATTTCTCAGACTTTGATGCTATCCTGGGTATGGACTGGTTGTCTAGAAATTAAGTCTACTTGGATTGTAGAGGTAAGAGGGTGATCTTTAAGGCCCCAGGAAAATCAGCTAAGACGTTTCAGGGTAACGTATACAAGCCTAGCAAGGGTCGTCATCCGATTATCTCAGCAGTTAAAGCCCTAAGAGCTTTGAAGAAGAGTTGCCAGGGTTTCGTTGTTTATGCATTAGATAAGGAAAAGCATAGGCCCGAGTTAGGAGAGACTCGTGTAGTTAAGGACTTTCCCGAAGTTTTCCCGGAATATTTGCCTGGACATATGCCTGATAGGGCCATAGAGTTTGAGATCGAATTGGTTGCAGGAGCATCACCAGTGGCTAAAGCACCTTATAGGATGGCACCAGCAGAGTTGAAAGAGTTGAAAACTCGGCTTAAGGAGATGCTTGAGAAAAACATCATCCAGGCCAAGTACATCACCGTGGGGAGCACCGGTCTTGTTTGTGAAGAAGAAAGATGGGAGTATGCGGTTGTGCATCGACTACAGAGAGTTGAATAAACTGACGATCAAGAATAAGTATCCTTTACCAAGGATTGATGATCTGTTCAATCAATTGCAAGGTAAGAAGGTGTTCTCTAAGATTGATCTTAGGTCCGGTTATCATCAGTTGAAGATCAAGGTGTCAGATATACCTAAGACAGGCTTCAGTACGAGATATGGACATTATGAGTTTTTGGTCATGCCATTTGGACTCACTAATGCTCCATCGAAGTTCATGGACTTGATGCAAAGAGTTTTCATGCCTTATCTCGATAAGTTTGTGATAGTTTTTATAGATGATATCTTGGTATACTCTAAGGATGAGAAAGAGCATGAAGAACACCTAAGGATAGCTCTACAGACCTTAAAGGAGAACAAATTGTATGCCAATTTTTCTAAGTGCTAGTTTTGGTTGGACCAGGTTAGTTTTCTTGGGCATATAATTTCTGGAGAAGGTATTAAGGTGGATCCAGTGAAGATAGAAGCCGTTTCTAAGTGGCCTAGACCGACACCAGTAACATAGATAAGAAGTTTCTTGGGTTTAGCTGGGTACTACCGGAAGTTTGTAAAGGATTTCTCTAAGATAGCTACACCTCTCACGAGGCTCACTCAAAAGAACGTCAAGTATGAGTGGACCAACGAATGTGAGGAAGCTTTCCAGACTTTGAAAGAAAAGTTGACCGCAGCACCTGTGTTAGCATTACCAGAAGTTTTTGATAACTACGATGTATATACAGATGCATCGGGTCAAGGTTTGGGTTGTGTTTTAATGCAATCGGGAAAGGTAATTGCTTATGCATCTAGGCAGTTAAAGGTGCATGAGAAGAATTACCCTACACACGACTTGGAGTTGGCAGCAGTGGTATTTGCTCTGAAGCTTTGGAGACACTATTTGTATGGTGTCAAGGCAAGGATCTTCACGGATCATAAGAGTCTTAAGTTCTTCTTTACGCAGGAGAATCTGAACATGAGACAAAGATGATGGTTGGAGTTCATGAAAGATTACGACTTGGACATTCAATACCATCCGGGTAAAGTGAATGTTGTAGCTGATGCACTTAGCCGGAGAGCGGTTAATGCTATCACTACCTTGCAAGAAGTTGTGGATCGCTTGGATAGGATGCGATTCGGGTGATTGAAAGGAAGGGTGAAGCTCGAAATTTGGCGCCATTGATGGCAAGGTCAGATTTGCTAGATGAGATTCGGGCTAAGCAAGACAAAGACCCTGTGTTGATTAATTTGAAGCGAGTAGCTCGAGAGAAGCCTACAGTGGGTTATCAGTTGGACAAGAGTGGTCATCTTTGGTACGGAGACCGTTTGTGTGTGCCCGATGTGGATGGCCTAAGGGAGAAGGTTATGGATGAAGCTCATAAGATTGCTTTTGCGGTACATCCAGGAGCCACTAAGATGTATAGAGATCTCAAGGAAAGATATTGGTGGCCTGGTATGAAGTTAGGAATCGCAGAGTTTGTGGCAAAATGTGATACATGCCAGAGAGTGAAAGCAGAACACAGAAGGCCAGGAGGTTTGTTGAAACCCTTGGAGGTACCGGAATGGAAATGGGAGAATATCATGATGGATTTCATCACCGGTTTTCCTAAGACGAAGGGCGGTCATGACATGATTTGGGTGATTGTGGATAGACTTACAAAATCAGCCCATTTCTTGCCATGTAAAGTGGACATGCCTATAAAGAAGTTCGCTACTTTGTATATCGACAATATAGTGAAGCTTCATGGTGTGCCTTTATCTATTATATCCGACAGGGATAGTAGATTTATCAGTCTCTTCTAGAAGGGTTTACAGAAAGCTTTTGGAACGAAGACTGATTTAAGTACAGCGTTTCATCCGCAGACGGATGGGCAGTCAGAGAGGAAAATTCAGACTCTCGAGGATACGCTAAGAGCTTGTGTTTTGGATGCCGGAGGATCATGGATAGATTACTTCAATTTGGCTGAATTTGCTTACAACAATAGTTACCATGCTAGTTTGGGAATGCCACCTTTTGAGGCCTTGTACGGTAGGAAGTGTAGAACTCCACTTTATTGGGATGAAGTGGGAGAGAAGCACATCACAGGGCCGGAGATGGTTCAGCAAGCCAAGGAGAAGATCGAGGTGATAAGGAAGAATCTGAAAGCCGCTCAAGATCGTCAAAAGAGTTGGGCCAACGTTAGAAGAAGACCGCTAGAGTTTGAGGTCGGGGATAGAGTTTACCTTCGAGCGTCTCCGATGAAGGGTATCAAGAGGTTCAGACAGAAAGGAAAGCTAAGTCCAAGGTATGTAGGACCTTTTGAAGTCATCAAAGAGTTGGGAAGTTGGCTTATAGACTTCGGTTACCAGATTCGATGTCTAGGGTCCACAATGTTTTCCATGTATCGATGCTTAGGAAGTGTCTATCTAAAGCGGATGTGGAATCTGAGATTGATCCGGAAGTGTTGCAAGATAATCTTTCGTATGTGGAGAAGCCGATAAAGATTTTGGATAGGAAGGAAAAGATGATAAAGAGGCGAGTGATCCCGTTAGTGTTAGTGCAATAGAGCAATCATGCACCGACGGAAGCCACTTGGGAAGTGGAAGCGGACATGTTCAACGAGTTCCCAGAGTTCCCTTATCTACCATGTACGATCTAGTTTCGAGGACGAAACTCCTCTTAAGGGGGGAGGAATGTAATATCCCGATTTTTCTAAAAGGGCATCCTTGTCTTTTCACGAAAAATCTGAATATTTAGTTTTGTTTTAAAGGATTAAAAGAAAAAGGGAAAAAAAAAGGAAAAGGATTAATTGGATTTAATTAATAAGGAATAATTAGATTAAATTGGGATTATAAAAGGAAAACTAATCCTAAATTAACCTAGTTGTTGTTTTACGTAAAATACAAACTGGGAGGCGCAAGTTTTGAGGAAAAATGGGAGAAGGAGCTTTCAAATCTCTAGGCTAATCCGTTGATCAAAATCGCAGACATCTCAAGAGAGAAAGGATCACCGCGAGACGAGGATCGTTTTGATATCAACAATCCCTAAATCCGTTAACGTAAGTTTTCCCTCATCGTTCTTGTCATTAGGGTTTGTTCATCATCATTGTTAAGCTGCGTTTTTCTGAGTTTAAACATCGTAGTGATCGTCTTTGGATTGATCGTTTATAGGTTTGGAGTTAAAGGTTAAACTTTTGACGGGTTGAAGCTTTGGATCGTTGTACCACGCAAATTAAGGTAATGTGGTGTTCTTATCGTATGACTAAGGTGTCATAAGGTTGTAGAGCAATTTGTATGTTATTTTCGTTGTTTGCAATCTGTCAATGTTGGAGTTTGGGTTGGATTTGGGTTGGAAATCGCGTGTTGACAGTTGTAGATTTTCTGGGTAAATCCCAGGCAAACGGGCGTTTGGGTGTTCTGGACGGGCGTTTGCGATGGCGGCAGCTCAAACGGGCGTTTGGGTGTTTTGGACGGGCGTTTGAGGGTTCAGTTTAGATACAGGATGTGGCTGATTTTCACGGACGGGCGTTTGGGGATTTCTGGACGTTCGTTCAAGTTAGACGGGCGTCTACTGGGGGTCAAACGCCTGTTTATTCCGTTTTTCACTGTTTTTCGTGTCAACTTGGTTTCAGGCTTCATAATCATGTTTTTACTGCTTAACCTTATGTGACAAAGCCTTGAATTATCTTTTGATGCGTTTTGTTTCGGCACCATATGGATTCCCTAAAAAGATGAAATGTGGGACCGTCGAAAGCTTTGGATTTGCCTTGTGCTTCGATAAGCTAGCGTTTATCGATGTCTGTGTATGTGTTAGGGTTGTTAGAGTCTAGTGGTCTTAAGAAGAGGGAGTAGACTGATAGGTGAGCCTTTTATGTGAATCAACTTAGGTGGCTAGTTAAACATCTAATCAAACGTATGTGCTAGATTAATAATCTTAAACATCATGCAATGCTTGGTAAGGCATAGTACAATATCGCGATGTGTTCTCTGACCATAAAAAGTAGACTGTACCCCCGCCGGTCAATCGATTGGCTAGATAAAGCGTCTGGTACACTCTACCGGTCATCACACTATCGGGACTCAGATATTCCCGGGGCTACTAGAGCATGTCTCTAAGTAGGTTGCACCCAGTTGTCCTAGTACATCCTATTACTAGGCGTAGTGCCCTTGTTATTCATGATGTAACAAACTTGAGCTAAGCTAGATAACTTTGGAACCTCATGTTATGCTATGAACATAATGTGATAGTTAGCTAGGGCTAATAACGGAATGAATTAATAAAAGACGGCGTTGCTTTTATTTCTTTATGAGACCGACGTTATGCGATCTTCTACGCGTTACTAAGTACTTATGTACTTACCCCGTTACTTTGTGTTTGTGTTTGTCTTTCTCTTTCCCCAAAGAAGATGAACAGGTTGCTAATGTTGATGAGTTCTGTTACGAGGACATGTGATATGGAGCTCTTGAAGACTCAGTTCTTTACTTTTGTTTTCTTTCAATGATGTTGTTGATTTAGTTTCAAACAATGTTGTCTTTCTTTGGATTAGTTCCGTTTAAGTTCTTTCGGATTTGAATGTTGGATGGTTTAGTTCTCTTTATTGGATTTAGTTTTCGCAGCATTGAAAACCGTGTGTTCGATCTTTTGTTTTCCCGAGTCGTTTTATCTTCCACGTCGTTTTAGTTTTGATGTGTGATGTAAGGCTTACATGTATTATTGAATTTGTTAGGTGTAGTGCCCGAAAGACAATTTGAGTAATTGTTTTTAATAATGGATGACAAAATTTATCTCACCTTAGTTACTTGCTTTGTGCTTGTAAAGTAATACACTGCTGCAAACCCTAAGTATATCAGTATGTAACCACTTAACTCAGTGTATGGATTACACGTGAGGATTGAGTTAGTGGGGATATGCTTAAACTGTTAGTCCGTGGTGAATTTAATCAGAGTTTAGGGTCTCTTGATTAAAACACCAATAATGCGCCCAGAACACCTTAGGGTGTGATAGTCTTATCCGGACTGTCGGTAGAGGGTACCTACGTGGGCATTTATATATGATGGCATTCATATAGGGCTGGACCGATTTAATCTGAATTTCTCGATATAATTCAGTAATCGAGGAATCTTATTAAATCATTAGATGATCATATATGAATCAACCTTAATCCTGAGGTGATCACAGGGTGCTGCTTGTCTCGGGGTAGTGTTTGATGTGTTAGTTACGGTTCACTTAAATATGTATTCCAAGCAACTTCTCATTGGCACTATCTCCTGATGAGTGAGTAGTTCTGATTTTCACAGATATGGAATCCATTCCTTCCTGCGGGAAGTAGAGAGACAGTCCCCTTATTTGTTAGCCCTAAGAAAGTGATCGATCCCGGGAGTTCACATTTGACTAATTAGCTACTAGTCAGATATGTGCACTAATTGATCATTAGGGGGTTAATGATAAATAAGGATAAGATATTCTGAGTCGGGTTCACGGAGACTTCCCACTCAGAATGGACAGTCTATGGAGGGTTAATCCGTATGTAGTGATTATATCAATGGACGCTTATCTACTCAATGGGTTCAGTGTAAGTATATATCTATATTTGGTAGAGTTCAGTTTCGGGTTTATGGTGGCGTAATCCCGGAATTAATAATTTAATATATTTATTCTGTTCGATGAATAATATATTTAATTATTGTAGCTACTGGTTATAGGTCCAAGTGTAAATCACACAAAAAGAATTTTCGGCCACCATCATTAAAAAGAGAGAAAAAAACTAGTTTTCTTATCTTGGGTTTTTAGAAGAAGAAAAACTATAAGTTTTTCTTGGTGTTGCATATCAAGGATGTTCTTTTATCAAGAAGGGTGTCCACCAACCACCGTTTGGAAACACATTGGAATATCAAGGCTTCTCATCCTAAGATCTTGGCCTCTCTTCCCGATATTGGTAATATAATCTTAACCCCCTTGTAGTAGTTTAAGTCCTTTAATTATGTATTGTGATGTATAAGTCGTGATCCATCCGCTGCGCATAGATCTAACTCGTTTAGATCTAAGATCCTATTTTCTTTCATGTGGTATCGGAGCTAGGTTCCACGGTTTATATAGTCATAATCATAATTAAACGATTTAAAGGAGTGGAATTGCATGTAGGTAAATTTTATTTATTGTTTTATGCATTGATAATGATTAATTGTTATGGTTGAAGAGATGGATTGGGGGTTGGCACTGTTTACCCATTAGATCTATTGTAAACTCATATAAACGAAGAAAATTCGTTCATATGAGTATAGGAAATTATGTAATTTATTTTTATTGCAATTTTAATTTTCAGATAATAGATCTATTTAGTAGCTGTTTAGTTATTTCGTTTTTCCCGTTGATCGAGCCATTGAAACGACGATCCCTCCAATCAGAATCAAGATTGGAAGATGATGAACAATTTCAAAATATTTGGCATCGATCGGAGTCCGTTTTGATATCCGTTCGTTGCTGCAAAGAAGCTGCTGTAACAGAAAAATGCAGGATTCACAGAAACCCTACCTGTGACTTCCTCGAATTCCTAGGAGAGTTTGGACCGTTGAAACGCAAATCCAACCAGTCAGATCGATAAATATGAAGTTTTTGACGTGGCATAAAAATTTCAGGTCGATCGGGATTCATCTCGATTCCCGATCGGCCTCGGGAAGTCTTTTAGGCGCTGCTGTAAAAGTCACATCCAGCGGAAAGTTGGGCGGTCACTGGAGAAAATTGACAAGTCAAAGCTCCGATCCAACCGTCCATATTGAAGCACGAGGAATGAAGAATAGATCTGGAAATTTTTGTCCCGATCCAAGTTCGTTTGTTTTGACGATCGTCGAAGATTTTAAACAGCTACAGATTAGGGTTTTTTAATTTATTTTCTAATAGATTAGATACGGGGGTGCCAACGGTCCATCTCGGTGTTTATTTTCCGCACTAGTATACATGTTTAAATTGTATGTGTAGAACCGGAAAATTGCCATGACATGCATCATATCATCAATTCCATTCCATATGCATACATGTAGAAATTAATTCGAGGAATTAGTTAGGCATGTATAAAACACGCAATTAGTTTTAATTAATTGTTTGATATTAATTAGAAACTAATTAGGGTAAAAACCGAGGAACCCGGGTTTTTTCAATCGTCAAGGTTGGGTGATGGATTCTCGGTGAATCCCACTCTGCAAAAGCATAAGGAGTAAAATCCCGAAACCTCGTGGTTAAGGTGTTGGATTCTCGGTGAATTCCACCTTACCTAGACGAGATTACGTTTTTGTTCCGTAGTGTCTACGTGAAAGTTTGATGTTTAAGGATTGGATAATCACGGGCAAACATGGTTCGAAAGTGGTTTAACCACGGTTGGGTGCTCAACAGTAGCTACGGCTCGATCGACTTCACCCTCCACATGTGGCGTTTGCACAGGGGTCTGGCGAGGCTGAGCCATCCGAAGAGCCACTACGGCTCAATGGAGCTCCCCAAGTCTTGACCCGTCCGACGACCACATATGTTCCAACGAATAGGTCGGGTGGGCTAGCGCACGTAACCGACAACATTCGGGCCTATGATTTATTGTTCCTTAATGTAACATCAAGTCCAAAAACGTGATCTGTAAACCACCACTTTTTCAAAATATTGAGTGGGAGCGGGAGAGGCGACGGCCGACCCCACGGCCTCTACTGTTGACTCAAGCACCGTGAGAGAATGGTGACGCCTCGTGCCGAAAAGGATAGGATGACAGAATTTACACTATTATTGAATTTGTTAGGTGTAGTGCCCGAAAGATAATTTGAGTAATTGTTTTTAATAATGGATGACAAAATTTATCTCACCTTAGTTACTTGCTTTGTTCTTGCAAAGTAATACACTGCTGCAAACCCTAAGTATATATGTATGTAACCACTTAACTTAGTGTATGGATTACCCGATTGAGTTAGTGGAGATATGCTTAAATTGTTAGTCCGTGGTGAACTTAATCAGAGTTTAGGGTCTCTTGATTAAAACACCAATAATGCGCCCAGAACACCTTAGGGTGTGATAGTCTTATCCGGACTGTCGGTTGTTCGGTAAAAACTCGTTTTAAATTTATAATTACCGGAACACCCCAAGTGCAAGGCTCGTAGTAAAGGTGTTACCGGGTCGTCCTAAGGGAATCGAATGTTTATCGGATTAAGGTGCAGTTATTATATCGATTATGTCACAGATTACTACCTAAAACTAATGTATATATTAATTATAATCTAAAAAACTATGACTAGAAACAGAAAATAACAGAAAATAGAACAAAAACGACACTGGACGGGCGTTCACTGATGTGGACGGGCGTCCGATTACGATCTAAAAACAGAAAATATGCAGAAAACAGCAGGTAAAAGCTAGGGTTTTTTTAAAATAACTAAACGTAGCAATCACAATTGATACGAACGAATTTGATTTATCAAAGATTTAAAATAACGGCAAGGCAACGAGAATCCACCAACCAACCAACCAACCCCAACTAGATTATGAGCTAAAGGTACGATTTTTAGTAATGATCAAATCACGAATTCGATTAAATATCTTTAATCAATTTCTAGGGTTTCGTTTTCTTTCTCAAGCAAAACTAAACTAGCATGCATAACACGATCATGAGATTGTCTCCAATACTCTACTCAATTATTCATAAACAATCTCTTGAATCACAATTAATTGCATCAATTGAAAAGATCAAAGATTAAATCAATACTCTCATATAAATTCAATCAAAAAGATAGTTTCATCGATCTCTCGATTCGAATAAAACATAAACAATATAACAACATTCAATTGATGAAAAACCATAAATTTAACTCACTAAGATGTAGCTAAAAATCCTCTAGTTGGTGTAGTTGTTGATTGGTTTCCTCTGTTGTCCCACCGCGAATTGCTTAGCCAACAATCATGTTGGTGATCATGATTGTTGGGATGGAAGAGTTCATCTTCTTGTTTGCTCTATAGGATATGCGGCTGCTAGGGTTTGAGTAAATGAATAATGCGTATGATATGATTAGGGTTCAACACACGCTGGTATTTATAGGATTTTGAGGCGGCTAGGGTTAAGTCGGCTATTGGACGCCCGTCCAATAAGATAGACGCCCGTCCAGGCTTCACAAAATTCATCGAGTCGGGCCGAGTCTTCTTGGACGTCCGTCCTATGCAAAATCAGAAGCTCGTTCGCTAAAAATCATCAAACTCTGAATAAAAAATCTCCTTCTGGACGCCACTTCAGTGGACGGAACAACAAACGCTCGTCCATCAAAACCTGAACTTCCTGAATCAACTTCCCTCTTTGGACGCCAGTCCAAAGCTCTAAACGCCCGTCCACCTGGACGGGGTAGTGAACGCCAGTTTACTTTCCCAAGCCGACTTGCATCCTTCTTCTTCTACTTAAACCTCCAATTGAGTATCTCTTTTTTAGCTCATTCCAATGCCATGCATGCATACCTACAAGGTGATAAAAACACGCAAAAATGTAGAATCATACACATAGATAAATAATCAACGTTAAACCACATATTTGGCTTGGTTTTTACACTTTAATGAATTCTAAACCCATTCTTCCAATTTATCCTTTTAGCAAGTGATTTCCTATAAAAAAAAACACTAAAACACGGAAGATATTGTTACGGAATAATTCGATATAAACCACAAAATTAGTCGTAAACAACTCCCCCACACTTAGACTTTTGTTCGTCCCGACAAAACAATCAAAACTAGTTCACTTTCATGCAATCCACATAGATCCCTAACTCAAGGGACAAAAGATACAACAACTATAGCAAGTGATACCAACATAGAGATAGATTCTGTGCGTGTGTGACAAGCCCTTCTCAATCTCCACAATCCTCTCAAACAAATATCCTCTCAAATAATTTTAATGACTATCCTAGGTATAGGCGGTAATCGTTCCACACAAAGTCTTCCCGCGCACTCAGTAGGATAATCCCTACAGCATATCATTCGGTTTATACTGGGTATAAGTTCAACGATAACAAAGTCTTTAATTTTTTCTTCACTTTCTTTTTTGACGCACATCAAAATGAGCTCTTACCCGTCATAGTAGAATAGGATGTTTCGGGATAACACCCTACCTTACTCAAATCATAGGGTAGCTTCTCCTGACTGTCGTGAGCTTTTGGTCATCATAGTGGAATAGGACATTTCGAGATAATGCCCTACCGCACTCCAATCATCGACCAGCTTTCGACACACCCATTTATTTATTATTAACTCAACTTTTTTTTTCAAAAACACTAGTTACGTTTCACTTATCACATTCAAACCTTCAGATATTCACAGTGCACGTTCTGAACTTAGGTGTTACTTCACTGTTACTATTTAAGACCAAATCTCTCTAAGATAAATCACTAAAATAGTGAAAGGATACAGTTCAAAATTTTTGCTTCAATATCAAAGGCTTTCGTGAGTGTGAAATGAATACTATCTCAAATCAGTAAAAGCATGCTATAATTATCTCTCAAAGTCACATAAAATCATTGTCAGGAAACTACAACTAGCAAGCCATTTGTTTCAATTATATGCTCAAGATTTACAATTATCCAAGTTTACTTTGAAAAATTTTAAAATTGTCGAGAAAATCACATTTACTCATTGTCAGAAATATAGCATGATAACATTCCCAATTTAGACACCCCCCCACACTTAAATCACATTATGTCCTCAGAATGTGCAAATAAAAGAAAAGAATACTTAGCTGGTTTCAAAGTGGTTGTCGGGCTATAGGTTGACAGTGGTCAGGCCGTAACATGAACGTACCGCTGCAACTTGTAGCATGAACAGACAACACTAAAAGTGATAACTGGCAAAACCCGCTCAACAGTATCTGCAACACTCGACATAGCATATAATCTCGGGGTACAAGGGGTATATGAGTAAACATGAATGCACACAGAAATGGGCAAATAAAGCATTCACAAATAGGACAGGGATAACCAACACACAAATCACCATAGTTTTATTCCTAATGCCCTAAAAACTTAACTAAAAAGTAACTTAAAAGACTAGGCTGCCTCCTAGTAGCGCTTCTTTTATGTCATTAGCTTGACAGAGTAAACCAAGTCAACTTGGATCAGGCCACTTGGGTATGAGGCTAACCCCTTCTCTGTCAGAATCAGAATGACTAGGACGGAAATGGTTTTCGCCACAACAACAAGTCAAGTGCGGAGTAAATCATGAAATTTTTCTCTCCAGACAACACTGACTTTTTTTCTTCTTGTTCTTGTTTCTCAGATTCGGTTGAGGTATGCTAACAGGCTCAGGAGCATTGACAGAAGGATCTGCAAGGCTAGGGGTAATAATGTCATCATCCACTCCAAAGAAGTCGGATGGAATCTCTTCACAAATAAACGACTCAACCGTTTCATTTATCTGTTGAAAGTATAGTACTTCAGGCTTTTCCTTAGGTTGCCCAAAGTACTTCTTAATCCTGTGACCATTGACTTTGAATGGTTGATCGCCGTACCCTTTCAACGTAATGGCTCCACCAGGATGAACATCAAGAATCTCAAAGGGGCCAGACCATCTAGATTTAAGCTTACCAGCAAAAAGATGGAGCCTGGTGTTATACAGCAAAGCCATGTCTCCAACTTTGAATTCCCGATCTTTAATCATAGCATCGTGGAGTGCCTTCGTTCTTTCCTTACTGATTCTCGAATTCTCGTAGGCACGGAGTCGGAACTCATCGAGCTCGTTCAATTGCAATAATCTCTTTTCCCCACAAAGCTGGCTATCGAAATTCAAGAATTTAATAGCCCAGTAAGCTCTGTGCTCAAGCTCGACTGGTAAATGGCAAGCTTTGCCATAAACCATTTGGAAGGGTGACGTACCCATAGGGGTCTTAAACGCAGTGCGATAAGCCCAAAGTGCGTCATCCAACTTCAGACTCCAGTTGGATCTATTGGAATTCACGGTTTTCTCCAAAATCCGCTTTAGACTTCTGTTGCTCACCTCGACTTGGCCACTGGTTTGGGGGTGGTATGGTGTACTAATTCTATGCTTGACACCATATCTCTCAAGAATTTTATCCAGTGGTGCATTACAGAAATGCGAACCTTCATCACCGATAAGGGCTCTAGGACGACCAAATCTAGTAAAGATATTCTTTTGCAAGAATTTCTTTACAACTTTGTGATCATTGGTTTGGGTGGCTATGGCCTCTACCCACTTGGAAACATAGTCCACACGGACGACCGAATATATTTGTTAGAGCATGATGATGGGAACGGTCCCATAAAATCAATGCCCCAGACGTCAAAAACTTCACATTCCAAGATAGGCCTCAAAGGCATCTCCATCCTATTACTGAGTCTCCCCACTCTTTGGCATCTATCACAGCCTTTGCAAAAGGCTTCAGCATCTTTAAACAAAGTAGGCCAGTAAAAACCAGCTTGAAGGATTTTTGTGACTGTCTTAGGTGCTCCGTAGTGCCCACCAGCGGGACCACTATGACATTGCTCTAAGATATCCCATTGCTCATGTTCCGGAACGCACCTTCTAAGCAACCCGTCTTTGCAGACTTTAAACAGATATGGATCCTCCCATACGAGATACTTTAAGTCGCTGAAAAATTTCTTCTTTTCCTGATACGTCATCTCTTCTAAATGCCCACCTGCTAAGTAGTTGACGTAATCAGCATACCACGGCCTAACTGTATCAAGCTTCATCAATTGCTCAGTAGGGAAATCGATGCCTATTTCCTTGTGATTTTTGCCACCCTCATTTACTAGGCGAGACAGGTGATCAGCCACAATATTTTCACTACCCTTCTTATCTTTGCTATCCAGGTCAAACTCTTGCAAAATTAGAATCCACCTGAGTAACCTTGGTTTTGCATATGCTTTGTCCATAAGGTAGCGTAGGGCTGCATGGTCTGTCCAAACCACAACTTGAGACCCTAGAAGGTAACTTCTAAACTTGTCGATAGCAAAAACGACGGCTAAGAATTCCTTCTCAGTCGTGGTGTAATTGCATTGAGCCGTGTTCAAGGTGCGGCTCGCATAGTAAATGGGCCTGAAATTTTTGTCAATTCGCTGACCTAAAACTGCACCCACTGCGTAGTTAGAGGCATCGCACATTAATTCAAAAGGCTTAGTCCAGTCAGGTGCGATTAAGATAGGGGCACTTATGAGCTTATCCTTTAGGCAATTGAAAGCTTCCTTGCATTTCGCATCAAACAAGAACTCAACATCATCTTTCAAAAGGTTAGATAAGGGCTTGGCGATGGTAGAAAAGTCCTGAATAAACCGCTTGTAGAAGCCAACATGACCTAGAAAACCCCGTACCTCTTTCACTATTTTCGGGTACGTCATCTTTTCAATCGCCTCTACTTTAGCCTTATCAACCCGAATACCAGTCCTGAACACCTTGTGTCCCAGAACAATCCCTTCATCTACTAGAAAATGGCATTTCTCCCAGTTAAGCACTAAATTCTTTTCAACACAGCGTTGAAGTACCATATTTAGATTTTCCAAGATCTCATCAAAGCTATCGCCATAGACTGAGAAGTCATCCATGAAGACTTCCATACATTTCTCCACAAGTCCGTCGAAGATGGCCAACATGCACCGTTGGAATGTCGCTGGTTCATTGCATAACGCGAAAGGTATTCTGCGAAAAGCAAAAGTGCCTGATGGACACGTAAACGTAGTCTTCTCCTGGTCATTAGGGTCGATGGCTATCTGGAAGTAACCAGAATATCCATCGAGGAAACAATAATACTTATGACCACTCAGTCTTTCAAGAAGCTGGTCAATGAAAGGTAAGGGGAAATGGTCTTTGACGGTGACTTCATTCAATCTGCGATAATCAATGCAGACCCTGTAGCCAGTCACAAGGCGTAAAGCTACTTCTTCCCCCTTTTCAATCTTTTCCACGGTAATACCTCCCTTCTTTGGCACAACTTGGGTGGGGCTAACCCACTCACTGTCGGCGATTGCATAGATGATTCCCATATCTAACCATTTTATGACTTCTTTCTTGACAACCTCCTGCATGTGCGGATTCAGCCTTCGCTGAGGTTGTCTGACTGTTGGTCCCTTGAAAAGGCTTTGGTTAAGTTTAGAGGGGGGGGGGGGTGAATAAACTTAACACTTAAAACTTTGGAGTTAACAAATTCTGCAACTTCAGCAGTCTGCTGATACTTCAGGAGTCTGCTGAGACTTCAGTAGCCTGCTGATAAACAGTAGTCTACTGAGTTGAGTTTGCTGAATTTGTGCAGCAGAAAAATATCAAAATTAAGCCTTAAAACTTGTTGTTAAAAGTGATACTAAGTATTAGATACTCAGTAGTGCAAGTGTGTGATTTCAGTTGCTAGATTCAGTAGGTTGATGTATAAGATAAACTAAGTGCAAAAGGTAAATGCGAGTAAAGTAAGTAGGCGATTTTTATAGTGGTTCCAGTGATGTAATCTGTCGGTCCACTCTTCTCCCGTGATGTTGGAGGAAATTCACTAGAGATCTTTGATGTAGCTGTTACAAAGATTCCTAAATTGTTTGTCCTTCACCAATAACTATGGCTTCACAAACTTAAAACTGGGAACATGTAGGATTGCTGCTCCTGAGTCTTCCACTGGTCCTTGAAGGGTAGGATTGCCTCTTCACCAGCTCCACCACAAACAACAGTTTTTCACACCCAACAGATGATTCACTGTCTTCAGCAGGTTCTTTATAAAATAAAGATTGAATCAAATAAATGATTCAGTTGCAACAGCTTGATTAGGATGATGTAATCGGCAGCTTGCAGTCTCCAAGTGTGTAATCTTGATGCAGCTTGAATACATAATACACTTGAAGAAATTTACTAGATCAGCAACCTTATGCACAGCAAGTTCAGCAGGGTGTTTTTCAGCTCAGTATTATCACTTAAAGTTTATCCAAAATTCATCATCTTTTTCTGAGTTGAAAGTCTTCTATTTATAGGCAGGAATGCATGTGACTTGTATTTGAATTTCAAATGTAACCGTTCCTTGTTTTTGTCCCATCGAATTTCATTCTCACTCACTATTCATAGGATCGACACTTTGTCGAATTCCTTTTTGACAATGCAGTCAGTCCACCCCTTTGACTTGTATCCAATGGATAAAAATATGAATCATCCCAACGTCTTTTTAATCTCAACCTTTGATTTTCTTGATAAGTCAGAGGTAGTTGGCTGTCCTTATCCATGTGATTTTCCAAAATAATCTTGAAATAATCGAGGTATATATCAGTAGGTTCATCAGTCTACTGAAGTACCAATTAGTCTGCTGATCATCATATTACTGTATATAAAATACAATGCAGCTGATTACTTTTATCTAACTTTTATTTGTGAAGTTAGATTACATCATTTTAATGATAACTAAGTTTCAAACATCATCCAACTTATGGAACTTAGACCTTACTACACAAGGTATATGTAATCGGTTTAGGTCATCACGGACTTGCCTAAATTCGATTCCATATCCTTGTGACTTTAAATACTAAGTTGATCCCTTAGCCTTCAGAATCGAGTTTGAACCCTCGGCCTTCGGTCTTCGGTCTTCGGCGGGTTCAATACTAGTCTACCGACCTATCTACCCTACGACCTAGACCGATCTCGATATCAATCAACGAGCCTTTACGGTGCTTGTTTGATCAAACCTATTTATGAATCAAACTCTAATAAACCTATACATTTGATCTAGACATCTTTTTGCCTTTGCACTATAACAGCTAGTATGGCACTCATCATCAAAACTAAGAAATAAGTCCAACAATTTCCCCCTTTTTGGTGATGATGCCACTACCCTCACCTAATCAGCAAAGCAAAAAGATAAAACACAAGAATAGAACAAGTATTCATCTTTCATTAAAATCATTTGATCAAGGCTATTACAAACTAGATACAACAAAGATAAAGAATGATAAGTATGCTGATCTATAGTCTCTTCTCTCTTTCTTGTCTAGCCTTCTCAGCTTGTTCTTGATAGGCTCTAATTTGTTCTATCATGTCCCTCATCCATTCATTTTCAATCAGTGTAAAATCAATGTAGGGATTGACTTGCTTCCACCAGTTCCATGCTTCAGGCAGGATAAGATTGATGTCATTCACTCTGAATCCAAACTTCATGTACAGTTCCTTGAATTCATCAAGTGAGTCCTTTGCTTTTGTGATAGGTAAGGTCCTATCACCTCTGCCACTTCTTCCACCTCTACCACCTCTGTTGCTCGCCCTTAAGGCTCTGACTCTTGCTTCCCAAAATTTCAATCCCAAGAAAGAGTTTAGGCCTTCATGAAAACCCATGTCATGATAAGGTCTTCTTCTGTTATAGTATTCTTTCTTGTATTGTCTCAGAAGATCATCAGTAAGTTGCACTCTGCCAGGTGCAGGTTGCCTGAAAGCATTGGTTTCATCAGTCCATCTCTTCTGTGCAAAGAGTCTTGCAGCCTCCTTTGCTGCAGCTGATTGGCCCTCTTCCCCCTTAGTGACATCATCAACAAAACGGGAGATAAGGCCATGAATACTCTCCTGTGAGATAACCACTCTATGCAGTTGGCCTTCCATAGCTCCAGTTCTTGTATCAAGTGAAGTTATCCTTGATTGCAAGGTCTCCTCCAGTCTGTTGATCCTTTCAGTCAGTTTGGGATCAGGCATAGCAGGTTGTTGTGCAGCAGCAGGCTTAGTAGGTTCAGGTGTTGCAGCAAGGTTGTCAAGTTTCTGATGGATAGAAATAAGTTGATCTTTCAGAAATTTATCTTTTGCAGTATTTCCAACCTTGATGCCCCTCACATCTAGTATCAGATCATTCACATCATTTTGAGTAGATGTGAAGTTTGAAGCAACTGTGGCAGTTGATTGTCTGTTTTCATTTACCATCTTCATCAGTTCTTCAAATCTTTCTTCCTGTCTGTCCAATTGTGTCCTTAACTGTTGCATATCATGCCTTACAGTCCTTAACTCATTTAACACTTCAACTGGCACTTCACTGGTCATCCTTCCACCAGTGGCTTCATCAGCAGGCTCCTCAACATTGTACTGTGGCCTCTGATTGCTTATCACCATTGCCCAACTCCTATCCAGTCCAGCAGGGTTAGGTCCTTCATATTCCTCCGGGATAAGATCAATGGCGGGTTCTTCAAAAACAGGTACAAATGCCTGAGGGGGATTAACATCAATATCTTCTTCTTCAGGCATCTGAAACTCCTCATCACTGAAGTCAAAGTCCAGCAGCTGCTCATCCTCATTAACAGCAGTCTGCTGACCATCTTTCCCTTCAGTGGTCTTGCCTCCAGTAGGCTCCACTACAGCAGCCTCATCAACAACAAGGATTTCCTCCCAACCTTTGTCCAGGTGCTGTTTGAAACTCAACAGCCTGTACCTCCTGTTCCAACCTTTGTCCAGGTGCTGTTTGTACCCCAGCAACCTGTACCTCCTCTTCAATTCCTTGTGGATTGAAAACAACCTCATTATCCACTTGGAATCCTTCTGCATGACCAATCTTGTGCAGGATTATGGCAGATTTAGTAAGAGTGCCCTCAAAGTCAAATCCATCCTGATATTCAATGGATTCCTCTGAACTGACACTAGGTTCAATGAAATCAATAACCTTCTCTCCATCCAAATCCTCACTCTGTTCAGCATCAGTTTGTGCAGTAGGCTCTACAACATGGAATGTAGAAGATTCATCAGCTAGCCTACCAGCACTCAGATTAATTCCTTCATTGATCAATGCTTCCAAATCATCCATGGTGAGATCCTGTAGATCCTCATCCATTTCTCCGTCTGCTGGCCCTCAGCAGACTTACCAGTCTCAGCAGCATCTTGACCAGTGGCTTCAGTTGATGTCTCTCTAGCCACTCCACTGGTCTCCCCAGGAAACATAGGGGTATCATCATCAGAATCTGATGAATCACTATCTGGTGTGAACTTTGGATCTCTGAACATAATAGCTCCACTTTTCTTTCCTTCATCCAAAAGATCCATCAGCCTTGATTGCAACATGCTAGTGTCTATCAAATCCAACAGTCTGTCCACACCTAGCTGCTCAAAATCCCATTCTTCAAATCCACTCATTGGATCAGCAGCTGGTTTCTGTTTCTTGTAGAATCCAAACTTCCACTGAAAGTAGTTTTGCACCTTTTTGAAGTTGGGATCTACTTTGCCCTTTTTAGATGCCTTCTCATATGGCATAGATGGCTTACTAATGGCCGGTTCAGCAGCTTGTTGTCCTCCAAAAGCTCCAACAAGTAAGCTCATGGTTTCTTCAATAGATGTTTGAAAGTCAGTAGGTTGCTGAGATTGTACATTTGTACCTACTACTTCCATCTGTACCACACTTGGTTCCCCGACTTACATGCTCATCGGCGGGGTCGGCGAGGATCGCTCTTCCCCCGAGTTCTTGCCACACTTGCGGGGGTCTTCAACCAAGTCTTCAATTACCTCTTCAACTACCACGGCGGTTCGGGTTCGGTGGTTTGCTTGTGGTTCCTCGGTAGATACTACGGCGGCCTCGGGGTCGGTAGA
The DNA here is from genome assembly GCA_036785695.1 of Gentiana straminea. Classification (NCBI taxonomy): domain Eukaryota; kingdom Viridiplantae; phylum Streptophyta; class Magnoliopsida; order Gentianales; family Gentianaceae; genus Gentiana; species Gentiana straminea. Next base: position 2,101,705 of record JAVUPR010000376.1, on the reverse strand, counting down.
TCTGTCGTATATCTTCAACGGTTGCTCAAAAACAACTCCGTCCGGCATCGGTAGACTTGACAACCTCTTCGGATGAGGAGTCGGTAATCACCACGGCGGAATGATAGTTAAGGGCTCGGCCTCAACGACCTCTTCTTCCTCTTCTACGATGCCTCTTCTTGGGCTCTCTGTGCCTCCAAATTTTCAATTCTTTTCCTTTGCCATGCTTTTTCTTTTTGGCAATCTCCTTCATTCTTTTGGAGAGGGGTTCATCATCATCTTTTCCAGTAGATTTTCTCTTTCTACTAGCTTCCTTCTGTTGTTCCCTTAAAATATCAACAACAGTTTTTCATTCAGCTACAGCAGGGTCAGTAACCTCCACTTGACCCTCAGCAGACTCAGCAGTCTGTGCTGTTTGTTTCCTTGTCTTCTTTGAAGGATTTAATACCTCAGTTATTTTCTTTGTAGCTCCAGCCTTTCTTTTCTCAGCAGTTTTCTTGGGTGCAGCAGGTTTGAAAGATATCTTCTTAGTTTGCTGAACCTGCTCACCACCAGCATCACCATCATCTCCATCACTATCATCACCAGCAGCCTCTCCAGCTACCTCTTCATCATCATCTAGACCAGGGATGGCATGATCAATTTCCTTCTTGTATCTAGACTGATTTATCTGAGAAGATTCAAGGTCAGGAACATTCAAATGATTCAGCAGGGTCTGAATCATCAATCCTAAGGGTAAGGCCTTTGATTTCCTTTTCCCTACTTTCTCCTCCTTGGCTACTTTCTTCATATAGTGAATGAAATAACCAGCCCAATCAAACTTCAAACTCCTGCAGATGATAATCATCAGCTCTATCTTGGGTCCTGATAGAGTGTCCATACTGCCAACTAGTCCAAGTATGTTCTTTGCAATGAGCTTGCTCAGCAGACTGTACTCATATCCAATATATTTGCAGTTGATGCATGGTACGGATTTGGTGTCTGCATTTGTTTTAATCTGATCAACAAACGCCATTTTGTCCAATCCCATTGCTTCAGGATTGACTGAGCCATCCACCACTTCTTCAAATCCAAACACTTCCCTCAGTAGACTAGAGGAAATTACAAGCTCCTCAGCATTCACTGTTGTCTTGAATGCTTCAGTTCCTTCTTCCACAACCATATTCTTCCAGAAATCAATAACATTGGTGTATGAGATTGTTTCTAATCTGATATTGAGTTTGTTCTCCAAGCCTGCAAACCTCCTTATTCTTCGACCTATATTAATAGCCAAATCGGTTTGTTTTGCATCAACAACATAGCCTCTAACACTTTGGCTTGATTCGATTTGAACTTCAATCCTTTCCGCCATTGAAATAAGAAAAAGATGAAGAAAAATTGCTCTCAAATCTGTGTTCACACAATGTAGGATTTGCAGTGATAAAGTAGAGGTTGCAAGTAGAGAAATTGCTGTGTAACAGTCTGATTATATAGACAGTAGGTAGTTGAAACTGTCATTGCACGTACATTGAGGTAACCACGATTAAACTGAATAAATTCTGTCTTGACACGTGGCCCATTATACCTCCATAATGTTTGTAACCGTTGGATGGTTTAACTATGGTAATAGAGATAAAATAAATATCCCGCCAAATATGCTTTTTGACTTCAATAACTTTGACTGAGTAACGTTCCATCCAGCAGGGTGATCCTCAGCAGGGTGGCCTCAGCAGTCTGCTGATAAAAAGGCTTCACCAGCCTGTTGACATATATACTCTGCTGATTCCTGTTTTCTTCTAGTTTTGTTCAATTGATAATACAAGATGAAGTTTAATACCAATGACTGATCAGTCAAGTGAGCTCACCCAAAATGACAAAGACCAATCCCCTTGGCAACCTCATTTGCTCAATTGTCCAAACATAAGTACATGGAATTGTTGATACCAATGACTAATCTGCTAAGTGAGCTCACCCAACATAGCAAAGACTAATCCCCTTGGGGAATTCCGATGCATTCTTGAATATCGGTCAACCTTTATGATTCCAAGTTCGAGTCCTTAACTTAGCAAATCTTTCACTATCAAGTGGCTTAGTGAAAATATCAGCAAGTTGATCTTCAGTAGGGATGTATAGAACCACCACATCTTTCTTTTCAACATGATCTCTTATAAAATGATGTCTCACATCAATGTGCTTGGTTCTAGAGTGCAAAACAGGATTTTCTGTGATTGCAATTGCACTTGTGTTATCACACATAATTGGAATTTCCTTTTCTTCAATTCCATAATCCCTTAATTGTTGTCTTAGCCATAGTACTTGTGCACAGCAACTTCCAGCAGCAATGTATTTAGCTTCAGCAGTGGAAGTTGATATAGAATTCTGTTTCTTGCTAAACCAGGAAACCAGTCTATTTCCCATTAACTGACAGGTTCCTGAGGTGCTTTTTCTATCAATCTTGCAACCAGCATAATTAGAATCTGAGTAGGATATCACTTTGAAGCTTCCTTCCTTGGAATACCATATCCCTACTCCCAAAGTCTCTTTTAGATACTTGAGAACTCTTTTGACTGCACCTAAATGACTTTCTTTAGGTTTAGATTGAAATCTTGCACAAACACCTACAGCAAATGATATATCAGGTCTGCTGGCGTTTAGGTCCAGCAGACTGCCTATCATCCTTCTTGTATAAAGTTTGATCAACATCTTTGCCTTCTTTATCTTCATCCAATCTGATATTTGTACTCATAGGAGTTGAATTCTTAGTGCTGCTTTCCATACCAAACTTCTTCAGTAACTCCTTGGTATACTTGGTTTGATGAATGAAGATTCCATCTTTCATCTGTTTAACTTGCAATCCCAAAAAGTAGTTCATTTCTCCCATCATACTCATTTGGAATTTACTCTTCATTAGATTTGCAAACTTTTCACAAAGTAAATCATTTTCAGAACCAAAAATTATGTCATCCACATAAATTTGTACCGGCGGTGTCTTTGTCCCCTTCACTGATTCTGAAAAGTGTCTTGTCAATGGTGCCTTTTATAAAACCATTGTCCACCAAGAATTGAGATAGAGTCTCATACCATGCTCTTGGTGCTTGTTTCAATCCATAAAGTGCTTTGTTGAGTCTATACACTTTATCTTCTTGATCTTTAACTTCAAATCCAGGAGGTTGCTGAACATACACTTCCTCCTCTAGAATGCCATTCAAAAATGCACTCTTGACATCCATTTGATATACTTTGAAGTTCTTATATGCGGCATGTGCCAAGAATAATCGATAGCTTCCAATCTTGCAACAGTGCATAAGTTTCATCAAAATCTATTCCTTCTGCTTGAGAATAGCCTTTTGCAACTAGTCTGGCCTTATTCCTTACAATGGTACCAGATTCATCAAGTTTATTTCTGTATACCCACTTAGTACCAATGATATTTGCATGATTTGGCCTATCAACTAGTGTCCAAACTTGATTTCTTTCAAATTCATTCAATTCCTCTTGCATAGCAATTATCCAATCTGGATCTGAAATTGCTTCTTCAACAACTTTAGGTTCCATTTGAGATAGAAAACAAGTGAACATAGCTTCCAGTTGTCTTCTAGTTCTCACACCTTGCTGTACATTGCCAATAACTTGTTCAGCAGGGTGATTCCTTAACCATTGTGGATTTTGGTTATTTTGATTTTCAGGAACATCATCTTCAGTAGGGTCTGCTGTAGCTTCTTCTACAGGGGGGTCAGCAGATCCTTGAACTGCTTCAGTTGTTGCATCAGTAACATTATCAGCAGGGTGTTCAGCAGGGGCAGTATCAGAAACTTTTAAGTCATTCAATCTTTCCAAAACTTCAACACAATCTAGATCAGTGACTTGTTGATTCTCAGCAGGTCCACAATCTTCATCTTCCATACCAGGAAATTTAGGTTCATCAAACACAACATGGATTGTTTCTTCATGTTTCAGTGACCTCTTGTTCAGTACCCTGAATGCTCTGCTGACTGAAGAATATCCCAAGAAAATTCCTTCATCTGATTTTGGTTGGAATGTTTTCAAATGTACCTTATGATTTAGAATAAAACATTTGATTCCAAATGGATGAAAATATGATATGTTAGGTTTCCTTCCATTCCAAACCTCATAAGGTGTCTTCAGCAGCTTCTTGTTTACTGATGTTCTGTTTTGTGTGTAGCATGTTGTATTTACTGCTTCAGCCCAATATCTTTCAGGTAGCAATGCTTCACAAATCATTGTTCTTCCTGCTTCCTTTAAAGTTCTGTTACTTCTTTCTGCAACCCCATTTTGCTGAGGTGTACCAGCAGCAGCAAGTTGATGTAGTACACCATTCTGTTCACAATATTCTTTTATAACTTTGTTGAGAAATTCAGTACCTTGATCCGATCTTATCTTTATAACTGTTAAAATTTTCTCATTTTGTAATCTTTTCAAAAGATTAGGCATGCTTTGAAGTGTTTCACTTTTCTTGTTCATAAATATCACCCAAGTGTATCTAGAATAATCATCCACAACCACTAAGGTGTACTTCTTTCATGTTACACTTGTTGGAGTTATTAGTCCAAAAAGATCCATATGCATCAGCTCCAACACTCTATTAGTTGATTGTTTGGTCTTTGATTTGAAACTTGACTTTATCTGTTTACCTTGCTGACAAGCATCACATATAGCATCCTTCTTGAATGTGATCTCAGGTAAACCAATCACCAGTTTCTTTTTCACCAACTGATTAATATCATCAAAGTTTAAGTGATTTAACTTCTTGTGCCATAACCAATTGAGTTCGGATTTGGTATGCACTACCAGAGCGAGTTTCTGGGCTGCGGTAGACCGATCCACAACATACATGTTCTCGTTGTCTTCTACCAAAGCAAGTACAACTTTGATCACCTCCTTCATTAATGACAATACAGTTGTTTTTGTCAAAAGTGACCTTGTAACCCTTGTCACAGAATTGTCCAGTGCTCAGCAAGTTGTATTCCAGTCCCTCCACATATGCAACATCCCCGATTGTAAGTCCATTTCTCACAAGTGTGCCATATCCTCTTGTATATCCAGGTGTATTCTTGTTGCCAAAATTCACCCTTGGACCATCTTTTGCCACAAAGTTTGTTAGACAGTGCTTATTCTTTGTCATGTGTCTGGAACATCCACTGTCAAAGTACCAGACACCCTACAAAACAAAGTTAATGCATTTTAGGTACCCAAACCTGTTTGGGTCCATAATGGTCAGTGGTAAGCATGACCCTTGGCATGTCTCCATAAGGCCTTCTCCTAAATGTGTCATACTTTGGTTCATACTTTGGTTCATACATGTATTCCACACATCCATAAGTTCTAACAGTAGGTTGTGTAGGAATCACATATGTTTTCTGGCCTTTTGGTTTGTAATGCTGTTTGAAGTGATTCTTGATGTTAGAAGCATTAGTATAACCATTAGTTTGCTGTCTGTTAGGAACAGCCCTGTAGTATGGAGTCTGCTGAGGCCTTGTATAAGTCCTCTACTGATTCCATTGCCTAGGTTTTACCCTAGCAGCATGGTTATCCTTACTGGTTTCTAGCATTAGATGCAGAAATATTCCAATCATCATCAGTAGGGAACAGTCTACCTTTCCCCCTGAGATAAGTATCCCTTGAATGATAGACATTTTTGGGTTTAGAATTCTTATCCTTGGAATATTCCTTTTTCTTACCCTTCTGTGGTCCAGCAGACTTGGTAGCAGGTCTGCTAACAGCAGGCTTAGAAGGTACAACAGTCCTACTTTTAGATTTACTCTTTTTATTAGGAGCTGTTGACTTCTTTGACTTCTGATTTTGCTTCTTTGAAGCATTTTCATTGGGTTTAACTGCCTCAGCAACCTTCCTGGGAGTTGGATCTAGTGCAGGTACAAACTTAGGACCAATTCTGGAACTAGGTTCAGTAACCTTACTGGATCCATTCTTGTTAGATTGCTGAGTTCCAAATCCAAGCCCTGTTCTATCACCATAAGGCTTTCCTGATTTGTATGCAGTAGTGGAACAAGATGGTTCAGCAGATTCAGAGGCTGCTGGATGTTCAGCAGACTTATTCTGATTCTGTCCAACATCCTTTTCCTTACCTTTGAGAACCCTCAATTCAGCTTTCAATCTTCCAACTTCCAATTCAAGAGCTTCTTTTTCAGCCTTCACAACCTCATAACCAGATTGTATTATCCTCAGTTGATTAAGGATGGCATCCAAAGTCTCATTGTTGTCAGAATTTTTAGGATTTGAACCACATGTTGATTCACAATCACTTCCAGCAGGAGTATTAATAGATACAGTGTTGTATACCTCCTCGCCATTCATATTGGCCATCAAAGCATAATCCTCCATATCGGCAACCGTCTTGTGTCATCGATTCATTTCCTTTTTCGATTCCACTTTATATCCCGATTCATCTTCAGCAACCATAGCCTTCTTGCCATGTCTTCTTTGTTGACTTTTGGTCTTCAGTAGGTCCGGACAATCAGGTATAAAATGTCCAGGGCTTCTTGCAGTTGAAACAAAGATAATCAGGTTCCTTGCCTTGTTTTAACTCAGGACAGTCAGGTTTGAAGTGTCCTGGTTTCTTGCAATGAAAACACAGATAATCATTATCTTTCTTTGGTTCTTCTTTCCTTCTTTCAGTAGGCCTCTTTGTAAAATTTCTTGAAGTGGCCTTTCCAGTCTTCATCATCCTAATTTTCTTGCTCAGTAAGGCAATCTGCTCTTGCATCTCATCCAGCATATCATCCTGTCCTCCTGATGTTTCTTCATGATGTGAAGCAGCCAATGCAGTGGTCTTTGGCTCTTCCTTTTCAGTCTCAAGCACAAGCTTTTTGCTGAATTCATAGGCCTTTAGATCTGAAAACAGTTTGAAGGTGTCTTCTTCATGCAACTTCCTCATTTCTTCAATTGCAGTCACCTTCATTTTCCAAACATCCTTTGCAGGTAGAGCTTCCAGGATTTTTGTGTTTATTTCCTCTTTTGAATAACTTACATTCAGCAGGGTAAGTTCATCCAAGATTGCATTGAATCTAGACTCCATTTGCTCAATGGTTTCATTTGGCAGCATTTTGAACTTTTGGAACCTCTTTCTGGCCACACTGATTTTGTTCTTCTTTATTGCATCAGTGCCTTCACAGATCAAGTGAATCTTGTCCCAAAGTTCCTTTGCAGTCTTGCAATCTTTAACCTTCATGTACATATTGCTATCCAAGGTTCTGTAAATGATGTCTATAGCAATGTTGTTGAGGTTTGCTCTTTTTCTATCTTCTGCATTCCATTCTCTTTTTGGTTTAGGAATGTACTCAGTTGTATCACCCACTGTTACTGCCTTGGTAATCTCTAGTGGTCCATCAGTTAATACATCCATCATCTCATCATGAGTAGCAGCAAGGTATGCCTGCATTCGACGTTTATACTCATCAAATCTATCAAGAGAACACATCGGCATTGTTCTAGCATACGAGTGTTGTCCATGATGCAAGTCTTTGAAAATCAGTAACTTGAAAGAAAGTTTTAAAGAATTTTCACAAGCACAACAAGTAGGATTACTTCAGAACAGAAGCACTGCTCCGATACCAATTGTTGGTCAATTGAAAAGGCTTTGGTTAAGTTTAGGGGGGGGGGGGGGGGGGGTGAATAAACTTAACACTTAAAACTTTGGAGTTAACAAATTCTGCAACTTCGGCGGTCGCGATACTTCGAGTCTGTTGAGACTTCGTAGCTCCGCGATAAACGATAGTCTGCGAGTTGAGTTTGCTGAATTTGTGCAGCGGAAGAATATCAAAATTAAGCCTTAAAACTTTTTGTTAAAAGTGATACTAAGTATTAGATACTCAGTAGTGCAAGTGTGTGATTTCAGTTGCTAGATTCAGTAGGTTGATGTATAAGATAAACTAAGTGCAAAAAGTAAATGCAGAAAGTAAGTAGGCAGATTTTATAGTGGTTCCAGGTGATGTAATCCTGTCAGTCCACTCTTCTCCTGTGATGTTGGAGGAAATTCACTAGAGATCTTTGATGTAGCTGTTACAAAGATTCCTAAATTGTTTGTCCTTCACCAATAACTATGGCTTCACAAACCGAAAACGGGAACGGTAGGATTGTTTGCTCCCGAGTCTTCCACTTGGTCCTTGAAGGGTAGGATTGCCTCTTCACCGGCTCCACCACAAACAACGCTTTTTCACACCCAACGAGATGCTTCACTTGTCTTCGGCGGGTTCTTTATAAAATAAAGATTGAATCAAATAAATGATTCGGTTGCGGCGGCTTGATTAGGATGATGTAATCGGCGGCTTGCGATCTCCAAGTGTGTAATCTTGATGCGGCTTGAATACGAAATACACTTGAAGAAATTTACTAGATCGGCAACCTTATGCACGAAGAAGTTCGGCGGGTGTTTTTCAGCTCAGTATTATCACTTAAAGTTTATCCAAAATTCATCATCTTTTTCTGAGTTGAAAGTCTTCTATTTATAGGCAGGAATGCATGTGACTTGTATTTGAATTTCAAATGTAACCGTTCCTTGTTTTTGTCCCATCTGAATTGCATTCTGTCACTATTCATAGGACTGACACTGTCAGAATTCCTTTTTGACAGTGCAGTCTGTCCACCCCTTTGACTTGTATCCAATGGATAAAAAAATGAATCATCCCAACGTCTTTTTAATCTCAACCTTTGATTTTCTTGATAAGTCAGAGGTAGTTGGCTGTCCTTATCCATGTGATTTTCCAAAATAATCTTGAAATAATCGAGGTATATATCAGTAGGTTCATCGATCTCATCGAAGTACCAATCGATCTGTCGATCATCATATTACTGTATATAAAATACAATGCAGCTGATTACTTTTATCTAACTTTTATTTGTGAAGTTAGATTACATCATTTTAATGATAACTAAGTTCCAAACATCATCCAACTTATGGAACTTAGACCTTCTACACAAGGTATATGTAATCAGTTTAGGTCATCACAGACTTGCCTAAATTCTGATTCCATATCCTTGACTTTAAATACTAAGTTTGATCCCTTAGCCTTTTGTAACTGAGTTTGAACCCTCAGCCTTCAGTCTTCAGTCTTCAGCAGGTTCAATACTAGTCTACTGACCTATCTACCCTACTGACCTAGACCAGTCTACTGATATCAATCAGCAGGCCTTTACAGTGCTTGTTTGATCAAACCTATTTATGAATCAAACTCTAATAAACCTATACATTTGATCTAGACATCTTTTTGCCTTTGCACTATAACAGCTAGTATGGCACTCATCATCAAAACTAAGAAATAAGTCCAACACTGACTTTCTTAGCTCCTTCCTCCGTTCGGATTTTATGCATGCACACATCGGGGCTGATTCCTCGGATATCACCCACATGCCATCCGAACGCGAGGATGTTCTTTTCAAGCACTTTTATCAGCAGTGCTTCTTGCTCGGGCTCGAGTTTTGAAGAGATGATCAAGGGTAACTTATCACCATCCTTAAGAAAAATGTACTTAAGGTGTTGCGGAAGCGGTTTAAGCTCCAAGTCAGTAGGTGGTTGCTCAATACTGGATTTTAAGGGGCCACCTTTTTCCTTATGGGCTTGAAGTGGTTGACTGAAGAATACCTCATCTTCCCGAGGTATAACCCCAGAAAGGTACTGGATCACATCATCCAAAGGGATCCTTCTGTCAGCACCCGCTTCCTTCTTCTTATGCTTGATCATCTTTCTCAACTCTTCTTCTTCTAGCTCCTCTGCTAGCTGTTCCCAATCATCAACCTCCCAATGAGTAGTCTCTCTCCAGAAATCCACTTCATCCCAACTACCCATCAGGGCTTCCTCTTCTACAGGGTTAAAGTCTTCCTGATGCAGCTCTTTGAAATCATCGTTCCTTGCTGGGAATCTCCATGTTTCTTGTTCATTGGCAGGCTCAGTGTGAGCAAGTTGTGTAGACGACTCGTCAGTGACTACGGCCTGTAATGAAACATAAGATGGTCCACAGTCAGCTTGATCTTTAATGTTTATAGCTTCGAAAACACCTATCTCTGTTAGCTCTATCGCTTCTTCAGAGTTGGCATCTTCTCCGTCCTCATACATTGCTTCAACGAACGAGATTTCTTCAATCAAGTTTTCCTCAGGACTTTTCCCTCGTGTGAAGGTAACAGATGTATCATCGACTCTAAGCGTAATCTGACCCTTACAGAAATCGATGAGGGCGGCAGAGGTGTCCAAAAAGGTCCGGCCTAGAATTAGGGGCATCTCTTTGTCAGGTGGATAGTCTAAGATAACCCAGTCAGTAGGGAAAACCAAATGTTCAACACGGAGAAGAACATTAGCAACACAACCGGCTGCTGAGCGGCTAGATCGGTCTACCATCTGAAGAGAAATAGGGCGTTCCCGCATTCTTTTATCTAAACCGAGCTTTTTACAGACGTTCAATGGCATTACATTTATGGAGGCCCCTGAGTCGCATAAGACGTTTTGGAACATGTGGCCTTCAATCTCACAAGAGATTGAAGGTCTCCCGGGGTCACCTCGCTTAGTAGCAACTTTTTGTGAAACCATAGAGCAATCTTCTCTTAAAACTTCTTCTGCCATCCCTTGAAGCTTCTTCTTGCTTCCACAAACTTCCTTAAGATACTTAGAGCACTTGGGCATTTCAGTCAATACCTCAGCTAGGGGTATACTCACTTTGGTGTCTCTAAGCATCCTCCTCACTCCGTCATATTATCTGTCATGACTGAGGGTATTCTCTTTCTTCTTTGGTGGATAAGGAAGGGCTTTATCATTGTTCATGGCTTGATTTTTTATGGCTTCGTCTTCCTTATCCTTCCATCTGACAAACTTTTCCTCCCTCTTATTTTTCAGGGGTACAGCCACCTGACTTTTCCTCATTTCTCTATCAGATTCATCACCCAAAAAGTCATCATTAAGCTCCTCATCACTGTTGGTTTCTTCGGTATTTAACTTCTGATTGCCCCCTCCTAAACTTATGGCGTCAGGAGGGGCTACTCGTTTCCCGACATCTTTCCGGGTCCCACCTGCTTACCACTTCTTAAAGTAACCTCATTCAGCTCTTCGCCTCCATACTCCCATTGAGGTGTGATGGCAGTCCAAACATTGACATCTATTTTAGGATTTCTTTCGGTATAACTTGGAAGTTTACCGTGGGGTCTGTTTTCTTGTTGGTCTGCCATCTGGCCAACCTGTCTCTCTATTGTTTTGACACTAGTAGCCGGGGTCTTCACCATGTCTACTAGCTCATCAAACTTATGTTGGGGAACACAAGAGGTGGTTTGGTTATGATGTTGGTTTTGATTCCAACCACCTTGAGGTCTTTGGGAGTTAGGATTGTGAGATTGATTAACCATCCCAGGTGGTGGTCTTTGATAACTTGAGTTGAAAGAAGGTTTTGAATTGGATGGGCCAGGTGGTGCATTGGCTTGATTAAAATTGGGACGTTGAAATCCGGAATGATTCTGGTCCTGATTGAAGTTCCTGAAGGTTTGATTATGATTCTCCATTAAATTCACTTCCTCATTCATCTCATTCCCCGCCTGCATTCCCAGGTAATTCACATCTGACGGCCCTTGTTGCTGCTGCATTTGTAAATTGTCTAGCTGCTTGCTTATTACTTCCATTTGAGCAACTAACACCTTAGTCTCAGAATTGCTCGCACCAGATTCCTTCTTATTCCCACTAACATTGGTCTTCCTTGGAGTTGACCACATGTTATTCTTTGCTATAGTTTCAGCTACCTTATTAGCAGCATCATCACCTCCCCCTAGGAAGGAACCATGAGCAGTCGAATCAAGGAAATCTCTATTTGGTTGAGAGACACCTCTGTAGAATAACTCTAGTAGCTCATGTCTACTGTATCCATGGTTGGGGCACTTCCTCATCAACATAGTTAGTCTCTCCCATGCTTTCCCCACACTCTCACCATAAAGTTGTTCAAATGTGGCTATCTCCCTTTTCATGTCCATGATTGTCCCAGGTGAGACAAACTTCAGAGCAAAGGCTCTTTTGACATCATTCCAGGTACGGAGAGAATGATGGGCTAAAGATTTAAACCAACGGTTTGCTTCACCCTTTAGAGCAAACGGGAAGAGTTTTAATTTGACAATCTCAGAATCAACACCCGGATAGTGGCCTGCTTCGCAGATTTGAACGAAGGTGGACATGAAGTCATGAGGATCTTCATCAGCAGTGCCATGAAAAGAACTATTCTGGACCAGTCCTACCACTCCATTTTTCAGATCAAAGTTCGCTTGCCCCATGTCTGGAGGGCGAATAGGTCTATGCCCTTCCAGGAAGTCTTGGTCAAGATAGGGAGCATAGGGGTCTTGATTTAATTGGGTTAGCTGGTTCTGACGGAACTGTTGAAATTGATTATTTATCCCAGCTTGTTGATTCTGTTGTTGTTGTATTGCTTGCATCTGTTGAAGGACCAGATTCATCTGGGCTTGAGGGTCTACATTCAGAACTTCGTTAGCCATGATGTATGGATTAGGGAAGAGCTTTCTCCTGATAATAGATCGCTCAGGTTCGGGATTAAAGACAAGAGGTCCTTTCTTACTCCTGGTTTGCATAAACCAGAAGAGCAGAACAGGGAGAAATCAACCTTAGGGTTGATGAGAACGAATGTAGAGAAGATTAGAGGGTTTAGAGGTTTAGAAAGAGAGAAGAGAGAAGAGGATTCTGGAGGTGAACGCTCGTTCAGGTCACTGAACTAGTGTTCAGAAGACAAGTTGGGGGCAGACGGGCGTTCAGTATGGGTGAACGCTCGTTCAGAAAGTTTTTATTGTTTTTTTTTGTTTTTTTTTAAGCTTAAATCAATACTCTCATATAAATTCAATCAAAAAGATAGTTTCATCGATCTCTCGATTCGAATAAAACATAAACAATCTAACAACATTCAATTGATGAAAAACCATAAATTTAACTCACTAAGATGTAGCTAAAAATCCTCTAGTTGGTGTAGTTGTTGATTGGTTTCCTCTGTTGTCCCACCGCGAATTGCTTAGCCAACAATCATGTTGGTGATCATGATTGTTGGGATGGAAGAGTTCATCTTCTTGTTTGCTCTATAGAATATGCAGCTGCTAGGGTTTGAGTAAATGAATAATGCGTATGATATGATTAGGGTTCAACACACGCTGGTATTTATAGGATTTTGAGGCGGCTAGGGTTAAGTCGGCTATTGGACGCCCGTCCAGGCTTCACAAAATTCATCGAGTCGGGCCGAGTCTTCTTGGACGTCCGTCCTATGCAAAATCAGACGCTCGTTCGCTAAAAATCATCAAACTCTGAATAAAAAATCTCCTTCTGGACGCCAGTCCATAATAGTGGACGCCAGTTCAGTGGACGGAACAACAAACACTCGTCCATCAAAACCTGAACTTCCTGAATCAACTTCCCTCTCTGGACGCCAGTCCAAAGCTCTAAACGCCCGTCCACCTGGACGGGGTAGTGAAAGCCAGTTTACTTTCCCAAGCCGACTTGCATCATTCTTCTTCTACTTAAACCTCCAATTGAGTATCTCTTTTTTAGCTCATTCCAATGCCATGCATGCATACCTACAAGGTGATAAAAACACGCAAAAATGTAGAATCATACACATAGATAAATAATCAACGTTAAACCACATATTTGGCTTGGTTTTTACACTTTAATGAATTCTAAACCCATTCTTCCAATTTATCCTTTTAGCAAGTGATTTCCTATAAAAAACACTAAAACACGGAAGATATTGTTACAGAATAACTCGATATAAACCACAAAATTAGTCGTAAACATCGGTAGAGGGTACCTACGTGGGCATTTATATATGATGGCATTCATATAGGACTAGACCGATTTAATATGAATTTCTCGATATAATTCCGTAATCGAGGAATCTTATTAAATCATTAGATGATCATATATGGATCAACCTTAATCCTGAGGTGATCACAGGGTGCTGCTTGTCTCGGGGTAGTGTTTGATGTGTTAGTTACGGTTCACTTAAATATGTATTCCAAGCCACTTCTCATTGGCACTATCTCCCGATGAGTGAGTAGTTCGATTTTCACGGATATGGAATCCATTCCTTCCTCGCGGGAAGTAGAGAGACGATCCCTTATTTGTTAGCCCTAAGAAAGTGATCGATCCCGGGAGTTCACATTTGACTAATTAGCTACTAGTCAGATATGTGCACTAATTGATCATTAGGGGGTTAATGGTAAATAAGGATAAGATATTCTGAGTCGGGTTCACGGAGACTTCCCACTCAGAATGGACAGTCTATGGAGGGTTAATGCGTATGTAGTGATTATATCAATGGACGCTTATCTACTCTATGGGTTGAGTGTAAGTATATATCTATAATTGGTAGAGTTCAGTTTCGGGTTTATGGTGGCGTAATCCTGGAATTAATAATTTAATATATTTATTTTGTTCGATGAATAATATATTTAATTATTGTAGCTACTGGTTATAGGTCCATTGTCCCCAATGTAGCTTCTATAATTCGGGCTGATATTCTTGTTTATTTAGGCCTCAGAAATAATTAATTGGCTGGGCCAATTAATTGATATGCATGAATATTATTTAGTTGGCTAAATAATATAATACACATAAAAGATATTTTATATGGGCTTTTAAACCCTAGGGGTGGCACCATTATGGTCTTAATTAGCACAAGAATTAATTTTCTTGTGTTATGGAAAATAAAAGATATTCTTGCTATGTGATTGGTTGTATGACATGTTATTTGGTTTCCTATTGGTCAATAATATGTCACAATTATTCATTAAGGAAAATATTTTTTTATTTTGTTTAATTAATTATTTATTTAATTAATTAAAACTTGGAGACCAAGGATTTACTCTTTTATAAAAGGAGAGTTATTCCAAGTGTAAATCACACAAAAAGAATTTTCGGCCACCATCATTAAAAAGAGAGAAATAACTAGTTTTCTTATCTTGGGTTTTTAGAAGAAGAAAAACTATAAGTTTTTCTTGGTGTTGCATATCAAGGAGGTTCTTTTATCAAGAAGGGTGTCCACCAACCACCGTTTGGAGAACACATTGGAAGATCAAGGCTTCTCATCCTAAGTGGCCTATCTTCCCGATATTGGTAACATAATCTTAACCCCCTTGTAGTAGTTTAAGTCCTTTAATTATGTATTATGACGTATAAGTCGTGATCCATCCGCTGCGCATAGATTTAACTCGTTTAGATCTAAGATCCTACATCCTTCAGAATTTTATTTGATAATATTTGTACCGAGCGCTCTTTCCGGATAAGGACTCGGTGTCCGGGAACGGAGCGTTACAAACAGACAGTGATTGGACAGAGGTTAGGTAACCTCTTTAGTAGTGGTCCTCCCTCTCTTCGAGCCTGAAGGCTAGGTAACCTCTTCAGTAGCATTTTCTGCCCCTAGAAACACATTTGTAAGGGCGGGGCGAATTTGGACTATAGGAGGAGTAACACGTGGGGCCTTAGCCTGGAGGCGAGCTCTCTCCTCCCCCGCATGCCGAGCCTTCCTAAACTTCTCAGCCCGCCTCTTTGTAGCATCCATATTCTCTATAGGGAAAAGGACATTGAGGAGTAAATGAGTTTATACGGAGAAGTAAGATGAACATGAAGTGTTGCAACGGCTGAAAGCCCAATTAGTTGCATTTGGGAATCATCAGATTGAAGATGGACTATACTACAACTTTTGCTCAGGTGGCCAAGATGGTGATTATACGTACTCTTTTTAGTGTAGCTCCGGCTAAGAACTAGGACATTCATCAAATGGATGTCCATAATGATTTCTTGCATGGGGATTTGCAGAAAGAAATTTATATGCGTATTCCCCCGGGGTTCGAGAAACAGGGCTTGAACCTGGTATGTTGGATGCGGAAGTCTCTTTATGGATTGAAATAGGCAACGCGTTGTTTGTTCGCAAATATTTCTTCCTCGCTCAAGGAATACGGATTTCGCCAATCCTATTCGGACTTTTCTGCTTTTTTCTACGTCATGGTGAGTTTGAGCTGTATGTTCTTGTGTATGTCGATGACATGACCGTGAGCTGAAATAACAAAGTGTCTCTTGGTATTTTTAAACAATATTTGGGGAAGTGATTTAAAATGAAAGATTTGGGACTCCTTAAATACTTCATTGGCTTGGAAGTTGCCCGCATCAATTTGGTAACGCCCGTTTCAATATGAAGTCGCTGCATCAGAATTGAAGGGTTTATGCATATACACATTGATAAGTTCCTAAAAAGTCGAATAATTCTAGATGTTTTGGACTCAATTTGGTGTCGTGTGTTATTATTTTGTGATGTTTTTATCCTTTTTGGGCTAGATTACTGCGGATGATTAAATTATTGCAGGATGATTCGAGATTGGAAGAAAAATGCCCAAAAAACGGAGCTAAAGTGGAAGAATTCGAAAACCAGTCTCTGTCATACCCAGGGTGTGACAGTTTCCAGAAATATGATCCTGGCCAATGAAACGTTCTGATTGGTGGAAACTTTCACCAACGTGTTTTCTTTGATAATGGCGTGTTTTTCAATGCAAAAGAGGAGTCCACATACTACAAGAGTCCAAGATTGATAGATATTTGATTTTTAAAGATTTTCTTGATTAAATTAATTATGGAAACTTATTTTATGATGTAATTATCCCCTTTTTATTCTTTGAAGTCGTACAATTGATCATTCACGCCTCCAACCTCAGATTTTAGTCGACTATTTTCCCCTCTTCATCATCATCATCTCCCATCCCCAAGAACAAGGATTTTTAGGTTCAAGAAATTCAAGAACGAGGCTTTTTCGAGGTTTGATTATTTATGCAATACTTTGACGGTTTCTTTCTATCTCCTTTCTCCTTTATTCTATTTTTTTATTTTTCTTGTCAAAGTATGAATTATATGGTTGAATCTTGGAATCTTGATATGTTACGAGAGTAAATATTGGTTTCTTGGATTAGGAAAAGCCCGGCGATGATTATATAGTTTTAAAGATACAATCTTTTCATTGATAGGATTTTGGTCTTGTTTATGAATTTGATCTTGTATGCTTATTCATGTAATTTTCCGGAAATAATATCTCGAAGGAGTGAATGACTATAGGATTGCATGAGAAACTCCATTCGATTAATTGATGACAGAAAAAGTATTAATTAATCGATAACCTAGAAACCAAGATCGAATCTTTAGGGATTTCTTGAATGAAAATTAGGTTAAACCTAAAGTGGCCCTTTAATTATGGTAATTCAATGGACCTAATTTTATTCATCATTGTAGGAAACTAAATGTTGGATAAAACTAGGTACAATCACGATAATAGTTCGAAAGAATGTTTACGTGTAATATTTGATAATTGGTCTTCAGAAATGGAAGATTCATATTGATAGAAAGATTGTTGAAATTCTATGTAAACAACGCCGTGGTGGATCCGAAATCCAAGAAATGCCTCTAAACCTTGAATCCTATTACCTAAATCTTGAAGTTCTTGGCTATTAATTAGATTTTCTTTATTTTTTTTAATTTAAGGATTTTTAGATAAAAACCTCCAAAATTTTTATTTGTCTAGCTAATATAAATCGGGAATTGTTTGGTGATTAACTACAAGTCCCTGTGGGATCGACATCCTAAGTACTACTCGATAAGCCGTGCGCTTGCGGTAGGATTTAGTGATTATATTGAAAATCACACATCAAGTTTTCTGGCGCCGTTGCCGGGGACTTCGGTATCAACATCGAACGTGTTTTTGATTTTGTTAGACTAGACTTTTTTTTTCTCACCATAGCAAGCCGCACCTTGCTACGGTGATACCTTTTTGCTTTTAATTTTTCCTTTTATTGTGCAGGAAGTTGAAGTGCCAAGCTTGATGGATTCATTTTTCTCCGGATTTGATGCTTATGTGCCATCGAATGATGAGAGGACGTATGGATATGGGTTTAATCAGCTTCAAGTGAGATGTTCGTATTGTGGCGGAAAACATCGTGAGGCTCAGTGCAATGGAGGTTATTTATCCCACCAATTGAATACCTATGACAATGCACCAACATACAATGGCGGGATGAGTAACTATCCTTATTTTCCGTGGGGTAAAGATCAAAGCAATTGGCGACAAGAACCATTCCCTCAATCTGAACTTCAGCCTAGGCTTGAGGTTATAACGGAGAGTCCCATTCAAGAATGGGAACAATTCAAAGAAAGATCGAATGATTTACACCCCATTTCTTCTACTAATAAGAGAGAGCTAACAATTGGAGAATTGATTGCACGGAATCGCCATGTTATTGAAGAGACTAAAAAGGATAAGCATATGATGGAGATTCAAGACCATAATGCCGTCCTTGAAAGTTGTGGGGATGAAAACTATGATCCTTATGAAATCCCACAATGTCTTCATATGAATGTTTTCGGTGACTCTTTCTCAAAGATTGCTGAGTGTTTGGGCCTTCGTATTAACAAGAGTGGAGCCACATGGAAATTCAAACCATCTTCACAAGATAATGGTGCAATAATTCCGGATTCAACATTGACGAGCCAAGAAGAAAATGAAAAGGGAGGTAACATTACCGTGCTTGACACTAATTCATTTGATAATGTTAGTTATCCTTTTTTGAATAACGATGTTGAATTTATGCATGTTGAGCATGTAGAGTATATAGATGTTGCACCTCTAATTGTCCATAATTCTCTTAGATTTGTCATGAGCATTGATAAAGAGATTGATAAATTATTAGGAGGCGCTTCATTCGTTAGAGCTAAACTGATTAATCACTTTTTAAGAAGACATGATTATAGGCTCCCAATGCTATATCTGAAAATACTTGTTAATATCTTTGATATGTGGAGAAAGATGCAGATGGATGCCCTTGTTTGGTTTAGTCCTCCTTGAGAATGATTCTTAAAGATAGTCCAACTGAAGACTATAAATTCAGAATGTATTTTTTTATATTCTTTTTTCTTGTTTAATGAATAAATAAAGGAAGAGAGTTGCCTTCTCGGTCCTTTGGTCTTGGTTTGTTTTGTTTTTGTGTCTTTTTGCGAGAGAGAAAGATGTGCACGAGTGGTATTTAAAGGTCATCGCATGCGGAGAAAAAAAAAAAAAAAAAAACTTGAAGGATGGAAATAACACCTATGATGTGGTTAAGGACAATGAGTGTGAGATTGGAAAAAAATCGAAAAAAAATTTTAGCCCTTGTCACACCCATGGTGTGATGGAGACTGTTTTTCTAAAAAAAAAAAAAAAAAAAAAAAACCTTCTTCATAATAAAAAAAAAAAAAATTTCTTTTCTTTTCTTTTAAGAAAATCCCGGTGACTTTGCCACCAAGGAAAGGACCACCACATAATCCTGGTGACTTTGCCGGTGCTCCGGTAACACTCAATTCTCCACTCTCCAACTCCACAGGGTTAGAAGAAGATTCTTCGGGACTACGATGTTCGGAGCGTTATGATATGCACACAATGTGGCCGCCCATTGCATCTTGTGAGTTTTATTTTTTTTACCCTCCCATGATTTAATTTAATTACATTGAGGACAATGCAACCTTTAAGTGTGGGGGAGCGACGTTTGTGCAAGTCTTTCTTTCATGCAGTGTAGAGTCTTAGTCATTGTCAGTCGAGTCAGTTGTGTCATTTGATTTTGATGGTTTTGGTGATCACACATAGCTACTTTAGATGAGATTTGCAATGCATGAAAATTGATATAGTTTGTTCTGACAAGAGAAATGCATGACATGGAGTGAAAAATCCTTTTTAGAATATCATGTTTAGAAGTACCATTATTTTCTTTTGGAAACAATAGAGTCCGAGTGAATAGACAAAATTGACCCAGTGAGATATTATTCCAGCCTTATGACTGACCACTTCAGTCTCACCCTAAATTTGTGCGTATTTTCTCTTCCTTGGACTTGTTCCTTTAGAACTTGTGTTGTGTCTTGTTGATGTTGACTTGGTATGTGCAAACACATAGAAATGATTGAGGCATTTGTTTCTACTTTCCACCACATTATATACCTTATACCTTTTGAGCCTTAGTCTTTATTACACATTTTTCCCACTTTACCTTACTTCACTACACCATACATTGAACAACCCGAAAAAGAGGTAGCCCAATTCCTTTAACCCAACCTTAGGACTAACTGGGGCACGTGGCTATCAAATTTCTTGTACTTAGTATTTAATGATCAAGCTTGGGGAAATCCATATTGTTACAATTTGTCTGTTTCTTAGTTTGAAAAAAAAAATGACAAAAAAAAAAAAAAAAAAAAAAAAAAATATATGAAAAAAAGAGAAAAAATAATCAATAAAGGAGGCAATCAAAAAAAAAAAAAAAAAAAAAAACCTAAATATTATTTGTTCTATTTGTTTGTAGTAAAGAGGGAATTGTATCATTATCCTCCCAAAAGTAGAGAATTTATCCTTTGTATTTTCTTTTGTTTGGAAATAAAGTGTTTGACCCCTAGCACTTGTGTGATGTTGAAGTTTAATAGTCATGTGTCTCGCTAGTTCTAATGGTTTTTGCCATCTCTTATACCTTTTCCTACACCTATCACCGTTTTTTTTCTTTTCTACTTAGGCTATTCTCACTTACCGTCCTTTTTCCCGAAGACCTTATGATTTATGTGTTGCACAATGCCTTGGTGATTGATATGAGACGATATACAAGCATATAGTAGGACATTTTCAATGGAATGAGCTT
Source organism: Gentiana straminea (assembly GCA_036785695.1). Taxonomy (NCBI): domain Eukaryota; kingdom Viridiplantae; phylum Streptophyta; class Magnoliopsida; order Gentianales; family Gentianaceae; genus Gentiana; species Gentiana straminea. The sequence continues at coordinate 2,081,065 of JAVUPR010000376.1, read as the reverse complement.
CAGAGTTTAGTCACCTCACAAATATTGAGCGTTGAGTGATTTATCCCGTGAGGGTCTATCTTCTTGGTCTATGTTGTTTCCCATTGACAATTTTCGTTACTTTTGCTCCTGATATGATAAGAAGGATTCGTTAGTCTATGTCTTGTGTTTTGAATTCCGGAATGAATTTTATTAATGCTTGTGTGTTGTACATCTTTGTCTAATGCTATGTCATGTGTGATCTTCTTAGTCCGTCTCGTCTTGAGTCTTTTTGTTTGCTTGGGGACAAGCAAAGTCTTAAGCTTGGGGGAGTGATAAGTTCCTAAAAAGTTGAATAATTCTAGATGATTTGGACTCAATTAGGTGTCGTGTGTTATTATTTTGTGATGTTTTTATCCTTTTTGGGCTAGATTACTGCGGATGATTGAATTATTGCAGGATGATTCAAGATTGGAAGAAAAATGCCCAAAAAACGGAGCTAAAGTGGAAGAATTCAAAAACCAGTCTCTGTCATACCCAGGGTGTGACAGTTTCCAGAAATCTGATCCTGACCAACGAAATGTTCTGATTGGTGGAAACTTTCACCAACGTGTTTTCTTTGATAATGGCGTGTTTTTCAATGCAAAAGAGGAGTCCACATACTACAAGAGTCCAAGATTGATAGATATTTGATTTTTAAAGATTTTCTTGATTAAATTTATTATGGAAACTTATTTTATGTTGTAATTATCCACTTTTTATTCTTTGAAGTCGTACAATTGATCATTCACGCCTCCAACCTCAGATTTTAGTCGACTATTTTCCCCTCTTCATCATCATCATCTCCCATCCCCAAGAACAAGGATTTTTAGGTTCAAGAAATTCAAGAACGAGGCTTTTTCGAGGTTTGATTATTTATGCAATACTTTGACGGTTTTTTTCTATCTCCTTTCTCCTTTATTCTATTTATTTATTTTTCTTGTCAAAGTATGAATTATATGGTTGAATCTTGGAATCTTGATATGTTACGAGAGTAAATATTGGTTTCTTGGATTAGGAAAAGCCCGGCGATGATTATATAGTTTTAAAGATATAATCTTTTCATTGATAGGATTTTGGTCATGTTTATGAATTTGATCTTGTATGCTTATTCATGTAATTTTCTGGAAATAATATCTCGAAGGAGTGAATGACTATAGGATTGCATGATAAACTCCATTCGATTAATTGATGACAGAAAAAGTATTAATTAATCGATAACCTAGAAACCAAGATCGAATCTTTAGGGATTTCTTGAATGAAAATTAGGTTAAACCTAAAGTGGCCCTTTAATTATGGTAATTCAATGGACCTAATTTTATTCATCATTGTAGGAAATTGAATGTTGGATAAAACTAGGTACAATCACGATAATAGTTCGAAAGAATGTTTACGTGTAATATTTGATAATTGGTCTTCATAAATGGAAAATTCATATTGATAGAAAGATTGTTGAAATTCTATGTAAACAACGCCGTGGTGGATCCGAAATCCAAGAAATGCCTCTAAACCTTGAATCCTATTACCTAAATCTTGAAGTTCTTGGCTATTAATTAGATTTTCTTTATTTTCTTAAATTTTAGGATTTTTAGATAAAAACCTCCAAAATTTTTATTTGTCTAGCTAATATAAATCGGGAATTGTTTGGTGATTGACTACAAGTCCCTGTGGGATCGACATCCTAAGTACTACTCGATAAGCCGTGCGCTTGCGGTAGGATTTAGTGATTATATTGAAAATCACACATCAAGTTTTCTGGCGCCGTTGCCGGGGACTTCGGTGTCAACATCGAACGTGTTTTTGATTTTGTTAGTCTAGACTTTTTTTTTTCTCACCATAGCAAGCTGCACCTTGCTACGGTGAGACCTTTTTGCTTTTAATTTTTCCTTTTATTGTGCAGGAAGTTGAAGTGCCAAGCTTGATGGATTCATTTTTCTCCGGATTTGATGTTTATGTGCCATCGAATGATGAGAGGACGTATGGATATGGGTTTAATCAGCTTCAAGTGAGATGTTCGTATTGTGGCGGAAAACATCGTGAGGCTCAGTGCAATGGAGGTTATTTATCCCACCAATTGAATACCTATGACAATGCACCAACATACAATGGCGGGATGAGTAACTATCCTTATTTTCCGTGGGGTAAAGATCAAAGCAATTGGCGACAAGAACCATTCCCTCAATCTGAACTTCAGCCTAGGCTTGAGGTTATAACGGAGAGTCCCATTCAAGAATGGGAACAATTCAAAGAAAGATCGAATGATTTACACCCCATTTCTTCTACTAATAAGAGAGAGCTAACATTTGGAGAATTGATTGCACAGAATCGCCATGTTATTGAAGAGACTGAAAAGGATAAGCATATGATGGAGATTCAAGACCATAATGCCGTCCTTGAAAGTTGTGGGGATGAAAACTATGATCCTTATGAAATCCCACAATGTCTTGATATGAATGTTTTCGGTGACTCTTTCTCAAAGATTGCTGAGTGTTTGGGCCTTCGTATTAACAAGAGTGGAGCCACATGGAAATTCGAACCATCTTCACAAGATAATGGTGCAATAATTCCGGATTCAACATTGACGAGCCAAGAAGAAAATGAAAAGGGAGGTAACATTACCGTGCTTGACTCTAATTCATTTGATAATGTTAGTTATCCTTCTTTGAATAACGATGTTGAATTTATGCATGTTGAGCATGTAGAGTATATAGATGTTGCACCTCTAATTGTCCATAATTCTCTTAGATTTGTCATGAGCATTGATAAAGAGATTGATAAATTGTTAGGAGGCGCTTCATTCGTTAGAGCTAAACTGATTAATCACTTTTTAAGAAGACTTGATTATAGGCTCCCAATGCTATATCTGAAAATACTTGTTAATATCTTTGATATGTGGAGAAAGATGCAGAGGGATGCCCTTGTTTGGTTTAGTTCTCCTTGAGAATGATGCTTAAAGATAGTCCAACTGAAGACTATAAATTCAGAATGTATTTTTTTTATATTCTTTTTTCTTGTTTAATGAATAAATAAAGGAAGAGAGTTGCCTTCTCGGTCCTTTGGTCTTGGTTTGTTTTGTTTTTGCGTCTGTTTTGCAGAGAGAAAGATGTGCACGAGTGGTATTTAAAGGTCATCGCATGCGGAGAAAAAAAAAAAAAAAAGTCTTGAAGGATGGAAATAACACCTATGATGTGGTTAAGGACAATGAGTGTGAGATTGGAAAAAAATCGAAAAAACAGCCCTTGTCACACCCATGGTGTGATGGAGACTGCTTTTCAAAAAAAAAATAATAATAAAAAAAAAAAAAAAAAAAAATCCCGGTGACTTTGCCACCAAGGAAAGGATCACCACATAATCCTGGTGACTTTGCCGGTGCTCCGCTAACACTCAATTCTCCACTCTCCAACTCCACAGGGTTAGAAGAATTCTTCGGGACTACGATGTTCGGAGCGTTATGATATGCACACAAGGTGGCCGCCCATTGCATCTTGTGAGTTTTCTTTTTTTTTTTTACCCTCCCATGATTTAATTTAATTACATTGAGGACAATGCAACCTTTAAGTGTGGGGGAGCGACGTTTGTGCAAGTCTTTCTTTCATGCAGTGTAGAGTCTTAGTCATTGTCAGTCGAGTCAGTTGTGTCATTTTATTTTGATGGTTTTGGTGATCACACATAGCTACTTTAGATGAGATTTGCAATGCATGAAAATTGATATAGTTTGTTCTGACAAGAGAAATGCATGACATGGAGTGAAAAATCCTTTTTAGAATATCATGTTTAGAAGTACCATTATTTTCTTTTGGAAACAATAGAGTCCGAGTGAATAGACAAAATTGACCCAGTGAGATATTATTCCAGCCTTATGACTGACCACTTCAGTCTCACCCTAAATTTGTGCGTATTTTCTCTTCCTTGGACTTGGTCCTTTAGAACTTGTGTTGAGTCTTGTTGATGTTGTCTTGGTATGTGCAAACACATAGAAATGATTGAGGCATTCGTTTCTACTTTCCACCACATTATATACCTTATACCTTTTGAGCCTTAGTCTTTATTACACCTTTTTCCCACTTTACCTTACTTCACTACACCATACATTGAACAACCCGAAAAAGAAGTAGCCCAATTCCTTTTACTCAACCTTAGGACTAACTGGGGCACGTGGCTATCAAATTTCTTGTACTTAGTATTTAATGATCAAGCTTGGGGGAAATCCATATTGTTACAATTTGTCTGTTTCTTAGTTTGAAAAAAAAAATGACAAAAAAAAAAAAAAAAAAAAAGAAAAATATATGAAAAAAAGAGAAAAAATAATCAATAAAGGAGGCAATCAAAAAAAAAAAAAAAAAAAAAACCTAAATATTATTTGTTCTATTTGTTTGTAGTAAAGAGGGAATTGTATCATTATCCTCCCAAAAGTAGAGAATTTATCCTTTGTATTTTCTTTTGTTTGGAAATAAAGTGTTTGACCCCTTGCACTTGTGTGATGTTGAAGTTTAATAGTCATGTGTCTCGCAAGTTATAATGGTTTTTGCCATCTCTTATACCTTTTCCTACACCTATCACCGTTTTTTTTTCTACTTAGGCTATTCTCACTTACCGTCCTTTTTCCCGAAGACCTTATGATTTATGTGTTGCACAATGCCTTGGTGATTGATATGAGACGATATACAAGCATATAGTAGGACATTTTCAATGGAATGAGCTTCAGAGTTTAGTCACCTCACAAATATTGAGCGTTGAGTGATTTATCCCGTGAGGGTCTATCTTCTTGGTCTATGTTGTTTCCCATTGACAATTTTCGTTACTTTTGCTCCTGATATGATAAAAAGGATTCGTTAGTATAGTCTTGTGTTTTGAATGCCGGAATGAATATTATTAATGCTTGTGTGTTGTACATCTTTGTCTAATGCTATGTCATGTGTGATCTTCTTAGTCCGTCTCGTCTTGAGTCTTTTTGTTTGCTTGGGGACAAGCAAAGTCTTAAGCTTGGGGGAGTGATAAGTTCCTAAAAAGTCGAATAATTCTAGATGTTTTGGACTCAATTTGGTGTCGTGTGTTATTATTTTGTGATGTTTTTATCCTTTTTGGGCTAGATTACTGCGGATGATTGAATTATTGCAGGATGATTCGAGATTGGAAGAAAAATGCCCAAAAACGGAGCTAAAGTGGAAGAATTCAAAAACCGGTCTCTCGTCATACCCGGGGTGTGACAGTTTCCAGAAATCTGATCCTGGCCAACGAAATGTTCTGATTGGTGGAAACTTTCACCAACGTGTTTTCTTTGATAATGGCGTGTTTTTCAATGCAAAAGAGGAGTCCACATACTACAAGAGTCCAAGATTGATTGATATTTGATTTTTAAAGATTTTCTTGATTAAATTAATTATGGAAACTTATTTTATGATGTAATTATCCACTTTTTATTCTTTGAAGTCGTACAATTGATCATTCACGCCTCCAACCTCAGATTTTAGTCGACTATTTTCCCCTCTTCATCATCATCATCTCCCATCCCCAAGAACAAGGATTTTTAGGTTCAAGAAATTCAAGAACGAGGCTTTTTCGAGGTTTGATTATTTATGCAATACTTTGACGGTTTCTTTCTATCTCCTTTCTCCTTTATTCTATTTATTTATTTTTCTTGTCAAAGTATGAATTATATGGTTGAATCTTGGAATCTTGATATGTTACGAGAGTAAATATTGGTTTCTTGGATTAGGAAAAGCCCGGCGATGATTATATAGTTTTAAAGATACAATCTTTTCATTGATAGGATTTTGGTCATGTTTATGAATTTGATCTTGTATGCTTATTCATGTAATTTTCCGGAAATAATATCTCGAAGGAGTGAATGACTATAGGATTGCATGAGAAACTCCATTCGATTAATTGATGACAGAAAAAGTATTAATTAATCGATAACCTAGAAACCAAGATCGAATCTTTAGGGATTTCTTGAATGAAAATTAGGTTAAACCTAAAGTGGCCCTTTAATTATGGTAATTCAATGGACCTAATTTTATTCATCATTGTAGGAAACTGAATGTTGGATAAAACTAGGTACAATCACGATAATAGTTCGAAAGAATGTTTACGTGTAATATTTGATAATTGGTCTTCATAAATGGAAGATTCATATTGATAGAAAGATTGTTGAAATTCTATGTAAACAACGCCGTGGTGGATCCGAAATCCAAGAAATGCCTCTAAACCTTGAATCCTATTACCTAAATCTTGAAGTTCTTGGCTATTAATTAGATTTTCTTTATTTTCTTTAATTTTAGGATTTTTAGATAAAAACCTCCAAAAATTTGATTTGTCTAGCTAATATAAATCGGGAATTGTTTGGTGATTGACTACAAGTCCCTGTGGGATCGACATCCTAAGTACTACTCGATAAGCCGTGCGCTTGCGGTAGGATTTAGTGATTATATTGAAAATCACACATCACACATCAACAATCATCCCATAATTCTTCAGGGATTAACGATATTTTTCTTTTCTTTTTTTGTTGTTGCAGGTGAATTTTTTTCTTCTAACTTTATCCTTAAGCATGGATGAAGAATCAATTAAGGGTTCTCATACATGCTGTGAAAGTTACTTGTTGTCTGCGCCTCCATTTCGCTTGTATCTTTCTCCATTCCTCACCAATCCTACGCAGTCGCAGTTCTTCTCAGCCAATGGCAATGGCAATGGTGACGTGATCAAGTAATCGTTTCATTTTGTTACGGAATATATTTATTTTTTGAAAGTAAATATTGTTTAATATTTTTATTTATGTACGGTAGCGATTCTAGTGATTTTGGGCGTGATTAGTGGCCCCAATTCCGTTGTAATCTGTATATTTATAGCGTTGTGTATTGAATGAAATACACAAGGAAAATTATTCCCAAAATTTGTCATGGTATCGGAGCCACCGCTCGGCCATTGAATCCTAAAATTGCTTCCTGCTTTTCCGTCCTTCTCCACCATTTTTTCAGGCACCTTGCTTAAAATGGCCGATGATAACGGAAAGCTTGATCCCTTCTTGCAAGTGTTTGCCTTGCAAGTAGACCGACCGAAAACTCGATTCGAGAAACCGGAGAAATCCATGCTGTATTGCTCAAATTGTAAGCAATCAGGACACAATGTAAGCACTTGCTACCCGGATTGGTGGGAGGAGCGGAATCGGAAAGGAAAAAACGGTGCTGATGTGCTGTCATCTTTTCCGGCTGTAGGTGTGAGCACCGGTCGTGGCAGAGCTCGCGCAAATGTTGTGCTTGGAAGTGCTGATGCTGAAAACGCAACAGGAGGAACAGTTGCATCAGTATCATTGGCTAATTTCTCAAGTGAACAGGTGTTTTGATTAATATGATTAAAGACCAACGGGTAGATCGTATGATGGGTAAGTCCTCTGTTATCTCTTGGATTATTGACACGGGAGCTTCTCATCATGTAACCGGTGACGAATTTTGTTTGACAAATATTATAAGCATTCCGCCATGTACGGTTGGGCTTCCAGATGGACAACAAGCCGTGGCTACTAAAGCGGGCCGAGTCTTTCTTACGGATAAAATTGTTCTTGACCGTGTTCTTTTTGTTCCTACATTGTTGTGAAATTTAATATCGGTGTCACAATTGATCAATGACTCTGACTATTTAGTTCGATTCACTGACTCATTGTGTGCTATACAGGACCGTCGTTCGAGGAGCCTGATTGGAACCGGTGAACGGAAGGATGGACTCTACTATGTTCGCAATATTCCTACAGTGTGTACGGTGACTACTTCGGGTGAGTCTCTCTTCGAGCTGTGGCATCATCGACTGCGTCATCCGTCTGATCAAGTTACCAAGTTAGTTCCGCCAGTTAAACACAGCTCTAGTAATTTTAAAATTTTGAATAAAGCTTGTGACATTTGTCATCAAGCGAAACAGTCTCGCGATCGTTTTCCTGTTAGCGACAGTAAAGCTGGTAGAATTCTTGAGCATGTGCATTGTGATTTGTGGGGGCCTTTTAGAGCTCCTTCGTCTAGTGGGGCACATTATTTTTTGACTTTGGTCGAAGATTTTTCTAGAGCTGTTTGGGTATATCTGCTGCATTCAAAAACCGACGTTTGCAAGACTTTTTCTTCTTTCTTTTCTATGGTTGAAAGACAATTTGAAATATCGGTGAAATTGGTACGTAGTGATAATGGCACTGAATTTCATGGGATCTTGGATTAATTTGATAAGACTGGCATAATCTTTCCAACGTCATGTGTTGGTACACCCCAACAAAATGGTAGAGTGGAACGTAAGCATCAACACATCATTAATGTGGGCCGAGCCTTGATGTTTCAAGGCAATCTACCTATTACGTTTTGGGGGGAGTGTATTCTCGGGGCGGTACATTTAATAAAGCGCACTCCCTCAGCGTTATTGAAAAACAAAACACCCTTTGAAATACTGTTCGGCAAGGAACCTATTTCTGACTACTTGTGTGCATTCGGTTGTTTATGCTTCGCCCATGATCAAAGAGCCAAAGGTGATAAATTCACTCCTCGAAGCCGAAAATGCATTTTTGTCGGATATCCTAATGGAAAGAAAGGATGGAAACTATATGACCTTGATACTGGTGAATTTTCTGTTTCTCGGGACGTTAAATTTTATGAGAATGAATTTCCTTTTGCCAACAAGCCATCTACTATGACCACTGCCGAACCAACTCCCACACCTACTCCGATAGGGGTTGATGATCATTTTTTGGAAGACATAGAATCCGTCTTGTATGACCATAGAAATGCACCAGAACCCGATATAAATACTGATACGACTTCTGGCACGATTTCCCCTGTGGACAACCCGGTCCCCGACCAGGCCAATGCCTCTATTGATTTGGGATGCGGCATGCGAACTAAGAGCCCTCCGGAATGGCACAAACACTATGTCATGCACACTGTACGGGAAGCGAGTCCATCCTCTCATTCACCGCCCTCGGCAAGTAACTCAGGTAATCCTTACCTATAGAACATATTGTGAATTGTGACAAATTTTCCGTGTGACACCGCATATTTCTTGTAGCTATAACTGCAGGAACTGAGCCTCGTACCTCCACCGAGGCAATGCAGGATCCGGGGTGGAGAAATGCGATGAACCAGGAAATAATGGCATTCGAAAATAATGGGACTTGGGTTATGGAGGAACTCCCTCCCGGGAAAAAGGCGCTCGGTTGTAAGTGGGTCTACAAAATAAAGTACAGTGTTGATGGAACCGTTGAGCGGTTAAAAGCTCGCCTCGTTGTTCTTGGCAACCATCAGGTCAAAGGGATTGACTACAACGAAACCTTTGCTCCAGTCTCAAAAATGGTAACTGTTCATGTATTTCTTGCAGTAGCGGCATCGAAAAATTAGGAGCTCCATCAAATGGACGTTCATAATGCGTTTCTTCACGGGGATTTGCATGAGGAAGTGTACATGAAATTACCTCCTGGATTAACCGTAAATCACCCCAGCATAGGATGTCGATTGAAAAAGTCCCTCTATGGCCTGAAACAGGCACCGCGATGTTGGTTTGCCAAATTGGCCGCTAGTTTGAAGTCTTATGGTTTTTTCCAATCTTACTCAGACTACTATCTTTTCACTTTCAAACAAGGGCAGGTGCAGCTTAACGTTCTTGTTATATCGACGACTTGATTCTTTCGGGTAACGATTCTTCCGCGCTTGCTCGTTTTAAGGCATACTTGGGTGAATGCTTTCACATGAAAGATCTCAGCATTCTAAAATACTTTCTTTGCATCGAGGTGGCACGAAATCCGGAAGGGATTTTTCTGTGTCAATGCAAATACACCTTTGATATTCTGGCTGAGGTCGGATTGTTGGATGCCAAACCTGCCGGCTTCCCTATTGAGCAGAACCACACCCTTGCCCTTGCTAGTGGTCCTTTATGTGAAGATCCGGAACGATATAGACTCCTGGTTGGTTATCTCATTTACTTGTCTTTTACTCGTCCCGACTTGGCTTACACTGTGCATATTTTGGCTCAATTTAGGCAATCCCCACGTCGTGAACATTGGGACGCAGCTATTCGGGCGGTCCGTTACTTGAAGGAATGTCCAGGTCAAGGCATTTTACTTCGCAACGATAGTAATTTAACCTTGTCTGGCTGGTGTGATCCCGATTGGGCGAGTTGCCTTTTGGCACATCGTTCGCTTATTGGGTGGATTGTTTTTCTTGGGAATTCTCTAGTTTCTTGGCGCACCAAGAAACAGCATACTGTGTCCCGCTCTTCTGCCGAGGCCGAATACCGTTCGATGGGGGGCCTTACCTCCGAATTGAAATGGCTCAAGGCTCTCCTCGCGAGTTTGGGTGTGGCTCATCCCCGAGCCATTGATTTCTACTCCGATAGCCAGTCCGCCTTGCACATCGCTCAGAATCCAATATTTCATGAACGCACGAAGCACATTGAGTCCGACTGTCATTATGTTTGGGATGATATTCAAGAAGGTCTCATCGCTCCGTGTCATGTCAAGACCGATGCACAATTAGCGGATATTTTCACAAAGGCGTTGGGCAAGCATCAATTTTTACATTTGTTGCGCAAGTTGTGCATTTGTGACCTGCATGCTCCAACTAGAGGGGGGTGTTACGGAATATATTTATTTTAGGAAAGTAAATATTGTGTAATATTTTTATTTATGTACGGTAGTGATTCTAGTGATTTTGGGCGTGATTAGTGACTCCAATTCCGTTGTAATCTTTATATTTATAGCGTTGTATACTGAATGAAATAAACAAGGAAAATTATTCCCAAAATTTGTCACATTTCCTTTCATTTTTCTATGGTATTTTGCAATGGAACTGAAGTCACTTAAGACATTTGATGAATACATGGCAGTGGATAAAATATCATTTGGGTAATTATATCGACTCATTTTTCTTCCAACAATCCTCTATCCCCTTTTGTCTTTTAGATGAAATCCCAGCTCAAGTTGGGTTCTTAGGTCTTGGTATCATGGGTTCTCAAATGGCGCATAATCTGTTAAATGCAGGGTCAGTCAACGATGTTTGATTACTTTTCTCTGTTAATTAGACATTAATTCATTGAAGTTAGAATGCTTCTACAGGTTGGTTATAAATTATTGAAACTTATTATTATTTTATTGTTTCTTTGGAAAGAGCTCTTGCCTATGCTACTAACTACTAATAAGAGACAAAAGGGACACATATATATATACAAATTGGAGAAGTTGTTTATTATGCATAGTTGATTTTGTAGGCATGCAGCCCAAAACAATTTCGTCACACGTTACTGATTCGCTCCGATGTTCATGATTTAGATGCAATGTCAATGAGAGCTTTCCCTAAATACCACTTTTGAGAAGGGGAAATTCCACAGCTACCACTCTATTCCCCAAATACCACCTCCCATTTCGCGTTTTAGGTGTTTTTGGATAAAACCCTAATTGGAAAGTTCATGAAAAAATGGAAGAAAATCGCGTTTCAAAATTGTTGAAATTGCACTTGGGTGGTATTTTGGGATTTTGCCACAGAAAATGGTGGTAGCCACAGAAAAATCCGGCTATTTTGTCACTGTCTGGAATAGAACCAAGAGCAAATGCGATCCACTTATCTTCTTGGGTGCATTGTAAGTAATCTGTTTAAAGTATTGTTCCCGAAAAGTAGGAAGTGGCTTGTGGTCCGTAAACTTTTCCTTTTAGTTGATGGATCGAGCTGGTTGATTTCTGATGCCTCTTGAAAAAGGATCATGTAGTTCAGCTTCACAGCATTCAACTAATGCCCCGCCCGCCATATTGATGGTCACCATCTTTGTTGACGAAAACTAGTAATTAATTAAATTTTTCACACAAGTTCTTGTGGTGAAGTGACATTTTCCATGCTTGCTGATCCTGAAAGAGCCGGTATCTACTCTTCACTATGTCAAATATTTTTCTTTGGCTTCTACGTGGTAATGGCTTCTACGGGTGGGTAAACCGGAGGATAGCCGAAAGGTACTTGCAGCTGGTACTGCTGTTGCTGTGGGTAAGCTGGATTCGCTTGAGGTTCAGGCTGAAAAGGGTAGTACCCCTGATGATAATTCCGGTGATGCTGTGGGGTTGGCTGAGGTTGCTGGAGACCAAAGGGTGGGTAACCAAAACCATGCTGATGGTCGAAACGCGGTGAAAGTGGTACGGTAGGTCGAGGGGTATGACCTGCAGGAGGTGGGTAGAAAGTCTGATGCTGCTGGTGAAACACTAGCGGTGAGGGATGGCTCACTGGTGGAGGGTAAACACTGACTGGTGGAGGATAAACGGTTTGCTGATGTTGAGGGTAGCTTACCGGTGGCGGTACTAATCTTGCTGGAACATCACTTACCAATGAGAATTGAGCTGAACTTCCCACGTGCCATCGTGGAGGTTGCTCCTGATGAGGTCTCGGTGACAAACCCTACTGAGACCTTGGGGTGGGTGTCGCCGTATGAGGAGGTGGTGACAGACTCTGTCGAGGTGGTGGAATCTTCCTCACAACACCACCTCCTACGACCGGTGTTGGACTTTCCCGTCGAACTCTCAAAGTCTCTGCGCCCGCTCCAGTTCTCGTGAACACCATCCTGATGATCAAAGAAAACCAGAACGTTACTAAAGGATCTAGAGAAATTTATCTTAAAAGAACGAAAGTCTAAAAGACGCTTTTCTCTGATACCAACTGTAACGCCTCGTTCCCGGACACCGAGTCATTATCCGGAAAAGGAACGTTCGGCACGTATAAAATAAAAATAAATTCACTTTATACGTAAGCCTCTACTACGTCGTATCAAAAATAAGCAAACGGAAGCAAAAGACTCGGGTATAAAAATTTCCAATCATCCAAGAATAGATACAACATCTAAAGGTGGAAATGTAACTTATTACATTCAAGGAAAATACGATAATCCTAAAGAAATGTACGATATTCTCAAAGGAAACGTAACTGTACTACAAGTCTCGAAAGACCAAAAGTCTAACACTGTCTAATGAAGAATAACAAAAATAATAAAAGTAAAGTCTTCAATGAGGCGTCTTCAAACGTCATCATCAAACTCCTCCTCGTAAACATTATCGACCTGTTCGTCTTCTCACCCCCAAACACATAGAAAACATGCATTTGAGGTAAGTACAACGTACTTAATAAGAAAGAGAAGCTATGATCACAATTATAGTTCTTAAAGAAAAGATATTTAAAGGTTTAGTTGTTTAAGTGTGACCGACCCAATCTAGGGTTCATTCCATGTCCATCAACATGAATTGACTAAACGTTTCTACTTAACTTATCTATGTTACAACCGCACTCAAGGGCACTACGCGTATCCACTTTTGGGACACTCTTGGCAACATATTGGTGGATCACACCAATATCCACGGAGGCTAGAATAGGTAGGCTCCGATAGTACGCACACCTCAGTGGTGTCCTTCCGTACTTAGGGTTTTTTTGACCTACGGAGTTCTTCCACCTTCAGAGGTAGCACACACATCGCGATATAGACTGGTGCCTATCCAAGAGAGACATGTTGTTTAATCTTTTACTAGTCAAGTACGTAATTTTATTAGAATGATTAACTAACCACCTATGTGTTTTCAATTAATCTCCGTCACATTTACTACTCTCTTCCTAGACCACTAGACACAACAAAGCCTAGCAATTACACAGACATTGATGAATGCTAATTCATCAAAGCACAAGCCTATCATGCTCTTCCGACGGATCCGAACTTCAACTCCCTTTAAGAGTACATTCGGTGTTTTAACTGAATGAATCAGAAGTTCAATTCAGGCTTGTTTAGTTTATACCATGTTAACATATCATGAATAAGGGTTTAAAACAATAATAATATGATTATAAAACCCAAAACCAAACTAGAATGATACAACCGTAAAAACAAGGTAGAACAGGCCAGACGCCCGTTTGAAACCCTATGGACGCCCGTCCGTAATCAGACGCCCGTCCACTAAACCCCAAACGCCCGTCCGCCAAAAGCAGCCTACATCCTGAATCAAAAATCTCACCTCAGACGCCCGTCTGCCTTATGCAAACGCCCGTCTGAGCTAATAGGGTTGCGAACGCCCGTCCGCCTATTGCAGACGCCCGTCCGCCTGAGTTTTTCCCAAAACGCTCACATCGTCAAAACTCGATTTCAAATCCGTTTCTGACCTAATTGGCATCGAATTAAACACAGAAAAACGTAGAAAACATAACTAATCATCCCAAGATTACCTAGGATCCTTGATCAACGAAAAACACATCTTTTACTAGCATCTACACGTCTAAAAAACATAATCTAAACTTTACGAATCATAACCGAGATCATAGGAAGAGTTTCTTACCTAATTGCAGCCACAAACCAGATTCAAACAGCCTTGAAAGTCTGCAGCCCATACCACAAAACTGATATCCCAACGATGTCCTTCTCACGGCGATTCCAATTCTCGAGTCTGATCTGAAAACGGTTCAACACCTCTTAAGATAATTGAAGAACTCCTTCCGCCCTTTTCTCCTCTCCAAATTGCGCAGAGAAGGGGCGTGTAAACTGAATTTCTGATTTAGTCTAGGTTATGGGATTATTGTGTGTAATTTTCCTTAAATACCAGTTTCCCATAAATCCCTTTTTCCTTAATTGTCCTTTAGTTAACAAATAATCATATTTCCCTTAAATATATATATATTTCGAAAATATATACATACATACTCTATTAAATACTTAACTCCCATAAAAGAAAAGAAATAATAATATTTCGTTTTCGCAAAATGACACGTCTGCCCTTTCCCGAAAATCGAAATATTACAAAGTCGATGTTGCTTGCAGTGAACACGGAGCTGCTAGAGGTTTATGTCCAGGAAAAGGGTGTTTTTTTTTACAGGTTATCTTGAACAGAGCTAGCTATCATTAGCACTATGACTACTTAAATATCCTGAATGTTGTCATGTGAAGTTGACTTACCAGATATACCATCACACTGATGTGATTTTTATACCTGTTTTCTGCGCGCTGTCACTTCTTGATGAGTTCATTATTGTATAGAGACTTTGTTCTCATCTTGAGGGTGTCTCCACACGTGTGGAAACACCGTGTGGTTCAATATGAACCACACAGTTTCATTTTGTATTTAAACTGTGTGGTTCAGATCGTTTCATTTGTCACTTCACCTCAAAATACATTCTCGACACAAGTATTTCCCCATCTTGAGCGGCCTTTGTTCCTCATTACTTGTATTCACTTCCCATACCTCATTCGGGGTGATGTTAGTTAGACTGATCACCCCGTTATATTAATACACTTGGTTTAGGAGATGTTCGATGTTTCCTGTATGGAACTTTGCTGGAAGTATATATGATATGGGCTTCAATAATCGAGATATTGGATGTAGTACACTCTTTGTTGCATTTAGTGTGGCATGTGATTAATAGCTAGAAATTGCATGGTGAGGTTCGCAGTAGAAAACAAAGTGGTAAATTTGGTATTATCTTTGTAGGCCTGATGACTTTTCAAGAAACAATGCTAATTTCGAATACAGGATCCTGCATAAGGCCATCACTGGTTCAACTTTGTTATTACTAGTTACTAAGTAAGCATAGTGCTACCTTTTTATGCTTTGTATTGTTTGAGTGCATTGTGCATTCAAAATTTCTGTTGGTTAAATGGAATGATTCTTTGTCAAATTGGTTCGCACCGGGTGAATTTGTCTGTACATTGTTCCCCTTTGCACGTAGGAATTATCTCTACTTTCTTTTCGAATGGATTTTGATATGTCATTGATATGATTGATCTTTATATGGTTGCTCTCCAGTTATGTGTATGTCTCTACTGTTGATGTTGCCACGTCAAAATTGATTGATGAAAAAAAATAAGAGCTACAGGATCCCAGTTTTTGGAGGTATCAAAAAGCAATACGTTATTGTTCTCGTTTGGTTGTTGATAAATTTTTTTCTCTATTATAGATGTTTACCTGAAATTTCAGACAGATGTATCCACTATATATGTTCTAGGCTCCAGTTTCAAACTCCAAAAAACCTGCGAAAGATGGACAACTTATTTTTCTAACTGCTGGTAGCTAGGCATCATTATTTATATGCTTACCAAAAGACGACCACGAAAAGCTGCAGTCTTTAGGTTCTTTGTTCACAGTGTTAGAACATTTGCACCGGTGTTTGTAAATGAAGGTCAATTTGTAAGATAGAGTCCAAACCATTCTCATGCACCAAAAAACTTCTTTAGCATAATCTCTAGCCAAATCTATAAAGTATTCATCTTTAAGTTCTCCCCTAGCTAGCTACTGCCTACTTGTAATATACTGAATACAAAATCTTTATTAAAATTACGCGTTGTACAGATTTTGATATGCCTCTCACTGTTAGAAGATAAGTCCTAAAAGGATATAATAGTCTATTCTAGAAAGTTGTTAGTGAGGTGGCATTGTACTAGGAGATCTAGTACTAGATTTTATTCTCCTAGTTCTTTCCATATATGTATTGGTTTTCTCCACCGGAATAACATAACAAATGTTTCTCTGAAATTCAAGTTGGTATCAGAGCATCTTTGGCTATGGCCGATTCCGGCAAGGCAACCACCGGAGTTACAGCTCCGCCAATAACACCTACACTTCCAGAAAGATCAGAAGGTGGGAATGTCACTCGAGCTCCCACCGGCCTTCAAACTCAGTTCTCCACACTTCCTTTTTCTGCTGCATCTTTTCCAACTTTCGGTTCCACGTCTTACCTCCGACCATCCATTCCCGACTTCTTTACCTTTATGCAACAAAATCCGACTGTCACCTCCTTCATGCAATCTCCAACACCTCAGATGACCCTTTCTCCTTCAGCTAGCTCTCTAGCTCCTTTTGGTGGAAATCTGAATCAAGCTTGCACTATCAAACTTGACATATCGAATTATCTGTTGTGGAAATCCACAATTTTACCCATTGTAAGAGGACACAAACTGAATGGTCATCTTCTGGGCACTAAACCAAAGCCACCGGAAGTTGTCTCTACATATAACACAACCACTCTATCTACCTGCACAATCCCAAATCCAGCTTATGAAGAGTAGTACACCAAAGATCAACGGGTTGTTGGATGGTTGATGAGCTCAATGAAAGAGGAAACACTTCTAGAAGTTGTTGGATCTGAGTCTGCTCATGAAATTTGGACCAGTCTAGAAATCCTATACAACAATCGATCTCGAGGCGAGAATGCTTGAGTACAAGACAACATTGACTAGTAGTGAAAAGGGATCTAATCCATGATGGATTACCTTGCCCAAATGAAGTCCTATCCAGATGGCTTGGGTGCTGCAGGATACCCGATTACAAAGGTGAGCTAATTCTTGCTACTCTTGGAGGCCTTAGTAAGGAATATGAATCTGTTATTGTGAATTTGACTTCAATAATAGGCTCACTATCTTGGCAAGAAGTTCAGTCACAGTTGGTGACTCATGAATGACTCCTGGCTCGGTTTAATCCTTCGGCATTTCTGGATTTAGGGCTATCCTCTGCAAATGTTGATATGTCTAGACCTGGTGGAAATAGATCATCTGGGAATAGAACTAGAAATCAAGGAGTTACCCAGGATCATACCAGGTTTACCTGGATCTATCCTCTCAAACTAAAATCTGAAGCCCTTAATGCCTTTCTGGAGTTCAAAACAATGGTAGAAAATCAATTTGATAAGAGGATCAAAACACTTCAATCTGATTGGGAGGGGGGAATATAGAAGTTTTGAACCCATTTTTAAACAAACGGAATCATATTTAGACATCCATGTCCCTATGCACATGCTCAAAATGGCAAGGCTGAAAGAAAACACAGACATATAGTTGAAATAGGGCTTACATTGTTGGCTCAAGCTTCCCTACCACTCAAGTTCTGGTTGGAAGGTTTTAGGTATGTTGTCACCATTATAAACTCCCTTCCAACTATTATTCTGTCAGATAAAGCTCCTCATGAAGACTTACTTGGTCAGAAACCCAAATATGACCAGTTTAAAGTGTTTGGATGTGCCTGCTACCCTTATCTCAGACCATACCAAAACCATAAATTTCATTTCCATACTAAATAGTGTGTCTATCTAGACCTAGTCCGAGTCACAAAGGTACATGTGTCTAAACCATCAGGAATAATATACACCTCTAGAGATGTGGTCTTCAATGAAAATCACTTCTCTATAAGACAGGGTTCCTAGTAAAGTGTCTACCCCCTTAGTTGTGTGTGAAGAAACTCAATCTAGTGCACCTATTTTCTCTTTTTCTGGTGGTACTGTTCATAATCCAGCAACCATACATATGTCCAATGTTCCCTCTCATGATACAGATCATCATGGGGTGACTTCAACAACTGGCAGCTCATCCTCACCTGACCAAGACTCACCTGGAACTGGATCTACACCACCAACACACTACTCACCACTACCTCAAAACACACCATCACCAAACACACCTTCACCATCACCATCACCATCACCATCACCATCACCATCACCATCACCTGTACCCCAACCTGCACCCGCACCAGTTCACAAAATGAAAACCAGATCAAAAAGTGGTATTTTCAATATGAAGCCCTAAAACAGAGTGAATGGAAGGAAGCTATGCAAGAAGAATACAAGGCCTTAATGCAGAAGAACACCTAGGAATTGGTCCCTCCAAATCTAAACTGAGATTGGTGGGGAACAAGTGGATATTCAAGTTGAAACGAAATGCTGATGGAAGTAAACAGAAACATAAGGCAAGACTTGTTGCTAAAGTTTTTCTATAGACTCCAAGAATAGACTACACAGAAACATTCAGTCATGTGGCAAAAGCATCTACTATCAAGGTGATCTTAGCCTTAGCTATGGCATGTCAATGGAAAATAAATCAAATAGACATCAACAATGCTTTCCTAAATGGGAATCTTAAAGAAGCAGTGTATATGCCACAACCTGAAGGCTTTGTGGATCCTACAAAACCCCACCATATCTCTGTTTAAAAAAGGCCCTCATGGTCTCAACCAGGCCCCCAGGGCCTGGTTTGAAGAGTTAAGAAAGCAACTTCTCAGCTGGGGTTTCAGACAATCCAGAGCAGATGTGTCTTTTTTTATATTCAAAAAAGACAACACTCTGTTGTATGTCCTCATTTATGTTGATGACATATTAGTCACTGGTAACAGATTCTCATTGATACAGAAGTTCATTCATATGCTAATCGAAATTTGCCTTGAAGGATCTTGGGGCCTTGAGTCACTTCCTAGGAATGCAAGTTCAAAGAGATGATACAGGTTTGTATTTGAATCAGAAAATGTATGCTACCCAACTCTTACAGAAGCTGGATTTTACTCATCTAAAACCATGCCCTACACCAATGGCTCTTGGAGTGGGTCTCACCAGTATTGAAATTCCCCTCGTGGATAAGCCTACCCTATATAGAAGTGTTATTGGTGCACTTCAGTACATGACCTTTACAAGGCCAGATCTTATATATGTTGTGAACACTCTTAGCCAGTATATGCAACACCCTAGAGTGATCCATTGGCAATGCCTCAAAAGACTACTCAGATATGTGCAGGGCACTATTGACTATGGACTGCACTTCCTTCCAGATCAGGGAATTACCCTCACGGGTTTTTCGATGCAGATTGGGCGTGTGACATGGCTGATAGAAGATCCATTGCAGGTTATTGTGTCTATATATGTGGATCCCTAGTATCATGGAGTTCCAAGAAACAAGGAGTGGTCTCCATGTCTAGCACAGAGTCTGAATACAGAGCTCTGGCCAACACAGCTGCAAAAATTATGTGGCTCAAATCTCTTATAAGTGAACTATACATTCCCCTACCTAAAACTTCTGTGATATGGTGTGATAATCTAGGAGCTCAAGCACTGGCCTACAATCTTGTGTTTCACAACATGACCAAACATATTGAGCTAGATGTTCATTTCATTCGAGACAAGATTGTGGAAGGCTCTATTTCTGTCCAATACATCCCTTCATCTGATCAGATAGCGGACTACTTCACCAAACCTCTCTCAGCCACTAAGTTCATTCAGTTTCGTCACAAATATCAAGTGGTCAAGACCCCTTCTCGTTTGAGGGGGATGTTAGAAGATAAGTCTAGTCTATTCTAGAAAGTTGTTAGTGATGTGACAGTGTACTAGGAGATCTAATACTAGATTTTATTCTCCTAGTTCTTTCCATATATGTATTGGTTTTATCCACCGGAATAACATAACAAATGTTTCTTTGAAATTCAAGTCTCACTTTAAATAAAATTAAAAGTTTCATTTAGTGCATATTGAGCACCCTAAAATTAGTCTGTTAAGATATGATAATGAAAGTGACCTAAGATGTTCACATCATCTTGTATTGTCTTGTTTGACATGTAAAACAGTACATGAACTGAATCATTGCAACCATATTTCAAATGGAGCTGCAATGAAACTGGTGGTGAAATGATCATGGGAAGGTATTAGATTTCACCGATCTAAATGTCTCTCATTTTTGTGACATTTTCACCATCGTAGAATATGTTGTGAAAGTTGATTTCCATGCTCGTTTCCGAAGAAGCAAAATGATTCGCCACAAGATTGTACTAGTACACATTTGTTTGCCATTGACCATGATGAGACCATCGATTCATATGGTCCCTTCTCATAATGTTTGTACCATTAATGATAGATGGTAATTAAACATAACGTATTAGAGTTGGGAAGTCATTAGTTCATAAACTTGTACAGATGATTAGTAATTACTTCATGGTATTTTGATATGAAAAGAAATCTGTTGTTTCTGATCAGGACCTACGGCTTGCCTGCGTTGGCATTAGCTAAATCTGTATCACAATCCACCTCAATAACAGCAGCAGCACGTTATAGATATAACGTCCCGTTCCCGAACACCGAGTCATTATCTGGAAAATGAACGTTCGACACGTATAATATAAAATAAATTTTATATTATACGTAAGCCTCTATTACGTTGTATCGAGTTAAGAAAAACAAAAGCAAAGACCCTCGGGTATATTTTTTTTTTCAAACAACCAAGAATAGAAATGTAAATTTATTACAAAGGGAAAACCAAACGAAACCGTAAAATGTACGAAACCACCAAAAGTATACTAAAAGAAATTACAAGGTTAATGTATCATCAAAACAAATAACAAAAGTAAATGCTTCAACGTCGGCGTCCTCAAACGTCGTCATCAAAGTCTTCCTCGAACTCCGGATCTACCTGTTCATCTTCTCTCCCACAAACACATAGAAAAACATGCATTTTAGGTAAGTGCAATGTACTCAATAAGAGGCAGAAGCTACAAATTATTTATGATTTATAATTAAAAGATTATCTTTATAAGACTGATTGAGGTCAAGTTAAATTATTAACTCGATGCCTAAATAACCACTAGCAAGTGAACTAGGTTCAATCGCAGTATAGCTAGATAGAGTCGAGGTCGATCCCACAGAGAATCAATTTGTGGATCCTAACTTAAATAGTCAACCTATTTATTTCGTTTGACAAAGACGGTCTATGACCAACATAGGATACGAGAAAAGAAAGACACACTCAAACATATAAACAAATAACGTAATCAACTGCCCAATTATAACCGTAATCATTTGGACCTAGACAATTTATATAACAACGAGACTTATCAACTATTAATCCGTTCATATCTATTTATATTGGCTACGGGAGTCATCCTCTAAAACTTGACGTAGCACCGGTAGGTCACTAGATCACTGTGATATTGTTACGTGACTTCGCCTTTTAAGTGCCTCCATCTCATATAACTCACACGCTTACGACTCTAAGGATGCCGATATTAACCGTACACCTCGTCTAGGCAACATTCCTATGGTTAGGCGTACTTCCTAAACGATCACTCAAACTCTCGTCCAACTAACAATTACCAAGTCATAGTCTCATGCTAGTTTACGACCTACGTATAAACAGGTGCGCGCAATTCCCTAATATAAACCTACCTAGATAACGCTGAACGTCCGTGAAGATCAATTCATAAGCCCACCTAAGAGTTTTATATTGGTATTTCCTTTTTACACGTTTTAATTAAATTAAGCGAGTGACGTAGCCATAGTCATACCTACCGAGATAACGATTCAATTAAGCTAACCTAATCATAAAGACGTGAGCGATTAACGGATGAAACGGGGTAAGAGGCTCTCGGTCGACCGAATAGAGACACTCGGTCGACCGAGTGACACCTCTCGGTCACCCGAGTGCTTCACTCCCCAGATTACATCCCTGAATATATTTCTCAGCGTTTCTCATACGAATCGGATTATATAGTGAATCATCAGGACATTATATAAATTAATCTAAATACACGTAAACTAAACACGTAGATTCATCCATAGATCGTAGGAAGAGGACGTAGGGTATGAGATCCTCATAGACAAGGCATCACCACCTCCCTAACATCATAGCCTAGATCTACATCATCTAGATATGAATAACTACTCAAACAATCCAAGCATAATTGGGAAAATGATTACTAAAAGAAAACAAGAAGAAAAACTAGGGCTTACATGATTGCACCCCAAGCTCCTTCACAAGCCTAATGAATCCTTATTTGCTTCTATGTAAATATGAATTGATATTGGTGTACATATGTGTGTTCTAAAAAATACAAAGACTTGTGTTTATATAGAGCTACAGCCGACTTAAGAAAACCGACTTAAATGCCGACACTACTGAACCCTAACCGCCTCAAACAATGTGCCGGACTGCTGCTGGGCTTCAGGCCCACTCGGTCGACCGAATGCATAGGCTCGGTCGACCGAGCCTTATATGCATCTGGGCTTCTGTCTTTTTATGCATTGGGCTTTCTGAACTTGTCTGCAATCCATTAAAGCTTCTCCGAAGTCCATCCTTGCGCTCCCCAATGGGTTACTACAAATATAGCATGAAATACAGTCTGTAACATCAAATAATATAATAAAATCTCCAAATACATAATAACGAATCGTAACTCTCGGCATATGCAACTTAAGCATATTATGACTTATTATTACTCTATTATAGCTCCTTTAAACTAGAATCGGGGATAAAGATCATAGAATAACGGGCACAAAATGACCGTTATCAAAGACCGACTCAAACTAGGGTTCACTCCATGTCCATCAGTCATGACTATACGTTTCTACCTTAATTTATCTTGGTTAAGTCAGCATTCAAGGGCACTACGTATGCCGTTTATCAACAGTTGAAAATATACTTGTTAACTAACGGTGAATAGCACATGATAGCTCCGGGGTCTCCCGGGTATGCGTATATGTTGGAAGAATTTCCTCCGCTACCCTTCAGCCTTTTGAGCCAGAAACGTTGTTCACCTTTATGAACATACCACATCGCCGATATGAATCGGTGCCTAACCAAGAATAGCATGACGTTTTAGCTTTTTACTACCACGTATGTAATTTATTATGCATTAACTAGCCACATAAGTGTTTTCATGAATAAAGCTCACATTAACAACTCTACTCCCTCACTTAGACAGCTAGACACTGTTAGGTGTGATGCCCGAAAGACAATTTTGTAATTGTTTTATTTAATAAATGAAATGATATTATTATTCATATTTATTATGCTCATATTCACCGATGTGACAATAGTATTTACACTACAGAAAACCCAAAAGTATATCGTTTATGTAATCACTTAACTCAGTGTATGGGATATACACGGGATGATTGAGTTAGTGAAGATGTACTAAAAATACAATTAGCCCATAGTGAAGTTAAACGAGAGTATCGGGTCTCTCATTTAACGTGCTATTAATGCGCCCATAACACAATAGGTGTGATTGTCTTATCCGGACTTTCGGTTAAGAGAACCTAATGGGGCATTTATATATGATAGATATATCATATAGGGCTGGACCGATTTGATTAGAGTTCACGATATAATTCCGTAATCGAGAAGTCTTATCGAATCAATGGATGATCATATTTATGGATATATCTTAATCCCGAGGTGATCACGATCAACTCGCTTGAATCGGTATGAAGTTTGACTTGACGGTTAAGGATTACACCGAGTCCGTGGTCCGAATTACCCCATCTTGGCATTGTACTTGGATTGAGTGAGTAGTCCGTGTTATCACGGATACGGAATCCATTCCTTCCATTTATGGAAGTAGATAGAACGATTCCCTTATTTGTTAATCCTAGAAACTGATCGATCGCGCGAGTTCATATTGCACTGATTAGCTACCAGTGAGTTGTATGAATTAATTGATCACTAGGGGGTTAATGGTAAATAAGGATAATAGGTTCTAAAAAGGGTTAACGGTAACTTCCCGATTTAGAATGAACAGTCTATGGAGGATTAGTCCATATGTAATGATTATATCAATGGACGCTTATTATTATTCTCGTGAGGAGATAAATATAATCTCATAATCGGAGGAGTGCAGTCACGGGATTATGGTGGCATATTCCTGTGATTGATTTATCGAATATAATTATTCTGTTCGTAAGATAATTATTTATTTGATTTATCGGAGCCGCTGATTATTAGTCCATGGTCCCCGACGTGCCTCCTAATATAGCATAGCTATTCTCGGACGTCGAATCCCAATAATATTAATTTAGTTTTTGTTGGACTTTATTAAAACGATATGTGAATTAATTGTTTAGTGGACTATTAAATTAGTTGGGCTAAATAATTAAATATGTGGAAAAGATATTTTCCATAATCTTGGCCCAATTATTGTGTAATGGCAAAATTGATATTGACTAGGTCAATATTAGTGAATTTTCGCCCCAAGTCTTATTTTTGGAACAAGAAATTATTTTCTTGTGTATTAATAAGACATGTGCATAAAATATTTATTGGATAAATATTTATGGTAAGAAATAAAGATAAATATTATTCTAGATTTGTTCTAGAATATTATGGGATTATCTTTTATTTAATAGGATTATTATAATTGATTTTGTATTAATTATTAAATCCTTAGAGGTTAAGTTTTACTCTCCTATATAAAGAGAGTTCTCCCAAGCCTCAGTATACAACACATAATTCGACTTCTCCTCTTAGAGAGAAGAAGTGTAAAATTCGGCCAAGGGTGAGTTGAGAGAAAATCTTGGAGATTTTTCCGGGTAGCATATCAGAAGGATTCGAGACGAGGATTTCCTTCCACCGGGAGTTGCTTGGATCACACGTACGGAAGATCGTGGTGCTCTTCACATCTACTTGCAATCTTCCTATTGCGGTTCTTCAACTTGGATTTTGAGATCCAAGAGGTATGATCTACAACCCCCTTGTAGATGTAGATCTAGTTATTTTATTACGTGTATTTTATAGATCTAGATTCTTAAATCGCTTCCGTTGCGGATGATATTACTAACAGTGGTATCAGAGACCATGGTGATCTATATTTATACGTATAAAATATTAGATCTAGGAGTGGTAAAAATGTAGATTTTTTGTCCCAATTTTTTTTAAAAAAGGGGCCGAAATTTTGTTTTATTTTTTTATGTTATGAATGTCTTGGTTGAAGAGATGGATTGGGGTTGGTACTGTTTACTCGTTAGATCTATTGTAGCTCCTTTGTTTAGTAACAATTGAGCATAGGAATTGTATTTTATTTATGTCAATTTTCGAAATTTATATGTAAAAGTAGCATCTTTTATTGTAATTTTGAATATCCGGGCTGGAAAAGATGAAGATCTTGCTGAAAAATTGAAGATCAAGACGAAACCCAAGGTATGAACGAGGAGAAACGGATGAATTTTATTAAAAACTGCTACAGGACTTTCTGCGATGCTGAAAAGCGTCGCTATAAGTCCTGTTTAATAAAAATATGCGGCTAGGGTTTATTTTTGTTGCGGCTGCATGAAATTTTTTATGTGACCAAATTTTTTTTTTTTTTTTTTCCATTCAACTGCCGCATGAAGAAAAAAAAAAAAATTTTTTTTTTTGGAAAATAATTAAAAGCAGCCGCATATAATAAATTAAATATATGATTAATTATAATAAATTGGATTTATTTAATTAAAAAGACCTTTTCTCCTCTCGGGTGTTCGTGGTTCGTGATCCGGCGGTTCGAGTTCAAGATTCGAAGATCAAGACTCGAAGACAACAAGATTATAATTTATTTTTCCTAGGATAGATTAGATACGGGGGTACCAACAATCCATCTCGGTGTTTAAATTTTCCGCAATTTATTTTTTATGTGTTCGATCATAAAATAGATATAAAAACGGAATTGCCATGACATGCATCATATCATAAATCCACTCCATGCATACATGTAGAATTTTAATTTTGGTAATTAAAATAGGCATGTATACAAACTCGTGTAATTAGTTGAAATTTAATTAATACGTGGTAATTAATAAATTTAGTAACTAATTAAAGATCCGAGGACGGGTTATGAAATCGTTAAGCTTTTCGGTGTGTGTTCTCGGTGAACCGCCTTAAAGCCCAAACGAGATCACGTTTTCAATTCGTAGTGTCTACGAGATTGAATGATGGTAAAAGAACAATAAATCTTGGATAAAAACGGTTCGCTTATAGGTTGGGTGGTCAACTGAGCTAGGCTCGACCGACTTAACCCTCCTAGTGTGATGCATGCACGGGGGTCCGGCAAGACTAAGCTACACCGGAGAACGGAGGGGTGATTCCTTCTTATCTCAATGAGGCTGTCTTGACCCGATTTCGTCCGACTGTCACATATGTTCCAACGAATTGGACGGGTAGGCTTGCCTACGTTACCGACACCATTCGGAATCCTTGATTTGATGAGCTTTTATGATAACATAAAAAAGACGTGGTTAGTTAACCCACAACCACTTCCAAAATATTGAGTGAGAGCGGGGGAGGCGACAGCCAACCCCACGGCCTCTACTATAGATACAAGTAAGTGAGAGAAGGGTGACGCCTCGAGGCGCTTTGATTTCGTCCCCCTAAGGATGGTGTTCGCCCCTATCAACATTCATGGCTTGGTCTCCGAAAAGATAGGATTTACGGGGGTACTCGTCGGGTCACCGACCTATCCTAAGACGGCATACTCGGGGCGTACCTAAGAGATCCGATATAGTAGGTCACACTCATCATGGGTATTTTCTTGATAATATCTAGGCTAAAAAAGGAAGGTCGTCAATGAATAAAGGGATGTTCGATTCTCGTGGGATGTTCGATTCTCACAAGTTATTCATTGATGAGATTGTCTCGATTTAACCGTCATCTCTTTGACCTACCCTAAGGCGGCACTGAGATGCGAGGTTAAAACCTTGGAATGGTAGAGTAGACTTAATTTTAGTTTACAATTCCTAAAATAAATATAGTAGTGTTAAACTTGAATTAATATATGTCATTTTATTTACAGCATTATATCCCTTACTAAATTGCTTAAAATTTATAATTGACTAGTATTGACTTCGTTAAAAAGTGGAAAGTAACTAGGACGTTGAACTAGTTAATCGATAATGCAATTAATTTTTGGAAGAGATATTTTTTCTCTTAAGCCTTTTAAAAACAAGAGTGACATACAGGTATGTCACTAGTGTCATTCGTGTCAAACGGAAGACAAACTTAGTTTGATCAAAGGTGATTTCGGACTTTGAAATTCTTCTAGTGAATTTTGAGTGTGTACACGAGTAATTTTCTAATTGAAAAATCGGAAAATCATGAAGTGTTACTAGTTGGACGATATTTGGAATCGATGAACTAGTGGGAGCTTTATGATTTGTTGTTTTTCTAGAACATTAGAAAAGTGTAACTGACTACACACGTAACCGTTCTAATTGAAAAACCGGAAAGTCATGAAATGTTGCTAGTTAGACGATATTTGGAATCGATGAACTAGTGGGAGTTTCTATGATTTGTTGTTTTTTCTGGAAACAATAGAACTATGTACGAAAGATTTTCTAATCGAAAAAATCGGAAAATCATAAAAATAAAGCATTGCTCGTTAGACGGTATTTGGAACCGAAAAACTAGTGGGAGCTTTAATGTTATGATTTGTTGTTTTTTCTGGTATATTAAAAAATCCTAGAAGTCCCGACGAGTAACACTCGAAATAGACATCCCACGGTTCAAGAGTATTGTCTACTCAAACGAACCGCTTGTTCAAGACTGTTTCCATTCAAGGAAAGTCAAGAATGAGAGAATATGTCTAAAAGTGTTAGTCATCTAAACTGAGTAAACTTTAAGGCTAAACCAAAAATTAATTAACTAAAAATCATAGGATAAGGACAGTGATTTTGGATCACCAACCTATGAATCCTTGCGATTTTCTCGAGCTAAGTTCTTTGGAAGAACAAGGTAGCGGTGCATTTAACGATTAAAAGAGTAAACAACGGGCAGTTAATTTTAGCTAGAATAGTGGGAGTGATATAAGGAAATGAATCTCGGATTCAATCCTTGGATATCACGGAAGATTTATTTTCGGTTTAAGATTCGTTGGAACGAATGGATTTACCTTCTATTCGATAATTTGTTTGTCGTATAGAAAGTGAATATACCATTTGTAGTACGAATCCAAGACTCGGACTTTTGTTTGATAAAGTCAAAACCACTTAGAACTGCTGAAATATGTATATAAAACACATCTTAAGAACTGTTAAAAGCAATTGGTTTCTATATTTAGATAAACACTTCTTCATATTTCATAGTTAGTGCATAGTCCCTAAAAGACAAGACTTAAAGACTGGCTCAGGGTGATTCCTTTCTCCCAGTCTGGTTAGATTGTCTCAAAGGTTCAATGACTAAGTTTCCTTTCAATTGGGAAAGGATAATGGATATAAAGAAGTAACATAGCTTGTTCATGACGACCTTCGGGGTCTGATGAAAGATACAAGCTAGTAGGAGCTTGCGAGTAGTGACTTCTTGTCTGACAACTATTCAAATACTCCTGTAAGTTTATCCAAAATATTTTGAGGTTTCTCTGTTTTCAACAGAGATAGAGTATTCTATACTCGGAATAGGCCATTCATAGTCCTCGAGACTGATGCTCAGCCTGCCTTATTGTGACAAGTTCTCACTAAGTGAGAAACCGTTAAAATTGCCATATATAGTTTTTAGATGTGCTACAATACACTGCTTAACTCTAAAGATATTAGAAGCGAAATATCGGTTTACATTGAAATGTAAGACCGAGAAGTCTACCTAGAATATGCTTTGGAATTTACGGATAAGGTGTGGATTCGGTTCACCCCACTTCCATAAATATAAGCATTTAGCACACGGTGCTTGAAGGTAAGACTGGGAATTTCGTGCATACGTTCGGTCAATGACCATTCGTGATATATCTTTTAACCTATTGAGTATAAAGGTTAGATATAGGATTCTTGAAATCGGGAAGGGACGCTTATACTTGTTGCATCCTTTCGATAGAGTCCATAAACAAGAAAAAACCTTGAACCTTGAAGTACGTTTACTCAAGGTAGTTACTAACGATTAAAATCGGACCACATCCAACATCGGTTGTTGGTGATAACACTAAATACTACTAAACTAGATCGAATTTCGATCCACCCGAATGTAGTGGGAGTATGGTTTATCCATTACCCGTTACGGGTTCGTGTGGACTTTGTAGTCTAGGATCGATCGATGACCTATGGCTCTTTTGTGAGCGGATAGGATTCGATAATAGAGGTTGGTTTAATAGCCATAACCCCGTGAATGGAGTTCGGTACTCCAGTTGTTCATTCATACTCTTGTAGAACCACCCGAGCGTCTCGGCCCCGGTGAGAGTAATTGGATCTACACGGAAAAGAGTAGAATGAGTTCGGTATTGCATGATTTCGTTCAAAAGCAGAAAATAGGGGTGATTCCCTGAGACTTTCTTGCCAAACAAACGGAGTCTGGATTCATTCGAAACAAAAGGGTATTGACTTATGAACTTATGACATGATGACTGTCAAGGCTTATGTCCTTTGTGGATAAAAAGCAAACCTCTCGGTCATTGGAAGTCATATATTTCTACAATATGTGGATTTGACCAGAATATTGATAAGTCTTTTGTAGACTTGATATCAATTTTAGTACAGTAGTGAATATATAAATATATATTAGTGTTTGTGAAGGATAACACCGCATCGATTGGAATCAACATGGGTGTGTTATCCGAAGTCCACAATTTGACAATACCACAATTCTCTGCAATATAGATTTGGACAACATTCTTAAGAGTTTGACTCGGTCGAATTCATTAGAATCAGTCACTGGTTTCCCATCCATCTTATTGGTTAAGATGATGCATCTGTGTATGCAACATTCAACGAGGAAGTTCTACCATATGCCTCGGAATGACTCTCTAAATCTTCGGATCAAGAGAAATGGGATAGATTCTCTTTCCAGTAAGAGATGGTCAGGTTATTGAACGTCAATTTTGATCGAATCTTAGATTCGGCGGTTAACAAAGCAAGTTTAGTATGTCCTTTAGTATCTTGAGAGAACGAGGAATAATATGTGTGATACACTGATTTTGACTTTAAGTCAGATTGAGGATGGTCGTTAAGTCGATCTCGGGCTCAGTGTTTACTCAGTACCACATGATTAGATGGACCGGTAACGTTTCGATTCTACGGATCGTCTCGAGCCGACAACCTGACTAATCATTAAGACCCATGACATTTAGATGTAGGTGCTCCCCGAGTCACCGACCTATCCTACGACGGCATACGGGAGTGTACTTTGGAATCTGAAATGGTTATGACATGCTTAGTGGGTACTAGAATACAGGATGAGTCTCCATTGCTTTAGAGCAAGTGGGAGATGGAGTTTGTTGTATTTTAAATAATAGGGTGTGCTTTAAAACAATTAATCACATGCTTTCGTGCAAGTGGGAGATTGTTAGGTGTGATGCCCGAAAGACAATTTTGTAATTGTTTTATTTAATAAATGAAATGATATTATTATTAATATTTATTATTCTCATATTCACCGATGTGACAAATAGTATTTACACTACAGAAAACCCAAAAGTATATCGTTTATGTAATCACTTAACTCGGTGTATGGGATATACACGGGATGATTGAGTTAGTGAAGATGTACTAAAAATACAATTAGCCCGTAGTGAAGTTAAACGAGAGTATCGGGTCTCTCCTTTAACGTGCTATTAATGCGCCCATAACACAATAGGTGTGATTGTCTTATCCGGACTTTCGGTTAAGAGAACCTAATGGGGCATTTATATATGATAGATATATCATATAGGGGTGGACCGATTTGATTAGAGTTCACGATATAATTCCGTAATCGAGAAGTCTTATCGAATCAATGGATGATCATATTTATGGATATATCTTAATCCCGAGGTGATCACGACAACCGCTTGAATCGGTATGAAGTTTGACTTGACGGTTAAGGATTACACCGAGTCCGTGGTCCGAATTACCCCATCTTGGCATTGTACTTGGATTGAGTGAGTAGTCGTGTTATCACGGATACGGAATCCATTCCTTCCATTTATGGAAGTAGATAGACGAGTTCCCTTATTTGTTAATCCTAGAAACCGATCGATCGCGCGAGTTCATATTACACGATTAGCTACCGGTGAGTTGTATGAATTAATTGATCACTAGGGGGTTAATGGTAAATAAGGATAATAGGTTCTAAAAAGGGTTAACGGTAACTTCCCGATTTAGAATGAACGATCTATGGAGGATTAGTCCATATGTAATGATTATATCAATGGACGCTTATTATTATTCTCGTGAGGAGATAAATATAATCTCATAATCGGAGGAGTGCGATCACGGGATTATGGTGGCATATTCTTTGTGATTGATTTATCGAATATAATTATTCGTTCGTAAGATAATTATTTATTTGATTTATCGGAGCCGCCGATTATTAGTCCATGGTCCCCGACGTGCCTCCAATATAGCATAGCTATTCTCGGACGTCGAATCCCAATAATATTAATTTAGTTTTTGTTGGACTTTATTAAAACGATATGTGAATTAATTGTTTAGTGGACTATTAAATTAGTTTGGACTAAATAATTAAATACACGTGGAAAAGATATTTTCCATAATCTTGTTGCCCAATTATTGTGTAATGGTCAAAATTGATATTGACTAGGTCAATATTAGTGAATTTTTTAGTAAAAGGCCCCGCATATTCTTATTTTTAACAAGAAATTATTTTCTTGTTATTAATAAGACATGTGCATAAAATATTTATTGGATAAATATTTATGGTAAGAAATAAAGATAAATATTATTCTAGATTTGTTCTAGAATATTATGGGATTATCTTTTATTTAATAGGATTATTATAATTGATTTTGTATTAATTATTAAATCCTTAGAGGTTAAGTTTTACTCTCCTATATAAAGAGAGTTCTCCCAAGCCTCGCACATACAACACATAATTCGACTTCTCCTCTTAGAGAGAGAAGTGTAAAATTCGGCCAAGGGTGAGTTGAGAGAAAATCTTGGAGATTTTTCCGGGTAGCATATCGAAGGATTCGAGACGAGGATTTCCTTCCACCGGGAGTTGCTTGGATCACACGTACGGAAGATCGTGGTGCTCTTCACATCTACTTGCAATCTTCATATTATTGCGGTTCTTCAACTTGGATTTTGAGATCCAAGAGGTATGATCTACAACCCCCTTGTAGATGTAGATCTAGTTATTTTATTACGTGTATTTTATAGATCTAGATTCTTAAATCGCTTCCGTTGCGGATGATATTACTAACAGACACCACATCCTATCAAGTACACAGACATTGAGGAACTCTAGTTCATCAAAGCACAAGCCTATCATGCCCTTCCGGCGGTCCCGAACTTCAACTCCCTTGAAGACTACATTCAGTGCGGAAGTAAACGCATCAGAAACTCAATCAAGGCTTGTTCATGTTCAATTTATGTTATTAGATCATTAAAGAACGTTTAAATCTCAATACATATCTTAAAACAACATTTTCTCAAAACTGGGGGTCAATGCGTGCGCATTCTCTGGAATGCGTACGCATTCCGGAATGCGTGCAAAAATGCTCATTCTACCAAAATTCTTGATTTCCCGATCAATTCGTGCGCATTGCCAGCGATGTGTGTGCATTGCACATGCTGGGAGCAACCTGAACTATCCTGAAAATACAATGCATGCCTATTCCATTAAATGCATGCGTATTGCACCTGCTGTGAATAGGATGGAACATCCTGAATCACAAATGCGTGTGCATTCTACCTGCAGAAACTAAAGCCAAACATCATGTAAAAGGAATGCGTGCACATTGCAAGCCAATGCATACGCATTCGACGCAGTAAAACCCTAAAAACTGATTTTTCTACACTTTACGATTTCTAATCGATTCCAAACATGTTCTACACGATTGTAAGTAGAAAAATAGCAGAAAAACATAACTTTTATGATCCAGATAAATCCTTAATCATTGAACAGCATTTGGGTATAATCTTTGACACAAAAACACATCAAAAGACCGTCTAACATTCACAAATCATAACTAATTCGTAGGAAGAGTCTCTTATCTTATAGCAAGCTAATCCAACACAAAAGCTATGAAAATCTGCACCAAAAAGATCCTTCCTTCACAGAAAACCTATGTGATCAACCCTAATTTAAATTAGATTCGATCACCCGCTTCTAAACATACAAGACTACGAATTCTTGAGTTTGAATCCATCAAACTCATTCAAGAACATATCTAGGGCTCGAAAAACATACCTAGGCAAATTTCCAACTTTTTATGTTGAAACGACGCCCTCTTCATAACGATTCCGTTGTTCTACTCTGATATGAAAACCGTTACGAATCGCCTTAGAAACTGGAAGAAAAACTCACAGCCCTTATTTTGCCTCTCACGCCGTTTCTCATAGAGTGTAGGAAATTTTCTAATTTCTTTTAGGTTATGGGAACTAATGGGATTTATTTTCCTTACATAGAAAATCCCAAAAAAATAATAATTTCTTAAATAATAATTTCTTATTATTTTTCCTTATTTCTTAAAAAAAAGCTTTTTCCCAAAATACATATATATATTTTTGACTTATATACATATATATTCACAAAAATACTTAACTCCACAAAAGGAGTAAAGAATAATAATATTCTTTTTCTAAAAATGACACGTCTACCATTTCCCGGAAATTGGAATATTACATTCCTCCCCCCTTAAGAGGAGTTTTGTCCTCGAAACTAGAACATACCTGGTAAATCCACAAACTTTGGAAACTTGCTGATCATGTCGTCTTCAACTTCCCAAGTTGCTTCATTCGGTGAATGATTGCTCCATTGCACCAAAACCAAAGGGATCAACCGTCTCTTGATCATCTTTTCTTTCCGGTCTAGAATTCTGATCGGCTTCTCGCCATAAGCAAGATTATCTTAAAGAACTTCCGGATCAACTGTAGCTTCAACATCGGTCTTTGTCAAACACTTCTTCAACATTCATACGTGGAAAACGTTATGGACTCTCAAATTCCGGTAACTTGAGCTTATAAACCAAAGGTCCAACTCTTTCTAGAATCTCAAACGGTCCAACATACCTTGGACTTAACTTTCCCTTTTGTCCAAAACGTTTAACTCATTTCATTGGTGAAGCTCGCAGATAAACTCTCTCACCAACATCAAACTCAAGAGGTCTTCCTCTAACATCTGCCCAACTTTTTTGTCTATCTTGTGCTGCCTTCAGATTCTTCTTAACCAATTGAACCATTTCTTTAGGTTGCTCAACCAATTCCGGTCCGGTGACTTGTCTTTCCCCGATTTCATCCAAAAACAGCGGCATTCGACATCTTCTCCCATACAAGGCTTCAAACGGTGGCATACCTATGCTTGCGTGATAACATTTGTTGTAGACAAACTCTGCTATGGGTAGGTAGTCATCCCATGATCCGTCTACTTCCAGAACACAAGCTCTTAGCATATCCGCAAGTTTTTGGATGGTCCATTCTGACTGTCCATCTGTTTGAGCATGAAAGGCCATACTCAAATCCAATTTTGTACCTAAGGCCCTTTACAAACTTTTCCACAATCGACTGACAAACTTATTGTCATGATCCGAAACTATCGAGATAGGTACTCCGTGCAACTTCACTATATTGTCCAAGTATAGTTTCATCGTCTTCTTCTTCAAGGACATATCAACTTTCGTTGGCAAGAAGTGGGTTGATTTGGTCAATCTATCCACAATCACCCAAATCACATCATGTCCACACATTGACTTCGGTAAACCGGTGATGAAATCCATCGTGATCTTATCCCATTTCCATTCATGGATATCCAATGGCTTAAGCATTCCTCCTGGTCTTCTATGCTCCGCTTTAACTTTCTGGAAAGTATCGCATTCTGCTACATACTTAGCTATTTCCACTTTCATAGAAGGCCACCAAAACTTTCCCTTCAAATCTCTGTACATCTTCGTGGCTCCTACTGCAAAAGCAATCCTATGTGCCTCTTCCATAACTCGTTGTCTTAAATCATCAACATTAGGCACACACAAATGACCCTGGTATCAAATGTTCCCATTCTTATCTAACACATAACCCACTGTAGGCTGTCACGGATTTTATCTAACAAAACAACAAGTAATAAAATTTATAAATCCGGTATTCCCCAAGTGTAGGGATCGTAGTACAGCGGTTAATACCGGAGTCGATCACAGGGAATCGGGGTATCTAGTTCATTAATTTTCCTAAGATTGTTACTACTAAAACAAAACCTAAAACTAAAAATGAAAAGATAAACTGGACAGAGGATTGTCAGTCCAAAGCCAGGAAGGATAAAAACGATAATAAATAAAACTATAAACGAGAAAAAACAATAAAAACGATGATCATGGTGATTAAACAATCGAACAAACAATAATCCACCGTCCCCGCAACCCTCTATTTCCTCTCTAAAGTTATCTTGTGATGATTTAATTAAAGATGTGGTTCACCTATCGGAGGTATGAATTCCTACTCTCGTAGATAATTCGCCTATCAATCTCTTATCTCTCGATATATGAGATCGACGCTATCAAAACAAGGTGTAAGATCTCTCAATCTAGCAACCTAGAAATCCAACCTATCAACTCTCGTTATGTCAAGGTTAAAAATCCCATCTTTCCTATGGTGATC
The DNA here is from genome assembly GCA_036785695.1 of Gentiana straminea. Taxonomy (NCBI): domain Eukaryota; kingdom Viridiplantae; phylum Streptophyta; class Magnoliopsida; order Gentianales; family Gentianaceae; genus Gentiana; species Gentiana straminea. Next base: position 2,045,048 of record JAVUPR010000376.1, on the reverse strand, counting down.
TAAGGTTTACACCGACTCTCGTCATATGGTAAACATCAATAAACAATTCATCTTTCGATATTGATTGCATAACACATAAGCATAGAAAAGATACAACTTGAATCAAATTCACAAAACAAATCTAGATTGAAAAGAAAGAACCTGCTGAAACGGATTCACATAGTTTGAACAATTGCTTAGCCTCCAAGCATTCAGCATAAAGACAGAAACGAAATAGGAAAAACGAATATAAAGCAAGAAAAAACAAGAAAAATCGCAACCCCAGCCTCCCCTAAGGGGGCTGGGGCCGCCTAGGGTTTTCTTCTAATGATTGTGTATCAATAGGTCTCAATAATGTATGTTTAGGGTTGAAATCCGCGCTGCTATTTATAGAAAACTGAGGCGGTTTTCAGCATGTCGGCCGTGGACGCCCGTCCGGAATTGTGGACGCCCGTCCAGATGCCTTGGACTTGCTTCAGATGCCCGTCCACTCAGCGTCCAAACTCTCTGTATCAAAAATCCTCTCCTGGACGCCAGTCCAGGCTGGACGGGACTTGGACGCCAGTTCAGCTAGATCCAAATTTGAAATCTTCAACTCTATCTCTTTTCTTCTAGCCAATTCCATCATTATCTCTTTTATCATCAATATAATTCGACTCTTATCTCTTTTAATCATCTTTCGAACCGCAATTATGCATCTACACGTCATCAAAAACATCGCAAAGTGTAATAGTATTCAAATAAACATAAAATCATCAATAAAACACATAAATTAACCAATTTTGCAAATAAACCATTTAAAACCTCACTTACTCAATAAATCACTTAAACGCTCATTTTCTATGCAAATTATACAAATATGGAGGGAATCATTATAAAATATAACGTAATAAATCGTATAAAATCACCCTTAACAATTCCCCCACACTTAGCTTTTGCTCGTCCCGAGCAAAACAAAACGAAAACCAAGGCTCGGAAAAAGAACAGACATCTCAGACAATATAGCATAGATCCAATAAATCAGAAGTTCACCACTGTGTGTGTGCAAAGCCATAGAAAACTTCCACTAAATCCAAACTTGAGAAACTCAAAGCAAAACTAGCTAATACCCCCCTCGTAGACTAGCAATAAATGATACTCATAAGATGTACCCTACAAACGTAAAATATCTCGAAAAGAATGATCGAATATATCTAGGGCCCTTCTGAAATACTCAGAGGATAATCCCTACAGCATATCTATCAGTTTCTACTGGGGATAAGATAGACGATAACTTAGTCTTATATCCATTTCAATTCATACCACTTCTTCATATAAGTTGATTTAACTATTTCACTTTTTAAACGCACATCAGAATGAGCTCTTGCCCTGTCATAGCATAATAGGATATTCGAGATATACCCTACCTTACTCCAATCATAAGGCAGCTTTTTCTGACTGTCGTGAGCTTTTAGTCATCATAGTGGTATAGGACATACGTGGTATACCCTATCGCACTCAAATCATTACCTAGCTTCCGACACACCCAATAACTTCATATATTAACTCAACTTTCTCATTTGACAATAAGTTACGTGTTACTTATCACATTCAAACCTTAGATATTCACAGTATAACTTACTCCGGATCTAAATACAAACTATCATAAATCTCAAGATATATACGTAGCACTAAGCACATGACTTATAAGAAAATCAGAAATCACTCGTCCAAAAGGGGTATAACTTTATAAATTAGCTCATCGTTCACTATGGCTCGTGAAAAATAGATCTTAGGTGAAACAACTAACTTATCAAACATATGATATATAGCTTGGATGACTATAACAATAACGAACATTGAATCTAATTGCCTACTCGGGACAAAACAAAAACAAAAATGTCGAAATTTTTTGAAAATTCTAGCTCATTTTGCATAGAAACATAACGAATTAAGCAAATGTGTAGATACATATCAAATCATTCCCCTCCCCCACACTTAAATATCAACATGTCCTCATGTTGTGCAGAATTAAAGAAAAGATAAAGTACTTAGCTGATTGTAATTCGAAAGTGGCAATTCTGGAAGTGGTCTAGATCCAGGTCCAGAAATACGTGAAGAAATCAGTAGACTGTGGACCATCCACCGGAAAACTGGCTTCATCTGAAAGCTCACAATTGCTATCGCAAATACCCTGCACACTTGAACAAACAAAACAAAACGTACCTCGGGGATAGAGGAATATAACATATCGCAACAGAAAAATTTGATAACAAGATATATAGCACATGATATAATCGCTTCAGACGGAAAAATTACCACACGGGGAAAACTCAGGACATCTAAGCGTCAAATAAGCCACAGAAGCTTACAATATAAATATGGACCACATGTGCATACAGAAATAATGATAGAGGACACTACAAAGTAGCCGGGCTAGGTGCACTAAAAAGATAAAAATAAAAAGAAAAAAAACAGAATAAAATACAATGCAACTAAATGATATGAAACTATACTAAAAAGGCAAAAAGAAAATAAAGAAAATAAACTAACCCAACTAATTCCATAGATGTCGCCCTAATCTAAGCGAGGTCAAGAATATAAACGTCTACTCAATAACGCCACAGAAGCGTAACAAAATTCGATTATGCAAAGCCACAGAAGCTTGCCATGTGAAGTGTAGACGTGCCTTTAACAACCCTAACACCCTAGATAGACGACAAAAGGAATAGCATAAATCTAATTGGAATCACATCTAACTAGGTGAGTTACTCAACATGGATCGTAATAGATGGAAAAATAACCATAACGGTGAAAGAACAGGACATCTACGCATATCAGATAAAAGCCACAGAGGCTCGCATTAAAACATCCATGTCAAATAATGAAGCATGTATATAAAAATTAATCAATTATTTAACATGGATTAGTAGATGGAAAGATATAAACATGCAAGTTCAGAACATCTACATAAAAATAATTAGCCACAGCAGCTCATATAGGAACAACCATGTCAATAATAGACGTATGTATCAAGATAAAATCTATTCACAAAAACGACAGACTGGACTGGCGTTCAGTCAAGACAGACGGACGTTTAAAGCATATTCAGGGCGGACGGACGTTCAGGCATGCAGACGCCCGTCCAGAACCACATAGAGCAGACGGGCGTTCGGGGAAAAGGCAAACACTCGTCTGACTCTCTAAAAACATAACAGCGTTGAAGCATTTTGGGACGGACGGGCGTTCACTTACTATGGACGCCCGTCTGACTTAGCAGAAAAACACAGCAGACTCGACCTATACCAGAAGACAGCAGCAACCCTAGAAATAACCTAATATCATATCATTAAAACAGAAACCCTAGTGTTTATTGAAAACAAAACTATGAAACCTAAATTCACGTTTCATAAATTGAGTAAAAAAAGGTTTTGCACATTCTTAACCCAATGGTTATGGAAACATGGCAAAATAAAAAAAAAACTCAATTTATTTAACGGTACTTTTTATTGAAAGAAATAAAGAAACATAAACAGAAAAAGATACAGAAAACCTAAACAGAAACCTACCTACGAAAAATTTAAAACAAAAAACACGAAAACGATAAAAGGGAGAAAAACGTGTTGAAATCTTCTGAGCCCAAAATGGAAGGGAAAACAGTGGATTTTGACCTCGAAAACGGCATCGAACGGCCATAGGCGGTTCACCACGTCGTCGGCGTCGGAACGAGCTTTCCGAATTGGGGTCCTGCGCGCCAAACGGACACTCGAGCCGAAAGTTAAGGCCAAAATACTAACAAGTGCTAAAACGATCCCTTTTATCCAAAAATCTGACCGCGAAAAACGTGGAGTCAGATGATTCAACCTCAGAACCCTACCTACGAAACCTACCTACAAAAAACAGAAACCCTAGTACATTTATTTAATAAGCAAAAGAAAGACAAACCAAGATATCTACCTAAAACAAAAATAAATAAATAAAAATCGAGTGACGGAGACGGGCGTACGGGCGTCCAAGTTACGGGACGGACGTCCGCACGGAGAAAGAACGACGACGGGCGTCCAAGTTACTGGACGCTCGTCTGCCTGGGCAAAACACAAACAGAGACGATCGATTTGGACGGACGGGCGTCCAATAGCTCCGGACGCCCGTTTACGTTCAAACCGAAGCACATAAACGCTGCTAAACACGAAAACAGGTCCAAACAAAACACGAAAACTAAACAAAACCCTAATTGGAACCTAAACACAAACCTATGAAAAATTAATAATCACTAGATAACACAAACTACCTACGAAAAAAAAACAGAACAACTTTAGAAAAAATTAATAAGAAACTAGACGACCATACCGATTCCCCGGCAACGGCGCCAAAAACTTGTTTTTGGTTCCGTTGGCGGGAATACTCACCACTATACTACCTTATAAAAATTAATAATGAACTGGACAACCGCACCGATTCCCCGGCAACGGCGCCAAAAACTTGTCTCAGATTTTATCTAACAAAACCGCAAGTAATAAATATTTATAAATCCGGTATTAATCGCTATACTACAATCCCTACACTTGGGGAATACCGGATTTATAAAGACGGAAACGAAATAGGAAAAACGAATATATATAAAGCAAGAAAAAACAAGAAAAATCGCAACCCCAGCCTCCCCTAAGGGGGCTGGGGCCGCCTAGGGTTTTCTCCTAATGATTGTGTATCAATAGGTCTCAATAATGTATCTTTAGGGTTGAAATCCGCACTGCTATTTATAGAAAACTGAGGCGGTTTTCAGCATGTCGGCCGTGGACGCCCGTCCAGATGCCTTGGACTTGCTTCAGACGCCCGTCCACTCAGCGTCCAAAATCTCTGTATCAAAAATCCTCTCCTGGACGCCAGTCCAATATTCTGGACGCCAGTCCAGGCTGGACGGGACTTGGACGCCAGTTCAGCTAGATCCAAATTCGAAATCTTCAACTCTATCTCTTTTCTTCTAGCCAATTCCATCCTTATCTCTTTTATCATCAATATAATTTGACTCTTATCTCTTTTAATCATCTTTCGAACCGCAATTATGCATCTACACGTCATCAAAAACATCGCAAAGTGTAATAGTATTCAAATAAACATAAAATCATCAATAAAACACATAAATTAACCAATTTTGCAAATAAACCATTTAAAACCTCACTTACTCAATAAATCACTTAAACGCTCATTTTCTATGCAAATTATACAAATATGGAGGGAATCATTATAAAATATAACGTAATAAATCGTATAAAATCACCCTTAACATAGGCTTTTCTCTTGCAATACGCTTCAAATCAACCAACACTGGATCTTCATCTTGCTTTTCGTTAATATCATCCATCAACTCGGATCTTGCTAACAATGGTGCCATAATCTGTCGATCTTCAATCTGATCAAAACCCTAGATTTTCAGCCCATCTAAACGTTCTGCCACATCTTCAACGCTTGAAACTGCAAACACTGGTTTTCCATTTATGGCACGTTTGGATTGCGGTAATGGAATGTAATGGAATACTTTTTTTCATTCCATTCCATCAATTTGGCGTGTTTTGCAATGGCGGAATGGAATATGTTTTCATTCCAACGGAATGAAAATGGATGGTTTTCATTCCATCCAAAATCCAATGGAATGGCCGGAATGGAATGAAAAAATAAATCATGCAATAAGAAATGATTCTATTCCACTGTCTACCAAACACAGTAATGGAATGATATCATTCCATTCCAACATATTCATTCCATTCCAATACATTCCATCAATCCAAACGATCCATAAGACATCTGCAACCACATTGGCTTTACCCGGCTGGTATTGAATGTCCAAGTCGTAATCCTTTACGAACTCTAACCACCTCCTCTGCCTCATATTCAGATTCTCCTGAGTGAAGAAATACTTTAAGCTCTTGTGGTCTGTATGTTAGGTGTAGTGCCCGAAAGACAATTTGTGTAATTGTTTTTAACAATGGATGACAGATTTTATCTCACCTTATTACTTGCTTTGTGCTTGTAAATAATACACCGCTCGCAAACCCTAAGTATATCGCATGTAACCGCTTAACTCGGTGTATGGCATGCACGTGAGGATTGAGTTAGTGGTGATATACTTAAATCGTTAGTCCGTGGTGAATTTAATCGAGTTTAGGGTCTCTTGATTAAAACACCAATAATGCGCCCGAACACCTTAGGGTGTGATAGTCTTATCCGGACTGTCGGTGAGAGGGTACCTACGTGGGGCATTTATATATGATGGCATTCATATAGGACCGGACCGATTTAATCCGAATTTCTCGGTATAATTCCGTAATCGAGGAATCTTATTAAATCATTAGATGATCATATATGGATCAACCTTAATCCCGAGGTGATCACGGGATGCTTTTGCTTGTCCCGGGGTAGTGTTTGATGTGTTAGTTACGGTTCACTTTAATATGTGTTCCAAGCCACTTCTCATTGGCACTATCTCCGGATGAGTGAGTAGTTCGATTTTCACGGACATGGAATCCATTCCTTCCTCGGGAAGTAGAGAGACGATCCCCTTATTTGTTAGCCCTAAGAAAGTGATCGATCCCGGGAGTTCGCATTTGACTAATTAGCTACTAGTCGATATGTGCACTAATTGATCATCAGGGGGTTAATGGTAAATAAGGATAAGATATTCTGAGTCGGGTTCACGGAGACTTCCCACTCAGAATGGACGATCTATGGAGGGTTAATCCGTATGTAGTGATTATATCAATGGACGCTTATTTACTCTATGGGTTGAGTATAAGTATATATCTATAATCGGTAGAGTTCGCTCGGGTTTATGGTGGCGTAATCCCGGAATTAATAATTAATGTGCTTATTCTCGTTCGATGAATAATTAATTATTGGAGCTACCGGTTATAGGTCCATGGTCCCCGATGTGGCTTCGTAATTCGGACTGATAATCTTGTTATTTGGGCCTCAGTGATAATTAATTGGCTGGGCTAATTAATTGATATGCATGGATATTATTTAGTTGAGCTAAATAATACTATACACATAAAAGACATTTTATGTGGGCTTAGTAAACCCTAAAGGTGGCGCAAATGTCATTATTAATTAGAAAGAAATTAGTTTTCTTGGATAATTATTTGACATGTGATTTATCATTTATTTGTTAAATGATAATTCATGGAATATTAGATTATAATATTGTTTATCCTAATGTGTTTGGGATAATCATTTTATTTATCTTTTATTTGGAATAAAGGATTAATGTAATAATTATCTCTTAATTATTTAATCCTTGGAGGACAAGGATTACTCTCCTATATAAAGAAAGTTCTCCCAAGTCTTAATAACAATGGAAAATTTCGCCCCACTCATTAAAAAAGAGAGAAAAAATTTGTTTCTCTTGTCTAGGGTTTTAGAAGAAGAAAAACTTGGAGTTTTTCTTGGTGTTGCATATCAAGGAGGTTCGTTTATCAAGAAGGGTGTCCACCAACCGCCGTTTGGAGAACACATCGGAAGATCTTGGCTTCTCTTCCTACTATTGGTAACTTGATCTTAACCCCCTTGTAGTAGTTTAAGTCCTTTAATTATGTGTTTTGATATATAAATTGTGATCCATCCGCTGCGCATAGATCTAATTCGTTTAGATCTAAGAGCCTGCATCCTTCACTGTAAAGATCCTAGCATGAACTCCATACAAGTAATGCCTCCAAAATTTTAAGGCAAACACTACCGCTTCCAACTCTAAGTCATGTGTTGGGTAATTCTTTTCGTGCACTTTTAACTGTCTAGATGCATAAGCAATCATTTTTCCTCATTACATCAACACATAACCCGGACCTTGTCCCGAAGCATCAAAGATCTCTGGAACTGCCAACACTGGGTTGTAGTCAACTTCTTTTTCAACGTTTGGAAAGCCCCTTCACATTCACTAGTCCACTCAAACTTCACATTCTTTTGAATGAGCCGGGTAAGTGGTGTAGCTATCTTTGAGAAGTCATGTACAAACTTCTTATAATAGCCAGCCAAACCGAGAAAACTTCTCACTTCTAAAATTGTAGTCGGTCTGGACCATTTCTCAACTTCCTATATCTTCGCCGGATCAACTTGAATGCCATCTCCAGAAATGACTTGACCCAAGAAACTGACTTGGTTCAACCAAAAGTCACACTTGGAGAACTTAGAATACAACTGGTTCTTCTTCAAAGTATTCAACACTATCCTTTAGTGTTCTTCATGTTCTTTCTCGTCTTTTGAGTATACAAGGATGTCATCTATGAACACTATGTCAAACTTATCCAAGTAAAGCATGAAAACACGTTGCATTAAATCCATAAATGCATATGGAGTATTAGTGAGTCCAAATGGCATGACCAAGAACTCGTAATGTCCATACCTCGTACTAAAATCCGTCTTCGGTATATCTGCTACCTTGATCTTCAACTGATGATAACCCGATTTAAGGTCAATCATAGAGAACACTCTCTTGCCTCGCATCTGACTAAACAGATCATCAATCCTTGGTAAGGGATATTTATTCTTGATGGTGAGATTATTCAAAGCTCTGGAGTCTATACACATTCCCATGCTACTGTTAGTAATACCATCCGCAACGGAAGCGATTTAAGAATCTAGATCTATAAATTACATGTAATAAAATAACTAGATCTACATCTACAAGGGGGTTGTAGAACATAGCTCTCGGATCTCAAAATCCAAGTAGAAGAACCGCAACAGAAAGATTAAAAGATCCTGTGAAGAGCACCACGATCTTCCGTACGTGTGATCCGAGCAACTCCCGGTGGAGGGAAATCCTCGTCTCGAATCCTTCCGATATGCATTCCGGAAAACCTCCAAGATTTTCCTCCTTACACCCCTTGGCCGAAATTTTGTCTTCTCTCTCTAAGAGATGAAGTCGAATTTTTATTTGTGCGTATGATTTGGGAGAACTCTCTTTATATAGGAGAGTAATCCTTGTCCTCCAAAAATTTTATTTTGCAAATAAATAAATCCAATAAATAAAGATAATCCCAAAATATTCTAGAACAAATCTAGAATAATCTTTATCTTTATTTCTTACCATAAATATTTATCCAATAAATATTTTGTGCACATGTCTTATTAATCCACAAGAAAACTAATTTCTTGTTCCATAATACATGAGGGGGCCGAAAATTATAGCTTGTGACCTAGTCACAATAATTTCGACTAACAGACTAAGTTGGGCCAAGATTATGAAAAATGTCTTTTTCACATATTTAATTATTTAGCCCAACTAATTTAATAGTCCACTAAACAATTAATTCACATATCGTTTTAATTAAATTCTAACAAGAACTAAATTAATATTATTAGGATTCGACGTCTGAGAATAACTATGTTATATTGGAGGCACATCGGGGACCATGGACTAATAATCAGCGGCTCCGATAAATCAAATAAATAACTATTTTACGAACAGAGTAATTATATTCGATAAATCAATCACAGGAATATGCCACCATAATCCCGTGACTGCACTCCTCCGATTATGAGATTATATTTATCTCCTCACGAGAATGATAATAAGCGTTCATTGATATAATCATTACATATGGAATAATCCTCCATAGACTGTTCATTCTAAATCGGGAAGTTACCGTTAACCCTTTTCAGAACCTCTTATCCTTATTTACCATTAACCCCCTAGTGATCAATTAATTCATACAACTCACTGGTAGCTAATCAGTGTAATATGAACTCCATGGATCGATCGCTTTTTAGGATTAACAAATAAGGGAACTCGTCTATCTACTTCCATAAATGGAAGGAATGGATTCCGTATCCGTGATAACACGGACTACTCACTCAATCCAAAAGATAATGCCAAGATGGGGTAATTCGGATCACGGACTCGGTGTAATCCTTAACCGTCAAGTCAAACCTCATACCGATTCAAGCGGTTGATCGTGATCACCTCGGGATTAAGATATATCCATAAATATGATCATCGATTGATTTGATAAGACTTCTCGATTACGGAATTATATCGTGAACTCTAATCAAATCGGTCCACCCCCTATATGATATATCTATCATATATAAATTCCCCACTAGGTTCTCTTAACCGAAAGTCCGGATAAGACAATCACACATATTGTGTTCTGGGCGCATTAATAGCACGTTAAAGGAGAGACCCGATACTCTCGATTAACTTCACTACGGGCTAATTGTATTTTTAAGTACATCTTCACTAACTCAATCCTCCCGTGTATATCCCATACACTGTGTTAAGTGATTACATAAACGATATACTTTAGGGTTTTCTGTATTGTAAATACTATTGTCACATCGGTGAATATGAGAATAATAAATATGAATAATAATATCATTTCATTTATTAAATAAAACAATTACAAAATTTTCTTTCGGGCATAACACCTAACAATCTCCCACTTGCACGAAAGCATGTGATTAATTGTTTTAGAGCAGACCCTATTATTTAAAATACAACAAACTACATCTCCCACTTGCTCTAAAGTAATGGAGACCCATCCCGTATTCTAGTACCCATTAAGCATATCATAACCATTTCAGATGACAAAGTACACTCCGAGTGTGCCGTCGTAGGATAAGTCAGTGACTCGGGGAGTACCTACATCTAAATATCATGGGTCTTAATGATTAGTCAGGTTGTCGGCTCAAGACGATCCGTAGAATCGAAACGTTACCGGTCCATCTAATCATGTGGTACCTTCGCAATATGCTTTTGACCTTTAGTGATTTCAAAAATCCTTATGAGCTACCCCTTCATCATTTGCACAATGATGTGGTATCGGCTTCCAAATCTAGAACCACTCCCAGATATGAAAATGAAATCCTTAAGCTATATCGCCTCTCTAGCTACTACAAAAGCTGCTAATCACCCAACTAGTTAAAGTCGAGTTGGCGTTGCCGGATTCCTCCAGGAAATAGCTTCAACACAAGAGTAAACACTGAGCCCGAGATCGACTTAACGATCATCCTCAATCTGACTTAAAGTCAAAATCAGTGTATCAAACATATCCAAGTTCACCAAAGAATATGTCCGCATATTATTCTTCGTTCTCTTCAAGATACTAAAGGACATACTAAACTTGCTTTGTTAACCGCCGAATCTAAGATTCGATCAAAGTTGACGTTCAATAACCTGACCATCTCTTACCAGAAAGAGAATCTATCCCATTTCTCTTGATCCGAAGATTTAGAGAGTCATTCCTGAGGCATAGGGTAGAACTTCCTCGTTGAATGTTGCATACACAGATGCATCATCTTAACCAATAAGATGGATGGGAAACCAGTGACTAATTCTAATGCATTCGACCGAGTCAAACTCTTTAGGATGTTGTCCAAATCTCTGTTGCAGAGAATTGTGGCAATGTCAGATTCTGACTTCAGATAACACACCCATGTTGATTCCAACTGGTGTAGTGTTATCCTTCACAAACACTAATATATGTATATATTCACTACTGTACTAAAATTGATATCCAATCTAAAAAAGACTTTTCAATATTCTGGTCAAATCCACATATTGTAGAAATATATGTCTTCCAATGACCGAGAGGTTAGCTTTTTATCCACAAAGGACATAAGCCTTGACAGTCATCTTGTCATAAGTTCATAAGGCAATACCCTTCTGTTCCGAATGAATCCAGACTCCGTTTGTTCGGCAAGAAAGTCTCATGGAATCAACCCTATTTTCTGTTTTTGAACGAAATCATGCAATACTAAGTGGTAAGAGAGTCCAAGGTCTGATTAACTCTCTACTTCTTAGGGAATTACCCCTAGACCACGCAATCTTTGCTTTGAAAGATAAACTTTCCTATTCATTCTACTCTTTTCCATATAGATCCAATTACTCCCACTGGGCCTGAGACGCTCAGGTGGTTCTACAAGAGCATGAACAGAACTGGAGTTCCGAACTCCATTCACGGGGTTATGGCTATTAAACCAACCTCTATTATCAGAATCCTATACCGCTCACAAAAGAGCCATAGGTCAATCGATCCTCGACTACAAAGTCCGCGAGACCCGTAATGGGTAATGGATAAACCATACTCCCGGTACTTACCGGGTGGATCGAGATTCGATCTAGTTTAGTAGTATTTAGTGTTATCACCAACAACCGATGTTGGATGTGGTCTGATTTTAATCAGTTAGTAACTACCTTGAGTAAACGTACTTCAAGGTTTAAGGTTTTACTGTTCATAGACTCTATCAGAAAGGACGCAACAGTATGACAATCCCTTCCCGATCTCAAGAATCTTATAAAAAACCTTTTTCTCAATGCTACAAGATATATAACGATTGGTCACTGACCGAACGTGTGTGCGAAATTCCCAGATCTACCTTCAAGCACCGTGTGCTAAATGCTTATATTTATGGAAGTGGGGTGAATCGAATCCACACCTTATCCGTAAATTCCAAAGTATATTCTAGGTAGACTTCTCGGTCTTACACTTCAATGTAAACCGAAATTTCTCTTCTAATATATTTATTGAGTTAAGCAGTGTATTGTAGCACATCTACAACTATGTAAAGCAATTCAACGGTTTCTCCCTTAGTGAAAGCATTTCACTATGAGGCAGGCCAAGCATCAGTCCCTAGGACTATGAATGGCCTATTCCGTGTATAGAATACTCTGTCTCTGTTGAAAACAGAGAAACCTCAAAATATTTTGGATAAACTTTCCGGAGTGTTTGAATAGTTATCAGACAAGAAGTCACTACTCGGAAGCTCCTACTAGCTTGTATCTTTCATCAGACCCGAAGGTCGTCATGAACAAGCTATGTTACTTCTTTATAACCATTATCCTTTCCCGATTGAAAGGAAACTTAGTCATTGAACCTTTGAGACAATATAACCAGACTGGGAGAAAGGAATCACCCTGAGCCGGTCTTCAGGTCTTGTCTTTTAGGGACTATGCACTAACTATGAAGAAGCGTTTATCTAAATATAGAAACCAATTTCTTTTAATAGTTCTTAAGATGTGTTTTAAATACATATTTCAGCAATTGTAAGTGGTTGTTGACTTTATCAAATAAAAGTCCGAGTCTTGGATTCGTACTACAAATGGTATATTCACTTTCTATACGACAAACAAATTATCGAATAGAAGGTAAATCCTTTTGTTCCAACGAATCTTAAACAGAAAATAATTTTTCCGCGATATCCAAGGATTGAATCCGAGATTCATTTCCTTATATCACTCCCACAATTCTAGCTAAAATTAACTGCCCGTTATTTACTCTTTTAATCGTTAAATGCACCGCTACCTTGTTCTTCCAAAGAACTTAGCTCGAGAAAATCGCCAAGGATTCATAGGTTGGTGATCCAAAATCACCGTCCTTATCCTATGATTTTCGCTTAATTAATTTTCGGTTCAAATTAAAGTTTTCTCGGTTTAGATGACTAACACTTTTAGACATATTCTCCCATTCTTGACTTTCCGTGAATGGAAACAGTCTTGAACCAGGGGTTCGTTTGAGTAGACACTACTCTTGAACCATGGGATGTCTTATTTCGAGTGTTACTCGTCGGGACTTCTCGGATTTTCTAATATACCAGAAAAAAACAACAAATCATAACATTAAAGCTCCCACTAGTTTATCGGTTCCAAATACCGTCTAACGAGCAATGCTTTATTTTTTATGATTTTCCGATTTTTTCGATTAGAAAATATTTTGTACATAGTTCCAATGTTTCCAGAAAAACAACAAATCATAGAACTCCCACTAGTTCATCGATTCCAAATATCGTCCAACTAGAGACATTTCATGACTTTCCGGTTTTTCAATTAGAATGGTTACGTGTGTAGTCAGTTACACTTTTCTAATGTTCTAGAAAAACAACAAATCATAAAGCTCCCATTAGTTCATCGATTCCAAATATCATCCAACTAGTAACACTTCATGATTTTCCGATTTTTCAATTAGAAAACTACTCGTGTAATCACTACACACTCAAAATTCACTAGAAGAATTTCAAAGTCCGAAATCACCTGTGATCAAACTAAGTTTGTCTTCCGTTTGACACGAATGACACTAGTGACATACCAATATGTCACTCTGGTTTTTAAAAGGCTTAAGAGAAAATGTCTCTTTCGAAAAATAATTGCATTGTCGATTAACTAGTTCAACGTCCTAGTTACTTTCCACTTTTTAACGAAGTCAATACTAGTCAAGTATTAATTTTTAAGCAATTTAGTAAGGGATATAATGATGTAAATAAAATGACATATATTTATTCAAGTTTAACACTACTATATAAGTTTATTTTAGGAATTGTAAACTAAAATTAAGTCTAGTCTACCATTCCAAGGTTTTAACCTCGCATCTTAGTGCCGCCGTAGGGTAGGTCAAAGAGATGACGGTTAAATCGAGACAATCTCATCAATGAATAACTTGTGATTATCGAACGTCCCACGAGAATCGAACATCCCTTTATTCATTGACTACCTTCCTTCTTTAGCCTAGATATTATCAAGAATATCCCTGATGAGTGTGACCTACTATATCGGATCTCTTAGGTACGCCCCGAGTGTGCCGTCGTAGGATAGGTCAGTGACCCGACGAGTACCCGGAAATCCTATCCTTTCGGAGACCAAGCCATGAATGTTGATAGGGGTGAACACCATCCGTAGGGGGACAAAATCAAAGCGCCGCGAGGCGTCACCCTTCTCTCACTTACTTGTATCTATAGTAGAGACCGTGGGGTTGGCTGTCGCCTCCCCCGCTCCCACTCAATATTTTGGAAGTGGTGGTGGGTTAACTAACCACGTCTTTTTGATGTTAACATAAAAGCACATCAAATCAAGGATTCCGAATGGTGTCGGTAACGTAGGCAAACCTACCCGTCCTATTCGTTGGAACATATGTGACAGTCGGACGAAGTCGGGTCAAGAGAGCCCCATTGAGATAAGAAGGAATCACCCCTCCGCTCGCCGGTGTAGCTTAGTCTTGCCGGACCCCCGTGCATACATCACACTAGGAGGGTTAAGTCGGTCGAGCCCAAATTTCGGTTGACCACCCAACCTATAGGCGAACCGTTTTTATCCAAGATTTATTGTTCTTTTACCATCATTCAATCTCGTAGACACCACGAATCGAAAACGTGATCTCGTTTGGGCTTTTACGGCGGTTCACCGAGAACACACACCGAAAGGCTTAAAGATTTCATAACCCGTCCTCGGATCTTTAATTAGTTACTAAATTAATTAATTACCACGTATTAATTAAATTTCAACTAATTACGTGAGTTTGTATACATGCCTATTTTAATTACCAAAATTAAAATTCTACATGTATGCATGGAGTGGATTTATGATATGATGCATGTCATGGCAATTCCGATTTTATATCTATTTTATGATCAAACACATAAAAAATAAATTGCGGAAAATTTAAACACCGAGATGGATCGTTGGTACCCCCGACGAACCTATTTTCTAAGGAAAAGTAAAACTTATTCTAAGCTTCGAGTCTTGAACTTCGAATCTTGAACTTGAACCGCCGGATCACGAACCACGAACACCCGAGAGGAGATAGGCTTTTTAATTAAATAAATCCAATTTATTATAAAATAAAACCCCTTAAAAAAAAGACACCCCTTTTTTTTCACGGCTGTTTACAAAATATTTCCAGAAAATATTATTGTTTTTATTTTATTTTATTATATCATACTGCCTAAAAAAATTTAATCAAAACAGTTTGAAAGAAAAAAAAAACACACAGCCGCATGACCTTAGCCGCAGCTAGGTTATACCAAATAGGGTTTTGATCCATTTCTCCTCATTTATACATTGGGTTTCGCCTTGATCTTCATAATTTCTTTAAGATCTTCATCTTTTCGAGTCCGGAACAAAATTAAAATTACAAAGAAGTCATCTTTACAATTTTCGAGTTGCATAAAATTAAATTACAAGTCCTATGCTCAAATGATACTAATCAAAAGAGCTACAAAATAGATCTACGGGTAAACAAGTACCAACCCCAATCCATCTCTTCAAGCAAGACATTAATAAGCATATATATATATATATATATATATATATATATATATATATATATATATATATATATATATATGCATCGGCCCCAAGAAAAAAAATTGGGACAAAAACTACATATTTTCCACTCTTAGATCTAATATTTTATACGTATAAATATAGATCACCAGGCGACTGATACCACTGTTAGTAATACCATCCGCAACGGAAGCGATTTAAGGATCTAGATCTATAAATTACACGTAATAAAATAACTAGATCTACATCTACAAGGGGGTTGTAGAACATACCTCTTGGATCTCAAAATCCAAGTAGAAGAACCGCAATAGAAAGATTAAAATATCGTGTGAAGAGCACCACGATCTTCCGTACGTGTGATCCGAGCAACTCCCGGTGGAGGGAAATCCTCGTCTCGAATCCTTCCGATATGCTACCCGGAAAACCTCAAAGATTTTCCTCCTTACACCCATTGGCCGAAATTTTGTCTTCTCTCTCTAAGAGATGAAGTCGAATTTTTATGTGTGTGTATGAGTTGGGAGAACTCTCTTTATATAGGAGAGTAATCCTTGTCCTCCAAGGATTTTATTTTGCAAATAAATAAATCCAATAAATAAAGATAATCCCAAAATATTCTAGAACAAATCTAGAATAATCTTTATCTTTATTTCTTACCATAAATATTTATCCAATAAATATTTTGTGCACATGTCTTATTAATCCACAAGAAAACTAATTTCTTATTCCATAATACATTAGGGGGCCGAAAATTATAGCTTGTGACCTAGTCACAATAATTTCGACTAACAGACTAAATTGGACCAAGATTATGAAAAAATTTCACACATTTAATTATTTAGCCCAACTAATTTAATAGTCCACTAAACAATTAATTCACATATCGTTTTAATTAAATTCTAACAAGAACTAAATTAATATTATTAAGATTCGACGTCCGAGAATAACTATGCTATATTGGAGGCACGTCGGGGACCATGGACTAATAACCAGCGGCTCCGATAAATCAAATAAATAATTATCTTACGAACAGAGTAATTATATTCGATAAATCAATCACAAGAATATGCCACCATAATCCTGTGACTGCACTCCTCCGATTATGAGATTATATTTATCTCCTCACGAGAATGATAATAAGCGTCCATTGATCTAATCATTACATATGGATTAATCCTCCATAGACTGTTCATTCTAAATCGGGAAGTTACCGTTAACCCTTTTCAGAACCTCTTATCCTTATTTACCATTAACCCCCTAGTGATCAATTAATTCATACAACTCACTGGTAGCTAATCAGTGTAATATTAACTCCATGGATCGATCAGTTTCTAGGATTAACAAATAAGGGAACTGTCTATCTACTTCCATAAATGGAAGGAATGGATTCCGTATCTGTGATAACACAGACTACTCACTCAATCTAGTATAATGCCAAGATGGGGTAATTCAGATCACAGACTCAGTGTAATCCATAACCGTCAAGTCAAACCTCATACTGATTCATGCAGTTGACTGTGATCACCTTATGATTAAGATATATCCATAAATATGATCATCGATTGATTCGATAAGACTTCTCGATTACGGAATTATATCGTGAACTCTAATCAAATCGGTCCAGTCCTATATGATATATCTATCATTTATAAATGCCCCACTAGGTTCTCTTAACCGAAAGTCCGGATAAGACAATCACACCTATTGTGTTTTGGGCGCATTAATAGCACGATAAAGGAGAGACCCGATACTCTCGATTAACTTCACTACGGGCTAATTGTATTTTTAAGTACATCTTCACTAACTCAATCATCCCGTGTATATCCCATACACTGAGTTAAGTGATTACATAAACGATATACTTTAGGGTTTTCTGTAGTGTAAATACTATTGTCACATCGGTGAATATGAGAATAATAAATATGAATAATCCTTTCATTTATTAAATAAAACAATTACAAAATCTTTCATCTTGACAAACAAGATAGGGGCTCCCCAAGGTGAGGTACTAGGCTGAATTATGTTTCTTTCGAGCATATCCTTAAGTTGAGCTTTCAACTCCTTCAATTCATCCGGTGCCATTCTATAGGGTGCCTTAGCAACTGGTGCCGCTCTTGGTACCAACTTGATCTCAAAATCTATCTCTCTATCCGGCATGTTTCCCGGTAACTCGTCCGGAAACACTTCAGGGTATTCCTTTGCCATAGGGGTTTCTTTTATCTTAGGCTTCACTTGTTCCACATCCACTGCGTATAACAAGTAGCCTTCACAACCCTTTTGACAAGTTCTTATTGCCTTAACTGCTGATATTATCGGATGACGCTTCTTACTAGGTTTGTAAACATTACCTTGATAAGTCTTCGATGATTTTCTAGGTATCTTAAAGGCCACTCTATTTTCTCTACAATCCAAGTGAACATAATTCTCGGATAGCCAATCTATTCCAAGAATTACATCGAAATCCGAAAAGTCCAGAATTGTGAAGTCACTTTTGCATCGATATGATCCTACTCGAACATCCACTCGAGGTATCGTCCTAGTTACCTCAATTACCTTTCCTAGGGTGTAGTTATTTCCAAAGTGTTTCTTAAGGTTTCCGAAGGTAGATTCAACTTCTTAGCTATCTTAGAGGACACAAACATGTTAGACGCTCCCGTATCAAACACAGCCGTAACTGCTAAGTTGTCATATATTATTGTACCTAAGATGTGAATTCATTTATTTAAATACAAATACAACAGGATCTAATGTGCTATAAAGTACTCTAATAATCAGAATAAACAATTAAAGGTACCTGAAATAACATTGTCGTCTGGTTCTACATACTCAGCATCTACTGCAAAAACCCGAACCGGGAGACTTGGGCCGCCTTTTCCACTTCCCTGCTTCGGGTTACTTGTAGAACCCCTTGTCGGACATGTCTTAGAAAAATTCCATGGTTCTCCACATGGAAAACAACCGTTCACGTTAGCTCGACACTCACCGGTATGGATCCTCTTGCATTTTGGACATTATGGTGCACCGGTGGTAGGAGTAGCTGCCGAAGGTGCCGTCGTCTTTTTTTCATTCTGCTATAATGCTCCTCGGTGATAGCCCTAACTCGTTCCAAAACTTCTCTAACCTCCAAAGCTTTATTCAGCAATTCAACCATATTTCCCGATGTGAATCCCAACATGCCAGCTTGTATCTCGTTGGACAACCCATCCTTGTACAGTTGCATCTTCCTCTCTTCTATCCGCATCAGCTCAAGGTAGAACCTACCCAACTCATTGAACTTGTTGGTGTATTGAGATACCGTCATATGAATACCTTGCTTGTGTCTCAGGAACTGGCTTGCCTTATCTGCCTGCACTGTTGTTGGGAAGTACTCATTATAGAACAAAACCTTGAAACCTTCCCAATCTGTCACTTTCCCATTGCTACTCTCAATAACATCAATCCACGCTTCAGATGTACCCAAAAGAAAACCAACTTCCAACTGGGCCATCTCGGTCTCGGGGATGTGTATGTTTCTGCATGTCTTCTCAAAGCTACTCAACCATGCCTCGGCCTTGGGCGGTTCCACATTCCCATGAAAATCATGAACCCGGTTCCTCTTCAACTTTGTGTACCAGTCAACTGGAGGTGCTTGCTCATAGGCCGGTGGAGATCTTAACGGTGGGGATGGTTGGTAAACTGGAGGGTATCCAAGAGGTGCATGTTGTGGATACGGGTGGTGGAGCTTGTAGATGAGGGACCACTTGAGGCTCAGTTGATCGTGTGCAAAGCACTTACTAGCAATAGGCTTAGGTCTGTCGTAGTAGAGTATTGGTGAGTCAAGGTCGAATCCCACAGACTCGTAAGAATGAAAATCATTAAAGAATGAGTTGTCACAATAACGGTCTACGACCAACTATAATATAGACATAAGTAAAGTGATGCCAATAAACTAACAAGATTATGCAAGTTCAAACGGAGCACACAAGAGTTTCTAATGTATTAGTCTAATCATGAGTTATTAGTTATTCCCCCCATAACATGCATTAATCATCCCCGTTGGTAAATTATAATTCATTGTCAGCTACGGGCAAAAACTCCTAACCCTATCTACTTCCACTATAAGGACAACATACAATCTATGTGCAATTAACCTCCTTCATTGGTTGTATTAGTCCATACGCATTAAGTTTTAGAGTAGCCGGCTCAAGACCGAAAACCTCCCTAGGCAGCTATTGACTATGACTAGCACGTTCTAATGATCCATCAAGACAATGTCCAAATCAACACTTCACTACAACCTTTCATGCTAATTTGCGATGACATGAAAATAGTTGGTCACGCTACTAACATTTAAATTAAATCTGTCGATCAACATAGCTGGCGCCAATTATCATGAACTAGGATTTACTAGGTATTCAGATCTAGCGATATAGACCGTCGCATAGATCTGAAGAACGCAATCACTACTTCATTATTTCTTCACCAACGAATCAGATCTATACGTACATGGGGTAAAATAAACTAACATATACAAAATAAACAATCAAAACATACTAATCACATAGAACAACGACAGATCTACATCTTGGAAATGACAAAAAATTATACCCTCGAAGATGAGTGTAGATCTCCCTCGGTTCCATTCCTAGGAGGCGAATCCGTCGACTCCGTGACTAGAACTTATAACATAAATAAAATAAAGAACAAAGAACTTTTATTGTATTATAACTTGTAAGTTCTTAGGTACAATGAATTCTGAGGCCGATGCCTCTTATTTATAGCTAAGTAAACCGACTTAGAAAGATCTAGAACTACCCCTCGTCCAAGAAAATGCTTTTCGGAAGATTCTGGTAGCTCGATTAATCGGCGGCAATTCCCAATTAATCGGGGGTATTTTTGTCCTTTTTCTTTTGCCGACTTAACTTGGAAAGTTCTGGAATACCCTAGGCCCAATCCTTTCGTTCAGTCCGCTCCATAATTGTACACAATGCTTAGCCCAATATTTCGTATCCGAAAATAATCAAATAACACACGTAATAATATCGAATAAGGGAAAATAAACGTTAAATTCAAAATACTCGACTCACGAACCCGACATATGACATTCAACTTAAATGGTTCATAATTATAGGTTGAAACAACTATTTTTAGCTCATAATGGATAGAATGTTGATGTCATAGGATATACTATTTTAAGCGTCATCAACTACCCCCCACTAGCCTTTTGCTCGTCCTCGAGTAGAGTATCAAGGTGGAATGTACCTCCAAGAGAAATCCCCATCACTTACCACATATTTAATAAAGATTTTCTGCATAACACACTTCGAGCAACAATCCATAAGCTTCCCATTAATCATTACTTACCATGCATCAATGTGTCGTGTGATAAATCCTTCGGGATAGTGCGTTCATGAAGAGAATCAAGTTGTATTATACTCAGTAGTGTATGTGTGATTCAATTGCTTGATTCAGTAGGTTGATGTGATAAATATACTAAATGCAGAAAGTAAGTAGGCAATTTTTATAATGGTTCCAGGTGGTGTAATCCTGTCAGTCCACTCTTCTCCTGTGATGTTGGAGGTAATTCACTAGAGATTCTTGAGGTAGCAGTTACAAAAATCCCTAAGTTGATTGTCCTTCACCAATAACTATGGCTTTAGAAACTGAACACTTGGAACAGGTAGGATTGCTGCTCCTAAGTCTTCCACTGGTCCTTGAAGGGTAGGATTGCCTCTTCACCAGCTCCACCACAAACAAAAGTCCTTGACACCCAAAGATGCTTCTCTGGCTTCAGTAGATTTCTTATAAAATCAAGCTTGAATCAAGTAAGTGATTCAGCTTTCAGCAGCTTGATCAGGATGATATGATCAGCAGCTTGAGGTCTTCAAGTGTGTAAACTTGATGTAGCTTGAAAGCAGATTACACTTGAAGTTGTTTACTGGATCAGTAGCTTTATGCTCAGTAAGGTCAGTAGGGTGAATTCTTGATAAAAATCTGAAGCTCAAGATTATTACTTTGTTTTTCTCTCAAAAATCATCACTTGTATCTAAATTTGGAGTTCTCTATTTATAGGCAGGAATCCTTGTGACTTATGTTTGAAATTCAAACATAGCTATTTGAGATTTGTCCCAATTGACTTGCTTTCTGTCACTGTTCATAGTACTGACACTGTCAGAATGCTTTTTGACAGTTTACAGTCTGTCCACCCTTTGACTTGTATCCATTGGATAATCTTCTGTTTCTTCCCAACGTCCCTTTAATCTTAACTATTGATTTGTTTGATAAAATCAGAGGTTGTTAGATGTCCTTTTCTTTGTAACCTTCCAATGTAACCTTTAAATAATTCGGAATATATATCAGTAGGTTCCTGAGGGTATTAGTCTGTTGTAATATATATAAGTCAGCTAATCCAAGTTGCTGTGTTTATTAATGTACTTCAGCTGACTTTTCTTATATCTAACTTTATATTATGATGTTAGATTAAACCATTTTGAATATAACTAAGTTCCAATCACCACTTAACTTGTGGAACTTAGACCTTGTACACAAGGTATATGTAATCAGTTTAGGTCATCATAGACTTCCCTAAATTCTGATTCCATATCCTTGACTTTAAATACTAAGTTTGATCCCTTAGCCTTCAGCAATTGAGTTTGAAACCTCAGCCTTCAGTCTTCAGCAGGTTCCTAAACTAGTCTACGACTCAGGTACCCTACTGATCTAGACAGGTCTGCTGATGAAAGTCAACTGACCTATTACAGTGCTTGTTTGATCAAACCTATACAAGATCAAACTCTAATAAGCCTATACATTTGATCTAGACATCTTTTTGCATTTGCTTTATAACAGCTAGTCTGGCACTCATCACTAAAACTTAAAATAAGTCCAACAAATTCCCCCTTTTTGGTGATAATGCCAATACGCTCCTTACTGCAAAAGCAAAAAGATTAAAAATAAAAACAAAACAAATTCCAGTCATTTCTCATTATAATCATTTGTTCAACAGTATTACAAGCTAGATTCAGCAAAAATAAAATGCATGTGTAAGTATGATGATCTAGTGTCACCTTTCTCTTTCTTCTCTTTCCTTCTCTTGCTCCTCAGAATATGCTCTTATCTCTCTAACCATTTCTCTCATCCATTCATTTTCAATAAGAGAGAAATCAATGTGAGGATTCACTTATTTCCACCATTTCCATGCCTTAGGTAGAGTAAGGTTGATCTGATGTACTCTAAAGCCTAAACACATGTATACTGCTTTGAATTCCTTCTGTGATTCCTTTGCATTGGTGGTAGGAAGACTTCTTCCACCTCTGCCACCTCTTCCACCTCTTCCACCTCTATGTGCAGATCTTAAAGCTTTAACCCTTGCTTCCCAAAACTTGAGTCCTAGAAAAGAATTTAGTCCATCATGGAAACCTTTGACCTGGTAAGGTCTTCTCTTGTTGTTGTACAACTTCTTATATTCTCTGAGAAGATCATCAGTAAGTGGAAGTCGGCCAGGTGCAGGTTCTCTGAAAGCATTGGTGCCAACTTCCCATATCTTCTTAGCAAAAATCCTAGCAGCCTCTTTTGCAACTGCTGTTTGGCTTTCTTCCCCTTTATTGACATCATCAACAAAACGGGACAGCAGGCCATGAACACTCTCCTGTGTGATTACTAGATTGTTCAGTTGACCCTCCATAATTTCAGTTCTTGTGTCAACTGCAGTAATCTGATGACAGTTAAAATATACATGTTTATGTCATCAATTCTAACCTTAAATCGGAGTTAATTATATATATTTCATGTTTAATCACGTGTTTATATTTATTATTTAATGATAAGTGATTATTAATATGGTAATTGGTATTTAGCTATTTTTATTATAAAAGAGCAATTAATTGTGTGATAAATGCTGATTTTGCGGATCATGATAAATCGGGAAGATAATTATCATACAATCGGGAGATCTCAAGATAAAAGAGAAGAAAATCGGAGCATTAAAGAAAAGATAAATCGATCAATTCAAAAGCATGGAGTGGGGAACAAGTCGGACAAACCGAGTGTGAAAACGCGTAAAGAGGGAGGCTCGGTCGACCGAGCCATGCCATTCGGTCGACCGAGCGTGTACGTTCGGTCATCCGAGCTCGATGTGATAAATGCATGTCAATCTTCCGGATTCTCCCTATGTCGGCTTCAACTCCTATATAAGCAGCAGCTACGAAATTGAGAACACACACCACTATAACACAAAACAATTCATACAATTTTAGATTTTGAGTTTTATTTTCTTTATGTTCGTACATTGTGGATTCGTCGGATTCTCCGATTAGGGAGCGCGTTAAAGAGTGGGAGTCACTCTCATCTTCGAGGGTATGACTATTCAATTATGCAATCTTTATTCGTAGATCTGTTATATTTTATTATGGAGTAATTTTATTTGTATTGATTGCGTGATGTAGATTTATTTACGAACCCATGTGTTTAGGTTAGAAACGTTAAAGAAGTAATCATGATTTGTTCCGACACAGATCTGTGTTCGGTCGACCTAGACGTGTCACTCGGTCGCCCGAGTGCTGTCGTTCGGTCGACCGAGCCTGGCAATGTGTAGGGCAATATTATGATCGGCTTCGACTACGTCAGATTCTCTGATTTGGAATTAAAACGATTAATTAAACCTGATCAACTTAGTTATTCATCGTCATAATTTAACATGAAACCCAAAAAGTGATTGTTACTTAGGATATAGATTGAATCGGCATCTAAGAAGTACGCCTTACCCTAGGAATGTTGCTTAGATGAGGTTACGGTTTATACCGGCATCCCTGGTCTTGTAATTGTGTCAGAAGTTATATGAGATGGAGGCATTAAAAGGCGAAGTCACGTAATGGAGACACGATGATTTAGAGGGCCTAATTGGAGCTAAATCTACCTTAGGGGATGACTCCCGTAGTCATAATAATTAATCCTTAACGTTTGTTTTATTTCGTTATCATCCTAATTCACATGGGGGAGTTATAATCTACTAGCGTAATCAATACTATTTGTTTAGATAATATCAACCGTATTATCCGTGTTTAAGTAGTCTTTAGTTGTCTTAGTGGTCTTTTGTGTCTTGTGGTTGTCACTATTTTATTTACTGCATTTAGTTGGTCGTAGACCGCCCTTTCAATTTAGTTCTAATAGGATAAAGTTGTGTTTTATTTGTGCCGAGTCTCTGTGGGATCGACCTCGACTCTATCTGACTATACTACAATTGAACCTAGTTCTCTTGCTAGTGTGTTAGTAGGCATCGAGTTAATAATTTAACTTGACCTCCATCAAGTTTTTGGCGCCGTTGCCGGGGACTCGAGTCATTAAATTAAGATATAGCTTATTTTGTTAGAACTGGATTCGTAAATATTCTGTGAATAAGAGTCTGTATATTAAACAGTGTCATAAATAAAAAAAAAAAAAAAAAAAAAAGAGAGAGTGTTCGGTCGACCGAACACTATCCCTCGGTCGACCGAGAATTAGTTTCCTTTTCAGTTCTGATTCTGTCTTAGCTTTAAAACATTCTGTTTCTGTTACGTTTTCTTTTCTCAAACTTATTTCGAGTCTGTTTTACTTAGTTAGTTAAAGGCCTAGCCTTTACTAGTGATTGATTGTTTTATTGTTGTTTATTATTTTATAGTACGCTACTCGGAAATCGAAGGAACCACTTGAACCATATAATCCTGAGATAGAAAAATTTGCGAGAAGAAATCGGAAATTAGCTAGGGAACTGGCTAAACAAGGAGAAGAGGATCCAAATCTTGAGGAAAGCGAGCAAGGAGTGGAAGAAGGACATACAACCGACCATTCTGAGCATCCTGAATCCGAAACAGAAATGGAAGGCAATCCGGTCAATCCAAACCAGGTACCTAATCCTGTTATTAATCCTGTTATCAATAATGCCAATAATGTGAATGCAAATGCTAATAATGAGAACCAAGCTCTAGTTCAAGGAGCGAGGCGTACTTTGCAAAGTTATGCAACGCCCACTATTGAACAATTCGTTCCCGCTATCGTAGCACCGCAAGATGCTGCGGAAGTCTATCACCCTAGGCCTAATGTAATTCAAATGGTGACCAATTATTCTACTTTTCATGGAGTCCAAAACGAGGATCCTGGTGTTCACGTGACGAATTTCTTGGAAATCGTTAGCACTGTGAAACCAGAATTAATCCCGGAGGGTAACATTCGTCTTAAGCTTTTCCCTTTCACTTTGAAGGATAAAGCTAAGCAATGGCTTCTCTCTTTAGAGGCTGGATCTATCACAACTTGGGAACAATTGTTGCAAAAATTCATGAATAAGTATTTTCCCTTAGGAAAAACTTTTAAGTTACGCCAAGACATCCTAGGATTTAAGCAACAACCTGGGGAGAGTTTTGATCAAGCTTGGGAACGTTTCAAGGAAGCTATGAGGAAGTGTCCTCATCATGACATCTCTCTTTGGCTTTTAATGCAAACTTTTTACCATGGGCTGAGAGAGACTGAGAAAATTAGAGTAGACGCTTCCAGCAATGGAGCGTTTGTTCTTTTATCTCCTGAGGAGGCTCAAGGGAAGATGGAGCAAATAGCAATGAATAGCCAATGGGGAGGCAATGACATAGCTACTGTTAAGATGGCCGCTGATATATTCGATGATAGTGCATCTACCAAAATTTTAGAACAACTTTCTGTTATCAACGATAAGGTAGATGGGATGCAAGAGAGGATGACAAGAGTAGAGAAAGGGGTTGGAATCGAGGTAGCACCTCAAGGTGAGAATGCTGGTACTGAAGAAGCCAATTATGTCGGGGGAGGGTACAGACCTAATCATAACCATCCTGGATTCCGATATAGTGACATTAACGCAGGAGAAAGGCCTAAACCGCCTACCCCTTATGTACCACAAACGGACTAAAACTTTTGGTTGGGAAGTCATGCGATAGAAAACCGAGTAATGTCGTCACCGATAATATGGGACAACTTTCAAAATCTATGGCTGAGTTAGCCACTAACTTTAGCCAATATTGTCAAAAGACAGATGCCAAAGTAACCAATCAAGAAGCTCTAGTCCAAAATCTCACGCACCAGGTAGGACAACTAGCTGAGCAAGTCTCAACTAGACCTCCTGGAGGGTTGCCAAGCAACACAGAGAAGAACCCTAAGGACTTGAATGCGATCATGACAAGGAGTGGAAAGGAAGTAACTCCACCATCCCTGCAAGAGAAAGTCACAAAGAATAAGGATGGTGAGTCAGGCAGTGAGGCTAATACTTCCGAGACTCTGCCTGAGCAAGGAACGTATAAAGAACCTGCTGGCCCTAGAGTTGAACTTTACAACAACAAGTATCCAATCTTCACTGATGTCGATCCTTCAACTCTACCTTATCCTCCACCAAAGCCGAAGCCTAAGTTTGATAATAAGAGGTATAAGAAGTTCGTGGATATGTTTAGTAAGTTACAAATCAATATACCCCTAGTTGAAGCACTAGCTGAAATGCCTGAGTACACCAAGTTCTTAAAAGACGCCGTCTCCACTAAAAGGAAACTTCTGGATTTAGAGACCATATGCCTTAATGAGGAGTGCTCGCCATTCTTCAACATAAGTTACCCCCAAAATGCAAAGATCCGGGAAGTTTTCTCATTCCCTGCACCATAGGTAATGTATGTCTGAACAAAGCTTTGTGTGATCTAGGAGCAAGCGTGAACCTAATGCCACTATCTATTTTTCGGAAACTAGGCATGAAAGATCTTAAAAAGACCTCAATCACACTTGCAGCTTAGCCGACCGTTCGTCAAGGAACCGTGTGGAGTGGTTGAGGATGTGCTAGTAAGAGTTGAAAAGTTTGTGTTTCCTGTCGACTTTGTGGTATTAGATATGGAAGCTAACTACGAGGTACCGTTGATACTAGGAAGACCTTTCATGGCCACTAGTAGAATGCTAATTGATGTTTACAAAGGCGAGTTGGTATTAAGAGTGAACGAGGAGAGAGTTGCATTCAATGTCTTCGACACTATGAAGCAACCTGATGATGGAGAGGATGCATGTTTCGTGTTAGATTCCATTGATAGGATCGTTCAGGAGTTTCAACAACAAGAAAGCATCAAGGATTTCTTGGATACTGTCTTAGAAGAAGAAGATGAAGTCAAGTACGTGAGTAGTGAGGAGGAGAAGATGATATGGCCAGGATGTAGTAGAGGGACCCCAAGACCTGTAGAGGAAGTAAGTGCTGCGGAGATTGAAAGATTCTATCATAGACCAACGTGGCATAAGTACTTTGAACTTAAACTCACTGGTCAGAAGTTGAAGACCTCTTTGGAAGAACCTCCCACAAATTTGACTTTAAAACCTCTTCCTGCGAATTTGAAGTATGTATTTCTTCAAGATGAAACTTTGCCGCTAATCATATCTTCTTCCTTGACGGACTTACAAGAGGAGAAACTAATGAGAGTTCTGAGAGAGTACCGCGGAGCATTTGGATGGACCATAGCTGACGTTAAGGGCATTAGTCCTAGCGTATGTATGCACAAGATCTCCGTGGACCCTGAAAAGAAAGCGGTTGCACAACCTCAGAGGCGTTTAACCCCACAATTAAAGGATGTGGTTAGGGATGAGGTTATAAAAATGCTAGAAATGGGAATTATATTTCCAATTGCTGATAGCGAATGGGTAAGCCCTATCCACGTAGTTCCCAAAAAGGGAGGATTGACGGTACAAGCCAATGAGTTGAATGAGTTAATTCCTGTGAGGCTAATCACCGGTCATCGAGTATGCATAGACTTTAGGAAACTAAACGATGCCACTCGTAAGGACCATTTTCCTCTTCCCTTCATCGATCAAATGCTCGAGAGACTGAGCGGGCATGCTTTCTATTGTTTTCTTGACGGGTATTCGGGATATTATCAAATCCACATCTCGCCCGAAGATCGTGAGAAAACAACATTTACATGCCCATATGGGACATTTGCTTATAATCGAATGCCATTTGGATTGTGCAACGCCCCCGCGACATTTCAACGGTGTATGATGTCATTATTTGCGGATATGGTGGAAGATTTCTTGGAAATCTTTATGGATGATTTCTCCGTGTTTGGAGACGATTTTGATTCATGTCTCACACATCTAGCACGAGTGTTGAAGAGATGTGAAGAGACTAATCTTGTGCTTAACTGGGAGAAGTGTCATTTGATGGTTATGGAAGGTATAGTCTTCGGGCCACCGCATATCAAAGAACGGTATAGAGGTGGATAGAGCCAAAGTCGAGGTGATCGAGAAACTACCTCCACCTACTAATCTTAAAACTTTGCGAGGTTTTTTAGGCCACGCCGGATTTTATCGTAGGTTTATCAAGGACTTTTCCTTAATCTCTAGACCTCTTACCGAATTATTGGCCAAGGACGTACCATTTGTGTTTTCTAATGAGTGCATAAAAGCTTTCAACGAAATAAAAAGTAGACTGATTACTGCACCCGTTCTGGTCGCACCGGATTGGGATCTTCCGTTCGAACTGATGTGTGATGCAAGTGATATTGCTGTTGGTGCCGCTTTGGGTCAGAGAAAGGATAAGATTTTTAGGCCCATTTATTATGCAAGTCGGACTTTGAATGCTGCCCAAAGAAATTACGCCACAACGGAGAAGGAACTTTTGGCCGTTATCTTTGCTTTTGACAAATTTAGATCTTACTTAGTGGGATCTCGTGTCACCGTGTGGATCGACCATGCGGCTCTTAAGTATCTCCTAGCAAAGCAAGATTCAAAGCCGAGACTGTTGAGATGGATTCTACTGCTGCAAGAATTTGACGTAGAAATCCGAGATAAAAAAGGAAGTGAGAACGTGGTGGCCGATCATCTGTCACGCTTACAATTAGAGGATGGTGAGTAATTACCTGAGATAGGAGAATCTTTTCCTGATGAACAACTTTTCTCCATCACCACCATCAGGGGACATGATGATTGTGCTTTGCTTTCTTCGCGAATAGAGGTTGTGAAGGAGAAGAAGCAACCATGGTTTAGTTTGTTTGTCAATTATCTATCCGCAAAGTACCTACCACCGAATCACACTGTCCAAGAAAGGAGAAAGTTCTTTAAAGATCTTAGACATTATTATTGGGATGAACCGTACTTGTTTAAGCTAGGATCGATAATGTTTTTCGAAGATGTGTGCCAGAGGAAGAATATAATGATATCCTGAAGCATTGTCATTCTTATGAAGTTGGAGGACACTACGGGGGAGATAAAACTGCGGCCAAAGTCCTCCAATGCGGTTTTTATTGGCCGACATTGTTTAGGGATGCACACCAATATGCAAAGGCATGTCATCTACCTGTGGAACTGGAGCACCGGGCCATGTGGGCAACAAGGATGCTAAATTTTGATGAGACGTTGGCCGGTGAGAAAAGGATGTTAGAATTAACTCGCCTGGAGGAGTTTCGTTTAGAGGCATACGAGAATGCCAAAATTTTCAAGGAGCGCACGAAGAAGTTTCATGACAAAAAGATTCGGAGAGGACCTTTCAAGAGGGTCATCTCGGTTCTCTTATACAATTCGCGCTTAAGACTCTTCCCGGGTAAGTTGAAATCAAGATGGTATGGCCCATTTCAAGTACAACAAGTCTTTCCTTCTGGAGCGGTGGAGCTTTTTAATTTTAAAGACGAGTCCAGATTTGTGGTAAATGGACATCGTATTAAGCATTATCACGGGCTTCCGCCTGCTGCTGAGGAGGAGGTTTTGTACCTCGATGACCCCGTCTATGAATAAACCATCTTGAGCTGAGTCGAGCTAGCGACTATAAACTTAGAACTACTACTTATTACTATTTTTTTCGTTTTTCTTTTTAATAAAGTAGCATGCGCCTATCACGGTTTTTTTCATCTCGCCATGTTCCGAGTCTAAGTTCGGAATAAACGAGGTTTTTTCCTTGATAGCCGTCATGTGAGTTTTTATTTAGGTCTTGTCCATGGCAGTATAAAGTAGAGTGGCTTAAACTGTTTTTAGATATCTATATCTAATTACTGCCACGATATTTTATACCTTCCATAGACATGGTATTTGACGATTTCGTGGAGCTTGTTTGTTTATACAGGATGTGTCTATCTCTCCACGCTGTGCCGATGATTACTCCGATAATGTTCCTTTACTTGGGAGCCGTTTCCAGAGCTAAGTCTTTCATCTTGAACTCTCATTTATTTTTGTCATTGAGGACAATGCCATGTTTAAGTGGGGGGCAGGGGACTTAGCTATATATTGTGCTATATATGTTGAAAAAGTCAAGGGGAACGGAATACTGAGACAATATTGAGCCAAATTTAAAAATTTTATGGATAAATGCCATGTTGTTTAACTCGTACCCTTCAACTTGTAAAGTTCTTATACTTAGAATTAATAGGAAATGAACCAAGTTGCGTGAGTACGTGGTCATATTATACTTTTGCGATAAAGTGTTAGTAGACTTAAGGATATTCATGCCAACAATTGCAAGTAGTTAGGTGTTGTTCAATAACTCAATATATGAATCGCTTAGTACCGTATGAGTTATAATAATTGAAAGAAGTATGTGTACACTTGCGTAGATAATTGGTTATGAGGACCCGGTGTCGACATTTGTCGACCGATGTATTCTGATCTTCTAGCCAACAAAAGCGGAGTAATAAGCTTGGGACGTACCAGTGTTTTGAGAATGTATTAAAACACTGGGCTTGTAGTAACATTACCAAAGTAGCCCCGCGCTTGTGGTAATATTCGATGCTATGCTTAATCTAAGATAGGGGGATACTCTATGAAAAGTTTTCTTCCTTGAGGTTAGTAGTATTCGAAAAATATGCAAAAATTGAAACAAATTTTTCGAAAATTCAGAGGCTTTGAGTAGTACTCGGTCTCCAAGTCCAAAAAAACCTATAGATACGCTCTTGCTTATTGTTCTAGTGCTTTAACCATTGAGAGGCATAAGAAGTATGAATGCTGATGTTGGTGAATTTAGATATGAAGTCTGCATAAACTCTAATCTTGCTACATTTATATAAAACCAATGCACATGCACACAATCACTTCGATTCATAGCGAGTAGTGAATAATGCTTATCTTATGAGCATGACTGGTATGAGTTGACTCGGGTTTCTTGTGTAAGTATGAGTTGACCACAGAAAATGTTGTCTTGGGGAATAACTTGTTAATGCTTTGTTCGGGACGAAGCAAAGTTTAAGTGGGGGGCATTTTGATGACAGTTAAAATATACATGTTTATGTCATCAATTCTAACCTTAAATC
Source organism: Gentiana straminea (assembly GCA_036785695.1). Lineage (NCBI taxonomy): Eukaryota > Viridiplantae > Streptophyta > Magnoliopsida > Gentianales > Gentianaceae > Gentiana > Gentiana straminea. Next base: position 2,012,819 of record JAVUPR010000376.1, on the reverse strand, counting down.
GGAGTTAATTATATATTTCATGTTTAATCACGTGTTTATATTTATTATTTAATGATAAGTGATTATTAATATGGTAATTGGTATTTAGCTATTTTTATTATAAAAGAGCAATTAATTGTGTGATAAATGCTAATTTTGCAGATCATGATAAATCGGGAAGATAATTATCATACAATCGGGAGATCTCAAGATAAAAGAGAAGAAAATCGGAGCATTAAAGAAAAGATAAATCAGATCAATTCAAAAGCATGGAGTGGGGAACAAGTCAGACGAACCGAGTGTGAAAACGCGTAAAGAGGGAGGCTCGGTCGACCGAGCCATGCCATTCGGTCGACCGAGCGTGTACGTTCAGTCATCCGAGCCTGATGTGATAAATGCATGTCAATCTTCTGGATTCTCCCTATGTCGGCTTCAACTCCTATATAAGCAGTAGCTACGAAATTGAGAACACACACCACTATAACACAAAACAATTCATACAATTTTAGATTTTGAGTTTTATTTTCTTTATGTTCGTACATTGTGGATTCGTCGGATTCTCCGATTAGGGAGTGCATTAAAGAGTGGGAGTCACTCTCATCTTCGAGGGTATGACTATTCAATTATGCAATCTTTATTCGTAGAGCTGTTATATTTTATTATGGAGTAATTTTATTTGTATTGATTGCGTGATGTAGATTTATTTACGAACCCATGTGTTTAGGTTAGAAACGTTAAAGAAGTAATCATGATTTGTTCCGACACAGATCTGTATTCGGTCGACCTAGACGTGTCACTCGGTCGCCCGAGTGCTGTCGTTCGGTCGACCGAGCCTGGCAATGTGTAGGGCAATATTATGATCGGCTTCGACTACGTCAGATTCTCTGATTTGGAATTAAAACGAGTAATTAAACCTGATCAACTTAGTTATTCGTCGTCATAATTTAACATGAAACCCAAAAAGTGATTGTTACTTAGGATATAGATTGAATCGGCATCTAAGAAGTACGCCTTACCCTAGGAATGTTGCTTAGATGAGGTTACGGTTTATACCGGCATCCCTGGTCTTGTAATTGTGTCAGAAGTTATATGAGATGGAGGCATTAAAAGGCGAAGTCACGTAATGGAGACACGATGATTTAGAGGGCCTAATTGGAGCTAAATCTACCTTAGGGGATGACTCCCGTAGTCATAATAATTAATCCTTAACGTTTGTTTTATTTCGTTATCATCCTAATTCACATGGGGGAGTTATAATCTACTAGCGTAATCAATACTATTTGTTTAGATAATATCAACCGTATTATCCGTGTTTTAGTAGTCTTTAGTTGTCTTTGTGGTCTTTTGTGTCTTGTGGTTGTCACTATTTTATTTACTGCATTTAGTTGGTCGTATACCGCCCTTTCAATTTAGTTCTAATAGGATAAAGTTGTGTTTTATTTGTGCCGAGTCTCTGTGGGATCGACCTCGACTCTATCTGACTATACTACAATTGAACCTAGTTCTCTTGCTAGTGTGTTAGTAGGCATCGAGTTAATAATTTAACTTGACCTCCATCATAATCCTCTCTTGCATAGTCTGCTCCAGTAGATTGATCCTCTCAGTAAACTTAGGGTCCAATCCAGCAGGTTGAAGTGTTCCAGCAGGCTCAGCCATAGCAGGCTTGGGTGCCTCAACAAGCTTGTCAAGTTTTTGGTGAATAGATTCAAATTGGTTTTTCAGAAACTTTTCATTCAGTGTATTTCCTTGTCTGATCCCCTTTACATCCATAGCAAGGTCAGCAAGAGCATACTGAGTGGAAGTGATACTGAAGGCAACTGTTTCTGTAGTCCTCCCTCTATTTTCCACCAGATTCATCAAATCTTCAAACCTCTGCTCTTGCCTGTCAAGTAGAGTTCTTAACCTTGTTATGTCATTTCTGACAGTCCTCAACTCATCCAAAATCTCTACAGGTACCCCACCAGCCATTCCTCCAGCCATATGTCCAGCAGCTTCTTCATTAGGCTCTTCAACATTGTATTGTGCCCTTTGTCTGCTGACAACCATGGCCCAGCTCATATCCCTTCTAGCAGGGTTAGGTCCTTGGAATTCCTCTAGAATTGGATCTAGGGCAGGTTCTTCAAAAATAGGTACAAATTCCTGTTGAGGTTCAGCATCTATAGGTTCTTCTTCAGGCACTTGAAATTATTCATGACTGTAATCATAGTCCAGCAACTGTTCATCCTCGTCATCAACAACAGTCTGCTGACTATCTTTACCTTCAGTGACCTTTCCTCCAACAGGCTCTACTATAGCAGCCTGTTCTTCAACAGCAGAGTTTTCCTCCAAACCCATAGATAGTTCCAACTTATATCCATGTGATGTTTGTGCCTCAGCAGCCTGTACCTCCTGTTCCAACCTTTGTCCAGGTGCTATCTGTTCCTCAGCAACCTGAACCACCAGTTCCAACCTTTGTTTAGGTGATGTCTGATCCTCACCAGCCTGAACCTCCTCAACAATCAATGGTGATCCTTCAAATCCCATCACCATGTCTAACCTCTGAGCTATCACTGACTGTTCCTCAGTGGTCAGTACTCTCTGTACAAGGATTTTAGGGAATTTAGCCCTATTTTCTTCTTAAAACCCTGTAGCATGAGCAATCCTTCTTAGAGTATTAGCAGTTTTGGATAAGGTGCCCTCAGTGTCAATCCAGTCTTGATATTGAACTGAATCCTCAGAACTAACATCAGGTTCACTAAGATCAATGATCCTTTCTCCATCCAAATCTTCAGTCTCCTGATCTTCAGTAAGTGCAGCAGATTCTTCAATGAAGACAGTATCTATCTCACCAACCACCCTGTTTGCACCAATATGTATTCCCTCATTGATTTGTGCCTCCAGATCATCCATGGTGAGATCTTCCAGATCCTCATCCATTTGACCGATCTGCGGCCCTCGGCGGACCTACCACTTTCGAGAGCGTTCTATACTTGGTTCATTTATCAAGGAGTCCCACTGATTTCTCCTGGACCAGAGGGATGATCATCACTAGAGTCAGATGATGATGAGTCATCACTATCTGATCCATCTCTAGGATCCCTGAATTTGATACCCTCTTCCTTCTTTTGCTCATCAAAAAGATCCATCAATCTTGATTCTAACAAAGAGGTATCAACTAGATCAAGTAAACTCTCCACTCCCAACTTCTTAAAAGCCCATTCCTCAAAATCTATCATTGGTTCTGCAGCTGGCTTTTGTCTTTTATAGAATCCAAACTTCCATTGAAAGTAGTTAGCAACCAGTAGGAGTTTAGGATCAACATACCCCTCCTTCTTCTTCTTCTCCTTTCTTTCAAAGGGCATGGATGGCTTTCTAGGAGCGGTATGTGTACCTTGCTGACCTCCAAAGGTCTCAACAAGTAGGTTAAGAGTTTCTTCAACAAATGCTTCTAGGTCAGTAAGTTCTCCAGGTTGTACATTAGTGCCTACCACCTCCATCTGTTCAACACTTGGTTCCACTTGACTTATATGCTCATCAGCAGGGTTAGCAACATATTGCTCTTCCTCCTGAACTATTGCGGAACTTGCAAGGTCTTGTACCAACTTTTCAACTTCCACAGCAGGTGCAGACTCAGTAGTGTGCTGTGGTTCTTCAACAAGTTGCTCAACAACAACAACTTGTGCGGCTTCGATAGGCTCAGCAGCCTTTACAAGGGAGGATTCAACAACTTCTACAGCAGGCTCAGGTTTAGCAGTCTGCTATGATTCTTCAGTAGGTTGCTCAACAACAACCTCTACTATCTCACTAGGCTTAATAGTTGTTAGGGGCTCAGCCTCAATAGCCTCTTCTTCCTCTTCTTCCCTCTGAGCCTCCAGAATCCTTAACTGATCCCTTTGCCATGTTTCTTTTTCTTGGCAATTTCCTTCATCCTCTTGGAAAGTTCCTCTGTTTCAATCTCAGTAGCCTTCCTCTTTCTACTGAATTCTTTCTGTTGCTCCTTCAAAACATCAGCAACAGACTTCTTCTTTGCAACTACAGCAGAGTCAGTAACTTCAATTTCAGCTGGACCCTCAGCAGACTCAGTAGTCTCTGCTGTTTGCTTCCTTGTCTTCCTAGGCTTTAACATTTCTGTTATCTTTCTTGTGTCAGCAGCCTTTCTCTTCTCAACAGTCTTCTTGGGTGCAGCAGACTTAGCAACTTGCTTAACCTGTTCACCACCAGCATCATCATCTCCTCCATCATCACTCTCAGTGGCTTCATCATCCACATCTTCATCATCATCTAATCCAGGAATATGAGTAGTAACTTCTGGCTTGTACCTGGATTTGTTAATCTTTTCAGATGAAATATCAGGTATCTGAAAATGATTCAACAAAGTCTGAATCAGTAGACCTAGGGGCTTGGTCTTGGACTTCGTTACACCATCTCTATCTTCAGTAAACACCTTCTTCATGTAGTGTATAAAGAATCTAGCCCAATCAAACTTCATGCTTCTACAGACGATGATTAGCAGGTCTATTTTGGGTCCAGACAGTGTATCTAGACTCCCAATGAATCCCAAAATGGTCTTGGCAATTAATTTGCTCAGTAGGTTATACTCATATCCAATATGCTTCACATTAATGCTTAGAGATGATGATATATTCTCATTTGTCTTTATTGCATCCACAAACTTCATTCTTGGTAGATTCATTGCTTCTGGATTGGTGGGAGCTTTATTTCCAGGTCCAAAATGAAATAGTTCTCTCAGTAGATCTGAAGATATTTCAATCTCTCTTCCACTAACTGTCGTAGTGAAGGCCTCTCTACCTTCATGTATAACAATATTCCTCCAGAATTCCAATACATTGACATATGAAATTCTCTCCAGTCTTCTATTGATAACATTTTCCAAACCAGCAAACCGTTTGATTCTTCGTCCTATATTAATGGCTAGTTCAGTAGAGTGACAGTCAGTCACATAACCTCTTACACTTTGACTGGTGCCAATATGAACATCATCCTTGTTTGCCATTATAGATGAGAAAGATGAAGAAGAAAACTTTCAAATCTGTGTTCACACAAGATATTTGTAGAGAAATCGCAATTTGAGAGTTGTATGTATCCTCTGTGTATATGTCTGTATATAAAGCAGAGAGTAGTGGGTAGAAAACTGTCAGACACGAACTGTAGCATTAACCACGATTAAGTTTTGAGTGAATGTCATCGTGCCACGTGTCCCATTACAGACTTATAACGTATTATAACCGTTCGATCGTGTGACTGCGGTTATAAAGATGAAATAAATATCCCGCTATTTTGCTTTTTGACCTAGTAAAGTTTGACTGAGTAACGTATCCTTCAGCAGCCTTGTCATCAGTACGGTTGCTTCAGCAGCCTGCTGATAAAGATGCCTCAGCAGCCTGCTGATAAAGATGCCTCAGCAGCCTGCTAATAGAGTTACTCTGCTAATCTTCCATTCTTCTTGTTTTGTCCAACTGATAATAAAAGATGAAGTTTAAAACCAATGACTGATCTGTCAAGTGAGCTCACCCAACATGACAAAGACCAATCCCCTTGGCAACTTCATTTGCACAATTGTTCAAACATAAGTACATGGAATTATTGATACCAATGACTAATCTGCTAAGTGAGCTCACCCAACATAGCAAAGACTAATCCCCTTGGTGAATTCCAGTACATTGCTGATCATAGACGTATCAGTCAACTATTATAATTCCAAGTTCGGTCCTTAACTTAGCAAATCTTTCACTGTCCAATGGTTTAGTGAAGATATTAACAAGTTGATCTTCAGTAGGGATATACAGAACCACCACATCTTTCTTTTCAACATGATCTCTTATAAAGTGATGTCTCACATCAATGTGCTTGGTTCTTGAGTGCAAAACAGGATTTTCTGTGATTGCAATTGCACTTGTGTTGTCACACATTATAGGAATTTCTTTTTCTTCAATTCCATAATCCCTTAATTGTTGTCTTAACCATAATATTTGTGCACAGCAACTTCCAAGCAATATATTCAGCTTCAGCAGTTGAAGTTGATATAGAATTCTATTTCTTACTGAACCAGGAAACCAGTCTATTTCCCATTAACGACGAGTTCCTGTGGTGCTTTTTCTATCAATCTTGCATCCAAGATAGTCGAATCGAGTAGGATATAACCTTGAAGCTTCCATCTTTTGAATACCAAATCCCTACATCCAAGGTCTCTTTTAGATACTTGAGAACTCTTTTGACTGCAGCTAAATGACTTTCCTTAGGTTTTGATTGAAATCTTTCACAAACACCTACATCAAAGGATATATCAGGTCTGCTGGCAGTAAGGTACAGTAGACTGCCTATCATCCTTCTGTATAAAGTCTGATCAACATCTTTGCCATCTTTGTCTTCATCCAATCTAATATTTGTACTCATAGGAGTTGATACTTTGGTGCTGTTTTCCATACCAAACTTCTTCAGCAGCTCATTGGTGTACTTGGTTTGATGAATGAAGATTCCATCTTTCATTTGTTTGACTTGTAAACCCAAAAAGTAGTTCATCTCACCCATCATACTCATTTGGAATTTACTTTTCATCAGATTTGCAAACTTTTCACAAAGTAAATCATTTTCAGAACCAAATATTATGTCATCAACATAAATTTGCACCAACAGGGTGCTGTCTCCTTCACTGATTCTGAAAAGAGTCTTGTCAATGGTACCTTTGGTAAATCCATTGTCCACCAAGAATTGAGATAGGGTCTCATACCATGCTCTTGGTGCTTGTTTCAAACCATAAAGTGCTTTATTGAGTCTGTACACTTTATCTTCTTGATCTTTAACTTCAAAACCAGGAGGTTGTTGAACATAGACCTTCTCTTCCAAAATGCCATTCAAAAATGCACTTTTGACATCCATATGATATACCTTGAAGTTCTTATAAGAAGCATATGCCAAGAATAATCTTATAGCTTCCAGTCTTGCAACAGGGGCATATGTTTCATCAAAATCTATTCCTTCTGCTTGAGAATAGCCTTTTGCTACTAGTCTGGCCTTATTCCTCACAATGGTAGCTGAACATAGACCTTCTCTTCCAAAATGCCATTCAAAAATGCACTTTTGACATCCATCTGATATACCTTGAAGTTCTTATAAGAAGCATATGCCAAGAATAATCTTATAGCTTCCAGTCTTGCAACAGGGGCATATGTTTCATCAAAATCTATTTCTTCTGCTTGAGAATAGCCTTTTGCTACTAGTCTGGCCTTATTCCTCACAATGGTAGCAGATTCATCCAATTTTTTTATGTATACCCATTTTGTTCCAATAATGTTTCCATGATTAGGCCTTTCCACTAGTGTCCGAACTTGATTTCTTTCAAATTCATTCAATTCTTCTTGCATAGCAATTATCCAATCTTGATCTGATATTGCTTCCTCAACAACTTTAGGTTCCATTTGAGATAGAAAACAAGTAAACATTGCTTCCAATTGTCTTCTGGTCCTCACACCTTGTTGTATATTGCCAATAACTTGTTCAGCAGGGAGATCCCTCAACCATTGTGGATTTTGATTAGATTGATTCTCTGGAACATCATCTTCAGTAGGGTCTGCTGTTTCTTCAACAGGGGGCTAAGCAAATCCTTGAACTGCTTCAGTTGTTGCATCGGTAGTGTTACCAGCAGAGGGTTCAGCAGGGGTAGAGTCAGAAACCTTTAAGTCATTAAACCTTTCCAAAACATCAACATATTCTGGATCAGTGACTTGTTGATTCTCAGCAGGTTCTGAATCTTCATCTTGCATTCCAGTGAACTTAGGTTCATCAAACACAACATGTATTGTTTCTTCATGTTTCAGTGTCCTTTTGTTCAGTACCCTGAAGGCCTTGCTAACAGAAGAATATCCCAAGAAGATTCCTTCATATGATTTTGCTTGGAATGTCTTCAATTGCTTCTTATGATTTAAGATAAAACATTTGCTTCCAAATGGATGGAAATAAGATATATTAGGTTTCCTTCCATTCCAAATCTCATAAGGTGTCTTCAGCAGCTTCTTGTTCACTGAGGTCCTGTTTTGTGTATAGCATGTTGTATTAACTGCTTTAGCCCAATATCTTTCAGGTAATAATGCTTCACAAATCGTAGTCCTTCCTGCTTTCTTTAAGGTTTTGTTTCTTCTTTCAGCAACCCCATTTTGCTGAGGTGTACCAGCAGCAACAAGTTGATGTAGTACACCATTCTGTTCACAATATTCTCTTATAACATTGTTGAGAAATTCAAAACCCTTATCTGATCTGATCTTCACTACTATCAAAGTTTTATCATTTTGCAATCTCTTCAAAAGTTCAGGCATCTTTTGAAGTGTTTCACTTTTCTTGTTCATGAATACTACCCAAGTGTATCTTGAATAATCATCCACAACCACTAAAGTGTACTTCTTTCATGTTACACTTGTTGGTGTTACTGGTCCAAATAGATCCATATGCATCAGCTCCAAAACTCTTTTTGTTGACTTCTTTGTCTTTGATTTGAAGATTGATTTTGTCTGTTTACCTTGCTGACAGGCATCACATATAGCATCCTTCTTGAATGTGATCTCAGGTAAACCAATCACCGGTTTCTTCTTCACCAACTGATTGATATCATCAAAATTTAGATGATTCAACTTCTTATGCCATAGCCAATTAAGTTCTGACTTGGTATGCACAATCAGGTAGGTTTCTAGAACAACGAGTAGACCAATCCACAACATACATGTTTTGTTGCCTTCTTCCAGCCAACACAACTTGATCACCTCTTTCACTAATGACAATACAAGTGTTTTTGTCAAAAGTGACCTTGTAGCCCATGTCACAAAACTGTCCAGTGCTCAATAGGTTGTAGTCCAGTCCTTCCACATATGCAACATTCCTGATTGTTAATCCATTTCTCACAAGTGTGCCATATCCTCTTGTGTATCCTGGTGTGTTCTTGTTGCCAAAATTCACTCTTGGACCATCCTTTGCCACAAAATTTGACAGACAGTGCTTATTCTTTATCATATGTCTGGAACATCCACTGTCAAAGTACCAGACACCCTACAAAACAAAGTTAGTGCATTTTAGGTACCCAAAACTGTTTGGGTCTATAGTGGTCAGTGGCAAGCATGACCCTTGGCAAATTTCCATAAGGTCTTCTTTGAAAGGTATAATACTTTGGTTCATACATGTATTCCACACATCCATAAGGTTTAACATTTGGTTGTGTAAGACTCACATATGCTTTCTGGCCTTTTGGTATATAGTGCTGTTTGGAGTGATTCCTTTTGTTAGAAGCACTAGGATAACTATAGGTTTGTTGTCTATTAGGAACAGCCCTGTAGTATGGAGTCTACTGAGGTCCCTGTTGAGGTCTTGTATAAGTCCTTTGTTGAGTCCTCTGCTGATTCCATTGCTTAGGTTTTACCCTAGCAGCATGATTATATCTATTGTTTCTAGCAGTAGAAATAGGAATATTCCAATCATCATCAGTAGAGAACAGTCTACCTTTCCCCCTGAGATAAGTATCCCTAGAATGATTGACATTTTTAGGTTTAGGATTCTTATCCTTGGAATATTTCTGATTTTTATTCTTTTGTGGTCCAACAAACTTGGTAGCAGGTCTGCTATCAGCAGGCCTAGAAGGTACAACAGCCCTACCTTTAGATTTGTTCTTTTTGTTAGGTGTTGTTGACCATTTTGACTTCTGATTTTGCTTCCTTGAAGTCTTCTCAGTAGGCTTTACTGCCTCAGCAACCTTTTTAGGAGTTGGATCTTGTGCAGGCACAAACTTAGGACCAATTCAGCTACGAGGTTCAGTTACCTTACTGGATCCACTCTTGATAGATTGTTGAGTTCCAAATCCAAGGCCTGTTCTATCACCATAAGGCTTTCTAGATTTGAATGCAGTGTAGGAACAAGATTGTTCAGCAGATTCAGCAGCTATTGAATGTACAGCAGACTTATGTTGATTATGTCCAACTCCTTTTTCCTTACCCTTGAGAACTCTTAATTCAGTTTTTAATCTTTCAACTTCTGATTGAAGAGCTTCTTTTTCAGCCTTCACAATCTCATAACCAGATTGTATTATCCTCAGTTGATTAAAGATGGCATCCAAAGTTTCTTCATTGTCAGAATTTTTAGGATTTGAACCACAAGTTGATTCACAATCACTTCCAGCAGGAGTGTTAACAGATACAGAATTGTATACCTCCTCTGTTTCATCCATATTTGCCATTAAAGCAATCTTCCATATCAGCAACAAGTGCAGTATCATCAGATTCATTTCCTTTTTTTGATTCTACTTCATATCCTGATTCATCTTCAGCAACCATAGCTTTCTTGCCAGATATTCTTTGTTGGCTCTTTCTCTTCAGTAGGTCTGGACAATCTGGTCTAAAATGTCCAGGTTTCTTGCAGTTGAAGCAAAGATAATCAGGTTCCTTTTTCTGTTTTAATTCAGGACAGTCATGTTTGAAGTGTCCTGGTTTCTTGCAATGATAGCACAAGTAATCATTATCTTTCTTGGATTCTTCCTTCTTCTTTTCACTGAATTTCTTTGTGAAATTCCTTGGAGAACCCTTTCCTGTTTTCATCATTCTGATTGTTCAGTAGGGCAATTTGCTCTTGCATCTCATCTAGTAGATCATCTTGAGCTGCTGATGTTTCTTCTTGATGTGTAGCAGCCAATGCAGTGGTCTTTGGTTCTTCTTTTTCAGTCTCAGGTACAAGTTTCTTACTGAATTCATATGCCTTGAGGTCTGAAAATAATTTGAAGGTGTCTTCTTCATGCAAACTCCTCATTTCTTCTATGGCAGTCACCTTCATCTCCCAAACTTCTTTTGCAGGTAATGCTTCCAAGATTTTTGAATTGATTTCTTCCTGTGAGTACTTCACACTCAGTAGAGTGAGATCATCCACGATTGTATTGAATCTTGACTCCATTTGTTCAATGGTTTCATTTGGTTTCATTTTGAACTCCTGGAACTTCTTCTTTGCCACACTGATCTTGTTCTTCTTGATTGTATCAGTGCCTTCACAGATTAACTATAACTTGTCCCAAAGTTCTTTTGCAGTCTTGCAATCTTTCACTTTCATGTACATATTGCTATCCAAGGTTCTGTATATGATATCAATAGCAATATTGTTGAGGTTTGCTCTTTTTCTATCTTCAGCAGTCCATTCCCTTTTTGGCATTGGAATGTACTGAGTTTCATTATCCACAGTTATGGCTTTTGTGATTTCCAGTGGTCCATCTGTCAGTACATCCATCATCTCATCATGTGTTGCAGCTAAGTAAGCCTGCATACGACGTTTATACACAACAAAACGATCTAAAGAACACATCAACATTGTTCTAGCTTACTGGTTGTTGTCCATGATGCAAAGCTTTGAAAATCATAAACTTGAAAAAGTTTTCAAAGTATTTTCACAAGCACAACAAGTAGGATTACTTCAGAACAGAAGCCCTGCACCAATACCAATTGTTGGTCCCTTGAAAAGGCTTTGGTTAAGTTTAGAGGGGAGGTGAATAAACTTAACACTTAAAACTTTTGGAGTTAACAAACTTAGCAACTTCATCACTGTTAAGGGTGAAATTTATGATTTATATGACGTTATTCCCGTAACAATATCCTTGGTATTTTAGTACTTTTTATAGAAAAGTGTTGGTTTTATCGAATTATTGAGTAAACGAGTTTTAAATGTGTTTAAATGCAAAATCGAGATATTTACGTGATTTTATCGGTGTTTTATGTTTATTCGTATGATGTTACATTTTGCATGTTTCTATCATGTTGTTAGATACGTTTTCATGATGAGTAAGGAGCTTAAACGATGATCACATGAAGATGGAAGAGTTGAAAGATGTTTAAGTGAAGAATCATTGAAGAAACCGGAACCAGGCACTTCATGGGGATTTTGTCCACACTTGTAGGCACTTTCAGGGAAAGTTGTCTTGATGAAAGTTGTAGAGGATTGAAATAGCTTTCCAATGCATGTTGAATCACCTCATTCGGAGCCCTAGAAGTGAAGTTATGAGCAAAATACTGGAGCTGAGTAGTGGACGGGCGTACGTAAAAGTGAATCGGCGTCCGAATCGTATTTTACATTCGAGAGAGTTCAAACGCGTTCGAACGAGCGTTCACCTAGCGTCCAAGAAATCTGGACGAGCGTCCATTGAAGCGAGACGGGCGTCCGTTTTGCCGACTTAGCCAAACCGCCTCAAAACTCTATATAAGCAGCGTTTTTCTCAAACCCTAAATAACAATTCGATCCCTAAACCCTGGGAGCGGCTTGGCTGCGTTTTTACTCCTTTATTTTCCGAGTTTTTATGCAATAAAACATCTAGATTAGATAGTTAGATTTATGTTCTTTATTTCATCAATTTCAAGCTTTCAAAGGATGCTAAGAGGCTAATCCCTCTTTGAACAAGCGTTGTGAAGCCGTCCAATTCAACAATTCGGTTTTGTTCGTGATTAATTCGTGAGTTTCTACTTCGAAGTTGTTTCTTTTATCATTGTTTATCATTATGTATTGCAATTACATCGAAAGATCTTTGCTTTTATGATTGTTTTAACTTGATGAGAGTCATGTTAATGTTAGATCACCATGATAAAAGTTTAGACCTTTAATCTAATCAAAACGAAAGTTATTAGATTAAATCTCTAGATTAGAAATTGAAAGATTTCACGCCTAGGTTAGAAAGACGTAATCTTTAACATCGAGAGATAAAAGATTAGGAAACGAACTTGTCTACGAGAGTAGGAGTTTATGCCTTCGATTAGGTGAATCACGACTTGAGTAGAGATCACGAATTAATCCGAATTAGAATTGAATGTTGATAGGATAGGTGGATCGATTGCTTGTTCGTTCGTTGATTTTAATCCTTTAAACTTGAATTGCTTAGCTTTAGTTTTACTTTTCCTGTACTTTAGTTTAGTTTTTATCGCTTTCAGTCTTGCCTAGCATTGGAGCAATCCTCTGTCTAGTTACTTTTTCTGCATATTTGTTTAGGTTAGATGTTCGTTAGGTTAGATTCGTGACAATAGTTAGTTTAAAGCAGAAACTAGGATTCACATTCGTCAGTTCCCCGTAAGATCGACCCGGCATTAGCCTCCACACTACGATCCTTGCACTTGAGGTTAACCGGTTTATTACTTGTTGTTTTATATTGATAAAATCCGGGACAATCAGCCTACTGATGCTCAGTAGTCTGCTGACTATCAGTAGTCTGCTGACTATTGACTTTACAGAATTTGTTGCAGCGGAATATATTTAAATTAAGCCTTATTACTTGTTGTTAAAATATGATACCAAGTATTAGATACTCAGTAGTGTATGTGTGTGATTCTGTTGCTAGATTCAGTAGGTTGATGTGCTAAATATACTAAATGCAGAATATAAATGCAGAAAGTAAGTAGGCAATTTTTATAGTGGTTCCGGGTGGTGTAATCCTGTCGATCCACTCTTCTCCCGTGATGTTGGAGGTAATTCACTAGAGATTCTTGAGGTAGCGATTACAAAAATCCCTAAGTTTCTTGTCCTTCACCAATAACTATGGCTTCACAAACTGAACACTTGGAATAGGTAGGATTGCTGCTCCTAAGTCTTCCATTGATCCTTGAAGGGTAGGATTGCCTCTTCACCAGCTCCACCACAAACAACAGTCCTTGACACCCAAAGATGCTTCTCTATCTTCGGTAGATTTCTTATAAAAGAAAGTTTGAATCAAGTAAGTGATTCGACTTTTCGAGACTTGATCGGGATGATATGATCGAGCGGCTTGAGGTCTTCAAGTGTGTAAACTTGATGTAGCTTGAAAGCATATTACACTTGAAGATGTTTACTGGATCAGTAGCTTTAGGCTCAGTAGGGTCAGTAAGGTGAATTCTTGATAAGAATCTGAAGCTCAAGATTATTACTTTGTTTTTCTCTCAAAAATCATCACTTGTATCTGAATTTGGAGTCCTCTATTTATAGGTAGGAATCATTGTGACTTATGTTTGAAATTCAAACATAGCAGATTCAGATTTTTCCCATTTGACTTGCTTTCTGTCACTGTTCATAGTACTGACACTGTCAGAATGCTTTTTGACAGTTTACAGTCTTTCCACCCTTTGACTTGTATCCATTGGATAATCTTCTGTTTCTTCCCAACGTCCCTTTAATCTTAACCATTTATTTGTTTGATAAAATCAGAGGTTGTTAGCTGTCCTTTTCTTTGTAACCTTCCAATGTAACCTTTAAATAATTTGGAATATATATCAGCAGGTTCCTGAGGGTATTAGTCTACTGAAATATATATATGTCAGCTAATCCAAGTGGTTGTGTTTATTAAAATACTTCAGCTGACTTTTCTTATATCTAACTTTTTATTATGAAGTTAGATTACACCATTTTGAATATAACTAAGTTCCAATCACCACTTAACTTGTGGAACTTAGACCTTGTACACAAGGTATATGTAATCTGTTTAGGTCATCACAGACTTCCCTAAATTCTGATTCCATATCCTTGACTTTAAATACTAAGTTTGATCCCTTAGCCTTCAACGAATCGAGTTTGAAACCTCGGCCTTCGGTTTTCGGCGGGTTCCTAAACTATTCTACGACTCAGGTACCCTGCATCGATCTAGACAGTCCGTCGATGAAAGTCAGCTGACCTATTACAGTGCTTGTTTGATCAAACCTATACAAGATCAAACTCTAATAAGCCTATACATTTTATCTAGACATCTTTTTGTCTTTGCTCTATAACAGCTAGTCTGGCACTCATCACTAAAACTTAAAATAAGTCCAACAGTATTAACCCCCACAATCTTAACTTACTTGTGCATACACTCGCTCATCTTGCCTTCAGACTTGGTTACACAACATGGTACCTTAATCGGGCCGGGCGGACTTGGGGACCGAGTATTACTCTTAGGTCCTCGTTTGTTTCTTTCTTATGCGAGGGTCGTGATCTTTTTGCTACGAGATCGCTTCCCTCACTGCCTTTATTATATCATATTTTTTTCTTTTTTTCTTTTTTTCCTTTTTTTAGGCAAATTTCTCACTCTTTTTTCTCTCACTCTCTCAAGCCCGTTTTGTCCCGGTTTACCTTTTTTTGGCATTCAAGTTGCTTCCCTTGTCTTGCAACAATTTATTAAAGTACATACACAGACAAATAATGATTCTCGGTTAAAACAACTCATCATCTAATCTCAAACACTTCTCACTCAGATTATGTGCTCAAATAATTGAGTGCAACGGTAGAATAACAATTAATAAGTTACTACTTCATGCAACATAACACATTCTCATTCTTCCACACTAAATTGAATATGCTATAGATAACTTCAAATCGTTCTTGGGCTCCTTTTCTACTGATTCCTTACTCGGAACGTTCAATAGGCAAGCTAAAAACGGTGATTTTAAATTTCAAAATTATTCCCTTTTTCGATTAACAAGCTAAGATCGCCCTTACCCCTCACTTATTATAGACATTGTCCACAATGACTAATAATAAAGAAAAGAAAATGTACTTAGCTCTGGAATTGGTCGGCTGAGTCAAATAGTGAATCATGGAGCATAATCATTAGCTCCTGGTCATCAATCTCCCAGCGTAAGGAACCGGCGGACACCCCAATGCTTTTAGCAGACGAGGCAGAATCCGTGTTTGGAGATGGGTCCACCCCATCCAAAGGACTCGCTGAGGATAGAGAAAGCTTAAAGTTAAAAGGTAGACGGAGAAGGGTGAAAAAGCGAACTCATAGAGTTCGATCTTGAAGATCGCTAGTTCCAGAGGCAGAAGTTGAGGTTGCTACCTGTTTAGATAGCAAGGATGACTGCATTTTCTTAGGTCTTGCCCCCAAAGGGAATGCGTGAATTCTCAAAGAAGGAAAGCAAATCTCAGTGAAGGCCGACCGGGTGAAGATCTGGAAGGCTAAGGATAATAATTCAGAGGGATGATGATATTTGGAGAGTCGAGCTGAAGACTATAAATTCAGAACTATTTCTAATATTTTTTTCGGATTTTTAGGTTTTTCTTTTCTTTTAGTCAAATAAAAGTAACGTTAAAACAGTTGAGGTTTTTTTTATTTTTTCCGTGTTCCGATGACCATTGGGTTAAGGATGTGGAAAAGTTTTTTTTACTCGACTAGTTATAACGTGAAGTGAAGTTGCATAGGCGTGTCCTGCATCGAGTCTGTTGATTGTTTATAAATCGCAAAGTTGTACTGAGAAGCAAGTTGGGGTTATTTCTAATGTTTTGAAAATGATTATTATTTTTATGAGCTGACGCTGTAACAAATTTCGAGCTGTGTTGAAGACTTATTTTGCAGCAATGGAACTTCGTTTTTGATCTGCGGTTTGCTTATATTCCTCGACGTGCTTGGACTGCTCCGATATTTTGCTTCTTACTCGAGAACCGTTTCCAGAGCTAAGTCTTTTTCTTAAATTCTCATTTTTTTTCTTTGTCATTGGGGACAATGACATGTTAAAGTGGGGGTTAGGAGATTTAGCTAGGATATGCTAATTAGAAATTAAAAGAAACGGTATGATAGAAAATTTTTGATTTATTTTTTTTTTGAATAAATGCCATATTATTTAGCTCGTACCCTTAGAATTGTGAGTTTCTAGCTAAGAATTGATAGGAAAGGAACCAAGTGCATGACTACATGATCATTTTATACTTATGTGAATGCAAATTTAAGGATATTCATGTCATTTGTTGCAAGTAGTTATTTATTATTCGATTACTCAATCTTTGAACCGAGTTTTACCGCGCAAATTGTAATTACTAAAGAAATTATGTGTACATTGCATAGATGATTGGTTATGTAGACTTAGTATCAATATTTATCGACTGATGTATTTTTATCTTCTAGCCATTTAAGCGGAGTAATAAGCTTGAGATTTATCTGTGTTTTAACAAAATGTTGAACACTGGGCTTCTAGTAACATTACCAAAGTAGCCTCGCGCTTGTGGTAATATTCATGTGTTCATGCTATTGACCAATCCATGAAAGGGGATTCTTGCACTGCATAATTTACTTTTAAAGCAAGTTTCTTTCTTGAGATGTGTTAATGCTTGAAAATATGAAAAAGAAAAAATTTTCTATTTTTAAGAGGCTTCGAGTATCTTTCTCGGTCTCCAAGTCCAAAAACCTCCTAGATAACGCTCTTGCTTATTGCACCATGCCTTTACCTATGCGAGGCTTAAGAAGTGGGTATGCTGATGTTGGTAGGTTGAGATTGCGAAGTTAGCATAAACTCTAATCTTGCCATGAGTATATAAAACTGAATGCATATGCACACATCACTTCGGTTCATAGCAAGTAGTGAATAATGGATACCTTATGAGCATGAATGGTATGAGTTGACTCGAGTCTCTTGTGTAAGTATGATTTGACCATGGAAAATGTTTTCTTGGAGAATGACTTATCGATGCTTTGTTCGGGACGATCAAAGTCTAAGTGGGGGTTAGTTGATGACGGTCAAAATATACCCGTAAAAGTCATCAACATTATCCTTAAATCGGGCCTAATAATATATATTTTATATTAAATCTTATGGTTATATTTATTATTTAATGTTATGTGATTTATAAAATATTGGTATTTATCCAATTTTTATTATTTAAATATGATTTATTTTGGGATAATTATTTATTTTGTAGATTGAGATAATTTTTGGAGGATAATTATAAATGGAAGAATTAAACTACAAGATAAATCCAAGCAAATACGGATGCATTGAAGATAAAGATCGGATAAGCACGAAAAAGAGGAGTAAGGCAAGACAAGTGCCGGCAAGCCAATCCAAATGATTGGCGCCGACTTAGGGGACGCATGAAGGGGGCGGCTTGCCCTTATCCAAAGATCGGCCGGGAATTATCCTAATGTGTTTTCAAACTCCTTTTGGATTTAGGAAAACTATTTCAGATTGGTTTAGGATTATCCTATGCAAATTTCTCTCCTATATATTTGTACATACACACGCCATATACACACACCACAATACACACAATTCATAATAAAATCGTCAGTTTTGCTCAGAGCAGTTTTTACAAGTTCTTCAATTATGTAAGTTCTTGTATTTATTTCCTCTTAGTTATTTTAATTAATTCCCCCAATTATTATTTATCGTTTGAGATTGTTATTTCTTAGTTAAATGAGATAGATCTAGGATTGTGACGTGAGGCAGTGGGGACTCCTCGTCTATAAGGATCCACACGCCCACGTCTATGTTTTGTGATCTATGTATGATTTTATTTCGATTAATAATCGTGTTTCTAGTAGGTATATATAATTACTTTATGAGCTTCTATTTTATCCGATAAGTATAAAAAAACGCTAAGATTTAGTTTTTCGCCGAGTCAGTCTAGCCACGTCTTTATGGTGTGATTGTCCATTTAGAATTTCTTATCTAGTAAGTATGGCCACGGCTACGTTGCTCGTCTGTTTTAATTAAAACGTGTAGTGAGGAAATACCAATATAGTGCTCCTAGGTCGGCTCATGAATTGATCTTCCGGGACTTTCAGCGAGATCTAGATCTGTGATGTACTAGGTAATTGCGCGCACCTGATTATACGTAAATCGTAGATTAACATGATACCTAAAAAGTTAGTGTTAATGGGACGGGGACCGATGCGATCGCTTAGGAAGTACGCCTAATCACGGGATTGTTGCCTAGGTGAGGAATACGGTTAATATCGGCATCCCTAGTTTTGTAAGCGTGCGAGTCATATGAGATGGAGGCCTAAGAGTCGTGTCAATTTATCTTCGTTCATTCCTTATAAATCTTCGCATTCTCATATAGAATGACCCAAGTCTAAATTCCTCCAATCTATTCAATTCTAGTAATCTATTCTCACCGGCTAAACTTTCATCCATGTTTAAGAACCTCGTATCCCACAGGGATAGGTGCTCGAGTTCTACCGATAGATGACATGCTTTTCCAAACACTATCATATACGGTGACATCCCAATTGTGGTCCTATAAGCGGTTATGTATGCCCAAAGAGCGTCATCTAATTTCAAAGACCAGTCTTTCCTCGTGGGATTCACAGTCTTCTCTAAGATCCTTTTTATCTATCTATTCGTTACCTCCACTTGTCTGGGGTGATATGCTGCGGCAATCTTATGTCTAACCCCATATCTCAACATCAATTTCTCAAACAACCTATTACAGAAATAGCTCCCTCGTGACTAATTATGGCTCTGGGCACTTCAAACCTCGTCAAAATGTTTTTCTTAAGAAATCTCAGGACAACCCTGACAACTTTAGTAGGTGAGGCCACTGCCTCCACCCATTTGGAAACATAATCAACTGCTACGAGGATTTAATGATATGATTTTGACGATGTGAAACGCCCCACAAAATCCATTCCCCACACGTCGAATAACTCCTTTCTAAGATACTATGCAGTGGCATCTCATTCCACTTAGAAATGTTACCAGTCATTTGATAGGAATAACAAGCTCTTGTAAACTCTTAAGCAGATTTATGAATTGTTGGACAATAGAATCCACACTGTAGTACCTTTGCTTCTGTCTTGTTCGGGCCATAGTGACCTCCAACTTCTCCCGAATGACATTGTCTCCGAATACTTGGAATCTTGTCATCTTGGACGCATCTCCTAAGAATGGTATCAGGGAACATCTTATATAGGTAGGGATCGTCCCAATAATAATGCTTCAGATCTATAAAGAACTTCTTCTTATCAGCACTTGTGAATTCCGGGGGTAGGTTCCTTCGTTCTAGATAATTTACAATGTTAGCAAACCAAGGGTATACCTTGCCCGCTCTTGATTTATTTTGTTGGGGCTGAGATTCGACTAGAGCTACCACTAAAATGGCAAAAATTTGTTCATCAGGAAAGCTCTCCCTGATCTCAGTCGGTTGCTCCTCTTCTAACAATGTTAATCTTGACAGGTGATCAGCCACCTGGTTCTCAGATCCATTTGTATCGTTGATCTCGACATCAAACTCGCGTAAGAGTAGAATCCATCTCAACAATCTCGGCTTGGGGTCATTCTTAGTTAGAAGGTATTTCAGAGTTGCGTGGTCAGTGAATACAGTAACTTTCGATCATATCAGATATGGTCGAAACATGTCAAATGAAAAGATAACAACTAAAAGTTCCTTCTCTGTAGTCGCATAGTTCCTTTGGGCGTTGTTGAGGGTACGACTGGCATAATAGATAGGCTTAAAGATTTTATCCTCCCTTTGTCCCAGGGCTGCTCCAACTGCCTTGTCACTTGCATCACACATAAGCTCAAAAGGTTTGTTCCACTCTGGGGCTACCAGAATTAGGGCGGTTATAAGCATTTTCTTCAATATGTTGAATGCTTGCTTGCACACCTCTCCAAATACAAAAGGCACATCATTTGCAAGTAATTCTGTCAAAGGTCTAGAAACCTTAGAGAAATCTTTAATAAACCTCTTATAAAAGCCTGTGTGGCCAAGAAAGGCTCGCAACGTCTTTAAGTTTGTTGGATGGGGTAATTTGTCTATTACCTCTATTTTTGCGTTATCAAAATCCATTCCTTTCCTTGAGATCTTATGACCCAATACTATACCTTTTGTGACCATGCAATAGCATTTTTCCCAATTAAGTAAAAGGTTGGTTTCTTCACATCTCTTTAGCACTTTACTCAAGTTGTCCAAGCATTTATCAAAGTTGTATCCAAATACAGAAAAGTCATCCATAAAAATTTCCAAAAGTCTTCCACCATGTCCGCACATAGTGACATCATGCACCTTTGAAATGTTGTTGGAGCATTACAAAGTCCAAAAGGCATGCGATTATACGTAAAAGTTCCATAGGGACATGTGAAAGTTGTTACTCACGGTCCTCGGGGGCAATATGGATCTTGTAGTAACCCGAATATCCATCTAAGAAACAATAAAAGGCATGACCGATTAACCTTTCTAACATCTGGTCAATGAATGGTAGGGGAAAATGATCTTTACGAGTTGCGTCATTCAGCTTCCTGAAATCGATGCAGACTCGATGTCCAGTAATTAGCCTCACAGAGATCAACTCATCAAAATTATTAGGTTGGACAGTGAATCCTCCTTTCTTGGGCACCACATGAATCGAGCTCACCCATTCACCGCATCCATTTGGGAAAATGATTCCCATTTCTAACATCTTTATAATCTCCTCTTTAAAACCATCCTTCAATTGTGGCATCAACCTCCTTTGAGGTTGTGCTACCGCTTTCTTCTCTGGATCTACAGAGATTTTATGCATACACACCGATGGGCTTATTCCTCGAATATCTGCAATCGTCCACCCAAATGATCCCTTATGCTCTCTCAGTACTCTTAACAGTTTCTCCTTCTCTAAAGGTGATAGTGACAATGAAATTATGAGGGGAAGAGTGTCGTCTTGTAAGTATACGTACTTCAGGTGAGATGGCAAAGGTTTCAACGTTAAATTCCTTGGTGGATCTTGCAACGATGATGTTAACAATATACCAGTCAATTGTAAGTCAAAGAACTTACGCCATGATGGTCTATGAATTGTTCTTCCTACATCCACACAAAATATAGGCTCTACTTCTCGTACTTGACTTTCGCTACACCCAGGCCATATTTCATCATTACTTCCTTCATCCTCTTTCAGGAGCAAAGTCTCTGCTACTTCAGGGTCTAGTGCCACTTGCTGATGTAATTTCAAAACAAGCTCGTCGATGGCAACTAGCATGTAACATGCTTCTCTCTCGTCTTGTGCATATCTCTTTATTTTCATCACATTGAATACCATGCGGTCCTCATTTACCCTTAGAATCAGCTCACCCTTATAAACATCTATCAATGTTTTACTTGTTTCTAGGAAAGGTCTTCCTAGGATCAGTGGAACATCATGGTTAGCGTCCATGTCTAATACTACAAGTCTACGGGGAACACGAACTTATCAACTTTTACCAACACATCCTCAACCACTCCACAAGGTTGCTTCATAGTCATATCGGCCAATTGAAGGGTTATAGATGTTTCGTTTAACTCTTTCTTGCCTAACTTATGGAAATTGAGAGTGGCATTAAATTGACACTGGCTCCAAGATCACATAGGGCTTTGTTTAGGCACACTCCTCCAATTGTGCAAGGTATGAGGAAGCTCCCAAGATATTTACACTTAGAAGGCAGTTTGTGTTGCAAAAATGCCGAGCATTCCTCGTTAAGGAAAATAGTCTCAAGGTCTAACAACTTCTTTTTGGTAAACTCTGCTTCTTTCAAGAATTTCGCGTATTCTGGCATCCGGCCGAGCTTCTATCAAAGGTATTTTTACTTGCAATTTCTTAAACATTTGTATGAACTTCTTATAACCAGCATCATCATGATTCGGTTTATACTTTCTAGGGGGATAGGGTAAAGTAGCAAGATTAATAGTTACAGTTTGTGAAGACTTACATGCTGCCCGGCCTACTTGTCTGTTGAATCTGCAGACGCCCGATTAATTGGTGTGGTGTCCCGATTAATCGGATCCCCTTTTTTGCCTGATTCTACTATGTTCTGTTCATCCGGGTTTGGTGGTTCTTCTCTGATAACAGGTCCAGGTAATTCCTTTCCGCTTCTTGTCATAATTGCATTCACGTCCTTCGGATTCTTCTTTGTGTTACTTGGTAATCCTCTCGGAGGATGGGCTGACACTTGTTCGGCGATCTGCCTCACTTGGTGCGATAGATTTTGCACTAAGGCTTCATGATTTGTCAGTCTTGCATCATTCTTCTGACAATATATGGTGAAGTTTTCATTCAGCTCGGTCATTGACTTTGTGAGTTGATTGACCGTGTCAGTCACAGTTGAGCTCATTTTATCCATGGATGCTTCCCAACCACCCGACTTGGTGAATTGAGTCATGAATCCCCCACTATGTCTTGGTCTCTCTCCACCTGTAAGATCACTTAGTCGAAAACTAGGGTGGTCGTGAATACCTGGGTGATATCCGCCCCCATAAGGATTTCCTTGCCTCCTTAGATAGTTTACGTCTTCGGTGTTGGTTGCTTCGACTTCTTGAACTTTTTCTACCTTGGCAATACGGTCTTGCATGCCATCTATTTTCTCGTTCATTGCCATTAACTGGTATAAGATCTTTTGAGAAGTATCTTCTCCAAATACTCCTTCAGCTACATTTACATTCATGTTTTGATGCGTTCCGTATTGGCTTGTAAGCGCTATTTGTTCCAACTTTTCTTCAGCTTCTTCCGGTGACAACAACACAAAACATCCGTTGCTCGATGCATCAACTCTCATTTGTTCATTGGGCCATAATCCATGATATAAACTATGCATTCGTATGACCATAGTGATATTGTGGTGAAGGCATCTCCGTTGTGTTTCCTTAAACCTTTCCCAAGCTTCTTCAAAAGTCTCGGCCGGTTTTTGCTTGAAATTCATAATATCTTGTCTCATCTGTAGTGACTTCCCAGGTGGGCAGTACTTATTCATAAATTTCTGCAATAGATCGGTCCAAGTTTGGATCAATCCTAGTGCTAGAGACAATAACCATATCTTTGCCTTGGCTTTCAGAGTGAACGGGAACAATTTCAGCTTAATGTTGTCTTCAGGAACTCCTGTTGGTTTGACTGTGCTGACTATCTCCAAGAAGTTAGTGATGTGTACACTTGGATCTTCGTTCGGTACTCCATGAAAGGTAGTGTAATTGGTCACCATCGTATCATGTTTTGCTTTGGGTGAAAGACCTCAGCCGCATTCTCTAGATGAACAATCGCTAGCACGAATTGCTCAATCATTGGCATTGCATAACTCTATAGAGTTCTTCTATCTGCCTATACCACAGCTCCTACTCCATTGACCCCATTTTTTCCATTCAGTGCCATTGTGTTATCTGTATCCTCCAAAGGTGGAATTTCATCTTCTTTCTCGCTATGATCTCCTTCATGTGAACTCATGTCATCCGCCAACCTATCAATCTTCTCTTGAGCTTCCTTTCTCTTTTGTTTAGCAAACTTTTCGATCTCAGGTATGAATCTCTTGAGTTTGGCTGCTGAACTCCGTGTAGCGTACTACAAGACACAAATAGAAAATGAAAACGTTAGTGACTTGCCTCGGCGGCTGTTACACTCACATGGCAGACTCAAAAATACAGACTCTGACTTCTGACTCAACACTGAAATGACAGAACCGATTTTGCCGAATCTGAGACGCTCAATTAATCGTTGGTAACCCTCGATTAATCGGGTGCGATTAATTTCCAGATTCAAACAAAATTGACTCTGTACGACTCCGGTATAAACAGACAATAAAATAGACTCAATAAAACATACTTGAATATATACAAACGCTCAATCTCAAATTAAAAATTGTTCTTGACACGAGTCCCCGGCAACGACACTAGAAAATCTTGATCGCGTGCAAAGCACTTACTAGCAATAGGACTAGGTCTATCGTAGTAGAGTATTGGTGAGTCAAGGTCGAATCCCACAGAGACTCGTAAGAATGAAAATCATTCAAGATTGAGCTGTCACAATAACGGTCTACGACCAACTATAATATAGACAGAAGTAAAGTGGTTCCAATAAACTAACAAGATTATGCAATTTCAAATGGAGAACACAAGAGTTTCTAATATATTAGTCTAATTATGAGTTATTAGTTATTCCCCCATAACATGCGTTAACCATCCACATTGGTAAATTATAATTCATTGTCAGCTACGGGTGCAAACTCCTAACCCTTTCTACTTCCACTGTAAGGACAACAGACAATCTATGTGCAATTAACCTCCTTCATTGGTTGTATTAGTCCATACGCATTAAGTTTTAGAGTAGCCGGCTCAAGACCGAAAACCTCCCTAGGTAGCTATCGGCTATGACTAGCACGTTCCTAATGATCCATCAAGACGATGTCCAAATCAACACTTCACTAACAATCCTTCATGCTAATTTGTGATGACATACAAATAGTTGATCAGGCTACTAACATTTAAATTAAATCTGTCGATCAACATAGCTAGCGCCGTTTATCATGAACTAGGATGTACTAGGTATTCAAATCTACCGATATAGACCGTCACGATCTGAAGAACGCAATCACTAATTCATGATTTCTTCACCAACGAATCAGATCTATACATACATGGGGTAAAATAAACTAACTACTACATAATTATACAAAATAAACAATCAAAACATACTAATCACATAGAACAATGACATATCTATATCTTGGAAAAGACAGGAAATCATACCCTCAAAGATGAGTGTAGATCTCCCTCGTCTCTCTTCCTAGAGGCGAATCCGTCGACTCCGTGACTAGAACTCATAACATAAAGAAAATAAAGAACAAATAACTTTTATTGCATAATAACTTGTAAGTTTTTTGGTACAATGAATACTAAGGCCGATGCCTCTTATTTATAGCTAAGTAAACCGACTTAGAAAGACCTAGAACTACCCCTCGTCCAAGAAAACGCGTTTCGGAAGATTTTGGTAGCTCGATTAATCGGGTGCTACTCCCGATTAATCGGGGTATTTTTGTCCTTTTTCTTCTGCCGACTTAACTTGGAAGGTTCTGGAAGACCCTATGCCCAATCCTTTCCTTCAGTCCGCTCCAGAATCGTCAACAATGCTTAGCCCAATATTTTGTATCCTGAAAATAATCAAATACGCACTAAATAATATCGAGTAAGGGAAAATAAACGTTAAATGAAAAATACTCAACTCACGAACCCGACATATGACATTCAACTCAAATGGTTCATAATATAGGTCGAAACAACTATTTTTATCTCATAATAGGATAGAATGTTGATGCCGTAGGATATACTATTTTAGGCGTCATCATCAGTCTGATAAGGGTGGTATCTCTAGTGACGAGCTGAGGTGTGATGAGGTTGGTGGAAACCATAAGGTGGGTAACGAACGACTTGCTGGTGATCAAAATGTGGTGAAGGTGGTATAATAGGTCGAGGGGAGTGCCCTACTAGCGGTGGGTAAAAGGTCCGTTGTTGCTGATGATGGAACACTGGTGGAGAATGGTGGCTCACTGGTGGCGGGTCGACACTGATTGGTGGAGGTAGATGTTGGTCACTAGGATGTACATAAACAGGTGGAATATCTCCTATCACAGTGATGCGTATGGGCCCTTCCCCAGGTTACGATAGAGGTAAATATACCTTGGTTCCTACGGAAACTGAGGTCGTGGTTTTGGGCTCTTTCGAGGTTGTGGAGTAGGGTTTCTAATAAGGTCGTGGTGACTGGCTTGCCTGAGGCCTTAGAGTGTGGGTTGGGTGAGGGGATGGATTCTGCCACACGAAAACACCTCCTACAACAGGTGTCGGACTATCTTCTCTTGCTCTAGAGGTCTCTTCACCATGAACTCCAGTTCTTGTGGTCCATCAAAGAAAAACCATAATGTTACTAAGAGATCTAAAGAAGTATTATCTTAAAAGAAATGAATCCTAAAAGATGCTTCGCTCTGATACCAACTTTAACGCCCCATTCCGGGAAACCGAGTACTTATCCGGAAAAAGAACGTTCGGCATGTATAATATAAAATAAATCTCATATTATACATAAGCCTCTACTACGTCGTATCGAGTTAAGCAAAATGGAAGCAAAGACTCGGGTATATTTTTTTTCAAACAACCAAGAATAGAAACTCAATATGTAAAGATAGAAATGTAAATTTATTACATTGGGAAAAACCAAACGAAACCGTAAAACGTACGAAACCACCAAAAGTATACTAAAAGAAATTACAAGGTTTAATGTATCATCAAAACAAATAACAAAAGTAAATGCTTCAACGTCAACGTCCTCAAACGTCGTCATCAAAATCTTCCTCGAACTCCGGATCTACCTGTTCATCTTCTCTCCCACAAACACATAGAAAAACATGCATTTGAGGTAAGTACAATGTACTCAATAAGAGGTAGAAGCTACAAATTAATTATGATTTATAATTAAAAGATATCTTTATAAGACCGACTCAATTTAGGGTTCACTCTATGTCCATCAACATGTCATGACTATACGTTTCTACCTTAACTTATCTTGGTTACGTCAGCATTCAAGGGCACTACGCATGGCGTTTATCTACCTGAAGATATACTTTCTAACTAACGGTGAATAGCACTTGATAGCCTTGGGGTCTCCCCGGTATGCGTATACGTTCGATGAATTTCCTCCGCAACCCTTCAGCCTTTTGAGCTAGTAGTGTTGTTCACCTTTATGAACGTACCACATCGCCGATATGAATCGGTGCCTAACCAAGAATAGCATGACGTTTTAGCTTTTTACTACCACGTATGTAATTTATTATGCATTAACTAGCCACCTAAGTGTTTTCAAAGATAAAGCCCACCTTAACAACTCTACTCCCTCATTTAGACAGCTAGACACCACATCCTATCAAGTACACAGACATTGAGGAACTCTAGTTAATCAAAGCACAAGCCTATCATGCCCTTCCCACGGTCCCAAACTTCAACTCCCTTGAAGAGTACATTCGGTGCCGGAACTAAACACATCAGAAACTCAATCAAAGCTTGTTCATGTTCAATTAATGTAATTAGATCATGAAACAACGTTTAAGTCTAGCTTAAAACAACATTTTCTCAAAACTAGGGGTCAATGCGTGCGCATTCCATGACCATAAACTTGCTAGAAGTTTCGTCGCATTCCCCGACCATCAATGCATGAAGTGCATTGCTCATTGCGATGCGTGCGCATTGAACATGCTGGGAGCAACCTGAACTATCTTGAAACAACAATGCGTGCGTATTCCATTGAATGCGTGGCATTGCACCTGCTGTGAAAAGGATGGAACATCCTGAATCACGAATGCGTGCATATTCCATTGAATGCGTGCGCATTCTACCTGTAGAAACTAAAGCCAAACATCATGTAACAGGAATGCGTGCGCATTGCTAGCCAATGCGTACGCATTCGACGCAGTAAAACCCTAAAACCTGATTTTTCTACACTTTACGATCTCTACTTGATTCCAAACATGTTCTACACGATTGCAAGCAGAAAAACATAACTTTTATGATCCAAATAAATCCTTAATCCTTGAACAACATTTGGGTATAATCTTTGACACAAAAACGCATCAAAACACCGTCTAACCTTCACAAACCATAACTAATTCGTAGGAAAAGGCCTCTTACCTTTTAGCAAGCTAATCCAACACAAAAGTTATGAAAATCATGCAGCAAAATGATCATTCCTTCACAAAAAACCTATGTGATCAACCCTAATTTAAATTAGATTCGATCACGCGCTTCTAAACATACAAGACTACGAATTCATGAGTTTGAATCCAACAAACTCATTTTAAGAACATAGCTAGGGCTCAAAAAACATACAATGACAAAGTTCCAACTTTCTTATGTTGAAATGACGCCCTCTTCACGACGATTCTGTTGATCTACTCTGATCTGAAAACCGTTACGAATCGCCTTAGAAACTGGAAGAAAAACTCTCAACCCTTATTTTGCCTCTCACGCCGTTTCTCAGAGAGCGTATGAAATTTTCTGATTTCTTTTAGGTTATGGGAACTAATGGAATTTATTTTACTTAAATAGAAAATCCCAAAAAAATAATAATTTCTTATTATTTTTCCTTATTTCTTAAAAATCAGATTTTTTCCAAAATACATATATAGATTTTCGACTTATATACATATATATTCACAAAAATACTTAACTCCACAAAAGTAAAGAATATATATATATCCCAAGGACAATCCTCTGGTGAACTTTGCCCAGGGCCGCCTTTGCTTAAGGCAACATGTCTGTCAAGAACCTTTAACTTGTGGATGCAATATTAAAATCAAGAAGTCACTAACAAACCCTGAGTTTGAAATCATCAGCTCACTAACGAACCCTGATTTTGAATCATGAACTCGATAACAAACCCTAACTTTGAAATCATGAACTCACTAACGAACCCTGGATTTCAAATCGTGATCACTAACGAACCCTGAGTTTGAAATCATTACTCATTAACGAACCCTGAGTTTGAAATCATTAGCTCACTAACGAACCCTGGTTTTGAATTCATGAACTCGATAACGAACCCCAGGTTTCAATCATCAACTCAATAATAAACTCATGTTTTGAAATCATGAACTCGTTAACGAACCCTGAGTTTGAAATCATTAGCTCACTAACAAACCCCGGTTTTGAATTCATGAACTAGACAATGAACTTTAAGTTTTAAATCATTAACTCAATAACAAACCTTGCGTTTGAACTTATCAACTCAATAACAAACCTCGAGTTTGAAATCACAACTCAATAACGAACTCACCAACTCAATTTGAACTCATAAACCCCGGATTTAAACTCATCAACTGACTATTTAATGAACATTCGGTTTGAACACACGAACTCACTAGAGAACCACGGGTTTGAGATCATTTCTTATTAACGAAACCCGAGATTGAACTCATCAACTCCGTAACGAACGTTGGGTCAAAACTAACCAACTAAATAACGAACCCCGGGTTTGACCTAATCAACTTTATAATGAACCTCGGGTTTGAACTCATCAACTCAATAACAAAATTCGGGTTGGACTCACCAACTCAATTCGATCTCATAAAATCAATAATGAACCCCGGATTTAAACTCATCAACTGACTATTTAACGAACATCGGGTTTGAAATCGATACTCAATAACGAATCTCATGATTAAACTCATCAACTCAATAACGAACCCCGAGATTGAACTCATCAACTCAATAACGAACACCGAGATTGAACTCAACTAAATAATGAATCTCGGATTTGAAATCACAACTCAACAATGAACGTGAGATTGAAATCCTAAACTCACTAACGAACCTCGACATTTAAATCATCGACTCACTAACAAACCCTGGGGTTCATTGCAGTAGTTAATCATCGACAAACCCCAGGGTTCATTGGAACTTAGTTATAATCAAAATGGTGTACTCTAACTTCACAATAAAAAGTTAGATGACATGTAATCAGCTGAAGTGTTGGTAAAACACAGCAGACGTAAATCAGCTGACAGATATGAACATCAGCAGACTGATATACCCCGGGTATCTGCTGAATGGAAATCTCGATTTAATCAAAGTTTACATTGAAAGATTAATTGGATAATGATGGATTACAAGCCTTGATTTTGTCAACAAATCAATGGTTAAGATAAAAGAAATGTTGGAAAGATTCAGAGGATTATCCAATGGTTGTAAGTCAAAGGGTGGACAGTATGGAAACTGACAAAAAGCTGACAGACAATGTCAGTACTATGAACAGTGACAAAAAAACAAGTCAAGATGGAGACAAGTCTGAAACGGCTACTTTTGAATTTCAAACACAAGTCACAAGTTTCACACCTATAAATAGGGGACTCCTGACTCAGTTTGAAGATGATGAACAACATAATAATCCATACGAAGCTATCAAGTTTTTGATCAAGAAAAACACCCTGCTGACATATACTGAGCTTAAATTTGCTGATCAAGATTTATCTTCAAGTATAACCTGCTATCAAGTTACATCAAGTATACACGCTTGAAGACTTCAAGCTGCTGATCATTTCATCCTGATCAAGCTGCTGAAAGCTGAAGTATTTACTTGATTCAACCTTCTTTTACAAGAAGTTTGCTAAAGACAGAGAAGCATCCTTTGGGTGTCAAGAACTATTGTTTGTGGTGGAGCTGGTGAAGAGGCAATCTTACCTTCAAGGACCAGTGGAATACTTTGGAGCAGCAATCCTTCTTGTTTCAAGTGTTCAGTTTGTGAAGCCATAGTCATTGGTGAAGGACAAACAGTTTAGGGAATTTTGGAACAGCAACCTCATGAATCTCTAGTAATTACCTCAACGTCACAGGAGAAGAGTGGACTGACAGAATTACACCACCTGGAACCACTATAAATCTTGCCCACTTTACTTTACTGCATTTACTTTCTGCATACTATTTTATCAGCATACTGATCACATCAACCTACTGAAACTAGCAACTGAATCACACACATGCATTACTGAGTATCCAATACTTGGTATCATTATTTTATCAACAAGTAATAAGGCTTAATTTAAATATAATCCGCTGCAACAAATTCAGTAATCTTAATAGTCAGTAGACTACTGATAGTCAGCAGACTACGATGAGTTTGCCAACTCCAAAAAGTTTTAAGTGTTAAGTTTATTCACACCCCCTCTCCCTCTCTAAACTTAACTAAATCCTTTTCAAGGGACCAACTGAACTCATAAACTCCGGATTTAAACTCATCAACTGACTATTTAACGAACATCGGGTTTGAACTCATGAACTCACTAGAGAACCTCGGGTTTGAGATCACTTCTTAATAGCGAACCCCGAGATTGAACTCATCAACTCAATAACGAACGTTTGGTCAGAACTAACCAACTAAATAACGAACCCCGGGTTTGAACTAATCAACTTAATAATGAACTCGGGTTTGAACTCATCAACTCAATAACAAACCTCGGGTTTGACTCACCAACTCAATTCAAACTCATAAACTCAATAATGAACCCCAGATTTAAACTCATCAACTGACTATTTAACGAACATCGGGTTTGAAATCGATACTCAATAACGAATCTCGGGATTGAACTAATCAACTCAATAACGAACCCCGAGATGAACTCATCAACTCAATAACGAATAATGAATCTCGGATTTGAAATCACTACTCAACAAAGAACGTGAGATTGAAATCCTCAACTCACTAACGAACCTCGACATTTAAATCATCGACTCACTAACAAACCCCGGGGTTCATTGCAGTAGTTAATCATCGACCAGCACCTCGAGATTATATTTGTGGAAAACCTTATTAGAATAAGAAAAAGGAGATTATAAGTTTCTTGGGCCCTCCCGGCCTCCTCCAAAATACATATAGCCTCAATGTATTTTCCCCATCTCCTTAAAACCCTAGTCGGAAAACCCAATGTGGGTGAAATCAGGTGCTAAGGCGTGGGCCTCCATACATTGATAAAAAAAACAAAGAGAGACTAATCCAATAACTAATACATGGAGATGCAACTCCATAGCTAATCAATGCAGTAAAAAACTAACAGCTAAGAACAAAAGCTAGTCTTAAAGCACTCTCCTGCAACTTGATTAAAACCCCATTTTCTAAGCTTCGTAGCCAGCCTGAAGGACTTTGCCTGTGCTGTCCCTTATAACATAGCCACCTTCTGCCCACAGAGGAGCTGTAATATCACGATTTTTGAAAAAGGGCAAATTAGTCTTTTAGCAAAAAATCAGAATATTATGTTTTTTTTTATTAAAGAGAAAAAAAGGATAAACAAGGATTTTCTTTTTAAGGAAAATAATTAGGTAATTGGGATTATAAAAGGAAAACTAATCCTAATTTTGACCTAGTTGTTTTTGACAAAAAAAGAGAGAGGGACGCATGAGAGGAAAAAGGGCGCAAGTTTTGAAAAAAAAAAGGAGAAGAAGCTCTCGCTTTTCGAGGCTAATCCGTTGTTCTTTTCATCAGACTCATCAAGAGAGAAAGGATCACCGCGAGACGAGGATCGTTTTGATATCAACAATCCTTAAATCCATTAACGTTTGGATTTAAAGGTTAAACTTTTGACGGGTTGAAGCTTTGGATCGTCCACGCAATTTAAGGTAACGTGGTTTTCTTATCGTATGATTAAGATTTCGTAAAGTGGTAGAGCAATTTGTATGATTGTTTTTCATGGTTTTAATTTGTTTAAGTCGAGGTTGGGTTGAATTTGAGTAGAAAACGCAGAGTGCGTAAAACTCGTCCTCTCCGTGGTGCAAGAAAAACGTGTATCTGTGCAAGAGAGAGGCTCGGTCGACCGAGCCTATCCATTCGGTCGACCGAGTGTTGGTTCATCCGTACGGATGAGTTGTGTATCCGTACATCTATTTCTCAGTATCGGACAGCAAGTTTATCCGTCCGGACAGGGACTGTTCCAGTGCTGTTTTTCTTTTTATGTGTTTCAAGCTTTATAATAGCGTATTTACTGCATAACCTTACGTGACAAAGCTCTGAATTAGCTTTTGATGCGTTTAGTTCCGGCACCACATGGATTTCCCTGAAAAGGTCGAGTGTGAGACCGTCGAAAGCTTTGGATTTGCCTTGTGCTTCGATAAGCTAGAGTTTATCGATGTCTGTGTATTTGCTAGGCCTTGTCCGTGTCTAGTGGTCTAAGTACGAGAGTAGGAGATGTGAGGGAGCTTACTTGAAAACACTTAGGTGGCTAGTTAAACATCTAATCAAACATATGTGCTAGATTAATAATCTTAAACATCATGCAATGCTTGGTAAGGCATAGTACAATGTCGCGATGTGTTCTCTGACCAGACAAAGTAGACTGTACCCACGCCGGTCAATCGATTGGCTAGATAAAGTGTCTGGTGCATTCTGCCGGTTATCACACTATCGGGACTCAGATATTCCCGGGGCTACTAGAGCGTGTCTCTAGGTAGGTTGCACCCAGTTGTCCTAGTACATCCTATTACTAGGCGTAGTGCCCTTGTTATTCATGATGTAACAAACTTGAGCTAAGTTAGATACCTTTGGAACCTCATGTTATGCTATGAACATAATATGATAGTTAGCTAGGGTTAATAACGGAAATGAATTAATAAAAGACGGCGTTGCTTTTATTTCTTTATGAGAACATGGTTATACGATCTTCTACGCGTTCGAGTACTTTCGTACTTACCCCGTTACGTTGTGTTTGTCTTCCCTTTCCCCAAAGAAGATGAACAAAGTTGCTACGGTTGACGAGTTCTTTGATGATGAAGTTTGAGATGAAGCTTTTGAAGACTTAGTTCTTTTAGTTGTTTCTTTCTTAAAACAGTGGTTTCACGTTTGAGCAATGTTGTCCTTCTTTTTGGTTTAGCTTCTTTTGAGATCTTTTGGATTTAACATTGGATGTTTAGTATTCTTTATTGGATTTAGTTTTACGGCATTGAAAACCGTGTGTTCGATCTTTTGTCTTTTGGTTTTCTCCCGAGTCGTTTTATCTTCCGCGTCGTTTTAGTTCTGATGTGTGACGTAAGACTTACATATATTATTAAATTTATTTGATAATATATGTGCCGAGCGCTCTTTCCAGATAAGGACTCGGTGTCCGGGAATGGGACGTTACAGGTGCCATCGATCGCAATTAAGCTTCATGTGACCATTCAAGGGAAAATTCCATCTAATTAACCGGATATGCCGTTGAGTAGGAGCAGCTAGATGTTGAACCAAACTACTGCTCACCTAAATTGCATCTTGAGTACTTGACTAATGGAGCTTCATAATCTTAGAAGGAAACAAAATATTTTGCTTAACTTCTTCAATACTCATTTGGACAGAGACTTGAGAAATACCATATATAGAGGAGTTCCTCCCTTTCCATAGACTCCAGTCACTCCACAGTATAAAAATGAATAAGAGTTTCAAAATCTTACCAAGGACACCTCCAATTGAGCATTGAAACCATGATTCCATAAAGGATCTCCATGAATCCATCCGTGGTCGGAAGCTCAGCAGGTCTTGAAAATGAGACCAAACCTTTTGATCGATCAAGCTGACATTTCCAAAAAAACATGAGCAGCTGAGTCATTAGCAGCACAGAACACACATTTGAACGGCCCACGTATACCAAACTTATATAATTGTGTAGGAAAAGGAAGTAAATTGTTATACAACCTCGAGATTTAATTAAAGTAATATTGTATTTAAAAAGTAATTTTATAAATTAGTTATTTAATTAATCATTTAATTTAAACATATTTAAAGTGACCACAATGTCGTCGCATTAAACAAAACAGTTGTAAACAGGAGTATTAAAAAAATATTTAATGCGACAATGGTTGTCGTCGAACCAGGCAGGGTGTCGACCCAAAAAAACACGTTTCGTCGCTATAAATCCAAATAATTCCGGCATGAACTTTTTTCCAAAATTAAAATCTTTCCTCAATTTTTATTTTTATTTTTACAAACAAATGAATTCCATTAAAAATCAATAGAGTTACAGCCGGACAATCTCCGGAACACCACCGAACATCGTCGGATCAACACCAGCACACTACTGGATACAACAACATCAAAAGAAATAAAAAAGATTGGGAGAACCCCAATATGACCAAATACCGTCTCGTGAAAAAGAACTTGATTTGGTAAAAGACGTAAATGGACACAATCCAATACATTACGGAAATCCATAACGAACTCGAAAAGCAACCACCACCACCACCCAGTAGCAACCGTAATGACCGACAATCCCGATGAGTACCAAGGCCATCCGGGATCTACAAACAAACAACAACTACAGAAAAAGAAAACACATAATCTGGAAAAACCGACTATTACTGACTCGATCCTAAGAGAAAACAATAAAAGCAGACAACAAACTTCCAGTTGGCATCTCCAGCTGCCGCTCCACCACCGCCGGCAACCAGCTTTAGGCCACCGTCACCGAGGCACCAGCCTACGAGCACTACAGCAAAACCAGCAAACCACAAAATAGGCAGCAGCAGGCAACCAGATCTGAACATGGGAGGATCTAAAAGTGACAAAAACAAACTAATCCGGCCATTGCCAAACCAAAGAAGCCGACCTCCGATCCGAAACACCGACCACAAGTACATGTAAGCCCAAGAGCTTTTTTGAATTAATAATCGATGAAACATCAATGAGGACCACCGGGGTAAAAGGTGGTGACCATAAGACAACAAAGGAAAGAAAGAAAAATAAGAACGGAAAGGATAGGACGCCGGCAGCTAGTGCCGCCGGCGTCCGGAGGTCTAAAAAAGAAGTGCCGGCCAAGGAGAGGAACATGGGTAATGGAAGAATTTCGAAAAGATGGAGCGTATTAACTCTATCTATTTGATCTCTTAAAAAAACTAAATTATTTGATGACTTGACATTTCCCCCAAATCATTTAGTAGTTGCAAAAAACATGTGTCGTCTCTTTAAATAGCCCGCCCAAATTTCCAACAAATTCTTTAATCAAAGTTTAACTTTGTGATATTTCATTTAAAGCGACGACCGGGCATCGTCGCTATAAATGTCATTGCAAAAACGCACTTTCTTGTAGTGTTTGTGCACTCACCGGCGGATCCACATACACCAAGGTGAGACATGTGCACCCACCAAGATCTGTATTATTTATTTACTTAAGCAATGTAGTTTTTATTTTGGTGTTAAAAAATTAAATGTAATTCTATTGTTAAAAAAATTATAACTATCATTTATGTACCATAATAATACCCCGTACCTCTATTTAAGGGTAAATTTGTCAAATGGACAACATTTAGAATTTCTTAAGTTTCTTGTCAATTTAAATTTTTTTTTAAAAACATAATTCCATCCCAAAAAAAAAAAAAAAAAACTAATGTCCTCATTCGTTGAATATATAGCATTTAGCGATTAATTAAGGAAGAACCCCAAAATAACTCTAACTTTTCCTCATATTCTTCCACCCCTCCTTATGTTGATTCCAATAAATAGAAGGAAAATATTAAAACAATCCCCGTGAGAAGGAGATCGAAACATAATTTGTATCATTGCTTCAAGAGGTTATTATTCTTCTCCTCCTCGGCCCTAATGTAATTAAGAAATTTAGGGTTTTCTTATTCAATAGTTGTATTGATTGATTGATGGTGTTCTAGTGTTATTATTAATTCCAGTTCTCGAATCTTGGTTAAAAAAAAATTTTGAACAGCTAAGCAATAACTTTTATTACGCTGGAGCCCCAAAAGAGAGTACAATTCAGAACAAGTTACAATGATTAATTATAAAGCATAACAAGGATTAATTTTCCACCTATCCCAATTAAATTCCTCCGAAATTCCCGTAAATTCATAATTTTCAAAATTTTGTCGGGATTTTTCACGATTTTCGGATTAAAAAAAATTATAAATGAAATTCACTTTTTAATATTCACTAGGCAAAATATTGTATTCACTGTTTTCCTTCTGCTTATAAAATTATACATTGTTTAGTGTGAAAGTGAAATATGTAATGTCATTAATCTTATATATGAAATGTGATTATCCCTAATTTCCCATAATTTTTATTACGCTGGAGCCTCAAAAGAGAGTACAATTCAGAACAAGTTACAATGATTAATTATAAAGCATAACAAGGATTAATTTTCCACCTATCCCAATTAAAAGACAATTTAGAACATCTATTATTGATCCAAGCAAAAGATGAACTCTGCACTTCAATGAAGACAACAGCAGCATCATCAATATGTTTTTAGAACACCAACTTATTCCTCTTTTTCCACAAAATCCAAATAGTGCTCCGTTTGATAGCTTCCCACAACCAAGCCATTTTAGCGTTATGAGCGAAAAGAGGATTGAAACGACACAACTCATACCAATTAGCAGGCAAAGAAATAGAGAATCCGTACCAGTTGAACACGAAATTCCAAAACAAACTAGCGAAGGAGCATGACAAAAATGTATGGTCCACCTTGATGAAGTCCGACTTCACCGATTACTGTTTTCGGGCTAAATGATCTAATGGTAACCCTCCGATCACCTGTAAACACCAAAAGAGCAGGTTGTGTTTGTCGTATTGTGACTGAACTTGAGTTTTCCTCACGCTGCCTACGTATCCAATCTCACAATTGGAATCAAGTCGGCCGTAGTTCTAAGCAGGAGTTTATATATATAGAGAGCTTTAACCCTAATCTTGCCGTGTCCTTCAAGGACTTGGTTACACCAGTATTAATTAGGATTGATACGAATCCCTGATTGTTAGGAGATAACATCTCCTTTATCTTTAACGTTGAATCAGAGCCTTAATGAGCATGGATTCTTTCCATAATCTTCTCCCTATATTAAGCAAACGTGCATATAACTGACTAGGGGCTTGGGCAGATATGGGCCGAGCCTCTATGGTCGAGAAGGGTGAGGCAGCTCGCTCTGTACGATTTGCTATGGACACTGGTCGGGGTGAAGTCTCCGTACCATATTTAAAGTTCAGCCATTGTATACATGACACGTGACCCTGATAGAGCCGACTATAATCACACCTCTTCCTTATAGTTTAAAAAAAGGAATAGGAATTTGTACTAGCTTGTTTTATGATGTGTGAAAAAAAAAATTGAAAAAGAGGAAAAAAAAAATAAGTAAAAGAAAAAAAAAAGTGGCAGGGCTGCTGATTGGCAATAAAAAAAAATTTAGATCGTTGATTGGTTTCTTCGAGAACCAAATAATTTATGTTGCATACATTTCTTTGGAATTGACAAATTTGGTAGATCGAAAAGAACCGTGACAAAATACGAATAGAAAAAAACAATTTTCGGTGCTTGCATTCATCTTCATAGGTGGTATTTATACATCATAGGTAGGAACCCTACATCTCCCAAAATTCCAATTATGCCCTATCATCATAGGTGGTATTTATACATCATGGGTAGGAACCCTACATCTCCCAAAATTCCAATTATGCCCTCTATTTGCCAAATATAAATAATAATAATAATATATACCTTAATACCTCCTTCAAGTTGGAGTGTGAAAATCACGAACGCCCAACTTGTTTAACAAAAAAATCAAACTGTTGTTTCCCCAATGCTTTTGTAAAAATATCTGCCAGGGGGACTCGCGTTGGCACATATTCGGGAGCAAGAAGTCCGTCCGTGATTGCGTCACGAACAAAGTGGCAATCCGCTTCAATATGTTTCGTCCGCTCATGAAAAAATGGATTGTGCACAATATGTAACGCGGCCTGACTATCACATTGGAGTGGGATACCCATCAGGATCCGAACCCCTAAATCCCCAAGAAGTTGCTGAAGCCATTTCAGCTCACAGGTCACGGCTTCCATTGAACGGCATTCAACCTCAACAGAGGACCGGGAAACCGTCTGCTGCTTCTTTGTCTTCCATGAAATTGGAGAAGTCCCAAGTAACACGAACCACCCACTCAAAGATTGACCGGTGACGGGGCAACTCGCCCAATCATAATCACACCACCCCTGAAGGGAAAAAGGGCTATTTGCCCACAAAAGTATACCATGACCCGGGTTTTTCTTCAAGTAACGGACCACACGTAACGCGGCCTCCCAATGCTCGACTCGCGGCTCCTGCATAAATTGAGATAAAATATGTACCAAATACACCAAGTCAGGACGTGTAACCCCAAGATAAATAAGCCGTCCCACCAATATCCGATATTTGCCAGGATCATCCAACAACGCACCTGTAGGTCAAGCACCAAGTAGCCCAATCTCCTCAATAATATCTAGCGTGTACTTTCGTTGGGATAATAAAATTCCTTGCGGATTCTGGGCCACCTCCAAACCAAGACAGTAATTCAATCTCCCCGAGTCCTTCATTTTAAAGCAACTTCCCAAATAAATATTGAAAACCTGCAAAGCCGTGGAATCATTTCCCGCAAGTATCATATCATCCACATAGACAAGCACATTTATCCGTATGCCCCCACGAACAAGCGTGAATAGAGAATAATCCGAGTAAGATTGTCGGAAGCCATAATCTTTCAGTGCCGATGTCAATTTTGCAAACCAACATCGGGGTGCCTGCTTCATCCAATGCAAAGACATTCGCATGCGACACACCATGTTCTGTCTGTTATGATCAAAACATGGAGGAATTTTCATGTAAATTTCTTCATTCGGGTCCCAATGGAGAAATGCGTTGTGCACATCCATCTGATGGATCTCTCATTTTTTAACGGCCGCGACTACAAGGAAGGCCCGAACTGTCACCATTCTCGCAACAAGTGCGAAGGTTTCATTATATCAATCCCTTCCACCTGATGATTTCTAAATGCTACCAAACGGGCTTTTAATTGTTGGAGGTTGCCTAGTTCATCGTATTTTTCTATATACACTCACTTGAAACCGAGGGCTTTCTTTCCAGGGGGTAATTCCTGCAATACCCACGTGCCCTGTTCTTCCGAGGCTCGTATTTCATCTGCCATAGATTTCCCCCTTCCTTCATATTTAATTGCTTCTTTAAACGATCAGAGAGGATGTCCTGCAGTCACATTCGCTAGAAACATTCTATGTGCATCAGAAAAATGAGAATAATCCATAGAATGTGAAGCGGATATAAACTACCTGAGGCGGGTGATGGAGCGGAGGAGTGCGCTGAGGGACTTTTCTTTTCCATAGCCGTATGTGTAACAAACTCCCGATACTTAGAATTAGACAATTTAGTTCGGTTTCCCCTGCCTAACTCTTCTATTTCTCCGGAAGTTGCTTCGCTTACACCAACCTCATCGGTTTGCAATGTGTCACCCTCCTCACCAAAATCTGCGCCTCCTCCCCCCCCCCCCCCCCCCCTCAATAGTGACATTGTTCTCCTCTACAGGCGGATGTGTATCCGCATTGCCCTCATGAAATTTGAAAGTAATTTCGTCATTTGCACAATCATGAAAGGGTACCGAAGATGGTGTAAGAGTAGACGGTGTGGCCATGGGAAATATATGTTCAAAAAATTTGACATACCTCGAGATAAAAATTTCTTTGGTTTCTATGTCAAAAAAGCCTTTCTTACCAAATGGATAACCCAAAAAAAACACACTTCCTACTACAACTTTCAAATTTATCCCCCTTGTGTCTTTGGTTGTGGGCATAACACAAACATCCAAACACTCGTAAATTCTCAAAAGTCGGTGGTTTTCCAAGCAAGAATTCATACGGAGTTAGATAATTCAAAACGCTGGACGGGGTACGGTTGATCAAGTAACAACCTGTGATAACACACTCACCCCAAAACATAAGTGGAAGATGTCCCTCAAATATTAAGGCCCTAGCGACGTTCAAAATGTGTTTGTGTTTTCTCTTCACTCTCCCATTTTGTTGAGGCATACCCATAAGATGTCTCAAAAATTATTCCTCCCTTTTGAAAATGTGGAAGCAAACGTTTGAACTCAGTGTCATTATCACTCCGAACACTCATAATTTCCTATTAAACTGACGTTCAATCAAAGACATAAAATTTAGAAAAATAGTTTCGACTTCCCATTTATTATAAAGCAAATACACCCACACTGCTCTAGAATAATCATCAACAATCGTAAGAAAATACGATGCACCGCACGTAGATCTAGTTCCATACGGTCCCCACAAGTCACAATGGACCAACTCAAAAAATTTACTCATTCTACTATCACTTTTCAGGAAACTCACCCTAGGTTGTTTTGCCTGGAAATACACATCACACCCATCTTTATTCAATTTACTAGATTCACTTACATTTGGAAGTCGTTTAAGCACTTTTTCTGAAGGATGCCCTAACCGCTTGTACCACATGTCCATAGAATTCTCCCATCAATCGCCCTGACCGTCACGTTGGGAATCCCCCGGAACAAGAAAAGTCCTTCGCGTTCACCCACTCCAATCAGCCTCCTCGTTGTTCGGTCCTACAAAACACACAAAGTGAGGGTGAAATGAGCCTGACAATTTAATTCATCCAATACTTGTGTCACGGACATAAGATTGCATGCCAACTCAGACACATAGAGAACATTTTTAAGCTTGAATCCTCCCTGCAATATAACACTTCCCTCATGAGTGGCATGTGAATTCCGACCATCCGGAAGCCCAACCGGACACTTCTCGAATACCCGGGCATCCCTGTGATTATTCAACTTACCGGTCAATAATCCACGATTCCGAACTAGTTAAACGATCTTTGGGCCTTGCCAAATTCAATATATCAAGTATTCCTTGCCATTGGACCGGACTCAGATTCGCTAGACCGGCATGTTCAGCTGGTCCATATTGTCACTTCCCACCGGAATTCGAAGTCGTTGAATCCATGGTGGTTTTATTTGCACGAACCGAGCTTAGTTCAGCCCGACTCGTTGTTGTTCCAGTTCCTGATCTTGTCCCCAGTCCACATCCTATTTTGTTTACCGTCATGCCTCCTCCTTTATTTTCTCAACTGGAGCAAAGTGTCATGCTTCCTTCTCCACCAATCCAGATCCCAGCAGCCACACCAGGAGTCAAGGATGGCTTTATCACTGTCTTCAATTCAGGATGTCCCATACCTGAATCATTTATGGTGGGGTCTTCTTGTGATGGGCTCTTGTCTTCTTCCGATTCGTACATGGCTGATTTGTTCATGCCACTTCCCAATTCGTACATGCCTTTTAGATAGTAAAATACGTTTAAATGTTTATTATGATGTTTAATATATTTTAAGGTCCTTAAGTTTGCATTTAGGTTTAAAAGGTCTGTGTCTCTAATTTTAGGGGGCTTTTTCCAAACAATCGTAGTATCTATTTTAGTTATATTTCTTGATAAATTTCTTGATCAAGAACATATGATTCTTGTAGGGAACTGTAGGACACTTGTATCTGCTGGAAGTTGTTATGGACCATCGAAATATAAGGTAATGAGGTGTTCCATCGTCGTTGGTCATGTTATTTGATGCCTTTAATCGTGCATATT
Source organism: Gentiana straminea (assembly GCA_036785695.1). Taxonomy (NCBI): domain Eukaryota; kingdom Viridiplantae; phylum Streptophyta; class Magnoliopsida; order Gentianales; family Gentianaceae; genus Gentiana; species Gentiana straminea. The sequence continues at coordinate 1,970,485 of JAVUPR010000376.1, read as the reverse complement.
GTTGTTTTTATCGCATGTTATGATGTTATAAGGGTAGGAAACGAATTGGTATTATTTGGCCTGGTTTTCTCATCAATTGCAGGCTATTTCTTCAAATTTCTGACGGCCTGCGCGAGCCAGACATGTTTTGGCACACGCTAGAATGATGCAAAGAACTAGCATAATGGTTTCCGAACAGCTGGCGCGTGCCAAGGGTTGTTGGCGTGCGCCAATGACTAAGCTGCAAGCACAATGCTACTGTATTGTTTGGCGGGCTCCAGAAAGAACCAGGTGTGTGCCAAAGTGGTTTAATACACGCCATAGACCTTTCAGCGAGAGCCAGGGAGAGCAGAAACGTACAGGATGGTTCTAGGTTGGTTTGGCATGCGCCACACGAAGCCTAGCGCACACCAAATTGTCCTTTAGTTGATTTATGCTTGTATTCCTTATAGGATCAATGCGATAAGCGTTACTTGATATATGACATAGTCTTGAGCTTGGTTTGTGGTCTATGCGGCACAACACCGTCTGGAGACCCTCTGTGGGGAGAAACACGTGATCACCGGAAGACAACTCTTAGAAATGTGGGGTGCTATGCTTATTAGTCATCAATTTATGTCAATGTGATAAGTAGTATAACTAGAAGGTCTAGGATTATAAATCTTTAAGAAGCATTTTATATGGAATGAACTTACGTTGTTGGTTTAACTATGCCTAAACATAATTGATAGTTTAATAGATTAAGTGCACTTGTCCTTGGTGATCAAGCACGTTTCATTTTCATAGCCGGGAGATCTAATGCCGCCCAGGGCTTGGTTGATCAGGGCCTTGGATTTCACTTGGGACGGCTAACCCCTACCTTTCGAGGGGCTGAATATGTCGTGGTACAGTTTTCACTATTCGAAGTGTTATTGGACTTGTGTGCAACTGATCCCTTGTTTGGTTGAGTTTTTAACGAAAAATGGTTAAACCCTAACCGAAAGGGACCCCCCCACTCCCATGTCCCGCAAAATGAGTGGATGGTTGAGTTTTTACTAAAAAAATGGTTAAACCCCAACCGAAATGGCGCCCCACTCCCATGTCCCGCAGAATGTGTGGAGATGTTAATCAGGTAACCAAGTGGCTCAGAGTCAAGGGCTGTCATTAGACCAAGATACTGAAAGAAGTTGTCCATTTACGGGATTCAAACCTTCACACTCCAGCTCCCGGTCCAGCTGTCATTACAACACCCAAGTCCTTTACCACTAGACCATGTCCTGGGGACGGTTGAGTTTTTACTAAAAAAAATGGTAAACCCTACCATTAAGGGTCCCCTCACCCCCGATCCCACAGGTGTGAGGAGAGGTTAATCAGGTAACCTAGTAGCTCCAACATGGGCTGCCTTTTATAACCTCTGGAATGAAGGGTGTTATCAATCGGAAATCAACCCCTTTACGGGAATCGAACCGCTGACATCCGGCTTAGGTAAGAGGCTGCACTACGGACCTATGCCTTCACCACTAGGCCATATCCAGGGGATCGGTTGAGTTTTTACTAGTTTGCATTAGTAGAGGGGAGTGTGTTATACATACTTGGTGGTCATCAGTTTCGCGAGTCTATCTCTTCGTTTTCCGTGTTGTATTATAATGTTACTCCGAAAAGGCTGACGTGTATAATTGATTAATTTTAATTATATGCATACACTTTTTTTTCCGAATAAAGACTCGATCCAGAATGGGACGTCAAATGTACGGCTGATGCACCCCTTCTGATCAAAATCCTAGATCCACACTTGTGTGTACTATATAGTGTATACTTATCTTTCATTGGAGAATATAGAACAAAAATTTATCTTTCACAACTCAAATAGAACTCTAAGAGTCGTTATAAATTCAAATAAGTAATTGTTGAACAAAAAAATATTATAGGAGATAAACTTACGGTTTTTAACCATGTAGAAATTCCAAAAGGTGGTCCAGGACATGGAAGATAGCGTTGGCTCCTGCTTTTGATTAATAAACTTTGTGAGCTCATTTGTAGTATGTACATTGACGATGGTTAGAGTAAACCTCAACACGTGTCATTCTCAGAGTGGCGTTAAGATGAATAAGAGAGGGACCATTATGGCCGAAGGCCTAGTGCCGAGCAAACCTAAACTCTAGGTAAGAGGCCCGCCTTGCCTTTCCCGACTAGACCACCGCAGGACGACTCGGTCGTAACGGGGGCATGCCAGGCAACTCAGGTCGAGACGACCTGAGGAGCCCAGCGCATGGCGTTGGGGGCTTTCTCTTATTCTGGAATTCAGACACGTGACTATATAATAAGCTAGACATGGAAAGAATCCCCTGATTATAGGAGACCGATCATGTCTCTTTTATATCATAATAATAATCCCTAAATCAAAGGGATTTATACGCGTTAATCTTTAGGGGCTAGGAAGTAAATCCTAAATACTTGCTGGACAAGAAATAGGGCTAGAACGCCGCCTATATAAACCAACCCTAAGGAACTACGAAAGACTTGATTCCAATTACACGGATTGGATACGTAGGCAACATGAGAGAACATAACTCTCAGGCTCAGTCTAAATCACATCACAATCCCCATTGTTATAACTCTTGGTAAGTCTTTCTAGGAGTAATTTAGGCCAGTTATACACTCGACGGTATCTGGCATCGTCTATTGGCGCTAGAAAGAGGGTCTTCTTTCAGCGATTTCATCAACAATTAGCAATGGCACCACCAAAAAATACATGAAAAAAGACCCAAGCGCAGGATCCACTAGTCCAAGAGGCTGATCCTTCCGCCACCATTTCCGGACAAACGGGCGGAGGGGATACGGATCCACATGAAACTACGAGCCAGCATCAAACTCATCAAGAAGAAGTGTTGGACAATCCTGCTTAACAAGCCCTGTTAGAGGCCCTGAGAAATCTCAACATGGCAGCATTCAAAAGCGTGCTGGGTTTAGCCTTGAAGGGGCGGGAAGAAGCAAACCCTGAAGACAATGCTCCCAAGACCAACCAGACACGCAAGGATGATAAGTCAGAGACGATATCCTCCACATCTAATGCCTAGAGGAAAGAGGTTAATGCTTAAGCCCAGGAGGCGCTCGAGCAGAGCTGGATGGAATACTAGGGCGTAAGTCTGACGACCATTCCTTTGAATCACCATTTTCGGAGCAAATCCTGAATTACCCGCATCCCGAGAGGTTTAAGGTCCATAAGTTGGAACCTTATGATGGCACAAAGGACCTCCAAGATCATATGTTTCAATAATTGACACATATGAATCTAGATTGCGTTGCCGAGGAGATGAAGTGCAAAGCCTTCCCCGCCTTACTCACAGGTAGAGCCCGTGAGTGGTCAGGAGATTGCCACCTCACTTAATCCCCAACTTTGAGACTCTTGCTAAGAAGTTTCTGCAAGCGTTTGTTACGGCTACGCCTTTTCAAAGAAACGCCACCTACCTTCTCACTATCCGGCAGAGGAGAGAGGAGACGGCATTGCAGTACTTAAAGAGGTTCAATTAGGAATCAAGGCAAGTAAGGAATGCGCAGAGGAGCATCTTTTGATCACCTCATTCGTAGCAGGACTACGAGGGGGTCGGTTATACGCCAAGTTAAACAGCAAGCTTCCCCGGTCTATGGAAGAATGCATGGAATTGGCTTACAGGTATTGCCAGGGTGAAGAGGCCAACCGTCTAAAAAGGGAAGCAGAGGGCTCCAAAAAAGATAAATTCGATGACAGATCTGACAAAAAATGCAAGCAAGTGTGGGATAGGGTCGATGCGCCCATATCCGACCGATTGGGAAAGAAATGAGCACTTCAGGAAAGGATTTTATCCCTCTCAACAGGTTACGTGAGTAGGTCCTCGCCATAATGCAAACAAAAGGCATAGCCTGAGTACCACCACCCATGAGAGGTCCTCGGGAAAAAAGAGATCAGACCAAATACTACAAGTACCATAAAGATATTGGACACGATGCAGAGCATTGTAGGGACTTGCAAAGGGATATTGATGCCACGGTCATGGAAGGGAAGTTGGATGAGGTCATAGACCGGTCGCAAAATACGGAGCCTAGGGGGAGAAGAGAGTTTAAGAGAGGGAACTTCGGTCAGGATCAAGGCCGATGCTATGATTACCGCCGTATGAGAGATCAATCCCCGGGTCCCGATGGGCAAGTCGATAACCACCCTATTAACACAATCAATACCATCTCGGGTAGCCCGAGTGCTGCGTCCCGACAGGAGGAAGAGAGAAATGGCAGGTCAGCTGCTCTTGCAGACTCCAACAAAAGACAGAGACTATCCGGAGAGGTATTTTATGGTCCTCAAAACCCCTTGCCCTTAGTCACTAATAACGAGGGGCTGGTTATTGAAGTTGTAATCAACAATTTCACGGTGAATCATATATGTGTCGATATGGGTAGCGCGGTCAATATGTTGTACTACGGTGTTTTTCAATCAATGAAGATGAAGGATACTGAGCTGACACCTGTTTTAGCTCCGTTATTTGGGTTTGCTGGACCCCCAATCCATCCCATGGGCATGATTAGATTGCCGACCACTTTTGACATGAACCTAGGGGAAGGACCCTTATGTTTGATTATATTGTAGTCAAAGCGCCCTCAGCCTACAATGTTATTATAGGAAGACCTGCACTAATAGACTTGTGAGCTGTAATCTCCCCAGCCCACATCAGTATGAAGTTTCCAACAAATCAGGGTTCAGTGGAAATCAATGGTGACTTGAAAACTGCCAGGAGCTGTTACACGGCCATTGTTAATATAAAGATAATGGTGCACCAGGTCTCTGTTGAAGAATTACTCCCAGAAGAGGAAGAGAGCTGGTCCTCAAAAGATAAAATCGACACAGTGAGCTTATGGGAAGATCACAAGGATTGACTGTGAGTGTGGGATCATGGATCCCAGAACAGCAAAAAGAACTCGTCAAAGTGTTAAAAGAGCTCAATGATGTATTCGCATGGAAGACTGAAGACATGCCAGGCCTGTCACCCGAGCTGGCCCTTCACAGACTCCATGTCGACCCGAGCAGGAAGCCAGTTTGGCAAAAGAAGAGTCAATTTGCCAAGGAAAGAATGGATGCCATTCAAAAGGAGGTAGAAAAACTCCTCCAGGCAAATATCATAAGGGAAGTGGTTTACCCGAGCTAGCTAGCCAACCCAGTATTGTGAAGAAGCTAGATGCAAGCTTGTGAATGTTCGTGGACTTCACTGACTTGAATAAAGCTTGTCCTAAGGACTGTTACCCACTCCCTAAGATTGACAGGTTAGTTGATTCAACTGTGGGCTTTGAAATATTTGCATTTTTAGATGCATATAAGGATACCATCAGATAGCCATGGACCTCGAGGATCCAGAGAAGGTTGCATTTATTACCGAGCTAGGTACTTTCTGCTTTGTCACCATGCCATTCGGGCTCAAGAATGCCGGAGCCACTTATCAGAGAGCAGTGAATAAGATCTTTGAAAAACAGATTGGAAGATGTATGGAGGTCTATGTGGACGACGTCTTGATCAAGAGCAGGTCCATTGATCAGTACATGATAGACATCAGAGAAGTATTCAGCGTGCTCAGACAGACTCAGATGAAGCTTAACCCTAAAAGTGTACTTTTGGGGTCAGGTCGTGTAAGTTCCTGGGGTACATGATCTCCAAGGAAGGCATCAAAGCAAACACTGACAAGATCGAGGCGCTAAGGTTAATGCCACCGTCAAGGAGCATCAAAGAAGTGCAAAGACTGACAGGGCGTATGGCTGACCTAAATAGGTTTCTGTCCAGATCGGCACAGCGTGCCTTACTGTTTTTCAAGGTCCTGAGGAAGACAAGTCCTTTCCAATGGAATGAGGACAGCCAAAAAGCATTCCAGGATCTTAAGTCTTATTTAGCCGAGTTGCCGACACTGACGTCTCATCAGGAAGGAGAAACTTTGTTAATATACTTAGCAGTTGTCGAAGAAGTAGTCAGCGCGGTCTTGATCAGAGAAGAGGACATGGTACAGAAACCAGTGTTCTATGTGAGCCGGTCTCTACATGGACCAGAAGTCAGATATGCTAACGCAGAAAAACTAGCTTTGGCTATTGTACATGCTTCAAGAAAGTTGAGGCCATACTTTCAAGCACACCCGATAACGGTAGTAATAGATCAGCCTCTACGATAGATATTAGCTTGACCAAATACCTCTGGGAGACTAGCCAAGTGGGTCATAGAGCTTGCAGAGTATGACCTGGACTTCCAACCCCGAACTGCTATAAAGGCTCAAGCTATAGCTGACATCTTAGCTGAAGGAATTTCAGTGGAAATTGAGATAGATCCACCAGCAGAACAGGTTAAATCATGGACCCGGTATATGGACGGGACAACAGGAAAAGAAGGAGTAAGGGCAGGCCTCTTGCTCAAAAGTCCAAAGGGAGAAGAATTCCCTTATGCCTTGCACTTTCTATTCAAGGCCACAAACAATGAAGCAGAGTATGAAGCTCTAATCACTGGGCTTCCACGGTCTAGCAAACTCGGAGCTGCCAATCTACAAGTGTTCAGTGACTCCCAGTTAGTGGTCAATCATGTCAAAGGGGAGTACGAGGCAAAGGAAATACTCAGAAAGTTTGCATACCACAAACTTCCTCAGTCTGCAGGTCAGGCCAAATTTTAACTGAATACTGCAGGTCATACTCAGAAAGTTTGCATACCACAAACTTCCTCGTATGCGTAGGTCCACAAACTTCCCGAGTCTGACGGCGTCAAGCATACAAAACATGTAGAGCTCAAAATCGAAAACAAGCATGTCATCCACTACTCTCAGTAATGCATGCCATACTGTGGGGATGCATGAGGTACCAGCTAAGTACTCGATTTCAAAACAAAAACATAGCATAAATGTTAAAGATAATATTGCTTAGCATAAAATTTAAGGTTTACAAAAGATAACAAAATAAGTTCTAGCAAAGTAAAAGCTCAAAGAGGGGCAACAGAACTTTGCAGCTCAACGAAGCGGGCTGGCTAGCAGTCAGGGGTACAGACCCGGAACTCTGAGCGGTAGGGCACTTCTTGGCATACTTGACCCCAACATCTATGCCTTCTTTGAACTCCCGTAGGCATTCATCGTAAATCCTACATGCCTCAGGATTATATATGTGCTTGTGAGGAAGGGCCTCAACATCCAAGTGAGGAAACTGTTAGGTGTGATGCCCGAAAGACAATTTTTGTAATTGTTTTATTTAATAAATGAAATGATATTATTATTCATATTTATTATTCTCATATTCACCGATGTGACAATAGTATTTACACTACAGAAAACCCTAAAGTATATCGTTTATGTAATCACTTAACTCAGTGTATGGTATATACACGGGAGGATTGAGTTAGTGAAAATGTACTTAAAATACAATTAGCCCGTAGTAAAGTTAATCGAGAGTATCGGGTCTCTCCTTTAACGTGCTATTAATGTGCCCAGAACACAATAGGTGTGATTGTCTTATCCGGACTTTCGGTTAAGAGAACCTAATGGGGCATTTATATATGATAGATATATCATATAGGGGTGGACCGATTTGATTAGAGTTCACGATATAATTCCGTAATTGAGAAGTCTTATCGAATCAATGGATGATCATATTTATGGATATATCTTAATCCCGAGGTGATCACGATCAACCGCTTGAATCGGTATGAAGTTTGACTTGACGGTTAAGGATTACACCGAGTCCGTGGTCCGAATTACCCCATCTTGGCATTGTACTTGGATTGAGTGAGTAGTCCGTGTTTATCACGGATACGGAATCCATTCCTTCCATTTACGGAAGTAGATAGACAGTTCCCTTATTTGTTAATCCTAGAAACCGATCGATCCATGGAGTTCATATTACACGATTAGCTACCGAAAGTGAGTTGTATGAATTAATTGATCACTAGGGGGTTAATGGTAAATAAGGATAAGATGTTCTAAAAAGGGTTAACGGTAACTTCCCGATTTAGAATGAACAATCATGGAGGATTAATCCATATGTAATGATTATATCAATGGACGCTTATTATTATTCTCGTGAGGAGATAAATATAATCTCATAATCGGAGGAGTGCGGTCACGGGATTATGGTGGCATATTCCCGTGATTGATTTATCGAATATAATTATTCTCGTTCGTAAGATAATTATTTATTTGATTTATCGGAGCCGCTGATTATTAGTCCATGGTCCCCGACGTGCCTCCTAATATAGCATAGCTATTCTCGGACGTCGAATCCTAATAATATTAATTTAGTTCTTATTGGACTTTATTAACACGATATGTGAATTAATTGTTTAGTGGACTATTAAATTAGTTGGGCTAAATAATTAAATATGTGGAAAAGACATTTTCCATAATCTTGGCCCAAAAGTGTGTTGTGGCCGAAAATAATATTGACTAGGTCAATAATGAAATTTTCGGCCAAGTGTGATGATTAGTCAACAAGAAATTAGTTTTCTTGTAATTAATAAGACATGTGCACAAAATATTTATTGGATAAATATTTATGGTAAGAAATAAAGATAAATATTATTTTAGATTTGTTCTAGAATATTATAGGATTATCTTTTATTTAATGGGATTATTATAATTGATTTTGTATTAATTATTAAATCCTTGGAGGTTAAGTTTTACTCTCCTATATAAAGAGAGTTCTCCCAAGCCTCATAACACAACACATAATTCGACTTCTCCTCTTAGAGAGAAGAAGTGTAAAATTCGGCCAAGGGTGAGTTGGGGAAAAATCTTGGAGGTTTTTCCGGGTAGCATATCGGAAGGATTCGAGACGAGGATTTCCTTCCACCGGGAGTTGCTTGGATCACACGTACGGAAGATCGTGGTGCTCTTCACACCTTCTTTCTTTGTTTTCTATTGCGGCTCTTCAACTTGGATTTTGAGATCCAAGAGGTATGTTCTACAACCCCCTTGTAGATATAGATCTAGTAATTTTATTACGTGTATTTTATAGATCTAGATCCTTAAATCGCTTCCGCTGCGGATGATATTACTAACAGTGGTATCGGAGCCAAGGGGATCTATATTTATACGTATAAAATATTAGATCTAGGAGTGGTAAACATGTAGATTTTTTGTCCCAAATTTTTTTTTTAAAAAAAGGGGGCCGAAAGTTGTTTAATTTTTTTTTATGATTATGAATGTCTTGGTTGAAGAGATGGATTGGGGTTGGTACTGTTTACTCGTTAGATCTATTGTACCTCCTTTGTTTAGTAACAATTGAGCATAGGAATTGTATTTTATTTATGTCAATTTTCGAAATTTATATGTAAAAGTAGCATCTTTTATTGTAATTTTGAATATCCGGGCTGGAAAAGATGAAGATCTTGAAGAAAAGTTGCAGATTAAATCGAAACCCAAGGTATGAACGAGGAGAAACGGATAAAAACCTGATTTTAATTAAAAATCTGCGCTACAGGACTTTCTGCGACGCTGAAAAGCGTCGCTACAAGTCCTGTATAATAAAATTGCATGCGGCTAGGGCTTAAGTCTTGCGGCTGCATTAACTTTTTGTTTAACCAAATTTTTTTTTTATGGAAAACTGCCGTTTGGCACCCAAAAAAAAAAAAAAAAAAAAAAAAAAAAGAAAGAAGAAGAAGATTATTTTTGGAAAATAATTTTTTGTGTAACAGCCGCATGTAACATGTAATAAAAATAAAAATAAAAAAGGGTTTTTTTTATTTATCAAATAAATTGGATTTATTTAATTAAAAAGCCTTTTCTCCTCTTGGGTGTTCGTGGTTCGTGATCCGGTGGTTCGAGTTCAAGATTCGAAGATCAAGACTCGAAGACAACAAGATTGTAATTTACTGTTTTCCTAGGATAGATTAGATACGGGGGTACCAACAATCCATCTCGGTGTTTAAATTTTCCGCAATTTATTTTTTATGTGTTTGATCATAAAATAGATATAAAATCGGAATTGCCATGACATGCATCATATCATAAATCCTCTCCATGCATACATGTAGAATTTTAATTTTGGTAATTAAAATAAGCATGTATACAAACTCGTGTAATTAGTTGAAATTTAATTAATACGTGGTAATTAATTAATTTAGTAACTAATTAAAAATCCGAGGACGGGTTATGAAATCGTTAAGCCTTTCGTGTGTGTTCTCGGTGAACCGCCTTAAAGCCCAAGCGAGATCACGTTTTCGATTCGTAGTGTCTACGAGATTGAATGATGGTAAAAGAACAATAAATCTTGGATAAAAACGGTTCGCTTATAGGTTGGGTGGTCAACTGAGCTAGGCTCGACCGACTTAACCCTCCTAGTGTGATGTATGCACGGGGGTCCGGCAAGACTAAGCTACACCGGAGAGTGGAGGGGTGATTCCTTCTTATCTCAATAGGGATGTCTTGACCCGACTTCGTCCGACTGTCACATATGTTCCAACGAATAGGACGGGTAGGCTTGCCTACATTACCGACACCATTCGGAATCCTTGATTTGATGTGCTTTTATGTTAACATCAAAAAGACGTGGTTAGTTAACCCACCACCACTTCCAAAATATTGAGTGGGAGCGGGGGAGGCGACAGCCAACCCCACGGCCTCTACTATAGATACAAGTAAGTGAGAGAAGGGTGACGCCTCGCGGCGCTTTGATTTCGTCCCCCTACGGATGGTGTTCACCCCTATCAACATTCATGGCTTGGTCTCCGAAAGGATAGGATTTCTGGGTACTCGTCGGGTCACTGACCTATCCTACGACGGCACACTCGGGGCGTACCTAAGAGATCCGATATAGTAGGTCACACTCATAAAGGATATTTTTGGTAATATCTAGGCTAAAAAAGGAAGGTAGTCAATAAATAAAGGGATGTTCGATTCTCGTGGAATGTTCGATTCTCACAAGTTATTTATTGATGAGATTATCTCGATTTAACCGTCATCTCTTTGACCTACCCTACGGCGGCCCTGAGATGCGAGGTTAAAACCTTGGAATGGTAGAGTAGACTTATTTTTAGTTTACAATTCCTAAAATAAAATAATATAGTAGTGTTAAACCTGAATTAATATATGTCATTTTATTTACAGCATTATATCCCTTACTAAATTACTTAAAAAATTAATTGACTAGTATTGACTTCGTTAAAAAGTGGAAAGTAACTAGGACGTTGAACTAGTTAATCGATAATGCAATTATTTTTCGAAAGAGATATTTTCCCTTAAGCCTTTTAAAAAACCAGAGTGACATATAGGTATGTCACCAGTGTCATTCGTGTCAAACGGAAGACAAACTTAGTTTGATCAAAGGTGATTTTGGACTTTGAAATTCTTCAAGAAAATTTTGAGTGTGTAGTAATTACACGAGTAATTTTCTAATTGAAAAATTGGAAAATCATGAAGTGTTACTAGTTGGACGATATTTGGAATCGATGAACTAGTGGGAGCTTTATGATTTGTTGTTTTTCTAGAACATTAGAAAAGTGTAACTGACTACACACGTAACCGTTCTAATTGAAAAAGCGGAAAGTCATAAAATGTTGCTCGTTGGACGATATTTGGAATCGATGAACTAGTGGGAGTTCTATGATTTATTGTTTTTCTGGAAACATTGGAACTATGTGCGAAAGATTTTCTAATCGAAAAAATCAGAAAATCAAAAATAAAGCATTGCTCGTTAGACGGTATTTGAAACCGATAAACTAGTGGGAGCTTTAATGTTATGATTTATTGTTTTTTCTGGTATATTAGAAAATCCGAGAAGTCCCGACGAGTAACACTCGACATAGACATCCCACGGTTCAAGAGTAGTGTCTACTCAAACAAACCGCTGGTTCAAGACTGTTTCCATTCACGGAAAGTCAAGAATGGGAGAATCTGTCTAAAAGTGTTAGTCATCTAAACTGAGAAAACTTTAAGGCTGAACCGAAAAATTAATTAACTGAAAATCATAGGATAAGGATTGTGATTTTGGATCACCAACCTATGAATCCTTGGAGATTTTCTCGAACTAAGTTCTTTGGAAGAACAAGGTAGCAGTGCATTTAACGATTAAAGGAGTAAACAACGGGCAGTTAATTTTAGCTAGAATAGTGGGAGTGATATAAGGAAATGAATCTCGGATTCAATCCTTGGATATCACGGGAAATTTATTTTCAGTTTAAGATTTGTTGGAACGAATGGATTTACCTTCTATTTGATAATTTGTTTGTCATATAGAAAGTGAATGTACCATTTGTAGTACGAATCCAAGACTCGGACTTTTGTTTGATAAAGTCGAAACCACTTAGAACTGCTGAAATATGTATATAAAACACATCTTAAGAACTCGTTAAAAGCATTTGGTTTCTATATTTAGATAAACGCTTCTTCATATTCCATAGTTAGTGCATAGTCCCTAAAAGACAAGACACGAAGACGGCTCGGGGTGATTCCTTTCTCCCGATCGGTTAGATTGTCTCAAAGGTTCAATGACTAAGTTTCCTTTCAATCGGGAAAGGATAATGGTTATAAAGAAGTAACATAGCTTGTTCATGACGACCTTCGGGGTCCGATGAAAGATACAAGCCGGTAGGAGCTTCCGAGTAGTGACTTCTTGTCCGATAACTATTCAAACACTCCGGAAAGTTTATCCAAAATATTTTGAGGTTTCTCTCGTTTTCAACGAGATAGAGTATTCTATACTCGTAAATAGGCCATCACATAGTCCTAGGGACTGATGCTCGGCCTGCCTCATAGTGAAATGCTTTCACTAAGTGAGAAACCGTTAAATTGCCTTATATATGTTTTAGATGTGCTACAATATACTGCTTAACTCAATAAAGATATTGGAAGCGAAATAACGGTTTACATTGAAATGTAAGACCGAGAAGTCTACCTAGAATATGCTTTGGAATTTACAGATAAGGTGTGGATTCGGTTCACCCCACTTCCGTAAATATAAGCATTTAGCACACGGTGCTTGAAGGTAAGACTGATAATTTCGCGCATCCGTTCGGTCAATGACCACGTGATATATTTTTTTAAGCTATTGAGTATAAAGGTTAGATATAGGATTCTTGAAATCGGGAAGGGACAGTTATACTGTTGCATCCTTTCTGATAGAATCCATGAACAACAAAACCTTGAACCTTGAAGTACATTTACTCAAGGTAGTTACTAACTGATTAAAATCAGACCACATCCAACATCGGTTGTTGGTGATAACACTAAATACTACTAAACTAGATCAGAATTTCGATCCACCCAGAATGTAGTGGGAGTATGGTTTATCCATTACCCATTACGGTTTCTGCGGACTTTGTAGTCGAGGATCGATTGATGACCTATGGCTCTTTTGTGAGCGAAGATAGGATTCGATAATAGAGGTTGGTTTAATAGCCATAACCACGAGAATGGAGTTTGGTACTCCAGAGCTGTTCATACTCTTGTAGAACCACCTGAGTGTCTCAGGCCCAGTGGGAGTAATTGGATCTACACGGAAAAGAGTAGAATGAATAGGAAAGTTTATCTTTCAGATCAAAGCTTGAGTGGTCTAGGGGTAATTCCCTAAGAAGTAGAGAGTTAATCAGACCTTGAACTATCTTACCACTTAGTATTGCATGATTTCGTTCAAAAGCAGAAAATAGGGGTGATTCCCTGAGACTTTCTTGCCAAACAAACGGAGTCTGGATTCATTCGGAACAAAAGGGTATTGCCTTATGAACTTATGACAGGATGACTGTCAAGGCTTATGTCCTTTGTGGATAAAAAGCAAACCTCTCGGTCATTGGAAGTCATATATTTCTACAATATGTGGAGTTGACCAGAATATTGATAAGTCTTTTGTAGACTGGATATCAATTTTAGTACAGTAGTGAATGTATACATACATATATTAGTGTTTGTGAAGGATAACACTGCACCAGTTGGAATCAACATGGGTGTGTTATCTCGAAGTCGAAATACGACAATACCACAATTCTCTCGCAACGAGAGATTTGGACAACATTCTTAAGAGTTTGACTCGGTCGAATTCATTAGAATCGATCCACCATGGTTTCCCATCCATCTTATTGGTTAAGATGATGCATCTGTGTATGCAACATTCAACGAGGAAGTTATACCCTATGCCTCAGGAATGACTCTCTAAATCTTTGGATCAAGAGAAATGGGATAGATTCTCTTTATAGTAAGAGATGGTCAGGTTATTGAATGTCAACTTTGATCGAATCTTAGATTCGGCGGTTAACAAAGCAAGTTTAGTATGTCCTTTAGTATCTTCAGAGAACGAGGAATAATATGCGGACATATTCATGTGTGAACTTGGATATGTATGATACACTGATTTTGACTTTAAGTCAGATTGAGGATGATCGTTAAGTCGATCTCGGGCTCAGTGTTTACTCAGTACCACATGATTAGATGGACCGGTGACGTTTCGATTCTACGGATCGTCTCGAGCCGACAACCTGAATAATCACTAAGACCCATGACATTCAGATGTAGGTGCTCCCCGAGTCATTGACCTATCCTACGACGGCATACTCGGAGTGTACTTTGGAATCTGAAATGGTTATGATATGCTTAATGGGTACTAGAATACGGGATGGGTCTCCATTGCTTTAGAGCAAGTGGGAGATGTAGTTTGTTGTATTTTAAATAATAGGGTGTGCTCTAAAACAATTAATCACATGCTTTCGTGCAAGTGGGAGATTGTTAGGTGTGATGCCCGAAAGACAATTTTTGTAATTGTTTTATTTAATAAATGAAATGATATTATTATTCATATTTATTATTCTCATATTCACCGATGTGACAATTGTATTTAGACTACAGAAAACCCTAAAGTATATCGTTTATGTAATCACTTAACTCAGTGTATGGTATATACACGGGAGGATTGAGTTAGTGAAGATGTACATAAAATACAATTAGCCCGTAGTAAAGTTAATCGAGAGTATCGGGTCTCTCCTTTAACGTGCTATTAATGCGCCCAGAACACAATAGGTGTGATTGTCTTATCCGAACTTTCGGTTAAGAGAACCTAATGGGGCATTTATATATGATAGCTATATCATATAGGGCTGGACCGATTTGATTAGAGTTCACGATATAATTCCGTAATCGAGAAGTCTTATCGAATCAATGGATGATCATATTTATGGATATATCTTAATCCCGAGGTGATCACGATCAACCGCTTGAATCGGTATGAAGTTTGACTTGACGGTTAAGGATTACACCGAGTCCGTGGTCCGAATTACCCCATCTTGGCATTGTACTTGGATTGAGTGAGTAGTCTGTGTTATCACGGATACGGAATCCATTCCTTCCATTTCGGAAGTAGATAGACAGCTTCCCTTATTTGTTAATCCTAGAAACGATCGATCCATGGAGTTCCTATTACACCGATTAGCTACCGAGTGAGTTGTATGAATTAATTGATCACTAGGGGGTTAATGGTAAATAAGGATAAGATGTTCTAAAAAGGGTTAACGGTAACTTCCCGATTAAGAATGAACATCTATGGAGGATTAATCCATATGTAATGATTATATCAATGGACGCTTATTATTATTCTCGTGAGGAGATAAATATAATCTCATAATCGGAGGAGTGCGATCACGGGATTATGGTGGCATATTCCCGTGATTGATTTATCGAATATAATTATTCTCGTTCGTAAGATAATTATTTATTTGATTTATCGGAGCCGCCGATTATTAGTCCATGGTCCCCGACGTGCCTCCTAATATAGCATAGCTATTCTCGGACGTCGAATCCTAATAATATTAATTTAGTTCTTATTGGACTTTATTAACACGATATGTGAATTAATTGTTTAGTGGACTATTAAATTAGTTGGGCTAAATAATTAAATATGTGGAAAAGACATTTTCCATAATCTTGGCCCAAAAGTGTGTTGTGGCTGAAAATAATATTGACTAGGTCAATAATGAAATTTTCGGCCAAGTGTGATGATTAGTCAACAAGAAATTAGTTTTCTTGTGATTAATAAGACATGTGCACAAAATATTTATTGGATAAATATTTATGGTAAGAAATAAAGATAAATATTATTTTAGATTTGTTCTAGAATATTATAGGATTATCTTTTATTTAATGGGATTATTATAATTGATTTTGTATTAATTATTAAATCCTTGGAGGTTAAGTTTTACTCTCCTATATAAAGAGAGTTCTCCCAAGCCTCATAACACAACACATAATTCGACTTCTCCTCTTAGAGAGAAGAAGTGTAAAATTCGGCCAAGGGTGAGTTGGGGAAAAATCTTGGAGGTTTTTCCGGGTAGCATATCGGAAGGATTCGAGACGAGGATTTCCTTCCACCGGGAGTTGCTTGGATCACACGTACGGAAGATCGTGGTGCTCTTCACACCTTCTTTCTTTGTTTTCTATTGCGGCTCTTCAACTTGGATTTTGAGATCCAAGAGGTATGTTCTACAACCCCCTTGTAGATACAGATCTAGTTATTTTATTACGTGTATTTTATAGATCTAGATCCTTAAATCGCTTCCACTGCGGATGATATTACTAACAGAAACTTCTCTTTAGACTCGTCCACCCCCACTGTGAATCCATGCCACATCACAGGGCCAGCATAGCTTTTAGGCACTCACCAAACTGCTTGGAAGACTTGTAATCCTGAACGGACAGGGTGATTCGGTCAAGGAGGGAAGCCTCCGGCTCTGCCTTTTCAGCCTGAAGCCTAGCTAGATGCTAACCCAGCTCAGAAGTCTCAGCGGTATACTTGTCATAGGCTGCCTGGAGCTCTGCAGCACACTCCCCGTGGGCCTTTTTTAGCTCGGCTTCATGAGCTTAGAGCTGCCCCTTTAGGGCCTTGATCTCCTAATCCTTAGCCTTGGACGACTCCTTGTGCCTTTCCCGGCTTGCTCTTAGCTCCTCGATGCTCTTTTTTGAGCTTCTTTAAAGGCCGACGACTCAACAAGTCTGTGTAGAAATTCCTGACCAATGGGCTCCTTGAAAAGGTTAACCGATTAGATAAAGAGTAAAAGTACATAAAAGGTCAAGACACCGAAAGATGACTTACCTCCGCCGCTAAGTCCTGGTCAGATAGTTCAGCTAGACGCCCTTGACCTATGGGTGCGTCTTCCTCTGGATCAATATCCTCGATATCTTCAACAGGATGGGGAACCGTCTTTTTTTTCTTGGATTTACCCCGTCGAGGGGTGTCAACGATCACCACATGCTTCCTCTTTCGAAGCCGGAACTCCTCTCTTTCTTCCTCTTCATCCTCGACCTCCTCCATCTCTATTGGAATGATTGGAGAAGAGGAAACATGGGCATCCTTAGGGAGCTCAGACAGGATGTTGGTCGTCTCAGGATTCAGTACGTTCCCAGAAAATCGAGTAGCACCTAGGTCGGTGCTCACAGTCCTCTCGGAGTCATGTCCCGGATGGGCGTCAACAGGAACCTACTCTTCCTCATCGACATCGGCGACCAACTCAGGAAAAGATGACACTGTCAAAAGGAAGGCATAAGGGAATTAGTACAAGTATTTCATAAACTCGACAACAAAAAGCACAGTAAAAGAAAAAGTCCTACAAGTTCTATATTCCGCCCTGGTTAATTCCCTATAAGGGTCGGGCCAAGCAGTCGGCAGTCGGGCGATTTGATCAATTTAGAGGAAAATTTATTCATAGACGCCACTTTTCCGAATATCGTCTATCAGCTTCTTGTCAAAATCTATGGGTCGAGGATCGCTTCCCAGGTCGGCAGAATTCCATCTACCCATGTTGGCTACCACCTCAAGACAAATTAAGAAGAACCAGGATTTCCATCCCTTGTAAGAAGATTCACCCTTCTCGGTGAATTGGACCTCATTGTAGAAGTCTCCTCGCCGTGGAAAGTAGTAATACCCATCTTGATCTGGCACTTGTTTACAATGATAGAAGAGTCGAAATGTTTGAATGGTGAAAGGGATGCAGGCGCACAGGCACCAGATAGCGCAACCCACAATTGCCCTTATACCGTTCGGAACAATCTGGGTCAGACCTAGCCCGTAATGTTCTAAGACGTCCAATATGGCTGGACAAATAGGAAACCTTAGGCCATGGAGGAGTTGTTCCTTGTAGACGGCACTGTTAGTAATATCACACGCAACGGAAGCGATTTTAAGGATCTAGATCTATAAATTACACGTAATAAAATAATTAGATCTATATCTACAAGGGGGTTGTAGATCATACCTCTTGGATCTCAAAATCCAAGTTGAAGAACCGTAAAAGAAAGATTGCAAGAAGATGTGAAGAGCACCATGATCTTCCGTACGTGTGATCCAAGCAACTCCCGGTGGAAGGAAATCCTCGACTCGAACCCTTCCGATATGCTACCCGGAAAAATCTCCAAGATTTCTCCTCAACCCTCTTGGCCGAAAATTCTATCTCCTCTCTAAGAGTTGATAGTCGAAAATATCATGTGTGTTAAGGCTTGGGAGAACTCTCTTTATATAGGAGAGTAAAACTTAGCCTCCAAGGATTTTTATTTTGTAAATAAATAATCCAATGAATAAAAGATAATTCCATAATATTCTAGAACAAATCTAGAATAATATTTATCTTTATTTCTTACCATAAATATTTATCCAATAAATATTTTATGCACATGTCTTATTAATACACAAGAAAATAATTTCTTGTTCCAAAATAAGAGCATGGGGCGAAAATTTCATATATTGACCTAGTCAATATTAATTTTGCCATCACACAATAATTGGGCCAAGATTATGGAAAATGTCTTTTCCACATATTTAATTATTTAGCCCAACTAATTTAATAGTCCACTAAACAATTAATTCACATATCGTTTTAATAAAGTCCAACAAGAACTAAATTAATATTATTAGGATTCGACGTCCGAGAATAGCTATGCTATATAGGAGGCACGTCGGGGACCATGGACTAATAATCAGCGGCTCCGATAAATCAAATAAATAATTATCTTACGAACAGAATAATTATATTCGATAAATCAATCACAGGAATATGCCACCATAATCCCGTGACTGCACTCCTCCGATTATAAGATTATATTTATCTCCTCACGAGAATAATAATAAGCGTCCATTGATATAATCATTACATATGGATTAATCCTCCATAGATCGTTCATTCTAAATCGGGAAGTTACCGTTAACCCTTTTTAGAACATCTTATCCTTATTTACCATTAACCCCCTAGTGATCAATTAATTCAAACAACTCACTCGGTAGCTAATCATTGTAATATGAACTCGTACGATCGATCGCCTAGGATTAACAAATAAGGAACTGTCTATCTACTTCCATAAATGGAAGGAATGCATTCCGTATCCGTGATAACACGTACTACTCACTCAATCCAAGACAATGCCAAGATGGGGTAATTCGGATCACGGACTCGGTGTAATCCTTAACCGTCAAGTCAAACCTCATACCGATTCAAGCGGTTTGACCGTGATCACCTCGGATTAAGATATATCCATAAATATGATCATCCATTGATTCGATAAGACTTCTCGATTACGGAATTATATCGTGAACTCTAATCAAATCGGTCCAAATTTCTATACGATATATCTATCATATACAAATGCCCCATTAGGTTCTCTTAACCGAAAGTCCGGATAAGACAATCACACCTATTGTGTTCGGGGGCGCATTAATAGCACGTTAAAGGAGAGACCCGATACTCTCGATTAACTTCACTACGGGCTAATTGTATCTTAAGTACATCTTCACTAACTCAATCCTCCCGTGTATATCCCATACACTGAGTTAAGTGATTACATAAACGATATACTTTAGGGTTTTCTGTAGTGTAAATACTATTGTCACATCGGTAAATATGAGAATAATAAATATGAATAATAACATCATTTCCTTTATGAAATAAAACAATTACAAAATTGTCTTTCGGGCATTACACCTAACAATCTCCCACTTGCACGAAAGCATGTGATTAATTGTTTTAGAGCACACCCTATTATTTAAAATACAGCAAACTATCACTCCCACTTGCTCTAAAGCAAATGAGACATGTCTCTAATACCTATAGTCTCCAAGTGTCGACTAAAAGTTTCAATCGACGGCGTCTTGGTGAATGGATCGACGGATTATCGGCGGAGGCGATTTTCTTGACGGAAATGTCCCCTCTATCGACAAAATCATTGATCACCCGCATATTTTCTCTCTATATGCTTCGACTTACCGTGCTTTCGAGGTTCCCTAGAGTTGGCAATGGCCCCATTGTTATCACAATAGAGAGTAATAGGATCTTCGCATTCGGGACAACGCCTAATCCGCCGATGAACTTTCTTAACCAAAGCTTTCTTTAGCCGCCTCCGAGGCCGCTATGAACTCGGCTTCCATTGTTGAATCGGTGTGTCGGGATTGCTTTTGGCTTCTCCATTCTACTTGCACCGCCACCAAGCGTAAACACCGAACCGCAGGTAGATTTAGAATCATCTCTGTCCGACGAAAGTCGAATCGGTGTACCCCGCTAGCTCCAAACTCCCACTCGAATAGACGAGCATATAATTTCGGTTCTCTTCAAATATTTGATGAGATTCTTTACTCGCCGTCCAAAGGCGGTTGCCGTGGATTTGACCGAAAACGGCTGACTAATCCAACGCCGTAACAAATGTCAGGTCTCGTACACCTCATGGCATACATGAGACTACCAACAGACGAGGCATATGGCACTCTTACCATAGCTTCAATCTCTACAGGGGTTTGGGGCCCCTGAGTCTTAGAAAGGTAAACGCCGTGATGGGTTGGTAGAAAACCCTTCTTTGCGTTCTCCATACTGAAGCGTGCCAGCACCTTATCTATATAAGTTGCTTGGGACAGAGCTAACATCCTGTTCTTGCGATCCCTTATAATTTGGATCCCTAGAACATAACTCGCTTCTCCCAAATCTTTCATTTGGAATTGCGTGGTCAACCTACTTTTGACGTCGGACATCATCCCCTTATCGTTGCCAATTAGGAGTATGTCATCAACGTACAACACTAGAAATACAACACTATCTTTGATAACCTTCTTGTACACACAAGATTCAAGCAAAGTGTTGTTCGAAATCATAAGACTTGATCGTGTGATCGAATCTATGATACCGAAACGAGATGCTTGCTTCAACCCATAAATGGATCCGAGCAACTTGCACACCATGTGCTCTCGACCTTCTTCAATGAATCCCTCTCGGTTGCTTTGCATATAGATTTCCTCGTCAAGAAAGCCGTTTAGAAACGCCGTCTTAACATCCATTTGCCGATTTCATAATCCGGACATGCAAAGAATCGAAAGGAGGATGCGGATGGTTTTCATCATGGCCACAGGTGAGAAGGTTTCCTCGTAGTCTATACCTTCTCACTGTGTGTAACCTTTGGCTACCAGCCGTGCTTTGAAGGTTTCAACATTCCCATCTACTCCTCTCTTTCGCTTGTAGAGCCATTTACATCCAATGGGCCTTTCACCCTGAGGAAGTTCTACAAGTTTCCGGACCGAGTTAGAGTACATAGACTCCATCTCTTGATTCATTGCGTCAATCCATTTATCCTTATCGTGATCCAAGTAAGGCCTTCTTATAGGTCGGAGGATCATCTTCCACCCCATCGAGGCGACTACGTTTGCCTCTAAATCCATGCCGTACCGAGCCGGTGGCCGAACCACTCTCGCAAAGACGTCCGGGTGGAACAGAATGTCGGAAGTGACTCGTTGTATTATTAGTGTTGTTTACGGGAACATCGGCGGCCACAATAGGCCCGATGTCATCGGAGAGTAATTCCTCTAGTACAATTGTACTTCGAGGTCTCGTGGTCTTTCATATAACTTTCCTCCAAAAACGTAGCGTTAGTCGAGACTAGCACTTTGTTATCTTCCGGATCGTAAAATAGACCACCACGTGTACCTTTTGGATAGCCTACAAACAAACATACTTTCGTACGTGATTGTAGCTTGGTAGTCTTGTCCATCAGCACATGTGCAGGACAACCCCATATGCGGAAGTGACGCATGCTTTCGCGATGTTCCGACCACATCTCAATGGGTGTCTTTCGACAGACTTTGACGGTACTGTATTCAAAATGTAGACCGCTGCTTCAAAAGCATAACCCCAAAAGGATATAGGTAGTGAGGCGTAGCTCATCATTGATCTAACCATGTTAATCAATGTCATGTTTCTCCTCTCAGCAACTCCGTTTTGCTGAGGTGTCCTAGGCGCTGAACGTTGGAAACAAATTCCTTTTTCGGCCAAGTAGTCAATGAACTCGCATATCTAAATACTCACCTCCACGATCCGAGCGAAGGCATTTCAATGACTTGCCTAGTTGCCTTTCGGCTTCGCTTGGAACTCCTTGAACTTTCCAAAAGCCTCGGACTTCCCGTGCGGCGGATAAACATAACCGAATCTCGAGTAGTCATCAATGAAAGTCACAAAGTACTCGTATCCGCCTCTAGCTTGTACGTTCATTGGACCACAAAGGTCTGAATGCACTAAGTCTAGAGTTCCCGTGGCCCTATTACCCTTTGATGAGAAGGGGCGCTTAGTCATTTTTCCCTCCAGGCAACACTCGCGGACGGGCGGTGTGTCAACGGATGACTCACCTAAGGCATTAACCTTTTCAAGTCTTTTGAGTCTTTCCAAGGAAATATGGCCAAGCCTCGGATGCCACAAGTATGTTTTATCTTCTTTTACTTGAGAAACTTTACGCCTTTTAGCGAGATCTTTGATGAACAAGCTTTTAAACATTTCAGTATTAAGTAGGGGAGCTTTATGTGGTCTTACAAAATATAAACCATTTTCATTTATAGTTGAACAAAATTCAAAGCCATTCTTTGAAATAACAAATTCACCATTCAAATTTGAAACAGAAAATGATTGTTCAGCTAAGGCAGAATAAGAAATCAAATTTCTCCTGAAATTCGAGAATAAAATAAACATTTTCTAAATGTAAAATTCTATTATTAAAATGCAAGTCCACAAATTCCCATCGCTTTAGCCGAAATGAGCGCCCCGGTGCCTACTCGCATCACTTGAGAACCCTCTTCCAGCTCCTCGTACGAACTAAGAATCTGCAATGAAGAACATACATGGTTAGTAGCTCCAGTATCAAGTATCCAAGTGGACACATCTTTAGCTACGTTAAAAGATTCCAAGAATTGTAATTCCAAATTACCTTTCTTATATTTCCCAGCGACAGCCTTGACTTTGCCATCTTTCACATCACGAAGATATTCCGGACAATGGCGTCGCCAATGTCCTACCTCCTTACAGTAAAAGCATTTGCCCTTTGGCTTGGCCTCGTCAACTTTCTTGGCGGTCTTTTTCTTCATTGGCTTGGGCACGGGTGCAACATTACCCTTCTTCTTTGGTTTGGCCTTAGGCTTGTTTGATGACCTGGCTTCGGCCATATTGGCTTCAGCTTTCTTATCCCCTACTTGGACCTTATCTTTCGATAGCAGGCCCTCGTAGATAGTCAGTTCATTCAGCATCTGTGTCATGGTCAACTCATATTTGCCCATCGATATGCGAGTTTTGAACGGGATAAACTCAGGAGTCAACGATTCCAAAATCATCGATACTTGAGTTGCTTCATCGAACTTTGATCCATGAATACCGGCGTCATTGAAGTAACTGATCATATTCAGAACATGACCATTCACTGCTTGACCTTTCTTCAATTTCGTGTTAACGGCCAACCTGATGGCATCGTGTCTTGCTTGGTTGCTAGGTGATCCAAACATCGTAGTAAGTTTCCGCATGATTTCTCCTGCAGACTCAAACTCTTCAATCTGGGTCCTAATAACCTCCGACACTGCCGCCAGGATGATCCCACGAGCCCGGTTATCTGCTTCGATCCAGCGATTACGCTGTTCGATCTCAGCTTTACCAGGTTTTTGGATCGCCAGCGTAGGGCATTCAGAAGTAAGTACATGTTGCACATTCTCATACGTGAGTACCACGTTTAAGTTACTCTTCCATTTCGTAAAGTTGTTTCCCGTTAATTTTTCAGACAGTAAAGCAGAAATTTGAGCAGACATTTTTGCTGAAAATAAAATGACATGTATTAATTCAAGTTTAACACTACTATATATTATTTTAGGAATTGTAAACTAAAAATAAGTCTACTCTACCATTCCAAGGTTTTAACCTCGCATCTCAGTGCCGCCGTAGGGTAGGTCAAAGAGATGACGGTTAAATCGAGACAATCTCATCAATGAATAACTTGTGAGAATCAAACATCCCACGAGAATCGAACATCCCTTTATTCATTGACTACCTTCCTTTTTTAGCCTAGATATTACCAAAAATATCCTTTATGAGTGTGACCTACTATATCGGATCTCTTAGGTACGCCCCGAGTGTGCCGTCATAGGATAGGTCAGTGACCCGACGAGTACCCATAAATCCTATCCTTTCGGAGACCAAGCCATGAATGTTGATAGGGGTGAACACCATCCGTAGGGGGACGAAATCAAAGCGCCGCGAGGCGTCACCCTTCTCTCACTTACTTGTATCTATAGTAGAGGCCGTGGGGTTGGTGTCGCCTCCCCCCCGCTCCCACTCAATAATTTGGAAGTGGTGGTGGGTTAACTAACCACGTCTTTTTGATGTTAACATAAAAGCACATTAAATCAAGGATTCCGAATGGTGTCGGTAACGTAGGCAAGCCTACCCGTCCTATTCGTTGGAACATATGTGACAGTCGGACGAAATCGGGTCAAGACAGCCTCATTGAGATAAGAAGGAATCACCCATCCGTTCTCCAGTGTAGCTTAGTCTTGCCGGACCCCCGTGCATACATCACACTAGGAGGGTTAAGTCAGTCGAGCCTAGCTCAGTTGACCACCCAACCTATAAGCGAACCATTTTTATCCAAGATTTATTGTTCTTTTACCATCATTCAATCTCGTAGACACTACGAATTGAAAACGTGATCTCGTTTGGGCTTTAAGGCGGTTCACCGAGAACACACACCGAAAGGCTTAACGATTTCATAACCCGTCCTCGGATCTTTAATTAGTTACTAAATTAATTAATTACCACATATTAATTAAATTTCAACTAATTACGCGAGTTTGTATACATGCCTATTTTAATTACCAAAATTAAAATTCTACATGTATGCATGGAGTGGATTTATGATATGATGCATGTCATGGCAATTCCGATTTTATATCTATTTTATGATCGAACACATAAAAAATAAATTGCGGAAAATTTAAACACCGAGATGGATTGTTGGTACCCCCGTATCTAATCTATCCTAGCAAAAATAAATTACAATCTTATTGTCTTCGAGTCTTGATCTTCGAATCTTGAACTCGAACCGCCGGATCACGAACCACGAACACCCGAGAGGAGAAAAGGTCTTTTTAATTAAATAAATCCAATTTATTATAATATATATATATATATATATATATATATATATTTTATTTTTTTTATTTTTATTACATGCGGCTGCTAATAATTATTTTCCAAAAATTTTTTTTTTTTTTTAAACGGAAGTTTAGTAAAAAAAAAATTAGGTTAACAAAAATAATGATGCTGCCGCAACATGAATAAAACCCTAGCCGCAATTTTTATTAAACAGGACTTATAGCGACGCTTTTCAGCGTCGCAGAAAGTCCTGTAGCAGTTTTAAATAAAATTTCATCCGTTTCTCCTCGTTCATACCTTGGGTTTCGCCTTGATCTTTAATTTTCCAGCAAGATCTTCATCTTTTCCTGCCCGGATATTCAAAATTACAATAAAAGATGCTACTTTTACATATAAATTTCGAAAATTGACATAAATAAATACAATTCCTATGCTCAATTGTTACTAAACAAAGGAGCTACAATAGATCTAACGAGTAAACAGTACCAACCCCAATCCATCTCTTCAACCAAGACATTAATAACATAAAAAATAATCATGCATGCGCCCACTTTTTTTAAAAATAATTGGGACAAAAAATCTACATGTTTTACCACTCCTAGATCTAATATTTTATACGTATAAATATAGATCACCTTGGCGACTGATACCACTGTTAGTAATATCATCCGCAACGGAAGCGATTTTAAGGATCTAGATTTATAAATTACACGTAATAAAATAATTAGATCTATATCTACAAGGGGGTTGTAGATCATACCTCTTGGATCTCAAAATCCAAGTTGAAGAACCGCAAAAGAAAGATTGCAAGAAGATGTGAAGAGCACCACGATCTTCCGTACGTGTGATCCAAGCAACTCCCGGTGGAAGGAAATCCTCGACTCGAACCCTTCCGATATGCTACCCGGAAAAATCTCCAAGATTTCTCCTCAACCCTCTTGGCCGAAAATTCTATCTCCTCTCTAAGAGTTGATAGTCGAAAATATCATGTGTGTTAAGGCTTGGGAGAACTCTCTTTATATAGTAGAGTAAAACTTAGCCTCCAAGGATTTTTATTTTGTAAATAAATAATCCAATGAATAAAAGATAATTCCATAATATTCTAGAACAAATCTAGAATAATATTTATCTTTATTTCTTACCATAAATATTTATCCAATAAATATTTTATGCACATGTCTTATTAATACACAAGAAAATAATTTCTTGTTCCAAAATAAGAGCATGGGGCGAAAATTTCATATATTGACCTAGTCAATATTAATTTTGCCATCACACAATAATTGGGCCAAGATTATGGAAAATGTATTTTCCACATATTTAATTATTTAGCCCAACTAATTTAATAGTCCACTAAACAATTAATTCACATATCATTTTAATAAAGTCCAACAAGAACTAAATTAATATTATTAGGATTCGACGTCCGAGAATAGCTATGCTATATAGGAGGCACGTCGGGGACCATGGACTAATAATCAGCGGCTCCGATAAATCAAATAAATAATTATCTTACGAACAGAATAATTATATTCGATAAATCAATCACAGGAATATGTCCCCATAATCCCGTGACTGCACTCCTCCGATTATAAGATTATATTTATCTCCTCACGAGAATAATAATAAGCGTCCATTGATATAATCATTACATATGGATTAATCCTACATAGACTGTTCATTCTAAATCGGGAAGTTACCGTTAACCCTTTTTAGAACATCTTATCCTTATTTTCCATTAACCCCCTAGTGATCAATTAATTCATACAACTCACTGGTAGCTAATCATTGTAATATGAACTCGTACGATCAATCAGTTTCTAGGATTAACAAATAAGGGAACTGTCTATCTACTTCCATAAATGGAAGGAATGGATTCCGTATCGTGATAACATAGACTACTCACTCAATCCAGTACAATGCCAAGATGGGGTAATTCAGATCACAGACTCAGTGTAATCCTTAACCGTCAAGTCAAACCTCATACTGATTCAAGCAGTTCACTGTGATCACCTCAGGATTAAGATATATCCATAAATATGATCATCCATTGATTCGATAAGACTTCTCAATTACGGATTATATCGTGAACTCTAATCAAATCGGTCCAGCCCTATACGATATATCTATCATATATAAATGCCCCATTAGGTTCTCTTAACCGAAAGTCCGGATAAGACAATCACACCTATTGTGTTATGGGCGCATTAATAGTACGTTAAAGGAGAGACCCGATACTCTCGATTAACTTCACTACGGGCTAATTGTATTTTAAGTACATCTTCACTAACTCAATCCTCCCGTGTATATCCCATACACTGAGTTAAGTGATTACATAAACGATATACTTTAGGGTTTTCTGTAGTGTAAATACTATTGTCACATCGGTGAATATGAGAATAATAAATATGAATAATAACATCATTTCATTTATTAAATAAAACAATGACAAAATTGTCTTTCGGGCATCACACCTAACAGGCACAGCAGTCGGCCGGAGCCCGGTAGGCATAGACGCCGGGGCCAGGAACCGTGGGTTTGAACAAGGGATTCTCCAGGTTGTATTGCTTACAGAGGGAAGTTACTTCTTTCGGGGTTAACTTGGAGTCGATACCATGACAAGCTGCTTGAGACTTCAAGGCCATGTGTTCTTTTAGGGTCAGAACGAATTTCGAGGTACCAGAAGAACGCGGAGGACCAGTATAAGATGGATCGTATCGTGGGGCTAGAACCAAGTGTTCAAATCCCTTGCGATTGATTAAGGGTTGGGGAACATGTTAGGTGTGATGCCCGAAAGAAAATTTTGTAATTGTTTTATTTAATAAATGAAATTATATTATTATTCATATTTATTATTCTCATATTCACCGATGTGACAATAGTATTTACACTACAGAAAACCCTAAAGTATATCGAATGTAATCACTTAACTCAGTGTATGGTATATACACGGGAGGATTGAGTTAGTGAAGATGTACTTAAAATACAATTAGCCCGTAGTGAAGTTAATCGAGAGTATCGGGTCTCTCCTTTAACGTGCTATTAATGCGCCCATAACACAATAGGTGTGATTGTCTTATCCGGACTTTCGGTTAAGAGAACCTAATGGGCATTTATATATGATAGATATATCATATAGGGCTGGACCGATTTGATTAGAGTTCACGATATAATTCCGTAATCGAGAAGTCTTATCGAATCAATGGATGATCATAGTTATGGATATATCATAATCCCGAGGTGATCACGCTCAACCGCTTGAATCGCATGATGAAGTTTGACTTGAAGGTTAAGGATTACACCGAGTCCGTGGTCCGAATTACCCCATCTTGGCATTGTACTTGATTGAGTGAGTAGTCTGTGTTATCACATATACGGAATCCATTCCTTCCATTTCTGGAAGTAGATAGACAGTTCCCTTATTTGTTAATCCTAGAAACTGATCGATCCATGGAGTTCATATTACACCGATTAGCTACCAAAGAGTTGTATGAATTAATTGATCACTAGGGGTTAATGGTAAATAAGGATAAGATGTTCTAAAAAGGGTTAACGGTAACTTCCCGATTTAGAATGAACGATCCTATGGAGGATCAATCCATATGTAATGATTATATCAATGGACGCTTATTATTATTCTCGTGAGGAGATAAATATAATCTCATAATCGGAGGAGTGCGATCACGGATTATGGTGGCATATTCCCGTGATTGATTTATCGAATATAATTATTCTGTTCATAAGATAATTATTTATTTGATTTATCGGAGCCGCTGATTATTAGTCCATGGTCCCCGACGTGCCTCCTAATATAGCATAGCTATTCTCGGACGTCGAATCCTAATAATATTAATTTAGTTCTTGTTGGACTTTATTAAAACGATATGTGAATTAATTGTTTAGTGAATTATTAAATTAGTTGGGCTAAATAATTAAATATGTGGAAAAGACATTTTTCATAATCTTGGCCCAATTAGTGTGTTTGGCCGAAAATCATAAGTGACTAGGTCACAATACAATTTTCGGCCATAGCCTTATTTTTTGAACAAGAAATTATTTTCTTGTGTATTAATAAGACATGTGCGTAAAATATTTATTGGATAAATATTTATGGAAAGAAATAAAGATAAATATTATTCTAGATTTGTTCTAGAATATTATGAGATTATCTTTTATTTAATGAGATTATTATAATTGATTTTGTATTAATTATTAAATCCTTGTAGGCTAAGTTTTACTCTCCTATATAAAGAGAGTTCTCCCAAGCCTTAGACACACAATGAAATTCGACTTCTCCTCTTAGAGAGAAGAAGTATAAAATTCGGCCAAGGGTAAGTTGGGGAAAATCTTGGAGGTTTTTCCGGGTAGCATATCGGAAGGATTCGAGACGAGGATTTCCTTCCACCGGGAGTTGCTTGGATCACACGTACGGAAGATCGTGGTGCTCTTCACATCTTCGTTCTTTCCATTGCGGTTCTTCAACTTGGATTTTGAGATCCAAGAGGTATGTTCTACAACCCCTTGTAGATATAGATCTAGTTATTTTATTACGTGTATTTTATACATCTAGATCCTTAAATCGCTTCCGCTGCGGATGATATTACTAACAGTGGTATCAGTCGCCAAGGTGATCTATATTTATACGTATAAAATATTAGATATAGGAGTGGAAAACATGTAGTTTTTTTGTCCCAATTTTTTGGGGGCCGATGCATATGTTTAATTTTTTATGTTTATGAATGTCGTGGTTGAAGAGATGGATTGGGGTTGGCATTGTTTACCCGTTAGATCTATTGTAAACTCATATAAACGATGAAAATTCGTCCATATGAGTATAGGAAATTATGTAATTTTTTTTATTGCAATTTTAATTTTCTGAAAATAGATCTGTTTAGTAGCTGTTTAGTTATTTCGTGTTTCCCGTTGATTGAGCCGTTGAAACGACGATCCCTTCGGTCAGAATCAAGATTGGAAGATGATGAACAATTCCACAAAATTTGGCGTCGATCGGAATCCGTTTTGATATCCGTTCATTGCTGCAAAGAAGCTGCTGTAACAGAAAAACGCAGGATTCACAGAAACCCTACCTGTGACTTCCTCGAATTTCTGGAAGAGTTTGAACCGTTGAATCGCAAATCCAACCGGTCAGAACGATAAATATGGAGTTTTT
Source organism: Gentiana straminea (assembly GCA_036785695.1). Lineage (NCBI taxonomy): Eukaryota > Viridiplantae > Streptophyta > Magnoliopsida > Gentianales > Gentianaceae > Gentiana > Gentiana straminea. The sequence continues at coordinate 1,939,979 of JAVUPR010000376.1, read as the reverse complement.
GATCTGGCATAAAACTTTCAGGTCGATCGGGTTTCATCTCGACTCCCGATCGGCTCCGGAAAGTAACTGATACGCTGCAGTCAGAGACAGATGCAGCATCAAGATCGGCGGCTCACTGAAGAAAATTGACAAGTCAAAACTCAGATCCAACCGTCCATATTGAAGCCCGAGGAATGAAGAACAGATCTGGAAAGTTTCGTCTCGATCCGAGTTCGTTTAGTTTCCCGATCATCGAAGAATTTGAACAGCTGCAGATTATGTTAGAAAGTTATAAACCCTAGTTAGGGTTTGGTTATTTATTTTCTAATAGGTTAGATACGGGGGTACCAACGGTCCATCTCGGTGTTTAAATTTTCCGCAAATTATTTTTTATGTGTTTGATCATAAAATAGACATAAAATCGAAATTGCCATGACATGCATCATATCATAAATCCACTCCTTGCATACATGTAGAATTTTAATTTTGGTAATTAAAATAGGCATGTATACAAACTCGTGTAATTAGTTGAAATTTAATTAATACGTGGTAATTAATAAATTTAGTAACTAATTAATGATCCGAGAACGGGTTATGAAATCGTTAGGCCTTTCGGTGTGTGTTCTCGGTGAACCGCCTTAAAGCCCAAACGAGATCACGTTCTTCAATTCGTAGTGTCTACGAGATTGAATGATGGTAAAAGAACAATAAATCTATGAAAGGAGACTGGGAGAAAGGAAACTTAGTCATTGAACCTTTGAGACCATATATCCAGACTGGGAGAAAGGAATCACCCTGAGCCAGTCTTCAGGTCTTGTCTTTTAGGGACTATGCACTAACTATGGAATATGAAGAAGCGTTTATCTAAATATAGAAACCAATTGCTTTTAACAGTTCTTAAGATGTGTTTTATATACATATTTCAAATAGTTCTAAGTGGTTTTGACTTTATCAAACAAAAGTCCGAGTCTTGGATTCGTACTACAAATGGTATATTCACTTTCTATACGACAAACAAATTATCGAATATAAGGTAAATCCATCCGTTCCAACGAATCTTAAACAGAAAATAATTTTTCCGCGATATCCAAGGATTGAATCCGAGATTCATTTCCTTATATCACTCCCACTATTCTAGCTAAAATTAACTGCCCGTTGTTTACTCTTTTAATCGTTAAATGCACTGCTACCTTGTTCTTCCAAAGAACTTAGCTTGAGAAAATCGCCAAGGATTCATAGGTTGGTGATCCAAAATCACTGTCCTTATCCTATGATTTTCAGTTAATTAATTTTCGGTTTAGCCTTAAAATTTTCTCAGTTTAGGTGACAAACACTTTTAGACATATTCTCTCATTCTTGACTTTCCGTGAATGGAAACAGTCTTGAACCAGCGGTTCGTTTGAGTAGACACTACTCTTGAACCGTGGGATGTCTATTTCGAGTGTTACTCGTCGGGACTTCTCGGATTTTCTAATATACCAGAAAAAAAACAACAAATCATAACATTAAAGCTCCCACTAGTTTATCGGTTCCAAATACCGTCTAACGAGCAATGCTATTTTTTATGATTTTCCGATTTTTTCGATTAGAAAATCTATCGTACATAGTTCCAATGTTTCCAGAAAAACAAATCATAGAACTCCAAATAGTTCATCGATTCCAAATATCGCCCAACTAGCGACATTTCATGACTTTCCGGTTTTTCAATTAGAACGGTTACGTGTGTAGTCAGTTACACTTTTCTAATGTGCTAGAAAAACAATAAATCATAAAGCTCCCACTAGTTCATCGATTCCAAATATCGTCCAACTAGTAACACTCCATGATTTTCCGATTTTTCAATTAGAAAATTACTCGTGTAATCACTACACACTCAAAATTCACTAGAAGAATTTCAAAGTCCAAAATCACCTTTGATCAAACTAAGTTTGTCTTCCGTTTGACACGAATGACACTAGTGACATACCTATATGTCACTCTGATTTTTAAAAGGCTTCAGAGATAATATCTCTTCCGAAAATTAATTGCATTATCGATTAACTAGTTCAACGTCCTAGTTACTTTCCACTTTTTAACGAAGTCAATACTAGTCAATTATAAATTTTAAGCAATTTAGTAAGGGATATAATGCTGTAAATAAAATGACATATATTAATTCAAGTTTACACTACTATATTTATTTTAGGAATTGTAAACGAAAATTAAGTCTACTCTACCATTCCAAGGTTTTAACCTCGCATCTCAGTGCCGCCGTAGGGTAGGTCAAAGAGATGACGGTTAAATCGAGACAATCTCATCAATGAATAACTTGTGAGAATCAAACATCCCACGGGAATCGAACATCCCTTTATTCATTGACTACCTTCCTTTTTTTAGCCTAGATATTACCAAAAATATCCTTTATGAGTGTGACCTACTATATCGGATCTCTTAGGTACGCCCCGAGTGTGCCGTCGTAGGATAGGTCAGTGACCCGATGAGTACCCTGAAATCCTATCCTTTCGGAGACCAAGCCATGAATGTTGATAGGGGTGAACACCATCCGTAGGGGGACGAAATCAAAGCGCCGCGAGCCGTCACCCTTCTCTCACTTACTTGTATCTATAGTAGAGGCCGTGGGGTTGGCTGTCGCCTCCCCCGCTCCCACTCAATATTTTGGAAGTGGTGGTGGGTTAACTAACCACGTCTTTTTGACGTTAACATAAAAGTACATCAAATCAAGGATTCCGAATGGTGTCGGTAACGTAGGCAAGCCTACCCGTCCTATTCGTTGGAACATATGTGACAGTCGGACGAAGTCGGGTCAAGAGAGCCCCATTGAGATAAGAAGGAATCACCCCTCCGCTCGCCGGTGTAGCTTAGTCTTGCCGGACCCCCGTGCATACATCACACTAGGAGGGTTAAGTCGGTCGAGCCTAGCTCAGTTGACCACCCAACCTATAAGCGAACCGTTTTTATCCGAGATTTATTGTTCTTTTACCATCATTCAATCTCGTAGACACTACGAATCGAAAACGTGATCTCGTTTGGGCTTTTACGGCGGTTCACCGAGAACACACACCGAAAGGCTTAACGATTTCATAACCCGTCCTCGGATCTTTAATTAGTTACTAAATTAATTAATTACCACGTATTAATTAAATTTCAACTAATTACACGAGTTTGTATACATGCCTATTTTAATTACCAAAATTAAAATTCTACATGTATGCAAGGAGTGGATTTATGATATGATGCATGTCATGGCAATTCCGATTTTATATCTATTTTATGATCAAACACATAAAAAATAAATTGCGGAAAATTTAAACACCGAGATGGATCGTTGGTACCCCCGACTAACCTATTTTCTAAGGAAAAGTAAAACTAATACTATGTCTTCAAGTCATGATCTTCAAATCTTGATCTTGAAGCTTCCGGATCTCGAACCTTCGATCTTGACATGAACCACGAACGACGAGGAGAGGAGGCCGTAATATACCAATATATTGAAAATATATCTATATTATCAAGTTGTTTTATAAAAAAAAAAACTTTGTTTTTTTTATTTTTATTTTTATTTTTATATTAAATTCACGGTTGATCCAAAAACTTTTTTTTTTTTTTTTTTTAGTCGGCTAACCTGTTAGGTTAAAAAAAATTAATGCGCATGCAATACCATGCAAACATTAGTCATATAAGCTGCCGGATACCCTAAAAATAATATAGAAGCTGCCGCAAAAAAAAAAAGATTTTGTGCCGTGACCTAAAAAATTAAAAAACAACAACAACAATTTCGGCCTCCTCCCGTTTTACCTTCTGGATGATCTTCATCACCATGATCTTCGTCGTCTCGAACCCGGATGAAAAAATACAATAAAAGATGCTACTTTTACATATAAATTTCGAAAATTGACATAAATAAAATACAATTCATATGCTCAATTGTTACTAAACAAAGGAGCTACAATAGATCTAACGAGTAAACAGTACCAACCCCAATCCATCTCTTCAACCAAGACATTCATAATCATAAAAAAATAAAACAATTTTCGGCCCCCTTTTTTAAAAAAAAAAATTGGGACAAAAAATCTACATGTTTACCACTCCTAGATCTAATATTTTATACAAATAAATATAGATCACCTTGGCTCTGATACCACTGTTAGTAATATCATCCGCAGCGGAAGCGATTTAAGGATCTAGATCTATAAAATACACGTAATAAAATAACTAGATCTACATCTACAAGGGGGTTGTAGAACATACCTCTTGGATCTCAAAATCCAAGTTGAAGAACCGCAATTGTAACACCCCGGTTTTCCAATCCCGTCGGCCGCCGGAATTGGTCACCGAAACGTCACTTCACGACACACAGTCGCAGCAGTAATACTCAACATTCCACAACAGAAGGAAAATAAACATCCACCATTCATTATTAAAAGGGTCAAAGTAATTAAAATTTCTTGAAAGAAAATGAAAATATGTGGAAACGTCAATAAAATCTTAAAGTGCCGGAAATCCGAGAAAGTGAAAACGTAAGACTGCGACTACGTGGCTCTCGATACCCCGCGACATCCCCGCAATCGGCAAACGTCCAAGAGAAAATACCGCTAAGAATCGCTCCCAAAACGGATCATAGCGGGGTCAACGAAAGTAACCGGTCAACTAAAAGTTGAGTAAGGATAAATCTAATATACGTAGAATGAAAGTTAACGACAATTTAAGGGAACTTCTCTACGTACATCAACCATCACATAACAAATACGACCAAACTATAACGATACAACCATTCCATAGAAGATATGAAACACCACAATCCATCTACACCTAAAGGTCCCGAATGTGCACATTCCTAAGGGTCATCCAATGGTACCATTATTAAAATGGTCCACACGTCTTGGGGTGCAAGGATTTCCTCTCCCGGGTTATCGGATTCGGAGATACCCTATCCGGCCCAACATTACATCATCCGCAACTCCCCAAATACGGAAGGTCATTAAAGTCGTAAGGCGATTCCACTCCCGGATACCCGGCTTCGGTAGCTACCCTATCCGGGCCCAACCACTACGGGTCTACGAACATTCAATGCCTCAAAAATCGGGTTCCACAATGATAACACCATCCTTAACTCATCAAAACCCAACTTACAAAGCATGTTACTAAGATTTAACAATAACTAACAAAGAAATAAGGACACTTAAGCCGGACGCCCGTTTAAAAGGGTTGGACGCCCGTTTGGATAACCGAACGCCCGTCCAAAAACTCGGACGTGCGTCCAAAAGGACTGTTACATCCCGAATCCGCTTTTACACTGGACGCCCGTCCATTATGCTTGGACGCCCGTCCACTAAAATAAATTTACATCCCGTATCGAAAACGGCTTTCGTACGCCCTTCGGACGCCCGTCGAGTTGAAACCAAGACCGGACGCCCGTCCATTAAGGCGACGCCCGTCCGCCTCCGTCGCAACCGGAACCCTAATAATTTTCAACGCGATTTCGGGTTGTTCCTCAACAAAACAAGAAACAACGGCAATATAATATGTACAAAGAAACCTCGTATCAAAGTACCACAATGTCCACAAATTTTAACCCCAAAGCCAAACACATTTTTATGGACGTTTAACACCCCAAAGTATGACTAACAACGTAACGATTTCAACAAAAGATTTACAGTAATTGTTTTATGTTTCCACGCATAAACACAATGGTCTATACACCTTAAAACACAGCTAGCAACCCCCAACTTATACTCAAAACCTTGATCAACAATGCTATACGACCCAAACCACCCACACAACCCTACATGTTATTAAAAGCTCCATCTTTCGAACTAAACGAACACGCAACTTAGAATTATTCTTACCGATTGTGCAGCGTTTCTTGACAGCCCTTGCTAATGAATTAGAATCGTTCTTCCACGAAGCCCGAATCTATAACAAAAGGGAAAGACGATAATTACCAGCCATTCTAATGGACCACCAAGGCAAACCACCAAAAATATCGAAAACTCCCCCCACGAAAGCACAAGAGGATCGGCCATGGCCTTTGGCCGGCCGATCAACGTTTCTCCCATCGTTCCGTTCGCAAGAATTATCTGGGAGGACAAGAAAACGGTACTTACCGACGGCGACGGCGGAAACTCTCACACCAAGAAGGAGGTTTTCTCTCCTTCTTCTTCACAATGTATGGCGGCAAGGGGGAGGGTTTTCTCTTGAGGTTACACGTCTCTTTTGAGAGAAGGAGGAAAAAGGCTAATTGATTAATTGGGAGGTTTAGAAAGGATTAAAATCCTTTTAATTACTACAATCCCTTTTTGTTTTTTTTTTTTTTTTTATATTTTTATTATCAATTAAATAGGGAATCAAAATTTCGGGATATTACATCCTCCCCCCCTTAAGACAAAACTTCGTCCTCGAAGTTCGGGTTCGTACCGGACGTTGTTCCCCCCCTTAAAACACCTTCGTCCCCGAAGGTAAGAAAAGGATTCTACGTACAAGGCTTGAAGATTGCTTACCTTAAGAGAACAAATGCGGGTACTTCGTCGCATAGCACCCTCGCTTCCCATGTCGCCTCCTCGGTGGCATGGTTAGACCATAAGACCTTGACGATGCTAACCTCACGTCCCCTTGTTTTCCGTACCTTAGTATCTAATATCCGCACCGGTACCTCCTCGTAAGTCAAGGATCGATCTAGCTCAACCACCTCCGGTTCAATCACGTGAGAAGGATCACTCACGTACTTGCGCAATTGAGATACATGGAACACGTTATGCACCTTATCCAACGCCGGTGGCAAGGCTAGTCGATATGCTACTTCACCTACGCGGTCCAAGATCTCATAAGGCCCCACGTACTTGGGACTCAACTTCCTTTTCTTGCCAAAACGCATTACTCCTTTGGTTGGTGATACTCGTAGTAGTACACTTATCGCCCACGGCGAACTCAATATCCCGGCGGTGTAAGTCGCATAACTCTTGTCTATCTTGGGCAGCCCTCATCTTTTCTCGGATTGTCCGTACACTGCTTGACCGTGTCTTCGATCATCTGTGGTCCCAAAATCATCGCCTCGGACGAATCGTCCCAACAAACCGGACTCTTGCACTTCCTACCATAAAGTGCCTCAAAAGGTGCCATCTTAATGCGGCATGGTAGTCGTTGTTGTATGAAAATTCGATAAGATCGAGCTTTTCCTCCCAAGAGCCTTTGAATTCTAATACACATGCCCTCGGCATGTCTTCCAACGTTTGTATGGTCCTCTCCGTCGACCATCGGTAGCGGGGTGAAAAGCCGTACTCATTCGTAGTTCCGTCCCCAAGGCCGCCCGTAGCTCATGCCAAAACCGAGATATAAATCTCGCATCTCTATCCGACACAATGCTTTCTTGGGTATACCATGTAGTCTCACAATATTTCTCCGGTATGCCATAGCCAACTCCGTCTTACTCCAAGTGTCTTTCATCGGAATGAAATGCGCCGCTTTAGTCGATCCTATCCACAACGACCCAAATCATATTATTCCCTTTAGGGCTCCTCGGTAATCCACATACAAAATCCATGGAGATGGAATCCCACTTCCAAACCGGCACATCCAACGGCCGAAGCATACCCCGCGGCCGTCGATGTTCGATCTTTACCTTCGACAAGTCAAGCACTTCGACACAAACTCGCTACTTCGCGTTTCATATTGGGCCACCAAAAGGTTTTCTTGAGATCTTTATACGGTTGTCTCCTCCCGGATGAACGAATAAGGCGTACTATGAGCTTCACTCAAAATCCGCCTCTTGAGTTCCTCGTCGGTGGTACACACCACCGACCCTTGAACCGAACGCCACCATCCTCGTGTAAAGTAAAATCAACCTGCTTTGCATCCGTACCAATCTTAGCCCTCTTTGCCTCGATTACCTTATCACCCGCTTGTCTCACCCGGATTTCATCATACAATTCGGGTTGCAAGACGAAGTCCCTCTTATCTCCACCTTTCTGGATGACACATATATCCATACGGTCTAACTCTTCTCGCAACCTCATCTGCGCGACTCTCTCACACAAGGAATGAATCGACTTCCGACTCAAGGCATCCGCCACTACATTGGCCTTCCCTTCGTGGTATTGGATTTCCATGTCGTAATCTTTAATCAACTCCAACCAACGCCTCTGACGCATATTGAGCTCCTTCTGTGTAAATATGTACTTCAGACTCTTGTGATCTGAAAACACCTTAAAGGTTATCCCATACAGATAGTGCCACCAAATCTTTAATGCGAAGACCACCGCTGCCAACTCCAAGTCATGAGTCGGATAGTTACTCTCATACGGCTTGAGTTGTCTCGATGCATACGCAATCACTCGCCTCCGTTGCATCAGTACGCACCCCAGGCCATTCTTTGACGCGTCCGTATAAACCTCAATGTCCTCATTACCCTCGGGTAATGCTAAAATAGGAGAGTTTGTAGTCAACCGTACCTTAAGGAGTTGGAACGCCTCCTCACATTTTTCATCCCACTTGAACCGGTTCTCTTTCTTCATCAAAGCGGTCATCGGCCTAGCAATCTTGGAGAAGTCTTTTACAAACCTTCGGTAATATCCCGCCAAACCCAAGAAGCTTCGAATTTCTGCAACATTCTTAGGGGTTGGCCATTTCGCCACTGCCTCTATTTTGCTCGGGTCAACGGATACACCGTCTTTCGAAATAACATGCCCCAAGAATGCCACTCGTTCCAACCGAATTCACATTTGGATAGTTTCGCGTACAATTGTTTTTCTCGTAGAATGCGGCACGAGCCTCGGATGTTCGGCATGTTCTTCCTTAGTCTTAGAGTAGACCGGATGTCGTCAATAAATACTACTACAAACCGGTCCAAATAGGGCCCGAATACCCGGTTCATCAAATCCATGAAAACTTCTTGGTGCGTTGGTCGATCCGAAAGGCATAACCGTGAATTCGTAGTGTCCGTACACAGTGCGAAATGCGGTCTTTGGAATATCCGCATCTGCTACCCCGAGTGGTGATACCCCGATCGCAAATCAATCTTCGAGAAAATACCGCCCCCGTAGTTGATCGAACAAGTCATCGATCCTTGGTAATGGATACTTGTTCTTCACCGTGACGTTGTTCGGTTCCCGGTAATCAATACACGGCCGCATACTACCATCCTTCTTCTTCACAAATAGTACCGGTGCTCCCCACGGGGACACACTCGGTCGGATGTACCCCTTACCAAGAAGTTCTTCCAATTGTATTTTCAACTCGCTAGTTCCTTAGGCGCCATACGGTAGGGTGCTTTCGATATTGGTCCGGTCCCGGGCACCAACTCTATCGCAAACTCTACCTCTCTCGGGGAGGCATACTCGGTATCTCATCCGGAAATACGTCCTCAAACTCACGAACTACATCAATGTCCGTTAGTTTAGGATCCCCGCACTTACATCATGTACATGACACATAAATAACGGGTACCCTTTCTTTATGAAGGATTTCAAGGTCACTACCGAAATAATTTTCACCCTAGGTTTATCCACAAATCCCTTGTGGGATACTCGCACCCCTTTAGGGCCTCTTAAAGTCACCTTCTTCTACATCTACAAGGGGGTTGTAGAACATACCTCTTGGATCTCAAAATCCAAGTTGAAGAACCGCAATAGACTGAACGAACAAGGTGTGAAGAGCACCACGATCTTCCGTACGTGTGATCCAAGCAACTCCCGGTGGAAGGAAATCCTCGTCTCGAATCCTTCCGATATGCTACCCGGAAAAATCTCCAAGATTTTCCCCTTAAATCTCCCCTTGGCCGAAAACCCTTTTCTCCTCTCCAAGAGGTGAATTTCGAATTTTATTGTGTGTTGCAAGGCTTGGGAGAACTCTCTTTATATAGGAGAGTAAAACTTAGCCTCCAAGGATTTAATAATTAATACAAAATCAATTATAATAATCTCATTAAATAAAAGATAATCCCATAATATTCTAGAACAAATCTAGAATAATATTTATCTTTATTTCTTACCATAAATATTTATCCAATAAATATTTTATGCACATGTCTTATTAATACACAAGAAAATAATTTCTTGTTCCATAAAAATAGACAAGGGGCGAAAATTATCACTATTGACCTAGTCAATATTAATTTTGCCATAACACAATAATTGGGTCAAGATTATGGAAAATGTCTTTTCCACATATTTAATTATTTAGCCCAACTAATTTAATAGTCCACTAAACAATTAATTCACATATCGTTTTAATAAAGTCCAACAAGAACTAAATTAATATTATTAGGATTCGACGTCCGAGAATAGCTATGCTATATTAGGAGGCACGTCGGGGACCATGGACTAATAATCAGCGGCTCCGATAAATCAAATAAATAATTATCTTACGAACAGAATAATTATATTTGATAAATCAATCACAGGAATATGCCACAATAATCCTGTGACTGCACTCCTCCGATTATAAGATTATATTTATCTCATCACGAGAATAATAATAAGCGTCCATTGATATAATCATTACATATGGATTAATCCTCCATAGACTGTTCATTCTAAATTGGGAAGTTACCGTTAACCCTTTCTAGAACCTCTTATCCTTATTTACCATTAACCCCTAGTGATCAATTAATTCATACAACTCACTCGTAGCTAATCGGTGTAATATGAACTCCATGGATCGATCGGTTTCTAGGATTAACAAACAAGGGAACTGTACATCTACTTCCATAAATGGAAGGAATGGATTCCGTATCCGTGATAACACGGACTACTCACTCAATCCGCACAATGCCAAGATGGGGTAATTCGGACCACGGACTCGGTGTAATCCTTAACCGTCAAGTCAAACTTCATACGATTCAAGCGCTTGATCGTGATCACCTCGGGATTAAGATATATCCATAAATATGATCATCCATTGATTCGATAAGACTTCTCGATTACGGAATTATATCGTGAACTCTAATCAAATCGGTCCAGCCCTATATGATATATCTATCATATATAAATGCCCCATTAGGTTCTCTTAACCGAAAGTCCGGATAAGACAATCACACCTATTGTGTTCGGGCGCATTAATAGCACGTTAAAGGAGAGACCCGATACTCTCGATTAACTTCACTACGGGCTAATTGTATTTTAAGTACATCTTCACTAACTCAATCCTCCCGTGTATATACCATACACCGAGTTAAGTGATTACATAAACGATATACTTAGGGTTTTACGTAGTGTAAATACTATTGTCACATCGGTGATTATGAGAATAATAAATATGAATAATAATATCATTTCATTTATTAAATAAAACAATTACAAAATTGTCTTTCGGGCATCACACCTAACAGAAAATAGGGGTGATTCCCTGAGACTTTCTTGCCAAACAAACGGAGTCTGGATTCATTCGGAACAAAAGGGTATTGCCTTATGAACTTATGACAGGATGACTGTCAAGGCTTATGTCCTTTTGTGGATAAAATGCAAACCTCTCGGTCATTGAAAGTCACATATTTCTACAATATGTGGATTTGACCAGAATATTGATAAGTCTTTTGTAGACTAGATATCAATTTTAGTACAGTAGTGAATATATACATTAGTGTTTGTGAAGGATAACACTACACCAGTTGGATTCAACATGAGTGTGTTATCTGAAGTCAGAATCTGACAATACCACAATTCTCTGCAACAGAGATTTGGACAAAATTCTTAAGAGTTTGACTCGGTCGAATTCATTAGAATCAGTCACTGGTTTCCCATCCATCCTATTGGATAAGATGATGCATCTGTGTATGCAACATTCAACGAGGAAGTTCTACCCTATGCCTCAGGAATGACTTTCTAAATCTTCGGATCAAGAGAAATGGGATAGATTCTCTTTACAGTAAGAGATGGTCAGGTTATTGAACGTCAACTATGATCGAATCTTAGATTCGGCGGTTAACAAAGCAAGTTTAGTATGTCCTTTAGTATCTTGAAGAGAACGAGGAATAATATGCGGACATATTCATGTGTGAACTTGGATATGTGTGATACACTGATTTTGACTTTGAGTCAGATTGAGGATGATCGTTAAGTCGATCTCGGGCTCGGTGTTTACTCGGTACCACATGATTAGATGGACCGGTAACGTTTCGATTCTACGGATCGTCTCGAGCCGACAACCCGACTAATCATTAAGACCCATGACATTTAGATGTAGGTGCTCCCCGAGTCACCGACCTATCCTACGACAAAGATACTCGGAGTGTACTTTGGAATCGAAATGGTTATGATATGCTTAGTGGGTACTAGAATACGGGATAAGTCTCCATTGCTTTAGAGCAAGTGGGAGATGTAGTTTGTTGTATTTTAAATAATAGGGTGTGCTCTAAAACAATTAATCACATGCTTTCGTGCAAGTGGGAGATTGTTAGGTGTGATGCCCGAAAGACAATTTTGTAATTGTTTTATTTAATAAATGAAATGATATTATTATTCATATTTATTATTCTCATATTCACCGATGTGACAATAGTATTTACACTACGAAACCCCTAAAGTATATCGTTTATGTAATCACTTAACTCAGTGTATGGTATATACACGGGAGGATTGAGTTAGTGAAGATGTACTTAAAATACAATTAGCCCGTAGTGAAGTTAATCGAGAGTATCGGGTCTCTCCTTTAACGTGCTATTAATGCACCCATAACACAATAGGTGTGATTGTCTTATCCGGACTTTCGGTTAAGAAAACCTAATGGGGCATTTATATATGATAGATATATCTATAGGGCTGGACCGATTTGATTAGAGTTCACGATATAATTCCGTAATCGAGAAGTCTTATCGAATCAATGGATGATCATATTTATGGATATATCTTAATCCTGAGGTGATCACAGTCAACTGCTTGAATCAGTATGAAGTTTGACTTGACGGTTAAGGATTACACTGAGTCTGTGGTTTGAATTACCCCATCTTGGCATTGTACTGGATTGAGTGAGTAGTCTGTGTTATCACAGATACGGAATCCATTCCTTCCATTTATGGAAGTAGATAGACAGTTCCTTATTTGTTAATCCTAGAAATTGATCAATCCATGGAGTTCATATTACACTGATTAGCTACGAGTGAGTTGTATGAATTAATTGATCACTAGGGGGTTAATGGTAAATAAGGATAATATGTTCTAAAAAGGGTTAACGGTAACTTCCCGATTTAGAATGAACAGTCTATGGAGGATTAATCCATATGTAATGATTATATCAATGGACGCTTATTATTATTCTCGTGAGGAGATAAATATAATCTCTCATAATCGGAGGAGTGCGATCACGGGATTATGGTGGCATATTCCCGTGATTGATTTATCGAATATAATTATTCGTTTCGTAAGATAATTATTTATTTGATTTATCGGAGCCGCTGATTATTAGTCCATGGTCCCCGACGTGCCTCCTAATATAGCATAGCTATTCTCGGACGTCGAATCCTAATAATATTAATTTAGTTCTTGTTGGACTTTATTAAAACGATATGTGAATTAATTGTTTAGTGAACTATTAAATTAGTTGGGCTAAATAATTAAATATGTGGAAAAGACATTTTTCATAATCTTGGCCCAATTAGTGTGTTTGGCCGAAAATCATAAGTGACTAGGTCACAATACAATTTTCGGCCATAGCCTTATTTTTGGAACAAGAAATTATTTTCTTGTGTATTAATAAGACATGTGCATAAAATATTTATTGGATAAATATTTATAGAAAGAAATAAAGATAAATATTATTCTAGATTTGTTCTAGAATATTATGGGATTATCTTTTATTTAATGGGATTATTATAATTGATTTTGTATTAATTATTAAATCCTTGGAGGCTAAATTTTACTCTCCTATATAAAGAGAGTTCTCCCAAGCCTTAGACACACAATGAAATTCGACTTCTCCTCTTAGAGAGAAGAAGTATAAAATTCGGCCAAGGGTAAGTTGGGGAAAATCTTGGAGGTTTTTCCGGGTAGCATATCGGAAGGATTCGAGACGAGGATTTCCTTCCACCGGGAGTTGCTTGGATCACACGTACGGAAGATCGTGGTGCTCTTCACATCTTCGTTCTTTCCATTGCGGTTCTTCAACTTGGATTTTGAGATCCAAGAGGTATGTTCTACAACCCCCTTGTAGATATAGATCTAGTTATTTTATTACGTGTATTTTATAGATCTAGATCCTTAAATCGCTTCCGCTGCGGATGATATTACTAACAGAACAGAGTTTCCGGCCAACGGAGGAATAGGTTTCTCAAGGTTAACCCTGAAATGGGGGGGTTTCATTTTCTGATTCTGTTTCAAACTCGAATAGGGCTTCAATTGAACTATCAGTGAGAATAATTAGCTCACTCATTAACCACAAAAGGAATTAAAATAGAAAAAGCATAGAGAGCTTACTTGTTTTGAAGAAGTTAGAGATTGGAATGGCAACCGACAGCTTCAATATTGGGTTTAAATGAACTGGTGTAACGTCTGAAATGACATGATGAGACTAGGGGGTTATAACCCCCAAAAAGCGGTATTGGGAAAGCAAACATCAATTAAGGCGTGTATAGAAATGCTTCGTTTCTCGTGTGGCAAGACTACTCCGATTCTGTTAAGTAGCCGAGTTGCGCTCCGCCCAAGTCAGATCTGCCCGACACTGACAGAATCTAGTCAGACCTGGGGGGCTTATGACGATGGTTAGAGTAGATCTCAACACGTGTCATTTTCCGAGTGGCGTTGAGATGAATAAGAGAGGGACCATTATGGCCGGAGGCCTAGTGCCGAGCAAACATCAACTCCAGGTAAGAGGCCGGCCCTGCCCTTCCCGACTAGACCACCGCAGGACGACTCGGTCGTGACGGGGGCAGGCAAGGCAACTCAAATCGAGATGACCTGAGGAGCCCAGCGCGGGCGTTGGGGGCTTCTCTTATTCTAGAATTCAGACACGTGATTATATAATAAGATACATGGAAGAATCCCCTGATTATAGGAGACCGATCCTGTCTCTTTTATATCATAATAATAATCCCTAAATCAAAGGGATTTATCCGCGTTAATCCTTAGGGGCTAGGAAGTAAATCCTAGATACTTGCAGGACAAGAAATAGGGCTAGAGCGCCGCCTATATAAACCAACCCTATGGAACTACGAAAGACTTGATTCCAATTACACGTATTGGATACGTAGGCAACTTGAGAGAACATAACTCTCAGGCTCAGTCTAAATCACATCACAATCCCCATTGTTATAATTCTTGGTAAGTCGTTCTAGAAGGAATTTAGGCCCAGTTATACACTCGACGGTATCCGGCATTATCATACATCAAATACGAAAATGATATATCCACTAAACATACTGTTTAATGTACGATCACTATACACAAATTATCCATTAATTAAAGTGTATTACTTTAAATGAATGGATAAAATATGTGTAGTGATTGTACACTACACACTATGTGTAGTGGATGACTGGATGTATCACCCTCCCGACAAATAATACTACTACAAGAAGATGATGAACAAAGTCAACTCTCATTTGTCCAAACTTTAGAGCAACTCCAATGGGCCCATGATCCAGCCCCCAAAAATACATTTAGGGTGCCTTTACCCCACAGTGGTCCCTCATATCACACCCGACATTGAAAATCCCCTATCCCCTCCTTTGAATTATCAGGTGGCTGATGGGAGGTATGTAAGTTGCAAGTTGTCAGGCGGCCCCCTTTTACTTTACAAATTCCTTTGTAAATTGCACATAATAATAATATAATAATAATAAGAAGAAAAACTAGTTTATTGGGGTTGTATAAATGATGTTTATTGGAGTGAAATTTTTTTTGGGTGTTGAAAAACTATAACTAAAATGGAAAACGATTTGTTCGGAAGGAGTAATTGAGGCCTCTCTGTTGGGGTCGCTCTTAGTCATTTACCAGCTAGCTGGCCGGTACAGTTGACTCAGTCGGTCAAATTTTCCTCAAAGTCTTCTGCTGATACCGGGTGCATAAGTACTTATTTTTGATAGTTTTTGTTTTATGTTTTAAATAGGAACTTCGGCAGTTACGGCTTTGGGTTAATAAATTACTCCCCCATTCCTATTTAACCGTCGTTGTCGTCAAAAATGAAAATTCTTTTTATCTGTCTTAGTTACATTTCTAAAGTATTATATATTGTCTTTTTCTACATCTACCCTTATTTATTAGGGAGAATGAGGGAGAATGACACCAATATTTCATCAATTAAGTAAAAGGACTGGTTTTTGAAAAATTTTGCATAAATGACAAAACAATTTTATTTAATTTTTTAGTTTTTGGTGTCATTTTTTACAAAAAAAAAAACGAAAACAAACACACTTTCTTTTTCATCCATCTTTTTTAAACACCCATATCTCCCAATCTAGAACTCTAAATATGAAAATTCTTTCACCAATTTTTTTATTTTTTTCATTCTCTTTATTTTGAGACCACATTCAACATATTCCAACGTGATTTCAGAAAATCCGCTCTCGAAATTCACTATTGCTCGAAATTCAGTGTCGATATTCACTGATTTTCGGGATTCACTGGGTGAATTTAGACGGTGAATCTCATGAAAAACGATGTAATTATATCAAACCAAGTCTCAAAAAATAAAAAATTCATTGAAATTTTTATCGCGTTTGGATATCTAGATCAAAAGATATGATCGTTTGAAAATCGAGTAGGAAAGAAAAAAAAAGTTCACATGAAAAAATAAGTCCCAGCCGCATATATATATATATATATATATATATATATATATATATATATATATATATATATATATATATATATCTTTTAAGCCTATAAAAATATAAAAGTTGTCATTCTCTCCCTATAAAAATGTGTATTTACATCACGTCTTACTCAAAAATATTTCAAAAGTTGTTCTTATCCTTAATTCTCCATATTTATTAAGGGGTGAGATAATGAAAACAACATTGCATTAATTATATTCCAAGATGTGTTATTATCATTTTGATGAAAAATTAAAGTGTTAACTACTCTTTTGAATATGTGTTTTTTTGGTAAATGCGAAAGTTAAATAGGAACGGAGTGACTATATATATTCAAAAAAAAAAAAAAACTTCTAGTTCAATCCTAATCCACTAGGTTACGAGTTAATTGAGCTATATTATATAATAAAAATTTAAGTAATTATTTTAACAAATTTATTATTAAATAACATTTTATTCAATTTAGTAATATTAATCGTGTCCTGTAATTTTTAAAGAATCGAGTCCAATATTAAATGCGTTGAATTAACTCTTTATTTTATATAATTTATTAATATTAGTCGACTCGAGTATTAAACGTATAGAGCACAATCTTGCCTTATTTTATGATAATAAATGAATTATAAGAAATTTATCAAGTTTGCGAGTGGAGTCAGGTTATAAGGAATATTAAACGGTAGAGTACATTTTTGGTTTTTTTTTTTTACCTTGATCGAGCTCAAGCTGAATTTTATTAGTCGAGTCGAACACTAAAGAATATCGACTTGATTCAATTACATCCTATCTTTCACCACAACATTACGAATTTATTACACTGTTTTCAACAACATTTTAATGCTTAAATATTGAGATGAGTCAAAAATGTCCTTTTAAACGTACGTTTTTGTTTTGACGTATGACTGAATTACAATTTCTATGTTTAGAATTTGGATGATTACATGCACCATCTTTGATTGTAAAATTATAATACAATTGCATGTGTATTGAATACATTTAAATGTGTCACGTTACACAAACATCAAAATTCAGATAAAAACACAATGCACGTGCTTTATAAAACAAACATATATATATATATATATATATATATATATATATTATTTATTATGGAAAATGATTTACTAATTAATTTTGTCATATTTAACAATTACATCATTGTACAGCAGCAGAATACATTTAACCAAATAAGAATTACATGAGGCATTAACATGCTCTTGAAAGTGAAAGAGAACAAGAGCATCATTGACACACAAAAATAGAAACAAACTTAAAGAAGTAAAATATGAATATTAATAATTGCACATTATGACCCCCTCCTTTGCGGAATATTTCCCCAACATCCAAAGTACTCTCTGCATACTTTGCAATGTCTTTAGCCTATATGCAATGCATGTATGTTTAATTTGTTGCCGGACCACTTTTATCTTAGTCTACCCTCTATATATATATATAAAATGTGATTTAATTACATATATATGATTTAATACTCGGGGCTCAAAACTGTCTTTAGCCTTATAAAATGTGATTTAATTACATATTTATGATTTCATGAATAGTAGATGCATGTGACAGAGTCCAGATATAACCTCTATTTCATCTTCTGTTCCAACCCTTTTGTATTACTTCCACATTTGCATTTTCACAGTGCACCAAAATGGAATCAAATTTATGAAATTTGATTCTGGAGACAAAAAACAGAGTCAACAGACCTTATAAAAGTACGTTGGCTTTTGACTCTATATATATAATCTACTTTCAAAAGGTCTTGTTCGTCTATCATTATTTTTTTTCAATTTTTTTCCACACATCATTAAAACAACCTTGTACATTTTCTGATTTTTTTGTTTTTGTTTTTGTACAAGTTTGTTTTAATGATGTGTGGAAAAAACGTAAAAGGAAAAATTTGTCAAAAAAAAAAAAACTTAAAAGGCGCATCATCCTGGCAGAAAGTCTATGTTTGGCCAGTGCGGGCGCACCGGACTTCTCTTTTTTGTGTTTAGTCAGTTTTGAGCCCCGAGTCTAGTGTTAAATGTTTTTTCCTGATCTAATAACACTAAATGAACATGAACAAGCCATGATTAAGCTTCAGATGCGTTTAGTTCCGGCACCGGATGTACTCTTCCAAAGAGTTGAAGTTCGGGACCGTCAGAAGGGTATGATTGGTTTGTGCTTTGATGAATTAGTATTCATCAATGTCTGTGTATGTGCTAGGTTTGTCCGTGTCTAGTGGTCTAAGTAAGAGAGTAGGAGGTGTGAGGGGGGCTTACTTGAAAACACTCAAGTGGCTAGTTAATAACTAATAACAAACATACTTATGTTGTTAAAAGATTAAACATCATGCTATCCTTGGTAAGGCACTGACTATATCGCAATGTGTGGGCGGTCAGATAATGTAAATAAATCTAGTGGCCTCTAAATGGCTAAATGGCATAGGAACTTCGCCGAACGCGTGCACTAGCTGGAGTCTACTAGAATTGACTTTCATGGTTATTGGTGTGATCCACCAATATGTTGCACCCAGATACTTCGTGGTGAGTAGAACCATGCGTAGTACCCTTGAATGCGGATGTAACAAAGATTTGAATACGGATGTAACAAAGATAAGTTAAGCTAGAAACCAATAGTCATGACATGCTGATGAGCATGAAGTGAACCCTAGAGTTGTGTCGGTCACATGAAGATAACTTAATTATTTATATGAACCTTTTATTGTAAGACTTTGTTATTCTTTAGTTTCTTCCTCTTGCTAAGTACTTTGTACTTACCTCAATTTCATATGTTGTTTTGTGTGCTTTTGGGGTGAGAAGACGAACAGGTTAGCCTTGAGCTCGTTGAGGAGTTCGATGATGATTTGATGACGTTGATGCCATGATGATAAGTTCTTTTTACCTTTCTAGTGTTGTACTAGATTATGTTGTTCTTTTATTTCAAGTTTGTAAGACAATCGTTGTACCTTTCGTTTAGACATCGTACGTTGTAACCTTTGGACCCTTTTGTTGTTGTAAGTTAAACAATTCAGCCATAGTCGGTTTGTATTCTTTTCTTAGCAGCATTTACGATGTTTTGCCGAGTCTTTTTAGCTTCCGTTTGATAAACTCGATACGACGTAGTAGAGGGTTACGTATAATATTGAATTTATTTAATATTATATGTGCCGAGCGTTTCGTTCCCGGATAAGGACTCGGTATATGGGAGCGGGGCGTTACACCATTTTATTATCTTTCTTGATAAATTTCTTAATCAAGAACATATGATTCTCGTAGGGAATTGTCTGTAGGACACTTGTATGTACTGGAAGTTGTTACGGACCATCGAAATATAAGGTAATAAGGTGTTCCATCGTTGTTGGTCGTGTTATTTGATGGCTTGTATCATGCACATTGCTGTTTTGATTGCAGGTTATGATGTTATAAGGTTAGGAAACGAATTGGTATTATTTGGTTTGGTTTTCGCATCAATTGCAAGCTATTTCTGCAAATTCCTGACGTCTGGCGCTCGCAAGACATGTTTTGGCACACGCTAGAATGATGTTGGGAACTTGCATAATTGTTTCCGCACAGCTTGCCAAGGGTTGTTAGCGTGCGCCAATGGCACCAAGCTACGAGTAGAATGCTTCTGTATTGTTTAGCGGACGCCAGAAAGAACAAGGCGTGCGCCAAAGTGGTTCAGTACGCGCCATGGACCTTTCAGCGTGAGCTAGGGAGAGCATAATCGTACAAGATGGTTTAGGTTGGTCTGGCATGCGCTAGACGAAGCCCATTGCACGCCAAATTATCTGTTAGTTGATTTATACTTGTTTTCCTTATGGGATCAATGCGATAAGCCTTATATGATATATGACATGGTCTTGAGTATGGTTTCTTGTCTATTCGGCACAACACCGCCTGGAGACCATTTGCGGGGAGAAACACGTGATCACTGTAATACAACTCTTAGAAATGTGGGGTGCTATGCTTACACTACTAGAATTTTCTGTTTTTCCGACGAGAATTTCCGACGAAATAATGTCGTAGGAAGTTTGCGACGCCTTTCCGACGGTATTGCGACGGTTTAAATAATTATGAAATCATAAAAATATTTGCGACGTATTTCCGACGGAATTCCATTGTCGCAAAGTATTTCGTCGGAAATTTGTCGGAAATCTTACGCGCGAAAGGTTCCCGCCTATGTTTAAAGGCGCGAATTTTTCCCGCTCGGGTCTTTCCTACCAATTTCCGACGGACATAAGTGTTTCCTACCAATTTCCGACGGACATGTGTTTCCTACCAATTTCCGACGGACAAAAGTGTTTCCTACCAATTTCCGACGATCATAAGTGTTTCCTTCGAATTTCCGACGAACACCATCCTCTCAATTATTAATTTACTTTATAAAATTAATATTATTAATTTTGTAAGTAAAAACTTGATTAAATAATTATGTTACATGATTTAATATATATATCTACTTTTGTTAAACAGGCCGGCCTCATTCCCTTAATTAAGATTAATCAATCGGGCTCAATATGTTTCGATCTACCCATTTAATCCTCCAAACAAAAATCCCTAACCCTAAATCACTCTCTGCCGTCTCTCCTATCTAGTCATCCTCTCTCTCACTAAATGCTCCAAATCCTCCATATCCACCCCCATCAATGACGATATCGCGTATCCCTTAAAATCTGCAGTCCGTCTCTCATCTCCACCCCTTTACATTTCTTATTTGTTTATCCCTCGTGGTGAAAATCGAATTTTGAAACAACTCAGAGCCTTTAATCTGTGAGGGTTTTGAATCGAAATGACCATGTGCTAAAACCACATCAGGAAGGTTTCGATCTCATAAATTCTCCGTCTTTATGACTGATTCGATTGCGATTGTGACAGAGCAGCAACGCAAGAACCGTTCTTGTGAAGGCCTCTCATTTCCGGCAACTCTAGATGGAAGCCCAACCGTATCTGCATTTAATCAGGTCATATTTTTCTGATTTTATGTTTATATCATATATTCAGAGTTTAATGCTGATTTGAACTTGACTCTGCTCTGATTTTGTGCCCTCGTGTCTGATTGAAGGCGTGCATATGAAAGGTGTGATCTTTCATCAAATCCGGTGACTGTTACGAGCCATTAATGTCTGATTCTCTGAATTTGCAGTCAACCCTAAATCAAGGTCGTATCTTTTCACTTAATAGTTAATATTGTGCCTCCTATTTTCTGATTTGATCTTGATATTTCCATGACCTTTTCCATTTGTGTTGATCTTGCAGCATTTGGATTCAAGAAACACGTGTTTAACGTGTAAGCTGTTTCCATAGCCGTTAAAGGATGAACCCGTCCCTTTTCCATAGCCGTTAAAGGATGAACACGTGTGTCAATTCGGCATGTTGCTCAAGATACATTACAACCTGTGATTAAATATTATTCTTTGAGCTTGTTCCTTAATGGTTCATTTATCTTCGTATCTGTTTTTGGTTTTCTTTGTTACATGAAACCATTTTGGCAGAGATCAGAGCTACTTAAAGAATGCAGCTCTTAACATATGGCAGCTGCAAGTAATATATTTTCACTACCAGCTGGTTGGGGTATTTGTTTATACAAAATTCTCTTTCTTTATTTCCTTTCAAGTTGGCTCAGAAAATCAAGATAATTGGATCGTTTCTCATCAACGGACTTGTGCATGTATTAGATTTTTTGTCTTGTGCCCTGCACTTTTTTTAGCTCTATTTGTGTCTTTGCTTAGTTTCATAATATGAAATTCTTATGCAGAATTGTCTTTGGTTATGCTTATCCTACATATGAGTGATGTTAAGCTATGGAAATGAACAGGTTTGACATTGAGCGGCTCTGTTTTTGTGCCAATTCTGGTAATACATGATCTAGTGCCATTAAAAATTTCCTTAAAGTTCTTGCTAACTTTCATTTTTCCTGAAACTAGGATTTGTTGATATTTCAGTTAGCCTCATATATGTAAGTGTGTCACAAGCCCATCAACATCATTATTCTTCTCTAGGCAGCTTTTCATTTGGTAAATATGTACCATTTTTTTAGCTGCTGCTTTTTTGGTATGTCTGTTTATGTGATCATGTGGATGAGTTGATCTATGATTCCTCTTATCTATGATATGATACTAATTGAGCAAATGTTTTTCGTACAATAGCAGATCATCATATGACCTTAAACAGTTGCATACAATAGCTTGTTTTATGATAATTACAAAATAGGTATATGCTTTTCTACCATTCTGTCTTTGTGCACTTGTTCTTATATCTATTCCGTAATCCTCTTTTCCTCTGAAATGGCTAAGCTCTGTTCATTTATGGTCTGTTGCTGAGTTCTTGCGTAGTATAGAACTTATGTTATGCTGCAAGAAAAGGGAAAGCTAGAGCAATCAATAATCTCATCGAAAACGGAGCGATAATCAACGACCGTGATCAACACGGATGGATGGCGCCGGGTCGAAAGTAGAGGAGGGGGATGAATATCACTTGAAAGTTTGGTAGGGGCTTTCCCCGAACGCCATGTAGATAAAACTTATTTTAAGCAACTCTCTCATCATTATAGAGTTGTTCCTAACACATATAAGAGATCGAAACATTTTGTGTCATGTAACCCTTCTCGAAGGGATTGTTAGTCTTGGTTATATTTTTTTAAGCATCACAAATTTTAGAATACACGTTAATCGACCCATTTATCTTCTAATTTTTAATTGCAAGTCATTTACTTTATATTGCAGCGAGTTGACACTTCTGTTCTTGGAATTTCGAAGATGGAGGCAGCTAAATATCCTTATATTGCATCAATGGGCGTTTATGTCTTCAAAACAGAGGTCCTACTGAAGCTTCTAAGGTGGACATGCCCTTCTTGCTATGACTTTTGTTCTGACTTGCATATGCATCTTGTAATGATCCTTGGCTCATAGTTAAAGTCCTAATCTTGTTTAGATCAATTTTGTATCTCTGTTAGCATCAGGTTTGCATTTATTTCAAGTCATGTACTGGAATTCTGTTAGGAAGTTGTTGATGAGTCTTGTTCTGATGCATAAATGCATATTTTTTTTGATGAGTCTTGTTTTGTATTTGTTATAATTATGTGTAGTTTTTATGGGTTGAGTTTAGCAATTTAATTTATTTGGATTTGAAAATTGTGGTTTATTTGTAAGTGCTTTAGAATTTTTTTTTATGGAAAACATAATTTTCCGACGAATTAGTGACGGTTTTCGTCGGAATTTTGTCGGAATGTTTATCCTTTAATTAGAACGTTATTGACAAGTTAATGACGAACTTCGTAGGAACTTCGTCAGTGAATTCGTCGGAAATTTCGTCACTACAATTCGTCGGAAATTTCGTCACTAAAATTTGTCGGAAATTTCGTCACAAACGATTTCCAACGGGCTTTTTTCCAACAACCCATATTTCGTCGGAAATTGGTCGGAAACACGTGTTTCCGACGAAATACCGACGAAATCTCGCGTAGGAATTGCCGGAAATTCTAGTAGTGTTAATAGTCAACATTTTATGTGAATGTGATAAGTAGTATAACTAGAAGTTCTAGGACTAAAAATCTTGAAGCATTTTATGATGTTACTGAGAACAGACTG
Source organism: Gentiana straminea (assembly GCA_036785695.1). Lineage (NCBI taxonomy): Eukaryota > Viridiplantae > Streptophyta > Magnoliopsida > Gentianales > Gentianaceae > Gentiana > Gentiana straminea. The sequence goes on along the minus strand of JAVUPR010000376.1, from coordinate 1,915,692 downwards.
ACGTGTATAATTGATAAATGTTAATTATATGTGTATCGGACGTTTTTTTTCGAATAAGGACTCGATCCGAAACAGGACGTCAAGTGTACAGTTGATGCACCCCTTTTGATCAAAATCCTAGATCCACAATTGCGTACACTAATATACTACATCCGTCCCACAAAAAATATCCATAACGGAAAAATGAATTATCCCATAAAAAGTGTCCATTTAAATTTTCAATACATCATTAAATACATTTTTTCCAATCATACCCTTATTTTAACATTTAATTTTCCATAATCCTTTCATATTCTAAAACAAGCATTTATGATTAGTTAAGGGTATATTTGTCTATTCATTCTTAAAATACAACGCATTAATTATTTCCTTAATCTCCGTGTCCAACAAAAAATAGACACTTATTGTGGGACGGAGGTTGTATACTGTATACATATCTTTCATTGGAAATATAGAACAAAACTTTATCTTTCACCACTCAAATAGAACTCTAATGCTCCGTTTGTTTTGGGGTGGAGTTTTTTTGGGAGTTTTTTTATAGATAAAGTAGATATTGATTATAAAGTTGATGGGGTAAAATAAAATAGATAATGATTGGTGTAATTATAAATAGAACAAAAGAATAATTAAAATAATTAAAAAATGTAATAAAGTTGATAAAATGAAATGATGAGAGATGATTTAATATTTTTTTATTTGTAGTTGAAGATTTGATTGGTGGGAGAATTACAACTCAAATAAAACTCTAAAACAAACACAAGAGTCGTTATAAAGTCAAATAAATAATTGTTGAGAAAAAAAATAATATAGGAGATACACTTCCGGTTTTTAACCATGTAGTGTAGAAATTTCAAAAGGTGGTCCAGGACAATGGAAGCGTTGGCTCCAGCTTTTGATTAATAATCTTCCTGAGCTCATTTGTAGTACGTACATCAAATACAAAAAATGATATATCTACTACACATAATTTATAATATGATAATTACTATACACATTTTATCCATTTATTAAAATGTATTATTTTAAATAAATGGGTAAGATGTGTGCATTGATTGTTCACTATACACTACGTATAGTAGATGTATCACCCTCCCAACAAATACTACTAGTACTGATGATGAACACAGTCAACTCTCATGTGTCCAAACCTTTAGTTTTTTTACCAGCTAGCTGGCCGGTACAGTTGACTCAGTCGGTCAATTTTTGCTCAAAGTCTTCTGCTGATACTGGCTGCATAAGTACATATTTTCGACAGTGCTTGTTTCTTTATTATTTTTTTGTTTGCAGTTCTAGCTTTGGGTTAATAAAGTATTAAAGTATATATATTCAAAAAAAAAAAAAATTAAAAAAAATTCTAGTTAGAGCCATCTCCTTGAATATTTAACTTAACCGATCTTTTCTCAAAAAAAAAAAAAAAAACTTAACCGATCTCAAAAATTCATAATATGGTAATAGAATTTGCTAGTTAATTGATGTATATTATATAATAATCTAAGTAATTATATTTACAAATTTATTATTAAATAATATTTTATTCAATTTAGTAAAATTGATAGAGTCCAGTATTGTTTTTGAACGAATCGAGTCCAGTATTAAATGCGTTGAACTCTTCATTTTATATAATTCGTTATTATTAGTCAACTCGAATATTAAACGTATTGAGCTCGATCTTGCCTCTATTTTATGATAATAAATGATTTGTAAGAAATTTATCAAGTTTGCCAGTGGAGTAGAGTTATAATGAATATTGAACGAGTTGAGTTCGTTCTTGGTTTTTTATTACTTGATCAAGCTGATCTTGCCCCTGTTTTATGACAATAAATAATTTTAAGAAATTTATCAAGTTTGCGAGTGGAGTAGAGTTATATTGAATATTGAACGAGTTGATTTCGTTCTTGGTTTTTTATTACTTGATCAAGCTCAAGCCGAATTCGAAGTCTGGATATTATTTTACCCGGCTCAACATTCTTGGAAAACAATCAAATCGAGGGCGGAGAATTTGCCATTTAATCTTGTGAACTAATCGAGACTGAAATTGGAAAAAGAGATACGAACGGAGAGGAATAACCAATCGATGAAAGAACATGAAACCATTATGTTTCAATAGAGGTACGAAAAAGGGTTGGGGGCAATGAAGTAGGTGAAGTGGTTGGATTTTGCGAGCTGTTCCAACCACTGTTGGATGTGATTCCAAGAGCCGAACGAGAATGAATACGGATTGAGTCCTAAACAATATCGACTCGACTCAATTACATGCTATCTTTTTTTTTTTTTTTTTTTTATTTTTTTTTTTTGCTTAAAATCACCGATATCCGTAACTCACCGGTTCGGATCGACCCCCGGTATCAGTTACATGCTATCTTTCACAACAGCATTAGGAATTTATTACACTGTTTGCACCATTAGATTTACATAAAATTACATAATGTACAATTAATGGATTGATTGTTATGTTTCTTATGGAACTTTTTTTATTTTCATCGTATGGTTCGCATTATATTATGTATTTTTTATTTATGAAAAATTAGGAATCACCACTAGCCAACTCCTCGTTCGATTGGTATTACGCGTTACTATTACAATCATTTCTTAAAAAAAATTAGGAATCCCTCAAAAAAAAAAAAAAAAAAAAAAAAAAAAAAAAAAAAAAAAAAAAGGTTTAGGAATCACACCGGGGGCTACTATAGAAATTTCGAGATACAGGTCAAAAAAATTCTCATATTTTGTAACTATTAAACATAGACTTATATATTTTAATTCAATAAGTGTCAATACGATCATGTTATAAAAATAAGCGGGTCAGTTTCACATAATTATATGTAGATAAAAAAAATTACTACTGTAATATTTATTTTAGCGGGTCGGTTGACCCAAATGCCACATTGTGTAGCCGCCTCTGAATGACACAAATGTCCTTCCTATCCATATGCAGGGACATATTCAGAAATTTTCTTTAAAAAAATCAGCAATTATTTTTCAAGGTATTATTTTATGAGATTCAAAATATTTTTTAATAGGTAAAGTAGGTTAATGATAGACTTACTCCCTCAATTCTACATAATTTTTATCGACTTGACCCGGTTACATCCTATCTTTCACCGCAACATTAGGAATTTATTACACTGTAACAACATTTTAATGCTTAAAATATTGAAATGAGTCAAAAATGTCCTTTTTTTATTTATAAAAAAATGTCCTTTTAAACATACGCTTTTGTTTTGACGTATCAGGACTGAATTACAATTTCTATGTTTGGAATTTGGATGATTACATGCATCTTTTAGGATGGTTGATTGTAAAATTATATTACAATTAAATGTACATGGCACGTTACACAAACATCAAAATTCAGATAAAAACACCTTGCACGTGCTTTATAAAAACAACTATATATATATATATATATATATATATATATATATATATATATTTATATATAAATATATATTAATAATATATTGTCATTATTTTTTAATTACATGCATTCTAATAATTATTATCATATTTAATAATTACATCATATCAGTCAATTGTTACATGAGGCATTAACATGCTTTTGAAAGTGAAAGAGAACAAGAGCATCATTCACACACAAAAATAGAAACAAACTTAAAAGAAATAAAATACGAATATTAATAATTGCACATTATGACCCCCTCCTTAGCGGAATATTTCCCCAACATCCAAAGTACTCTCTGCATACTTTGCAATGTCTTTAGCCTATATGCAATGCATGTATGTTTAATTTGTTGCCGGACCACTTTTATCTTCTTCTACCCTATATATATATATATATATATATATATATATATATATATATATATATATATATATATATATATATATATATATATTAATGTGATTTAATTACATATTTATGATTTCATGAACAGTAGATGCATGTGACAGAGTCCAGATATAACCTCTATTTCATCTTCTGTTCCAACCCTTTTGTAATACTTCCACATTTGCATTTTCAAGGTGCACCACAATGGAATCAAATTTATGAAATTCGATTCTGGAGACAAAAAATCAGAGTCAACCGACCTTATAAAAGTACGTTGGTTTTTGACTCTATATATATATAATCTATTTTCAAAAGGTTGATTCTATGAAAACGATATGGTGCACCGATACTATGCGGTAGATGGGTGCAAATAATAGCCAGTTGAATTTCAGCAGATTAATTGGATTAAATATTAAAATAGAAGGCGGAACACAGATGGTACTACGGTGATAGTAGGTAGCTAGGGTAACCAGGTGGAAGGGATGGTGCTACAGTTGAGAAGCGGTTGGCTACCCGAGGCCGGAGATAAGGAAGAAGAAGAAGCCGATGATGAGGACGATGATCTGATCCCGGATCGTTCAGATGGATTGAAGGAGAAACTAGTAATTGGTAATTCATGAAGTAATTGAGAGGAATTAGGTGGAGATGATGAAAAAAGAGGCAAATTGCAGTAGTCAGGACCCCCAACTTTCAAGATTTCGAAAAATTGGTGCATCATCATAGTGCTATCATCATAAGGTTGCACAATAGGCAGGTCTTGAGCTGTATAGCTTGTAGAAGATGAACCATTAATTCCTCCAAGAATGCAGTTTTCTTGTTTCAGATTAAAAGCATTATCAAGCTGTCGATGAAGAAAATCGCCATAATTGGCAAGGTAATATCATATGTTGTCAATGAAGGCATAACCCCAACACCATTAAAGTTCGGAGTATAGCCGGTGGTGAACTCATCGGTGGTACGCGGTGGTGGTGGTGGTGGTGGTGGATAAAGCTGGTCTAAAGATTGAGGGTTTTGGATCAAATTAGGGTTTGTAAAATCTGGAATATAGAAACCTTGATGATCAAAAGGGGGGTGTGGTGATAATTATTTGGAAATAATGCAGCAGTGTTCAAATCAGAAAGTTGGCCATGGGAGATTAATTTCTTCTTGATGCTTGAATTCCAAAAGTTCTTTACTTCATTGTCTGTTCTTCCTGGTAGGTGTTTAGCTATCTGAGCCCACCTGCACAAATTTAATTAAAAATGTCTTCTTACATGAATTTGTCTATATAATAATTACATTTACCTTTTTTTTCTAATAAAATTCTTGAATTAATTAAATTTTAATATATATACCTGTTTCCAAGAATTCTATGAAGCTCAATGATAAAGGTAGCTTCTTGAGGAGAGAAGCTTCCTCTTTTAAGATCAGGTCTGAGGTAATTTATCCATCTTAATCTGCAGCTTTTACCACATCTTTGAAGCCCTGCAACACCATTAATTCCATACTTGTATTAATTAATTAATTGCCCCACATATTCAACTCGATCTCATCATTACAAAAAATACAGAAAGCATGAGCCAATTGACAGACATTATTTATTTTCTCGCCACTAATTCTTTAAAATAAGCAACCATTCTCAACCCACCCCTCCAAACAAACACTACCTGTTAACAGTAATAAAAAAAAATCTGCAGTTTCAAGAACTACTAATTAATTAAATCTGCAGTTTAAAAAAATCTGCAGTTTCAAGAACTACTAATTATGGACTAGATAGATCCTTCTTCCTATGAATGATTAACTACAAAATTTATGTAAAATTTCTATGATTGGCCCATTTTTTCCTTGAATTTCAAAAAATATGACCGACTCAGATTTCGAAATTTCTATGTTGATACAGCTTGAAATTAAAAAGATGATAAATAACCTCTCAAAATAAGAAATTTGATAAATTATGCGAGAATTGATTGAAAAGCATATGCAAAATGAAAGTGCAAAAGAAATAAAGGTGAAAGAAGACCGGCGCGTCTAGGGACAGAGCTCCAACAGCCATGGCCAAAAGCATTGATGTAGTTTATGAGCTTTTCATCTTCTTCAGGAGACCAAAGTCCCCTCTTCACCTTTTGCTTGTTGCAGCATGAATGGTGTCCCATGAATGATCTTGATCTTCTTCTTCTTCTTCTTTTCTCTCTCTTGATTTCTCTCTTATACAACAAGTAAAGTACACTCAAAAATCAAATCACAGTAAGTGAAAATCAGATTTGTTTTCTTCTAGCAAGCATACATACATATAAAGAACAAAGAAACAACAAGTCACAGATAAAGAAGCCCTTGTGAGGTATCAGATTTCAGATATGAATTTAATGTGAACACCAGGAAGTGTGGGATGGGCCCCAAACAAAATCAAAGCCCGAACCCGAATCAAAGATTTGTTGTGTTATAAAAACTGCAATATTATAGCAGTGTGTGAGGAGGAGGAGGGACGAGGGTCTATTATAGTAAAGGGGTGTGTCTGTATTCTCTCTTGTTTTTTTGTTTTACTTAGTACACGAGTCTGCCATGCAATGTTAATCGGGCCCCACCCTGCTTAATTACATGTCTCTACTTGTATTTGATCTTTACCAAGGTTGATTGACAGATGGTTCTACATCCAGCCGTTCATTCATTGTCCTCTTTCACTAGTACTTAATACATGCAAAATGATCTTATTCATTTTATTTTAGGTAAGTTGGCATCTCATTTTACTACTGACTTCTTTTTTATTTTATTTTTTTCCATTTCTGATATCACATATATATTCTTATTTTTACTTCCGGCACCATACTAAAAACGTCAACGTCATTGACATTTTTTTTCGATATCAACATCGGTAGACTGACGTTTCTAAGTTGTATGACACTTTTATAAAATAAACGTCGGTGTCACTGACTTTCGTTTTTAAACAGCAACGTCGCAATGTTGTTGCTATTGAAAACCAACGTCAGTGACACTGACACTAACGTTGTGTTCATTAAAAAAAATTCGTGCGTTCAAAGTATTTTTTTGTGGTGCCGGGAGTAATATAGTGTCAGTAGTAAAAATAGTGGTGTCAATAGAACCTTTAATTATTTTCTTGCAATTTTTTTAATAAAGAGATTGGATCAAATAGGTAGTGATAGAGCATAAAGTAGTCACATATTACAAGAAAAGTAACCCTTGACTCCGGAGATGGGAAGTAGGAGATAAGCACATTAGATCTTTCAAACACGTAGAAAAAGTCAAGGTAATTCAACACCAAGAGAAGAATGACACCCAAACTTGTGTAGAAAAAGGACAATTCAGTAACAAATTGTGTTGTATCTTTAACCAACAAATGGCAGAACGAGTACAAAATATTGGTATTACTAATGCCAAGTTTAATTCAGTAGAGATGCGGTCAAGAAGAGCTCTCCAAAAGAATAAACTAACCTTTAAGAGGATCAAACAATTCCAATGGAAGTACCAAGCATGAGGCAACTGACCGGGTATAACGTCAAGCAACCATATGAGACTTATAACTGTAAAACTTCCATCCTTGCTTAACAACCATTTAGGTGTATATTAGTCTAAATAGGACTCGAGAGAGCCTCCATGTCGATAAGTACGGCGTACTCCCTACCTATATTAGCCATCCTTCAACTCCAAGACCACTTCCACACACCTCCATCCCACCCCCTTATGTTTTACCCAACAATCACTATTATTATCCAACCGAAAGAGCCTAGGAAAATTATTTTATAAATTGAAATTGCCTGCCTAAGAGTCCAACCGGAATCTCACTTACCCCGTCTTATATCTTCTATCCATAAGGGGACCCTAATTATACCCTCAATTTCTCTATATTGCAATAAGATTTAGAAATACCCATCCATACCTTCGCCTTACAACTATAACGACTTAAACCCACCACCCCTAACCCATCACCACTCTTGTAAAAAGCACAAATCACCTCTCTACAAAGAACACCTTCCTCACTCTTGAACCTCCACCACCACTTTCCAAGGAGCGCAAGATTTTGATTTCTAAGGCTACCAACCTCTAACCCCCCTCCCCCTTCCATTTTTTGTGTTTGGTAATTTTGGACAAAGAGACCCATGCAATATTCCTTACATCCCCGTCCCCTGGCCATAAAAGATTTGCTCTCAAACTTTCCAATTTTTTATAACCGCACTAGGGGCATGAAAGATAGAGAAAATGTACAACAGTAAGCTGCCGGATATACAGAAACCTGAATCCGGATCCGATCCATAATTGGATCGTCAGATCTGATTCTCAGCACCGATCGAGACACTCGATCTTGCACCGCGGAAGCTACGAATAAATTCACATGCGATAGTACCACAATTTGATTCACATAAATAATTAATACAAATGTGAGAAGGTTGAAGATTTACCTCTTATTTAAGAGGAATAGTAAAACGACAGATGGAGAAGCCGCGGTCTTCCGGATTGTATCTCCTAGTGACGACTGGTGGACGTCGATCCTCGCCGTAGAACCTCCTCGAATATGCCAAAAAAAGCCCTAGGTTTTTCTTCCCTTAATGACTAGAACAAGAAACTAATTTTTCTCTCCTTTTTTCCAAATGTGGCGCAAATTTGGTGTGTTTTTTGTGCTAGTAGGAACTCTCTTTATATACGAAAATAACAAGTCAATAGAGTTATCCTTTTCACACCACATATTCCCACAAGGAAAATATATTTGCCAAAAGATAAGAGATAATTCCCAAAAAATCAATCTCTTATTTTTTCATTAATTATCCAACGAATAGATAATTAATTAATTACACGTGTGACATAATCTAGGAAAATTTCTTTTCCTAACTTATCCACATTTGGGGCGCCACCTATGTCATCAATTTTAATAGAAAATGTCTTTTCTATTTTACATATTATTTACCAAATAAATAATATTGCATATTCATTAAATTGACCAACTATTTAATTTATTTTCGAGGTTCCATAAAACGAGAAACACTCGCGTGTTAGGAGCCAACCCGGGGACCATGGACCTATAACCAGTAGCTACAATAAATTAAATAAAATATTCATCGAATATAATATTTCTACTTAATTCAATAATTAAGTAGAAATATTTCTACTTAATATTTCTACTTAATATTTCTACTTAATTGATTAAAATATTCTAGAATTTCGCCACTATAAATCCGAAACTGAACTCTATCGATTATAGATATAACTTATTTTCAAAATGTCGAGTCGAGTTGATAAGTATCCATTGATATAATCATTACATATAAACTAACCTTCCATCGACTATCCGTAATGAAGCGGGATTATTTCCGTAAACCATCTTCAATACATCTTATCATTATTTACCATTAACCCACTAGTGATCAATTAGTTCATAACCAATACGAACTCCCGGGATCGATCAGTTTCTAGTATTAACAAATAAGGGGATTGTCTTTCTACTTCCCGTAGGAAGGAATGGATTTCATATCGGTGAGACACACACTTCTCACTCATTCCAAAATAGTGCCAACGTGAAAGTGATTCAGATCGCGCCTCTTACCAATCCTTAACGAACACATCAAACTCTATCTTGAAACAAGCAGGAGTCTGCAATCATTTCAAGATTAAGGTTAATCCATATATGATCATATTGTGATTTAATAAGATTTCTCAATCACGGAATTATATGAGAAATGCAGATTAAATTGGTCCAGTCCTATATGACTACATCATATATAAATGCCCCACTTAGATAATCAATATCGACGGTCCGGATAAGACGGTCACACCTTAAAGTGTTCTGGGCGCATTAATGGTGGTTTAATCAATAGACCCCTTACTTTGATTAAGTTCACCACGGACTAACAGTTCAAGTGTATCACCAAAACCTTAATCCTCGCGTGTGACACACACTAAGTTATATGGCTACATATGATACAACTTGGGGTTTTCATCAGTGTATAATATATAAGCACAAAGCAAATAATAAGATGAGAATAAATCAGTCATTTATTAATTCTAAAAATAATTACATAAATTGTCTTTCGGGCGCTACTTTCAACAATCTTCCACTTGCCCATATAGACAAGCAACAATTGTCTTTTGGGCACACTATATCTAACAATCTCCCACTTGCCCGTAAAGACAAGCAATGATTGTTTTTATAGCACCACACCCTTATTCTCTCTATCCACAACATTCTCCCACTTGCTCTAAAGCAGATGAGACATATCTCCCTTATTCATACCCGCCAAGCGCTTATCAATGACGCATAATGTCACGCAACTTGGTGAACTGATCAGCTAGGTTTTCGGCTCGAGGCGATCTATTAGGACCGAAATATCGCCTCTCTGCACGGTCTGTCTGATCGGTGGTATTTACTTTCAATATGCTTTTGACCTCTTATGATTGAGAAGATCCTTTGCATAAGCTACCTCTCCATTGTATTCACAGCAAAGTGATATCGACTTACGAGACCTGGAATTGCTTCCCGATCCAACAAAGAACTTCTCAAGCCACACTGCCTCTTTAGCTGCTCTGAAAGCTGCTATGTATTCAACTAACAAAGTCAAATTGGCAGTGCTGGATTGCTCCAGACTGTAGCTCCATCACAATGAGTAAACACTGAGCCCGAGATCGACTAAAGATCATCATTAATCTAACTGTAAGTTAGAATCAGTGTAGTCAACAATACTCAGGTATGCACCTGAATATATACGCATATTAGTTCTCGTTCTCCGAAGGTACTTGAGGATGCACTATGCTTCTCTCCATTGCTCGAATCAGAGACTTGACTGTTATTGACTTTTAATAACCTGACTTTCTCTATCCAAAAGAGAATATATCATATTTTCTCTATATTCGAAAATCGAGACAATTATTCCGTGAGGGGTTGGGTAGGAAACCTCTCATTGAATTTTGCATACGAAAATGCATTATCATCTTAACCAATAAGATGTATGGGATATTCCCAACATCTTGTTCTCATGAATTCGACCGAATCAAATTCTAAGAATATAGTCCACTTCTCTGATTCAGAGAATCTTGGCTCGTCAGTTTCTGACTTCAGATAACACACTCATGTTGTTCTCAACTGTTGCAATGTTATCTTTGTCATTAACACTAATACTCACTACTTTACCAATATTGATATCTGTGAGGTGTGATGCCCGAAAGACAATTTTGTAATTGTTTTATTTAATAAATGAAATGATATTATTATTCATATTTATTATTCTCATATTCACCGATGTGACAATAGTATTTACACTACAGAAAACCCTAAAGTATATCGTTTATGTAATCACTTAACTCGGTGTATGGGATATACACGGGAGGATTGAGTTAGTGAAGATGTACTTAAAATACAATTAGCCCGTAGTGAAGTTAATCGAGAGTATCGGGTCTCTCCTTTAACGTGCTATTAATGCGCCCGAACACAATAGGTGTGATTGTCTTATCCGGACTTTCGGTTAAGAGAACCTAGTAGGGCATTTATATATGATAGATATATCATATAGGGGTTTGGACCGATTTGATTAGAATTCACGATATAATTCCGTAATCGAGAAGTCTTATCGAATCAATCGATGATCATATTTATGGATATATCTTAATCTGAGGTGATCACGATCAATTGTTTGAATCGGTATGAGGTTTGACTTGACGGTGAAGGATTACACCGAGTCCGTGTAGTCCGAATTACCCCATCTTGGCATTGTACTTGGATTGAGTGAGTAGTCCGTGTTATCACGGATACGGAATCCATTCCTTCCATTTATGGAAGTAGATAGAACGATTCTCTTATTTGTTAATCCTAGAAATTGATCAATCCATGGAGTTCATATTACACTGATTAGCTACGAGTGAGTTGTATGAATTAATTGATCACTAGGGGGTTAATGGTAAATAAGGATAAGAGGTTCTGAAAAGGGTTAACGGTAACTTCCCGATTTAGAATGAACAGTCTATGGAGGATTAAGGAGGAGTGCAGTCACGGGATTATGGTGGCATATTCCTGTGATTGATTTATCGAATATAATTATTCTGTTCGTAAGATAATTATTTATTTGATTTATCGGAGCCGCTGATTATTAGTCCATGGTCCCCGACGTGCCTCCAATATAGCATAGCTATTCTCGGACGTCGAATCCTAATAATATTAATTTAGTTCTTATTAGAATTTAATTAAAACGATATGTGAATTAATTGTTTAGTGGACTATTAAATTAGTTGGGCTAAATAATTAAATATGTGAAAAAGACATTTTTCATAATCTTGGCCCAAGTGTGTGAAATGCGTGGATGACCTAATATATTAGGGTATGGGGCGCATATTTTGCCATTTAATTGTCAAGAAATTAGTTTTCTTGTGGATTAATAAGACATGTGCAAAAAATATTTATTGGATAAATATTTATGGTAAGAAATAAAGATAAATATTATTCTAGATTTGTTCTAGAATATTATGAGATTATCTTTTATTTATTGGATTTATTTATTTGCAAAATAAAATCCTTGGAGGACAAGGATTACTCTCCTATATAAAGAGAGTTCTCCCAAGCCTACAACACACTAGTTAATTTCGACTTCTACCTCTTAGAGAGGAGAAGGAAAATTTCGGCCAAGGGGAAAAAGGGGAAAATCTTGGAGGTTTTCCGGGTAGCATATCGGGAGGATTTGAGATGAGGATTCCTTCCACCGGGAGTTGCTCGGATCACACGTACGTGCGGAAGATCGTGGTGCTATTCACACCATCTTTTGTTCCTCGTATTGCGGTTCTTCTACTTGGATTTTGAGATCCAAGAGGTATGTTCTACAACCCCCTTGTAGAGTAGATCTAGCTATTTTATTACGTGTAATTTATAGATCTAGATCCTTAAATCGCTTCCGTTGCGGATGGTATTACTAACAATATCCAAGTCTACAAAAGACTTATCAATATTCAGGTCAGGCCCACATGTGACCTTTGATGACCTAGAGGTTTGCTTTAATCAACCAATGGATATAGGCATAGGCAGTCAATCTGCCATTGGATTTAAGCTAAAACCCTTCTGTTCCGAATGAATTCAAGCTCTGTTGTTCCGCAAGAAAGTTTCAGGGCATCACCCCTGGTAATCTTTCTGATTTCCATGGGGTCAAGCAAGGTTGAGTGGTGAGAAATTTTAAGGGCATCACCCCTTTTTAAACTATCTACTTCTCAGGGAATTACCCTTAGACCACTTGGCTTTGCCTTGAAAGATAAACTTTCCATTCATTCTCATCACGTAGATCCAATTACTCCCACTGGGCCTGAGACACTTGTTAGGTGTAGTGCCCGAAAGACAATTATATAATTGTTTTAGGAAAGAATTAATAATTCATCTTATTATATGCATGTATGCTTATAATTAAGACACTACAGAAAACCCTAAGTACCTCATTTATGTAATCACATAACTCAGTGTATGGCTATACACAAGAGGATTGAGTTAGTGAAATGTACTTAAAATTAACTTAGTCCGTAGCGTTTATTAATCTGAGTACGGGTCTCAAGATTAATTTGCTGATAATGCACCCAAAACACTTTAGGTGTGACGGTCTTATCCGGACTGTCGGTAATAGGTACCTAGTGGGGCATTTATATATGATGATAATCATATAAATGGACGATTTGATTTGAGTTCTCGATATAATTCCGTGATCGAGAAGTCTTATCGAATCACAAGATGATCATATATGGATTAATCTCAATCCCGAGGTGATCACGGATAGCCGCTTAGACTAGGGCAGAGTTTGATGTGTTAGTAAGGATCACTTCGAAGTATGTGGTCCAACACTTCTCGTTGGCTCTATTCTGGGATGAGTGAGTAGTCTGTGCTATCACAAATATGGAATCCATTCCTTCCCTCGGAAAGTACAGAGACAGTCCCTTTATTTGTTAGCCCTAAGAAAATGATCGATCGGCCGAGTTCATATTTAGACTAATTAGCTACTAGCCAGATATGTGAACTAATTGATCACTGGGGGGTTAATGGTAAATAAGGATAAGATATTCTGAGTCGGGTTCACGGAGTCTTCCCACTCAGAATGGACAATCTATGGAGGATTTATCCGTATGTAATGATTATATCAGTGGACACCTTATCAACTCATAGTTGAGTATAAGTTATCTATATTCGGCAGAGTTCAGTTTCGGGTTTATGGTGGTGTAATCCCGAAATTAATAGATTGAATATTATTGTTCGGCCTGATGGATAATATTATTTAGTTTATTGTAGGTACTGAGTATGGGTCCATGGTCCCCGACTTGCCTCCTAATATAGCATATAGGTTTTCTCTTCGCTTCACCTCAATTATAATTAAATAGTTGGATTGGACTATTTAATTGATATGTGGATTAATTTTTTAATTGGACTAGATAATTAAATACACGGAAAAGATATTTTTCGTGGACTCGGCCCAATGTGTGTCAAAATGCGTGTGGACCTATTTTAAATAGGGTGGTGGGGCGCATTTTTATCATTATTTAATTAGAGAGAAATTAGTTTTCTTGGATAATTATTTAATGTGTGATTTATCTTTTATTTGTTAATTGATAATTCACGGAATATTAGATAATAATATGATTTATCCTAATTTGTTTGGGATAATCATTTTATTTATCTTTTATTTGGAATAAGGATTAATGTAATAATTTTCTCTTAATTATTTAATCCTTGGAGGACAAGGATTACTCTCATATATAAAGAGAGTTCTCCCAAGCCTTTTGACTTAACAAACAACACGCCATATTGGAAGAAAATAGCTAAGAATTTTCAGCTATCTTTCTTCGGGTTTCGAGTTGGAATAATCTTCAGGATTATTCCGGTAGCATATCAAGGAGGTCCGGCGGTGGGAAACACCATCCACCTAATGTTGCTGGAAGACACACGTTGGAAGGCTGTGGCTTCTCAATACACGTGTTCTTGGAGATCTATCGTTCTTGGAGTTAAGCACCATAAAAAGGTTGGCTCCTAAACCCCCTTGTAGTTAGATCTTTAATTTATGTTCTTTGTTTCGTGTAGATCTAGATATGATGCATTCCGCTGCGTAATCGGGTCAATCTATGATTGATCCGACGATATTACATCTAACAACACTCAGGTGGTTCTACAAGATTGTTAACAGAACTGGAGTACCAAAACTCCATTTACAGGTTTATGGATTTCAACCAACCTCCTATTGTCAGAATCATATACAACCCAAATAGCCCATCGGTGATCAATCACCCCCAGCAGACTGTAAGGTCTGCATGATCACAGTGGGTCAATGGTTAAACTATACTCCCACTGCATTTGGGTGGATCTACATTCTGATATGGTGTAGTAGTATTTATCAGCATAACCCCAACAACCAATGTTGGATGTGGTCTGATTAAATCAGATAGTAACTCCTTGAGTAAATTACTTCAAGGCCCAAGGTTGTTATTTTAACATTCTTTCAGAAAGGCAGTGACAGTACAACCGTCACTTTCCGATCATAAGAATCTTATAACCAACCTTCACTCATTGTATTAAGATATTTCACGAACAGTAACCATCTGAACGTGATGCAAAATCTCCAGTCCTACCTTCCAGCACTAGTGCTAAATGCCTCTATTTGCGGAAGTGGAATAAATGTACTTCACTCCTTATCGACAAATTCATAAGCATCTTCTAGGTAGACTTCTCGGTATTACATAATAATGTAAACCGTTATTTCGCAACCAATATCTTAATTGAGTTAAGTAGTGTATTGTAGCATGTCAATAGCTATATAAGGCAATCCATGGTTTATCCTTTCAGTGAAATCGTTTCACTTAGAGGTGGGCTGAACATCAGTTCCAAATACTATGCTATAGCCTATATCTGAGAATGGAATACTCTCTTCTCTGGTAATATCAGAGATTCCTCCAAATATTTAGATAAACTAATCGGCATTTCGAGTAGTCATTAGACAAAATGTCTATTACTCAAAAAGCTCCCATTAGCTTGTATCCTTCACAAGACTCCGAAGGTCAATATGAACAAGCTGTGATTCTTCTTCAGCTCTATTACCCTTTCAAGTTGAAAGGTTACTTAGTCATTTTTCCTTTGAGATAGTGTTCTTAGACTGGGAGATAGGAATCACCATTAGCCGGTCTTCAGATCTTATCTTTAGGATATATGCACTAATTAATTAATGCAGAAGAATCGTTTATCTTAATACGGAAACCATTTGTCTTAATAGCTTATGATGTGTTACATGCACCTTTTCAGCATTACTTAGTGGTTCTGACTTAATCAGACAAAAGTCTGAGTCTCGGAATCGTATACAAATGTCAAATTCACTTTCTATAAGGCAACTATGTAATCGATGTGAAAGTGAATCCATTTGTTCCAACGAATCTGAAAATAGAAATTATATTTCTTTGATATTCAAGGATTAAAATCCGAAATTTATTTCCTTATATCACTCCCACTATCTTAGCTGAAATAACTGCCTGTTGTCTACTCTTTATCATGAATACCCGGCTACATTGTTCTTACAAAAGAACTTTAGCTTCTGAGTCAAATTACTCGGTTAAGAAAGTCTATAAGGATTCATAGGTTAGTGATCCGAAATCACTTTCCTTATCATTTACTTTCTTTTATTAATATTTCGGTTTAGCCTTTAACTTATTTAGTTTAGACGACTTATATTTGTAGACATTTACCTTCCCATTCTTGGCTTTCTTTAAAGGAAATGGCCGTGAACTGGCAGTTCTTTTGAGTAGACACTACTCATGAACTGTGGGATGTCTAGTGAGATTGATACCAAATCATTCTCGTCATCTTTGAACTAATTTTATTTTGTCTCTCGTTCAACACAAGTGACAGCAGTGACATTCTTGTCACTTAAGTTTGAAGGCTCAAGAGAAGAATCTTTTACCGAAAATTAATTGCATTCTCGATTAACAAGTTCAACGTTCTTGTTACTTTTCCACTTTTACGAAGTCATCATTAGTCAATATATAGTGTTTAGTAGTTTAGATACCTTGAGATGATATGTAGTTGCAAAATAAACTATGACAGAAATATAAATCAAATCATGCACCACAATCAATAAGAAATTTTAGGAATTATAAACGTGATGTCATGCATGCAATTTATCCTACCATTCCAAGGATTTAATCTCACACCTCAGTGCCTCCGTAGGATAGGTCAAAGAGGTGACGATTAAATTGAGACAATCTCTCTCAACAATTAAACCATTGAGAATCAAACATCTCCGTCTAGTTGTTGATTACCTTTATTTTTTGGCCAAGATATTTCCAAAAATATCCTTGTGAGTGTGACCTACTATTTCAGATTTTTAAGTACGCCCCGAGTATGTCGCCGTAGGGTAGGTCAGTGACCCGATGAGTACTCAAAATCCTATCCTTTCGGAAACCAAGCCTTGAATTTTGATAGCGGTGAAGGCCATCCGTAGGGGGCCGAAATCAAAACGGCACGAGGCGTCACCATTCTCTCACGTGCTTGTGTCAACAATAGAGGCTGTGGGGTCGGTTGTCACATTCCCGCTCCCACTCGTTATTTTGAAAATTAGGTAGTCTCATTAGGATTTTAGAATTTTCTAACAATCTAAAAACAATAGATCATGATTATTTAATTTAATCCCCCACTAGTTTATCGGTTTCAAATACCGTCTAACTAGTGTCACTATATTCACGATTTTCCAATTTTATGGATTTATAAATTTTTTGTGAAGACGCTACATAATTAAAATTCACCAAGAATTTTATAATCCTAATATATTAGGACTTATGAATTTCCCACCAAATCGAAAAACAATAAATCACAAATTTAAAGCTCCCACTTGTTTATCGGTTCCAAATACCGTCTAACTAGTGACACTTATATTCATGATTTTCCAATTTTTCGATTATTTAGAAATTTCTTGTGCAGTCGCTTCACAAAACAAATTCACCAAAGAACTTAAAAGTCCTAATCTGTCATGATAAAAGTTTTAGGATTTTAAAATTTTTCCAATAAATCAAAAAAAAACAATCACTAGCTTATCGGTTCCAAATACCGTCTAGTTGGTGTCCATATTTTCATGATTTTCCTTTTTTTTTTTTTATCAAAATTCTAATTTATGTAGACACTACATAACCTAAACCCCGAAGGATTCTTAATCCCAAATTAAGTTTATCATGTGAATTTTGTATCCCGATAAAATTTCGTTTTCTTTAATTTATTTAATTTATTTTTAATCTAAATTGATTATCGTGTTCATACATGTCTAATTAATGTCAATATTAATTTTCTACATGTATGCATATGCTAGGAGTGGAATTTATGAATATGATGCATGACATGGTTATATCACATAAATAATCACAAAAGAAAATAAATGCGAAAAATAAACCACTGAGATGGCCTGTTGGTACCCCTGTATCTAATCTATAAAATAAATAAACCCTAAGCGTAGAATAAAAATTACAAGTCTTCAAAGTCCGGCCGCCGCCGCCCAGTACATTAATTTTCTGCACCGTTTTGAGAACAAAAATGCTTTAGCCGAGTTGGTAAAGCTCGTTTTTTCTTCATCTTCATTACCCGAGTTCGAATCCTTGCAGCAGCACTTGTCCCCCTTTTTTCGTTTTTTTTTTCCTTTTTCGAATAGGTGAAAAGGAAAAAAAATTTCCTTTTTCGAATAGGTGAAAAGAAAAAAACAAAAAAAATTCTAGAATTTGATCCGGCCAAGGAGATTCGAACTCGGGTCTACACACAATTGAACTTGTGACCATTATGCCATGGCTATTATCTTCATAGTCCTCGTCCGATTTATTTAAATATGTCTCGGCCGAAATTGAATTAAATCAGAAAATTAAAATTGCAAAATAAATTACATGATATGCTATATCCAAAAAAACGAGTTTACAATAGATCTAACGGTAAACAGGTACCAACCCCAATTCATCTCGTCAACCAAATCATTCAACCACGCATTTATAATAAATATATATATATATATATATATATATATATATATATATTATTATATATTTATATATATATATATATATATATATAAGATGTAATATTTATTCAATTCCACTCCTTATTAATTAATTATGCAATCAAGATCGCAAAATCGCTTTAACATGTCTCTGATACCACATGCTGGATATATAGAAACCCGAATCTGGATCCGATCCATAACTGGATCGTCAGATATGATTCTCAGCACCGATCGAGACACTCGATCTTGCACAGCAGAAGCTACGAATAAATTCGCATGCGATAATACCACAATTTGATTCGTATAAATAATTAATACAACGATGAGAAGGTTGAAGATTTACCTTATTTAAGAGGAATAGTAAATCGACAGATGGAGAAACCGGAGTCTTCCGGATTGTATCTCCTCACGACGACTGGTGGACATCGATCCTCGCCGTAGATGACTAGAACACGAAACTAATTTTTCTCTCCTTTTTCCAAGTGTGGCGCAAATTTGGTGTGTTTTTTGTGCTAGTAGGAACTCTCTTTATATAGGAAAATAACTAGTCAAGAGAGTTATCCTTTTAACACCACAATTACCTATTCCCACAAGGAAAATATATTTGCCAAAAATATGAGATAATTCACAAAAAATCAATCTCTTATTTTTCCATTAATTATCCAACAAATAAATAATTAATTAATTACACATGTAACATAATCTAGGAAAATTTCTTTTCCTCACTTATCCACATTTGGGGCGCCACCTATGTCATCAATTTTAATAGAAAATGTATTTTCTATTTTACATATTATTTACCAAATAAATAATATTGCATATTCATTAAATAGACCAACTATTTAATTTATTTTCGAGATTCCATAAAACGAGAAAACACTCGCGTGTTAGGAGCCAACCCGAGGACCATGGACCTATAACCAGTAGCTACAATAAATTAAATAAAATATTCATCGAACAGAATATTTCTACTTAATTCATTAATCCCGGAATTACTGTTAGGAACATTTTATTATGTTTTGATGATGGTCATACTAGCTGTTATAGCAAGCCTGAAATAAGTTAGAATTGTCTGTATAAGTCTTTACTTAGAGTCGACATGTTGTATAAGTTGAGTCGACAAGTATTGTACTAATTGGTAGGACGGCAAAGTAAAAACAGACTTTCGGCAGAGTGAAGCCAGCCAAGCACCAGCAAAGAAGTAATGAAGACATTATGGTCTGACTTATAACCAAGGAAGTCTGTGATGACCTTGGATAAGTCTAAGTTATGTTTCAAGTGTTGAAACTTAATATTCTAATATGGTGTACACTGATCTCACCCCAATCAAGGATCAGTGAAGTACAAGATTCTCCTCATACTTAAACAATGAAGAAAACAGTGACTTTCAGCTGAGTGAAGACAAAACGGTGAAGGAAGATCTAGAACGGAGAAGTCAGATGAATCACTCAACCGCTCTGAGAACGGCGAAGTAAATCTTACCAAATCAGATTTTGGAATATGATGAAGATTCAGAAGATCATGTATTAAATGCACAATCAATAGAGGATCAATAAAGGACAGATTTTCTGCTATATATATTTGAAGGAAAAATCCGATCACTGAAATCAAGGAGAATACAATTAAGGGGGAATCAAGGATCATTCCCTCATTAATTTAGCCAATGGACGGAATTTCAAATCAGGGATATTCAAGGCTATAAATAGAAGGCATTGACAGAAAAATAATGAACGATGAACAAAAAGCAAAAAAGGAAGCAGAAACTCTGTCAATTTGAAAAGCCTTCTCTCTGAACTTACATGGACTTATCTAGAGATCAACTCAGACATCAGAACTACAATTTTATATTCAGCACTGAGATTGATCAAACAAGTTTGTGAATCTCATTCACATCAAACTGAAGCAACTGAATCAGAAGCAATTTGAGAAGGAGTTGTGTCTGTGATAGCTGCTGAAGGATTTTGATCTCAAGGAGCAGTGAAAGAGACTGAATCACTAAAGCTGTTGCAGTCAAGGAGTGATAGTCTTGTAGATTGTGAAGCTTGGGAAGTCAAGGACAATTATACTATTGTATCTGTGAAAACAATAGTGAATTCCTCCAAACATCACAGGAGAAGAATGGATTAAGGGATTACACCATCCTGAACCACTATAAGCCTTGTGTCAATTTACTTTCTGAAATTTACTTTACCGCATTTATTTAAATTGCCTAGATCATAAATTATATCTGTGATTGTCTAAACTGATTTGAAAACAACATAGTAAGAAGGGACTTATCCGCTGCCCAAAAGCTTTTAAACATAAGAAATTTTTTTGAAACTCCACTATAGTCATTCACCCCCCCTCTCTGACTATAGTTTCACCCTTCTCTGGGACCAACAATTGGTATCAGAGCAGTGTTCCTAGAATCAGAACCTGTTCAGATCTAATTTCTAGTAACAAGGAGATCACATATTTTCAAAGTAGTTTTCAAATCTGAGTTTTCTATTCATTCACATATAAATCTATTAATCAGAACCTCAAACTTTATGTCAAAAGTACTTGTTTTCAATGTTAATAATTTTGATGAATATAAAATAAGAATGAGGTCTCATCTTGCAGCAACTCATGAGGAGATGTTGGACTTAATCAATGATGGACCAATCATGATCATGACTGTGGTATCCACAGGAGCAGATCAAGGAAAGGAGATAGAAAAACCTAAGAAAGATTGGACCAAGGATGACAGGAGAAGAGAAAATCTAGACTTTGTTGCAAAAGACATGATTTTGCAGACCCTAGATAGCAACATGTTTATAAGAATCAAAGACTGCAAAACAGCAAAGGAGATGTGGGACAAGCTAGCTTTGATAAATTAAGGATCTGAAGCAGTTAAAGAAAACAAATTATCTGTTGCAAAACAGAAATTTCAAAATTTCAAATTGAAGACTGGTGAATCCATTGATAAAATGGACAATAGATTCTCTAGCATCATCAGTGAACTGCAACAGCTTGGACACACATATCCCCAGAAAGAAGTATGCTTAAAGATCTTAAGAGGCTTACCTGAAAGATGGAAGATAATAACATCAGTAATCAGAGGAACAACTAATCTTGCAAACACAGACACTCTGACCCTGATGTCTCAATTAAAAGCTCATGAATACGAATTGAACGGTGAAGATGGTGCTCCGGCGAGACACAAAGAGCCACTTTGCGCGATAGCACCCCAAAAAAGTAACTTTGCCGATTGTATCGAAGAAAGAGACACAAGAACTCAAAGAACGGTAGCTTTATTAGTTAAACGTTTTGACGAGGTTTAGCAAAAAGAAGCCATTCAAAGGAAACTCATCATCAAACAAGAGGTCAAGCTCAAACAAAGACATGAAGAAGAAAGATGATGAATATAGATGCTTCAACTGCAACAAGAAAGGTCACTTCAAGGCTGATTGTCCTGAAGACAATGATAAAGATGATGAAAATAAGAAATATAAAACATCTGAGAAGAGGAAAGGCCAGAAAGCACTCAAGGCTGAATCCAGCAGTCAAAAGAATGAAGAATCATCTGATAATGACTCAGATGATATTGATGAAGAAGACAGCTCAGACAATGAAAAAACATGTCTATGTTTCATGACCAAAGAATTAGATGAGGATGAACATGATAGCTCAGACACTGATTTATGTCTAATGACCAAAGAATCAAATGAAACTGAGGTAACATCTAGCTCTCACTCTTCATCTAATGCATCCACATCTGACACTGTACAGTCTTCTGATTCCCCATTAGATACAGCAGACCTAGTCCAAAATCTCATGACTAAATTTGATGAAATTGAAATGAATCATGAAATTCTGGAGAAGGAATGCAAGGATCTAAGAAAGGAAAAAAAATATTAAAGAAAGAACTGGATAAAGCAAAATCTGAACTAACTAGTAAGGAGACCCACTTAAATGATCAACAAACAGCAGATGATTGATATACTACTTTTATATGATTAAATATACGTTATATTATTATGTTTTATCAACGAATTCTATATAAAATATATGAAATTATGATATAAATAATATGAAATGTTAATCTTTATAGTTTAGAGTAGTTAGTAGTAAAACTTAGTAATATTAGTAAAAAGTTATCATTTTGTACCGATTTTAGTAAATCGGAATGTCGTGTCAGATTTACGTGGGTATTTGTGGTATTTTATTGCAGATGTATAAGCCAAGACCCCGAGAATCGACATTTTGAAGTATAATCATATCTCCGAAAGGATTTAGAGAAGGTCACGAGCTTAAGTGGTCAAGTGGTCAATCGAAGTGGTCAAGTGGCTAATCGATTTGATTTAGTGGTAATCGAGAAATATCTTCGACAAACGAATGGCTCATCAAAACGACATTTTCAGAAGAAGAGTCCTTCATGAAAGTTGTAGATTTTTCCGAGAGCTTTCCGATGCCTCTTGAATCATATTGTTTGGAGATCCAGAACTCGAGATATGAATTTTAGAAGTTTTATTCCAAAATTATAATTATATCCGGAAAATTTGGATAATTAAGGGGGATGAATGTAATGATGAAACCCGGACCAGTCCGACCCAAACCCGGCCCGGTCCGGCCTCTATCTAGATTTCTATATAAGGAGCATCAGTGCAGAGCCAGAGGAGTGTACCAATATATATATATACATATAGCATATATATATATATATATCTCCTTCTTATTTTCTTTTTAGTTAGTATTTGTAAATAGGCCTTATGCCAAAAATAATAATACCGTAGTATTGTTGTAATGCTCGGGAAATTATCGGAAGTTCGGTGTTGTTGAAGTCGTTGTAATATCCGGAAGAATACGACCTCTGATTCAGCATTTGTAATCGGGTAAAATTTCTAAAGTATTTATGTTTGTTATGTTTGTTTTTATCTTTTTAGTCGTTATAATGTTTTTAGGCTAAATCTAATAACTAGCCAAAGTTATGTAATCGTTTTATTTCGATCTTTTTGGTAAAGGAATGCTGTCTAAGTAAAATTTTACAAAAATTGAGTTAATTGAATCTTTTTCTATTTTGCAACGTATTGATAATATTCGGATTGACGTCATTAACCAAGATGAATCGCAACATATAACCTAACAATGAACTGACCAGAGAAGTTAGGATATGAGATAAAAGATAGAAAAAGCGGAGGGTAAAATTGGCCGTGCGAAAGCGTGACAACGGAATCCTATTTCCTACCCGGGGGCAGATTTGTCTTGGGAAAGATGAATCTTATTAAATTTGTGTTTAAGATCGTAATAATGTTAAAATCAACGGTTTAATTGAAACTAACACCGGAAAGTTAAATCGATCCGCCTGACAACCGGAGCCTTTTGAATAACATCGGCCGTCTGACAAACGGAATAACCTCTTTTATCCGGGGTAGATTTGTACTCGGTACCTGTTTAGACTAACTGAGATTAGCATGGGACAGTTGTGGAGAGTAAACTGATGACAATTTGACATATGACAATTTCATACGCTCGTGTGAGGAGGAATTGTTAACCTCAGGAGTGCACCGTTTCATTTACTCAATTGGACCTAATATAAAAGGAAAGATCGAGCACATTCCGTTTACTGAAAAAGATCGTATAAATCAATTATATAAACTTTGGCTAGTTCTATAAAATTATCTGTCTAGTCTATTATTATAAACTATATATTGGTATCTATATATATATATATATATATATATATATATATATATATATTTTTTGCATTCCATGTACATTTATATATATTTATATATTTATATATATTATATTAGAATAACTTTTAAATTACGCATTTACTTTATGTTAAGTAGAATAGTAGTAATCGTGTGATAAAATTGCGGTTTAGATCGAGTTAATAACGAGCTCTTTTTGGTGTTTAACCACACTTAAAAGAATTACCACGTTTTCCCGAGGATTCGACACTCGACTCACCACACTAGCACTATGATTTGACCCGGTACACTGCCGGTAAGGATTGTATAGCACTAGAAAACGTCCGTCAGCTTTCTGGCGCCGTTGCCGGGGACCACGTCGCTAATTTCTTTCTTTGTGTCTATGGTTACTACTTGTATTAGCTCAAAATTCTCGAGAATAAAACAACACTTTTTCTTATCTCATTTCTGTTTTATTTTTCGTTGGTATCTACTTTCTTTTAGTACTAATTTTCTTCTTCTATAAAACTCGAGCATTTTTCTATTTTCGTTAGTTGATGACCAGAAGCGGTAAAACCTCACTTACTCCTTATAAGCCTGACATAAACGCTTACGAAAGGCAGTTGTGAATAGAGAGTAAACGTGGTCAAACCAGCTTAGACTCCTTGGAAAATCTCCAACGGAATCATCTTCTAATAAAATTACAGAAATGGCTGAAACCAGTGATGAAACAAATGAACAGAGGCTAGATCATGCTCAAGGGCATGGACAAAACCCTGTTAACCCTAATAATAATCAAAATCAAAATAATAGAAATAATCAAGATCGGAACCAGAATAATCGTAATAACCCACCAAACCCGAGACCTATCTGTGATCAAACCATAAGAAGAAACCAGACTAATAATCCCATTCTTTTACCCAATGAAGGAGCAAATAATTTCGAAATTAAATCTCATCTTTTTGGTTTAATTGATGCAAGAGCCCAATTCCTAGGAGAGGATGATGAAAATCCACATCATCATCTCTATCTTTTTGAAGAACTATGCAATACAGCCAAAAGTCAAGGTGCTCATAAGGAACTAACGAGGATGACTATGTTTCCTTTTTCTTTAAAAGGACGAGCCCGAGATTGGGTTATGTCTCTTCCACATCATTCACTTACTAGTTGGGAGGATATTGAAACTGAATTTCTGAAACAATATTTCACTCCAGGACGAAATTTGGAATTAAAAGTCGAGGTTGCTAATTTTAGACGGGGATCGAAGAAACGCTTGGGAATGCACAGGAAAGATTTAAAAAATTTTTAAGAGCTTTGTCCCGACCATGGTTATTCCTTAGATATGAAAATTCAACTTTTACGTCGTAAATTAAGAAAAGATTCACGTGCGGATGTAGATCATGCATGTGGTGGTTCTTTAATGATGAGTGAAGCTCAAATAGTTTACGATGCTATAGAAAAGATTTCCAAAAATAACGAGAATGTGGGAAACCGGTTCTAGCACCGGAAAAGTAGCTTTTGCGGGAGAATGTACATCTAATACGGAAGTTCTAGCACATTTAGAAAATTTGAGTAGGAAATTTGATGGCCTACAATCAAACAAAAACCAAAGTTCAGAAAATAGTACACCAACTGAATACTCAAATCAGGATAATATGCCATTTGGGATCGAAGAACCAACAGGATATTCAAGAGAGGAGGTGAGTTTTCTTCAGCAGCATAGGAATTTGAACAATGCATATTCAAACTCATTTAATGCTATTAGAAGAGATCACCCTACTTTTCGATGGCACGAAAACCCTAGTAAGCAAGGACAACCGCCATATCCGATTCGGTATAGGAATATGAATAATAATCAAGTTTATCAAGAAAATACATCTAATCGAATTTACAATCATTACCTAGATCCTATCCTCAACATACCACTCAAAGTATACCAAGGTAACTCAAAGTTCAACTCAACCTGCGAAGGAGTTGAAAAATGGGAAAAACTAATGGAAAATATGATGGGTGTAGTATCTACTCAAGCTAAGAATATGGAAACAATGATGACTTCTATAGGTACAGTCTCTAAGGATTTGAGTTCAATGAAAACATCTATGAGTGGACATGATACCAGAATGAGAACAATAGAAGCCTCATTAAGGAATATGGAAGATCATTTGAGTAGGGAAGGTGAACGTAATAACGAGTAGACCTCCCGGGAGGATTACCAAGCAATACTGAAAGAAACCCAAGAGAGGTAAATGTTGTAGTTACGAGAAGTAGAAAACTCTGTGGTAGTAATGGAGTAGAAAACTTCGGAAATAATGAAGTAGAAAATGATTTAGATGGAAAAAATGATGAAACTAAAGATGAACTTGAATTCATCGATGAGGAAGAAGAAATTATAGAGAATTTCTTGATAAGGAATAGAAGTTTGGAACCTGAGAATGAAGGTGAAAAATGGGTAAAAATCCCTAGGATTCTGAAAGATCCCATGGATAAAGACTTAAGAAGTTTATTCAAGGAACATATTAGAATAGAAGATAATGAAAACAAGGATGAAAAACAAGAAGAACTGAAGGAATCTGAAGTAGAGATTGATTCAGGGAATGTTTTAAAAGAAAAAACTCAAGATCATGATACTTGGCGATCAAGTAATACTCAAAAGTTTAAGGAGAAAGGAAAAGAGAAAATGACTTTGGGATCAAAGGTTATAGATTTAGAATCTTTACCTTACCCACCTAAAGATCAAATTAAAAAGATTAAAACTGATCAAAAGTATGCTCGTTTCCTTGATACTTTTCGTCATATTCATGTTAATATCCCTGTTATCGAAGCTCTAATTAGTATGCCTGCTTATGGAAAGTTTCTGAAAGATATTCTGTCAAACAAGAAAAAAATTAGAGGAATATGAGAATATATGCCTAAATGAAGTATGTTTTGCAGTTTTGCAGCATAAGTTACCACCTAAACTGAAAGATCCTGGAAGTTTTACCATCCCATGTGAAATTGGAGGATTTCTGTTTAAGAAGGTCTTATGTGATCTTGGAGCTAGTATAAATCTCATGTCTTATGAGGATTATAGAAAGCTAGGCATAGGAAAGCTTACGAAGATCGAAATGACTGCGGATGGCGGATAGATCGATTAAATACCCTAAAGGAATTATTGAGGACGTATTGGTTAAAGTAGACAAGTTCTATTTTCCATAGACTTTGTAGTTATGGAAATGGAAGAAGGATATTCGAGCGCCACTTATCTTAGGTCGACCATTTCTAGCTACAGGAAGAACTTTAATCGATGTCCAGAAAGGAGAGTTAATTCTGAAATTCAATGAAGATGAAGATGCTTTCAATATTTTCAAAGCTATGAACCATCCATACAGATCACCAGAATCATGTTCTTTTATAGAAGATATTCATTCTGTCTATGATATTCAGTTACCAACTTTTGAAGACATTAGAAGAATGCTTAACTCTGTCTATCTATAAGGAAGATGAGAAAGACACCGAAATGAAAGAGATAATCCTTTCTCTAGATAAAGGAAGTTTTACTTTTAAACCATCATGGCATAAGTATTTGGAATTAGAACTAGAAGGACCGGTTCTTAAACCATCTCTCAAGATCCACCTAAGAATCGGAATTGAAACCGTTACCTTTAAATCAAGTATGCTTTTCTTGAAACTAATAATCTATTACCGGTTATTATTTCATCATCTTTAGCGAGCAACAAGAAGATCAATTACTTAGAATGTTGAAAAAGCATAAGAAAGCTTTTGGATGGACGATTGCCGATATTCGAGGTATTAGCCACGAGATTTGCGTTCATAAGATAATTCGAAGGAAGATGCTAAACCTTGTATTCAACCGCAACGCCGCCTCAACCCAAATTTGCGCTTAATTGTTAAGAAAGAGGTCATTAAGCTATTAGAAATGGGGATAATTTTTCCCATATCAGATAGTGAATGGGTAAGTCCAACTCAAGTGGTACCAAAGAAAGGAGGTTTCACAGTGAAAGAGAATGAAAAGAATGAATGGATTCCGACAAGAGAGATTACAAGTTATCGAATGTGCATTGATTTTAGAAAACTAAATGATCATACTAAGAAAGATCATCATCCACTTCCATTCATAGTTCAGATGTTGGAACGTTTAAGTGGACATAAGTATTACTGTTTCTTAGATGGTTATTCAGGATATTTACAAATATTCATTGCAGCAGGAGATAGAGAAAAAACTACTTTCACTTGTCCGTATGGAACTTTTGCTTATAAAAGAATGCCGTTTGGTTTATGTAATGCACCAGCTACGTTTCAAAGGTGTATGATGGCTATATTTGTTGATATGGTTGAGAAATTCTTAGAAATTTTTATGGATGACTTTAGTGTTTACGGAGACTCATTTGATGTTTGTTTGTTACACTTAGAACGAGTGTTACAACGCTGTGAAGATACCAATTTAGTACTAAACTGGGAAAAATGTCATCTAATGGTATCAGAAGGAATTGTTTTAGGTCATAGAATCTCTGAAGAAGGTATTGAAGTTGATAAAGCTAAAGTCGAAGTAATTGAAAAATTACCTCCACCAGTTAATTTAAGAACCCTAAGAGGATTTCTCGGACATGCAGGATTTTATAGAAGATTCATTGCCGATTTTTCGAAAATAGCAAAACCTCTAAGTCATTTGCTTGAAAAGGAAGTACCTTTTAACTTTGACAGTAAATGTATGGAAGCTTTTCAGACCCTAAAAGTGAGATTAACTACTGCACCAGTTTTAGTAGCACCAAACTGGAGTTTACCGTTTGAGATTATGTGTGATGCAAGTGATTTAGCTGTAGGAGCTGTTTTAGGTCAAAGATATAACAAATTCTCAAAGCTATTTACTATGCATCTCACACATTAAACACTGCTCAACTAAATTATGCAACTACAGAAAAAGAACTGTTGGCTGTAATTTTTGCCTTAGATAAGTTTTGATCGTATATTGTTGGTTCTAAGGTAATAATTTATACGGACCATTCAAAGATCAAGTATTTACGAGTAAGAAAGATGCTAAACCTCGTCTTCTTAGATGGATTCTCTTACTTAAAGAATTCGATATTGAAATTAAAGATAAAAAAGGAAGTGAGAATGTAGTAGCGAGATCATCTAAGTAGAATGGAAAATGATGAAGAAATAGGAAATGAAATTAAAGATTCATTTCCTGATGAACAACTATTTAGAATAGATACTCCTTCAACCATGCAGTTATTAAAGAATAGAATTCCTTCTAAGGAAATGCCACCTTGGTTTGGAGATATCATTAATTACTTAACCTGTGATTATATTCCTTCTCATTGGACTTGGCAGCAGAAAAAGAAGTTCTTTTATGACTTAAAATTTTATTAGTGGGAGGAACCAGACCTTTTCCGTAAATGTTCGGATGAGAAAATCAGAAAATGTGTGCCTGATAATGAAATTTTAAGTGTTTTATCATTTTGTCATGATCGTGAGGCAGGATGTCATCATGGAGGATGGAAAACTGCTTTTAATGTTTTACAATGTGGTTTTTATTGGCCTACACTATATAGAGATGCTTATAAGTATGTTAAATCTTGTGAGTCTTGTCAAAAATGGGGAAATATATCTAAAAAACATGAAATGCCTATGCAACCTATTTTAGAATGTGAGTTATTTGATGTTTGGGGGTATAGATTTCATGGGACCTTTCCCTATATCTTTTGGAAAAAGATTTATTCTTGTAATGGTAGATTATGTTTCAAAATGGGTAGAAGCTGAAGCTCTTCCCACTAATGATACCAAAGTTGTCATACGATTCCTTAAAAAAAATATTTACCAAATATGGCATTCCGAGGGCAGTCATTAGTGATAGAGGGTCACACTTTTGCAATAGACCATTTACTAAGATAGTTGAAAAATATGGTGTAACGCATAAGTTAGGAACGCCCTATCATCCGCAAACCGGTGGACGAGTAGAGGTGTCAAATGTTAGTAATACCATCCGCAACGGAAGCGATTTAAGGATCTAGATCTATAAAATACACGTAATAAAATAACTAGATCTATATCTAAAATACACGTACAATAGGGGTTGTAGAACATACCTCTTGGATCTCAAAATCCAAGTTGGAGAACCGCAATAGAAAATTGAAGATGTGAAGAGCACCACGATCTTCCGTACGTGTGATCCAAGCAACTCCCGGTGGAAGGAAATCCTCGTCTCGAATCCTTCCGATATGCTACCCGGAAAAATCTCCAAGATTTTCCCCATATTCCCCTTGGCCGAAAATTTTCACCTTCTCCTCTCTAAGAGGTGTAGTCGAAATTATTGTGTTGTTTAAGGCTTGGGAGAACTCTCTTTATATAGGAGAGTAAAACTTAACCTCCAAGGATTAAATAATTAAGAGATAATTATTACATTAATCCTTTTCCAAATAAAAGATAAATATAATATTTATCCCAAACAAATTAGGATAAATAAATATATTATCCAATATTCCATGATTTATCATTTAACAAATAAAAGATAAATCACACATTAAATAATTATCCAAGAAAACTAATTCCTTAATAATTAAATAATATAACATGCGCACCTTTTCCTTCAAATTCAAAGTCCACGCATATTTGACCAATTTGGGTCAAAATTGGTCAACACACCAATTCGGGCCGAGTCCACGAAAAATGTCTTTTCCGTGTATTTAATTATATAGCCCAACTAATTTAATAGTTCACTAAACAATTAATTCACATATCGTTTTAATAAAGTCCAACAAGAACTAAATTAATATTATTAGGATTCGACGTCCGAGAATAGCTATGCTATATTAGGAGGCACGTCGGGGACCATGGACTAATAATCAGCGGCTCCGATAAATCAAATAAATAATTATCTTACGAACAGAATAATTATATTCGATAAATCAATCACAGGAATATGCCACCATAATCCCGTGACTGCACTCCTCCGATTATGAGATTATATTTATCTCCTCACGAGAATAATAATAAGCGTCCATTGATATAATCATTACATATGGATTAATCCTCCATAGACTGTTCATTCTAAATCGGGAAGTTACCGTTAACCCTTTCTAGAACCTCTTATCCTTATTTACCATTAACCCCCTAGTGATCAATTAATTCATACACCCCACTGGTAGCTAATCAGTGTAATATGAACTCCATGGATCGATCAGTTTCTAGGATTAACAAATAAGGGAACTGTCTATCTACTTCCAGAAATGGAAGGAATGGATTCCGTATCTGTGATAACACAGACTACTCACTCAATCCAAGACAATGCCAAGATGGGGTAATTCGGACCACGGACTCGGTGTAATCCTTAACCGTCAAGTCAAACTTCATACGATTCAAGCGGTTGACTCGTGATCACCTCGGGATTAAGATATATCCATAAATATGATCATCCATTGATTCGATAAGAATTCTCGATTACGGAATTATATCGTGAACTTTAATCAAATCGGTCCACCCCATATGATATATCTATCATATATAAATGCCCCACTAGGTTCTCTTAACCGAAAGTCCGGATAAGACAATCACACCTATTGTGTTCGGGCGCATTAATAGCACATTAAAGGAGAGACCCGATACTCTCGATTAACTTCACTACGGGCTAATTGTATTTTAAGTACATCTTCACTAACTCAATCCTCCCGTGTATATACCATACACCGAGTTAAGTGATTACATAAACGATATACTTAGGGTTTTACGTAGTGTAAATACTATTGTCACATCGGTGAATATGAGAATAATAAATATGAATAACAATATCATTTCATTTATTAAATAAAACAATTACAAAATTGTCTTTCGGGCATCACACCTAACAATCTCCCACTTGCACGAAAGCATGTGATTAATTGTTTTAGAGCACACCCTATTATTTAAAATACAACAAACTACATCTCCCACTTGCTCTAAAGCAATGGAGACTCATCCCGTATGCTAGTACCCACTAAGCATATCATAACCATTTCGATTCCAAAGTACACTCCGAGTATGCCGTCGTAGGATAGGTCGGTGACTCGGGGAGTACCTACATCTAAATGTCATGGGTCTTAATGATTAGTCGGGTTGTCGGCACGAGACGATCCGTAGAATCGAAACGTTACCGGTCCATCTAATCATGTGGTGCGAGTAAACACCGAGCCCGAGATCGACTTAACGATCATCCTCAATCGACTTAAAGTCAAAATCGGTGTATCACACATATCCAAGTTCACACATGAATATGTCCGCATATTATTCCTCGTTCTCTCAAGATACTAAAGGACATACTAAACTTGCTTTGTTAACCGCCGAATCTAAGATTCGATCAAAGTTGACGTTCAATAACGACCATCTCTTACTAGAAAGAGAATCTATCCCATTTCTCTTGATCCGAAGATTTAGAGAGTCATTCTGAGGCATAGGGTAGAACTTCCTCGTTGAATGTTGCATACACGGATGCATCATCTTAACCAATAAGATGGATGGGAAACCGGTGATCGATTCTAATGAATTCGACCGAGTCAAACTCTTCGAATGTTGTCCAAATCTCTCGTTGCGAGAGAGTTGTGGTATTGTCGTTTCGACTTCGGATAACACACCCATGTTGATTCCAACTCGGTGCGGTGTTATCCTTCACAAACACTAATATATGTATATATTTACTACCGTACTAAAATTGATATCCGATCTACAAAAGACTTATCAATATTCGGTCAAATCCACATATTGTAGAAATATATGACTTCCAATGACCGAGAGGTTTGCTTTTTATCCACAAAAGGACATAAGCCTTGACGGTCATCCCGTCATAAGTTCATAAGGCAATACCCTTTTGTTCCGAATGAATCCGGACTCCGTTTGTTTGGCAAGAAAGTCTCGGGGAATCACCCCTATTTTCTCGCTTTTGAACGAAATCATGCAATACCGAACTCATTCTACTCTTTTCCGTGTAGATCCAATTACTCCCACCGGGCACCGAGACGCTCGGTGGTTCTACAAGAGCATGAACGGAATTGGAGTTCCAAACTCCATTCACGGGGTTATTGCTATTAAACCAACCTCTATTATCGAATCCTATATTGCTCACAAAAGAGCCATAGGTCATCAATCGATCCTCGGACTACAAAGTCCGCGAAACCGTAATGGGTAATGGATAAACCATACTCCCGATACTTACGGGTGGATCGAAATTCGATCTAGTTTAGTAGTATTTAGTGTTATCACCAACAACCGATGTTGGATGTGGTCGATTTTAATCGGTTAGTAACTACCTTGAGTAAACGTACTTCAAGGTTTAAGGTTTTACTTGTTCGTAGACTCTATCGAAAAGACGCAACATTATAATTGTCCCTTCCCGATTTCAAGAATCTTATAACAAACCTTTTTCTCAATGCTACAAGATATATAACGATTGGTCACTGACCGAACGTGTTCGCAAAATTCCCAGACCTACCTTCAAGCACCGTGTGCTAAATGCTTATATTTATGGAAGTGGGGTGAACCGAATCCACACCTTATCCGTAAATTCCAAAGCATATTCTAGGTAGACTTCTCGGTCTTATATTTCAATGCAGACCGTTATTTCACTTCCAATATCTTTATTGAGTTAAGCAGTGTATTGTAGCGCATCTAAAACTATATAAGGCAATTTAACGGTTTCTCACTTAGTGAAAGCATTTCACTATGAGGCGGAGCCGAGCATCGGTCCCTAGGACTATATGATGGCCCATTTCGAGTATAGAATACTCTATCTCGTTGAAAACGAGAGAAACCTCAAAATATTTTGGATAAACTTACCGGAGTGTTTGAATAGTTATCGGACAAGAAGTCACTACTCGGAAGCTCCTACTAGCTTGTGTCTTTCATCAGACCCCGAAGGTCGTCATGAACAAGCTATGTTACTTCTTTATAACCATTATCCTTTCCCGATTGAAAGGAAACTTAGTCATTGAACCTTTGAGACAATATAACCGTAGGCGGGAGAAAGGAATCACCCCGAGCCGGTCTTCGGTCTTGTCTTTTAGGGACTATGCACTAACTATGGAATATGAAGAAGCGTTTATCTAAATATAGAAACCAATTGCTCTTAATAGTTCTTAAGATGTGTTTTATATACATATTTTAGCAATTCTAAGTGGTTTTGACTTTATCAAACAAAAGTCCGAGTCTTGGATTCGTACTACAAATGGTATATTCACTTTCATACGACAAACAAATTATCGAATATAAGGTAAATCCATTCGTTCCAACGAATCTTAAACGAAAATAAATTTTCCGCGATATTCAAGGATTGAATCCGAGATTCATTTCCTTATATCACTCCCACTATTCTAGCTAAAATTAACGCCGTTGTTTACTCTTTTAATCGTTAAATGCACTTGCTACCTTGTTCTTCCAAAGAACTTAGCTCGAGAAAATCTCCAAGGATTCATAGGTTGGTGATCCAAAATCACTTGTCCTTATCCTATGATTTTCGTTAATTAATTTTCGGTTCGGCCTTAAAGTTTTCTCGGTTTAGATGACTAACACTTTTAGACATATTCTCCCATTCTTGACTTTCCGTGAATGGAAACAATCTTGAACCAGCGGTTCGTTTGAGTAGACACTACTCTTGAACCGTGGGATGTCTATTTCGAGTGTTACTCGTCGGGACTTCTCGGATTTTCTAATATACCAGAAAAAACAACAAATCATAACATTAAAGCTCCCACTAGTTTATCGGTTCCAAATACCGTCTAACGAGCAATGCTTTATTTTTATGATTTTCCGATTTTTTCGATTAGAAAAATCTATAGTTCCAATGTTTCCAGAAAAACAACAAATCATAGAACTCCCACTAGTTCATCGATTCCAAATATCGTCCAACTAGCGACATTTCATGACTTTCCGGTTTTTCAATTAGAACGGTTACGTGTGTAGTCAATTACACTTTTCTAATGTTCTAGAAAAACAACAAATCATAAAGCTCCCACTAGTTCATCGATTCCAAATATCGTCCAACTAGTAATACTTCATGATTTTCCGATTTTTCAATTAGAAAATTACTTGTGTAATCACTACACACTCAAAATTCACTAAAGAATTTCAAAGTCCGAAATCACCTTTGATCAAACTAAGTTTGTCTTCCGTTTGACACGAATGACACTAGTGACATACATATGTCACTCGGTTTTTAAAAGGCTTAAGAGAAAATATCTCTTTCGAAAATTAATTGCATTATCGATTAACTAGTTCAACGTCCTAGTTACTTTCCACTTTTTAACGAAGTCAATACTAGTCAATTATAAATTTTTTTAAGCAATTTAGTAAGGGATATAATGCTTGTAAATAAAATGACATATATTAATTCAAGTTTAACACTACTATATTATTTTATTTTAGGAATTGTAAACTAAAAAATAAGTCTACTCTACCATTCCAAGGTTTTAACCTCGCATCTCAGTGCCGCCGTAGGGTAGGTCAAAGAGATGACGGTTAAATCGAGACAATCTCATCAATGAATAACTTGTGAGAATCAAACATCCCACGAGAATCGAACATCCCTTTATTCATTGACTACCTTCCTTTTTTAGCCTAGATATTACCAAAAATATCCTTTATGAGTGTGACCTACTATATCGGATCTCTTAGGTACGCCCCGAGTGTGCCGTCGTAGGATAGGTCGGTGACCCGACGAGTACCCGAAATCCTATCCTTTCGGAGACCAAGCCATGAATGTTGATAGGGGTGAACACCATCCGTAGGGGACGAAATCAAAGCGCCGCGAGGCGTCACCCTTCTCTCACTTACTTGTATCTATAGTAGAGGCCGTGGGGTTGGGCTGTCGCCTCCCCCCGCTCCCACTCAATATTTTGGAAGTGGTGGTGGGTTAACTAACCACGTCTTTTTGATGTTAACATAAAAGCACATCAAATCAAGGATTCCGAATGGTGTCGGTAACGTAGGCAAGCCTACCCGTCCTATTCGTTGGAACATATGTGACAGTCGGACGAAGTCGGGTCAAGAGAGCCCCGTTGAGATAAGAAGGAATCACCCCTCCGCTCTCCGGTGTAGCTTAGTCTTGCCGGACCCCCGTGCATACATCACACTAGGAGGGTTAAGTCGGTCGAGCGAAGCTCAGTTGACCACCCAACCTATAAGCGAACCGTTTTTATCCAAGATTTATTGTTCTTTTACCATCATTCAATCTCGTAGACACTACGAATCGAAAACGTGATCTCGTTTGGGCTTTAAGGCGGTTCACCGAGAACACACACCGAAAGGCTTAACGATTTCATAACCCGTCCTCGGATCTTTAATTAGTTACTAAATTAATTAATTACCACGTATTAATTAAATTTTAACTAATTACACGAGTTTGTATACATGCCTATTTTAATTACCAAAATTAAAATTCTACATGTATGCATGGAGTGGATTTATGATATGGTGCATGTCATGGCAATTCCGATTTTATATCTATTTTATGATCAAACACATAAAAAATAAAATTGCGGAAAATTTAAACACCGAGATGGATTGTTGGTACCCCCGTATCTAATCTATTCTAGGAAAAATAAATTACAATCTTGTTGTCTTCGAGTCTTGATCTTCGAATCTTGAACTCGAAACTTCCGGATCTCAAACCTTCGATCTTGACACGAACCACGAACGACGAGAAGAGGAGGCCGTAATATACCAATATATTAAAAAATATATCTATATTATCAATTGTTTTAAAAAAAAAACTTTTTTTTTTTTTTTTTTTTTAATAACAGGCCCTCGGCCATAAGTTGATAAAAAAAACGTTTTTTTTTTCTTTTTCTTCATAGCAGAATTATATATATATATATATATATATATATATATATATATATATATATATATATATATATATATATATATATTTTTTGTTACAGCTTGCGGCCAACAAAAGGAAAAAAAATAGGTTACTAAAAGAAATTGCTGCCGCCTATCATGCAAAATTAGGTCAAACAAAAAAAACATTGCCGTGACCTACTTGCCGCATGTTAAAAAAAAATTTGCCGTGACCTAAAAAAAAAACAAATCAGCCCCTCTCCTTTTACCTTATGTTCCACCATATAGATGATCTTGAACATCATGATCTTCGTCGTCTCGAACCCGGATCAAAATTAAAATTACAAAGGAGCCATCTTTACAATTTTCGAGTTGCATAAAATTAAATTACAAGTCCTATGCTCAAGTGATACTAATCAAAAGAGCTACAAAATAGATCTACGGGTAAACAATACCAACCCCGTCCATCTCTTCAACCAAGACAATCGCAACATAAAAAATACATACATGTGCATCGGCCCCAATAAAAAAAATTGGGACAAAAAATCTACATGTTTTACCACTCCTAGATCTAATATTTTATACGTATAAATATAGATCACCTTGGCGACGATACCACTTGTTAGTAATACCATCCGCAACGGAAGCGATTTAAGGATCTAGATCTATAAAATACACGTAATAAAATAACTAGATCTATATCTACAAGGGGGTTGTAGAACATACCTCTTGGATCTCAAAATCCAAGTTGAGAACCGCAATAGAAAAGAAGATGTGAAGAGCACCACGATCTTCCGTACGTGTGATCCAAGCAACTCCCGGTGGAAGGAAATCCTCGTCTCGAATCCTTCCGATATGCTACCCGGAAAAATCTCCAAGATTTTCCCCATATTCCCCTTGGCCGAAAATTTTCACCTTCTCCTCTCTAAGAGGTGTAGTCGAAATTATTGTGTTGTTTAA
The DNA here is from genome assembly GCA_036785695.1 of Gentiana straminea. Lineage (NCBI taxonomy): Eukaryota > Viridiplantae > Streptophyta > Magnoliopsida > Gentianales > Gentianaceae > Gentiana > Gentiana straminea. The sequence continues at coordinate 1,877,539 of JAVUPR010000376.1, read as the reverse complement.
GGCTTGGAGAACTCTCTTTATATAGGAGAGTAAAACTTAACCTCCAAGGATTAAATAATTAAGAGATAATTATTACATTAATCCTTTTCCAAATAAAAGATAAATATAATATTTATCCCAAACAAATTAGGATAAATAAATATATTATCCAATATTCCATGATTTATCATTTAACAAATAAAAGATAAATCACACATTAAATAATTATCCAAGAAAACTAATTCCTTAATAATTAAATAATATAACATGCGCACCTTTTCCTTCAAATTCAAAGTCCACGCATATTTGACCAATTTGGGTCAAAATTGGTCAACACACCAATTCGGGCGAGAGTCCACGAAAAATATCTTTTCCGTGTATTTAATTATATAGCCCAACTAATTTAATAGTTCACTAAACAATTAATTCACATATCGTTTTAATAAAGTCCAACAAGAACTAAATTAATATTATTAGGATTCGACGTCCGAGAATAGCTATGCTTTATATTAGGAGGCACGTCGGGGACCATGGACTAATAATCGGCGGCTCCGATAAATCAAATAAATAATTATCTTACGAACGAATAATTATATTCGATAAATCAATCACGGGAATATGCCACCATAATCCCGTGATTGCACTCCTCCGATTATGAGATTATATTTATCTCCTCACGAGAATAATAATAAGCGTCCATTGATATAATCATTACATATGGATTAATCCTCCATAGATCGTTCATTCTAAATCGGGAAGTTACCGTTAACCCTTTCTAGAACCTCTTATCCTTATTTACCATTAACCCCTAGTGATCAATTAATTCATACAACCCCACTTGGTAGCTAATCGGTGTAATATGAACTCCATGGATCGATCGGTTTCTAGGATTAACAAATAAGGGAGCGTCTATCTACTTCCGTAAATGGAAGGAATGGATTCCGTATCGTGATAACACGGACTACTCACTCAATCCGGTACAATGCCAAGATGGGGTAATTCGGACCACGGACTCGGTGTAATCCTTAACCGTCAAGTCAAACTTCATACCGATTCAAGCGGTTGACGTGATCACCTCGGGATTAAGATATATCCATAAATATGATCATCCATTGATTCGATAAGAATTCTCGATTACGGAATTATATCGTGAACTTTAATCAAATCGGTCCACCCCATATATGATATATCTATCATATATAAATGCCCCACTAGGTTCTCTTAACCGAAAGTCCGGATAAGACAATCACACCTATTGTGTTACGGGCGCATTAATAGCACGTTAAAGGAGAGACCCGATACTCTCGATTAACTTCACTACGGGCTAATTGTATTTTAAGTACATCTTCACTAACTCAATCCTCCCGTGTATATACCATACACCGAGTTAAGTGATTACATAAACGATATACTTAGGGTTTTCTCGTAGTGTAAATACTATTGTCACATCGGTGAATATGAGAATAATAAATATGAATAACAATATCATTTCATTTATTAAATAAAACAATTACAAAATTGTCTTTCGGGTTTATCACACCTAACATTTTTATCAAGTTTTATTAGAGTTTTTTATAAGTTTTTAATCAAAAATCATAAAAAGTAAAAAATCGGAAAAAGTAAAAAAATTATGCACGGACCGATCCGGCCCTTAACCCGGACCGATCCGGGGTCTAATTACATAAAAAACGGGGACCTTTTTTTTTTTTCTTCTTCTTCTTCTTCCCTAAATTTTTCTTGCCGCCGCATCACACCCCAAAACCCCACCACTCAATTTTTTCAATTCTTCCATAAAATTTCATCTCACACTACACCACCACTTGATTTCTTCCTCCTTTCATCTCCTCTCTTCCACAAAAGTTGAAAAAATCAAAAAGGATCGAAAACAAGCTCCATTTCTTCCGGCGACTTTACAACTTTTCCGGCCTACTTTTCAACGTTTTCTTCATATTAAGGTATTATTTAGTTATCAATTTCGTATTTTTCATAAATTTTTAGATTAATTTCAACTGTTTTGATTTTTGAGTGTGTTGTGACATTTTTATTTTTTTGTTGTTTATTTTTTTTGTTGTATTGTTGATTGGCTTTACCAATATCGTAGAATGGCTGAGTCGAGTAGAAAAGAGTCTAAGAAGCGGAAATCAAACATTCCTATAGCAACTCCGGTAGTAGGCACGATAATTTTATCACCTGAAGAAGAAGCCGTAAGCTTCAATGAAACAGCATCACAAGAAGTAAGAATGCGTATCAAAGGATTTATAGTAAATGTGATGTCTTGGTTGAAAGAGGATTAGATTTTGATGACTTAGGTGATGAAGTTAAGGATATTTTTACGAGACGTCAGTGGTTAGAATTAGCAGCCAGAAGAGAAGGGGAAATAAATATGACTTTAGTAGCTGAATTTTATTTAGTTTTGTCTACATTGTCACATGATGAGCTTACTGAGTCGCAAACTGTACCCCTAAGAGCTAGAAATGTTCCCTTTAATCCTGCCATTATAAATGCGATTTTGGGAGTTGAAGTTTTTCCAGATGATGAAGATTACAGGGTAGTTTGGAGTTTAGATGATCCTGCAAGATTAGAGCAGACTGCCTTGAGAGCTCAGCATGCTTTTGATTCAACCGCTGTGTGGGTTGAAAATAGGTTTAACTACGGGAAATGTTTTAGAGGTTTAAGGGCGATTACAAGGTTTATTAGCCATAATCTCTATCCTTCGAGTAAACATACGGCTTATGGAAAAGAAGATGTTTGTATCGCATGGGCGATGGTAAATGATGTAAAGGTGGATGTTGGGAAGGTAATATTTAAAAGAGTTTTCGAGAGCATTGTCATCGCCAGACCAGTGAGTCATCTGTACTTCCCTTGTTTTATTTCAGATTTATGTCGTAGGTCGGGAGTACCATTCCTGCCTAATGACAAGTTAGCTCTGGCAGATGCACCTCTGATTGGATCAAGTTTGACTAGGCTTCCAGATGGTAGAATAAGCTCTTTGATCAGAAGACGTCAAACTCAACCACTCCACCGGTTCCACATCTTCTTCTTTTCCATTTTTTTCTAGTCAGCCTCAACAAACTCCTTTCTCCAACACTATCACTTATGACATGTTTCAATCTTTAGTTTCGGACGTTGCACGTGGTCAAGCCAACATGGCTTTGTATGCTGAAAGTAATAGGCAGTGGTGTGACGATATTCGTAGAGGTTTAAGGAGGAACAAGCAGTTGCTTCGTAATCCTACTTTTGATGATCCTGCCTATCCACCTTGTCAGTCCGATCCGTATACCTTACCAGAGTGGGTAGCACCTATTCCACCACCCTCGAGCTTTCATCCAATGTCATATCCTTTAGGGAGCCAATCAAGTGGTACAGGTGTATTTTCGACAGGTATTCAGAGACCCGTGATGTCTAGTTGGGGAGGATTCACTGAGTTTGCACATATCACTACTGGCATAAGTTCTATGGGTCTTGATAGTTCAGTCAGGACCACGACGACATTTCAGCCGCCAGCTTCTCAGTCGTTTCCGAGTTCGAGCTTTCATGATAATCCTGAGGAAGATTATGAAGAAGATTGAATTTTATTACTATATTTGATTAAACATTTTTACTGCACGTTTTTATTTTCGACATTTTCATTTAGATTTTTGTTTGTTTTTCATTTTCATTGTTTCATTTTATAGTAGTTTTTTTTAGAGTATCGTCTTAGTTATTCTAATCGTTTTAAGTTACCGTTTAAAATATTTTATAAAAAATATATATATTTTTTTATTTGCAAACTTTGTATCATTAGTAAAATTGTTTTTAACATTTTAGTCGTTTTATATTTTAAATGTACATTTTTACACTTACGAGAGGGGTAAAGAAACAAAAACAAAATTTAGTTTTACCTCTGTACTCGGTAAAAGGAAATTAAGGCCGGACCGAGCCGGCCTAGTCTCGGACCGATCCGGGAAAAAGGATGACTCATTCTTGAGTTTGTCTGATGCATCCACGTATGTTTTTACTACCTATGTAAAGAAGTAAAGCTATGAGCAAGAATTGCCATTCCTTTCACTTTCTATCTATTTACTTTCTTGTATTTTTTTTTACTTTTCATCTGGTTTTAAAAATGTCGAACCATTCCTCGCCCTCTGTTAATTCATATGAGCCAAATACACCGGAAGCTATGGCTCCAGAATCACGAGCTTCAAACGATAATATACTTTTACACCATCATTTTGCTAATTCTCCAATTCTGTTGGAGAAAAGTTTGAATTTCGATAAACTCGATCGATGGGGTAAAACTTTTATTAGAGGATTCGGTTGGAAGAAATTTGTAAGTGCGCCAAGAGGAAGAATAAATATCTCGATTGTTCGAGAATTTTATTCTGCCTTAATGATTTCAAGATTGTGTGTTCAGATGAATGGAGTTGGTGAGTTAGAGAATGATGAAATCTTTCCTTCAAGAGATAATAGAGTTGGATTGTTGCCGGTGGATACACCGGGATGTTCGTCAACCATTTAAAATGGTTGACCAGTTTTAAGAAGTTTGATTAAGTTTGTAGTTTTTTTTTCAGTTCGTTAAGTTTTTTTTTTATAAATTTATTTGTAATGGTTTTTTTTTTTATCCTGTTTCATATATATGTTTCAGTTTTTTTTTAAGTTTATTTGTTATTTAATAATATATTAGTATACGCTAAGAATGAAATCGTAATAATAACGATAATAAAAATTTTAATAGTATTTTCAAAACCTGCTTTTTTAATACTCATTGAACATCGGGACGATGCCACTTCGTAAGTGGGGAGTAGAGTTAGGTTAGAAAATTCATTAAAATTTCGAAAAAATAGTTATAAATTATTAAAATTATCAAATTTTTTATAAATAGATAAATTAAGTAGTTAATATATAAATATGAATAAAAAATGATATAATTTGGAAGAATAAGTTTTTAAGTAAAGTAAATTAGATATATTATAATTATATTTTATGTCTAATTTAGATTTTAACGAGATTTTAAGTTTATATAATTGAGTTATTAATGTTAAATATTGTTTTCATGAAATTATATAGGTATGTTGATATTTATAAGTAAAATTTTTAGAATAATTTTCTTTTCAATATGAATTATGAGTTTGGAATTGGACTAGGGATGACGATTTTTGGCACCACAAAAAATATAAACTATAGCCAAATAGCCTACCTAAATAAATTTCCAATTTTAGTCCTACCTCAGCCTTGATTAGAGTGATCAATACCTCACTCGAAATTGCCATTTTGATTAACTAGAAGTAACCGACCTTTAGCCAATTTTGGTCTACATTTTCTTGAAAATTCCGCAAGTTTGTACGTACTTATGAAAAGAGATGAAGACATAAAAGCTAAATTTTGGTGAATGATGAGATTGGAAAAATTAGATAAGTATTAGTATATTCGATATTACCTCATGACACTTGCAAGATAGTCGATTTTGGCAATGAGTGCGGATATGTTAATATTCTATAAAAGAATTAAGAACGAAGCACCATATCTACACAGAATTAATCAAATACCAGGTATCTTCCTTATCTTTGATCGACAACTTAAAAATAAAAAGAACATATCGGTTGTAGCTACCAATGATTTGAGTGCAGTAGGGTGTTATCTCGAAATGTCCTATATCACTATGAGGTTTAAAAGCTCCCGATTGCCTGATGATAGTAGTCCAGCTAGGGTATTATCTCGAAATGTCCTATTGCTGGGAATGAAGGCATAGAATGAAAGAGAAAAGTCGAATCATAAGATCTCAAGAATGATTACAAGTTTAAGGAAACCGGACTTGTATTTTTCGATCGAAAGAGTAATACTCCGATCAATCTTGATGAAGCAATGCTTGTAAGTTTGATTTTCTACACACACTCACGCTTTAGTTCTTAAAAAAAAAAGACAGAAAATCTGAAAAATAGTTGGAATAAAAATAGGATGTTATTAATCGAGATTGTTTTTTGATCAAGAATATGAAGATGTAGGTACGTACGACTTGCCTCTTTCTCTTTTTGATTTCTTTTTTCCGATTAACCAACATCTTGAGCATGAACTTTATAAGCCATTTTGTCAACTACCTGACCAAGTTTACGATTCCAGGATTTCATAATAGTTGCGATTAAAAATAATTTTAATATTTTATTTTATACTTATTAAGTATTACATGTACAATTTCATCTAAATAATATTTGATGTTTAAGCTATTTAAGTTATATACACTTTTTGTCTTCTTATAATTTTAAATTAGAATAAGTAATATATTTATAATATTGACAATATAAATTACATTAAAAATTATAATCGATCAATTATATTATCTTTTATTACCGCTTATTTTTGCTCGAGGACGATCAAAAGCTAAGTGGGGAGTAGTTGATATACTACTTTTATATGATTAAATATACGTTATATTATTATGTTTTATCAACGAATTCTATATAAAATATATGAAATTATGATATAAATAATATGAAATGTTAATCTTTATAGTTTAGAGTAGTTAGTAGTAAAACTTAGTAATAATAGTAAAAAGTTATCATTTTGTACCGATTTTAGTAAATCGGAATGTCGTGTCAGATTTACGTGGGTATTTGTGGTATTTTATTGCAGATGTATAAGCCAAGACCCCGAGAATCGACATTTTGAAGTATAATCATATCTCTGAAAGGATTTAGAGAAGGTCACGAGCTTAAGTGGTCAAGTGGTCAATCGAAGTGGTCAAGTGGCTAATCGATTTGATTTAGTGGTAATCGAGAAATATCTTCGACAAATGAATGGCTCATCAAAACGACATTTTCTGAAGAAGAGTCCTTCATGAAAGTTGTAGATTTTTTTGAGAGCTTTCCGATGCCTCTTGAATCATGTTGTTTGGAGATCCAGAACTCGAGATATGAATTTTAGAAGTTTTATTCCAAAATTATAATTATATCCGGAAAATTTGGATAATTAAGGGGGATGAATGTAATGATGAAATCCGGCCCAGTCCGACCCAAACCCGGCCCGGTCCGGCCTCTATCCAGATTTCTATATAAGGAGCATCGGTGCAGAGCCGAGGAGTGTACCAATATATATATACATATATCATATATATATATATATATATATATATATATATCTCCTTCTTATTTTCTTTTTAGTTAGTAGTTGTAAATAGGCCTTATGCCAAAAATAATAATACCGTAGTATTATTATAATGCTCGGGAAATTATCGGAAGTTCGGTGTTGTTGAAGTCGTTGTAATATCCGGAAGAATACGACCTCTGATTTAGCATTTGTAATCGGGTAAAATTTCTAAAGTATTTATGTTTGTTATGTTTGTTTTTATCTTTTTAGTCGTTATAATGTTTTTAGGCTAAATCTAATAACTAGCCAAAGTTATGTAATCGTTTTATTTCGATCTTTTTGGTAAAGGAATGCTGTCTAAGTAAAAGTTTACAAAAATTGAGTTAATTGAATCTTTTTCTATTTTGCAACGTATTGATAATATTCGGATTGACGTAATTAACCAAGATGAATCGCAACATATAACCTAACGATGAACTGACCAGAGAAGTTAGGATATGAGATAAAAGATAGAAAAAGCGGAGGGTAAAATTGGCCATGCGAAAGCGTGACAACGGAATCCTATTTCCTACCCGGGGGCAGATTTGTCTTGGGAAAGATGAATCTTATTAAATTTGTGCTCAAGATCGTAATAATGTTAAAATCAACGGTTTAATTGAAACTAACACCGGAAAGTTAAATCGATCCGCTTGACAACCGGAGCCTTTTGAATAACATCGGCCGTCTGACAAACGGAATAACCTCTTTTATCCGGGGTAGATTTGTACTCGGTACCTGTTCAGACTAACTGAGATTAGCATGGGGCAGTTGTGGAGAGTAAACTGATGACAATTTGACATATGACAATTTCATACGCTCGTGTGAGGAGGAATTGTTAACCTCGAGTGCACCGTTTCATTTACTCAATTGGACCTAATATAAAAGGAAAGATCGAGCACATTCCGTTTACCGAAAAAGATCGTATAAATCAATTATATAAACTTTGGCTAGTTCTATAAAATTATCCGTCTAGTCTATTATTATAAACTATATATTGGTATATATATATATATATATATATATATATATATATATATATATATATGTTGGTCCCTTGGAAAGGCTAACACAAGTTTAGAGGGGGGGTGAATAAACTTGTCCCTAAAACTGGATTTTAAACAACTTAAAAATTCAATTACAACTTGTGTGGAGTTAAGCTGACAAAGCTGAGATTAAGTCAAACTGACTTAAGCTAAAACTGAGTCAACCGGCAGCGGATATGATTCTAGCCTTTTTCTTGATCTTGTTATTCTGTTATGAAAACTGTGTGTTGTGAACTGGAATTCGGTGAATATCAGTTGTGACTGTGTAAGGTATAACAATCAAGTATCACAATGCTATGAATAAATGCTGAGTAAGTAAGTAAATGCGTAAAGTAAATAAGGCGAAATTATAGAGGTTCCGGTGGTGTAATCATGTCAATCCTCTCTTCCCCGTGGTGCGGAGGAAAATTCCACTAGAACTTCTTGAGGTGCACTTGTTACAAAAAGTCCTAAACAATAGTCCTTGGCTAATCCCTAGCGTCACTATCTAAACAATTGTAGAACAGTAGAATGGTCGCTCTCCAAATGCTTGAACAACTGGTCCTTGGAGGGTACACGTATGCCTCTTCACCGCCTACCACCACAAACACAATCTACCCGATCGCTTGTCACAATCGTCCTTGGCGAAACCTTCCCGGTTTGCTTCACAATCTAAAACCTTTGATGTGAAATCAAAGTTGGGCCGAGAATCAAATAAATTGATTCTTGTTTGTGGTTCTTCAAAGTGTTGGATCCTTGATAGATTCTTTGTAGCTTGAACACTTGAAGAAATACTAGATATGATCTTTTTTAAAGTTCAGAGATGATAGCAATTCGAATAAGATGACTAATGCACAAACTTGCTCGTTAAATCTTGTAAGTCTCTTGTATTATTTTATTTTTGGGTGCAAATTCCTCTATTTATAGTATAAGGTCCAACGTTCATCTGGCTTAGATTCGAATTGTATCAGTGTCTTTTTCTGCAACGGATATATTTTCTGACCGTTCTGCAGTGTCAGTAACTCATCCAATGAAATTGTTTCCTTTTCAACGTTCCACTGTACTTTCAGTTGTTGGATAACTGACTTATAAAACTGAGTTTCCTTATCGCTTTATTCGAGTTTTCACTTGTCGGTTTTCTAACCGACTTGGAGCATTAACTGAAATTTTACTCTTCTTCAAATATCAGTACTCCAGTTTTCATCTGATCATCATTGACTTAATCAGAGTACACCATGACTCATTATCAACTAAGAATTCATTGTCCTTATGATTCTTAGGTCTTCATACAAGATCCATAAAGTCGGTTCGGTCACCACAATCTTGCACGAAGTCCAACTTTACGGCCTCGACTTGTAATCTTCATAACGAGTTTGAACCCTCGCTCTTCGTTCTTCAATAACCGAGTCCGTGACCCTCGCTTCTTCAATCTTCTAGATAAGCCAACCGAGTCCGTAACTCTCGCCGAACTTACCTTCTTCGCTTTTATGTAGGTGTGCTGCGAGTCGGTTGCTTGTATTGGTAGTTTCCGCTTTTCTAAATGATTTCCGGCTTTTCGGTTTACGACACGCTAATTATTACGGTGCTTGTCCGATGTAACCTATACAATTATCGACTCTAGTAAAACTTATACATTCGGTTCTAGACATCTTTTAGCTTTTCACTATAACAGCTGGCTTCAGCACTTCATCAATGGGGTTAAGATAATACTTTGAACAAATTAGATGAATTATCATCAAAACATAAATTTTATTTCCAACAATATATATTTTGCATTCCATGTACATTTATATATATTTATATATCTATATATATTATATTAGAATAACTTTTAAATTACGCATTTACTTTATGTTAAGTAGAATAGTAGTAATCTGTGTGATAAAATTGCGGTTTAGATCGAGTTAATAACAGCTCTTTGGTGTTTAACCACACTTAAAAGAATTACCACGTTTTCCTTGAGGATTCGACACTCTGACTCACCACACTAGCACTTTGATTTGACCCGGTACACTGCCGGTAAGGATTGTATAGCACTAGAAAACGTCCGTCAATGATCATACATCTGTTATTGACCGATCAGTTAAGAAAATCTCCCCACCAGTTAAGATAACCACTGCACCACTAAATGCACCAGCTTACAAACCTTCAAAAAGGTTTGGATCCAGATCTGGTCTTGGCTACAAGAGTCAGGATGAGAGTAGAAACAATGGTCAACACAATTCTAAATTCAGGACCAACAATGGACCAAAATTTAGAACGGGACATACCATAGTTCCAACCAATCATCATGCTCCGGTGAAGTCAAAATCCAGTGTAGTGAAACAGCAGACTAAATCCTCATTCCAGTCAACCAAAAACAAAAACCTTATGAAAGGTAAAGGTAGACTTTACCCTTCAGAAGATGATTGGAATGTTGCACCTCCAAAATACAAGAAGAAACCATTGAATGATATGCATCATGTGTTTAAGAAAAATCAATCTAGATATGTTCCTAGACACATGAAGCAACACAGTTTCCTACTGCATATTGGAAAGTGAAGAAGGATGCACATGCACCAAAAGGTAGAGAAAAGTATCAGAATATCTTTAGTAAAAATATTAGAAGCTATTCTGCCATGCCTTATACATATGAAGTTGATGACTTCAATTATCCAAAAAGAAGAACTTTTGGATATACACTTGGTATGGGAGGCATGACGCTAACAGTATGGACCTAAACAAATGTTGGGTACCTAAACTTAATTAATTTGTTTTGTAGGATGTCCGGTACATAGACAAGGTGGATGTTCCGGACACATGACAGAAATAAGAGATGGCTCACTGACTTCAAAGCTTTTGATGGACCCAAAGTCACTTTTGGAGGCAAAGAAAACCCTGGAAAGATTAAGGGGGAAGGCATAATACTCAAGAACAAATTAAAGATTCAAAATGTAGTATATGTCAAAGGACTTAATTTCAATCAGATGAGCATCAGTCAATTCTGTGACAAAGGCTACAGTGTATATTTCAATAAGGAAGGATGCAAAGTGATTCACAGCCAAACCAACACAGTAGCTCTTGCAGGTAGAATACAAGACAACATGTATGTGGTGGATTGGAAAAGCCAAGGCAGAAACATGTCTGCTTGTCAAAAATAAACAATCAACCAGCTGGATTTGGCACTGAAGATTAAATCACTTGAATTTCAAGACCATCAACAAATTATCACAGAACAAGTTAGTTGAAGGCCTGCCAGAGATCACATTCAAGAAAGAAAGTCTATGTGATGCATGTCAGAAAGGGAAACAAATCAAAAGTTCATTCAAGTCAAAGCCCTATCAATCAACAACAAGAATTCTGCATCTGTAACATATGGACCTGTTTGGACCAGTCACACCAGCAAGTGTAAGTGGTAAGAAATACACCCTAGTAGTGGTGGATGACTTCTCAAAATACACCTGGACCATTTTCATGAACAAGAAGAAAGAAACACTCAAAAAGCTGCCAGATTTGCTGAGAAGACTCCAAAATGAGAAAGAACTGAAGATCATCAAGATCAGATCAGATAGAGGCACTGAATTTCTAAATGAGATTATCAGAACCTACTTGTGAAGAAAATAGAGTGCTACATCAACTATCTGCAGCAGGAACTCCACAACAAAATGGTGTAGCAGAAAGAAGAAACGAGAACTCTCAAAGAAGCAAAGTTAGAACAATGATTGTCGAAGCATGCTTGCCAAAGAGATTTTGGGTCAAGCAAACACAGCATGCCATACACAAAACATATCAATCATCAACAAACATCATGGAAAGACTCCATATGAAATATGGAATGGTAGAAGACCTAATATCTCATATTTTCATATGTTTGGATCAAAATATTTTGTTTTGAACGGAATCGACTTTTGCATACCTTTGATGAAAAGGTCGATGAAGCAATCTTTATGGGATACTCGGACACTAGCAAAGCATTCAGAGTACTCAACAAAAGAACATTGGTGATTGAAGAATCAATACATGTTTTTGATGAACCTAATACAAATGGTGAAGATCTTCAAGATCAAGAAGAAGAAGCAACACAAATGGAAATCTAAACAAATGCAACCATACCAGCTTCCATCTTAAATCACCATTTTAAAAATCCAGAAGAGCCACATATCAATACAACAGAAGAAGTACCAGAATTTGAAGTTCATGCTCAACATGAAGGTGTGGAAGCACCAAGTGAAGAACAACTTCAACCCGACCTAAATTGGCTAAGAGATCATCCCGAAGAACAAGTCATTGGAGATATTCACACAGAGTTAGAACCGAGAAGACAACCTGAGCACATGCTAACATGTTTTCTCTCACAAGTGGAACCCAAGACCATAGATGATGCAATCCAAGATGCAGATTGGATCATAGCCATGCAAGAAGAACTAAATGAATATGAAAGAAATGAAGTCTGGGAACTTGTTGACAGACCAGATATGGCCAACATCATTGGTACAAAATGGGTATTCAGAAACAAAATGGATGAGCAAGGAACAGTTGTCAGAAACAAAGAAAGGCTAGTTGCAAAAGGCTATTCTCAAGCAGAAGGAATAGATTATGATGAAAAATTTACACCAGTAGCAAGATTGGAGGCAATCAGACTTTTTCTAGCTTTTGCTGCATACAAAGACTTCAAAGTCTATCAAATGGATGTCAAGAGTGCATTTCTAAATGGACATTTGGAAGAGGAAGTTTATGTGGAACAACCTCCTAGTTTCCAACTCAAAGGAAAGGAAGACAAAGTATACAAACTCAAGAAAGCTCTCTATGGACTCAAACAGGCACCTAGAGCGTGGTATGAAACACTATCACAATTTCTGATCAAGAATGGATTCAACAAGGGAACTATAGATAAGACTCTATTCAAACTAGAGGAAGGAACAAGCACATTGCTAGTACAAATCTATGTTGATGATATCATCTTTGGATCTGAGGATGAAAAGCTATGTGAGAAATTTGCAAATCTGATGAAGAGCAAAATTCAGATGAGCATGATGGGAGAAATGAATTATTTTCTTGGCCTTCAAGTAAAACAAATGAAAGATGGAATTTTCATTAATCAAGCCAAGTATACAAAAGACTTGATACACAAGTATGGGATGGACACAAGTGACACAGCAGACACACCAATGTGTGCAAGAGTCATTCTTGGAAAAGATGAAACTGGGAAGGATGTTGATCAGAAAATGTATAGAGGAATCATTGGATCCCTACTATACTTAACTGCAAGTAGACCTGACATAGCATTTGCAGTAGGAGTATGTGCAAGATTTCAAGCTCAACCAAAAGAATCACATCTTCTAGCAGCCAAAAGAATAATCAAATACTTGAAAAACACTGTTAATGTTGGAATTTGGTATCCAAAAGATGGAGGATTTAAGTTGATATCATATTCAGACTCTGACTATGCTGGATGCAAAATAGATAGAAAAAGCACCTCTGGAACATGTCAAATGCTAGGCACCAGACTAGTCTCTTGGTTCAGTAAAAAGAAAAACTCCATATCTACATCAACAGCTGAAACAGAATATATAGCAGCAGGTAGTTGCTGTGTACAAGTGCTTTGGATTAGACAACAGCTAAGGGATTATGGAGTGGAAGAGAAAACAATTCCAATTATGTGCGATAACACAAGTGCAATATCTATTACTGAAAATCCAGTGTTGCATTCAAGAACAAAGCACATTGATGTGAGACATCATTTTATCAGAGATCATGTTGAAAAGGGAGATGTCATTCTAAAATACATACCCACTGCAGATCAATTGGCTGATATCTTCACTAAACCACTCAATTATGAAAGATTTAGCATGTTAAGAACTGAGTTAGGAGTGATTGAAATTGACTAAGTACCAAAGAGCAGCTAACTGGAGTAATCGGCTAAGTGACTTTATCAGCTGTTTAACCCTTTGCCATTACGGGAGATGTAGCGAGGTAAGGCACTGGAATTCAGCGAAGTCAACTTAACTGATTGTTAGGAACGGATAAAGGGAGCAGCTCAGTGAAGAATTCACTACATCGGCTAAGTGACCAGCCAAGGCACTCCACCGAAATAAAGACTTGGACAAATTAAAGTGTGAACAAAATCAATTTTTATTACACGTGGAGAATAAGGAAATTATGCAGGATTATTCTGTGGAAGATTACACACGTGGAGATCAACTTATGATCATGGAGGTAACCATATTATTTTTTGAATTATAAACGCCTCGATTCTCGGGCTCTATCATTATTTACCTCAATCCACTCCCCCATTACACTCGAATATCACGATTTACATACACAAAATCACGCCATTATGTCATAAAATCCTTCCACATTCAAACCACGTTCACACTACCCAAATCATCCTATATAAACGATACTTAGAGGTTTTCATAAATCTTTACATCCTCTTGCAAAATTACAAACCCTACTTTTGATTCTCTCTGAAAACTCGAAGTATTCTTTTCTAATCATCAATTACTTATCAATGGCTTCATCCTCCACAATCTTTCCCACTGAAAAATACTACGAAGAATCAATCATCACTGGTTCGTTTTTCAAACTTGAACACTATCTCTCGTTTTGTGATAATGATGCAAAAGCTCAACGCTTGGTTGATTGCTGTTCGAAATTTGGGGCTGATGACCTTCCTAAACCCCCCCCCCCCCCCAATAACTGGAATCTGCTATGAAAATCTGATAGCATTTTGGAAAAATGCCAAGTTTGTTCCCAAAGACAAAGAAGACCGAAGTCGATTGCATAAAAAGCTCAATCTTTGGAAGAGAAATAGTCATCACGCCCGGTACACTCAACGGATACACCGCAACTTCCCATAATAGGTCCGGCTAATGTCAATTTTGTGACGATTGACACCAAGAAATTCTGGGCTGAGATAGCCAAGAACCCCAGAAGAAACAGCAAAACATACAATCTACCCAGATCAATGCTCAAACTTCCGTTTGCTGAATTTGCACCAGTCATCACCAAGAATATCGAAGGCAGAAAAGGGTCAATGGAAAACCTAACTGAGGTACGGATCAGACTAATGGCCATCATCAACGAAGGTACCAAATTCGACTGGGCAACATTTTTTTCAATCGATTGAAGGATCAGATTCAAAAGAAAATTGATTTATCAATAACGGCACCAAGCAAGGGTTTGCAGAAAAAAGGCGATTTCTGTTAGTAATACCATCCGCACCGGAAACGATTTAAGGATCTAGATCTATAAAATACACGTAATAAAATAACTAGATCTACATCTACAAGGGGGTTGTAGAACATACCTCTTGGATCTCAAAATCCAAGTTGAAAAACCGCAATAAGAAGGATGAAAGATTGTGTGAAGCGCACCACGATCTTCCGTACGTGTGATCCAAGCAACTCCCGGTGAAAGGAAATCCTCGTCTCGAATCCTTCCGATATGCTACCCGGAAAAACCTCCAAGATTTTTCCCTTCACCCCTTGGCCGAAAATATTCTATCTTCTCTCTAAGAGATGATAGTCGAATTTTAAGTGTGTGTAAGTCTTGGGAGAACTCTCTTTATATAGAAGAGTAAAACTTAACCTCCAAGGATTTTATTTTGCAAATAAATAAATCCAATAAAAAAAATAATTCCATAATATTCTAGAACAAATCTAGAATAATATTTATCTTTATTTCTTACCATAAATATTTTATGCACATGTCTTATTAATACACAAGAAAATAATTTCTTGTTCCATAATAAAGAGCATGGGGCGAAAATTCTAATGTTGACCTAGTCAATATTAATTTTGCCACAACACAATAATTGGGCCAAGATTATGGAAAATGTCTTTTCCACATATTTAATTATTTAGCCCAACTAATTTAATAGTCCACTAAACAATTAATTCACATATCGTTTTAATAAAGTCCAACAAGAACTAAATTAATATTATTAGGATTCGACGTCCGAGAATAGCTATGCTATATTAGGAGGCACGTCGGGGACCATGGACTAATAATCAGCGGCTCCGATAAATCAAACAAATAATTATCTTACGAACAGAATAATTATATTCGATAAATCAATCACGGGAATATGCCACCATAATCCCGTGATCGCACTCCTCCGATTATGAGATTATATTTATCTCCTCACGAGAATAATAACAAGCGTCCATTGATATAATCATTACATATGGATTAATCCTCTATGATGTTCATTCCAAATCGGGAAGTTACCGTTAACCCTTTTCGAACCTCTTATCCTTATTTACCATTAACCCCTAGTGATCAATTAATTCATACAACTCACTTTGGTAGCTAATCGATGTAATATGAACTCGCGCGATCGATCGGTTTCTAGGATTAACAAATAAGGGAACTGTCTATCTACTTCCATAAATGGAAGGAATGGATTCCGTATCTGTGATAACACAGACTACTCACTCAATCCAGGTACAATGCCAAGATGGGGTAATTCAGATCACAGACTCAGTGTAATCCTTAACCGTCAAGTCAAACCTCATACTGATTCAAGCAGTTGACTGTGATCACCTCAGGATTAAGATATATCCATAAATATGATCATCCATTGATTCGATAAGACTTCTCGATTACGGAATTATATCGTGAACTCTAATCAAATCGGTCCAGCCCTATATGATATATCTATCATATATAAATGCCCCACTAGGTTCTCTTAACCGAAAGTCCGGATAAGACAATCACACCTATTGTGTTATGGGCGCATTAATAGCACGTTAAAGGAGAGACCCGATACTCTCGATTAACTTCACTACGGGCTAATTGTATTTTAAGTACATCTTCACTAACTCAATCCTCCCGTGTATATCCCATACACTGAGTTAAGTGATTACATAAACGATATACTTTTGGGTTTTCTGTAGTGTAAATACTATTGTCACATCGGTGAATATGAGAATAATAAATATGAATAATAATATCATTTCATTTATTAAATAAAACAATTACAAAATTGTCTTTCGGGCATCACACCTAACAATCTCCCACTTGCACGAAAGCATGTGATTAATTGTTTTAGAGCACACCCTATTATTTAAAACTACAACAAACTACATCTCCCACTTGCTCTAAAGCAATGGAGACCCATCCCGTATTCTCGTACCCAATAAGCATATCATAACCATTGCAGATGACAAAGTACACTCCGAGTGTGCCGTCGTAGGATAGGTCAGTGACTCGGGGAGTACTTACATCTAAATGTCATGGGTCTTAATGATTAGTCAGGTTGTCGGCTCGAGACGATCCGTAGAATCGAAATGTTACCGGTCCATCTAATCATGTGGTACTTTCCCAATATGCTTTTGACCTCTAGTGATTTCAAAAAATCCTTATAAGCTACCCCTTCATCGTTTGCACAATGATGTGGTATCGGCTTCCAAATCTAGAATCACTCCCTGATATGAAAAGGAAATTCTTAAGCTATATCGTCTCTCTAGCTACTACAAAAGCCGCTAATCACCCAACTAGTTAAAGTCGAGTTGGCGTTGCTGGATTCCTCTAGGCAATAGCTTCAACACAAGAGTAAACACTGGGCCCGAGATCGACTTAACGATCATCCTCAATCTGACTTAAAGTCAAAATCAGTGTATCACACATATCCAAGTTCACACATGAATATGTCCGCATATTATTCCTCGTTCTCTTCAAGATACTAAAGGACACACTAAACTTGCTTTGTTAACCGCCGAATCTAAGATTCGATCAAAGTTGACGTTCAATAACCGGACCATCTCTTACTAGAAAGAGAATCTATCCCATTTCTCTTGATCCGAAGATTTAGAGAGTCATTCCTGAGGCATAGGGTAGAACTTCCTCGTTGAATGTTGCATACACAGATGCATCATCTTAACCAATAAGATGGATGGGAAACCGATGATCGATCCTAATGAATTCGACCCGTCAAACTCTTTAGGATGTTGTCCAAATCTCTGTTGCGGAGAATTTGTGGCATTGTCGGATTTTGACTTCGGATAACACACCCATGTTGATTCCAACTCGGTGCGGTTTATCCTTCACAAACACTAATATATGTATATATTCACTACTTTGTACTAAAATTGATATCCGATCTACGCAAAAGACTTATCAATATTCGGTCAAATCCACATATTGTAGAAATATATGACTTCCAATAACCGAGAGGTTTGCTTTTTATCCACAAAAGGACATAAGCCTTGACGGTCATCTGTCATAAGTTCATAAGGCAATACCCTTTTGTTCCGAATGAATCCGGACTCCGTTTGTTTGGCAAGAAAGTCTCGGGGAATCACCCCTATTTTCTCGCTTTTGAACGAAATCATGCAATACCGAACTCATTCTACTCTTTTCCGTGTAGATCCAATTACTCCCACCGGGCACCGAGACGCTCGGGTGGTTCTACAAGTGCATGAACGAATTGGAGTACCGAACTCCATTCACGGGGTTATGGCTATTAAACCAACCTCTATTATCGAATCCTATCTTGCTCACAAAAGAGCCATAGGTCATCACTCGATCCTCGCCTACAAAGTCCGCGAAACCCGTAATGGGTAATGGATAAACCATACTCCCAATACATACTTGGATCGAAATCGATCCAGTTTAGTAGTATTTAGTGTTATCACCAACAATCGATGTTGGATGTGGTCTGATTTTAATCAGTTAGTAACTACTTTGAGTAAACATACTTCAAGGTTCAAGGTTTTTCTGATCATGGATTCTATTAGAAAGGATGCAACAGTATAACTGTCCCTTCCCGATTTCAAGAATCCTATATCTAACCTTTATACTCAATAGGTTAAAAGATATATCACGAATGATCATTGACCGAACGTATGCGTGAAATTCCCAGTCTTACCTTCAAGCACCGTGTGCTAAATGCTTATATTTATGGAAGTGGGGTGAACCGAATCCACACCTTATCCGTAAATTCCAAAGCATATTCTAGGTAGACTTCTCGGTCTTACATTTCAATGTAAACCGTTATTTCGCTTCCAATATCTTTATTGAGTTAAGCAGTATATTGTAGCACATCTAAAAAGTATATAAGGCAATTTAACGGTTTCTCACTTAGTGAAAGAATTTCACTATGAGGCAGGCCGAGCATCAGTCCCTAGGACTATGTGATGGCCCATTTCTGAGTATAGAATACTCTATCTCTGTTGAAAACCAGAGAAACCTCAAAATATTTTGGATAAACTTACAGGAGTGTTTGAATAGTTATCAGACAAGAAGTCACTACTCGGAAGCTCCTACTAGCTCGTATCTTTCATCAGACCCCGAAGGTCGTCATGCACAAGCTATGTTACTTCTTTATAACCATTATCCTTTCCCGATTGAAAGGAAACTTAGTCATTGAACCTTTGAGACAATATAACCAGACTGGGAGAAAGGAATCACCCTGAGCCAGTCTTCAAGTCTTGTCTTTTAGGGACTATGCACTAACTATGGAATATGAAGAAGCGTTTATCTAAATATAGAAACCAATTGCCTTTAATGGTTCTTAAGATGTGTTTTATATACATATTTTCAGCAGTTGTAAGTGGTTTTGACTTTATCAAACAAAAGTACGAGTCTTGGATTCGTACTACAAATGATATATTCACTTTCTATACTACAAACAAATTATCGAATATAAGGTAAATCCATTCGTTCCAACGAATCTTAAACAGAAATTAATTTTTCCGTGATATCCAAGGATTGAATCCGAGATTCATTTCCTTATATCACTCCCACTATTCTAGCTAAAATTAACTGCCCGTTGTTTACTCTTTTAATCGTTAAATGCACTGCTACCTTGTTCTTCCAAAGAACTTAGCTGGAGAAAATCGCCAAGGATTCATAGGTTGGTGATCCAAAATCACTGTCCTTATCCTATGATTTTCAGTTAATTAATTTTCGGTTCAGCCTTAAAATTTTCTCAGTTTAGGTGACAAACACTTTTAGACATATTCTCCCATTCTTGACTTTCCGTGAATGGAAACAGTCTTGAACCAGCGGTTCGTTTGAGTAGACACTACTCTTGAACCGTGGGATGTCTATTTCTAGTGTTACTCGTCGGGACTTTTCAAATTTTCTAATATACCAGAAAAAACAACAAATCATAACATTAAAGCTCCCACTAGTTTATCGGTTCCAAATACCGTCTAACGAGCAATGCTTTATTTTTATGATTTTCCGATTTTTTCGATTAGAAAATCTTTCGTACATTGTTCCAATGTTTCCAGAAAAACAACAAATCATTGAACTCCCACTAGTTCATCGATTCCAAATATCGTCTAACTAGCAACATTTCATGACTTTCCGGTTTTTCAATTAGAACGGTTACGTGTGTAGTCAGTCACACTTTTCTAATGTTCTAGAAAAACAATAAATCATAAAGCTCCCACTAGTTCATCGATTCCAAATATCGTCCAACGAGTAACACTTCATGATTTTCCGATTTTTCAATTAGAAAATTACTTGTGTAATTACTACACACTCAAAAAAATTCACTAAAAGAATTTCAATGTCCGAAATCACCTTTGATCAAACTAAGTTTGTCCTCCGTTTGACACGAATGACACTAGTGACATACCTATATGTCACTCTGGTTTTTTAAAAGGCTTAAGAGAAAATATCTCTTTCGAAAAATAATTGCATTATCGATTAACTAGTTCAACGTCCTAGTTACTTTCCACTTTTTAACGAAGTCAATAAGTCAATTAATTTTTTAAGCAATTTAGTAAGGGATATAATGCTGTAAATAAAATGACATATATTAATTCAAGTTTAACACTACTATATAATTTTATTTTAGGAATTGTAAAATAAAAAAATAAGTCTACTCTACCATTCCAAGGTTTTAACCTCGCATCTCAGTGCCGCCGTAGGGTAGGTCAAAGAGATGACGGTTAAATCGAGACAATCTCATCAATGAATAACTTGTGAGAATCAAACATCCCACGAGAATCGAACATCCCTTTATTCATTGACTACCTTCCTTTTTTTAGCCTAGATATTACCAAAAATATCCTTTATGAGTGTGACCTATATATCGGATCTCTTAGGTATGCCCCGAGTGTGCCGTCGTGGGATAGGTCAGTGACCCGACGAGTACCCAGAAATCCTATTCTTTCGGAGACCAAGCCATGAATGTTGATAGGGGTGAACACCATCCGTAGGGGGACGAAATCAAAGCGCCACGAGGCGTCACCCTTCTCTCACTTACTTGTATCTATAGTAGAGGCCGTGGGGTTGGCTGTCACCTCCCCCGCTCCCACTCAATATTTTAGAAGTGGTGGTGGGTTAACTAACCACGTCTTTTTGATGTTAACATAAAAGCACATCAAATCAAGGATTCCGAATGGTGTCGGTAACGTAGGCAAGCCTACCCGTCCTATTCGTTGGAACATATGTGACAGTCGGACGAAATCGGGTCAAGAGAGCCCCATTGAGATAAGAAGGAATCACCCCTCCGCTCGCCGGTGTAGCTTAATCTTGCCGGACCCCCGTGCATACATCACACTAGGAGGGTTAAGTCGGTCGAGCCTAGCTCAGTTGACCACCCAACCTATAAGCGAACCGTTTTTATGCAAGATTTATTGTTCTTTTACCATCATTCAATCTCGTAGACACTACGAATTGAAAACGTGATCTCGTTTGGGCTTTAAGGCGGTTCACCGAGAACACACACCGAAAGGCTTAACGATTTCATAACCCGTCCTCGGATCTTTAATTAGTTACTAAATTAATTAATTACTACGTATTAATATAATTTCAACTAATTACGCGAGTTTGTATACATGCCTATTTTAATTACCAAAATTAAAATTCTACATGTATGCAAGGAGTGGATTTATGATATGATGCATGTCATGGCAATTCCGATTTTATATCTATTTTATGATCAAACACATAAAAAATAAATTGCGGAAAATTTAAACACCGAGATGGATTGTTGGTACCCCCATATCTAATCTATTCTAGGAAAAAATAAAAAAATAAATTACATAATCTATGTCTTCGAGTCTTGATCTTCAAATCTTGAACTCGAACCGCCGGATCACGAACCACGAACACCCGAGAGTAGAAAATGTCTTTTTAATTAAATAAATCCAATTTATTATAATTAATCATATATATATATATTTTATTCTATGCGGCTGCTAATAATTATTTTCCAAAAATATTTTTTTTTCTTTTTTTGCTATGCGGCTGTTTACCGAAAAAGATTTTCCTAAAAATATATCATTTTTTTTTTCCTTCTTTCTTTCCAAAAACGGCAGTAATATTAGATGAAAAAAAAAAAGGTTTACCAAAGATTTCATGCAGCCGCATGCATTAAACAACCCTAGCCGCAATTTTTTTATTAAACAGGACTTATAGCGTCGCAGAAAGTCCTGTAGCAGTTTTAAATAAAATTTTATCCGTTTCTCCTCGTTCATACCTTGGGTTTCGCTTTGATCTTCAATTTTCCAGCAAGATCTTCATCTTTTCCAGCCCGGATATTCAAAATTACAATAAAAGATGCTACTTTTACATATAAATTTCGAAAATTGACATAAAATAAATACAATTCCTATGCTCAATTGTTACTAAACAAAGGATAGCATAAAAAAATAATCATGCATGCGTCGGCCCCTTTTTTAAAAAAAATTTGGGACAAAAAAATCTACATGTTTTACCACTCCTAGATCTAATATTTTATTCGTATAAATATAGATCACCATGGTCTCTGATACCACTGTTAGTAATACCATCCGCAACGGAAACGATTTAAGGATCTAGATCTATAAAATACCCGTAATAAAATAGATAGATCTACATCTACAATGGGGTTGTAGAACATACCTCTTGGATCTCAAAATCCAAGTTGAAGAACCGCAATAAGAAGGATGAAAGATTGTGTGAAGAGCACCACGATCTTCCGTACGTGTGATCCAAACAACTCCCGGTGGAAGGAAATCCTCGTCTCGAATCCTTCCGATATGCTACCCGGAAAAACCTCCAAGTTTTTTCTCTTCACCCCTTGGCCGAAAATATTCTATCTTCTCTCTAAGAGATGATTGTCGAATTTTAAGTGTGTGTAAGTCTTGGGAGAACTCTCTTTATATAGAAGAGTAAAACTTAACCTCCAAGGATTTTATTTTGCAAATAAATAAATCCAATAAATAAAAATAATTCCATAATATTCTAGAACAAATCTAGAATAATATTTATCTTTATTTCTTACCATAAATATTTATCCAATAAATATTTTATGCACATGTCTTATTAATACACAAGAAAATAATTTCTTGTTCCATAATAAAGAGCATGGGGCGAAAATTCTAATGTTGACCTAGTCAATATTAATTTTGCCACAACACAATAATTGGGCCATGATTATGAAAAATGTCTTTTCCACATATTTAATTATTTAGCCCAACTAATTTAATAGTCCACTAAACAATTAATTCACATATCGTTTTAATAAAGTCCAACAAGAACTAAATTAATATTATTATGATTCGACGTCCGAGAATAGCTATGATATATTAGGAGGCACGTCGGGGACCATGGACTAATAATCAGCGGCTCCGATAAATCAAATAAATAATTATCTTACGAATAGAATAATTATATTCGATAAATCAATCACAGGAATATGCCACCATAATCCCGTGACTGCACTCCTCCGATTATGAGATTATATTTATCTCCTCACGAGAATAATAACAAGCGTCCATTGATATAATCATTACATATGGATTAATCCTCCATAGACTGTTCATTCCAAATCGGGAAGTTACCGTTAACCCTTTTCAGAACCTCTTATCATTATTTACCATTAACCCCCTAGTGATCAATTAATTCATACAACTCACTGGTAGCTAATCAGTGTAATATGAACTCGCGCGATCGATCAGTTTCTAGGATTAACAAATAAGGGAGCTGTCTATCTACTTCCATAAATGGAAGGAATGAATTCCGTATCTGTGATAACACAGACTACTCACTCAATCCAGTACAATGCCAAGATGGGGTAATTCAGATCACAGACTCAGTGTAATCCTTAACCGTCAAGTCAAACCTCATACTGATTCAAGCAGTTGACAGTGATCACCTTAGGATTAAGATATATCCATAAATATGATCATCCATTGATTCGATAAGACTTCTCGATTACGGAATTATATCGTGAACTCTAATCAAATCGGTCCAGCCCTATATGATATATCTATCATATATAAATGCCCCACTAGGTTCTCTTAACCGAAAGTCCGGATAAGACAATCACACCTATTATGTTATGGGCGCATTAATAGCACGTTAAAGGAGAGACCCGATACTCTCGATTAACTTCACTACGGGCTAATTGTATTTTAAGTACATCTTCACTAACTCAATCCTCCCATGTATATCCCATACACTGAGTTAAGTGATTACATAAACGATATACTTTTGGGTTTTCTGTAGTGTAAATACTATTGTCACATCGGTGAATATGAGAATAATAAATATGAATAATAATATCATTTCATTTATTAAATAAAACAATTACAAAATTGTCTTTCGGGCATCACACCTAACAATTTCAGGGAGAGGAAATCATATGGGTTCCCTCTTCAACACCTGTTCAACACATTGAAAGTACAACCCACAAATTTGCAGTCTCTACACAAGTCAAAGACAATGTTTACTTACATCAAGGCTTCCATGAAACCCAAAACCATTGCTGGGAGCAAAAGAAAGCAACCTGAAGGCAGTAAATCAGGAGTGGGAAGAAGAACCAGATCCCAGATGGCACATGAAAACATCTCTCAGCCTGGAACCAGCAACTTGAATAAACCTGTGACAATCAGTGATGACACATCAACAGAAGAAGAAAGCAACAAGAGGAAATCACCTACCTGGAGGAAGGTGAGGAAGGATATAGAATCACTTCATCTGAAGAGGAGGAGATAGATGAGGAAGAAGCTGAGTCCAAGGATGAACACTCAGAATGTGGTCATTTTGAAGCAAATCAAGAAAATTTGGGAATTTCTGATG
Source organism: Gentiana straminea (assembly GCA_036785695.1). Lineage (NCBI taxonomy): Eukaryota > Viridiplantae > Streptophyta > Magnoliopsida > Gentianales > Gentianaceae > Gentiana > Gentiana straminea. The sequence goes on along the minus strand of JAVUPR010000376.1, from coordinate 1,852,433 downwards.
ATGAATTGACACTTCAAGAAGTGCTTTTCAAGAGCATTGGCAAAATTGACGAACAGATGAGTGAGCCAGCTGATAAAGCTCACTCAGCCGAACTTGTCAACTCCCCCACTATTTCACAAGGGGGAACAACATCTGATGAAGCAGCCCACACTCAACAGCAACCTTTAAATGACTCTGAGTCACACGAGGAAGAACAAGAAAAAGTGGAAGAAAAATGAGAAGAGACACAAGATGAAAAGGAAGAAGAGAAAGAAGAGGAAGTTAAAGTGGAAAGTGAGAAAGGGGAAGATGCAGATGATGAGGATGTCAATGTGGCACCACAGGAAATTGATCCTGAGAGGATTTTCAATTTGGACATTCAACCCCTCATTGTGGACATGGAAAGGCAGTATTACAGCAGGCAAAACCTGAAGAATGCCTTAAAGAGTGAAGCAACCTCCTTCAACCACAAGATTGAGGCCCTCATCAATCATATCAAAATCGAAGATGAGGTCATGGAGAGACAAGGAAACCTGCTTTGCAATTTATAGCAACTCATTCCTCACTATGTACAAACCAATCTTGAGTTCCATGCTGAGACGATTGACAACAATCTTAAGCCATTGGTGGACACCCTCAATGCTCACACTCATCAAATTCCGCATCTGGATGAGGTAATGGAGCATTCTAGCAAGCAATTGGACCTTCTAATCAAAGTTGGTGAGGCCAACAACAAGATACTGGAAAGGAGGTATGGTCCTCTCCCGATTCTGACACAGAAACGACAAATCTTGAAGCATTTTTTAGTGCTGCCAAAAAGGGGGAAGGAAGCTCTAAGCCTGAAAGCTCCAGTGAAAAGAAGGCAAGCCCAACAGAAAAGGGAAAGGGCAGCAAAGGCAAAGGCATCAGGTTTGAAGAAATGAAGAAGTAGACCTTTTGCTTAATTTAATTTGATTTTACCATTTGCCATTGTCGTTTAAATAAAAAGATGGAATATCTTATTGCCCTTGATGGATGAATAAAATTGTTGAGTTCTGCTCTACTATTTATTATGAACAATTTTGATCACTTATGTTCAGGCTTATGAGGGTTTTTGCATCATCAAAAAAGGGGGAAATTGTTAGGAACATTTTATTATGTTTTGATGATGGCCATACTAGCTGTTATAGCAAGCCTGAAATAAGTTAGAATTCTCTCGTATAAGTCTTTACTTAGAGTCTGACATGTTGTATAAGTTGAGTAGTATTGTACTAGTTGGTATGACGGCAAAGTAAAAACAGACTTTCGGCAGAGTGAAGCCAGCCAAGCACCAGCAGAGAAGTAATGAAGACATTATGGTCTGACTTATAACCAAGGAAGTCTGTGATGACCTTGGATAAGTCTAAGTTATGTTTCAAGTGTTGAAACTTAATATTCAAATATGGTGTACACTGATCTCACCCCAATCAAGGATCAGTGAAGTACAAGATTCTCCTCATACTTAAACAATGAAGAAAACAGTGAATCGGCGCGGTAAACTGACTTTCAGCTGAGTGAAGACAAAACGGTGAAGGAAGATCTATAACGGCGAAGTCAAATGAATCACTCAACCGCTCTGAGAACGGCGAAGTAAATCTTACCAAATCAGATTTTGGAATATGATGAAGATTCAGAAGATCATGCATTAAATGCACAATCAATAGAGGATCAATCAAGGACGGATTTTCTGCTATATATATTTGAAAAAATCCGATCACTGAAATCAAGGAGAATACAATTAAGGGGGAATCAAGAATAAAATCAAGGATCATTCCCTCATTAATTTAGCCAACAGACGGAATTTCAAATCAAGGATATTCAAGGCTATAAATAGAAGGCATTGGCAGAAAAATAATGAACGATGAACAAAAAGAAAAAAAGGATGCAGAAACTCTGTCAATTTGAAAAGCCTTCTCCCTGAACTTACAAGGACTTATCTAGAGATCAACTCAGACATCAGAACTACAATTTTATATTCAGCACTGAGATTGATCAAGCAAGTTTGTGAATCTCATTCACATCAAACTGAAGCAACTGAATCAGAAGCAATCTGAGATGGAGTTGTGTCTGTGATAGCTGCTGAAGGATTTTGATCTCAATGAGTAGTGAAAGAGACTGAATCACTGAAGCTGTTGCAGTCAATGAGTGATAGTCTTATAGATTGTGAAGCTTGGGAAGTCAAGGACAATTATACTATTATATCAGTGAAAACAATAGTGAATTCCTCCAATCATCACAGGAGAAGAGTGGATTAAGGGATTACCCTGAACCACTATAAACCTTGTGTCAATTTACTTTCTACAATTTACTTTACAGCATTTATTTAAATTGCCTAGATCATAACTTATATCTGTGATTTTCTAAACTGATTTGAAAACAACATAGTAAGAAGGGACTTATCCGCTGCCCAAAAGCTTTTAAACATAAGAAAAGTTTTTGAAACTCCACTATAGTCATTCACCCCCCCCCCCCTCTGACTATAGTTTCACCCTTCTTTGGGACCAACAATTACGCCACCATAAATCCGAAACTGAACTCTATCGATTGTAGATATAACTTATTCTCAAAACATGGAGTCGAGTCGGTAAGTGTCCATTGATATAATCATTACATATAAACTAACCCTCCATAGACTATCCGTAATGAAGCGGGATTATTTCCGTAAACCTTCTTCAATACATCTTATCTTTATTTACCATTAACCCACTAATGATCAATTAGTTCATAACCAATACGAACTCCCGGGATCGATCGCCAGGGATTAACAAATAAGGGGATTGCCTTTCTACTTCCCACAGGAAGGAATGGATTTCATATCTGTGAGACACACACTTCTCACTCATTCCAGAATAGTGCCAATGTGAAAGTGATTCGGACCGCGCCACTTAGTAATCCTTAACGAACACATCAAACCCTATCTTGAAACAAGCAGGAGTCTGCAATCACTTCAGGATTAAGGTTAATCCATATATGATCATCTTGTGATTTAATAAGATTTCTCAATCACGGAATTATATGAGATGCAGATTAAATCGGTCCAGTCCTATATGACTACATCATATATAAATGCCTCACTTAGATAACCAATATCGACGGTCCGGATAAGACGGTCACACCTTAAAGTGTTATGGCGCACGTTAATGGTGGCTTAATCAATAGACCACATACTTTGATTAAGTTCACCACGGACTAACAGTTCAAGTGTACCACCAAAAACTTAATCCTCGTATGTGACACACACTAAGTTATATGGCTACATATGATACAACTTGGGGTTTTAGCAGTTATAATATATAAGCACAAAGCATATAATAAGACGAGAATAAATCTTTATTTATTAATTCAAAAAACAATTACGTAAATTGTCTTTCGGGTGCTACTTTCAACATAAGCAACCAAGAATAGATTTCACTGGTGTCAATCGCCTACCAAATGAGAGAAATCTACCCTTTTACCTAGCTATAGAAGATATTACCATTAATGTTGTTGACTCACCATAATTGCACAATATTCTAGAATTATTCTTATTAATATCAAATACCATGATTGTAGCATTGTACTCCTTTATAACATACTATCAGTTGTAATGCAAATCAATCTACAATGAATAAAATGTTTGATCATATTTTACTTTATGGTATCAGAGCATCACAGTGACTTCTCATTCATCTCTTTCTCTCCTTCCTTCAACCTCTTCCATGTATGAACTCACTGAAAATGTGGCGGAAAACACCACTACCGCCACCTCTCCTTACCCATCCTTCACTCATTCTTCTACCATCAACATCACAAAATAAACCCGACAAAACTTCCCCCTATGGAAAGCTCAAACTCTTCCCTACCTCCGTGGCCAAGGCGTTTATGTTATTTTGATGGTTCCCTTAAACCACCAACTACCACCATAACCACCGCTGCCGGAGTAAAGAAGCACAACCCCCTCCTATGACATATGGCTCAAGTCTTTCACTCCATCACGTCGGCAGAGATATGGACCGCCCTTCACAACTACTTTGTGTCTCAATCCAGAGCACAATTGGTACACCTTTGCACATAATTAGCCACCACCAAGAAAGGGAATTTAACTGCTGCAGACTATAATATGAAAATTAAACGCATCACCGATGACCTAGCCATGGCCGGCCACCCCTTACCTCCGATGATATCCTCGCCGGACTCGGTTCTAACATGGTTTCCACTCGGTCTACTATAACCCTTGATGAATTTTACTTCTTACTTCTAACCACTGAAGCCCGCCTGCTCTAGCATCAATCGGCCACCACCATTCTTGCTCTCCCGCCGGTTGTTTCCTCTTCACCGCATCCTGATGCCCATTACTTCTCTGGCCCAGCAAATTAAGGCCACAGAAATGGCTTCAACAGAGGCTGGGGGCGTCATCAGAACCAAGGAGTCCGTCGTGCAGGCCGATCCAATCCTCCTCCCCACTGTCAGATTTGTACCAAGCTGGGACATGTAGCGGCGGACTGTTGGCACCGATTTGAAGAAGATTTCCAGCCACCACCGACTAAAAACGATAGCCTCAGGCACACACTGCTTCGTCTTCAAACTCACTGATTGAATATTAGACTCCGGGGTGACTCGCCATATGAAGAACAATTTTAATAGCTTATCTCTTCAGGCTGAACAGTGTGACGGGCCTGATCAAATAAAAATTGAGGATGGTTCAGGTTTGCATATTACATATTTTGGCACTTTCATTATTAATTCGCCTACTTGCAGTTTTACTCTAAATGACATATTTGTTGCACCGTCACTTAAACGAAATCTCCTCCCGGTTCACAAATTTTGCAAAGATAACAATGTTTATTTTGAATTTCATGCCAAGACTCTTGTAAAGGACTCCTGGGCCACATCCTTCATAGGTTAGTTAGGTGTAGTTAATCGAGAGTATCGGGTCTCTCCTTTAACGTGCTATTAATGCGCCCATAACACAATAGGTGTGATTGTCTTATCCGGACTTTCGGTTAAGAGAACCTAATGGGGCATTTATATATGATAGATATATCATATAGGGCCGGACCGATTTGATTAGAGTTCACGATATAATTCCGTAATCGAGAAGTCTTATCGAATCAATGGATGATCATATTTATGGATATATCTTAATCCCGAGGTGATCACGAGTCAACCGCTTGAATCGGTATGAAGTTTGACTTGACGGTTAAGGATTACACCGAGTCCGTGGTCCGAATTACCCCATCTTGGCATTGTCTTGGATTGAGTGAGTAGTCCGTGTTATCACGGATACGGAATCCATTCCTTCCATTTATGGAAGTAGATAGACAGCTTCCATTATTTGTTAATCCTAGAAACGATCGATCCATTGAGTTCATATTACACCGATTAGCTACCGGTGAGTTGTATGAATTAATTGATCACTAGGGGTTAATGGTAAATAAGGATAAGAGGTTCTAAAAAGGGTTAACGGTAACTTCCCGATTTAGAATGAACAATATCTATGGAGGATTAATCCATATGTAATGATTATATCAATGGACACTTATTATTATTCTCGTGAGGAGATAAATATAATCTTTTAATCGGAGGAGTGCAGTCGCGGGATTATGGTGGCATATTCCTGTGATTGATTTATCGAATATAATTATTCTGTTCGTAAGATAATTATTTATTTGATTTATCGGAGCCGCTGATTATTAGTCCATGGTCCCCGGCGTGCCTCCTAATATAGCATAGCTATTCTCGGACGTCGAATCCTAATAATATTAATTTAGTTATTGTTGGACTTTATTAAAACGGACGTCGAATCCTAATAATATTAATTTAGTTATTGTTGGACTTTATTAAAACGATATGTGAATTAATTGTTTAGTGGACTATTAAATTAGTTGGGCTAAATAATTAAATATGTGGAAAAGACATTTTTCATAATCTTGGCCCAATTTGGTGTGTTAGTAAAAAATTATTGTGACTAGGTCACAAGTGACAATTTTCGGCCCTTGCATTGTTTTAATCAACAAGAAATTATTTTTTTGTGATTAATAAGACATGTACATAGAATATTTATTGGATAAATATTTATGGTAAGAAATAAAGATAAATATTATTCTAGATTTGTTCTAGAATATTATGGGATTATCTTTTATTTAATGGGATTATTATAATTGATTTTGTATTAATTATTAAATCCTTGGAGGCTAAGTTTTACTCTCCTATATAAAGAGAGTTCTTCCAAGCCTTAATACACACAATAATTTCGACCACTCTTGCAAATTAGAAGGAAGAATTTTCGGCCAAGGGTTGGGGAAAAATCTTGGAGATTTTCCGGGTAGCATATCGGAATGGTTCGAGTCGAGAATTCCTTCCACCGGGAGTTGCTTGGATCAGACGTACGGAAGATCGTGGTGCTCTTCACATCTTCTTACATACATCCTTTTGCGGTTCTTCAACTTGAATTTTGAGATTCAAGAGGTATGATCTACATCCACCTTGTAGAATAGATCTAGTTATTTTATTACGTGTATTATATAGATCTAGATCCTTAAAATCGCTTCCGTTGCGAATGGTATTACTAACAGTGGTATCAGTCGCCAAGGGGATCTATATTTATACGTATAAAATATTAGATCTAGGAGTGGAAAACATGTAGTTCTTTTATGTCCCAATTTTTTTTCTTCGGGCCGATGCATATATATAATTTTTATGTTATGAATGTCTTGGTTGAAGAGATGGATTGGGGTTGGTATTGTTTACCCGTAGATCTATTTTGTAGCTTTTTGATTAGTATCACTTGAGCATAGGACTTGTAATTTAATTATGTTGAATTCAAAAATTATGTAAAAAGGTAGTACCTTTTGTTTTTTAATTTTGATCCGGGTTCGAGACGACGAAGATGATGTGTTGAAAATCGTGGTTTTGAAGATCATCAATAAGGTAAAAAGGGGAGGAGGCCGATTGCTTTTATTTTTTTTTCCGGCAAAATTTGGTCACGGCAATTTTTTATACATGCGGCAATTTTTTTTGTTCACAGCAATCAATTTTTTTTTGACCTAATTATGCATGGCCCAAAGGCATGCAGTAACTTTAAAAATAAAAATAAAAAAAAAAAAGTTTCCTTTTCTTTTGAACTTGGCCGAGAGCCTTTAATAAAAAAAAAATTAATAAGTTTTTTATAAAACAATTTGATAATATAGATATATTTTAAATATATTGGTATATTTTGGCCTCATCTCTCGTCGTTCGTAGTTCGTGTCGAGATCGAAGTTTTGAAGATCCGGAAGTTTTCAAAAACAAAATCGAAGATCGAGATTTGAAGACTTAGATTAAATTTTTACTTTTCCTTAGAAAATAGGTTAGTCGGGGGTACCAACAATCAATCTCGGTGTTTAAATTTTCCGCAATTTATTTTTTATGTGTTTGATCATAAAATAGATATAAAATCGGAATTGCCATGACATGCATCATATCATAAATCCACTCCATGCATACATGTAGAATTTTATTTTTGGTAATTAAAATAGGCATGTATACAAACTCGCGTAATGATCGGGGTCAATCAGGTTATAATATACTTGACCACCATAAACCAATACTAGCAAGAGGACTAGGCCCAACGTAGTATAGCTATAGTGAATCAAGGTCGATCCCACAGGGAACCAATTGTGGATCATCTTATATACAAACAATTAATTAAACATGTCAAGGACATAGAGGCGGTCTACGACCAACATAAGACAGAAGGTAAAGACACGACTCGACACAACGTAATTAACCTCCCCAATTATAGTCTTTATCGTTTGGACCTAGATAATTTATATAATAAACCGAACTTATTAACTCGTCAATCCGTTTGTATCTATCTTAGATTGGCTACGGGAGTCATCCTCTTTAACTTGACTTAGCACCGGTAGGTCACTAGATCACTGTGGTATTGTTACGTGACTTCGCCTTTTGGTGCCTCCATCTCATATAACTCACACGCTTACGACTCTAAGGATGCCGATATTAATCGTACACCTCGTCTAGGCAACATTCCTATGGTTAGGCGTACTTCCTAAACGATCGCATCAGTCTCTGTCCTATTAACAATTACCTCGCACGGTTTCATGTTAATCTACGATTTACGTATAACTAGGTGAGCTCAATTCCCAAATACAAAACCTACCTAGATCTCGCCGAAAGTCCCGGAAGATCATTCATGAGCCAACCTAGGAGCCCTATATTGGTATTTCCTAATCATACGCTAATTAAAACGGACGAGCAACGTAGCCGTAGCCATACCTACGAGATAATAAATTCTATTAAGTTAACCTAACCATAAAGACGTGGCTATTTAACGGATAAAACGGGGCTCGGTCGACCGAATAGGTGGGCTCGGTTGACCGAATGGTCTTTTTCCCCCGCATTACATCCCCGAACGTATCTCTCGGCGTTTCATCATACGTAACGTATTAAACAAGAATTCGTAAAGCATTCATATAAACTAACTTAGATACACATTAATTAAACAATACAGATTCATGGATAAATACTAAGTGTATGACGTAGGTTATAGGATCCCCATAGACAAGGAGTCACCACATCCCTAATGTCATAGCCTAGATCTACATCATCTAGCTATGAATAATCAACTCAAACGATAAATCATAATTGGGGGGGATTAATTACGGAAAATAAAGAAGACATAAAATATAAAGGCTTACATATTGAAGCCCCTACATTGTTGAAAAACCTTCAATGTATTAATGCTACATTGTAATGTATGTACTATTAGTTGTAAGAAGAAAGAATGAATGGATGAAGGGATATATTGGTGTCTAAGGTGTATTTTGGTGTTCTCGTAGCTGCTTGCTTATATAGAGGTTTTTGCCGACTTAGGGTGGTTCTAGAAGATAAGCACGATATAAGCCGGAAACCGACCCAAACCTAAGGCTCGGTCAACCGAAGAGCTGCACTCGGTCGACCGAAGCTATAGGCTCGGTCGACCGAACCTAAGTTTGCATGTTTAACACGTTTTCTTCGTCTAGCTTGTTCCCCACTGCACGCTTGCATGTTGATCCGATTAATCTTCCACTTAATGCTCCGATTTTCTTCCTTCCTTATCTTGAGATAATTGATTGAATGACATTAATCCTCTCGATTTGTTGTGATCTGCAAAATCAATAATTATCGCACAATAAATCGGCTTTAAATAATAAAAACGGCTAAATACCAATTCATATAATATAAATAACATAACCTTAAATAATACATATAAACATGTGATTTAAGATAAAATATATATTATTAGTCTCAATTTAAGGTCAATGTTGATGTCTTTTACGGGTATAATTTAACCGTCATCAACTACCCCCACTTAGACTTTGATCGTCCCGAACAAAGCATCAATAAGTCATTTCCCAAGACAACATTTCCCATGGTCGAGTCATACTTACGCAAGAAACTCAAGTCAACTCATACTAGTCATGTTCATAAGATATCCATTATTCACTACTCACTATGAATCGAAGTGATGTGTGCATGTGCATTTATTTCTATATATTCGTGGCAAGATTAGAGTTTATGCAGACTTCGTAATCTCAACCCACCAACTTCAGTATTCATACTTCTTATGCCTTTTATTTTTTGAAGCACTAGAGCAATAAGCAAGAGCATATCTATACGGTTTTTGGACTTGGAGACCGAGTACTTCTCAAAGCCTCTTAAAGAGTTGAATATTCTTTTCATATCTTCATATTTTTCAAATACTATTAATCTCAAGGAAGAAAACTTTTTAGAGTATCCCACAAGCGCGGGGCTACTTTGGTAATGTTACTACAAGCCCAGTGTTTAACATTTTGTTAAAACACAGGTACGTCTCAAGCTTATTACTCCGCTTTAATGGCTAAAATATAAGAATGCATCAGCAGATAGATATTGATACTAAGTTCACATAACCAATCATCTATGCAATGTACACATAATTTCTTCGCTTATTATGATTTGCGTGGTATACTCGATTCACGATTGAGTAATTGAATAATAAATAACTACTTGCAAAAACGGGCATGAATATCCTTAAATTTACTTAACATAAGTATAAAATGATCACGTACTCATTAAGCTTGGTTCCTTTCCTATCAATTCTTAGCTAGGAACTCACAATTCTAAGGGTACGAGATACCTAATATGGTATTTATTCAATTTTTTCAATTTTGTACCGTTTCATTCAATTTTCCATTATAACATAACATGGCTAAGTCTCCTACCCCCCACTTAAACGTGGCATTGTCCTCAATGACAAAAATAAATGAGAAGTTAGGAAAAAGACTTAGCTCGGAAACGGCTCTCAAGTAAAGGAAAAAGATCGGAGTAAATTTCAAAGACGTTGTGGAGAAGCAAGTGAAAACCCGTATAAGCGAGACAAACTCCACGAAACCGTCAAATACCATGTCTATGGAAGTTATAAAATAATGTGGCAGTAATGAGGTATAAATACCTAAAAACAGTTTAAGCCACTTTATTTTATACAACCAATGACAAGGGAAACCAAAAAGAAAAATACTAAATAGAAAGAAAAATAAACAAGCGACTAAAGATGGTAGGCTTCATCTACAACCTCCACCGCCTAAATATTCTTAAAACCGGGTGGAGAAGACAAAGATCAAAAAGCATTACCCGACGTGGGAAAACACGAGGGTGACTGGCCCACTATGTATCCAGTCCAATATAAAAGAGAAACTTGGTAAGGTATAACAGATTCAATGCGACCTATTGGCTAAAGATAAAATCAAATACTTAACGCAGAAACTTCCCGCTTGCATTGGATATCAACAACTTAGGGAGATGTAGCTACTCCTCGAAACTACTAATAACCCAATGTATCACGTAAAAGTCATAACCGTCATCAACAAGGTCGGATCAGTATGATAATGTAGAACAGAACTTATCATCTAGAAACGCCGGAATAGTCGGAAGAGTGTGAAATTTAAAACTTCCGGTAGAAAGATAAGTTGTACTTTGATCGAACCAAAAACCTTTAAAATCTAGCTAGGGTCAGAGCTACACTTCCCCGAACTAAGGTCATGAAAATCAAAATGATAAAAAATAATCATTAAAGCTTAGCAATATTTCAAATTCCGCAACACAAAGTTATTTTGTAAACAAAATGGAGGTTGAGAGTATGATGGGTTTAGAAAAAGATACACATAAGGATGGAAAGAAAAGATAAAGGGTGGGTAAGAAATTGTGTTTTTGGGATTGAGAATTGTTTAAAGGAATGGGATTGGGTGGGAGAGTGAAACGGATGGAAAGAAAGAGAGATGATGAAAGAATGGTTAGAAATGTGAACTGTTGGGGCAGATTGGTGAGAGGATCGAAAAGTTTGAAGGTGCAAAAGTGTAAAGGGAAAGATAAGGATAATTGCAGAATGAATTGCACACGACTTTGGATTTTCACTCGGATCGCCATTCTAAAAAGTTTTAGAATTTGACCAAGATTGTTCTTGTTCACACCAATCATTCTCTGTTACATTTTCAGTAATTCTCAAGCTCTCTTAATGCTTCCATCTTAAGGTGGATTGCTAAATTTCTTTTTCTTTAGCACTTTCTCGACTCTCCTACGGAACTCTATTTCACGTGGCCTATATTGAGTAAAAAAGTTTTGCACATCCTTAGCCCAATGGCCATCGGAACACGGCAAAATAAAAAACCTCAACATATTTCACGTTACTCTTATTTGACTCAAAGAAAACAAAACCTATAATCCTAAAAAGAAATCCTAAGGGTTTTCAAGAAGTAGTTCTGAGTTTAAAGTCCTCAGCTCGACTTTCCAAAGATTATCCTTGTTAGTTATCATTCTTGGATCGCCAGACTTTGACCCTCTGAGCACTATTAGAGGTGGCTTGTCGCTTTTGCGGATTAATACCCTTCCCTTGGTTGTGAGACCTAGGAAACGACATTTATCCATACCATTTATCCAAAGCTCTTACCTCGGCTCTCGTTTTAGGAATTAGTGAATTTGGTTAAAATTCCGGTTTTGGCCTTGACAATAAGAAACAATGAATCAAAGTACTCCGAATAAGGTCGGTTATGTAGGCAAGCCTACGCCGTCTTATTCGTTGGAACATATGTGACGGTTCGGGCCAATCCGTCAAGATTAAGCCCCGTTTAGCCCGAAGGCTTATCGGCTATGCTAAGTCTTGTGGAACTAGCTCGTAACGTACATCACACGTGGAGGGGAGTCGATTGAGCCGAGGCTCGGTTAAACTCGCCCAGCCATGGTTAGACCATTTCCGAACCAATGTACTAAGAGTCTCCGATTTCTAAATTGTCACCCAAAGCGTAATCTCGTTTCTGTTTAAGGTGGGTTCACCGAGAAGCCATCACCATAAAACTCAACGAAAGCAGAAGATGGTGTTCTCTCAAAACTCAACGTCTTCTTTAGATTGTGAATGCTTAAACTACACAATTTGTTGCTCCCATGGCCAGTAGAAGCAATATCATGCATAGGAAAATGAGATTTTAACAGAACTACGAGGAACTCTTTATTCACTGCTTCCTTCAACTACTACATGTTTCCCTACACCCTCTAGATGAGACAGAACCTTCGACACTAATAAAATTATTCTTACAAACCAACTCCGGGCTAAGATTCATACTAAGGTTCATGTATAGGATAACTTATGCTAAAAAAAAAACAAAAGGTAGTAAAACATAAGCAAAAAAAAGGTAGTACCTTGCCTTCAACATTGTACCACGAAGAATTTAAGCCTTTAAGATTTTTTCGGAGCCATCTTTGTGCTTTAATGGTATTGCTTCCATCGCTTTTCCCATCTTAGATTCGTAGCTCCACATGTTTGCTGGGTTATTTTCTCAGCGCCCTTGAAAAATTACTGACTCAGATTATTGCTTCCCTGGTTTCTGCAAACAGAAGAAAAACAAAACAGACCGTAGACTGATTTTAACATGGTTTCCCATGCTGCTATCAGACCTACGGATTAAACATACGGGGATAAACAGACACGCGAAATTCCAGACTCGAAAAACACAAATCAGAAACCGTGTAAATAGAACAAAACAAAAATAAATTCTCGGCCGACCGAATGAATTTATTTTTTTTATTTTTTATTTATTAGAATCTGGAATTTTCAGACAGAGTAGACAACCAGAGGGACTCAAAAACATAAAAACAGACTCTAAAACAGAAAACTTGACATGAATAAGAAAATTATTTATAATTGACCGTTGGTTCCCCGGCAACAGCGCCAAAAACAAGATCGGGGTCAATCAGGTTATAATATACTTGACCACCATAAACCAATACTAGCAAGAGGACTAGGCCCATCGTAGTATAGCTATAGTGAATCAAGGTCGATCCCAAAGGGAACCAATTGTGGATCATCTTATATACAAACAATTAATTAAACATGTCAAGGACATAGAGGCGGTCTACGACCAACATAAGACAGAAGGTAAAGACACGACTCGACACAACGTAATTAACCTCCCCAATTATAGTCTTTATCGTTTGGACCTAGATAATTTATATAATAAACCGAACTTATTAACTCGTCAATCCGTTTGTATCTATCTTAGATTGGCTACGGGAGTCATCCTCTTTAACTTGACTTAGCACCGGTAGGTCACTAGATCACTGTGGTATTGTTACGTGACTTCGCCTTTTGGTGCCTCCATCTCATATAACTCACACGCTTACGACTCTAAGGATGCCGATATTAATCGTACACTTCGTCTAGGCAACATTCCTATGGTTAGGCGTACTTCCTAAACGATCGCATCAGTCTCTGTCCCATTAACAATTACCTGCACGGTTTCATGTTAATCTACGATTTACGTATAACTAGGTGAGCTCAATTCCCAAATACAAAACCTACCTAGATCTCGCTGAAAGTACCGGAAGATCATTCATGAGCCAACCTAGGAGCCCTATATTGGTATTTCCTAATCATACGCTAATTAAAACAGACGAGCAACGTAGCCGTAGCCATACCTACTGAGATAATAAATTCTATTAAGTTAACCTAACCATAAAGACGTGGCTATTTAACGGATAAAACAGGGCTCGGTCGACCAAATAGGTGGGCTCGGTCGACCGAATGGTCTTTTTCCCCCAGATTACATCCCTGAACGTATCTCTCAGCGTTTCATCATACAGAACAGATTAAACAGTAATTCGTAAAGCATTCATATAAACTAACTTAGATACACATTAATTAAACAATACAGATTCATGGATAAATACTAAGTGTATGACGTAGGTTATAGGATCCCCATAGACAAGGAGTCACCACATCCCTAATGTCATAGCCTAGATCTACATCATCTAGCTATGAATAATCAACTCAAACGATAAATCATAATTGGGGGGGATTAATTACGGAAAATAAAGAAGACAGAAAATATAAAGGCTTACATATTGAAGCCCCTACATTGTTGAAAAACCTTCAATGTAATAATGCTACATTATAATGTATGTACTATTAATTGTAAGAAGAAAGAATGAATGGATGAAGGGATATATTGGTGTCTAAGGTGTATTTTGGTGTTCTCGTAGCTGCTTGCTTATATAGAGGTTTTTGCCGACTTAGGGTGGTTCTAGAAGATAAGCACGATATAAGCCGGAAACCGACCCAAACCTAAGGCTCGGTCAACCGAAGAGCCGCACTCGGTCGACCGAAGCTATAGGCTCGGTCGACCGAACCTAAGTTTGCATGTTTAACACGTTTTCTTCGTCTAGCTTGTTCCCCATCGCACGCTTGCATGTTGATCCGATTAATCTTCCACTTAATGCTCCGATTTTCTTTCTTCCTTATCTTGAGATAATTGATTGAATGACATTAATCCTCTCGATTTGTTGTGATCTCGCAAAATCAATAATTATCGCACAATAAATCGGCTTTAAATAATAAAAACGGCTAAATACCAATTCATATAATATAAATAACATAACCTTAAATAATACATATAAACATGTGATTTAAGATAAAATATATATTATTAGTCTCAATTTAAGGTCAATGTTGATGTCTTTTACGGGTATAATTTGACCGTCATCACGTAATTAGTTGAAATTTAATGAATACGTGGTAATTAATTAATTTAGTAACTAATTAAAGATCCGAGGACGGGTTATGAAATCGTTAAGCCTTTCGGTGTGTGTTCTCGGTGAACCGCCTTAAAGCCCAAACGAGATCACGTTTTCGATTCGTAGTGTCTACGAGATTCAATGATGGTAAAAGAACAATAAATCTTGGATAAAAACGGTTCGCCTATAGGTTGGGTGGTCAACTGAGCTAGGCTCGACCGACTTAACCCTCCTAGTGTGATGTATGCACGGGGATCCGGCAAGACTAAGCTACACCGGCGAGCGGAGGGGTGATTCCTTCTTATCTCAATGGGGCTCTCTTGACCCGACTTCGTCCGACTGTCACATATGTTCCAACGAATAGGACGGGTAGGCTTGCCTACGTTACCGACACCATTCGGAATCCTTGATTTGATGTACTTTTATGTTAACATCAAAAAGACGTGGTTAGTTAACCCACCACCACTTCCAAAATATTGAGTGGGAGCGGGGGAGGCGATAGCCAACCCCACGGCCTCTACTATAGATACAAGTAAGTGAGAGAAGGGTGACGCCTCGCGGCGCTTTGATTTCGTCCCCCTACGGATGGTGTTCACCCCTATCAACATTCATGGCTTGGTCTCCGAAAGGATAGGATTTCTGGGTACTCGTCGGGTCACTGACCTATCCTACGACGGCACACTCGGGGCGTACCTAAGAGATCCGATATAGTAGGTCACACTCATAAAGGATATTTTTTATAATATCTAGGCTAAAAAAGGAAGGTAGTCAATGAATAAAGGGATGTTCGATTCTCGTGGGATGTTCGATTCTCACAAGTTATTTATTGATGAGATTGTCTCGATTTAACCGTCATCTCTTTGACCTACCCTACGGCGGCACTGAGATGCGAGGTTAAAACCTTGGAATGGTAGAGTAGACTTAATTTTAGTTTACAATTCCTAAAATAAAATATAGTAGTGTTAAACTTGAATTAATATATGTCATTTTATTTACAGCATTATATCCATTACTAAATTGCTTAAAATTTATAATTGACTAGTATTGACTTCGTTAAAAGTTGGAAAGTAACTAGGACGTTGAACTAGTTAATCGATAATGCAATTAATTTTCGGAAGAGATATTTTTCTCTTAATCCTTTTAAAAACCAGAGTGACATATAGGTATGTCACCAGTGTCATTCGTGTCAAACGGAAGACAAACTTAGTTTGATCAAAGGTGATTTCGGACTTTGAAATTCTTCTAGTGAGTTTTGAGTGTGTAGTGATTACACGAGTAATTTTCTAATTGAAAAATCGGAAATTCATGAAGTGTTACTAGTTGGACGATATTTGGAATCGATGAACTAGTGGGAGCTTTATGATTTCTTGTTTTTCTAGAACATTAGAAAAGTGTAACTGACTACACACGTAACCGTTCTAATTGAAAAACCGGAAAGTCATGGAATGTCGCTAGTTGGACGATATTTGGAATCGATGAACTAGTGAGAGTTCTATGATTTATTGTTTTTCTGGAAACATTGGAACTATGTACGAAAGATTTTCTAATCGAACAAATCGGAAAATCATAAAAATAAAGCATTGCTCGTTAGACGGTATTTGGAACCGATAAACTAGTGGGAGCTTTAATGTTATGATTTGTTGTTTTTTCTGGTATATTAGAAATTCCAAGAAGTCCCGATGAGTAACACTCGAAATAGACATCCCACGGTTCAAGAGTAGTGTCTACTCAAACGAACCGCTGGTTCAAGACTGTTTCCATTCACGGAAAGTCAAGAATGGGAGAATATGTCTAAAAGTGTTTGTCACCTAAACTGAGAAAACTTTAAGGCTGAACCGAAAAATTAATTAACTGAAAATCATAGGATAAGGACAGTGATTTGGGATCACCAACCTATGAATCCTTGGCGATTTTCTCGAGCTAAGTTCTTTGGAAGAACAATGTAGCAGTGCATTTAACGATTAAAGGAGTAAACAACGGGCAGTTAATTTTAGCTAGAATAGTGGGAGTGATATAAGGAAATGAATCTCGGATTCAATCCTTGGATATCGCGGAAAATTTATTTTCAGTTTAAGATTCGTTGGAACGAATGGATTTACCTTCTATTTGATAATTTGTTTGTCATATAGAAAGTGAATGTACCATTTGTAGTACGAATCCAAGACTCGGACTTTTGTTTGATAAAGTCAAAACCACTTAGAACTGCTGAAATATGTATATAAAACACATCTTAAGAACTATTAAAAGCAATTGGTTTCTATATTTAGATAAACGCATCTTCATATTCCATAGTCAGTGCATAGTCCCTAAAAGACAAGACCTGAAGACTGGCTCAGGGTGATTCCTTTCTCCCAGTCTGGTTAGATTGTCTCAAAGGTTCAATGACAAAGTTTCCTTTCAATCGGGAAAGGATAATGGTTATAAAGAAGTAACATAGCTTGTTCATGACGGCCTTCGGGGTCTGATGAAAGATACAAGCTAGTAGGAGCTTCCGAGTAGTGACTTCTTGTCTGATAACTATTCAAACACTCCGAAAAGTTTATCCAAAATATTTTGAGGTTTCTATGTTTTCAACAGAGATAGAGTATTCTATACTCGGAATAGGCCATTCATAGTCCTCGAGACTGATGCTCAGCCTGCCTCATTGTGACATGTTCTCACTAAGTGAGAAACCATTAAATTGCCTTACATAGTTTTAGATGTGCAACAATACACTGCTTAACTCAATAACGATATTGGAAGTGAAATAACGGTTTACATTGAAATGTGAGACCGGGAAGTCTACCTAGAATATGCTTTGGAATTTACGGATAAGGTGTGGATTCGGTTCACCCCACTTCCATAAATATAAGCGTTTAGCACACGGTGCTTGAAGGTAAGACTGGTAATTTCACGCATCCGTTCGGTCAATGACCATTCGTGATATATCTTTTTAAGCTATTGAGTATAAAGGTTAGATATAGGATTCTTGAAATCGGGAAGGGACAGTTATACTGTTGCATCCTTTCTGATAGAGTCCATGAACAGTAAAACCTTAAACCTTAAAGTACGTTTACTCAAGGTAGTTACTAACTGACTAAAATCAGACCGCATCCAACATCGGTTGTTGGTGATAACACTATATACTACTAAACTAGATCAGAATTTCGATCCACCCAGAATGCAGTGGGAGTATGGTTTATCCATTACCCATTACGGGTTCTGCGAACTTTGTAGTCTGAGGATCGATTGATGACCTATGGCTCTTTTGTGAGCGGTATAGGATTCTGATAATAGAGGTTGGTTTAATAGCCATAACCCCGTGAATGGAGTTCGGTACTCCGCCCGTTCATGCTCTTATAGAACCACCCGAGCGTCTCGGCCCAAAGTGGGAGTAATTGGATCTACACGGAAAAGAGTAGAATGCATAGGAAAGTTTATCTTTCAGAGCAAAGCTTGAGTGGTCTAGAGAGTTAATCAGACCTTGAACTCTCTTATCACTTAGTATTGCATGATTTCGTTCATAAGCGGAAAATAGGGGTGATTCCCTGATATTTTCTTGCCAAACAAACGGAGTCTGGATTCATTCGAAACAGAAGGGTATTGCCTTATGAACTAATGACAGAATGACTGTCAAGGCTTATGTCCTTTTGTGGATAAAAAGCAAACCACTCGGTCATTGGAAGTCATATATTGCTACAATATGTGGATTTGACCAGAATATTGATAAGTCTTTTGTAGACTGGATATCAATTTTAGTACAGTAGTGAATATATACATACATTAGTGTTTGTGAAGGATAACACTGCACCGGTTGGAATCAACATGGGTGTGTTATCTGAAGTCAGAATCTGACAATACCACAATTCTCTGCAACAGAGATTTGGACAACATTCTTAAGAGTTTGACTCGGTCGAATTCATTAGAATCGATCACCGTTTCCCATCCATCTTATTGGTTAAGATGATGCATCTGTGTATGCAACATTCAACGAGGAAGTTCTACCCTATGCCTCAGGAATGATTCTCTAAATCTTCGGATCAAGAGAAATGGGATAGATTCTCTTTCTAGTAAGAGAAAGTCAGGTTATTGAACGTCAACTTTGATCGAATCTTAGATTCGACGGTTAACAAAGCAAGTTTAGTATGTCCTTTAGTATCTTGAAGAGAACGAGGAATAATATGCGGACATATTCATGTGTGAACTTGGATATGTGTGATACACTGATTTTGACTTTGAGTCAGATTGAGGATGATCGTTAAGTCGATCTCGGGCTCAGTGTTTACTCAGTACCACATGATTAGATGGACCGGTAACGTTTCGATTCTACGGCATCGTCTCGAGCCGACAACCCGACTAATCATTAAGACCCATGACATTTAGATGTAGGTGCTCCCCGAGTCACCGACCTATCCTACGACGGCATACTCGGAGTGTACTTTGGAATCTGAAATGGTTATGATATGCTTAGTGGGTACTAGAATACGGGATGAGTCTTCACTGCTTTAGAGCAAGTGGGAGATGTAGTTTGTTGTATTTTAAATAATAGGGTGTGCTCTAAAACAATTAATCACATGCTTTCGTGCAAGTGGGAGATTGTTAGGTGTGATGCCCGAAAGACAATTTTGTAATTGTTTTATTTAATAAATGAAATGATATTGTTATTCATATTTATTATTCTCATATTCACCGATGTGACAATAGTAATTACACTACGTAAAACCCTAAAGTATATCGTTTATGTAATCACTTAACTCGGTGTATGGTATATACACGGGAGGATTGAGTTAGTGAAGATGTACTTAAAATACAATTAGCCCGTAGTGAAGTTAATCGAGAGTATCGGGTCTCTCCTTTAATGTGCTATTAATGCGCCCATAACACAATAGGTGTGATTGCCTTATCCGGACTTTCGGTTAAGAGAACCTAATGGGGCATTTATATATGATAGATATATCATATAGGGCTGGACCGATTTGATTAGAGTTCACGATATAATTCTGTAATCGAGAAGTCTTATCAAATCAATGGATGATCATATTTATGGATATATCTTAATCCCGAGGTGATCACAAATCAACTTCTTGAATCGGTATGAAGTTTGACTTGACGGTTAAGGATTACACCGAGTCCGTGGTCCGAATTACCCCATCTTGGCATTGTACTTGGATTGAGTGAGTAGTCCGTGTTATCACGGATACGGAATCCATTCCTTCCATTTATGGAAGTAGATAGACGATTCCCTTATTTGTTAATCCTAGAAACTGATCGATCCATAGAGTTCATATTACACTGATTAGCTACCAGTGAGTTGTATGAATTAATTGATCATTAGGGGGTTAATGGTAAATAAGGATAAGAGGTTCTAAAAAGGGTTAACGGTAACTTCCCGATTTAGAATGAACAGTCTATGGAGGATTAATCCATATGTAATGATTATATCAATGGACACTTATTATTATTCTCGTGAGGAGATAAATATAATCTTTTAATCGGAGGAGTGTAGTCGCGGGATTATGGTGGCATATTCCTGTGATTGATTTATCGAATATAATTATTCTGTTCGTAAGATAATTATTTATTTGATTTATCGGAGCCGCTGATTATTAGTCCATGGTCCCCGACGTGCCTCCTAATATAGCATAGCTATTCTCGGACGTCGAATCCTAATAATATTAATTTAGTTCTTGTTGGACTTTATTAAAACGATATGTGAATTAATTGTTTAGTGGACTATTAAATTAGTTGGGCTAAATAATTAAATATGTGGAAAAGACATTTTTCATAATCTTGGCCCAATTTGGTGTGTTAGTCAAAAATTATTGTGACTAGGTCACAAGTGACAATTTTCGGCCCTTGCATTGTTTTAATCAACAAGAAATTATTTTTTTGTGATTAATAAGACATGTACATAAAATATTTATTGGATAAATATTTATGGTAAGAAATAAAGATAAATATTATTCTAGATTTGTTCTAGAATATTATGGGATTATCTTTTATTTAATGGGATTATTATAATTGATTTTGTATTAATTATTAAATCCTTGGAG
Source organism: Gentiana straminea (assembly GCA_036785695.1). Lineage (NCBI taxonomy): Eukaryota > Viridiplantae > Streptophyta > Magnoliopsida > Gentianales > Gentianaceae > Gentiana > Gentiana straminea. The sequence goes on along the minus strand of JAVUPR010000376.1, from coordinate 1,831,344 downwards.
GCTAAGTTTTACTCTCCTATATAAAGAGAGTTCTTCCAAGCCTTAATACGCACAATAATTTCGACCACTCTTGCAAATTAGAAGGAAGAATTTTCGGCCAAGGGTTGGGGAAAAATCTTGGAGATTTTCCGGGTAGCATATCGGAAGGGTTCGAGTCGAGAATTCCTTCCATCGGGAGTTGCTTGGATCACACGTACGGAAGATCGTGGTGCTCTTCACATCTTCTTACATACATCCTTTTGCTGTTCTTCAACTTGAATTTTGAGATTCAAGAGGTATGATCTACATCCCCCTTGTAGAATAGATCTAGTTATTTTATTACGTGTATTATATAGATCTAGATCCTTAAAATCGCTTCTGAAATAAAGGCCTCCATGTCTCGCCACAACTCTGTCTGCGCTGCCTGTCAACTGGCCAGGAGCCATCGTCAGTAATTATATATTTCAAAATTCTACTGCTGTGCAGCTCCGCTTAGCTAATTTATTTTGATGTATGGGGACCTTGTTCAGAACTATCTATTTATGGTTCAAGCTATTATGTCAGTTTTGTGGACGATTTTTCTAAATTTATTTGGCTTTATCCAATTTCTTTAAAATCAGATGTTGAGAAAATATTTTATGGTTTTCAATCGCTTGTGGAACGGCAATTCAACACTAAGATTAAATCTCTACAAACTGATTAGGGTGGAGAATATTGCAAACTCACCACTTATTTTCAGAATATTGGAATTCACCGATTATCGTGCCCCCACACTCACGAACAAGTTGGGACTGTTGAACGTCGTCACCGCACTGTTGTTGAAGCTGGTCTAGCTTTGCTTGCTCAAACGAACCTCCCATTACCATACTGGGAAGATGTATTCCTCAACGCGACATATATTATCAATCGACTTCCCACCCGTATCCTCAACTATGAAACTCCCTATGAAACCCATTACCATCGGCCTCTTGACTACTCAAATTTTCGTGTTTTCGGGTGCGCATGTTGGCCAAATATCCGTCCATACAACAACCACAAAACATATTTTTGTTCCAAAACCTGCCTTTTCCTTGGTTACCGTCCCAATCACCATGGCTACAAATGCCTTGACTTATCCACCGGCCGCCTTTATATTTCCTACCATGTTGTTTTTGACTAAAATACTTTCCCTTAAACCTCCACCACCCCCCAGTGGTGACCCTCAACCTTACGCCTCATTACCCACCCTACTTCAAATACACTCACCCAGCCCCCCACCTTCGGCTCAAACCCCTGAACCAATCTCCCCCAACTCAAACATCCCTTCACCTTCTTCTCCATCCAATCCGTCTCCCACTTCTTCAACAGAACTAGACATTTCTTCTCCCGATTCACCTCATCCTCATCCTATGACTACCTGTTCCCGCACAAATACACTTAAACCAAAATGCTCCACCTAATTTTGTTGCCCTTCTATCCGTGCTTCCCCCACTGAACCCAAAAACTTCACCGAAGCCTTTAAATCCCGAGCCTAGAGAGATGCTATGAAGGATGAAGTCAATGCTTTGGTCTCCAATGATACCTAGGATCTAGTTCCTCCAACCCCTCGGATGAACATAATTGGTAATAAATGGGTTTACGAGATCAAACTTCATGCAGATGGTCGTCTTGAACGTTACAAATCTCGTCGGGTCGTTAAGGGTTATCATCAGCACGAAGGTCTTGATTATTCCGATACTTTCAGTCCGGTGGTCAAACCGGTCACCATTCACTTACTTCTCTCTCTTGCCACAACACGCAGTAGGTCCATCCGCCAAATTGATATTCAAAATGCCTTCCTATATAAAACTCTTAATGAGATTGTTTATATGCAACAGCCTCAAGGTTTTAATCACCCTGACTTTCGACACATGTGTGCAAGCTAAAGAAAAGTCTCTATAGGCTCAAACAAGCACATCGGGCATGGTTTTCTTGCTTCACTAATGTCCTTTTGCACCTCGGCTTTCAAGCCTCTCGGGCGGGTACCTCCCTTTATTTTCTACACTCAGGTTCTCACTATATTTATGTTTTAATCTATGTTGATGACATTATCATTACAGGTTCCTCTCTTTCTCTCGGGATCGTAGTTCAACTTCATCAACACTTCCATGTCAAAGATCTTGGCCCCCTGAACTACTTTCTTGGCATTGAAGCTCTCCACCATCCAGAAGGTCTTATTCTCACTCATCGAAAATATATTGTCCAACTCTTCCAACGTGTTGGTATGGCCCACTCCAAGCCCTGACAAACACCCATGGCCTCCAACTATCGTCTCTAAAAATAGACGGCTCTCCATTTGAAGACGTGTCTCTTTATCGTAGCATTATAAGTGGCCTCCAATATCTCAGCTTCTCCCGCCCTGACATCGCATTTGTTGTTCATGCAGTTAGCAAATTCATGCATGCACCTCGTGATTCCCATTGGGTTGTTTTCAAACGTATTCTCCGTTACCTTAAGCATACACTCTTTGACGGCCTTCTCCTCTCTAAGTCCTCTCTATCTGCACTTTAGGCCTATTCCGATGCTGATTGGGGCACTGATGTTGATGATCGGCACATTATTTATGCCTATTGCATTTTCTTGGGGACCAACATCAATAGTTGGCGATGCAAGAAACAACAAACAGTTACCAAGAGTAGCACTGAAGTTGAATATAAATCTCTCTCTCAAGCCGCGGCTGAAATTCAATGGCTCAAGCAACTCTTTCCTAAATTATCTATTTCACTCACCGATGTGCTTATTCAGTGGTGTGACAACATTGGTGCACGCAACTTATGTCTCTGCCAACCTGGTTTTCCATGCTCGCACGAAGCATATCGAGATCGACTTATACCATGTTCGTGAGCTCGTCTCCTCTAAGCAGCTACGAATTACATTTATCTCCTACAAGGATTAGCTTGCCGACATCATGACCAAGCCACTTGGCACAACTCGATTCATTGATTTAAAGCCAAAACTCCATGCCCATCTGATTTCCATGGGATTGTGGGGGCGTATAGAAGATATTACCATTAATGTTGTTGACTCACCATAATTACACAATATTCTAGAATTATTCTCATTAATATGAAATCCCATGATTGTAGCCTTATACTCCTTTATAACATACTTTCAGTTCATATTCAAAGTACAGAAAGCCCCAAATAAGTGAAAGGTAACTTGTCAATACCATACCCCAAGATATTTGCACTGACTATAACATCAGTACTAGAAGGGTGAAGACATAGGAGCTTACTTTTAGTCATGTTAATGTCGAGACCCGTGACCAAAGCAAAGTGATGCATAATTCTACCTAAATCCTTCAAGTTATCAAGATCCCTCGTACCAAAGAAAAAACAACATCATCTGCAAACTGAAGATGCGTGATACTCGGGCCATCAGATCCCACTTTAATACCCTTGAACCTACCTATTGAACCATTCCTAATCAACGAAGAAAGTATTTAATGCAACGTTTCTAGAATTAAATAGGAGAAATTCACAGAATAGCAAACAAACAAGGTATAGAAACACAAAATTGCCAAAAAAAAAAACGAATCAGGAGGACCACCTAGGTCACTAGCCTATACTCTCAGCCCCGGTTGTCCACAAAACATACTTTGTTATGCAACCTACTACACAAATGAGGATTTCACAACAGAAGTCTTGAAATTATAAAAACGAATAAAATTAAAATGCTATATCAACGGAATACCTCCCGACCTCGGTGTAGGTTTCCTATAAGCAAGATCTAACGCATCTAAATTTTCCTACAGCCGGAAATCACCAGTTTGAACATATTGGTAACAAAAAGCTAACTAAATCTACGATAGTTTTTACGATCATGATTTATTGAAAACGAAACAAGAATGAAACTAGGATTTTTAACCAAATAAGTCCAACCCTAATTGCAACAAAGAAAGAATTATTACCTCAGAAACGAAACACAAACGAGCAAGATCTATTTTTATTGATCAACTCTTTAATATCACAAAACTCTAACAAATAAAGATCAAACTTTAATCCCAAACCCAAATCTAAAACTTTCAAATTCAACAAAACATCATAAAAACGCTTACCTATATATTATTCTCGAAACGGGCCAAAAAACTGTGTATCATCCGATGAACGGATCGTCTTCTTTTATTTCTCCTTTTTTTTTTCTTCGTACGTGTTGGTCCCGTGAAAATGCTAGACACAAGTTTACGGGGGTGAATAAACTTGTCACCAAAAACCTAAGACTTATATTAAAGCTAGATTCAGTTTTAAACTTGTGTGGATTTAAGCTAACAAACCTGAGTAAATGTCAACTAACTTTTGCTCAAACTGAGTTAACTGCCAGCGGAATTAAGTTTTAACCTTTAAACTGATGTTGTTGTATCTATGAAAAAGCTTCAAAGCAAAAACTAATAGATTGATTATGTGTGTGGTTCAATCAATTTGTATGCTTGATAGATTGATGCATAAACAAAATTATGATAACTGGAATGTAAATACGTAAATAAAATAAATAAGAAAGGCAATAAATTATAGAGGTCCAGGTTGTGTAATCATGTCAGTCCTCTCTTCCCCTGTGATGTAGGAGGAAATTTCCACTAGAACTCTTGAGGTAGGTCGGTTACAAAAGTCCCAAACTGATAGTCCTTGGCTAATCCCTAGCTTCACTATCTAAGCAACTAAGAACAGGTAGAATGGATGCTCCTGCAACTGCTTCACTGGTCCTTAGAGGGTTGTATTACCTCTTCCCTAGCTCCACCCCAAACACAGTCTACCCTGACTGCAAAAACAACTGTCCTTGTCAAATCCTAGACCGGATTGCTTCACAGTCTCAACCTTTGATTTGAAAATCAAAGTTGGGCTTCAAATTGATTCTTGCTTGTGGTTCTTCAAAGTTTTGATATATTGATTAATTCTTTTTAGCTTGAACACTTGAAGATTTCTTGATGTATCTTTGTAAGCATGAGTTGATAGCGATTTTCTTGAATACACAGATGAACAGAACTTAGGCTCAATAACTTGTAAATTCGGTGTTTGATCCTTGTTGTTAACTCTTTATTTATAGTGTGTAGTCCAATGTTCAAATCTTCGAATTTGAATCCTTGTAGCTATCAACGGTTATATGTCAGATATGTCAGTTGTCCTTTCTGACATGTCTGACCTTCATCCAATAATGCTTCCTTTCCAACGTTCCGACTTTTCTTCAGTTCTTCGATGACTTCGGCTTGAAACTGAGTTTTTGGGGTATGTCAATTTTTGGTTGGTATAACTGAGTTGTTCAGTTCTTAGAGCATTAACTGGGTTTTTACTTTTCTTCAAAACTTAGTACTATGTATTCATCTGATCACAATATTCTTGATCAGAGTGCAACACATAAGTCCGTATCATCTAAGATATCATTGTCCTTATGTATCTTAGGTGTTCATATAAGATCTATAAAGTAAGTTCAGGCCATCACAAACTTACCTAAAGTCTAACTTACAATCTCAGCTTAAATTCTTCATACACTGAGTTTGAATTCCTCAGTTCTTCATTCTTCATAACTGAGTCTGTGTCCCTCGGCCTTCATTGCTGAGTTTGTTCCCTCAGCTTTCAGATTTTATAGATAAGCCAACTGAGTCTATTCCCTCATCGAACTTACCTTCTTCTGTTTCACTTATAATAAAGTCAGTGAGTTTGAACCCTCAGTCGTAAACTGACTTTATTAACTTTTCTTGATAAGGGTCAGTTTCAGTTTAGGTCGGTGATCAGTTTTTGGTTTTGAATCCTAACTATTACAGTGCATGTCTGATTCAACCTATACAATAATCAGACTCTAATAAACCTATACATTTAGTTCTAGACATCTTTTAGCATTTCACTATAACAGCTAGTTCCAACACTCAATCAAAAGAGTCACAACAAATGATCAAATAAATAGATGAATTATCATCAAAACAAAATTTTTTTTCTAACAGTATGCCTGACCGATACATAACTTCGCCTCACTATTCTCTCATGTTATTGATTCACAAATGCTATTTTCAATATAACGCCGGTGGATCTATGTGTGTTAGGGTGGGTCACGTGAAAACACAAAGATCTGAAATTTGTTTATAATATTAAAACGATGCAGTTTAATTTGTTGTTAAAAAAATGTCATTTGTCTTTAAAAAAATACAGTTTTAGACTTCGACGACCACACTGAAACAAATTTATGTATAAAAAATGAAGTTTTAAACTCCAGTACCCTCACTGAACTAATTCCAAAATCCAACCTGAATATGACCCCAACTAATTTTTTTTTTCTTGACATATAATAATATATTTTATATGTATAAGTGAATCAAAGATCCTTCCTCCTTTTGTATCACCCAATTAACTTTTGATGTTATCAACAAGGTATCGGCTACTAGTGATTTTACTGGGCTATATAACCTAGATTGAGATCAGGGTTTGTGTCCCGTTAAGGAAAAAACTAAGGTGTGTGTAAAAACTTTCGTTTTCGTAAAAATAAAAATAAAAAATAAAAAGAAAAAAAACCTTCAGGTTGTCTTTCAGTCCACACACGACACACACAACACACGTCTCACTCTCAACACAACACACCTGAGAGCCTTTATGTGATGGAACAAATCCTTTTCTCAAGTAATCTATTTATTACTTACTTTCTCTATCTATTCAATACCAATTCCATTTAAAATGTTATATTTATTTCAACTTCATCTTTAAATAATTAAGTCTTTGGTATTTAGCGGTATTGTAAACCGAACAAAATATAATTTCGGTGAATTATCTATTCAGTTCTGTTTAGAAAAAGCAATAATATCCCTTATAAAAAGACCGATCGTTACAATGACACTAATAACAGAGTACGGGATTTTGCCTGATATACCATCCCATTTCTGTTGCAATTTGTGAATATACCACCAAGCAAAAAAACAAACAATTTTGATTCGCTATTTTCGTTCATTTTTTTCATGAATGTGCACGATCTTAAGCGTACACAAATCTCCTTATCGGGTTCCCCTTCCCAATTAGGGTTTAGTTTGGTTCCAAAAACACTTAAAACGCGAAAATAGGAGTGGTATATCGACAAGGTGAGTGGTATGCCAACAATTACCACAACGTATAAATATAAATAGTACTCGACAAGGTGAGGAGTACTATTTATTTACTCGTGCACATTGGAGATGACAACGTATCATGCCTGAATAATGCATTAAATTATGATGTCCAAGAAGCATAATAGTATTCTGTCCTCCTGCTTTGTAACATCATCCTCTGAAGTTTTTAATTAAATGGTAGCTTGATAAGAAAAAATATAATCAAGAGAAAACTATGAGAATATTAGGGAGATATTTTCACAATCTTGTAAAGATTAATGTCTTGTATGTATAATAAATAATAATAGTAGTATACATATTTCTTATTACAATTACTATAACCCAAACACATTTGGAATTTAAAAAGAGAACACTGAATTGAAATATGAGCACATGAAATAATGCATGAATAGTAGTTGTGTAGTAAATGATCTACAATTGACTGAAGTGAATATTGTAAAAGTACCATAACAAAATGCACGATCAGGGGCGCTCCTTGGGGAGGGTCAGCGGGGCCATAGCCGACGGCCATCTTCGAAATTGACGAATTTAAGGGCTCCGTCAATTTTTTACTCAATAGCATATATATTTTATATTTTTACATTATGTTTCAATAACTTACCAACCAACAAGTGTATTTACCTAGTTGTGAATAACTTATAATTGACCAGGGTTCGAGTATTGTTAAGGCATAATTTTTTTTTTTTGCTTATCTTTTTTTTTTTAAAAGGGCCTAAATTTTTTTTCTCTCCGAAACTAATTTGGACAGGGACACTACGTGCACAATACAATTTTATATTAATGATTATGATATGATTTTCTATATTTTTGTGGGCCCCACAAAGATAAATTATGTAAAAATATATCGTAACACTTTATTATGATAAAAACGTAGAACAAATATTTCTATGATTCTCTATTTTCAAAGCATATGGAGAAGAAATTACGATGCTTGTGATGAAAGAAAAAGAAGTACCGAACAAGGTCCTTAATAAATGTTGCACATGCAACAATTAATGGCTCTAGGCTTATTTGCTTTATTTGTATAAGCCATCGTAGGACACTACCATGGATTACTTTTGTTTCTTTCCCCTCGATCTGCTGCCCTAATATATGGAGAATTCAAACAAAGTGCCTTACTGAATGACTCCAAAATTCTGCAGTCTGTGTGAATATGACAGGTTGTGGGTATATATGATGAGTCCCTCTATGACTATATACCCTAACAAACATTATATGCTCATATAATTTAATGTATATAAATGATACATAATTAAAGATCAATAAATGGTGTGTTTCACAGTTATTATATATATATATATATATATATATATATATATATATATATATATATATATATATATATATATTTTTTTTTTGTTTTTTTGACACACGCACGAACACTTATGTTTTCGCCGAAACTCGAATCCGAACTTCATTTTATTTAATAACTTTTTTTTTTCAATTTATATACTAATGGTATATCTATGGCCAATGCATTTTTAAATATTTTGATCGGATCATTTTATTTATATTTTGTATATCTTTTTTTTTGCTTTGTATTTCTATATATCTAATGGTATATCTATGTAAAAAAAATCAAAATTGCACCCTACAAAACTCTAAAATGGCTCTTTCATTGAATTGAATAAAATGATTACACTACTTCTCTTTATATGTGAGAGAAGTCTTAATTTAAAAATAATACTCCTACCTTATCCTAAGATGATTTAAAAATAAAACAATAACCTTTTATTCAAAACAATTATATCTAAACTTAATAATAAAACATTTATCTCTTTTTTTTGACATCTCTTTATCTCATTTTGTCTACAACTATCCTTATCCCATTTTATCTTCTAATACCCTCCCTCAAACGAGACCGGGTTTGGAGGCTGAGTTTGTTTTGTGACAATGTGCTGGTGATGAGTTTGTTTTGTGACAATCTGCTGGTGATATTTTGGAGGGCATCTCCACCCGGTAGTTATTCCGGAGTTTGAAGGCTGAGTTTGTTTTGTGACAATGTGTTGGTGATGGATTTGTTTTGTGACAATCTTCTGGTGATATTTTGGAGGGCATCTCCACCCGGCGGTTATTCCGGTGTCCATAGTTGTGATTTTTTGGAGGGCATCTCCACCCCGACGATTCTTTCGCAGCCTATAGTTGTGATTTTTTGGAGGGCATCTCCACCCGACGATTCTTACGGAGTCTATAGTTGTGATGTTTTGGTGGGCATCTCCACACCGACGATTCTTTCGGAGTCCATAGTTGTGATTTTGGATGACACCTCCACTCCGACGGTTCTTTCGGAGTCCATAGTTGTGAGTTTTGGAGGGCATCTCCGCTCTAATGATTCTTCCGAAGTCCATTAGTAGTGTTGTTGGTCCCTTAGAAAGGCTAACACAAGTTTAGACGGGGGATGAATAAACTTGACACCTAAAACCGGATTAATTCAATTAAGGTTCAGTTTTAACTTGTGTGGTGTTAAGCTGACTAAGCTGAGTTTTAAGTCAAACTGACTTATAACAAAACTGAGTCAACCGGCAGCGGATATAAGCTTTAGACTTTATCTGGATCTAGTTATTCTATATGAAAGAGCTGAGTATGCTGAACTGAATTATGGTGAATGTCAGTTTGTGAACTGTGTATGCTGATAACAATCAATTACAGTATGTTGGATAAACAAATATAAGTGCTGTAATAGTAAATAACAAAATGTAAATGCGTAAAGTAAGTAGATCAAGAATTATAGAGGTTCCGGTGGTGGTGTATATCGCTTGTAAGTAATACACCGTCGCAAACCCTAAGTATATCGGTATGTAACCGCTTAACTCGGTGCATGGCACGCACGTGAGGATTGAGTTAGTGGTGATATACTTAAATCGTTAGTCCGTGGTGAACTTAATCGAGTTTAGTGGTCTCTTGATTAAAACACCAATAATGCGCCCGTAACACCTTAGGGTGTGATAGTCTTATCCGGACCGTCGGTAGAGGTACCTACGTGGGGCATTTATATATGATGGCATTCATATAGATCGGACCGATTTAATCGAATTTCTCGGTATAATTCCGTAATCGAGGAATCTTATTAAATCATTAGATGATCATATATGGATCAACCTTAATCCTGAGGTGATCACAGGGTGCTGTTTGTCCCGGGGTAGTGTTTGATGTGTTAGTTACGGTTCACTTAAATAATGTGTTCCAAGCCACTTCTCATTGGCACTATCTCCGACGAGTGAGTAGTTCGATTTTCACGTACATGGAATCCATTCCTTCCCGCGGGAAGTAGAGAGACAGTCCCCTTATTTGTTAGCCTTAAGAAAGTGATCGATCGGCCGAGTTCACATTTGACTAATTAGCTACTAGTCAGATATGTGCACTAATTGATCATTAGGGGGTTAATGGTAAATAAGGATAAGATATTCTGAGTCGGGTTCACGGAGACTTCCCTCTCAGAATGGACAGTCTATGGAGGGTTAATCTGTATGTAGTGATTATATCAATGGACGCTTAATTCACTCTATGGGTTGAGTATAAGTATACATCTATAATCGGTAGAGTTCAGTTTCGGGTTTATGGTGGCGTAATCCCGGAATTAATAATTAATATACTTTCTGTTCAATGAATAATTAATTATTGGAGCTACTGGTTATAGGTCCATGGTCCCCGGTGTGGCTTCTGTAATTCGGACTAATAATCTTGTTATTTGGGCCCGTGATAATTAATTGGGTCCGGGCTAATTAATTGATATGCAAAATATTATTTAGTTGGGCTAAATAATATAATACACATAAAAGACATTTTATGTGCTTTTTTTGACCCAATATGTGGCGCCATTAATGTCCTAATAATTAGAGAGAAATTAGTTTTCTTGGATAATTATTTAACATGTGATTTATCTTTTATTTGTTAAATGATAATTCATGGAATAATAGATAATAATATGATTTATCTTAATTTGTTTGGGATAATCATTTTATTTATCTTTTATTTGGAAAAGGATTAATGTGATAATTATCACTTAATTATTTAATCCTTGGAGGACATTGATTACTCTCCTATATAAAGAGAGTTCTCCCAAGTCTAATGAAAAGGTACTATTCACGTCACTATTCACCGAGAGAAATTGGCCGAAAAATTTCGGCCTCTATTCTTAGGGTTCGAGTTGGAAAAATCTTCGGGATTTTTCTGGTTGCATATCAAGGAGGCTCGTGTATCAAGAAGGGTGTCCACCAACCGCCGTTTGGAGAACACATCGGAAGATCAAGGCTTCTCTTCCCTATATTGGTAACATGATCTTAACCCCCTTGTAGTAGTTTAAGTCCTTTATTTATGTATTGTACCGTGTAAATCGTGATCCATCCGCCGCGTATAGATCTAACTTGGTTAGATCTAAGAACCTGCATCCTTCATGTGGTATCGGAGCCAGGGTTCCACGATTTACATAGTATAATCATAATTAAACGATTTAAAGGAGTGGAATTGCATGTAGGTAAATTTAATTTATTGTTCTATGCATTGTTTATGATTGGTTGTCATGGTTGAAGAGATGGATTGGGGGTTGGCATCATTTACCCGTTAGATCTATTGTAAACTCATATGAACAATGAAAATTCGTTCATATGCGTATAGGAAATTATGTAATTTATTGGTTATTGCAATTTTAATTTCCAGAAAGTAGATCGGTTTAGTAGCTGTTTAGTGTTTTCGTTTTTCCCGTTAATCGAGCCGTTAAAAAAAAGATCCCTCCGGTCAGAATCAAGATTGGAAGTTGATGAACAATCCCACAAAATTTGGTGTCGATCAGAGTCCGTTTGGATTTCCGTTCGTTGCTGCAAAGAAGCTGCTGTAACAGAAAAACGCAGGATTCACAGAAACCCTACCTGTGACTTCCTCGAATTTCTGGGAGAGTTTCGACCGTTGAAACGCAAATCCAACCGGTCATATTTACAAATATGGAGTTTTGGACGTGGAATAAAAATTTCAGGTCGATCGGGTTTCATCTCGATTCCCGATCGGCAGCGGAAAGTCATTGATGCGCTGCTGTAAAAGTCAGATTCAGCAGCAAGTTGGGCGGCTCACTTGAGAAGATTGACAAGTCAAAGCTCCGATCCAACCGTCCATCTTGAAGTCCGAAGAATGAAGATCAGATCTGGAAAGTTTCGTCCCGATCCGAGTTCGTTTGATATGCCAATCGTCGAATATTCTATACAGCTGCAGATTAGGGTTTTAATTTATTTTCGAATAGATTAGTTACGGGGGTGCCAACGGTCCATCTCGGTGTTTATTTTCCGCACTAGTATACATGTGTAGATTGTATGAGTAGAACCGGAAAATTGCCATGACATGCATCATATCATGAATTCCACTCCATATGCATACATGTAGAAATTAATTCGAGGAATTAGTTAGGCATGTATAAAACACACGATTAGTTTTAATTAATTGTTTGATATTAATTAGAAACTAATTAGGGTAAAAACCGAGGAACACGGGTTTTTTCAATCGTCGAGGTTGGGTGATGGATTCTCGGTGAATCCCACTCGCGAAAGCATAAGGAGTAAAATCCCGAAACCTCGTGGTTAAGGTGTTGGATTCTCGGTGAATTCCACCTTACCTAGACGAGATTACGTTTTTGTTCCGTAGTGTCTACGAGAAAGTTTGGTGTTTAAGGATTGGATAATCACGGGCAAACAGGTTCGAAAGTGGTTTAACCACGGTTGGGTGGTCAACGTAGCTACGGCTCAATCGACTTCACCCTCCACGTGTGGCGTTTGCACGGGGGTCTGGCAATACTGAGCCATCCGAAGAGCCACTACGGCTCAACGGAGCTCTCCTAGCCTTGACCCGTCCGACGGTCACATATGTTCTAACGAATAGGTCGGGTGGGCTAGCCCACATAACCGACAACATTCGGGCCTATGATTTATTGTTCCTTAATATAACATCAAGTCCAAAAACGTGATCAGTAAACCCACCACTTTTTCAAAATATTGAGTGGGAGCGGGAGAGGCGACATCCGACCCCACGGCCTCTACTGTTGACACAAGCAACGTGAGAGAATGGTGACGCCTCGTGCCGGCTTTGATTTCGGCCCCCTAAGGAAGGCCTTCACCGCTATCAAAATTCAAGGCTTGGTCTCCGAAAGGATAGGATTTTGGGTACTCGCCGGGTCACTGACCGACCCTAAGGCGGCACACTCGGGGTCTACCTAAAAATCGAGACGATAGGTCACACTCATAAAGGGTATTTTTGGTAGTACCTTGGCTGAAAAAGGAAAGGTGATTGACGATCACAAATGAGATGTTCGATTCTCAATCGATCGTCAATATAAATCGAAACCTCTTTGACCTACCCTAAGGCGGCACCGAGGCATTAGATTAAATCCTTGGAACGGTAGGATAGACTATAAGTAATTAGTTTATGTTCCTAAAATTTTAGTAGTGTATGATTTGGATTTATTTTCTGTCAGTTTATTTACAACTATTTATATATCTCTCTAGGGTACTAGATCGCTAGTGTATGTAAAATTGACTAGTAACGACTTCGTTAAAAGTGGTAAGTAACTAGAACGCTTATTTATTAATCTCACATGCGATTAATTTTTCGGAAGAGATATATCTCTTGAGCCTTCAAAACTTAAGTGACGTAAATAAGTATGTCACCGCTCGTCAATCGTGCGAACGAGAGACACCCGTAGTTAGTTTGAAAGGTGATTGGGACGATAAAATTCTTCCGTGAATTTTAATTGTGTAGTGTCTACACGAGAAATTTTCTAATAGAAAAATTAGAGAATCATAAATTAAAGTGTCGCTAGTTAGACGGTATTTGGAACCGATAAACTAGTGGGAGCTTTTGTCTTATGTTTTTCTAATTTAGAAAATTAGTCCCACCGGGTAACGCTTTCATTAGACATCCCACGCTTCACGAGTAGTGTCTACTCAATTGAACTCGCTAGTTCAAGACTATTTCCTTTTAAGGAAAGTTGAGAATGGGAAAGAATGTCTGTAAGTGTTAATCATCTTAACTAAAGTTTTAAGGCTAAACCGAAACATTAATTAAAGAGAGTATAGGATAAGGAAAGTAATTCCGGATCACTAACCAATGAATCCTTAGCGACTTTCTTAACCGAGTAACTTGACTCGGTAGCTTAGTTCTTTGGAAGAACAAGGAAGCTGTGCATTAACGATTAATAGAGTAACAACGGGCGAGTAATTTCACTACAATAGTGGGAGTGATATAAGGAAATGAATTTCGGATTCTATCCTTGAATATCACGGAAAAATTTATTTTTACGTTTACGATTCGTTGAAACAAATGGATTCACTTTCAACTCGATATATTGTTGCCTCATAGAAAGTGAATATGACATTTGTAGTACGAATCCAAGACTCGGACTTTTGTTTGATAAAGTCGAACCACTAAGAAAAGCCGAATAAGTATAACACATCTAAAACTATTAAAGGTAAAAGGTTTCCGTATTAAGATAAGCGACCTTTCAATATCTATTAATTAGTGCATATATCCTAGAGATAAGACCGACGACGGCTAAGGGTGATTCCTATCTCCCGCCTAGGAACACTATCTCAAAGGAACAATGACTAAGTTTCCTTTCAATCGGGAAAGGGTAATAGATTTGAAGGGGTAACATAGCTTGTTCACCATGACCTTCGGGGTTTAGTGAGAGATACAAGCCGGTGGGAGTTTTTGAGTGGTGACATATTGTCGATAACTACTCGAAACGTGATTTAGTTTATCAAAAGAATACGAGGAGGAGTCTCGATTTTAGCGAGAGAATAGAGTATTCCATGCTCGTAAATAGGCTATCGCATAGTCTTGGGACCGATGCTCGGCACCGCTCCTAGTGGAATGATTCTCACGAAGAAGAAACCATAGACTTTCCCGATATAGTTATTAATGTGCTACAATACACTTTGTTAAACTCGATTAAGATAATTGGTTGCAAAATAACGGTTAACATTATTATGTAAACCGAGAAGTCTACCTAGAAGATGCCGGTGAATTTATGGATAATGAGTGAATTCGGTTCACACCACTTCCATAAATGTAGGCATTTAGCATTTAATGCTTGAAGGTAGGATTTGGAGATTTTGCGCATACGTTCGATTGTGATTGTTTGTGAAACATCTTAATGAGACGAGTGAAGGTTGATTATAAGATTCTTGAGATCGAAAGTGACGGTTGAACTGTCACAAGCCTTCGATAGAATCTATAAGTAACAACCTTAAACCTTGAGTACGGTTACCCAAAGGTAGTTACTATCGATTTAATCGTACCACATCCAACATCGGTTGTTGGTGATTACACCGATAAATACTACTAGATCGAATGTCAATCCACCCAAGACACGGTGGGAGTATGGTTTAACCGTTGACCCATTGTGATTTTGTGGACTTTATAATCTATTTGGGGTGATTGATAACCTATGGCTCTTGGTGGGCCGTATAGGATTCGATTTTAGAGGTTGTTTTGAAAACCTTAACCCCGTGAATGGAGTTTTGGTACTCCGGTTACGTTTCGACCTCTTGTAGAACCACCGAGTGTCTCGGGCCCGGTGGGAGCAATTGGATCTACACGGAAAAGAGACGAATGAATAGGAAAGTTTAAACTTTCGCGCAAAGTTGAGTGGTATAGGGGTGATTCCCGACAAGTAGAGAGTTAACCGGACCTTGAACTCTCTCACCACTCGATCTTGCTAGATTTCGTTAGAAAGCGAAAAATAGGGGTGATTCCCCGAGACTTTCTTGTTTGAACAACGGAATCTGAATTCATTTAGAACAGAAGGGTTTTAGCTAAGAATGAATAACGGATTCGTTACAAAGCAGAAGATAGGGGTGATTCCCTAAGACCTTTTTGCGAGACTAACGATATCTTAATTCATTCAGAAAGAACCTTTGGTAGGAGGCCTGCCATGGCTTATATCCTTTGTGGATTTAAGAGAACCTCTCGGTCATTTAAAAGTCACATGTTTTAAAATATGTGAACTTGACCAGAGTATTGATAAGTCTTTCGTAGACTGGATATCAATATTGGTAAAGTAGTAGTATTAGTGTTCATGAATGATAACACTGAAACAGTTGGAAACAACATGTGTGTGCTATCCGAAGTCGGAAACTGACAGGCCAAGATTCTCTGGATGAGAGAATTGGACTATATTCTAAGAATCTGATTCGGTCAAATTCACGAGAATGAGTCATTGGCTATCCCACCTATCTTATTGAATAAGATGATCATGCATATACGTATGCAACATTCATCGAGAGTAGTCCTACCTTACATCTCAGGAATGATTCTCTAAATCTCCGGATAAAGAGAAAATGGGATAGAGTCTCTCTTGGATAACGGCAAGTCAGGTCATAATAAGTCAATTGCAATTGAATCTTGGATTCAAGCAATAAGTAGCGGTTTAGTATGTCCTCAAGTATCGTTAGAGAACGAGGAATGACATGCTTGTATACTTAGGTGCAAACTTGAATATGGTTGACCACACTGATTCTGACTTGTAGTCAGATTAAGGATGATCATTAAGTTGATCTCGGGCTCAGTGTTTACTCATAGTGCTTAGAATTTCCTTTTTGGTCTGGGAGTAATTCCGGTCTGATAAGCCGATATCACTTCATTGTGAAAACGGTGAAGATATAGCTTAGAAGGATCTTCTCGGTCACAAGAAGTCAAAAGCATATTGAGAGAGAGTACCGCCTGATTGGAAGGACCGACAACGTTTCAATCCTAAAGATCGTCTCGAGTCGACAACCTAGCTAATCAGTGTACCAAGTCGAGTGCTTGGAGGGTACGGCATTCATAGATATGTCTCACCTGCTTTTAGAGCAAGTGGGAGAGTGTTGTGAATAAGATAGGGTGTGCTCTAAAGGTGTGCTCTAAAAACAATCGTTGCTTGTCATTTCGTGCAAGTGGGAGATTGTTAGGTATAGTGCCCGAAAGACAATTTGTGTAATTGTTTTTAATGGATGACAGAATTTATCTCACCTTATTACTTGCCTTGTGCTTGTAAGTAATACAACTGCGCAAACCCTAAGTATATCGCATGTAACCGCTTAACTCGGTGCATGGCATGCACGTGAGGATTGAGTTAGTGGTGATATACTTAAATCGTTAGTCCGTGGTGAACTTAATCGAGTTTAGGGTCTCTTGATTAAAACACCAATAATGCGCCCGAACACCTTAGGGTGTGATAGTCTTATCCGGACTGTCGGTAGAGGGTACCTACGTGGGGCATTTATATATGATGGCATTCATATAGATTTGGACCGATTTAATCTCGAATTTCTCGGTATAATTCCGTAATCGAGGAATCTTATTAAATCATTAGATGATCATATATGGATCAACCTTAATCCCGAGGTGATCACGGGTGCCGCTTGTCCCGGGGTAGTGTTTGATGTGTTAGTTACGGTTCACTTAAATAATGTGTTCCAAGACACTTCTCATTGGCACTATCTCCGGATGAGTGAGTAGTTCGATTTTCATAGACATGGAATCCATTCCTTCCCCGCGGGAAGTAGAGAGACGATCCCTTATTTGTTAGCCTTAAGAAAGTGATCGATCGGCCGAGTTCACATTTGACTAATTAGCTACTAGTCAGATATGTGCACTAATTGATCATTAGGGGGTTAATGGTAAATAAGGATAAGATATTCTGAGTCGGGTTCACGGAGACTTCCCTCTCAGAATGGACAGTCTATGGAGGGTTAATCTGTATGTAGTGATTATATCAATGGACGCTTAATTCACTCATGTTCGAGTTGGAAAAATCTTCGGGATTTTTCGGTTGCCTCTCTTCCCACCAACCGTGGTGTAGGAGGTTTAAGTCCTTTAAAATTAAATCGTGATCCATCTAGAACTTCTTGAGGTGAGTCATTGTTACAAAAAGTCCTAAACAATAGTCCTTCACTAATCCTAGTTTCACTATCTAAACACTTGTAGAACAGGTAGGATGACTGCTCTCCAATTGCTTGATCACTTGTCCTTGAAGGGTTATGTATGCCTCTTCACCAGCTACCACCACAAACACAGTCTACCCGACTGCTGATACAACTGTCCTTGGCAAATCCTTCACCGGATTGTTTCACAGTCTTAACATTTGATTGAGAATCAAGGTTGGGCATTGATTCTTGTTTGTGGTTCTTCAAAGTGTCTGATTCTGAGTAAAGTCTGTGTAGCTTGAACACTTGAAGAAAACTAGATATGATCGATGTAGAACGCAGATAATGATGGCAATTTGAATGAACGAGACTTGTGCACGAAAATGCTTGTAATCTTGTTAATTCTTGGTGTTTGATCCTTGGTGCAAAGTTCTCTATTTATAGTGTGAGAACCAACGTTCATCTTGCCTGAATTCAAATTGTATCAACGTCTATCTTGTAATGGCTATATTTTGTGACCGTTCTAACTTATCAGTATTTCATCCAATAGAATTTCTTCCTTTACAATGTTCGACTGTACTATCAGTTTGTTGGATGACTGACTTATAAAACTGAGTATCCTGATCAGTTTTATGCTGAGTTTGTCAGTTATCAGTTTCTTAACGGACTTAAAGCATTAACTGAGATTTTACTTTTCTTAAAAAAATTAGTACTCTAATATTACATCTGATTATAATTAACTTAACCAGAGTACACCGTAAAAATATATCTTCTAAAAGTTCATTGTCTTTATGACTCTTAGGTCTTAATACAAGATCCATAAAGTCAGTTTAGGTCACCACACACTTGCCTGAATTCTAGCTTTACAATCTCGGCTTTCATAACAGAGTCTGAGCCCTCAGTTCTTCAATCTTCAATAACTGAGTCTGTGTCCCTCAGTTCTTCAATCTTCTAGATAAGCCAACTGAGTCAGTACCTCAGCGAACTTACCTTTTTCAGTTCTGAAATGGTGTATCGCTTCAGTTTAACGATAAGTTCCAGTTTTCTATATGATTTCCAGGTTTCAGTTCTACGACAGATCTATCTATTACAGTGCTTGTCTGATGTAACCTATACAAATATCAGACTCTAGTAAAACATATACATTCAGTTCTAAACATCTTTTAGCCTTTCACTATAACAGCTAGCTTCGGCACTTCATTAATGGGATTAAGATAAATGATTAAATACGATGAATCATCATCAAAACATAAATTTTATATCCAACAGGTGTGATTTTCGGAGGGAATCTCCACTCCGACGGTTCTTCCGGAGTCCATTAGTCGTGATGTTTTTGGAGGGCATCTCCACTCCGACGGTTCTTCCAGAGTCCATTAGTTATGATGTTTGACTTCCTCGGTGCACGTATTTCGAATCGGCTCTTCCGGGAGTCTTGTTGTGTTGTGTTGTTGCCTCCAACTGTGATCGGTTGTTCCATTAAATCTGCATTCGAGAAAAATTATTGTGCATCGGTGATTAGGAGAATTATACCAAGTGGATGGATGTGATGCATCCAAGTCATCCACTTTCACATAGTAAATTTGTATAGGTGTGAGGTGGTTGTATCACAACCATCCACTTGGTATAACTCCCCAGTCACTGTTGTACCATAACTCTTCTCTCTGCATTCAGATGAATCTAAAAAAGGAGATGCATCAGATATTGGATGCAAAAAAAATATATAATGGTGTTACATTTAAGATCATTTATTCATTGAAAAAACTACTAAAATAAAATTATTTGGACTGAGGATGATGAAGATCGACACCACCCTAATTTTTTTTTTAGCAAATAAAGATCATCATTTGACTCGTGCATAGATTGTAATATTCCGATTTTCAGGAAAGGGCAGACGTGTCATTTTGCGAAAACGAAATATTATTATTCTTATTTCTTTTATTGGAGTTTAGTTTTTGTGGATAAAAATATATATGTATAGTCGAAAATATATATGTATTTTTGGGAAATCTGATTATTTAATAATGAGGGAAAATAATAAGAAATTGTTATTTTTGGATTTGTCTATTTAAGTAAAATAAATCCCATTAGTTCCCATAACAAAAAAGAAATCAAAATTTTCTTCGTACCTTGAAAGAGAGAGACGGCGTGAGAGCAAAAAAGTAGGGCTAAGAGCTTTTCTTTCAGTTTCTAAGTCGGATCTTAACGGTTTTCAGATCAGAGTAGAGCAGCGGAATCGTCGTTAAGAGAGCGTCGATTCAACATCCGAAAGTTATGACCTTGTCAAGGTTTGGTGGGAATAGCTTGCTAAAAGGTAAGAGGGTCTTCCTACGAATTAATTACGGTTTTACAATGTTTATGTTGAGTTTTAGTGTTGAATAGTAGTGAGAGAGTTTTCATATTGAATAATTGTTGTTTTATAATGTTTAGGTTAAGTAAAAAGATGTTAGATGTGAATAGATTTATATTTTATAATGTTTGGTGTTTTATGTGATGATTTTTTGGTTTTGTGGCGTTGAGAGTTTAAGCAGTCTACTACCGTAATTGCCGTGGCCACTGATGTTAATCTACAAGACGGACAAAATTATGCTTATATAGATATAAAATTATGGGGGGTCTTTCTTGAAAAATAAAATGAAAAGTAAATATATAGTTGTGTCAATTCTTTTCTGGTAAAAAAAATATGTTTTGGTAGACGATGGATTTAGTGGCTCGTGTTATTTTGATGCTTAGCTTGAATTGTAGTTTTGTTAATGATCGTAACTAAGATTAAATTAAAATGAATAAACCTCGATTGAGCTTCCGATTCGTTTAGTTCAGGCACCGAATGTACTCTTAAAGGGAGTTGAAGTTCGGATCCGTCGGAAGAGCATGAAAGGGCTTGTGCTTTGATGAATTAGCATTCATCAATGTCTGTGTAATTGCTAGGACTTGTCCGTGTCTAGTGGTCTAGGAAAGAGAGTAGTGGGTGTAAGAGAGTGATGTATGATTTTTTTATGATTAAATTTACGTTATTTTATTATGTTTTATCGACGAATTCTATGTAAAATATATGAAATTATGATATAATTGGTATGAAATATTAATCTTTATAGTTTAGTATAGTTAGTAGTAAAAGTTAGTAATTTATAGTAAAAAGTTATGATTTTGTACCGGTTTTTAGTAACCGGAATGTCGTGTACATTTTACACGGGTATTTTCGTTTGTTTCATTGCGTAATCCTAAGATAAACCGAAATCCCGAGTATCGACACTTTTTGAAGTCAATTCAAGTCATTGGAAGGAAGTTATAAAGCGTCACTGATGTAAAATGTCAAGGGGATAATCGTTATGAATTCCGAGAACGACACGTAATGGGAATGGCTCATCAAAACGATATTTTCTGAAGGAGCTTCCTTAATAAAAGTTGTAGATCTTGGAAAGATCTTTCCAATGGACTTTGAATCATGAAGATCGGACTTCTACAACTCAAATGGTGGTCAAGTGGTCATTTGATTTCCATTAGTAAAAATCTCGAAAAAGACACGTAATACAAATGGTTCATCAAAAATGCGTTTTCTGAAGAAGTGGTCTTCGTGGAAGTTGTAGATCATTCGAAGAGCTTTTCAACGAATCTTGAATCATGTCATTTGGAGTTCGTGGTTGCAAGTTATGAATTTTATAAGATGATTAAATAATTATATATAATTATATATAATTATAATCATCATTACCCCCTAACGGTTCACATGCTGCAAGTGAGTGTAATCATTGCAATGATTACACCGGACCGATCCGGCCAGTTTTCAGGACCGGTCCGGGAAGGGAGTTTGCCTATATATATGGGATCCTCAGCATTTGCATTCGATGTACCAATATATATATATATACAATATTCTATATTTATTCTCTATCCCCTCTTTTCTTTAGTTTGTAAATAGGCCTTATGCCGGGAATAAATTAGTAGTAGTAGTATCGTGATAATGCTCGGGAAATTATCAGAAGTCCAGTGTTGCTAAAGTTGTTGTTATGTCCGGAAGAATACGACTGCTGAATCAGCATCTGTAATCGGGTAACTTTTCTGAAGTATTTATGTTTATGTTTGTTATTTTCTTCTTTTTAGTTTTTATAATGTTATTAGGCTAGATCTAATAACTAGCCAAAGTTATGTAATCGTATTATTTCGATCTTTTCGTTAAAAGAATGATGTCTAAGTAAAAGTGATTAAAATTGAGTTAAAATGAATCTTTTTCTCGTTTCACTACGTATCGATAATATATTCGGAATGACGTAATCAACCATGATGAATACCACATATAACTCTTTGGCGATGTACGACCGGAGAAGTCGGGATATGAGTAAAAATAGAAAAACCGGAGGGTAAAAATGGCCGTCGATTAACGGAATCCTATTTCCTACTCGGGGCGATTTGTCCTAGAAAAACAAATCTTATTAACTTTGTACTCGAGATCTTAATAATGTTAAAATCAGCGAGTTTAATTGAAACTACACCGTTTGTGTTAAATCGATCCGCTTGACAACCGGAGCCTCTTGAATAACATCGGCCGTCGACGAACGGAATCACCTCTTTTATCCGGGGTAGATTTTTACTCGGTACTGTTTTGACTAACTAAGTTTAGCATGGGGCGAGTTGTGGACATTGGATCGATGACATTTGACATATGACAATTTCATACGCTCGTGTGAGGAGGAATTGTTGACTATAGGAGTATACCGTTTCATTTACTCAATTGGACCTAATAAAAAGGAAGATCGAGCACATTCTATTAATTGAAAAGATCGAATAAATTGATTACATATATTTTGGCTAGTCTAGTCTATAAGATATATATTGGTATCTATATATATATATATATATATATATATATATATATATATATATATATATATATATATATATATATATATACTATTTATGTACATCTATATATATTTTATTAGAATAACTTTTAAATTACGCATTTACTTTATGTTGGTTAGAATAGTAGTAATCCGTGTTATAAAATTGCGGTTTAGATCGAGTTAATAGCGACTCTTTGGTGTTTAACCACACTTAAAAGAATTACCACTTTTCCCCGAGGATTCGACACCTGACTCACCACTTTATCACTACAATTTGACCCGGTACACTGCCGGTTAGGATCTGTCTAACCTAGAAAAGGTCTGTCCCTGTCTTGACGCCGTTTCTAAGGTCTGGTTTCGGTGACGTCAGCTTTCTGGCGCCGTTGCCGGGGAATAACGTCAGCTTTCTGGCGCCGTTTCCGGGGAATAACGTCGCTATTTTTTTTTTGTGTCTATGGTTACTACTTGTATTAGCTTAAAAATTCTCGAGGATAAACCAACACTCTTCTTATCACATTTCTTTTTTATTTTTCGTTGGTATCTACTTTCTTTTAGTACCAATTTTCTTCTTCTTTAAAACTCGAGCATTTTTCTATTTTCGTTAGTTGATGACCAGAAGCGGTAAAGCCTCACTTACTCCTTATAAGCCTGATATAAACGCTTACGAAAGGCAGTTGCGGATAGAGAGTAAACGTGGTCAAACCAGCTTAGGACTCCTTGGAAAATCTCCAACGGAATCATCTTCTAATCAAAATAAAGAAATGGCTGAAACTAGTGATGAAACAAACGAACAGAGGCTAGATCATGCTTTAGGGCATGGCCAAAACCCTGTTAATCTTAATAATAATCAGAATAATAATAATAGAATCAATCAAGATCGGAATCAGAATAATCGTAACAATCCGCCAAACCCAAGACCTATCTGTGATCAAACTGTAAGGAGAAACCAGACTAATAATCCCATACTTTTACCCAATGAAGGAGCGAATAATTTCGAAATTAAGTCTCATCTTTTTGGTTTAATTGACGCAAGAGCCCAATTTCTAGGAGAAGATGATGAAGATCCACATCATCATCTCTATCTCGTTTGAAGAACTGTGCAATACAGCCAAAAGTCAAGGTGCTCATAAGGAATTAACGAGGATGACTATGTTTCCTTTTTCTCTAAAAGGACGAGCCCGAGATTGGTTTATGTCACTTCCACACCACTCGCTAACTAGTTGGGAGGATATTCAAACTGAATTTCTGAAACAATATTTCACTCCAGGACGGAATTTGGAATTAAAGGTCGAGGTTGCTAATTTTAGACAAGGATCTGAAGAAACGCTTGGGAATGCCTGGGAAAGGTTTAAAAAATTGTTAAGAGCTTGTCCCGATCATGGTTATTCTTTAGATATGCAAATTCAACTTTTCTGTCGTAAACTAAGAAAGGATTCACGTGCAGATGTAGATCATGCATGTGGTGGCTCGTTAATGATGAGTGAAGCTCAAATAGTTTACGATGCTATAGAAAAGATTTCCAAAAATAATAGAATGTGGGAAACCGGTTCTAGCATTAGAAAAGTAGCTTTTGCAGGAGAATGTACGTCAAACACGGAAGTTCTAGCACATTTAGAGAATTTGAGTAGGAAGTTTGATGGACTACAATCAAACAAGAATCAAAATTCAGAAAATAGTACGCCAACTGAATACTCAAATCATGATAATGTGTCATTAGGGATAGAAGAACCAACAGGATATTCAAGAGAGGAGGTGAGTTTTCTTCAGCAGCATAGGAATTTGAACAATGCATATTCAAACTCGTTTAATGTTATTAGAAGAGACCACCCGACTTTTAGATGGTCTGAAAACCCTAGTAAGCAAGGACAACCGCCGTATCCAGTTCAGTATAAGAATATGAATAATAATCAAGTTTATCAAGGAAATACATCTAATCAGAATTTACAATCATTACCTAGATCCTATCCTCAACATACCACTCAAAGTATACCAGTAACTCAAAGTTCAACTCAACCTGCAGAAATGGTTGAAAAATGGGAAAAACTAATGGAAAATATGATGGGTGTAGTATCTACTCAAGCTAAGAATATGGAAACAATGATGACTTCTATTGGTACAAATCCACTAAAGATATGAGTTCAATGAAAACATCTATGAATGGACATGATACCGAATGAGAACGATAGAAGCTTCATTAAGGAATATGGAAGATCATTTGAGTAGGGAAGGTGAACGTAACAACAGTAGACCTCCTGGAGGATTACCAAGTAATACTGAAAGAAACCCAAGAGAGGTAAATGTTGTAGTTACGAGAAGTAGGAAACTCTGTGGTAGTAATGGAGTTGAAAACTTTGGGAATAATGAAGTAAAAAATGATTTAGATGGAAAAAATGAAGAGACTAAAGATGAACTTGAATTTACTGATGAGGAAGAAGAAATCATAGAAAATTTCTTGAAAAGGAATAGAAGTTTGGAACCTGAGAATGAAGGTGAAAAATGGGTAAAAATCCCTAGAATTTTGAAAGACCCCATGGATAAAGAGTTAAGGACTTTATTTAAGGAGCATGTGAGAATAGAAGATAAAGAGAACAAGGATGAGAAACAGAAGAACCGAAGGAATCAAGTAGAGATTGATTCGGGGAATATTTTAAAGGAAAAAATTCAAGATCATGATATTTGGCGATCAAGTAATACTCAAAAGTTTAAGGATAAAGGAAAAGAGAACATGACTTCGGAACCAAAGGGTATAGATTTAGAATCTTTACCTTTTCCACCTAAAGATCAAATTAAGAAGATTAAGACTGATCAGAAGTATGCTCGTTTCCTTGATACTTTTCGTCATATTCATGTTAATATCCCCGTTATCGAAGCTCGATTAATATGCCTCGCCTATGGAAAGTTTTTGAAATATATACTATCAAATAAGAAAAAATTAGAGGAATATGAGAATATATGCCTAAATGAAGAATGTTCTCAGCTTTGCGGATAAGTTACCACCTAAACTGAAAGATCCTGGAAGTTTTACGATTCCATGTGAAATTGGAGGATTTCTGTTTAAGAAGGTCTTATGTGATCTTGGAGCTAGTATAAATCACATGTCTTATGAGGATGATAGAAAGCTAGGCATAGGAAAGCTTACTAAGATCGAAATGACTCGCAAATGGCGTATAGATCGATTAAATACCCTAAAGGAATTATTGAGGACGTATTGGTTAAAGTAGACAAGTTCTATTTTCCAAGTAGACTTTGTAGTTATGGAAATGGAAGAAGGATTTTCGCGCCACTTATCTTAGGACGTCCATTTCTAGCTACAGGGAGAACTTTAATCGATGTTCGAAAAGGAGAGTTAATTTTGAGAGTCAATGAAGATGAAGTTGCTTTCAATATTTTCAAAGCTATGAACCATCCATACACATCACCGAATCATGTTCTTTTATAGAAGATATTCATTCCGTCTATGATAATCGCTTACCAACTTTTGAAGACAGATTAGAAGAATGCTTAACTTTGTCTCGTCTATAAAGAAGATGAGGAAGACATTGAAATGAAAGAGATAATTCTTTCTCTAGATAAAGGCGCTTTTACTTTTAAACCACCATGGCATAAGTATTTGGAATTAGAACTAGAAGGACCAGTTCTTAAATCATCAATAGAAGATCCGCCGAAGAATCTGGAATTGAAACCGTTACCTTTAAATCTAAAATATGCTTTTCTTGAAACTAATAATCTATTACCAGTTATTATTTCATCAACTTTAACTGAGCAACAAGAAGATCAATTAATTAGAATGTTGAGAAAGCATAAGAAAGCTTTTGGATGGACAGTTGCCGATATTCGAGGTATTAGCCCTGAGATTTGTGTTCATAAGATAATTCTGAAGGAAGATGCTAAACCTTGTATTCAACCGCAACGCCGCCTCAACCCGAATTTACGCTTAATCGTTAAGAAAGAGGTTATTAAGCTATTAGAAATGGGAATAATCTTTCCTATATCGGATAGTGAATGGGTAAGTCCAACTCAAGTTGTACCAAAGAAAGGAGGTTTCACAAAGTGAAAGAGAATGATAAGAATGAATGGATCCCAACAAGGGAAATTACAGGATATCGAATGTGCATTGATTTTAGAAAACTAAATGATCATACTAAGAAAGATCATCATCCACTTCCATTCATAGTGCAAATGTGGAACGTTTAAGTGGACATAAGTATTACTGTTTCTTAGATGGTTATTCAGGATGTTTACAGATATTCATTGCAGTAGGAGATAGGGAAAAGACTACTTTCACTTGTCCTTATGGAACTTTTGCGTATAAAAGAATGCCGTTCGGGTTATGTAATGCTCCTGCTACGTTTCAAAGATGTATGATGTCTATATTTTCTGATATGGTTGAGAAATTCTTAGAAATTTTTATGGACGACTTTAGTGTTTACGGAGACTCTTTTAAGGGCTGTTTGTTACACTTAGAACGAGTGTTACAACGCTGTGAGGATACCAATTTAGTGCTTAACTGGGAAAAATGTCATTTAATGGTATCAGAAGGAATTGTACTAGGTCATAGAATCTCTGAAGTAGGAATTGAAGTCGATAAAGCTAAAGTCGAGGTAATCGAAAAATTGCCTCCACCCGCTTAATCTAAGAACGCTAAGAGGATTTCTTGGACATGCAGGGATTTTATAGGAGATTTATTGCAGATTTTTCAAAGATAGCAAAACCTCCAAGTCATTTGCTTGAAAAAGAAGTACCTTTTAATTTTGATAGTAAATGTATGGAAGCATTTAAGACCCTGAAAGCGAAGTTGATTACTTGCACCGCATTGGTAGCACCAGACGGAATTTACCTTTTGAGATTATGTGTGATGCAAGCGATTTAGCGGTAGGAGCATTTTAGGTCAAAGATATAATAGAATTCTCAAAGCTATTTACTATGCATCTCATACGTTAAATGCAAATCAACCGAACTATGCAACTACGTAAAAAGAACCGTTGGTCGTGATTTTTGCCTTAGATAAGTTTAGATCGTATATTGTTGGCTCTAAGGTAATAGTTTATACAGACCATTCAGCATTGAAATATTTACTGAGTAAGAAAGATGCGAAACCACGTCTTCTTAGATGGATTCTCCTACTTCAAGAATTTGATATTGAGATTAAAGATAAAAAAAGGAAGTGAGAATGTAGTAGCAGATCATCTAAGTAGAATGGAAACTGATGAAGAAATAGGAAATGAAATTAAAGATTCATTTCCTAATGAACAACTGTTTAGAATCGATATGCCTTCAACCATGCAGTTATTAAAGAAAAGAATTCCTTCTAAGGAAAATTCACCTTGGTTTGGAGATATCGTTAACTACTTAACCTGTGATTACATTCCGTCTCATTGGACTTGGCGTTTAAAAGAAGTTCTTTTATGACTTAAAATTTTATTACCGGGAGGAACCGGACCTTTTCCGTAAATGTTCGGATGGGATAATCGAAAAATGTGTGCCCGATAATGAAGTTTTAAGTGTTTTATCGTTTTGTCATGATCGTGAGGCGGGAGGTCATCATGGAGGTTGGAAAACTCGCTTTTAAAGTTTTGCAATGTGGTTTTTATTGGCCTACACTTTATAAAGATGCTTATACATATGTTAAATCTTGTGAATCATGTCAAAAATGGGGAAATATTTCTAAAAAACATGAAATGCCTATGCAACCTATTTTAGAATGTGAGTTATTTGATGTTTGGGGTATAGATTTCATGGGACCTTTCCCTATATCGTTTGGAAAAAGATTTATTCTTGTAATGGTAGATTATGTCTCGAAATGGGTAGAAGTCGAAGCTCTTCCCACTAATGATACCAAGGTTGTCATACGATTCCTTAAAAAGAACATATTCACTTAGATATGGCATTCCGAGGGCAATCATTAAGTGATAGAGGGTCACACTTTTGCAATCGACCATTTACAAAGTTGATTGAAAAATATGGTGTAACGCATAAGTTAGGAACACCTTATCATCCACAAACTATGGACATGGTAGAGGTGTCGAACGAGAGAAATTAAGAGAATTATAGAAAAGACAAGTGGACTCAAACCGTAAAAAAGCTCGGGCGACTTAGACTAGATGATGCGTTATGGGCGTACATAACACTTTTAAAACTCCAATTGGTCGTTCTCCCTACAAATTAGTCTTTGGTAAATCTTGTCATCTCCCAAGAGAGTTATAACACCGAGCCTTCGGGCTATTAGATTTCTAAATTTCGATCCTAAGGCTGTCGGTGATCATAGACTACTTCAGTTAACAGAATTAGAAGAATTTCGCCTTGATTCTTATGAAAATGCTCGAATCTACAAGGAACGCACGAAATCCTTCCATGATAAAAGAATCTATAGTCGTGAGTTCCATGTAGGTGATCGAGATGGACAGGACCATTTAAAGTAACACGAGTTTATAAATCTGGAGCTGTTGAACTAACTGATGGGAATACAACTTTTATAGCCAATGGTCACAGGGTGAAGCTATTTCTGGAAGGTGAAGAAGTCTCTCTCATAAATGAAGTGATGTTGCTGATCGACCCTCCGAAAGACTAAAAAGCAAAGGCTCGAAAAGTTTGAAAGTATCAAATTACCAGGTTTTATCTTTACTTTTATATGTCTAAACTAGTTTCGTCTTTTACCGGATAGACGTAAAAGAACCTGATGTCTTTTTTTAGATAGATTAGGAGTTTTTGTTTTGCTTTTGAAGTTTGGCCTTGATAGAGATGTCGCTTTTACTATAGAAGCTTTAGTTTTTGAACGAAACAAGCAATTGTTGAGAGAGAAAAAATTGAAAGAAGTTTGTAATGGTACGTCGAGAAGCTCGATAAAGAGAAGGGCTAAGTTTCTAAGGAAGTGCGTAATCTGTGGAAAGATTGAACACAAGTGGGCAATGTGGGAAAAATATAACTCAATCTCGTAATGAGTGTTTGAATGTAATTAAGAAGGGAACGATTAGGTGGTTAACCGAAAATCCCGATGGAATTCCAAGACATAATTCAAACGCTACGTTTCGGGATTTAGTTTGCTTGAACGGTATGTTAGAAATCGGAGTTTGTAGAAATTGAAGAATTAGAAACCCCGTAAGTTCAAGTCTTTTATTGTTTTTAGTTTTATAAAATTTTTGCATAACTTTGAAAATTTTATAAAATTGGATCTTTATAAAATTAAGGAGTTTTATAAAAGTTTTATAAAAAGTTTTTTTAAGTTTTTAGATATTTTATAAGAATTAATGGAAATTTATTGAATTTTTATAAACTTTTAAATAAGTTTTATAAAGATTTTATAAATTTTAAGGAATTGTTATAAAATTTATAAATTTTATTTTCTAGTTTTATTAGGTTTTTATTGAGTTTTATAAGTTTTTATATCAAAAATCCAAAAAAATAAAAAATTTCGAAAAATCATAAAAATTGCACATGGACCGATCCGGCCCTTGTCCAGGACCGGTCCGGGTTCGAATTAACCTAAAAAAAGACGAGACATTTCTTTCTTCTTCATTTTTCCTCTTTTCTTCAAACAGCCGCCGCACCATCACCTCCACCCCCAAAAATTTTCTTTTTCTCTTCAAAATAACAAATTACACTATACCATTACATACATTCTTCCTCTTTTACTCTCCTCTCTTCAACACAAGTGAAAAATTCGAAAAAGATCGAACACAAGCTCCATTTCATCCCGGTGGCTTCTACGACTTTTCCGGCCACTTTTCACCGTTTTGTTCATTATAAGGTATCATTTGTTTACTCTAGTTATCAATTTCATGATTTTTGTAATTTTTTACTGTTTTGATTTTTACGTGTGTTGTGATTTTTTTATTTTTGTGTTGTTTTTGTTGTTTTTGTTGTTTTTGTTGTTGTTTTGTCAATTCCAAAATTCGTAGAATGGCCTCATCTAGTCGCAAAATCTCTAAGAAACGAAAGCCTAATATTCCAATAGCAAGATCGGTCGTAGGTCTTAAAGATTTAACACCGGAAGAAGAGTCTCGTTAGTTTTGTCGCTACGCCTTCGCCTCAAGCTAAGAATGCTTATAAGAATATCTATAGTAAATGTGGAGTTGTGTTGGAGAGAGGCTTAGATTTCGATGACTTAGGAGAGGAAGTTAGGCGTATTTTTACGAGACGCCAATGGTTGGATTTTGCGGCAAGAGGACAGAGAGATCAATACTACCTTAGTGGCGAGTTTTATGCAGCTTCGTCTACTTTGACACCCACCGAGGGTAGTATGATGAGTCTATCCCCCTTAGGTCTAGAAATGTTTCTTTTAATCCGGCTCTTATCAATGCCGTTTTAGGGGTAGAAGTTTTTCCGGATGAGGAGGATTACGTAGCCGTTTATAGATTAGATGATCCCGCTATGTATGAGCGCACCGCCTCTAGAGCTCGGAGGGAGTTTGATGCTACGGCGAGTGGGTGGACAACGAGATTTAATTATGGGAAGTGTTTTAGAGATCTGAGGGCAATCAAAAGATTTTTGAGCCATACTCTCTATCCCACTACCAAACACACCGCCTTTGGTAAAGAAGATTTATGCATTACTTGGGCGATGATTCATGATATTAAGGTGGATGTGGGGAAGATCATGTATAGAAGGGTTTTCGAGTTTATTGTTACTGCCAAGGCAGGGAGTCACATGTACTTTCCCGCTTTATTTCGGATTTATGTCGTAGATCGAGTTCCTTTCCTATCTAACGACAAATTAGCTATGGCGATGAGTCCCCGATAGGCCCTAGTCCGAGGAGGTCTCCGCAGGGTTCGATAGACTCGATAGTTAGACGTAGTGCACCTCCACCGGTTCCCACCCGGTTTCCGCATTTTCATCTTTTTCTCGATCGCCAGCGAGCGTACTTCTTTCCCAAACACCATTACATACGATATGTTTCAATCTTTAGTGTCGATGTAGCTAGAGGTCGTGCTAATATGGCTTTATTTGCCGAGCGAGTAGGCGAAGTGGAGTGATGATTTACGTAGAGGGATGTTGAGACACGAGCGCATGCATCTTGATCCTTCTTTCGATACTACTACCTATCCGCCCGTCAATCCGACCCATATACTTTACCGTATTGGATAGCACCTATCCCACCATCTCGTAGCTTTCATCATATGCCAAATCCTTTTGGAAGCCGCCCAAGTGGCCGTGGTGTCTTTTATACAGTTCTCGTGGTGTCGTTACATCTAGCCGGGGAGGATTTTCGGATTTTGCACGGATTACATCGAGTATGAGTTCGTTGGGTCTCGACAGTTCGCTTCGGACCACGACTACGTTTCCACGCCCGCTACGTCATCGGTTCCGAGTTTGAATGATCCAAATTTATCCCGTTGAGGATGATGATGTTGACATTATTTGATTTCGAACAACTTTATTATTTTTAAACATTTTCTGTCTGTTTATTTTATTTTCTGCATTTTAACTTTATTAGATGCTAAGTTTGCTAGTTTAATAGTTTTTCGTTTTCGTTTTCGTTTTTATAATCGTTTTATGTCGTAGTAGTAGATTTAATCATTTTTAATAGTATTTAAATCAAAAAATTATTTGTATCATTCATATGTCGTTTTTTAAAATATAATTCGTGTATCGTTTTATTCGTATCATTTAGATAATCTTTATATATCTATATAGGATTCTAATAGCCTTGAGTCTATTATAGACAAACAAGCAAACTTGAATTTTACAACCTTTACACGGTGAAACTATTTTGAAGCCGGACCGGTCCGGCCGCCAGACCGATCCGGGAGTTAACTTTGCTTAGTCATGCCGAAAGTGTTAGTATGCATGCACGTGTACTCTAATTGTTTGACCATTTAAGGGAGGAGAGTTGAAAGTAAAAAATTGCAAATTCACTTACTACTTTCACCTTTCACTCTCTCGTTATTTAATCTGTTTAAAATGTCAAACCGGTCATCACCGTCGACAATTCTTATGATCCGGAGGACCTAGATGTTCTTGTCCCGGAGTATAGCGCTTCAAATGTTAATTTGTCGGTGAATGCGAGGTTTGCAAATTCTCTCGATTTTGGTAGAGCAGGGGTATTAACTACGAAAAAATTGATCAATCGGGAAGGATTTAATTCGAGTGAGGTTGGAGAAAGTTTGTAAGGAATCCAAGAGGTAGAAATAATGTTTCGCCGTTAGGGAATTTTATTCCGCTCTCTCTACCGTCAATACCGTCGATCCGTCACAACTTGTATCCGTTCGTGGTACACTTATTCACTTTTCACCTCATATCATCAATCATATTTACGAAATACCAATTTTCAATCAAATCCATAATCTTCATTTTGAATATCAATGGGCGTTAGTGGAACTCCTTTAACGTTGTCAACTATGTCACGGAAGCTTTTCAATATTTGTTTCCGTAGTTCGATCAAAATTACGACTCTACCACTTCAAATCTACCTCGCTCATCCGAGAGCATGGAAACACTTCATTAACTCACGAGTCTATCCGACTAGTGACTTTGCGTGGGTTAGTGATAATGAAATACTTTTGTTGTTTGCGTTGATAAGCGGAGCTCATGTGGACCTGGGGATTTTGATTTTTAAGACGGCGAAACTTTGCAAAGTGGAACGGTATAATAATGGAAGGCCGATGCCTTTTGCTTGGTTGATTTCAAGGTTATGTATTTATTTGAATGAAGTCCTTGAAATTGCTTCTGACGAGATATATCCGTCTCGTGATTATCGTAGAGGATTGCTACCGGTTAAGAATCCGGGTTGTTCGTCGAATATTTAAGCTAGTTGTTAGTTTTTAAGTTAGTTTAAGAATGGTTTGTTTTAATAAATGAGTTAAGTAAGTTAGTTAATAAGTTTGTTTTATTTTAAGTTTTTTAGTTTGTAATAGTTTCTTTTGTTTAAATATATATGCTTTTGTTTAGTATTTGTTGTAGTAAACGTTATTCAATATTAACGAACATCTAAAATTTTAATTTAATTTTTGAACCTACTTTTTC
The DNA here is from genome assembly GCA_036785695.1 of Gentiana straminea. NCBI lineage: Eukaryota > Viridiplantae > Streptophyta > Magnoliopsida > Gentianales > Gentianaceae > Gentiana > Gentiana straminea. The sequence continues at coordinate 1,797,583 of JAVUPR010000376.1, read as the reverse complement.
ATACTCGTTGAACATCGGGACGATGCCACTTCGTAGTGGGGAGTAAGGGTTAGGTTTGAAAAATTTATTAAAATTTTTTCGAAAAATTAGTAAAAATTATTATAGTTATTATCTTTTTCATATAAATTAGTACTTTAATTACTTATTTCTTAGTTTTTAATTTTTCTTGAATGAATTAAGTTAGATAATATATATAATATGAATAAAGAATGGTATAATTTGGAAGGATAAGTTTTTAATTAAGTAAGGTAAATTAGATATATTATAATTATATTGTTTATATTTAATTTAAAGATTATTAAGATTTTAAGTATATATAACGAAATAATTGATATTAAATATTGTTTTATGAAATTATATAAGTATGCTAGTATTTATAAGTAAAATTTTAGAATAATTTTCTTTTCTTAATGAATTATGAATATGGAATCAAAGTTAGGGATGATAATTTTTGAATAAAAAGCCCAAATAAATTTCCAATTTTTGTCCCTACCTCAGCCAAATAGAGTGGTCAGACCCCACTTGTTTTGATCATTCGTTATTAACCTATAACTTTTTGGTCTACATTCCTTTAAAAATCTTTCGAGTTTGTACGTACTTATGAAAGGAGATGATGAAAAAGTGAGGGTTAAAAAAAATGATATATGACTGAGATTAGAATAGATTTTAATATAGATGTTCTCACCTCATGACACTTGCAAGATAGTTGATTTTGGCAATGAGTTTAGATATGTTAGAATCCTAAAAAATATATACTAATAATATTCAGAACGAAGCATCACTTTTTTACACAGAATTAATCGAATATTGAGTATCTTCGTTATCTTTGTTCGACAAAATTAAAAATAAAGAATAAATTGGTTGTAGCTACCAATGATTAGGAGTGTAGTAGGGGATTATTTCGAAATGTCCTATATCACTATGAGGTAAAAAGCTCCCGATTTGCTCGATGATAGCAAATCCGGCCTAGGGGATTATCTCGAAATGTCCTATTGTTTGGGATGAAGGCATAAAAATATATAAAGAAAAAGTCGAATCAATAGATTTCAAGAATGATTACGGGTTTAAGGAAACCGGACTCGTAATTTTAGATCGAAAGAGTAGTACTCCGATCAATCTTGAAGAAGCAATGCTTGTAAGTTTGATTTTTCTCGCACACACTCACGCTTTAGTTCTTAATATTATTAATATTATAGAGAAAAAGTAGAAAAAGAAGAGAGAAAATCTGAAAAATAGTTGGAATAAAAGGATGTTACTAATCGGAATTGTTTTTGATCAAGAATGTGAAAACGTAGGTACGTACGACTTGCCTCTTTCTCTTTTTGATTTCCTTTTCTATCCTTTCAATTAACCGATATCCTGAACTCTAAATAAGCCATTATGTGATCAAGTCTATGATTCCATTATTTCATAATAGTTATGATTGAAAATAGTTCTGATATTTTGTTTATACTTACAAAGTATTGCCTATGCAAGTTCATCTAAATAATGTTTAAGTGTCTAAATTATTTAATTTATATACACTTTTTGTCTTTTTAATATTTTAAATTAGAATGTAAATTATATTTATAATATTGACAATTTATGTTGCTATAATTAAAATTATTTACCGAATATAGTATCTTTTGTTTATATTTTTATATATATTACCGCTTATTTTTGCTCGAAGACGATCAAAAGCTAAGTGGGGAGTAGTTGATGTATGATTTTTTTATGATTAAATTTACGTTATTTTATTATGTTTTATTGACGAATTCTATGTAAAATATATGAAATTATGATATAATTGGTATGAAATATTAATCTTTATAGTTTAGTATAGTTAGTAGTAAAAGTTAGTAATTTATAGTAAAAAGTTATGATTTTGTACCGGTTTTTAGTAACCAGAATGTCGTGTCTATTTTACACGGGTATTTTCTATTTGTTTCATTGCAGAATCCTAAGATAAACTGAAATCCCGAGTATCGACACTTTTTGAAGTCAATTCAAGTCATTGGAAGGAAGTTATAAAGCGTCACGGATGTAAAAGGTCAAGGGGATAATCGTTATGAATTCCGAGAACGACACGTAATGGGAATGGCTCATCAAAACGATATTTTCTGAAGGAGCTTCCTTAATAAAAGTTGTAGATCTTGGAAAGATCTTTCCAATGGACTTTGAATCATGAAGATCGGACTTCTACAACTCAAATGGTGGTCAAGTGGTCATTTGATTTCCATTAGTAAAAATCTCGAAAAAGACACGTAATACAAATGGTTCATCAAAAATGCGTTTTCTGAAGAAGTGGTCTTCATGGAAGTTGTAGATCATTCGAAGAGCTTTTCAACGAATCTTGAATCATGTCATTTGGAGTTCGTGGTTGCAAGTTATGAATTTTATAAGATGATTAAATAATTATATATAATTATAATCATCATTACCCCCCTAACGGTTCACATGCTGCAAGTGAGTGTAATCATTGCAATGATTACACCGGACCGATCCGGCCAGTTTTCAGGACCGGTCCGGGAAAGGAGTTTGCCTATATATATGGGAGCCTCAGCATTTGCATTCGATGTACCAATATATATATACAATATTCTATATATATTCTCTATCCCCTCTTTTCTTTAGTTTGTAAATAGGCCTTAAGCCGGGAATAAATTAGTAGTAGTAGTAGTATCGCGATAATGCTCGGGAAATTATCAGAAGTCCAGTGTTGCTAAAGTTGTTGTTATGTCCGGAAGAATACGACTTTTGAATCAGCATCTGTAATCGGGTAACTTTTCTGAAGTATTTATGTTTATGTTTGTTATTTTCTTCTTTTTAGTTTTTATAATGTTATTAGACTAGATCTAATAACTAGCCAAAGTTATATAATCGTATTATTTCGATCTTTTCGTTAAAAGAATGATGTCTAAGTAAAAGTGATTAAAATTGAGTTAAAATGAATCTTTTTCTATTTCACTACGTATCGATAATATATTCGGAATGACGTAATCAACCATGATGAATACCACATATAACCTGGTGATGTACTGACCAGAGAAGTCAGGATATGAGTAAAAATAGAAAAACCGGAAGGTAAAAATGGCCGTCTGATTAACGGAATCCTATTTCCTACCCGGGGGCAGATTTGTCGTAGAAAAACAAATCTTATTAACTTTGTACTCGAGATCTTAATAATGTTAAAATCAGCAGTTTAATTGAAACTACACCGTTTGTGTTAAATCGATCCGCTTGACAACCGGAGCCTCTTGAATAACATCGGCCGTCTGACGAACGGAATCACCTCTTTTATCCGGGGTAGATTTGTACTCGGTACCTATTTTGACTAACTAAGTTTAGCGTGGGGCAGTTGTGGACATTGGACTGATGACATTTGACATATGACAATTTCATACGCTCGTGTGAGGATGAATTGTTGACTATAGGAGTATACCGTTTCATTTACTCAATTGGACCTAATAAAAAGGAAGATCGAGCACATTCTATTAATTGAAAAGATCGAATAAATTGATTACATATACTTTGGCTAGTCTAGTCTATAAGATATATATTGGTATATATATATATATATATATATATATATATATATATATATATATATATATATATATATATATTTTACTATTTATGTACATCTATATATATTTATATATCTATATATATTTTATTAGAATAACTTTTAAATTACGCATTTACTTTATGTTGGTTAGAATAGTAGTAATCTGTGTTATAAAATTGCGGTTTAGATCGAGTTAATAGCGCTTCTTTGGTGTTTAACCACACTTAAAAGAATTACCACTTTTCCCTGAGGATTCGACACCTGACTCACCACTTTATCACTACAATTTGACCCGGTACACTGCCGGTTAGGATCCGTCTAACCTAGAAAAGGTCTGTCCCTTTCTTGACGCCGTTTCTAAGGTCTGGTTTCGGTGACGTCAGAGAGCTTACTTGAAAACACTTAGGTGGCTAGTTAATAAGCATTAATAATTACATACTTGCATAGTAATAAGACTAAACATCAATCCATTCTTGGTAAGGCACAAGTCTATATCGCGATGTGTATGCGTTATGAAAGTGAATAACTCTATAAGTCTTTGGACCCTACGTACGGAGGAACGCCACCCCGTAAGTCCGAGACCTACGTATGGAGGGACTTCTCCGAACGTGTGCACTATCGGAGTCTACCAGAATAGGCTTTCGTGGTTATTGGTGTGATCCACCAATATGTTGCACCCAGATACTTCGTGGTGAGTAGCACCATGCGTAGTGCCCTTGAATGCTGATATACCAGAGATAAGCTAAGCTAGAAACGTATAGTCATGACATGTTTATGGACATGAAGAGAACCCTAGATTGAGTCGGTCCCAGAAAGATAATTTATTTAATGATAAAACTTGTTTATAAACCTTAGTTAATTTGTAGCTTCTACCTCTTATTGAGTACTTTATACTTACCTCAAATGCATTGTTTTTCTATGTGTTTGGGGGAGAGAAGATGAACATGTAGATCCGGAGTACGAGGAGGATTTTGATGACGACGTTTGAGGACGCCGACGTTGAAGCACTTAATTTATGTTTTTATTGTTATACTTTAGAATTGTTGTCTTTTGGGAAATTTCTTGTAATTTCTTTAGTATTTTCTTTTAGAGGATTTCGTACGTTATTACGTTTCGTTTGGTTTCTTCCGATGTAATAGATGTTATATTTCTATCTTTAGTTGAGTTTCTATACTTAGTAGCAATTATGATGGTTTTCCGAGTCTTTTTAGCTTCCGTTTGCTAAACTCGATACGACGTAGTAGAGGCTTACATATAATATTGAATTTATTTAATATTATATGTGTAGAGCGTTTCGTTTTCGGATAAGGACTCGGTATACGAGAGCAGGGAGTTACATATAGATGGAATCAGAACAAATGGATTGGATGGTTCTTGGTGAGTTGGTTTTGTTTTGTTTTGTTTTTTTTTTTTTTTTTTTTTTTGTTGATGCATTGATTATGTATAAAAGCACTTCAAAAAAAAAAAAAATTCATGTATGAAAGGAAACAAATGACATGGGAAATTTTAGACGATAGCAAAGGGATGAACACCATAATATATGGATGGTGATATTTAAAAGCGAAGCGGGAAAAAAACAGACGAGGACGGGCAATAGTTCATCAATGTTAAAGCTTACGAATACTTGTCTCCGGCTCTGATATCATAAAGAAATTCTGAATTGCACCATACAAAAATCTAAATGGCTCTTTTATTGAATTGAATAAATTGATTACACTACTTCTCTTTATATATGAGAGAAGTCTTAATTTAAAGATAATACTCCTATCTTATCCTAAGATAATTTAAAAATAAAACAATAACCTTTTATTCAAAACAATTATATCTTTTTTTGATAAATAAAACAATTATATCTAAACTTAATAATAAAACATTTATATCTTTTATTTTTTTTACATCTCTTTATCTCATTTTGTCTACAACTATCCTTATCCCATTTTATCTTCTAATACTATGCTTACCCTAAGGTATAAATTTCTTTTATGTAGGAAATTAAATATCTTTATCTTATATTATATTTTCAATCGATTAACCACATAGTGTTTGATTGAATCCGAAAATTGGCCAATTGACCCGGTCCAAACCCGTTTTCCAAGCAACTGCCGAAAGCCGTCCACCTTTGTGCCCCACGATCTTGCTTTTCACACAAAACCTTCCCACTCCCATAGTTTAACTTCCCCATGTTGTTGCTGATTAACCGCAATTCACAGATAAGCAACAAAGCCAAGGTAATACTTCCCATTTCGTTTCTTTTTTCTTCTTTTTTCAATTTATTTACCTGCAGGGGTTATTAATCTGAACGACGACGATGATGACGGATTCGTGTCACGGGCATCGAAGGTAACATGGGCTCGATCTCTCAGTGTAGCTTCAAGCAGCGTGGACTCGATTCGTCGGTCTGAGTCAAGGGACTTCAACGATTTTGAGTCAGGGAGCCAATGATTTGCGTTTTTGAGTCAGAGGAGAGCCAATGATTTGTGAGTTTTCGATTTTTCTGATCTCAAAGAGGCGACGAGAGGGTTTAGCCGGGCTCTTATGATCGGAGAAGGTGGATTTGGGTGTGTTTATAGAGGTGTTGTTCCTGTTTCTGATTCGGGTACAATGGAGGTTGCTATTAAGCAGCTTAATCGCAGTGGATTCCAGGCATGGCCTTTTTTTGTGTGAATTTTCTTTTGTCTTGAATTATTTATAGCTAATTGAGCATTTTCTTATTGTAAATTGATCAAAAGTAGGTGTACTTTATGCATGCTCAAATCCCCACGTTGTTGCTGATTAACCTCCTGCCCCTTTTTCCATTTGTCCGCAATTCACAGATGATAGGCAACAAAGCCAAGGTAATACTTCCCATTTCCTTTCTTTTCTTCTTCTTTTTTCAATCTATTTACCTGCGGGGGTTATTAATCTGAACGACGACGATGATGACGGATTGGTGTCACGGCCATCGAAGGTAACATGGGCTCGATCTCTCAGTGTAGCTTCAAGCAGCGTGGACTCGGTTCGTCGGTCTGAGTTTGAGTCTGAGTCAAGGGACTTCAACGATTCTGTGGAGTTTTATGGGTTTTTGAGTCAGAGGAGAGCCAATGATTTGCGAGTTTTCGATTTTTCTAATCTCAAAAAGGCGATGAGAGGGTTTAGCCGGGCTCTTATGATCGGAGAAGGTGGATTTGGGTGTGTTTATAAAGGTGTTGAACACTTTCTCCAAGCTATCCATGAGGTTGAACACTTTCTCCAAGCTACAGATGAGTAGAGAGCATTTGATTAAGAACTGTAAGTTTTCATACTTCTCTTTGTTTCAATTGCAGAAAGTTGTATGCTTCTTAGACTTGAAAGTGTTTTTTTTGTCTGTTCAAAACATTATAGATGATCGATTAAATTAAAGTGTTAGCGGGTTGAATGGATGCTCTGAATTTTCAGCATACGATTGTATCTTTTCATCGTTTGAGTTAAAAATGCCCTCGAACACAGTATGCCTTTCTCTTTGTTTCAAATGATGTTGTATGTGAATGAGCTGGCTGTTTGTTACAATGTTATATTGTTATTGTTGCTTATGCTACATACCTGATCGATCTTAAGAAGGTATTGTCATTTGATTAGCCTTTAGAATGCAAATGTTTCTGTTCTGAGGGGTTTTTTGCCATTGCTTCTTCTACCGTGAGATAAAAGGAAAATACATGATATGATTTTTTTAATTTGTGCAGGAAATGTTCTTGCTGAATCTAGGATGATGGTTCCTGATTGCCATAAACGTTTAGAAGCTGCACTGACTGACCTTCAAGCAACTCTGGTAATTTCTCTATCATGAGACTATAATATTAATTTTTTATTTTTCTGCTGGCAGCTTGAAGAAGTATTTTAGTTGTTAATTTTATTTTTTTTAATGATCTAATTGATATAGTAGTAGATACAAACTTATTCTTAAGGGGATTGAATGTACTCTGATTTTCTGTTTTTGAAATAAGTATTGTGATTATATATCATTGTGATCAACTAACTAGGGGACTTTCATGGTTACTATATTTACTTTTGTGCATCAACTAAGGGATTATGTTGTATTTCATAATGCTAATGAAATGATATTATGGGTTGCAGGCGGAGTTTATGGAGTCGAACGAGAAAGGTCCTGAAGCCCAAAGCACTATGGTTTATTTTTCATTCATTTAAATCAACTTTGGTTTTCGAAGAAAGGAGAACGGCTTCATCTAAATAGCCATCTTTGTCATTCAAGCTATTGAAAAATTCCAACTATCGAAGACAATTGAGGTAATATTTTCATTTTCTAAATTTGATTGGAATCCTTTTGGAATAGTGATTATTGAATATCGGGTTTCTCTGTAATTGAATTGTCATCGAAACGTTATTCTTCATAAATTTGGCTTCTGTCTATTCTATGTATTCTTCATAAATTTGGCTTCTGTTTATTCTGGAATTTTTTTTATTACATTCCTCTATCTTTCACATAGGAGAAGGCAGTTCGACAAGCCCTTTTGGAATAGTGATTATTGAATATCGGGTTTCTCTGTAATTGAATTTTCATCGAAACGTTATTCTTCATAAATTTGGCTTCTGTTTTCTTCATAAATTTGGCTTCTATTTATTCTGGAATTTTTTTTATTACATTCATCTATCTTTCACATAGGAAAAGGCAGACTGACAAGCCCTTTTGCACAAGGCGTTGGGACCATCGAGCCGTAAGTTGTGTTATGTCAACAAACTGCTTACTCTTTATTTGTTAGCCCTGTTTTGAGTAGCATGGGGTCAAGGTAAGACTCACAAGACCAATCTCATTTCTTGGTGGGAATTGAAAAGGTAATCAAGCTCTATGTTCTTATATTGTTCTCAATCGGAGCAAGATTAATAGCTGAATGATTTTCGCGTCTACATTCATCTTAAATTGAGCTACTCAATTTGTTTCCCTAAGCGACGTATAAGGCGTCGAGAACTTTTGAGGTGCTTGGAATCGAAATAAGTCTAGTTGTGTTGCTGTTGTTCAGACTCTATGGTTCTGCTACTTTAGCTTCAAAGGATGTCTTCATGGCGATAAGAGTAAACGGAATTTGAGGTGCTTTTGGGGTATGTTGAATGCCATGATTTCAATTTGTCCTTCTCTTAAAGGTTCTTTCCATATTTTTTTGAAAATTTTGTAATTTTCACTGATTATGTATTTGACATATCAAAGACCCATTTGCCAGAAGATTAGCATCCAGAATTGAAAGACTCCCTGTTCAAGTGAGCTTCTTCTTTGTTTCTTTACTGTCATCCAGCATTTCCAGAGCATTATTTAGCTAAATTTTTTAGCTTTACTTTTAATATGTGGATTTTAAGGAAAATAACTCAATTACCCAATTGACCCTCTCTAGACCCGACCCAAACCCGTATAATATGAAGAGAAAAAAAACCTACCATATTTATATAGGGAATAAATTCGACAATAATTAAAATAACAAAAATAGCAAAACTAACTACAAAAAAAAAAAACCCTACCATAATTACCTATCAAAATTTGATTGAGGCTTTTTTAGAAGGGAAGAAAATCAGGGCTAGACATTTCATATGTGAGTGGAGGTTCCAAAGCAGTTGCAGTATGATTTATTTTTCTGTAATTTTCTCCATTTCCTCTTTTACATTTAATATGTTTATTCTAAGATCATTCTAGGACGTGTGAATACACAAGGTATGCGAGATATATTTACAATTTGATTTCCTTCTAACTTTGATTTTGGATTTTAGGTTTCATGGTCTTCGTTGGGCATTTGCTTTTCATGTCTTTCTTCTGTTGATTTTAAGCATCTTTTCGCATTTTGGCCAGTTGATGGCAGATGAACGTGAGAAGCTCGATAAAAGTACACTCCGTGTTGAATAAAATCAAGGAAACATTTGGTTGACGGTATGATTTATGTTTAAATTCAATTTATTTTCTACCTTGAATTGAATGTTTTAAATGTCTTTCAATCGATGTGATTTTCATTTAAAATTCAAATCAAATGCGACTGCAAATCACAAATTTAAGCCAGTCTTCGTAATTTACAACCTTTTTCCATTTCTTCATTTTGAAATAAAAACATTCTACCTAACTTATGGTGTAGAAATACGATTGGTTTGTATTCGGATTTTTTTTTGTTTTCTTTAGCTGTGTTTTTTATATGGGATTGAATTGTGTTTTGTTTTGAATATTTTCTTCAGCAGATATTTCTTGACCGAATTGACAAACCCGTCACCCATAAGAAGGAATTGTCTGGTGAGATCTTACTTTCTTTTATTTTATCGACTTATTAAGTTCTTTCAATTTTTGTTTATTATTTTTTGTTTTGAACTACATTCTTTCTTTCATATTTTTTTGTGTTTTGAATGTTTTTGGCATCATATTTATAACCAATTTAGCAAGTTTGTAGGTCATTCAATCGATGATGCTTTAAATTTAGAAGTAATGTCTCATAAAATATTCAAAAAAGTATTAATTCAATTTTACCAATTAATGCAAAATATTTTAACATTAAATTAAATTTTGAAAAATATCTAAACTCAAACATGTCATTTAACACGAAATATTCAGACATCAAATTCATCCCCTACAAATTAGACACCCCAATTAATGCTAAATATTCTTACATTAAATTTTGTTTTTAAAAATAATTGTATTCAAATTCTCTAATTCATACAAATATTCTTACATTTATGTCTTCTCCGGCAAATTAGCCGCCTCATTTAATTCCAAATATTCAAACTTCTAATTATTTTTTAATATTGCACCTATTTTTTTATAATTTTTTTATATTAATTTTGACCTGTTTTATTTTTGCGTTTTTATGTCATTTAATAAGAAAATTCTCACATTAAATACATCCTTATAAATTAGCCACAATAATTAATGCCAGATATTCTTACATATTAAATGTTCAAAAATAACTAATTAGCCATCCTAATTAATGTCAAATATTCTTACTGTTGGTCCCTTGGAAAGACTAACACAAGTTTAGAGGGGGGGTGAATAAACTTGTCACCAAAAACTTATCTTAAGTTGTAAAAGCCCCAGGAACTGAGTTTCTCTGAAACTCAAACTGACTTCCAGTTCAGTTATGTTCACATCCCTTAACTTGTGCGGAGTTCGGTTAGCTTAACGATTGTAAGTCAAAAGCGACTTATATTCGGTCTTGTTAACGCGGCGGATAAAGTAATAGCCTTTAGTGCAATAGATGTGTAAACGAGAAATCTAGACCTTCTATGTATCGGTTTGTGAGAATTCGGTGTAATGGTGTTTGCTTTGAGAGATAATGCGATAAATAAAACAAAAACAAATGCATAAAGAAAATCAACACAAGATTTGTTTATGGAAGTTCCGGGTGGTGTAATCCCGTACGTCTCCCCTTCGTGGTGTAGGAGGTAACACTAGAATAATGAGATAACCGTTACAAAATTCTAGCACTATGACGATCCTTCACGACACCAAAGTTTCATTGTCTTCACAAAATGAAGAAAGGTGAGATTGCTCCCTTCATCCTGCACACTGATCTTTCGGAGGTGGAATTGCTCCTTCACCAGCTCACCACATATACACACAGCCCGCAGACTGCACCAAATGCTGTAGCAACACCGTAAGAGAAAAGGTAGAATTGCTCTTCTCAAACTATGCACAGCCAACCCTTTTTCACAAAGGTTAGGTTTAGAATTAATCAAGGATTAATTCAGTGAGTATCCGATTCTTCGGATCTGGCTTTGTAGCTCCAAGATGCCTTCTTTCCCCCTAGATGGGTTACTGGATCTTTCTTTGAAGTCTTCAAGGCAATTCCGTTGCCTCCCCTTTTTCTGGATATATATATATATATATGATCTGATTTTTATAGATCTGGATTTGGATCTTTGAATGTATGCTTGTAAAGCTCTTTTTATGATCCTCCTCTCTCTTTCTTAGAGTGATTCTCTTGTGTATTTATAGGGGTGATGTAACGATCACTAGCTCTTGTAGCCGTTACACTTGTCGTTTTGCCAACGTTCATATGTACGATCTTTTGTCGTATTGATAGTTTAAATTTAACAAGGCCTTAACTCAGTTTTCTACTCTTCTTCAAAACTGAGTACCTTGTTTACTTAATATCTGACTTTAATTGACTAAGTCAGAGTACACCAATCAGTTTCTTCTTTCCTGGTAACTGATAATCTTTGTCCTTAAGATTATTCGGTTATACATGATCTATAATTCGGTTTCAAGTCACCATAGACTTGTCCGAATCCCGATTTATAGTCACGACTTGATCGACTTCTAACCGAGTTTGCCACCTCGCTTCTTCAATCTTCAACAACCGAGTCCGTGTCCCCGGTTCTTCGCCTTAGATAAGCCAACCGAGTTTGTGTCCCTCGGCGAACTTGTCATCTTCGGTTCTAGCATAACCGAGTTTGAACCCTCGATTCTTCGTGTGCATATTCGAGTTTTCTTGCTATAACTCGCTTTTCTTGTTGTAACTCACTTTGTTCGCCTAGTTCCTATTCTATTACAATGCTTGTCGAAACAACCTATACAAAGTTCGGACTCTAGATAGAACTTATACATTTATCTCTGACCATTTCTTGCTTCTTCTTTCATTATGCACTATAACAGTTAGTTACGACTTCATCATCATGGGTTGTAAGTGATTTGTCTAATTACGTGACGAACCATCATCAAAACATAAATAATATTTCCAACAATTTCCCCCTTTTTGATGATGTATCATAACCCTCCCTAAAAGCAATAATAAAAGAATAGTGCAAGAAATCATAACAAAACAAATGAGCAAACTAGAACGGCTGAGTTTATTACAAGAGCCAAACTGAGTTATAACTGAATTAAATTACATCTGTTTTTCAAAAGCCAACAGTTTTTCACCAACAAAGATACTCCTTTTAGTTTCTAGGAGCCTTCTCGCTTTTCCTTCTTCAACTGATTCGCCATCTTTAGGTTTGATTTCCAGATATTCATTCAGCAGACTGTTTCCTTCTTCATTCTCTTGGTTTTTGAACTTGATCAGAATTTCTTTGAGTTCTTCTTCCATCAATTTCTCTTCTTCTTCTGAGATAAGATTTTCCTTCTCCTCTTTTCTTTCTGATTTCTTTTCAGTTTCCCCCTTAGTTTGTGTCTCTTTATTTGCCAGTTTCTCAAGCAATTTGACACAAATTACAAGCTTCTTTCGATGCTCAGCACCATGCTTTAACTTGCATTATCTTCATCATCCTCAGTCCTTGTGTCTTTAAAATCTCCTTCTGCAATCAGTTCTTCAAACATGTTGTCAATCGCTTCTTCATCAAGTTGAGTAGTTAGTAGATCGGTATCTACTTGTCCGTCTTGATCTTATCGGTTGTCGGCATAAGCTTCTTCGATCTTTTCTTCTTTAGCATCATCGCCTACGACTTCATCTTCCCCCTTGTTTGAAGATAGGTGATAGCAATCTTCAAATAACTTACGTAAGGTGATGATGTTTGAATACTCAAATAGGCCTGAGTAATGTATTCTTCCAATTAATTCATGCAGATTGAACATTTTCTCCTGTAGATTTTGTATTAAGCATTCAATAAATTCTTTCAGATTCTTCAGTTTCTCAGCTTCAGTTTCTTGGACCAGAGTTTCTCCAATTGCTGATTTGTTTGTGGATTCTATATGGGTTTGTGATGAGGAGCCAGTTTCAGGATAGTAAAAGTGAGTATCATGAACTGTCAGTTCCTTTTCATACTTAGTTTCACAAAACTCTGCATCTTCCACAGCTTCTCTCTGTTTTTCAGTGTATTCCCCAAACATCGTAGTGGGAAATTCACTCTCTTCAGATTCTTCATCAACTCTTTCAGATTCTTCTTCACCAATTTCTTTATCATCTACACATTCCTCATCTCCATCTTGTTCACTTTCTTCAAGTTTATTAACGAACTCTTCAGTTTCTTCGTACATGCTTTCTTCAGATTCTTCATGCTTGCTTTCTTCAGTTTCATCAGATTCATCCTCAATCTCAATTACTTCCTTAGTTTCAGCTTTCTGTGCCTGAAACTTGTTCAACATTCTTTTCTGTCTTCTTAGGGTTCTGTCGTTCAATTTCATAGTCTCGCTTGAACTGGAGTCTGAATCTTCACTCCACTCTTCTTCTTTGGTAGCTTTTCACTTCTTTGTCCCAGTGGACACTGACTTCTATTTCACTTCAGTTGGTGTGGATTTAGAGATGGAGAAATGATCTAGTATTCTTTGTACTAGATAAGGAAATCCTTTTCTCAGTAAGAATGATTCTCCAAAGACTTCCTTGCTTTCTTTGATTCTCTCATTCTCATCAGAAATCTGTTTTATCAACTGATTGAGTATAAATTTGTTCCAATCAAATCTCTCTTCAAACCAAATGGTATAAATCATCTTCATTTTGACTGTAGAAAGAGTGTAGAAATTTCGAGCATGACCAATGACATTTTTGGTCAGAAGAATGGTCAGGAATGCAAATTCTCCTTTCTGCTGATATATGGAGCCACTGAAATTCTTCACCTTCTTATTGATTGACGTGATGTTCCAAAGCTTGTCTTTTTTCCTTTTTCCCAAAGGTAAAAGATGAAGAGCCTCCAATTATATCTAGCCGGAATACCAGGGAGAGCAGTTGTTCATCAACGGTGAAGCTTTTGTCTTGAACAGTCGTTTTGAAGCTTCTTCCATTGTTGGTGATTTCAGCATTCCTGTAGAAATTTCTAATGCCGTCCGGACATAGGATAGAGACCTTTGTGTCAATCAAATTCTCCAAACCTCGAATCTTTTTAATCTTCTTTGCAATTTGAATTGAAAGATTGGAGTTTGAGAATTTTTGACAGAATGCGTCCAGGCTTGTTGTGATTCCTTCGTCAATGTTGTATTGCTCCATTGATTTTTGAAATGAGGATTCTTGAATGCTTGATTTTGGGTGAGCAGGATTTCGTCAAGATTTCGTCTTTCAATCATTTTCAAAGTGAGAGTCTTGTCACAATCAATGAGATTATGTAGGGATATACATCTACTTTTTCTCCCAGATTGACACGTGGCTTCGAGTGATTTGTCATGTCAGCCCAAACGTCAGATGGTAGCTGGAAAGTTTTCTGCTATTGACCAAATTGTCCTCCATCAGCTTTTTATTATCTCAGTTTTGTATAGAGGTCAGTTTTCTGAGGATTTTGCAATGTAAACTGACTTTTCCTGCAAAACAGTTTTAAGTTTTCTTCGGTACCCATATCTTCTTGGGTCCGGTGAGTTAGTTACTTGAAATATATTTTTCAGTTCCTTGGTTGAGAGAATTAAGCATTCTCAACTCTTTTCTAGATAAACCATTACGCTTAATCTTGGTCGATTTCACAAGAATTCTTTTAGATTTGACATTTTTAGTTTCCTTGTGTAATCCACTAGATTTTCCAGTATCTTGATGTCTAGAGTTTGTACTCATTGAAATCTCAAGACTGGGTAGGGGTGGGGGATTATCATTGCTTTTGTCAATTTTGCTGAGTATTAACATTTCAGCTAAATGTGACAACTCAGTTTCTAGAAACTCATTCCAATCTTTTGCTTTGCCAAGCTCTTTGTCTTTTAGTCTCAAGTCCAAGGAGAGTTTCTCGGTTAACTTGACAAGTTCAGAGTTTCTCTGACTGAGTTCAGCAAATGATAACTGAGTAGAAGAATGTACCTTTTCTTGATGATTTGATACAGTTTTAAGATTTGAATGTACACTCTTTTGTTGCTCTGATGAATCTTCAATATCAACAGTTACTTGCAACAACTCCTTTTCTTCTGCGAGATTATTTGGTGATGGAACTTCTCTGGATTTGTCTAAATCAATATTGAGGTTTGTATCCACATCATCACCAAGTTGAGGTTCTGGATTTGTATGCAAATTTGTCGCACTGAACCTTTCAATCATTTGATCCTGAAAATCAGATATATTTTGCAAACAATTAGTCAGGGGGTGAATAAGCCAACTTCTAGCTCTAGATGTAGACATTGAAACTAAGTGAACGATACAGTGAGGGGTCTTCAACAAACTGGTTTGAAATGTATCTTGGATCTCTTCCAGAAGGAAGATTTGCTCTGATACCAATTGTTGGTATCAGAAACAACTGAACCTTGAAGCGGTAAACGATTTGGATCACCTTCAAAAGAAGGAACCGCTCCGATACCAATTGTTGGTCCCTTGGAAAGGCTAACACAAGTTTAGAGGGGGGTGAATAAACTTGTCACCAAAAACTTATCTTAAGTTGTAAAAGCCCCAGGAACTGAGTTTCTCTGAAACTCAAACTGACTTCCAGTTCAGTTATGTTCCTGTCCCTTAACTTGTGCGGAGTTCAGTTAGCTTAACAAAGTTGTAAGTCAAAACTGACTTATATTCAGTCTTGTTAACGCGGCGGATAAAGTAATAGCCTTTAGTGCAATAGATGTGTAAACAGAAATCTAGACCTTCTATGTATCAGTTTGTGAGAATTCAGTGTCTGGTGTTTGCTGAGAGATAATGCGATAAATAAAACAAACACAAATGCATAAAGAAAATCAACACAAGATTTGTTTATGGAAGTTCCGGGTGGTGATATCCCGTACGTCTCCCCTTCTCCTGTGGTGTAGGAGGTAACACTAGAATAATGAGATAACCGTTACAAAATTCTAGCACTATGACAGTCCTTCACGACACCAAAGTTTCACTGTCTTCACAAAATGAAGAAAGGTGAGATTGCTCCCTTCATCCTGCACACTGATCTTTCGGAGGTGGAATTGCTCCTTCACCAGCTCACCACATATACACACAGCCCGCAGACTACACCAAATGCTGTAGCAACACCGTAAGAGAAAAGGTAGAATTGCTCTTCTCAAACTATGCACAGCCAACCCTTTTTCACAAATGTTAGGTTTAGAATTAATCAAGGATTAATTCGGTGAGTATATACGATTCTTCGGATCGGCTTTGTAGCTCCAAGATGCCTTCTTTCCCCCTAGATGGGTTACTGGATCTTTCTTTGAAGTCTTCAAGGCAATTCCGTTGCCTCCCCTTTTTCTGGATATATATATGATCTGATTTTTATAGATCTGGATTTGGATCTTTGAATGTATGCTTGTAAAGCTCTTTTTCTGATCCTCCTCTCTCTTTCTTAGAGTGATTCTCTTGTGTATTTATAGGGGTGATGTAACGATCACTAGCTCTTGTAGCCGTTACACTTGTCGTTTTGCCAACGTTCATATGTACGATCTTTTGTCGTATTGATAGTTTAAATTTAACAAGGCCTTAACTCAGTTTTCTACTCTTCTTCAAAGCGAGTACCTTGTTTACTTAATATCGACTTTAATTGACTAAGTCGAGTACACCAATCAGTTTCTTCTTTCCAGGTAGCGATAATCTTTGTCCTTAAGATTATTCGGTTATACATGATCTATAATTCGGTTTTCAAGTCACCACGGACTTGTCCGAATCCCGATTTATAGTCACGACTTGATCGACTTCTAGCGAGTTTGCCACCTCGGTTCTTCAATCTTCAACAACGAGTCTGTGTCCCTCGGTTCTTCGATCTTCTAGATAAGCCAACGAGTCTGTGTCCCTCGGCGAACTTGTCATCTTCGGTTCTAGCATAACCGAGTTTGAACCCTCGCTTCTTCATGCATATTCGGTTTTCTTGCTATAACTCGGTTTTCTTGTTGTAACTCGGTTGTTCGCCTAGTTCCTATTCTATTACAATGCTTGTCCGAAACAACCTATACAAAGTTCGGACTACTAGATAGAACTTATACATTTATCTCTGACCATTTCTTGCTTCTTCTTTCATTATGCACTATAACAGTTAGTTACGACTTCATCATCATGGGTTGTAAGTGATTTGTCTAATTACGTGACGAACCATCATCAAAACATAAATATTATTTCCAACACTTACATATTAAATTCATCTCATTTCTCTATCTCATTTCACATTCAAAAATAACTAAATTCAATAAACCTATCATAATTGTAGGGAATATATTCGGCTCACATTCTTCTAATTTTTCAAAAAAAAACCTACCATAATGACAAAATTCACCTACCGTAATTAGAAAAATCATTTATAATTTGATACTCCTAATAAAAATAGGGAATAAATTCGGCCCTAATTAGAAAAATCATTTAAATTTTGATTCTCCTAATAAAAATACGGAATAAATTCGGCTCACATTCTTCTAATTGTTTTTTAAAAAAACCCTACCATAATTACAAAATCGTCTACCCTAATTAGAAAGATCATTTAAAATTTGATTCTCCTAATAAAAATAGGGAATAAATTCGGCCCTAATTAGAAAAATCATTTAAAATTTGATTGACCTAATAAAAATAGAGAATAAATTCGTCATTAATGCTAAATATTTTTACATTAAATTTTGTTTTTAAAAATAATTATATTCAAATTATTTAATCAATAAAAATATTCTAACATTTATTTCATCTCCGGAAAATTAGCTAAGTAATATTTAAAAAATTATAAATTCAATTTTACCAATTAATTCAAAATATTATAATAATAACATACACTTTGAAGAAATATATAAACTCAAATATTCAATTTAATGCGAAGCATGAAGACATTAAATATATCCTTATAAATCAATGATAAATTTTTTCACATTAAATACATTTCTATAAATTATTCATCCCAATCAATTACAAATATTATTGAATTTATGTCATTTAATGCGAAATATCACCTAAAATTATAATGTTTCAAAAATGATAAATTCAGTTTTACCAATCATTGGAAAATATTCTTCGACTCAATAATACAACGTAATCGAATATGCTAAAGGTGCTTAATTATACTTATTGAAGTAATTTTTGATCTATCGTTTTTGTATTCAAACCTCTTGTTGAGATAAGATGATTCAAAAGTACAGCTGATTTGCCATTTTTCAATTATTTTTTTAATTAATTTAATTCATCTTTCATTTTGTGGTTTTATATAATTTAATGAGAAATATTTTATACGTCTCTATTAAATAGGTTTTCAAATTAATGTCAAATATTCTTAAATTTATGGCACTTAAAGCGAATATTTTTGCGTTAAATTATAAAATTTAAAAATGATAAATTCTATTTTACCAATTAATGCAAAATATTCTAACATTAAATTAAATTTTGAAAAATATCTAATCTCAAATATGCCATTTAATGAGAAATATTTTAGCATTAAATACATCCCTATAAATTAGCCACCTCAATTAATGTCAAATATTCTTACATTAAATTATGGTTTTAAAAATAATTATATTTAAAATTACCAATTAATACAAAATATTCTTACATTAATGTCATACATACAAATTAGATGTACTACTATATTACATTTGGAAAAATAACTAATATCAATAATGCTAATTAATGACTAGATTAGGATATGGTAAGGTAGAGTTGGATGGTGGGTAGGGTAGGGTAGGGTTGGGTGGTGGGTATGGTACAATGGTGTTGCGGGTAGGGTCGGGTAGATAAGGGTGGGGTGGTGGGTAAGGTAGGTGTTAGAATAGTGTCCCAAACCCAATCGGGTTGGACCGGATCCGACCGGGTCGGATCATTTTTACTATTTCTTTATGTTTATGCATATATTAAATGGCTTTTATGTTGTCATATATATGTTTATTTAATGAACCAATTATGAATTGTTATATGATAACGTCCTTAGTATTAAACTGTGATAGAGAAACAATGATAGGCGATTATGGTTGATGAGATCTCTAATCACTTTAATAAGTTTGATACTTAAATGTCTCTAGGCTGATGTACTATCAAATATGGCATTGATTGTATAAACAGGCTAGCACGTATTGGATGTCTTTTGTCTTTAAGAGCAGATAGATCTCGTCTATCGAAGTGTAGAGACAATTGGACTGTACGTGGACGTGTATTAGAGAATGCGTACGTTAGACTGGCCCACTTACATAGATAAGTGTCACACTATGTGACGGTTGTGTAACTATCCTTAGGACCGGAGTCTACATGGCATCACGGTGTGGATTGTCATCCTTTGACACTATTGAGGTTTCCCCTAGCCACGGGGCGATCATGCGGTAATTGGGTGTATACGGTCGTTAATGTTTGGTCGTCTAGAATCGCATACCCTCGAATATCGAACGAATGTCTTACTCTCGTGAATCTTTGCATAAATGAGTATTAGCATGATATCCAGCTTATAAGATACGGTCGTTAAGTTCCACTCGACGTACGACCGTATTTTATTACACGACGGGATTGTAAGTTCCACGGTAGTTTCAGAAAGGTAGTCATTGCATTTGACTCTTCCGATGATTGGGGGTCACGGTGTGTTGCTAGACGCTATCCCGTGATCGTTAGGCATGAGGGGCATTTTCATAATTTGCACTTTGTGTCTACGGCCAACATATTCGGAAGCCTATCGGCTCACACACATATAAACATCTAGCCGGATTAAAATGTGGTTATAGATGATAGCCAAATAAGGAAAGTTTATCTCGAGATTATAAAGGTTATAGTGGTAAATTAATATGGTGTTATTTATTAATTATGAATAAATATAATACAAGATATTAATTATGTTGATTATATATATATATATATATGTGTGTGTGTGTGTGTGTGTGTGTGTGTGTGTGTGTGTGTGTGTGACACACGTAGATTTTGAGAAACTATTTGATCATGTTATTATAATTAAATATGCGTATATTTATATATGCATGTGGCGCAAGTTTTTGTTTATTTGGATACATTTGAATTGTACAATTTAATTAATAAGATTACCATACTATTAATATTAGATATTAAATTGATTTTGAAAATTTGATTTATGGTAATAAGATAAAGGTATATTCAATATAAGATATTGATATATATCTTGAGAAAATATAATATAAGATATTGAATATTAATGAGATAAATCAATCAATTATTTTTCCTTGTTTTACTAGTAAAAGGTTTTCTTCCTATCTACTCTATCTGGGCGCCACTTTCCTATAAATAGGAAGTGGGTGTTAAGCTCTTTTACACATCATAATTCCAAGAGCTAATAGTTCTTGAGAAAAATAGAGAGCTTGCCAGGAGAGTTTTATGAGGGAGGAAATGTCGGTCTAGCAGGCGAGTTTTTCTAGTAGCAATCCAATGATGGATTCCGGCGGGTTGTTCGTGTGGACTAGCGGTAGAGACCGAACGCTTGGGCGGCTCCGTCCATCGCTACTCTCCTTAGACGATCAAAACGTCGATCTTTTATATCAACCAAGGTAACCACCGTCTACTACTTATTTGTTTATTGCTTAAACGAAGTCGATCTTGGGTCGATAGGAAATAAATTTTTGAATTCCGCTGCGTTCCCGCTTAAATGTCCTAACAGTGGTATCGGAGCTAGCTTCGAGCTTAAGCAATAAGCATGTTAATTTGCGTAGTTAATTTTATCGTTTAAATCACGTAATTAAAAGATAAAAGATTTTTTATTCGCAAAACGATACACGAAAAGAAAAAAAGGGCGGCTTTTGGGGTCCCCGGCCGATCGGCGGCGGCACCCCCACCGGAAATTGCACCGGCGGCGGCGGCTCCCCCCGGGGCGGTCGACGTCGGCTAGTGCATTTTTTGTGGATCCTTAAATTTTGTTTTGTGTATTTTGTGTTTTCAATATGGTTCATAGTTGTGATTGGTAATTCCTCTTTTGTTTAGTTGTGTCATGTGACTTACCAATGGTTTAAATAGTTTGGGTCATTGGGATGCCATATGGCATTAAAATAATAATGGCATTTCTAAACTTTGTTTGGAATAGGCCGAGGCCCTTTCCAAATATTTGATTTGGGAAAAGCCCAAGGCCTAGGCCACTTCCAAATTTTTGATTTTGGAAAGTAGGCAGACATATTAACCAAAATATTGGTCTTTTCAAATTTTGTTTGGAATAGGCCTAGGCACTTTTTAAAATATTTGATTTTGGAAAAAGCTTAGGCCTAGGCCATTTTCAAAATTTTGATTTTGGAAATGGCCAAGGGAGATGTCTTTTGGTTTAGGAAACCAAAGACACCCCTTTTGATTATGAATCAAAAGGAAAGAAACAAAAGAGACTTAATTTTAATTTTGATTTATTTTAGAATAGTTCTAATTAATTAAAATTAAAATTAAATTCTTTTAAAATTAACCGTTAATTTTATTTCGATTAAAATCATTTAATTAATTAAATGTTAATTAGTTAATTGATTGGATAAAATTATTTAATAGATTAAATGTTAATTGATTAATTAAGACGCAAGTAGTTAAATTTTAATTTTATCTTTTTCATAAGATGTTATTGTATGGATTAAATATAGTAGATATAATATGATTATATGGACCCCGATTGATCATGGACTCGACCGATAGGATAGATGTGAATTATTTAATTTTTCTGTTGGTTTAAAATTGTCCTATGCCGTTATAAAGAACGTGACCTAGTTTATTTTCTGCATTTATCACATTCCCGTTAGCTCCCCCCTTCTGCAGCGGGTGTATTTATTTTATTAAATAGAATTAAATGTAACAAGAATTGAGCAGAAGATGAAGACCAAAGATAGAAGAATAAAGATCCCATTGGAGATGTCGCATTAAAGATCCTATTGGCGGTTGCAGCTACCCTTAGATTGTGACCCGCGGTTTCGTCAGTTTGTATTCGAAACTGCACCTAGGAAAAGTCCATGATCATACCGGTTACTTTACGCTTTTATTTATTTTGTGCTTGTATTTATTTTATATGATACGATAGATGCATGACTAGACACAATCTAGATGAATGTGTAGGATGTATGGCTATAGAGATAGATATACTTGATGAGACCATAATTAAAATTAATTAATTGAATTAATTTACATAAATACTTCCACCTCAAAAGAATCAAGTTGAAATTGCCTCCCCATATTATAATGACGGTGAAGAGCCCTTGTTCGGATCCAACTCATCAGCCAAAGCAGGGGGGTTGACATACCTCGGGTATATCGTCATTATTGAGATATGATCGTATGCGATCTCATGAATATTGGGGTTATGACTTGACTAAGAATTCTCTCAGCCACCAGCCAAAGCAGGGTCATTTGGATTTTAGAGGCAAGAGTTTGACTACTTCATAAGATAAAAATTGTCAAAGAGTTGGCTAGTCAAACAACAAGAGTCGTATAGATAAGATTGACAAAGAGTTGTCTCCCTATTAGACTATTTTCGGCCCACCAACCAAAGCGGGGGTCGCGGTAGTTTAGTGGGATCTTGTCCACTAAAGAAATTAATAATTCTTGAAAGTCAATTGGGAGTAGTTGACTAGTGGGAGCAAAATCATAAACCAAAAGAACATTTTTGATTTTGCATGTATAAACAACACTCTTTTATTTTCATTTTTATGTTGTAGTTTTAGCAAACTTTTATATTTATGTTTTATTCTCGATTAGTAATACCAAATTATGACTGTTACCTTTTGAGAAACGTTCTCAAATATGGTCAAGTAATTTTAATCCTTTTAAAATAAGCAATGACACGAGCAATCCCGTTATAGTAGTTAGAGACAAGGAGACTATATATTTGATGCAACACTCCAAGGCTTTAATTATTAATGAAAGCGGAAGCTCATGATATGATTGAATCATTTGAAATAAGTTTCAACGAATTAATCATTTATTGGATACGATCAAAGATGATCATTCAGTCATACGATGACAATTAATTCAAACGTTGGATAAGAATGACCACATCTAATTTTGGAAATGTTGTTTTCAAAATTGTAAGATTAAGTATCGACTTAATTCTATCATTGCTTAAAGGTTAATTAAATAGTCATTGTTTTGAATACGATTCAAAAGGTTAAATAAACTATTTAATAAACTTTAGATTTTCTTTATGAAAGGAAATTAAAGACATGGCTCTTGTGATCTTTCTTAAGTCTTATGAAGACTACAATAAGAAACATTTTCAAGTTCTTAAAGGATTAAAAAGGAAAGTTAGGGCATGTGCTTAAATAGAGAACTTATTGAAGTTTCTATTCTAGGCAAGTGAGTTGAGATAAATCTATCTAAGTTCAAGTCAACTCTTAGATATATGATATCTTGTGAGTGTGATTAAATTAGAAAGATTAAATACAGATATGGAAGGTGAAGCAAACGTTGTAACACTTACCATGTTCTGGATCTAGTAAACTGATAAGGGAACTAAATAAATGTCATTATGTTCCGGTTCTTATGAAGAACATACTTTCAGTTATTTGTTAGGATTTAGTAGACATATTCAATTGTAAAGAATAAATGTTATTCTGATAAAGTTGGAAGGTCACTGAATCTAACATACTAGATTGATGTCACTATATAGTTGATATATGTGATGAGATCTCAACTAAATATTTGTATGGATGTTATCCTTGATATTTGTAGTTGTTCTAGAACTGGAAAAACTGCTTGGGCTAGAAGTTTGGGCCGCCATAATTACTTTTGTGGTAGTATAGATTTTTCTTGTTATGATGTACATGCCCTGTATAATATTGTAGATGATATCCCCTTTAATTTTTTTTCTTACAAGAAAGAATTGTTAGGTGCTCAAAAAGACTTTACTGTAAACGACAAGTATTGTAAGAAAAAAAGTACCTGGGGGGATACCATGTATTGTATTATGTAACCCAGATCAGAGTTACAGAATAGCTATAGACAGGGATAATACAAGGTTCTCTGAATGGACCGAAGGAAATGTAATACATTTGGAAATAAATAAACCATTTTATTAAACCTCAATCTCCCACTTGGCCTAAAACCAATCACTCGCACACACAAGACCAAGTTGAAACACAAGAATCTCATGCAATACTCGCAACCAGCTCTAGCCATGAACGGATCGCTATCCGTGGGGACTCATATTATCTTCATATCATGTTCCAAATGACCAAGTCAAAGAAACCGCCTCAATACACACATGAATCTCTGACGAGACCCTGGTACTTGCTTTAAGCAATGAATCCACTTACTATATCAGCTATATAGAAAAGGTGGAAGAACCGTACAAGATTCAGGAATGAACTTTTTAGATCCATGTACTGCTCCCGCTGTGCCTCTAAGGCAATACAGTGTTTTGGCCTGGTTGTAGAATTTACAGTGACCCATAGCTAAGAACATTTCCAGTTAACTGTATCACTTAATCAAAGTGACTACAAACCCAGACTGTAGCACCACTCGCCTTCATAAGACTTAGGATATACGTATGTATATCTACGTTTATTTATTTCCAAGTTTCAATAAACTAGGAACTCTTCCTTAACTCGTTTAAGGATATTCTCGACATTCACCAGTTATACTTTCATACTTGCTCATGACTATTCATGGACCTTGAACATCCGGCATTACCTTTATGATGGTTCCTATCGCAGTAGCGAAGGAAACCTTCCATAAGCATCATCTTTCACCTCATCTTGAGGACTAACGTCCTAACATAGATAGATCTTGAGAACACTGGCTAGCAGTATCCCCGGTCACGACCTATGCTAAACTCTATTAGCATCACATCTATATAGGTAAAATATAATCTAACAGCAGTTAAATCTATCACTATAGATTCTTATTTCTAAAAATAAGAACTGCTAATCCAAGTGCTTTCGTAAAGACCTTGAACTACCAAACATTAATTGACTGTGACATGGGGTGATAATTCTCGAGAAAGATATCCAATACCTTACTCAAAAATCGTAACACACTCCCATTATCCATTTTGCACATTGGGCATATTCTTCTTTTGACTAAATCAAACTCCTTTGATTATCAAACAAAGAAATCGCCTAAAGAAACTTGTTTGGGTCCATAAATGGATCTCGTGGGCTTACATATCATGTCATCATCTATGAACATCGAGCTTTCTGCCCAACATCTTCAACACTATCATATAGTCATGATACGAAGTTATAACAAGCATAGTCTGAATAGAACTGGGCTCAGCTGGCAGCATAAAGACTACAAGGTTTACACCCCGTACTCTTCAGCCGTCACTATCGCCTTGTTGTAATCATATTACCATCTATGTCAGCCCTTCAAGGACATTCCCTTTAGGTAAGACAGACTAGGTTCTTAACCTGGTTGTCACTGATGGAGTCTAATTCAGATATTATGGTTCCTGGCCATATCTCTCAAACATGCCTTTCAAACATTCTTTCATAAGTTGTGAGATATTCATTCTTCTAGATGAACATACCAGCAGCCTTTTCAGGCTTGAGGTTATCCACAGACTTATAGAACTTTTGTGTGCACTGAGCAAGTGTTCTACACCTCATCGCTATGTGGCGTCTGCTCACGTTCCAATGGTTGAATATATATTTGTGGTTCTCAAACTCTATTGAGATCTAACTTACTCCCACTGTTTCTTTTGGAAGAAACACTTTCTTTAGAAGACAGCATGTTTGGAGACAAACATTTTGCTCTGCTGACAAGTAAATAATATCTAGCGTACTTGATAAGATATTCCACAAAGTTGCATATGTCGTACTAGGCTCTAAGCCTTTCTGACTTTGCGTATGACAACTTCAAATCATCGGTTAAGATAGGTTTGACATTATCCCCTTCCATATCTAATATGGAATTTATTCAACCTTTATTCATTGGAACCCGGTTAAGTATAAGGGCACTATTCCGAAACAGGTAAGAGATACTTCGCATGGCTTGCATCACACGTTTATCATATAAAGTGTTGTTTCAATTTCAGGAACACAATCCAATTGTGCATCCCAAAAATGGTATCCTTCAAGGGAGAATCTTATTCCTTTTCAGACGACTTCTGAAACACCCTTCATGTATTAATTACTTCAATCCAATTGAAGATTAATTCCTAAGTAGCTCATCAATCTCATATTCGTACTAGCTCGAACTTTTTGAGCTTTCCGAATTGTCGTACTTTAATAAGTACATTAAACTATTTCTAAAAATAGAAGTAGAGATTAATAAACAATTATTTGTGGCATTAATTTTCATAAGCCAACAAACATTGGTATGTTTAGGCTTTAGACAATTTTTCTAGAATTTATAACCTTTTCATAAAAGGGTATTTTAGTCATCTTTAGATAAGATACGTATCACCCACATGATTCATAATCAAATGGTTAGTACCAGGGTCTCGTCAGAGATTCATGTGTGTGTTGAGGCGGTTTCTTTGACTTGGTCATTTGGAACATGATATGAAGATAGTATAAGTCCCCACGGATAGCGATCCGTTCATGGCTAGAGCTGGTTGCGAGTATTGCATGAGATTCTTGTGTTTCAACTTGGTCTTGTGTGTGCGAGTGATTGGTTTTAGGCCAAGTGGGAGATTGTTGAAATAGTGTCCTAAACCCAATCGGGTTGGACCGGATCCGACCGGGTCGGATCATTTCTACTATTTCTTTATTTTTATGCATATATTAAATAGCTTTTATGTTGTCATATATATGTTCTTTTAATGAACCAATTATGAATTGTTATATGATAACGTCCTTAGTATTAAACTGTTAAGGCCATATTTATATGATTATTAAGGGTTTATTTCATTATTATTTTCCCCACATTTGCGTAATTTACATGAGAATTAAGGGTTTAAGTGTAAATATTGAATAGAGATAATTTTAAGAGGGTTGTATGCAAAATTGATGATTTTAAGTGTTGATTTAATGGAATTATTATTATTTGGATTTTATTACATTTTTGCATTGTTTATTTATCATGTAGGAGTTAATTTTCGTGCATATAATGAGGATAAATGAAGCTCAAGTCGAATTATAAGAGATAGAGTTGGAATTGGCTTGAAGAAATTGGATAAAGATGAAGAGATCCGATCCTCAGCAGTTCAAACGGTCGTCTACTGATCTTGAACGAGCGTCCAGAAGTGAACTGGCGTCCATGCAGCGTCCAGAATCGTATTTTACATTCAGAGAGTTCAGACGGAGGATGAACGAGCGTTTGATTAGCGTCCAGGCATTCTGGACGGGCGTCCACGAGACCAGACGGGCGTTCAAGGCCGACTTAAACCCTAACCGCCTTAAAATTCTATATATAGCGAGACCTCTTAACCCTAATTCATACCAAATCATTGAGATCGCAATTTTCACCAAAGGTTTTGCGGCTAAAGAACCCTAATTTCACGAGAGATGAACATCTCCAACCCAACAATCATCTTCAACATGATTGTTGGCTAAAAGCCTTGCGGTGAGTCGACGGAGGAAGCCTATCAACAACACAACCAACTAGAGAGTTCGATCTTTGGATGTTTAGTGAGTTTAAGATCTAGTTTTTCATCACTTTTTAACGCTGTTTTACATTGCCATGTTTTGTTGAATTATCAATTCTATGAAACGATCTATTTATCTATCTTTATGCTTGAATAAATTTACGAAAGTCTGTTCATTTGAGTTCTCTTTCATTTAAGTGATGCAATTATTCGTGTTGTAAGAGATTATGCATGATTAGTTGAGTAAGAGTTTGGAAACAATCTCGTGATTTCGTGTTGATTGCATGTTTAGTTTATTTGAAAAGATAAACGGAACCCTAGAATTTGGTTAAAGAAATTTAGTCAACTTCGTGAAAAATCACCACTAAAAACTATGTCTTTTTAGATCACCATCTAGTTGGGGTTGTTGGTTGATGGGTGGATTCGTTGCCTTGCTGTGTTTTCCTTTAATTGTTTTAATCGAATCGTTTAGATTAAGTTTAGTTTAAGTTCTAGTTTTATAAACCCTAGTTTCCTGCCGTTTTCCTGCACTTTTCTGCTTCAGTTCATAATCAGACGCTCGTCCGCAATAGCAGACGCCCGTCCATTAGGTTTAGTTTTCAGACGCTCGTTCACTTTAGTGAACGTTCGTCCGTCTTTCTGTTTTTTTATTTTCTGCTTGTTTTTATTCTTGTTTTAGTCTTAATTCTTAGGTTTAGGTTTTAGTTAGTTTCAGCCTTAGTTTAGATAGATAATTGTGACATAATCGATAGAATAATTGTCCCTTGATCCGATAAACATTCCACTCCCTTAGGACGACCCGTTAACATCCTATACTACGATCCTTATACTTGGGGTGTTTCGGTTATAAATTGTAAAACTCGTTTTTACCGAACAAGTTTTTGGCGCCGCTGCCGGGGAGTCGGTAACGGTTGTCGGATTCTATTTAGGACAATTTTCGAGTCAAAAAGGGGTCGTTAGGGCACGCGGTAGTATTTTGACCATAACTTTCGGCTAGAGTGTCCGTTTGGAACGCAGACCCCAATTCGGAAAGCTCGTTCCGACGCCGACGACGTGGTGAACTGCCGTAGGCCGTTCGGTGCGTTTTCGAGGTCAAAATCCACTTGTTTTCCCCTCCATTTTGGCCCTAGAAGATTTCAACACGTTTTTTTTTTTTTTTTTTTTTTTTTTTTTTTTTTTCCGTCTTAGTGTTTTTCTAGTTTTTTTAGGTTTTCGTAGGCCGAACGAGCGTTCGATAACTTGAACGCCCGTCCACCTCAATTTCGTCTTCCGAACGAACGTTCATTCATCCGAACGAGCGTTCGCTCGAACGAACGTCCATTCATATTGGACGCCAGTTCAGTCTCTCAAATCATCACTTCTTTCCTATCTTCTCTTCTCCTCTCTTTTCTTTTCTCCCTCTAAACCATCAAACCTTTTCTAAACCTGTTCTAATCAACCCTAAGGTTGATTTTTCCTTTTCTTTTCTTCTGGTTTATGCAAACGAGAAGTAAGAAGGGACTTCTGATCTTCGATCCTGAACCTGAACGATCTATCTTAAGAAGGAGACTTCTTCCGGATCTTGACGCCATGGCGGATCAAGATCCACCAATTCCAAATCCTGATCCCCAAGCTCAGTTAAATTTACTCCTTCAACAAATGCAAGCTCGCGCAACGGCGGAATCGGCAAGGCCGGCATAAATCAACAACTTCAACAATTCCGCCAAAACCAAACCTTAATCGGTTGAACCGGGACCCCACACTCCATATCTTAATCAAGATTTTCTCGAGGGACATAGACCTATTCGTCCACCCGATATGGGGGAGTAAATTTCGACCTTAAAAATGGAGTAGTTGCACTAGTCCAAAATAGCTCTTTCCATGGCACTGCTCAAGAAGACCCGCACGACTTCTTGTCCACATTCGTACAAATCTGTGAAGCAGGCCATTATCCTGGTGTTGATTCTGAGATAGTCAAGTTAAAGCTATTTCCTTTTGCTTTGAAAGGTGAAGCAAGTCGGTGGTTTAAATCGTTGGCACATCATTCTCTCTATACATGGAATGATGTCAAAAGAGCCTTCGCTCTCAAGTGGGTTTCACCAGGCAAGATTATGGAGATGAAACGGGAAATAGCTACATTTGAGCAGTTGGAGGATGAGACTGTTGGCAAGGCTTGGGAGAGATTGAATCTCTTGATGAGGAAATGCCCCAATCACGGATATGACAGACATGAGTTGTTGGAACTGTTCTACAGAGGTGTCTCTCAACCTAATAGAGACTATCTTGACTCCACAGCTCATGGATCTTTCTTAGGGGAGGTGATGAGGCCGCTACGTAGTGGCCGAGACCATCGCCAAGAACAATATGTGGTCGACTCCTAAGAAGACCAATGTCGTTAAGAAAGAAGCTGCTGGTAATCATGATACCAAGCAGTTAGTTGCTCAGATGGAATTGATAAGCAAGCATCTGGCCAATCTTCAGACGCAGCCTTCTGATCTGGGAATGCAGGTAGGAACGGAGATGACGGAAGAAGTAAACTTAATGGATAATCAAAACCAACACTTCCGAAACTTTAACCAGAATGAGAACTACTCGGGATTTCCACGACAAAACTTCAATCAAGCCAAGTTACCACCTGGCCCTTCAAATTCGAATTCTTTCAACTCAAACTATCAAAGGACAGCTCCTAACTCCCAAAGGCCTCAAGGTGGATGGGACCAAACTCAAAATCATACCACCTCGTGTCCCTCAACACAAATTTGATGAGCCGGGTAGACATGGTGAAGACTCGTCTACTAGCGTTAAAGCTATTGAGAGACAAGTTGGTCGGATGGCGGATCGGCAAGCAAGCGAGACCTCACGGTAAACTTCCGAGTTATACCGAGAGAAACCCAAAAGCCGATGTGAATGTTTGCACCGCCATTACACCACAATGGGAGTATGGACAAGAAGAGGAGTTGAATGAAGTAACTCGAGAAGTGGTAAGAATGCTTGGACCCGGCAAGGTGTCGGGAAACGAGTAGCCCCTCCCCGACGCCATGAGTTCGGGAGGGGGAAATCGAAAACCACATGCCGAAGAAAGCAACGATGAGGAGCTTAGTGACAATTCTTCGGAGGACGAAAATAATTCTGATGATGAGGAAAGAAAGGAAAGTCAGAAAGCGGTACCCCTGACTAAGAAAAAGAAAGAAAAGTTCGTAAGATGGAAGGATAGGGAGGATGAGGCGATAAAGAATCAAGCTACAGGGAATGATAAAGCCCTTCCTTATCCCCCAAAAAGGAAAGAGAAAGCCCTCACTAATGACAAGCAGTATGATGGAATGAGGAGGATACTTAGAGACACTCAAGTTAGTATGCCCTTAGCTGAGGTATTGTCTAAAATGCCTAAATGCTCTAAGTATCTTAAAGAATTCTGTGGGAGCAAGAGAAAGCTTCAGGGGATGGCTGAAGAAGTGTTTCGAGAAGATTGCGCAATGGTTTCACAAAAAATCGCTGTTAAGTGAGGTGACCCTAGAAGACCTTCAATCTCCTGTGAGATCGAAGGCCATTTGTTCGAAAATGTATTATGCGACTCAGGGGCCTCTATTAATGTGATGCCATTAAACGTATGCAAAAAGCTCGGGTTAGATAAAAGGATGCGGGAACGCCCGATTTCTCTTCAGATGGTAGATAAATCTAGCCGGACTGCAGCCGGTTGTGTAGCTAATGTTCTCCTTCAAGTTGAACATTTGGTCTTCCCTACCGACTGAGTTATCCTAGATTATCCACCTGATAAGGAAATGCCTCTAATTCTAGGCCGAACCTTTTTGGACACTTCCAATGCTCTCATCGACTTCGCAAAGGACGATTACTCTTAGAGTCGGTGACACATCCGTCACCTTCGCACGAGGGACACATCCCGAAAGAGCCGTAATTGATGAAATATCGTTTGTCGAAGCTATCTATGAGGACGAAAAAGATGCCTACTTTGAAGAAACGAGAGGAGTTGACGAGAGATAGGTGTTTTTGAAGTCTTGGACATTGAGGATCCGGCTGACTGCGGACCACCTTCTAATTCATTTCAAGCCGTAGGCATTGACGAGTCATCTTCACTCGCTCATACTGGGCCTGTCATTGAGTTAGAAGCATGGAGATGCCCAGCAACAAACGATGATTTCAAAGAGCCGAGTCAGGAAGACTTCATCCCTGGTGAAGAAGAGGCTCTGATGGGTAGTTGGGACGAGGTAGAGTTTTGGAGAGAAGCTACTCATTGGGAAGTAGATGATTGGGAAGAGGCTGGCAGAAGAGCTTAAAGATGAAGAGTTAAGAAAAATGATCGATCACAAGAAAAAGGAAGCAAGTGTTGACCGGAGGATTCCGATGGATGATTTGATCCAGTACCTTTCTGGGGTTGAACCTCGGGAAGATGAGGTGTTCTACTGTCAACCACTTCAAGCGCATAAGGAGAAAGGTGGCCCGTTAAAGTCTAGCATTGAGCAACCACCTACTGATTTAGAGCTTAAACCGCTTCCAAAACACCTTAAGTATATCTTTCTTAAGGATGGAGATAAATTGCCTTTGATCATTTCTTCGAAACTCGACCAAGAGCAAGAAGCACGGTGATAGAAGTGCTTAAGAAAAACATCCTCGCGTTCGGTTGGCAAGTGGGTGATATCCGAGGGATCGGCCCGGACATATGCATGCATAAAATCCGAACGGAGGAAGGAGTTAAAAAAGTAAGACAACCTCGGCGAAGGCCGAATCCGCATATGCAAGAGGTTGTCAAGAAAGAAGTGATAAAGTGGCTTGACATGGGCATCATCTATGCAATCGCCGATAGCGAGTGGGTCGGCCCTACTCAAGTTGTGCCAAAGAAGGGTGGAATCACGGTCGAAAAGAATGAAAAAGGGGAGGAAGTTGCCTTACGTCTCGTGAGCGGCTACGAGTCCGTATCGACTATCGTAGGCGGAATGAAGTCACGCAAAAGATCACTTCCCCTTACCCTTCATTGACCAACTAATTGAAAGGCGAGTGGTCACAAGTATTATTGTTTTCTCGATGGATATTCGGTTACTTCCGGATAGCCATCGACCCCAATGACCAAGAAAAGACCACGTTTACATGTCCATCTGGTACTTTTGCTTTTCGTAGAATGCCATTCGGTCTATGCAATGCACCCGCGACTTTTCAACGGTGTATGTTGGCCATTTTTGATGGACTTGTTGAGAAATGCATGGAAGTCTTCATGGACGACTTCTCAGTCTACGGCGATAGTTTTGATGAAATTTTAGAGAACCTAGATATGGTACTCCAACGTTGCGTTGAGAAGAATCTGGTGCTTAACTGGGAGAAATGCCATTTTCTAGTTGATGAAGGAATAGTTTTGGGACACAAGGTGTCCAATGCTGGTATTCAAGTTGATAAGGCTAAGGTCGAAGCCATTGAAAGGATGACGTACCCTAAGACAGTGAAAGAGGTACGAGGTTTTCTAGGCCATGTTGGCTTCTACAGGCGTTTCATTAAAGATTTTTCTACGATTGCCAAGCCTTTATCAAATCTTTTGAAAGATGATGTAGATTTCTTGTTCCATGCGAAGTGCAAAGAAGCTTTCAATTGTCTGAAAGACAAGCTTATCAGTGCCCCTATTTTAGTTGCACCTAATTGGACCAAGCCTTTCGAGTTGATGTGCGATGCCTCTAATTACGCCGTAGGCGCAGTTTTAGGTCAAAGAATTGATAAAAGGTTCAGGCCCATTTATTATGCGAGCCGCACCTTGAACCCGGCTCAATGCAATTATACCACAACTGAGAAGGAATTCTTAGCTGTTGTTTTTGCCATTGACAAGTTTAGAAGTTATCTTCTAGGTTCTCAAGTTGTTGTTTGGACCGACCATGCGGCCTTGCGCTACCTTATGGACAAAGCGGATGCAAAACCAAGGTTACTTCGATGGATTCGATTTTACAAGAGTTTGACCTTGTGATTAAAGATAAGAAAGGTATTGAGAATATTGTGGTGATCATTTATCTCGCTTAGTAAATGAGGGTGCGAGAGAATCACAATGATATAGGCATTGATTTTCCGACCGAGCAATTGATGAAGCTTGAAACGGTTAGGCCGTGGTATGCGACTACGTCAACTATTTAGCGAGTGGTCATTTAGAGGATATGACGTATCGGGAGAAGAAAAAGTTCTTTTCGATCTTAAATATCTCGTATGGGAAGATCCTTATTTGTTCGAGTCCGTAAAGACGGGTTGCTTCGACGGTGTGTTCCCGAGCATGATCGGTGGGATATCCTAGAACAATGCCATAAGCGGTCCTACCGGAGGTCACTATGGAACACCAAAGACGGTTGCAAAGATCCTTCAAGCTGGATTCTACTGGCCGACTCTGTTTAAAGATGCAGAAGCCTTTTGTAAAGGTTGTGATAGGTGCCAGAGAACTGGACGGCAGAGTAGTAGGATGGAAATGCCACTTAAGCCCATTCTTGAATGCGAAGTTTTCGACGTTTGGGGCATAGATTTTATGGGACCCTTTCCATCTTCGTGCGGTAATAAATATATCCTCGTCTGTGTCGACTATGTTTCCAAGTGGGTTGAAGCCATAGCCACTCAAACTAATGATCATAAAGTCGTGAAGAAATTCTTGCAAAAGAATATCTTTACTAGATTTGGTCGTCCGAGAGCACTCATTAGTGATGAAGGTACTCACTTTTGCAATGCGCCGCTTGACAAGATCCTTGAGAAGTATGGTGTCAAACATAAGATTGGTACACCATATCATCCTCAAACTAGTGGCCAAGTCGAGGTAAGCAACCGGAGCCTGAAAAGAATTTTGGAGAAGACCGTGAACAATAATCGATCTAATTGGAGTCTTAAGCTGGATGACGCATTGTGGGCTTATCGTACTGCGTTTAAAACCCCGATGGGCACGTCACCCTTCCAAATGGTCTATGGCAAAGCTTGTCATTTACCTGGCAAAGCTTGTCATTTACCCTTCCAAATGGTCTATGGCAGAGCTTTCTGGGCAATTAAATTCTTAAATTTCGATAGCCAGCTCTGTGGGGAGAAACGGTTGTTACAATTGAACGAGCTCGACGAATTCAGACTCCGTGCGTACGAGAATGCTAAGCTTAGCAAGGAAAGAACGAAGATGCTCCATGACGCTAAGATCAAGGACCGAGAATTCAAAGTTGGTGAGATGGCTTTACTCTATAATACTAGACTTCACCTGTTTCCAGGTAAACTTAAGTCTAGATGGTCTGGTCCATTTGAGATTTTCGAGGTAAATCCAAGTGGAGTAATTACTTTGAACGGGTATGGTAATCAAGCTTTTAAAGTGAATGGCCATCGACTTAAGAAATATTTTGGGCAACAAAAGGAAAAGCCTGAGACTCTTTATTTCCAAAGAAGAGATGAGAGTACAGATGTCCTGATTTGTGAGGAGATTCCATCTTATTTCTTTGAGTCAGATGATGACATTCCTTCCTCTACCTGTGAGGAACCTTCTTCTGGGACTCCTGAGCATGTTAGCACACCTATGCCTATCGTGCGCAAGAACAAGAAGAAGAGAGTCAGTGTAGTTTGGAGAGAAAAGTTTAATGATCTTATTGCGCACTTGACTTGTTGTTGTGGTGAAAATCACTTCCGCCCTAGTAATTCTAATTCCGATACTGAGGTGGCGGCAGTTAAACCAAAGTGGCCCGATCCGGGTTGATTCTTGAACTTTGTGTCAAGCTATTGACATTAAAAGAGCGCTCCTAGGAGGCAACCTAGTTTTCTTTGTTCGTTTCCTTTTCTTAGGTTGTTTTGCTTTATTGTTTAGAAATAATACTTTAGTTGATTTTCTGTTGATGGTTATTCCTCTTACGTTCATTGTAAGTGTTTTGTGTTATGTGTTGCTTATATACCCCGTGTACCCCGAGATTATATGGTATGTCGAGTGTTGCGGATACTTTTGAGCAGGTTTTCGAGTTACTACTTGTCCAAAGTGTTGTCTATTCGAGTTGTCGCGGTACGTTCATGCTCCGGCCGACCTCTCGCCACCTTTCATCCGACGACCACTTTGTTGAAACCGACTAAGTTTTCTTTTTCTTATATTCTGCACATTCTGAGGACATAATGTGATTTAAGTGTGGGGGGGTAAATTGGGTATGTTTTTATGCTATATCCTTTGAAATATGAGTGAATGTTAAATTTCTGCGAAATTTAAAATTTTTTTTGTGAGTCTCGAGCATATAATTGGAACTAGATGCTTGCTAGTTGTAGTTTTCTAACGATGATAGTATGTGACTTAGTGAGATAATTATAGCATGTTTTACTTTTATGGAGATAGTTTCGTTTTTCACTCACGAAAGCCTTTGATTTTTAAGCATGACTTTTGAACTATATCCTTTCATTGTTTTAGTGATTTATCTTAGGAAGGTCAGTATAGTTACACCTTAGTTGGACCGTGTGCTGTGAATATCATAAAGTTTGAATGTGATAAGTGAGATGTAACTTATGACTGTGAAAAGTGAATGAATAAAGTGAGTGAGCAATTATTAGTAAATACGTTTGTCGGAAGCTGGTTAATGATTTGAGTGCGGTAGGGTATACCTCGTATGTCCTATACCACTATGATGACCAAAAGCTCACGACAGTCAGGAGAAGCTACCTTATGATTTGAGTAAGGTAGGGTGTTATCACGAAACATCCTATTCTACTATGATGGGTAAAAGCTCATTCTGATATGCGTTAAATTTGAAAATTTTGGAAAATGATGGATAAGAATAGAGTGAAGTCTTTGTTATCATGGATCTTATACCCAGTAGAACCGCATGATATGCTGTAGGGATTATCCTACTGAGTGCGTGGGAAGGCTTTGAGTGGAGCTATTACTGTCTATACCTAGGATAGTCATTGGGATTTTTGAGAGGATATTTCTTTGAAAGGCTTGTTAGATTGAGAATGGCTTGTCACACTTACACTGAATCTATCTCTGTGTTGGTATCATTTGCTATAGTTGTTGTATCTTTTGTTACGTGAGTTAGAGATCTATGTGGATTATTTATAAAGTTGAGCTATAGTTTTGATTGTTTTGTCCGAGGACGTACAAAAAGTTAAGTGTGGGGGAGTTGTTAAGGCCATATTTATATGATTATTAAGGGTTTATTTCATTATTATTTTCCCCACATTTGCGTAATTTACATGAGAATTAAGGGTTTAAGTGTAAATATTGAATAGAGATAATTTTAAGAGGGTTGTATGCAAAATTGATGATTTTAAGTGTTGATTTAATGGAATTATTATTATTTGGATTTTATTACATTTTTGCATTGTTTATTTATCATGTAGGAGTTAATTTTCGTGCATATAATGAGGATAAATGAAGCTCAAGTCGAATTATAAGAGATAGAGTTGGAATTGGCTTGAAGAAATTGGATAAAGATGAAGAGATCCGATCCTCGGCGGTTCAAACGGGCGTCTACGATCTTGAACGAGCGTCCAGAAGTGAACTGGCGTCCATGCAGCGTCCAGAATCGTATTTTACATTCAGAGAGTTCAGACGGAGGATGAACGAGCGTTTGATTAGCGTCCAGGCATTCTGGACGGGCGTCCACGAGACCAGACGGGCGTTCAAGGCCGACTTAAACCCTAACCGCCTTAAAATTCTATATATAGCAGCAGCCTCTTAACCCTAATTCATACCAAATCATTGAGATCGCAATTTTCACCAAAGGCTGCGGCTAAAGAACCCTAATTTCACAGAGATGAACATCTCCAACCCAACAATCATCTTCAACATGATTGTTGGCTAAAAGCCTTGCAGTGAGTCGACGGAGGAAGCCTATCAACAACACAACCAACTAGAGAGTTCGATACTGGATGTTTAGTGAGTTTAAGATCTAGTTTTTCATCACTTTTTAACGTTGTTTTACATTGCCATGTTTTGTTGAATTATCAATTCTATGAAACGATCTATTTATCTATCTTTATGCTTGAATAAATTTACGAAAGTCTGTTCATTTGAGTTCTCTTTCGTTTAAGTGATGCAATTATTCGTGTTGTAAGAGATTATGCATGATTAGTTGAGTAAGAGTTTGGAAACAATCTCGTGATTTCGTGTTGATTGCATGTTTAGTTTATTTGAAAAGATAAACGGAACCCTAGAATTTGGTTAAAGAAATTTAGTCAACTTCGTGAAAAATCACCACTAAAAACTATGTCTTTTTAGATCACCATCTAGTTGGGGTTGTTGGTTGATGGGTGGATTCGTTGCCTTGCTGTGTTTTCCTTTAATTGTTTTAATCGAATCGTTTAGATTAAGTTTAGTTTAAGTTCTAGTTTTATAAACCCTAGTTTCCTGCCGTTTTCCTGCACTTTTCTGCTTCAGTTCATAATCAGACGCTCGTCCGCAATAGCAGACGCCCGTCCATTAGGTTTAGTTTTCAGACGCTCGTTCACTTCGTCCGTCTTTCTGTTTTTTTATTTTCTGCTTGTTTTTATTCTTGTTTTAGTCTTAATTCTTAGGTTTAGGTTTTAGTTAGTTTCAGCCTTAGTTTAGATAGATAATTGTGACATAATCGATAGAATAATTGTCCCTTGATCCGATAAACATTCCACTCCCTTAGGACGACCCGTTAACATCCTATACTACGATCCTTATACTTGGGGTGTTTCGGTTATAAATTGTAAAACTCGTTTTTACCGAACATAAACCGTGATAGAGAAACCATGATAGGCGATTATGGTTGATGAGATCTCTAATCACTTTAATAAGTTTGATACTTAAATGTCTCTAGGCTGATGTACTATTAAACAGAGAATTGATAGTATAAACAGGCTAGCACGTATTGGATGTCTTATGTCTTTAAGGGCAGGGAACGTCTATCGAAGTGTAGAGACACTTGGACTGTACGTGGACGTGTATTAGAGAATGCATACATTAGACTGACCCACTTACACAGATAACTGTCACACTATGTGACGGTTGTGTAATTATTCTTAGGACCGGAGTCTACATGGCATCACGGTGTGGATTGTCATGCTTTGACACTATTGAGGTTTCCCCAGGCCACGGGGCGATCATGCAGTAGTGATTTGGTGTGATACTGAAGCATGCGGAGTATACATGTTTGGTCGTCTGGGAATCGCGTACCCTATCAGTAGGGGTGAATATCCCAAAGGGCCTTCTTATAAGGAATGTCTTACTCTCGTGAATCTTTGCAAAGTGGGAGTAAATGAGTTAATTCAAGAGAGCATGATATCCAGTTTATAAGATACGGTCGTTGATGATTGACACTCGACGTACGACCGTATGGATATTATTACAGCGATGGGATTATAAGTTACACGGTAACTGTTTCACATTAAAGGTAGTAGTCATTGCATTTGACTCTTCCGATAATTGGGGGTCACGGTGTGTTTCTAGACGCTATCCCGTGATCGATAGGCATGAGGGGTATTTTCGTAATTTGCACTTTGTGTCTACGGCCAACACATTCGGAAGCCTATCGAGTCACACACATATGAACATCTAGCCGGATTAAAATGTTGTTATAAATGATAGCCAAATAAGGAAAGTTTATCTCGAGACTATAATGGTTATAGTGGTAAATTAATATGGTGATATTTATTTATTATTAATAAATATAATACAAGATATTAATTAGATTGATTAAATAATATATATATATATATATATATATATATATATATATATATATATATATATATGTGTATATGTGTGTGTGTGTGTGTGTGTGTGTGGGGGGTGGGGGGGCCGAAAAATATGTGTTTGTGACACACGTAGATTTTGCCAAACTATTTGATCATGTTATTATAATTAAATATGCGTATATTTATATATGCATGTGGTGCAAGTTTTTGTGTATTTGGATACATTTGAATTGTGCAATTTAATTAATAAAATTATCATATTATTAATATTAGATATTAATTAATTTTGAAAATTTGTTTTATGGTATAAGATAAAGATATATTCAATATAAGATATTGATATATATCTTGAGAAAATATTTAATATAAGATATTGAATAATAATGAGATAAATTAATTAATTATATTTTCCTTATTTTACTAGTAAAATATTTTCTTCTCTCTACTCTATATGGGGCGCCACTTTCCTATAAATAGGAAGTGTGTGTCAAGCTCTTTTACACATCATAATTCCAAGAGCTAATAGTTATTGAGAAAAATAGAGAGCTTCTTAGGAGAGTTTTATGAGGGAGGAAACGTCAGTCTAGCAGCCGAGTTTTTCTAGTAGCAATCCAATGGTGGATTCCGGAGGATTGTTCGTGTGGACTAGCGGTAAAGGCCGAACGCTTGGGCGGCTCCGTGCATCGCTACTCTCCTTAGACGGTCAAAGCGTCGATCTTTTAGAACAACCAAGGTAACCACCGTCTACTACTTATTTGTTTATTGCTTAAACGAAGTCGATCTTGGGTCGATAGGAAATAAAATTTTTGAATTCCGCTACGTTCTCGCGTAGATTTCCTAACAGTAGGGTGGTATGATGTTTAAGGTAGGGTAGGGAAGGGGTGGGTGATAGTGGAGTTGAGTAGGTAATGGGTTAGGTAGGTAGGATGTCGAGGTTAAGATATAGTGATGTAAGGTAGGGTAGGATAGGGTGGTGGGTAGGGTATGGTAGCGTTGGGTAGGGCGGGAAGAGAGGTAGGGTGCAATGGGGTATGGCATAAGGCTACCCACCCATTCGCCTTTATCCTACCTCATATGCACGGGTTATTGACGAGATATTCTTATATTAGGTCATCCCCTACAAATTATTTATTAGGAACCCTACAAATTAGCTACTTAATTTAATTTCAAATATTCTTAAATTAAATTATATTTTAAAAAATAACTATATTCAAGGTTGCCATTTAATTCAAAATATTCTTACATTAAAGTCATTCCCTGCAAAATAGCCACTCCCTTTAATTCTGTAAAAGTAAGAGTCCTCCATTGATACAGAATTTTCAGAAATTAAATTATATTTTGAAAAATAACTAAATTCAAATATGTCAATTAATACGATATATTTTTAGATTAGATCATCCCCTAAGAATTAGTCACCTCATTTAATGCTAAGGTAGGTAAGGTATGTAGGAAGCGTATTTGAATAAGGTGGGGTGGTGGGTAAGGCAGTGTATGATGGGGTGGTGGGTAAGGTATGATATGGTGGTGGGTAAGGTAGGGTAGGGTGTGGTGGTGGGTAGGGTGGGATGGTGGTGTGTATGGTAAGGTAGGGTAAGGTAAGGGGTGGTAGTGGGTAATGTATGGTAGGGTTGGGTGGTGGGTATGGTACGATGGGGTTGTAGGTAGGGTCGGGTAGGTAAGGGTGGGGTGGTGGATAAGGTAGAGTGGTATGATGGGAAAGGTAGGGTAGGGAAGGGGTGGGTGATAGTGGAGTAGAGTAGGTAATGGGTTAGGTAGGTAGAATGTCGAGGTTAAGATACGGTGATGTAAGATAGGGTGTTGGATAGGGTATGGTAGCGTTGGGTAGGGCGGGAAGAGAGGTAGGGTGGAATGGGGTATGGCATATGGCTACCCACCCCTTCGCCTTTATACTATCTCATACGT
This sequence comes from Gentiana straminea, assembly GCA_036785695.1. Lineage (NCBI taxonomy): Eukaryota > Viridiplantae > Streptophyta > Magnoliopsida > Gentianales > Gentianaceae > Gentiana > Gentiana straminea. The sequence continues at coordinate 1,756,353 of JAVUPR010000376.1, read as the reverse complement.
GTCCGTGCGCACGCGGGTTATTGAATATATATATATATATATATATATATATATATATATATATATATATATATATATATATATATATATATAAAGAGCCAAAGACCTTCAAGACAGCTTAGATATAAAAACATAAACCAAGAAACCAAGAAACTTATGGCATCTTTGAATCTGCAGACAATGCTTATTTCATTTTCTGCAAAAGAATAGTGGAACAAATTCCAGAACTGCATGGAGAAATAATGCTCTCTTGACTCTTGTGAGGACTTGAGAGCCCCCCGTCCCACGTTCTTCTTTTCATGACAATCCAATGAGGGAAGTCTGTCCTTTACTCAAAACCACTATTCACATCATTTAAATCATTCTCATCATTATAACAAACTTTTTTACTGAATAAAGTAATTTTACATTTCTCCCCACAAAACATAATTTCTACTTTAATTGATGCGATTAGTGATATAACCCAAGGAACAGTTCACGTATATTCACTGAATAAGGGCTAAGTCGAATTAAATCATATCCGACATGATAATTCTATGCTTTCGGTGATCACTTATCATTCTTTGGATTAAATTACAGCCGTGTTGAAACAGATCGTCAAGGATATTTGATGGTGATTTGTGAAAAAAACATATATTTAAACAATCAAACAAACGCAGAAAGAAGAACAGATTTATCTTTTATTTAATACCACACGTGACAAACGATTTATTTTTTATTCACATAAAGCTAATTGATAATTTCAATGATATATTAGATAATAATATGATTTATCCTAATTTGCTTGGGATAATTATTTTATTTATCTTTTATTTAATAAGGATTATTATGCAATAAAATTTCTTTTATATTTTCTATGAATGCTAGTCACGGATCTGTTGGATTCACCACCTATTGAGCAATCTGAGGAGGATCTACGCTCGAGTTCGAGGGTATGACTCATTACAATTCACGCCATTTATTGTTGAAAAGATGAGTTTATTTTAATTTTCGTATTAGCTATTTTAGTTGTTAAATTGTTTTCGAGTTGGAATAATCTTCGAATTATTCCGGTGAAGAAATCGTGAAATAAGGTTGCGTTTTCTCGACGAGTCGGAAAACACCATCCACGTCGAGATATATATACCTAGTAAATCATATTTCATGATCGTCGGCGCCGCTACTCATAATCTTTACATGTTCTTAGAGATCAACTTTGCATGTTTTCGTAAACTAGCATGATGGAGTATAAGCACCATAAAGGACATAGTTTTTCGGTCTCTAAACGTGCCGTACCGTCGATCTTAAATTTGTGTTCTTTGTTCTCGGTCTTGAGAGATCCGACGCATTCTTACGCGTGTGATGCTAATATGGCATCGATGATTGATCCGACGATATTACATCTTACAATGAAAGTATGGTAAAATTAAGGGGTAGCACCCATAGTTGTTGACGAATTAAAATTTACCAAGAGGAAAATTCATGATTGGGGGGAAGGATATAATTGCTCATAGTTAGTTAGAAACCTTTAGAAACTCATAGAAGCATATCTATGTAATTCTTGTGTGGTCATCATTATTTACTTTTCTTGTATTTTTTTGGTCAAAGACCACCTTTATCGTTCTCAATCTTATTTGATTGTATATTTACGAGTCAATGTGGAATCGACCTTGATTATCCGTTACTATAATGCGATTGGACTAGTCCTCGTGCTAGTGTCATGACCTGCATGCGATCAAGATTTTGGCGCCGTTTCCGGGGACTCGTGTCTAGAATACTTTTGCATTTGAGATTGAGAATTTGTATATATTAGTTTTATGTAATTATTGAGTATGTTTAGTTGTCTGTGAATAAGTAAGTCATAACATTATTTGTTGTGTTTGTATCTGAAGAAGTTGCTCGACTCGGCAACTTACACTATCGACGCGTCAAGACTGACAAGAATCTGTAGAATATGTTCTGTTTAGTTAGAATTGAGTCAGTACTCAGAGTCTTTGTTTTGCGTGTCCCGCTAAGGCGAGTGTAACAGCCATCGAGGCAAGTATCAAACAGTTTTCTATTTGGCTCTGTTTTGCAATGCTACAAGAAGCTCAGCAGCCAAGCTTGAGAAGGAGATCGAGAAATTTGCTAAGGAAAAGCGTAGATTGGAAAAGAAAGATGGAGAGCAGATTGAGAGGCTGGTTGATGACGTTAATACGTACGACGAAGATCGGAGCGAGGATGACGGGATTCCACCGTTAAAAGATCTTGAAGAAGAGATGGCAGCTCGAAACGGAGTAAACAGAGCAGATAGAGTCAATAGAGCTCGTAATGGAGCAGGAGCAGTGGTTGTTGCGGAAAGGCGAAGGCTTCTGAGTTATGTACTTTCGACGATGAACAATTTGTACCAGCAATTGTACCACTTGAAAATACGGCAGAAGTATTTCATCATAAGCCAAACGTGATTCAAATGGTTACGACTTGCACTACCTTTCATGGAGTACGTAATGAAGATCATAGTGTTCACTGTTAGGTTTTATGCCCGGAAGACAATTGTAATTGTTTTATTTAAATAAATGACGGAATTTATTTCATCTTATTTATACGCATTTAATGCCTATATTAATACACTACAGAAAACCCTAAGTATATTGATTATGTAATCACATAACTCAGTGTATGGCTATACACACGAGGATTGAGTTTGTGAAATATACTTAAAATTAACTTAGTCCGTAGCGTTTATTAATCAGAGTACGGGTCTCTAGATTAATTTGCTAATAATGCGCCCAGAACACTTTAGGTGTGACAGTCTTATCCGGACTGTCGGTAATAGGGTACCTAGTGGGGCATTTATATATGATGATAATCATATAGGGCTGGACCGATTTGATTTGAGTTCTCGATATAATTCTGTAATCGAGAATTCTTATCGAATCACAAGATGATTGACGATACGGGATTTCACCCCTCCACGTGGAATAATCTGATTGGTCCAGCTGGCATGTGGAAAAGTCTACATTGATTATCCACATCGGATCGAATTCGAGACATACCAGTGAGGCCGAAACAACCGACAGATTCTGCAAGTGTCCTACTTCGATCACCCATGTCGGTATGCATCGAGTCGAGACCAAGACTTCCAGTCCAGACACCCAGGCCCACCATCCAACAGGTTACTCGGGCAAGAGGACAAGGCCCATTTAAGGGTATTTATGTCAATAGACCAAACCGCCTTAAGTTTAGGGCAGAAGAAGGACATGTGCCTATAAATACATAGCTCCGGGAAACATTATTGGACTCAGCCATATAACACTAAAAACACCATCTTTATTAGTCTTGGCCTTGCATATTTTCTCTCCTAACTCACCCTTAGATTACACGTGGCCCTGTTTTAACGGTGGTGCATCATTCAGCATCATCATTTGGCGCTAGAAGGAGGGTCTTCTACCGGTGAGTTGGTAAAGATATTGCAATGGCACCACCAGCAAGAAAGAAACCGACGAACAGTAAGAATCCGCAGGTCGAGGAACACACGGATGTAGATCCAGTAGGGGTTCCATCCCCGATTCAAGAAGTTCCCACCGGATCTAGACCCGCAGTGGCCAGATCCCCCAAGGCCACAGCTTCCACCCTAGCTGCAAGACATGGCAGATCATTTAGCATCTTTAGATGAAGACGCCTTGAAGAGAGTGGTGGCGTCAGCATTCATAGGTAAGGGAATTTGTAATACCCCCGAGGAACACCTGTTAGACCCACCGGGTCGAAAGGAGCGTGAGAATGCTAGGGGAAAGAGGCCTGTTGATCCTCAAGAAGAGCATGAGGATGAAGTGGAAATCGGCATAACCAAGAAGCGTCCTGAACATGAAAAGCAACAACGGCAGGTCGAGGAGAGCATTCGAAATGAGTTCAACCGTATCGTAGGGAAAGAGCAGGTAACAGATGGCTCGAGTCACCTTTTAGCCCCGAGATCGAAATATATACGATGCCAGAGTCATTTAAGCCACCGAAGATGGAACCCTATGATGGTACCACGGACCCAGAAGATCATTTGTATCGGTATATATCATTGATGAGAATGAGAAATGCCAACGACGCCATGAAGTGTCGAGCATTCAATACCTTGCTTACGGGTCGAGCTCGGGAGTGGTTTCACAAGCTACGGCCAGGGTCGATCTCAAGTTTTATACAGCTGGGACAAAAGTTTTGAGACGCTTTCATCGGGAACAAGAAGTTCCACCTTAGTGCTACCCACCTCATGAACATCAAGCAAGAAAAAGGGGAACCAACCATTGATTTCATGAGGCGCTTCAATCTCGAGGCCATGAAAGTGCATAAAGCCAGCGATGCACTGCAGTTCAATGCCTTTGTCGGAGGTCTGCGCAACATGAAGCTATATGATAAGCTTTCCAAGAAGATGCCAAATGATATGGACGAATGTGTAAACATAGTTCACAAATTTTGCCAAGGTGAAGAGGCAGTGCATCTGCACACCATTTCACTTGGTCTCAATTCGAGGAATGACACCCGAGGCCAGTCCAAAGGACAGCCAAAGGGTCGAAATGATAAAGGGAAATCCAATGTGTTTGATCGATTAACAGCTCCGATCACAGATCGACTCAGAAAGAAAGGGAATCTGAAAGATCGAGATTTTATCCCTCTCAACCGATCTGGGGGGGAGGTGCTGGCTATCATGATTAAGAAGAATATCGCTCGAACACCTAAGGCAATGTCCAAAGATCCCGAGAAGAGAAAGAATACCCACAAGTACTTGTGACTATCACAAAGATGTGGGACATGACACGAGAGGAATGTTTTGATTTGAAGAGAGATATTGATGCTCGTATTCAAGAGGGTCGATTAGACGAGGTGATCGACAGATCCGAGAAGGACGAACCAAAGGGTCGTCGAGAGTATAAAAGAAAAAGTTATAACGGGAAGAGAGACCGATCGCCGCGTCGAGACAATCAGAGACGCCGAGATAGATCATCCGAGCCGACATACAGAGATAACAGTCGGGATGATCGTCGGGAAGATCAAAATCGAGACCCTCATCGGGATAACCGCATCGGGTATGATGTCAACACGATTGTCGCTGAACGCGAGTCAGATCGACCTCGATCCAGTCGACAGTCTTCTGACATATCGAAGGAATTGAAGAGGCTTAGGTTCACAACGGAGGTGGGTTATGGACCCAAAGACGATATTCTGAGTTCGCACAGCCATAGTGAAGGATTAGTGATAGAGGCGGTAATAAGCCGAGGTCGGGTAAAGAGAGTTTGCGTCGATAGTGGAAGTGCCGTCAACATCCTTTACTACTCAGCCTTCAAAACCATGAGGTTGAAAGATGAAAACATTGTGCCATTATCTACCCCTCTATTTGGATTCACAGGGCAAGCCATCTACCCTGTCGGGTCGATCAATTTATTGACTACAGTTGGAGACGGAGTGTTCGGTAAAAACTAGTTTTAAATTTATAAACCGAAACACCCCAAGTATAAGGCTTGTAGTAAAGAGTGTTAACGGGTCGTCCTAAGGGAATTTTATCGGATTAAGATGCAGTTATTATATCGATTATGTCACAAATTATTATCTAAAACTAAGTTTTATATTAATTGTAAAATAGAAACGAAGAACAGTGACTAAAATAGCAGAAAACAGAAAAATTCAACACTGGACGCCCGTTCACTGAGGGTGGACGGGCGTCCGGTGACGTGTTGGAAAAAGAAATATGCAGAAAACAGCGGGTAACAACCAAAGTTCTTGAAATAACTAAACATAGCAATCACAATTGATACGAACAAATTGGTTTATCAAAGAATTAAAAGAACGGCAAGGCAACTAGAATCCACCAATCAACCAACCAACCCCAACTAGATTGTGAGCTAAATGTACGATTTTTAGTAATGATCAAATCACGAATTCGATTAAATCTCTTTAATCAATTTCTAGGGTTTCGTTTTCTTTCTCAAGCAAAACTAAACTAGCATGCATAACACGATCATGAGATTGTCTCCAATACTCTACTCAATTAATCATAAACAATCTCTTGAATCACAATTAATTGCATCAATTGAAAGAAATCACAACTTGAACAATATTATCATATAAATTCAATTAGAACGGTAGTTTCATCGATCTCCTGATTCAATAAAACATAAACAATTATTACAAAATTCAATTGATGAAAAACGAAGAATTTAACTCACTAAAGATATAGCTTAAAATCTTCTAGTTGGTGTGGTTGTTGGTTGGTTTCCTCCGTTGTCCCACCGCAAGATGCTTAGCCAACAATCATATTGGTGATCATGATTGTTGAGATGGAAGAATTCATCTCTGCGTTTGCTCATTGTGGAGTATGCGGCTGCTGTGTGTATTTGGTGTATAAAAATCTGATGATGAAATAGGGTTGGGGCGCAGCTGGTATTTATAAGATTTTGAGGCGGCAAGGGTTAAGTCGGCTATTGGACGCCCGTCCAACAAGGTAGACGCCCGTCCAGTCTTCACAAAATTCATCGAGTCGGGCCGAGTCTTCTTGGACGTCCGTCCTATGCAAAAATGGACGCTCGTTCACTGGAATTCTCAAAACTCTGAATCAAATATCTCCTCCTGGACGCCCGTTTGATATAGTGGACGCCCATCCACCGGACGGGACTTGGACGCCAGTTCAATGTCGATCAAATCTTGATTTTCTCATATTTATCTCTTCTCCATCATATAAATCCGATCTTGCACCACTTTTAATCCTCTTTTTAGCTCGAAAATGTATATCTACAAGGGGGTAAAAACATGCAAACTGTAGAAATATATATATAGATAGAAAATGACTAATAAACCACATAAATAGCTCGAATTTGCATTTTAATCCTTTTCATACACAACCCCTCAATATTCCAATTAAACTCCTACTTTTCTATAAAAAGTAATAAAATACGAAGAATATTGTTACGGAATAAAGCGATAAAAACCATAAAATTCACCGTTAACAACTCCCCCACACTTAAACTTTTGTTCGTCCCGAACAAAATAATCAAAACTAGCTTACTTTCATGCAATCCATATAGATTCTCAACTCACGTAACAAAAGATATGACAAATATAGCAATTAATACCAACATAGAGATAGATTCAGTGTGTGTGTGTGAAAAGCCCTGTTCAATCTCCACTATTCTTTCGCACAAAATCCGCTCAAATAATCCTAATGACTTTCCTAGGTATAGGCAGTAACCGTTCCACACAAAGTCTTCCCGTGTACTTATTAGGATAATCCCTAAAACATATCATTCGGTTTATATTGGGGATAGTCAGAAGATGACTAAGGTTCCTACCAACTTTCCATAGTACCATTTACTAAATTTTCTTTAAGGTTAACTTAATTCCACATATGTAGCATATGCCCTCATTCCCAGCAATAGGATGTTTTGTGATAACACCCTAGCCGGACTACTATCATCAGCGGTCGGAAGCTATTGAACCTCATAGTGGTATAGGACATTTCGTGATAATGCCCTACCGCACTCAAATCATTGGCAGCTACATCCGACATACACATATTTTATTCATATTATTCATCTTAGATTGGTGTACAAACCTTAATATATATCCCTCCTATCACATTCAAACCTTCAGATATTCACAGTACACGGTTAGAAATTAGGTGTAATGTTTACCGTTACTATTAAGCACAAGTCTCTCCAGGATAAATCACTAGGATAGTGAACGGATAAAGTTTAAAAATGTCGCTTCAATTTCAAAAGCTTACGTGAATATGAAATGAATACTACCTCATATTAGTAAAAGCATGCTATAACTATCTCACAGAAGTTACAGACAATCATCGTCAGGAAACTACAACTAGCGAGCCTTTTTGTTTCAATTACATGCTCAAGATTTACAATTATCCACGTTTACTTTGAAAAAATTTAAATTTTTGCCAAGGAATTCACATTTGCTCGCTTTTCGGAATATAGCATGATAACATACCCAATATAACCAATTTAGACACCCCCCACACTTAAATCACATTATGTCCTCAGAATGTGCAGATAAAAGAAAAGAATACTTAGATGGTTTTCAAAATGATTGTCGGGTTGTAGGTTGGCAGAGGTCAGGCCGTAGCATGAATGTACCGCTGCAACTCGTAGCATGAATAGACAACACTAAAAGTGACAACTGGCAAAAACCGTGCAAAAATATCTGCAACACTCGACATAGCATATAATCTCGGGGTACAAGGGGTATATGAGTAAACATGTAGGCACATAAAGCATTCACATTCACGAATAGGACAGGGATAACCAACACACAAATCACCATGGTTTTATTCCTAATGCCCTAAAAACTTAACTAAAAAGTAACTTAAAAGACTAGGCTGCCTCCTAGGAGCGCTTCTTTTATGTCATTAGCTTGACCCAGGTTTCAAAGTTAACCCGGATCGGGCCACTTCGGTTTACTTCTGGCCACTTCTTCATCGGAATCAGAATGAGGGGCAGGGGTGTGGCCGCAACAACAACAGGTCAAGTGCTCTACTAAGTGTTTGAACTTAACTCTCCAGATAACACTGACTCTCTTCTTCGTCCCGTTGTTAAGGGTGAATTTATACGATTTATATTGATATATTTTATAATAATTTCCCTCATATTTGTATAATTTGCATAAGAAACGAGTGTTTAATGGATTTATTGAGCAAATGAGTTTTTAAACGGTTTAATTGCAGAATTGGTTAATTTATGTGTTTTATTGATGATTTTATGTTTATTTGAATATTATTACTCTTTGCGATGTTTTTGATGACGTGTAGATGCATAATTGCGGTTCAAAAGATGATTAAATGAAGATAAGAGTCGGATTTAATTGATGAGGAAGAGATAAGGAAGAAATTGGCTAGAAGAAAAGGATAAAGATAAAGAAATCAAGTTGTTGACCCAGCTGAACGTTCGTCCAAGTCCCGTCCAGGTTGGACGGGCGTCCATCAAAGTAAACGGGCGTCCAGGCTGAGATTTTTGATTCAGAGAGTTTGGACGCTGAGTGGACGAGCGTCTGAAGCAAGTCCAAGGTATCTTGGACGGGCGTCCAACAAAACGGACGGGCGTCCTTAAACCGACTTAGCAGCAGCCGCCTCAGTTTTCTATAAATAGCAGCGCGGATTTCAACCCTAATGATACATTATTGAGACCTATTGATACACAATCATTAGGAGAAAACCCTAGGCGGCCCCAGCCCCCTTAGGGGAGGCTGGGGTTGCGATTTTTCTTGTTTTGTATTCGTTTTTCTATTTCGTTTTGCTGCTGTTTTATGCTGAATGCTTGGAGGCTGAGCAATTTTTCAAACCATGTGAATCCGTTTCAGCAGGTTCTTTATTTTCAATCTAGATTTGTTTTGTGAATTTGATTAAAGTTGTTATCTTTTCTATATGCTTATGTGTTATGCAATCAATATCGAGAGATGTATTGCTTATTGATGTTTACCGTATGACGAGAGTCGGTGTAAACCTTAGATCACCATAAGAAAGATGGGATTTTTAATCTTGACATAACGAAAGTTGATAGGTTGAATATCTAGGTTGCTAGATTGAGAGATCTTACACCTTGTTTTGATAACGTCAATCTTATATATCAAGAGATGAGAGATTGATAGGCGAATTAACTACGAGAGTAGGAATTCATACCTCCGTTAGGTGGACCACATCTTTAATTAAATCATCACAAGATAACTTTAGAGAGAGAATAGAGGGTTGCGGGAACGGAGGAATATTTGTTTGTTCATTGTTTAATCACCATGATCATCTTCTTGTTTACTGTTTATTTTATAGTTTATAGTTTAGATTTCGTTTTTGCTTTTATCCTTCCTGGCTTTGGACTGACAATCCTCTCCGTTTTTATCTTTTCGTTTTGTTATTTTAGGTTTTAATAATAATAGTATCAATCTTAGGAAAATTAATGAACTAGATACCCCGATTCCCTGAGATCGACTCCGGTATTAATCGCTATACTACGATCCCTACACTTGGGGAATACCGGATTTATAAATTTATTACTTGTTATTTTCCATTGATAAAATCCGTGACAAGTTTTTGGCGCCGTTGCCGGGGAACCAAACGGTTGCCTAGTGTTTGTTTTTGTTTTTCCTGTGTTTAATCGCTTTTGTTCATATTTTAGGTAGATTTTTAATTAGGTAATTAGGGTTTTAGTTTAGTGTTTAAGGTCTTTAGTTTGTAGTTCCCTCGTGATTAGTTTTTCTTTCTATTTCTTTCTTTCTATCTGTTTTCTGTCTTTCAGTTTTTCTCCCCATCTTTTTCCTGCTGTTTTCCTCTGTTCCTGCTTCGCTTTTCTGCTTCAAAACGGGCGTCTAGACCAGTGGACGCCCGTCTTTTCTAAATTTCTCCACTCTGAATCGTTTTTAGCTTGTCGGACGAGCGTTCATCCAATTTGGACGTCCGTCCAGTTCTTCAGCTGATCAGACGAGCGTTTGGACTACCAGACGCCCGTCTAGCTCAATTTCTAGGCGACGCCCGCCCGTTCAGTTTTCTGGACGTCCATCTGTTTCCCTGTCTTAACTAATTTTATTTCTTTTTCTCTTCTTAGGCTTTAATTTTTAGTTTAGGTTTTTAAATTCTTAGTTTTTAGGCTTCAACCACCTGATTTTGGTTCGGTTTATGCAAACTCGAAGTCAAAAAGCACCATTACTGTATACCCCTGACTTAGAGCGGACCATAGTCCGGCCAAACAGTCGGAAAATCCGTTATGTGGCTCCTTCTGAAGAAGCCGATCAAGATTTAAAGGATCGTTTAGCCGAAGAATTCGAAAACTTCATAATTATGGCTGCTGAGGATAGACGTACGTTGGCAGACTACGCCATGCCAGGTGAAGTCAAAGTCAACCCGGCTATTGTTATCCCAGCCATAACTGCACAGACCTTCGAGCTAAAGCCGGGACTTAGTCAGATGATGCAACATGCATCTATTTTCCACGGTTATCAGTCAGAGAATCCCCATACTCACTTACATACATTCTTAGAGATATGCGGTACTACACGCATCCAAGGAGTAAGTGAGGATGCTATAAAACTGAAACTGTTTCCATTTTCTTTAAAGGGAGAGGCTAAAGAGTGGTATACCTCTCTCCCCGCCGAATCTATTACCACCTGGGCTGAACTTGAAAAAGAATTTTTAAGTCAATATTTCCCACCTTCAAAGACAGCCCAGTGTTTAAACGACATATTCACTTTCTATCAGAAAGAGAATGAATCCTTTTTCGAGTGTTGGAAAATATTCAAGTCTCTGCTTAGAAAGTGTCCCCACCATGGCTTACCACTGCAAAGGCAAGTCAACACTTTCTTTAGTGGATTGACCTAGCTTACAAAGGGCATGGTCAATAGTTCATCTGGTGGGGCGTTTTTGAAGGAAACGCCTGATGAGGGGTGGGCACTGTTCGAGGACATTGCCAAATACAACTACGCTCCCTCTTATCAAGCCATTCAAGCACCTCCTCCTCCTAAGGTTGAGGAAGTCAACATGAAAAGTTTGATCGCCATGCTGCAGAAGCAGATGGCAACTTCTCAAGTTTCGAATCGACGAATCAAGCTTCTTCTTTTCCACGTAACCCTCGTGTTCTATATTGTGAGAGTCGTTGTCGATCGGCCACATGATTGGCCGTGTCAATTCAATCCCCCCGCACCTTATCAAGTGAATGTTGTTCATGATCATGGACAAGATAATCAAGTCACATGTCGAATTGTGACGAGGTGGGGCACACATCTAGATTCTCGTCCTATGAACGGACGTAATGTCAAGTAAATGCATTCTATGGCCGTAACAATCAAAGGTTTAATCAATTTTCTCGGCGAGAATAATCTCCAAAACCAAGGGTTCAATCAATCTTCAAGTTTCAATCCAAATTCTAATTTCAATCGTAATCAAAACTTCAATAGAAACCCCGGTTTTCCTCGTAACCGAAATTCCAATTTCTCCAATTCTAATCAAAGGTTCAATCGAATTGGCCCGCCAATTCAAATCCTCGCTTGTCCAAAGTCGGCCCGGCCAGCCCTATTCTCGTAACCCCCAAACTTCTCAAGGCCCCTCAAGTGATATCAAAGCTCAATGGGACTCCTTTAGGGAGGAGCAAAATAGATCAATGAAAAATCTTGAGACACAAATTGGGCAACTGGCTGAGCAGTTAGCTTCTAGACCCTCAGGGCAGCTGCCCAGTTTCACTGAGAAGAATCCAAAGGGCGGTCAAGTAGCTCAAACCGACTTGAACAATGGCCAATGTACTGACCTCGTACCATCAATTCCATACGGTAGAGAGGAGGCTAGTGCAATGAAATTAAGAAGCGGTACTCAAGTTAGTGGTCCTTCCCACCAGGGAAACCACTAGCCCCTCCTGCCATTGTTAAGGCAGGAGGGGAAGCTGAGCACCTACACTCCCCTTGGCCGAAAGAAAATACTCAGGTGGCTGATCCCCTGAGAGGTGAAAAAGCTGGAAGTCCTCAGGTTGCTGAACCCCCGAGGAATGAAGAATCAAGTGTAAGACAGGAGGCTGATCCCCTGATTAATAAAAAGATTGAAAAAGCTGTTCAGTGGAAAGATCTGGAAGACAAAGCGGTCAGTGCGTCTTCAAAGAAAGTCTTTTCTGAGAGCGATCTGAAGAAACTTCCATTTCCACCAAGAAAGAGCAACATCCCTTTGAGCGAAGATAAGAAGTATGAAAAGGTGCTGAATCTCTTGAAAAATACCCAGGTAAACCTTCCATTATCAGAGGTCTTGGTTGAAATGCCTAAGTATACAAAATTTATCAAGGATGTTGTTTCTTCAAAAAGGAAGTTGTCAGACATGGAGAGGCTGATTGGTGAGGATTGTTCAATGATCAATTATGAAGACTTACCAACCAAGAGAGGTGACCCTGGAAAGTTCGTGCTTACAGTGTTAATGGGAGGTCTGGTCTTCCCTAACTCTTTGTGTGACATGGGTGCATCTATAAGCCTCATGCCATTGTCTGTGTGCAAACAGCTGGGTTTAATTGATCTTCTAGAACCCACTACCATGAATTTGCAATTCGCTGATAGATCTTCTAAGAAAGCAGCGGGAATCTTAAAAGACATACTAGTTCAAATCGATAGATTTACATTTCCCGTTGACTGGTACGTCTTAGACATTGAAAAAGATGAAAATGTCCCCCTGATTCTTGGAAGACCTTTTCTGTCTACAGCTAGAGCCCTCATTGACTGCGATGGTGGGCGAGTGACGATACGTGTTGGTGATCAAGAGGTAAGCTATAATGTCTCCAAATCCATTCAAGTACCCTCTGGTCCTCCAACCGGTTTTTCCATTGAGGATACGTCTGATGACTTCGATGATTTGATGGAAAAGCAAGTCATGGCTGTTGCAACTGAGTATGAGCGATCGGTTGATAATTTGAATAATCATGGTGTGGTAAGTCTAGAGCGGTTAGAAGCCGAATTTAAGGATGAGTTGTTGAAAGGAGAAGCTTTGGCGAGTGGGACCGCTAAGTAAACTCGGCGATGTTGAGTTGAAAGGTGGAGAGCTCAAATCAAGTTTAGAGACCCCCCGCAGATTTGGTGTTGAAGCCGTTGCCCAAACATCTTAAGTATGTGTTTCTAAGAGAAGGTGACAAGCTTCCTTTGAGTATATCTGCCAAGCTGTCTCGTTTAGAGGAAATGAAATTAATCAACGTCTTAAGGAAAAATGAAAAAGCCTTTGGATGGCAAGTAGGAGATATCGAGGGGATATCTCCGGACATCTGTATGCACAAGATCAAGACAAATGAGGGTGCGAAATGTGTTAGACGAGCCCAGAGAGAGGCTCAACCCTCATATGCAAGAGGTGGTTAAGAAGGAAATCATCAAACTTCGGACATGGGCATCATTTATGCCATCGCCGATAGTGAATGGGTTTCCCCGACTCAAGTAGTTCCCAAGAAAGGTGGAATTACGATTGAGAAGAATGAGAAGGGAGAGGAAATAGCGTTGAGACTTGTCACCGGTTACGAGTACGCATCGATTATAGAAAGCTCAATGAGGTAACCATGAAAGATCACTTTCCCCTTCCATTCATTGACCAGATGCTTGAGCGTCTGGCAGGGCACGCATTCTACTGCTTCTGGATGGATATTCAGGATATTTTCAAATACCCATTGATCCAGCTGACCAAGAAAAGACCACTTTCACCTGCCCTTATGGTACATTCGCTTACAGGCGAATGCCATTTGGTCTCTGCAATGCCCCAGCTACATTTCAAAGATGTATGCTGGCTATCTTTGACGGGCTAGTAGAAAAGTGTATGGAAATCTTTATGGACGATTTTTCGGTCTTTGGTCAGTCCTTCGACGACTGTATTGACAATCTAGATCAAGTGTTATCCAGATGTGTGGAAAAGAACTTAGTGCTCAATTGGGAAAAATGTCATTTTATGGTTGATGAGGGAATAGTTCTTGGCCACAAGATCTCCGCCAAAGGTATAGAAGTTGACAGGGCAAAAGTAGAAGCTATCGAGAAGATGAGTTATCCCAAGAATGTGCGTGAAATCAGAGGTTTTCTTGGACATGTCGGTTTCTATAGGAGATTCATTCAAGACTTTTCCAAGATAGCCAAGCCCCTGTCTACTTTACTTAAGGAAGACGTTGAGTTCGATTTCGATGAAAACTGCAAGCAAGCGTTTGAGGAGCTTAAGAACCGTTTAATCTCTGCTCCAATTCTTATATCGCCTGACTGGAATCTACCTTTTGAGCTTATGTGCGACGCATCAAACTATGCAGTTGGTGCTGTTTTAGGACAAAAAATCAAAGGGAAATTCCATCCAATCTATTACGCCAGTCACACATTGAATCCTTCTCAAGTTAACTATACTACCACTGAGAAGGAATTATTGGCCGTAGTCTTTGCTATGGACAAGTTTCGTAGTCACTTGTTAGGAGCTCAAGTGGTTGTGTGGACTGATCACGCTGCTTTGCGGTATCTGATGACTAAGAAAGAGGCCAAACCGCGCCTACTGCGTTGGATACTGACCCTACAAGAGTTTGACGTTCAAATTAAAGATAAAAAGGGCAGTGAAAACGTTGTGGTGGATCACGTTTCGAGAATGTTAAGTGAGGAAAAGGGTGATCCAGATGATATAGATCTTTACTTTCCTCTAGAAAACATTATGCTCATCGATGGCTGCGCTCTAGATGTTCCATGGTATTCTTCCATTGTCAATTACCTTCATTCCCGATATCTCGATCCAAAATTGTCCTATCAGGAGAAGAAAAAGTTCTTCTCTGATTTGAAATCTTTCGTTTGGGATGAACCTTATCTGTTTAAGATCTGTAAAGATGGTCTGCTTAGAAGATGTGTTCCGGAATCCGAGCGGCGCGATATTATTGAGCAAAGGCCACGGTGGACCCACCGGAGGTCACTTTGGTCCTTGGAAAACCGTTGCTAAGATCTTCCAATCCGGTTTCTATTGGCCTACGATCTTTAAAGATACAGAAGCTTTCTGTAAAGCATGTGATAGATGCCAAAGAACCGGTACTCTGACAAGGCGTTTTGACATGCCATTGAAACCCATCTTAGAATGCGAAGTCTTTGATGTATGGGGCATCGATTTTATGGGACTATTCCCATCATCTTGTGGTAACAAATACATCTTAGTCTGCGTGGATTACGTGTCGAAATGGGTGGAGGCTCAAGCCATCCTCACAATGATCATAAGACGGTCATGAAATTCTTAAAGAAAAACATTTTCGTGAGATTTGGATGTCCTCGAGCCTTGATCAGTGATGAAGGAACGCATTTTTGCATGGTGTTCGTCATAAGACAGGCACACCATATCACCCGATGACTAGTGGTCAGGTTGAAAGAAGCAACCAAAGCATTAAGAAAATCCTGGAAAAAACGGTCAATAGTCATAGAAAAGACTGGAGTTTGAAATTGGATGATGTACTATGGGCATACAGAACCGCCTATAAGACTCCTATGGGTACATCTCCATATCAAATGGTTTATGGTAAGCCATGTCACCTGCCCGCCAATGAGTTAGAGCATAGAGCTTATTGGGCTACAAAGTTTCTAAACTTTGATTCCCAATCTTGTGGTAAGCATCGACTGCAACAGTTGCATGAATTAGACGAATTCAGACTCCAGGCTTACGAAAGTGCCAGGATCAGTAAGGAAAAGACGAAACTCCTCCATGACGCCAAGATTAAGAAGAGAGAATTTCAAGTCGGGGAACAAGTTCTTTTGTATAATTCCAGGTTACATCTGTTTCCTGGAAAGTTAAGGACACGATGGTCTGGTCCCTTTAAGATTCTCCAAATTATTCCTAGAGGCGTTTTAGAACTACGAGGTTATGGTGACCAACCGTTTCGAGTAAATGGCCAAAGGTGTAAGCACTACATTGGTGAACCCAAGGAAACGCCTTTCATTGTTCGTTTCCTCGATATCCTCGGGTGTGGTACTAAAGAAGTCGTAGAATTTGACGAGTTTTCACCCGACCTGTTTTCAGAGGATGACGGTAGCGGTCGATCTAAAGAAGTTCTAGCAGGTAGTTGGGATATGGAAGAGTTTGAGAGGGAGCGTAAGCTGAAACGTCATCAGAATAACTAGAAGAATAAGAAGTCGACCATGGGGCGGTTTAAACGTATTTGGAAAGCTATCAAAGATTTTACCCCATGTGTTAAGTGTTGTTTCTGCAGCCACACTACTGATCAAAGTTTACACGAGGTAGTGGCTGGCAGAAAAGTTAAATGGCCTGATCCAGGCTGAGCTTAAACAGTGTCGAGCTAACGGCATTAACCAAAAGCGCCACTAGGAGGCATCCTAGATATCCCTTTTTATATTAGTTACCTTCATTGTTATTTCTGTTTTGTTTTGTGTGTCTTAGTTTTAGTTAAGTCTACTAGGGGTATTGTGTGCATACGCTTCCGTTCAGCTGTGTTTTTGGAGCTTAGATGTTCTGTGTTTTCCCTGTGTGGTGATTTTTCCATCTGAGCAATTATATCATGTGCTTATATCAAACTCTTCAGCGCAATATGATATATTTTCCCCTGTGTTCCCCGAGATACCGCCATGTTTTTCAAGTGATGCAGGTACATTTTTAGCTGTTTTTGTCAAGCTAGCTTTGGAAGTCGTTGCTTAAAAAGGACTCCATATGACATCACCATTGTTGTCCTCTTCAGCTACTCTTCAGATCATTACCAAATCAGCTAAGTGTTTTATCTTTTCTTTAATTCTGCACAACCTGAGGACATGTTGATATTTAAGTGTGGGGGAGGGGAATGATTTGATATGTATCTATACATTTGCTTAATTCGTTATGTTTCTATGCAAAATGAGCTAAAAACGAGCTAGAATTTTTAAAAATTTTCGACATTTTTGTTTTTTGTTTTGTCTCGAGTAGGCAATTCAATTCAATGTTCGTTATTTTTATAGTCATCCAAGCTATATATCATATGTTTGATAAGTTAGTTGTTTCACCTGAGATCTATTTTTCACGAGCCATAGTGAACGATGAGCTAATTTATAAAGTTATACCCCTTTTGACGAGTGATTTTTGATTTTCTTATAAGTCATGTGCTTAGTGCTACGTATATATCTTGAGATTTATGATAGTTTGTATTTAGATCCGAAGTATGTTATACTGTGAATATCTAAGTTTTGAATGTGATAAGTAACACGTAACTTATTGTCAAATGAAAAAGTTGAGTTTATAATGAAGTAATTGTGTGTGTCGAAAGCTAGTCGATGATTGGAGTGAGGTAGGGTATACCATGTATGTCCTATACCACTATGATGAATAAAAGCTCACGACAGTCAGAAAAAGCTGCCTTATGATTGGAGTAAGGTAGGGTATATCACGAATATCCTATTCTGCTATGACAGGGCAATAGCTCATTCTGATGTGCGTTTAAATGTGAAAATAGTTAAATCAACTTGCAATAAGAAGTGTTATGAAATGAATGAGAGACTAAGTTATCGTCTATCTTATCCCCAGTAGAAACTGATAGATATGTTGTAGGGATTATCCTCTGAGTATTTCAGAAAGGCCCTAGATATATTCGATCATTCTTTTCGGGATATTTTACGTTTGTAGGGTACGTCTTATAAGTGTCATTTATTGCTAGTCTACGAGGGGGTATTAGCTAGTTTTGCTTTGAGTTTCTCAAGTTTGGATTTAGTGGAAGTTTTCTATGGCTATGCACACACAGTGGTGAACTTCTGATTTATTGGATCTATGCTATATTATCTGAGATGTCTGTTCTTTTTCTGAGCCTTGGTCTTGTTTTGTTTTGCTCGGGACGAGCAAAAGCTAAGTGTGGGGGAGTTGTTAAGGGTGAATTTATACGATTTATATTGATATATTTTATAATAATTTCCCTCATATTTGTATAATTTGCATAAGAAACGAGTGTTTAATGGATTTATTGAGCAAATGAGTTTTTAAACGGTTTAATCGCAGAATTGGTTAATTTATGTGTTTTATTGATGATTTTATGTTTATTTGAATATTATTACTCTTTGCGATGTTTTTGATGACGTGTAGATGCATAATTGCGGTTCAAAAGATGATTAAATGAAGATAAAAGTCGGATTTAATTGATGAGAAAGAGATAAGGAAGAAATTGGCTAGAAGAAAAGGATAAAGATGAAGAAATCAAGTTGTTGACCCAGCTGAACGTTCGTCCAAGTCCCGTCCAGGTTGGACGGGCGTCCATCAAAGTAAACGGGCGTCCAGGCTGAGATTTTTGATTCAGAGAGTTTGGACGCTGAGTGGACGGGCGTCTGAAGCAAGTCCAAGGTATCTTGGACGGGCGTCCAACAAAACGGACGGGCGTCCTTAAACCGACTTAGCAGCAGCCGCCTCAGTTTTCTATGAATAGCAGCGCGGATTTCAACCCTAATGATACATTATTGAGACCTATTAATACACAATCATTAGGAGAAAACCCTAGGCGGCCCCAGCCCCCTTAGGGGAGGCTGGGGTTGCGATTTTTCTTGTTTTATATTCGTTTTTCTATTTCGTTTTGCTACTGTTTTATGCTGAATGCTTGGAGGCTGAGCAATTTTTCAAACCATGTGATTCCATTTCAGCAGGTTCTTTATTTTCAATCTAGATTTGTTTTGTGAATTTGATTAAAGTTGTTATCTTTTCTATATGCTTATGTGTTATGCAATTGATATCGAGAGATGTATTGCTTATTGATGTTTACCGTATGACGAGAGTCGGTGTAAACCTTAGATCACCATAGGAAAGATGGGATTTTTAATCTTGACATAACGAAAGTTGATAGGTTGAATATCTAGGTTGCTAGATTGAGAGATCTTACACTTTGTTTTGATAACGTCAATCTTATATATCGAGAGATGAGAGATTGATAGGCGAATTAACTACGAGAGTAGGAATTCATACCTCCGTTAGGTGGACCACATCTTTAATTAAATCATCACAAGATAACTTTAGATAGGGAATAGAGGGTTGCGGGAACGGAGGAATATTTGTTTGTTCATTGTTTAATCACCATGATCATCTTCTTGTTTACTGTTTATTTTATAGTTTATAGTTTAGATTTCGTTTTCGCTTTTATCCTTCCTGGCTTTGGACTGACAATCCTCTGTCCAGTTTATCTTTTCGTTTTGTTATTTTAGGTTTTAATAATAATAGTATCAATCTTAGGAAAATTAATGAACTAGATACCCCGATTCCCTGAGATCGACTCCGGTATTAATCGCTATGCTACGATCCCTACACTTGGGGAATACCGGATTTATAAATTTATTACTTGTTATTTTCCATTGATAAAATCCGTGACACCCGTTCTTGTTCAGGTTACGCTTAGGTATACTGACATGTTCAGATGTCTTGGAAGAAGGGTCCTCACGGGTAAATGCAGAAATGTCATCATCCGAATGAAAGAATTCGGATGGGATCTCATCGCAGATCAGAATATCAGCCGGTTCAACCCTCTTTTGAAAGTACAGGGTCTCAGACTTTTCTTTTGGTTGGCCAAAATATTTTTTGAGTCTTTGACCATTTACCTTAAAGGGTTGATTATCATACCCGTTTAACGTGATCGCTCCACTTGGATTGACATCGAGAATCTCAAAGGGGCCAGACCATCTAGATTTGAGCTTACCGGCAAACAAATGGAGCCTGGTATTATAAAGCAAAGCCATATCACCCACTTTGAATTCTCGATCCTTGATCTTAGCATCATGGAGTACCTTAGTTCTTTCCTTACTGATTTTGGCATTCTCATATGCTCTGAGTCTAAATTCGTCGAGCTCATTTAATTGCAATAACCTCTTTTCCCCACAGAGTTGGCTATCGAAATTCAAGAATTTAATAGCCCAGTAAGCTCTGTGTTCAAGCTCGACTAGTAAATGGCATGCCTTGCCATAAACCATTTGGAAGGGCGACGTGCCCATAGGGGTCTTAAACGCAGTGCGAGAGGCCCAAAGCACGTCATCCAACTTTAGACTCCAGTTGGATCTATTTGCGTTCACGGTCTTTTCTAGAATCCTTTTAAGGCTCCGGTTGCTTACCTCGACTTGGCCACTTGTTTGGGGATGATATGGTGTACCGATTTTATGTCGACACCATATTTCTCGAGAATTTTATCAAGCGGTGCGTTGCAAAAATGAGTACCTTCATCACTAATGAGGGCTCTAGGACGACCGAATCGGTGAAGATATTCTTTTGCAAGAATTTCTTCACAACTTTGTGATCATTAGTTTGGGTGGCTATTGCCTCCACCCATTTGGAAACATAGTCTACACGGACGAGAATGTATTTATTGGAGCATGAAGATGGGAAGGGGCCCATGAAATCAATGCCCCACACGTCGAAGACTTCGCATTCTAGAATGGGCCTAAGTGGCATTTCCATCCTATTACTCGCCTCCCAATCCTCTGGCACCTATCGCAACCTTTACAAAAGGCTTCTGCATCTTTAAAAGGAGTCGGCCAGTAAAATCCCGCTTGGAGGATTTTTGCAACAGTCTTGGGTGTTCCGTAGTGTCCTCCCGTGGGACCACTATGACATTGTTCCAAAATATCCCATTGCTCATGTTCCGGAACACACCTTCTAAGCACCCCGTCTTTACAGACCTTGAACAGATAAGGATACTCCCACACGAGATACTTTAAATCAGAAAAGAACTTCTTCCTTTGCTGATACGTCATTTCCTCTAAATGCCCACTTGCTAAATAGTTGACGTAATCAGTGTACCACGGCCTAACTGTATCAAGCTTCATCAATTGCTCAGTAGGGAAATCGATGCCTATTTCCTTGTGATTTTCGCCACCCTTATTTACTAGGCGAGACGGTGATCGGCCACAATGTTATCACTACCCTTCTTATCTTTGATCTCAAGGTCAAACTCTTGCAAAATTAGAATCCATCGAGTAACCTTGGTTTTGCATCTGCTTTGTCCATAAGGTAGCGTAGGGCTGCATGGTGCATCCAAACCACAACTTGAGACCCTAGAAGGTAACTTCTAAACTTGTCGATAGCAAAAACGACGGCTAAGAATTCCTTCTCAGTCGTGGTGTAGTTGCATTGAGCCGGGTTCAAGGTGTGGCTCGCATAGTAAATGGGTCTGAACTTTTTGTCAATTCTCTAGCCTAAAACTGCGCCCTCTGCGTAGTTAGAGGCATCGCACATTAATTCAAAAGGCTTAGTCCAGTCAGGTGCGATTAAGATAGGGGCACTTATGAGCTTATCCTTTAGGCAATTGAAAGCTTCCTTGCATTTCTCATCAAACAAGAACTCAACATCATCTTTCGAAAGGTTAGATAAGGGCTTGGCGATGGTGGAAAAACCACTGAATAAACCGCTTTGTAGAAGCCAACATGACCTAGAAAACCTCGTACCTCTTTCACTTGTTTTCGGGTACGCCATCTTTTCAATGGCCTCTACTTTAGCCTTATCAACTTTGAATACCGATCTTGGACACCTTGTGTCCTAGAACAATTCCTTCATCTACTAGAAAATGGCATTTCTCCCGGTTGAGTACTAAATTCTTTTCAACACGGCGTTGAAGTACCATATCTAGATTTTCCAAGATCTCATCAAAGTCTGTCGCCATAGGCGAGAAGTCATCCATGAAGACTTCCATACATTTCTCCACAAGTCCATCGAAAATGGCCAACATGCACCGTTGAAATGTCGCTGGTGCATTGCATAACCCGAAAGGCATTCTGCGAAAAGCAAAAGTGCCTGATGGACACGTAAACGTAGTCTTCTCCTGGTCATTAGGGTCGATGGCTATTTGGAAGTAACCAGAGTATCCATCGAGGAAACAATAATACTTATGACCACTCAGTCTTTCAAGAAGCTGGTCAATGAAAGGTAAGGGGAAATGGTCGTTGGCGGTGACTTCATTCAATCTGCGATAATCAATGCAGACCCTGTAGCCAGTCACAAGGCGTAAAGCTACTTCTTCCCCCTTTTCATTCTTTTCCACGGTAATACCTCCCTTCTTTGGCACAACTTGAGTGGGGCTAACCCACTCACTGTCGGCGATTGCATAGATGATTCCCATGTCTAACCATTTGATGACTTCTTTCTTGACAACCTCCTGCATGTGCGGATTCAGCCTTCGCTGAGGTTGTCTGACTTTCTTAGCTCCTTTCTCCGTTCGGATTTTATGCATGCACACATCGGGGCTGATTCTACGGATATCACCCACTTGCCATCCGAACGCGAGGATGTTCTTTTCAAGCACTTTTATCAGCAGTGCTTCTTGTTCGGGCTCGAGTTTTGAAGAAATGATTAAGGGCAACTTCTCACCGTCCTTAAGAAAATTGTACTTAAGGTGTTGCGGAAGCGGTTTAAGCTCCAAGTCAGTAGGTGGTTGTTCAATACTGGATTTTAACGGGCCACCTTTTTCCTTATGGGCTTGAAAGGTACTGGATCATCTTCCCGAGGCATAACCCCCGAAAGGTACTGGATCACATCATCCATAGGGATCCTTCTGTCAGCACCCGCTTCCTCCTTCTTATGCTTGATCATCTTAATCAACTCTTCATCTTCTAGCTCATTTGCTAGCTGTTCCCAATCATCAACCTCCCAATGAATAGTCTCTCTCCAGAAATCCACTTCGTCCCAACTACCCATCAGGGCTTCCTCTTCTACAGGGTTAAAGTCTTCCTGATGCAGCTCTTTGAAATTATCGTTCATCGCTGGGAAATTCCATGTTTCGTGTTCATTGACAGGCTTAGTGTGAGCAAGTTGTGAAGACGACTCGTCAGTGACTACGGCCTGTGATGAAACAGAAGATGGTCCACAATCAGCTTGATCTTTAGTGTTTATAGCTTCGAAAACACCTATCTCTGTTAGCTCTTCCGCTTCTTCAGAGTTGGCATCTTCTTCGTCCTCATAAATTGCTTCGACGAACGAGATTTCTTCAATCAAGGTTTTCTTAGGAATTTTCCCTCGTGTGAAGATAACAGATATATCATCAACTCTAAGCGTAATCTGACCCTTACAGAAATCGATGAGGGCGGCAGAGGTGTCCAAAAAGGTCCGGCCTAGAATTAGGGGCATCTCTTTGTCAGGCGGATAGTCTAAGATAACCCAGTCGGTAGGGAAAACCAAGTCTTCAATATGGAGAAGAAAATTAGTAACACAACCAGATGCAGAGCGGTTAGATCGGTCTACCATCTGAAGAGAAATAGGGCGTTCCCGCATTCTTTTATCTAAACCGAGCTTTTTGCAGACGTTCAATGGCATCACATTTATAGAGGCCCCTGAGTCGCATAAGACGTTTTGGAACATGTGGCCTTCAATCTCACAAGAGATTGAAGGTCTTCCGGGGTCACCTCGCTTAGTAGCAACTTTTTGTGAAACCATAGAGCAATCTTCTCTTAAAACTTCTTCCGCCATACCTTGAAGCTTCTTCTTGCTCCCACAAACTTCCTTAAGAAACTTAGAGCACTTGGGCATTTCAGTCAATACCTCAGCTAGGGGTATACTCACTTTGGTGTCTCTGAGCATCCTCCTCACTCCGTCATATTGTCTGTCATGACTGAGGGTATTCTCTTTCTTCTTTGGTGGATAAGGAAGAGCTTTATCATTGTTCATGGCTTGATTTCTTATGGCTTCGTCTTCCTTATCCTTCTATCTGACAAACTTTTCCTCCCTCTTCTTTGTCAGGGGTACAGCCACCTGACTTTTCCTCATTTCTTTATCAGAATAATTTTCATCCCCCGAAGAATCATCATCATTAAGCTCCTCCTCACTGTTGCTTTCTTCGGTATTTAACTTCTGATTGCCCCCTCCTGAACTTATGGTGTCAGGAGGGGCTACTCGTTTCCCGACATCTTTCCGGGTCCCGCCTGCTTACCACTTCTTAGAGTGACCTCATTCAGCTCTTCGTTCCCATACGCCCATTGAGGTGTGATGGCAGTGCAAACATTGATATCTGCTTTAGGATTTCTTTCGGTGTAACTTGGAAGTTTACCGTGGGGTCTGCTTGCTTGTTGGTCTGCCATCTGACCAACCTGTCTCTCTATTGCCTTGACACTAGTAGCCAGGGTCTTCACCGTGTCTACTAGCTCATCAAACTTATGTTGATGGACACAAAAGGTAGTTTGGTTATGATGTTGGTTTTGATTCCAACCACCATGAGGTCTTTGGGAGTTAGGATTGTGAGATTGATTAACCATCCCAGGAGGTGGTCTTTGATAACTTGAGTTGAAAGAAGGTTTTGAATTGGATGGGCCAGGTGGTGCATTGGCTTGATTAAAATTGGGACGTTGAAATCCGGAATGATTCTGGTCCTGATTGAAGTTTCTGAAGGTTTGGTTATGATTCTCCATTAAATTCACTTCCTCATTCATCTCATTTCCCGCCTGCATTCCCAGGTAGTTCACATCTGACGGCCCTCGTTGCTGCTGCATGTGTAAATCGGCTAGTTGCTTGCTCATCACTTCCATTTGAGCAACTAACAACTTAGTCTCAGAATTGCTCGCAGCAGATTCCTTCTTATTCCCACTACCATTGGTCTTCCTTGGAGTTGACCACATGTTATTCTTTGCTATAGTTTCGGCTACCACCCGTAAGCGAGCGTCATCACCTCCCCCAGGAAGGATCCATGAGCGAGTTGAATCAAGGTAGTCTCTATTTGGTTGAGAGACACCTCTGTAGAATAACTCTACAGTAACTCATGTCTACTTGTATCCATGGTTGGGGCACTTCCTCATCAACGATTTAGTCTCTCCCATGCTTTCCCCACACTCTCACCATCAAGTTTGTTCAAATGTGGCTATCTCCCTTTTCATGTCCATGATTGTCCCGAGTGAGACAAACTTCGAGCAAAGGCTCTTTTGACATCATTCCGGGAACGGAGAGAATGATGGGCTAAAGATTTGAACCAACGGTTTGCTTCACCCTTTAGAGCAAACGGGAAGAGTTTTAACTTGACAATCTCGGAATCAATACCGGGATAGTGGCACAGCTTCGCGATTTGAACGAAGGTGGATAAGAAGTCATGAGGATCTTCTTCGGCGGTACCATGAAAAGAACTATTCGGGACCGGCCCAACCACTCCATTTTTCGGATCGAAGTTCGGTTGCCCCGTGTCCGGAGGGCGAATAGGTCTATGCCCTTCCGGGAAGTCTTGGTCAAGATAGGGGGCATAGGGGTCTTGATTTAATTGGTTTAGGCTTTGGTTTTGACGGAATTGTTGAAATTGATTATTTATCCCGACTTGTTGATTTTGTTGTTGTTGTATTGCACATCATTGAAGGATCACATTCATTTGGGCTTGAGGATCTGGATTTGGAACTTCGTTAGCCATAATGTATGGATTAGGGAAGAGCTTTCTCCACGAGAATAGATCGCTCGGGTTCGGGATTAAAGGTAAGAGGTCCTTCTTACTCTTGGTTTGCATAAACCGGAGAGAGCGAAACGGGAAGAAATCAACCTTAGGGTTGATGAGAACGAATGTAAAGAAGATTAGAGGGTTTAGAGGTTTAGAAAGAGAGAAGAGAGAAGAGGAGAGGTGACAATTTAAGAGATTGAACCGGCGTTCAGTATGAGTGAACGCTGGTTCAGGGGAAATTCTGGAGGTGAACGCTCGTTCAGGTCACTGAACTAGCGTTCAGAAGACAAATTGGGGGCAGACGGGCGTTCAGAGTCTGGACGCCCGTTCAGAAAGTTTCTTTTTTCTTATTTTTTATTTTTTTATTTTTTTTATTATTTTTTTTAATTTAGAAAAGATATAGAAACAGAAACAGGAAAAGAAACCTACCTACGAAAAATTTAAAACAGGAAAAACACTAAGACGGTGAAAAAAAACGTGTTGAAATCTTCTAGGGCCAAAATGGAAGGGAAAACAGCATATTTTGACCTCAAAAACGGTGTTGAACGGCCTCCGGCGGCTCACAACGTCGTCGGCGTCGGAACGAGCTTTCCGAATTGGGGTCCTGCGCGCCAAACGGACACTCGAGCCGAAAGTTATGGCCAAGAATACTACCGATACGAAAACTGCACTACGAAGAATCCGACAACCGTTACCGACTCCCCGGCAACGGCGCCAAAAACTTGTTCGGTAAAAACTAGTTTTAAATTTATAAACCGAAACACCCCAAGTATAAGGCTTGTAGTAAAGGGTGTTAACGGGTCGTCCTAAGGGAATCGAATGTTTATCGGATTAAGATGCAGTTATTATATCGATTATGTCACAAATTATTATCTAAAACTAAGGTTTATATTAATTGTAAAATAGAAACGAAGAACAGTGACTAAAATAGCAGAAAACGAGAAAAAATTCAACAACGGACGGCCGTTCACGAGGGTGGACGGGCGTCCGGTGACGTCTTTGGAAACGAAATATGCGAAAAAACGGCGGTGAAACAACTAAAGTTCTTGAAATAACTAATCGTAGCAATCACAATTGATACGAACAAATTGGTTTATCAAAGAATTAAAAGAACGGCAAGGCAACTAGAATCCACCAATCAACCAACCAACCCCAACTAGATTGTGAGCTAAAGGTACGATTTTTAGTAATGATCAAATCACGAATTCGATTAAATCTCTTTAATCAATTTCTAGGGTTTCGTTTTCTTTCTCAAGCAAAACTAAACTAGCATGCATAACACGATCATGAGATTGTCTCCAATACTCTACTCAATTAATCATAAACAATCTCTTGAATCACAATTAATTGCATCAATTGAAAGAAATCACAACTTGAATAATATTCTCATATAAATTCAATTAGAACGGTAGTTTCATCGATCTCTCGATTCAATAAAACATAAACAATTATTACAAAATTCAATTGATGAAAAACAGTAAATTTAACTCACTAAAGATATAGCTTAAAATCTTCTAGTTGGTGTGGTTGTTGGTTGGTTTCCTCCGTTGTCCCACCGCAAGATGCTTAGCCAACAATCATATTGGTGATCATGATTGTTGAGATGGAAGAATTCATCTCTGTGTTTGCTCCTTGTGGAGTATGCGGTTGTTGTGTGTATTTGGTGTATAAAAATATGATTAGGGTTTGATATGCGCTGGTATTTATAAGATTTTGAGGCGGCTAGGGTTAAGTCGGCGATTGGACGCCCGTCCAACAAGGTAGACGCCCGTCCAGTCTTCACAAAATTCATCGAGTCGGGCCGAGTCTTCTTGGACGTCCGTCCTATGCAAAAATGGACGCTCGTTCACTGGAATTCTCAAAACTCTGAATCAAATATCTCCTCCTGGACGCCCGTTTGATATAGTGGACGCCCGTCCACCGGACGGGACTTGGACGCCAGTTCAGTGTCGATCAAATCTTGATTTTCTCATCTTTATCTCTTCTCCATCATATAAATCCGATCTTGCACCACTTTTAATCCTCTTTTTAGCTCGAAAATGTATATATCTACAAGGGGTAAAAACATGCAAACGTAGAAATATATATATAGATAGAAAATGACTAATAAACCACATAAATAGCTCGAATTTGCATTTTAATCCTTTTCATACACAACCCTCAATATTTCAATTAAACTCCTACTTTTCTATAAAAAGTAATAAAATACGAAGAATATTGTTACGGAATAAAGCGATAAAAACCATAAAATTCACCGTTAACAACCGAAGCCGGGTCTCTATCGATCGACGGAAGAGATCCATGTCTGGAAAGAAGAGGAGGGCCAAGGGGTCCAGATCGGGAAGTGGTTGTCACACCCTGACATGAAAGCCTTGATCGACCTCCTGGTCGAGTATCGGGATGTGTTCGTGTGGAAAGCAGACGACATGCCAGGCCTATCGGCAGATATAGCAGTGCATCGACTCAATGTCGACCCAAAAAAGAAGCCGATATGGCAAAAGAAAAGAAACCTCGCTCCTGTGAGGAAGGAAGCAGTGAGGAAGGAAGTCGACAAGTTGTTAGTTGCTGGGATCGTGAAAGAGGTACTCTATCCGGATTGGTTAGCCAATCCAGTGTTGGTTAAGAAGCCAGATGAAAGCTGGCGAATGTGCGTGGACTTCACAGATCTCAACAAAGCATGCCCTAAGGATTCGTATCCGCTCCCGAAGATTGATCAGTTAGTCGATTCGACACTGGGCTTCGAGGTATTCGGGTTTCTCGATGCATATATGGGATATTATCAGATCTTCATGGACCCCCAAGACTCAGAGAAAACTGCATTCATAACAGAGTTTGGTACGTTTTGTTTTGTGACAATGCCGTTTGGCTTAAAGAATGCAGGGGCCACCTATCAGAGGGCAGTCAACAAAATTTTCAAGGGGCTGATAGGTCGAAGTATGGAAGTTTATGTTGACGATTTATTAATCAAGAGCAAGTCCATAGGACAATTTCTTGTCGATGTCAGAGAGGTTTTCGAGGTGTTGCGGGCTGCGAACATGAAGCTTAATCCGAAGAAATGCACTTCTGGAGTTCGATCTGGGAAATTTCTAGGTTATATGATATCGAGAGATGGGATTCGAGCTAACCCAGATAAGATCGAAGCTCTCAAGAACATGGCCACACCTCGTAACGTGAAGGAAGTGCAACGGTTGACGGGTCGGATGGCGGCCCTCAACCGTTTCTTGTCGATATCAGTGCAAAGGGACCTGCCTTTCTTCAAGATATTGAAGAAAGCAAGTCCGTTCCAATGGGACGAGAAATGTCAGAAAGCGTTCGATGATTTGAAGGAGTATTTGTCCGATTTACCAACACTGTCTTCACCTCGAGAAGGAAAGAAACTCCTGGTTTATCAGCAATCTGTGAAGAGGCAGTGAGTGCAGTATTGGGTCGAGAAGGGGACCAGGGACAGATTCCGGTTTATTTTGTAAGTAAAGCATTGCATGGAGCCGAGATCAGGTACACCCTGCTGAAAAATTAGCATTAAGTCTGGTTCATGCATCAAGGAAGTTGAAGCCATATTTTCAAGCACACCCCATTGCTGTGGTCACTGACCAACCTTTGAAGCAAATTTTAGCAAAGCCCGACATCGGGTCGACTAGCAAAATGGGTTGTTGAGCTAGCTGAGTACGACATCGAGTTTCTACCTCGTACAGCTAATAAAGGTCAGGCTCTGGCAGATTTTACAGCCGAGGGATTTTCGATCCAATTGGAGCAGGATAAACAGTCGTCAGAGGAACAGTGCACCATCCATGTCGATGGTGCCTCAAGTAAAGAAGGAGCTGGAGCTGGGTTATTATTGGTTAGCCCTAAAGGAGAAGAGTTCCCTTATGCACTTTGATTCGAGTTCAAGGCCACAAACAACGAAGCAGAGTATGAGGCCATGATTACGGGTTTGAAACTAGCATCGAAGCTGGGGGTCGAGAATCTCCTGGTGTATAGTAACTCTCAACTCGTAATGAATCACATACGAGGTGAGTATGAGGCCAAAGAAGAATCTATGAAGAATTATCTGAAAGTGGTTCAGGGGTTGATATCGAAGTTCAAGATGGTTCACATCCCCTCGGAGTGAGAACAAACGGGCTGATGCGTTGTCTAAACTCGCATCGAATTTTAAGTCGAAGAGGAAATTTATGGTAGAGATGCTAGCGGAGCGAAGCTATAATGAGATCGATGTGCAACCAGTGGTTCAGGGATCGACATGGATGGATCCGATAGCTCTGTTCCTGAAAGACGGAATTCTCCCGTCCGACAAGTCTCAAGCCAGAAAAATCCGACTGCAAGCTTCCAGGTATGCCCTATTTGACTATGTCCTTTATCAAAAATCGTTTGTAACACCTCGGATGCGATGCGCATCGGAAGACGAGGGGGCTTATCTTCTTGAAGAGATACATCGAGGAGTTTGTGGTAATCATTGCGGAGCTCGAATGTTGGCGAGAAAATGTAAACTAGCAGGCTATTTTTGGCCGTCAATGCAAAAGGACGCCAATCGATTGGTGATGAGATGCAAGGCTTGTCAGGTGCATGATGTGGTGACACACCAACAAGCACTAGAGATGAACGCCATCGAATCGGTATGGCCGTTCGATGAGCAGGGAGTCGATATAGTCGGGCCCTTACCTCGAGCTCCAGGTAATTTCAAGTATGTTGTGGTCGCGGTTGATTATTTCACAAAGTGGGTCGAAGCCAAAGCTCTTACTGACATCCGAGCTTGACCATCAATAAATTTCTATGGGAAAATATTTTGTGCAGGTTTGGAATTCCGAAGTATCTGATATCGGATAATGGGACTCAATTTCTAGATGACCGAGTGCAGGATTGTCTCAAAGAATTCAAGATCGAGCATAGAACAACGTCAGTGGCCCGACCTCAGTCCAATGGACAGGTCGAACAGACAAACAGACAGAATAAATTTGGCTTGAAGAAGCGGTTGGAAGATGAAGGTCGGGATTGGGCAGCTCAGTTACCCAGCATTCTGTGGTCGTATCGAACAGCACCCAATTCAGCTACCCAAGAGACTCCCTTCACCATGGCTTATGGATACGAAGCTGTAATACCTACAGAGATCGGACTAGCCTCGCCTCGAGTTTTGGCATATAACGTTGAGACAAATGCCACAGATCTGCTTCAAGAGAAGGATAATATCGAAGAGAAGAGAGAGGCTGCGGCATATCGAATGGCCAATTATAAAAGAAAGATCTCACAGTATTATAATTCGAGGGTGAAATACAAATATTTCCAAGTAGGGGATCTCGTGTTGAGGAAGAATGAAGCCAGCAGGCAGGACCCAATAGGCAAGCTCGAGCCGAATTGGGAAGGTCCATATAAAATCCTGAAGGTGCATCCTAAAGGATCGTATCAGTTGGGCAGGTCGGATGGGAGCACAGTGCCTCGAACGTGGCACGCCACCAACCTCCGGAAATACTATGTTTAAACTGTTTATCCACTTTATAACATTTGCAACTTTACTTTTTAGTTACTTGTAATAGGTCGATGTGACAATTGATTTCAATGTCTTTTATTCAAGTAATTTTCTTTTCTAGTTGTGCTTACCTTACAAGCTCATGTAAAGAAGAAAAGGGGGCTAGAAGAAAAAAGACCAAAAATCGACAATGCTAAGTCACAGACAATGCTTATGTCACCTCCGAGCTGCGAGCCATCGACACGATGGAGTAACAATAAAATAGTGAAAAAAGCCAAGTCACTGACAGAGCTTATATCACTCCCTACCTACCAATAAGCCACGATGCGAGGCAGTCGGAAGATCCCACGATGGATACCTAACTCGACCAGATCATAAGCACCACGATGTGCGACAGTCGAGTGAGGGCTTCTTAATTCGAGCTCCGACCAAAAAGCCAAGTCAAGCCGATAAGGCAGTACAGTGCTAGGTCGACTCAGGCCCAAGTGTATCACGAGTCATGTACTCGTACTACACTTCGAGGGGCCACAGGGGAATTAAGTCCAAAGGACTACACCCCACAAGGCAGCTTTTTCAAGGGAATTAAGTCAAAAAAGACTACACCCTAGACAAGTAATCAACTAGAGATATAAGACATTCAATGGAAAAGCATAGATTGAGATTCAAAAATCAGAATGCAAATTGAAAAGTCACAAGGCTGCGAGATCGAATCGGTGAGATACATATCTAGAAAGTAAAAATACCAAAGTTGTTACAACCAGATTGAATAAAAAGTTTACAACCAAATCGAATCATAATTGTTTAGGAAGACAACAAGAAAACAGCATCAGGCAGCCAGCTGGGGGGAGGACGAGGCA
Source organism: Gentiana straminea (assembly GCA_036785695.1). Classification (NCBI taxonomy): domain Eukaryota; kingdom Viridiplantae; phylum Streptophyta; class Magnoliopsida; order Gentianales; family Gentianaceae; genus Gentiana; species Gentiana straminea. Next base: position 1,724,263 of record JAVUPR010000376.1, on the reverse strand, counting down.
TTGGGGTCGACTTGATCTTCTGACTCGAGGTTCTCCGCTCCATCTCCTCCAAGGCAGGGGTCACATACATCTCGTACAGGGAAACGCCAGCCTTGAATTCGGTGAAGTATCGGCCGTAACGAGGGATGGCCTCAGGATCGTACAAATGGGCCTTCTCGATCCTGGATACTTCGAAATCTGGGATGACAGCCTTGACCTGGTCGAGCGCCATTGTAAAACCACCCTTAATGCCCTGGCTCATCAGCAACGACAGATCGTTTTCAAGCTCTACAGAAGCCAAGAAGTCCTTCTTAGCCGATTCCATGCGAGTTGTTAAGCTATCGAGAAGAGACTGAAGGTCGTTACGAGCCTTGATAGCCCCCGCTAGCTCGGCCTTTGTCCCATCAAGCTCCGACCTCACCTGTGCCAGTTCCAACCCTATCTTTGCCAGCTCGGCATCCCTGTCAGATATGTCTTTGTGCGTTTTGGACAGATCGTCTCGAGAGGTCGCCAAGTCAGACTCCAGCTTGATACAGATCCAGTAACTGGGGGTCTGTGGCTCACTGATATTGCACATCATCATTTAGCTATTGCAATTCTTTTCCTGATAGAGGGTCACATGTATAGGACCAATTGGGGCATTGGTCATGGTTTGAAAGATATTTTAGAAGCTCATAAAGGTCCATTTACGCCGATCGTCCAGCTTGTTCACCTTGGCCTTTTGCTTCTCGATGTCCGAAGTCAGCCTGGCAATAGTTTCTTTTTGCTCCTCCATTACAGCAGATGAAGACTCGATTCTAGTCACGGCCACCTTAGCTGCTAGCCGAGCCTGCAATAGAGAAAATTGTTAACATCAGAAATAGACAAAAGTCAAAGTGACAAGAGAAGTAAAAGGAAGACTTACAGCTCGGTTGATTTTCATCAGAAAGTCATGCAACTCATCCGGAGTCATGGCTTCCATCTCGGTAATGCTCACTCCAGGGAGTGGGTCGGTTACGTTCGATCTGGGAGGAGCAAGATTGCGGGTCTCCTTCCCAACCCCATGCCTAACCTCAGTAGTCTTCTGTCGCTTTCTCGGAACGAGGTCCGCCTCGATTTGCTCCGTCACCTGAGCCTCTTCAGGTTGGTCTCTCAGAATGTCTGATGTTGACACAGGGGTTGAAGATCGAGCCGGAGACCTCTGACCTCCGGAGACAATAGAGCCAGATACTGGCGTCTTCGACCTGATGCCGGCCAGTTCTTGGATTTTCTTTGGGTCCGTATTCTTGGGGTCAGGCATCTTGCCCAGCACCTCCAGCTTTGAGAAATATTCCACTGCGAACAGAGAAAAAATTCGACATCAGAACACAGTCAAGACGAAAATAAGTCAAAAACAGAAAAAGAAAAAATAAAATACTCAAGTATAGCGGCTCGACAGAACGAATAAAAATCATACATAAGACTCGGACATCCTCATCGAGTTCTAGGTAAGCGCCCGGACCAGCTGTCTCGATATCAGCGAAAGGATACAGGGAATGCAGGTTTCGAGTCGCGACGTCAGGGTGAACGCTCTCGATAATCCCACACCCGTTGGGGACATCCGAGTCGAGTCTATCATGCCATTTATGGGGCCTCCTATACCAAGTATGGACATCGATGTCTTCCAGTCCGTGTCGGATAAAAAAAAAATTAGGCTTCCACTCGCCCTGGGACGAGGTCACCTTTCTCACGAATTCCGACGTTAGAGGACGTCTCTGGAAAGTATACCATCCGGAATCTTGCAAGCCCTAAATTGCGTAGTATTGCCGGAACAGCCGGACTGAGAACTCAACTTTGGCGATTCGACACGCCAGCACGAAGCCCATAACACTCCTAACCCTATTGGGAGCAAGTTGGGTAACGCAGATCTTATAGTGTTGGAGAACTGCAACGAGGGACGGATCAAAAGGAAACCATAATCCCTCCTTCAACTGTGCCTCGTATATGGCGCAGAACCTAGGGGGGTCACAGGCGAATTGAAACTGACCATGTGACACTTTGTTGTTTGCAGAGGAGTATGGGATGCCGTATCGTATACAAATAACTTTGGCTTTTTCTTGAGAAAGGTTAGATATGCAACCGTATGGCCCTTGGCCCTTCATTCTGGTCTGGCGTTTGGCAACGGGTCGAGAAGACGATTCTTCTTCTCCTCCCTCTTCTTCTTCTCCGGCATCTCTCCCACCGGAAGAATTGGACGCTCAGAAACCGTCTGCTCCGTCGATTCTTCTTCTACCACAACAATTTCTTCCCTGTTTTGAGAATCGCTATCGCTACTAGACATGGATCGACAAAAGATGCAGGAAATAAAAGACAAAAAAGAGTTTGAACAAATTGGGGCTTACTTGCGTTTTTCGATAAGGCGAGACAAATAATGGCAAATGAGAGGCTTCTAAGTCTTGGGCTCCTTTTTATGCTTGCAAGATCTCTAAAATGATTTGAAAGGGCGATTTGGGGGCAGTTATAGGATTTGCAGCGCGAGAATCAAGGACAAAATCCCCGCGTGGACCAATGACAAACGCTTCGTTTCCTACACCCTTTAATGCTGGTACAGTGTGATGTCATCCTGACGACGGCCTACATCGGCTAGTAGGACAGCTGTATTCCCGCCTAATGAAGACCACATGTCGAAAAGATTATTCAAATTTTCAGATCCGACATCAGCACTCGAGATGAACTTCCCTCCGATCTAGGGGCTTATGACGATACGGGATTTCACCCCTCCACGTGGAATAATTTGATTGGTCCAGCTGGCATGTGGAAAAGTCTACATTGATTATCCACATCGGATCGAATTCGAGACATACCAGTGAAGGCCGAAACAACCGACAGATTCTGCAAGTGTCCTACTTCGATCACCCATGTCGGTATGCATCGAGTCGAGACCAAGACTTCCAATCCAGACACCCAGGCCCACCATCCAACAGGTTACTTGGGCAAGAGGACAAGGCCCATTTAAGGGTATTTATGTCAATAGACCAAACCGCCTTAAGTTTAGGGCAGAAGAAGGACATGTGCCTATAAATACATAGCTCCAGGAACTACGTAAGGCTTGATTCCTGGACATTACACAGGATACGTAGGCAATCCAAGATACATTCTTGGACTCAGCCATATAACACTAAAAACACCATCTTTATTAGTCTTGGCCTTGCATATTTTCTCTCCTAACTCACCCTTAGATTACACGTGGCCCTGTTTTACCGGTGGTGCATCATTCAGCATCATCAATGATCATATATGGATTAATCTCAATCCTGAGTGATCACGTCTGCTGCTTAGTCCAAAGTAGGGTTTGATGTGTTAGTTAAGGATCACTTCGAAATATGTGGTCTAACACTTCTCGTTGGCACTATTCTGGAATAAGTGAGTAGTCTGTGACTTCACAGATATAGAATCCATTCCTTCCTATGGGAAGTAGACAAACGGTTCTCTTATTTGTTAATCCTAGAAACTGTTCGAATCTGGGAGTTCATATTATATTAGTTATGAACTAATTGATCACTAGGAGTTAATGGTAAATAATGATAAGAGGTTTCGAGAAGGGTTTACGGAAATATCCCAAATCGAAACGAACAGTCTATGGAGGATTTATCCGTATGTAATGATTATATCAGTGGATGCTTATCAACTCATGGTTGAGTGTAAGTTTATATCTATATTCGGCAGAGTTCGGTTTCGGGTTTATGGTGGTGTAATCCCGTAATTAATAGATTGAATATAATTGTTCGGTCTGACGGATAATTTTATTTAATTTATTGTAGCTAGTGAATATGGGTCCAAGGTCCCCGACGTGGCTCCTAACATGCATATGTTTTCTCGTCGTTTCACCTCAATTAATATTAAATAGTTGGATCGGACTATTTAATAGATATGTGGATTAATTATTTAGTTGGACTAAATAATAAAATACATGAAAAAGATATTTTTTTCGTGGACTCGGCCCAATATGTCAAAATGCGTGTGGCCCTTGTATGATAGGGTTTAGGTGCCGCATTTTAGTAGTATTATTTAATTGTTGGGAAATTAGTTTTCTTGATAATTATTTAATGTATGATATTAATCATTTATTTGTTAAGTGATAAATCATGAAATATTAGATAATAATATTATTTATCCTAATTTGTTTGGGATAATTATTATATTTATCTTTTATTTAAATTAAGGATTAATTTAATAATTATCTTTTAATTATTAAATCCTTGGAGTCAAGGATTACTCTCTTGTATAAAGAGAGTTCTCCCAAGCCTTTATGATGAGATAATTTTCGGTTTTGAGCAAGTATTAAGGCTTTGAATTTTCGGCCTTAAGTACTTGGGTTTGAGTTTTAGAAAACTTCGGGTTTTCTAAGGTAGCATATCGAGGAGGTCTGACGGCTTGAAACACCATCCACCTGGTGGTGCTTGGAGACACACGTTGGAAGAGTTTGGCTTCTCAACTAGGCTATCAACTAGCTGGGATTGGATTGACCCTTTTGTTCTTGGAGTTTTGCACCTTAAAAAGGTTGGTAATCTAACCCCCTCGTAAGTTAGATTTATTATTCATGTATTTTGTTTTTTTAGATCTAGATCTGATATCCTCCGCTGCGTAATCGGGTGGATCTTGGATCCATCCGGCGATATTACATCCTATAATCACATCACCAACTTTCTGAAGATTATAAGCATTGTGAAGCCAGTAGGAGTGCCTGAGGACAACATTAACCTGTAAGCTGTTCCCAGTCACCCTGAAGAATAAGGCCAAGCAGTGGCTTCTGTCTCTCCCAGTAGGTTCAATTCAATCATGGACTGACCTACTGCAAAAATTCATGAATAATACTGCCCACCAGGGAAATCCCTTCAAATGTGACATGAGATAATGAATTTTATGCATAAACCAGGTGAATGTTTTAAGGAAGCACAGCGAAGATGCCCCCACCATGACATCACATTACATGTGCAAATGCAGAGTTTTTACCATTGTTTGAGACCTAGTGAGAATATAAGTGTAGATGCTTCGACGAATGCTTCGTGTTGTTATCACTTGGTGAAGCACAAGAGAAACTGGAACAAATCATTAACTATATTAAAAGAGCCGATGTGTTTCCCCTCAAAATTGTTTCCCCCTCGGGTGTTTCTCCTAAAAAGAGTTTCTTTCATAATAAAATAATTTAATATTTCCCATAAATTAAAAAAAAAAAAAAAAAACTCTCACGTGAAAACACCAAGATAAAAAAAAGGATTAGCATTGCAAAAAAAAAGGATTATATTAATAAAAATTAAAATAATAATAATAATAATAATAATAATAATAATAATAACAACAACAACTAGATAGGATTGAGATTAATAAGCATTGCGAAAAAAATAGGATTGAGGATTACGTTAATAAGCATTGAAAAAAAAAACAGTCACGTGAAAACACACAAAAAAAAGGATTAGCATTGCAAAAAAAAGGGATTACGTTAATAATAAAAAAATACACTATTCTAAGTGTTTTTATAAACGAAAACCTTTTTATTAAAAAATAAAAGTAGGTTTGTACATGTCGTATCACGCTCCTCCTTATACCAAAAGACGTTGACGAAACATGACATTGCATCCTTAAAAACTATGGTTGGCAAACCCTGTGTGAAAAAATCCATGCCATAGAAAAGAGTATAGCACCTCATGTTTCCAAAAAGAAAAAACTCCCCCTAAAAAATAATAATTTTACAATTGCGTGCGTGGAACAAAATAAGTAAAGTACCAGCTTCCGAGACTCCATTGTTGTAAGAGTGTGAAACAGCCGTCCAACAGCTTGCGGGTTGCCCAATTTGAAACGTGGTCCCATGCAAGAAAAGGTAGTGATCAAATTCACCAAAGATATATATATACATAAAGTCATCAAAATACATTAAATCATTATCTCATTATCTCAGCAATAGTCATTATCTCATTAACAATAATTCATTATGTCCACAATTTAATATATTTTCAATCGTAAGTGACTAATTTCATTAGAAAAAAAAGTGAAAAGATTTATTCTTTTTTTTGCGGGTATATGTACTAATTTCTATGTCTACAATTTACAAGGCACCATAATTATATTATACTGTATAATTTATTCTGTCAAATCAATTCTATCATTTTTGTCATTACACTAACTCAACGATTATCATAGATAAAAACCATAAATTGATAGGATTGATTAAATCATTATCTCATTGTTATATTATATAAATAAATATATCTAATCAATTCTATTCTTTTTCTCATTACAATAAATCAATATTGACAGATCAGCACACGTGAAGGATTTCCTATCTAGATCAATAATCAATTCGTTATTATTCTATTCTTTTCTATTCTAAATATTTCCCTCTCATACCATTGATAGGATTTTCCTTCCCCTTTGTTATAAAAATATACTCACACGTTGAATTACGACCTATTCTGCACCATCATCATCTTTTTTCTGTTATCCCAAGATTCTAAATATTTTATTCATTTTGGCAGTCTTTCGGATCAAAGGAGAAATTGTCCGTCATCATCTTAGGTTAGAGGTTAGCATATAAAATAGTCATTAGAAATAATGCGTATTACTTTTACTAGGGACGTGAAGTTTTTCTAGACATTCAACGCTATTGCTTCAAGTAACGAGCTCGAAACAGATTCCAATTAGGTTTTGATGTTGTGTGCATATATATATAATCTTATTAATCCTGGTGCGCTTCGTTTCAATTTTCATTGTTTGATTTATTGTTTGCAAGTGGATTTCGTAAAACCGATTTGTGTTAACTCCTGTTTTAATTTGTTTGTTTTTTTGGGTTTTATTTTATATTGGAATTTTTTAAATGCAAAATAAAGGCATATAGTTACCAACCTCAATAGGGTCCGTGCAAAAAAGTAAATAGATAGATAGAGAGATACCAACCAAGGAGGTTCCAAGGTTCTTATTTGTAGAGATCAACTTCGGGGATGACCTCAAATTCAATGTTACAACAAGGACATGCACGTACTCTACGTGAATTACAACACAACATGCATGCACGCAACTTAGAGTAGGAACACTCCATATTTAGTGCACTTTTTTAGTATAATTTAAATCGTTATTCAATGTGTGATAATGGAATCAATTGTGAAAGTAATCAAGATGGTGCAATTACCATCCTCATAAACAATGGTGCATCTCACACTTTCCTAGAGCAACATGTTGCCAAGGAGGTGCAATGTGACATAATGACTCACCATATGTTTATAATCATAGTAGTAGATATGAACAGAATGGCGATTGAGTCTAAGTGTCCAAACTTGCCATGGATCATGTAAGGGATTAAGTTCCAATAAGATGTGATATTGATCAAGTTGAGAGGATGTGACATGATATTAAGGGTGGATTGGATGAAATGGTACAATCCAATGGCCTTGACTTCAACAAAACGTAGATGGTTTTCACTAACAAGAGAGAACAAATTAAGCTAAGAAGCTACACATTAAGAATTCCAATTTCTGGCAGAATCTTTTCTCTTGTTTTTCTTTGAAGCTAACTTTCACTCACAAGCCCGGTTTATCCCGTTTTACCTTTTCTGGTGTTCAAATTGCTTCCATTGTACTACAACAATTGGTTAAAGTACATCTACAAATAAGTACCAATTCTCGGTCAAAATAATTCTTCATCTCATCTCAAATACCTCTCACTCCAGTATATGCATGCAAATAATCAATGCAAAGGTAAAATAACAATCAATAAGTCACTACTTCAAATTAAGTAACATGCATTCATTCTTTCATACTAAACTAAATATGCAAGTGATCAACTTCGAACTATTCCTGGGCTCCTAGTCTACCGATTCCGTGCTCAGGACGTTCAAAATCAAGCTAACGTCAGTTTAAAATTTTAAAAAAAAATTTATTGCTTGTTGACCTAAGGCCGCCTGTACCCCCACTTAAACAACACATTGTCCTCAATGAATGAAAAAGAGAAAGTAAGAAAATGACATAGCCCTAGAAAATGGTGCCAAGTGAAGTACAAAATACGGAGTCAGATCGTCGTGAATCTAGTCCAAGGCCATCCATCATCCAAGAATTAACTTGCGCTTTCAAAAACTTTGCAAAACATGAGTAACATGCGAAGGGCAATGAGTAAATATGGTGGCGGTAATTGAGCATACCAAGGGAATGCGCAAAAACAATTAAAGCCACTTTATTTCTTATTGACCTAAGATAGACACGATAAACTTTAAATGAGAATATCACGTGGGAATCAATAAGAATAAACCATGTATATCCATTGTTAGGGACGATAGATACACGTGATAAAAAAACCTTTTCGACTGTCATGCTACTTTATTGACTCAATAAAAATAAAAACATAGACAAAGTATAGAAATGTTTAAAGACATTCAATATGAAAATCGTACGGCCCATGCCCAAAAATCAAAACATCGAGGACCTTTGAATATTACTCGGTCCCCGAATCCACCCGGCCTGATTAAGGTTTTATGTTGTTCTCAGGAATCTGAAAGCGAGAAGAGCGAGTACATTCTACCTTGAATATTTACTCGGGACGATCAAAGGACTAAGACTGGGGTAGTTGATGACAGTTAAATTGATATCTTACAGCATCAACATTACACCTATTTAAAATTAGTCATTCCGGCAATTAAATATGAGTCATTTGTGTTGAATGTTATCTATGAGGTTCACGAGTCGAGAATTTGGTATTACTTCGTGTATATTTGGATTATTCGTAGGAAACGAAATGGGCCGGGTGTCAAGAAAAAAGATATGGAGTGGATCTGTTGAAGAATTTGGCCTAGGCCAATCTAGATGATTCCAAGAGTAAGTCGGCAGAAGAAAAGTACGAAATTGCCCTCGATGAGGCGGTGGCCGCCCTCGACGCGTCGGAAGCTTCGAGAATAGAGTTTACACATTTTCTTGGACGATAAGTAGGTTTTAAGGTTTCTAGAGGCAACTAGGTCGGCGGACCCATTTGAAATATGCCTACACATGTACTACAAGATTATTATGGAATAAAAGTTTTTCTTTGTTCTTTTATATTTTCTATGAGTGCTAGTCACGGATCTGACGAATTCGCTACCTAAGGAGCGATCTGAGGAGGATATACGCTCGAGTTCGAGGGTATTACTCTTCCACTTTCTAAATGTAGATCTATTTTTATGTGATGAGTTTGTTTTAATTTTCATATTAGTCCTGCTATATAGTTGTTAATTATATTGTTTTCCCCAGTTAGGAGTATATTTGAATCGTTGGTGAAGAAATCATGAAATAAGGTTGCGTTCTCTTGACGAGTCGGCGGTCTTTACCGACACATCGAGATACCTAGTAAATCATATTTCATGATTGTCGGCGCCAGCTACATCTGATAATCAGTTTTAATTTACATGTTCTTAGCATGATCAACTATTTATATGTTTTCGTAAACTAGCATGATGCAGTATTTCTGAAGTGTTAGTTAGGACATAGTTTATCAATATCTAGGAACGTGTCAGTCCCCGTCGATGGCTTCCTGGGGAGGTTGTTAGTTTGAGCCGGTCATCCCTAGATCTTACTGCGTGTGATGCTAATATGGCCTCAGGTAGGTTAGCACCCTATTAACCTGGGTAGCACCCGTAGTGGTTGACAAATTAAAAGTCACCACGAGGATGATAAATTTATGATTGGGGGAAGGATTTAACTGCTCATAGTTACGACTAATCCTTTAGTAACTCATAGAAACATATCTGTGTAATTCTTGTGGGGTGATCATTATTTACTTTTCTTGTATTTTATTTTGTCAAAGACCACCTTTATCTTTCTCAATCTTGATTTGATTGTATCATTACGAGTCTTTATGTGATCGACCTTGATTCGCCGTTACTATACTACGATTGCACTAATCCTCTTGTTAATGTCGTGACATGCACGCGATCATTACTTTATATTTTAATAGAAAACAATTAATGAATTCTGAAATAATAACCAAGCTCACAAACCGAGTCGAGTTATATCAAGTACTTAACGTGTCAAGTTCGATCCTACCTTTTAGTGACTTGATCAAGCTCGAGCATGAGTTTTTATAACACATTAAACCTCAAACTTGTAATTGTTTCATTATAACCTTAAATTATTAAACGAGTTCTATTGGCACCATCAATTTACTATTGACATATTTTTTCATTATTTTTTATTTACTTTTTAGCACCACCAAATCTCTTTTTGACACCACGTTAGGGGCATCAGAACCACTGACGTTTTCTTTCACCACGTTAGGGTCTACCCTGGCCTCCAGTGGGAGGTCCAAGGTTCGAATCCCCCCTCCTTTCATTTCCGGCAAAAAAAAAAAAAACGTCGGTGGGTCTGACGTTTTACACCAATGACGCATTTATAACTGTAAAATCAGTGTCACTGACGTTGACATTGAAACCAACATCAATGGCAATAACGCTCGTACCGCAAACGGGCATCAGTTCCACTGACGTTATCTGTTCAAAATAATAAAAATATTCAATATAATGTCAAGAGTGATTTGTAGTGTGTCGAAAGCAATCACGATACCGTGAGTATTTTCGTGATACTAATAAAAACCGTCTTATGGTTCTAATTTCTTTCCTAAATTGAGTCATGACTTATGCACAAATATTTTGCATAAGAAATTGATAAGAGTAGCATTCTTCAATTGACGCCTAGATTACATTCGCTTTGGATTACATACGCTCTGGTTTACACGTTCATTACTTCAATTCTATGGTTTACACAATTATGAACGCTCTGGTTTACACATTCATTACTTCAATTCAATGGTTTACACGATAATGGGATTCAATTCTATGTACCGAGACAGCTCTAGCTTACAGGTTTATTTCAATTCCATGGTTTACACGATTATGGGCTTCAATTCTATGTACCGAAATAGTGTTTGGTGTGTTTGGTTATACATTTCTTCTCCAAGAAAGTTGCTTATACATTCTCTATTCTACCACCAATGCTTCGGAAGTTTACACGTGCAATATCAAGAATTATTTTCATTTATACTGGACACACTTTCTATCTATCGGAGCACTAAAAGATTTAATTGTGATTGTTTCTTTCCCATTTTTCAAAATGTTGTTAAGTTGTACTTCTCAAGATGGATTTTGCTCAACAACAAGGTAAGTCTATGTTGAATAGGGTATAGTTTGTACTTCTCCGCCGTATCATCAGTTCATATGTTTGCACATGTAGTCACTATAGGAAGGTGATAGGGCAATTTTACATCCACACCCTTCTAATTTAAATAAAAATAAAAAAAACCTGCACCACATATTTTTACACTTATGTCCTTTAAGTTGTTGTAGGAGCATTTAATGCTACACATTTTTTATTGTAAATATTGTAAAGAGGGAAGGGTATTTGAAGAAATTTAACATTTAATGCTGATATATGTTAAATTTATAACAAAATGTTATCACATTTTATACATATTATTGATTAATTTTATCTAAAAATATTAAATGATAGTAAAATAACATATAAAAATCTAATAAATACAAATAAATAACATAATACAAATTATAACTTTTGTTGTCAGATTTACCTGTGTTTTTGTCGTTTTTGTTGTTGTTATACAGGTATTATGTGATACAAAGTAGAAGAATCGGAATCAAATCATACAAAAATCATCAAGTGGCAGACAAACCCGGCGCAGACCGGAAGAAACCGGTCCACGCCGGATTATGTGATAATTACCCCATGTTACCCCATGTGCGTCTGACACATGATATTCGAAATCGGTTAATCCGGCGCACGCCGGATCAGTTTCGGCGCACGCCGGACCAGAGATTTCTGCCTATAAATACCTCATTTATGAGGTATGAAAAGGAGATACCAATATATATATATATCCCTATCTTATCTACTCTCTGTAAATATTATTTCAGTAGGCATTATGCCTAAAAAGTAGTAGTAATAATGTTGTAATAGTAAGAATAATTATTGAAGATTGTTGAATTTATCACTGTTGTGACATTCAGAGGACGAAGCCTCCCTTCAACAATTATAATTGGTAATATTCTGCTGTTATTATGTTTGTTTGTTTTTTTTTACAATTTTATCTACTAGTAATAATGTATGTAGGCTAATTATACAACTAGCCAAGACATGTAATTGAAAAATGTTTCTCTTTTAGGGAAATGGATGATGACTAAGTTAAAATATGATTAAAAATTGAATCGATGAATCTCTTTCTACTTGAACTAATTGATAGTCTATATTGACGTAATTAATCGGTATGGACGAAACCATAACCTAATCATGAACCGACCGACAGACGTTAGGGTATGAGAAAAGGGTAGAAAGACCGGAAGGTAAAATTGGCCGTCGACAAACGGAACCCTCTTTCTTATCCGGGGATAGAATATTTATACTCGAGAGATTATCATGTCAAATCATTAGGTTTAATTACGGTTTTACCAAGGAGGAGGCATAGAATGAATTCGTGCACTCGTATGAGGGAATTTGTTAGGCGAGGAGTATACCGTTTCACATAATCAATTACACTTCAACAAGAAGATTGGTCACATCCATTAAAACTAAAAGAGATCATAATTCAATAACATTGTCTTGGTTAGTTCTTATTAACTATCTATTATATTGGTATCTATATCTATATAAATATCTAATTATTTATCATTTGAATAGCTCTAATTAAAAAGAATTGCGACTTAGATCAAGATAATAATAGCTAATTGGTGTTTAACCACATTTTAAAATTACATTTTCTTTTCCCCGAGGATTCGACACTTGATTCACCGAGACTACACTACAATTAGACCCGGTACACGCCGGTAAGATTGGACACCCGAGTTTTAGCCGATCAAGTTTTTGGCGCCGTTGCCGGGGAATAAGCGATGTTAATTTATTATGTCTATGGTTACTACTTATATTAGCTCAAAACTCTTGAGAATGAGTCAACACTTTTCTTAATCTCATTTCTACTTTTCGTTTCTTTGGTACTTACCTCATTGGTAAGTAGCCACTTTCTTGTTTTAGTGTTGTTTTCTATTTTTGTAGTTGATGACCCGAAGCGGTAAGGCACCACTTACTCCTTATAAGCCGGATATAAATACTTACGAAAGACAATTAAGAGAAGAAAATAGACGTGGCCAAACCAGCCAAGGACATCTTGGAGACATATCTCCCCAAGAATCATCAATTCAAGGTAAGGAAATGGCCGAGGCCAGTGAAGAAACACCACCTGAACAAGGGCTTGTTCATGCCCAAGGACATGGACAAAACCTCAATAATCTTAATCCACCGTTACAAAATCTACCACCACCACCACCACATTTCAATAACCAGAATCCCAATAATCGGAATAACCAAAACCGAAATCAGAATAATCATCATAATAATAACCCACCAAACCCAAGACCGATTTGTGATCAGACTTTGAGAAGAAATGAAACTAACAATCCAATTCGTCTACCTAATGAAGGAGCAAATAACTTTGAAATTAAATCCCATCTTTTTGGTTTGATTGACACACGAGCTCAATTTCTTGGTGAAGATGACGAAGATCCGCATCATCACCTATATCTTTTTGAAGAATTGTGCAACACTGCCAAGAGCCAAGGTGCTCATCGTGAATTGACAAGGATGTCGATGTTTCCTTTTTCATTAAAAGGAAGAGCTAGAGATCGGTTTATGTCACTCCCACATCATTCGTTGACAAGTTGGCGGGACATTCAAACGAGTTTCTAAAACAATATTTCACGCCAGGTAGGAATTTGGAATTGAAGGTCGAAATTGCTAATTTTAGACAAGGATCCGAGGAAACACTTGGAAATGCGTGGGAAAGATTTAAAAGTTGTTAAGAGCTTGTCCCGATCACGGTTACTCTCTTGACATGCAAATCCAACTTTTTTGCCGTAAATTGAGAAAGGACTCACGTGCTGATGTTGATCATGCATGTGGAGGCTCTTTGATGATGAGTGAAGCACAAGTTGTTTATGATGCAATTGAGAAAATTTCTAAGAATAACCGAATGTGGGAAACAGGTTCCAGTACGAGAAAAGTAGCATTTGTAAGTGAATCTACATCAAACTCAGAAGTTTTAGCACATCTGGAAAATCTTAGTAGAAAGTTTGATGGCTTACAAGGAAACAAGAATTCTAGCTCAGAAGGAAAATTATCAAATGAATATTCGAATAATGATAACGGAATAGAAGAATCCGAAGAATATTCTAGGGAAGAAGTAAGTTTTCTCGCAACAAAGATAGGAATTTGAATAATGCTTATTCAAACTCATTCAATGCCATTAAAAGAGACCATCCTACCTTTCGTTGGGCTGAAAACCCAAGTAAGCAAGGACAACCACCCTATCCTACTCAATACAAAAGCTCATACAATACTCAAAACCAAAGTTACCGGGAAATTCGTCAAGTCAAAACCAAGAATCACCACCCGATTATACCCACAACACACCACACAAAGTATACCAAGTTACTCAAAGTTCAACTCACCCGTAGAAGGAGTTGACAAATGGGAAAAATTAATGGAAAACATGATGGGTGTGATGTCTACCCAAGCTCGAATATGGAAACCATGATGACTTCTATAGGAACTGTCACTAAGGATATGAGTACTTTGAAAACATCCATGAGTGGGCATGACACGAGAATGAGAACTATAGAGGCATCAGTGCGTAATATGGAAGATCACTTGAGTAGAGAAGGAGAACGAAAAAACAGTAGACCTCCGGGAGGATTACCTAGTAATACTGAAAGAAACCCTAGAGAGGTGAATGCTGTTATTACCCGAAGCAGAAGGATATTTGGAAGTAACGGAGTAGAAAACTCAGGAAATAATGAAGTAGAAGATGATTTGGATGATAAATTCGAAAAGGACTTGGAAAGCAAGGACGAACCAGAATTCAGTGAAGAAGAAGAAGAAATAATTGACGAATTCTTAAGTCGTAATGATCATATTGAAACTGAAATGAAAGAGGAAGAATGGATCAAAGTCCCGAGAATACTGAAAAATCCAAGGGCTAGCGATCTACGAACCTTATTCAATGAACATGTTAGAAAAGACGAAGTTACGATAGCACGGACCAAGTAGGGAGTAGCAATACCCCAACGGAACAAGTAAAGAAGGATTTTGAACAAATTTCAAGGAAGATATTACGTAAATCATGACACATGGAGACCACCGATGCTCAAACATTTAAGGAAGCATCGCTATCTAAGGAAAAAGGTAAGGAGAACATGACCGCAAAACCCGAATTTATTGACCTTAAGTCTTTACCTTACCCACCTAGAGATCAAATTAAGAAGTTGAAAACGGATAAAAAGTATGCACGTTTCCTTGATACATTTCGTCACACGAATGTCAATATTCCCGTCATAGAAGCACTAATCAATATGCCTACTTATGGCAAGTTTCTTAAAGATATTCTCTCGAACAAAAAACGTTTAGAAGAATATGAGAACATCCGCCTCAACGAAGAATGTTCCGCGGTATTACAAAGACAAACTTCCTCCTAAACTAAAAGATCCAGTAGTTTTACCATCCCATGTGAGATTGGGGGTTTCCGTTTAAAAAGGTACTCGTGATCTCGGAGCTAGCATTAATCTTATGTCTTTTGAGGATTATAGGAAACTTGGAATAGGAAAACTTAAAAACACCGAGATGACTCTCCGGATGGCGAGATAGGTCTATTAAACGTCCTAAAGGAGTCATTGAAGATGTATTGATTAAAATAGATAAGTTTTACTTTCCGATTGACTTTGTAGTCATGGAAATGGAAGAAGGATTTTCAGCACCTCTTATTCTAGGTCGACCATTTCTAGCTACAGGAAGAACTCTTATTGATGTTCAAAAAGGCGAATTAATTTTAAGAGTCAATGAAGATGAAGTCACCTTTAATATCTTTAAGGCTATGAAACATCCATACAAATCACTAGAATCATGTTCATTCATAGAAAGCATATCTTCTATGTATATGAATGATGCTGAATCGCAAAATTTTGAAGATAAGCTCGAAGAATGTTTAGCCTTATCTATCTATGAAGGAGACACCAAGAAAAGAAAGAAATCATTTTTTATCTCGACACCGGAAGTTCTTTTGAAAAACGTCCATGGCATCGTTATTTAGATTTAGAACCGGATGGCCCAATATTGAAACCTTCGGTAGAGGAGCCACCAAAGAATGCGGAATTAAAACCTCTCCCCGCAAATCTCAAATATGCCTTTCTTGAAAATGATAATTTGCTTCCCGTTATTGTCTCATCATCATTGACCAAGTCACGGAAGATCGGTTGTTAAGAATGTTAAGACAACATAAGAAAGCGTTTGGATGGACGATTGCGGATATTCGGGGAATAAGTCCCGAGATTTGTGTACACAAGATCATCTTGAATGAAGAGGCTAAACCATGTATCCAACCACAACGCCGTCTCAACCCAAATATGCAACAAGTAATCAAGAAAGAGGTTATTAAGTTACTAGAAATGGGAATAATCTTTCCCATATCTGACAGTGAGTGGGTAAGTCCTACTCAAGTAGTGCCTAAAAAGGGTGGATTCACGATAAAGGAAAATGATAAACATGAATGGATTCCAACAAGGGAAGTCACAGGATATCGAATGTGCATCGATTTTCGTAAACCGAATGAGCATACCAAGAAAGACCATCATCCACTTCCATTCATCGTACGGATGTTAGAACGATTAAGTGGACATAAATTTTATTGTTTCTTGGATGGTTATTCGGGTTATTTACAAATATTTATTGCGGCGGGAGATAGAGAAAAAACGACTTTCACATGTCCATATGGAACTTTTGCCTATAAAAGAATGCCGTTTGGATTATGTAATGCACCACTACATTTCAAAGATGCATGATGGCAATATTTTCGTATATGGTAGAAAAATTTTTGGAAATCTTTATGGATGACTTCGGCGTTTTTGGAGATTCTTTTGAAGAATGTCTTCTACACTTAGAACGCGTGCTTAAACGCCGTGAAGACACCAACCTAGTTTTAAATTGGGAAAAATGTCATCTCATGGTATCGGATGGTATTGTTTTAGGTCATCGAATTTCGAAAAAGGTATTGAGGTAGATAAAGCCAAAGTTGAAGTAATTAAAAAGTTACCTCCACCAAGAAACCCGAAAACTCGAGAGGATTTCTTGGACATGCGGGTTTCTATAGAAGATTTATTGCGGATTTTTCACGCATAGCTAAACCTCTCGGTCATTTGCTTGAAAAAGAAGTACCTTTTAAGTTTGATGATAAATGTATGGAAGCATTTGAAACTTTGAAAGCACGATTGGTAATCGCACCAGCTTCTAACGCACCCGATCGGAACTTACCGTTTGAACTTATGTGTGATGCTAGTGATCCGGGCGAATCGGAGCGTTCTAGGTCAACGCCATTACAAAGTACTTAAGGCAATCTACTATGCATCCCATACCTTGAACACAAACCCAACTTAATTACGCCACCACCGAAAAGGAACTGCAATTGGTCGTAATCTTTGCATTAGACAAATTTCGATCGTATCTCATAGGTTCCAAAGTAATTGTTTATACCGATCATTCAAAGCATTAAAATATTTGTTAAAGAAGAAAGATGCGAAGCCTCGTCTTCTTAGATGGATTCTCTACTTCAAGAATTTGACATTGAAATTAAAGATAAAAAGGGCGTGAAAACGTAGTAGCGGACCATTTGAGTCGTATGGAATTTGAAGAAAGAAAAGGAGGAAGACAAGAGATCAAAGATTCATTTCCAGATAAACAACTCCTCATGGTTGATGCTCCTCCAAGAATGCAACTGGTTAAAGCAGGTAATTTATCCAAAGAAAGCTCGCCATGGTTCGGTAATATTGTTAACTACTTTACCTGTAAGTATATTCCATCTCATTGGACATGGCAACAGAAAAAGAAGTTCTTTTATGATTTAAAATTTTACTATTGGGAAAAGTCAGATCTTTTTCGAAAATGTTCGATGGTATAATTAGAAAATGTGTACCCAATGATGAGATTTTAAGTGTACTATCATTTTGCCATGATCGTGAGGCTGAAAGGGCACCATGGAGGGTGGAAAACCGCTTACAAAGTCTTGCAAAGTGGATTTTACTGGCCTACTCTATATAAAGATGCACACCACTATGCAAGGGTTTGTGAGTCATGCCAGAAATGGGGAAATATTTCCAAGAAGCACGAGATGCCTCTCCAACCTATTTTGGAGTGTGAGTTATTTGATGTCTGGGGTATTGATTTTATGGGCCCCTTTCCTCCATCTTTTGGTAAGAAATTCATTTTAGTGATGGTCGATTATGTATCCAAATGGGTAGAAGCTGAAGCTCTTC
The DNA here is from genome assembly GCA_036785695.1 of Gentiana straminea. Classification (NCBI taxonomy): domain Eukaryota; kingdom Viridiplantae; phylum Streptophyta; class Magnoliopsida; order Gentianales; family Gentianaceae; genus Gentiana; species Gentiana straminea. The sequence continues at coordinate 1,705,959 of JAVUPR010000376.1, read as the reverse complement.
CCACTAATGATTCTAGAGTAGTGTTAAAATTCCTTAAAAAGAATATATTCACGAGATTTGGCACTCCTAGGGCTATCATTAGTGACCAAGGATCACATTTTTGTAACCATCCATTTACAAAATTAATTGAGAAGTATGGTGTAAAACATAAACTTGGTACACCATATCATCCACAAACTAGTGGACAGGTAGAAGTATCTAATAGAGAAATAAAAAGAATCGTGGAAAAAACTATAGAGTCAAATCGTAAAAGCTGGCGTAAAGACTAGATGATGCATTATGGGCATATAGAACGACCTTTAAAACACCAATTGGTTGTTCTCCCTATAAATTAGTTTTTGGTAAATCTTGTCATCTCCATGTTGAATTAGAACATCGAGCCTTTTGGGCTATTAAATTTCTAAATTTTGATCCAAAGGTCGTTGGTGATTATAGATTACTTCGGTTAACGAGAACGGATGAGTTTCGTCTCGACGCTTACGAAAATGCTCGAATCTACAAGAACGCACGAAATCTTTCCATGATAAGAGGATCTATCTTCGTGAGTTTCATGTAGGTGATCGAGTACTCTTATATAATTCACGTTTGAAGTGGTTTCCGGTGTAAGCTTAAATCAAGATGGACAGGTCCATATGAGGTAACAAAAATCTATAAGTCAGGAGCTATAGAATTAACTGATGGATTCACAACTTTTATAGCCAATGGTCACAGAGTGAAGTTATTTGTAAAAGAAGAAGGGATACCTCTAACAAGAGAGGTTATGTACCTGAGCGACCCTCCAACAGATTAAAAAGAAACGTTTTGCTATCAGCCACAAACTGAGCTGATTCCAGGTACACTCTTTCTTATTTTTCGTTTAAAATACATTTTAGGTAATTTAGTCTTTTACCGGATAGACATTAAAGAACTGGAATGCCTTTTATAGATAGAATAGAAGTTTTTATTCTACTTTTAAAATTAGGTTTAGATAAAGATGTTGCCTTTAAAATAGAAACCTTAGTTTTTAAATTGAATAAAGAACTCGATAAGTAAAATTAGAGAAAGAGATCTTTGTAATGGGAAATCGAGAAGTGCTATAAAGAGAAGGGCAAGATTCCTACTAAGGTGTAGAATCTGTGGAAAGAGTGAGCACAAAGAAAAATGTGGGGAAAGCACAACCAAATCCCAGGATGAATGTTTGAATGTAATTAAGATGGGAACGACTAGGTGGTTATCCGAAAATCCCGATGGACAACAAAGAGAGAATTCAAACGCATCATTCCTAGGAATTAGGTTGATGGACCGCTACTATAGAAATCTCGAAGAATTAAGGATGATAGGAGTAGAAGTAGATTGAATTTTATTTTCAAAGATTTTATAAAAAAATTTATGATAAACTTATTTTTATCATATATGGTTTATATGATATAATTAGAATTTATCATACAAAAAATATCGTAGTAATTTATTTTATCATTAAATGATTTTGGGATTTTATAAAAATATTTTTATGAAAAAAAAAACGGATTTTAATAACCCGGCGTAGACCGGACTAGACCGGTCCACGCCGGAATTAAATGAACTTAACCTACGGGTTCTCTCTTTTCTTCTTCTTCTCCCCAATTTTTTTCTTAACAGCGCCGCCCCTTCCCTTTTCTCCCCCACCTCTTTACACCATAAAACCCACCTCTTTTCTTCTCCATTTTTATTATTTCAAATACCTCTTCTACCACACACACTACAAATTTAATACATTACACTCAAAGTTGGTGATTTTCGGCTTAAGCACACAATTCCGGCGAAGTGACATATTTTCCGGCCACCCACGTTTTTCTACATCCCTCACATTTTCGGTAATCATCTAATATAATTATTTATCAAGTTTATAATTTTAAGTATCAATTTTATCAATTTTTGTTGATGTTTTCATTTTGTTTTAATATTAATTTTTGTTATTTTTATTTGGTGTTGTTGTCGATACCACAATCGTAGATGGCCGAGTCTTCCTCTCGTAAAAAGGGTAGTAAGAAAAGAAAATCGACATACCACCCGTAGTACCCGTGCATGAGCCTAGGCCTCGACGAAAGAAGAAGAGGCCATATCCTTTAAGAAAATCGCGCCGATCCCCGTGTACCGTAGCCGCTTTTGATAGATATTTTTCAAAATGTCCAAGATCGCTAGAACGGGGTATAGATTTTACCGCCTTAGGACTCGAACCGAAGGAAATTTTTGAGAATAGAGGCCGGATGGAGATAGCCCATGAGCGTGTTGACCCCGTTAATGCCACGATGGTGGCTGAATTTTATTCGCTTATTTCGCTTATGAGCCCGTAGATGAAGGCCCTTTGACCTCTCGTTTCTCTTAGAAATGCTACCGTCCCTTTTACTCGCCCGGTCATTAATGCATTTTTTGCCATTCCCGAGGTTCCCGATGAGGAAGATTATTATTCTGTTTGGGGTTTAATCCACCTAGTGTTTTGCAAGCTAAGGCTTATGAAGCTCAACAAGCCTTCGACCCATCCGCGACGTGGATTGATAATAGGTTTGCATACGGGGGTTGTATTAAGGATGTCGAGCCATTAAGATGTTTCGGGCTATAATGTCGGTCCATCTACTCATGTCGTTGCTTTTGGTAGAGATGATGTCATTACTGCTTGGGCGATAGTTAAGGATGTTCCGGTCAATCTAGGAAAATTGATTTTCAATAAGGTTTGGGATTTTGCTCATGCTCGTATTCCGCAAGGAAACATGCCATTTCCAAATCTAATCTCTGCATTGTGCCTGATGGCGAGAGTCCCAGCCTTACCTGCTGACAAAATTGTTTCTGCTGATACCCCAATCATAGGTCCTAGACTTGCCCCGCAACCTGCTGGTAAACTTGATTATAATAATCCTAACCGACACGGCGTCGCAAATCCCTCGTACTAGAATCCCACCCCTATTTGGATCCTCTTCTGTGCGGCTGTACTGTGCGAGTCGTAGTTATCACCGGTCCGACGCCATTCTTAGTGCAATTGATAGAAGTCGACTAATATGCTTGTTAGGATTCGACCGAGTCGCAAAGGTGGGCCAATGATATTAGAGTGGGAGTTAGAGGTCGGCCGAGCTTTTATGAGAGGTCTGACCACGCTTATGAGCGGATGTCCGATGATCCGCCTCGGTGCCGTGCGGATCCCTATACCTTACCAAACTGGGTTCGACCGATTCCTTCGCCTCCTACCTCTCAATCTTACACTCGTGTTACTTCGGGTCGGTTTAGTATGTCGTGGTATGTTTCCGTGTGTCACAAATTTCGCTACTTCAGATTTGGAGATTACGCTTCGATTTCACTGTCACTACCGGTTTTGGATCGCTTGGATTCGATAGTTCGGTTACTATGTCTACCATGCGTTCACAAGATCCATTCTATACCACGACTTCAACTTCCGACTTTGGAGCGCTTTCGACTCAATCCATGTCACAACCGCCGCATGATTTGAATTTTGAAGACTTCGAATAAACCGGTTAAAATTTTATCATTGGAAAAACATTTGTACTTTGATGACTATTTCCTTTCATTATGTTGCTTTGGCACTAGAAATTTTAACGTTGACGTTTGGTTGATGCACTCGGTGGTTAGTGCACTTTTTAATAATTTCCCGCTTCGTAAGAATTTATTTGGTAATAATTTATTTATAACATTTTGATGAATGATGTATTTTATTTTGTTTGATTTTGAAAATTTTCTGGCCATCAACACACAAATTAGACTCTGTCCGTGAATAGTGAAATCCGGCGTACGCCGGGTATATTCCGGTTCACGCCGGGTTATCACCGACCTGACAGCTATATATATATAGGGTATTTATTTCGACAGAATTAAATAGATTCCGGCGTAGGCCGGAACACACCGGTTTACGCCGGAAAATCTATTTATGACACTGAAACGAATTTTTCCTCTTCTGCTCGAATTTTTACCTATAAATAGCATACCTTGCAATCTTAGAAGGATACCCCTTCCTCTCTTTCACCTACTGATTAACGGTAGAAAATGTCCAATCATTCCTCTCCTTCGCTTAACGCTTACTCTCCCCAGCTTGTACCCAAATGATGAAACCCCGGATATTCAACATTTATTTTTCGATCCTAATAATTATCCGCACCAAACGTACTCAAGACCGTTATCTAGCCAATTTCGGTCGGTCCCCTATTTTACTTGAGAAAGGTCTCAACTTTCGAAAAATGAACCAAATGGGGATTTCTCCGTATTGAATGAGGTGGATGGGATCGTTTTGTCCGTACACCAAGAGGCAAGGTCAATGTCACTCTAGTTCGAGAATTTTATGCGGCTCGTCGACTCGTTTCGTCGCATCGACACGTTTTGTGCGTGTCCGTGGTTGTATTGTACCATTCACTCCTTTTATCATCAATCAAGCTTTTCAAATACCTCCCGTCCAAACTACCCCAAATAGTCATTATGAATCGCAAAGTGGAATTTGGACACAGCTTCATGGTGTTATTGATAAATGTGCCGAAGCTTTCCAAATTCTCTTTCCAAATTACAACCGTGATCATGTTGTCGCCACTTCAGCTCTGCTTCCTCATCTTCGAACCTGGAAACATTTTATAAATTCGCGAGTTTTTCCAACTTTGGACTTTTCCGAGGTTTCTGATGATGAGATGCTGCTTCTGTATGCTATTACGATTGGAGCTATTATTGACTGGGGAGTCCTGATCCACAAGACGGCTATCAACTTTGCTCTTGGTAGACGAAATTTTCGTCAACCGATGCCGTTTGCGTCTTTGATCTCTAAACTCGTATCCGTTTTGCGGGAGTTCCGGAGAATGCTTCGGATGAGATCTTTCCTTCTCGTCAACCTCTTCTAGGTCCGCTTCCCGCAGATGTACCAAGCGGTTCATCTACAGCAGAAGATTAGAGAGGTCATTTCATCTGTGTGCGATGGGAGGAGTCTAAGTGATTGGTTTATAAGTTGGAATAAGATGTTTTAAGTTTTTAAGTTCTTTTTAAGTTGTTTTAGTTTAAGAATTTCCTTTAAGTCCATAAGTTTGTTTAATTATGTCCTTATATTTTGTGTAATATTAATATTTCCTTTAATAAAAATGTTATGTTGTAGTCTTTTCTTTTCTAAATGAATAATTTATAAGAAAAACTCGTATCACCTTAATTAAATTCATTCCTTTTATTTTCTACCCAATTATTGCACTCACTTATCATCGGGACGATGACAGTTCGCTAGTGGGGAATGGAGTTAGGTTAGTAAATAAAATGAAGTTAATATATCAAATACTTATACACTTAGTTTAATTATCCTCAAGGAAATAAATGAAATAATATATAATAATTATAATAAAAATGATATATTTTGATAGAACAAATTTTTAATTAAGTAAAGTAAGCTTGATATATTATTTCCATATTATTTATATCTATTTTAGATTTTAACAAGAAATTAAGTATGTATATCTAGATAAATAGTATGAAATATATTTTTTTATGGAATTGGACAAAGAATCACTTATAATAAAATTTTAGAATAATTTTCATTTCAAGACAAGTATGAAATTGGAATCGGACTAGGAATGATGAGATTTTTGGCATTACTTTGATTAACTAGAGCTAAATAGCCTACCCGAACATAATTTCCAATTTTTGTCCCCACCTCACCTTGTAGAGTGATCAAGACCTCACTCGAATTTAGCCATTATGATTAACTAGATAAAACCGACCCTTAACTTAAATTGGTCTACATTTCTTTGAAATCCCGCAAGTATAGTATGTGCTTATGGATAGCGGTGACGACATCGAAATACAAAAGTGGTATAAGCAGAGATTGGAATAAATATTATTTGGAAGGCAATCTTGTATCAATTGTTGCTATTCTTGGAATAGTTGGGTACTAATATATTAGTTCTCACCTCATGACGCTTGAAAGATAGTCGATTCTGGCAATGAGTTCGGATATGTTAGTATTCTGCTGTTATTAAAAAAAAAAAAAAAAAAATCATTAAATCAGTGTCAGGATGTTACTAATCAAGATATTTTTTTGATCAAAAGTTGAAGGTGTAAGTACGTACGACTTGCTTCTATCTCTTTCGATTTTCCTTTCTTATCCTTCGATTAGCCAAACACCCTGAACCTGAACGTTATAAGCCATTTTGCCAACTACTTGACTTAGTCTTTGATTCCAATAATTCGTACATGTGGCGATTTTAAAGTTATTCTAAATATTTTTATTAAGTAATTCATGTAGAATTTCATTTTAGATAATATTTTATAACTAATTTATTGAATTATACACACTTTTTATCTTCTTAAATAATCTTAAATAGATAAAATTAATATAACTAAAATATCGACGATATACCTTACTAAATTAGAAATTTAGTCTAAATAAATTATATTGTTTTCATTATGAATATGTATTTATTATTTATCGCTTATTTTGCTTTAGGACGATCAAAAGTTAAGTGGGGAATAGTTGATATATGTTAAATTTATAACAAAATGTTATCACATTTTATACATATTATTGATTAATTTTATCTAAAAATATTAAATGATAGTAAAATAACATATAAAAATCTAATAAATACAAATAAATAACATAATACAAATTATAACTTTTGTTGTCGATTTACCCGTGTTTTTGTCGTTTTTGTTGTTGTTATACGGTATTATGTGATACAAAGTAGAAGAATCGGAATCAAATCATACAAAAATCATCAAGTGGCAGACAAACCCGGTGCGGACCGGAAGAAACCGGTCCACGCCGGATTATGTGATAATTACCCCATGTTACCCCATGTGCGTCGACACATGATATTCGAAATCGGTTAATCCGGCGCACGCCGGATCGGTTCCGCGCGCACGCCGACCGTAGATTTCGCTATAAATACCTCATTTATGAGGTATGAAAAGGAGATACCAATATATATATATATCCCTATCTTATCTACTCTCTCGTAAATATTATTTCGGTAGGCATTATGCCTAAAAAGTAGTAGTAATAATGTTGTAATAGTAAGAATAATTATTGAAGATTGTTGAATTTATCACTCATGTTGTGACATTCGAGGACGAAGCCTCCCTTCAACAATTATAATTGGTAATATTCTGTCGTTATTATGTTTGTTTGTTTTTTTTTACAATTTTATCTACTAGTAATAATGTATGTAGGCTAATTATACAACTAGCCAAGACATGTAATTGAAAAATGTTTCTCTTTTAGGGAAATGGATGATGACTAAGTTAAAATATGATTAAAAATTGAATCGATGAATCTCTTTCTACTTGAACTAATTGATAGTCTATATTGACGTAATTAATCGATATGGACGTAACCATAACCTAATCATGAACCGACCGTAGACGTTAGGGTATGAGAAAAGGGTAGAAAGACCGGAAGGTAAAATTGGCCGTCTGACAAACGGAACCCTCTTTCTTATCCGGGGATAGAATATTTATACTCGAGAGATTATCATGTCAAATCATTAGGTTTAATTACGGTTTTACCAAGGAGGAGGCATAGAATGAATTCGTGCACTCGTATGAGGGGAATTTGTTACCGAGGAGTATACCGTTTCACATAATCAATTACACTTCAACAAGAAGATTGGTCACATCCATTAAAACTAAAAGAGATCATAATTCAATAACATTGTCTTGGTTAGTTCTTATTAACTATCTATTATATTGGTATCTATATCTATATAAATATCTAATTATTTATCATTTGAATAGCTCTAATTAAAAAGAATTGCGACTTAGATCAAGATAATAATAGCTAATTGGTGTTTAACCACATTTTAAAATTACATTTTCTTTTCCCTGAGGATTCGACACTTGATTCACCAGACTACACTACAATTAGACCCGGTACACTGCCGGTAAGATTGGACACCCAGTTTTAGCCGATCAAATGCACAAAATGAACACTTATTTTAGGACAAATCAAAAAGGAAACATAGACAAATAAAATGGAACGGAGGGAGTAAAACATTTTCCTTAACTATAGGTAGACGTGACCGGTTCCGGGCCGGTTCCGGGTCCATGGCACGACCCTCCGGTTCCGGGTCCAAAATGGAACCGAAACCGCCAGCTCCATTTTCAAGCCGGTTCCCGAGAACCGGCGGGTTTGGCGGTTCCCCGGTCCGGGTCCGCGTCCGCGTCTCGGCGGTTCCCGGGTCAGACGGTTCAGATCACGGTTCCGATTACGATTCCAATCCCGGTTCCAAAAAAATCAATTTTTTTTACAAAATTTTTATAACTTACGTTAAAATTAATAATAAATTCTAATTGGTTATTAAATTATAATAATATTTAATTTCATAAATATGTTTTAAAAAAAAACACACAGCTTGTATAATATTTAATTTCAACCAATCTATATATAATATTTAATTTCATAACTTATATTGTAGATAATTTGTAAGTAAATTAAACTTATATTTCATATAGTGATTACGATTATTTATACTTATAATATTATGTATATAAGTTGATATTATATCCTAATGAATCGAGGCAAAATGTATATAAAAGTTGTTTTCTAATTGTTTATTTTTTGAATATATATTCGTTGCCAGCCGTTGGTCAAATTGGAATCTTGGGCAAATTTTGAAAGAAAAAGAAAAAGGAAAAAAAACAAAAAAAATTTAAAACAGCTGGTTCCGGCCGGTTCAACCGCCGGTTATTCGGCAGGTTCTTTGAACCGCCGGTTCAGGGCCGGGCCGGATCCGTTGGAACCTAAAACCGGGTAGGAACCGTCGGTTCCGTGGACCCGTGGATCCGCCGGTTCCAAAAAGTTCGAACCCGCCAGTTCCCGGATCCAACCTGGCGGTTCCACGGGTCCTACCAAGTTTTAAGTTCCAACAGACCCGGCCGACCCGGAACCGACGGTTCAAGAAACCGACGGTTCGGAACCGGCCGAAAAAACCAACGGTTGAACCGGCTCGGAGAACCCGGAACCGACGGTTATATATATATATATATATATATATATATATATATATATATATATATATATTTTCTTTTTTAATTTTCTTTTTTTTTCCTTTTTTTTTCTTTTTCCTTCAAAATTTGCCCAAGATTCCAATTTCTAATTTGACCAACGATTGGCAACGGATATATATTCAAAAAATAAACAATTGGAAAACAATTTATATATATTTTGCTCGATTTATTAAGATATAATATCAACTTATATAACTTATATATATACATAATATTACAAGTATAAATCATCACATAATATTACAAGTATAAATCATCGTAATCATATAAAATATTTTAATTTACTTACAAATCAATCATAAAAAATAAACAATTAGAAAACTATAATTTTTAATTTACTTACAAATTATCTATAATATAAGTTATGAAATAAAATATTATATATAAATTGAAATTAAATATTATACAAGCCGTGTGTTTTTTTTTTAAACATACTTATAAAATTAAATATTATATATAGTTTAATAACTTAAAATTTTTTAACGTAACATAAGTTATAAAAATTTTGTAAAAAAATTGATTTTTCTGAAACCGTGATCGGGCAACCGTATTGGAGCGAACCGCGATCGAAACCGCGATCCGAACCGTCCGACCCGAACCGCCGAGACCCGAACCCGACCGGGAAACCGCCAAACCCGCCGGTTCCCGGGAACCGACGGAACCGGCTAGAAAATAAAACTGACGGCTTCGGTTCCATTTTGAACCCGGAACCGGAGGGTCATGAAACCGGCCCGGAACCGGTCACGTCTAACTATAGGCCTCAAGACAGCCAAATTTCTTCCACTAGGGCTGACAATATTAGCAAATTCAAGTAATTTCCAGCTTGCAAGGGGCTGACAATATAGAAAATTCAAATATTTCGGATAACAAACTTCCAGAAACCTGTTCTGTTCTGCCTTTATATTTATCTTTATCCATAGATCAACACAGGGCATAAACTAAATAATACTGTTATAGTGATAAAATGGAAAAGATAATGAAAACATAGGCATTATTATTAGTAGAGAGATGTGACAGAAAAGCCAAACTTGTAAACGGTGATATATCGATTACAAGAATGATAATTCTGCTCTTTAATTTCGGGGAAATTCAAGAGGCAGGTGCCTGCTTGTGTAAAACTACAAACAAGCCCCATTCGCCTTTTTCCCCTTCACCATGACAGATATACAACTACAAAGATAACATTCATTTCTGATAATTAAACACAATTCCTTGTATATCACAAAACATTAATCATAAACAATTATATTCTATACAAATTATAAAATAAAAAATAAAAAATCTTTTTTTTTTTCAAGAAAATCGCAAGTAGATCAGAAAAATAGCAGAGAAAATATTGAAAAATAAAACCACAGAAGGGATCTCATTATCAGAAGAAAGGCAGGCAAAAAATCGGGGCACAAAACGGCGGCATCTGTTTAGCCTACCCGAATTTGAAAGAGCGCCTTCACTTTCTTTATGTAAATACACGCTTGATAATAAAATGTTTCGTTTCCCCGCATTTTTATAGGCCTGCGTTGCCGGCGCTTTGTAAAACCCTGATACCCTTGTCCAATTTGTTGTTTTTCCAATTTTACCCTTCCATATTTGTCATTATAACCGTTTCTTTGTTTTTGTTTTTATTATTTTATTGAATAAAGAATATAATCGATTGCGGTTCATCTTAGATCCTTCATATACGAATTTTATAAAAATGAAGATAAAAATAGAGTTTTTCTTTCAAATAAATTCCTACAATGAGTAGGTCCTATCCCTATTTGTTTTTAGGGATATGAACAATTCCTAACCATTCATTTCTAACCTCTCACATATTTAATTCTTAAAAATTATAGGGATAAGGATAGGGATCTTTGAGTGAAATAATAAATATTTAATGTGTATAAATAGGGTTGTGAGGTAAAATGTATTATTTAATATTATTTGAAATGTTATAGGGATAAGGATAGGGATCTTGTTGTAGAGGTTTTTGAATCAGATGTTGTAAAATAGGGATATGTATTATTTTATATTATTTTAAGGATAAAATTTGTGATCCCATCTTATTGCTTTATTATGGATGCAATTGGGTCACAACTCACAACTTGTTTCATAACCCATGTTTTCATTAGTAATTTCTTACGGAAAGAAAAGAAATATGCGCACACTTTTTGTCTCACAGGAGAAAACCAATGACCGCAACATTTACCGCTTGGACGATGCTATGTTGGCCGTTTTCGTTAGTAATTTGAGAATTCAATTTTTCCATCCTCGTATTTAAATCGATCGATTTTGTGGAAAAATCTAGGTTACCACATTAAATCATGTTTCTTGATCATGGAACGTTTAATTAATCAAATGGATCCATGAAATCCTTTTCTTATTTCTACTAATGATTTTAAAAATAAAAACTTGTTTTTGGAGCAACAAGAATATGTATTCTCAAATGATATCCGAAGTATTTTCATTTATTGTAGAAATCATGTTTTATGTACGATTAATATCTAATGAAGAATAGAAATAGAATGGTATATTAAAATTTCAAAGTATACGATCAAATCGCCTATTATTTCGTCAAATTAGGTACTCATTTTGTTGGTGAAATATCTAATTAATTTTTTTTCCACTAAAAGAGCTATTTTATTAAGCTAATATTGGAGATGCGACATGCTGGTACATTAGTGCGAGGGGAACTACCCCATCCAACAAAATAGACTAATGAGGATCCTATACCAGTTAAGAGGTGAGCCGGATTGTTTTTCTGTCAATTAACATAATCGAAAGACAACGAAGAGAAAAAGGTGGACAAATGGAGACAAGCATCAATGATGCCGCCCACTTCGGATAAGTCTTCATCACTTGAATTAATCTTCTATATAACATGAAGGGAGTCGCTTTCTTTCGATAATCAGCTCTCTGAAACGATAAGCCAATCCATATGTAATGCCATGGTATATAGCGTAAGCTTCACCCGAATGAACCGAAAAGGAGGTACCGAGATTACATGTAAAAGATCGAATGATTGTGCCTGTGTGATCACGAAAAATGCCACCCACGGACGGAAAGGATGTCACTCTTGAACGAGGCCTCGAAAATACCTTTAATGGCTACCGTGGGTGGTGAATGCCATTGTTGAGCTAAGGTATATTCCTTTATGGCAATCGATCCCCTCGAGTTTCTTTGGTTTCACTAGCCAATGATTCAGCTGCAAGCCTGCAACTATTAGAGACTCTGTGTCAAAAAGACAACGGCTAAAATTCGACAAACCTAATTTGGCAATCAAATTGGGTAATCAAGTGAGTAGTAGTGTTGTTAAACGAACAGAGTCACTCACAAACAAATGCATGTTCGACTCGTTAGTGTTTGTGAACGTTCGTTTTTTTTTTCTTAATTAATCAAACTTGAACAGACTTGTATGCTCGTTTCCTAAACAAACGAACACGAACTTACTCGTGAATGTTCGATTATGTTTGTGAACTTGCTTATATATATATAGATAACCATTAACCAATGTACAACCTACCATGAACACAAAATGATAAGCAAACTACAAATCTAACAGACATTAATTTTATAAAGTTCTCCGAATTCTTTCGGTACTATTATGTTTGAATATTTGCTTCATGCTTTTGTTATTTATGTATTTGGAGTTCATTTTTTATATCTTGACGAACCAAACTTGATCAAGTTCGAATTAGAAGGCAAAAATACATGTAGCAAGTCAAACTCGAGCACAAACTCAAACAATTTTCCTTTATAAATGAGCTGAGATTGAAAATAATCTTTTGTTCGTTTATTAAACAAATAATCGCGAACAAGCTCGTGACCTTGACGAACTAAGCTTTAACTTTTTTTTTTGTTTATTAAAGAGCAAATTCATGATAGAAACGAACACAAGCTTGAAGCCTTGAACAACGGATACTCGGGTTGGCTCGGCTCATTAACGGTTCTATGAGCGGGTGGATTAAGAACCAGATTTCTTCCAATCAATATATATATATATATATCAGATTTCTCTAGCTAGATCTCCATAATGAAGCAAAAGAATGGAGAATTTAGCACTAGGAGCAGCTCGAAAAAGATGCACGTATCCAGCGCCTGAAATGCAAGTAAAACAGTGTCATTTGCATCAGTCTCCCTCTATTTTATACACCCAAACAGCAGTTTTCTCTATTTTACAAAACTAATGAATTGAATTGGAATCTATAGATACATGTTCATGAGTATAGATACCTCGACATGGAAATTTGCTTGGAACGGTTCTCAATCTGTCGGCAATATATATTCATGTCCACGACGCTAAAACCAGATTGAACAAACAACGATGACAGGAATTCCTCAGAGAAATAAAATGAACACTGAAGACATGAATAAGTATAGTTAGTTAAACTCTGATGCATTCATTACTTGCAATGTTGATAAACGCATTTGAATACTTACTGTACCATCTTGTCGGAAACAGAAATTCTCACTAATTTTCTGGTTTTGGTCCTCCAACTTTACCTGCAATGGAAGCTACATTTTAGGTTCCAAGAACTTCCTTTTCCACTACAGTTTTGTAAACTAATATGTGAGGGGTGAGAAAAACAAAAGAAATTTACAAGAGGCTTAAACATGTGCACAGTGGATCCTCCACAGCAAACTGGTGCAATCAGAGGCGGATTCAGGAATTTTTTCTAGTGAGATCACCAGACTGTAAAACTATATTATTTTTTCCAAAAATTTGTTCTACTGAGATCACTGGAGCCTAAAACTATATTTTTTAACAACAAAATGACGTTTTTTAACAACAAAACTACATCGTTTTAATACTAAACATAGCTCACTATGCAGATCCTCCATGCTCATATTTATGATGATTCTAAACATAGCTCACTATGCAGATCACTACACCATATTCCTAGAAGAGGATCCGGATTTCTTGAGTATAACACGCCAGATTTGACAAAAAGTGCTTAATAAGAAAAGGCAATAGAAAACATAGAAGTGCTGAAAATCTAAAAGTGGAAATCAGTAACTCACTTGTGCAAAATCTCCAACGGCATAATCACGTAGCAGAACATGACCGTTTGGCTATAATCAAATACCAAGCCTTCTAAATGTAAATGGATTTAAGTAGCAAAAGAAAAACTGGGATTGCAAAACAATGTCCATTACTAAGTTAATGCACCTTTAGTACCCTTTTGAGGTTTTGCAACACCAAAGGCATCTTACTAGGTGAAACTGCAGACAGCACAAAAACCTGTCCCACAAGTTAGTTCCATTATATACTTTTACATATATGCGAAACTTTTGATGTATAAGAAAACCGAAATTTATACTCTACACATACATGAGTGAACATATTTTACTTCAGAGTATGTAGCGAGATGAAAAGGGAAAGTAAACTGCAATCTTGTACATAAAGAACTGACTTACCAAGGTAGCAACATCTATAGAATGGGGTTCGATATGGGTACAGAGGTCATCCTTTGTAACATCAGCCACAAATGCATTGACACGGTTACTGTTGAACCTCGAATTTGACTGCATACCGAAATATATTCAGTGATCAAATTTTCGTTGCATTCACTTCATGTGAATCTCTTATAGCCAAAATTGACATGAATGAATTGAAAGTCACATCATAATCGAGCACAAACCTTAACAAGATTAACAGCCATGGGCGAAAAATCACAAGAATGAACAAAAAGTTCAGGATATTTATCAATAAGAGGGAAGACAGAACTCCCAGATCCACAACCCATCTGCCATTACCAAATAATCAACTATTTATTTACAATAAACTGCCGAATTAAACCACCATTAAGAAGACATAAACTCATTGCTGATCACTTCATTGCCTTAAATTCACAGAAAAATTAGATAATAATCGACGAAGAAATGTGAATCACCTCCAAAACGACTTTTCCAGCTTGAGATTTTGTATCATTATTATCATCATGGTCACAGAAATACTTCCCCCAATCTTTGTCCAAATAGTGCCTGTCTTTGAAGAACTGCAGTTTCGCTCGCATCAGAAATCTCCAAGTTAAAAAGCTGGTGGCAGAAATTGAGGAAAACACTAACCTTGTTCTTGTGTTGCTCGTAAAATTTGTTCCAAAACTTGAGGGATTTTCTAATGTAGTAGTGCTCGTTCAAATCTAATTGCTTACTGAACTGGGGACAACGTGAAGGCCCTGAAACAAAGGTCCATATACGGCGGGAAGGTTTCTTACCATAAGCCGCCGGAGACAAATGGCCATAAAAGCGGAAAGTATATGATGCCCTCATCTCAACACAACGCAAATTGCAATGGCCCAGCTTCTCGGCCTGTCTAATCAACGGCAGCTACGAGTCGACGACTACCGATAGACGGCAACCGGGACTATAGCTGAAGGAAATTTGAAAGAAAATGTAGAACTCAGGCATGACAGATATTATCTGAGCTTGTCGACTAAATTCCTTTTAAGAATAGGCCGGAGAAATAAATTCTTGTATATACAAGTTTCGAATATTAATATCGACTTAATTAGGCGAAAAGGACATTCAAAACAAACACTTAGTTATAAGGACAAAAATTAGATAGATAGACTCAAATAATCTTAATGAAGAAAAAACAAAACAAAAAAAGAAAACAAAAAAGCGCCAAAATGGAAGCTGTATATCGAAATTTTTTATTTTTTATTTAGAATGTCACGTTGTTGTTGTTATTGTCTTTTGTTTTTTTTTTTCCTGGAAGTTCTTTTTTTATTTTTTGAGGGGTTTTTCCTGGAAGTTCAAATTGAATTTTTTTTTTTTTTTTTTTCTGGATTTGGACAGTGATATTAACATTTTATGCAGTGACATCGGCAATCATATATACAGTGACATCAACATTTTATGCAGTGACATCAACAATTTATGCAGTGACATCGGAATCGATATCAGATGACATCAACATTTTATGCAGTGACATCAGCAATCATATATGAATGACATCAACAATTTATGTAGTGACATCGGCAATCATATATGTAGAGACATCGCGATGAAGTGAAACCGCGATGCAGTGGCCACCCCGATGTAGAGACACCGCGATGAAGTGGCCACCCCCGATGCAGAGACACCGAGATGCAGAGACCATCGAGATGCAGTGATCACCGGGATGCAGTGACATTTGATAAAACAACACCGTGATGACATTTGATATTTTTCTGACTTAATTTCATAAAATCGATTTATTTTCTTCATTAAATCGACTTCAAATGGTTATATCTTTTGATATAAAACAACGATCAACATAAATCTTTCACCTTAATTCATATTTTTTATGCAGTTACATCGGCAATCATATATGCAGTGATATCAACATTTTATGCAGTGACATCGGCAATCATATATGCGTGACATCAACAATTTATGCAGTGACATCGGCAATCAGAAATGCAGTGACATCAACATTTTATGCAGTGACATCTGTATTTTATGCGATGACATCAACAATTTATGCGATGACATCGGCAATTTATGCGCATGGACATCGGCATTTTATGCGATGACATCAATATCACATAATTATTTCACCCTAATGCATATTTTTTGATATAAAACTCCGATCAACATAATTATTTCACCCTAATGCATATTTTTTCGCCCTCTTTTTTTTGATATCTCATTTGATATTTTTCCGAACTGATTTCAGAAAATCGATTTTTTTCTTTATAATTTCGACTTCAAACGGCTATATCTTTTGATATAAAACTCCGATCAACATAATTCTTTCAATATAATTCATATTTTTTCGTCCTCTTTATCCTGATATCTCATTTTATGAAATAACACCTTATGCAGTGACACACAATAACACCAACATTTTATGAAGTGACATCAACACCCAAATTGCAAAAACAAAAACTTTGTAAATTGTATATGTAGTGGCATATGCAGTGACATGGATGTCACTGCATCAATTCTCTAACTGTAAATGCAGTGACATCAATATCACTGCATCAATTTTATTCCAAATCATACACAAACCCACCATCAACGTATAGCTTTTCTTTCTTTGTTTCAAGGTGATGCATGTTAAACTAATTGATCATTATTACATCATGATCAGCGGTGTCGATACACGATGTGACACTCGTTGGGTCAACGGTTGTGTCCGGATCATTACTCAAAAAATAAAAGGAAAAAATAAAATATCATCCGGAAAAAAAGTGCATGTGATAAAACAAAAATTCATTGACAGAACATATGTTGTTAAACATTATAAGCTTGAAATAGCAACATGTACATACTTTTTTTTAGGGAAGCAGCTTGTACATATAAAACAAACAATAAGAAGCATAATATTATTGTTCATATCTGACATGTAACAAAAGACAATATTTCTTGAGTCTTGACTGGATGGAAAAGCGACACTTGAAATGGAAAACAATTATCATTTTCTTGTACATGTTGACTTTGTACCAGAACATCACAAAGGACCAGCAGCATTAAAACAACAGCAAAAGAGGCTCAGAATTCCAAGTAGAGGCCAAAACAGAGACCCCGATCCCCGACGGTACACGATGCACAGCTCGCCCGGCTGTGCATCAAAACGACGCGCATCGACCCGAAACGACGCCATTTGGTTCCGACCTAAAAAAAAAAAAATCAAAACGGTGTCGTTTCGACCCGAAACGACACCGTTTCGAGTGTACAGCTCGGTACAGCTGGGGGCTGTACCGTCGGGGATCTTTTTCCCCAAAATAGACCATAAAGCAACTGCAGACCAAGTGCATATCCAACATCAACCCTAAAAACTAAAAGAACAGCCAAGGGGGTCCAGCAAAATCAGTGAAACTTCAACAAATGCAGTATCATGCAGCAGGAATTGAAGACTTTAATGGAGGACCAATCACATTATCAGTAGCAATTGAAGCAGCATAAAGCAAATGAGAAGCCAAGACTGATCTCAAAGCTACAACAAACAACCATAAGAGCCTAAAAAAAGCAGCAATGAAGCAACAGGTGCAACATAAAACAAATGAGAGGACAACAATGATAATTTGCAGCAGCAAACAACTCTGAAAAAAAGCCTAAATCCAATCTCAAGATCAGAAATTAGAGGAGAGGCCATCATCAAAGAACACCCCATAATCTCTTAAATATCAGCTGTAGCATCAACAGGGACACTAACCTCAACAGCAGGAGCATCAGGGGAACCAAACATTATCAGAATTAGTCTCAACAAAGGTACTCAAAGCAGCAAATAGAACAACTGTGATAGAGTGTCAATCTCAAAACAGTAGCAATAGAAGCATCAGAGACCAATGTAGAAACCAATCCTAGAAAACAATGCAAAAACGCATAAATATAATGAAGGATCAATAAGAAAAAGGTCACGTTTTTTTCTTGAAGTAAATACTCCCATCCCTGCCAGATCTCAACAGTTCTTGCAACCTCCTCAGCATACAACATACATCCCATTTTGAAGGTTTCAGAAAATCCTTTAAAAATAAATAAATCCAATTCCTTAAAATGAAAGACAGAAAAATAACACAACAATTTAAGTTGATGATGAATACCTTGAGCGCATGCTATGGTTCCATGATAACCATACTACGGAGTATTAAACTGGATCAGGTCTTAATGAGATAGATTTAAGAAATAAATAGGCAGTGAGAATCACGAGTACCTCTTTCGTCAACGACGTCAAGAAGCATTGTCGGTAGCAGCTCCGCGGCCTCCGCCTTCTTTCGGCAGTCTCTTCCCGGCCTTTGGCTTCTTCTCAGCCGGTGCTTTCTCAGCGGCAGGTGTCTTCTCCTCTGCCGGCTTCTTCTCGGCGACCTTCTTCTCTCTTTTTGGTGCCATCGTCGTCAATTGAGCAAGAAGCAGAAGGAAATTTTGGGGATTTCAAATGAGGGGTAATTTAGGAAAGTCAGAAAAAATCCGTCCTTATAACTAATGATCTTTTAAGCATGTCCTAAGTGTCCTAATTAAGTCTTAAAACACGTCCTTATAAACAAATAACACTAAATCTTTTTTTCTACACCACACAAAAAAAAAAAAAAAAAACAACACACGCATGAAACATGAACCGGTTTGTATCTACAAACCTTTTCAACAATAACAAACCTTTTGCAAAGGTTTTTGGCAAAAGAAAAACCCTTTCAATTGCCCCCATTGGAGATAGTCTTATAAGGGTGCGAAATACCTAAAATTCCTTTATTGTATCTCAATAAAATCCTCAATTTCGAAACCCTAATCCTTACGTACAATTGCTCCGACCTGTACCCAACCCGCATCATTTGAAAACCCAATATACCCCTAAATTTTCGCGAAAAAATCATCCCACCTTATTTCCCCTTTCACCCAAATATACCCCCAAATTTTTGTGGAAAAATCATCCCACCCTATTTCCCCTTTCCCCGTTCAACACCTAAATACGAATTTGACGGTAATTGTTCTTCTTCTTCAACATCAACAGTTTCACCCCCTCCTCTTCTTCTTCTCCGACCAGAGTGTTAGTAATATCATCCGCAGCGGAAGCGATTTAAGGATCTAGATCTATGAATATACGCAATAAAACATTAAATCTATATCTACAAGGGGGTTGTAGATCATACCTCCTGGATCTCTAAATCCAAGTTGAAGAACCGCAAGAGAAAGATTGCAAGAAGATGTGAAGAGCACCACGATCTTCCGCACGTGTGATCCAAGCAATTCCGGTGGAAGGAATTCTCGACTCGAACCCTTCCGATATGCTACCCGGAAAAATCTCCAAGATTTTCCCCTTGTCTCCCCTTGGCCGAAATTTTCTTTCTCCTCTCCAAGAGGTGAAAGTCGAAAATTGTAGTGTGTTATTTGGCTTGGGAGAACTCTCTTTATATAGGAGAGTAAAACTTAAGCCCCAAGGATTTTATAATTAATACAAAATCAATTATGATAATCCTATTAAATAAAAGATAATCCCAAAATATTCTAGAACAAATCTAGAATAATCTTTATCTTTATTTCTTACCATAAATATTTATCTAATAAATATTTTATGCACATAATGTCTTATTAATCACAGAAAACTAATTTCTTGTAGACTAATATATGCTTGGGTCGAAATTATCATTCTTGTGACCTAGTCACAAAATTCGACCAACACACTCATTTTGGGCCAAGATTGTGAAAAATGTCTTTTCCACATATTTAATTATTTAGCCCAACTAATTTAATAGTCCACTAAACAATTAATTCACATATCGTTTTAATAAAGTCCAACGAGAACTAAATTAATATTATTAGGATTCGACGTCCGAGAATAGCTATGCTATATTAGGAGGCACGTCGGGGACCATGGACTAATAATCGGCGGCTCCGATAAATCAAATAAATAATTATCTTACGAACGAATAATTATATTTGATAAATCAATCACAGGAATATGCCACCATAATCCCGTGATCGCACTCCTCCGATTATGAGATTATATTTATCTCTTCACGAGAATGATAATAAGCGTCCCATTGATATAATCATTACATATGGATTAATCCTCCATGATCGTTCATTCTAAATCGGGAAGTTACCGTTAACCCTTTTTAGAACCTCTTATCCTTATTTACCATTAACCCCCAGTGATCAATTAATTCATACAACTCACCGGTGATCAATCGGTGTGATATGAACTCGCGCGATCGATCGGTTTAGGATTAACAAATAAGGGAACTGTCTATCTACTTCCATAAATGGAAGGAATGGATTCCGTATCCGTGATAACACGTACTACTCACTCAATCCAAGATAATGCCAAGATGGGGTAATTCGGACCATAGACTCGGTGTAATCCTTAACCGTCAAGTCAAACCTCATACCGATTCAAGCGGTTGATCGTGATCACCTCGGGATTAAGATATATCCATAAATATGATCATCCATTGATTCGATAAGACTTCTCGATTACGGAATTATATCGAGAACTCTAATCAAATCGGTCCGTACCCTATATGATATATCTATCATATATAAATGCCCCATTAGGTTCTCTTAACCGAAAGTTTGGATAGGACTATCACACCTTTTGTGTTCTGGGCGCATTAATAGCACGTTAAAGGAGAGACCCGATACTCTCGATTAACTTCACTACGGGCTAATTGTATTTTAAGTACATCTTCACTAACTCAATCCTCCCGTGTATATACCATACACCGAGTTAAGTGATTACATAAACGATATACTTTAGGGTTTTCTGTAGTGTAATTACTATTGTCACATCGGTGAATATGAGAATAATAAATATGAATAACAATATCATTTCATTTATTAAATAAAACAATTACAAAATTGTCTTTCGGGCATCACACCTAACACAGAGGTGTGTGGCGAATTGGCTGTGGGCTCCCGTTCTTGGCTGGTCAAATTGGTGTGTGAATGTAAATTGATTTCACCCCACCAATTGCAATTAATTAAACGAGTTTTGATTGAGTTTTAAATTATGTTATGTATATGATTTTGGAGATTAAGGAGATGTGTTTGTGAATTATTATGGTGTTGAATGATGTGAGATTAGCTTAAACTATACGGTTTAGGCAAATTGAGTTTCTTAGCTTTAACAATTGCGGGATTAGCATAAACTATGTGTTTAACTTTAGTTAATTGGCTATTTGAATTGAAATCAAAGTTGGTTATATTTTGATTGAATTGGTGATTTGTGCAGTTATTACCAGGTATGACTATCTATATGATTACCATTCACCTAACCATTGGAGACAATCATTGAGAAGATCAGGCTAGGGAACAATTCTATACTTTGGATTTGGTTTTCTTACCTAATGGTTAGGTGAATGGTAATCGTATTAACTTTCCAGGTGTGACACAAGTTTAAACTCGTTTCCAGGGGTGACACAAGTTTAAACTCGTTTCCGGGGTGATACCGTGTGTTTACCTTTAGTTAATGGCTATTTGAACTAAATTGAAATTGATTTGTGCTTTAAATTGAAATATTTGCTACATTCAAGAGTTATGGATTTTGTGTATGTGTATATTGTTTTGTAATCATTGTATTGTAATTATTGTAATGAATAAAACAGGACCTCGGTGAAGCGTGATGGAAGATAATGTTTGTATTTTTATATTTTACCCGGTAGAGGTTGAAAAAAACGTCAATTGTGTATGGATTTGGAAATATATAGGATGTGAATCCGAAGAAGTCTCGGCGATTTTGAGTGTCAAGAAAAACATTACATTTAAAGAATTGTATGACATGGTAAATGATTTGGGAATCAATACAACATTGTATGATATTGAGATGAAATATATTGTCCCCATCGGTAAAGCTAGACCGATGGTGCTTAATAGCAATAAGCTTGTGACTCGGTTTATATCTGTTTGTAATTTAAAAGAAGATGTGTTATTAATATGTTTGAAGGAAAATGAAAAGGAAAAGGAAAAGGAAAAGTATACCGAGGTTTATGAAAGTCAAGAAACATGTGAAGTAATATATGTGTCGGAAACTCAAGAAATATGTGTTGAAATGGATGTTAATGAAGATACATGTGTTGAAATAAATGTTAATGAAAAGACAAATGTTGATGTTGTTGGGAATGGGATAAAAGATGTTGAAATTGTTGTCAATGAAGAGACATGTGTTGAAATGAATGTTAATGAAGAGCCAGATGTTGATGTTGTTGGGAATAGGATGTAAGAAGAAAAAGCATAGAAACATGTGTCGAGGATTCTCATTTGAACACGGGGAGTGACAATATGGACGTGAATGAGCTATTTCAAGACTTTATTGTCGACATTGGGTAAATAAACCGTAAAAGACCCGACCCGGCCGGATCCGGTCCGACCCGATTTGTTTTAGGACAATATTTCAACAGGTTTGGCACGGCACTGTGCGGACACGCCCACGAGCGTTCAAGCACCTAAGACCGGTCGCTTTGGCTTGGCACCGAGCAAACATGCCCTCGAGCATAACGCGCCTAAGCCTGTTTTAACACGGCACCTCGGCAACATGCCCACGAGCGTAGCATGTCTAAGCCCATTTTAACATGGCCCTGTGTGGACACGCCCTCGAGCGTAAAGCACTTAAGCCCGGCTCCTCCGGCCCAACACATAGCTCGGTGGACGGTGAATCAATAGAAACTTACTCCTTGACGTATTCATGAGGTCACCATGAATAAATCAAAGAGTAGGTGGCCATTGACATGCCAAGCCCGACAAACAACCCGTGAATCTGAAGAGCTCACAATAGCCTCATCATAAGCCCGTCCATCAGAGCTCGCCCAGCGACACACGTACTTTACCGGCCTATTGTTAACGCCGAATATAACATCTATAAATAGCGATGTCCCTCACACACCAGAACTACGCCATTGACTTAATCCCTCACACTTGAGGGTACGTAGGCAGCCACATCGGCTCAGCCAAAATCCCCCGAAACACCCCTTTCCATTGTACTTGATCTTCATATTGTTCTTGGTATAAATGACATACAAGAAACGAATTTGAGCCTAATCAACTTGATATACACCGCTTAATCTTGTTTTGTGATAATACCGACATTATCAACTTGATTAGTCCAAGCTAGTAACACTATCATTAGACATCCCACAGTTTAAGAGTGTGTCTACTCAAACGATCTGCTGGTTCAAGACTGGTTATTAATCTGAAGATTTCGGGTTCGAGGCCCGGTGAGGACAAAAGTATGTTTCCATGCGAATGTTTTGCATTCGTCCCAAAAAAAAAAAAAAAAAAAAAAAAAAAAATTTAACATGAAGGCAAGCCAGGGGTTATTACGCTCATATAGTAATTTAAACCGTTGGATCAATATTCTCATCAATGTCTGGCAGGGGTATGCGCGCAGCTCATTACTACCTGGGGCAACTAATTCTCTTCCAATTAAACACAGTCAAAACAAAGCACAAATTTTGCCATTTTGCTAGCTTGAAATTAAATAAATACTTTGTATTCTCATCGAAATTGAAGTAATGATGGAGTCTAATTTCATGGAAGTAGGAGAAGGTGGTGGTAGATTTCCTTTTGGATTTCCTAGTAGTAATAATATTCATCGTGCTGCAGGACCGCCATTAACAGCCATTGATAAGTTGTTGAACAGCCAAACACAAATTTTCTTTCATAATCCTGATGAAATGGCAAAAAAACTGAATAAAATTGAAACCCTTTTACCAGATGTGAACGTTGATCATCATTGTGGTGAAGGTGGTTTGATTTCTTCATATTCTAGTTCTTGTAGTAAGATTCATGCTGCAGGTAGGCTTCTTCCATGGCCATTGGTTCAAGATAAGAGTGTGTTTTCTGCTGGTAATCAAACCCCAAAACGGGTTCTGGAAACGAATTTGTTTGGGAATAATTACGTTGCAGCAGATAATCACGTGATCAATTATTTGAAACCAAATGTTTATCTTGGCAAAACTGAAAAAACTGGATCTTCTTTGGCTTTGATCAAAGGGCAATGGACTGATGAAGAAGACAGGTACTAAATTAATTCACTAATTGAATAATTTTTTCTTGCATCCCTTCCAATCTGTAATTTTTATTTTTTATCCATTTGGATATTATATTATACTACAACAACACATTTTTACATATAAATCATATGTCATGCATTCATATTTCCTAGCTATATATAACATGATATAAAAGTGTGTTCTTTAATTTCTAAATTGTTCTTAATTAATTACCACAGGAGATCAAGTTTTTTGGGTTTTCTAGGGCAAACTAGGATCGAGTACAATCCAAGTTTACTTTTTCATGCACAAGTGTATATCTATATATATCTGATATCTCTCTATATATATAAATGACAGGTGATTTAATTATATATTTTTATTTCAATTTTGGGTGCAGAAAGCTAAGTAAGTTGGTAAAGGAATATGGAGTGAAGAAATGGGCACAAATTGCAGAGAAAATGGTTGGTAGAGCTGGCAAACAGTGTCGTGAGAGGTGGCATAACCATTTGCGTCCTGATATTAAGGTTAAAATTTTTTTTTTTTTTTTGAGAAAAGATATTAAGGTTAATTAATTTATTTTCCTCTAATTTATAAACTTAATTTCTATTAATTTGCATTTTTTTTGGTTAATTTAATAATTTCTCAAGTGATGTTATCAAATAAGAAAACCCTGATGGAACAATTTTTATTTATTTTTCTTTTCTGAATAACATTACTCTTTTTTTAAATCTATTATTTGCACTCATGGTAACATATACTATATATATATATCCTGAAGTTGTCATATGTTGTCGGAGAATTTTGCAGAAGGACAATTGGACAGAAGAAGAAGAATTCATGTTAATCGAAGCCCATCGGCAGATTGGGAACAAATGGGCAGAAATCGCCAAAAGAATTCCTGGTCGAACCGAGAATTCGATTAAGAACCATTGGAATGCAACCAAAAGAAGACAAAATTCAAGGAGAAAAAACAAAAAAACTCAATCCAATGATCAACAACGACAACAATCCACCCTATTACAAGACTACATTTGGAGCATATGTCCCACCAAAAACGATACCTCCCCTTCATGCGTGTCTGCATCCGTGTCCTTATCCCCACTCGTTGATTCTGACTCAAAAATAGCAAGTTACAATACCTTAACAAGGGAGAACATTTTCAGTAACATCTCCACATATGATACCGCCAACGGAGCAATCTATACCACACATTTTCAATCTAACACGAAAATGTGTAATGTGGATTGTTCCACCTCTAAAGTTACTTCACAAAAACTTCCCATAACCGCCTCGACGGACCCCATTGTCTACCCAGTCATATCCACCTCAGAGGATTCTACTTCATATCTAACACAAACATTTGATGAGGAAATGAACTTCATGCAGAATCTATTTGGAAACAACTCCACCGAATCAAGTCAACATGACACGAACCAAAACCCAAAGGCGATAAGTTCATTAGGGTTTAGCTCACCTACCAAGAAAATGGATTTTGATTTTGGGACATTCTTTACATCATCTTCCTCGTCCTCGGAAGCCAACTTTCAGATCAATAATTGCAACAGAGAAGATAAAAAATGTTACCTTGCACAGCTGTTTGAGGGATCCAGTGGCGGTGTAGCAGCATATTGTGAGGAGACTTACGCCAATAACAGCAATGTGAGTATGGAGACAACGAATACTTCTCATGCAAGAAACGACATGGATTTGATTGAGATGATTTCAAGTTCTCAGTTTTCCCAAACTAGTTCAAGTCAAAAATTGTTGCTCAATGTTCCTCATTACACCGGATGAATCAAAGCTATAGCATTTCAGTCAATACAATGGTAAGGGTATAAACTAGTTTTATTGTCGTTCATCTACATTATATCATACATGATCCACTGTTTAATAATGGAGACTATATTGTGATTTTGGGATAGTTTTCGTAAGCATCTCTAAATTCAAATAGATAAGGTAGAACATGTCATATTTTTGTCTGGAGCATAATAAATTTTTTGAAAAGGGTATATTATTAGTCACAACAATATGTTAAATGATAAAATAATTACTTTGGTTTCTTGATTTTACTGACTGACAATTATTATTATTTTTTTTTAGATTCATTTTTGGGTCCACTCCACCTATGTTTATACGTTGAAAACATGCAATAGCAATTATAAATAAAAGATAGATTCAACTATATAAACGTCTAGCAGGCAAAAAAAAAAATAAAAATTAACAATAAAATGGCTTGGCATACTGCCAAACCCTTAACCGTCCAAGTAGTAGGCCTACAAGACCACGGTTTAAGGCCCATAAAATTCATGGACAAATTTGACTCCCCTTGTAAAATTTAGATCCAGTGGTTATATATATATATATATATATATATATATATATATATATATATATATATATATGGATCAGTTAAATACAAACAACTAGACTCAATTTATATATATATTGGATCATTTAAATACAAACAACTAGACTCCTCTAAAAATGATCGATACCTTTTGTTAACAATTTGATTGGCAAAAAATTATATTGATTTCTTCTCATGAAGTTTATAATATATTTAATAAAATTGCATTTTTAACTCTTTAATTACAATGGGTTTAGGGCCCAATTCATTTTTGGCATAGAGCCGCAAATGACTCAAGAACGGCCCTGCACAGAGTTGTGTCAGGGCATTCATAGCAGAAACACTATATAGTGCCCTATCCCTAAAATGAAGATAAAAAATAGAGTTTATCCCAAATAGCTCTCACAACATAGTCTATATCCCTATTTACTTTTAGGGATATGAACAGTGCATCCCTACTTGTGAGGATGCACTATTCACGTCCCTAAACATATTTGATTATTAAAAATTATAGGGATAAGGATAGGGATGCTGCTGGAGTGAAATAATAAATATTTAATGTGTATAAATAGAGTTGTGAGGTAGAATATGTATTATTTAATATTATTTGAAATGTCAGTGCATTCATAGCAGATGCCCTATATGGTGCCCTATCCCTAAAATGAAGATGAAAAATAGAGTTTACCCCAAATAGCTCCAACAACAGAGTCTCTATCCCTATTTATTTTTAGGGATATGAACAGTGTATCCCTACTTGTGATGATGCACTATTCACGTCCTTAAACATATTTAATTATTAAAAATTATAGGGATAATGATAGAGATGCTTCTGGAGTGAAATAATAAATATTTAATGTGTATGAATAGAGTTGTGAGGTAAAATATATATTATTTAATAGTATTTAAAATGTTATAGGGATAAGGATAAGGATGATGATGTGGAGTATTTTGAATTAAGATGTTGTAAAATAGATATATGTATTCTTTTATATTATTTTAAGGATAAAAAATGATGCACCTGGTGTGAATGCCCTCATAGGGATAAGGATATGAATGCTGTTGTGGAGGTTTTTGAATTGAGATATTGCAAAATAAGGATATGTATTATTTTCTATTATTTTAGGGATAAAATATGATGATTCTGATAAGAATGCCCTCAGGTTCTTTCCGGAAAATATATGTAAATATGGTTTGGAACACATTCACAAAATTTGTTTAAAGGATATCCACGCTCAAAACTCCCCGTGGATAAGGCCAATGTTTATTCTCCTACGGTAGTTTTACGGTGGTCGAGGACACCATGTTATAGTTTTTTTTTAGAAAACACCATGTCATAGTTGTTTCTCCAATAGGAATTCTTAATAGATGGGTAAAATTGTAAAATTATAGCATTTATATTTTATACGGTCGGATCCGCGTGTTATTCTGATTTCCTATTGGTCCTGGATCTCCAAGTCATATTTGGTCCAGGACCAGGATAAAATTTGCGATTCTCCTATGCCATTTCGGCAATTTTTTTCTCTCTCTTTGATCCTCCCACAAAACCTTCTCCGCCATCTGTTTTATTAGCACCACCACCCCTCCGGCGTCTCGCTGGATGTGGCTTTTAGTACTTTAGTTTTTGTTTTTCGGTTTCTGTCTGTTTGTTTCATGTCTGCGTGGTTTGCTCTCCTTCCTTTCTCTCGCCGCCGATCTCCATGGCTCCCGGTTAGTGGCTTCTTTCCGTTCTCCGACGACCTTTTTTGGTGATCAGGCTCTCTTGGTTTTAGATTTGCTTGTCGTGGAGGTTGCGAACAATGGCTGGTTTGTCAATCTTGGCTTGGCGGTTGGCGGGTTTCCCTCTCGACCGGCGGTTGTTTTATGCCGCTTTCCGGTTTATGGCGTGTGGTGATGTTTATTGTCTCCGGCCAGGGCCGGCCCTGGCATTTTTTGGGTTTAAGTCAAATCCCGAATTAGGTCTTTTAGTTGAAGTTTTTTTTTTTTTTTTTGAAAAACATACTTATCGCGTTTTTAACATCCGTAAATACAAAATTCAATTTATTGATAGCCTCAGAACGTGCCTACAAAATAGTCTTTTTTAACATATTTGTTTTATTTTTCTTTGTGTGCTTTTTTTTATATAGATATATAATAATATATTCTTTTAATTTCTATAGTTTTCCAAACAAAAAAATTAATAAAACTTGTTTGTATGTCTAATTTTTTTTGGGCCAAGTAAATTTTTTTATTGGGACCTTTATCGATTGGAGTAAAAAAAAATTGGGCATTTATAAAAAAAAAACATATTATATTAGGTTGGATCGGATTGAATCTACACGGATTTTTTTTTTTTTTTAGCGAAACATGTACCGTTGGGCCCTCCCGGCACCGTTGGGCTTAAGACGACCGTCTCTCCGGCTTCACATGAGGGCCGGCCCTGTCTCCGGCGGTGTCTCCGTTTCCGGTTCGGGTAGTACTTCATCTCCGGTGTATTATTGCTTTGGTTGCAGTTTACCTCCGTTTCTACCGGGTCCTCTTGTCCCGTGTTTAGTGGTAGGTACTGACACTCTAATTTCCGATGGTGGCTCTCATGTGCTATTCGGGTCCAGTTGTTCACTCATGCATGAGGGGATGTCATTCTTTCGGGTTTCTTTGTACCATGCGGTGACGGCGTGGAGTGGAGTTGGCTGCCGGATTCCTGGGGGCATTTTGTTTCTTTGTTTGTTTTTTTTTTTCTATGTTTTGTTTATGTGGGTTAGTGGTGTATGGCTTCCATGGGGCTTTCCGTTTGTCAAAGTTACTCTCCGGAGTCTGTTGCTTTGACAGTAATCTCTCTTTGTTTATGCTTTCTAGTTGTTTGTTTCAGTTTGATGTATTTATCTTTAGTGTTTTAGGGTCTTCCGGGTTGTCAGGAAGTGTTCAGCGTGGTCCGGCTTGATGTTTGTATTTACCGACGTTGGTCTAGTTTTAATATAATCTTTCGTACTTTCATAAGGAAAAAAATGCTTTTTCTCCTATAAATTCTAGGGGTGAACATGGTCCGGTTCGGCCGGTTTTTTCGGTTTTCTAAAACCAAACCATTTTATACGGTTTTTAATTTTCGAAACCAAACTAGAACGGTTTTCAGACGTAAACCATTTGTTCGGTCCGGTTTGGTTCAGTTTGGTTTCGGTTTTTTACGGTTTTTCTTTAACAGTTAATATTATTGATAGGAAATCACAAATTGCCTCGTAACAACAAATGATAATATATGTAAAACATTAGTACTATTATGCTAGTAAATCCAATGAGATGATTTAACAAATGTTTTATATTTAACTAACATATACCCATGTGAATCTTAAATATCCAAAAACCAATCATATTTCAACACCATCCAACACAACGAAACGACACCTACAATTGAATTCCAAAGTTTGAGACGAACAAGATAATGAAAGAGTCATCTCTTACTCATTTCAATTCATCAATGAATCATCGATTTCAAAAAATACTAATAATGAACTAATCGTTACATTATTGAATATCATTTTTAAATCTCAAAATCCATTTGACAAAATAATATTTTGAGTATGGTCAAGGAAGAAAGAGGAATGCGTTTGTTCCATAAGTAGGCGAGAGATAAATTAAAGATAGCTAACTTTCACACATTTCATACGAAAAAAAACATGTGATATAGTTTTGGACTTTATTTAGTTAGAACATATTCGTCATTTTATTTTCTCCAAAACACCAACTCGTATTTTGATTATCTCAACAATGTTATTGTCCAACATAATCTAATTATAAGCAAATAAAAGACAAACTTATATAAAACTAATGTATATAAATGCATTTATTTATATAAGATGTCAAACCTAACAAATGAACAAATCGGAAAATGTCCATGATTAAGTTCATCAACATCATTAGAAGAAGTAAGTCATACAAATAAGTATTCATAATTCAAATATTGGTGCTGAGGAAGTAGAAAGATCGAGAAGAAAGAGTTAGCGGTGGTGAGTTGTGAACTGACATGTACTCGAGAATCTCTTAAATGATCAACAAAATATGAATCTTTAGGATATGAGATTAGTAATTCATCATTAATGCATTACAATTACAAAGTTTAAACAAGTTGAGTTGGACCGAAAAAAGCACATTGATGTTTTAAAGTATTAATAGATGTAGGTATGTGTGTGTGTGTGTGTGTGTATATATATATATGTATATATATATGTATGTATGTATGTATGTATGTATACATATAAAATCCGGTTTGGTCCGGTTTTAAACGGTTTTCATTTTTTTTAAATTGAAACCAAATTGTTTTTTACGGTTTGGTTTTTTACAATACAAAAACCGACCAAAAAACCACGGTTTATACCTTTCCGGTTTGGTTCGATTTGGTTCGGCCGGTCGGTTTGGTTTCTGGTTTTTTTTGTTCACCCCTAATAAATTCCTTAAAGACTATGAAATTGAAACACTCAAGTATACTGTACGCGATTTCCATAGCATACACCGATAGTTTACATTGTTGAAGAGAAGACTCACAACACCGTAGAGTTTGGCGATGCTTAAAGTTTGAATTGTCACCACATTAAACAAATTAAACCGTTATATTTTTAGACAAAATCGCTAAAACCGTAACACTATACTAGAGCAAATTGCCTTTCACCTCGCTTTAGTCTCTTAATTTCGCATCAATTTTAGTATCAAGATCGGCCTGAGTGACAATGTGTAACTATGACAGCTCCTAGTAGTACTCCAATTTAACGTTCATTTAAATAATCAATACTACCATTAAACTAGGGGTGTAATTGAGCCGAGTCGAGTCGATACTCCTTAGGGCTCGATTCGATTCGACTAAAAAAGTTCGGACTCGAAACTCGGTTCGAGGTTGATCGAGCCATAAAAAAGCAAGATCGAATTCTACTCGCTAAGTACTCGATATAGCTTTTCGAATCGGCTCATAAGCTCGATTATTTTGTTAGAATTCATTCAATTTTTAATGAAATATGACAAGATCGAGCTCGACTCGTTTAATACTCGACTCAAATAATATTATTTGAATTATAAAAATAATATTTTATAATAAATTTAATTGATTAAATAATTATTTAATCAAGCTTGATAAGCTCGCGAGTTACTCGACTATCATATTTTAAAACTCGAGCTTGGCTCGGTTAATTATTCGAGTAGCTCGACTCGAGCTCGAACTCAAAGAAAACCAAATCGAGTCGAACTCTTTGGCGAGTCGAGTATTAAACAGAGCAAAATTGGCGGCGTTTTTTGGAGAAAATTATGAAAAATGACAAAAACATTTGCGAAATTAGTAAAATGGACATGCACTTAATTTTTTTAGTAAAAATGGCAAATCGTCTTGTGTTAAGACAATTTTGCCCCTTTATTCACCCGTTAAAAAACTACCATATTTTCTTAAAAATTATATATAACAAAACAAAAAAAAATAACCAACCGACACGTTTTCTTTGGAAAAATAAAAAGCAACACCAAAAAAACCCAAGTTCATCTTTAAAAAAATAGTAGTGTCGTGCGGTATCATAATGTCAAATGGTAAAGTCAAATAGTATTGTCTCATGGTGTTGTTAATGTTGTTATAATGTCAATCTATAGTATCACAATATCAAATGGTAGTGTCAAATAATATTATCACATGGTATCACAGTGTCTAATGGTAGTGTCGAACAATGTGATAATTAGTAGTAACACGTTATATATCTTTTTTTTTATTTATAAAAACACATTATATATCTGAAATTTATTATTATCACTAGTGACACATCTTCACTAGTGTCAGTGATATAATAGTGACAAATTGAATGACGAATTATTCACACAAAAAAAAGATTTTCAAAACTATATCGGAAAGATATCAATATTGATATCAAAATAACGATCATGATTAAAAATAAATTAAATTAACTGATTAAAAAAAATAGAAGGTTATGATGATTAAAAATATAAATTAAAATATATATATATATATATATATATAAACGTGGTGACATATAGCTTTCATGCGGCAGTTTTGTCAAACGAAAAAAAAAACACCTTTCATGCGGAAGTTTTAAAAAAAAAATAATTTGAGGGTAATTTTATCATTCGAACGTCAGTTTGTCATTTTTACTAAAAAAAAAATATCGTGCTTATCTTTTTGCTAATTTCTGAATTGTTTCTGTCCTTTTAAAAAAGTCTTCATTTTTTTTCTTATAACTCGAATAGTAAAAAGTATAATACGTATATTATTATAATATATTATTTTTTTTGAAAAAATTATAATATATTATTATATTTTCTAAAAAAAAAAAATTATTATTATCATTATCTCATCTTCATGTGGACGTGTTTTATGGCTGATGTTTATCCTATGAGGATCACATTTAATGAATTTTAAATAAAATATTAAATTATGAAGAAAAACTTTTATGAGATTACATATGATGAAAAAACATTTGAGGTGAAAAACATATTGGGTATTTTAATACTACCTCCGTCCTAAAATGTAAGGCCATTTAGTTTTTTGATTTTATCTTATAATGTAAGTTCATTTAAATCCAAAATGTAACTCCATTTTATTTTTTTATTTGGGGAAAAAACCTTTTACCCTCTCGTGGTTTAAAAATATACGGTTTGTCTTCCTGGGGTTTTCCACAAACCCTTAATTAACAATTCCGGTAGATACATTAGAATATTCTGTCGGAATATTCTTATTTTCAAAGCTATTCAAGTTTTGCCCTTCAAATTGCACTCAATTTACATTTGACGGTCTATCCTTTAGCTGCAAACTATGGTCCAGTGCTTCAAATTCTGCTAAAATGTTGTTTGAATCTAACCATATAAATATTCTATCGCCTTAGTGCAAATTATTCCCTCAACTACACTCTTCTCTTTTGCTAAAAAAAAACTACACTCTTATCTCAATTAACCAAAATTTATCGGCCACCGTGAGACTAGTAAGCAAATCCTTCAACCCCGAGCTCTCTGAACTTGGACAAACAACACAAAATGCTGGATTACTTGGAATATTTGAACCTTTACTAGGCCAACAAAACATAAAATTACTACAATAGTACTCCCTCCGTCTCAAATGCCAACAATTAATCCTTGGAATTTCGTTAATAAATATTATTAGGGTTATGATAAAGTAATTAAAGTACATAAATGTAAAAAATATTAGATCATTTGATGAAATTCGAAGGATTAATTAGACGTTTCGTAAGCGGTTGAAAAGTCAAACGTCCCAAACATTTTGAGACGGAGGGAGTATCAATCAAGAATTAAATTATTTAAGCCAATGTACCACGAGGCAGGGAAACCCAAATTGATAAGATTAGAATTAAAGATTATAGGTCTACTTTGTTAACTCAAAAAGTAATGGTAGCAGTTGTTTATAAATAAAAAGCAAAAAAGGAGATTTACCAGGAGATGAAAATACTCCGAAGGAAATAGAGTGCTGGGCGAAGGAGAAAAGACACAAATATATCTAGCTAGTGTTGGATAGGTTCAATTTGATTATTACAAAGAAGGGTAAAACGGGAATAACATTAAAAATAAGAATATTCTTATGGAATATTCTTATGTATCTACCGGAATTATTAATTAAGGGTTTGTGGAAAACCTCAAGGAGGTCAACCGTATATTTTTAAATTACGAGGGGTAAAAGCTTCAATTGATAAACCACGAAGGGGTAAAAGATTTTTTTCCCTTTTTATTTTGTTTCATAATGTAAATCCATTTAGATAACCAATAAAGCATTTATTATATTTTTTTCATTTAACCCCTCACTAAATATTTACCTATCCAAAATTTCATTATTTTGTATTAATAATAGTCAAAGATCATTTTAGATTTTTCATCCGATCGGGTCGGATCATTTCTACTATTTCTTTATGTTATACATATGATGAATGATTTTAATGTTATTATATATTCTATTTATCTATATGAACCAATTTGTGATTAGATATATGATAACGTCCATAGTGTCAAATTGTGAGAGAAATCATAATAGTGATTATGGTTTATGAGATCTCGGCTCACTTTAAAGGGTTTGATACTTAAATGTCTCTAGTCGTATGTGCTATTAAACAGACATTAATAGTACAATTAGACTAGCACGTATTGGATGTCTTCTGTCTTTTAAAGATATGGATAGATTTCGTCTATCAAAATGTAGGGACACTTGGATTGTACGTGGACGTGTATTAGAGAATGCGTACGTTAGACTGACCAACTTACTTTATTAAGTGTCACACTATGTGGCGGTTGTGTAATTATCCTGAGACCGAAGTCTTCATGACATCACGGTGTGGATTGTCATATTTTGACACTATTGAGGTTTCGCTTAGCCATGGGGCGATCATACGATAGTGATTGGGTGTGATACTGAAGCATGCATAGGATTTATGTTGCTCGTCCGGAAATCGCGTACCCTATTAGTATGGGTGAATATCCGAAATGGCCATTTTATAAGGAATCTCTTATTCTCGAAAGTCTTTGCAAAGCGGAAGTAATATGTTACTTCGAGAGAGTAGGATATCCAGATTATAAGATACGGTCGTTGATGTTTGACACTCGACGTACGACCATATGGATATTATTACAGCGATCTGATTCTATTTACACGGTAACCGTTTCACATGAAGGGTAGTAGTCATTGTTAGATGTAATATCGTCGGATGGATCAAGATCCACCCGATTACGCAGCGAAATAGTATAGATCTAGATCTAGTCAACCAAAATATATAAAATAATAGATCTAAACCTACGAGGGGGTTTAGATTGCTTACCGGTTTATTGTGAATAAACACCAAGAACAATCTTCAATCCAAGCTATATGAGAGCCTAGTTGAGAAGCCAAAGTCTTCCAACGTGTATCTCCAAGCACCACCAGGTGGATGGTGTTTCAAGCCGCCGGACCTCCTCGATATGCTACCTTAGAAAAACCCGAAGTTTTTCTAAAACTCGAACCCAAAGATAATAGCCGAAAATTCCAAGCTATTTTCATCCAATATTTCGAATTGTGTTTTGTGTCATAAGGTTTGGGAGAACTCTCTTTATATAGGAGAGTAATCCTTGTCCTTCAAGGATTTAATAATTAAGAGATAATTATTAGATTAATCCTTATTCCAAATAAAAGATAAATAAAATAATTATCCCAAACAAATTAGGATAAATCATATTATTATCTAATATTCCATGAATTATCAATTAACAAATAAAAGATAAATCACACATTAAATAATTATCCAAGAAAACTAATTCCTTGATAATTAATTAATAGTAATATGCGCCCCACCCTAATTAAATAAGGTCCATGCGCATTTTTGACACATTGGGCCAAGTCCACAAAAAATTTCTTTTCCATGTATTTAATTATCTAATTCAACTAAACAATTAATCCACATATCAATTAAATAGTCCAATCCAACTATTTAATTACAATTGAGGTGAAACGACGAGAAATCGTATATGCTATATTAGAAGCCACGTCGGGGACCATGGACCCATATTCAGTAGCTACAATAAATTAAATAAAATTATTCGTCAGACCGAACAATAATATTCAATCCATTAATTCCGGGATTACTCCACCATAAACCCGAAACTGAACTCTGCCGAATATAGATAACTTATACTCAACTATGAGTTGTAAGGTGTCCACTGATATAATCATTACATACAGATAAATCCTCCATAGACTGTTCATTTCGATTCGGGATATTTCCGTAAACCCTTCTCGAAACATCTTATATATCCTTATTTACCATTAACCCCCTAGTGACCAATTAGTTCATAACTAATATAGTATGAACTGGGCCCATCGATCGCCTCTGTGGTCAACAAATAAGGGAACTGTCTGTCTACTTCCCGAGGGAAGGAATGGATTCCATATCTGTGATAGCACAGACTACTCACTCATCCCAGAATATAGCCAACGAGAAGTGTTGGACCACATACTGCGAAGTGATCCTTACTAACTCATCAAACTCTACCCTAGTCTAAGCAGTAGTCAGTGATCACCTCTGGATTAAGATTAATCCATATATGATCATCTTGTGATTTGATAAGACTTCTCGATTACGGAATTATATCGTGAACTCAAATCGAATCGGTCCAAATTACCCTATATGATTATCATCATATATAAATTGCCCACTAGTACCCTATTACCGACAAATCCGGATAAGATCGTCACACCGTAAAGTGCTCTCGGGCGCATTATTAGCATATTAATCATGAGACCCGTACTCAGATTAATCAACGCTACGGACTAAGTTAATTTTAAGTACATCTCACTAACTCAATCCTCTTGTGTATAGCCATACACTGAGTTATGTGATTACATAAATGAGGTACTTAGGGTTTTCACTAGTGTCTTAATTATAAGCATACATGCATATAATAAGATGAATTATTAATTCTGTCCTAAAACAATTACATAATTGTCTTTCGGGCACTACACTTAACAATCTCCCACTTGCACGAAAGGCAAGTGGATTAATTGTTTTAGAGCACACCCTTTATATCTATATCTACAACATTCTCCCACTTGCTCAAAACAAGTGAGACGTATCCCTCAAATCTGTACCCTCCAAGCGCATATTAGTAATTCATCCTTCCAAGCATGACCGAGTGTGCCGCCGCAGGGTAGGTCAGTGACCCGGCGCGTACTTATAATCCGAATACCATGTGACTCGGTACACTGATCAGGTAGGTTGTCGGCTTGAGTCAATCTTTGGGATCGATACGTCGCCTTTCCATCTAATCCGGTGGTACACTTTCAATATGCCTTTGAGTCAACACTGAGGACAAAATCGACTTAACGATCATCCTTAATCCAACCTAAAGCCAGAAGCAGTGTTATCACTTATATTCTTGAATATACAAGCATATTATTCCTCATTCTCCCGAAGAGACTTGAGGATTCACTAAACATCCCATTTAGTATTCATCCGCAGGTTTAAATAATCATTCCTGAGAGGTAGGGTAGACTACATCGTTGAATGCTGCATAAATGCAAGAAGATCTTAACCAGGTGAATGGATGGGATTGCCAATGATCGATTCTCGCGAATTTGAGCGAATCAAATCCTTTAGAATGAATCCCGATGGCATGTCAGACTCTGACTTCAAATAACACACCCATGTTGTTTCAAACTGTTTCAGTGTTACCATTCTCAAACACTAATCTACATACTACTTTACTAATATCAAAGCCCAGTCTACGAAAGACTTATCAATATTCTGGTCAAGTCCACATATTAAAATATATGACTTTGAAATGACCTAGAGGTTTGCTTTTATCCCCAAAGGATATAAGCTATGGCGGGCATCCTGCCAAAGGTCCTATCTGAATAAATTTAAGATACCGTTAGTCTCGCAAAAAGGTCTTAGGGAATCACCCCTATTTTCTGCTTTGTAACGAATCCATTATTTGTTCTTAGCTAAAACCCTTATGTTCTGAATGAATTCAGATTCCGTTGTTCGGCAAGGAAGTCTTAGGGAATCACCCCTATTTCCTGCTTTCTGTCGAAATCAAGCAAGATTGAGTGGTAAGAGAGATCACGGTCTGGTTAACTCTCTACCTTTTAGGGAATCACCCCTAAATTACTCAGCTTTGCGTTGAAACTTAAACTTTCCTATTCATTCGACTCTTCTCCGTGTAGTTCCAATTTCTCCCACTGGGCCTGAGATACTCACGTGGTTCTACAAGATTTCAACAGAACTGGAGTATCAAACTCCATTCACAGGGTTATGGCTTTTAAACCAACCTCTATGATCAGGATCCTACACAGCCCACAAAGGACTATAGGTCATCAATCTACCCTATAGACCGTAAGGTCCTGCAATGGGTAATGGACAAACCATACTCCCACTGCGTTTGGGGTGGATTGATATACTGATCTAGTTTAGTAGTTTTTATAAGTGTTATCACCAACTGCCGGTGTTGGATGTGGATTGAACAAATCAGTTAGTAACATCTTGAGTACAAATACTTCAAGATCCAAGGTTGTTATTTATAGACTCTATCAGACCGAGTTTGACAGTATAACTGTTATTATCTGATTTTACGAGTTTTATAACCAACATTTACTCAATGCATTAAGATATTTCACGACCTGAACTGTACGCAAAATTTCCAGTCCTACCTTCAAGCACTCGGTGCTAAATGCCTCTATTTACGGAAGTGGGGTGAACCTAATTCACTCCTTATCCACAAATGCGTAGGCATCTTTTAGGTAGACTTCTCGGTTTTTCATTACAACGTAAACCGTTATTTTGCAACCAATATCTTAAATGAGTTCAGCAGCGTATCGTAGCATATCAATAACTATATAAGGCAAATTTATGGTGTATCTACTAGGAAGTTTCTCTCAATCAGATTGAGATTGATAAGTGGCGCCCAACACCCTATATAAGAAAGTGGTTGACTAGCTTTTTGGTACATCATAATTCCAAGAGACTAATAGTTCTTGTGAAAAATAAGAGAGCTTCCTAGTGAGAGTTTTGAGAGAGAGAAAAGATCGGTCTAGCAACCGAGTTTTTCTAGTAGCAATCCAATGGTGGATTCCGGCGGGTTGTTCGTGTGGATTAGCGGTAGAGGCCGAACGCTTGGGCGGCTCCGTGCACCACTACTCTCCTTAGACGGTCAAAGCGTCGATCTTTTAGATCAAGCAAGGTAACCACTGTCTACTAACTTATTACGTTTGTTGTTTAAACGAAGTCGATCCTCGTAAAAATGAAATAAAATTTTGAATTCCGCTGCGTTCCCGCATAGATTTCCTAACAATAATATCGTTTCCAATTGCCAAATAAGGCTTAGCTCAAGTGGTTAAACTGAAGTTATGTGATCAAGAGGTCATAGGTTCGAGTCCCACCTTGTGTATGTATGGATAATAGTCCTCTGGAAAAAAAAAATCGTTACCAATTCTACATAATCGTTATTAAGGCTGTAAATGAGCTGGGCTACTCGTGAGCTACTTGTACGCGACTCGATTCATTTTTTTCGAATAATTAACCGAGCCGAGCTCGAATAATATAACCGAGAAGCTCGCGAGCTTAATTGAGCGAGTTTTAATATTATTCGATTTAGAGTCGAGAGCTTGCTATATTTCATTAAAAATGAATTGAATTCTAAAAACAATCGAGCTTACGAGAGAATATCAAGTCGAGTTCGATCGATTCGACTCGACCCTTAATCGTTACCAATTCTACATATTCCTTGTTGTCGTGAATGAATATCAATCCCAGAAACCTTTCATTGAATACAACTCCTTTTCATCTCCACTTAACAATTTCCAACGGTACAATAATAGAGAAGAAAAACAACAGACCATAAATCTATATAACTTTTTGTTCATTTAAAGAGAAAGAAAAACAAATATATAGTGTGACACAACGTTACGCACCTATCATTTCCCTAAAAAGGATCACTTTGCCTTGAGGGGGTTGTTTCCTTTCTCAATCATTACAAGGCGTGTTAACAAAGACCACACATTACACAACAATGCCACACCACCTACCTATATGATTCACAACACAAACTTCATGATTATAATGTACAGGAGGAAAGACGATGCATAAATCTTCAAACATCAATGCTTTCAAGAATCGGTCACACGCGTGAAAATATTCAAAGTGTATACAGATGCTATGTGTGTAGTAATGGTATTTTTCCAGAAGCCAGAGAGATGAGCTTTATACCTCATCTCATTCATTCTATTATACACAAGTTAGTGCCACCACCGCCACCGCCACTGCCGCACAAGGAGGTGGTCCGGGAAGGGAACCCTTTACTTTCCGATGCAAAACCCGTCACCGTGTCTGATTTAGAGAGGCAGATTGATTTTCTCAGACCACTTATAGATATCTGAGTAAACTTGATCACCTCCCAACTCTTCACCATTGGCACCAGCTGCAATTCTCATAATGTCCTCAATCAGAGCGAAATTGCCCATGATGTCGACGTGGGCCCCACTCTGCGTGCCACGGCCTTCAAACAGAAGATTAGACGGGGGAGCATGATCGTACTCTCTCACGTAAGTTTTGATTCCTGAAGGGTTGAATCTAGTCGTACCGCGCCATGCTTTTGCACACATGAAGCCGGCACTTAAGACAGGCACGGTTTCATCTCCATCAACATTGAAAACACCACCTTTCAAACAGCCGTCCTCTCCTTCTTCTGATGCTGAAGTATCAATCTCAAATGGAATATAGCATTCTGCTGAAGGAACAAGCCTATACACATACGCTCTCTCCGTTGGTATTCCGACCCCGTACATCGAATATATTTCCATCTCAGGAGCATTTGGTAACCTGACAGATCAATAGCAATGGAAATCTACTAAGAAACCGGGCTGAACAGAATATTGAGAAAGTTGAAGTTTCCGTTTCCAATTTGAATGGACCTACAAAAAGATTATACATTGTGTTCTCCAAAAGAGTTACTTATTAAAGATTCTTACTTTGTTTCCAGAGGATTTGACCAGTATTTGTAGTGTGAGTACTTAGGATCATCCAGGTTATCAGCTAATCCATAAGAGAAGTGAGCACTGCCACGTGCCATCATTTTCGGGGCAACAAAATGTAACAGATCTAAAATATCTTCAGCTGTGTAAGCCTTGTATTCTGCAACTGCTTTGATCCCACCAAAGCCCATGTCATGATACTCGGTCCAAACATCACGGCAGGTACTGTTTGCAACATTACTTCCTTTAACTGCATCCTGGAAGGAGGAAACAATCTGAGAGATCAAATTTATGAATATAGAAAATTGCGATAGGCTTGAATATTCAGCAAGAAGTTGTAATGCACATAGGATACTAATCAAACAAACAAATCTTGACAAACTTGATCACTTGCAAACACAATCTACAAAATCAGCACCACCAAATACAATTACTACCTCCGTCCCAAAATGTAAGTCCATTTGGGGTTTTTCACAGAGATTAAGAAAGTTGGTTAAATTGGTTATGTGTCATTAATTTTGATGGAAAAGTCTAAAATGACCTTTGACTATTGTTAATGCAGATTAGTGAAAAATGGGTGGGTAGATAATAAATGAGAGGTAAAAAGAGAAAAATGTAATAAATGCTTTCTTGGTTATTTAAATGGACGGACAAAACAGAAAAGCTAAACGGATTTATATTTTGGGACGGATGTAGTACCTAGTAAGTCTGCTGTCAGTACAATGATATTTTACAAGGCAATAACAACACATTGACACAATACGGCAATTTAAATGAATCCCTAGTCAAATATACCGTCCAGTCTTGGTATATCCAAAATTAAATCCCACATCCTCAATTCTGTGAATAACTCAATAAATATCCAGGGTCCCAAATCTCGTTTTCATTCTTCTTGCAGTTCTTATTCTGTTCAGGACTATTTTACCTTAAACCTACCGAAATGAAGGGCAGATACGGTTGTCAGTAACTCCTTACATTAACTTTGAGTAGAAGGAATGGAGTCAAAGAAATGCATAGGACCAGAAAGCATGAAAAAATTGAAGGATAACAGTGAAACACAAGCATAAATCTCTCAAGATTACCCTAAAGTCCACCCTTTGAATTTCTGAAGAATGTGCTTCTGCCACATCTTTCCCGAACGATATCATTCTTCCATAATTGTGAAGCCTTCCTTTAAGTTCATCAGTTCCATCCTCATTCTGGTCAGAAATGTTAGTGTCATTGAGTATTTGCCTTTTCTTACTTCCCGGGTGGTAGTTTTCTTCGGGTGACCAATCCAGACCACCCCAAATAGTGTCTCCACCTTTTGGAATCATTGACATCGTTGAATCCCATGTACGAGTCATCTTCATTAGGTGCTGTAAGGTCTGGAAGTGAAATAGGTCCTTGTCCAGAGCACCAGGAGCCAATGCCCTGTGGATTAGAGTTACATGTAAAACTGCTCAGGAATCACGAACCCAGACCCAATGTTTTTATGGAATGCATACCAATGGGGTTAATTATCTTCAATAGTAAATTGGAGGACATATACAAGCCAACTGATTAACGTTGCGTCTACCAAAATCACCAAAAGAAGAGGAGAAAATGAAAATCATTATTCTGTTACAGGGCAGAGAAAGAAGCATCGGTTTTTGAGTTTTTCACTATACCTGGCAACAGCAATATCCCTGGCTTCGGCAGAGAACAAACCAGATACGGCTTTTGGAACACCTAAAAACGGTCCACCAATGTTCATGACAGCCTTAATATGCTTGGCGCACCAATCTGGTCCACCTCCTCCACCCATTGGAGCTGGTGCCTCCACCCACTTCATAAAATGGAGAAAGTACAGGGCTCCCATGGAGTGAGGAATTACTACAGCTTTTTGGCCGCCATTTGTAGCAACCATCAGCTCTATATTACTTTTGATCCGGCTCAGTGTATGATCACGCACCTGTCCAACCATAAAGTTCATCTCAGAATGCTACGTTTCAGCTAAACCCCAAAGTTGGCATTATGGTTCCAAAGCATAACAGTGACATAAGGACATGTACCTCAGTATTCTGAAATGAGAGTCTCCAATCATATGCAGCCATATACATTGTCTTCTCTTCATACCCAATACGAGCCAAATTAGCAATCAAAACTGCCCAGACAAAGTATCCTGGAATGAAGTAATCTGCAGCGACAAGTCCATTGACGGGCCTGACCCTTATGCCAGGAGGATCCAGACCAGTTTCATTGTCCAGGGACATATGCTCTGCCCAGCATAAAGGTCTAAAAAACACAAGAGATAACTGCAGTTTAAGAATTCGAGAAGCACAAGTCAAATTTGTAGGTGTTTGGGAGCCTTTTTTTATAACAGAAAACTGAACCAAACATACATACATACATACATACATACATACATACATATATAGTTACGCGGTATTTCTTGTGACTCCGTTAAAAATAACTGGACAATATATACGTACATACACATGGATTGGGAAAGTACGTACGAATAATGTCATCACTCACTACATTGCAGCAGAGGGCTTTGGATCACTATACAATACTTGCGATTCACTTAAACATATTTAACTCACAAATTGCATTCGTAACTTCATGAAGTAACAAAGTGATACTTTTTATGCATAAGAAAAAGAAAAAAAAAAACTACGGGTTGGGTAAAGACTGAATCTTGAAAAGGATAGT
The DNA here is from genome assembly GCA_036785695.1 of Gentiana straminea. NCBI lineage: Eukaryota > Viridiplantae > Streptophyta > Magnoliopsida > Gentianales > Gentianaceae > Gentiana > Gentiana straminea. The sequence continues at coordinate 1,662,104 of JAVUPR010000376.1, read as the reverse complement.
ACTGACAAGAAATGGGAATTTGACTACCAAGAAGATAAAGAAATAAAGGATTAGGTTTTCCTTTGTCATTAAAAGTGTTACTTCTGTAAAGAATAACAACTCAATCAGTAAAACTGACAAAAAAGTAGCAACATTTTGGCTTCATAGTTTCAATGATAGTCAGGCGTGTTAAAGAAAACTCAACCTATCCCATTAAGTGACTTGGCTCAAGCATAATCACGATCCTATTTTCAAAACCCAACATGTCAGGCAATGCAGACAATAAGTCGATTTGTTTGGTTGCATTTGAAAGAATACTACCTCTGTCCCCAATAACTCACTTTTTTTTGAAAAATCTGTCCTATAATGTGTCATTTTAGAAAATCAATGCACTATATATTAATCCATTTTGAAGCATGCCCTTAATCATCTACCCATTAACTACCCATAATCCTTTCACCTTCCAAAACAAGGTATTGAATAAAGTGCTGGAAAAACAAAAAGCTGACGCTCATCGAGGGACGGAGGTAGTAGTGGGCAAGCCTTACCATTTCACTACAAATATTCCTTCATTAGATCCACCCGGAAAGGTAATTCCAAGTAAAGCAATGATGCCATCATTTTGTAATTGATTCATATCACTTAAATGCTATATCATTTCCTTATTTGGTTACCCACTGTCCACTGAAGTACTCATCAAATGACATGAAAAGAAAAAGACAACATAATGCTCTCTTGTCTCAATTGAACATAGGAACAAGCTGCCAGGTCAAAATCAAAATGTTCCCAAACCCGAGCTGTGCATTGCTTTATTAAGCCCAATCAACAAACATTTCCCAAACATGTAGGAAGAGGTAAAATTCATATCAAACTTAATTCTCTTAGCATCTCTACCGAACCTAGTGCATTGTAGATAAAATATTAAAATTAAGGGGCCAATTTACCGTTTATAAACTTCCCCAAAGGTGCCTCCCCAGAGCCGTTTCCGGAACAATCCTGCAGCACATTCATTTCCTTCCCAAAGCTCGAGTCCGCCCGTGACGATTCCTGGGACAAAAACCACTGGATGCTTTGCTTTTAGTCCTTCTTTCTTCAACTTGATACCTGGAGGGTCAGGTAAGGGACCGGTAATTGCCTCGGTCACATACTGCGGAAACGAAGCCGGCATCGCATTATACAAAAACAACAGTGTCCACCACACCAAGCAGATGCATCCAATGAACCAGCAGCAATTATCTACGCATGACCAGCTAGACGTCTTAGGTTTCAATTTTTTGCTACTATCTTTTCCATACTTCTTCTTGTCGTCTTCTTCAATTTCCGGCTCTGAATCAGGACCCGGAGGATGAGGTTTTTCATTTTCTGATGTTCTCCTCCTCCGCAGAAGTGACATACTGTAATCAAATAATTGTGTTTCTCTTTACGCGCCGGTTCGAGAGGGTGTGGTGGCGACAATAGCCTGCTACAGAAGCAACGGCAACGGCAACGGCAACGGCAACGGTAACGGCTACGGAGGGGGTGGCATGAGGCGGAAAGAGGCTGGGAGGTAGCGGGGGCTAGGAATAACTGGATTTGCTGATTGGGAACGTATGGGAGGAAGTACTGTGGCGGACAATTGATTGGTTGGGATGAGGCAAAAGTGGGGATGGGGGCAACTTGGCAAAAGGAAATTAAAGAAGTGTCGTGAATGATGTGACGTGGCATGAAGACTCTGGTTCTAGCCATTTTGACCAAACGGCTCAGCCGACATTTCTGTCTTTCGCGGGTATCTTCTCATTTGTAAAGTGTTTGGCCGAATGAGACTCATGCTCTGTTAATGGCCGTTTTCATGCTCTGTTTATTCATGCTCTGTTAATGGCCGATGTTTCATGCTCGTTGATTCATGCTCTCGTTAAACATGTTAACGCCCGATGTTTCATGCTCTGTTTGCACTTGTGTCTGTTAATTGTGATTGTTAATGGCCAAATTGAGGCCTGTGGATCGTTATTGTGCAATTGTGAATGGTTTGATTAGCACTTGTTAATGGCCGAATTTTTTGTTAATGGCCGAATGAATTGATGTGCATGAAGCAAATGTGTATGTAGTTAGTCTAAAAAATAGATGAATGGGATGAAATTAATGGATATGTGGTTTGTCTAAATTATTCAATCATGTATATGAATTGCAGGAGGATAAATGCCCGATTAAATTCATTACATTCGTCATCTTTCATGTGTTTGAAAACTTTGAATAAATGTTGTTGTGGTTAGTGTGAAATTCAAAATATGTGATAATTTGGTTATATTCTCGTTGTTTATTTTTGATTTGATAATGCACTGTGATCTATGATAGTATGGTAGTAGTATTGGTAATGACCTGATTATGCCCTTGAAATGATGGCTAACATGGGGAACAATAAAAATGCCCCTGAAATTATGGCTAATAGTTATGTTAATTAAAAAAATGAACCAAACGACAAACTACTATTGTTTGAAAATCCAAAACTCAATATCTCGCACTGAATTCCATGGTACGCCTCGGCCTGACGAGGTTCTTAGAATTGCATGCTTTCCCTAGGGTGTTTTCGATTCCTTCTGATCCGCTGTGTCATGCCTAATCTCCAGGCTTTGTATTGGGGCTCCTGGTAGGTAGCTCGTAGAAAATTTCATTAGGTCTGCTCAATAGAGCATCTTTTCCCCGTCCTCGCTGGCCTGGTAATCCTCGGCCGGAAGTGAGGCACCCTTTAGCTCGAAAATATAAGGTCCGTTCCGCCGGCTCCGTACGGCCTCTCGTTTGACTTCTATATATATACATACACACATATATATATATACACATATATGTATATATATATATATCTATCTATATATATAATATATAGACGAGTGTTTTTAATCCAATTACCCGCTAATTACACCCCATACCCGTTATTTGACCCGGATCCTACCCAAAATAATCACCTTCAAATAAATAAAAAAAAACCTCAATATTTACCCAAAATAAATGCGTGTGAATTAATAAAAAATTTCTCAAGGATCAACCAATTAATGCTACCACAAAACACAATATTTAATAAATTAAAATAAAAAAACACACGTTTCAATATTCTCCAGCATCAACACACGTTTTTACAATTAATCCTCCAGCATCAACAATTAATGTACCCAAATCTCAATATTTTTCATCAAAACAAAATCTCAATATTTAATTAATTAAAAAACCCACACGCTTAAATAAATAAAACAAACCGACATTCTCTCAATAAATTGACACCACATTTCCACATTTCCACATTTCCACGCCCCCTTCATCTAATATGTAAGCTTTTTGTGTTTCATTACGTAAGCTTTTTGTGTTTCATTGTTCAACCAAATGTTCTGGGTCACTTTTAATTGAATTTCCGTTCGTTTAATTTTGATTTATTGATTTTTGTCCTTTACGATCCTTCCACCCATTTATTAATTTTTTTGTCCTTACGCGGAGATCGAGGTCGAGGTCAGGTTGGGGCTTCTTCACTAATACATTTTTCCCCTTCGGTAGCTCCTTCGATTGACGGTGCCACTTGTTCATTATCTCCTCCCGTTTTCTTGCTATACGAGTCTCCTATTTTCACGGTAAAACCTAAATTATTGTCATGTTCAGAGATTTTTTCTATCAGTGTTTGTAGCGTTGTGTTTTGTTTATCTCTTGGAAGTTTATCTTTTTTGATGTTCGAAACTCGATTTGAGTTTATTTTTATTGTTTTATTTTTATATTTCCCTAGCAGATTTGCATCTTGCTCTCCCTCTTTTCACTCCGGCATCGGTATCGTTGATTTTAAATTCTCTTTTTTTAATATATATATATATATATATATATATATATATATATATATATATACAGATTTTCAACATAACTATGTGTCTTCAATTGATGGTGGTTGTTGGGGATGCTTTATTTTAATTTGATTCTAATATACATATATATAGACGGATAAAAAGAAGAATGATGCAACAAAAAATTACATATGGTTTGTATTGTTCTCATTATGCCTAAATGACTCTTTCAGCAACCCGGTGAGAAAACAAAATATACTAATAACACGTGCTGATACTTCAACTCATTATTCGGAAAACCCTCAACAGAAAGATTCCACTTATCTCCAGCCAACAATTTCAACAAATCCTTTCACAAAAAAAAAAAAAAAAAAAAAACAATTTCAACAAACCCCAAAATTTCTGCTACCTTAATATTTCAATTTTTTGTTTTAACAGAAAAATTCCACTTATCCCCGGCCAACTATTTCAACAAACCGCAAAATTGCCGCTACCCTACAATTTCAATTTTTTATTTTAAAAATTTCTATATATAATAGCAGGGTGATTTGGAGGGAAGGTACTGTTCATTTCAAACTCATTCTTTGCCTTTGTGTTTACATGATCTGAGTCATATTGGTGATTATCTGAAATATGACTCACTGTTTGCGGGTTTAAAAAAATCAATGAATTTATTGAAAACCTGCTAATAAATTGTCATCTCATATAAAATCAATCTTTCCCTAAATTCTCTACAATGATTATACCAAAATACAATAAAAACCGGAAAATAATAAAAACAAAATACAAAATTCAAAATCAATGAATTTATTACAAAATATTGCACTACCATTTCTACGATCTCTCCAAATAAACGCATTAAAAAAAACCGCCCCTCCCGTTTATAAAAAAAAAATCCGGATAAAAAATCGGAAAAAAAAACTTAATGGATGTTCCGATTATTATTGATTTAAAAAATGGCCTTATTTAAAAAATAAAAACTATTAACTCTCTCCATATTAAGATTAATTAATCCGGAAAATAATAAAAACAAAATGTAAAATCGATAAATTTATTGCAAAAATATTGCACCCCCATTTCCATTATCCCCCCAAATAAACTTTCTTAAAAAAAAACCGCCCCTCAACTTTATAAAAAAAAATGACGGAAAAAATGGGCAAAAAAAAAAAAATCAAAATACAAAATCAAAAAAAAAAAAAAAAACATTTTCGGTTTTAAATTTATAAAATTCGAAATATTCGCTCACTAAACCACTCCAGACCCGCTAATAATTTGCCATGTCATATAAAAAAAATCTTTAACTCTCAATATTTAATGAATTAAAAAAATACAAAATCAATGAATTTATTGCAAACCTGCTAATAAATTGTCATCTCATATAAAATCAATATTTCCCTAAATTCTCTACAATAATTATATCAAAATACAATAAAAACCGGAAAATAATAAAAACAAAATACAAAATTCAAAATCAATGAATTTATTGCAAAATTTACACTACCATTTCTACGATCTCTCCAAATAAACGCATTAAAAAAAACCGCCCCTCCCGTTTATAAAAAAAATACGGATAAAAAATCGGAAAAAAAAACTTAATGGATGTTCCGATTATTATTGATTTATAAAATGGCCTTATTTAAAAAATAAAAACTATTAACTCTCTCCATATTAAGATTAATTAATCCGGAAAATAATAAAAACAAAATGTAAAATCGATAAACCCGTGCATTGCAAAAATATTGCACCCCCATTTCCATGATCCCCCCAAATAAAAACTCTCTCCATTAAACGCATTAAAAAAAACTGCCCCTCCCGTTTATAAAAAAAAATCCGGATAAAAAATCGGAAAAAAAAAACTAATAAAAAACAAAAAATATCAACATTCCCAGTTATAAATTTTAAAAAATTCGAGGATATTCTGCATAGGAAAGAAATATAAAGAATTTCATGAGATGTTTAAATAGTATGGTGGTTTTTTTCCCATTCAAAGAGGTTTTCAAAAATTTATTGTAGATTTGTTTCATTGGTAGTATGGATTCAACATACGGTAGGTCAGTTGAAACAAAACGACAACGGACTCTCATGTCGGAAGCCGGCCCTTCAAATTATAGTACTATTCAATCATCCACTGAACAAGGTAGAATTGTCTACTGTTATGTTAATTGCTTATTATATATAGATTAGTGTACATCATCAATAAATTATGGAAGATTACATATATAGTGAAAGTTGTGAGATACATTGTTTTTATTTTTTTGCAGCGTCCGATGAAAACTTAATTGATGTTCCGATTATTATTGATGTCTCCGATGAAGAAGCGATCACTAAACGTCCGCTCCGTACACCGTTTCTTGCTCATTATGAGACATATCAAACTATAGGTTTGCTATGTTCATTTCAACATTTTCTTATTACACATTTGTTACATTACATAATTTCATTTTTTTAAATCGCTTTTACCTACATTAATATTATATTTCGTTCCACTTTTTTTTTTTTTGTACGTCACCAGACAATAATTTGGTTGATATTCAAGTTATTGATGATTATGATGTACAACCAATCGTAGAAGATCGTTCTCCGGTAGTAGATGTTTCTGATACAAACGAACTTGAACATGCAGGTATGAAAACAAAGTTAATCTTTCCACTGATTCGTGATCACCCAATTTATTAACACTATATTTCGTTCACCATTGTCTGTGTTTATTGATAGACAACATCGTGTTTGATGTTCTAGATGCTATCAATGCTAATGATGTAGAACCGATCATGGGGGATCATCTGGACACAGAAGCTATTCGACAAACAGGTTTGATGTATTTCACTGCAATCATAATTAGTTATATTAAGAAATTGTACGTATTGATTTACATATGAAAAATCGAAAGTGTTAACGTACAATTATCATTGATGCATTATTTTTGACATAACACCGCTCTATCTGAGTGCATAGATTGGGTCATTACGTTGCATAAATCCGTAACCCATAACATAGTTGCATATCGGATTTGTTAAGAAAAACTTAATGAACTGAATGTATGTATGTAGGCGTTGGACGTCGTATGCAGCGTCCAGCATTACGATGGACATTCGAACCACGTTCATCCATGTGTCCCAAATGTAAATCCGTAATGTGGGTGGAGGAGAGGGTTAAAAGTAGTTCTAAGAGGAATCCAAGGTATCAACTGTGTTGTGGTGACGGCCACGTTGACTTGCCGTGGCTACCCGAAACTCCGGCCTACCTAAACGTATTGCTATCGAATCCCAGTTTCAGGCACCACATCAGATCTTACAATTCAATGTTCTCTTTTACGTCAATGGGAGGAAAGGTTGATCACTCTGTAACAAATACACGTGGACCGTATGCGTTCCGGATAAGTGGAGAAAATTACCACAGAATAGGTTCACTTTTACCACCTCCTGGTGAGCCTGCGAAGTACATACAATTGTACATTCATGATACGGAGAATGAATTACAAAATCGAGTTAACGTGTTAACGGAAGGGCGTGCATCGGACCTTGACTTGGTAATTGTTGAAAGGTTGAAAAATATGTTAGATGATATCAACCCGTATGTGCATACTTTCAGAACTGCTCGAGATGAGCTGCGTAACAACCCCGCGCTTCAATTGGATTTGAGAATCATAAGTGACAGAGGTGGTCGTCAATACATACAACCCACTTGGTCGTGAGGTAGGCGCTTTGATTGTAGGTGGCGGCCTTAACGAGGGAGCAACCCGCGATATTATCATAACGACTCACCAAGGAAATATACGTAGAATCACGAGTTGCATCCTTCATATATGCCATTGCAATACCCGTTGTTGTTCCCATACGGAGCCCGATGGATGGCGTGTTGGTATCAATTCATCTGCGAATACTACGAGACAACGACAATGTTGTGTCGGGGCGTGAGTTCTATGCATACGGGATACAACACCGTGAAGGTGAAGGCACAAATCTACTCCAAGGAGGAGGTTATTTCAACGGTTTACGAGTTGATTGTTGGGCTGCTATTGAACATAATAGCCTACGTTATGTTTGGACTAATCAAGCAACTTTGCGAGGGGATGTGTACCGGGGCATTGAAGATGTTGTTCTTCTTGGAGACGATGATGCATCCTTAGTAGGAAAGAGGGTAGTGTTGCCATCCTCCTTTACCGGAGGACCCAGAAATATGATGCAACACTATCAGGATGCGATGGCAATATGTAGGCATTTCGGAGCTCCAGATCTATTCATTACTTTCACATGCAATCCAAGGTGGACTGAAGTAACACAAGAATTACAAAGGTTTCCCAACCAACGTTCTGAGGACCGTCCTGATATTGTTGCACGGGTGTTTCGTATGAAACAGAAACGGTTAATGGATGAGTTGAAACAGAAAAATTTGCTTGGTAGAGTTCAAGCAGGTAATACATATGCACATGTTGTTTGCTTTTTTATTCTCTTGCATATTATTAAGTTTTTACCATACGTTTCATGTTAATGTTTGTATCTTCTTTCTAGATTTCTCCGTGATTGAATTTCAAAAACGTGGATTACCCCACACACATATAGCTCTAACATTCGTTGCTGAAGATAAGCCAATTACGACAGATGACATCGATAGATTAATTTGTCTTTGAGATACCGGATAAACAAACCGACCCTGTGTTGTACAAATATGTTGTCAAGTTTATGCTTCATGGGCCATGTGGGACTGCTTACCCGAATGCACCGTGTATGGTTGATAAGAAATGTTCCAAACATTTCCCTAAGAAGTTCTGCCGGGAAACCAGCATGACGGAAGATGGTTTTGTTTCGTATACACGTAGGGACGATCCTTCGAAATATGTTACTATTAACGGGTTTACTTTTACCAATCAATGGGTTGTTCCTTACAATCCGATTCTATTGCTGTGCATCGAAGGACATGTGAATGTTGAAAAGGTTGCACGTCCTGAGCTAACCAAGTATATTTACAAGTACATGTCCAAAGGTCCCGATCGGGCAAATGTGTTGATAGTTGACGATGTAGAACCCATGAACAAAGTAGTGTACATCCCAATGATGATCCGGTAAATGAGGTGAAGGAGTATTTAGGCGCCGATACATATCCTCAATCGAGGCTTGTTTGGCGAATATACGAGTTTGAGCTTCAAAGGCAATACCCTTCGGTTATAAGATTGCAGTACCATTTACCCGATCACCAATGGGTTAGTTTCCAAAATGGGGATAACTTATTTGATGTTGTTAACCGTCAAAACCTTCATGATACCATGCTCACGAAATGGTTTGAGACTAACGGGAATAACGTCGATGCTCGAACAACGACCTATGTTGAGTTTCCAACAAGATGGGTGTGGAATAACGCGAGGAAGACATGGACCCGGAGAGAAGCTCACAAGTGCATTGGACGGCGCCGTATGCACAACCAACCTCCGGGGAACGTTATTATCTTCGAATATTGCTTAACAAAGTACGAGGTGCGAAAAGCTTTGATCATCTCAAAGCTGTTGACGGGGAAACACATACAACGTTCGGATCGGCGTGCATTGCTCGGGTCTACTACAAGATGACAATGAATGGGATTTGGCTATATCGAAGCAAGCAATTGGGCATCCTCGGTGAAATTGAGAAACATGTTACGCACGATGTTGTTGTTCTCGAGAGGTTACGGACCCTTTGAATGCGTGGTTAAAACACGGCGAAGTCTTACGAGAAGATATTCAACACACACTACGACGGGGAATTGGAAGTTCATCAGTCAATGTTAGTGATGAAGAAATGCAAAACATTGGCCTATCGGAGGTTGAAAAAATGCGAATAAGAATGGTCACTCCTACGTGAATTCCCTCCTATGCCGGTTCCTTCACATCATGCAGCCAGTGTTTCATTGAATACGCTTATCAGGGAAGAACTGGATTATGACGTTTCTTCAGAGACAGAATTGTTTGAACGTCTGCATTCCGGGTTAAATGAAGAGCAATTACAAGCATTTACTGAGATTGTTCATTCCTACGATAATAAATTAGGAGGGTTGTTCTTCATCTGTGGGAGTGGTGGTACGGGGAAAACTTATTTGTGGAGGGCTTTGATTGCTAGGGTTAGATCTAAAAAACAAATTGTATTGTCTGTTGCTTCTTCTGGAATTGCCGCGTTACTACTGCCAGGAGGACGAACAGCACATTCACGCTTCAAGATTCCTTTAAATCCAAATGATACTTCAACATGCCATATTAATTACAACTCTGATTTAGCTGGATTAATCCGAGAAGCCTCGATGATCATATGGGATGAAGCACCTATGTTGCACCGATTTGGTTTCGAAGCAGTTGACAGGACATTCTCTGATATTTTGAAACATCAGGATGGTTTTGATGAACAACGTCCTTTCGGCGGAAAATTGTTTGTTCTTGGTGGTGATTTCAGACAAACATTGCCCATAGTGTCTGAAGGAAGACGGGAAGCCACGGTACAAGCCATAATCACTCAGTCTAAGATTTGGAGGCATTGCCGGGTGTTACACTTAACAAGAAACATGCGCGTTATGTCGAGTGGTTTATCAAATGCCACACGCCAGCAGCTCCGTGATTTTTCGAAATGGGTTTTGTCAATTGGTGACGGCAATGCCCCTGCCATATCAATATCTGATCTAGGTGAGACGAATTGGGTAAAAATACCTGAGGAGTTTTTGATTAAAAACAGTGCTACCGCTTTGAATGAGTTGATTGCCTTCACGTATCCAAATCTTTCCCAGCGGTACAATGATACAACATATCTGTCGGATCGTGCAATACTTGCTCCAAAAAACATCGATGTCAACGAACTGAATGAAATCATGTTGTCTATCATTCCTGGAGTTAGCCGCATATACATGAGTGCCGATACTATTTCTCCCAACGAAGAACATGAGATGGAGCACAACTTAAACCCACCGGAATACCTAAATTCTTTAGATTTTTCAGGACTTCCAAACCATTGTTTAGCTCTCAAGAAAGGAGTTCCTGTAATCCTACTGAGAAATCTGAATCAATCAGCAGGAATGTGTAATGGGACACGTCTACAAATTACGCATCTAGGTGATAAGGTTCTGGAAGCACGAATTTTAACAGGGACTAATATTGGAGATCTGGTTCTTATTCCACGAATCACATTGACACCCACGACTAGCCAATCACCCTTCCCCATAAAAAGAAGACAGTTCCCACTTAGGGTTGCGTTTTCAATGACAATAAACAAGAGTCAAGGTCGACGACGAAAAACGTTGGTGTATACCTTCCAAACCCGGTTTTTTCTCATGGTCGGCTTTATGTGGCACCGTCCCGTGTTCTTGCTCCTTCCGGTCTAAAAATACTTGGTAGTTAACAAAAGTGACGACCCATCGGATTACACACAAAATGTTGTTTACGAGAGAAGTGTTTGATTTTTAGGGGTTTTTGTAATCGTGTATGATTATTTCCTCTTTCAATACCTTCTTTTCATAAAAATTGTAATACAATAGAATTTTTTTTCCCTTTTAAATATATCTCATTTTGCATTCATTTATGATTGTAACGCCAGATAGAACCTTTGATTCATGGATAATGTAATGCCACGTGTTGTTTTGTTAATTATAAAGTTTGTTGGATATTGTTTATTTGTGACATTTTGCTTAACTATATATTTACATCAATTGACAAATTGTTGCTCAGAACACATTCAACATTATTCACCTCTATCTTCTTTAAATGCTGATGTCGACCATGATTGGCACATCATGGTTCGCTTATTGAGGGTAGTTAACCTACGCCCGAGAGGAATATTCATGTTATTCATCGATAAAGATGTAAGTACATTTATCGTACGTGTTGAATGCCCTTTTAAGTTTGTCATTTGAGAGATGGAATAATACTTGGTCTTTTAGAGATATCTAATGCAAGGGATTATATACGATTCAACAAGTTTAAACAACCTTGCTACATGTTTACACGAAGGAAATGTATACTGCTTCACCGGTGTACGTGTTGTCCCTCTTGGGCCGGGGTATTACATTGCGAACACAAAGAACTTGCAACTTCTTTTCACCAAGGACACGAGGATTTTAGACATGATGAATGATTCTGCGGGCATTCCATATAAAAAGTACACACCGATGAAGCTTTCCAACATCACTACTTGAAATGCACGGAATGCGACGAGTTAATTGGTATGTTCGTTATTATTGTAGATGATAATAATGGTACTATCTCATGACCCCGTAGCTTATTACAATGTGAATATGCGGATGTTGTGTGCATTGTTGTCTCTATTGGTCCCCTGCCAATATCCTAAAGCCGCCGACCCAAATCGTGAACTTATGGTCATCGACAAGACGTAAGTCTCGTGCGATAAAAGTTTGATGTCGGCGTCAATTTATGTTTTAATAAATTTTTTTTTCATTTTTGCATCTGTTGCTCAATGTTGTCGTTACTCACAACAACTTCACGATTTAATCGCAACTTTCATAAAATAGTCGGATGCTAATGCGAATGACATTGTGGGGACACTTTGCACTTCATGTTGCGAGTCATATATGTGAAGACAAAGTCATACTTGCATGTGGGTTGTCTGTGAACAACTATCAAGGTAACTATATTATCTGGTGAATGTAATTTTTCAACTTGCAAAATTATTAATTTTCTCGCTCGGTTGTTTTGTAGGAACAGTTTTACAAACAACAAAATTCACAAAGTTTTATCTTGATTGCCGCTCAGACTTATGCACGTCTGTTAGTGATTGGTAAATTTCAAATAATCGAAATGCAAAGTATATATAGATATTACTAGATAATAAATGTGGATTGATTTGTACAATCTTTCCTTATGTAATAATCATGTAATACAATGTAACAGGTATACAAGGGATATTTGTTCTCAACGTTTGGTTCACTGGGCAAGACGATCAGCGCACAAATCCAGCAACTTGGTATTGATAGCCAATGCGAAGATAATTACAGTAGGGGAGTTCAGATTTGTGCCTAATGTACTACATATTTCATACAACTAAACTCCTATTTCTTTTGTTATATTTGTATGTCACTAATCAACTATAACGAATGCCCAAATGTGACAGGTGAAACATTTTTGAATTCTTGCTGCTATTGATATGTTATCTACTGATAATATGTTTTATGAGTCATGCAATAAATGTAATATGGAGGTGCATGTTGAACAAGGAAGTAAGATGTGTTCCAGATGCCGTGCAACCGTCCCCTGTACAGTGCGGTAAATAGACGTTCACTGTAGTCATTATTGATCGGGAATTATATTTTTCATACTCATTGCATTCTGATTTTTTTTTGCAGTTATCGCATTCAGGCAGAAATATTAGATGCCACTGGCGGTCTGCCAATATGCTTGACTGGTGTGGGTGCTGAGTTTCTTCTCCGCTCTACGCCTTTGTTACTACAAAATAGTTTGAAAACGGTAATGAAAGATTATCACTTAGCTTAACAATTAATTGTCGAACCCGACTTGATTCTCTTGCTGAAATATGATAAAATCAAAAAATGTTTCAATGGTATAGGATGATGGACGTCAGCGTTTTGATCAGTACATAAATAAATTGTTGGGTCATTTTTACACATTTGTGCTACACGCTCCACCAACGCCACGTTCTAACGAACGTCCAGAAACTGCATTCATACTGAAAGTGGATTGGGGTGAGGCCTGTGCTCATGCTTTCAAACGCATGCATAAAAGATAAGACATACAACGTAATTTTTTTGAGAGTCATAATAACTTATATTTAAACCCGAATTTTTTAATATTTAATAGTTTATATTGTTATTGCTTCGATATCATTATAGTTTTTTACATCGTAACAAAATTTTCAATTTATTTCCTCAGGTACTTGAGATTAGGTGGCTTGGTCATTGTGGATGATAAAACATGGTCGTTGCGGCTTGATCGTTGTTGGTTTTATATAGTATTTCATTGTGTCAACTTATGATTGATGTTATTGTGTAGGATCAAGTTTATTACTTATGTACAAGTAATATCATTTGGTTTTTTTTCATTGTCGCTTACTGATTGCAATAAAACATACATTTATGAGTTATCATGTTCTTTTATAAAACGATGCATTGATGTTCGACGGTCCCGTGCAATGCACGGGTTATTGACTATCTATCTATATATAATATATAGACGAGTGTTTACAATTAATGTACCCAAATCTCAATATTTTTCATCAAAACAAAATCTCAATATTTAATTAATTAAAAAACCCACACGCTTAAATAAATAAAACAAACCGACATTCTCTCAATAAATTGACACCACATTTCCACATTTCCACGCCCCCTTCATCTAATATGTAAGCTTTTTGTGTTTCATTACGTAAGCTTTTTGTGTTTCATTGTTCAACCAAATGTTCTGGGTCACTTTTAATTGAATTTCCGTTCGTTTAATTTTGATTTATTGATACAGACACTGCGGAGATCGAGGTCAAGGTTGGGGCTTCTTCACTAATACATTTTTCCCCTTCGGTAGCTCCTTCGATTGACAGTGCCACTGTTCATTATCTCCTCCCGTTTTCTTGCTATACAGTCTCCTATTTTCACGGTAAAACCTAAATTATTGTCATGTTCAGAGATTTTTTCTATCAGTGTTTGTAGCGTTGTGTTTTGTTTATCTCTTGGAAGTTTATCTTTTTTGATGTTCGAAACTCGATTTGAGTTTATTTTTATTGTTTTATTTTTATATTTCCCTAGCAGATTTGCATCTTGCTCTCCCTCTTTTCACTCCGGCATCAGGTATCGTTGATTTTAAATTCTCTTTTTTTAATATATATATATATATATATAGATATATATATATATATAGATATACATATACAGATTTTCAACATAACTATGTGTCTTCAATTGATGGTGGTTGTTGGGGATGCTTTATTTTAATTTGATTCTAATATACATATATATAGACGGATAAAAAGAAGAATGATGCAACAAAAAATTACATATGGTTTGTATTGTTCTCATTATGCCTAAATGACTCTTTCAGCAACCCGGTTAGAAAACAAAATATACTAATAACACGTGCTGATACTTCAACTCATTATTCGGAAAACCCTCAACAGAAAGATTCCACTTATCTCCAGCCAACAATTTCAACAAATCCTTTCACAAAAAAAAAAAAAAAAAACAATTTCAACAAACCCCAAAATTTCTGCTACCTTAATATTTCAATTTTTTGTTTTAACAGAAAAATTCCACTTATCCCCGGCCAACTATTTCAACAAACCGCAAAATTGCCGCTACCCTACAATTTCAATTTTTTATTTTAAAAATTTCTATATATAATAGCAGGGTGATTTGGAGGGAAGGTACTGTTCATTTCAAACTCATTCTTTGCCTTTGTGTTTACATGATCTGAGTCATATTGGTGATTATCTGAAATATGACTCACTGTTTGCGGGTTTAAAAAAATCAATGAATTTATTGAAAACCTGCTAATAAATTGTCATCTCATATAAAATCAATCTTTCCCTAAATTCTCTACAATGATTATACCAAAATACAATAAAAACCGGAAAATAATAAAAACAAAATCCAAAATTCAAAATCAATGAATTTATTACAAAATATTGCACTACCATTTCTACGATCTCTCCAAATAAACGCATTAAAAAAAACCGCCCCTCCCGTTTATAAAAAAAAAATCCGGATAAAAAATCGGAAAAAAAAACTTAATGGATGTTCCGATTATTATTGATTTAAAAAATGGCCTTATTTAAAAAATAAAAACTATTAACTCTCTCCATATTAAGATTAATTAATCCGGAAAATAATAAAAACAAAATGTAAAATCGATAAATTTATTGCAAAAATATTGCACCCCCATTTCCATTATCCCCCCAAATAAACTTTCTTAAAAAAAACCCGCCCCTCAACTTTATAAAAAAATGACGGAAAAAATGGGCAAAAAAAAAAATCAAAATACAAAATCAAAAAAAAAAAAAAAAACATTTTCGGTTTTAAATTTATAAAATTCGAAATATTCGCTCACTAAACCACTCCAGACCCGCTAATAATTTGCCATGTCATATAAAAAAATCTTTAACTCTCAATATTTAATGAATTAAAAAAATACAAAATCAATGAATTTATTGCAAACCTGCTAATAAATTGTCATCTCATATAAAATCAATATTTCCCTAAATTCTCTACAATAATTATATCAAAATACAATAAAAACCGGCAAATAATAAAAACAAAATACAAAATTCAAAATCAATGAATTTATTGCAAAATTTACACTACCATTTCTACGATCTCTCCAAATAAACGCATTAAAAAAAACCGCCCCTCCCGTTTATAAAAAAAATACGGATAAAAAATCGGAAAAAAAAACTTAATGGATGTTCCGATTATTATTGATTTATAAAATGGCCTTATTTAAAAAATAAAAACTATTAACTCTCTCCATATTAAGATTAATTAATCCGGAAAATAATAAAAACAAAATGTAAAATCGATAAACCCGTGCATTGCAAAAATATTGCACCCCCATTTCCATGATCCCCCCAAATAAAAACTCTCTCCATTAAACGCATTAAAAAAAACTGCCCCTCCCGTTTATAAAAAAAAATCCGGATAAAAAATCGGAAAAAAAAAACTAATAAAAAAAAAAAATATCAACATTCCCAGTTATAAATTTTAAAAAATTCGAGGATATTCTGCATAGGAAAGAAATATAAAGAATTTCATGAGATGTTTAAATAGTATGGTGGTTTTTTTCCCATTCAAAGAGGTTTTCAAAAATTTATTGTAGATTTGTTTCATTGGTAGTATGGATTCAACATACGGTAGGTCAGTTGAAACAAAACGACAACGGACTCTCATGTCGGAAGCCGGCCCTTCAAATTATAGTACTATTCAATCATCCACTGAACAAGGTAGAATTGTCTACTGTTATGTTAATTGCTTATTATATATAGATTAGTGTACATCATCAATAAATTATGGAAGATTACATATATAGTGAAAGTTGTGAGATACATTGTTTTTATTTTTTTGCAAAATGTCCGATGAAAACTTAATTGATGTTCCGATTATTATTGATGTCTCCGATGAAGAAGCGATCACTAAACGTCCGCTCCGTACACCGTTTCTTGCTCATTATGAGACATATCAAACTATAGGTTTGCTATGTTCATTTCAACATTTTCTTATTACACATTTGTTACATTACATAATTTCATTTTTTTAAATCGCTTTTACCTACATTAATATTATATTTCGTTCCACTTTTTTTTTTTTTGTACGTCACCGTACAATAATTTGGTTGATATTCAAGTTATTGATGATTATGATGTACAACCAATCGTAGAAGATCGTTCTCCGGTAGTAGATGTTTCTGATACAAACGAACTTGAACATGCAGGTATGAAAACAAAGTTAATCTTTCCACTGATTCGTGATCACCCAATTTATTAACACTATATTTCGTTCACCATTGTCTGTGTTTATTGATAGACAACATCGTGTTTGATGTTCTAGATGCTATCAATGCTAATGATGTAGAACCGATCATGGGGGATCATCTGGACACAGAAGCTATTCGACAAACAGGTTTGATGTATTTCACTGCAATCATAATTAGTTATATTAAGAAATTGTACGTATTGATTTACATATGAAAAATCTGAAAGTGTTAACGTACAATTATCATTGATGCATTATTTTTTACATAACACCGCTCTATCTGAGTGCATAGATTGGGTCATTACGTTGCATAAATCCGTAACCCATAACATAGTTGCATATCGGATTTGTTAAGAAAAACTTAATGAACTGAATGTATGTATGTAGGCGCTGGACGTCGTATGCAGCGTCCAGCATTACGATGGACATTCGAACCACGTTCATCCATGTGTCCCAAATGTAAATCCGTAATGTGGGTGGAGGAGAGGGTTAAAAGTAGTTCTAAGAGGAATCCAAGGTATCAACTGTGTTGTGGTGACGGCCACGTTGACTTGCCGTGGCTACCCGAAACTCCGGCCTACCTAAACGTATTGCTATCGAATCCCAGTTTCATGCACCACATCAGATCTTACAATTCAATGTTCTCTTTTACGTCAATGGGAGGAAAGGTTGATCACTCTGTAACAAATACACGTGGACCGTATGCGTTCCGGATAAGTGGAGAAAATTACCACGTAATAGGTTCACTTTTACCACCTCCCGGTGAGCTCGCGAAGTACATACAATTGTACATTCATGATACGGAGAATGAATTACAAAATCGAGTTAACGTGTTAACGGAAGGGCGTGCATCGGACCTTGACTTGGTAATTGTTGAAAGGTTGAAAAATATGTTAGATGATATCAACCCGTATGTGCATACTTTCAGAACTGCTCGAGATGAGCTGCGTAACAACCCCGCGCTTCAATTGGATTTGAGAATCATAAGTGACAGAGGTGGTCGTCAATACATACAACCCACTGGTCGTGAGGTAGCTGCTTTGATTGTAGGTGGCGGCCTTAACGAGGGAGCAACCCGCGATATTATCATAACGACTCACCAAGGAAATATACGTAGAATCACAGAGTTGCATCCTTCATATATGCCATTGCAATACCCGTTGTTGTTCCCATACGGAACTGATGGATGGCGTGTTGGTATCAATTCATCTGCGAATACTACGAGACAACGACAATCTGTGTCGGGGCGTGAGTTCTATGCATACAGGATACAACACCGTGAAGGTGAAGGCACAAATCTACTCCAAGGAGGGAGGTTATTTCAACAGTTTACAGTTGATTGTTGGGCTGCTATTGAACATAATAGCCTACGTTATGTTTGGACTAATCAAGCAACTTTGCGAGGGGATGTGTACCAGGGCATTGAAGATGCTGTTGCTGCTGGAGACGATGATGCATCCTTAGTAGGAAAGAGGGTAGTGTTGCCATCCTCCTTTACCGGAGGACCCAGAAATATGATGCAACACTATCAGGATGCGATGGCAATATGTAGGCATTTCGGAGCTCCAGATCTATTCATTACTTTCACATGCAATCCAAGGTGGACTGAAGTAACACAAGAATTACAAAGGTTTCCCAACCAACGTTCTGAGGACCGTCCTGATATTGTTGCACGGGTGTTTCGTATGAAACAGAAACGGTTAATGGATGAGTTGAAACAGAAAAATTTGCTTGGTAGAGTTCAAGCAGGTAATACATATGCACATGTTGTTTGCTTTTTTATTCTCTTGCATATTATTAAGTTTTTACCATACGTTTCATGTTAATGTTTGTATCTTCTTTCTAGATTTCTCCGTGATTGAATTTCAAAAACGTGGATTACCCCACACACATATAGCTCTAACATTCGTTGTCAAGATAAGCCAATTACGACGATGACATCGATAGATTAATTTGTGCTTTGAGATACCGTATAAACAAACCGACCCTGTGTTGTACAAATATGTTGTCAAGTTTATGCTTCATGGGCCATGTGGGACTGCTTACCCGAATGCACCGTGTATGGTTGATAAGAAATGTTCCAAACATTTCCCTAAGAAGTTCGCCGGGAAACCAAAGATGACGGAAGATGGTTTTGTTTCGTATACACGTAGGGACGATCCTTCGAAATATGTTACTATTAACGGGTTTACTTTTACCAATCAATGGGTTGTTCCTTACAATCCGATTCTATTGCTGTGCATCGAAGGACATGTGAATGTTGAAAAGGTTGCACGTCCTGAGCTAACCAAGTATATTTACAAGTACATGTCCAAAGGTCCTGATCGGGCAAATGTGTTGATAGTTGACAGTAGAACCCATGAACAAAGTAGTGTACATCCCAATGATGATCCGGTAAATGAGGTGAAGGAGTATTTAGACGCCGATACATATCCTCAATCGAGGCTTGCCGGCGAATATACGAGTTTGAGCTTCAAAGGCAATACCCTTCGCTTATAAGATTGCAGTACCATTTACCCGATCACCAATGGGTTAGTTTCCAAAATGGGGATAACTTATTTGATGTTGTTAACCGTCAAAACCTTCATGATACCATGCTCACGAAATGGTTTGAGACTAACAGGAATAACGTCGATGCTCGAACACTGACCTATGTTGAGTTTCCAACAAGATGGGTGTGGAATAACGCGAGGAAGACATGGACCCGGAGAGAAGCTCACAAGTGCATTGGACGGCTGCCGTATGCACAACCAACCTCCGGGGAACGTTATTATCTTCGAATATTGCTTAACAAAGTACGAGGTGCAGAAAGCTTTGATCATCTCAAAACTGTTGACGGGGAAACACATACAACGTTCAGATCAGCGTGCATTGCTCTGGGTCTACTACAAGATGACAATGAATGGGATTTGGCTATATCTGAAGCAAGCAATTGGGCATCCTCAGTGAAATTGAGAAACATGTTCGCACGATGTTGTTGTTCTCGCAGGTTACGGACCCTTTGAATCCGTGGTTAAAACACCGGCGAAGTCTTACGAAGATATTCAACACACACTACGACGGGGAATTGGAAGTTCATCACCAATGTTAGTGATGAAGAAATGCAAAACATTGGCCTATCGGAGGTTGAAAAAATACCGAATAAGAATGGTCACTCCCTACGTGAATTCCCTCCTATGCCAGTTCCTTCACATCATGCAAACCGTGTTTCATTGAATACGCTTATCAGGGAAGAACTGGATTATGACGTTTCTTCAGAGACAGAATTGTTTGAACGTCTGCATTCCGGGTTAAATGAAGAGCAATTACAAGCATTTACTGAGATTGTTCATTCCTACGATAATAAATTAGGAGGGTTGTTCTTCATCTCGTGGAGTGGTGGTACGGGGAAAACTTATTTGTGGAGGGCTTTGATTGCTAGGGTTAGATCTAAAAAACAAATTGTATTGTCTCGTTGCTTCTTCGGAATTGCCGCGTTACTACGCCGGAGGACGAACAAAGACATTCACGCTTCAAGATTCCTTTAAATCCAAATGATACTTCAACATGCCATATTAATTACAACTCGATTTAGCCGGATTAATCCGAGAAGCCTCGATGATCATATGGGATGAAGCACCTATGTTGCACCGATTTGGTTTCGAAGCGCTGACAGACATTCTCTCGATATTTTGAAACATCGTGATGGTTTTGATGAACAACGTCCTTTCGGCGGAAAATTGTTTGTTCTTGGTGGTGATTTCGCACAAACATTGCCCATAGTGTCCGAAGGAAGACGAGAAGCCACGGTACAAGCCATAATCACTCGCCTAAGATTTGGAGGCATTGCCGGGTGTTACACTTAACAAGAAACATGCGCGTTATGTCGAGTGGTTTATCAAATGCCATACGCCACAGCTCCGTGATTTTTCGAAATGGGTTTTGTCAATTGGTGACGGCAATGCCCCTGCCATATCAATATCTGATCTAGGTGAGACGAATTGGGTAAAAATACCTGAGGAGTTTTTGATTAAAAACAGTGCTACCGCTTTGAATGAGTTGATTGCCTTCACATATCCAAATCTTTCCCAGCGGTACAATGATACAACATATCTGTCGGATCGTGCAATACTTGCTCCAAAAAACATCGATGTCAACGAACTGAATGAAATCATGTTGTCTAGCATTCCCGGAGTTAGCCGCATATACATGAGTGCCGATACTATTTCTCCCAACGAAGAACACGAGATGGAGCACAACTTAAACCCACCGGAATACCTAAATTCTTTAGATTTTTCAGACTTCCAAACCATTGTTTAGCTCTCAAGAAAGGAGTTCTTGTAATCCTACCGAGAAATCTGAATCAATCAAATAGAATGTGTAATGGGACACGTCTACAAATTACGCATCTAGGTGATAAGGTTCTGGAAGCACGAATTTTAACAGGGACTAATATTGGAGATCTGGTTCTTATTCCACGAATCACATTGACACCCACGACTAGCCAATCACCCTTCCGCATAAAAAGAAGACAGTTCCCACTTAGGGTTGCGTTTTCAATGACAATAAACAAGAGTCAAGGTCGACGCTCGAAAAATGTTGGTGTATACCTTCCAAACCCGGTTTTTTCTCATGGTCGCCTTTATGTGGCACCGTCCCGTGTTACCGCTCCTTCCGGTCTAAAAATACCGGTAGTTAACAAAAGTGACGACCCATCGGATTACACACAAAATGTTGTTTACAGAGAAGTGTTTGATTTTTAGGGGTTTTTGTAATCGTGTATGATTATTTCCTCTTTCAATACCTTCTTTTCATAAAAATTGTAATACAATAGAATTTTTTTTTCCCTTTTAAATATATCTCATTTTGCATTCATTTATGATTGTAACGCCAGATAGAACCTTTGATTCATGGATAATGTAATGCCACGTGTTGTTTTGTTAATTATAAAGTTTGTTGGATATTGTTTATTTGTGACATTTTGCTTAACTATATATTTACATCAATTGACAAATTGTTGCTCAGAACACATTCAACATTATTCACCTCTATCTTCTTTAAATGTCGATGTCGACCATGATTGGCACATCATGGTTCGCTTATCGAGGGTAGTTAACCTACGCCCGAGAGGAATATTCATGTTATTCATCGATAAAGATGTAAGTACATTTATCGTACGTGTTGAATGCCCTTTTAAGTTTGTCATTTGAGAGGTGGAATAATACTTGGTCTTTTAGAGATATCTAATGCAAGGGATTATATACGATTCAACAAGTTTAAACAACCTTGCTACATGTTTACACGAAGGAAATGTATACTGCTTCACCGGTGTACGTGTTGTCCCTCTTGGGCCGGGGTATTACATTGCGAACACAAAGAACTTGCAACTTCTTTTCACCAAGGACACGAGGATTTTAGACATGATGAATGATTCTGCGGGCATTCCATATAAAAAGTACACACTGATGAAGCTTTCCAACATCACTACTGAAATGCACGGAATGCGACAGTTAATTGGTATGTTCGTTATTATTGTAGATGATAATAATGGTACTATCTCATGACCCCGTAGCTTATTACAATGTGAATATGCAGATGTTGTGTGCATTGTTGTCTCTATTGGTCCCTGCCAATATCCTAAAGCCGCCGACCCAAATCGTGAACTTATGGTCATCGACAAGACGTAAGTCTCATGCGATAAAAGTTTGATGTCGGCGTCAATTTATGTTTTAATAATTTTTTTTTTCATTTTTGCATCTGTTGCTCAATGTTGTCGTTACTCACAACAACTTCACCTGATTTAATCTGCAACTTTCATAAAATAGTCGGACGCTAATGCGAATGACATTGTGGGGACACTTTGCACTTCATGTTGCGAGTCATATATGTGAAGACAAAGTCATACTTGCATGTGGGTTGTCTGTGAACAACTATCAAGGTAACTATATTATCTGGTGAATGTAATTTTTCAACTTGCAAAATTATTAATTTTCTCGCTCGGTTGTTTTGTAGGAACAGTTTTACAAACAACAAAATTCACAAAGTTTTATCTTGATTGCCGCTCAGACTTATGCACGTCTGTTAGTGATTGGTAAATTTCAAATAATCGAAATGCAAAGTATATATAAATATTACTAGATAATAAATGTGGATTGATTTGTACAATCTTTCCTTATGTAATAATCATGTAATACAATGTAACAGTATACAAGGGATATTTGTTCACGTTTGGTTCATCGGGCAAGACGATCGATCGCGCACAAATCCAAAGAACATGGTATTGATAGCCAATGCGAAGATAATTACAGTAGGGGAGTTCAGATTTGTGCCTAATGTACTACATATTTCATACAACTAAACTCCTATTTCTTTTGTTATATTTGTATGTCACTAATCAACTATAACGAATGCCCAAATGTGACAGGTGAAACATTTTTGAATTCTTGCTGCTATTGATATGTTATCTACTGATAATATGTTTTATGAGTCATGCAATAAATGTAATACGGAGGTGCATGTTGAACAAGGAAGTAAGATGTGTTCCGTATGCCGTGCAACCGTCCCCCGTACAAAGGCGGTAAATAGACGTTCACTGTAGTCATTATTGATCGGGAATTATATTTTTCATACTCATTGCATTCTGATTTTTTTTGCAGTTATCGCATTCAAGCAGAAATATTAGATGCCACTGGCGGTCTGCCAATATGCTTGACTGGTGTGGGTGCTGAGTTTCTTCTCCGCTCTACGCCTTTGTTACTACAAAATAGTTTGAAAACGGTAATGAAAGATTATCACTTAGCTTAACAATTAATTGTCGAACCCGACTTGATTCTCTTGCTGAAATATGATAAAATCAAAAAATGTTTCAATGGTATAGGATGATGGACGTCAGCGTTTTGATCAGTACATAAATAAATTGTTGGGTCATTTTTACACATTTGTGCTACACGCTCCACCAACGCCACGTTCTAACGAACGTCCAGAAACTGCATTCATACTGAAAGTGGATTGGGGTGAGGCCTGTGCTCATGCTTTCAAACGCATGCATAAAAGATAAGACATACAACGTAATTTTTTCTGAGAGTCATAATAACTTATATTTAAACCCGAATTTTTTAATATTTAATAGTTTATATTGTTATTGCTTCGATATCATTATAGTTTTTTACATCGTAACAAAATTTTCAATTTATTTCCTCGTGTACTTGAGATTAGGTGGCTTGGTCATTGTGGATGATAAAACATGGTCGTTGCGGCTTGATCGTTGTTGGTTTTATATAGTATTTCATTGTGTCAACTTATGATTGATGTTATTGTGTAGGATCAAGTTTATTACTTATGTACAAGTAATATCATTTGGTTTTTTTTCATTGTCGCTTACTGATTGCAATAAAACATACATTTATGAGTTATCATGTTCTTTTATAAAACGATGCATTGATGTTCGACGGTCCCGTGCAATGCACGGGTTATTGACTAGTGTATATATATAGATATACATATTTACCAATTTTTGAGAACAATCTTATATATATATATATATATATATATATATATATATATATATATATATATATATATATATATATATATATATATATATATATATATATATATATATATATATATATATATATATATATATATATATATATATATATATATATATGTATATATATATATGTATATGTGTGTATACATATACACATATATGCATATATGTGAACATATGTAGGTATATATATATGTATATGTATATGTATATACTCACACACACACACACACATATGTATGTAGAAATATATTTATATATGTATATATATATATATGTATATGTGTGTGTCTATATATATATATATATATATATATATATATATATATATATATATATATATATTATATATATATATATATATACACACACACACATAAATAGAAACACATATTTAAATTTGTACGTGTGACTATTTATATAAATGTATATTTAAATATGTATATATACATATTTAAATATATAAATATATATATACACATACACACACACACACACACACACATATATATATATATATATATATATATATATATATATATATATATGTGTGTGTGTGTGTGTGTGTGTGTGTGTGTGTGTGTGTGTGTGCGCGTGTGTGTGTGTGTATATATATATTTATATATTTAAATATGTATATATACATATTTAAATATACATTTATATAAATAGTCACACGTACAAATATTATTTACTATTTTTAAATTCAATTATTTACTTCATATATGTATATGTAAATATATATTTAATAAACACAAAGGTGTTTTTCTCGTCTTTAATAAGCATATGTATACATATATACACACACAAACACACTCATGCATATGTATATATATATTTTGTTTGGCAATTATATAATCATGTGTATTTATAAATCACTCGCAGACTTTCCACAATGGGTACTCACGGAAATTTCATTCATCCACGTGATATGTCGATCGATAAAGCAAAGTTGAGATTTCATTCGAAAGAGCTATATATGAACGTCTACGAACCGAGTTGGTGAGGTATCCCGACGGCCAAGACCGTACTTTGTTAAATAGACTAGAAGAATCGGTCTTCGGTCAATTTATCGCATGGTATCGTGAAAACTCGGGCGTTCAAAGGGCGGCTCATAGTATTTCGTATTTCCAAATGTTATATCCCGATCGCGCCGACGAACCGCACTTTATGATTGGTCGAAGAGAGTGAGCTTCGGGCGAAGGGAGTTTGGATTGATTATGGGGTATAGATTTGGAGATCTTGAAGGTATTGACGGTCGTATTCCGGCGGTATCGCGATGTTTCTTGGAGACATGCGAATTAAGTAAGTGCGTGGGGACCGTAACGTTGCACAAAATCATATCTCGCGATGAGAGCAACGCAACAGACGTCGAAACGCTTTATCGCATGGCTCGGTTTATACAATTTATGGTTTACTAATGGCACGCTGACCCCGGAACTATAATACCGAAGCGATTTTTTATATCGTCGAAGACTTGGAACGCGTCCGTACTTATCCATGGGGACAGTATATGTTTAATAACTTCATGTGGAACTGGCGTAGACAAGTTGAATACCTACGTACATATGTTCCGAGCGACGATGCGAAGGCTCTTCAGCCAACCGTGTCCGGGTGTCTGTATGCTTTACACGTCTGGGCTTTTCACGCCATACCGGTCATCCATAGAAACGGGAAGTACGCAATTTTGAGGGAGGGACATGAGAACGATCGTCCTACCTATTTGAGGTGGCGGTTTACCAGCGGCGGGGTGTATAGCGATGGGCGGCGTCATCAAGGTTTGATGTATCGGTAAGTATCGTCAGTCCAATTTTTTTTAGTCCACATTTTAATTATATTGTATCTAAAATCGTGTTTTTTTTTTCATTTATTCAGAGCGGAATGCCCGATGATGTTCTGAGCACCCCGGGAGATAGGGAGTATGTGATTTCAATAGGGTTGCCGGCGGAGTACGTTACGGCCGTACCTCGTCAACTACCGTTCCCTCCCCCTCCCGTTACAAACGATCCACCGGTCCCTCCTCTCGAAACACACGACCGGTCTCTCCCGACGAAGCACACGTACTCGTCCCTCCGGCCATACCTTACAACGTGAGCGTCCACCGATTGATGAAGAGGACGCTCAACGTACGCAATCGAGGCGGACGAGCATGCGACTACCTCTCGCCAACCCGGAAGGCGATCGGACGATATCGGTAAACGCGCCGGTTGAGCCACCGAGGCCGCCTTATTCGAACTCATCCAACAAGAGTTGGATAGAAGTAACTCGGAGTCGAGAGCTCTGAAGAGTGCATTTGAAAAAACCGACTCGGAGTTCAGAGCTTCTAAGATTGCGTGGGCAAATACCGAGTCGGGGTTGAGAGCTTCGTTGGCAAAAAACGACTCGAGTTAAGGGACACTAGGGCTGAGTTAGCTGAACTCAAGAGTCAGTTTAGATTGTTCATGGAACAGCAGTTAGCCAGCCAGGTATGAATTATCTTGCACATAATAATTTGACACCCGTATTTCTATTGTTTACACACGAATCTAATATATTAATATGCTTGTAACCAGGGATCCGGTGCTCAGGCTCGACTCCCAGAGGGAGGTTTAGTGACCCCACAAGGTAGCCAGGGATCCGGTGCTGAGGCTCGACTCGCAGAGGGTGGTTTAGTGACCCCACAAGGTAGCCGGAAGACCGATACACCTACAGGCCGTGATTCTCGGGATCCCAGTCATACTCAGGAGAGGCTTGGGGAACGTACACCCGAGGAGGGCTTCGACACGGACCATATGATAGGTATTTCGTGACATCAACATACGCATTTTATTGTTTCTTATTTTCTAATTGACGATATCGATTATAATTTGCATAGGTACTCCCGAGGGCCATGTCACCGAAATCGTGGATTTGTTATAGAGCCCGAGATGAATTATGGTAAGTTGTTTGATTTCCTTATTTAATCGTGAAAGTAGGTTATATTATTACTCTCGTTAATTCATTATCTCTTTAATACATGGTACAGCAACTCCCGACAATACGTTAAGAGCCTCTACGACAGAAGAAACTCCAGTGCAGAGTGGGATTCAGTACAGTAAGTGTGTGCATTTTTTATTTGGTAACTAGAAATTAGTTTGTCAATAAGCATGTAGTATAACTCGTCCTTCTGTATAGCGGGTGGTCCAAGTGAACTGGCAGTGGGGAAAGGAAAGGGCGACGGTGAACCGGACAGAAGATTGACGACCCGTCAGACTATTAACCCACCAAAACATCTAACTGACGGGTCGTTCGTAGTCAATCTTCCAGGCGGTGACAGATGGACGCCATTGAAAAAATTCCCTCAACCTTTGGAAAAGCGTTTCAACGACTGGTATGAACAAGAGACGCCACCCGCTATATATATTCCTACAGGCTGGTACGTTGGAGGATCGAGTATAGATGAAAAGGCGGACAAAGCGTATTTCGCTCGCCTCCACGAAAATCTGAAAGAGCTAGATGGAGCGGTATGTATACTGTGAAATCATATTCATATTTATGAAATTTTCATATGTTTGATTTGCATCATCTGTACCTTATTTTTTGAATGCGGACAACATGTGGATGGGTACCTGGACCTAATACGGCGTCAACGGGAAGCATATCCAGATGCCTTTCATCCCAATTCGACCGTCATCTCCTCTGGGCTCGCCCAGTTTTGCGCACTTGGAGGGAAGGACCAAGGAAGGACGCCCGAGACGGTAGAGGTTTCGATGATATGAGGGAGATCGCGTCAAAATGGGATGTAAACTCGGTGGTGTACATGCCCCGGGCCATATATCACGGACACCGGGGCTGCTATTCAATTTTCTATTCCAAAATGGCAGGCCTTAGTGTTCGATTGTCCGGCGTGGACAAAGTACGAATCGCACCCGTAAATCCATGAAACTTTGAAACACTTTGGTGTGGTGTTGAGGAGAGTGCTTGAGACGAATGATCGACTACGTAACCACCCAAAAATGCTTGATCCGCGCCGACCTCCCGTTCCCCGTCAAAATAGTTAAGGCCGAGAACGTACCACAAATGAAAATCCCGTAAGTGTTATTAACGTCAATGTATTTATAATACTATATAGTGTACATTATCTTATTATCAACTCGATTAATCGAAATTTACAATCTGTGCGGGGGGTGACTGTGGGGTGTATACGGTCAAGTTCATCGAGCATATGATGCACTCCACTACGTTTGAACCGATCGGACACGAAAACATGATGTTATTTAGACATAAAATGTCCGTGCGTATGTTTAATCGGTGCATAGATCTTTAGATATGTAGTTATTTTTTGTGAATTTGATGTATATGGCATGACATTTTGTTTGTTTTATACCAAGTTATGTCGTTGTAATATTTATATTAACTTATGTTTATATCGGCTCGTTTTTTATGTTAGTTTCTTATTCAGTTGATTTATTTTTGTGGGATAGACTAGTGTAATGGGACACTAGTCTTGATATTATATTACGGGACGGACTAGGCTTCACATACTTACACCTCTTGATATTATCACTCAACGCCTTGATATTCAAATCATTCCAAGTAGTACGGTTTACTCAAAAGTTTATCTATTACATGAGGCAAATGCACTTCCTCGTTTATCTATTACATTCATCATCGACCAGAAGTTTCAGTAAGACATGTAGATTACGAAATCAAGAATTTACTTTAGAAACAAAGAGATAAATATATATAAATACAGTACATTAAACTTTAGAAACAAAGACATAGAAGAGCCAAAGCCTAGACAAACCAAGGAAAGTCACAAAAGGTAAACCATGCGTCTGCTCCTAAACAAACCACGGAAAGTCACAAAAGGTGATTGGGATACTTTCCTCACCAATGTCATCATTGTCATACTCTGGTACGTGAAATTCTCTTGCGAGAGCGGTGATAAGAAATGGATAATACGTATAACCATCACCAAGCAAGTTAAGCGATATTTCACCAATCCTACGAACGATATCACTTCCAAAATCAACTTCACGCGTTAAAAAGGCAAACGAAAAAGCTTTTAAGGCATTGCTCGGATTAAAAGTGTGTACGGTACCATACACGCTACTACCAATCCATTCGAAGTAAACACGCAGCCATTCTTCAGGATAGTCAGGATACTCAAGGCGATTCTGGAATTCGTAAAATTGGGTGTCTGAGATTTCGGTTGCTTCGAGTTCTGGTATACGATAGTAGCGATTGATCCAATCCGATGAAAAGAAGACATTTACTCCACGTAGCGTGTACACCCCTGAAGTTGGAATGGCCGCATCAATTTTAGACCTCACCAAAGTGTAGAATTCACGAACGATTGATCGATTCATAGTGGAGGTAGGTGGAGGACTCTTAGCGAGGCGCTCCAATGATCTTCTTCGTATGAATCTCTCGCATCCCGGTAGGTAGGGTATCCCATTCCATCCTCCTCTCTCGCAACAACAAGAATATCATGAAAATATGTAGACCAATTGACACGCTCGTGTTGTGTTGTGAACCGATATAGCGAGCGTATCCTCGTCATACACATAAGGTATACTAGGGCCGACTCACCGGCCGGTGAGGATGCCAAGCCGGGAGAATTAGATTATCGGGATTGTATATCTGAATGTACGAAGGAGGGGAATCGGAGTCAGACATTTTCACCGGAGTTTTTTTAAAATGTGACTGAGAGGGTACAAGGTGGGAAGTTACAGGCAAAGGAACTTGAAGAACGTGAGGACTAATGAGAGAGGGAGAAGGTATAGAGGGGTTATATTGGCGTAAATATTGGGAATTTTAATCCAAATTGAATCAATTACGAGGTCATGGTA
Organism: Gentiana straminea; assembly: GCA_036785695.1. Taxonomy (NCBI): domain Eukaryota; kingdom Viridiplantae; phylum Streptophyta; class Magnoliopsida; order Gentianales; family Gentianaceae; genus Gentiana; species Gentiana straminea. The sequence continues at coordinate 1,631,553 of JAVUPR010000376.1, read as the reverse complement.
TTGTCTTGTCAAGCAATCAATGTTTCCATTTAACTTGGACGGGCTACTTGGACAGTTGGACGATTACTGGGCCCCACATGAGTTAAGACCGTCCGAATTGGACGATTCCGTCCAAATTAGAAGATTCGGTATAGTGCAATAATAGACGTGGCCCCACACGTTAGATATCTTGTTCATATATGACCGTCCAAATTGGACGACGCCGTCCAAATATTGGACGGTTCCGTCCAAGTTAGTGTGTGGATATATACGTCCATATGCATTTGGACGTGTCCCATCGAACTGACAAATGTGGTCACTATCGGCGGGTCCCACCTTTTCAACAGAGCATGACTTATGCATTTATGTCAGGGCCGTACAGATAGGTATAGTGCAATAATAGAAAGGGCCCCACACGTTAGATATCTTGTTCATATATGACCGTCCAAATATTGGACGGTTCCGTCCAAGTTAGTGTGTGGATATATACGTCCATATGCATTTGGACGTGTCCCATCGAACTGACAAATGTGGTCACTATCGTCCCACCTTTTCAACAGAGCATGACTTATGCATTTATGTCAGGGCCGTACAGATAGGTATAGTGCAATAATAGACAGGGCCCCACACGTTAGATATCTTGTTCATATATGACCGTCCAAATTGGACGACGCCGTCCAAATATTGGACGGTTCCGTCCAAGTTAGTGTGTGGATATATACGTCCATATGGTGACTGTGGGGTATACACTGTCAAGTTCATCGAGCATTTGCTGCACAAAAAAAACCTTCCGAATTCAGACGGAATCCAATTAATGTCAAAACATAACTAGCCATGTTCTCCAAATCCTCCGAAGACAAGACTTGACACCGTACCTATGTGTCCTACCTATATGTCATGTGTGGTCACTATCGGCGGGTCCCACGGCTTCAAGTGGTTGTGAGGTATAAATTTAAGCAGGCCATATAGGTACAGTACAGTGTTACTATAGACATGACACTGTACAGTGTAGTCAATGTCAGGTTATAACCATGTTGTCCAGTATGAAGACAAGACATGACACTGTACATATGTGTCCTACATATATAACATGCGTGGTCACTATCGGCGGGTCCCACACTTCAAGTGGTTGTGATTATTGCATTTAGGCAGGACACATATGTACAGTGTCACTATAGACGGGGACCCACACGTCAAATGGTGGTGAGTTATGACCGTCCAAAATTTGGACGGAATTCGTCCAACTTTAGACGGATTCCGTCCAAAATATTGGTTAGTGAGTGAATTCGGACGGTTTCAATACTTTCAATCAATCAATGTTACATACATAAAAAGAAAGAGTAATGATACATTGGCTTTCATACAAGGCTTACAAACTTAAAAAGAAAGTGAGTAATGATACATTGGCTTAAATAGGATAGGACGACGTCTTAATAAATGCTCTTCAATGTCTAGTAATCACCACATTAAACACGACATGATTTTCTATAGGTTCATCAACGACTTCAAAGGTGCATTCATCTCCAACATTTAGGTCATTGTCGGTAATGAAATCATTCAACCCGCTTAAACGAACTTGTTGATAGTTTGAAATAGAAGCTACAATTCTAGCATGCCATGATCCCCCTGTGGCAATTCGTAGTTCAGCCGTCTTGTTTCGCAACATGTCGTTTGTTCTAGCAAATGGCATTGGAATATTCTACAAATCACAAACAATTTTAAATACCGTTAAAAATTGCAATGAGGAAGAAAGCTACACAAGAAAACAACTAAACGACATCAAATCCATCTCTCACCACATAACCACGTGAAATTGCCCGGTTGCCGGCGTCATCCGAAAATGGGGATTTTGGTGACTTGCACTCGCATCATCTTCTTCACCATCGGAAACGAGAAAAAGTCTTCTCACAAGAAGTGTGATCCAAGACAATAGTGTCGAAAATGAAATTCCCTATGTGTTCAAACACTATAAACTCCCCCTCATTCAAGTCATGAGCGGCCACATACTCCTCCCAACCTTCCCCAAAGAAACAAAGAGTTCCATTGTCTGCGGCTTCAATCCTCACTTCCCATGTCCCTAATCGGCTTCTGAGAATGGTCATATCTATGTTCCCCATCGTGTCATTCCACCTATTATACCATGCTGGAGGTAGCGTCTATGAAAAAAGAAACATATCATGTTGGTTCAATCATAATATAAGTTATATAAATGTAAGTTAATTAATAATGACATACCAAACTTGTAGCGAAACCGCCATCAAGAACTTTAAAGAAACTAGGAAAATCCATTTGCTTCAGTGTATAGTAAAAATAACCGAAGTTCTTTTAATTGTTCGTTCTTGTATGATTATTTGGGATGTCTAATAGTATATATAGGGAGAATGGGGCGGGACTGAATATGATGTCACCAGTCGTGTCATGTGTGGTCGCCGTCCAAATATTGGTAAGTGAGTGGATTCGGACGGTTTCTATACTTTCAATCAATCAATGTTACTGTTAAATCCGTCAAATGGTGGTGAGTTATGACCGTCCAAGTTTCCGTCCTAATTTAGACGGCTTTCGGCCAAAAATTCGCCGGAATCCGTCCAAATATTGGTAAGTGAGTGGATTCGGACGGTTTCTATACTTTCAATCAATCAATGTTACTGTTGAATCGTCATGGTGTCGACGAAATTTTTGAAAAAAGTGAAATGAACGTGTAGTCAATGTCAAAGGATAAGACATGACACGTGTGGTCACTATCGGCGGGTCCCACACTTCAAGAGGTTGTGATTATTGCATTTAGGCAGGACACATAGGTACAGTGTCACTATAGACGGGGCCCCACACGTCAAATGGTGGTGAGTTATGACCGTCCAAATTTAGACGGATTTCGGCCAAAAATTCGACGGAATCCGTCCAAATTTAGACGGATTCCGTCCAAAATATTGGTAAGTGACTGGATTCGGACGGTTTCTATACTTTCAATCAATCAATCAATGTCAGAGGTTAAATGGGCCTGATTTTCCAATTTCACAGGGCAGTACACATAGGTATAGTGCAATAATAGACAGGGCCCCACACGTTAGATATCTTGTTCATATATGAACGTCCAAATCGGACGACGCCGTCCAAATATTGGACGATTCCGTCGAAGATAGTGTGTGAATATATACGTCCAAATATTGGACGTGTCCCATCGAACCGACAAATGTGGTCATTATCGGCGGATCCCACCTTTTAAAGTTGTTGTGACGTATGCTTTTATGGCGGGCGGTACACGTACGTATAGTGCAATAATAGACGGGGCCCCACACGTTAGATATCTTGTTCATATATGACCGTCCAAATCGGACGACACCGTCCAAATATTGGACGATTCCGTCGAAGATAGTGTGTGAATATATACGTCCAAATATTGGACGTGTCCCATCGAACTATCGGCGGGTCCCACCTTTTTGGAAAAAAATCTATATATTCACAAATCCTCTAACAACCATTCATCTCTCCCATTTCTCATTTATTTTACTCTCTCATTATCTCATCTAGTGTTCCCTTCAATGGCTAACCCACATGCTCCCGTGTTCATTTCCAACGAGGAAATTGATTTGTCGTTGGATGAGCGCCTCTCATAAGCCGTTTTAGAACGAAGAGGAGAGGCGTGAGTACGTGACTAACTTGGATGGCAAGAGCCGTAGTTCCGGAGAGGCGATTGAACATAGATAGTCTTCCTACTTTGATTGCAAACTTGTTTCGAGATAACGGTTGGCATGGTGTCCCCGGATGCCAATAAGCTTTCAACACGTGAATCGGTCTATTGTGCGTGAATTCTATGCTTGTCTATCTACCACACGGATCAATGAAAGGTGCGTCATTGTTCGAGGCGTTCCCGTCGTTTTAAATAATGCATGGATCAACAACGAGTATGACATTCCAGAATATCCTCAGGGTTTGGATTTCTTTCTATTTCCTGATGTTCCAGAATTACTAGAGCGTGACATGGCTGTTTTGTTTGGGGAGACTCATCTGTGGGAACGTGTGAGGCGTACCCGCCCTTCACCCTGGTCATGGCGCGGTTGATTTCTTCCTTTCTTCATTATGTTCTTGGCCACCAATATGTATGGCACGGTGAACTACACCCTACCTTCATTTGATTTGTATGCACTTGCGTACGCATCCATTACATCATACTTTGACGTCGGAGAGTATATTCTCTCCAGGATTCGACGAGATAGCAAATGACAACGCGGGCGATGGATATATATTTTTTCCCTATCTCATCACAAACTATGTGCGTTAGGTCCGCCGGGGTGCCGGAATATGCGACGATGATGTTTCATACGGTCATGATGACGACTATATATTTGTTGTATAATATTTCGTGTTGAGTAATCTTTTTTCTCGCAATTGTAATGCATAATATTTGAGTGCTAGTGCTAATCTTTTTTCAATGGATTTTGATAATCTTAATATTGATAATCTTAATAAATTTATTATTTTCAATTTGCGAGCTTTTTTTAGCCGATAAATAATGATAGATACAAAGGATAAAATAACCATTCATTACACAAGTTAGAGGCAAATACTATGAGAAACACAATGTGATATAAAAATTACACGTTAATCTCGCAGCTTTTGTACCACTTGTTTACTTTCACATTCGCTCTAATCGTTCCGTGATATAACAATGTGATATAAAAATTACAATAGCTTATGTAAGGTAACAATTACAACTCACCCTCTAATTGATATAACAATGTCAAAATCAATGTGATAAAACAATTGCAAGCAAACGAATAAAAAAAATTTATGTTACAATCATAATGTCTTATAAAATTAAATAAAGGTTTATTCAATTGGGAACAAGCGCACGAGCGGGACATCTATTCCTTCTATGTCCGGGTTACCGCAATTCGAGCAATTCCTACCGGAACCCGGAGTTGTACTCTCTGTTGGCATTCGCTCGTCCTAGCACTCGTAGGCTCACCTTGAGAAGGAATCCTCAAGGTCCTAGGTCGGCCCCGCCTAGCTCCCATCCCGATTGTTTCTCCTCCTTCCCTCACTCTAGGCTCGGGCGGAGTGAGGGAAGGTTTATTTTTTATCCAACAGAAGAATCCAATCATCCTCCACAGAACCGGGAAAACACGTCCTTCATATGTACGTTGTAAACAGGCGGCTACTTCCGTAGTAATGGGAACAATAATCATAGGGACTCTCACAACGGTGACTTATAGCGAAGACAAGCATGCACGCAAGGTAACTGTAGTCCCTGAAACTGCCCGCAATAACATTCTCTCTTACGCATATTCACTTTCTCACTACAATCGATGTCTCCAACTTGATACTGGTCTCGGTCGATACTATGCAGTGTGAAATTCTTTCTGGCACGAGCAACATCATTCAAGAACTTTTCAGGTTCAGGGGCTAAGACGGTGCGGCAAGATTCCGCGCTTTCTCTCCTCTCGCAATGCCACCGCTGACACAATGCCCGGATGTAATCAAAGAGATTCACGATACTCATCTTACGTGCATCCCTGATCACATTGTTGAAGCTTTCAACATAGTTGCTTGTCATGATTGAGTAACGTGTACTGGGGAATTGTGATCTGGCCCATTTATCGACTCCAATCTCCCGTAGGTAACGCGATACAGTTTGGTTGGGTCGATATCCATGTCTATTATCTTCTCGGAATAATATTTGGAAGCGCGTTTCGAATACGTATAAGCCGCTTCCCGTAAGGTGAATGGACAATATCCCGTGCTACCAAATTTTTTATTCGAGTTCATGACAATGTGGTGGTAGCAAGTAGCCATGGTAAGCGTTTGGAAATATTCGTGTAACATGCTCCAATTATACCCGGACCTCTCGTCCGAAATGAAAACCAAGTCGGACGTTCCCCAATTATCGACTTCAATTTAACCATGAAATAGGTCCAAGCATGAAGGCTCTCTCCGTCGGTCACGATAAGCTAACGGAAAGATATGGTCGCCCACGTCTACACCCACCGCTACTAACAATGTCCCCTCGCACTTTGTTTTAAGATGTGTACCGTCCACAACTAATATTGGCCGACGGTACTTAAACCCCTCAATACTTGATCCTAATGCCATGAAACAATACTTGAACCTGCCAAGCGCATCAGGAACAATGTCTGTAATGGTTCCTTCATTCTCTACCTCCAACATGTAAAAGTAGGCGTATAATTTACAATACGACATTTCAACGTTTCCGCCGATCAGTTCCAATGCTTTCTGTCTACATTGATACGCCCTTTGATAATTCAGGTCTATGTTGAACGTTTTTTTCACCTCGGCTTGTAAAACTTTTGTCGTGAATCCGCTGCCGAGTTTTATGAGGCTATCCCTTACGAAACGACCTATAGGTCCGGGCTTGGCCTGTCTGTGATTGTCGGTTAGTTGCTCTAGTCCACAAGTGTGGGTTTCAGTGTACGCGGTTATCTCAAAAATCATGCAACGTTGTCCGTCCCTTGCGTCCACATTCAAATCAACAACCCTCTTACCGACAACCTTCCATTCGCATCGGTCCGGAAGTATAACATCGTAGTTTTAACGTTTCCTCGGTCCGACCCGACGAGTTTCCACATATAGTCATGCCTCGGTGCGTGGTAACTCATTTTATCCTTCATATCCTCCTTGTCTCTATACCTTTTACCGATGAACAATACATCGGGATTATCGGTCCGAAACGTCTCAAAGACGTGGACATGGAGGAATTTGGGAAAGGTCCATTCCGGACCCGAAATGAGCACCTCTACTGCGATTGACACTTGCTGTCTCGGATTTATTGAAAACAAATAACAAGTAATACAATTTATAATCCGGTTAACCCCAAGTATAAGGATCGTAGTACTAGTGGTTAATACCGGGTCGATCTTACGGGGAACTAAACGATTGTGGTTCCTAGTTTTTGCCTAACTAAACTATGTCACGTAAAACTAGATTAAACAGGGGATTCAAAACAAAATTACACCAAGCGTATATGCTCGAAAACAAACTAGACAGAGGACGGAATCCAAAGCTAGGAAGAATTGGTTGCGAAATGCATTAATCTAAAGATGCAATAAGAAAAATAAACTAACTAAACAAATCAAGTTTCAAGGATTAAATCAAATTTAAACGGACAAACGAGTATTGATCCACCTATCCAACGAACACTAATCTCTCATCCCGATTATATTGCAGCTTTTATCAAGTTGGGGTTCATCTTATCAAAGGTATGAATCCTACTTTCATAGATGATTCGCCTATTAATTTCTATCTTTCGATTTACGGAAATTAACGCGTCATAACATAAACAAAGATGCAAACTTTAACGTTTTAATCCTAGATAGTCAACCTATCAACTTTCGTTTGACATAGGTTAAAGATCTATTCCTAAATCACGGTGATCACGCGGTTTATAAAGACTTTCATCAAATATAAAACATCATACATGCACATCTTTCGATATAAATGCAATTAATCATCATAAGACATGATAAAGGAAACAACTTGATTTAAAAGCTTACAAAACAACCGCAGAATCGAAGTTAATGAACGTTGGATGGCTTCACAATGCTCGTTTGATTGAAGCCTAGCCTCTTAGCATCCTTGAATAGCTTGAATTGTTGAATTAAATTGCATAAATTAAACTAACTGTATTTAGGAATTGAAGAACATAAAAAACTGGAAAAACAGAGTAAAAACGCAGCCTATAGCCACCCCTAGGGTTTAGGGTTCGAAGATTGTGAATTGTGTTGTTCTTTGTGAAAAATAGGCAAGTATTTATAGAGATTTGAGGCGGTTTCACTAAGTCGGCCGGACGGACGAACGTTCACTCTAATGGACGCTCGTTCAGCATTCTTGAACTCTACTCAGCCGCTCGTTCAGCTTCCGTTCAAACTCTCTCGTATCAAAATCGCTTTTATGGACGCCCGTTTGAATTTCCGAACGCTCGTTGGATATGGACGCCGCATGGACGAACGTTCATCATGACTTGAATGCGATTTTTGCAACTCTATCTCTTTTTCTTCTCTCCACTCGATCATTATCTCTTCCTTAAATCTTTATAGCTCGAAATTTATCTCTTTTGATCATCATTTGAGCACAATAAACATACCTATAACACATGGAAAACATCGCAACTGTAATAATATTCAAATAATCATATTTTAACCATGAAATCACATAAATATATCGATATTGCGATTAAGCCGTCAAAAATATCGTTTGCTCAATATTTTAATATAAAGACCAATTATTATGCAAATTACACAATATAGAGGGAAAAACATCGTAAAATAGATACTTATAAACCACATAATTTCACCCTTAACAACTCCCCCACACTTAGCTTTTGCTCGTCCCGAGCAAAACAAAACGAAAAATTAGGCTCGAGAAAGAAAAACAGGCATCTAAACAGATATAACATACATTCAATAACTTAGAGGTTCACCGGTGTGTGTGCATAGCCATAGAAAACTTCCACTAAAACCAAACTTGAGAAACTCAAAGTAAACTTAGCTAATACTCCCTCGTAGAATAGCAATAAATGACACTCATAAGATGCACCCTACAAACGTGACATATCCCGAAAAGAATGATCGAATGAATGTAGGACCTTTCTGAAGTACTCAGAGGATAATCCCTACAACATATCCATCGGTTTATACTGGGGATAAGATTAACGAAAACTAAGCCTTATATTCAATTTCGTAACGATTCTTTAGTTGATTTAACTATTTCACTCTAAACACACATTAGAAAAAACTATTGCCCTCATAGCAGAATAGGACATTTCGAGATAATCCCCTACCTCACTCCAATCATAAGGCAGCTTTTCCTAACTGTCGTGAGCTTTTGGTCATCATAGTGGAATAAAACATTTCGAGATAATGCCTTACCGCACTCAAATCATAGACCAGCTTTCGACACACACAATTAATTATTAATTCAACTTTTTCAATTGGACAATAGTCACGTGGTACTTATCACATTCAAACTTCTAGATATTCACAGCATATCATACTTCGGTGCTAAATACAAACTATCATAAGTCTCACGATATGCACGTAGCACTAAGTCCATGACTTATAAGATAATCAAAAACTACTAATCCAAAACGGGGTATAGCTTTATAAATATAGCTCATCGTCAACTATGGCTCGTGGAAAATAGTGTCAGGTGAAACAACTAACTTATCGAGTATATGAAGTATCGCATAGATGACCGCCAAAAACAACGAACTTCAAGTTGAATCGCCTACTCGGGACAAAACAAGAACAAAAGTGTAGAAAATTTTGAAAATTGAGCTTATTTTTTTTTGCATAATAAACAAACTAACGTAGTAATTAAACGTATACGCATCGAACCATCCCCTCCCCCACACTTAAAAAACTCAACATGTCCTCATGTTGTGCAGTAAGGAAAATTAGAAGAAACTTAGTCGTATTTGCGCGAAAAAAAAATCGAGATGTTGGTCGTGCTCGAGCATGAAGAGACCAACGCTCGCAAAAAGCGAGGAAAAACGTCCAAACGTACTCAACGATGACTCGACGAAACCACCTCTCGCAACACTCGAGAAAACGAAAAACTCGGGGGAACGGGGTATAATATGGCGGAGAGATAACATATCAAAACGGAATAAAGAGAAAAGAGCAAAGAGGGAGTACGGCAACACAAATCAAAGAAAAGAATGCAATGGGCCTTATGGCTTACACGACCATCAAAATGTATGCCTACGAGAAACAACGATCGCGTGAAAACTAGAAAAACCAAGAAACATGAAAAGTGACCACAAGTAAAGTAGCAAATCCATAGGTACAACCAAATCAAATGAAATGTATCAAAAAGTGTAACATCAACCGGAAAGATAAATAGCAAAACAAGAACTCAAGGTAGCCCCGGAATCATATCGACAACGAATGGATCATCAACGGCGTCATCGGTAGGAGCATGAACTGGAGGGGGATCTGTGGACGGGATACCAGCGGTAGATGCAGTCGGCGTAGTGCCTGGCCGTGCAGCAGAAGTCGTGGCAGTGGCTACCGGGACGTCCTCTTCAACCGGATCATCAGGCCTCTGTACCGCCTCAAGCATCTCACCGATCACGGCCTCAATAGGATCAGAGAATAGGAACTCCACGTCACTCTCCTCAAAAATACTCATGTTCCGCGGCTTTTTGCCCTCCACAACACACTTGAGTACTGACATGATGTTCTTTTGCCCCTCGTGAAGCTCCACCATCCAATCCCGGAGGCTATTTGCCATACTATACCGTGTTTGCTCCGCGTTTGACAAACTAGACCAAGAAGGACCCGTGGAAGGGGCTGTGGTGGGGACCGGCTCAGATGTCGCAGCCCCGACCTTCTCTCTACGAATGGGGGGGTGACTTTTTGTCTTGTGATCCGATGTGTACTCGGCAACCCCGGCATCCAAACACAACTGATGTATCAAATGGGGTACAATTAAACTCCGGGTAGATACCTTCTGGTTTGCCAAAATATCATCAAACAAAGCCTGCCCTACATCCACATTCAACCCGAAAACCAATGCATATAACATCCCAAGATCACTGATGTAGAAATGTGTGAGGTTGTTTTTAGGAATCAACCGACTCTGGATAAACCGACAGTATACCCTCCAATCCTCAGTCCAGGTCGTGGTGATCAATTCCTTCCTAGCACCGTTCGGTCTCAACACCCAAGCTACATCCGGACAAACCTTCAATCGCAGCTCCTCCATTGGATCCTTACCCTCCTCATTTTGCCGTCTAGCAATCTCCTCCTTGTAATCCAAGCCCTCAAACGCCGGCAACTTATACTTCCTATTTATCACCTCGGCGGAAAAAGGAACTTTGACACCTCGAACCATCACAAAACCGTCACCCAAGTCCGTCTCAGAACAATTCGCATAAAACTCTCGAACTATAGAATCATTGACTGGGGTAGGAGGAATGCTCAAGCAACTCGTGCCATTTCCTAGCCTTTAACATCTTCACAAAGGCGGGATCAACTTGTAGCGTCTTGACCTCTCTCGTCAAAGATCATACTCCTAGTAACATAATCCTTAGTGTAGGCATTATGAGCTCGTTGATTTACGAATCGTCGGGGCATAGCGAGAGGGACAACATTTTTAGCTTTCTTCTTAGGAGGGGGTGCATGTGTAGCCTCGGTTTCAACCTCCTCCCTAACGACACCCTCGCACCAACCTCAGCCCCTAGAAGACTCACCCCCCGACCGCCTCGAGACTTTCTAACGAGAGGGACCTCATCATCGTCCTCGGTTTCGAATTTGAAGAGGATTCATCTCTTAACCCAGTCCTAAGTTGCTGAGACGCCCTAGGGGGTTGCTCTCGGATGGCAACACCTCGGTTGGAAACAACTGTGGAGGGATCAAACTCTAACCGCTTCCTTTTACCGCTCTCCCTAGCTAACCCTTTTCCATAACGTTTCATAACTGCCTTCTCACGCACCATTGTCACACTTATATCTAAACCAAACAAATTACAAGAATGGTTACCCGTTTATCGTCCAAATCGGGATTTCACACAAAGCAAACCACCAACAACCACCACAAACGTACCACATCAACATCATAACCAGAATTCGGGGAAGAAAAGAGCGGCAAACAGAAAATTAAAACATTATGAGTGCACATTCAAGAAAATGAGTCGAGCCGAAGATCGAACTCACAAAAACGTGAATGGAATGAGGAAAAATTGCTATAGACTTACCAAATGCTATGTAAGGATGATGATCGAATGGATTCGAAGCCCAAAAACATCAAGATTGGTCACCAAAATTCGAACTTTTATGAAAATGGCCGCACTGAATAATTCTGATTCTTCAATGTGTGTTGATTGTTGGAGGAAATGGATTGGATAAATGAAAAGAGGGTGCAGAGATCGTTCTTTTGCAACAAAAATCGCCAAATTTGGTTTAGAAACGAAGATTTGAGGTTTGGAGGAGGGGAAAAGTCGGGTTCTCCGTTTGAAAATCACAGAAAATGAGTGTTCACGCCTAGAGCAGGTATATATATAGGCCTGGAGTGGACGCTCGTCCATCGTGACGGACGAGCGTTCAGTGGCAACCGCATGAACTGGACGGGCGTCCATAAATTCCGACGCTCGTCCATATGGCAATTTTACATACAGGATAGGAGTGATTCTCGTAGACGGGCGTCCACTACATTGGACGAACGTCCACGAAGATGGCAGTCCGGACGGGCGTCCATATTAATGAACGGGCGTCCACCAGAGAAGGTGATAAAAAAACAAACTTCTCATAGATATGCTAATTTAAGATCAAAGTGCAACTTTTATTATTATCAAATAAGATTCAAAAGTACAATGATGAAAAATTAAAACACAAAATAACTTAGAAAAAAAAATAAAAACATAACTAAATAGTGGGTTGCCTCCCACTTAGCGCTTCCGTTTAACGTCGGGGCTCGACGTAACAAGACCTAAGTAATAATAGCTAGTCATCATAAAGCTCTGCCCAGTCTAGAACCCTGATAAGACGACGGAGCATATCAACAGCCGGAGGGAAGTCAAAGTCATCCTGAACACCCCAATCGTCATTAGCTGCCTCTACACCATGAAAGTGCTCATCCTGCAGTACTAGGGCTAAATCAGTCAGCATTGGATCGTTCAGGATGCGATACGGTCGTCCTAAAGCCGCCCGCAACTCCTCAATGGTAAAATCTCCACCCCCGAGCATCGGGGAACAACGAGAACATAAGTGGCGGTCCCCGATGCGGGTAAGAATATCTATATCTATATCCGAACTATCGTGCCCCCGGGTCCATCCGAAACGGTGAGAAGGGAAATCCTACTAATGAGAGGGAACTCCCCGGCAAAATACCGTACTCCATATCTAACCGAATGCTAAACCGACAAAGACGGACAAAACTTAATTAGACGTGGCTCAAAACATCAACAACTAAAACGGAAATAACACACAAATGGAGTAACTAATATAATACGGATATCTAGGATGCCCCCTAGTGGCGCTATTGGTTATTGTCGTTAGCTCGACACCATTTAAAAGCTCAGCCTGGATCCGGCCATTTGACTTTTCTGCCAGCTATTACCTCGTTTAAGTTCGATCGGGATTGTGGTCGCGAAACGGCACTTAACGCATGGGATTAATGCTTTGACGAGTTTTCCAGATACGTCGTACCTTTCCCATGGTTGACTTTCTTCTTTGTAGATTTCTCTGATGACGTTTACGTCGTTGTTCCCTTTCAATCTCCTCCATATCCCAACTACCGGCTAGAACCTCTTGTAAAAGACTGCTACCGTTATCCTCAGAAAACAGATGGGGTGGGACCTCGTCAGAGTCATCGACCTCATCAGCCCCACATCCAAGGACATCGAGAAATTTAACAATCAAAGGCTTATCTGTAGGTTCACCAATGTAGTGCTTGCACCTTTGACCATTAACTCGAAAAGGTTGGTCTTTATAACCGAGTAGTTCTAGAACGCCTCCAGGAATAATTTTGAGAATCTTAAAGGGGCCGGACCACCGTGTCCTCAGCTTTCCAGAAAACAAATGTAATCTGGAGTTATAAAGAAGAACTTGTTCCCCTACTTGAAATTCTCTTTTCTTAATTTTGGCGTCATGGAGGAGTTTCATCTTATCTTTGCTTATCCTGGCGCTTTCGTAAGCCTGGAGTCGGAACTCGTCTAACTCATGCAAACTTTGCGGCCGATGTTTTCCACAAGTTTGGGAATCAAAGTTGAGAAACTTCGTCGCCCAATAAGCTCTATGCTCTAACTCAACTGGCAGATGACATGGCTTGCCGTATACCATCTGATATGGAGAAGTGCCCATAGGGGTTTTATACGCGATCCTATACGCCCATAGTGCATCATCCAATTTCGGACTCCGGCCTTTCCTATGACCGTTCACTTTGTCTTTTCCAGATTTGCTTGATGCTTTGGTTGCTTCGCTCAACACGACCGCTAGTCATCGGATGGTATGGTGTGCCGGTCTTATGGCGAACACCATACTTTTCAAGAACTTTCTCTGAGGTCGGTTGCGAAATGCGTTCCTTCATCACCGATCGTGGCTCGAGGACATCCAAACCTCACAAAGATGTTCTTTTTCGAAATTTCATGACCGTTTTATGATCATTGTGAGGAGTGGCCACCGCCTCCACCCATTTCGAAACATAGTCAACGCGAGACTAAGATGTATTTGTTGCCACACGATGATGGGAAAGGTCCCATAAAATCGATGCCCCAAACATCAAAGACTTCGCACTCTAAGATGGGTTTTAAAGGCATGTCGAAACGCCTTGTCAGAGTTCCGGTTCTTTGACACCTATCGCAAGCTTTACGAAGGCTTCGTATCCTTAAAGATCGTAGGCCAATAGAAACCGGACTGGAAGATCTTCGCAACCGTCTTCCAAGGACCAAAATGACCACCCGTGGGTCCACTATGGCATTGCTCGATAATCTCTTGTTGCTCGATTCCGGAACGCATCTCCTAAGCAAACCATCTTTGCGGATCTTGAACAAATAAGGTTCATCCCAAACGAAATATTTCATATCGAGAAGAACTTCTTCTTCTCTTGATACGACATCTCGGGGTCAAGGTAACGGGCATGAAGGTAATTCACAATGGACGAATACCATGGAACATCAGGAGAGCGGCCATCGATCAACATGATGTTTTCTAAAGGAAAGTAAAGATCTATATCTTCAGGATCACCCTTTTCCGCACTTATCATCCTAGAGACATGATCCGCCACTACATTCTCACCGCCTTCTTATCTTTGATTTGAACGTCAAATTCTTGGAGGGTCGGTATCCAACGCAGTAAGCGCGGTTTAGCTTCCTTTTTGGTCATGAGATAACGCAAGGCAGCGTGATCAGTCCACACAATCACTTGAGCACCTAGCAAGTAACTACGAAACTTATCCATAGCAAAGACTACGGCTAATAATTCCTTTTCAGTGGTTGTGTAGTTAACTTGAGAAGGATTCAGTGTGTGACTGGCATAATAGATAGGCTGGAACTTTCCATTGAGCTTTTGCCCTAAGACTGCACCAACAACATAGTTGGATGCATCGCACATAAGCTCGAAGGGTAAGTTCCAAATCGTGAAATAAGAATTGGAGCGGATATTAACCGATTCTTGAGCTCCTCAAACGCTTGCTTGCGCTTTTCATCGAAATTGAACTCAACGTCTTCCTTGAGCGAGTAGATAGGGGCTTGGCTACTTTGGAAAAATCTTGGATGAATCTCCTATAGAAACCGACATGTCCGAGGAAACCTCGACTTCGCGTACATTCTTAGGATAACTCATCTTTTCAATGGCTTCTACCTTGGCCCTATCTACTTCTATACCTTTGGCGGACACTTTGTGGCCAAGAACTATGCCTTCATCTACCATGAAATGGCATTTTTCCCAATTGAGCACTAAGTCCTTTTCCACACATCTAGACAACACCTGATCAAGATTATCGAGGCAATCATCGAAGGATTGACCAAAGACCGAGAAATCATCCATAAAAATCTCCATGCACTTTTCAACTAGCCCGTCAAAGATTGCCATCATACACCTTTGAAAGGTGGCCGGGGCATTACGAGACCAAACGGCATCCGCCTGTAGGCGAATGTCCCATAAGGGCAAGTGAAAGTGGTCTTCTCTTGGTCAACAGGATCGATGGGTATCTGGAAGTATCCTGAATATCCATCCAGGAAGCAGTAGAATGCGTGCCCCGCCAGACGCTCAAGCATCTGGTCTATGAATGGAAGGGGAAAATGATCTTTCAGTGTGACCTCATTGAGTTTTCTATAGTCAATACAGACCCTATAGCCTGTAACGAGCCTCAATGCTATCTCCTCTCCCTTCTCATTTTTCTCAATCGTAATTCCACCTTTTTTGGGAACTACCTGAGTTGGGGATACCCACTCACTGTCTGCAATGGCGTATATGATACCCATATCTAGAAGCTTGATAATTTCCTTCTTGACTACCTCTTGCATGTGAGGGTTGAGTCTTCTCGAGGTCGTCTAACTCGCTTTGCACCCTCCTCGCCTTGATTTTGTGCATACAGATGTCGGGAGATATCCCTCGGATATCTCCCACCTCGCCAACCAAAGGCTTTTGCATTTTTGCGCAAGACGTTTAACAATGTTTAAGCTCTTCTATACGAGATAGCTTGGCGAGAGATGATCAAAGGAAGCTTGTCACCTTCTCTTAAAAACACATACTTAAGATGTTTAGGCAACGGCTTCGCACCAAATCTACGGGAGGATCCTCTAGACTTGATTTAAGATCACCACTCTTCAACTCAACATCGCCGAGCTTACTCGGTGGTCCTACGCCAAGGCTTCTTCTCTTAGCTCATCCTCAAATTCACCGCTAACCGGTCTAGATTGACCACACCATGATTATTCGGATTATCGATCAATCGCTCATATTCCGCCTCTACAAACAAGACTTGCTTATCCATGAAGTCATTGAAGTCATCGACGTCTCCTCAATGGAACAACCGGTTGGAGATCCGTAAGGTACATTGATAGATTTCGAAACACTATAGCTCACCTCCCGGTCACCAACTCGAATGGTGACATGCCCACCATCACAATCGATGAGGGCTCTAGCCGTAGATAGAAAAGGTCTTCCGAGAATCAAAGGGACACTTTCACTTTTCTCAATATCCAAGACGTACCGCCAACCGGAAAGGTAAATCTATCTATTTGAACCAATACGTCCCTTAGGATCCCCGAAGCTTTCTTAGAGGACCTATCGTCGAACCGCAGTTCATGGTAGTGGGTTCTAGAAGATTCGTAAACCAAGCCGATTGCAAACGGACAATGGCATCAAGTCGATGGATGCACCCAGTGTCACATAAGGAATTCGGGAAGACTAGGCCTCCCATCTGCAATGTGAGCACAAATTTGCCTGGGTCGCTTCTCTTGGTTGGTAGGTCTTGATAATTGACCATAGAACACTCCTTACCAATTGCTTGATCCATTCCTCGCTAACTTCTTCTTGGAAGATACAACATCCTTGATGAACTTTGTATACTTAGGCATCTCGACCAAGACCTCGGATAATGGCGTATTTACCCGAGTATTTTTCAGAAGGTTTAGTACCTTTTCGTACTTTTTGTCTTCAACCAACGGAATGTTGCTCTTCCTCGGTGGAAACGGAAGCTTCTTCAGGTCATTCTCGGAAAAGACTCTCTTTGAGGATGTGCTGACAGCTTTGTCTTCCAAATCCTTCCACCGAACCGTCTTTTCAGAAGCTTTCGTAGTCAGGGGATCAGCCACCTGACTTCCTTTTCCTTTTTCGGTCCTCGGGGATCAGCCACTTGAGGGTTTTCAACTTGTTCGGTCCTCGGGGGACAAACACCACCGAGGATTTCCAACCTTTTCACCTATCGTGGGATCGGCCACCCGATTACTTGCTTGCGGCCAAGGGGATGATGGGTGCTCAACTTCCCTCCCGCCTTATCAATGGCGGGGAGGGGCTAGTGGTTTCCCCGGAAGCCGGGAGGACCACTCACCGTGTACCGCTTCTTAAATTCATTGTACCGGCCTCCTCGTGTCCATACTGCATTGTCGGTACGAGGTCAGTACATTGGCTGCTGCTCAAATCGGCCTGAGCAACATGACCGCCCTTAGGATTTTTCTCGGTAAAACTGGGCAGATGCCCAGGGGGTCTTGATGCTAACTGCTCGCCCGCTGCCCTATCTCGTCTTTCAAGGTTCTTATTGGTACTCATCGGGAGAGCCGAATGTTCTTGTTTTGCTCCTCCTTGAATGAGTGCCATTCGGCCTTGAGGTCATTGGAATTCGAGGGGCCTTGAGAATTGGAGAAATTTTGATTTTGTGGCTGGCTGGGCCGATTCTGATAATTGGAATTGGAAATGGAGGGCCAATTCTGATTAAACCTTTGTGTTTGATTGGAAAAATTAGAGTTTTGGTTCGACCCAAAACCGGGTTTCTATTGAAGTTCGGGTTAGAATTAAAGTTCGAGTTTGGACTCTGATTGAAACTCGGATTCTGGCCGAAGCCCTGATTTTGAGCATTATTCTGGCCAGAGAATTGGTTATTGAATCTAGGATTAGACTGGCCAGAAAAAGCATTCACTTCCGCGTTTTGTCCAATCATGGGACGGAAACGAGCAGTGTGCCCCGGATCATCACATACTTGGCATGTGTTTGGATTATACTGTCCATTATTATGAACAGCGTTAACTTGATGAGCAGGGGGTTGAAACTGACACTGGCCGGACATGTGGCCAGGTTGATAACAGCTTTCGCAATACAGAACCTGAGAGTTCTGTGGAAACGATAGAGTCTGATTACTCGGGTTAGGAACAATTTGGGATGTTGTCTGCTGAGAGTTGGCCATTTGCTTTTGCAACATGGCAATCAGATTCTGCATAGTCACTTCCTCGACCTTGGGAGGAGGAGGAGGTGGAGGTGCCTGAATAGCTTGATAAGATGGGGCATAGTTGTATTTGGCAATGTCTTCGAACAATGCCCATCCTTCGTCTGGAGTCTTCTTCAAAAATGCCCCGCCAGATGAACTATTGACCATGCCCTTAGTGAGCTCGGTCAATCCGCTAAAGAATGTATGGACTTGCCTTTGCATCGGCAAGCCATGGTGGGGACATTTTCGGAGGAGGGACTTGAACCTTTTCCAAAGCAATCAAAGAAAGATTCATTTTCCTGCTGATGGAATGTGAAGATTTCGTTCAAACACTTGGCCGTCTTTGATGGAGGGAAATATTGACTCAAAAATTCTCTTTCAAGTCCGGCCCAGGTCGTAATGGATTCCGAGGGGAGAGAGTGATACCACTCTAGTGCTTCCCCCCGCAATGAAAATGGGAAAAGTTTGAGCTTGATTGCGTCCTCACTTACACCTTGGATACGGGTAGTACCGCATATGTGTAAAAATGTGTGTAGGTGAGTGTGGGGGTTCTCAGATTGATAGCCGTGAAAAATCGATGCGTGCTGCATCATCCGGATAAGTCCCGGCTTTAGCTCAAAAGTTTGAGCCGTAATGGCTGGCATAACAATTGCGGGGTTGATGGTGACTGTGCCGGGCATGGCATAGTCGGCCAACGTCCGTCTATCTTCCGCTGCCATTATTACTAATCTTTCGATTTCTCCTGAAAGATAGTGCTCAAATTCTTGATCTAGAGCGTTTCCTTCGTCGAACCGAAGTTTCCGCCTATCGGGTCGGACTATGGTCCGCTCGGGGTCGTGGGAGTAGATTAGTGGTCCCTTCGACTACGAGTTTGCATACACCGAGATCCAGGATCAAGTTGTTGAGCAAGAAAGAAAAAGGAGAGAAGGAGAACTATAAACTAAGAAACTAACGCCTTAAGCTAAAGACTTATAACCTATTCTAAGATCAAAACCTAGGTAAAAGAAAAGAAAAGAAGAGGTTGATAGAAGGAAAAGAGGAACGGACGGACGTCCAAAATTGTGGACGAGCGTCCGACCGCCAGATAGACGGGCGTCCGTAAGTGTGAACGCTCGTTTACATGTGTCGGAAATTGATACAAGTTTTGAAGAAATTTCAGCGGACGGGCGTCCAAAAAATGAACGCTCGTCGGACTGAAGTAAGAACTGGACGGGCGTTCGCTGAAACGAACGCTCGTCCAACTGGGCAGAACGATCAGAAAAACAGAGTATGATAGACAGAAAAACAGAGTATAGGCTAGCACTAAGTTTTAATACTAACTACTCGAAGAAACACAACTAATACGACAGATAAATGAACAAAAACAACTTAACTACCAACTACGAACAGAAACTGAAAAGATAGAACCTAAAAACAAGAATCGAAAACAAAAACAAAAACTAGGCAACCGTCCGGTTCCCCGGCAACGGCGCCAAAAACTTGTCTCGGATTTATTGAAAACAAATAACAAGTAATACAATTTATAATCCGGTTAACCCCAAGTATAAGGATCGTAGTACTAGTGGTTAATACCGGGTCGATCTTACGGGGAACTAAACGATTGTGGTTCCTAGTTTTTGCCTAACTAAACTATGTCACGTAAAACTAGATTAAACAGGGATTCAAAACAAAATTACACCAAGCGTATATGCTGAAAACAAACTAGACAGAGGACGGAATCCAAAGCTAGGAAGAATTGGTTGCGAACAATGATTAATCTAAAGATGCAATAAGAAAAATAAACTAACTAAACAAATCCAAGTTTCAAGGATTAAATCAAATTTAAACGGACAAACGAGTATTGATCCACCTATCCAACGAACACTAATCTCTCATCCCGATTATATTGCAGCTTTTATCAAGTTGGGGTTCATCTTATCAAAGGTATGAATCCTACTTTCATAGATGATTCGCCTATTAATTTCTATCTTTCGATTTACGGAAATTAACGCGTCATAACATAAACAAAGATGCAAACTTTAACGTTTTAATCCTAGATAGTCAACCTATCAACTTTCGTTTGACATAGGTTAAAGATCTATTCCTAAATCACGGTGATCACGCGGTTTATAAAGACTTTCATCAAATATAAAACATCATACATGCACATCTTTCGATATAAATGCAATTAATCATCATAAGACATGATAAAGGAAACAACTTGATTTAAAAGCTTACAAAACAACCGCGAATCGAAGTTAATGAACGTTGGATGGCTTCACAATGCTCGTTTGATTGAAGCCTAGCCTCTTAGCATCCTTGAATAGCTTGAATTGTTGAATTAAATTGCATAAATTAAACTAACTGTATTTAGGAATTGAAGAACATAAAAAACTGGAAAAACAGAGTAAAAACGCAGCCTATAGCCGCCCCTAGGGTTTAGGGTTCGAAGATTGTGAATTGTGTTGTTCTTTGTGAAAAATAGGCAAGTATTTATAGAGATTTGAGGCGGTTTCACTAAGTCGGCCGGCCGGACGAACGTTCACTCTAATGGACGCTCGTTCAACATTCTTGAACTCTACTCAGCCGCTCGTTCAGCTTCCGTTCAAACTCTCTGTATCAAAATCGCTTTTATGGACGCCCGTTTGAATTTCCGAACGCTCGTTGGATATGGACGCTGCATGGACGAACGTTCATCATGACTTGAATGCGATTTTTGCAACTCTATCTCTTTTTCTTCTCTCCACTCGATCATTATCTCTCCTTAAATCTTTATAGCTCGAAATTTATCTCTTTTGATCATCATTTGAGCACAATAAACATACCTATAACACATGGAAAACATCGCAACTGTAATAATATTCAAATAATCATA
The DNA here is from genome assembly GCA_036785695.1 of Gentiana straminea. NCBI lineage: Eukaryota > Viridiplantae > Streptophyta > Magnoliopsida > Gentianales > Gentianaceae > Gentiana > Gentiana straminea. The sequence goes on along the minus strand of JAVUPR010000376.1, from coordinate 1,610,343 downwards.
TTTTAACCATGAAATCACATAAATATATCGATATTGCGATTAAGCCGTCAAAAATATCGTTTGCTCAATATTTTAATATAAAGACCAATTATTATGCAAATTACACAATATAGAGGGAAAAACATCGTAAAATAGATACTTATAAACCACATAATTTCACCCTTAACACTTGCCATACCAAATGTGTGACCACGGTCGGTGTTCTGTTGCAAAGGTGCAGTCAGATAACTCGTGAAAGATCCGCCGATAGTAGGGCCCGGTTGCATCGGTGCTTGCATCCTAGTTCGCATAAACTGCCCATACTGTGTGTGGGTCGTCTGATCTACATTCTGCCTAGACGTTCCAGCTTCATTCATAGATGCACACATCCGACCCATATGTTGTTCATTGTACGGTAAGTCCAATGGCTGACTAATGATATTTGCAATAAATCCCCAATCATAGCCACGTTCACTCGACACATCAATTACTTGATCACCGAAACATGTATTCGTTTGGATGACATTTTCATGAGGGGCCGAGACTCGGTGGAGTTTGTACAACATCATCACGGGGATTGCGAATATTATAAAGTTCGGTGTAAAATCTTCAATCCCTCTATCAACTATCGGTTCTTCATTTAAGTTAAATGTGTTTTCCAACTTTGTCTTCCGGCTCATCATCATCAATAACCGGTTCGGCGTTAACACACGCTTTATAGGTTCTTGTCTACGCACATCACGAAGGTATGCTATCCATGTCTCGTCATCCGAAACATCAATCGGTCCCTCGCAGCTTTGGATACAAAAGTTTCATTACCAATCTATTTTTGGATACATCAATTCCTACTTTCGAACACACTTTCTGTTTGACGTCATCCAATGTCGTATCGTTACTTATAAGAATCATATAAAATGTTCCTTTTCTATAAGACCATCTGTCGCTTCTTTCATCATATTTCCACTCTCCGCCAAATGCAAACCTAATAGACAAAATGTTGTCATCTGTGAAAGAATTAAAATTTTGCATTAGTTTTCTGTGAAGAAATGAATATGAAATAATAATATTTATACATTAGGGGGGTGTGTGTGTGTGTGAGTGTGTACATACATACGTGTGTGTGTGTATATATATATATATATATATATATATATACACACACGTATATAGACACATATGTATTCATACATATATCCACATACATTTACATTTACACACATATATACACACACACCACACACACACACACACACACACATATATATATATACACACACGTATATAGACACATATGTATTCATACATATATCCACATACATTTACATTTACACACATATATACACACACACCACACACACACACACACACACACACACACACACACACACACACACACACACACACACACATATATATATATATATATATATATATATATATATATATATATATATATACACGTATATAGACACATATGTATTCATACATATATACACATATACACACACATATTTATGTACATATATATATAGGTACATAAATACACACTTATATAGACACATATGTATTCATACATATATATACATACATTTACATATATATATGTACATATTTATGTACATATATATATGTACATAAATATACACGTATATAGACACATATGTATACACTTAAACACACATGCATATACATATATATACCCATATATACAAGTACATACACATATATAGACACATATATACATACATATGTATATACATATGCAAATATATACATATATGTACACATATACTATTCATCTCGTTTATTGTTTTTGGTATATAATCATTGTGTTCTGTTGTGTTGTAACGTCAGGGGGGTAAGAAAGCATAAATTATGGTTTTACCACGTCATAGAATACTTGATGATGACGAGGGAGAACAGAGGCCGTACGGAGCCGGCGGAACAGACCTTATATTTTCGATCTAAAGGGTGCCTCACTTCCGGCTGAGGATTACCAGGCTGCTGAGGACAGGAAAAGATGCTCTATTGAGCAGACCTAATGAAATTTTCTACGAGCTACCTACCAGGAACCCCAATACAAAGCCTGGAGATTAGGCATGACACAGCGGATCAAAAGGAATCGAAAACACCCTAGGGAAAGCATGCAATTCTAAGAACCTCGTCAGGCCGAGGCGTACCATAGAATTCAGTGCGAGATATTGATTTTTGGTTTTTCAAACAACAGTAGTGTGTCGTTTGGTTCAATTTTTTAATTAACATAACTGTTACGCTAATTTAAAAAAATGTTCTCATACTATTACAAAATTCCGTAAAACGTATACCATATATTTTCAAGGCGGATTTGGCATCTTTCTCTACAACAACAACATAATCAACTAATAACCAAACCAATAAAACACGCTTGCTTCAACAACAAAGAAAATGTATATAATCAAAATATCAATTCCATTATCAAAAAATAACATCAAAATTAATCATTTCTCTACCCTAAATACCGCACATACTACACAACGCTAATTGAACAAAATTTAAACAAACACGATAAATAAATTTTTTCATTAAAAACAAGTAACAATAAAAACAAACACGCTAATTAAACGCGCTTTTAACATAATACATTCATGTGAACAATTAACAATAAAAACAAACACGATATATAAATTTTTTCAATAGTAAATAATTGCTAGGTGAATGAATGCTTACCCATTTCTTTGCAAAAACAACCCCGGTATTGATTGTTTTATTGTTTATTTCGTTTGAAGGACCACAAACTCAACAATGGTGATTTTTGGGTCTCGTTAAACGGTGAAGACAGAGGCTGGTGAAAGAGTAGGTGAAAAAAGTAAATAAAACTTGATAAGGTTCTTTGAAAGTGGACGAAACCGTCCAAACCTTCATCAAATCGTCCAAATTTGGACGGTGCGTTTCACTTACATCGTCCAAATTTGGACGATTTGATGAAGGTTTGAAAAGTGTACGGTTTTCGTCCGAATTTGGACGGTTCCGTCCACATTTGGACGGTTCCGTCCACATTTGGGTCATGCGTTTTTGTGTATTTTGGACGGTTTTTGTGTATTTTAGAAGGTTAAATGCATGTCAATGGAAATGGACGATATGCGTACAAATTTGGACGTTTTTGACCCAATATGGACGACTTCTTCCAAATTTGGACGTTTTACTCGAAAAAAAATTAGAGGGTCTGACACACCTAAAAAAAAATTGTGTTGCTACAGTTGCCTGAAATGCCAATTTCCCGTCTTTCGCGGGTATTGCTATGGTATGTGCGGCTGCTGCTACCCGCTTGAAAACAAAGATCAAATGTAGTTGATTCTCTGCATGCACGACCTGGGTTGAGTTTCGGATTAGTCGGATTAGTATGTTTCGGAAACCGGAGGTTTTAAGAAGAAAAAAAAAAACACAACGGTTTGTAGACACCACAATTTACTTCCGCCACAATGATCACTTCAAGGATTTAAAAATTAATTCGAATACCACGATTACTTTTCGTGAAAATAACGTCAGTGGTACTGACATAACTTTCTAAAAAATATCGTCATTGGCAGTGACGCTTTCTTTTGTCTCCAGAAAATAACATGGTAGCACTGACGTTATAGTCATAAAAGTGTATTTGGTGCGTAACGTCAGATTCACTGACATTGTTTTTGAAGAGTAATAACGTCATTGGATTTGACGTTCAAAGCGTCATGCCGAAGGCACAAAAAAAGAAAAAATTATAACACAAATACATGTGGTGCTGAAACTTAAAAAACAATAATAAAAAAAAGTGCCGATATAAGCCGTCTAAAATAATTTGATGTAGTTAATTTAAGGGAGCTCTTAAGGTCACCTCACATTCAATATTTAGGCATCTAAATTAATAGACATCACACCTCCATATGTTGTTTTACATAAGGTATGACACAGATTTTTACATAAACTCGTTGCAACACATTTTAATTCATATATTGTCATTTCTACTTGGGTACCACGTTCGTCAATTAAATTACAGTCCTGATAAATTAATTAAGTATAATATAGTCCTTGAAGTATTTGAAGTTTACGAATTAACCCCTACCCATGGCACCACTGGCAGATTTGTGTTTACTCACGTGGGGTCATGTGACCCCACTGAGATCCGGAGAATTTATTTAATATTAAAACGATGTAGTTTTTTTTTTTTAAATTATTGTTAAAAATATAGTTTTAGGCTCTGGTAACCCAACTGAAACAAAATTTTAAATAAAAAATATAATTTTACGGTTGGGTGATCCTACTAGAAAAATTATGTGGATCCGTCACTGCATGGCACCACATTTTTGCCCTCCAACATCCTCACACCTATCAATCATACACCAATTCTAACCTCCATTTTCTTCGTCACACATCAATACATCATCATCTCAATCCACATTTAAATAAATAAAAATAAAAATAAAAAAAAAACCTTAATAAACGTCCTCTTGATATGAATGGCAATGCACGAGTTGTGTCGTTGCTTGGTCTGCAAGTGGAATTGAAGAAATGAAATCAATGAGAGCTTATTGATTAGACTTCAGAGTTAAAGCATATGAAAACAAGAAGGATATAATGCTTAATTCTCTTTGTCAATTTAATGATGTTGATATTTAGAGGACTTTATCTCGTGTGGTTTTCAAGGTGGATGTTTTTTGAGTTTCCAATGCGTCTTAGAGCAATCACAATGGTGCCCTCAACCCACCCCCAAAACAATAATGATGCATTGACTTCACCCCCGACTTGTAAATTTCTCTACCCAACCTCCATGTATCGGGTGTCCTCTAGATGCATTTTATGAGGTCAAAAGAAGATTTTTCTCTCTCTAGCCAAAATATGTGATGGAAAATTCAATGTGATTGTAGATGAAAACAAAAAAAATGGTTTTTAGAGGATGTATAGAGGTTGCTTTTTAGAGAGGAAAACAATTGGGCGTTAAAAAATATAACTGAAGCGGAAAACGATGTGTTTGGAAGATGTAGTTGAGGGAGTTTATTGTAGCTGCTGTTAATCGTTTGCTTTGTAGCCAAAAAAAGAGGACATATAAATGAGTCATAAATGGTCCGGTCAACTGCTTAGAGCGCCGTCCTCGCTCGATCTTGATGCTAAAAATGGCTAACCCGAGTTGACAAGACGTTTATTTCTCATACTTATATGGGGTAAGCATGACTTTACTTTATCGATGTGAGACATTACATTGTGTTTGGTTGAAAAAACGAAACATAGGTTTTGTCCTAAGAAGATTGATGAATCTTCTTTCTTGTCGGAATTATTCAGGTTCTTAAAAAGACCCTAGCATGCCTAAGGAATCTCGAAAGCTAATGGCCAAAGCGATGAAAAACTTGGGGCTGTCTTCTGCTTCAATGTTGTGGACACATTTTTTTTTTGTTGTGGGGTACGGAAGAAAAAAAAACAACAACAACAACAATTTTGTGAAGAAGGGAAAGAATGAGAAAGAGACTTAAAAAGGAAGAAAAGAGAGCGCAAGTGACAAATGAAGAAGGGATAGAAGAAAATTAAGAAGTAATGGGAGGAGAATTTATGGGAAACGGAGTTACAGGAAGATGAAAAAGTGATGTGATTTAAGACCGTTAAAGGTAACCTACACATGAACACGAAAAACAAGCATACCTCGACTACTGATCAATCTATGATCACATTCATTGGGGTGCCTCCTAGACTCCTAACAAACCTGTGAGTAGTCATAAGGAACACGGATACCCACAAACTCAACAAGAGAAACGATATAATCCAAAGGAGAATTTCCAATCCAATAGAAACGATCTATCAATGCAAAAGCATCAACCGTAAATAGTAACTCAAGTGTGTCATCTAAAATACAATGATAGCCTTTATAGAGGCTTGAGTGAAGTCCTAGGCTTTCAACAAAATAATTGGGCCTTAAATTGGGGAAATTCTATTCCGGAGTCCTCACACGCACTGTCCCGTTGGATGTGCGCACGCGTGTGCAAGAAGACAAAAACTAATTTGTCTTCTTGCGCACATGACGCACATCCAACGGACGATGCGTGCGAGGAGAATGCGAGGGATAGAATTTTCCCTTAAATTGGGTCGAGATACAAAATAAATAAATATTAAGAAAAACTCCAAAATAATTTAATAATAGTCAATAACTTCTTTTTTTAGGAAGAAAAATAGTCAATAACTAATATAAAAATAATAAGGCCCATAGTGAATCACGGCTTTCATCCCAGGTGGGTCATCTGGCCACTTAACTGTTAAAATACATGTTACCGTTGTAGAGGAATCAATTAAGGAATCACACTTCATCGTGTCCTGGACCTTGGCTACTAAATTCTCCAACGTCTCTTGTATCTTCTTGGCTCGTGCCCTCGTTATTGGGTCAATAGGAATCTTTAGTGGATCATCCTCGGGCTGACCCACCAAGAGGCTTTGTTCTTGGTCTTTATCATTCCCCACTTCCTCAAAAGGATTCGTCCTTGAATCTATACCGGAAGCTTCAAAAAAGGATAGATCAGAAACATTGAAGGTTGCATGCACTCCATATTCACTTGGTGGATCCAGCTTATATGAATTGTCTCCAATCCTCTCCACCACTTGAAAATGACCATCTCCTCTGGTGTGTAGTTTGGATCTTCATTCTTCTGGGAATCTATCATTTCTCAGGTGAAGCCACACCCAATCTCCTGGCTCAAATATGACAGCCTTCCTTCCTTTGTTGGCTTGCCTCTCATGCAACTTGAGTACCTGCTCAGGTTTTTTGCATGCCATCTAGGCTAGCGTGCTCATCAATAGGGAAAGGTAATAGATCTAAAGGAATCAAAGGATGAAAACCATACACAACCTCAAAAGTTGAATAATAACTAGCAGCGTGCATAGTTCAATTATAAGAAAATTCAACAAAAGGCAATGACTCCTCCAAAGTTTTCAAGTTCTTACTTAGGGATAGGTCGGCCCCGCTGCCGACCCGAAGACCCTTATCCGGGTCAGCTGAAACCCGGGGATGAGAGTCAGGGCGGCGGTCTGGGAGTTCATGCACGGCCAAGTCAATGATCAGAAAGGAAGGCTAATCCGACCACCGCGCGGGGCCTAGTTGGCAAACCCACAACCAAAATGATCGAGTCAGATGCGAGGCACACTCAATCACAAGACTGAGGGATCCGTCAAGGATCACCTCGACATCCTTGGAGGAGGACTGACTGTGGAGCCAGCCGGCTGAGGGCATGCAACGTAAGCTCACGGATCCGTGCCGCCATCACCCTTTAGCGGCCCAACCAATCACCGCAGATTTTGTTGTATTATTTCCTTAGTTGTAATTATGTTGAACTTAGTCGGTTCCCACCCTATAAATAGGGCTCCAAATGTAATTTGAAAAGGGGGCTACTAATTTATAAAAGAAGGCAAACTCTGGCAAATTCAGCACTCTCTTACTGTTGCATTGCACCACCATCATCCTCATCACTAAGCACACAGAGCCACCACTCACCACCACATTTACAACATCGTTACAACCAGATATCCACCTATAAACAACCGCTGAACACCCGTGATAATTTCGACGTTATCACTTAGTACCATGCTAAGCAATTGAGACAAGACTCGATTGATGACTTCAGTCTGACCAGCAATCCGTGGGTGGTATGCAGTAGGAAAATAAAAGTTTCGTGCCGAACTTACCCCACAAGACACGCCAGAAATGACTTAAAATTTTTTGTATCCCAGTCACTGACAAAAGTTCGTGGCATACTATGTAAACGCACAATTTCGTTAAAGAAGAAATCAACCATGTAATCATCAGTTTTATGCCAAGTAATAAATTGTGCCATTTTAGAAATTCTATCAACAACCACAAACACTGAGTCATGTCCATGTTTAGACCTAGGCTTTCCAAGAACAAAATCCATCGATAAGTCAAACCATGGAACAGTAGGGATGGGCAGTGGGGTATAAATACCACGCGGTTCTACTCTCGACTTACCATATTTTCAAGCAATACGGGTTAAACACACATGCCTAACATTAGACGTCATTTTAGGCCACAAGAAATGTTCTTTGAGAATCTCTAAGGTCTTACGAACACCAAAGTGACCCATCAGACCACCACCATGAGCTTCTCGTACAAGTTGCTCGTGTGTAGAACACTTAGGCACACACAATTTATTCTCTTTGAACAAGTAGCCCTTATGTCTATAGTATTTACTAAATCCATAATTTTCACATGCAACATATATGGAAGCAAAATCAAAATCAGTAGCATGTCTCTTTAATTAAAGAAAAGCCAAAAAGTTTGGAATGCGTGATAGTCATCAACATATGCCTACGAGACAATGTCGTTACAGTATATGAGCTGAAGGAAGTGCCGAGTGCCACTGCCGAAGACTCAACATACTACCTAAAGACTCAGCAAACTACCAGAAGACTCACCAGCCTGCAAAAAACTCACCCGCCTGCTGAGATAATCAGCAGAATGTATTTTGATAGAAAACAGTTATTTAGTTAGATTCTATTATAACCACTAGTAACTTACCTTTAACTGATTCGTGAGGTGTATGAAGCTATAAATACTCCATGATCAGTACAATTATAATTTAACTCTTGAATTATTCTTTGAATAATATACTTCGGCTTTCTTTCTTTCGTTTTCATTGTATTTCACAACTTCAACACGGTATCAGAGCAGAAACTTGAGAGTTTAATGCTTTTCTGTGTTTTCTTCTGATTTTTGAAGAATCTTGAGATCGTTGTTCATACTTTTTTGAGTTTTTCCGCAATTTCTTGAAAGAAAATTATGGTTATCTACTGTGTTTTGTTCATTTTTTGATCATTTTCACCACCATTGTTATAACCTGATATATTTCTTAAGTTCTCGATAGCCATGGCAGCTAAAAAGCAAGAACTAATCCCATCCAGTCCATTCTATGTTCATACTAATGAAAATCCGTCATTGGTTCTTGTACAGCCGTTGATGAATGAAAACAATTATAATCCATGGAAGATGTCCATGGAGATGGTGCTAATTACCAAGAATAAGATTGGTTTTGTAGATGGCACAATCAAGATACCAGAAGCAGATTCTGCAGTTTTTGGTTCATGGAGACAGTGTGATACAATGGTGAGATCTTAGATTTTGAATTCTGTTGAGAAAACAATTGCACAAATTTTGATGTACTTCAAGAGTGCACATGCAGTTTGGAAGAATCTTTCTGTTAGGTTTTCTAATGTGGATGCATTGAGGCTTTTAGATCTTTTTCAAGAAATGCATCTGCTGAAACATGGCACTTATCCTGTTAATTATTATTTTACAAAATTGATGGTTCTCTGGGAAGAAATCAAGAACATTAGGCCCATGCCAGTGTGTTCCTGTGATCCTCAATGTCACTGCAATACCATCAATACTTTGGTGGATCATATGAAAACTGAACATGTTATGAAATTTCTTAAGGGTTTGAGAGATGAGTTTGAGCCTATGGTTTCACAGGCAATATTGATGGTGCCATTTCCAGATATTCATGGTGCATTTGCAATGGCCATCAAATTTGAGAGACATGAGTTGTGTGTGGCAAATAAGGCCAAAAATCAAGATTTTATGGTTCTGCTCTCTCAGAAGAACGGACAGGGTCAGCATTCAGCAGTCAGCAGATCTGGTCTTGTACTTTCTATCAACTCTATGCCTAAAAATCCCAAGAAGGTTAAGTGCAGTTTTTGTGGTTTCAATGGCCATACTTAAGAAACTTGCTACAAGAAATTGTTAGGAAATCTACGCGGGAAAGCAGCGGAATTTAAAATTTAATTTCTTGTTTACCAAGATCGACTTTGTTTAAGCAACAAGCATAAAAGAAGTAGAATAAGAAAATACCTTGGATGATCTATAACAAATCATCGCTTTGTCTACGGTTGTAGTTTCTGCATGAAGCCGCCCAAGCGTTCCACACGAACAACCCGCCGGAATCCCACCTTGGATTGCTACTAGAAAAACTCGGTTGCTAGACCGACATTTTCTCTCTCTCAAAACTCTCTCTAGGAATCTCTTCAATTTTTGGTAAATTAGAACTCTTCTAATTGTGATGATACAAAAGAGCCAGACACCCACCTATTATCTATAGGTGACATGCGCCCCAACGCAGTCCCATCCCCAATGGGAAAAGCTTCTGAATGAAGTAGGGAGAAAGAAAATCTTTTACTAGTAAAATAAGGAAAATATCTTTGATTTATTTATCCCATTAATATTCAATATCTTATATTAAATATTTACATGATATATATTGCCAATATCTAATTTTGAATATATCTTTATTATATTACATAAATATATATATCAATTACACATGTGTATATATCACATATATATACATATATTAATATCCAATATTATAATATAATACTATGATTAATTAATTTGAAAATTCCATGTGTATCTCATACACATAAATATGCGGCGCCCCATGTGCCACAAATTGGCATCCGGAATTTTCTTAATTATTTAACATAATTAATATCTTGTATTTAATTTATTCATAATAAATAAATACCACCATATTAATTTATCACTATAACACTTTATAGTCGAGATAAAACTTTTCTTATTTGGTTATCACCATAACCGCATTTTAATCCGGCTAGATGTCTTATGTGTGTTACCCGATAGACTTCAGAATATGTTGGCCGTAGGCATAAAGTGCATTTACTAAAATACTCTTCATACCTAATGATCATGGATAGCGTCTAGAAACATGCCATGACCCACAATGATCGAAAGAGTTAAATGCAACAAATACTACCTTTCATGTGAAACAATTACCATGTATATAGAATCCTATCGCTGTAATAATATCCATACGGTCGTATCTCGAGTGTCAATACAATAATGACTGTATCTTATAATTTGGATATCATACCCTCTCGAAGTAACTCATTTGTTCCCACTTTGCAAAGATTCACGAGAGCTAGACATCCCTCATAAGAAGGCATTTTCGGATATTTACTCGTATTCATAGGATATACGATTTCTAGATGAACAACATGAATCCTACACATGCTTCAATATCACACCCAATCACTACCGCATGATCGCCCCATGGCTAGGGGAAACCTTAATAGTGTCAAAGCATGACAATCCATGCCGTGATGCCATGAAGACTCCGGTCTCAGGATAACTACACAACCACCACATAGTGCGACACTTAATAAAGTAAGACCCTCAAAAAAATAAAAAATAAAGTAAGTGGGTCAGTCTAACGTACGAATTTACGTCCACGTACAATCCAAGTGTCTCTACCATTCGATAGACTATATCTATCCCTATCTTCAAAAAATAGAAGATATCCAATATGTGCTAGTCTAACCGTTCTATTAATGTTCTATTTAATAGTACATACAACTAGAGACATTTAAGTATCAAACCAATAAAAGTGATTCGAGATATCATCAACCATAATCACTATTATGATTTCTCTTTCACAGTTTGACACTAGGGACGTTATCATATATATAATATCATAATTGGTTCGTTTAAACGAACAAATATATAATAACAGAAAGCCAATATGTACAAACATAAAGAAAAGTAGAATCCGACCCGGACGGATCTGGTCCAACCCGATTGGGTTTAGGACATTATTTCAACAGAAACATGGCTATCCACCTGGTTTTAAATAAAAAAAGATCTAACTTGGTAGAAGATGAATGAAGAACAACCCTAGAATAAGTCTGCTGGACCAAGGTTTCCTAGTCTTACTATACATCAACTTGAAAAGTTGATGGCTCTACTGAGTTCTGATCCTCCTAGGCATGCAGGGTTTGCTATTGGGTAATCTAATGAAGTCGGAAGCCATTTTTCACCTATCACAGGGACATGTGATTTAAATTTAGTAAGCCTTATACAATGGATCTTGAGCTCTGGTGCCACATATCACATTGTAAGTTCCTTAGACCTGTTAAGTAATCATAAACCTTCTTCTAGTATAAAAATTGGACTACCTAATGGAAATAAAGTTTCTGTCACACATATAGGACAAGTAAGGGTGAATTATTAGCTAGTCTTACATGATGTGTTTTGTATTCCTGGTTTTAAATATAATCTGTTATCTTTACCTTCTTTGATTAACCATTCCAAAGGTGCATCTATTTTTTCTGCTAACAAGTGTGTGTTGCAGGACAAGAACAAGAAAGTGATTGGTTCAGCTGAGTTGCAGAGAGGACTCTATGTCTTACACCAATCATGCTATTAATGCTGATAGAGAATAACACTTTGTCTGATAGGCAAGATGATGCTCTTTTATGGCATTATAGACTAGGACATCTACCAGATAAGAGACTGCAAGTTATCAGTTCTCAGTCTGCTGACGTCAAATTTTGTGAGCATCATCTTTGTTATGTTTGTCTTGTGAAGAGGTTTTTCTTTAGTTTTGTTATGTTTGTCTTGTGGCAAAACTAAAGAAAAACCTCTTTCCTTTACGTACTACTAATGTGAATGTTATTTTTGACCTTGCATATGGATATTTGGGGCCCTTTGAGGCACCATACTGTGAATGGACAACAATATTTTCTTACTGTTGTGGATGATTTTTCTAGGTATACTTGGGTTTTTCTTATGAGAAACAAATCTGAAACTTCCGATCTTGTTAAATATTTTGTTAAATTTGTATCTACTCACTTTAATAAAATTATTAAAGTAATTAGATCTGAAAATGGAGTTGAGTTTTAGCTCACATATTTCTATGATTAGCATGGCATTATACACCAGACATCATGTGTCAGCAAACCTGAGCAAAATGGTATTGTTTAAAGGAAACATCAGTATATGTTGAATGTTGCAAGGGGCCTGAGATTTCATAGTAAGCTGTAAAGTTAATTAATGCAATACCACACCACTGCTGAAGGAAAGCACTCCTCATGAGGTGCTTTATGGTACCAAATCGATTATTATGTGTTCAAGGTTTTTGGTTGCTTAGTTTTTTCTTGCACACTTCAGCAGTAGAGGACAAAGTTTGATTCCAGATGCAGGACTTGTGTCTATATTGGGAATTCAAACACTTCCAAAGGTGCTATACTCATGGACATCACCAAAAAGATATCTTTGTTGCTAGAAATACTCAATTTCATGAGAACTACATTCCTCTATTTCAGCAAGTTCTAGGCAAGACTAGGTACCTTTTTGATATAACAGTCTCATTGCCAATCATGGACAATTTTGATGATCTGCTGAATAAGTCAGCAGAGCAGCCATATACAAGATCTGATGTAGAAAAGGCTTCCACTGAAGGACATGCTCCTGCCAGCCATCCACGTGCACTTGCTCAGCTGAGGAGATCAACAAAAACGATAAAACCACCAACCTTTTATCAAGGTGGTGCTCATACAGTTTAGCAGACACCATATCTGTTGAGTGAGGTGGTGAATCTTGAGCAACTTTCAGCAGAGTATGCCAGATAGATTAGTGTAATTGATGTTGTTAATGAACCTTAGACTAATAACCAATCCATCAACCATGATGAGTGGAAAGAAGCCATGCAAAAGGGGATTGAAGCTTTACAGACCACTCACACTTGGGAAGTGGTTGATTTACCTCCAGGAAAGAAGCCTATCGGGTGAAAATGGGTGTATGAAATCAAGTACAACCCTGATGTCTCAGTAGAGAGATGCAAAGCAAGATTAGCGGCATAAGGATACACTCAGACATATGGCATGATTATCAAGAGACCTTTTCTCCCGATGTCAAAATTTCCAAAGTTAGAGCCTTTACTAGCAGCAACATCAACTAATAACGGGCATCTTCATCCGATGGATGTCAATACAACCTTCTTACATGGAGATCTGCATGAAGAAGTGTATATACAGCTGCCCCCATGTTTTGCAACAGACAGACCAAATCAATTTTGCAAATTAACAAAATCCTTATATGGTTTGAAACAAGTCAGCAGACAGTGGAATTGTAAGTGGATTGAATCTTTATAAGCACAAGGGTTTGTTCAGTCAAACAATGATCATAGTTTGTTCACCAAGGGTCCGGATAATCTTTTATTGCTCTGCTAGTTTATGTAGATAATATAATAGTAGCAAGTCCTGATGCTCAGTTGATTCAGCAAGTAAAAGATTCCTTGAATGAGTAGTTTATCATTAAAGACCTTGGAAAATTGAGATATTTCTTGGGCATCTAAGCTGGAAGAACCCTTGAAGGAATTTCCATTTCTCAAAGAAAGTACACACTCAACCTCCTAGAATAATATGAATTTTTAGGGGCTAAGTCTGCAAAGACACCTATAGAGTCCAAGCAGTCCTTACAATATGGACATTCACCATTATTGGATGATAATACTGCCTACAGATCATTAGTGGGTAAGCTAATTTACCTAACCTTCACTAGACCACACATAGCCTTTGCAGTTCAGCAGCTAAGTCAATTTGTAGATACTCCCACTAAAAAAACATGAAAACTGCACACAGACTGCTGAGGACTTTGAAAGCTAATCCAGGGCAAGGTATAATCTTTCCAGCCCAGAAAAACTTTATTTTGAAAGGATTTACTGATAGTGATTAGGCTGGATGTCCTGAAACAAGAAAGTTCAGGCTACATAATGTTTCTTGGGGAAGCTCTTATCTCTTAGAAAGCTAAGAAATAGACTACTATAGCCAGGAGTTCTTCAGAAGCTGAATACATGGCTATGCCCAATGTAGAGTGTGAACTTCAATGGCTAGTTTACATTTTACAAGATTTGAAAATTCCTGTGCAACTACTATACTCTTTTGTGATAATGCAAGTGCTATGTACATTGCTCTCAATCCTGTGTTTCATGAAAGAACAAAGACATTGAGATTGATTGTCATGTTGTAAGAGACACAGTCAAATATGGACTTGTCAAGCTGCTTCTAGTCAGCACCAAAGAACAAGTTGCTGAAATTCTCACCAAGGCCTTAGATGCACTTATCTTCTCATATCTACTGGACAAACTGGGCATTTTCAAAATATTTAGAAGTTCCAATAGCTGAAGAAACTGCTGAGTGTAAGCTGATCATGTACCATTCTCAACTTGAGAGGGGTGTTACAGTATAAGAGCTGAAAGAAGTGCTGAGTGCAACTGTTGAAGACTCAGCAGACTACTAGAAGACTCAGCAACCTACGAAAGACTCGGCAGCCAGCTGAGAAATCAACAGAATGTATTTTGATAGAAAATGGTTATTTAGTTAGATTCTGTTATAACCGCTTGTAACTTACCTTTAACTGATTTATGAGGTGTATGAAGCTATAAATATCCCATGATCAGTAGCATTGTAACTTAACTCTTGAATTGTTCTTTGAATAATATACTTCCGCATTCTTCTTTTGTTTTTGTTGTATTTCACAACATCAACAAATGTGTTAGGTACTATGTTATCCTTACCTGTTTTATATTTAACAACATAAGGAAATGACACAATGAATTCTACCCATCTGATATGCCTTTTATTTAATTTACCCTAACTTTAAGATATTTTATAGATTAATGACCAGTATGAATAACAAACTCCCTAAGTCTAAAGTTAATGGTGCCATATCTGCAATGCTCTCACAAAAGCATACAATTCTTTATCGTAGGTGGAATAATTCAATTGGGGACCATTTAATTTTTCAATAAAATAATCAATTGGTCTACCCTCACGAATTAGTACATCCCATATACCTATCCCCGATGCATCACATTCTAATTCAAACATCTTATTAAAATCATGTAATGCCAGAATAATGGCAGAAACTAACTTGTCATTCAGCTCCTCAAAAGATGATTGTTGTTGATCATCCCACCAAAATTTGACATCTTTTTTACCAACTCATTTAGGGTGCAACTAATGTGCTGAAGTCTCTGACAAATCTTCTATAGAAGCTGGCAAACCAAGAAAACTCCTCACCTGGCTGGCGGTTGTAAGAGTTGGCCAGATTCGGATGCCCTCAACTTTTTCTTTGTCAACTTCTACACCCTGCGAGCTGACAACAAAACCAAGAAACACAACTCTATCCATGCAAAAAATCAAACTTCTCGAGGTTAGCATACGATTTCTTATCACGTAAAGTAACCCATATGAAATCATATGATCATGAAAACTCTTATTATAGATAAGAATGTGATCACAGTAAACAACAACAAATTTTCCGATGACCTCTCTATGGACATGATTCATTAACCTCATGAAATTACTAGGTGCATTAGTTAACCCAAAAGGCATGACTAACCACTCATATAAGAAAAATTTTGTTTTAAATGTTGTTTTCCACACAACTCCTTTTCTTATCTTAATATGATGATAGCCACTTTTCAAATCAACTTTAGTTAAAAAAATAAATTAGATCCATTTAATTCATCAAGCATGTCATCTATCATGGGAATGGGATAACGATGGTTGTGATTTGATTAATGGCTCTGCAATCTGTGCACATTCTCCAGTCCCATTACTTCTTGGGCACTGTAATTACTGAAACTTCACGATGACGCGTTGACTCCCTGTTCCTACCTCTGCTCATAAGGTCCTCCACCTTGATGAGACTGTATTTTGTGGTGTCTTATGTGCCTCTTTTATATCTATTTTGTCGGGAGATGCTCTGTTTCGGGTACGTTTTTGATGATTTTCAGGTTTTAAGAGCTTGGAAGAGATGATGGAAGAATTTTGGACGTATAGAACAATGTTCGAGTGTTTTGTTGGAGAAGGGAGGAAAGCGCATTTCAAGAGTTGTGAATTTCAGTTTTCGCCTATTTCAGGATCTCGAATAACAAAAAGAAGACAAAATCTATCAAAGTCAACCACATATTTTCTCTCTTTAGTCACATTAGACCATTAATTATTGGATGGACCTTTTAGTTATTGTTATTATTATTATTATTATTATTATTAGTATTATTATTATTATTATAGGATTTATTTGGTTTAAGAAATAAGTGGGCTTGGCCCAATTGAAACTCGTGCCTCACCTAGGCGTGAATTGGCAGGGAGGTAGAATAGATTGTTTTGTTTTATTATTAGTTAACTTTTGGACAAATAGAAAAGAGAGAGGGACAGACATGAACAAAAAGAAAAAACAGGTTGCGCATCTCCTTGGATTGCCGACTTCATCTGCTTTTGTTAATGGTATAATATTTCCTCTTTTGCTTGTATTATTTTATTTTTAAGTTTAGTTAGCTTTTCTTTTCCGGTTAATTAATTGTTAATTCCTCGGTTGCTATAAATTGTGAGGTCTAATTGTTCTTTCTCCTCGTTTGATTATTAGTATTTGTCTGTTTTTCTGATTTCATATAGGATTAGAATTATTCGTTTAGTTATTGGCGTGCGATGATTAAGCGATTATTTTTATCTAGCACCAAAATTCATCTTAGGCGTTTGCCATAAAAGATCGGGTTTTAGTGGTAAACAACACATTACCTGCCGATTCGTAGCCCGTAGGATTCCATGTTGTGGAAATTGACAATCTAGGTTAAAATTAGTCCAGTTGGATTAATACCTTGAATTGGGTCTCTCAAACCTTAATGCTTCCGGGATTCCAAACTCCTATGACCGTGTCTAGGGGTGTCTTCCGGTTAGAGAATAATTAACGACCATGTCTTGATTATCGAATTTAGGAGAGATTGGTCACTTGGCGGTTGTCGGTGACTATAACCAATTTATTAATAATTTAGCGAGTCATCCTTGAATCGATGATGATCAATCGTAGGAATTGAGGAGAAAATAATTAATTAACTGGAACTTTTCTTGAATTTGATTTTGTTTTTCTTTGTAGGAAGTAGTTACAAATATCCCAATATATTTTGTTTTATAAATTTTGGGAGAAATAAATTCACCGTTCCCTGTGGGTTCGACCCCTGCTTCCGCTATACTAGCTATAGAGGTTGTAAGGTGATTTATCTTTGGTGGTTTGACGACCCACCAAATTTTGGCGCCGTTGCCGGGGAACGGTGTTAAGTGATTTATTTCTTTTGAAATATTGTATATAGTTTTGTTTTGTTTTGCCCTTGTTTGCAAGTATGTCAGGTTACAACTACACAAGTCCTATGGTGAATCACTATCAATACGGATACCGGGTGAACAACCTGTATGAGGGATATTATCCAAGTCGGCCGCACCATAAAGATTCGGGCTACACCTCTACTTTCCAGCCTCCTAGTCAACAAGCCAATTCTAAATTTGAGTAATACATTTCAAGAACTTGTGAAGACTTTTTCTACAAGTATTGCACAAATGATCCAAACAGAAATGATGCATCTTCAACAAAAGTGGAAGCATGATATTCAAGAGTTGGTACAAGAGACTTCACAATTAAGAGAAGAGCATGTTGCCAGGGTTCAGAATACGCAAAATCAAATTGGCGAGCTGAAAACTGAGGTGGATCGGCTTAAAGAACAAAGGTTAAGAACATCCCCTCCTCCTATGTGGTATGACGATGAAGACGACCGTCCTATGATTGATCTGACACCAGAGATTGTTGAAGATGTTGATCAACTAAAGGGTGAAGAAATTCACATGGTGTTGGAGAAGTTAGAGGATGACGTGTCTAATTATGAAGAAAATCATCCGGAGAAAGTCAAATTTGAGGAGCTGTTGGGGCCAGAAAGTGTTGAGATGGCCGTGGACATGCAAGTGAGCAAGAAGGAAGTAGTCTTCCCACTGGATCATTATATTATGAGCTGGGATGTGGAAGCCCCTAATCCGGTTCTTATTTTCTTGGGAAGATACTTCACCAAAGTGCCTAGAGCCAAGGCACAACTGATTCTTCATTAAGATGAGATGGATGGCTCACTCACTGAGTATGCATGGAAGAATAATGAAAGGAAAACTATTCCATTTGACAATGGATAGCCGATGTAAGTATGTCTAGCCAAAGACATTAAAGAAAGGCGCTTGTTGGGAGGCAACCCAATGAAAATAATTTTCTTTATTTTATTTCATTTTGGTTTTTAGCATAATAAGTGAAAAAAAAGATAGATTTGCGCATTTGGTGGAGGCTTTTGTCTGTTTTGTAGGTGAGCGATTGAATTCCGTGAAGAAATGTGAGACGTTTATTTGAAGTTCATGTGTGGAGGCACAATCTTGGGGGACTTGTTCAAGAAAGGTGATTTTCACTTTCTCATTAAGTCGGGATCCTAAGGTAATCGGGATGGGCTTTTCCAAAAAAAAAAAAAAAAAAAAAAAAGAAGAAGAAGAGAGATCTTGGGGTAAAATAATTACGATGCGATCACATCGATTTTAAGGTGTGTTTTTCAACATTTTTTGTTCAAGAAACAGAAATCAGAAAATAAATGATATGATCACATCGAATTCGAAAAATGTTACCACAATAATATGGTTGAGAAATAGAGAGAAGAAAATAAATGATGTGATCACATCATTTAGGGGGCTTAATTTCTTTTATTTCCAAAAAAAAAATTGTTTTTTTTACCCTCATCAATTCACCCACCTCCCACCCCCAACCCGTCCTCCCCTTTCCTTTAAAATAAAAAATAAAACACATTTTTCTTTTTCTTTTTCCCCTCACAAATTACCATATTTCCACCCGTCCCCTTCTTCTAAAAAAAAAAAAAACAAACCAATTTTTTAAATAAATGCCTCTCCCACCCATAAATTTCACTTCCCACTCGACTTCTACCTCAACCTACCTCCCACGTTTCCACCATTTCTCTCCTTCTCCACAAGCGTCTTCGGTGAGTCCGAAATCATTCCAATGATCTTCCCTCCCGCATCACCCCGGATGCCATTGACTATACGGAAATCACGATGACGTCCAAGGCTTATTTTTCATCGCCCCATGGTCCGAAATGTAAGGTATTCTCATTCCTTTTATTATTTTATTTTATTTTATTTTTACTTTTCATATTTAGATTAGTATTTTTTGCATATCATGCATACCATGTTAGTTGCATCTCATTCCATCTTTTGCATTCTTCCTTCCACTTTTAACATACATTGGGGACAATGTATGATTTAAGTGTGGGGGAGCTTTTCATGCATTTGCATATTAGAATTGCATTTTTAGGACATTTTAGGACCTCATAGCACCGAATACGCAAAGTATGACACTTTACCAACTTTTTTCATGTAAATTTTGTGTGAAGTAACAATAATCAAACGGTAATTGATCAATGCAAATACACACTTTTATTGATACACACTCACCTTAGGTCACTTGTTTGTGAACTTTGGAGGTAAAATCATTGAGCCCTAACGAAAAGCCACTTAAAAGTGAGGATTTCACCTAGCCAAAGAGCGCACTCGCTCGTTACTTTCCTTTGAGTGGTATCCACACTTCCAATGTCATTCTAGAATTTGCATTGACGTACATTTCGAGACCATATTTTTTTCAGGTTCATTGCACTTAAATGATTGAGGCACCTAAGATTTAACCCCTTCTAGACCCACTTTTTTGGCCTTCCCATATTTAATACCCCTTAGTGAGCCCCGCCTATCCTGGACCATTTCTTTGATTGAACTCCAGAAATTAAACCCACGGCCTTTTCTTACGATATATCCTCTTTTGTTGACCCTATTGTCATGAGATTGTATGAATAGTTGCATGAAATCTTGGAGTACGTAGAAGTGAATATCTAGAGAATTATGGCTCGAGGTTATGTATAAAGTGTATTGCAAGATCTAGAAGAAAAAAGAAAGAAAGGTGGATTGTTGAAGAAATAAAAAAAGAAATAAATGTGAAAAAAAAATGAGATTACAATGGAGTGTTTTATATATCGAAGAAGTAGCTTGTTTTCACGCATTTTTTGCAAGTTTTTTTGGAAAATATTGTTTGCACTTTTATTCTGAGTTATGAGATGTGATGTAGCCATGCTGTCCGTTTGAGTTGGAATCATTTTTGGTGACTTTGTGATTATTGGTGTTGTTATTCATGCATTCTGTTTAACAATTTAGCCCCATATATTCCCTTTTCCCTACCTTGTTTTCAGTCCTTAGCCCCGTTACAACCTTGATAATGACCTCATGATTTGTGCATTGGATTTTGAATTTATAGTGGTAGAGATTTTTTATTGATATGCAAACCTATGGTAATACTTGGTTGTGTGTTGATTTTTATGAGGGTGTGTGAATAGTCCCTATGCATTTATTATATTGAGCGATACCCGCGAGGACACGTTGAGACTCTTTTATTTTACCACTTTAAAGTTTATGATCGAGTGAGTTAAAGTTAGTCGTATGAACACTAGTGTGTGGTGTGCCTTGCTTGATTATCATTTGATTTGCATTATGGAATATGAGGTTAATGAGAAGGTTGGACGGACGTCATTATTGGAATTATTTTGGTGCTTTGCATTCATATAGTTTTAGGTCATTAATTTAGGATTTAAGTTCATGCATTTTTCTTTTATTATTTTTGGGGATGAGAGTGCATTGCTTGAGGACAAACAATAATCTAAGTGTGGGGGAGTGATGAGACTGTATTTTGTGGTGTCTTATGTGCCTCTTTTATATCTATTTTGTCGGGAGATGCTCTGTTTCGGGTACGTTTTTGATGATTTTCAGGTTTTAAGAGCTTGGAAGAGATGATGCAGGAATTTTGGACGTATAGAACAATGTTCGAGTGTTTTGTTGGAGAAGGGAGGAAAGCGCCATTTCAAGAGTTGTGAATTTCAATTTTCGCCTATTTCGGGATCTCGAATAACAAAAAGAAGACAAAATCTGTCAAAGCCAACCGCGAATTTTCTCTCTTTAGTCACATTAGACCATTAATTATTGGATGGACCTTTTAGTTATTATTATTATTATTATTATTATTATTATAGGATTTATTTGGTTTAAGAAATAAGTGGGCTTGACCCAATTGAAACTCAGCCTCTCCTAGGCGTGAATTGGCAGGGAGGTAGAATAGATTGTTTTGTTTTATTATTAGTTAGGTTTTGAATAGAAAAGAGAGAGGGACAGACATGAACAAAAAGAAAAAGCTGGTTGCGCATCTCCTTGGATTGCCGACTTCATCTGCTTTCGTTAATGGTATAATATTTCCTCTTTTGCTTGTATTATTTTATTTTTATGTTTAGTTAGCTTTTCTTTTCCGGTTAATTAATTGTTAATTCCTCGGTTTCTATAAATTGTGAAGTCTAATTGTTCTTTTTCTCCTTGTTTGATTATTAGTATTTGTCTGTTTTCCTGATTTCATATAGGATTCGAATTATTCGTTTAGTTATTGGCGCGCGATGATTAAGCGATTATTTTGATCTAGAACCAAAATTCATCTTAGGCGGTTGCCATAAAAGATTTGGTTTTAGTGGTAAACAACACATTACCTGCCGGTTCGTAGCCCGTAGGATTCCATGTTGTGGAAACAGACAATCTAGGTTAAAATTAGTCCGGTTGGATTAATATCTTGAATTGGGTCTCTCAAACCTGAATGCTTCCGGGATTCCAAACTCCTATGACCGTGTCTAGGGGTGTCTTCCGTTTAGAGAATAATTAACGACCGTGTCTTGATTATCGAATTTATGAGAGATTGGTCACTTGGCGGTTGTCGGTGACTATAACCAATTTATTAATAATTTAACGAGTCATCCTTGAATCGATGATCAATCGTAGGAATTGAGGAGAAAATAATTAATTTACTGGAGCTTTTCTTGAATTTGATTTTGTTTTTATTTTTAGGAAGTAGTTACAAATATCCAAATATATTTTGTTTTACAAATTTTGGGAGAAATAAATCCACCGTTCTCTGTGGGTTCGACTCCTGCTTCCGCTATACTAGCTATAGAGGTTGTAGGTGATTTATTTTTGGTGGTTTGACGACCCACCACACCTGCCTCTAGATTTCCATCATATCATTAAGGTTGGCTCTGTATGTTGGCTTATTGGGCAATGTAGCCCTAGAATGAAATCAATATGGTGCTCAATTCCTAAGATGCCTACGGAAGCCAACCCTTTGGCCCTTGGATGCTCGCAACGAACCGTAGACGACGCAATTCGACCCAAAAAACTGCGATGAATACTACTACTCCGGCTACTGAGGACCTGAATGACTCACTCAAAGAAGGGCCGACCAGCCCATGAAGTCGTCAGATTCCCGACCTCCAGGTTCTAGATTTTCGGTTTTGCATGAACATGGCAAATGACGAAGGGGATAATTCACCCCATATGGAAACTTTACAGCACCATTTTCAGGCCTTGAATCAAAACAACCCCCACCGGTGATACGCCAAGTGAATAGAGGTAACCGGTCAACTGGCTCCCGTGCCCGAGGTAGAAGTGGCATTGCTGTGGCCACAAACAAGGTCCGAATTCAGGGCAACCTAAGTCTTGGCAATTCCGAGTCCACTTCGATCTTCTTCCCAACCCCCACATTCGGCATTCCTACAAGCTTCTCCACAGCCCCGCTCAACGACATCACAAATGTGACAAAGAGCTCGGGTAATCACATCAACACAGTTGGGTCCGTTATCCAGGAAGTTATGGCAGTTGATGCGATGATTGCGGCAGAAAATAGTAAAAGACATGATCCTGTTTATGTGAAAGCCAACCCACCAGATGCACAGGTGAATACGAATGTACATTCAATTGCGACTGATCAATCACATGTATTTTCTGTCTCTAGACAGCCCTTTATTCCTCCCAACATTAATCAATGAAGATTCTTTCATGGAATTGTCATGGAGCTGGCTCATATTCATTTTTTCGGCACTTAAAAAATGTAGTGTTTGATCACCGACCTGATATTCTTTTTCTCTTGGAAACAAGAGTTCCCAGTACAAAGGCTAACCGGATTTTACGCAATTTTAATTTTTCAAATTTGATTGCTATTGAAGCCCGTGGATTTAGTGGTGGTATGTGGTGCTTCTGGAATAATTCTATTATTGACATGCGTTTATTGTTTGCAACCCATCAAACCATGTTTCTTGCGGCTGTGAAAAATCACAAAGCTTCCTAGATTATTTCCTTGACTTATGCCTCGCGGATACCCTCTGTCCGGGATGATCTGTGGAATATCTTTGAACAAGCGGCTAATTTTATTCATATCCCATGGTGCATTATTGGGACCTCAACCAAGTGATGAGATGATGATAAACGGGGTGGTCGTCCGGTTATGGGACCTACTGTTGAGCGGATGAGGAAGGCGATCAACGTATGTGATCTTATTGAAGTCCCCTACCAAGGCCCAAAATTCACTTGGTCTAGTGTCTCGGATTTTATGCAAAGCAAAATATAACAAGTAATAAATAAATCCGGTTTACCCCAAGTGCAGGGATCGTAGTATAGCGATTAAAAACCGGAGTCGATCCACAGGGAATCGAGGTTTATCTAGTTCTTATTAATTTTTTTCTAAATTGTCACGACTATTATTATAACTAAAATTTTAAGAAAATAAAAACGTCTAAAAACTAAAAACGAAAACAACAAAAGTAAACTGGACAGAAGATCAAAGATCTAAAGCCAGGAAAGATAATTACGAACCGAGCTAACTAAGTTGTACCTATTTTATAACTAAAACTACAATAAACTTACTACGGTTACTACGATGAAAACGAAGCAAAACAGCACAAACGATTTTTCTCAATTAATTTAACAACGAACAAGCAATGATCCACCGATTCCCGCAACCCTCAATTTCGACTCTAGATTATCTTGTGGTGATTTAACGAAAATTGTGATTCACCTATCGAAGGTATGAACTCCTAATCTCTTAGAAAAGTTCGACTATCAATTTTTTATCTTTCGATTTTAAAGATTAACGCTTTCATAACAAAGGTGTGAAATCTCTCAATTTCGCAATCTAGATATTCAACCTAACAACTTTCGTTAATTAGATTAAAAATCCAATCTTTACTATGGTGATCTAAAGTTTAACAACGATTTTCATGAAACGTTAAACATCAAACAGCAACCGTCTCTCGATTTAAATTGCATAATCAATAAGAACATAATAAAGATACAAACTTTGATAAAAACTCACAAAACAATCCAAAAGTCGAAATCGAGATGTTGCTAAGAATCGGTTTCACAAGGCTTGTTCCAACGTGCTTTAGCCTCTCATCATCGTATGATTGCTTGAAATCATTTCAGATTTCAACTGTTGATTCATAGGTCGTATTCTCCGGAAATAGCTATGACTTCAACAACAACGATTTTCCGATAATTTCCCGAGCATTACAACAATACTACGGTATTATTATTTTTTATACATATATATATATATAAGTAAGTATATATATATATATATATATAAGTATATAGATATATATATATATATGTATATAAGTATATATATATATTGATACTACAAAAAAAAATAAAACAAGAAAAATGAAAGGAAAGAAATTAGATATATATATATATATATATATATATATATATATATATATATATATATATATATATATATATATATATATATATATATATTACTACAACTAATAAATAAAACAAGAACAAGAAAAAAAAAGAAAAATGGCCGAAAGAAGCAGGGCAGCCTCTTTTGATAACATTCAGCCTATTTATAGGCAAATTAGTTAAGACCGGATCGATCCGGGAAAGGGCCGGATCGATCCGGGAAAGGCCGGATCGATCCGGTGTAATCATTACATTCATCTCCCCTTAATTTCCAATTTTCGGATATAAATTATATATTTTGAAATAAAACTTCTAAAATTCATATCTCGAGTTCTGGATCTCCAAATAACATGATTCAAGAAGCATCGGAAAGCTCTCGGAAAAATCTACAACTTTCATGAAGGACTCTTCTTCAGAAAATGTCGTTTTGATGAGCCATTCGTTTGTCGAAGATATTTCTCGATTACCACTAAATCAAATCGATTAGCCACTTGACCACTTGACTTAATGATACTTGAGTTGTAGAAGTCCGATTGACGTGATTCAAAATGCGTTGGAAAGCTCTTTCAAAGATCTACAACTTTCATTAAGGACACTTCTTCAGAAAATGCCGTTTTAATGAGCCATTTGTTCGTCGAAGATATAATTCGTTAGTGGTACCACTAACCACTGAGCCACTTGACCACTTAAGTTAGTGGCACACTCTTATATCCCTAAAAATACCTCTTTTAGGCCTCAAAACGTGTCATTACTCGGGATTTTGGTCAACCTATAATTCTGCAATAAACCACCAAAATACCAAACGTAAATCCGACACGACACTCCGGTTACTAAACCGGTACAAAAACTAATAAAAACACATAAAAACACGATATTTTATATAATACTTACTAATTATATAATTAGATAAAACCTATAAATTAATGACTTGATTTGATACATAAATGCTCAAAATGGTATCAGAAGTGGGGTGAAATGTTATAATAATAACAGTGAATTTTTCCGTCATCACAAACCCCCCACTTAGCTTTTGGTCGTCCTCGAGCAAAACAAGTGATAAAACAAAATGAATGAGGGACAAAATTCATGAAAAGATAAGATATAAGGGACAACCAGATAATACAACCGATCGAATCATAACCACACGTTAACCTTAATATAAATGTATAACAGAGTGTGTGTGTGACAAGCCTTTTCAATTTCCACTATCCTCTCTTGAACAATTCAAGCAATACGCACAAATATCCATTCAGACAGTCCTAATGACTTTCCTAGGTATAGGCAGCAAAAGTTCCACACAACGTCCTCCCGTGTACTTATTAGGATAATCCCTAATGCATATCATTCAGTTTATACTGGGGATAGTCAGAAGATAACTAAGTTTTCAACCATGCTTAACCAAATTGTCAATTTTTTTAACTCTTTTTCACATTTGTAGCATATGCCTTCATTCCCAAAGAATAGGATGTTTCGTGATAACACCCTAGCCGGACTACTATCATCGTGCAAATGGGAGCTTTTAAACCTCATAGTGAATAGACGTTTCGTGATAACGCCCTACCGCACTCAAATCATTGGTAGCTACAACCGACATATATATAGTTCATCTTAATTTGGTATTTTTCTTTTTATTCCACTTAACTTATATCCTTTCTATCACATTCAAACCTTCGTATATTCACAGTACACGTTCAAAAGTTAGGTACTAAGTTACTGCAACTATCTCTAGAATAACCACTAGGATACTGAATGGATACAGTTTTAAAATTTTCGCTTCAATGTCAAAGGCTTACGTGAAGGAATTCATGTTACACAAATAAATTTGGGGTTAAAATGCACTTACGGATCACATTGGTTATATATATCCAAATTGATCATTACATCTTCAAATACATGAAAAATATACCTTATAAAGTTCATTTTAATCAACTTATTAATGCACGAAAAAGATTCAAAAACTAAGGTGTCATCATAATAAACCCTTAATGCAATTTCTAGACCAACCCCGACTCTACCCCCCACTTACGAACTTGCATTGTCCCAAGCATGTGAATGAGATAGAGAGGAAGACTTAGCTTATAAACCTGGCAGAAAGGTGCTATCGAATCCCGTAACAGCCATGAGAAAACACGAACCGAATCCCTATACCAAAACAAAGCAAACACGGGACATGGTCCTCGTGCCAAAGTATGCAATAGGGATATG
The DNA here is from genome assembly GCA_036785695.1 of Gentiana straminea. Classification (NCBI taxonomy): domain Eukaryota; kingdom Viridiplantae; phylum Streptophyta; class Magnoliopsida; order Gentianales; family Gentianaceae; genus Gentiana; species Gentiana straminea. Next base: position 1,582,887 of record JAVUPR010000376.1, on the reverse strand, counting down.
GGAACAATAAGAAAATGGCCCTGTCACGTCAGAAAACTCGATAGGCAATATATATATGGTCACTCTCATAAAAGCTTTAGATGGAAAAATAACTCACACGGGTAAAGCACAGAACATCTAAGCATATACGTATCATAGAGAGTATCAAACGAGTATATATCATAGTCAAGTCATAAATTCATGTTGGAAACAGAGTAGATCATAAAATGAAATGTGTGAAAGAGTATTGAGTCTTTTATACCCGCATCCTCAAGGGTTAAATCATTCTAACAACCTAAGTCCAAGAAATGATGTATTTGAATGTTTTCTGTGTACTCCCTCGGGATTTTCGGATAACCACCTAATCGTTCCCTTTAAAAGACATTCAAACATTCATCCTGATACTTGGTTGTGCTATGTGTTCAACTTCCATTATGATTATTCATTCCACATATTCTACATTTCATTAAGACTAGTTGTATCCAAATTATTATTATTATTATTATTATTATTATTATTATTATTATTATCGGGCGCTCTCCGGTAGCGCTTTTGTTTAACGTCGTTTGCTCGACAATCCCGCAACTCACTGGATCGTGCCACTTTAACTTTCTACCACTTAAGACCTCGTTTAAATTCTTATTAGCTTGGTTGCCACAAAAACAGCATCTAACACAAGAGGTTAAGTTCCTTGCTTCTTTCCAAACACTTTTAATTTTCCCCATTGTCGACTTCTTCTTTTTCAGCTTTCTCTTTAATTGTGCCTCCCTTTTGAGTTCTTCCATATCCCAACTACCACCATAACTTCCTCTAATGAACCACCACCGCCGTCATCCTCGGAAAACAAGTCGGGTGAAAATTCATCAAACTCGTTGACTTCACCATACCACACCCGAGGATGTCGAGGAAATGAACAATCAAAGGTTTCTCTTTGGTTTGTCCTATATAATGCTTGCACCTTTGACCATTCACTCGAACGGCCGGTCACCATGACCTCTTAGTTCTAAAACACCTCCAGGAATGATTTGCGTAAATTTCAAAGGGGGCCGGACCAACGCGTCCTCAACTTTCCAGAAACAGATGCAACCCGGAATTATAAAGTAAGACTTGCTCCCCAACTTGAAATTCTCGCTTCTTGATTTTAGCATCATGAAGGAGTTTCATTCTCGTCCTTGCTAATCCCGGCACTCTCGTAGGCCCGGAGTCTAAACTCATCCAATTCATGCAACTGCATCAGTCGATGTTCACCACATGACTGGGCATTAAAGTTCAAGAACTTAATGGCCCAATATGCTTTATGTTCTAATTCGACTGGCAAGTGGCAGGGTTTGCCATACACCATCTGATAGGGTGATGTACCCATGGGGGTTTTATAGGCAGTACGGTATGCCCATAGTACATCATCCAAATTTGAGACTCCAATCCTTTCTATGACTATTTACAACTTTTTCCAGATCCTTTTCAAACTCGATTACTTCTCTCGACCCGGCCACTAGTCATAGGGTGATATGGTGTGCCAATTTTGTGCCGGACACCATATTTCTCAAGGACTTTTTCTAGTGGCTCGTGTTGCGTAAGCGCGTTCCCTCATCACCGATTAAGGCACGGGGACATCCAAATCTCACGAATATATTTTTCTTGAGAAAGTTCATGACCGTTTTGTGGTCATTGCGAGAAGTGGCTTGAGCCTCCACCCATTTCGATACGTAGTCAACGCAGTACTAAGATGTATTTGTTTCCACAGAAGATGGAAACGGGCCCATAAAATCAATACCCCACACATCAAAGACCTCACATTCTAAAATGGGCTTTAATGGCATGTCAAAACGCCTAGTTAGAGCACCGGTTCGTTGGCACCTATCACAAGCCTTGCAGAAGGCTTCTGAATCCTTGAAGATCGTGGGCCAATAGAAACCGGACTGAAAGATTTTAGCAACGGTTTTCCAGGGACCAAAGTGACCACCAGTAGGTCCACTGTGGCATTGTTCAATGATATCACGTTGCTCTGATTCGGGGACACATCTTCTCAACAATCCATCTTTACAGATTTTAAAGAGGTAAGGTTCATCCCACACGAAGGTTTTCAAATCAGAGAAAAATTTCTTCTTCTCCTGATATGAAAATTCTGGATTTAAATACTGGGAATGCAGGTAGTTGACGATAGAGGCAAACCACGGAACATCTGGAGTGCACTCGTCTATATGCATAACATGCTCGAGAGGAAAGTAAAGGTCTATCTCTTCAGTTCTTTTCTTTTCATCATTCTCGCATTCTAGAAACATGATCCGCTACTACGTTTTCACCGCCTTTTTATCCTTAATTTGAACATCGAATTCTTGCAGGATCGCATCCAACGTAGTAAGCGCGGTTTAGCATCTTTCTTTGTCATAAGATAGCGCAGAGCGCCGTGGTCGGGCCCAAACAATGATCGAGGCGCCCAACAAGTAACTACGAAATTTGTCCATAGCAAAGACTACAACCAATAATTCCTTTTCGGGTTGTGTAGTTCACTTGTGTGGGGTTCGTGTGTGACCGGCGTAAGAGATGGGCTGGAATTTTCCCTTAATTCGCCGACCTAAGACCGCACCAACGGCGTAGTTGGATGCATCGCACATGAGTTCAAAGGGTAGGTTCCAAATGAGAGATAAGGATCGGGGCGGAAATCGCTTGACTTTTAAGCTCATCAAACGCATGCTTGCAACTATCATCAAAATTGAAAACAACATCTTCTCTCGAGTAAAGTGGAAAGGGGCTTAGCTATCTTGGAAAAATCCTTAATGAACCTCCTATAAAAACCAACGTGTCCAAGGAAACCTCTTACTTCACGCACATTTTTAGGGAATTTCATCTTCTCTATAGCCTCAACTTTTGCCCTATCTACTTCCATTCCTCTTTCGATATCTTGTGGCCAAGAACTATTCCTTCGTCTACCATAAAATGGCATTTTTCCCGCTTTAGACTAAGTTCTTCTCCACACAATGGGATAATACTTGATCAAGATTGTCAAGACAAGTTGATCAAAGGATTGACCAAAGACCGAGAAATCATCCATGAATATCTCCATACACTTTTCAACAAGCCCATCAAAGATTGCCAAGATGCATCTTTGGAATGTAGCCGGGCATTGCAAAGACCGAATGGCATTCGCCTATAAGCGAATGTACCATAAGGGCAAGTGTGAAAGTGGTCTTTTCTTGGTCGACGGGTCTATGGGTATCCGGAAGTATCCGAATATCCATCAAGGAAACAAGAGAATGCATGTCCCGCCGTACGCTCAAGCATCCGGTCAATGAAAGGAAGGGGGAAATGATCTTTCATCGTGACTTCATTAAGTTTTCTCGTAGTCAATACGTACTCTATAACCGCTACTAGTCTCAATGCTATTTCTTCACCCTTTTCATTCTTTTCTATAGTAATTCCTCCTTTCTTAGGAACTACTTGAGTAGGGGACACCCATTCACCGTCAAGCAATTGCAAAAATAATACCCATGTCCAAAAGCTTGATAATCTCTTTCTTAATCACTTCTTGCATGCGAGGGTTGAGCCTCCTCTCGGGCCGTCTAACACACTTAGCACCCTCTTCGCTTTGATCTTGTGCATGCATATGTCGTGAGATATCCCTCTAATGTCTCCCACTTGCCATCCGAAAGCCTTTTCATTCTTCCTTAACACATTCAACAACTTCATTTCTTCTAACCGGGATAACTTGGCAGAGATAATTAAAGGAAGCTTGTCACCTTCTCTCAAGAAAACGTATTTCAGGTGCTGAGGCAAAGGTTTCGCACTCAAATCCGCAGTGTGTTCTTCTAAACTAGATTTAAGCTCCCCACTTTTCAACTCAACATCACCGAGTTTACTCGCTGGTCCCACCGCCAAAGCTTCACCATTCAACGAACCTTCATCAACTTCACTCCCTAGTTGTTCTAGATTAACCCAACCATGATTATTCGCATTCTCCACTAATCGCTCATATTCGCCTCAACAACCATGACTTGCTTTTCCATATAGTCGTTAAAGTCATCGACATGTCCTCAATGGAGAAGCCGCTGGATAATCGAGGGTCTCTCGAATAGCTTTAGAGACATTGTAGCTCACCTCCCGATCACCAACTCGTATAGTCACTTTGCCACCATCACAATCAATGAGGGCTCGTCGTAGAAAGAAAAGGTCCGCCGAGTATTAAAGGAACATTCTCATCATTCTCAATGTCTAGGACGTACCACTCAATCGGGAAAGTGAATCTATCAATTTGAACTAAAACATCCTTTAATATCCCAAAGAAATTTTCTTGGAAGATTTATCGAATTGAAGATTCATGGTTGTGGGTTCTAAAAGATTATCTAAACAAAGCTGTTTACAAACAGACAATGGCATCAGACTAATGGATGCACCTAGGTCACATAAAGAATTTGGGAAGACTAAACCTCCCATCAACAACGTGAGCACAAATTTCCCAGGGTCACCCCTCTTGATTGGCAACTCATCATAACCAATCACAGAGCAGTTCTCACCAATTAACTGATCCATGTCTTCGAGCTTCTTTTTGGAGGACACAACATCCTTGATGAACTTTGTATACTTAGGCATCTCAACTAAAACATCAGATAATGGAAGATTTACCTGAGTATTCTTAAGAAGATTAAGCACTTTCTCATACTTTTTGTCTTCATGCAAGGAGATGTTATTTTTTCTGGGTGGAAATGGAAGTTTCTTTAAATCATTCTCAGAAAACACTTGCTTTGAGGATGAACTAACAAATTTATCTTCCAAATCTTTCCACCTCACCACCTTTTCACCTTTCTTGCCGCCGTGGGGATCACCACCCGACTTCCACTAAACTCTTCATTTCTCGTGGATCGCCACCCGAGTACTATCATCTAGAACCGGGGGGCATGGATGTACGAATTCCCCTCCTGCCTCATCATTGGCAGGAGGGGTTAGTGGTTTCCCTGGTTCGGGGACCACTAAGTTGAGTGCCCGATCTTAAATTCATAGCACTGGCCTCTTCTCTACCATAGGGAATTGTGGGAACTAGATCAGTGCATTGACTTTGATTTAACTCGGTCTGAGCCACTTGACCACCTTTGGGGTTCTTCTCGCTGAAGCCGGGTAACCGCCCCGAGGGTCTAGAAGCTTTTTGGCCGCCTACTTGCCCGAGCCGCCTTTCAAGATTCTTGATTGAACCGAGAAGGAATTGGAAATTATTATTCTCGCTCCTTCGATAGAATCCAATTTAGTGTCAAGATTACTAGATTGAGATGGGCCTTGAGAATTCTGAAAGTTTTGTGGAAAAGATTGGATATACCGACTTTGAAACATAGGATTTGGATTGTTCGGCCAGTTCTGGTTGAACCTCTGATTTTGATTAGGAAAATTCATATTATGGTTCTGATTGAAGTTCGGATTTTTATTAAAACCCTGGTTTTGAAAATTGCTTTGGCCAGAGAACTGATTGTTGAATCTCTGATTTTGCTGGCCGTTGAAAGTATTAACTTCGCCGTTCTGTCCACCCATGAGACAAAAACGAGCGGTATGCCCCACATTATCACATGTCTGACATGTGACTGGACTGAACTGTCCCTGATTCTCGGATAGTATTGACTTGATACGCAGAGGGGAAAGAACCGACACCGGCCAACCAAATGGCCAGCCGACAACAACTTTCACAAAACGTAACTTGAGAGTTCCGAGGAAATGACCGGTTCCGATTTGTAGGATTAGAGGATATTTTGAGAGCTTCCACCGCCGTTGCAAAGATGGCGATCCGATTTTGCATGTTCACCTCCTCGATCCTAGGTGGAGGAGGTGTCCGGATAGCGTGAGATGAAGGGGCGTAGTTGTACTTGGAAATATCTTCAAATAACCGCCATCCCTCTTCGTGCGTTTTTCTTAAAAATGCCCCTCCCGATGAACTATTGGCCATACCCTTGGTGAGTTCGGTCAATCCACCGAAGAAAGTGTTGACTTGCCTCTCGCAAGTCTAAACCATGATGAGGGCATTTCCGCAGAGAGCCTTAAATCTCTTCCAAGCATCAAAGAAAGATTCATTTTCCTTTTGGAAAAATGTGAAGATTTCACTCAAGCACTGGGCTGTTTTGGATGGTGGGAAATATTGACTCAGAAACTCGTGCTCGAGTTCAGCCCAGGTTGTAATCGACTCGGCATGAAGAGAGTTGTACCACTCTTTCGCTTCCCCTCTTAAGGAAAAAGGAAACAATTTCAATTTAATTGCATCCTCACTAACTCCTTGTATGCGAGTTGTACCACATATTTCTAAAAATGTGTGTACGTGAGTGTGAGGATTCTCGCATTGAAAACCATGAAAGATAGATGCGTGTTGCATCATTTGAATAAGACCCGGTTTAAGTTCGAAGGTTGGTGCATTAATAGCCGGTAAAACGACCGCCGGGTTGACTCGACTTCACCAGGCATGGCGTAGTCGCCAACGTGCGTCTTTCATTCGCAGCCCATGATAATGATTTCTTCAATCTCCTCTCGCTAAACGTCGTTCGAAATCTTGATCGGCCGTGTTCCCTTCGTCGTAAGAACCGCAGGACGGACTCTTCGCCCGTTTGGTCCGACTATGGTTCGCTCGAGGTCGTGGGTGTAAAGCAAAGGACCTTTCGACTCCGAGTTTGCATAAACCAATTCGAACACCAACACCTAAATCACGAGGTTTCGGGGTTTTTTTATTCCTTATGCTTCCGCAGAGTGGGATTCACCGAGAATCCATCACCCAACCTCGATGATTGAAACGTGTTCCTTGGATTTTTTTTTATATTTTTTTTTTCTCTCTCCCGTAATTACCGACTCCACTCGGTATTTACCGAGTGCGTTTTTTTTTTTTTTTTTTTTTTTTCCAAAAGGTGAAATATATATATAATATATATATATATATACCTATATATATATATATATATTTGTGGCGTGTGTGTATATATATATATATATATGCTAGATGTATATATATATATATATATATATATATATATATATATATATAAAAAGGGGAGGGGAATATTTTTTTTTTATGAGTAGGGGACAAGGGGGACAAAGACTTGATAATTTTTTAAAAACCTACCTACGAAAAATTAATAAAAAAACTAGAAAAATTAATAAAACTAGACAACCGTACCGAATCCCCGGCAACGGCGCCAAAAACTTGTCTCGGATTTTATGCAAAGCAAAATATAACAAGTAATAAAATAAATCCGGTTTACCCCAAGTGCAGGGATCGTAGTATAGCGATTAAAAACCGTAGTCGATCCACAGGGAATCGAGGTTGGTCTAGTTCTTAATTTTTCTAAAAGTGTCACGAGAATTATAACTAAATTTTAAGAAAATAAAAACGTCTAACACTTAACAAAACTAAAAACGAAAACAACAAAAGTAAATCGGGACAGAGATCAAAGATCTAAAGCCAGGAAAGATAATTACGAACCGAGCTAACTAAGTTGTACCTATTTTATAACTAAAACTACAATAAACTTACTACGGTTACTACGATGAAAACGAAGCAAAACAAAGACAAACGATTTTTCTCAATTAATTTAACAACGAACAAGCAATGATCCACCGATTCCCGCAACCCTCAATTTCGACTCTAGATTATCTTGTGGTGATTTAACGAAAATTGTGATTCACCTATCGAAGGTATGAACTCCTAATCTCTTAGAAAAGTTCGCCTATCAATCTTTTATCTTTCGATTTTAAAGATTAACGCTTTCATAACAAAGGTGTGAAATCTCTCAATTTCGCAATCTAGATATTCAACCTAACAACTTTCGTTAATTAGATTAAAAATCCAATCTTTACTATGGTGATCTAAAGTTTAACAACGATTTTCATCAAACGTTAAACATCAAATAACAACCGTCTCTCGATTTAAATTGCATAATCAATAAGAATATAATAAAGATACAAACTTTGATAAAAACTCACAAAACAATCCAAAAGTCGAAATCGAGATGTTGCTAAGAATCGGTTTCACAAGGCTTGTTCCAACGTGCTTTAGCCTCTCATCATCGTATGATTGCTTGAAATCATTTCGATTTCAACTCGTTGATTCATAGACCGTATTCTCCGGAAATAGCTATGACTTCAACAACAACGATCTTTCGATAATTTCCCGAGCATTACAACAATACTACGGTATTATTATTTTTTGATACATATATATATATAAGTATATATAGTATATATATATATATATATAAGTATATAGATCTATATATATATATATAAGTATATATATATATATCTGATACTATATAAAAAAAAAGAAATAAACAAGAAAAAAATGAAAGGAAAGAAATTAGATATATATATATATATATATATATATTAGTACTACAACTAATAAACAAGAAAGAAAAGAGAAAGAATGGCCGAAGGCAAAGGGCCCCCTTTCTGTTACAACTTTCAGCCTATTTATAGGCAAATTAGTTAAGGCCGGATCGATCCGGGAAAGGGCCGGATCGATCCGGTGTAATCATTACATTCATCTCCCCTTAATTTCCAATTTTCGGATATAAATTATATATTTTGGAATAAAACTTCTAAAATTCATATCTCGAGTTCTGGATCTCCAAATAACATGATTCAAGAAGCATCGGAAAGCTCTCGGAAAAATCTACAACTTTCATGAAGGACTCTTCTTCAGAAAATGTCGTTTTGATGAGCCATTCGTTTGTCGAAGATATTTCTCGATTACCACTAAATCAAATCGATTAGCCACTTGACCACTTGACTTAATGATACTTGAGTTGTAGAAGTCCGATTGACGTGATTCAAAATGCGTTGGAAAGCTCTTTCAAAGATCTACAACTTTCATTAAGGACACTTCTTCAGAAAATGCCGTTTTAATGAGCCATTTGTTCGTCGAAGATATAATTCGTTAGTGGTACCACTAACCACTGAGCCACTTGACCACTTAAGTTAGTGGCACACTCTTATATCCCTAAAAATACCTCTTTTAGGCCTCAAAACGTGTCATTACTCGGGATTTTGGTCAACCTATAATTCTGCAATAAACCACCAAAATACCAAACGTAAATCCGACACGACACTCCGGTTACTAAACCGGTACAAAAACTAATAAAAACACGATACAAAAATACGATATTTTATATAATACTTACTAATTATATAATTAGATAAAACCTATAAATTAATGACTTGATTTGATACATAAATGCTCAAAATGGTATCAGAAGTGGGATGAAATGTTATAATAATAACAGTGAATTTTTCCGTCATCATCTAGTTCGGTACATAGTTTTTCGGCCATTGAGCAACGGATTGATCAAGCCCTTTGTAATAGTACTTGGTGAGATCGTTTTTAGGCTTCGACGGTCCTACATTTACCTCGCACCCATTCGGATCATCATCCGATTCTTTTAACTTTGGAGCCGCATTTAAACCGGAATACTTGTGAAAGGCCTTTTCGTTTTCAGGCTTGCTGGCAGCAACACACAGCATTTCGTGATTTTCTGTTAAATGCTTGGCCGACCGCGGGGAGTCCCTACCTCTATCTCTTAAATTGCTTGCTTCGGATTTACGGGCTTGGAATAAAACTGTGTTTGGTAACATCTTCCATAGGAAGTCCCGATGCCGTAATCGCCTAAATGGCATTCAACTGGCTCTCTCAAAAGCTCCCTCTAAATTTTTAAGTAAACTAAATAGTGAGTTGCTACAAGAATTTCAGGACATTCTTACTCAAAAGGAAATATTCTGGTTCCAGAAATCGCGACTTAATTGGATCGAGAACGAGGAGAGAAACGCTAGATACTTTCATATATCTACTATTCGGAAACGGGGAAGAGGTAATATTACTTATCTGAAAAATTGCAATGGTGAGTGGATTGAAGACCCTTTACTGCTCCAACACATGGTTCGGAAATTTTTTATTGACCTTTACAAGGAGGAGCCGGTTGAGCCTTTTCCGGTACACCTCCCCATCCCTAGTCTCTCTCATTCTGATAGAAGATTGCTCAATCGACCGGTCAATGGCAATGAGATACGAGCGGCATTGTTTGACATGGGGGCTTTTAAATCACCGGGTCCGGACGGCTTCCCCCCGGCTTTCTTTCAACATAACTTGGATGTGGTAGGAGATAGTATTATTACTTGGGTGACTAACGCTTTTCAGCACCGCTCCTTCCCTCATGAGGCAAACAGGACCTTCATCTCTCTTATTCCCAAAGTCCAACCGCCGGAATCAGTTACTCAGCTCCGCCCAATTGCCCTTGCAAATGTTTCCTCGAAGCTCATAACCAAAATTATTGCCAACCGGTTGCGCCTTGTGATTAGTAAGCTTGCGGACGATTGCCAAAACGCTTTCATACCGGGAAGATAGACCTCTGATAATATTATTGTTACTCAGGAAGTGCTCCACACAATGAAAAGAAAATCGGGTCGGAAAGGCATTATGATCATCAAAGTGGACCTCGAAAAAGCCTATGACAGAGTTAACTGGTCTTTTCACGACATATTCTTCAGCTGGTTGGTTTCGGCAGTGATTTGATTGAGCTCATTATGTATTCTTTGTCGAGCACTTCCCTGGAGGTTCTCTGGAATGGTCACCCTCTGGAAGGTTTCACCCCACGCCGCGGCCTTAAACATGGTGATCCTCTGGCCCCATATTTATATGTTCTCGTGATGCAGGTGTTGAGCCAAATGATAAAGTCGTCAGTCGATGCAAAGAAGTGGAAGCCAATTTCCATGTCGAGGGGTGGACATCGATTATCTCATCTATTTTTTGCGGATGATCTTATTCTCTTTTCAGAAGCTTCTGTTGACCAAGCCAAAATAATGGGCCAGGTGCTAAAAGAGTTCTGTAGTATTTCTGGCAAAAAAATCAGCATTTCTAAATCCAAGTTTGCAGTCTCCTCTAATGTCAGCTCTCAAACCGCTACTTGCATTGCGGATGTCCTTGGAATGACGCACACTCAACATTTTGAAAAATATCTAGGAGTTCCTTTGCATCACGGAAGAATCAAATAAAGAGGACCTCACCTTCATTGTTGATAAAGTCCGGTCCAAGCTCCAAATGTGGAAAGCTTCTTCGCTCTCGAATGCAGGCATGGCCATCCTTACACAAACTGTGCTCACTACAACGGCTTATTACCATATGCAGACGGTTAAACTTCCGGCCTCTATTACTGACGAGTTGGATAGGCTAGCCCGTTCTTTTTTTTGGGCGGATACCGAAAATAAGAGGAAAATTCATCATGTAGCCTGGCATTCTATATGTCGACCGAAGTCCCACGGTGGTTTGGCTATACGAAGGGCTCGGGAGATGAACATCGCTTTTTTGGCTAAGCTTGTGTGGCAACTCTTGACCGATCATAATAAGCTTTGGGTACGGATTCTAACACAAAAATATGGCTCACCATTCGCAACCCCGAAGCTGACGTCCTCTTTTATATGGCGCCATATTTGTTTTGCTACGAACGAGCTCAAGGAGGCTTTCACTGTTGATGCATCGGGAGCTCCTTCTTGGGCCGCCCATCCTTCCGGTAAATTCTCGGTGAGCTCAGCCTACCATGAAGCCTGCAAACCCTTGGCCCATGCGACCAATGACAGTGCAAACTGGAAACGAATCTGGAGCATCAAAGGTCCGCTTCGAGGTAACCATCTTCTTTGGCTCATTCGTATGAATTCTCTCCCCCACAGCTGGCACCCTCGCTACAAGGCATATCATTGGCGACGATACTTGCAGCTTCTGTGGAAATCATAGTGAATCTATTTTACATGCTCTTAGGGACTGTTGGTGGGTACGTGATATGTGGAAAGAAATCGTGCACCACCAACATTGGCACGACTTTTTCAATAGCCATGTTGTCCCGGATTGGCTTGATAGGTGCCTTCAAAAGATATGTATAAAAAAGATAACGCCGTGTTCTGGAGATTTCTTTTTCGGGAACTCATTTCGAGTATTTGGTACTGGCGTAATGAAGAACTCCACAACGAAGATCGGCATAGGCCTCCGATGTCGGTATTCATATCTCAAGCCGTTCGGAAGGCACGGGAACTACATTTAGCCTGACATAGTTAATATCTTTGTCGACTTAGGCACTTTTTGTTGTATAGTTTTCGATTTCCTTTTGAAACATTTGTACAATTTTATCCTGTTTTGATATATATATAAATATCCCGTTTAAACCAAAAAAAAAAAAAAAAAAAAAAAAAAAAAAAAAAAAAAAGAAGCTCTCATTGTGGACTAAAAGTATAACCACTCTGATTTTTAACTGACGCCCTCTTAACCTCACAAGGCTTGGCTATAGAAAGTGACGTACTACCCTCTGCTTTTCAACAAATTTTTTTTCTCTTTGAACTACTCCTCTCTTTTGTTTTTATTTCTATTTTCTTAAGCTGCTCTTTTTTTTTTTGGGGGGTTCATGAAGTTGGACTCATTTTTAAAAAAAATAATTCGCAGCGTGATTGCACACTCCGTCATTTTTTTTAACCCAATAATAAATCAAGTGAATCCCGAGAAATAAAATGGCTAGCCTGTATATAGGCTTGAGTGAAGCCCTGGGTTTTCTACAAAAATAAAAGGGCCTTAAATTGGGCCGAGATATAAAATAAATAAATACTAAGAAAAACTCCAAAATAAATTAATAGTAGTCAATAACTAATATTAAAATAATAAAGCCCGTAGTGAGTCACGGCTTCATCTCAGGCGGGTCATTTTGCCACCTAGCTATCTAAATACATGTCACCATCCTAGTGGAATCAATTAAGGACTCACACGTCATCGTGGCCTGGACCTCGGCTACTAAATTCTCCAACGTCTCTTATATCTTCTTGGCTCGTCTCCTGATAATTGGGCCTATTGGAATCATAAGTGTATCATTCTCGGGTTGTCCCACCATGAGGCGTTGGTCTTGGTCTCTATCGAAAAGAATGGGTATTTTTGTTATAGATGTGAGGGGTCTAAATGTACTGTTTAATTTTTAATGTCTTAAAAAAAAATAGCTAAAACAATATGGATATAGTTAATTTGATTTTATCAAAGTGTAGTGTCACAGGTAGAATCATCATTTAAAAAATCCAATATGTTGTACGTGGGGTAAGCACCTATTCTTTTACACTATTGAGGTGCCTTAAATATAAAAAAAACAAGACGCCTTTAAAGACTCATTTTTGAAAATATCTTTAAACATCTTGTCGGGCACATCGACATGGGAATAATGACTGGTATCAAATCTAGAAACGGATGGGGCGCTCGCCTAAGGGTTAGTTATGAGTTTTGGCTTCTAAGACTTTCAGTCAGTCTTTCATTTTCCATAAAGATTTGTATTCTAGAATGAATAAGTATTTTTTATTTTCTTGTTATCAATTTTCTGTGCAAGAGGGAGATTCTTTTAGTTAATTATTTTATATATAATTTTGTGATAAGATACTATCTAATTGATTTTTACTGGACCATAGGATAATTGAATAATTATGATTTGGGTTTAGCAAATCGATCGTTGTGGCTATGGCCTGAACCTGACATTATTGAGAAAATCATTCACAATGCATATTACTGCTACCACTAACCACCTTATTTGTTGTGCATGTTTGTTTTAATGTCTTTTATTTCTTTTATTGTCACATGCCAACTACCTCTGATGGAGGGGTTGTAGTTCTTCCTTTCTGGTATATATATGTTGGGATGATCTTTTGGTGAAAATTTATTTGAGAAAGAGGAGAAGAAGCCACTTGGCTAAGTGGGCTTGAAGGTTTTTTTTGGTTCTTTTATTTTTCGCTTTCCTCTTACATATTTTGTTCTCCTTTCAGAATAAACAGACGGAAGACTCAGAAACTGTTTTTTATTGAATTGATAAAAATAGTATGCAGTACTCTCCTTTATATAGGAGATAAATGAGATAACAAACTAGATTTGAATAAATTAACCTAAAGATAAATAATATCACTTAAATATTTATTTCAACGATAAAGAATGGAATGCAAATCAAAGATAAAGATGATATTCAAGTGAAAGATAGGATATAGTTTGGTTGAAATAAATATTTAAGTGATATTATTTATCTTTAGGTTAATTTATTTCTAATACTCCTTTGTGAAACTAGTGAAATTTTAGGGTGGTCGAGGTGCAAGTTTTGGACGACCAAGTCAGCACTTTCAAAGGAATACATTGGTGGAAAGTTTTTACAGGTAGGGTCTCATTTTAGAATGTTGGATTCCTATTGATTTTGGTGCATCAACTAGGATTTGCACCAGGTCCAACAAAAAATTAATAGTGAAACTAATTCTATTATGCTCTATTTGCCGCCCCATGGGTTGTCTGATAGACCTTGTAACTGGTCTTGAAAAATATGAAAGAAAATCTTTTTCGGTCTTTCATGGTCTTCTTAAAGATTAATTTAAAATTGAGTTGGTTGGTTGGGGCTATCTTGATTAAAGATTCAAAATGTTGTGTGCACTACGGTATATGATTGCAGTTTCATATCTGAAAAAAAATCTTAATCGAAATGATCTTGTAAAAACTAGAGAAAAATTAAAATAAAAGAGTGTCTCTATCGTTCATATCATTCAACTCTTGAGAGAGATGTTTTAATAGATTACAAGAATTTAACTAGTCGTTCGGCACTGATTTGGCATGATCCAATCACTAATTCAAGCTTAGAGAAACATAAAAATAACTAAATAACTATTGCAAATTACCAAGGAAGTACATTAGGATTAATTTATACAAAAAAATAAACATATTAAAAAATTTAAAAATGCTGACCGGAGTGACATCACCCAACACCCCCCTCAAGCTGGTACATATAGGTTTATCAAACCAAGCTTGCCTTTGCAAAACTGGAACTGCTGTTTTCTGAGACTTCTAGTGAACGTGTCAGCCACTTGTTGATTTGTTGGACCGTAGTCTAGGCTGAAGTCACTTCTCTCAAGTTTCTCCTTTATCAAGTTTTTGTCAATCTCCACATGCTTGGTTTTGTCATGTTTTGTAGGACTTTTGGACATGTCAATGAATTTGGCATATCACTTGCACTTTTTTTTTTTTTATTTTTTTTTTCTTTCTTCTTTTTTTTTTTTTTTTTTATTTAAACTTTACAACACAACACAATATGAAGTATGAGGCTACATAAAACGATAGCCAAAATATCACAACCACCAATGTGTAGTCACCCCTCCTCCAATAGACTCACTCACCAAGCCGATACCCAAATCATGAGTCATACATCTCACCTATGTCCAAAGCATAAAAGTTAAGCTCACTTGCGAGGGAGGCCAAGGGAATGTAGACCACAAAAATAAAGGTTTCGGGGCTAGGTAAACGGGCTAAATACCGAAAGGCTAACATTTTCGGATGGGGGTCTCACCATCCTAAGAAAGGCTAAGGCGGGGAGACTAGGGATAAAACGTTCCGGGTTGGCTATTTGGCTCTAGCGTGTCAAAGAAGCACCATGACCTTCATACAATGCCTATCTATAAGTAACCCTTCTATTTCTCCTCGAAAGTTAATGATATAAGTTCTAGCTAGCCGGACCTTCTATATAGCTACCATAATCTTTCACTAAAAGTCGGGGTTCATGAGTCGAAACTATACGTGAAAAGTCATATTCCGTAGCCAAATCACAAACTTGTGTCAATGCATGTTAATGGCCATCTTTTAGTTACATTTCTCAAAATGATTCACCATGGTATCTATTCAATACACAAGTCACGAATTTTTTTTAAAATAGCCAAAATTTGCTCAAAAGGACCAATCGCTAATGCACAACATACCAATCACGCATAACAAATAAAATCACAATCATAGCAAACACAAAATGCAAAAATAAGTCTACCAACCCCCCAATTAAGAGTTGACATTGTCCTCAATGTAAAACGAGTGAAAGAAAAATAACCTAGCTTGCATTTTAGTGAAATGGGGAAACCGGAATAAGGTGTAAAATTGGCTCAACCGTAAGCAAGAAAGACATGGTTTCCTCCCTTTTTGCATGGTCCAAAGATCACCTGTGCATAAATCAAAGAAAACCACGAAAAGGAACTACAAAATAGGGAATGCCCCCTATTTGTAGCTTAACACAAGTTATATATCTAAATGAAAAATTCACATGCAATCCCAAAATGCAACGATGGCATGCCATAAAAATGAAAGTAGTAATCATGTAAGCTCGCAAAGATAATCAAAGGATGGAATCAGAGTGCAAAGTATAAACGGAAGCTAGCATCCATGTGCATATAGGGAAACAAGGGCAAAAACATCCATCCAATTATAGCAACATCCCAAAACTCCAAATCAAAAGTAACCAAAGACAACCGAAGGGGAGAGAGTACACCTCGACTCTATGAGACTCAACTATGAAACTAAATCAATGGGTTGCCTCCCGATAACGCCTTTGTTTTACGTCGTTGGCTCGACTACCCAAAGCACGAGTGGCGTGAAAGAAAAAAAATTGCACATCTTTTGCTCAAAAGCCTCAAGAACATGGCAATTAAAAAAAAAATTCACCACTTTTATTGAAAGCAAAGCAAATCTAACTATACCGTTATAAGTTTAGAGTCCTTAGTTCGACTTTTTTTATCCACAACAATGCTAAGGGTAGTTATACCAAGATAGAGCCAACCTTAGTGATTTTTTGTATAAATCGAAGGAATTGAGTGATAGCCTAAGGTACAAAGTTAAATCCATATCACTCAACCCTTTCCAAGATGGAATGGCCAAAAGAAAAGTAGTGTAATCACAGAATTCATTCATCCCCAAGTCAACATGAATGGAAAATTTTGGGGAAGCATGCAATGGGGTACTCAATAAATCATCAATAACAAAACTAGCATGATCAACTACCACAAGATCAACAATATGGTCCAAAGAAGAAGGCATAACAAGAATGGGGTCAATATCTATTTTACCTTCCTCACTACCTTTTAGTGGGGTGATCACCTCGGGGTGAGATTGTGGAACACAGAACAGAAGCTATCCTCATTTTCACCACTCTTCTCAACCATCTTTATCTCCAACGATAAACCAACTTGAGTTCCCAAGATTCGTAAAGGCTCTTCAAGTCTTGCTAAATTCTCCTCATGGCTCTTTTTGGAAGCTTCCTCAATAGTCTTTTTCATCCTCTCAATAGCAAGCACCCAACCCGGTTTTACTTGTAGTGGCACCGAATATTGTTGAGAAAAAGAGGCTTGTTCCATTGACGGTTTCCATTGAGTTTGATCCTCAATATGAAAACATTATTGGCTCTTTTTCGAAGATTCTTCTATGGCTCTTTTCATTCTCTCAATGGCAAGTTCCCAACTCGGTTTTTCTTGTGATGGCACTGGGGCTTGTTGAGAGTGTGAGGGTTGGCCTTGGAAACACAAATTTTCTTGAAAATTGTGGTGTTGATGTATATGGCTTTGGAAGTGGCCTTGGCGTTGCCATGAATATTGACTTTGAAAATTTGAAGGATTTTCCCATTCATGGTTGTATGATGGTACGTACGGGTTGTATTGATAATAAGGTGGTGCTTCAAAACCCACGACACCTCGATTGTGATTTTCACATGAATAAGGATAAGAACCTCCATGGCCATGTCTTCCATCCTGGAGAAGTTGTTGTTGATGCAATGCCTCGCTTGGATCACTTTCCCAACCCGGATACATATACAATAGTAGCTCTTCATCGTAGGTTTTCTCATGACGAGGAAAACCTCTTAGTTGGGCAAACTTATCCATCATAGGAGCTTCTTAAAATTCCTCTCATTCCATATTGACACTAGAGACTCGTCCTTACGTCTCCATGCACTACAAAACTCAAAAAACAAGAACACAATGAAAAATAAAAAGCCTAGTCCTAATTGTTGTGACTACATACAAGATATCAACTAAAAGATTTCTTCCCGGCAACGGCGCAAGTTAATCTAAAAGAAACTTGATCAGCCTCACTAGGTTTCCACTCTAACCGGCAGAGTACCGGTTCGACTGTAGTCTAGATCGGTGAGCAAGGTCGTATCCACAGGGAGAAATCTAATTGAATACCAAAGCGGCCCAAACAATTAGTCTAGGTGTATCCATTAATCAAGAAGAAAGTGTGAACCAACTATGGAACAACTAATGAAAGGCGAACTAAAAGTGCGATTAACTTAAACTACAATGACTCGAATGAAGGGGAAATGATATGAAATGAGGTGGCTCGGGTGATGTTCCAATGAACTAGATATGAACTCTCGTAACTACTCGGAATCAAGCTTCACTAACGAATTCTCAACACATTCAAGGTGCAATTCACTATATTAACGTCAATCGATCTCTCGCATCAACGAACTATAACCAAACACCAAACCTATCGGCTAGGATTAGATTAGGATGAATAGTTATGCATTAAAGGACTATGAATTTCCCAATTCAAGAATAGGCAACACACACACTAGAAATCAATTCTATCTCTAGATGATTTTACTATGTGTTCATGGTGACTAGTTCCATGTCAATTCTTACGATTAGGCCTCGAATTAACAATTAGATTATGCAATTAGTGATGAATTAATCACACCCATAAAGATCAATCACCATAACTTGAACCAATTAAGAACATACAAGACAACCCAACTTGAATCCAAGCAATTACAAGATTTATAGCTCATTTTCTCATCACCAAAGCCACGAGTAACTTAGCTACTCATGATTCAACAAAAAAACACAAGAAAAGATGAGATTGAACTAAAGCAAGCCATGAAATAGAAAATTAAAAGTAAATTTGAAATTATACCTCAATCAAGTAAGAACTATGAAATTAGCTCAAATCCCATGGAGATTCACCAAGGGAATGATGAATTCACCATTTTAGAAGAAAGCCCAAGCTTAATGGAGTTTAAAGACCTAAGATTCTACTTTTTAAGCTAAGGAATGAAGAGAAGTGAAGAGAAGAGTTTTTGGAGTTTTTCCTAATCTAATTCGACTCCCTTTTTGCTGAATCCCGTTTTTTTTCACTGTTTATATGTTCAGAAAATTGATTACAAAAAACTGATTTCGGTGAGCACCACAGTTCACTTGGTAACTGCCGGGTTTTCTGGACATTCTGTTTTCAGCTTGGTGGCTACCCAGGTTTTTCTGGTAAGTACCAAACTTGCTGTCAATTTTGCTGAAATCGTGGTAAGCACCAAGGCTGGTCTGGTGACTACCGAGATTTCTGTGCATTCTGCCCAAAATGTGGTAAGTTCTGGTGACCACCAATAGGGCTTCGGTAAGTGCCGAGAATGCATAATTCCAAATTTAAAGCTTTTTCCCCAATGTTCTTCTTCAGCACCTTTTTCAATCACCATTCTTCATACCAATCATCGTATTAAACATTTTTAACCTGAAATTACACAACACAAGAAACACAAGTAAAATCATGGGGCCTAAGTACCCCGTGTGTGCGATAAAGGTCCACATTTCAATGATAAAAATGAGATTTCCGACTAAGTGTGATGTGGAATCTTGAGTGATAAAATAAGCATGATTAGGTATCTAAATGATTGAAATGAGGCTCGAAGTGCTACAAAACTGGGGTAAAACACGTGTGAAATGCATGAAAGGATCAACTCCATCAGCTGACACCAAAGGTGATATCTGGTCTAGTATGAAATATGTTGATTAATCTTCCAACAAGTCTTTGGTACTTCTCAAGATCAACACATTTATCATCATCTCCTTCTTTACCAATCTTGTGGTTATATTCTCTAGGAGTGTTAATTGGTTTGATCCCCTACATCCCATCATCTCTAAGAAGGTCCTATGAAGGTCCAAATTATATCTCCTATGAGTGACAGAAATCTCTTCTTTAGATCTAGACACTTCCATTCCCAAGAATAGTCTGTGTTTCTTTAGGTTACTTATCTCTGACTGGTTGTCTTATGTGATGATTATATCCAACCACAAACACAACTAGAATAGTAATTTGCCCAATATTTGAGTGTTTGTAGAACATAGTGTGATCAGATTTCCCTTGGGTGTAGCCATTGCTTTTAATCACAAGTGTGACTCTCTCAAACCAAGTCCTTAGGGACTGTTTTAAGGATTTCACCCGCATTAAGAACTAGGAATGCCAGATAATCGGTCAACCTCACCCAGGTAGCCACAATGGACGGGCTAGCTAACCTAAATGACCTAATTAACTTT
This sequence comes from Gentiana straminea, assembly GCA_036785695.1. Classification (NCBI taxonomy): domain Eukaryota; kingdom Viridiplantae; phylum Streptophyta; class Magnoliopsida; order Gentianales; family Gentianaceae; genus Gentiana; species Gentiana straminea. Next base: position 1,562,796 of record JAVUPR010000376.1, on the reverse strand, counting down.
GGCCTAATTAACACTTCAATCGGAGTTCATTCATGTTTTTTTTTTATGAAAACATCCAACAAGTTGATCAGGTTCACTACACGTAAATGAAATCAGAAAATGAGACGTCACTGACGCCGAACGCACAAATATCCGATTCGCTAAATGCCACGCCCTAAAATTAAAAACCATCGGTGCAGCGAGAGCGATGTAGATCTAGAATATGTGTCTCTCATGCCTAATGACTTAGACATAATCATGATTGGGGTTTGTTAACTACTACATAATTGGATTAGTACACGTTGATACTAATCTATCCTGAAAACAAACAGATCTAAGTTACGGGATAGAACATTGGTGTAGGCGCTTACCTTTGATGAAGTGCGTTGCTCCCACTCCTATGTTTGCTTTTCTAACCGGCGAATCTGATGGATCCATGACAAACAAGCATTCAAGCACAAGCGAAAGCTGGAAAATAAATTTATCGCTGGAAATTAGAAAATGCAAAATGTATTTCATAATGATAAACTATGTATATAAATCGTAATACATAAGGCCTTTATACGGTGTTCTAGCCGACATATGTAAAACCTAAAAACCCTAACCTAAACATGTCAAATAAGTAGGCTAGATAAATCTTTGGCCACGCTGAAGCGCGCGTGGGCTACTCTCCCCGCGGTGGGTGCAGTCTAGGTCTATTCTCGCCGGCTCGATCGTAGACTTCTTTGTGGGCTCTGCTTCAGTCCAATCCATTAACATTTCTGCTCAGAGCCTCTTTCCTTTAACACTTCAGCTCTCCCTTCCTCTCAAACAAACAAGATGAGAAGAAGAAATCAAGTTTCCGGATAAATAATACAAATATCAAGAGTACGATAACAAGCCACTAAACATGAAATGAACGCAACTAACTCATGATTCGGGGTTGGATTTAGTCAATTCATCTCTTATATAGGGTAATATTTGATAACACAAATGATGTAAAGTTGACCCTCATCAACCACTATAGTTACTAGGGGTAAATCAATGTAGACATCTTACTTTAGATCATTTTGGAATGCATTCTTGATGTCCATTTGAAATAATGGCCATTCATTCCTTGCAACTAGGGCAATGAAAACCTTGACTATATTTATCTTTGCAACAGGTGCAAAGGTCTCCAGGTTATCAACTCCAAGGATTTGAGTATATCATTTGCCCACAAGTCTGGCCTTGTACCTTTCAACTTCATCATATGCTTCACACTTCAATGTAAAGATCCATCTGCAACCTACCATGTTGGTAAATTTTGGTAAAGATGTGATGGTCCATGAGTCATTTTTCTCCAAAGCAGTTAATTCCTCAATGACAACTTTCTTCCAATTTGGGCTCTTCATAGCTTCTTTAGTGGACAGTCTCCCATTTAAGAAATGTATTTGTTGATAGGATGATGTGTGCTGCCTCTTACTCCTTTCCTTAAGGGAATTGAAAGATCTAGTACAAAGGATGGAGCATGAGGAAGTTCATGATACATTTCTTTAGATGGATAGGTTTCCTCAGGTTGGGGTACATCAATAGGAATCCTAGTGTGATCAATATTTCTTATGCCTTGATTCTTCATAGAGTACACAATATGAGTCATTTCTCTTATTTTTTTCTGAGACAACATCTTCACTTCATTGTTGTGGGGTAATTTCCTCGATCAACACAGACAGAGTAGAAGGGTTATGCCAATGATCCCTTTCGTTCTTGTCAAGGTTAGTACTGGAATAATATGGAGATTGTTCAACAAAAGTAACATCAAAGAGTAGTAAACCTTTTTTTTGAATAGGATCATTGTTAGGAAATCACTAGTTTAACGCAGCGGAATTTAAAATTTGATTTCCTTTTACTAGATCGTTCTTCGTTTAATGCAATAAACACGTTAAGTAGTTTGACGGTTATACCTTAGATGATCTATAAGATCGTCGCTTTGACCGTCAACGGAGAGTAGTTCAGTGCGCAAGCCGTCCACGCGTCCGGCCTCTATCGCTAATCCACACGAACCCCTTGCCGGAATCCTCCTTGGATTGCTATCGGAAAAACTCCGGTTGCTAGACCGGCCTTTTCCTCCCCACAAACTCACTATGGGTTGCTCTCTATTTTACGTGATGTACAAAAGAGCTTGACACCCACTTCCTTTATATAGGTTGGGTGGCGCCCCATAGTAGGAGAAGAAAACATTTTCCCAACAAAATAAAAAAAATCTTCTAGATTGATTTATCTCTTTAATGATAATTAATTTTGCCAATATCTCATATTGAATATAATTATCTTATTACCATAAATCTATTTTTCCAAAATCAATTAATATCTTATATTAATATTACGGTAATCTTATTAATTAAAGTGCACAATCCAAGTGTATCTTACACACTTAAATGTGGCGCCCCATTAGTCAATTAATTGACTTCCGAAATATTCTTTAATTAATATAATTTGTATATAATTAATATCTTGTATTTTATTTATTCATAATAAATAAATACCACCATATTAATTTACCACTATAACCTTTATAGTCTAGAGATAAACTTTCCTTATTTGGTTATCAACTATAACCGCATTTTAATCCGACTCGATGTTCATATGTGTGTGACCCGATAGGCTTCCGAATATGTTGGCCGTAGACACAAAGTGCAATTTACTAAAATGCCCTTCTTGCCTAACGATCACGGGATAGCGTCTAGCAACACACCGTGACCCCCAATCATCGGAAGAGTCAAAAGCAATGACTACTACCTTTCATGTGAAGCAGTTACCGTGTAACTTACAATCCTATCGCTGTAATAATATCCATACGATCGTATCTCGAGTGTCAATACATTAACGATCGTATCTTATAATCTGGATATCACGCTCTCTCGGGATAACACATTTATTCCCACTTTGCAAAGATTCTCGAGAGCTAGACATTCCTTATAAGAAGGCCATTTCGGATATTCAATCCCAAGCATAGGATACGCGATTCCCGGACGACCAATCATGTATACTCCGCATTCTTCAATATCATACCCAATCACTACCACATGATCGCCCCGTGGCTAGGGGAAATCTCAACAGTGTCAAAGCATGACAATCCACACCGTGAATCCATGAAGACTCCGGTCAAAAGGATAATTACACAACCGCCACATATTGTGACACTTAATGTAAGTGGGTCAGTCTAACGTACGCATTCTCTAATACACGTCCACGTACAGTCCAAGTGTCTATACACTTCGATAAACGAGATCTATCGCTACCTTCTAAAAGATAGAAGACATCCAATACGTGCTAGTCTGATTATACTATCATTGTCCCATTTGATAATATGTAAGACTAGAGACATTTAAGTACCAATCTTGTTATAGTGATTAGAGATCTCATCAACCATAATCACTATCATGGTTTCTCTATCACAGATTGACACTAGGGACGTTACAATATATATACAACAAATAATATGAAGACAAACAATATATAATAACATAAGTGCTTTTATTAATCATAATAAAGTTATTACATGAACTAAATAGACTGTAAATGACCCGACCCGGCGGATCCGGTCCAACCCGATTGGGTTTAGGACACCTTTCCAACAATCTCCCACTTGGCCTAAAGCCAATCACCCATATGCCTAAGCCCGTGCAAGTGAACATGTTTCTCATCCTTTGTTTGAGAAAATGCCTTGGTTAACTGATCAGCTATGTTATCATCCGTGTGGACTTTCTCTATCTTTACATCTCCTCTATCCACTATCTCTCTAATCAAGTGATAGCGCCGTAGCACATGTTTGGACTTCGATGAGACCTTGGTTCCTTTGATCGAGATATCGCTCCATTATTATCACAAGACGGAGGCACCGGACCTTCAATGGAGGGAACCACACCAAGTTCGCAATGAACTTCTTCATCCAAATCGCTTCCTTTGCCGCCTCCGAGGCCGCTATGTATTCGGCTTCCGTTGTAGAGTCCGTAGTAGTCTCCGCGCTTGAACTCTTCCACCACTCATCGCTCCGCCGTTAAGCGTGAAAACAAGTCCAGATTACGACTTAAAGTCGTCCTTGTCAGTTTGGAAACTGGCATCTGTGTAACCTCGTAATACTAAATCATCATTCCCGAAAACCATGAACATATCCCTAGTACGTCTCATGTACTTAAGGATATTCTTGACAACAATCCAGTGACCATCACCTAGATCGGACTAGTACTTACTAGTTATACTAAGAGGGTACGAGACATCTGGTCTCGTGCACAACATGGCATACATGATAGACCCGATTGCCGAAGCATAAGGGACTTTACTCATTTGTGCCCTTTCCTCCTCTGTCTTAGGGCTCATTCCCTTTGACAGGTAGACCCCATGTGACATGGGCGCAAATCCTCTCTTGGATCGCTTCCATGCCGAATCTCTTCAAGATCTTGTCTATGTAGGTGGATTGCGACAGCCGAGCAACCTTTTAGATCTATCTCTATAGATCTTTATTCCTAGAATATAGGCTGCATCACCCCAAGTCCTTCATTGAGAAGTTCTTGGATAACCAAGCTTTGACCGATTGTAACATAGGCACATCATTCCCTATGAGCAATATGTCATCTACATAAAGCACTAAGAACACAATGGCACTCCCACTAACATTCTTGTAAACACAGGGCTCATCTTCGTTCTCTATGAAATCAAACTGTTTGATTATCTCATCAAAGCGAAGATTCCAACTCCGAGAAGCTTGCTTTAACCCATAAATGGATCTTTGCAGTTTACACACCATCCTGGCGTCATTGGTTGTGAAACCCTCAAGCTATGTCATATACACTTCCTCAGACAGGTTCCCGTTAAGGAAAGTTGTTTTCACATCCATCTGCCAGATTTCGTAATCATGGTATGCTGCAATAGCGAGCAAAATTCTAATGGATTTTTTAACATAGCAACATACGAAAAAGTTTCGTCATAGTCAACTCCTTGTATTTTCTTGTAACCTTTTGCCACTAACCTAGCCTTGTAGGTAGTCACTTTACCGTCCATGTCGGTCTTTCTCTTAAAGACCCATTTACACCCTATATGAACTATTCCTTTAGGTGGATCAACTAAGTTCCAAACTTGGTTGTCTTTCATGGATTCCATTTCATAATTCATGGCTTCCAGCCATTTCTCTTTGTCATGCCTTAATAGCACTTCTTTATAAGTTCTAGGGTCATCATCTTCCATGAGATACACGCCGTTGTACCTTTCGTGTTCACGGCGTTCCCAGGTGGATCTTCGAGGTGCTAGTGTGTCTACGGTAGAGGCTGGCGTCACATCAGTGTGTGGCAAGTCCTCTACTTCCATCAACTGACTGTTATCCGTAAGTGGTTCTCGAATTTATTCAAGATCAATTTTACTCCCACTGACACTATCCAGAATAAACTCTTTCTCCAGTAAGTGGCCAATCCTGGCTACAAACACCTTTTGTTCCTCAGGATGATAAAATTGGTACCCTTTGGTTTCCCTAGGATATCCCACAAATAGACATTTGTCAGGCATCATCCGCTTCACGTAATTCGGACAACCCCAAGGTTTTAGATGACCTAGGCTCGGTTTTCTCCCAGTCCATACCTCGTATGGAGTAGAGTCAACCGTCTTTGATGGAACTCGGTTCAGTGTATAGGATGCGGTTTCTAGAGCATACCCCCAAAACGATTTTGGGAGAACTGCATAGGTCATCATGGATCGCACCATGTCTAACAAGGTGCGGTTCCTTCTCTCAGACACGCCATTCATTTGTGGCATCCTGAGAGGGGTCCATTCAGGTAGAATCCCATTCTCCTTCAAATAATCTTGAAACTCTCCATCTAGGTATTCTCCACCTCAATCGGATCAAAGTGTTTTGATTCTCTACCTAGTTGTTTCTCCACTTCACTTCTGAATTCCTTGAACTTTTCGAAGGCTTCAGACTTATACTTCATTAAGTATATATAAGTATATAACCATAGAGAGAATGGTCATCAGTGAAAGTGATAAAATAAGAGTATCCTCCTTTGGCTTAAATTGACATTGGGCCACATACATCAGTATGTATGAGCTCAAGCAATTCATTGGATCTTATCCCTTTGCCAATAAAAGGTGACTTTGTCATCTTGCCAAGTAAACAAGCTTCGCATGTATCAAACGATTCGTAATCGAATTGATCCAACATTCCATCTTTATGGAGTTTGAAAATGCGATTCTTATTTATATGGCCAAGTCTACAATGCCATAAGTAGGATTCATTCAAGTCATTTGTTTTGGCTTTCTTGTTATTTATATTAAGTACGTCAACATTCATATCTAATATGTAGAGACCATTGCTAAGTATGCCAGTACCATAAAAGATTCCATCACGTGAAAAAGAACAACATTTATTCTCAAACGTAAAAGAAAATCCATCAACATCTAATGCAGAAATAGAAATAATGCTCTTCGTAAAAGTAGGGGCAAAATAACAGTTATTGAAATCTAGTACTAGCCCACTGGGCTATGAAAGAAAATAAACTCCTACGGCCAGCGCAGCAACACTTGCTCCATTTCCAACGCGTAGGTCCACCTCTCCTTTCTTCGCATCTCTAGTTCTTCTTAGTGCCTCGCATATTCGTACAAATATAAGATCCACAACCGATCTAATACCCAGTGGTTAGACTTAGAAGAAGTAATGTTGATCTCAATCATAAATATACATGAAGTCCAAGCATCATAATGCTTCTTCTCGGTACTCAAGAAGCCTTTGCAGTTTCTCCTCCAATGTCCGGTCTCACCGCAATGGAAGCAAGCATCCTTGGATTTGTCTTTTGCTATCTTAGGCGTTGGCTTAGGTGCAGCCTTCGCCTTCTTGGACTTCTTCTGGGCTTTGGCCTTGCCCTTGCTTGAAGTGAAGAGCAACACTTGCTTTCCCTTCCCCACAGTGCCCTCAGCCGTCTTCAACATGTTCAATAACTCCGCAAGGGAGCAATCTATCTTGTTCATGTGATAGTTCATCACGAACTCGCGAGAATGAATCGTAGAGATTGCGTAATCAAGTCAATACTCAACTCTCGTTCCAATTTATGGCCCAAACCTTCCCAAGCCTCTCTATGTACCCGATCATCTTAAGCACGTGTGACCCCACGGCGGTCCCCGTACGCCATCTTACAACTAAACAGGGCCTTCGAGACCTCGTACCTCTCAATGCGAGACTAAGAAGCATAGAGTTCCTTTAGTGGACCATGATTGTGTAGGCGTCCATATACTCATGTTGTTTCGCAGCTCATGTGTCATAAAAGCAAGCATGATACATGTAGCATCGTTGTCGAACGTGCTTGTTATACTTCTCGACAAAGATCCGCGGCTCGAACCCTCGCGGGCTTTTCCGGTAGGGCCTCGTCCAAGACATAGCCAATCTTCTCGTGCCTCAAAACGATTTTGAGGTTTCTTCCCAATCGAGAAAATTAGTTTCGTCAAGCTTGTTTTCGATGATAAAACGAAGGTTCAATTTGTTTGACATTTTCTACAACAATAAATAAAGATAGAATAAGCAAAAGCTCATGCATAAAAACCCTAAATTTGCACTTAAAATTTTTATAAGGTTTTTACTCCCACTAGCCAACTACTCCCAATTGGCTTTCAATAAAATAAATTTTTTAGTGGGTAAGATCCCATCGAACTACCTCGACCCCTAACTTTGGCTGATGGGCCGAAAATAATTAAACACGTGGACAACGATTTGTCGATCATATCTTATACGACTCTTGTTGTTTGACCAGTCAACTCTTTGACAATATTTCATCTAATGAAAATAGTCAAACCCTTGCCTCTAAAACCCAAACGACCCCGCTTTGGTTGGTGGCCGAGAGAATTCTTAGTCGAGTCATAACCCCAATATTCGTGAGATCTCTTTCGATCATATCTCGATAATGACGATATACCCGAGGTAGGTCAACCCCCGCTTTGGCTGGTGAGTTGGGTCTGAACAAGGGCTCTTCACCGTCGTTATAATATGGGGAGGCAATTTCGACTTTATTTTTGATGTGGGAATAATTTTAAATTAATTTGGTTTAATTATGGTCTCATCTACTATGTGCATATTACTACTATATCATATAAAGTAAAACATACACAACATTCCGCGCACAAAATAACCAGTATGATCATGGACTTTTCCTAGGTGCGGTTTCGAATACAAACTGACGAAACCGCGGGTCACAAACTAAGGGTATCTGCAACCGCCAATTGGACCTTTATTGCTGTACGCCAATGGGTTCTTTATCTCTCATTGGTCTTCAACTTCTTGCTCCATTCTTGTTACATAATAAATAATTACACCCGCCGCACACCGCGGGGGGGGGGGGGGGGGCTAACGGGAATGAGATAAATGCAAAAAGTAAACTAGGTCACGTTCTTCATAACTCGCCTTGCTAGGACAATTTTTCAAAAACCAACATAAAGAAAACATTCCCATCTATCCTATTGGTCGAGTCCATGATCAATCGGGGTCAATATAATCACATTATATCTACATATCTAATCCATATAATTTTATCTTATGAAAAAGATTAAATTCTAATTTTTTAACTACTTAATGCGTCTTTATTTTATCACGTCAAATAATTAAATAACATTTAATTAATTATATGACTTAATCGAAAATTAAAATTAACATTTAATTTTAAATCGATTTTAATTTCAATTAAATTTGAACTTTTCAAAATAAATTAAAATTATAAAGTCTCTTGTTTGTTTCCTTTTCAAAACTAAATTTGGCTTAGCCCCGACAACTTTTCAAAATCAAAATTTTGGAAGTGGCTTAGAAACTTTTGCCTTTTACGAATCAAATATTTAAAAAGGGCTGCAAAGGCTTTATTCCAAATCAAATATTTGGAAAGGCCAAATAGTTTTGGTTTAGGCACAGGTCACTTTCCAAAATCAAAATTTTGGAAGTGGCGCTAGCTTTGCTAGCCTTTACAAATCAAATATTTGAAAAGGGCTAGGCCTATTCCAAATCAAAATTTGGAAAGGCCAATATGCCATATGGTTTCCCAATGTCCAAACTATTTGAACCATTGGTTGGCCATATGACACAACTAAACAAACGAGATATCTATACACAATAAATATCACAAAACGAAAAGGGTCGATCTCCCCATTGGAAGAAGACAGCCGACGGACGGCAGCCATAAGGCCACCGCCGCCGCCGCCGCCGCAGAGGAGGGGGCCGCCGCCAGTTGGCCGAGCCCCCCATGAACCCTTATTTTTTGTTTTTTTGTTTTAACGTCTCGTGATTTATATCTTGCATCTATTGATTAAATACTATGCAATTAAATTATGCTTATTGCTTAAGCTCGAAGTTTGTCTCTGATACCACTGTTAAAAAATCACTAGTTTAACGCAAGGGAATTTAAAATTTGATTTCCTTTTACTAGATCGTTCTTCGTTTAATGCAATAAACACGTTAAGTAGTTTGACGGTTATACCTTAGATGATCTATAAGATCGTCGCTTTGACCGTCAACGGAGAGTAGTTCGGTGCACGAGCCGTCCACGCGTCCGGCCTCTATCGCTAATCCACACGAACCCCTTGCCGGAATCCACCTAGGATTGCTATCGGAAAAACTCCGGTTGCTAGACTGGCCTTTTTCCTCCCTCACAAACTCACTATGGGTTGCTCTCTATTTTATACTAGAACTATGAGCTCTTGCAATTGTGATGTACAAAAGAGCTTGACACTCACTTCCTTTATATAGAGGAAGTGACGCCCCTATGTAGTGTCGAGGAGAAGAAAACATTTTCCCAATAAAATAAAGAAAATCTTCTAGATTGATTTATCTCGTTAATGATAATTAATTTTGTCAATATCTCATATTGAATATAATTATCTTATTACCATAAATCTATTTTTCCAATATCAATTAATATCTTATATTAATATTATGGTAATCTTATTAATTAAAGTGCGCAATCCAAGTGTATCTTACACACTTAAATGTGGCGCCCCATTAGTCAATTAATTGACTTCCGGAATATTCTTTAATTAATATAATTTATATATAATTAATATCTTGTATTTTATTTATTTATAATAAATAAATACTACCATATTAATTTACCACTATAACCTTTATAGTCTAGAGATAAACTTTCCTTATTTGGTTATCAACTATAACCGCATTTTAATCCGACTCGATGTTCATATGTGTGTGACCCGATAGGCTTCCGAATATGTTGGCCGTAGACACAAAGTGCAATTTACTAAAATGCCCTTCATGACTAACGATCACGGGATAGCGTCTAGAAACACACCGTGACCCCCAATCATCGGAAGAATCAAAAGCAATGACTACTACCTTTCATGTGAAGCAGTTACCGTGTAACTTACAATCCTATCGCTGTAATAATATCCATACGATCGTATCTCGAGTGTCAATACATTAACGATCGTATCTTATAATCTAGATATCACGCTCTCTCGGGATAACACATTTATTCCCACTTTGCAAAGATTCTCGAGAGCTAGACATTCCTTATAAGAAGGCCATTTCGGATATTCAATCCCAATCATAAGATACGCGATTCCCGGACGACCAATCATGTATACTCCGCATGCTTCAATATAATATCCAATCACAACCGCATGATCGCCCCGTGGCTAAGGGATCATAACATTTATATTCCCTCCGGGGTGAAAGATCGAGTAACTAAGAAACACAATTTTGGCTGCCTTGGTGTCTAATTTACATCTCAAATAATCATGAATATGTACAAAATATTTACATCCAACAACCTGTAGAGGTAGATTAGCTACCATGTGAGATCATGGAAGGATTTAGAGAATAATTCAATAGGAGTTTTGAAATTTAGAACCTAAGAAGGCATCCTATTGATAGGAGACTATAGACCTAGAATGAAGGATATTTGGTGGTTTTTACAAATCTGGACATGAAATCAGAATGTAAGGTTGGTTTACTTGATAACCTCAAAGTGCAAAATCAAACTGGCTGCCAAGAGGATTATAATCATTTGTTCACAAGAAGGGAATGGTTTTTTAGGGAAGTTTGCAACATATTTCGAAGTGGACCATTGATTATTGCCTCAGTGAGCAAGCATCCTGATAATGTCGAAATTATCACGGTGTTTTAACGGTGGTGTAAGTGGTGGATATCTGACTATGAAAGTATGTGAAAATGGTGGTGCACGGTGGTGCTAGGAAATTCCGGTGGTGCCCGATGGAGGTGATGAATATATGGTGAAGTAATGCAAGCCTGGAGAGAGCGCTGGGAGTTGGTAAATTGGCTTAGCCTTTTTTTTTTTTATTATATCCCTCAAATAATTACACATGGTCCCCTATTTATAGAGGAAGCTACCTACTAAAATCTAGCTTATTTACAATTGAGGACAAGTAAGTAAAATTATATATTTATCTAAGGTAACGTGTCAGTAGCGGATCCGATAGATCACGGACCCGATGCTCTCGCTGTCTCTTGTCTCCTTGCCTTATCAAGCTTGCAGTAGCCTCTTTCTTCTAAGTGATGTGGGCTTGGATCGTTGGCGGATTCAATTGCCTTATGATTATGTGGGTTGGTTTCCCAGCCTCTTCTTGATGTCAATAGTGCCTCATGAGCCAGTAGCGGCGCCGTAGATCGGCAATCCTTGTATGGCTTATGCGATGCAGACTTCATGGCCGCAGGCCTCACCCTATCTGAGGTTTCACGAGCTTTCTTGGTTGAAATTCGGGTACTTTTAAGCTCCTTTGTCTCTCTTGTTAAATTAGATCCGCCTCCCTCTCTTACTTTGTTGCGTTCAAGGTAATATTTGTCTAAGAGGTTGAGGTGTTTCTTGCAGGCTTTATGCGTAACGTCGTCATCTACAAAACAACTAAATGGTGTCCCATCTAGCAGAGCTGAAATGATCATTGCAGTGAGTACTCAAATGTTCCTTCGTTGACTTAATATTTCAATTGATCATATAATATAAAACACGTGGAATATATGGGATTGTGATGGTGAATTTTGTTGTAGCATTCGGATTTTATAAATCAACCCCAATATTTTGCACGTCTCTCTACACTTTTGAAGCCGGCAATGTCCGGAACTACCACAGATGGATCTTCAGAACTAATGATTCCAAACGGTCCTCAAATGTCTTATTAGTTTGTGTATTTCACTCCTCATCGGGATTTCTCCGGTCCGACACGAGAAAAGCACATACGCTTCCTTGCGGGCATACTCCCATCACAGCATTGATTGCTTTTTCCTCAAGAGCGTGGAAAACATAGCCCGGTGACTGATCAGATCTAAGATTCGACAACACATGCTAAATGTTGGTCACTTGCTTCTTCCAAACCATTACATTCTCTAGCATCTTGGAAGCTCCACTGCAATCGGGATCCCAAGCTTGGAAGGTCCCAGAAATTGACTCTTCTAAACAGACACAGAAATTCCTCGAAGAGGTGCTTCACAGCAAACTCGAAATGCCTGCCCCATTGAGCTATGCACCCGTTTATACTCAAGACACTATTGAATTCCGAGACTGATATCTCAAGGTACGTAGTCCAAATTAAGCGCCTGAAGACTTGCTCGAACAATCGAGCAACGGACTTCAACGTATATAGACGCCGAAATTCATTCTCCAATCTGTCCAAAGCCACCTCAAGTAGCCCTCCATCAAGACGACTCTTTTCCTCACTATTTTGCAATTCCTTCAGATGCCTCAAGGACTTGTTCAAATTCGCAACGAACCTTCCATCTGCTACATTATGGTCTTCTAAATATTCCACAATATCGGCTAACCACTGCATAGCCATAAAGATATTGACTTTTCTAAAATAGGCTTCAACGACTTTGTTGCAGATAACAAATGCTCCATTCCCTTGTCCATCTACAATTTTCCTAATTCGACTTGAAACAATTTAACAATGATAGTTGATAGTTGATAATTTTCCTAATTCACTTCAATCTTTTCACAAGATTTCTGAGTGAAAAGAACAGCATCACAAAAATAAAATCAAAGAAGGAGGCCCACCAAACGATTCTGCCTTTTTATCGATGGGCTTAACAATGATAACGTTACCTCAGCTGCCCAGTGTAAGCCTTGGAAGAAAACGATCTGGGGCAACTCCAGAACTTTAATCACCCTGCCTCTTACCGAAGCTTTCCCAACAAATTACACAGCAATTAAAAAGTGAACAACTTCACGAAATAAATTGATAACCGAAGACGACTTAAATCAAAGGCGACGGTTTGTTTAATTCGCTGAGCTGAATTAAACAGAATCGTTCTTCGCAGCTAGCAGTAATAAAGTTGGTGAGTTGAAGTAAAAGTACCTTTAATTTGATGGTATATGTAGAGATTCACAGGTGTTCCAAACAAATCAGATGAAATCAAAATCATTTCAATGGTAGGCTAAAATGAAGGGGAAGCTGGTCGTTGTGGGTTTTTTTTCTTCTTTTTTTTTTTGGGATAGATCATAATGTAGATTTAGATGGAGATATTGTAGATCTCTTGGCCGGAAAACCAAAAATTGACGGTTTTAAGCCATCGGAATTCTCAGATCTGACCGGAGAAATGTTGAATAAATATCGATTTTCCGGTAACGAGTCAATTGATAATGTCGAAATTATCACGGTGTTTTAACGGTGGTGTAAGTGCTGAAAGTGTGTGAAAATGGTGATGCACGGTGGTGCTAGGGAATTCCGGTGGTGCCCGATGGAGGTGATGAATATATGGTTAGGGGTGTATAACGAAATTGGAAAACCTGATCGACCGACCGAAGAATTAAACCGACGAAAATGATGAACCGCAGCTTTTCCAATCGGTTTTTTCATCAAGAAGAAAACCAAACCTAAATTCAATTTTTCGTTTTATCCATAAAAACCGTATGGCCGACCCGAACCGAACCGGTTATACTTCATTTTTAATTTTATATATATATATATATATATATATATATATATATATATATATATATATATATATATATATATATTTAATTTGTTCACTAGCTACTACTATAAATACCCCCACACACAACCCTAAATTTCTAAACCTTATACTTCGTCGTTTCTACATAAACCTATACCTAAAATGCTTCCCAACTGCCGTTTGAGCTCACCGGCCGTTCTTGCTTCTTCTAATATTCTTCATCCTTTGATCGTGAAAGGTTGAAAGAACTTTTGAAATTGTCGTTACAACGACCACCCGTATCTTTATGGTGCCAATAATGGTGTTTGTCTCATTTTTGGAAGAAGAAAAATCAAAATTTTTTGGTAAATAAAATACAATCCGAAAACCGAAATCGAACCGAACGAACCGATTGATTCGGTTCAATCAATTCGAAAAATGACCAATTCGGTTCAATTCGTAAAATATCAAAACCGTAACAACAGTTTCGCCGTTCGAAAATCATAAAAAACCGACCGGACTGGACTATGTACACCCCTATATATGGTGAAGTAATGCAAGCCGAGAGAGAGAGAGCTGGGAGTCGGTAAATTGGCTTAGCCTTTCTTTTTTTATTATATCCCTCAAATAATTACATAGTCCCTATTTATAGAGAAAGCTACCGACTAAAGTCTAGTTTATTTACAATTTGAGGACAAGTAAGTACAAATAGATATTTATCTAATGTAGCGTGTCAGTTGCGAATCCGATAGATCACGGACCCGATGCCCTCGCTGTCTCTTGTCTCCTTTCCTTAGCTTGCTTGCAGTAGCATCTTTCTTCTATGTGCAGGGGGCTTGGATCGCTGGCGGATTCGATGGCCTTAGTAGCGGGGCCATAGATCCGCAATCGTTGTATAGGCTTATGCGATGCGGACTTCGTGGCCGCATACCTCGCCCTATCTGAGGTTTCCGGCGGACCCGAGTAGAGATCCACGGGTTGCATTGCGGTTCAAGCATATCACATCTCTAGCTCCAGTTTGGTTTGAATTCCTAGGGCTTCCACTACCGTTGTTTAATAATCGCTCTCTCTGAAAATTAGCATCCTTAATTAACCTCCACAGCTGGACAATGCTACCCTTCATCTTCGTAGGCCCTTGATTGCCAGAGTGCAGGGTCGGCCCTGGTATTTTTTGGGCTTATAGCCAAGTCTCCCGAATTGAGCCTTTTAGTTGAAGTTGCTTTTTTTTAATAAAAAAACATACTTATCGCGTTTTTAACATCCGTAAATACAAAATTCAATTTATTGATAGCGTCAAAACATTCCAACAAAGTAATATTTTCTAGAATATTTAGAAACAAAAACCAAATTTATACGTATACACAAAACATACTTACATATTACTATTTCAAGATCGCTCTTGCAACACATTTAGAGGCGAAATCACTAATCAAAATAGAATTGTCAATTTCATTAACTATAATCTTCTCAATTGATATCATGGCAAACCCATTTTTTTGGGCCAAGTTTTTTTTATTGGGATAAAAATAAATTGGGTCTTTATAAAAAAAAAAACATATTATATTAGGTTGGATCAGATTGAATCTGTAGGATGTAATATCGTCGGATCAATCATAGATTGACCCAATTACACAGCGAAATAAATATCTGATCTAGATCTAACAACCAAAATACATAAAATAATATATCTAACCTACGAGGAGGTTAGATTGCTTACCAGTTTATGGTGAATAAACTCCAAGAACAAAAGGGTAATCCAATCCGAGCTAGTTGAGAGCCTAGTTGAGAAGCCAAAGTCTTCCAACGTGTGTCTTCAAGCACCACCAGATGGATGGTGTTTCAAGCCGACGGACCTCATCGATATGCTACCAGAATAATCCCGAGGATTATCCCAACTCAAAACCCAAGTATTTAGGCCGAAATATCAAGCCAAATACTCCTTATAATTTTTGAAATTATCATGTGATCTTAGGCTTAGAAGAACTCTATTTATATTGGAGAGAAATCCTAGTCTCCAAGGCATTATTTAATTAATACAAAATCAATCAAAATAATCATTTTCCTTAAAAAGATAAATCTAGAATATTCCTAAATTAATTAGGATATATAAAAGATTTTCTTTTCCTTAAATTATTTAACATATAAATAATTTAATCACATGTCTTATTATTTATCAAGAAAATAAATTTCCCATAAATAATAAAAACAAAATGCGCCCCTTACTCCCTAAACCCTAGGGGTACACGCATTTCATCACATTGGGACGAGACCACAAAAAAAGGTCTTTTCCGTGCATTTAATTATTTAGTCCAACTAAACAATTAATCCACATATCTATTAAATAGTCCAATCCAACCATTTAATATTAATTGAGGTAAAACGGCGAGAAAACATATATGCTATATTAGGAGCCACGTCGGGGACCATGGACCCATATTCAGTAGCTACAATAAATTAAATAAAATTATTCGTCTTACCGAACAATAATATTCAATCTATTAATTCCGGGATTACACCACCATAAACCCGAAACTGAACTCTGCTGAATATAGATATAAACTTACACTCAACTTTGAGTCGATAAGCGTCCACTGATATAATCATTACATACGGATAAATCCTCTATAGACTGTTCGTTTCGATTCGGGATATCTCCGTAAACCCTTCTCAAAACCTCTTATCCTTATTTACCATTAACCCTCTAGTGATCAATTAGTTCATAACTAATACAATATGAACTCCGCGGATCGATCAGTTTCTAGGATAACAAATAAGGGAACTGTCTGTCTACTTCCCGCAGGAAGGAATGGATTCCATATCTGTGAAGTCACAGACCACTCACTCATTCCAGAATAGAGCCAACGAGAAGTGTTAGACCATATACTTCGAAGTGATCCTTAACTAACACATCAAACCCTACTTTGGACTAAGCAGCAGACTGTGATCACTCAGGATTGAGATTAATCCACATATGATCATCTTGTGATTCGATAAGACTTCTCGATTACGGAATTATATCGAGAACTCAAATCAAATCGGTCCACCCTATATGATTATCACCATATATAAATGCCCTACTAGGTACCCTATTACCGACAGTCCGGATAAGACTGTCACACCTAAAGTGTTCTCGGCGCATTATTAGCAAATTAATCATGAGACCCGTACTCTTGATTAAAAACGCTACGGACTAAGTTAATTTTAAGTATATCTGACAAACTCAATCCTCGTGTGTATTGCCATACACTGAGTTATGTGATTACATAATCAATATACTTAGGGTTTTCAGTAGTGTCTTAATATAAGCATATTTGCATATAATAAGATGAATTATTAAATCTGTCTTAAAACAATTAGATAATTGTCTTTCGGGCACTACACCTAACAATCTCCCACTTGCACGAAAGGCAAGTGGATTAATTGTTTTAGAGCACATCCTTTATATGTATATCTACAATATTCTCCCACTTGCTCAAAACAAGTGAGACATATCCCCTAGATTCATACCCTCCAAGAGCATCTTAGTAATTCATCCTTCCAAGCACGACCGGAGTGTGCCGCCGCAGGGTAGGTCAGTGACCCGGTGCGTACTTAGAATCCGAATACCGTGTGACTCGGTACACTGATCAGGTAGGTTGGCGGCTTGAGTCAATATTTGGGATCAAAACGTCGCATTTCCATCTATTCCGGTGGTACGATTGCAATATGCTTATGACCTCTAGTGATTGCAAAATCCTTAAGAGCTACCTCTCCAATGTTTTCACAATGAAGTGGTATTGGCTTACTGGATAATACTTTATCATATGAGTAAACACTGAGACCGATATCGATTTAACGATCATTCTCAATCTGACCTAAAGCCAGAATCAGTGTTATCACTTATATTCTAGTTTGCACCTGAATATACTAGCATATTATTCCTCATTCTCCCGAAGAGACTTGAGGATTCACTAAACATCTCATTTAGTATTCATTTGTAGGTTTAGACAAGCATTCCTGAGAGGTAGGGTAGACTACATCGTTGAATGTTGCATTCATTTATGCAAGAACATCTTAACCATTGAGATGGATGAATGGGATTGCCAATTGCTTATTTTCGAGAATTCGAGTTAGGCAAATTCTTTTAGAAAATAGCCCGATGGCATGTTAGACTCTGACTTTAGATAACACACCCATGTTGTTTCCAACAGTTTCAGTGTTACCATTCACAAACACTAATCTACATACTACTTTACTAATATTGATGCCCAGTCTATGAAAGACTTATCAACATGCTGGTCAAGTCCACATATTAAAAAAATATATATGACTTTGAAATGACCTAGAGGTTTGCTTTAATTCCCAAAGGATATAAGTTATGGAAGGCATCCTGCCAAAGGTTCTTTCTGAATAAATTAAGATACAGTTAGTCTCGCAAAAAGGTCTTAGGGAATCACCCCTATTTTCTGCTTTGTAACGAATCTGTCTTAGCTAAAACCCTTCTGTTCTAAATGAGTTCAAATTCCGTTGTTCGGCAAGGAAGTCTCAGGGAATCACCCCTATTTCCCGCTTTCTGACGAAATCAAGCAAGACTGAGTGTAAGAGAGATCACGGTCTGGTTAACTCTCTACCTTTTAGGGAATCACCCTTAAATTACTCAGCTTTGCGTTGAAAGTTAAACTTTCCTATTCATTCGACTCTTCTCCGTGTAGTTCCAATTACTCCCACTGGGCCTGAGATACTCAGGTGGTTCTACAAGAGTTTCAACAGAACTGAAGTATCAAACTCCATTCACAGGGTTATGGCTTTTAAACCTATCTCTATGATCAAGATCCTATACAGCCCACGAAGGACTATAGGTCATCAATCTACCGTATAGACCGTAAGGTCCTGTAATGGGTAATGGACAAACCATACTCCCACTGCGTTCGGGGTGGATTGATATACTGATCTAGTTTAGTAGTTTTTATTAGTGTTATCACCAACTGCCGGTGTTGGACGTGGACTGAACAAATCAGTTAGTAACTTCTTGAGTATAAATACTTCAAGATATAAGGTTGTTATTTATAGACTCTATCAGACCGCCTATGTGACAGTATAACCATCATTCTCTGACTTTAAGAGTTTTATAAACAACCTTTACTCATCATGCTGAGATATTTCACGATCTAAACGTGCATGCAAAATTTCTAGTCCTACCTTCAAGCACTAGGTGCTAAATGCCTCTATTTACGGAAGTGGGGTGAACCGAATTCACTCCTTATCCACAAATGATTCGGCATCTTCTAGGTAGACTTGTCGGTTTCACATGATAATGTAAACCGTTATTTTTGCAACTAATATCTTAAATGAGTTAAGCAGTGTATCGTGGCACATCAATAACTATATAAGGCAAATTTATGGTATATCCTTAGTGAAAACATTCCACTAGGAGGCAGGCCGAGCATCAGTCCCGAAGACTATACGACAGCCTTTTCTTCTGCGTATGAAATACTCCAACTCTGGTGAAATCAGAGATTCCTCCTAATATTTTGGATAAACTTACCGGAGTTTCGAGTAGTTGTCAGACTAAGATGTCACTACTCAGAGGCTCCCACTATCTTGTATCTTTCATAAGACCCCGAAGGTCGTTATGAACAAGCTGTACGACTTCTTTAAAACTATTACCCTTTTCCCGATTGAAAGGAAACTTAGTCAGTGTTCCTTGAGATAGTGTTCAGTTGACTGGGAGATAGGAATCACCCTAAGCCAGTCTTCAGATCTTGTCTTTATGGAACATACACTAATTAATAGAATAGGAGAAGCATTTATCTAAATACGGAAACCATTTGCGTTTATATAGTTTAAGATGTGTTACTAATACCTTTTCAGCAATGCCTAGTGGTTCTGACTTTATCAAACAAAATTTCGAGTCTTGGATTCATGCTACAAATGTTATATTCATTGTCAATAAGACAAACAAATTATCATATTGAACATGAATTCATTCGTTCCAACGAATTTGAAAACAGAAAATGAATTTCTGTGATATTCAAGGATTGAATCCGAAGTTTATATCCTTATATCACTCCCACTAGTCTAGCTGAAATAAATGCCCGTTGTCTACTTTATTTATCGTTTAATGCATAGCTGCCTTGTTCTTCCAAAGAACTTTAGCTTTCGAGGAAATTTCTGAGGATGCATTGGTCAGTGATCCGAAATCACTTTCCTTATCCTCTAGTTTCCAATTTATTAATATTTAGGTTTAGCCTTAAAACTACTTAGTTTAGATGATTAACACGTATAGACATTCTTTCCCATTCTTGACTTTCCTTAAATGGAAACAGTCTTGAACTAGCAGTTCGTTTGAGTAGACGTTACTCTTGAACTGTGGGGTGTTCAGTGTTACTTGCTTGGACTATCGATTTTTCTAATCGTCAAATCACAAGACCAAAGCTCCCACTATTTTATCGGTTCCAAATACCGTATAACTAGCAACACTTTGTATTTATGATTTTTCAGAGATTAGAAAATCCCTTAGAACTAAGCTCCCCTAGTTTATTAGTTCCAAATACTGTCTAACTAGCAATGCTTTGTTCATGATGTTTCAAAAGATTGGAAAAAACTCCAGAGCTAAGCTCCCACTAGTTTATCAGTTCCAAATACTGTCTAACTAGCAACGCTTTATTCTTGTTTTTCCACTACACCTAACAGAATCTACACCTAACAAAATCTACATGGAATTTTATTTTCTTTTAGCGAAACATGTACCGTTGGGCCCTCCCGGCACCGTTGGGCTTAAGACGGCTGTCTCTCCGGCCTCACATAAGGGCCGGCCCTGCCAGAGTGCTTGTGGAAGTGGATCTTTTGGAACCAAGGTTCCAAGGTATCTGGAATGGAGAAGATGATCATGATGGTTCATGGAAAAGTACTATAACGGAAACATGGTCGGATTGCGGTGACTTTTGCAAACATATTGGCCATAGTGAAAATACGTGTTGGAAGAAGAACTCTCTGAAACATGACAAGAGGCGTGAAGGGAAAACGTGTAAAAAAAGACTTTTACACGCCGAAAGCAAATAATGTGCATCCAATGATGGGGACTTCTATAACCTCAAATCGATCACACGACGAGCAAAGGAAAAAAAATGGAGGCGATGCACTAAATAGTGTTTTGGTTGAGGTCTTTGACACGAATAAGGGGGTTAGAGATTATTTAAAAATCTTATATGGATGAGTTTACTCTTGATTAGGACCTGCGCGATTATCAAAGATTGTCAGAGGAATTAGAGCATTAGGATTCCCTTATGGATGTTGAGCCACACCAGTGTATGATCACGTCGGCTGTTGAAGTTAATATGTATTAGTGATAAATATGTTTGTAGCTATGTTTGAGATTTTGTATTTATTATTTATCCTCTATAGGATTAGAATGTTCCATTTAGCTGTATATATACGAATATATCACGGACACTTTATTCAATGAAAACAATTCATTCACATCAATATGTCTATTATGGTATCAAAGCATTGAGAATTTTCTCCTTATTCTTTATTTTTTTGGTTCCAATCCTTTCCCTTTTTTTTTATTTCGTTAAACCTTAGGTCTTAGCCGCTAAACCCATCATCTTCTCCGAGTTGTCTTCCTCTGCTATTCTCCTCTCTGCTACGTCTCCATCAATAGCCATGGCTCTTCCAAGAAATAGACATCCATTGCCCGTTCTTCCACTGAAGTGGAATATCGTTCGGTGGCGGCCACGGCAGCAGAACTTGTGTGGCTTTCATATTTGCTTACTGATCTTGTTTTCTCAACGTTGACTACTCCGGTGATTTTTTGTGACAATGATAGTGCAACTCAATTGTGTGCTAATCCGGTGTTCCATTCTCGCATGAAACATGTGGCCATCGACTATCATTATATTCGTGATCAGGTACAACAAGGACTTATTCGCGTTTCTCATGTCTCCAGCGCCGATCAATTTGCGGATGCTTTAACCAACCCGCTCTCTCGCCTTCCGTTTCATCACTTTAAATCCAAGCTGGGCCTTCACTCCCCTCATCCCGCTTGAGGGGGTGTATTAGCGATAAATATATTTGTAGTTATGTTTGAGATTTTTTATTTATTGTATTTATCCTCTATAGGACTAGAATGTTCCATTTAGCTGTAAATATACGAATATATCACGGACACTTTATTCAATGAAAAAAAATCATTCACATCAATATGTCTATTAAGATGGATGGTGAGAGTAATCTCTTTAATTTGCGTCTACCATCGATCCTAAGATGATTTTAACTTTATCCCAAAGGCTCACTTAAACAACATCAATAGACCATTTCTCCCACGAACTTTGTCTTTTGGAGATAAAATTTTGAAAAACACTTTCTTGACTAAGGACAAAGAAAACACTGAAGATGAGGACGATGAAGTTAGTGAAGAAGATGGGTTGTCCGTTTATAGGGAATCGGAGCACGTTTTCATGGGGTAACTTATGCGTGGCTTTCATATTTGCTTACTGATCTTGTTTTCTCAACGTTGACCACTCCGGTGATTTTTTGTGACAATGATAGTTCAACTCAACTCAACTAATCCGGTGTTCCATTCTCGCATGAAATATGTGGCCATCGACTATCATTATATTCGTGATTAGGTACAACAAGGACTTATTCGCGTTTCTCATCTCTCTAGCGCCGATCAATTTGCGGATGCTTTAACCAACCCGCTCTCTCGCCTTCCGTTTCATCACTTTAAATCTAAGCTGGGCCTTCACTCCCCTCATCCCGCTTGAGGGGGCGTATTAGCGATAAATATATTTGTAGTTATGTTTGAGATTTTGTATTTATTGTATTTATCCTCTATAGGACTAGAATGTTCCATTTAGCTGTAAATATACGAATATATCACGGACACTTTATTCAATGAAAACAAATCATTCACATCAATATGTCTATTAAGATGGATGGTGAGAGTAATCTCTTTAATTTGCGTCTACCATCGATCCTAAGATGATTTTAACTTTATCCCGAAGGCTCACTTAGCCAACATCAATAGACCATTTCTCCCACGAACTTTGTCTTTTGGAGATAAAATTTCGAAAAACACTTTCTTGACTAAGGACAAAGAAAACACTGAAGATGAGGACGATGACGTTAGTGAAGAAGATGGGTTGTCCGTTGTTAGGGAATCGGAGCACGTTTTCATGGGGCAACTTATAGTCATACACCACAGCTTATTGTTCTAGTTACCGAGGTGAGTCTCATGCTTCGCACGACGATCCAAGAGATCAAAAAGAAGAAATGGATTCATGCGAGTAGGAACAAAAAATAAAAATTCCACTTCAATAGTTTAACTTTGGGTCTTTCGATAGGAGTCTATTTTCTTGTATAATTTGACTTCGCACTTAACAAACGTACTCTTTTCTCTTAACAAATTTTTTCCTTTAGGTTTTGCTGTGATGAGGTTTTAACGAGGCGATGTTTTGTGTTGAGATTTCCAAAACTTACTAAGGCGTGTTAGACCACCTTATGTACATTTATTCTCTTCTATTAATACGAAAATAAAGGGAATATGGGAGAATGACAAAATTATTTTATCAATTTGGGAATACGATAACTTTCAAAACTTTTGCATAAACACAAAATTATTTTCCCAAAAAAAAAGATAAAAACACACACACTCTTATC
The DNA here is from genome assembly GCA_036785695.1 of Gentiana straminea. NCBI lineage: Eukaryota > Viridiplantae > Streptophyta > Magnoliopsida > Gentianales > Gentianaceae > Gentiana > Gentiana straminea. Next base: position 1,539,299 of record JAVUPR010000376.1, on the reverse strand, counting down.
CATCATTTTTAAACAGTTATATCGTTTTAATGTATAACTCCAAACATGAAAATTCATTCACAAATTTTTTTATTTTTTCTTCATCTTAATTTTGAGACCACATCAATCATATTCCAACGTAATTTATGAAAATCCACTGTTAGGAACATTTTATTATGTTTTGATGATGGCCATACTAGCTGTTATAGCAAGCCTGAAATAAGTTAGAATTCTCTGTATAAGTCTTTACTTAGAGTCTGACATGTTGTATAAGTTGAGTCAGACAAGTATTGTACTAGTTGGTAGGACGGCAAAGCAAAAACAGATATTCGGCAAAGTGAAGCCAGCCAAGCACCATCAGAGAAGCAATGAAGACATTATGGTCTGACTTATAACCAAGGAAGTCTGTGATGACCTTTGATAAGTCTAAGTTATGTTTCAAGTGATGAAACTCAATATTCAAATGTGGTGTACACTGGTCTCACCCAAATCAAGGATCAGTGAAGTACAAAGATTCTCCTGAAACTAAAACAAAGAAGAAAACAATGAATCGGCTGAGTAAACTGACTTTCGGCAAAGACAAAACAAATAAGAAAGAACTAACGGCTAAGTCGAAGGCTCACTCGACCGTTTTGAAAACGGCGAAGTAACACTTACCGCATCGATTTGATATATGTTGAAGATACAGAAGATCATGCATTAAATGCACAATCAATAGAGGATCAATCAAGGACGGATTTTCTGCTATACGTTTGAAGAAAGAATCCGATCACTGAAATCAAGGAGAATGCAATTAAGGGGGAATCAAGAATAAAATCAAGGATTATTCCCTCATTAATATAGCCAACGGACGGAATTTCAAAACCAAGGTTATTCAAGGCTATAAATAGAAGGCATTGACAGAAAAAGTAGACAACGATTCAAAAAGAAAGAAAGTAAAAACTCACAATTTGAAAAGCTTTCTATCCGAACTTACAAGGATACATCTAGTGATCAACTCAAATATCGAGCTACAAAGTCATACTCGAACCGAGATTGATCAAGCAAGTGTGTGAATCACATTCATATCAAACTCGAAGCAACCGAATCGAGGCAATCCGAGAAGGAGTTGAATCTGTGATAGCCGTTGAAGGATTTTGATCTTAAGGAGCAACAAAAAGGAAGACTGAATCACTGAAGCTGTTGCGGTCAAGGAGTGATAGTCTTGTAGATTGTGAAGCTTGGGAAGCCAAGGACGATCATACTATTGTATCTGTGAAAACAATAGTGAATTCCTCCGATCATCACAGGAGAAGAGTGGATTAAGGGATTACACCACTCTGAACCACTATAAGCCTTGTGTCAATTTAATTTCTGCAATTTACTTTACAACATTTATTTAATTTGCCTACATCATAACTTATATATGTGATTGTCTAAACTGATTTGAAAACAACATAGTAAGAAGGGACTTATCCGCTGCCCAAAAGCTTTTAAATAAAAGAAAAGTTTTTGAAACTCCACTATAGTCATTCACCCCCCCTCTGACTATAGTTTCACCCTTCTCTGGGACCAACAATTGGTATCGGAGCAGTGTTCCTAGTATCAGAACCTGTTCAGATCTAATTTCTGATAACAAGGAGATCATATATTTTCCAAGTAGTTTTCAAATCTGAGCTTTCCATACGCTTACTTTTATATCTTCATTTGCACTGATGGATTCCTCAAACTTCTTGTCAAAAGTACCTATTTTTAATGTTAATAATTTCGATGAATATAAAATAAGAATGCTATCTCATCTTGCAGCAACTCATGAAGAGATGCTGGATGTAATCAATGATGGACCAATCACAATCACTACGGTGGTAAGCACAAGAGCAGATCAAGGAAAGGAAATTGACAAACCTAAAAAGGATTGGACCAAGGATGACAGGAGAAGAGCAAATCTGGATTTTGTTGCAAAAGACATGATCTTGAAGACCCTAGATAGCAACATGTTCATGAGAATCAAAGACTGCAAAACAGCAAAGGAAATGTGGGACAAGCTATCATTGATAAATGAAGGATCCGAAGCGTTTAAAGAAAACAAATTATCTCGTTGCAAAATAGAAATTTGAGAACTTTAAAATGAAGGCCGGTGAATCCATTGATCAAATGGACAACGCATTCTCAAGCATCATCGTGAATTGCAACAACTTGGACACATATATCCCCGTAAAGAAGTATGCTTGAAGATCTTGAGAGGACCGCTCGAAAGATGGAAGATCATAACTTCAAGAATCGAGGAACAACAAATCTTGCAAGCACCGACACTCGACACCGATGTCCCAATTAAAAGCTCATGAATTCGAATTGAACGGTGAAGATGGTGCCCCGGCAGAGACACATAAAATCACCGCATTAGCCGCACCCCAAGAAAGTAACTTTGCCGAATGCATCAAGAAAGAGACACATGAACTAAAAGAACAGTAGCTCTATTAGTTAAACGTTTTGACAGTTTAGCAAAAAGAAGCCATTCAAAGGAAATTCATCATCAAACAAGAGGTCAAGCTCAAACAAAGATATGAAGAAGAAAGATGATGAATACGATGCTTCAACCGCAACAAGAAAGGTCACTTCAAGGCCGATTGTCCCGAAGAAAATGACAAAGATGATGAAAAGAAGAAATACAAAGCATCCGAAAAGAGAAAGAGCAAGAAGGCACTCAAGGCAGAATCCAAAGAAGGAAAAGAATGAAGAATCATCCGATAATGATTCGATGATAGTGATAAAGAAGACAACTCAGAAAATGAAAAAGCATGTCTATGCCTCATGACCAAAGAATTAGATGAAGACAAAAGTGATAGCTCAGACACTGAGGAAACAAGCCTATGTCTAATGGCTAAAGAATCAGATGAAACTGAGGTAATATCTAGTTCCTGTTCCTCATCAAATGCATCCACATCTAACACTGCACAATCTTCTAGTCTCCCATTAGATACAGCAGGCCTAGTCCAAAATCTCATGACTAAATTTGATGAAATTGAAAAGAATCATGAAATTCTGGAAATGGAATGCAATGATCTAAGAAAAGAGAACAAGAGATTAAAGAAAGAACTGGATAAAGCAAAAGCTGAATTAATTAGTAAGGAGACCTACTTAAATGATCAACAAAAATCAGATGATAATACATCTGCTATTAACAGATCAGTTAAGAAAATCTCCTCACCACTAAAAGCACCAGCTTACAAACCCTCAAAAAGGTTTGGATCCAGATCTGGTCTTGGCTACAACAGTCAGGATGAAAGTAGGAATAATGGTCAACACAACTCTAAATTTAGGACCACTAATGGACCAAAATTTAGAAAGGGACAGACATCATAGTTCCAATGCATCATCCCGTTCCGGTGAAGTCAAAACCCAATGTAGTGAAACAACAAAAACCAAATCCTCATTCCAAATAATCAAGAACAACAGCCATCCGAAAGGTAAAGGCAGACTTTACCCTTCGTAGGATGATTGGAATGTTGCACCTCCAAAATACAAGAGGAAACCATTCCACAAAATGCATCATGTGAAAAACCAATCGTTCCTAGACACATGAAGCAAGAAAGGTTTCCTACCGCATATTGGAAAGTGAAGAAGGATGTAAATGCACCAAAAGGTGGAGAAAAGTATCGAATACCTTCGCAAAAATATTAGAAGCTATTCTCGCCATGCCTTATACATATGAAGTTGATGACTTCAATTATCCAAAAAGAAGACCTTTTGGATACACCCTTGGTATGAGAGGCATGATTGCTAACAGTATGGACCCAAACAAGGTTGTTGGGTACCTAAACTTAATTAACTGTTTTGTAGGATGTCCGGTACATAGACAAGCTGGATGTTCCGTACACATGACATGAAACAAGAAATGGCTCACCGACTTCAAAGCTTTTGATGGACCCAAAGTCACATTTGGAGGTAAAGAAAACCCCGGCAAGATTAAGGGGGAAGGCATAATACTCAAGAACAATCTAAAGATTCAAAATGTGGCATATGTCAAGGGACTTAACTTCAATCTCGATGAGCATCACTCAATTCCGTGACAAAGGCTACAATGTGCACTTTAACAAAGAAGGATGTAAAGTGATTCACACCAAACCAACACAAGATAGTTCTTGCAGGTAGAAGACAAGACAACATGTATGTGGTGGATCGGAGAACGACCAAGGCGAAACATGTCTACTTGTCAAGAATAATCAATCAACAAGCTGGATTTGGCACAGAAGATTAAATCACCTGAATTTCAAGACCATCAACAAACTATCAAGGAACAAGTTAGTTGAAGGGCTGCCGGAGATCACATTCAAGAAAGAAAGTCTATGTGATGCATGTCAGAAAGGAAAACAGATAAAAAGTTCATTCAAGTCAAAGCCTCATCAATCTACAACAAGAGTTCTACATCTGTTACACATGGACCTGTTTGGACCAGTCACACCAGTAAGTGTGAGTGGTAAGAAATATACTCTTGTAGTGGTGGATGACTTCTCAAAGTACACCTAGACCATCTTCATGAACAAGAAGAAAGAAACACTCAAGAAGTCGCCGCATTTGCCGAGAAGACTCCGTAATGAGAAAGAGCTAAAGATTATCAAGATCGTATCGTATAGAGGCACCGAATTTCTAAATGAAATTATCGAACCTATTGTGAAGAAAATGGAGTGCTACATCAACTATCTCAGCAGAACTCCACAACAAAATGGTGTAGCGAAAGAAGAAACAGAACTCTCAAAGAAGCAAGTTAGAACAATGATTGTCGAAGCATGCTTACCAAAGAGGTTTTGGGTCAAGCAAAAACACAAGATGTCATACACAAAACAGATCAATCATCAACAAATATCATGGAAAGACTCCATATGAAATATGGAAGGGTAGAAAACCCAATATCTCATATTTTCATATGTTTGGATCAAAATGTTTTGTCTTAAACAGAATCACCGCACACCTTTGATGAGAAGGTCGATGAAGCAATCTTCATGGGATACTCGTACACCAAAGAGAGCATTCGAGTACTCAATAAAAGAACATTGGTGATTGAAGAATCAATACTTGTGGTTTTTGATGAACCAAATACAAATGGTGAAGATCTTCAAGACCAAGAAAAGAAAGCAAAGACAAAGGGAAATCTATACAAATGCAACCATACCAACCTACTATCCCGAATCATCATTTTGAAAATCAAGAGGAACCCCATATCAATACAACAAAGAAGCACCTGAAGTTGAAGTTCATGCTCAAGATGAAGGTATGGAAGCACCAAGTGAAGAACATCTTCAACCGCATCTAAATTGGCTAAGAGACCATCCCGAAGAACAAGTCATTGGAAATATTCACACAGAGTTAGAACCGTAAGACAAATTTCTGGAGCACATGCTAACTTGCTTTCTATCACAAGTGGAACCCAAGACCATAGATGATGCAATCCAAGATGCGATTGGATCACAAAATGCAAGAAGAACTAAATGAATTTGAAAGAAATGAAGTCTCGGGAACTTGTTGATGCACTCGTATATGGCCAACATCAATGGTGCAAAATGGGTATTCAGGAACAAGATGGACGAGCAAGGAACTGTTGTCAGAAACAAAGCAAGGCTAGTTGCAAAAGGCTACTCTCAAGCGTAAGGAATAGATTATGATGAAACATTTGCACCAGTAGCAAGATTGGAAGCAATCGACTCTTTCTAGCATTTGCTGCACACAAAGACTTCAAAGTCTATCAAATGGATGTAAAGAGTGCATTCCTAAATGGACTCTTGGAAGAAGACGTTTATGTAGAACAACCTCCTGGATTTCAAATCAAAGGAAAAGAAGACAAAGTATACAAACTCAAAAAGGCCCTCTATGGCCTCAAACAGCACCTGAGCCTGGTATGAAACACTATCACAATTTCGATCAAGAATGGATTCAACAAGGGAACTATTGACAAGACTCTATTCAAACTAGAGGAAGGAGCAAGCACATTGCTAGTACAAATCTATGTTGATGATATAATCTTTGGATCGAGGGATGAAGAGTTGTGTGAGAAATTTGCAAACCCGATGAAGAGCAAATTTCGGATGAGCATGACGGGAGAATTAAACTATTTCCTTGGCCTTCAAGTAAAGCAAATGAAGGATGGCATTTTCATTAGTCAAGCCAAGTACACAAGAGACTTGATACACAAGTATGGGATGGATACAAGTGGCACAGCAGACACACCAATGTGTGCCAGAGTCATACTTGGAAAAGATGAAGCAGGAAATGATGTTGATCAGAAAATGTATAGAGGAATCATTGGCTCCTTATTATACTTAACTGCAAGCAGACCTGATATAGCATTTGCGGTAGGAGTGTGTGCAATATTTCAAGCTCAACCAAAAGAATCACATCTTCTAGCAGCTAAAAGGATAATCAAATACTTGAAAAACATTATAAATGTTGGAATTTGGTATCCAAAAGATGGAGGATTTCAATTGATATCATATTCAGACTCTGATTATGCTGGATGCAAAATAGATAGAAAAAGCACCTCTGGAACATGCCAAATGCTAGAAACCAGACTAGTCTCTTGGTTCAAGAAAAAAGCAAAACTCCATATCTACATCAACAAACCGCGAATATATAGCAAGCAGGTAGTCGTTGCAGGCACAAGTACCGTGGATAAGACAACAACTAAGAGACTATGGAGTGGAAGAGAAAACAATTCCAATCATGTGTGATAACACAAGTGCAATATCTATTACCGAAAATCCAAACATTGCATTCAAGAACAAAGCACATTGATGTAAGACATCATTTCATCAGAGACCATGTTGAAAAGGGGGATGTCATCCTAAAACACATACCCACTGAAGATCAATTGGCTGACATCTTCACTAAACCACTCAACTATGAAAGATTTAGTATGTTGAGAACTGAGTTAGGGATGATTGAAATTGAATAAGTATCAAAGAGCGGCTAACTGGAGTAATCGGCTAAGTGACTTCATCAACCGGTACAACCTTTGCCATTACAGGAGATGTAGCAGGTAAGGCACTGGTATCCAGTGAAGATAACTTAACTGATTGTTAGGAACAGTTAAATGGAGCAAATTTCTGAAGAACTCGGTGAAGAACTCATTGGATCGGCTAAGTGACCAAGTGACCAAGGCACTTCACCGAAATAAAGACTTGGATAAATTAAAAGTGTGAACAAAATCAATTCTGATTACACGTGGAGAATAAGAAAATTATGGAGGATTATTCTGTGAAAGATTACACACGTATGATCATGGAGGTAATTATATTATTTTTTGAATTATTAACTCCTCGATTCCCGGGCTCTATCATTACTTACCTCAAACCACTCCCCCATTCCACTCGAATATCGCAACTTACATGCACAAAATCACGCCATTATGTCACAAAATCCTTCCATATTCAAACCACGTTCACACTACCCAAATCACACTATATAAACAAGACTTAGAGATTTTCAGAAATCTTTACGCTCTCTTGCAAAATACAAACCCTACTTTTGTTTTTCTCTATTGCAAACTCAAGTTAATTTTCAAACCTCATCTCTTCTTCAACAATGGCATCATCTTCCTCAAACACCCAAGCTGGGTATGAAAAATCGATTGCCACCGGCTCATTCTTTCGCGTAACACTACCCGAAACTCGTGTGGAAATGATGAGAATGCCAAACGACCGGCGGGGTGCGAAAACCTAAAATTATCAACCTTTCTCAATCCGCCCATAACCGAGGTCCGCTATGAAAGCCTCATCTCCTTCTCGGAAATCCGCAAAATACGTCCCCGGACTCCTTGCTGAAGAAGGAGACAAGTTCGAAGAAGACAGATTGTTGCATCTGTCAATGGTAAAGACGTGGTGATTACAGAAAAGGTAATTCGAACACATCTCAAACTTTCCAATGAAGATGAAGCGAAAGTGACATTGGTACCAAAAGACTTGGACAATTTCTGAGCAACCATTGCCAAAAAGGCAAACCCAGGATCCACAAGAGTCAATGTCTTCGATCCGTGTTGAAGAAACCGTTCAATGAGTTTAGTGCTCTAATTGGCAAAACCATTGAGGGAAAGTTGGGAGCAAATAATGCCATGACGGAAATTAGAATGCGGCTAATGGGAATCATCTATAACAAGCTACAATTTAATTGGGCAAAGTACTTCTTTTTGAGAATCAAAGAGCAAATCCAAGGTGAAGTAAAAGCAGGCGAAAAGGGGATAAAAGAGGGAAAGACAATGAAAGGACAATTCTGGGTGAAAAAGTGATATGGGATACAGTTGCACTATCTGTTGCAATGTCTCAAAGTCCCCACTGTACAACTTCACAAACTGCATGAATCCAAAGTCATGTTTACGTATGTTAAACAACAAAAGAAGGCAGGAGAAGGAAAGAAGAAGAACCCCACACACAACACCACCAGTCAAAGAAAGAAACAAAAGGTTCGGCGAAGTCTTGAAAAGACAGACTTTGGGAAATTGATTGATGAAGAAGAAGAAGAGGATTCTGACACTGAGGCAGAACAGCAAGACGAACAAAATATCAGTGAGGATGAACAGCATCCTAATGAAGAAATCACTGGAGAGGATGAGGAATCTCCAGAAGAAGCTGTACAATTATCTGCAAACGATATAGATGATCGCATCACAGAATATCTTGAGTGGAAGGAAGGCGATTCCAGACAACAACTTTCAAGACTCAGATCGCATGCTTGCTGAAGAAGCATGGCTATTTGATTTTCTGGGAATCACAACTCTGGTAGGTGTACTTGATGAATCACCTCTATGGGACTTGGTTGATGCAGCCAAGGCAAAACTGCCCCAGATCTCTGGGAGACAAAGTAACGACTCAGAAGATGGTGGAGATGATCATGATCAGGATGATGGTGATGATCATGATGACAATGATGATAATGATCATCATGATGATGATCTTGGTTCGACAGAGAAGAGGATACTCCTGCACCAGAAGCAATTGATGATACCACTCCTCTCCGTACATTTTTGAAACCACAAGCATCCAACAAGTCCACAACTCCAGCAAAGACAGCCACTCAACCGTTGTCCGTCAACGTTCCACTCGACAAAGACAAACATTATGGACACCGGTTCACCGTCGCCACTCCAACAAAGCAACCCCGGCATGAGATAGGGGAACAAGAAATTTCAAGCAACAACCCGCCTACACATCTACCCAAATACTTGAAGATCTAGATGTGCATGCGATGTCACCCAACAACAAAACAAGGGACAAAAACATATCCGTAATCACCAAAGTAAGGTACAAACTCTCTCACCGACCACCGGCATTACAAATGAAACTTTTGAGAAAGCGGCAGATCTGCTGGCTGAAGAATTGGAACAGCAAGCTATGTATCTCAGATCCATGACTTCAGCTTTTAATGACAAAAGCTCCTCCATTGAAAACAAGTTTCAGGCCATTGCAGAATACATTGATGCACAAAATATTGTTGTTCAACAACAAGAAAATCTGATGAAGCAACTCAACATCAATATCACAAACAGTCTTGCAGGCCTCAGGCAGCACATTTCCCAAGAAAACGAATCAATGGCAGTAGCCTTTGGCACTAGACTTCGTAGTGTCAATGAAAAATTGAATGATCATCACAACAGATTCACATCTATTGAATCAAAACTTGATTCTCTGATTGGAACGGCAGAGGCCACCAACAACATCCTACTCCAGCAAAGGTATGATGCTGCCAAAAGGGGGAAAATCAGGATAAGCCTGAAGGATCAACAATCAGACCCCCAAATTTCACTGAAGAACAACTGAGAGCAAGAGACAGAGAAATAAGGATCAGAAATGAAGCAGAAGAACAGAAAAGAAGGGTCAGAGAAGAAAGGGAAAAGGCCTTAAAGGAACCCTGCATTGGACTTCCTCATCCTATGCAAAGAAGAGATGATGATAGAGACAGGTCCGGCAGACAGCAAAGGCCTGGATCTAGTCAGCAAAGAGGATCACCACCAACACAGACTCGTAACCGGAGGAAACACCAAGAAGGTAGCAATCAGCTCTCCAAATATACTCTGGGAGCACGAACTTACACTCGGCCACCAAAGCAAAGCGAGATACGATGCGTATGTACCGGACCATGTAAGAGAATTTTTCGTAGTACATGAAGGACTTTATCCTCATTCCTCACAAGATGAAGCTTGGGCGATTGGCTAAGCTATCAGATGAAAGGATGAGAACCGATATGGCCAAACTCTACAATGAAGTCAAAAGAGAATTTGCACTTCTCAAACAAACCAACAACAAACCAAGCTCAGCCATACCACTATCTGCAAAAGGACCAGAAGACTTGCCATCTGAACAACAAGAAGAATTCAAATATATGGCAAAATTCTTCAATCCTATGGGGAGAATGGAGAAACAGGAGCAGTGGAGTCTCTACAAAAGCCTCAAGTTTGCAAATTCACATATTGCTGAGGGAAAGACTTGAAAAATATTTTGGAGAACCTAAGGCAAATGAGACCATGCTCGATTTCAACGTACTTTTTGCCAAAAGAGTTTTCCAAGGTGTATCCGAATACACAAACTTTGGCTTACCTTGGAAGTGGAAGTTTCCGTAAATTGATTGGAAAGACATAGAAGAGGTTCAGACTACAAAATTCAAGAGGTACAAGGCTGAATTGAGCAAAATGTAGTTTGTAACACTTGAATAAAGTTTTAGAACTTATTGCCCTGTGATGGATGAATAAAATTGTTGATTTTTATTCTGTTGTTTATTATGAAAATTTTTGATTACTTATGTTCAGGCTTATGAGGGTTTTGGCATCATCAAAAAGGGGGAAATTGTTAGCAACATTTTATTATGTTTTGATGATGGCCATACTAGCTGGTTATAGCAAGCCTGAAATAAGTTAGAATTCTCTATATAAGTCTTTACTTAGAGTCGGACATGTTGTATAATTGAGTCAGACAAGTATTGTACTAGTTGGTAGGACGGCAAAGCAAAAACGTATATTCGGCAAAGTGAAGCCACCAAGCACCAAAGAGAGAAGCAATGAAGACATTATGGTCCGACTTATAACCAAGGAAGTCCGTGATGACCTTGGATAAGTCTAAGTTATGTTTCAAGTGATGAAACTCAATATTCAAATGTGGTGTACACTGGTCTCACCCAAATCAAGGATCAGTGAAGTACAAAGATTCTCCTGAAACTAAAACAAAGAAGAAAACAATGAATCGGCTGAGTAAACTGACTTTCGGCAAAGACAAAATAGCGAAGAAAGAACTAACGGCTAAGTCAGAAGGCTCACTCGACCGTTCTGAAAACGGCGAAGTAACACTTACCAGATCAGATTTGATATATGTTGAAGATACAGAAGATCATGCATTAAATGCACAATCAATAGAGGATCAATCAAGGACGGATTTTCTGCTATACGTTTGAAGAAAGAATCCGATCACTAAAATCAAGGAGAATGCAATTAAGGGGGAATCAAGAATAAAATCAAGGATTATTCCCTCATTAATATAGCCAACGGACGGAATTTCAAAACCAAGGTTATTCAAGGTTATAAATAGAAGGCATTGACAGAAAAAGTAGACAACGATTCAAAAAGAAAGAAAGTAGAAACTCACAATTTGAAAAGCCTTCTATCCGAACTTACAAGGATACATCTAGTGATCAACTCAAATATCAGAGCTACAAAGTCATACTCAGAACTGAGATTGATCAAGCAAGTGTGTGAATCACATTCATATCAAACTGAAGCAAGTGAATCAGAGGCAATCTGAGAAGGAGTTGAATCTGTGATAGCTGTTGAAGGATTTTGATCTTAAGGAGCAGCAAAAAGAAAGACTGAATCACTGAAGCTGTTGCAGTCAAGGAGTGATAGTCTTGTAGATTGTGAGGCTTGGGAAGCCAAGGACAATCATACTATTGTATCTGTGAAAACAATAGTGAATTCCTCCGATCATCATAGGAGAAGAGTGGATTAAGGGATTACACCACCCTAAACCACTATAAGCCTTGTGTCAATTTAATTTCTGCAATTTACTTTACAGCATTTATTTAATTTGCCTACATCATAACTTATATCTGTGATTGTCTAAACTGATTTGAAAACAACATAGTAAGAAGGGACTTATCCGCTGCCCAAAACCTTTTAAATAAAAGAAAAGTTTTTGAAACTCCACTATAGTCATTCACCCCCCCCCTCTGACTATAGTTTCACCCTTTTCTAGGACCAACATCCACTATTATTTGGAATTCAGTATCGAAATTCACTATAAAAAATATGTGGGTGTCATGTAACTTAAATATATTACAAAATGTGTTTTTTTACCTAATTTTCTAAAAAAGAAATTGGTGTTTTTTTTTAGTGGAAAAAAATTTGGTGCTTAAAAATGTAATATATGGGTTGATTTTTATGGGTAGTTTTGAGAAATTAAAGAAACATATAAGAGGATCATCGTGTTTATCATCTTTCTAGATCGCGATCTGATCATGCTCCGATTCTTATTTTGCCGACTAACCCCTTTCGGCGGGGCAAGGTGAAGTGGTTGTCGGTGCCCCGGTATGACCCATTCCGGATTTGAGATGAGGAGTGTGAGCGGCTGGCCCATGAGGGTTGGCAGCAGACGGATGGATCGTTTTTTCAGCGAATATCGGCGTTAGGTTAGGATTGAAAAGTTGGAGTAGGGCAAAGCACGGTAATATTGACAAAAACATCAGCCTGAAGGAGAAGGAGCTCAGGAAATATAGGGAATCTGCCAGTTATTCTTGGGAAGGAGAGAAGAGCCGCTTACTAGAGTTGGACCATTTATACACATTGGAGGAGGAGTATTGGAGGCAGCGGGGTCACAATGATTGGCTAAAGGGAATGGATAAGAACACGAGTTACTTTCATTATAAGGCTAACAGTAGACGCACTAAAAACACTGTGGATCTGTTATTTGACGAGGATAGGTGGCGATAACTGATCCTGTGGGTCTGGAGTGTGTGGTCTCACGCTACTTTAGGGGTATCTTCACCTCTGCGCACCCTCCGGCTCTGGACTTTCATGGGGTTGGAGTTTTCGGCTCTTTTTGCTCTACAGATTGCTCGTCTGGCTGCCCCTTACACTGAGGATGAGGTTCTCTGTGCCCTTAAGCAGTTGCCAGGGAGGAAATTGCCTGGTCTAGATGGTATGCATGTTATTTTTCTATAGAAATATTGGCATATCTTTGGCACTGATGTCTTGCAGGTCCTCTTGGCTGTTCTTAACGATGGTATGGATCCGGGTTCGTTGAGTGCAACTTTTATATCTCTTGTTCCGAAGGTCGCCTCCCTGACGAGGGTGATGGATCTCCGTCCTATTGCCCTTTGTAACTCGGCATATAAGCTCCTTTTACGGGTGATTGTTAACCGGCTCAAGTTGGTGATCTTAGATGTAATCTCTAGTAATCAGAGCGCGCTTATATCGGGCATGCAAATTACTGACAATACGAGTGTCCTTTGAAGCATTCCATTCTATGAAGGTAGGGGAGGCGGGATGTCAGAACCATGCAGCCATTAAGTTTGATATGGCTAAGGCCTTCTATAGGGTTGAGTGGGCTTACCTCTGGGGAGAGTCATACGGCAGATGGGGTTCCCTGAGACTTTTATTGATTTGATCCGGTGATGTGTTACGTCTATCACGTATCAGGTTATGGTAAATGGGCGGCTGGGTCGGCGGATAGTCCCCTCTCGGGGGATTCGTCAAGGGGATCCTCTGTCATCTTTCCTTTTTATTATCGGTATAGAAGGACTTATGGCATTATTGGATAGGGCTATCCGGGTGGGCTCGCTCCGTGGCATTTCTTTTGGGGGGCACGTTGAGGTACATGTGTCACATTTGTTGTTTGCTGATGATAGTATGCTATTTTTTGAAATCCAGGAAGGGGCTCTGGAAACTTTGGCTGATCTTTTTGTGCATTATGGGGCTTTATCGGGATAGGCAATCAACTTCCACAAGTCTAGCCTTTATTTCAGTAGATGAGTGTCGCAGGGGGATAAAGACTATATATCGGATTTCTGCAGATCCCCATTGGGGATGATGGCACATGCAAGTACCTTGGCATGCCTTTGGTCACATGACATAATAAGCGGCAGGTGTTTGACTTTCTTAGGGAGCGGATTTGGAAGAAGGTGTCTGGGTGGAAAGATAAGCTTCTATCGCCTACGGGAAAGACGGTAATGGCCAAGTCGGTTTTGCAGGCAATCCCTATCTTCATCATGCAGTGTTTCAAGGTTCCGGTTACACTGGTTCGAGAGCTTGAAAAGTATATTCGGGGCCTTCTGGGAGATACTTCGGAAAAACGGAAAGTACATTGGTGGAGCTGGGATGTCTATTGTTTGCCGAAGAACATGGGAGGCCTTGGCTTTCGTGATCTTGAGGCCTTCAATTTAGCTCTGCTAGCTGAGCAGGCTTGGAGATTGCGGCAATACCCTATGGGTCTTGTCAGTTGGTATCTAAATGCAAAGTATCATCCGGGTATGACTGTCATAGTTGCGGGATTGGGGCGGCGCCCCTCATTTCTTTGGCGGAGTTTGTTGGAGGGGAGGGATCTAATGGTTGCGGGTTTGAGATAGCGAATAGGTGATGGTCATTTGGTTTATGTCTTTCATGATGCGTGGGTCTCTCGTCCGCCCTCTTTCCGTATCTTCCATGCCTCTCACCCGCTCCCGACTAATGTGATGGTACATGGTCTCTTGATAGTAGATAGTCGACAGTGGAACTTGCCCTTGCTCCATCAGTCATTTAGTCCGTGAGAGGTGGAGGTGATTTTCCAGACCCCAGTTGCATGCCCCACTTACCCGGACAGGCGTATTTGGAATTATGATCGGAGGGGCCGCAATACGGTCAAGTCGGTCTATTTCTTAGCCTTGAGTTTACGTGGGGGGCTGTACTCGGCAGCCAGTGGGTCCTCGTCTATTAGGCCGGATAGAGTGTGGCGAGATGTTTGGCGTGTGATGGCACCCCCGGTGCCCAGCACTTTCTCAGGAGGTGCTTGCAGGATTGTCTACCAATTGGGGAGAACCTTCTCAAGCAACAACTTGGGGATGGGGTTTGTTTGGCATGTGGTCAGGAGCAAGAAACTTTACGCCATGTCTTGTTTGATTGTGGCTATGCTGCGGCAATCTGGTGGGCCTCCTTATTTAGGGGCCATTTGGTTCGGCGCTCGTCTGTGTTCCGGGAGATTTTTGAGGGCCTTGTAGAGCGATTATCTGCAGAAGAGTTGTCCGAGTTCTGTATGACGTTGTGGAATCTCTGGAAGGTGCGCTATAGTGCGGGTTTTGAGGGTACTCCTATCTATGTTTCTCGGGTGGTCTCGGCTTCTTCAGCCGCAGCGTTGGAATACATGCAGGTGATGAGTGGTGCTACTGTAGAGCCAGAGAGGACTTCAC
The DNA here is from genome assembly GCA_036785695.1 of Gentiana straminea. NCBI lineage: Eukaryota > Viridiplantae > Streptophyta > Magnoliopsida > Gentianales > Gentianaceae > Gentiana > Gentiana straminea. The sequence continues at coordinate 1,523,933 of JAVUPR010000376.1, read as the reverse complement.
ACCCGGATGCTTGGGCACCGCCAACTTCAGGGACGTGGAAGTGTAATACGGATGCTTCGGTGGCGGACTCTGGCTCGGGTATTGGCATGATTTTTAGAGATTCAGTGAGGTCTATTGCGGCAGCCTTCTCCTTTCACATGGACCCGGGCGATACCCCATAACTTTTGGAGATGCGTGCAATTCTCCTTGCTCTTGTAGAGGCTGCCCGGTTGCACCTATCATCAGTTATAGTTGAGAGTGACTGCTTATCTTTTATCCAGGCCTTATCTCGCCCAATAGAAGACCTGTCCATTTTGGGTTTTCTAGCTCGCGAATGTCTCTCGGTTCATCTACTTCTGGATTTTGTCGGTTTTCTGTCGTTAAACGTCTGGTAATGTCCCCGCACACCTTTTAGCTAGATATGGTGTTGCGACTGAGGGGTGGGGTACTCATTCCCTTTTGATGTAATCTCCGTCTCATTTGCGAATATGCCTTAATAAAAGTAGTTAGTTTCCCTTTAAAAAAAAGAAATAAAAGAAGAAGAAGGAAACATATAGGAACCCAAAGGGAATTATCCAACCATTAATATAAAGAGACTAGGAAAATAAACACTTGTGCTCCGCACGAGCGTTGCCCCGGTTTATATTTAATTAACTCTGATACATTACGATGGCATGTATGGCACGTGTCGGCTGATGAAATGAATATCCGACACATCTTCGACACCTCCCGACATCGTATGGAAACTTTTCGACACTACTGATTTTTTTTTTCAATTTCTACTTAAATCTATTTTAACCGAAAAAATGAAGCTATCTTCGACATTATCTGCAACAACACGTGTTCTACCAAAAACACGACACGACACGCTCCGATACACCCCGACGCTATATCCAACAAGTGTCGGTTGATGGAATGAATATTAATTAAAAATTAATTAAAATCTAACACACTGTCAATACTCACGAAACAAAATCGACACCTTTCGACACTACCGAACCCTTTTTTGTATTCTCAGATCTAGGCTAATTTTAACGGCAATGGTAAAATACATAATTCGAATTTCCATAAAAATTAAATCAACAATACACTATAGCCAGTTTAACAATATTTGTGGCCGAAATATTTTTTTTTCAGGATATTTAATATTTTATATAAATGATATGTTTTTTTACAAAAAAAAAATTCATTTCAAGAATTTTAATATTTCATGTAATCGTCAAACCAAATATTTTTAAACATGATATAAAGATCGTGTAGGCAACATGTCGTGACCTTATATCTTGAAAATAGTCATATCGCCGTGTACAAATGATATTTTTTTTATGAAATGAATTTATTTTAAGAAATCTATAAGATTTCATTTAAACGTCAACACAATTTTTTTTGGTGTGATATAAAGATCGTGTCGGCATCAAGTCGATGCCTTATACTTTAAAAATAGTCATACCTTTGCTATATATATTCACACATTAATAGATGATACAATTGAGTCTTTCAAAATGAAATAATTTAACTCAAACCTTTTTCTCAAAAAAAATAAATAAAAAATAATAATTCTGGACTGGGCCATAAACAGTAAAAAAATAATAAAAAAAAACTAGTATTTTGGACTGGGCCATGAACGGTAAAAAAAAAAAAAAAAAAAAAAAAAACCAATAGAAAAAATACAAGTGGCCTTCTTTCTTATTAATATAGGTAGATATCGTTGCAGATGATTATTTTTAATAGGAAATGGAGCTAATCTTTTGTGAATTAACAAACATGGTTATGCTTATCTTTCACTTTGCCTTTTCACCCGTGCAAGAATTTGGAAGCCACGAATGCCATCATTACGCTTTACAGTTCGAGCAAATTAATATATTTCCTATTCGTAATTCTTAAGTATTAATAATGTACCATCCCTAGGCTGGGGCTACTGCATGTCTTTGCTTATTAAAAAAATTCACAACTTTAGACTAAGTGTTAAAGAAGATTTAATAGAAATGTATATTTACATTAATTAGATCGTGCTATATATCATATATTTGAATATAAATTGGGGAAAAGGATGGACGCAAGACCTTTATATACTGAAGAATGATTCTTTGTTTTGCTTTAAGACGGTTTTATTAATTACACGTGAACACACTTTCGGTCGATAACCATATGCTGTGAGCTTTTGTGTGTGTGTGGGAAAGAGGCTGCAAGCCTGCAACTTGTTCGTGTGATAAAAGATTCTCATTTGGAATTAAACATTTGATAAGCTAGTGTGTAATCTAGTGTTGCACGTTTTTCTCTTTGTTTTTATCTGTTTCTAACGTTGTTATTCCACCTCCTCAAAACAAAATAAAACAAAACTGTTGAATTATGTATCATCTCTTCCTAAATCTTAAGCTGATTGGATTGATAATTAACATCATATACACTTAAACACACGTCCACTCAAGTGTTAGCAATCTCTCCCAACCCTTGCACATCTTAAACACTTCAAAACGCCCTCCCAAATGTGACAATCTCTCCCAACAATTGTGACGATGCCGAATATCGTCTCAAAATGATTCCGGACCATATTCAATTTAGTGACAATAAATCCAAGATCTATACTGAACGGGGTGGTGTTTTTGAATATTTTTAGACAGAACCTAGGAGATGATTTCCCAAATTGCCTACATATCCTGTTAATAAATCAGGAATCAAGTCTCACGTAATTCCTTAGAGATTGTTTATATGGAGGATGTCTCATCCGTTTTCTTGTCCAACAAGGATTCTAATTCTTAGTCCCTAAGGATTATCACGTGTATCCCTCTTATTTAGGAGATAATTATGGACATATTTGAATGTCAGGATCAGAGCATTAATGACTTAGGATTTCTTCCATATATAACCGATATTATTAAGCGTGTGTGCTAGGTGAAAATAGGGGAAGCTCCGGCCAACCTGTGTTGAGACACCCAGGCCATCTCGGTCTACGCTGAGTTACCCGACCTCCATAATTACCGAGCCGACCTGCGGTGGTTTGCTGAGAATGGCAGATTTCCCATCTGGGGTTCAGATCTGCTTCTTCTATTGGACTTAAGGCTCATGGCCTTCACTATTCCTCTGTCCACATTTATGATTTAGTCATTCTAAAGTTGACACGTGGCTAGGGCCAGTCCAACCCCAGTCAGGTCAGATCTAAGTGGAGCTCAGCTCTGTCTTTTAGGCTTGCAAGAATTTCACAAGGACTTGCTCTGCCATATGGCAGAGTTACCGTTATGACACTGTCATAACCGTCCCTATAAACGGGGCGTTTCCTTCCACGTATTTTGAAGTGGGATCGTTTCCCAAGATCGTGTTTGGGGTGTATAACCTTTGTCATATTAACTGTTACTTCACCACGCTTGGTTATTAAATTAGAATTCAGAAGTCATAAGAGCTGGTTGCATCATTCTCTTCCCCAACATTCGATCCTCTTACAAGTAAGTTATTGTCTCTCTTTTTACTCCTCATCTTGCATTTGCTAGTTAATGAGTGCTTCCACTCCTACAAGTGATTCCATAGAGAGGTTGTTTGAGTCTGATTCCGAGTCCGAAGTAGATAGACCTAGGTCTAGTGTAGCAGTTAGAGGACTTCCTCGGGCCCTTTCTCATCTTGTTCCGCGTTCTTCTTTGCCCTGTAACCCATCCTCATCCGAGACTTCAGACTTTGTACAATCCCTAAAAGCTTACGCGGCCACCAAAGCGGCTATGGGGAGTCATGGTATAAATTTCGTGTTATCCCAAGCTGAGGTTACCGCAATCTGCGAGGAGTTCAATATGAATCAAGAGAGGTACATCCCTCAGGCTCCCGCTGCTGGTAGTTATACATATCGCCCCTAGAGGGTTATTGCACCGTTTATAAGGAGCAATTCGAGTGTGGCCTGAGGGTTCCTTTTTTCTTGGCTTTTTTGGCTGTACTTCGGCATTACGGGTTGGGGACCTCCCTGGTAGCTCATAATGGTGTTAGATCCATTATAAGGTTTGCAATCCGGTGCCGTTTACTCAACATCAAATTCTCTATGAAGCTATTTCAAACCTTCTATCAGCTCAAAAAGGCAAGGGAGGCACCTCGGTGGTACTATTTTTCGCGTCGGGTAGACTCTAAAAAGGGCATCCCTACCCTTTCTAAAGGGAAATCTTTGCACAAGGGATGGAAGAGATGAACCCGAAGTGGACGTTGATCTGGGCAAGTGGAACGCAGCTGCGATGCCCAAGAATACCTGCCCCAATAATGTGAGTTCGGAGTTACTGGAAGGTATCCAGGAGTCAGGTATCTCTCTGGGATTAGAGGAGTATTCCTCCGAGCTGATTGATGCTGCTTGGTTGTCTGACGTGGGTCCCGATCCCTACCGGGTTTTTAGTGATGAAGAGTACAAAACTCGTAGGATTTTCCTTTCATGTTTACTTTATGTTATTAGCGTTTATTGATCGTACTGGATCTGACCAAATCTTATTCCATTTCTTTGCAATGGCTGATTTTGTTGAGATATTTGTTGATGCTACAGAGGAAGAGGGAGGCCATCCTGAACACAGTCAGGATACTGAGAGGACTAAGAGTTAGGAACCTCAACCTACCCAAATTGTGGGCACGACTCAGAATGATTCAGAGGTCCAGACACTGTCCCCTACTTCTCAGCTTGCTTCAAGGGGAGGTTTTGATCTAGTAGATCTAGACGGTTCTGATCTAGAAGATGGTGAAGGGTATCAGATCCAACTGCGGGGGCGCTCCAGACTTCAGTGGCTGCTTAGGTGGGTTGGCCGAACAAAAGAGGCAGGTCTGAAACCATACCTGAAGAAAACCAAGGTTTCTTCAACCTTGAGGAGGATGCTCCAAATGCTTAGGGGCAACCATTCGAGATGACCGATTTTCATCTTGCTGCCGCTGTAAGTCCAGCCTGTTCTGTTATTTTGCAAAGTTCTTTTACCCTGGCTTGTTTTCGGTACTTATTTCTTGAACTTATCGTGGTGTAGGGTAACCGGATCGGCAAAGAGGTCTTTAGAAGACTAGTTGGGTCTTCTGCTGCCAAGGACAAGTTGAAGAACACCATTGCCGAGCTGCACGAGAGCCATCAGAGGCACAAGGACTCTGCTAAGTCCAAGGATGATGAAAACAAGGCTCTTAGAGAGCAAGTTTGAGCTCATGAGGCTGAGTTGCAGAAGATCCAAGATAAGTGTGCTACTGATCTCCATGCAATTGCTGATAAGCATGCTGAGGAGAAGTCTGAATTGGAGCAGGTAGTGGCCAAGCTTCGATCTGACAAGAATGGGCTGGAATGCTCAAGCTGTCCATGAGTTCAAGTCTTCAGCTCAAATGGCCCAAGCTGTCCATGAGTTCAAGTCTTCATTATTTACGCCGGAAACCACGTTAAATCCTTGTGTTGTTCTTGTTTCTGTTATCTCTGTGTGATTGTTTACTGTTAGATTGCATCTGTTAATTATTTATCTTGCATCTGGATTCCCTATTCTGTTATAACATTGTTAATGATCTTGCAATGTACAGAGCAGAGTACCATGGGTTCTAAGTCCTATGTCGGAGGTATGGTTAGACATATTAGTCGTGTTGCACCAAGCCCTGATGCTAAGTCCCTAGGGTTTTAAGTCACATGATAAATCAAGAAAAGAAACGTGAAGCCCATTGTGCTAAGTCCCGTGGGTTATAAGTCCCATGAACTCCCGTGAGTTTTAAGTCACCTGATTGGGACATGATACACAAAACACGAGCATGATACAATTAGTGGACAAGTACGGTATGTGTTAGTGGATTGTTTATGTAAATTTGATCAATATGCTTAACATAGTAAGTAGGTAATTAATTATCGAATAACTACATGCAAGATGAAGTGAACGTGTTAATAAGTCATATTTTCTATACATGGTTAAAGACAATTTTCAAGTTGTTTTCTTTATATGTCAAGTTGGGTTTTAAATTAAATTTCCTTGTGATTTCAAAATATGTTTTTAAGGGTATTTTACGTTTTCTGCAAAATGTTTGTGAAAGTGGATAAAATAGATTAATACCGTGTCTCTCCGCTTACGATAACCAATAATGTCGTTTTTTATTATGATAATTCTTTTTTTTTTTTATGGAAAATAAAATTATAGAATCTATAAAACTAGAGTGAAGGCGTGAGCACTAGAACGAAAGTAGGACTGAAGTATAATTCCTTTCCTTTATTTTCTTCTTTCGTACGCCCTCCCTCCATCACTGCTACTCAACCACTAATTATAATTGTCCTCCATTAAAACTGTTGTCTCCATTATTCACTGACTCCGTTCTTCACCACCCATTTCGGACTCCCAGCTCTGCCACCTGCGGTGGGGTTGTATTGTTTGCCGCTTCCATTAATCTGTCCTTTTTTAAGCTTTTGACCCCCCCTCCCCCCGCCCCCCCCCTCCCCTTGTTATTACCACCTCTGTTTCGGACATCCATCACTATTCTGGTGTTTTCACATCTCTTGTTGTCTAAAACTTGCCTCACTTGTCATTAATTAAACAAAGTTTGATGGCTATGGATAGCTATTACTATGGAAGGGAGAGAAAAAAGAAAAACCCTTCATTTTCTTCGACTCTTCTTGATGAAATTTACCTTTCGATTGATAAGGGTGATGAGGAGGTCCTTTTTCACAAAGATACAATGAAGAAGAAAAACACCAGTTGTAGCTCAAAAGCTGCAGAGGCTGGTTTTCTTGAAAGGTCTTGCATGATTGAGAAATGGATGGAGAATAAGGCGATTCATGAGAATGTTTCTGTTCGAAGAAAATCTGCAGCCGATTTCGAAAATAAAGTTTCGAGGAATGCTCTGTTCTTTAACTCAAGCTCCAGCTCTTCAGATTCAAGCAGAGGATCAACTAGGGGATTCTTATATTCAGATGCTGAATTTTGTGACTATAATGGATTACTTCCATCACGATCTTCTTGTTATGGATTGCCAAAGCCAAATCCAAAGCCAATTAAAACAGAGACATTCAAGAAACAGTCAAAAGAATCCTCTGTTACACAACAAGGAGGCTACTTGAAGACAAAATCAAGGGCTTCAAAGATCTATGGCGATTTGAAGAAGGTGAGGCAGCAGCCAATATCTCCTGGAGGTAAAATTGCTAGCTTTTTGAACACCCTTTTCACTTCAGCAAATGCTAAAAAAGCCAAGATTTCATCAACTGGGAACTACGACGAATTGGGTTCATCAAAATCAGCAAATGCATCAACATGTTCATCTGCTTCTTCATTTTCAAGATCATGCCTGAGCAAGACCCCTTCTTCAAGAGGTAAATCCAGTAATGTCACAAAAAGATCCGTGAGATTCTACCCTGTAAGTATAATCGTTGATGAAGATTCTCAACCATGTGGGCATAAGAATGTCTATGACGACAGATCAAGTAAAGATCCAGTGAAAATTTCTAACGCGGAGCTTAAGTTTCATCTGATGGAGAAGAATCGACGAGTGGAAGATGCTGCTAGGAATCTGCTCGGAAATTTTCAGAAAAAGAAGAGAGATTTTGAAACAACGGATGAAATTTCTTGCAATAAAATTGAAATCTTGAATCAAATTGTCAATAATGAAAGCGATGATGAGGACGACGAGGATGCAGCAAGTTATGCAAGTTCTGATCTTTTTGAGCTTGATAATCTTTCTGCTGCAACTGGTAATGGTATGGAAAGGTACCTTCAAGAATTGCCTGTCTACGAGACTACTCATCTTCATGCCAACAGATCCATCGCCAATGGTTTCATTTTGTGATTATTTCCAACGGATTAATTAGTTTTACTATGTTGCTGTTAAATTAAATGACGTTTTCTTCAAGATTAAAGTTTCATGATACGGTCGGTGTTGAATTTCATGTCATATGTGTTGAGCTATCATCTCTCCCAAAAGCTTAATACATTGACTTATATTGTAACTAAGGGTTGTAATCGAAGTAAAAACAAGAATATATATGAAACACATGTATATGGCATAATCAACGTACGTAATAAATTGTGGTGGATATAGATGCATATCGACGATACCGGATACCGTCACTATATAATGTGAGTTGATTAATGTGTAATTGAAACTCGAAAGATGATCCAATTCGCGTTTAGAATGATTTTGTTTATGGAAAATGGATGTTCCGGTCAAGACCGTCTATGTATATAGAGTAATAAGGATCGAAGCCAAAACGTAGTTTTCATAATGAAGATTATGGTCCATTATATAGGTTACTCTCATGGGGAAGGTGATTATATGTCATTCAAATAGAGGTTAATGACATGGAGCCGTTATGAGGTATTCGTGGTGCAGTCAAGACTCTCAATGCTGGATTCACGTGTAAAACCCCCTCACATATTTTGTAAGGGTATTTTAGTGCATGAATTTCTTTTTTTTTTTCCATTTCCTTTTCTTTTCAGGTTTTTTCCCCTCCAAATCTTTGACAAAACCGATTGGGGGTTGTTTAAGCCCTATAAAAAGGCTCCAGACATCCCAGAATACATAATGTTCACGTTGTCGGAGTTTCGTTAAAATCTGGCTTGCTGACCGAGAATAGCTCTCGGTAGCGACCTAGGTGTTCCCGAGACATCCCAGGACGTGTCCCAAACAACGCAGGACAAGCTCTGGGCAACCCAGCAATGTCGGCTCGCTGAGCCGAGCACTGATCTCGGTTAAGCAGCCCGTATTTGCTGCCCAGGACACGTCTGACTATTGTCCAGGGCGTGTATGGAAGTCAATGTCTAAGTTTCAAGGCAGATCCTGATTCAGGAGCAGTTTGAAGCTTGTTTTATCACAATAACGTAATTTTCGTAATCCCTTGTTCAATTCGTAGATTGATCTTGTTAAGTTGCAGTTCCTGGTTTTGAGGTTAGAGTTTCAGTTGTTTGTAGATTCGCATATGTTTTGAAAGAAAGATGTTGTTCGGTTCGTAGTTTGGCTTGTCTTTAAGGTAATGAGTTCTTCATATCGAAAGGTTTTGTTTTTAGTTTCAAGATTGTGCCTTTAAGTTACTTTGTATTCCATTTTATGTTGAAATGAACGAAACTAGTGTTGGTCCTTGAAAAGGCTTTGGTTAAGTTTAGAGGGGGGGGGGGGGGGGTGAATAAACTTAACACTTAAAACTTTTGGAGTTAACAAACTCAGCAAGTTCAGTAGCCTGGTGACTGCTTAGTAGTCCGCGGACCACTCGCAGTCCGTCGATAGCTCGCAGTCCGTCGACCGCCGATTTTACTGAATTTATTGCAGCGTAATATATTCAAGTTAAGCCTTATTACTTGCTGCTAAAATATGATACTAAGTATTGGATACTCAGTAGTGTAAGTGTGTGTAGTTCAGTTGCTAGTTTCAGTAATTTGATGTGCTTAATTATGCTAAGTGCAGAAAGTAAATGTAGAAAGTAAGTAGGCAATTTTATAGTGGTTCCAGGTGGTGTAATCCTGTCAGTCCACTCTTCTCCTGTGATGTTGGAGGTAATTCACTAGAGATCTTTGAGGTTGCGCTTACAAAAATCCCTAAGTTGTCCGTCCTTCACCAATAACTATGGCTTCACAAACGAACACTTGGAACAGTAGGATTGCTTTGCTCCAAAGTCTTCCACTGGTCCTTGAAGGGTAGGATTTCCTCTTCACCAGCTCCACCACAAACATCAGTTCTTGACACCTAAGTGTTTCTCTGTCTTCAGCATGTTTCTTATAAAAGAAAGTTTGAATCAAGTAAGTGATTCAGCTTTCAGCAGCTTGATCAGGATGAAATGATTAGCAGCCTGTAATCTTCAAGTGTGTATACTTGATGTAACTTGATAATAGGTTACACTTGAAGAATTTACTAGATCAGTATCTTTAAGTTCAGCAACGCTCAGTAGGGTGATTTCTTGATAAGAATCCGTTGGCTCAAGATTGATTGTTGTTTTTCTTCAAAATTCATCATCAGTTTCTGTATCAAGGGTTTATTATTTATAGGTGAGAATCCTTGTGACTTATGTTTGAAATTCAAACCATAGCCGTTTCAGATTTGTCCCCATCTTGACTTGCATTCTGTCCCTGTACATAGTACTGACACTGCCAGTTTACTTTTTGACAGTTTTAAGACTGTCCACCCTTTGACTTGTATCCATTGGATAAATCTCTGAATCTTTCCAACGTCCCTTTAATCTTAACCATTGATTTGTTGACAAAATCAAGAGTTGTTATATGTCCTTATCCTTGTAATATTCTAATGTAAACTTTGATTAAATCGAAATATACATCCAACAGGTTCCTGTGTATTGTAAGTTTACTGAAATGCTTGTCAGTCAACTGACTGAAGTTTGCTGTGTTTATAAAACACTTCAGCTGACTGCCTTTTATCTTTTATCTAACTTTTAATTGTGAAGTTAGATTACACCAATTAGAACATAACTAAGTTCCAATCACCACCTAACTTATGGAACTTAGACATTGTACACAGGGTATATGTAATCAGTTTAGGTCATCACAGACTTCCTTAAATTCTGATTCCATATCCTTGACTTAAAACACTAAGTTTGATCCCTTAGCCTTCAATAACTGAGTTTGATCCCCCAGCCTTCAGTCATCAGTAGGTTCCTAAGCTAGTCTACCGACCTGGTGCCTTATCGACGGCCTAGACAGTCCGTCGATGAAAGTCACCGACCTATTACGATGCTTTGTTTGATCAAACCTATACAAAGATCAAACTCTAATAAGCCCATACATTTAATCTAGACAACTTTTTGCCTTTACTCTATAACAGCTACTCTGGCACTCATCACTAATACTCAAAATATGTCCAACAATTGCCCCCTTTTTGGTGATGATGCCAATACCCTCGTTATAGCAAAGAAAAAATGATAAAAACAAAAAACAGAACAAATTCAGTCATTTCTCATTATAATCATATTTGTTCACCATTATTACAAACTAGATTCAGCAAAAGATAAAGAATTATGTAAGTCTGCTGAACTAGTTCCTCATTTCTCTTTCTTGTCTCTCTTTTTCTTGTTGCTCTTGATATTCCCTTATCTGTCTGACCATGTCTCTCATCCATTGATTTTCAATAAGGGAAAAATCAATATGAGGATTTACTTCCTTCCACCATTTCCATGCCTCAGGCAGAGTTAGATTGATCTGGTGTACTCTGAATCCTAGACGCATGTACAATTGAATGAACTCTTCCAATGATTCTTTTGCTGATGAAGTAGGTAGACTTCTTCCACCTCTACCACCTCTGTGTGAAGCTCTTAAAGACTTAACTCTAGCTTCCCAGGACTTAAGTCCCAAAAAGGAATTTAGCCCCTCATGGAAACCCTTGTCATGGTAAGGTCTCCTCTTATTGTAGTATTGCTTCTTATATTCTTTGAAGAGGTCATCAGTCAGCTAGAAGTCTACCAGGTGCAGGTTCTCTAATTGCATTTGTATCAGCCTCCCATTTCTTTTGAGCAAAAATTCTTGCAGCCTCTTTTTTTGCTACTGCTGTTTGGCTCTCTTCCCCCTTATTGACATCATCAACAAAACGGGAAAGCAGGCCATGAACACTCTCTTGTGTGATCACTAGGTTGTTTAGTTGACCTTCCATAATCTCTGTTCTAGTGTCAACTGCAGTTGATCCTTCCTTCTAGTGTTTGCTCCAGCAAATTGATCCTCTCAGTGACTTTAGGATCCAATGCAGCATGTTGAAGTGTTTCAGCAGGGTTAGGCACATCAGACTTGGGTGCCTCAGCAAGTTTGTCAAGCTTCTTGTGAATGGAGGCAAACTGTTCTTTCAAGAACTGTTCCTTGAGTGTATTGCCTTGTTTTATACCTCTCACATCTTTGGTTAGGTCAGCAAGAGCAAACTGAGTGGATGTGATGTTGGAAGCAACTGTTTCAGTAGTCCTCCCTCTATTTTCAACCAAGCTCATTAAATCTTCAAATATTTGCTCTTGTCTATTAAGTTGAGTTCTTAATTGAGTAATGTCATCTCTGACTGCCCTCAACTCATCCAAAACATGTGCTAGTACTGCACCAGCCACACCACAAGCCATATGTCCAGCAGCATCCTCATTAGGCTCTTCAACATTGTACTGTGCCCTCTGTCTGCTGACAACCATGGCCCAACTCCTATCCCTTCCAGCAGGGTCAGGACCTCCTTCAACCATAGCACCAAAAATATCTTCCAAAATGGGATCTTGTGCTGGTTAAGGTTCCAAGATAGATTCTTCTTCAAACAATGGTACATATGCCTATTGAGGTTCAGCAGCAACAAGTTCTTCCTCAGGCACTTGGAACTCCTCATCACTGAAATCATAGTCCAGCAGCTATTCATCCTCATTAAAAGCAGTCTGCTGACTATCCTTTCCTTCAGTACCTTTAGCCATAGTAGACTGTACTACATCAGCCTGTTCTCCAACAATTGCAAGGGATTCCTCCAATCCCATTGTAAGTTTCAACCTTTGTCCAGGTGCTGTCTGATCCTCAGCAACCCGTACCTCCAGTTCCGACCTTTGTTCGAGTCTTTGTTTGTTCCCGACACTCGAACCTCCTCAAAAGGTAGGGGTGATCCTTCAAAACCCATCACCATGTCCAATATTTGTCCTATCACTGTTTGTTCCTCAGTGATCAAGACTCTCTATACAAGAATTGCAGGAAATATTGCCATATTTTCCTCCAGAAATCCTCTAACATCAGCAATCTGCTGTAGAGTATCAGCAATTTTAGATAGAGTGTCCTGAGTATCAATCCACTCCTAATATTGAGCTGAATCCTCAGAACTGATGTCAGGCTCACTATGTGCAATGGCAGTCTCCTCATCCAAATTTTCAGACTGTTTGTTGTCAGGATGTTCATCAGATTCCACAACAAATAATAAAACCAACCAGCCTATTGTCACCAAGATTTATACCATAATTGATTAGAGCCTCCAAATCATCTATAGTGAGATCTTCCAGATCTTCATCCATTTGATCATGTTTCTGGCCCTCAACAGACTTGCCAGCACCGGTAGACTGTTCTACTCTTGGTTCAGATGACAATGCAGTTCCACTGGCTTCTCCTTGATGTGTAGGATGATGATGAATCATCACTATCTGGTCCATCCCTAGGATCCTTAAACATGATACTTTCTTCTCCCTTTTCTCTTTCAATCATTTCAATTAACCTCATTTCCAGCAAAGAAGTATTAACCAGGTCAAGTAGGTTTTCCACCTCTAACTTTTCAAAGGCCCATTCCTCAAAATCTGTCATTGGCTTAGCAGCTGGTTTTTGCTTCTTATAATATCCAAACATCAATTGAAAGTAATCAGCAACCATCTTGAGTTTGGGATCAACATACCCTTCTTTCCTTTTCTTCTCCTTCCTTTCAAAGGGCATTGATGGCTTTCTAGTGGCAGTTTGTTCAGCTTGTTGTCCTACAAAGGTCTCATTAAGCAAATTCAGTGTTTCTTCAGCAGATGCCATCAGCTCAATAGGTTCCTCAGATAGAAAATTTGTCCCTACTACCTCCATCTGCTCAACACTAAGTTCCCCCTGACTTACATGCCCATCAGCAGGGTTAGCAACAGATTGCTCTTACCCCTGAATTATTGCAGAAATGGCAGGGTCTTGTACAGTTGTATCAATTTCCACAGTAGGTGATGATTCAGTAGTCAGCTGATGGGAGTCAACTTTACTGTACTTTGGTGTGCAGTTTAACCCCCATTTATTACCTTTTTGGCATGTTTTGGGTAGATATAGACTGTTTCGAGAGTAATATCGAGAATCATATGCACGGGGAGTTAAACTGTCATATCGATGGTAAACTCCGCCTTTTTAGCGGTATTTCACTCTTTTCCGAGCATTTTTGTCTTGCGGAATTACGCGTGGTGTTTGTTCGTCTATGTTATTACAGGACTTAGGGGACTCGAGGACCCGGAAGACGATGTTTTGGACTATGAGACGTTTTCGTGGCCCGAATGTAGCATGAAAAGGTAAGAAAATCCACGTTTGGAGTGAAGACAAGCCAGACGGGTGTTTACTATACTCCAGACGGGCGTCTGACGTGAAGCTACATCAGACGGGCGTCTGCACATCCCGGACGGGCGTCTGCACATCCCAGACGGGCGTTCACAGCATTGACACTTCATTCAGAAATTTTGATTTTCAGTTGGACGGGCGTCCGAAAGACCCCCAGACGGGCGTCTAAGTAGGCTAAGCCCGATTCAAGAAGCTCATTTAACACAGACGAGCGTCCAGAGGTCCAAACGGGCATCCAAGGTTCGAAAAGCCTCAAGTCATGGTTCACCGGACGGGCGTTCAGGGGAATGCGAACGCCCGTTCAATAAAGACGAAACCCTAATATCTTCATATTTTCCAGGCGGACGGGCGTCTGACATGACTTGACGGGCGTCCAGGACCGACAATAGAAGATTTTCGACCTACTCTATAAATACGCAGCTCTATCAGCCCCTACTCATGTTTGGCCGACTTTAGACTTTTCTTAGGCGATTCATGGGCGATTTTAGCATAGATTAAACACCCTTTAATCCCTTGATTCCCTAGATAACTTCCTTTGATTATACACATCTTTTATAGCTTAGTTTTGCATTACAAGATCAAATATTCAACTTTTTGGGTGCAACTATTTCTTCATATTTTTCTGGATCAGATTTTCAGCAGTTATATGGTAATGATGTTTCTTTTATTTATTGTCTTTAGTTCAATTTCCATTCTTTATTCCGTTATTAGCATAATTATGAGTAGCTAAATTCATGTGTAGTCGAATTATGTGAAAGCGAGCGAAAACGCTAAGGGGGATGTGATTGGGAGTAGTGTAGTGCGTAAATTATTGTTTAAACAATTAATCCCCGTCCTAAAACTTATTTTAACGTCTTTGAATTAGATTGTTCACCTAGTTCACTGTCACACACATCAAACTTATAGATGTATTTTGCGGTGAGATGTGGGATAAGGGGTTTTAGGATCGTTGCGTAGATTCGGCCTAGTTGTTAAGTCCGGACCCAATACAGAGGTTTGTCATCGTTGTTCGAGCGACTCTAGCACGTAATCATGTTAGGTTGATCAGTTTTCTAAAGTGAGAATTAATTAACTTCACATAGGGTGGTTAGATCGAGTTGTTCAATCTAATCGCTAGAATTAGGAGTTGGCACCCGTGGATGTCGTTAAACTACATTGGATAGGTAGGTCGGTTAAGACACGCTCCCTGTTCAGTCCTTCCTTAGGGGTAAAAGTAGCTCGTGGAATCATAGTTCGACTATACCCTTTAATACTTAGAAATAAACCCATTAGTATAATCTTTAATTTTGCACTAGTATAGTATCTCTTCACCATTATTGTGGCCTGAACTAAGTTCTAAGTCGACTTTGGTACTTAGACATTACTCTCTGTGGATTCGACCTTGAAACCACTATACTACCGTTGACCCGATACTCTGTCGGTTAAGGTTAGCGGTTAGTTATTTAGCTATCAAGAATTTTGGCGCCGTTGCCGGGGAGCCGGTTAGAACCCCGAGAACAGTACTGGAGGTCCCCCGATCCCGTTTGCAAGAAGGTTTATCAATTCCAAGGCCTTGGAGGTCTATAAAAAGCACTACTTGACCCGCACAATGCTTACATAGTGAGCCTTCCATGAGTATAACGTGGACAAGAATTTCGTGAAAAACCTAACCGATAGGAAGTGGATAGAGTTGATGACAGCCCCGGAGTTGAAAGTGAATGCAACTTTGGTGCGTGAGTTTTACGCAAATCTTTCGGAGTCAAGCCTAGAAACGGGGATGGTTAAGGTTCGGGGGGTCCAAGTCCCGCTTAGTACCAAGGTGATCAATGATAAATATGGACTGGCCCCTTTTGAGGGTTTAGATTATAAGGAGGCAATAAAGGCGAAACAGGATGCGGGTGAGGACCCGTTAGAGGATCTCCGGTTGTTGGTATGCCCGGATGTACCTTGGACTCTTGGCAGCGGTGGGGTGAGAAAAGAGTTGGTCACGACGACGTGGGCGGAGGATTGGAAAGTCCAATGCCGATTTATCCAGAACCGGTTGCTACCTAAGAACAACCTGACCCATTTCCACATCGGCGATCTAGGGATGTTGTATGCCCTCAATTTTAAGTTAAATGTGGATGTGGGTCAGGCCATTTATGATGAGTTGGCCATGAACCAGAAGATCTACACCCGCTGCCTGATTTGCCCTCATCTGATTTATAGCTTGTGTCAGGACGCTCGGGTCCTGGAGTATAGGGAGGATCACCGGCCTAAGAATCCTCGGTTGTTGCAGAGAGAAAAAGTAAGGCCCCTGGCACAGCTAGAGCGTATGGCAGCACAGCAGCCCGGTCGTCCTCGGCTCCGACTCCGGCACCACCAGTTCCTTCTATTTCTCCCTCTCTGAGGATGAGGTTGAGCATGGCTAACAGTTCCTGGAATTGGATGGAAGATCAGCAACAAACGCAGAACAATATTCTGACTCTCTTAATGTTGATGAGTGAGGGTCGACTACCGAGGGATCCGGCAGCTTTTGCCCCGAGTACCATGGACTACCGCTTCTCCGATGCAATTGAGGGGGCCATCACGCAGATCGTGCCGAAGGATGCATCGTCATCTGACGAGGAGATGGCTGAGGCAGAGGCGGCCGAGACAGGAGTTCCAACTGAAGCTCCTATAGATGGTGCCACCACTGCTGGTGATGATGTAGCACCAGGCCAGACATGATTTTATTTGTTCTATGCTGTTCCTTTTATCGTCTGGGCCCGGTCTTAGGGTTGTTTCTGAGCTGTTGAGTTTATTTGATACATTTGTATGTTATTTGATGCTACTATCGGTTTTGCATTGATACTTTTATGATTGGTTTTGTAAGCCTTAAGGCACATTCGTACATGTGTTTGGATTGTGGTACATATTGTGGATCATTTTTATATGCCAAACCTCTGTGGTTTTATCTTTTACGCGTAGATGTTCTGTGCTTTCACCCGCTTGGGTAATTTATCCATCTATAGCGATCCACTGTGTGCTTTCCACATGCAAATCGAGTTTTCTGACGTGACAGGGCCGTTTATTGTTATTCCCCTTCCCTACCAAATATTTTGGCACGAGGACCATGTCCCGTGCATGCTTTGCTGTGGTTGTTCTTGTTTTGGTATAGGGATTGGGGTCGTGTTTTCTCACGGCTGTTACGGGATTCGATAGCACCTTTCTACCGGGTCTAAAGCTAAGTCTCATTTTCTATCTCATTCACACACTGAGGACAGTGCTTCATTCGAAGTGGGGGGTGGAGACGACTTAGCTTTATTGTTTCGATTGATAAATGTGCCATTAATTGTGATAGGCTTAGTTAATGTCCGTTTTTGAGTTAGTTCGTGGCTTAAACTTTTAAAACTTTTCACGGTTTGACACCACGTTATATGCATGTTTCTCACGATGGATTTGGTGGATGTCTTAGTAGTCGAGTAATGTATGCCGGGCGATTTTACTTTGTCACGATACGAACCCTTTTTATTGCACGTAGACCTTGGTTATACTTAGTCTGGTTGCTATATGCACTTGTACCACTAGTTTCGAGGCGAAATAGAAAGGTTGACCTAGGCCGGATACGGGATGAGAGTTATGGCGCTTCTTTGACCTAGCCAGAGCCAAATAAGCCAAAATCCCAACATTATACCCTCGTAACCTCTCTAAGCCTTGATAGGACGGTCTGACCACCGTCCGAAATGAGCCGTTTGGTTACTTAGCTTGTATTACCCTAACCCTGAGCTTTATTATTGGTCACGTTTCCTTTGATCACCCTGCGAGTGGACTTAGTCGTTGCTTTAGACACACTTGCTGAAGCAAGTGTGGGGTGGGAGTTGGTGCGTGCTTCGAGAGGAGTTAGTGAGTGCGAGCTAGTATATGAAGGGGACGAGCTCGAGGAATGTATTGTGAGGCTTGTGGTTCGAAAGAAAAAAAAATGAAAAGCAATGGAAAAAAAGAAGAAAAAAAGAGAAGAAGGTTGAATAAAGTTGAAAAAAAAGAAAGAGTCAAAGAAAGATGTTTTGAATAAATTAAGAGTATGATGTTAAGGTTGTTGTGGTTTATAAATGAGTATAGAAAGAATCGAAAGAATTTTGGTGTGGTTTGGTATGGTTTCAAAGCAAGAATACATGAAATGATTAGGTTCACTCGTGTTTTTTTTCTCTTTCTCCAGTCCCAAAATTTCCTTTCGAATAACCCCGTCCCGAGCTTGACATTATAACCCTTCAAGTCCTACTTGACCGTATTTAACCTCGGTTGCCTCGATTAGTGGAGATTCTTGCCCGGTATGAGCCGTGTGTAGTCATTTGGCCGGTATTCAAAGCCGGTGATCATTTTGAGTGTAGTCCTCGGTCTATATCACACACACACTTCGTTTTCGTGGTACGATAGAGTCAAGCGGTGTACGTTCAGTGTCTATTTTACTTTTGCCTTGATGTCGTGAGCGCTATGCATGTGTCGTAAAGTTGATCCCATAGTCTGTTTTAAAGCGCCTAATTTACTCGAGGACGAGCAAAGGCTAAGTGTGGGGTGGTTGATGGGAGTCAACTTTACTGTACTTTGGTGTGCAATTTAACCCCCGTTTATTACCTTATTGGCATGTTTTGGGTAGATATAGACCGTTTCAAGAGTAATATCGAGAATCATATGCACGGGGATTTAAACTGTCATATCATTGGTAAACTCTACCTTTTTAGCGGTATTTCACTCTTTTCCGAGCACTTTTGTCTTGCGGAATTATGCGTGGTGTTTGTTCGTTTATGTTATTGCAGGACTTAGGTGACTCGAGGACCCGGAAGGTGATGTTTTGGACTATGAGACGTGTTCGTGGCCCGAATGTAGCATGAAAAGTGAAGAAAAGCCAAGTTTGGAGTGAAGACAAGCCAGACGGGCGTTTGCTATACTCCAGACGGGCGTCTAACGTGAAGCTACATCAGACGGGCGTCTGCACATCCCAGACGGGCGTCCGCAGCGTTTGACACTTCATTCAGAAAGTTTGATTTTTAGGTGGACGGTCCGAAAGACCTCCAGACGGGCGTCTAAGTAGGCTCAGCCCGATTCAAGAAGCTAATTTAACACAGACGAGGGTCTAGAGGTCCAAATGGGCGTCCAAGGTTCGAAAAGCCTCAAGTCATGATTCACCGGACGGGCATTCAGGGTAATGCGAACGCCCGTTCAATGAAGACGAAAACCTAATATCTTCATATTTTCTAGGCGGACGGGCATCTGACATGACCTTGACGGGCGTCCAGGACCGACGGTAGCAGATTTTCGACCTACTCTATAAATACACAGCTCATTCAGCCCCTACTCATGTTTGGCCGACTTTAGACTTTTCTTAGGCGATTCAGGGGCGATTTTTGCATAGATTAAACACCCTTTGATCCCTTGATTCCCTAGATAACTTCCTTTGATTCTACACATCTTTTATAGCTTAGTTTTGCATTATAAGATCAAAGATTCAACTTTTTGGGTGCAACTATTTCTTCTTCTAGATCAGATTTTCAGCAGTTATATGGTAATGATGTTTCTTTTATTTATTGTATTTAGTTCAATTTCCATTCTTTATTCCGTTATTAGCATAATTATGAGTAGCTAAATTCATGTGTAGTCGAATTATGTGAAAGCGCGCGAAAACGCTAAGGGGGATGTGATTGGGAGTAGTGTAGTGCGTAAATTATTGTTAAAACGATTAATCCACGTCCTAAAACTTATTTTAACGTCTTTGAATTAGATTGATCACCTAGTTCACTGTCACACACATCAAACTTATAGATGTATTTTGCGGTGAGATGTGGGATAAGGGGTTTTAGGATCGTTGCGTAGATTCGGCCTAGTTGTTAGGTCCGGACCCAATACAGAGGTTTGTCATCGTTGTTCGAGCGACTCTAGCACGTAATCATGTTAGGTTGATCAGTTTTCTAAAGTGAGAATTAATTAACTTCACATAGGGTGGTTAGATCGAGTTGTTCAATCTAATTGCTAGAATTAGGAGTTGGCACCCTTGGATGTCGTTAAACTACATTGGATAGGTAGGTTGGTTAAGACACGCTCCCTGTTCAGTCCTTCCTTAGGGGTAAAAGTAGCTCGTGGAATCATAGTTCGACTATACCCTTTAATACTTAGAAGTAAACCCATTAGTATAATCTTTACTTTTGCACTAGTATAGTATCTCTTCACCATTATTGTGGCCTGAACTAAGTTCTAAGTCGACTTTGGTACTTAGACATTACTCCCTGTGGATTCGACTTTGAGACCACTATACTACCGTTGACCCGATATTCTGTCGGTTAAGGTTAGCGGTTAGTTATTTTGCTATCATCAGCTGCGGCTCTTCAGTAAGTTGCTCAACAACAACTTCTCCAGCCTCTGTAGGCACAACAGCCTTTAGAGATGCAGATTCAATAACGCCACAACAGGGTTCGGGTTCAGCAGGTTTGTGTTGTGCTTCACCCTGTTGTTCAGTTGCAACCTCAGTAGTTTCCACAGTAGGGTGCTGTGATTCTTCAATGTGTTGTTCAACAACTACACCAGCATCGGCAATAGTCTCTACAACCTCTTCTTCTATTTCTCTTTTTTCCTCCAGAACCCTTAACTCTTTGCCTTTTCCTTGCTTTTTCTTCTTGGCAATCTCTTTCATTCTTTTCGAAGGTCGTTCATCTTCAATTTCAGCAGCTTTCCTCTTTCTTTTATCTTCCTTTTGTTGCTCTTTCAAAATTTTAGCAGCAGACTTCTTCTTTACAACATCAGTAGTGACTTCAACTTCAATTGGACCCTCAGTAGACTCAGCAGTCTCTACAGATTACTTTCTTGTTTTTTAGGCTTTAGCATTTCAGTTAACTTTCTAGTGTTAGCATCCTTTCTCTTCTCAGCAGCCTTTTTAGGTGCAGCAGATTTAGCAACTTTTTTTAACCTGCTCACCACCAGCATCATCATCTCCATCATTGTCACTCTCAGTCCTTTATGTATCCAACTCTTCATCATCATCCAAACCAGGGATGAGATAGCTAATCTCATTCTTATATATGGACTTGTTGAGTTTCTCAGGTGCAACATCAGCAACCCTCAGATGAGTCAGCAATGCCTGAATCATCAAACCCAAGGGCAATGTCTTGGACTTCCTGGTCCCTTCTCTGTCTTCTGTTATCACCTTCTTCATGTATTGGACAAAGAATCCAGCCCAATCAAACTTCATGCTTTTGCAGATGATGATTAACAAGTCAATCTTGGGTCCTGACAAAGTGTCAAGGCTTCCACTGAATCCCAAGATGTTCTTTGCTATAATCTTACTTTGCAGATTATACTCCATCCCAATATGCTTCACATTGATGCTTAGTGACGATTTGATAGCATTGTTGGTCTTTATTTTATCGACAAAATCCAATCTTGACAGCCCCATTTCTTCAGGATTGGTTGGAGCATTGTTTCCAGGTCCAAAACCAAATGCTTCCCTCAGTAGGTTTGAGGAAATTTCAATCTCCTGGCCATTAACGGTTGTAGTAAATGCCTCTCTATTTTCTCTTATCACAATGTTTCTCCAGAAGTTCACGACATTTGTGTAAGATATGCTTTCTAATCTCAGATTAAGAATATCCTCCAGTCCTTCATATCTTCTTATTCTCCTACCAATGTTAATAGCTAACTCAGTTTTATTATCATCAACAACGAACCCTCTGACACTTTGGTTCGTTCCAATGTGAATATCATCCTTTTCCGCCATTAGAGATGAAAAAGATGAAGAAGAAAGCTTTCAAATCTGTGTTCACACAGTGTACATGCAGAGAAAAACGATCTAAAAGTTGTATGTAATGTCTCTATGTATATATCTGTATATATAGAGAAAGTAGTGGGTGGTAACTGTCAGATAAATTGCTGTACGTGCACTGTTGCATTAACCACGATTAAAGTAGGAGTAAATGTGATGTTGCCATGTGTCCCATTAATTGATTCCATGAGAGTTGTAACCGTTGGATATTTGTAACTGTGGTTATAAAGGATAAGAATAATATCCAATTACTGACAGAGTAACCGTTGGATATTCACTTAGCAGAGTAACTTCTCTCAGCTGTCTGCTGACAAGAATGGCTCAGCAGCCTGCTGACAAGGTTACTCTACTGATCGTTGTTTTGTCCAACTGATAATACAAGATGAAGTTTAATACCAATGACTGATCTGTCAAGTGAGCTCACCCAACAGGACAAAGACCAATCCCCTTGGCAACTTCATTTGCTCAATTGTCCAAACATATATAAGTACATGGAATTGTTGATACCAATGACTAATCTGCTAAGTGAGCTCACCCAACATAGCAAAGAATAGCCCCCTTGGTGAATTCCAGTACGTTGCTGATCAAAGGTGTGTCAGTCAACTTTTATGATTCCAAGTTCAGTCCTTAACTTAGCAAATCTTTCACTATCCAATGGTTTTGTGAATATATCAGCAAGTTGATCTTCAGTAGGGATGTAAAGAACCACCACATCTTTCTTTTCAACATGATCCCTTATAAAAAGATGTCTCACATCTATGTGCTTGGTTCTTGAGTGCAAAACAGGATTTTCTGTGATTGCAATTGCACTTGTGTTATAACACATAATTGGAATTTCTCTTTCTTCAATTCCATAATCCCTTAACTGCTGTCTTAACCATAGTATTTGTGTATAGCAACTTCCAGCAGCTATATATTCAGCTTCAGCGGTAGAAGTTGATATTGAATTCTGTTTCTTGCTAAACAGGAAACCAGTCTATTTCCCATCAACTGACAGGTTCCTGTAGTGCTTTTTCTATCAATCTTGCATCCAACATAATCAGAATCTGAGTAGGATATAACCTTGAAACTTCCATCTCTTGAATACCATATCCCTACTCCCAAAGTCTCTTTTAGATACTTGAGAATCCTTTTGACTGCAGCTAGATGACTTTCCTTTGGTTTTGATTGAAATCTTGCACAAACACCAACAGCAAAGGATATTTCAGGTCTGCTGGCAGTAAGGTATAGCAGACTGCCTATCATCCTTCTGTATAAGGTCTGATCAACATCTTTGCCTTCTTCATCTTCATCCAATCTAATGTTTGTACTCATAGGAGATGATACCTTGGTGCTGTTTTCCATACCAAACTTTTTCAGTAACTCCCTGGTGTATTTAGTTTGATGAATGAAGATTCCATCTTTTATTTGTTTGACTTGTAATCCTAAAAAGTAGTTCATCTCTCCCATCATACTCATTTGGAACTTGCTTTTCATGAGATTGGCAAAATTTTCACATAGCAATTCATTTTCAAAACCAAAAATTATGTCATCAACATAAATCTGTACCAGCAGGGTGCTATTTCCTTCATTGATTCTGAAAAGAGTCTTGTCAATTGTACCTTTGGTAAAACCATTGTCCACCAAGAATTCAGATAGGGTCTCATACCAAGCTCTTGGTGCTTGTTTCAAACCATAAAGTGCTTTATTGATTCTGTACACTTTATCTTCTTGATCTTTAACTTCAAAAGCAGGAGGTTGCTGAACATAAACCTCTTCCTCTAGAATGCCATTCAGAAATGCACTCTTGGCATCCATCTGGTATACTTTGAAGTTTTTGTAAGCGGCATATGCCAAGAATAATCTTATAGCTTCCAATCTTGCAACCGGGGCATATGTCTCATCAAAATCTATTCCTTCAGCTTGAGAATAGCCTTTTGCTACTAGTCTGGCCTTATTCCTCACAATGGTACCAGATGTTAGGTGTGATGCCCGAAAGACAATTTTGTAATTGTTTTATTTAATAAATGAAATGATGTTATTATTCATATTTATTATTCTCATATTCACCGATGTGACAATAGTATTTACACTACAGAAAACCCTAAAGTATATCGTTTATGTAATCACTTAACTCAGTGTATAGGATATACACAGGAGGATTGAGTTAGTGAAGATGTACTTAAAATACAATTAGCCCGTAGTGAAGTTAATCGAGAGTATCGGGTCTCTCCTTTAACGTGCTATTAATGCGCCCAGAACACAAAAGGTGTGATTGTCTTATCCGGACTTTCGGTTAAGAGAACCTAATGGGGCATTTATATATGATAGATATATCATATAGGGGTGGACCGATTTGATTAGAGTTCACGATATAATTCCGTGATCGAGAAGTCTTATCGAATCAATGGATGATCATATTTATGGATATATCTTAATCCCGAGGTGATCACGGATCAACCGCTTGAATCGGTATGAAGTTTGACTTGACGGTTAAGGATTACACCGAGTCCGTGGTCCGAATTACCCCATCTTGGCATTGTACTTGGATTGAGTGAGTAGTCCGTGTTATCACGATACGAATCCATTCCTTCCATTTATGGAAGTAGATGAGACGTTCCCTTATTTGTTACTCCTAGAAACCGATCGATCGTACGAGTTCATATTACACCGATTAGCTACCGAAAGTGAGTTGTATGAATTAATTGATCACTAGGGGGTTAATGGTAAATAAGGATAAGAGGTTCTTAAAAGGGTTAACAAGTAACTTCCCGATTTAAAATGAACGATCTATGGAGGATTAATCCATATGTAATGATTATATCAATGGACGCTTATTATTATTCTCGTGAGGAGATAAATATAATCTTATAATCGGAGGAGTGCGATCACGGGATTATGGTGGCATATTCCCGTGATTGATTTATCGAATATAATTATTCGTAATTATTTATTTGATTTATCGGAGCCGCTGATTATTAGTCCATGGTCCCCGACGTGCCTCCTAATATAGCATAGCTATTCTCGGACGTCGAATCCTAATAATATTAATTTAGTTCTTATTGGACTTTATTAAAACGATATGTGAATTAATTGTTTAGTGGACTATTAAATTAGTTGGGCTAAATAATTAAATATGTGAAAAAGGCATTTTTCATAAACTTGGCCCAAATGTGTTATAGCCGAAAATTAATTATGACTAGGTCATAATAAATTAAAAGTGGCGCCTCCTACTTAATTATTGACTAAGAAATTGTTTTCTTGTGATTAATTAAGGCATGTGTGCTTAAATGTTTATTGGATAAATATTTTGAAAGCATATAATAAAAGATAAAGTTTATTCTAGAATATTCTAGGATTATCTTTTATTAAAAGGATTTATTTTGTTTGATAAATAAAATCCTTGGAGGACAAGATTAGCTCTTCTATATAAAGAGTCTTTTCCCAACACAATATACAACATATATTTTCGACTTCTCCCTATAGTAGAGAGAAGGAAATATTTCGGCCAAGGAGGAGTGGGAGAAATCTTGGAGATTTTTCGGGTAGCATATCGGAAGGGTTCGAGTCGAGAATTCCTTCCACCGGGAGTTGCTTGGATCACACGTACGGAAGATCGTGGTGCTCTTCACATCTTCTCACATTCATCCTTTTGCGGTTCTTCAACTTGAATTTCGAGATTCAAGAGGTATGATCTACATCCCCCTTGTAGAATAGATCTAGTTGTTTTATTACGTATATTATATAGATCTAGATCCTTAAAATCGCTTCCGTTGCGGATGGTATTACTAACAGTGGTATCAGAGACCAAGGTGATCTATATTTATACGTATAAAATATTAGATCTAGGAGTGGTAAAACATGTAGGTTTTTTTTGTCCCAATTTATTTAAAAAAGGGGCCGAAATTTTGTTTTATTTTTTTTTATGTTATGAATGTCTTGGTTGAAGAGATGGATTGGGATTGGTACTGTTTACTCGTTAGATCTATTGTAGCTCCTTTGTTTAGTAACAATTGAGCATAGGAATTGTATTTATTTTATGTCAATTTTCGAAATTTATATGTAAAAGTAGCATCTTTTATTGTAATTTTGAATATCCGGGCTGGAAAAGATGAAGATCTTGCTGGAAAATTGAAGAACAAGGCGAAACCCAAGGTATGAACGAGGAGAGACAGATAAAAATTTTATTAAAAACTGCTACAGGACTTTCTGCGACACCGGAAAGCGTCGCTAAAAGTCCTGTTTATGAAATATTGAATGCGGCTAGTTTTTTTTGCATGCGGCTGCATGTGATTTTTTTTTGGCAAACCTAATTTTTTTTTCCTACAAAACTGCGGACTGAAAAAAAAAAAAAAAAACAAATTTTTTTTTTTTTGTAACAGCCGCATGATACAAATAAAAAAAATAAAATAAAATTTTGGTTTAATTATAATAATTGGATTTATTTAATTAAAAAGACCTTTTCTCCTCTCGGGTGTTCGTGGTTCGTGATCCGGCGGTTCGAGTTCAAGATTCGAAGAACAAGACAACAAGATTGTAATTTATTTTTCCTAGGATAGATTAAATACGGGGGTACCAACAATCCATCTCGGTGTTTAAATTTTCCGCAATTTATTTTTTATGTGTTCGATCATAAAATAGATATAAAATCGGAATTGCCATGACATGCATCATATCATAAATCCACTCCATGCATACATGTAGAATTTTAATTTTGGTAATTAAAATAGGCATGTATACAAACTCGTGTAATTAGTTGAAATTTAATTAATACGTGGTAATTAATAAATTTAGTAACTAATTAAAGATCCGAGGACGGGTTATGAAATCGTTAGGCCTTTCGGTGTGTGTTCTCGGTGAACCGCCTTAAAGCCTAAACGAGATCACGTTTTCAATTCGTAGTGTCTACGAGGTTGAATGATGGTAAAAGAACAATAAATCTTGGATAAAAACGGTTCGCTTATAGGTTGGGTGGTCAACTGAGCTAGGCTCGACCGACTTAACCCTCCTAGTGTGATGTATGCACGGGGGTCCGGCAAGACTAAGCTACACCGGAGAGCGGAGGGGTGATTCCTTCTTATCTCAATGAGGCTATCTTGACCCGATTTCGTCCGACTGTCACATATGTTCCAACGAATAGGACGGGTAGGCTTGCCTACGTTACCGACACCATTCGGAATCCTTGATTTGATGAGCTTTTATGATAACATCAAAAAGACGTGGTTAGTTAACCCACAACCACTTCCAAATTATTGAGTGGGAGCGGGGGAGGCGACAGCCAACCCCACGGCCTCTACTATAGATACAAGTAAGTGAGAGAAGGGTGACGCCTCGCGGCGCTTTGATTTTGTCCCCCTACGGATGGTGTTCACCCCTATCAACATTCATGGCTTGGTCTCCGAAAGGATAGGATTTCTGGGTACTCGTCGGGTCACTGACCTATCCTACGACGGCACACTCGGGGCGTACCTAAGAGATCCAATATAGTAGGTCACACTCATAAAGGATATTTTTGGTAATATCTAGGCTAAAAAAGGAAGGTAGTCAATGAATAAAGGGATGTTCGATTCTCGTGGGATGTTTAATTCTCACAAGTTATTCATTGATGAGATTGTCTCGATTTGACCGTCATCTCTTTGACCTACCCTACGGCGGCACTGAGATGCGAGGTTAAAACCTTGGAATGGTAGAGTAGACTTATTTTTAGTTTACAATTCCTAAAATAATATATAGTAGTGTTAAACTTGAATTAATGTATGTCATTTTATTTTCAGCAAAAATGTCTGCTCAAATTTCTGCTTTACTGTCTAAAAAATTAACGGGAAACAACTTTAAGAAATGGAAGAGTAACTTAAACGTGGTACTCACGTATGAGAATGTGCAACATGTACTTACTTCTAAATGCCCTACGCTGGCGGTCCAAAAACCTGGTAAAGCTGAGATCGAACAGCGTAATCGCTGGATCGAAGCAGATAACCGGGCTCGTGGGATCATCCTGGCGGCAGTGTCGGAGGTTATTAGGACCCAGATTGAAGAGTTTGAGTCTGCAGGAGAAATCATGCGGAAACTTACTACGATGTTTGGATCACCTAGCAACCAAGCAAGACACGATGCCATCAGGTTGGCCATTAACACGAAATTGAAGAAAGGTCAAGCAGTGAATGGTCATGTTCTGAATATGATCAGTTACTTCAATGACGCCGGTATTCATGGATCAAAGTTCGATGAAGCAACTCAAGTATCGATGATTTTAGAATCGTTGACTCCTGAGTTTATCCCGTTCAAAACTCAGTATCTGATGGGCAAATATGAGTTGACCATGACAAAGATGCTGAATGAACTGACTATCTATGAGGGCCTGCTATCGAAAGATAAGGTCCAAGTTGGGGATAAGAAAGCTGAAGCCAATATGGCCGAAGCCAGGTCATCAAACAAGCCTAAGGCAAAACCAAAGAAGAAGGGTAATGTTGCACCCGCGCCCAAGCCAATGAAGAAAAAGACTGCCAAGAAAGTTGATGAGGCCAAGCCAAAGGGCAAATGCTTTTACTCTAAGGAGGTAGGACATTGGCGACGCCATTGTCCCGAATATCTTCGTGATGTGAAAGATGGCAAAGTCAAGGCATCGTCCGGGAAAGATAAGAAAGGTAATTTGGAATTACTATTCTTGGAATCTTTTAACGTAGCTAAAGATGTGTCCACTTGGATACTTGATACGGAGCTACTAACCATGTATGTTCTTCATTGCGGATTCTTAGTTCGTACGAGGAGCCGGAAGAGGGTTCTCAAGTGATGCGAGTAGGCACCGGGCGCTCATTTCGGCTAAAGCAAAGGGGGAGCTGTGGACTTGCATTTTAATAATAGAATTTTACATTTAGAAAATGTTTATTTTATTCCGAATTTCAGGAGAAATTTGATTTCTTATTCTGCCTTAGTTGAACAATCATTTTCTATTTCAAGTTTGAATGGTGAATTTGTTATTTCAAAGAATGGCTTTGAATTGTGTTCAACTATAAATGAAAACGGTTTATATTTTGTAAGACCACATAAAGCTCCCCTACTTAATACTGAAATGTTTAAAACTGCTCATCGAAGATCTGCTAAAAGGCAGAAAGTTTCTCAAGTAAAAGAAGATAAAACATACTTGTGGCATCTAAGGCTTGGCCATATTTCCTTGGAAAGACTCAAAAGACTTGAAAAGGTTAATGCCTTAGGTGAGTCATCCGTTGACACACCGCCCGTCATGCGAGTGTTGCCTGGAGGGAAAAATGACTAAGCGTCCCTTCTCATCAAAGGGTAATAGAGCCACGGGAACTCTAGACTTAGTGCATTCGGATCTTTGTGGTCCGATGAACGTACAAGCTAGAGGCGGATACGAGTACTTTGTGACTTTCATTGATGATTACTCGAGATTCGGTTATGTTTATCTGTCGCATAGAAAGTCCGAGGCTTTTGGAAAGTTCAAGGAGTTCCAAGCGAGAAGCCGAAAGGCAACTAGGCAAGTCATTGAAATGCCTCCGCTCGGATCGTGGAGGTGAGTATTTAGATACTGAGTTCATTGACTACTTGGTTGAAAAAGGAATTTGTTTCCAACGTTTAGCGCCTATGACACCTCAGCAAAACGGAGTTGCTGAGAGGAGAAACGGGACATTGATTAACATGGTTAGATCAATGATGAGCTACGCCTCACTACCTATATCCTTTTGGGGTTATGCTTTAGAAGCGGCGCGGTCTACATTTTGAATGCGGTACCGTCAAAGTCCGTCGAAAAGACACCCATTGAGATGTGGTCGGGACATCGCGAAAGCATGCGTCACTTCCGCATATGGGGTTGTCCCGCACATGTGCCGATGGACAAGACTACCAAGCTACAATCACGTACGAAAGTATGTTTGTTTGTAGGCTATCCAAAAGGTACACGTGGTGGTCTATTTTACGATCCGGAAGATAACAAAGTGCTAGTCTCGACCAACGCTACGTTTTTGGAGGAAAGTTATATGAAAGACCACAGACCTCGAAGTACAATTGTACTAGAGGAATTACTCTCCGATGACATCGGGCCTATTGTGGCTGCCGATGTTCCCGTAAACAACACTAATAATACAACAAGCACTTCCGACATTCTGTTCCACCCGGACGTCTTTGCGAGAGTGGTTCGGCCACCGGCTCGGTACGGCATGGATTTAGAGGCAAACGTAGTCGCCTCGATGGGGTGGAAGATGATCCTCCGACCTATAAGAAGGCCTTACCGGATCACGATAAGGATAAATGGATTGACGCAATGAATCAAGAGATGGAGCCTATGTACTCTAACTCTGTCTGGAAACTTGTAGAACTTCCTCAGGGTGAAAGGCCCATTGGATGTAAATGGCTCTACAAGAGAAAGATAGGAGTAGATGGGAAGGTTGAAACCTTCAAAGCACGGCTGGTAGGCAAAGGTTACACACAGCGAGAGGGTATAGACTACGAGGAAACCTTCTCGCCTGTGGCCATGATGAAAACCATCCGCATCCTCCTTTCGATTGCTGCATGCCTGGATTATGAAATCTGGCAAATGGATGTTAAGACAGCGTTTCTAAACGGCTTTCTTGATGAGGAAATCTATATGCAGCAACCAGAGGGATTCATTGAAGAAGGTCGAGAGCACATGGTGTGCAAGTTGCTCAGATCCATTTATGGGTTGAAGCAAGCATCTCGTTCCTGGTATCATAGATTCGATGACACGATCAAGTCTTATGATTTCGAACAACACTTTGCTGAATCTTGTGTGTACAAGAAGGTTATCAAAGATAGTGTTGTATTTCTAGTGTTGTACGTTGATGACATACTCCTAATTGGTAACGATAAGGGGATGATGTCCGATGTGAAAAGTTGGTTGACCACGCAATTCCAAATGAAAGATTTGGGAGAAGCGAGTTATGTTCTAGGGATCCAAATTATAAGGGATCGTAAGAATAGGATGTTAGCTCTGTCCCAAGCAACTTATATAGATAAGGTGCTGGCACGCTTCAGTATGGAGAACGCAAAGAAGGGTTTTCTACCAACCCGTCACGACGTTTACCTATCTATGACTCAGGGGCCTCAAACCCCTGAAGAGGCTGAAGCTATGGGAAGAGTGCCATATGCCTCGGCTGTTGGTAGTCTTATGTATGCTATGAGGTGTACGAGACCTGACATTTGTTACGGCGTTGGATTAGTCAGCCGTTTTCAGTCAAATCCAGGGCAACCGCACTGGACAGCAGTAAAAAATCTCATCAAATATTTGAAGAGAACCAGAAATTATATGCTCGTCTATTCGAGTGGGAGTTTGGAGCTAGCGGGGTACACCGATTCTGACTTTCAGTCAGACAGAGATGATTCTAAATCTACCTCTGGTTCAGTGTTTACGCTTGGTGGCGGTGCAGTAGAATGGAGAAGCCAAAAGCAATCCAGCACAGCCGATTCAACAATGGAAGCTGAGTTCATAGCGGCCTCGGAGGCAGCTAAAGAAGCAGTTTGGTTAAGAAAGTTCATCAGCGGATTAGGCGTTGTCCCGAATGCTGAGGATCCTATTACTCTCTATTGTGATAACAATGGGGCCATTGCCAACTCTAGAGAACCTCGAAAGCACAGTAAGTCGAAGCATATAGAGAGAAAATACTGGGTGATCAACGATTTTGTCGATAGAGGGGACATTTCCGTCAAGAAAATCGCCTCCACCGATAATCCTGCAGATCCATTCACCAAGACGCTGTCGATTGAAGCTTTTAGTCGACACTTGGAGACTATAGGTATTAGAGACATGTCTCATTTGCTTTAGAGCAAGTGGAAGTGATAGTTTGCTGTATTTTAAATAATAGGGTGTGCTCTAAAACAATTAATCACATGCTTTCGTGCAAGTGGGAGATTGTTAGTTGTGATGCCCGAAAGACAATTTTGTAATTGTTTTATTTAATAAATGAAATGATGTTATTATTCATATTTATTATTCTCATATTCACCGATGTGACAATAGTATTTACACTACAGAAAACCCTAAAGTATATCGTTTATGTAATCACTTAACTCAGTGTATGGGATATACACATGAGGATTGAGTTAGTGAAGATGTACTTAAAATACAATTAGCCCGTAGTGAAGTTAATCGAGAGTATCGGGTCTCTCCTTTAACGTGCTATTAATGCGCCCAGAACACAATAGGTGTGATTGTCTTATCCGGACTTTCGGTTAAGAGAACCTAATGGGGCATTTATATATGATAGATATATCATATAGGGCTGGACCGATTTGATTAGAGTTCACGATATAATTCCGTGATCGAGAAGTCTTATCGAATCAATGGATGATCATATTTATGGATATATCTTAATCCTGAGGTGATCACAGTCAACTGCTTGAATCAGTATGAAGTTTGACTTGACGGTTAAGGATTACACTGAGTCTGTGGTCTGAATTACCCCATCTTGGCATTGTACTGGATTGAGTGAGTAGTCTGTGTTATCACAGATACGGAATCCATTCCTTCCATTTATGGAAGTAGATAGACGCTTCCCTTATTTGTTAATCCTAGAAACTGATCGATCGTACGGGTTCATATTACACGATTAGCTACCGGTGAGTTGTATGGATTAATTGATCACTAGGGGGTTAATGGTAAATAAGGATAAGAGGTTCTTAAAAGGGTTAACGGTAACTTCCCGATTTAGAATGAACGATCTATGGAGGATTAATCCATATGTAATGATTATATCAATGGACGCTTTTTATTATTCTCGTGAGGAGATAAATATAATCTTATAATCGAGAGAGTGCGATCACGGGATTATGGTGGCATATTCCTGTGATTGATTTATCGAATATAATTATTCGTAATTATTTATTTGATTTATCGGAGCCGCTGATTATTAGTCCATGGTCCCCGACGTGCCTCCTAATATAGCATAGCTATTCTCGGACGTCGAATCCTAATAATATTAATTTAGTTCTTATTGGACTTTATTAAAACGATATGTGAATTAATTGTTTAGTGGACTATTAAATTAGTTGGGCTAAATAATTAAATATGTGAAAAAGGCATTTTTCATAAACTTGGCCCAAATGTGTTATAGCCGAAAATTAATTATGACTAGGTCATAATAAATTAAAAGTGGCGCCTCCTACTTAATTATTGACTAAGAAATTGTTTTCTTGTGATTAATTAAGGCATGTGCTTAAATGTTTATTGGATAAATATTTTGAAAACATATAATAAAAGATAAAGTTTATTCTAGAATATTCTAGGATTATCTTTTATTAAAAGGATTTATTTTGTTTGATAAATAAAATCCTTGGAGGACAAGATTAGCTCTTCTATATAAAGAGTCTTTTCCCAACACAATATACAACATATATTTTCGACTTCTCCCTATAGTAGAGAGAAGGAAATATTTCGGCCAAGGAGGGAGTGGGAGAAATCTTGGAGATTTTTCCGGGTAGCATATCGGAAGGGTTCGAGTCGAGAATTCCTTCCACCGGGAGTTGCTTGGATCACACGTACGGAAGATCGTGGTGCTCTTCACATCTTCTCACATTCATCCTTTTGCGGTTCTTCAACTTGAATTTCGAGATTCAAGAGGTATGATCTACATCCCCCTTGTAGAATAGATCTAGTTGTTTTATTACGTATATTATATAGATCTAGATCCTTAAAATCGCTTCCGTTGCGGATGGTATTACTAACACCAGATTCATCCATTTTGTTTCTGTATACCCATTTGGTTCTAATTATATTTGCATGATTAGGCCTTTCCACTAGTGTCCAAACTTGATTTCTTTCAAATTCATTCAATTTCTCTTGCATAGCAATTATCCAATCTGGATCTGATATTGCTTCTTCAACAACTTTAGGCTCCATTTGAGATAGAAAACAAGTAAACATTGCTTCTAATTGTCTTCTAGTCCTCACACCTTGCTGTATATTGCCAATAACTTGCTTAGCAGGGTTATCCCTGAACCATTGTGGATTTTGGTTAGATTGGTTCTCAGGAACATCATCTTTAGTAGGGTCTATTGTTGCTTCAGCAGGGGGTTCAACAGATCCTTGAACTGCCTCAGTTGTTGCATAAGTAGTGTTACCGGCAGGGTGTTCAACAGGGGCAGAGTCAGAAATATTTAAGTCATTTATCCTTTCCAAAACATCAACACATTCTGGATAAGTGACTTGTTGATTCTCGGTAGGTTCTGAAGCTTCATCTTTCATTCCAGTGAACTTAGGTTCATCAAATACAACATGTATTGATTCTTCATGTTTCAGTGTTCTTTATTCAGTACCTTGAATGCTTTGCTGACAGAAGAATATCCCAAGAAGATTCCTTCATCTGATTTTGATTGGAATGTCTTCAATTGCTCCTTATGATTTAATATAAAACATTTGCTTCCAAATGGTTGGAAATAGGATATGTTGGGTTTCCTTCCATTCCAAATCTCATAAGGTCAATGTTCTAAAACTCGCTAGGCGAAGTCTGTACGCCACAAGGGCGCCTAGGAATTGGGGCGCCTAGGCGATTTTAGGGTTTTAAGGGGGGTTTTAGGGTTTTTATGGGGGGTTTAGGGTTTTAAGGGGGTTTTAGGGTTTTTACGGGGGGTTTTAGGGGTTTTACGAGGGGGGTTTAGGGTTATAAGGGGGGTTTTAGGGTTTTATGCATCTTTCTTGTCTAAACACTTAGGAAAACTTGATGTTCGCCCAGATGGAACCCTAATAGCCTAGAAAGGCCTTAGAGCGCCTAGAAGGTCCTAGGAGCGCCTAGGAGGGCCTAGGAGCTCCTAGGAGGGCCTAGGAGCGCCCAGAAGGGCCTAGGAGCGCCTAAAAGGGTCCAGGAGCGCCCAGAAAATCGCCCAGCACACTTGAGCGCCCAGAAAAGGTCCTATTTTGTGTATAGCATGCTGTGTTAATTGCTTCAGCCCAATATCATTCAGGTAATAGAGCTTCACAAATCATAGTTCTTCTCGCTTCTTTCAAAGTCCTGTTTCTTCTCTCAGCAACCCCATTTTACTGAGGTGTACCAGCAGCAACTAGTTGATACAGCACACCATTCTGCTCACAATATTCTCTTATAACTTTATTGAGAAATTCAATACCCTTGTCTGATCTGATCTTCACTACTGTCAAACTTTTCTCATTCTGCAATCTTTTCAAAAGTTCAGGCATCTTCTGAAGTGTTTCACTTTTCTTGTACATACCCAAGTGTATCTTGAATAATCATCCACAACTACTAGAGTGTACTTCTTTCCTGTTACACTTGTTGGTGTTACTAGTCCAAACAGGTTCATGTGCATCAGCTCCAAAACTCTTTTTGTTGATTGCTTAGTCTTTGACTTGAAGCTTGATTTTGTTTGTTTACCTTGCTGACAAGCATCACATATAGCATCCTTTTTGAATGTGATCTCGGGTAAACCAATCACCGCTTTCTTCTTCACCAACGATTTATATCATCAAAGTTCGATGATTCAACTTCTTATGCCATAACCAATTCAGTTCTGACTTGGTATGCACAATCAGGCATGTCTCCGGAACAGCATTAGACCAATCCACAACATACATGTTTTGTTGTCTTCTTCCAGCCAACACAACTTCATCACCTCTTTCACTAATGAAAATACACGTGCCTTTGTCAAAAGTGACTTTGTAACCCATGTCACAAAACTGTCCAGTGCTCAGTAGGTTGTAGTCCAGTCCTTCCACAAATGCAACATTCCTGATAGTTAATCCATTTCTCACAAGTGTGCCATATCCTCTTGTGTATCATGGTGTGTTCTTGTTGCCGAAATTCACTCTTGGACCATTCTTTGCCACATAGTTTGTCAGATAGTGCTTATTGTTTGTCATATATCTGGAACATCCACTGTCAAAGTACCAGACACCTTACAAAACAAAGTTAATGTATTTTAGGTACCCAAAACTGTTTGGTCCATAGTGGTCAGTGGTAAGAATGATCCTTGGCAAATTTCCATAAAGTCTTCTTTGAAAAGTGTTATACTTTTGTTCATACATGTATTCTACACATCCATAAGGTCTAACATTTGGTTGTGTAGGACTCACATATGCTTTCTGGCCTTTTGGTATGTAATGCTGTTTGGAGTGATTTCTATTGTTAGAAGCACTAGCATAACCATTGGTTTTCTGTCTGTAATATGGAGTCTGCTGAGGTCCCTGCTGAGGTCTTGTATAAGTCCTCTGCTGAGGTTTTACCCTAGCAGTATGGTTATACTTGTTGTTTTTAGCAATAGGGACAGGAATATTCCAATCATTATCAGTAGGGAATAGTCTACCTTTCCCCCTGAGATAAGTATCCCTAAAACGATTGACATTTTTAGGTTTAGGATTCTTATCCTTGGAATATTTCTGATTTTTGCCCTTTTGTGGTCCAGCAGACTTGGTAGCAGGTCTGCTATCAGCAGGTCTAGAAGGTACAACAGTCCTACTCTTAGATTTATTCTTTTTGTTAGGTACTGATGTCCTTTTTGACTTCTGATTTTTCCTTTTTGAAGCATTCTCAGTAGGTTTCACTGTCTCAGCAACCTTTTTGGGAGTTGGATCTTGTGCAGGCACAAACTTAGGACCAATTCTGGTACTAGGTTCAGTAACTTTACTGGATCCACTCTTATTAGATCGTTGAGTTCCAAATCCAAGGCCTATTCTATCACCATAAGGCTTTCCAGATTTGAATACAGTGGAGGAACAAGATTGTTCAGCAACCTACTGAATGTGCAGCAGAATTATGTAGATTCTGTCCAAACTCTTTTTCCTTTCCCTTGAGAATTCTTAATTCAGATTTTAACCTTTCAACTTCGCTTGAAGAGCTTCTTTTTCAGCCTTCACAATCTCATAACTAGATTGTATTACCCTCAATTGATTAAGGATGGCATCCAAAGTTTCTTCATTGTCGAAATTTTTAGGATTTGAACCACAAGTTGATTCACAATCACTTTCAGCAGGAGTGTTTATAGATACATAAATTTATACCTCCTCTGTTTCATCCATATTTGCCATTAAAGCATAATCATCCATATCAGCAACAAGTGCAGTATCATCAGATTCGTTTCCTTTTTCTGATTCAACTTCATATCCTGATTCATCTTCAGCAACCATAGCTTTCTTTCCAGATCTTCTTTGTTGACTTTTGCTCTTCACTAGGTCTGGACAATCAGTTCTGAAATGTCCAGGCTTCTTGCAGTTGAAGCAAAGATAATCAGGTTCCTTCTATTTTAGTTCAGGACAGTCAGGTTTGAAATGTCCTGGTTTCTTGCATTGAAAGCACAAGTAATCATTGTCTTTCTTGGATTCATCATTCTTCTTTTCACTAGATTTCTTTGTGAAATTACTTGGAGAACTCCTTCCATTTTTCATCATTCTGATTTTCTTGCTCAGTAGGGCAATTTGCTCTTGCATCTCATCCTGTCGATCATCTTGAGCTCCTGATGTTTCTTCTTGATGTGTCGCAGCCAATGCAATTGTCTTTGGTTCTTCCTTTTCAGTCTCAGGTACAAGTTTCTTGCTAAATTCATAAGCCTTGAGATCTGAAAATAACTTGAAGGTATCCTCTTCATGTAGACTTCTCATTTCTTCTATTGCAGTCACCTTCATTTCCCAAACCAGGTAGAGCTTCTAAGATCTTTGAGTTGATTTCTTCTTTTGAGTAGTTTACACTTAGTAGGGTGAGTTCATCCATGATGGCATTGAATCTTGATTCCATTTGTTCAATGGTTTCATTTGGTTTCATTTTGAAATCTTGGAACTTCTTCTTTGCCACACTGATTTTGTTCTTCTTGATTGCATCAGTGCCTTCACAGATTAATTGTAACTTATCCCAAAGTTCTTTTGCAGTTTTGCAATCTTTCACTTTCATGTACATATTGCTATCCAAGGTTTTGTATATGGTATCAATAGCAATATTGTTGAGGTTTGCTCTTTTTTTATCTTCAGCATTCTATTCTCTTTTTGGTTTTGGAATGTACTATGTTTGACCATCTACAGTTATAGCTTTTGTGATTTCCAGTGGTCCATCAGTCAGCACATCCATCATCTCATCATGTGTTGCAGCTAGGGAAGCCTGCATACGATGTTTATACTCATCAAAATGATCTAAAGAACACATCAACATTGTTCTAGCATACTGGTTGTTATCCATGATGCAAAGCTTTGAAAATCAGAAAATTGAAAAAGTTTTCAATGTATTTTCACAAGCACAACAAGTGGGATTACTTCAGAACAGAAGCACTGCTCCGATACCAATTGTTGGTCCATTGAGAAGGCTTTGGTTAAGTTTAGAGGGGGGGTGAATAAACATAAGACTTAAAACTTTTGGAGTTAACTAACTCAGCAAGTTCAGTAGCTCCGCCGACCGCTTGCGCAGTCTGGTGATAGCTCGCATAGTCGTTGACCGCTTGATTTTACTGAATTTGTTGCAGCGGAATATATTCAAGTTAAGCCTTATTACTTGTTGCTAAAATATGATAATAAGTATTGGATACTCAGTAGTGTAAGTGTGTGTAGTTCAGTTGCTAGTTTCAGTAAGTTGATGTGCTTAATTATGCTAAGTGCAGAAAGTAAGTAGGCAATTTTATAGTGGTTCCAGGTGGTGTAATCTTGTCAGTCCACTCTTCTCCTGTGATGTTGGAGGTAATTCACCAGAGATCTTTGAGGTTGCAGTTACAAAAATCCCTAAGTTGTCTATCCTCCACCAATAACTATGGCTTCACAAACTGAACACTTGGAACAGGTAGGATTGCTGCTCCAAAGTCTTCCACTGGTCCTTGAAGGGTAGGATTTACTCTTCACCAGCTCCACCACAAACAACAGTTCTTGACACCTAAGTGCTTCTCTGTCTTCAGTAGGTTTCTTATAAAAGAAAGTTTGAATCAAGTAAGTGATTCAGCTTTCAGCAGCTTGATCAGGATGAAATGATCAGCAGCCTGTAATCTTCAAGTATGTATACTTGATGTAATTTGATAGTAGGTTACACTTGAAGAATTTACTAGATCAGTATCTTTAAGTTCAGCAACGTCAGTAGGGTGATTTCTTGATAAGAATCTGTTGGCTCAAGATTGATTGTTGTTTTTCTTCAAAATTCATCATCTGTTTCTGTATCAGGGGTCTACTATTTATAGGTGATAATCCTTGTGACTTATGTTTGAAATTCAAACCATAGCCGTTTCAGATTTGTCCCCATCTTGACTTGCATTCGTCCTCGTACATAGTACCGATCTTGACCTTTGTCGCTTTACTTTTTGACGCTTTTCGACCGTCCACCCTTTGACTTGTATCCCTTGGGTAAAGCTCGAATCTTTCCAACGCCCCTTCAATCTTAACCATTGATTTGTTGACAAAATCAAGAGTTGTTATCTGTCCTTATCCTTGTAATATTCTAATGTAACCTTTGATTAAATCGAAATATACATCCAGCAGGTTCCTGTGTAATGTAAGTCTCCTGAAATTCTTGTCAATCAACTGACTGAAGTTTGCTGTGTTTATAAAACACTTCAGCTGACCGCCTTTTATCTTTTATCTAACTTTTAGTTGTGAAGTTAGATTACACCAACTAGAACATAACTAAGTTCCAATCACCACCTAACTTATGGAACTTAGACCTTGTACACAAGGTATATGTAATCGCTTTAGGTCATCATAGACTTCCCTAACTTCTGATTCCATATCCTTGACTTAAAACACTAAGTTTGATCCCTTAGCCTTCAATAACTGAGTTTGAGCCCCCAGCCTTCAGTCTTCAGTAGGTTCCTAAGCTAGTCTGTTGAACCAGGTGCCTTACTGACCTAGACAGGTCTGCTGATAAAAGTTAGCTGACCTATTACAGTGCTTGTTTAATAAAACCTATACAAAGATCAAACTCTAATATGCCTATACATTTAATCTAGACAAATTTTTGCCTTTGCTCTATAACAACTAGTGTGGCACTCATCACTAAAACTCAAAATATGTCCAACAACTAGTCATAATTATGTGTTGTCGGGTATGTGCTAAACGGGGTTTTCAAGACGCTATTCTGTTTTCTAGTTACCTTACGACAAACAGTGTTTTCAAAGCTTTATCATGTTTTCTAGTTACTTTTCTATAAATTGTCTTATTTGTGTTGGTTACGTGTAGTGGAGATATAATGGGAGTTTGGTGTTGGTACGGCCTTGGGATGTTCCCATAGGTTTGACATGGTCTTATGTGCTTTATGTGATCCTATGTGTTTATAGTTAGTGACCTCGTATTGTACTGAACGGAGTACCATGGGTCCTATGTCCCATGTCAGACGTGTTACTAGTCATGTTCCCCATGTCATATCATGCCCTCATGTCAAGTATGTAAGACTCAATATCAGACAAAACAAGTCAAGACAAGACAAGACGAGAGTATGACAAGAACACGGAACGAGCAAGTACGTGCAAGATGAACTAACGTAGTTAATATGCATGTTTTTCTATTCATGGTTTAAGGTTGGTTTTCAAGTGAAATTCCTTATGTTATAAGATATGCTATTGAAGGTGTTTTATGTGTTCCTGAAGTTATACTTTTAAACTGTTTGCGAAATGGATGAAGTAGATTAATGTTGTGTCTTCCGGAATCCGACATACATGAATCTCTCTTTTGATCTTCTTTCTCCTTACTAAGTTCGTGCACGGACTCACACCTTTATTTGGAATAATTAGATATGCAGGTTGAAGACGAGTTGAATAATGAAAATGGAGAACAAGCTTTGGAATAGAGTCATGGAGTTCGTTGTGTTTCAGCTGTTTCCGTATTGATCAAGATGGAAGGTCTTTAGTGAGTAGTTATTTATGATTATAGTTTGACGTCAGGGGTATTTCCATCGAGTTTGTTAATGGAAGGTCTTTAGTGTTAGTTCTGAGTCTCTTGCGTGTTGCTTTTTATTTACACTTCCTGATACGACACGGGACTTACATGAGATTTAGGGTTTACTCTAAATATCACGTGCTGACGCTCCTTTTCCGGATAAGGACTCGGTGTCCAGGACATGGGCATTTGAAGAAAGGAAGGAAGGATCCCAAAGAATCGATCCTTCTTTTTGTTGTTGAATCTCTTTTGAGTGTGGTATTCTAATCCTCATTACTAATGGAATCCAAATGATCTCTGGATTGATCAGAAAGATCCTTTCACATCACGGAACAATTATAGAATGTGGGTTAATGCTCCTTGAAGGAGTGTAAATGTCGCTGAAGCCAAGATTGATTTGTCCTAAGTTGAGCGTAAGAGGCCGAGGTAAACCTGCACCATGTCGGCAGCTTGAGGCCGTGGACGTATTATATCATGTCGACCGTAGGAGACAGAGGGCGACCTGTGTTGCGTCGGACAGAGAACGACCTGCGGCATGTCGTTAAACTGCTGATAAAGGCGACATGCGCTGCATGAAGGCCAACTCTGCCATAGTCATTTGATGTATGAGCCCAATATGAGACTGAGACCTCGTCTGCCCATTTGAAGAAAAGACCCGTAAAAACCTGATGAATGTCACGTATATGCGGTTGGGTCATACCCATATCACATATAGTTTGTGAACATAAAAATAATATCAAAATATAAGGAGCAATAAAATAATGAAAAAAACATCCACCACAAAGATAATATGTTCATCTTGTTGGGATCATGAAATCAGATAAATGGTTCAACATGTGCGACTTCGTATGCGCAGAACTTTGTACATTGGGCTTGGGGTTTTCATTGTACCCATATGGCCATATATCTAACCTGCTTTGGTTTATTATATGCATGAAGGTACTCACTTTGGTTACTTACATGCATGAAGATACTCAGAGGTCTCTTATTATGGGACTATATTGTTTTCTTAATTGAGTAATGATGGTGGCACGACCATTATGCTAACACGGATAATATAATTGAAATATCTACTTTATGATAATAGTGAAACTGCATTTTTATGGTTTAGTCTTGTATCTTGATTATTGATTATTGATAATGAATTTAGTTGTTTTATTCGTTGTGACAAAATGATCGTGTCTATCATAACTCTTGTTAAATACACCATAGATTGTACAGGTGGTCCAACTAAAATTATAACTTGATGGTCCGAAACCAATCAAATTTAATAGGCATGTTTTCTATTCATAGTTTAAAGTTGGTTTTTAAGTGAACTTCCTAATGTTATAGGATATGCTATTGAAGGTGTTTTATGTGTCCCTGAAGTTATACTTTTAAACTATTTGCGAACTATGAAGTAGATTCATGTTGTGTCTTCCGTCATCCGATATACATGATTCCCTATTTTATTTTCTTTTTCCTTACTGAGCTTGTGCACGGACTCACACCCTTATCTAGAATAATAAGATATGCAGGTTGAATGCGAATTGGATAATGATCGTAGAAAGAAAGCTTAGAAAATAAGTCATGGAGTTCATTGTTTTTAAGTTGTTTTTGTATTGATCAAGATGGAAGGTCTTTAGTGATTCTAGTAGTTATTTATAATTCTAGTTTGACAACAATTGTATTTTCATCGAGTTTGTTAATGGAAGGTCATTAGTGTCAGTTTCTGAGTTTCTTGCTTGTTAATTCTTTTCTTCTACACTTCCTTATATGACACGAGACTTACGTGAGATTTAGGGTTTACTCTAACTATCACGTTCCGAACGTTCATTTTCCGGATAAGGACTCGGTATCCAGAACATGGGTATTACATCACGGAACAATTATAGAATGTGGGTTAATGCTCCTTGAAGGAGTGTAACTGTCGTCTGAGGCAAAGAATCATTTGTCCTGAGCTGAGCGTAAGAGGCCAAGGTGAACTTGCACCATGCCGGCAGCCTGAGGCCATGTACGTCTTATATCATGCCGACCCTAGGAGACAGAGGGCGACCTGTGTTGTGTCGGATAGAGGACGACTGATCGGGTGTAAGTCACTAACGTCGATATTACTAGAAAGAATACTAGGTACATCGTAGTATAGTAAATGCGTGTCCAGGTCGATCCTACAGAGACAACGCAACTATAAGTATAAACAATTCTAACCTAATTAAAAAGCAACATAGAGGCGGTCATGTACCAACAATAAACATAAAAGAAAGTTGGTATTTCTCCCCCTATTCTCACTGATCTACTAACTTGGATTAGTTAATCGTTACGTTTACTTCCCCACATAATTTCCTTAAATTAATCGAGCGAGCTTTTGATTTAATTATCATTATCATTATCAGCTATGGGTGCAAGTCCTACTCCTATCTAGGGCTGTAAATGAACATAAGTATTCGATTCGATCCGGAGTATTCGGCTCGAAAAAGTTCGATTCGGGCTCGTTTCGTGGGTTCGAACTTCGAGCCGAAACTTACAAATTAGATATTCGGTGGTCGAGCCGAACATGTTCGAACATGTTCGGCTCGGATATCATAAATTCATATACGATTCGAGCCGAACATGCTTTTTAAAACCGAGCCACCTACTCTTATCTACTCCGAAAATGGTAGTAAACTATTTATACGCAAGCAACCCTCCTTAATTGGTCTGTAATAGCCCATACGCATAAAGAACTAGAATTGCCGATATCGAGCGCTAACTCATACCGCTAACCCGTCTAGACAGCTGTCGACATTGATCAACACGTTTCTAGGGTCCATTCAAGACTATGTCCAAACTTAGCACTTCACTATTCAAATTTCATGCCGCTTTACGATTACAATAAGCGATTGGCCGTATCTAACCAACCAACTTTAATTAAACATGTCGATCAACGTAGTAGTGA
Source organism: Gentiana straminea (assembly GCA_036785695.1). Lineage (NCBI taxonomy): Eukaryota > Viridiplantae > Streptophyta > Magnoliopsida > Gentianales > Gentianaceae > Gentiana > Gentiana straminea. Next base: position 1,480,551 of record JAVUPR010000376.1, on the reverse strand, counting down.
ATCCTAGTTTTAGGTTTTCGAAATAATGCCTCGGTAAACCGGTATAGACCGCCGGTTTAATCCCCGGATCTACATTGCTCAATTACGATTATTCAAAGTAAATTAAAACATGCATTAACTAAAACACATGAATACGAAAAGATCTACCATATTGAAGACAAAAAGGAACGTTCAAAGCTTCATACCTTCAAGAAGGTGATCTAGCTCGATCTTCTCAAGCTAGAGATGGTGGAGAAAGGGAGAAAACCAGAAATAACTCCTCAAAAGCTTGGAATAACTTTATTTCATCAAAGTATATAATGTATTTGAAGAATTGATAATGAATTCTAAAAGCTTATGCAATAATCTATAAATGCGGCCTTATATAGATACAATGAACGACTTATGACTCTCTAAAACCCAAACCGACTTAGTAGAGGCGGCAGAATCAATTTCGTGTCCGACAAGTCCTCGGTTTACTGGCCCTAGCCCTCGGTAAACCGGGCCGACTTTTCTTCTTTTTATTCAGCAGATTTCCTCTTGGACTTTAATCTCTTGGCCCAAGATACTTCTTCTGGTCCAGATCCATTCTTCAATGCTCCTGATTCGGTATATCCTATAAAACAGGCAAAACGAGACAAAACAGTACCAAATTTTGGGAAAATAACATAGATGCAGAATTACGATCCTGGAAACCTTCACATAGCATTTAACATATATTCCACACAATAACGAACCTATTTATCCCCTCTTGAGTAGAATTCCGGGTGAATAAGGGTATAATTATTGGTACCATTTAGGGCGTTATCAACTACCTCCCACTTAGCTTTTGATCGTCTTGAGCAAAAAGGTGAAAAGAAACACGACACTCTAATCTGTATATAATTTAATTAAAAACAACTATGCCTCACAAAGTCAAGATCAAGATTATGCCACTCATATCCATCAGTAACGCATTAAACAAAATTCATGTCATGAGCCAATGTGTGTGTGCAATAACTTTCACAACCGCTTAGTAATGCAGACAATCTCACATTACATCAACCCGTAGTAGAACTAACCAGTCTCGAACATGTTATTTATTAATTAATTGAGCTATCAAGGCGGATCGAGAACCGAGCATATATTACTCTTAGGCTCGCGTTTATCGGTCTATGCAAAAGTCGTGCGTCTTACGCTCCACCGACTCAATATCTTGCCAAAGAGAATATAGATGTATATATTTCAATGCACTTCTCTTTCTTGGCGGGTGAACTCTCATTGATTTATCTTATCCTCATAGCCCCACTCATGATAAACTACCGAATCCGAAATTCCTTTGCCTTTATAAGCGTTGGTGAAAAATAATTCGGGATGAAGCCAGGGTCAACTCTAGTCAAAGCAATATTGCTATCGACTACACACCAAGGAAAGTGAGTTATATGTGCTTAAATGGGTGGCTCATAACAGAATATGTGCTTAATATGCTACTACTTCGGAAGTGGGCACTCCTTTCACTCGTACAAAGTGGAACAAAGATGAAGTCAATTAACTCGAAAAGATCATAGATATCATAATTTTTTCGAAATTCTGTCGAAATGAGTCAAAGTCTAAGTGGTGAATCGTGCATCAAAGATAATCAAGATAATCACGCAATTCATGGAAATATAATGCTAAGAAGCTAAGTGACGTCCCTTACCCCCCACTTAATCGAAACATTGTCCCCAATGTGTAAGATGAAAAATGAAAAATGAAAAATGAAAAATGAAAAATGAAAATGTACTTAGCTTCGGTTAAGGGTGGAACCAAAGAAGAATCGGATCGTCGTATAAATCATCGGGCTCATGTAGTAATTCATGAAGAATCTGCGCTAAGTAACTCTAACAAACCAAGAAGAATAGTGGTGACAAAAAACCGTATAATAAAATAGCTACAGGAAAAGAGAAAATACTTAACTCCAAAACAAATTAAGCCGTCCAAATCATTATACTAAAATTCTGCTACATCAACTAGATATGAAAGAAAAATAAAAATAAATATAAAAATGGAAAACAACAATAAAAAGAATTAAAAACTAGTCATTATCAGAATAACCCTCCCAGTCATCTCTAGGCTCAAAACCGGGAGGAGGTGCAGAACTTGAGGCAGCAGCGGCCGAAGATAAGGCACGGTGATGTGGAGCATTCCTAGGTGTTGAGGTCGACGGAGGTACGCCAAAGAAGTCTATCATCCTATCCATCTTGCAATGCAGACTCGCAATCTCTCACGAGTGCTCCTCTAGAATAGCTCTCGGAGTCCGGGGTGCTCCGTGGACCAGAGTACGCTCCCTCTCAGCTCTCTGACCAACCCATCTTGGTACTCGTTGAACCAATTGCGAACTGATCATCGGCTCAGGATCTTCCCAATCATCACTGACGAGAATTTTCACCTCGTCCTCCAAAGCAAACATGTCAATCATCGGCCTGCATGGTAACATCTCGCGTTCAGATGTGGCGGCAAGCTCGTGAATACGGCTATGCATCAGTAGACCGATGTTGACTGGAGATCCCTGCTCCAGATAAAACATCAATTTTTCCCTCTTAGTGGTGACAGAGACCGTGTGCTTGGTCGGTAGAAGGTGGGCACAAACAAATCTGTTGACCATCTTCCGATCCCAGGATAATTCATTCTCTAGGAAATGGTGGGGGCTCCAGCAGGATTGCGCTTCCATTGCACCCCGAAAAATTCAGCTATCATATTCATCCTCTCAAGATCTTCAATGTTGCTCGAGGATGTGTACTCATCCGGGTCCATCGGTCGATTTCGAACCCCAAAATGAGCATTGATCCGCTCAATAGAAAAATCAACCTTAATACCAAGGACCATAGCATATGTGGCTCCTGGGTTGTGCGAGACATAAGCATAGAATTCCCGCACCACCGTAGCGTTGAACCGTGTCGGTGCCTCAGCCATATCCAATATGTCTTGCTCTTATAGGGCTTCTGACAAGATTGACCCACATCGTCCAATTCTACCCCTCGTTCTCGTGCAACTGGTCTTGCGTTCCAATGCCCTCGGAACGATTCGTAGATTTCCAATGAAGGGAATTGCTCAACCCCGTCTATCAAGGGATTTGCATCTCCGTATATGCTCTGATAACTACTGGGATGAAGGGTGGTTCTGCTACGCTTGGGACCCATCCAGGATGATAACATGACTGATACTGATGCTGATTCTGGAAAATTGACCCTCGGTAAACCGGAGGTAGGGCTCGGTTTACCGGCCTGGATTTTTCTGGATTTCTTTTTAGGACAGTGCTCTGATGAACGGAAGATGAAGAACTACATCACCTCACTAGCACAACAGCACTAAATAGCAACATGGGTGAAGAAAATGGGTGTTTTGGTTGGTGAAAATTGAAGAAAGGTTTGATTTTGGTGGAGGTTTGGTGGTGATAGTGGTGGTGATGGTGGCCGACTAGTTTTCGTAAGAAGAAGAAGAAATGGGAGAAGATTGGTAATTTGAGGAGAAGATTGTAAGCGAAAGTTTGGTGGGATAGCGGTAATGAGTGAAGGTTGATGGGATTGAGGATTTGGTGGGATAGTGGGTATATGAGTAATTAGGGTGAGGAAAATGGGACGATGGGATTGAGGTGGAGTTACGTGTCTTTAAGTCCGGTTAACTCTTTTACTTCTCGGGAATCACCCCTATACCACTCAACTTTGCGGCGAAAGTTTAAACTTTCCTATTCATTCGACTCTTTTCCGTGTAGATCCAATTGCTCCCACCGGGCTTTGAGACACTCGGTGGTTCTACAAGAGGCCGAAACGTAGGCTCGGAGTACCAAAACTCCATTCACGGGGTTAAGGTTTTCAAACCAACCTCATAATCGAGAATCCTATACAAACCCACCAAGAGCCATAGGTTATCAATCACCCCAAACCAGATTATAAAGTCCACAAAATCACAATGGGTCAACGGTTAAACCATACTCCCACTTGTGTCTTGGGTGGATTGACATTACGATCTAGTAGTATTTATCGTGTAATCACCAACAACTAATGTTGGACGTGGTACGATTAAATCGGATAGTAACTACCTTTGGGTAACCATACTCCAAGGTTTAAAGGTCATTTCTTATAGATTCTATCGGAAGGCTTGTGACAGTTCAACCGTCACTTTCGATCTCAAGAATCTTATAATAAACCTTCACTCGTCTCATTAAGATATTTCACGAAGTCAGTCACAATACGAACGTATGCGCAAAATCCCCGTCCTACCTTCAAGCATTAAATGCTAAATGCATACATTTACGGATGTGGTGTGAACCGAATTCACTCCTTATCCATAAACTCACTAGCATCTTCTAGGTAGACTTCTCGTTTTACATAATAATGTTAACCGTTATTTTGCAACGAATTATCTTAATCGAGTTTAGCAAAGTGTATTGTAGCATATCAATAACTATATAGGGCAAGTCTATGGTTTCTTCCTCGGTGAGAAACATTCCACTAGAGGCGGTGCCGAGCATCGGTCCCAAGACTATGCGATAGCCTATTTACGAGCATGGAATACTCTATTCTCTGCTAAAATCAGAGACACCTCCTCGTATTCTTTTGATAAACCAACCAGTGTTTTGAGTAGTTATCAGACAGAATGTCACCACTCAAAATCTCCCACTAGCTTGTATCTCTCACTAGACCCCGAAGGTCATGGTGAACAAGCTATGTTACCCCTTCAAAACTATTACCCTTTCCCGATTGAAAGGAAACTTAGTCATTGTTCCTTTGAGATAGTGTTCCAAGGCCGGGAGATAGGAATCACCCTTAGCCGCCGGCGGGTCTTGTCTCTGTGGATATATGCACTAATTAATAGATATTGAAAGGTCGTTTATCTTAATACGGAAACCTTTTACCTTTAATAGTTTTAGATGTGTTATACTTATTCACTTTTCTTAGTGGTTCGACTTTATCAAACAAAAGTCCGAGTCTTGGATTCGTACTACAAATGTCATATTCACTTTCTATGAGGCAACAATATATCGAGTTGAAAGTGAATCCATTTGTTTCAACGAATACGTAAACGTAAAAATAAATTTTTCCGTGATATTCAAGGATAGAATCTGAAATTCATTTCCTTATATCACTCCCACTATTGTAGTTGAAATTACTTGCCCGGAAAGGATGAAAAATTTGAAAATAGAGGAAAATGGGACGGTTTCTGCTGGCTGGTGGTGTCTGATGCAACGTGTGTCAATCCACGTGTCTTTAAAAACTCAACTTTTCAATCTGACGTTCAGAAAACTAAAAATCTTGGCTCGGTAAACCGGAGGTAACCCTCGGTTTACCGGGGATTCTTTTCCCCAGAATTCTCTATACTTCTTTTCGGCACTCTTTACTCAACCTCTCTGCTCAATTCTGACCATAAATTGACTAGCCACTTACTCTATCTATTGTTATTTCCGACTCAATCCTAACCTACTTCACTAGAATCCACAACGAGTAAAAAAATCCTTTCCACAACCATCGGTTTCAAGCCAAAGGGTGTGGTAGGATGAAAAAAAGCTCGTCCCTTCATCCAACTACTTTTATTCATTCCCAATCTACTAAAGGATTTAAAGAAATAGTTCTGAGTTTATAGTCGCCAGCTCGACTTTCTTCAGATTTCCGATCATTCAGGGGTTAGAGCTTTAACTCGTCAAACTTTCACTCCAGAGGTTTGTACCTTTATAGAACCTTTTTGAGCTCTCTTCCTAGCACGTCTCTCTCTCTTATCTTGCGTACTAGGTCTGCCTCTGCGTCGAGATTTAGACTTTAGATCCAAGGATTCCACATTTCCTACTTTATGCTCAACTCGTTCACTACGCAACACGGAAGGACTAGCTTCCGTGAGCATCTTGTTGCGGTCCTTCTCTTTTCTCTCTCTAAGCATTAGTCTCATGAATTCTTGCTCAACGGTTTCTACTACAACGTCTCTATGCTTATGCCCTTCCTTTTCTATCTCCATAATTTCCACCTTCCCTGAATCATACGTCATCTAGCAACTTTCCGGCCTATTCTGTAAGGGCTCTAAGATCTTAAAATATACAGCATCATTATTCAACCTCAAAGTAATCTCCCCATTATCAAAATCCATGACTGCCATACTTGTTGCTAGAAAGGTCTTCCTAACAAACCGAGGCACTTGGGTCCTCTGGTACATAAATAATCGTGACATCAATCTGAAAAGTGAACCCTCCTGCCTTAATCGTGCACTTCCTAAGCAGACCGGCAGGCATATCTCTAGTTCTATCGACGAAAGTCATGGTTCGAGTTTGATTCATTACGACCGGAAGCTTAATCTTCTGGCAAAGAAAAAAAGGTAGAATGTTGCAAGTCGAGCCGGGTCGTAGAGACCTAATCCTACTGATATACCATTAATAGAAATTAGGAGTCAGAACGTGCCAGGGTATCCTAACTTCACCACGGTGTCTGAGTCTAGGTAATCCTCAAGCTCAGAAAACATCATGTCAGGATACTGTTCAAGATCATCGGAATCATAATCCGAAGACTATATGTCAATTAACTCGAAAGGGAACTCACCTGGACGATACGTGCTATACTCCTTTAAGTTCTCTTCAGGCTTTTTCTTGATTGCTTCTTTCTCTTTTTCCAACCGCTTCTTATCCGCTTCGTATTGCTCCCTGACTGCAGATCCAGGATACATGGAAATCGGTGTGACGTTCAATATCATTCTAGGCATATTGCTTGACTTGTTTGCTCTTTTTCAACTCCGGTTTGATCGAATCTCTTAAGTGTTCAGATTTTCCTAAAACAAAGAAAATGTTAACAACTTCCGCTTCAGTTGGGTATGATCACAACTGTTGTGGACCTACTAACTAAAATCAACAGGGAATAACACAGAATAACAGGGGCTGTCAGAATTCAATTTTCCAAGCCTCAGTAACCCGGGGGTATCCCTCTGTAAACCGGCCCTGAAATTTCTCTTTCTGGCAGTTTAACAAGTGCAGGTTTGATCCAGAACGACTCAAGACTCAAAATAAAATAAAATACAATAAAAACAACTCCTTAATCAGAATTAAAACGTTTATATTTAAAATTGGCCATTGTCCCCGGCTACGGCGCCAAAAATCTTGATCGCGTGTAAGTCACTAACGTCGATATTACTAGCAAGAATACTAGGTACATCGTAGTATAGTAAATGCGAGTCAAGGTCGATCCCGCAGAGACAATGCAACTATAAGTATAAACGATTCTAACCTAATTAAGAAACAATATAGAGGTGGTCATGGACCACAATAAACATAAAAGAAAGTTGGTATTTCTCCCCCTCTTCACACCGATCTACTAACTTGAATTAGTTAATCGTTACGTTTACTTCCCCACATAATTTCCTTAAATTAATCGAGCGAGCTTTTGATTTAATTATCATTATCATTTTCAGCTACGGGTACAACTCCTACTCCTATCTACTCCGACAATGGTAGTAGACAATCTATACGCAAGCTACCCTCCTTAATTGGTCCGTAATAGCCCATACACATAAAGAACTAGAATTGCCGATATCGAGCGCTAACTCATACCGCTAACCCGTCTAGACAGCTGTTGACATTGATCAACACGTTCCTAGGGTCCATTCAAGACTATGTCCAAACTTAGCACTTCACTATTCGTATTTCATGCCAGTTTACGATTACAATATGCAGATTGGCCAGATCTAACCAACTGTTAATTAAACATGTCGATCAACGTAGCTGTAGTGAATCCCAGTTTTAGGGTTTCGAAATAATGCCTCGGTAAACCGGTATAGACCGCCGGATTACCGGGGTCAGCTTTTCCTATTCCTGGATCTACATTGCTCAATTACATTTATTCAAAGTAAATTATGGGGTCTTTAAACATGCAGATTAACTAAAACACATAAATACGAAAATATCTACCATATTGAAGACAAAAAGGAACGTTCAAAGCTTCATACCTTCAACAAGGTGATCTAGCTCGATCTTCTCAAGCTAGAGATGGTGGAGAAAGGGAGAAAACCAGAAATAACTCCTCAAAATCTGGGAATAACTTTATTTCATCAAAGTATAGAATGTATTTGAAGAATTGATAATGAATTCTAAAAGCTTATGCAATAATCTGTAAATGCGGCCTTATATAGATACAATGACCGACTTATGACTCTCTAACACCCTAACCGACTTAGTAGAGGCGTCAGAATCAATTTCGTGTCCGACAAGTCCTCGGTTTACTGGCCCTAGCCCTCGGTAAACCTGGCCGACTTTTCTTCTTTTTCTTCAGCAGATTTCCTCTTGGACTTTAATCACTTGGCCCAAGATACTTCTTCTGGTCCAGATCCATTCTTCAATGCTCCTGATTCGGTATATCCTATAAAACAGGCAAAATGAGACAAAACAGTACCAAATTTTGGGAAAATAACATAGATGCAGAATTACGATCCTGGAAACATTCACATAGCATTTAACATATATTCCACACAATAACGAGCCTATTTATCCTCTCTTGAGCAGAATTCAGGGTGAATAAGGGTATAATTATTGGTACCATTTAGGGCGTTATCAACTACCTCCCACTTAGCTTTGATCATCCTGAGCAAAAAGGCGAAAAGAAACACGACACTCTAATCTGTATATAATTTAATTAAAAACAACTATGCCTCACAAAGTCAAGATCAAGAATATGCCACTCATATCCATCAGTAACGCATTAAACACTATTCATGTCATGAGCCAATGTGTGGTGCAATAACTTTCACAACCGCTTAGTAATGCAGACAATCTCACATTACATCAACCCGTAGTAGAACTAACCAGTCTCGAACATGTTATTTATTAATTAATTGAGCTAGCAAGGCGGATCGAGAACCGAGTATATACTACTCTTAGGCTCGTGTTTATTGGCTTATGCAAAAGTCGTGCGTCTTACGCTCCACCGACTCAATATCTTGCCCAAGAGAATATAGATGTATATATTTCAATGCACTTCTCTTTCTTGGTGGGTGAAATCTCATTGATTTATCTATCCTCACAGCCCCACTCATGATAAACTACCAAATCTGAAATTCCTTTGCCTTTATAAGCGTTGGTGAAACATAATTTGGGATGAAGCCAGGGTCAACTCTAGTCAAAACAATATGCTATCGACTACACACCAAGGAAAGTGAGTTATACGTGCTTAAAAGGGTGGTTCATAACAGAATATGCGCTTAATACGCCACTACTTCGGAAGAAGGCACTCCTTTCACTCGTACAAAGTGGAACAAAGATGAAGTCAATTAACTCGAAAAGATCATAGATATCATAATTTTTTCGAAATTCTGTCAAAATGAGTCAAAGTTTAAGTGGTGAATCGTGCATCCAAGATAATCAAGATAATCACGCAATTCATGGAAATATAATGCTAAGAAGCTAAGTGACGTCCCTTACCCCCCACTTAATCGAGACATTGTCCCTAATGTTTAAGATGAAAAATGAAAAATGAAAAATGAAAAATGAAAAATGAAAAATGTAAAGGAACTTAGCTTCGGTTAAGGGTGGAACCAAAGAAGAATTGAATCGTCGTATAAATCATCGGGCTCATGTAAGTAATCCATGAAGAATCTGCGCTAAGTAAATCAAACAAACCAAGAAGAATAGTGGTGACAAGAAACCGTATAATAAAATAGCGACATGAAAAGAGAAAATACTTAACTCCAAAACAAATTAAGCCGTCCAAATCATTATACTAAAATTCAGCTACATCAACTCGATATGAAAGAAAAATAGAAATAAAAATGGAAAACAACAATAAAAAGAATTAAAAACTAATCATCATCAGAATAACCATCCCAGTCATCTCTAGGTTCAAAACCGGGAGGAGGTGCAGAACTTGAGGCAGCTGCGGCCGAAGATGAGGCTCAGTGATGTGGGGTAGTCCTAGGTGGTGAGGTCGATGGAGGTACGCCAAAGAAGTCTATCATCCTATCCATCTTGCAATGCAGACTCGCAATCTCTCACGAGTGCTCATCTAGAATAGCTCTCGGAGTCCGGGGTGCTCCGTGGACCGGAGTACGCTCCCTCTCAGCTCTCTGACCAACCCATCTTGGTACTCGTTGAACCGATTGCGAACTGATCATCGGCTCAGGATCTTCCCAATCATCACTGACGAGAATTTTCACCTCGTCCTCCAAAGCAAACATGTCAATCATCGGCCTGCATGGTAAGAGCTCGCGTTCAGATGTGGCGGCAAGCTCGTGAATACGGCTATGCATCAGTAGACCGATGTTGACTGGAGATCCCTGCTCTAGATAAAACATCAATTCCGCTCTCTTAGTGGTGACATAGACCGTGTGCTTGGTCGGTAGAAGGTGGGTACAAACAAATATGTTGACCATCTTCCGATCCTAGGATAATTCATTCTTTAGGAAATGGTGGCGGCTCTAGCAGGATTGCGCTTCCATTGCACCCCGAAAAATGCAGCTATCATATTCATCCTCTCAAGATCTTCAATGTTGCTCGAGGATGTGTACTCATCCGGGCCTATCGGTGGATTTCGAACCCCAAAATGAGCATTGATCCGCTCAATAGAAAAATCAACCATAATACCAAGGACCATAGCATATGTGGCTCTTGGGTTGTGCGAGACATAAGCATAGAATTCCCTCACCACCGTAGCGTTGAACCGTGTCGGTGCCTCAGCCATATCCAATATGTCTTTCTCTTGTAGGGCTTCTGGCAAGATTGACCCGCAATCGTCCAAGTCTACCCCTCGTTCTCGTGCAACATGTCTTGCGTTCCAATGCCTCGGAACGATTCATAGATTTCCAATGAATGGAATTACGCAACCCCGTCTATCAAGGGATTAGCATCTCCGTATATGCTCTGATAACCACTGGGACGAAGGGTGGTTTTGCTACGCTTGGGACCCATCCTGGATGATAACTGGATTGATACTGATGCTGATTCTGGAAAATTGACCCTCGGAAAACCGGAGGTAGGGCTCGGTTTACCGGCCCGGATTTTTCTGGATTTCTTTTTAGGACAGTGCTCTGATGAACGGAAGATGAAGAACTACATCACCTCACTAGCACAGCAGCACTAAACAACAACATGGGTGAAGAAAATGGGTGTTTTGGTTGGTGAAAATTGAAGAAAGGTTTGATTTTGGTGGAGGTTTGGTGGTGATAGTGGTGGTGATGGTGGCCGACTAGTTTTTAGAAGAAGAAGAAATGGGAGAAGATTGGTAATTTGAGGAGAAGATGGTAGAAAATAAGCGAAATGAGTGAAGGTGGAAGGATTTGGTGGGATAGTGGGTATATGAGTAATTAGGGTGAGGGATGTGAGGAGGGATTGATGGGATTGAGGTGGAGTTATGGTAGAGTGTGGGAAAGGATGAAAAATTTGAAAATAGAGGAAAATGGGATGGTTTCTGCTGACTGGTGGTGTCTGATGCAACGTGTGTCAATCCGCGTGTCTCTAAAAATTCAACTTTTCAATCTGACGTTCAGAAAACTAAAAATCTTGGCTCGGTAAACCGGAGGTAACCCTCGGTTTACCGGGGATTCTTTTCCCCAGATTTCTCTATACACATTTTCGGCACTCTTTACTCAACCTCTGCTCAATTCTGACCTCAAATTGACCAGCCACTTACTCTATCTATTGTTATTTCCGACTCAATCCTAACCTACTTCACTAGAATCCACAACGAGTAAAAAAAACCTTTCCACAACCATAGTCTTCAAGCCTAAGGGTGTGGTAGGATGAAAAAAAGCTCGTCCCTTCATCCAGCTACTTTTATTCATTCCTAATCTACCTAAGGATTTAAAGAAATAGTTCCGAGTTTATAGTCGCCAGCTCGACTTTCTTCAGATTTCCGATCATTCAGGGGTTGGAGCTTTAACTCGCCAAACTTTCGCTCCAGAGGTTATTACCTTTATAGAACCATTTTGAGCTCTCTTCCTAGCACGCCTCTCTCTCTTAGCTTGCGTACTAGGTCTGCCTCTGCGTCGAGATTCAGACTTTAGATCCAAGGATTCCACATTTCCTACTTTAAGCTCAACTCGTTCACTACGCAACACGGAAGGACTATCTTCCGTGAGCATCTTGTTGTGGTCCTTCTCTTTTCTCTCTCTAAGCATTAGTCTCATGAATTCCTACTCAACGGTTTCTACTACAACCTCTCTATGCTTATGCCCTTCCTTTTCTATCTCCATAATTTCCACCTTCCCTAAATCATACGTCATCTTGCAACTTTCCATCCTATTCTGTAGGGGCTCTAAGATCTTAAAATATACAGCATCATTATTCAACCTCAAAGTAATCTCCCTATTATCAAAATCCATTACTGCCCTGCTTGTTGCTAAGAAAGGTCTTCCTAATAGAACTGAGGCACTTGGGTCCTCTGGTACATCTATAACCATGAAATCAATCTGAAAAGTGAACCCTCCTGCCTTAATTGTGCACTTCCTAAGCAGACCGGCAGGCATATCTCTAGTTCTATCGACGAAAGTCATGGTTCGAGTTTGATTCATTACGACCGGAAGCTTAATCTTCTGACAAAGGGAAAAAGGTAGAATGTTGCAACTCGACCTAGAGTCTTAGAGACCTAATCCTACTGATATACCATTAACAGAAATTGGGAGTCAGAACGTGCCAGGGTATCCTAACTTCACCACGGTGTCTGAGTCAATGTAATCCTCTGGCTCAGAAAACATCGTGTCAGGATACTGTTCAAGATCATCAGAATCATAATCCGAAGACGATATGTCAATTAACTCGAAAGGGAACTCACCTTGACGATACGTGCTATACTCCTTTAAGTTCTCTTCTGGCTTTTTCTTGATTGCTTCTTTCTCTTTTTCCAACCGCTTCTTATCTGCTTCATATTGCTCCCTGACTGCAGATCCAGGATACATGGAAATTGGTGTGATGTTCAATATCATTCTAGGCATATTGCTTGACTTGTTTGCTCATTTTCAACTCCGGTTTGATCGAATCTCTGAAGTGTTCAGATTTTCCTGCGAAAAAGATAAAATAAAACAAAGAAAAGGTTAACAACTTCCGCTTCAGTTGGGTTTGATCCCAACTGTTGTGGACCTACTAACTAAAATCAACAGGGAGTAACACAGAATAACAGGGGCAGTCAGAATTCAATTTTCCAAGCCTTGGTAACCCGGGGGTATCCCTCTGTAAACCGGCCTTGAAATTTCTCTTTCCGGCAGTTTAACATGTGCAGGTTTGATCCAGAACGACTCAAGACTCAAAATAAAATAAAATACAATAAAAATGACTTCTTAATCAGAATTAAAACGTTTATTTTTAAAATTGGCCATTGTCCCCGGCAACGGCGCAAAAAATCTTGATCGCGTGTAAGTCACTAACGTCGATATTACTAGCAAGAATACTAGGTACATCGTAGTATAGTAAATGCGAGTCAAGGTCGATCCCGCAGAGACAATGCAAGTATAAGTATACACGATTCTAACCTAATTAAGAAGCAACATAGAGGCGGTCATGGACCACAATAAACATAAAAGAAAGTTGGTATTTCTCCCCCTCTTCACACCGATCTACTAACTTGGATTAGTTAATCGTTACGTTTACTTCCCCACATAATTTCCTTAAATTAATCGAGCGAGCTTTTGATTTAATTATCATTATCATTTTCAGCTACGGGTGCAACTCCTACTCCTATCTACTCCGACAATGGTAGTAGACAATCTATACGCAAGCTACCCTACTTAATTGGTCCGTAATAGCCCATACGCATAAAGAACTAGAATTGCCGATATCGAGCGCTAACTCATACCGCTAACCCGTCTAGACAGCTGTCGACATTGATCATCACGTTCCTAGGGTCCATTCAAGACTATGTCCAAACTTAGCACTTCACTATTCGTATTTCATGCCAGTTTACGATTACAATAAGAAGATTGGCCAGATCTAACAACCTGCCGATCAACGTAGCTATAGTGAATCCCTGTTTTAGGTTTTCGAAATAATGCCTCGGTATACCGGTATAGACCGCCGGTTTACCGGGTCCGCTTTTCCTATCCCTGGATCTACATTGCTCAATTACAATTATTCTAAGTAAATTTGGGGTCTTTAAATATGCATATTAAATAAAACACATAAATACGGACATATCTACCATATTGAAGACAAAAAGGAAAGTTCAAAGCTTCATACTTTCAACAATGGAGATCTAGCTCGATCTACACAAGCTAGAGATGGTGGAGAAAGGGAGAAAACCAGAAATAACTCCTCAAAAGCTTGGAATAACTTTATTTCATCAAAGTATATAATGTATTTGAAGTATTGATAATGAATTCTAAAAGCTTATGCAATAATCTGTAAATGCGGCCTTATATAGATACAATGACCGACTTATGACTCTCTAAAACCCTAACCGACCTAGTAGAGGCGGCAGAATCAATTTCGTGTCCGACAAGTCCTCGGTTTACTGGCCCTAGCCCTCGGTAAACCGGGCCGACTTTTCTTCTTTTTCTTCAGCAGATTTCTTCTTGGACTTTAATCACTTGGCCCAAGATAATTCTTCTGGTCCAAATCCATTCTTCAATGCTCTAGATTCGGTATATCCTGTAAAACACGCAAAACGAGACAAAACAATACCAAATCTTCTGGAAAATAACATAGATGCAGAATTACGATCCTGGAAACACTCACATAGCATTTAACATATATTCCACACAATAACGAGCCTATTTATCCTCTCTTGAGCAGAATTCAGGGTGAATAAGGGTATAATTATTGGTACCATTTAGGGCGTTATCAACGACCGTCGCAGTGTGGTACAAAGAACGACATGCGGCATGTCGTTCAACTGCCGATAAGGGCGACATTCGCTCCATGAAGGCCAACTTTGCCGTAGTCATTTGATGTATTAGCCCAATATGAGACCGAGCTCCCGTCTGCCCATTTGAAGAAAAGACCCGAATAAACCTGATGAGTGTCAGATGTATGCGGTTGATGTTTTAGTCTCCGGTGCCTCCACTGGAATTTTTTTTTTTTGGATAAAATATATAGTTTTAGACTCCGGTGACACCACTGGAATAAATTTCTGGATCCGCCACTGCCCATATCACATATAGTTTGTGAACATAAAAAAGGTACAAAATAAGGTGCAATTAAATAATGAAAAAAACATCCACCACAATGATAATATGTTCATCTTTTTGGGATCATGAAAACAGATAAATGGTTCAACATGTGCGACTTCGTATGCAGAACTTTGTACATTGGACTTGGGGTTTACTTGCTTTGGTTTCTTACATGCATGAAGGTACTTGCTTTGGTTTCTTACATGCAAGAACATACTCAGAGCTTTTTTTATGGGACTGTATTGTTTTCTTAATTGAGTAACGATGGAGGCTACATCTACTTCAATTCATGATAATAGTGAAACTGCACTTTTATCGATTAGTGCTGTATCGTGATTATTGATTATTGATAATGAATTTAGTTGTGTCACTCGTTGTGACCCAATGATCGTGTCTATCATTTTACTCTTGTTAAATACAACATAGATTGTATAGGTTGTCCAGCTAAAATTATAATTTGATGGTCTGAAACCAATCAAATTTTATTTTTTGTTGGTCCCACATGTATCGAAGAAACCCAACAATTTTAAAATTTATGATTGGTGAAAAAAGTGATGACATTGTGCTCCATACTCGAATTACAATCAAGGCGGACCCAAGTGAACTACTTTGGCCTTGTGGGTCAGTATCTTCAATTGAGATCCGAAAAACGATATCTCTACTCGATTTTTGAATTTGTATTGTTGTCTCTAATAAGAAATTTTTATGGGTCCGTCAGTGATTTTATTCATTATAATAAATGCATGAGATATGATAGAAGGCACGTTAACGTTAGAAGATACAATTTGTTTTTTAATTTTTTTTTTATTTTTTTGGTGGAAACCCGAATATTTTATTATAAATGCATAAAACTGTATGAGAGAAAAAGGTTTACAAGCTCTACATCAACCGTAACTAAAGCAGAAAGCAAAATTAAGACCAGGCCAGCGTAAGCTCTCTTACTCGCAGTACTGCTTCAGAAATAAAGACGTTTTTAAGGGGACATCTCTGCTGCGTGTGATGGTATTCGTGGTTGTGCCAATACCGGATATAATGTGTTTTTATACTATACGGAATTGGAGGAATTTTTTTTTCCCAGAATAAATGATTTTGGCACTTTAAAATTTGCAAAATATTTGTGCTCTGACTTAGTGTACCACTCACCCACCAACAGGTACAAAATTTTCTAAGTATGTATAAAATATTCGGTGTATATATGCATACGTGTAAGCTGGAAAACTTGCACCTTTGGGGAGTGATTGATGGGAAATACTTGTGTAGTGAGGAGATTTTCAGTTAAAGTGACGGGTAAAACGATCAAAACCACAGAGTTTAAATACAGAATAAAACTGTGTGATTCATATATCTCCATACGGTATCTCAACATGTGTATAAACATCACACAAGTATTTTCAGTGATTGATAAGTGGACAAGATCGAATAAAGTAAAGCAGAAGGAGATTCTTGCATTGCTTTCACACTCGAGATGATGACTTGGTTACTATGCTAGATTTTCATGATCTGAACTTCATGACTTTATTTTTTTCCCTTAGAATTTCGTCTTGTGGATGTCATTTTCTTGCTTCTAACATAGAACGAGAATCTACTTTTCCTTGATCAAAATTTGTATACTAGAAAAAAAAAAAAAATCGGGAAGCTATTGACGATACTGAAAATCGTCGGATATTAAATTCGGGGTCTGTATTCCTAATGACAATCTATTCAAGCTTCAAGAACACTGGAAAAAAGATAAAGGGGGGGGGGGGGGGGGGTGGTTTTTGTGAGGTTTAGACTGGACTCGAGATGTTGTATCTCAAGCTGCCAATGTAACATGTTAATTCGTCAGGAATCAAGTCTCTCATAGTTCCTTAGGATTGTTTATATAGAGGGAGCTTGTGCCCTAAGCATGCATGGGCCGTGTCTTTGATGGACTTTGATTTCGTGTTCCCTAAGGAGGAGATAATAGCGATTTAATTCCCTTAATTATAGGAGATAATCTAGGAAATTTGAATATTGGGCAGCAACCTTTATGGCTGAGGATTCTGTCCAAGTTTATCTGATTAATTATGCACGTGGAAAATATGACTCAAGATGGGCTCGGGCCGACCCGTGAGGTACGAGCTGAGTCGGCTGATCTTTTGTACTTTGGCCGACTAGCAGAGGCCAAGGGGGATGGCCGAGCTGGGCTCAACTCGGATTCTTGGGGCTCCTGGCCCTTAAGGTGGACTTTCTCGGTCATCATTTATTATTGAATCGCTGTGGGGATGACGCGTGGCGGGGTGCTAATCCGACCTCCGTCATAAGCCCCCCAATCCAGCTGAACCACTGAGGTAAGCCCGAATCAGTTTAGATTGCGGCTCGGCTCGGTCATCTAGATGTAGATTTTCGAACCTGGTTTTCCAAGTGGCAGGACTGCCGTTATGACTTTGTCATAATTGTCCCAGGATTCGAGGCGTTGTTGCCCCGTTATGACTTTGTCATAATTGTCCCAGGATTCGAGGCGTTGTTGCCCACTAACTTGAATTGGGACAGTTTCTGAGACGTGTTTGGGCTTATAACTCCCATCATATCAATCGTTTCTCACTATCATTCTATTAAATAAGAAGATTAAGGTTTGCTTGCTGGTTGGTATTCTCCTACCTACAATCTTCCAATCACTTTTGCAAGTAAGTTACTCCTTTGCCTCTATTCGCGATTTACTTTCCGTTCATAGCTTGTTTATTGTTGTCCTCCTTAGTCAGTTTACACGACCTCCATCGGAACCCTCGAAACTAGGATGGCCGTTTTCGGTAGTGGGGGCATCAGATCCATTCTTTCTCAGGGAGATTTGGATGAAATCTGTGAGTTCTACGGGATCAATAGGAAGAGATATGCACCCAGGTTGCCCTCTGATCCTCATTTTTTCGCATATGACCCACCGGAGGAGTTTTGCGCTGTACATAAGGAGTACTTCGATGTTGGCCTTAGGCTCCCCTTCTTCCCGGATCTCCTTGCCGTATCTCGTTATTACGAGTTAGGGCTCACACAAATAGCTGCTGGATATACATAAACCTGAGTCCGGATCCGATCCATAATTGGATCGTCATATCCGATTCACAGCACCGATCGAGACACTTGATCTTACACAGCAAAAGCTACGAATAAATTCGCATGCGATAATACCACGATTTGATCTATATAAATAATTAATCTAACTATGAGAAGGTTGAAGATTTACCTTATTTAAGAGGAATAGTAAATCGACATATGGAGAAGCCGCAGTCTTCCGGATTGTAACTCCTAGCAACGACTGGTGGACGTCGAACCTCACCGTAAAACCTCCTCGAATATGCTCCAAGAAAAACCCTAGTTTTTCTCCTCTTAATAACTAGAACGATAAACTAATTTTTCTCTTCTTTTATTGCAAGTGTGGCGCCAATTGTGTGTCCTTTTGTGTTGGGATGACTCTCTTTATATAGGAAAATAACTAGTAAAGAGAGAGTTATCCTTTTCACAATACAATTACCTATTCCCATAAGGAAAAGATATTTGCCAAAAGATAGGAGATAATTTCAAAAAATCAATCTCTTTATCTCTTTTCCATTAATTATCCAACAAACAGATAATTAATTAATTACACATATGAGATAATCTAGGAAAATTTCTTCTCCAAATTTATCACAATTTGTGGCGCCATATATCATTATTTTTTAAAAGAAAATGTCTTTTCTATTTTACATATTATTTACCAAATAAATAATATTGCATATTAATTAAATATACCAACTATTTAATTTATTCTCGAGGTTCCATAAAACGAGAAAACACTCGCGTGTTAGGAGCCAACCCGGGGACCATGGACCTCTAACCAGTAGCTACAATAAAATGAATAAAATATACATCGAACATAATATTTCTATTCAAGTTATTAATTCCGGAATTACGCTACCATAAATCCGAAACTGAACTCTATCGATTATAGATATAACTTATTCTCAAAAACGTCGAGTCGAGTCGATAAGTGTCCATTGATATAATCATTACATATAAACTAACCCTCCATACACTATCCTTAATGAAGCATGATTATTTCCGTAAACCTTCTTCAATACATCTTATCCTTATTTACCATTAACCCACTAGTGATCAATTAGTTCATAAGGGGATTGTCTTTCTACTTCCCGTAGGATGTAATGGATTCCATATCTGTGAGACACACACTTCTCACTCATTCCAGAATAGTGGCAACGTGAAGTTATTCGGACCGCATCTCTTAGCGATCCTTAACGAACACATCAAACCCTATCCTGAAACCAGTAGGAGTCTGTAATCACTTCAGGATTAAGGTTAATCCATTTATGATCATCTTGTGATTTATTAAGATTTCTCAATCACGGAATTATATGAGAAACTCAGATTAAATCGGTCCAGTCATATATGACTCTTATGATATATAAATTCCCCACTTAGACAACCAATGTCGACGGTCCGGATAAGACGGTCACACCATAAAGTGTTTTGGGCGCATTAATGGTTGTTTAATCAATAGACCCCATACTTTGATTAACTTCACCACGGACTAACATTTCAAGTGTATCACCACAAAGTTAATCCTCATGTGTGTCACACACTAAGTTATATGGCTACATATGATACGACTTGGGGTTTTCAGTAGTGTATTTCTTAAAAGCATAAAGTAAATAATAAGATGAGAATAAATCTGTCGTTTATTAATTATAAAAACAATTACATAAATTGTCTTTCGGACGCTACTTCCAAAATCTCCCACTTGCCCGTAAGGACAAGCAACAATTGTCTTTCGGGCACACTTTATCTAACAATCTCCCTCTTGCCCGTGAAGACAAGCAATGATTGTTTTTAGAGCACCACACCCTTATTCGTTCTATCCACAACATTCTCCCACTTGTTCTAAAGCATATGAGACATATCTCCCAATTTCATACCCGCTAAGCGCTTATCAGTGACACTAGATGCCACACGACTTGGTAAACTGATCAGCTAGGTTGTCGGCTCGAGGCGATCTTTAGGACCGAATTGTCGCCTCTCTGCACTGTCTGTCAGATCAGGTGGTACTCTCTCTCAATATACTTTTGACCTCTTGGGATTGCGAAGATCATTTTCATGAGCTACCTCTCAACTGTTTTCACAGTAAAATGGTATCGGCTCATCGAGACCTAGAATTACTTCCCGATCCAACAAAGAACTTCTCAAGCCATACCGCCTCTTTAGCTGCTCGATCCGAAAGTTTCTATGTATTCGACTAACAGATTCAAACTAGCAGTGCTGGTTTGCTCCAGACTATAGCTCCATCACTATGAGTAAACACTGAGTCTGAGATCGATTCACGATCATCCTTAATCCGACAAAAATCAGAAATAGTGTAGTAAACAATACTTACGTTTGTACCCGAGTACATAGTCATATAATTCCTCGTTCTCTAAAGATACTTGAGGATACACAATACTACTATCAATACTCGAATCCATGATTCGATTACAATTGACTTTTAACAATCTGACATTCTCTATCCAAATGAGAATTTATCCCATTTTCTCTATATCCGAAGATTGAGAGAATTATTCCGTGAGGGGTTGGGTAGGAAACCTCTCGTTGAATATTGCATATGAAAATGCATTATCATCTTAACAATAAGATGGATGGGAAACAACCACAAATTGTTCTCATGAATTCGACCGAATCAAATTATAAGAATATAGTCCACTTCTCTGATTCAGAAAAGCTTTGGCTTGTCAGTTCTTGACTTCAGATAACACACCCATGTTGTTCACAACTGTTGCAGTGTTACTTGTATAAATACTAACGTCTACTACTTCACCAATATTGATTCTCTGGTCTACAAAAGACTCATCAATATTTTGGTCAAGCCCACACATTTCAAACATGTGGCTTTCAATGACCTAGAGGTTTTCTTTAATCCACCAATGGATATCAGCATAGGCAGTCAATCTGCCATTGGATTTAAACAAAAACCCTTCTGTTCTGATTGAATCTAAGCTCCGTTGTTGGGCAAGAAAGTTTCAGGGCATCACCCCTGTTAGTCTTTCTGCTTTTCATGGACTCAAGCAAGGCTGAGTGGAGAGAAAGTTTCAAGGCATCACCCCTATTAAACTATCTACTTCTCAGGGAATTACCCCTAGACCACTCTGCTTTGCCTTGAAAGATAAACTTTCTT
This sequence comes from Gentiana straminea, assembly GCA_036785695.1. Lineage (NCBI taxonomy): Eukaryota > Viridiplantae > Streptophyta > Magnoliopsida > Gentianales > Gentianaceae > Gentiana > Gentiana straminea. Next base: position 1,459,325 of record JAVUPR010000376.1, on the reverse strand, counting down.
AAAAGTGTAGATCCAATTACTCCCACTGGGCCTGAGACACTCATGTGGTTCCACAAGAGTATGAACAGAACTGGACTACCAAAACTCCATTTTCAGGCTTTATGACTTTAAACCAACCTCTTTTATCATAATCCTATACAGTCCTTCCAAAAAACCATAGGTTATCAATTACCCCCAGCAGACTATAAAGTCTGCATGATCACAGTGAGTCAATGAATTAAACCATACACCCACTGTATTTGGGTGGATTGACATTCTGATCTGGTTTAGTAGTATTTATCAGCGTAATCCCCAACAACCAATGTTGGATGTGGTCTGATTAAATCAGATAGTAACTCCTTTAGTAACTGTACTTCAAGGTCTGAGGTTGTTATTTAAACATTCTTTTAGAAAGGATGTAACAGTGTAACCGTCACGATCCAATCTCAAGAATTTTATAACCAACCTTTACTCATTGCATTAAGATATTTCACGAACAATCATCATCTAAATATGTATACAAAATTTCCAGTCCTACCTTCAAGCACTAGTGCTAAATGCCTCTATTTTCGAAAGTGGGGTAAATGTAATTCACACCTTATCCACAAATTCATAAATATCTTCTAGGTAGACTTCTCGGTATTACATAATAATGTGAACCGTTATTTTTGTAATTGAGCATATCAATAACTATACAAGACAATACATGGTTTATCCTTTCAGTGAAATAGTTTCACCCGGAGGTAGACCAAGCATCATTGCCAAAACTATGCTTTGGCCTATATCTGAGCATGGAATACTATTTTCTCTGGTAATATCAGAGATTCCTCCAAATATTTTGATAAACTAATCGGCGTTTCGAGTAGTTATCAGACAAAATGCCTACCACTCAAAACTTCCCACAAGCTTGTATCCTTCATAAGACCTCGAAGGTCAATATGAACAAGTTGTGATACTACTTCAGCTCTATTACCATTTCCTAATTGAAATGTAACTTAGTCAATTTTCCTTTGAGACAGTGTTCTTAGACTGGGAGATAGGAATCACCTTTAGCCGGTCTTCAGCTCTTATCTTTAGGATATGTGCACTATTTAATAGATGTTGAAGAATCGTTTATCTAAATACGAAAACCATTTTTCTTAATAGTTTATGATGTGTTACATATACATTTTCCGCATTACTCAGTGATTTTGACTTTATCAAACAATAGTCCGAGTCTCGGAATCGTATACAAATGTAATATTCACTTTCTTTAAGGAAACTATATTATCGATTTGAAAGTGATCTATTCGTTCCAACGAATCTGAAAACAGAAATTAAATTTCTGCGATATTCAAGGATTAAAATCCGCAATTTTGTTTCCTAATATCACTCCCACTATCTTAGCGGAAATAACTGCCCGTTGTCTACTCTTCATCATGAATGCCCAGCTACCTTGTTCTTACAAAAGAACGTTAGCTTCCGAGTCAAATTACTCGGTTAAGAAAGTCTTTAAGGATTCATAGGTTAGTGATCCGAATCACTTTCCTTATCCAATACTTTCTTTTATTAATATTTCGATATAGCCTTTAACTTATTTAGTTTAGATGACTTACACTTGTAGACATTTATCTTCCCATTCTTGGCTTTCGGTAAAGGAAATGACCGTGAACTAGCAGTTCATTTGAGTAGACACTACTCGTGAACTGTGGGATGTCCAGTGAGAGATACCAAATCATTCTCGTCATCTTTGAACTAAATTTTGCTTGTTTCTGATTCGACACGAGTGACAGTAGTGACATTCTTATCAATGTCACTTAAGTTTGAAGGCTTAATTGGGTAATCCTCCATAAAAAATTAATTGCATTCTCGATTAACAAGTTCAACGTTCTTGTTACTTTTCCACTTTTACGAAGTCGTTATCAGTCAATATAATATGTTTAGCAGTTTAGTTACCTTGAGATGATATGTAGTTGTAAAAATAAATTATGACATAAATTTAAATCAAATCATACACCACAACAAATAAAAAATTTAGGAATTATAAACGTGATGTCATGCATGCAGTTTATCCTAACATTCCAAGGATTTAACCTCACATCATACTGCCGCCGCTGGGTCGGTATCAGCACAATGACTATTAAATTGAGACAATCTCTCTCTCAACAATTAAACAATTAAGAATCAGACATCTCAATTTAATTGTTGATTACCTTCCTTTTTCAGCCAAGATATTTCCAAAAAATATCCTTGTGAGTGTGACCTACTATTTCAGATCTCAAAGTACGCCCCGAGTATGCCGCCGCAGGGTCGGTCAGTGATTCGACGAGTACCCAAAATCCTATCCTTTCGGAGACCATTCCTTGAATTTTGATAGGGGTGAAGGCCATCCGCAGGGGGGCGTAATCAAAGCGGCTCGAGGCGTCACCCTTCTCTCACGTGCTTGTGTCAATAGTAGAGGCCGTGGGGTCGGTTCTCACCTTCCCCGCTCTTACTCGTTATTTTGAAAAATAGGTAGTCTTATTAGGATTTTCAGAATTCCTTCACAATCCAAAAAACAATAAATCATGAATATTTAAATTAATCCTCCCACTAGTTCATCGGTTCCAAAAACCGTCTAACTAGTGTCACTATATTCACGATTTTCCAATTTTTTGGATTTATTAAAATTCCTTGTTTAGACGCTACACAATTAATATTCACAAAGAATTTTATTATCCAAATACATTCGGACTTTATGAATTTTCTAATAATTCAAAAAACAATAAATCATAAAATTTAAAGCTCCCACTAGTTTATCGGTTCCAAATACCGTCTAACAAGTGACACTATATTCATGATTTTCCAATTTTTCTAATCTTTATAAATTTCTTGTGTAGACACTACACAACAAAAATTCACCAAATAATTTAAAAGGTCCTAATTTTGCCATGATAAAAATTTAGGATCGTAGAATTTTATCTCAATAATTTGAAAACAATAAATCTTTAAAAGCAATCACCAACTTATCGGTATTAAACCCTGGCTGAGCTTTAACCGAGTTCACCGAACGGTGTCGGGATTGGCTGAGCCAACCCGTCCTCTCCGTTGGTTCATATACGACTGCTGGATGAATCGGGTTAAGGCTGCCCCATTGAGCCGAAACCGCCGGATAGCTTGACCTTTCCGGACCCCCGACGCTAACGTCGCACTTCGACGGACAAGTCGAGTCGAGCCGAAGCCCTGTTGACCGCCCGAACCAATTATCGAACCTTTTGCTCAGTTGGTGTCCAACTTTTCCGGATTTTCCATTTTTTCAATTTTTAAAATTCTTTTATGTAGTCACTACATAATTAAAATCCACGAATGATTTTTAGATCCCAAAATTAAATTTACCGAGTAAATTTTATTTTATCATGTGAATTTTATATCCCGATAAAATTCCGTTCGTTTAAATTAATCTAAATTAATTACCTAAATTAATCTAAATTAAATACCGTGTTCATACATGTCTAATTAATGTCAATATTAATTTTCTACATGTATGCATATGCTAGGAGTAGAATTCATGAATATGATGCATGTAATGATTATATCACATAAATAATCACAAAAAAATAATTGCAAAAAATAAACCACTGAGATGGATCGTTGGTACCCCCGTATCTAATCTATAAAATAAATAAACCCTAAATTATGTGCAGCCGCCGACGGGTATAAAATTTTCTGCTTGAGATCTTCAATAAAAAAAAACTTCTAGCTGATTTGGTTGAAGCTCATTTTTTTTTCATCACCACCCGAGTTCGATTCCCCTTTCACCATTTTTCTTGTTTGGTATTTTTTTTTTCATACGAAAAAAAAAATTCGAACAGGTTTTTAAAAAATATTTCGAACAGAAATGAATTTCGCACAATTTTTTTTTCCAGAATTAATCCGGCTAAGGGGATTCGAACTCGGGTCTGCACACAATTGAACCTGTGACTTGACCGCTGCGCCATCTTCCAAATTTTGATGAAGAATGCATCCGATTTAATTTAATATGTCTCGGCTAAAATAAATTAAATTCAGAAAATTAAAATTGCAAAAATTAATTACATGATATCCTATACCCGGAAAAACGAGTTTACAATAGATCTAACGGTAAACAAGTACCAACCCCAATCCATCTCGTCAACCAAAACATTCAATCGCATAAATTAAAATTAAAAGATGCAAATTTTATTCTTTTACCTCCTTATTAATTAATTATGCAATCATGATCGCAAAATCTCTTTAACCTTGCTCTGCTACCATATGTTGGATATACAGAAACCCGAATACGGATCCGATCAATAATTGGATCATCAGATCCGATTCACAACACCGATCGAGACACTCGATCTTGCATAACGGAAGCTACGAATAAATTCGCATGCGATAATACCATGATTTGATCTACATAAATAATTAATCTAACTATGAGAAGGTAGAAGATTTACCTTATTTAAGAGGAATAGTAAGTCGACATATGGAGAAGCCGCAGTCTTTCGGATTGTATCTCCAAGCGACGACTGGTGGACGTCGAACCTCGCCGTAGAACCTCCTCGAATATGCTCCAAGAAAAACCCTAGTTTTTCTCCTCTTAATGACCGGAACGAGAAACTAATTTTTCTCTTCTTTTATTCCAAGTGTGGCGCCAATTGTGTGTCATTTGTGTTGGGAGGAACTCTCTTTATATAGGAAAATAATTAGTCAACAGAGTTATCATTTTCACACCACAAAAACATATTCCCACAAGGAAAATATATTTGTCAACACAATTACCTATTCCCATAAGGAAAAGATAGTTTTGCAACAAAATAAGATATAATTCCCAAAAAATCAATCTCTTAATTTTCCAACAAATTTCCAACAAATAGATAATTAATTAATTACACATGTAACATAATCTAGGAAAATTTCTTCTCCTAAATTAATTACATGTGGCGCCACTTATTTAATCATTTTTAATAGAAAATGTCTTTTCTATTTTACATATTATTTACCAAATAAATAATATTTCATATTAATTAAATAGACCAACTATTTAATTTAATCTCGAGGTTCCATAAAATGAGAAAATACTCGCGTGTTAGGAGCCAACCCGGGGACCATGGACCTATAACCAGTAGCTACAATAAATTTAATTAAATATTCATCGAACATAATATTTCTACTCAACTCATTAATTCCGGAATTACGCCACCTAATGACGGTCAAATTATACCCGTAAAAGTCATCAACATTGTCCTTAAATCGGGATTAATAATATATATTTTATGATAAATCACCTGTTTATATGGATTATTTAATGTTATGTGATTTATATTATATAATTTGGTATTTATACATTTATAAGATATAATTTGGTATTTATCCGTTTATATTGTATATTTTGGTATTTATCCAATTTTTTTATTTAAATATTATTTATTTTGGGATAAATATCTATTTTGCAGAATTTGGATAATTATGGAGGATAAATACAAATAGAAGAATTTAATCTCAAGATAAATTCAAGATGCATTGAAGATAAATATCAGATAAGCACAAGAAGAGGAGTAAAGCATGACAAAAGCCGGCAAACCAATCCATGATGGCGCCGACTTTTGAACACGCAATTTAGAGGGGGCGCATGTCACATTTTTGAGATCGGCTGAGAGTTATCTCTTATTTGTTTGATGTTTTGAAATATATCTCTTAATTAGTTTGAACACCTATAAATAAAGGGGTGTAGTACACGCCATATGTACACCTTAGAAATACAATATTTTCAATACTTTTATCAATATAGTTCGTTGTTTTCTTTATTTTATTTTATGTTCGTTCATTACGGAGTCGTTAGAGTCTCCGGTTAGAGATTGTATCGAGGAGTGGGAATCACGCTCGTCTTCGAGGGTAATGTCTACTTTATTATGCAATCTTTATTCATAGATCTAATTTATTTCGTTATGGAGTAGTCTTTTTGTGTATTGATTTCGTTATGTAGTTAATTTACGAACCCATTTTTATGTAGATCTGAGACGTAAAAGACGTTTCACGAGCAAATCTGGTTCAGATCTGAGCTTGTTGGCAACGAGCCTATGTCTCATTGGTAGCAAGATCTGTGATGTTCTTGATTTGTCTGTAACGGCTTCGACTACCTCCGGTTCTCTTGCTTTGTAATTCAAACGAGTAATTAAACTTGATCAACTTAATTATTTGTCATCGTAATTTAACATGAGACCTAAAAAGTGATTGTTACTTAGGACAGAGATTGAATCGGTGTATAAGGAGTATGCCTAATCATAGGATTGTTACTTAGATGAGGTTACGGTTTATACCGGCATCCCTACTTTCGTAATTGTGTTAGAAGTTATATGAGATGGAGACTAAAAATGTGAAGTCACGTAATGGAGACACGATGATCTAGATGGCCTAACCGGAGCTAGATCTATTTTAGGGGATGACTCCCGTAGTCAGAATAATTAATCTTAAATGTCTTGTTTTGTCTCGTCATCAATCTACATAGCATGGGGGAGTAATTACTACTAGCGTTATCAATACCGTTTGTCAATTATTTATAAAACCTATAAAAACAAGTGTCTTAGTGTCGTTGTGTCTTTGTTGGTTTTGTGTTTCTATTGTGTCGGTTTTATTTCTACGTTATCCGTTGGTCGTGTACCGCTTTTAATTTACTTTTGGTCTGTTAAGTTATATTTCGTTTAAGCCGAGCCTCTGTGGGATCGACCTCGACTTTATCTAACTATACTACGATTGAACCTAGTTCTCTTGCTAGTGTGTTATTTAGGTATCGAGTATTTTTATTACTTTACCCGACATCAAGTTTTTGGCGCCGTTGCCGGGGACTCGTGTCATTAAATCAAATATAGCTTATTTTATTAAAAGTAAATTCGTAAATATTGTGAATAGAGTCTGTTTTAGTTTCGTTTTTATTATTTAGTCTAGTTAAAGGCCTAGCCTTTAAAGTTTTTAATTGTTTTATTGTTTTTTATTATTTTATAGTACGCTACTCGGAAATCGAAGGAACCGCATGAGCCATATAATCCTGAAATAGAGTTATTTGCAAGGCGAAATAGAAAGTTAGCTAGAGAACTGGCTAAGCAAGGAGAAGAGGATCCAAATCTTGAGGAAAGCGAGCACGAATCAGAAGAAGGGCATACAACCGATCATTCTGAACATTCTGAATCTGAAACAGAAATGGAAGGCATTCCGGTCAATCCGAACCAGGTAATTAATCCTGAAGTTATTAATAATGCCAATAATGCGAATAATCTTAATGCTAATAATGGAAACCAAGCTGCGAGGCGCACTTTACAAAGTTATGCAACACCTACTATTGAGCAATTCATTCCCGCTATCGTAGCACCGCAAGATGCTGCGGAAGTCTATCACCCTAGGCCTAATGTAATTCAAATGGTGACCAACTATTCCACTTTTCATGGAGTCCAAAACGAGGATCCTGGTGTTCATGTGACAAATTCTTGGAAATCGTTAGCACTGTGAAACCAGAATTAATCCCGGAGGGGAACATTCGTCTTAAGCTTTTCCCTTTCACTTTGAAAGATAAAGCTAAGCAATGGCTTCTCTCTCTAGAGGCTGGATCTATCACTACATGGGAACAATTGTTGCAAAAGTTCATGAATAAGTATTTTCCCTTAGGAAAAACCTTTAAGTTACGCCAAGACATCTTAGGATTTAAGCAACAACCTGGGGAGAGTTTTGATCAAGCTTGGGAGCGTTTTAAGGAAGCTATGAGAAAGTGTCCTCATCATGATATCTCTCTTTGGCTTTTAATGCAAACTTTTTACCATGGGTTGAGAGAGACTGAGAAAATTAGAGTAGACGCCTCTAGCAATGGAGCGTTTGTTCTTTTATCTCCTAAGGAGGCACAAGGAAAAATGGAGCAATAGCGATGAATAGTCAATGGGGAGGCAATGACATAGCTACTGTGAAGATGGATGTTGACATATTTGAGGATAGTGCATCTACCAAAATCTTAGAACAACTGTCTGTTATCAACAGTAAGGTAGATGGAATGCAAGAGAGGATGGCAAGAGTAGAGAAAGGGACTGGAATCGAAGTAATACCTCAAAGTGAGAATGCTGGTACTGAAGAAGCCAACTATATTGGGAAACAAGGAAATGAATGGGGAGGATATAAGCCTAACCATAACCATCCTGGATTCCGATATAGTGACCTCAATGCAGGAGAAGGGCCTAAACCTCCTACTACTTATGTACCATAGCAAACTAAAACTTTTGGTTGGGAAGCTGCGATAGAAAAACTGAGTAATGTCGTTACTGACAATATGGGACAACTTTCAAAATCAATGGCTGATTTAGCCACTAACTTTAGCCAATATTGTCAGAAGACCGATGCTAAGGTGACCAACCAAGAAGCCATAGTCCAGAATCTCACTCACCAAATAGGACAGTTAGCTGAGCAAGTCTCAACTAGACCTCCTGGAGGATTGCCGAGCAACACTGATAAGAATCCTAAGGATTTGAATGCGATCATGACTAGAAGTGGGAAAGAAGTAACTCCACCATCTTTGAAAGAAAAAGAGAAATCTGTAGAAAGTAAGGATGGTGAGCCAAGCAAGGATGGAAATGCCTCGGGAACTCCACATGAGCAAGAAGCCTATAAGGAACCTGCTGGCCCTAGAGTTGAGCTTTATAATAATAAGTATCCTATTTTCCCTGATGTCGATCCTTCAACCTTAACTTATCCTCCATGCAAACCTAAGCCTAAGGTTGATGACAAGAGGTATAAGAAGTTCATTGATATCTTTAGAAAGCTACACATCAATATACCTCTAGTTGAAGCACTTGCTGAGATGCCTGAGTACACAAAGTTCCTGAAAGAAGCTGTCTCTACTAAGAGGAAACTCCTAGATTTGGAGACCATTTGCCTAAATGAGGAGTGCTCAGCCATTCTTCAACATAAGCTACCCGCCAAGTGCAAGGATCCAGGAAGTTTTCTCATTCCCTGCACCATAGGTAACGTCTGTTTGAACAAAGCTTTATGTGATCTAGGAGCGAGCGTAAATCTGATGCCTCCATCCATTTTTCAAAAGCTAGGTATGAAAGACCTTAAAAAGACTTCAATTGCTTTGGAATTAGCTGATCGTTCGGTTAAGGAACCTTGTGGAGTGGTTGAGGATGTGCTAGTAAGAGTTGAGAAATTTGTGTTTCCTGTCGACTTTGTTGTGCTAGATATGGAAGCTAACTACGAAGTGCCCCTAATCTTAGGAAGACCTTTTATGGCCACTAGTAGGACGCTTATCGATGTTTACAAAGGAGAGTTAGTGTTAAGAGTTAATGGGGATGAAATAGCATTCAACGTGCTTGACACTATGAAAACACCTGATGATGAAGAGGATGCATGTTTCATGTTGGATTCTGTTGACAAGCTTGTCAATGACTTCCAACAATATGAGGATATTAAGGATTTCCTCGAGGCTACCTTAGAGTTAGAGGATGAAGTGCCATATGAGAAGAGCGAGGAAGAGAAAGTGATATGGCCTGGATGTAGTAGAGGAACCCCTAGACATGTCGAGGAGATGAAGTCTACCGAGGTTGAGAAATTCTACCATAGACCGACTTGGCATAAGTTCTTTGAACTTAAGCTAACCGGACAAAATTTAAAGACCTCGTTAGAAGAACCTCTTACGAATCTGACGTTGAAGCCTCTGCCTGCACATTTGAAGTATGTATTCCTTCAAGACGAGACCTTGCCGCTTATTATTTCTTCTGCCTTGACTGAAGTACAAGAAGAAAAGCTGATGAGAGTGTTGAGAGAGTATCGCGGAGCATTTGGATGGACTATAGCGGACATCAAAGGCATTAGTCCCAGCGTTTGCATGCATAAAATATCCGTCAATCCTGCCAAGAAAGCGGTTGTACAACCCCAAAGAAGGTTGACTCCACAATTGAAGGACGTGGTTAGGGACGAAATTATTAAGATGTTAGAAATGGGGATCATCTTCCCTATCTCTGATAGTGAATGGGTTAGCCCGATCCATGTAGTTCCGAAGAAGGGGGGTTTTACTGTACAAGCCAAGGAGTTAAATGAGTTAATTCCTGTTAGACTCATTACTGGTCATAGAGTATGCGTTGACTTTAGGAAACTGAATGATGCTACTCGTAAGGATCACTTCCCTCTTCCCTTCATTGATCAAATGCTCGAGAGACTGAGCGGACATGCGTTTTATTGTTTCCTTGACGGTTACTCTGGATATTATCAAATTCATATCTCACCCGAGGATCGTGAGAAGACCACATTTACATGTCCATATGGAAACTTAGCTTACAATAGAATGCCTTTTGGTTTGTGCAACACACCAGCAACGTTTCAAAGATGCATGATTTCTCTATTTGCTGATATGGTTGAAGATTTCCTAGAGATCTTTATGGATGATTTTTCCGTATTTGGAGATGATTTCGATTCATGTCTCACGCATCTAGCAAGAGTGTTGAAGAGATGCGAGGATACGAATCTGGTGCTTAACTGGGAGAAATGTCATCTTATGGTTACTGAAGGTATAGTACTTGGCCACCATATTTCAAGAAACGGTATATAGGTGGATAGAGCAAAAGTAGAGGTGATTGAAAAATGCCTCCACCAATCAATCTTAAGACATTGCGAGGTTTTCTTGGCCACGCAGGATTCTATCGTCGGTTTGTGAAGGACTTTTCCTTAATCTCTAGACCTCTTACTGAGTTATTGGCCAAGGATGTGCCATTTGTGTTTACTAATGAGTGCATGAAATCTTTCAATAAGCTGAAGAGCATGCTTATTACTGCACCCATTCTGATTGCGCCTGATTGGAATCTACCTTTTGAGTTGATGTGCGATGCGAGCGATATAGCTGTAGGTGCTGCCCTAGGACAAAGAAAAGACAAGATCTTTAGGCCCATCTACTATGCTAGTCGAACTTTAAATGCTGCTCAAAGGAAATATGCAACTACTGAGAAAGAACTTCTAGCTGTCATCTTTGTTTTTGACAAGTTTAGATCTTATCTAGTAGGATCTAAAGTCACTGTTTGGACTGACCATACGGCTCTGAAGTATCTTTTAGCCAAACAAGATTCCAAGCCAAGGTTATTGAGATGGATTCTACTGTTGCAAGAGTTTGATGTAGAAATCCGTGATAAGAAAGGATCTGATAATTTGGTTGCGGATCATCTTTCCCGTTTACAAATAGAGGATAATGAGCCTATGACCGAGATTGGAGAAACATTTCCTGATGAACAGTTATTCTCCATCACGGCCATACACGGAAATGATGATTGCGCTGCGGTATCTTCGCGTGTTGAGGTTGTGAAGGAGAATAAACAACCATGGTTTAAAGACTTTGTGAATTATCTATCCGCGAAATACTTGCCACCAAATCTCAACCCCCAAGAAAGAAAGAAGTTCTTTAAGGATCATAGGCACTATTATTGGGAAGAGCCCTGTTAAGGGTGATTTTATACGTTTTATAAGGATATATTTTATATCAATTCTCTCCATATTCGTATGTTTCTCATAGAAATTGAGCTTTATATTGAAATATTGAGCAAATGAGTTTTAGAAGTATTAAAGTGCAAAATCGAGCTAATTATGTGATTTTATTGGATAAATATCTTTAGATGTAAGATGTTACATTTTGCATGTTTTTATCATGATGTAGGCACGCTTGCATGAGGTGAAAGGAGCTTAAAAGATGTTCAAATGATGGTTTGCGTGGAAGGAAAGAGATAGAGATGAAGTTGGAATGAAGATCAAGATGAATTTGGAAGAAAAAGAGCTGAATGCACGTCCAAGTCCCGTCCAGGCTGGACTGGCGTCCAGAATATTGGACTGGCGTCCGGAGGAGCGATTTTGATACAGAGAGTTTGGACGCTGAAGCAAACGGGCGTCCACCTCCGTCCAGAAGAATGGACTGGCGTCCACGGCCGACTTAAGCAGTAGCCGCCTTACTTTTCTATAAATAGCAGCGCGATTTCAACCCTAAGACACACATTATTGACTCTTATTGATACATACTCATTAGAGAAAAACCCTAGGCGGCCCCAGCCCCCTTTGGGGAGGCTGGGGTTGCGGATTAGTTAGGTTTTTGTTTCCGTTTTTTCTGTTCTTGTTCGACGCCATGGTGCTGTCTTGAAGCTATGAACTTGGAGCAGCCATGGGAAACTTTTCCAGCAGCGTTTATTCTTTCTTTGGATATTTTGTGAGTTTAATTTAAAGTTTGTTTCTTTCCTTTGTTTATTTGTTTATGCAATCGATATCGGAAGATGTATTGCTATTTGATGTTTACCGTATGATGGAAATCGGTGTAAACCTTAGATCACCATAGGAAAGATTAGACTTTTAACCTTGACATAACGGAAGTTGATAGGTTAGATTTCTAGGTTGTTAGATCTAATAAATCTTGCACCTTGTTTTGAGAGCGTTAATCTCTATAGATCGGAAGATGATGAGATTGATAGACGGATTACTTACGGAAGTAGGAATTCATACATTTGATTAGGTGAACCACAACTTTGATTGAATCATCATAAGATAATCTAGGGAAGAGTTAAGGGTTGCGGGATGGTGGATCATGTTTGTTCTATGTTGATTTGCTTCAGTCATGAGTAGTTTTATTGTTTTCTCGTTTGTAGTTTTATTTATTATCGCTTTTATCCTTCCTGGCTTTGAACTGACAATCCTCTGTCCAGTTTATTTTATCGTTTTTAGTTTCGTTTTAGTAGTAACAACCTTAGGAAAATTAATGAACTAGATACCCCGATTCCCTGTGATCGACTCCGGTATTAATCGCTATACTACGATCCCTACACTTGGGGAATACCGGATTTATAAATTTTATTACTTGTTTGCTTTGTTAGATAAAATCCGTGACAAGTTTTTGGCGCCGTTGCCGGGGAACCGGACGGTTTGCCTAGTTTTTGTTTTTGTTGTTTTTCGTTTCTGTTGTTGTTTTGTTTTATTTTCTGTTTTTAGGTTGTTAGTTAGATTAACCTTTAGATATTAGGTTAGTTAGGGTTTCCTTTGTTAGGTTTTTGGTGTAGATTTTTAGGGTTTAGATTTTTAGGGTTTTAAAGGTTTGAGTTTTGTGATTAGTTCTTTCTTCTTTCTCTTCTTAATCCCCTTCTTTTCGCTTTGTTTTTGATCTTTTTACATACGGACGAGCGTTTAAGATTTTGGACGCCCGTCCACCGTAAAAATTTCAATTCTCGTATCAATTTCGATCCTTAGACGAGCGTTCATCATTTTGGACGCCCGTCCAAGGACATTCGAAAGACCGGACGAGCGTTCGGTTTTGAACGCCCGTTCGATCCAAACTCGGACAAACGCTCGTTCGCATATGTGGACGCCCGTTTGTTCCTCTTTCTTTCTTACTCTTGTTCTTCTCTTTTCTTGTCTTTTATTTAGGTTTTTGATCTTAGAATTAGGTTTTTAATCTTTTAGTTAGATTTTAAGTTCTTAGGTTTCCTTTTCTTAGTTTAGGTTTTGAATTCTTAGTTTTAGATTTTATTTCCTCATATTTAGGTTCATCTCAACTTGATTTTTGGGTTCGGTTTATGCAAACTCGTAGTCACAAGGGGTCATTACTTTACTCCCCTGACATCGAGCGGACCATAGTCCGACCCAATAGGCGAAGACTTCGTTTTGACGAAGAAAACGCGAAGATCAAGAGTTTGAGCAATCTTTAAGAAGGGAAATTGAAGAAACTGTAATTATGGTGCGAAGATAGACGTACATTGCGGACTACGCTATGCCCGGTGCGAGAATCGTCAACCCGGTTATCGTCTTACCGGCCATTACGGCACGGACCTTCGAACTCAAACCCGGTCTTATTCGGATGATGCGGCATGCATCAATGTTTCACGGGTCCCCTTTCGAAAATCCTCACACACACGTACACACATTTACGGAGATATGTGGTACGACACGCATTCAAGGTGTGAGTGAGGACGCGATTAAACTTACACTTGTTTCCGTTCTCTTTGAAGGGAGAAGCTAAAGAGTGGTATAGCTCTCTCCTGCGAATCCATTACCACTTGGGCTGCATTGGAAAAAGAATTTTTAAGCCAATACTTTCCACCCGCCAAGACGACCCCGGTGTTTAAGGGAAATATACAATTTTTATCAAACGGAAATAGAATCATTCTTTGAGGCATGGAAGAGGTTTAAGGCTCTTCTTCGTAAATGCCCCCACCATGGGTTAGACTTGCGAGAGGCAAGTCAATACTTTTTTCGTGGGTTGACCGAGCTCACCAAGGGCATGGTCAATAGTTCATCGAGTGTGGGGCATTCCTGAGGAAAACGCCTCAAGAGGGGTGGGCATTGTTCGAAGACATTGCCAAATATAATTATGCCCCCTCCTTTCAAGCTGTTCAGGCACCACCTCCTCCTCCTAGGATCGAGGAGGTGAAAATGCAAAATGAAATCGCCATGCCGAAACAAGACGGTGGCTACTCTCACGACATCTCCAAATCCGAGTTATCGGACTCCTTCATTTCTACGAAACTCTCAAGTTCGTACGTGAGAATTGCTCTCGGACCGGCCATATGGTTGGCCGGTGTCAATTCAATTCCCCGTTCCTTATCAAGTCAATGCGTCCCGGAATCATGGACGGTATAATCAAGTCGCATGCCAAGTATGTGACGATATGGGGCACACCGCTCGTTTCTGTCCTATGATTGGACAGAACGCATAGATCAATGCCTTCAATGGCCAGCCGAATCAGAGGTTTGGAAATCAATTCTCTGGCCAGGGCAATTTTCAAAATCAGGGTTTCCGTCAAAGCTTCAATCAAAACTCGAATCTCAATCGAAACCCTAATTTTAACCAGAACCCGAGCTTGAATTCCTCCAATCTAAATCAAGGGTTAAATCAAAGTTGGCCTAACAATCCAAATCCCGCATTTCAAAGTCGGTCTAGCCAACCTTTCTCTCAAAACATTCGAACTCTCAAGGCCCCTCTCGCGTCGATGATCTTGAAGCTAGATTGGACTCCTATCGAAGGAGTCGAAGGAGCGAGAACAATAACTTCCGGAGGGAGCAAAATAAAAATATCCAAATGTTGATGAGCACAATCAAGAACCTTGAGAAGCGAGATGGCGACCGGCAAGCTTCTAGACCATCGAAGCGCTTGCCCGGTTTATGGAGAAAAATCCGAATGGTGGCCTAGTAACCCAAACGATTTCAATTGTGGCCAAAGCACCGACCTAGTTCCTTCGATTCCTTATGGCATACCGGAGGCCGGTGCAATGAATCTTAGAAGCGGTGCTCAGGCCGAGTGGTCCCTCTCACCGGGGAAACCACTAGCCCCTCCCCGCGTGATAAGGCGGGGAGGGGAAGTTGAGCATCTACGTTCCCCCGTTCTCGCAAGAAAAGACTCGGGTGGCTGATCCCCCCGGGAGGTGAAGAAGTTGTAAGTCCTCGGTGGCCGTTCCCCGAAAAGTGAAGAATCAAGTGAAAGTCGGGAGGGTGATCCCCCGACTAATAAAAAGTGTGAAAAAGTTGTAAGGTGGAAGGACATGGAAGACAAAGGCATCGGTGCTTCCTCAAAGAAAGTATTTTCTGAGAGTGAGTTGAAGAAGCTTCCATTTCCACCTAGGAGAAGCAACATTCCCTTGAGTGAAGTTAAGAAATATGAAAAAGTGCTTAATTTGCTTTGAAAAATACTCAGGTTAATCTTCCATTATCTGAAGTTTTGGTTGAGATGCCTAAGTATACTAAATTCATCAAGGATGTTGTTTCTTCGAAGAAGAAGTTAGCAGAAATGGATCAGGCAATTGGTGAGGATTGTTCAATGGTCAATTATCCAGACTTACCAATCAAAAGAGGTGACCCCGGAAAATTCGTGCTCACATTGCAGATGGGAGGCTTAGTGTTTCCAAATTCTTTATGTGACTTGGGTGCATCCATCAGCCTGATGCCATTGTCTGTGTGTGAGCAGCTGGGTTTACAAAGTCTTCTAGAACCCACTTCCATGAACCTTCGGTTCGCCGATAGATCTTCTAAGAAAGCTTCGGGGATTCCGAAAGACATTTTAGTCCGTTGATAGGTTTACCTTCCCAGTTGATTGGTACGTCTTAAATATGGAGAAAGGTGAGGATGTTCCCCTGATTCTTGGAAGACCTTTCCTATCTACAGCTAGGGCCCTCATCGATTGTGATGGTGGGCAAGTAACTATTCGAGTTGGTGACCGGGAGGTGAGCTATAGTGTCTCTAAATCTATTCAAGTGGCCTCTGGTTCTCCAACCGGCTTTTCCATTGAGGAGTCATTCAATGACTTCAATGACTGTATGGACGAGCAAGTCAAGGCTGTGGAAGCGGAATATGAGCGATTGATCGATAATCTGAATAGTCATGGTGTGGTTAATCTTGATCAATTAGCAGCTGACTTTGAGGATGAGTTATTAAGAGAACAAGCTTTGGCAGTGGAGCCACTAAGTAAGCTCAGCGATGCTGAGTTGAAAAGTGGAGGGCTTAAATCGAGTTTAGATGATCCCCCTGCAGATCTAGTTCTGAAGCCATTACCTAAACATCTTAAGTATGTGTCCCTACGTGAAGGTGACAAGCTTCCCTTGATCATATCTGCCAAGCTATCTCGAATAGAAGAGCTGAAACTGTTAAACGTCTTGCGAAAAAACGAAAGAGCCTTTGGATGGCGGGTGGGAGATATCCGAGGAATACCTCCGACATCCGCATGCACAAGATCAAGACTAGTGAGGGTGCTAAATGTGTAAGACAGCCCCAAAGGAGGCTTAACCCTCACATGCAAGAAGTAGTCAAGAAAGAGATCATTAAACTTCTATATATGGGTATCATATACGCCATCGCTGACAGTGAATGGGTGTCCCCTACTCAAGTAGTCCCCAAAAAAGGAGGGATTACTATTGAGAAGAACGAGAAGGGAGAAGAGATAGCATTGAGGCTCGTTACAGGCTATAGAGTCTGCATTGACTATATAAAACTCAATGAGGTCACAATGAAAGATCATTTCCCCCTTCCTTTCATTGACCAGATGCTTGAGCGTCTGGCGGGGCACGCCTTCTACTGTTTCCTAGATGGATATTCAGGATACTTCCAGATACCCATCGATCCTATTGACCAAGAGAAGACCACTTTCACCTGCCCGTATGGTACATTCGCTTATCGGCGGATGCCATTTGGTCTCTGTAATGCCCCAGCCACCTTTCAAAGGTGTATGATGGCTATCTTTGACGGGCTAGTTGAAAAGTGTATGGAGATTTTCATGGACGACTTTTCGGTCTTTGGTCAATCCTTCGATGATTGCCTCGATAATCTTGATCAGGTGTTATCTAGGTGTGTGGAAAAGAACTTGGTGCTAAATTGGGAGAAATGCCATTTTATGGTAGATGAAGGAATAGTTCTTGGCCACAAAGTGTCCGCCAAAGGTATTGAGGTAGATAGGACTAAGGTGGAAGCTATCGAGAAGATAAGTTATCCTAAGAATGTTCGCGAAGTCAGAGGTTTTCTCGGACATGTCGGCTTCTATAGGAGATTCATTCGGGACTTTTCAAAGATCGCCAAGCCCCCGTCTACCTTACTTAAGGAAGACGTTACATTCGCCTTTGATGATAGGCGCAAGCATGCGTTTGAGGAGCTCAAGAATCGGTTAATATCCGCTCCAATTCTGATATCGCCAGACTGGAATTTACCCTTTGAGCTTATGTGCGATGCATCCAACTATACAGTTGGTGCAGTTTTAGGGCAAAAGTTTAAAGGAAAGTTCCAGCCTATTTATTATGCCAGCCACACGTTGAACCCTTCGCAAGTTAACTATACTACCACCGAAAAGGAATTGTTGGCCGTAGTTTTTGCTATGGACAAGTTCCGTAGTTACTTGTTAGGTGATCAAGTGATTGTGTGGACTGATCACGCTGCTTTGCGATATCTGATGACTAAGAAAGATGCAAAACCGCGCCTACTGCGTTGGATACTGACCCTACAAGAGTTTGACGTTCAAATTAAAGACAAAAAGGGCAGTGAAAACGTAGTGGCTGATCATGTCTCAAGATTGTTGACTGAGGAAAAGACAGAACCTGATGATATAGATCTTTACTTTCCTCTAGAAAACATCATGCTTATCGATGGTTGCGCTCCTGATGTTCCATGGTATTCTTCCATTGTAAACTACCTTCATGCCCGTTATCTTGATCCAGAAATGTCTTATCAAGAGAAGAAGAAGTTTTTCTCTGATATGAAATCTTTCGTTTGGGATGAACCTTACCTCTTCAAAATCAGTAAAGATGGTTTGCTAAGGAGGTGCGTTCCGAATCCGAGCAACGCGATATAATCGAGCAATGCCATAGTGGACCCACAGGTGGTCACTTTGGTCCTTGGAAGACGGTTGCGAAGATCTTCCGATCCGGTTTCTATTGGCCCACGATCTGTAAGGACACGGAAGCTTTCTGTAAAGCTTGTGACAGGTGCCAAAGAACCGGTACTCTAACAAGGCGTTTTGACATGCCATTGAAACCCATTCTTGAATGCGAAGTCTTTGATGTATGGGGGATTGACTTTATGGGTCCTTTCCCATCTTCCTATGGGAATAAATACATCTTAGTCTGCGTAGACTATGTATCGAAATGGGTGGAGGCAATAGCCACTCCTCGCAATGATCATAAAACGGTCATGAATTTTCTGAAGAAGAATATCTTTGTGAGGTTTGGATGTCCACGTGCCTTGATTAGTGATGAAGGGACACACTTTTGCAACCGACCTTTGGAAAAAGTCCTCGAGAAGTATGGTGTTCGTCACAAAACTGGCACACCATATCATCCGATGACTAGTGGTCAGGTTGAGCGAAGCAACCAGAGCTTGATGAAGATCCTGGAGAAAACAGTGAACAGTCATAGAAAAGGCTGGAGTCTAAAGTTGGATGATGTACTATGGGCATATCGAACTGCCTATAAGACCCCCATGGGTACATCACCCTACCAGATGGTTTATGGTAAATCGTGCCACTTGCCAGTTGAGTTAGAGCACAGAGCTTATTGGGCTATAAAGTTTCTTAACTTCGATTCCCAATCCTGTGGCAAACATCGACTGCAGCAGTTGCATGAGTTGGACGAGTTTAGGCTTCAGGCTTACGAAAGTGCCAGGATCAGTAAGGATAAGATGAAACTCCTTCATGACGCAAAGATCAAGAAGAGAGAATTTCAAGTTGGAGAGCAAGTGTTACTATACAATTCCAGGTTACATTTGTTTCCTGGGAAGTTAAGGACACGTTGGTCTGGTCCATTTGAGATTCTCCAAATCATTCCTGGAGGCGTTCTAGAACTGCGCGGTTATGGTGATCAACCGTTCCGAGTGAATGGTCAAAGATGCAAGCACTACATTGGTGAACCCAAGGTAAAGCCTTTGATTGTTCGATTTCTCGATATCCTCGGGTGTAGCACCCCTAAAGTCGATGAGTTTGACGAGTTTTCACCCGATTTGTTTTCTGAGGATGACGGTTGTGATAAATGAGAAGAAGTTCTAGCTGGTAGTTGGGACATGGAAGAGTATGAAAGGGAGCAAAAGTTGAAACGTCATCGAAAGAAGAAGAAGTCAACCATGGGGACATTTAACCGTGTGTGGAGAGCTATCAAAGATTTAACCCCATGTGTTAGGTGCTGTTTCTGCAGCCACACTACGGACCGGAGCTTAAACGAGGTAGTGGCTGGTAGAAAAGTCAAATGGCCTGATCCAGGCTGAGCTTCAACGGTGTCGAGCTAACGACATTAACCAAAAGCACCACTAGGGGGCTTCCTAGATATCCATTATTTTTCTTTTGTTTTTGTTTATTTTCTAGTTTTTATTTTCGGGCTACTGTCGGTTTCTCGTAGGCTCGGATTTTATCGTTTCTTAGTTTTTGTAATTGAAGTTATTCTGTTTGAGTTGGTGTTTTGAATGGAATTTGCTGTTTTTATTGAGAGACTGCTGTGGATATTGTTCAATCTCGATTTTTTCTTTGTTTATCTCTACTCTATGATATGGTATAATCCCTTGTTTCCCCCGAGGTATTTCTTTGTTTTTCATGAGTGCAGGGTATTTGCATTAGCTTTTATAAGTTTTAGACGATATCAGTTTTCTGGTGGATGGTCCACAATCTACTGATATCCTCGAGCATTCCTGGGTGATGCGCATCATTCCAGAGTTGCTCCCTTTCGGAAGACAATCAGCTAAGTTCTCTTTTCTTTTATTTTGCACAACATGAGGACATGTTGTAATTTAAGTGTGGGGTAGGGGAATGATCGTTATGTATCTACCATTTGCTTAATACATGATGTTTTTATGAAAAAATGAGCTGAATTTTAAAAATTTCCATGTTTTTGTTTTTGTTTTGTCCCGAGTAGGCAATTCAATTTGAAGTTCGTTATTTTTATAGTCATTTAAGCTGTATATCATATGTTTGATAAGTTAGTTGTTTCACCTGAGATCTATTTTTCACGAGCCATAGTAAATGATGAGCTATTTATAAAGTTATACCCCTTTTGGACGAGTGATTTTTGATTTTCTTATAAGTCATGTGCTTAGTGCTACGTATATATCTCGCGAATTATGATAGTTTGTATGTAGTTCCGAAGTATGTCATACTGTGAATATCTAGAAGTTTGAATGTGATAAGTACACGCAACTATTGTCAAATGAAAAAGTTGAAAAAATGAAGAATTATTGGGTGTGTCGAAAGCTAGTCGATGATTTGAGTGAGGTAGGGTGTACCACGTATGTCCTATACCACTATGATGACTAAAAGCTCACGACAGTTAGGAAAAGCTGCCTTATGATTGGAGTAAGGTAGGGTATTATCTCGGAATGTCCTATTCTACTATGAGGGCAATAGCTTATCCGAATGTGTGTTTAAAAGTGAATAAGTTAAATCAACTAAGATATCGTTACGAAATTGAATATAAGGCTTAGTTTTCGTTAATCTTATCCCCAGTATAAACTGAAAGATATGATGTAGGGATTATCCTCTGAGTATTTCAGAAAGGCCCTAGATATATTCTATCATCTTTTTCGGGATATGTCACGTTTGTAGGGTACATCTTATGAGTGTCATTTATTGCTATTCTACGAGGGGGTATTAGCTAGTTTTACTTTGATTTTTCAAGTGTGGATTTAGTGGAAATTTACTATGGCTATGCACACACTACACGGGTGAACTTCTAAGTTATTGAATATACTTCATATTTGTATGGATGTTTATTTGTCTCGAGTGATGATTATGTTTTGTCTTGCTCGGGACGAGCAAGGTTTAAGTGTGGGGGAGTTGTTAAGGGTGATTTTATACGTTTTATAAGGATATATTTTATATCAATTCTCTCCATATTCGTATGTTTCTCATAGAAATCGAGCTTTATATTGAAATATTGAGCAAATGAGTTTTAGAAGTATTAAAGTGCAAAATCGAGCTAATTATGTGATTTTATTGGATAAATATCTTTAGATGTAAGATGTTACATTTTGCATGTTTTTATCATGATGTAGGCACGCTTGCATGAGGTGAAAGGAGCTTAAAAGATGTTCAAATGATGATTTGCGTGGAAGGAAAGAGATAGAGATGAAGTTGGAATGAAGATCAAGATGAATTTGGAAGAAAAAGAGCTGAATGCACGTCCAAGTCCCGTCCAGGCTGGACTGGCGTCCAGAATATTGGACTGGCGTCCGGAGGAGCGATTTTGATACAGAGAGTTTGGACGCTGAAGCAAACGGGCGTCCACCTCCGTCCAGAAGAATGGACTGGCGTCCAGAGGCATCAGACGGGCGTCCACGGCCGACTTAAGCAGCAGCCACCTTACTTTTCTATAAATAGCAGCGCGATTTCAACCCTAAGACACACATTATTGACTCTTATTGATACATACTCATTAGAGAAAAACCCTAGCGGCCCCGGCCCCCTTTTGGGGAGGCTGGGGTTGCGGATTAGTTAGGTTTTTGTTTCCGTTTTTTCTCGTTCTTGTTCGACGCCATGGTGCTGTCTTGAAGCTATGAACTTGGAGCAGCCATGGGAAACTTTTCCAGCAGCGTTTATTCTTTCTTTGGATATTTTGTGAGTTTAATTTAAAGTTTGTTTCTTTCCTTTGTTTATTTGTTTATGCAATCGATATCGGAAGATGTATTGCTATTTGATGTTTACCGTATGATGGAAATTGGTGTAAACCTTAGATCACCATAGGAAAGATTAGACTTTTAACCTTGACATAACGGAAGTTGATAGGTTAGATTTCTAGGTTGCTAGATCTAATAAATCTTGCACCTTGTTTTGAGAGCGTTAATCTCTATAGATCGGAAGATGATGAGATTGATAGACGGATTACTTACGGAAGTAGGAATTCATACCTTTGATTAGGTGAACCACAACTTTGATTGAATCATCATAAGATAATCTAGGGAAGAGTTAAGGGTTGCGGGATGGTGGATCATGTTTGTTCTATGTTGATTTGCTTCAGTCATGAGTAGTTTTATTGTTTTCTCGTTTGTAGTTTTATTTATTATCGCTTTTATCCTTCCTGGCTTTGGACTGACAATCCTCTCATTCCGGTTTATTTTATCGTTTTTAGTTTCGTTTTAGTAGTAACAACCTTAGGAAAATTAATGAACTAGATACCCCGATTCCCTGTGATCGACTCCGGTATTAATCGCTATACTACGATCCCTACACATGGGGAATACCGGATTTATAAATTTTATTACTTGTTTGCTTTGTTAGATAAAATCCGTGACAAGCCCTACCTTTTTAAGCTAGGATCCGACAATGTCTTTAGGAGATGTGTGCCGGAAGAAGAGATGTATGATATCCTTAGACATTGCCATGCTTATGAGGCCGGAGGACATTATGGAGGAGACAAGACTGCTGCGAAAGTTCTCCAATGTGGTTTTTACTGGCCGACCTTGTTCAAAGATGCGCATCAATATGCTAAATCTTGTCATTCTTGCCAAATGACAGGAAATATCTCGAGAAGGAATGAAATGCCACTGAAGAATATCATAGAGGTGGAACTCTTTGATGTTTGGGGTATTGATTTTGTGGGGCCCTTTACTTCGTCTTTGTCCAACCGCTATATCTTAGTGGCGGTCGACTACGTGTCCAAATGGGTTGAGGCCATTGCTTCGCCTACTAACGATGCGAAAGTTGTACTGAAGTTCTTAACGAAAAATATCTTTACGCGGTTTGGAACCCCTCGTGCCATTATTAGTGATAATGGAAGCCATTTCTGTAATAGGCCGTTTGAAAAGTTGATGATTAAGTACGGGGTTAGACACAAGTTAGCAACTGCTTATCACCCTCAAACAAGTGGACAAGTTGAGGTTACAAATCGAGAAATAAAGCGCATTTTGGAGAAAACTGTTAATACGACTAGAAAGGATTGGTCGTTGCGATTAGATGATGCTTTATGGGCTTATATGACTGCTTATAAGACGACTAATGGTATGTACCCTTATAAGATTGTTTTTGGTAAAGCATGTCATCTACCGGTTGAACTTGAACACCGTGCCATGTGGGCTACGCGTATGTTGAATTTTGATGAGAGTTTAGCTGGAGAAAGAAGGTTGTTAGAGTTGACTCGCCTAGATGAGTTTCGTCTGGAAGCTTATGAGAATGCTAAAATATTTAAGGAGCGCACAAAGAGATTTCATGATAAGAAGATATTGGACCGCACCTTTAAGGAAGGCGATCTGGTTCTTCTTTAAAATTCGCGCTTGAGACTCTTTCCTGGCAAGTTAAAATCACGATGGTATGGCCCTTATAGAGTGAGTAAGGTTTTCCCTTCTGGAGCTGTTGAATTGTTGAACCTTAAAGACCAATCCACTTTTGTGGTTAATGGACACCGTGTGAAACATTATGTTGGTCTGGGTCAAGGTAATGAGGAGGAAGTCTTCACTCTTGAAGATCCCACCTATACTTAAACCATCGTTGAGTTAAGTCGAGCTGGCGACTATAAACTCAGAACTATTTCGTAAAAACTATCTTTTGTTTTTGTTTTGTCTGAATAAAGTAGCATGAGACTGTTAAGGTTTTTTTCATCTCGCCATGTTCCGATTCTAAGTTCGGAATAAACAAGGTTTTTTCCTTGATAGCCGACATGTGAGTTTTGTAGTTTTAACTCTTTGGTTTTCCGTGTCATTGGTTTTATGAAATAAAATGGCTTAAATTGTTTTTGGATATTTTATATCTAATTACTGCCACATTATTTTATAACTTCCATTGACATGTTATTAACGGTTTCGTGGAGTTTCTGTTTGGTTTGCTTAAACAAGTTTTCGTTTGCTTCTCCACGACGTGCTTGGTCTACAACTACATTCTGCATCTGCTTGAGAACCGTTTCCAGAGCTAAGTCTTTTTCTTAAATTCTCCTTTTTCTTTGTCATTGGGGACAATGCCAAGTTTAAGTGGGGGGTAGGAGACTTAGCCATGATGAAATTAAATGAAACGGTGAAAAATGTGAAAAATCAAAAATTTTGAACAAATGCCAAATTAATTATCTCGTACCCTTAGAATTGTGAGTCCTTATACATAGGATTGATAGGGAAGTGAACCAAGTTGCATGATTACGTGATCACTTTATACTTATGTGAATGTAAATTTAAGGATATTCATGCCAACTATTGCAAGTAGTTATTTATTATTTGCTTACTCAATTTGAATCGACGAATTCCGCACAAATTATATTAACTGAGAAGAATTATGTGTACATTGCGTAGATGATTGGTTATGCGTACCTAGAGTCGATATTTATCTACCGATGTATTCTTATCTTCTAGCCATCAAAGCAGAGCAATAAGCTTGAGAATTATCTGTGTTTTGACGAAATGTTAGACACTGGGCTTGTAGTAACATTACCAAAGTAGCTTCGCGCTTGTGGTAATATTCAATGCTTCCACTAATCCGTGAGAGAGGGATTCTTGCAATGCATACTTTACTTTTAAAGCAAGTTTCTTTCTTGAGAGGTGTTAAAGCTTGAAACTACGGAAATGCGAAAAAATTCAAATTTTTAAGAGGCTTGAGTATTTTTCTCGGTCTCCAAGTCCAAAAACCTTATGGATGGCGCTCTTGCTTATTGCACCATGTCTTTACCCATTGCGAGGCCTAAGAAGTGGGAATGCTGATGTTGGTAGGTTAAGACTGCGAAGTTAGCATAAACTTTAATCTTGCCACGAATAGATAAAACTAAATGCACATGCACACATCACTTCGATTCATGACGAGTAGTGAATAATGGGTACCTTATGAGCATAAGTAGTATGAGTTGACTCGAGTTTCTTGTATAAGTATGATTTGACCACGGAAAATGTGTCTTGGGGAATGACTTATTGATGCTTTGTTCGGGACGATCAAAGTCTAAGTGGGGGGTAGTTGATGACGGTCAAATTATACCCGTAAAAGTCATCAACATTGTCCTTAAATCGGGATTAATAATATATATTTTATGATAAATCACCTGTTTATATGGATTATTTAATGTTATGTGATTTATATTATATAATTTGGTATTTATCCATTTATAAGATATATTTTGCTATTTATACATTTTTTTATTTAAATATGATTTATTTTGGGATAAATATCTATTTTTGCAGAATTTGGATAATTATGGAGGATAAATACAAATAGAAGAATTTAATCTCAAGATAAATTCAAGATGCATTGAAGATAAATATCAGATAAGCACAAGAAGAGGAGTAAAGCATGACAAAAGCCGGCAAACCAATCCATGATGGCGCCGACTTTTGAACACGCAATTTAGAGGGGGCGCATGTCACATTTTTGAGATCGGCCGAGAGTTATCTCTTATTTGTTTGATGTTTTGAAGTATATCTCTTAATTAGCTTGAACACCTATAAATAAAGGGGTGTAGTACACGCCATATGTACACCTTAGAAATACAATATTTTCAATACTTTTATCAATATAGTTCGTTGTTTTATTTATTTTATTTTATGTTCGTTCATTACGGAGTCGTTAGAGTCTCCGGTTAGAGATTGTATCGAGGAGTGGGAATCACGCTCGTCTTCGAGGGTAATGTCTATTCTATTATGCAATCTTTATTCGTAGATCTAATTTATTTCGTTATGGAGTAGTCTTTTTGTGTATTGATTTCGTTATGTAGTTAATTTACGAACCCATGTTTATGTAGATCTGAGACGTAAAAGACGTTTCACGAGCAAATCTGGTTCAGATCTGAGCTTGTTGGCAACGAGCCTATGTCTCGTTGGTAGCAAGATCTGTGATGTTCTTGATTTGTCTGTGAACGGCTTCGACTACGTCAGGTTCTCTGATTTGTAACTCAAACGAGTAATTAAACTTGATCAACTTAATTGTTTGTCATCGTAATTTAACATGAGACCTAAAAAGTGATTGTTACTTAGGACAAAGATTGAATCGGTGTCTAAGGAGTACGCCTAATCATAGGAATGTTACTTAGATAAGGTTACGGTTTATACCGACATCCCTAGTTTCGTAATTGTGTCAGAAGATATATGAGATGGAGACTAAAAATGTGAAGTCACGTAATGGAGACACGATGATCTAGATGGCCTAACCGGAGCTAGATCTATTTTAGGGGATGACTCCCGTAGTCAGAATAATTAATCTTAAATGTCTTGTTTTGTCTCGTCATCAATCTACATAGCATGGGGGAGTAATTACTACTAGCGTTATCAATACCGTTTGTCAATTATTTATAAAACCTATAAAAACAAGTGTCGTTGTGTCTTTGTTGGTTTTGTGTTTCTATTGTGTCGGTTTTATTTCTACGTTATCCGTTGGTCGTAGACCGCTTTTAATTTACTTTTGGTCTGTTAAGTTATATTTCGTTTAAGCCGAGTCTCTGTGGGATCGACCTCGACTCTATCTAACTATACTACGATTGAACCTAGTTCTCTTGCTAGTGTGTTATTTAGGTATCGAGTATTTTTATTACTTGACCCGACATCACCACCATAAATCCGAAACTGAACTCTATCAATTATAGATATAACTTATTCTCAAAACGTCGAGTCGAGTCGATAAGTGTCCATTGATATAATCATTTCATATAAACGAACCCTCCATAGACTATCCGTACTGAAGTAGGATTATTTCCGTAAACCTTCTTCACTACATCTTATCCTTATTTACCATTAACCCACTAGTGATCAATTAGTTCATAACCAATACGAAGTCCCGGGATTGATCAGTTTCTAGGATCAACAAATAAGGGGATTGTCTTTCTACTTGCCGTAGGACGTAATGGATTCCATATCTGTGAGACACACACTTCTCACTCATTCCAGAATAGTGCCAACGTGAAGTTATTCGGACCGCGCCTCTTAGAGATCCTTAACGAACACATCAAACCCTATCTTGAAACCAGTAGGAGTCTGTAATCACTTCAGGATTAAGGTTAATCCATTTATGATCATCTTGTAATTTATTAAGATTTCTCAATCACGGAATTATATGAGAAACTCAGATTAAATCGGTCCAGTCCTATATGACTCTCATGATATATAAATGCCCCACTTAGACAACCAATGTTGACGGTCCGGATAGGACGGTCACACCATAAAGTGTTCTGGGTGCTTTAATGGTGGTTTAATCGCATTAATAGTGGTTTAATCAATAGACCCCATACTTTGATTAACTTCACCACGGACTAACATTTCAAGTGTATCACCATAAACTTAATCCTCATGTGTGACACACACAAAGTTATATGGCTACATATGATACGAGTTAGGGTTTTCAGTAGTGTATTACTTACAAGCACGAAGCAAGTAATAAGATGAGAATAAATCTGTCATTTATTAATGTTGGAAATAATATTTGTATTTTGATGATGATTCGTCATGTAATTAATAAGATCACTTATAACCCACGATGATGAAATCATAACTAGTTGTTATAGTGCAAAATGAAAGAAAAAGCAAGAAACAGTCTAGAGAAAATGTATAAGTTCTATCTAGAGTCTGAACTTTGTATAGGTTGTTTCAGACAAGCATTGTAATTGATAGGAACTAGACAAACAGCTGAGTCAGCAAGAAAACTGAGTATACTTATAAAAACTTAGGGTTCAGTCTCAGTTATGAGAAAACTGAAGAAGATAAGTTCGCCGAGGGACACAGACTCAGTTGACTCATCTAGAAGACTGAAGAACTGAGGGACATAGACTCAGTTGTCGAAGACTGAGGTGGCAAACTAAGTTAGAAGCTGATTAAGTCGTGACTATAAGTCAGGATTCAGGCAAGTCTGTGGTGACCTGAAACTGAACTATAGATCATGTAAAGCTGAATAATCTTAAGGACAAAGATTATCAGTTATCAGGAGAAGAAGGAAAGCTGAATGGTGTACTCCGACTTAGTCAATAAAAGTCGGATGTCAAGAATACAAGGTACTCAGTTTTGAAGAAGAGTAGAAAACTGAGTTAAGGCCTTGTTGAATTTGAACTGACCAAACGACAAAAGGTCGTACATATGAACGTTGGCTAAACGACAAATGTAACGGCTACAAGAGCACATATCTAAAGATACAGATCCAGAAAATCAGAGAAAAAGAGAGGATCGGAGAAGTTTTGAAAAGCACATATCTAAAGATCCAGATCCAGAAAATCAGATTTCATATCTAGAAAAGGGGAAGCCAACAAAATTGCCTTGGAGATTTAAAAGAAAGATCTAGTAACCCATTAAGGGGGAAGAAGGCATCTTGGAGCTATAATGCTATATCCAGAAAATCAGACAGCTCACTGAATTAATCCTTGATTAATTCTAAACCTAACCTTTGTGAAAAAGGGTTGGCTATGCATAGTTTGAGGAGAGAAATTCCACCTTCCTCATATGGTTGCAACTCGGTTGCCACAACTGTTGGTGCAGTCTACGGACTATGTGTATGTCAGTGGTGAGCTGGTGAAGGAGTCATTCCACCTCCGAAGGATCAGTGTGCAGAATGAAGGGAGCAATCCTACCTTTCTTCATTATGTGTAGACAGTGAAACTAGGGTGTCGTGAAGGACTGTCATTGTGCTAGGATTTTGTAACGGTTATCTCAAGATTCTAGGGATACCTCCTTCACCACAGGAGAAGGGAGACGTACCGGATTACACCACCCGGAACTTCCATAAACAAATCTTGTGTTGATTTACTTTATGCATTTACATTTGCGCTGTGATTGTTTTAATTATTTCATAATCACTTGATCACTTCACTCAGCAAACATTAGACACTAAGTCAGCACCAAACTGATACATAGAAGGTTCAGATCTTTATTGACACATCTATTTCACTAAAGGCTAGTTCTATCCGCTGCCAGGTGACTAGACAAAGAATAAGTTAGTATTGACTTATACTCAGTTGAGTTAGCTGAACTCCGCACAAGTTAAGGGACAGGAACAAAATTGAACTGAGCATCAGTTTAAGTTTCGGAGAAACTCAGTTCCTGGTGTACTTTCAGTTTTGGGAATGTTTTTGGTGACAAGTTTATTCACCCTCCCTCTAAACTTGTGTTAGCATTTCCAAGGGACCAACAATTGGTATCGGAGCAGTTCTTCCACTTGGAAGTGATCCAAAGATATCTTTTAAACCAGTTGTTGAAGACCCCTCACTGTATCAGTTGTAAAAGCGCTTAGCTAGATTTCAATGGTAACATCCAAAATTAGAAGTTGGCTTATTCACCCCCTGACTTATTGTTTGCAAAATGTATATGATTTTCCGGATCAATTATCTGAGAGGTTCACTGCGACAAATTTGCATTCAAATCCATAACCTCAACTCAGTGATGATGTGGATACAAACTTCAATGTTTGTATGGACAAATCCAGAGGAGTTCCATCACAAAGAGACCCTTCAGAAGAAGAAGAAAAGAAGTTGTTGCAAGTTACTATTGATATAGAAGATTCATTAGAGCAACAAAAGAATGTACATCCAAATCTTAAAAATGTATCAAACCAACAAGAAAAGGAACATTCTTCAACTCAGTTATCATTCGCTGAACTCAGTCAGAGAAACTCTTATCTTGTCAAGTTAACCGAAAAACTCACATTGGAGTTAAGACTAAAAGACATGGAACTTGACAAAGCAAAAGATTGGAATGAGTTTCTTGAAAATGAGATGTCAAATCTTGCTGAAAGATTAATATCTAGTAAATTTGACAAAAGCAATAATGATTCCCCACCCTTACCCAGTCTTGAGATTTGAAAGAGTACAAACTTTAGACACCAAGATACTGGAAGACCTAATAGATTACACAAAGAAATTAAAGATGAAAAATCTAAAAGAATCCTTGTGAAATCAACTAAGGTTGAGCGTAATGGTTTATCTAGAAAAGAGTTGAGAAGGCTTAATTCTCTCAAACAAGAAACTGAAAGTAATACTTCAGTAACTAATCCAGCCGGACCCAAGAAGATATGGGTACCAAAGAAAACTTAAAACTATTTTGCAGGATGAGTCAGTTCTCAATGCTGAATCCTGAACTGACTTCCAAGCAAAAGCTGATGAAGGACAAATTGGTCAAAAGCAGAAAACTTTCCAACTACCATCTGACGCTTGAGCTAACCTGACAAATCACTTGAAGCCACGTGTCAATCTAGGAGAAAAATTAGATGTACATCCCTACAAATCTCATTGATTGTGACACGACTCTCATTTTGAAGACGATTGAAAAACACAATCTTGACGAAATTATGTTCAATCAATTTCAAAGCACTCAAGATTCTTCCAAGAATTCCTAATTCAGAAATCCATGGAGTAATACAACATTGATGATGGAATCACCACAAGTCTGGATGATTTCTATCAAAAATTTTCATGTTCCACTCTGTCGACTCAGATTGTAAGCAAAATCAAGAAGATTCGAGGACTGGAGAATTTGATTGATACAAAGGTCACTACTTTGTGTCCAGATGGCATCAAAGATTTCTACAAAAATGCCGAAATCACCAATGATGGGAAGAGTTTCAGAACAACGGTTCAAGACAAGTGCATTATTGTTAATGAACATCTTCTTTCACTAGTCTTTGGTTTAGACATAATCGGAGGATCTTCATCTCTTACGTTTGGAAATGAAGAAAAAAGCAAGCTTTGGAATGTTACAGCACTTAACAAGGACGAGAAAAACTTCATTGGATCCATCTACCAATAGAGACCAGAATTCGAATTCCCGACGATCCTTCTGACCAGAAATGTCATTGGTCATGCTCGGAATTTCTACACTCTTTCGACAGATAAACTAAAGTGATCTATGCCATTTGGTTTGAAGAAAGATTTGATTGGAACAAGTTTGTCCTCAATCATTTGATCAAACAAGTTTCAGACGAAATAGAGAAAGCCAAAGGAAGGAAGGCTTCTGAAGAAATGTTTTTATTGAAAAAGGGATACACTTATCTAGTTCAAAGGATACTAGATCATTTCTTCATTTCAAAATCCACACAAACAGAAGTGAAACACAAATCAGTGCCCACTGGAGTGAAGAAGAAGAAAATCATTGAAGAAGAAAAAAGTGATATTTCAGATTCTAGTTCAAGTGAGACTGTAAGGTTGGATGACAGAACCTTAAGAAGACAGAGAAGAATGTGGAACAAGTTTCAGGCAAAGAAAACTAAAACTGAAGATGTAATTCAGATTGATGAGGAAACTGAAGGAAGTGAACGTGAAGAAATTGAAGAAAGTAAACTCCCAACTGAGACGCATGGAGAATTCATTGAAGAACAAAGAGAAGCTTTGGAAGATGCTGAATTTTGCGAGGCTGATTATGAAAAGGAACTATCAAGTCATGATGTTCATTTTCATTATCATGAACCCAGCTCCTCATCTCAAGTCCATGAGGCATCTACAAGCAAATCTGCAAATGAAGAATCTCAGCGTCAAGAAACTGTGATTGAAGAAAGAGTGGAAGCAGTAAAAGAGATAATCGAAAGTCTGATACAGACTCTACAGTAGAAACTTTTCAACCTGCATGAATTAATTGGAAGAGCACATTATTCAGGTTTGAACAAATACTCAAACATCATCACCCTACGAAAATTATTTGAAGAAAGCTTTCACATATCTTCAAACAAGGGGGAAGATGAAGATGTAGGTGATGAAGCTGAAGGTGATGAAGCTGAAGGTGATGCTAAAATTGACAAAGCTGAAGAGGTTTATGCCAGACTATTGGTTGAAGAACAAGATAAACAAGTAGATGCTGATCTACTGACCATTCAACAAGATGGAAAAGAAATTGATAATCTGATCGAGAAGCTAACTGCAGAAGAACATTTTAAAGAAACAAGAACTGAGGAAATGAAGAAGCCTCAGTTAAAGCTGTGTTAAATATCATAAAGAAGCTTGTAATTTGTGTCAGATTTCTTGAAAAGTTGAAGGCAGATAAAGGTAAAAAGATAAAAACTGAGGGGGAAGCTGAAATAAAAGCAGAAAGAAAGGTTGAAAAAGGAAAACAAAACTTTATTTCTGAAGAAGAAGAGAAGTTAATGAATGAAGAGATCAAAGAGATCCTGATAAAATTTAAGAATCAGGACAATGAAGAGGCGAATCAGATGATCAATGAATACTTGGAGATCAAGCCTAGATACGGAGAATCAAAAGAAGAAGGAAAGGCAAGAAGACTCCTGGAGACAAAAATGAGCATCTTTATTGAAGAAAAACTGATGAGTTTGAAAAAGGAAATTTTAATAATTTTAGTAACTCAGTTTGTTGAAACATTTTCTCAGCTGTTTAGTTAGTTATCTTAATTGTTTTTGTTATGATTTCTTGCATTATTCTTTTATTATTTCTTTTAGGGAGGGTTATGATACATCATCATAAAATAGGGAAATTGTTGGAAATAATATTGGTGTTTTGATGATGATTCATCACGTAATTAATAAGATCACTTATAACCCACGATGATGAAATCATAACTAGTTGTTATAGTGCAAAATGAAAGAAGAAGCAAGAAATAGTCTAGAGAAAATGTATAAGTTCTATCTAGAGTCTGAACTTTGTATAGGTTGTTTCAGACAAGCATTGTAATAGATAGGAACTAGACAAACAGCTGAGTCAGCAAGAAAACTGAGTATACTTATGAAAAATTGAGGGTTCAGACTCAGTTATGAGAAAACTGAAGAAGATAAGTTTGCTGAGGGACACAGACTCAGTTGACTCATCTAGAAGACTGAAGAACTGAGGGACACAGACTCGGTTGACTCATCTAGAAGACGAAGAACGAACACGACTCGGTTGTCGAAGAAGCGAGAACTGAGGTGGCAAACTCAGTTAGAAGTTGATTAAGTCGTGACTATAAGTTAGGATTCAAGCAAGTCTTTGGTGACATGAAACTGAACTATAGATCATGTAAAGCTGAATAATCTTAAGGACAAATATTATTAGTTATCAGGAGAAGAAGGAAGCTGAATGGTGTACTCCGACTTAGTCAATAAAAATCGGATGTCAAGAATACTAGGTACTCAGTTTTGAAGAAGAGTAGAAAACTGTGTTAAGGCCTTGTTGAATTTGAACTGACCAAACGACAAAAGGTAGTACATATGAACGTTAGCTAAACGACAAATGTAACGGCTACAAGAGCTAGTTGAACGTTACATCACCTCTATAAATACACAGAGAAAAAGGATTGAAAGAGAGAGGATCGGAGAAGTTTTGAAAAGCACATATCTAAAGATCCAGATCCAGAAAATCAGATTTCATATCTAGAAAATAGGAAGTCAACAAAATTGCCTTGGAGATTTAAAAGAAAGATCCAGTAACCCATTAAGGGGGAAGAAGGATCTAGGAGCTACAATGCTATATCCAGAAGAATCAGACAGCTCACTGAATTAATCCTTGATTAATTATAAACCTAACCTTTGTGAAAAAGGGTTTGTTGTGCATAGTTTGAGGAGAGAAATTCCACCTTCCCTCATACGGTTGCAACTCGGTTGCCACAGCTGTTGTTGCAGTCTGCGGACTGTGTGTATGTCAGTGGTGAGCTGGTGAAGGAGTCATTCCACCTCCGAATAATCAGTGTGCAGAATGAAGGGAGCAATCCTACCTTTCTTGTTTATGTGTAGACAGTGAAAATAGGGTGTCGTGAAGGATAGTCATTGTTCTAGGATTTTGTAACGGTTATCTCAAGATTCTAGTGATACCTCCTACACCACAGGAGAAGGGGAGACGTACGGGATTACACCACCCGGAACTTCCATAAACAAATCTTGTGTTGATTTACTTTATGCATTTACATTTGCGCTGTGATTTTTTAATTATTGCATAATCACTTCATCACTTCACTCAGCAAACATTAGACACTGAGTCAGCACCAAACTGATACATAGAAGGTTCAGATCTTTATTGACGCTTCTATTGCATTAAAGGCTAGTTCTATCCGCTGCCAGTTGACTAGACTAAGAATAAGTCAGTATTGACTTATACTCAGTTGAGTTAGTTGAACTCCGCACAAGGTAAGGGACAGGAACAAAATTGAACTGAGCCTCAGTTTATGTTTCGGAGAAACTCAGTTCCTGGGGTACTTTCAGTTTTGGGGGAGATTTTGGTGACAAGTTTATTCACCCCCCCTTAAACTTGTGTTAACCTTTCCAAGGGACCAACAATTAATTCTAAAAACAATTACATAAATTTTCTTTCGGGCGATACACCCAACAATCTCCCACTTGCCTGTAAGGACAAGCAACAATTGTCTTTTGGGCACAGTATATCTAACAATCTCCCACTTGCCCGTAAAACAAGCAATGATTGTTTTTAGAGCACCACACCTTATTTTTTCTATCCACAACATTCACCCACTTGCTCTAAAGCAGATGAGACATATCTCCCAATTTCATACCCGCCAAGCGCTTATCAGTGACACTAGATGCCACACGGCTTGGTAAACTGATTAGCTAGGTT
This sequence comes from Gentiana straminea, assembly GCA_036785695.1. Classification (NCBI taxonomy): domain Eukaryota; kingdom Viridiplantae; phylum Streptophyta; class Magnoliopsida; order Gentianales; family Gentianaceae; genus Gentiana; species Gentiana straminea. The sequence continues at coordinate 1,424,509 of JAVUPR010000376.1, read as the reverse complement.
GTCGGCTCGAGGCGATCTTTAGGACCGAAATGTCGCTTGTTTGCACGATCTGTCTGACCATGTTGTACTTTCTCTCAATATGATTTTGACCTCTTGTGATTGCGAAGATCATTTGCATGAGCTACCTCTCATCTATTTTCACAGTAAAATGATAACGGCTCATCGAGACCTGGAATCATTTCCCGATCCAACAAAGAACTTCTCATGCCACACTGCCTTTTTAGCTGCTCCGAAAGCTACTTTGTATTTGACTAACAGAGTCAAACTGGCAGTGCTGGATTGCTATAGACCGTAGCTCCTTCACTATGAGTAAACACTGATGCCTGAGATCGATTCACGATCATCCTTAATCCGACAAAAAATCAGAATCACTGTAGTCAACGACACTCAGGTTCGCACCCGAATGGACAAGCATACGATTCCTCATTCTCTCAAGATACTTAAGGATGCACTATACTGCTTCCAACGTCCGAATCCAAGACTCGACTTTTATTGACTTTTAATAACCTGACTTTCTATATCCAAAAGAGAATCTATCCCATTTTCTCTATATCCGAAAATTGAGAGAATTATTCCATGAGGGGTTGGGTAGGAAACCTCTCGTTGAACATCGCATACTAATATGCATTTGTTCTCTTAACTAATAAGATGGATGGGATACAACCAACAACTTGTTCTCATGAATTCGACCGAATTGATTCTAAGAATATAGTCCACTTCTTTGATTCAGAGAATTTTGGCTTGCCAGTTTCTGTCTTCAGATAACACACTCAAGTTGTTCCCATCCGTTGCAGTGTCATCTTTATTAATGCTAACTTCTACTACTTTACCAACATTGATTCTCCAGTCTACAAAAGACTCATCAATATTATGGTCAAGCCCACACATTCCAAAACATGTGACTTTTAATGACCTAGAGGTTTGTTTTAATCCATCAATGGATATAAGCATAGGCAGTCAATCTGCCATTGGATTTAAGCTAAAACCCTGCAGTTCTGAATGAATCTAAGCTCCGTTGTATGACAAGAAAGTTTCAGGGCATCACCCCTGTTAGTCTTTCTGCTTCCAGGGAGTCAAGCAAGGCTGAATGGTGAGAGAGTTTCAGGGCATCACCCCTATTAAACTATCTACTTCTCAGGGAATTACCCCTAGACCACTTGGATTTGCTTTGAAAGTTAAACTTTCTCATTCATTCATCTTTTCTTTACGTAGATCCAATTACTCCCACTAGGCATGAGACACTCAGGTGGTTCTACAAGAGTGTGAATAGAATTGAAGTACCAAAACTCCAATTACATGTTTATGGCTTTAAACCAACCTCTATCTATCAGAATCCTATACATTCCTTCCAGAGAACACTAGGTTATCAATCACCCTCAGCAGGCTGTAAAGTCTACATAATCACAGCGGGTCAATAGTTAAACCATACTCCCACTGCATTTGGGTGGATTGACATTCTGATCTGGTTCAACAGTATTCATCAACGTAATCCCCAACAAAAATGTTGGATGTGGTCTGATTAAATCAGATCGTAACTCCTTGAGTTACTGTACTTCAAGGTCTAAGGTTGTTATTTAAACATTCTTTTAGAAATGATGTAACAGTGTAACCGTTACTATCTGATCTTAAGAATCTTATAACCAACCTTTACTCTTTGAATTAAGATATTTCATGAACAATCACCATATGAACGTGTATGCAAAATCTCTAGTCCTACCTTCAAGCACTAGTGCTAAATGCCTCTATTTACGGAAGTGGGGTAAATGTAATTCACTCCTTATCCACAAATTCATAGGCATTTTCTAGGTAGACTTCTCGGTATTACATAATAATGTGAACCGTTATTTTTCAATCAATATCTTAATTAAGTTAAGCAGTGTATTGTATCATATCATTAACTATATATGGCAATCCATAGTTTTATCCTTTCAGTGAAATTGTTTCACTCGGAGGTAGGCCAAGCATCAGTGCCAAAACCATGCCATAGCCTATATCTGAGCATGGAATACTCGTTTCTCTGGTAATATCAGAGATTCCTCCAAATATTGAGAAAAACTAATCGGCGTTTCGAGTAATCATTAGACAAAAAGTCTATTACTCAAAAGCTCCCACTAGCTTGTATCTTTCATAAGACCCCGAAGGTCAATATGAACAAGCTATGATACTTCTTAGCTCTATTAACCTTTCCTAATTGAAAGTTTACTTAGTCATTTTTCCTTTGGGAAAGTGTTCTTAGACTGGGAGATAGGAATCACCCTTAACCAGTCTTCATATCTTATCTGTAGGATATATGCACTAATTAATAGATGCTGAAGAATCGTTTATCTAAATACGGAAACCATTTGTCTTAATAGTTTATGATGTGTTACATATACCTTTTCAGCATTACTTAGTGGTTTTGACTTTATCAGACAAAAGTCCGAGTCTCAGAATCGTATACAAATGTCATGTACACTTTCTTTAAGGCAACTATATTATCGATATGAAAGTGAATCCATTTGTTCCAATGAATCTGAAAACAGAAAATATATTTCTTCGATATTCACGGATTAAAATCTAAAATTTATTTCCTTATATCACTCCCACTGTCTTAGCTGAAATAACTGCCCGTTGTCTACTCTTCATCATGAATGCCCAGCTACCTTGTTCTTGCAAAAGAACTTTAGCTTCTGAGTCAAAATACTCGCTTAAGATAGTCTCTAAGGATTCATAAGTTAGTGATCCGAAATCACTTTCCTTATCCTATACTTTCTTTTATTAATATTTCGGTTTAGCCTTTAACTTATTTAGTTTAGATGATTTACACTTGTAGACATTTACCTTCCCATTCTTGGCTTTCTTTAAAGGAAATGGCCGTGAACTAGCAGTTCATTTGAGTAGACACTAGTCGTGAACGATGGGATGTCTAGTGAGATTGATACCAAATCATTCTCATCATCTTTGAATTAATTTTTTAATCTCTCGTTCAACACAAGTGACAGCAGTGACATTCTTATCAATGTCACTTATGTTTGTAGGCTCAAGAGGAACATAATCTTCCGAAGAATTAATTTGCATTCTCGATTATTGAGTTCAACGTTCTTGTTACTTTTCCACTTTTACGAAGTCGTTATCAGTCAATTTATCAAGTTTAGCAGTTTAGATGCCATGAGATAATATGCAGTTGTAGAAAATAAATAATGACAGAAATATAAATCAAATCATACACCACAACATATAATAATTTTAGGAATAATAAATGTGATGTCATGCAAGCTGTTTATCCTACCATTCCAAGGATTTAATCTCACACCTACAGTGCCGCCTTAGGGTAGCTCAAAGAGGTGACGATTAAATCGAGACAATCTCTCTCAACAATTAACTGAGAATCGGACATCTCTATTTAATTGTTGATTACCTTCCTTTTTCAGCCAAGATATTTCCAAAAATACCCTTTAGAGTGTGACCTACTGTTTCAGATCTCAAAGTATGCCCCGAGTATGCCGCCTTAGGGTCGGTCAGTGACTCGACGAGTACCCAAAATCCTATCCTTTCGGAGACCAAGCCATGCATTTTGATAGCGGTGAAGGCCATCCTTAGGGGTCCGAAATCAAAGCGGCATGAGGCGTCACCATTCTCTCACGTGCTTGTGTCAACAATAGAGACCGTGGGGTCGGTTGTCACCTTCCCCGCTCCCACTCGTTATTTTGAAAAATAGGTAGTCTTAATAGGATTTTCAGAATTTCTTAATAATCCGAAAAACAATAAATCATGAATATTTAATTAATCCTCCCACTAGTTCATCGGTTCCAAATACCGTCTAACTAGTGTAACATATTCACGACTTTCCAATTTCACGGATTTATAAAATCTTTGTTTAGACACTACACAATTTAAAATTCACCATGAATTTTATAATCCTAATATATTAGGACTTATGAATTTTCCACCAAATAGGAAAAACAATAAATCACAAATTTAAAGCTCCCACTAGTTTATCGGTTCCAAATACCTTCTAACTAGTGACACTATATTTATGATTTTCCAATTTTTTGAATATTTGGAAATTTCTTGTGTAGACACTATACAACTAAAATTCACCATTGAATTGTATAGTCCTAATAATGTCATGATAAAAATTTAATTTGGATCTCGGAATTTTCTTTCAATAATCCGAAAACAATAAATCACGAAAAGCAATCACCAACTTATCGGTTCCAAATACCGTCTAGTTAGTGTCCAATCTTTTCACAATTTTCCAATTTTCTCGATCATTAAAATCCTTTTACGTAGACACTACATAAATAAAATTCACAAAGAATTTTATTACCCTAAAAGGTTCTGGGATTGTTGAATTTTTCGAATAAGTCGAAAAATAATAAATCAAGAAAAGCAACCACCATTGAGTTAGTTCATGTACGACTGCTGGATGAATCGGCCGGGCTAAGGTTGCCCCATTGAGCCTCAGCTCGCCGGATAGCTTGACCTTGCCGGACCCCCGACGCTAACGTCGCACTTGGACGGACAAGTCGAGTCGAGCCGAAGCCCTGTTGACCACCCGAACAAATTTTCGAACCTTTTGCTCAATTGATGTCCAACTTTTCCGGATTTTCCGATTTTTTATTATCAAAATTCAAAATTTATGTAGACACTACATAATCTAAACCCCGTAGGATTTATTTTCCCAAATTAAGTTTATCATGTGAATTTTATATCCCGATAAAATTCCGTTCGTTTTAATTAATTTAATTAATTACCTAAATTAATCTAAATTAATTACGTGTTCATACATGTTTAATTAATGTCAATATTAATTATCTACATGTATGCATATTCTAGGAGTGGAATTCATGAACTTGAAAATAAATGCGAAAAATAAACGATTAAGATGGACCGTTTGTACCCCGTATCTAATCTATTTAAACTAGGAAAAGCAAAAAAAAAAAAAAAAAATTTATTCTAAACATATGCGGCAACTTGATCTTCAACTTTGAAAAAAAAAAAAAATTGATGCCGCCGCCGCTTTTTTTTAAATTTTTTTTAGGGGCAATGGTCCAAAAGGACACAAAATAGACTTAATTAGGCAAATAGGACACTAAGGAATCTTATTTGGTTATAAGGAACAAATTAGATAATTAGACTCAAATATCCTTAATGAAGGAAAAAAAAAGGGGAAAGAGACGCTTTTTTTTTTTTTAAGCAATGAAGACGCTGAATGTGGTTTTAAATTTATTTATTTATTTTTGAGCTGGGAAGACGCTGAATATGTTTTTTATTTTTATTTTTATTTTTTTTTTTTTTCTGGACGCCGAGACGGTGTGTTTTTTTTCCCCCGATGACCATCCCGATGCAATGACCACCCCGATGCAAAGACACCGCGATCAAGTGACACCGCATTGCAGAGACATCGCGATATTATGACATTTCAGGATGCAAAGACATCGCGATGAAGTGACACCGCGATGCAGAGACACCGCATTGACCACCGCGATGCAGTGACCACCCCGATGCAACGACCACCGTGATGCAATGACCACCCCAATGCATTGACCACCGTGATGCATTGACCACCTCGATGCAGAGACACCGCGATGCAGAGACGCCTCGATGAATTGACACCGCGATGCACTGACAACCACGATGCAGTGACCACCCCCGAAGCAGAGACACCGCGATGCAGTGACCACCGTCGATGCAGAGACACCGCGAGACACCGCGATGAAGTGACACCGCGATGCAGAGACACCGCGATGAATTGACCACCGCGATGAAATGACACCATATTACAGAGACACCGCGATGCAGAGACACCTTGATGAAGTGACACCGCGATGCATAAAAAACCGTGATGCAGTGATCACCCCCAATGCAGAGACACCGTGATGCAGCGACCACCGCGATGCAGTGCCCACCCTCGATGCAGAGACACCGCGATGCATTGACGCCTCGATGAAGTGACACCGCGAGGCATTGACCACCCTAGATCCATTGACCACCGCGATGCAGTGCCCCCCGATGTAGAGATACCGCGATGCAATGACCAACCCCGATGCAGTGACCACCCCTGATGCAGAGACGCCGCGATGCAGAGACTTTTCGATGCATTCACCACCGCGATGCAATGACCAACACAATGCATTGACCACCGCGATGAAGTGACCACCACAATACAGTGACCACCCGGTGCAGTGACCACCACGATTCATTGACCACCGTGATAAAGAGACACCGCGATGCAAAGACATCGTGATGAAATGACACCGAGATACAGAGACACCGCGATGCAGAGACACCGTGATGCACTGACAACCGCGATGCAGAGATACCGCGATGCAGTGACCACTTCGATGCAGTGACCACCGCGATGCAGTGACCACCCCGATGCATTGACCACCCCGATGCATTGACCACCCCCGATGCAGTGACATTTGATGAAGCGACACCGCGATGACATTTGATATTTTTTTGACTTAAATGATACTTACGTTTTTGGACGATACTTTGATGAGTCTCATACAATTTAGATAATTAGACTCAAATATCCTTAATGAAGGGAAAAAAAAGGGGGAAAGAGACGCTTTTTTTTTAAGCAATGAAGACGCTGAATGTGGTTTTAAATTTATTTATTTATTTAATTTTTTTTTTGAGCTGGGAAGACGGTGAATATGTTTTTTTTTTTTTTTTTATTTTTTTTCTGGACGCCGAGACGGTGTGTTTTTTTTCCCGGTGACCATCCCGATGCAATGACCACCCCGATGCAAAGACACCGCGATCAAGTGACACCGCATTGCAGAGACATCGCGATATTATGACTTTTCAGGATGCAAAGACATCGCGATGAAGTGACACCGCGATGCAGAGACACCGCATTGACCACCGCGATGCAGTGACCACCCCGATGCAACGACCACCGTGATGCAATGACCACCCCCAATGCATTGACCACCGTGATGCATTGACCACCTCGATGCAGAGACACCGCGATGCAGAGACGCCTCGATGAATTGACACCGCGATGCACTGACAACCGCGATGCAGTGACCACCCCCGAAGCAGAGACACCGCGATGCAGTGACCACCGTCGATGCAGAGACACCGCGAGACACCGCGATGAAGTGACACCGCGATGCAGAGACACCGCGATGAATTGACCACCGCGATGAAATGACACCATATTACAGAGACACCGCGATGCAGAGACACCTTGATGAAGTGACACCGCGATGCATAAAAAACCGTGATGCAGTGATCACCCCCAATGCAGAGACACCGCGATGCAGCGACCACCCTCGATGCAGTGCCCACCCCCGATGCAGAGACACCGCGATGCATTGACGCCTCGATGAAGTGACACCGCAAGGCATTGACCACCCTAGATCAATTGACCACCGCGATGCGGTGCCCCCCCGATGTAGAGATACCGCGATGCAATGACCAACCCCGATGCAGTGACCACCCCTGATGCAGAGACGCCGCGATGCAGAGACTTTTCGATGCATTCACCACCGCGATGCAATGACCAACACAATGCATTGACCACCGCGATGAAGTGACCACCACAATACAGTGACCACCCGGTGCAGTGACCACCACGATTCATTGACCACCGTGATAAAGAGACACCGCGATGCAAAGACATCGTGATGAAATGACACCGAGATACAGAGACACCGCGATGCGCGATGCACCGTGATGAAGTGACACCGTGATGCACCGACAACCGCGATGCGAGAGATACCGCGATGCGGTGACCACTTCGATGCAGTGACCACCGCGATGCAGTGACCACCCCGATGCATTGACCACCCCGATGCATTGACCACCCCCGATGCAGTGACATTTGATGAAGCGACACCGCGATGACATTTGATATTTTTTTGACTTAAATGATACTTACGTTTTTGGACGATACTTTGATGAGTCTCATACAATTTAGTAATTTACAAAGCAAAAACATTTAACCAGCACCTCTTATCATCGGTCTATTGCAGAGACACCTCGATTAAGTTACACCGCGATGCATTGACCACCCCAGGTCCATTAACTACCCCGATGCATTGACCACCGTGATGCAGTGACACCCCTTATGCGGAGACGACGCGATGAAGAGACGCCTCGATGAAGTGATACCACGATGAATTGACGACCCCAGATCCATTGACCACCGCGATGCAGTGGACACCTCCGATGCAGAGACACCGCGATGCAGATTCACCGTGATGAAGTGACACCGTATTGCAGAGACACCACGATGAATTGACACCGTATTACAGATTCACCACGATGAAATGACCACCCCCGATGTAGATTCACCGTGATGAAATGACACCGTATTGCAGAGACACCGCGATGAAGTGACACCGAGATGAAGAGACACTGCGATTAAGTGACACCGCGATGCAGAGACATCGCGATGCAGAGACACCTCGATGAAGTGACTAACCCAATGCATTGACAACGTAATAAAGTGACCACCGCGATACAGTGACAACCGCGATTCATTGATCACCGTGATGCAGAGACACAACGATGCAGAGACATCGTGAAGAAGTGACACCGCGATGCAGAGACACCCGAGGAAGTGACACCGTGATGCAGAGACCCCACATTGTAGTGACACCGCGATGCATTGACCACCCCAGATCCATTGATCACCGCGGTCCGCGATGCAACGGCCACCCCCGATGCAGAGACACTGTGATGCAGTGACCACCCCCGATGCAGAGACGCCTCACTGAAGTGACACCGCGATGCATTGACCACCCCAGATCCATTAACCACCGCGATGCAATGGCCACCCCCGATGTAGAGACACCGCGATGCAGTGACCACCCCCGATGCAGTGACATCAACAATTTATGCAGTGACATCAACATTTTATGCAATGACATCGGTAATCATATATGCATGACATCAATAATTTATGCAGTGACATCGGCAATCAAATATGTACTGACGTCAACATTTTATCTGCAGTGTAATGCACATAACCGATAAAAGATCCCGCATACACATCTGAAAGATACCACAAGGGTATCCAAAGATACCGCGATGACATTTGATATTTTTTCCGACTTAATTTCAGAAAATCGATTTCTTTTCTTCATAAAAATCGACGCGATACAGTGACATCAATTCTCAAATGATCGTAAATTTTGGATGTTAAAATACATGAGCATTAATTATTTAAATCTTTCAAAATTCATCGCCGAAAACAACTTTTAAACTCTTTTAGAAAATAACACAAGTACTAGTAATTAAATATTTAAATAATTATATTTATCAAATTTATAATAATTTTTTTTATTATTGAAAAATATTATCCGAGTCGAGTAGTCGATGAGTCGAGCTCAATCTTGTTATATTTTATTAAAAAATAAATGAATTCTAAGAAAATAATCAAGCTTAAGAGCCGAGTTGAGATATATCAAGTATTTAGCGAGTCGAGTTCGATCTTGCATTTTTATGGCTTAATCGAGCCCAAACTTTATCAACATTTTATGCAGTGACATTGGCAACCATATATGCGTGACATCAACAATTTATGCAATGACATCGGCAATCAAATATGCAGTGACATCAACATTTTATGCAGTGACATCGGTAATCAACCCACAACTAACTAAAAGATCACCATAATCCTTACGTAATGCAGAAAACGTTGGAATGTTTAAAGCAAAACAGTAATATATTCTTTAATTTTATTTCAAATCATACATAAATCCATCATCAAATTAATGTCACTGCACCAATTTTTTTCAAATCAAACTCAAATTTATTGTATTAGTGGTCCATGGATATGAAAGTGTTCAACATCCAAACACCATTTACATCACAAAAGAGATTTGAGACTCAAATGAGTCAATTTACTAGTAATTATAGAATCAGATTCTTATTTCTAGGGAAAATGTTTTCCTCTCCTGTGTATCAGACATTGAAACATTGCATCCACCATGATTTTGATGTCAAATTTTCTGCTTCGTATACTCCAGGTTCAACTCATTTTCATCCTAAAAACACTTGATTTTCTGCTCTAATAAAACATCAAAATTTTGTTCCAAAGTGAATGAATATGCTTCTTCAAATCAGCCTTAAGAACACACCCAAAATTGCTCAAAATATTTACCAACTAGGCTTCCATATGGTTCATGTTTTGGCTCATCTTTAATCCTTCAAAACATCGTTTAAAAGACTGAAATAACTTCTATAATACTCATAAGTTTCAGCTCGAAATATGCTTTAATTCTTCACCGATTTAACTCAAACTTCATCCTCAAACACAACAACTTTTCATTCTAGTTGCAGCTTGATTAACGGATTGATTTGCTGTTGCATTTTTCATCTATTTTTCTTTTGTGATAGCTCAAGAAAACAACTCTAAAACACAACTATTTCATCATACAACAACTCGTTTTGTTCAAGCATACACATCTTGAATTCAGCATGGTTGCAGCTTGTTCTTCAACTCAGTTCTTTAACATAGCTCGATTAAATCAACAATTTCTGAATCTTTGAAGCTGTGAGGAGCAAAAGCAATAAGGACTAATGATGAATAATGCCATGGAGTTCCATTTTCTGCAACAAACAGGGTTAATTTGAGAACTCACAAAGGAATGGATTTCATTAAGCACTATCGGATACACAAGAGGAAAACATGTTCCCTAGAAATAACAACATGATTCTATTGTACCTGGTTCTGCAAAATTAAAAAAACATAGACCTTTTTAAGCTTAATAATAGGCAGGGCCAATCCCCTTCCTGTTAACAAAATTGAAGGAAAAAAAACCACCAACAACAACGACCACTTAAAGCTTGTGAACAACAAATAATGAGTTCTCTTCAAAGATAACATGAAAAAAGCCTCGGAAAATAGCCATAACCAAAAGCACACGAATTGGGTGCCGGAAACTAGACATCATCCTAGCTCCCAATTAACTAAACAACATTTATTGATTCTGATTCTGTTAGCAAATTAAGAGATTATTGAAACAGAGTGTATACAAACAGAGAGACAGGTCACAGTTTTGTCATCATACATCATCCACCGCTCGTGATCGTGGCTGTAGGCAAAACAGTGATAATGCTGTCCAATGTCCATAATAGCAAACCTGAAGCAGAATGAAGAAGAGAACTTTGAAGGACAATGAAGAAGCAGATCTCGATTCGAACTATGAAAGACGAAAAAGATGCAAAACGAGGTTGGAGAATCGGAGGTGAACGCCGATGGAGCGAGGTCTGAAGAAATACAATCAGAGAAATAGAGAAATCACTTGCTAATAGTTCGATTGATTATATTTTGAACTGGATATTTGAGGTCGGTAGCAGATTAGGATGGGGATAAGATTGGCAGCAGTCCCCCAAGCACAGCGACAAGAATCCACCATTAAAGCTCCAAGCAAATTGACGAAGAAGAGTACAAAAGGGTAATTTAGGTAAGTTAAGAAAAATGTGTCCTTATAACCAAATAAGATTTAAGTGTGTCATAAATGCCTATTAAGTGTTGAAAATAGTCCTTATAAACAAATATCCATTTTTTTTACAACAGCCTGGATCACCTTTGATGCAGCCCCTTTTTGCTTTTCCACTTGGAGATTCTTGGCCGACGGATTCGACGAAAAATAAAATTACTACCATGAAATTTAAATTGCAAAATTAAATTAAATAATCGCAAAATAAAGTACATAATACTAATTATACGAGCTTACAATAGATCTAACGGTAAACAAGTACCAACCCCAATCCATCTCGTCAACCACCAAATTCAATCACATAAATAAAAATAAAAGATGCAATCTTATATGCAATTCCACTCCTAAATTAATTAATCATGCACTCGATATCGTAAAAATTTAACCTATCTGTGATACCACATGCTAGAAGTAATAGCACCGATCGAGACACTCGATCTAAGCATAGCGGAAGCTTGTGCGATTTACGATATGAAACATAAATAATTAATCCTACGAGAAGGTTGAAGATTTACCAAACGGAGAGGGATAGTAAATCGACATAGTGGGAAAAGCCGTGATCTTCCAGATTGTATCTCCCAGCGACGACTGTGGACGTCGATCCTCGCCGTAGAACCTCATCGAATATGCGCAAGAAAAACCCTTGGTTTTTCTTCTCTAAATGACTAAGGCAAGAAACTAATTTTTTTCCTTCTATTTTATTTGTGGCGCAAATTTGTGTTGTAAACTGTTCGAGGAGGAACTCTCTTTATATAGGAAAATAACTAGTCAAAAGAGTTATCCTTTTCACACCACAAAATCCTATTCCCACAAGGAAAATATATTTGCCAACACAATTACCTATTCCTATAAGAAAAAGATATTTTTGGTACAAAAGAAGAGATAATTCCCAAAAAAATCAATCTCTAATTTTTTCATTAATTATCCAATAAATAGATAATTAATTAATTACACATGTGACATAATCTAGAAAAATTTCTTCTCCTAAATCAATTACATGTAGCGCCACTTATTTAATCATTTTTAATAGAAAATGTCTTTTCTATTTTACATATTATTTACCAAATAAATAATATTGCATATTAATTAAATAGACCAACTATTTAATTTAATCTCAAGGTTCCATAAAACGAGAAAACACTCGCGTGTTAGGAGCCAACCCGGGGACCATGGACCTATAACCAGTAGCTACAATAAATTGAATAAAATATTCATCGAACAGAATATTTCTACTCAACTCATTAATTCCGAATTACGCCACCATAAATCCGAAACTGAACTCTATCGATTATAGATATAACTTATTTTCAAAACGTCGAGTCGAGTCGAGTCGATAAGTGTCCATTGATATAATCATTTCATATAAACTAACCCTCCATAGACTATCCGTACTGAAGTAGGATTATTTCCGTAAAACTTCTTCACTACATCTTATCCGTAATTACCATTAACCCACTAATGATCAATTAGTTCATAATCAATACGAACTCCCGGGATTGATCAGTTTCTAGGATCAACAAATAAGGGGATTGTCTTTCTACTTCCCGCAGGAAGGAATGGATTCCATATCTGTGAGACACATAATTCTCACTCATTCCAGAATAGTGCCAACGTGAAAGTGATTTGGACCGCGCCTCTTAGCGATCCTTAACGAACACATCAAACCCTATCCCGAAACCAGTAGGAGTCTGTAATCACTTCAGGATTAAGGTTAATCCATATATGATCATCTTGTGCTTTAATAAGATTTCCCAATCACGGAATTATATGAGAAACTTAGATTAATTTGATCCAGCCCTATATGACTCTCATCATATATAAATGCCCCACTTAGACAACCAATGTCGACGGTCCGGATAGGACGGTCACACCATAAAGTGTTTTGGGCGCATTAATGGTGGTTTAATCAATAGACCGCATACTTTGATTAACTTCACCACGGACTAACATTTCAAGTGTATCACCATAAACTTAATCCTCATGTGTGACACAAACTAAGTTATATGGCTACATATGATACAACTTAGGGTTTTTAGCAGTGTATTACTTACAAGCACGAAGCAAGTAATAAGATGAGAATAAATCTGTCATTTATTAATTCTAAAAACAATTACATAAATTGTCTTTTGGGTGCTTCACCCAACAAATACATGGTTTGTCCTTTCAGTGAAATCGTTTCACTCAGAGGCAGGTTTAGCATCAGTGCCGAAACTATGCTACATCCCATATCTGAGCATGTATTCGTTTCTCTGGTATTATCAAAGATTCCTCCAAATATTAAGATAAACTATTCGGCATTTCGAGTAGTCATTAGACAAAATGTCTATAACTCAAAAGCTCCCACCAGCTTGTATCCCTCATAAGACCCCAAATGTCAATATGAACAAGTTATGTTTCTTCTTTAGCTCTTTTACCCTTTCCTAATTGAAAGGTTACTTAGTCATTTTTCCTTTGAGATAGCATTCTCAGACTGGGAGTTAGGAATCACCCTTAGCCAGTCTTCAGATCTTATCTTTAGGATATATGCACTAATTAATAGATGTTAAAGAATCGTTTATCTAAATACGGAAACCATTGTCTTAATAGTTTATGATGTGTTACATATACCTTTTCAGCATTACTTTGTGGTTCTGACTTTATCAGACAAAATTCTAAGTCCCAGATTCATACTACATATGTTATATTCAATCTCTTTAAGGCAACTATATTATCGATTTGAAAGTGAATCCATTTGTTCCAACGAATCTAAAAACAGAAATTAAATTTCTGTGATATTCAAAGATTAAAATCCGAAATTTCTTTCCTTATATCACTCCCACTATCTCGGCTGAGATTACTATCCGTTGTCTACTCTTTAATCATTAATGCCTAGCTACCTTGTTCTTATAAAAGAACTTAGCTTCCGGGTCATAATCCCGGTTAAGAAAGTCTTTAAGGATTCATAGGTTAGTGATCCGAAATCACTTTCCTTATCCTTTAGTAATATTTCGGTTTAGCCTTTAACTTATTTAGTTTAGATGACTTACACTGGTAGACATTTACCTTCCCATTCTTGACTTTCTATAAAGGAAATGGCCGTGAACTAGCAGTTCATTTGAGTGGACACTACTCATGAACTGTGGGATGTCTAATGAGACTGAATCCAAATCATTCTCGTGATCTTTGAACTAATTTTTTTTTGTCTCTCGCTCATCATGAGTGACATCAGTTACATTCTTTTCAATGTCACTTAAGTTTGTAGGCTCAAGGGGAACATCCTCTTACGAAAAATTAATTTGCATTCTCAATTATTGAGTTCAACGTTCTTGTTACTTTTCCACTTTTACGAAGTCGTTACAAGTCAATTTATCGTGTTTAGTAGTTTAGTTACCATGAGATGATATGTAAATGAAAACATAACTTATGACAAAAATGTAAATCAAATCATACACTACAACAAATAATGATTTTAGGAATTATAAACGTGATGTCATGCATGCAGTTTATCCAACCATTCCAAGGATTTAATCTCACACCTCAGTGCCGCCGACGGGTAGGTCAAAGAGGTGACGATTAAATTGAGACAATCTCTCTGAACAATTAACTGAGAATCAGACATCCCGATATAATTGTTGATTACCTTCCTTTTTCAGCCAAGATATTTCCCAAAAAATACCCTTTAGTGTGTGACCTACTGTTTCAGATTTTTAAGTAGACCCTGAGTATGCCGCCGAAGGGTAGGTCAGTGACCCGACGAGTACTCAAAATCCTATCCTTTCAGAAAGCAAGCCTTGAATTTTGATAGCGGTGAAGGCCATCCGAAGGTGGCCGAAATCAAAGCGGCCCGAGGCGTCACCATTCTCTCACGGTGCTTGTGTCAACAGTAGAGGCCGTGGGGTCGGTTGTCACCTTCCCCACTCCCACTCGTTATTTTGAAAATTAGGTAGTCTCATTAGGATTTTAGAATTTTCTAATAATCCAAAAAACAATAGATCATGAATATTTAATATAATCTCCCCACTAGTTCATCGGTTCCAAATACCGTCTAACTAGTGTCACTATATCCACGATCCTCCAATTTTATGTATTAAAATTCCTTTGTGTACACACTACACAAATAAAATTCACCATGAATTTCGTAATCCTAATACATTAGGACTTATGATTTTTCAATAATTCGAAAAACAATAAATCACAAAATTTAAAGCCCCCAATAGTTTATCGGTTCCAAATACCGTCTAACTAGCGACACTATATTCATGATTTTCCAATTTTTTTCGATATAAAATCCTTGTGTAGACACTACACAATTAAAATTCACTAAAGAATTTTAAGGTCCTAATCTGTCATGATAAAAATTTAGGATCTTAGAATTTTTCCAATAATCGAAAAACAATAAATCATGAAAAGCAATCACCAACTTATCGGTTCTAAATACCATCTAGTTAGTGCCTATCTTTTCACGATTTTCCAATTTTGATTATCAAAATTCTAATTTGTGTAGTCACTACATAAATAAAACCCCGAAAGATTAATTATCCCGAATTAAGTTTATCATGTGAATTTTATATCCCGATAAAATTTCATTTCCTTTAATTAATTTAATTTATTTTTAAAATAAATTAATTATCGTGTTCATACATGTCTAATTAATGTCAATATTAATTTTCTACATGTATGCATATGTTAGGAGTGGAATTCATGAATATGATGCATGACATGGTTATATCACATAAATAATCACAAAAGAAAATAAATGCGAAAAAGAAACCACTGAGATAGACCGTTGGTACCCCGTATCTAATCTATAAATTAAATAAATAAACCCTAAGTTCATAAAATTTCTAATCTTTAATGAACTGCCGCCGCTTCTTGGTGTATATAATTTTCTGGTCCAGATCTAGAATAAAAGCCCTTCCAGCTGAGTTGGTTGAAACTCCTTCTTCCTTCATCACCACCCGAGTTCGATTCCCTTTTTTTTATTTTTTATTTTTATTTTTAATCATATTTTTTTCGAGCAAAAAAAATATCTCGAACAGGGAAGAAAAAGAAAAAAAGAATTACAAAAAAATTTCAGAATTTGATCTAGCCAAGGGGATTCGAACTCGCGTCTGCACACAATTGAACCTGTGACTTGACCCGTGTGCCGCGGCTTTTCCTCTTCATAGTCTTCTTCCGAATTATTCAAATACTCGTGCAGCCGAAATTAAAGTAATGCAGAAAAATAAAATTGCAAAAATAAATTACATGATATCCTATACCTAAAAAAACGGGTTTACAATTGATTTAACTGTAAACATGTACCAACCTCAATCCATCTCGTCAACCAAAACATTCAATCGCATAAAAAAAATTAAAAGATGCAATTTTATTCTATTCCACTCCTTATTAATTAATTATGCAATCAAGATCGCAAAATCGCTTTAACCTGGCTCTGCTACCACATGCTGGATATACAGAAACCCGAATCCGATCCATAATTGGATCGTCAGATCTGATTCACAGCACCGATCGAGACACTCGATCTTGCACAGCGGAAGCTATGAATAAATTCGCATGCGATTTTACCACGATTTGATTCACACAAATAATTAATATAACTACGAGATGGTTGAAGATTTAACTACACGGAGAGGAATAGGCAATCGACCAAAAGGAGAAGCCGTGATCTTCCCGATTGTTTCTCCAAGCGACGACTGCTGGACGTCGATCCTCGCTGTAGAACCTCCTCGAATATGCTCAAGAAAAACCCTAGGTTTTTCTTCTCTCCAATGGCTAAGACAAGAAAAAATATTTCTCTCTTTTTTTCTAGAAAGATGCGTCCCTCCTTTTTTTCCAATATGGCATTGGTTTTCTCTAGGTCTATTTTGTGTTGGGAGAAACTCTCTTTTTAATAGGAAAATAATCAAATAAATTGAGAGTTTATCTTTTACACACAAATTTATCTTTTCCTTTTAGGAAAATAAAACCTTTATCCAATACAAAAACAAATTTCCTATTTATCCAACAAAAAAACTAATTTCTTATTTATAATTATATAACACCGAAATAATTATATTATCCACATTATAATTAATTTGGAGAAAATTTCTTTTCCCAAATCAAAATAATATGGCGCCATTTTAATGCCATTTGGGATAATAGAAAATGTCTTTTATATTTTATATATTATTTACCAAAAAAATAATATTGCATATTCATTAAATAGACCAACTATTTAATTTATTCTCGAGGTTCCATAAAACGAGAAAACATTCGCGTGTTAGGAGCCAACCCGGGGACCATGGACCTATAACTAGTAGCTACAATAAATTAAATAAAATATTCATCGAACAAAATATTTCTACTCAACTTATTAATTTCGGAATTACGCCACCATAAATCCGAATCTGAACTGTATCGATTATAGAAATAACTTATTCTCAAGACGTCGAGTCGATAAGTGTCCATTGATATAATCATTACATATAAGCTAACCCTCCATAGACTATCCGTAATGAAGCGGGATTATTTCCGTAAATCTTCTTCAATACATCTTATCCTTATTTACCATTAACCCACTAGTGATCAAACCGTTCATAATCAATACGAACTCCGCGGATCGATCAGTTTCTAGGATTAACAAATAAGTGGATTGTCTTTCTACTTCCCGTAGGAAGGAATGGATTCCATATCTGTGAGACACACACTTCTCACTCATTCCAGAATAGTGCCAACGTGAAAAGGATTCGGACCGCACCTCTTAGCGATCCTTAACGAACACATCTAACCCTATCCTGAAACAAGTAGGAATATGCAATCACTTCAGGATTAAGGTTAATCCATTTATGATCATCTTGTGATTTAATAAGATTTCTTGATCACGGAATTATATGAGAAATGCAAGATTAAATCGGTCCAGTCCTATATTATTACATCATATATAAATGGCCCACTTAGATAATCAATATCGACGGTCCGGATAAGATGGTCACACCTTAAAGTGTTCTGGGTGCATTAATGGTGGTTTAATCAATAGACCCCATACTTTGATTAAGTTCACCACGAACTAATAGTTCAAGTGTATCACCATAAACTTAATCCTCACTTGTGACACACACTAAGTTACATGGCTACATACGATACGACTTGGGGTTTTCAGCAGTGTATTAAATATAAGCACAAAGAAAATAATAAGATGAGAATAAATCAGTCATTTATTAATTATAAAAACAATTACATAAATTGTCTTTCGGGGGTACTTCCAACAGATGGAACTTGGGGGAGTTAGATAAGAACAAACTCCTCGAGCTTAACGGAAAGCTAGTGGAGAAGATCCATGAGTCAGGATACTCTATTGAGTGGAAAGATCTATATGATGAGCTGATCATGGTGGCTCGGTTAGAAGATGCGGGGCCTAGCCCTTACAAAGCCATTAGTAAAGCCGAATGGACTTCTGGAAGGCTTTTTCTCTTTGCGATTTGTGTTTTGTTCTTATGCTTGTATGTCTGGTTAACTAACAGTTTTCTTTTTATTTGCAGTGGCTGATTTTGCTGAGCTGTTGGCCGGTGCCGAGAATGAGGCTGAGATCAGCCAGTCTGGGCAGAGCTCTGAGAGGACAGCGAGTGTGTAGCCTCCTCCGACTCAGCCTTTGGGCACAAGCAAGGACACTGCCTTGACGGTGCCTCCTGTCACGGATTTTATGCAATGAAAAATAAACAAGTAATAAATTTATAAATCCGGTATACCCCAAGTGTAGGGATCGTAGCATAGAGATTAATACCGGAGTCGAATCACAGGGAATCGGGGTATCTAGTTCATTAATTTTCCTAAGATTGATACTATTATTATTAAAACCTAAAATAACAAAATGAAAAGATAAACTGGACAGAGGATTGTCAGTCCAAAGCCAGGAGAGATCGTTGCGAAAAACATAAATAAATAAAGCTACAACTAAGAAAAACGATAAAACTAACGAATCATGATAATGACTGAAGCAAATCAACATCGAACAAACCATGATCCACCATCCCGCAACCCTTATTCTCCTCTCTGGATTATCTCATGATGATCTAATTAAAGATGTGGTTCACCTCTCATAAGTATGAATTCCTACTCTCGTAGATAATTCGCCTATCAATCTCTCATCTCTCGATCTATAAGATTGACGCTATCAAAACAAGGTGTAAGATCTCTCAATCTAGCAACCTAGAAATCTAACCTATCAACTCTCGTTATGTCAAGGTTAAAAATCTCATCTTTCCTATGGTGATCTAAGGTTTACACCGACTCTCGTCATACGGTAAACATCAATAACAACAATCTCTCGATATGTGTTGCATAACAAATAATCAAAGGAAAGAAACAAGCTTTAATTAAAACACTCACAAAATCATCCAAAGAAAGAATAAAAATGCTGCTGGAAAATCTCCCATGGCTGCTCCAAGTTCACAGCTTCAGGACAGCACCATGGAGTCGAACAAGAACGAGAAAACGAAAACAAAAACCTATCTAATCCGCAACCCCAAATTCCCCCCAAAGGGGCTGGGGCCGCCTAGGGTTTTTCTCTAATGATTTTGTATCAATAGGTCTCGATAATATATGTTTAGGGTTGAAATCCGCGCTGCTATTTATAGATGTTTAAGTCGGCTGTGCTGATGTCGGTTTAAGGACGCCCGTCCACTCTTTTGGACGCTCGTCTATTCTTCTGGACGGAGGTGAACGCTCGTTCAAATCCTTGGACATTCGTCCACCATCTTCACTTCAACTTCAAACTTGAGCTCCAATCTTCTTCCTTCTTCTTCTACTTGCATTTAGATCTTCAAATGAACACCATTCAAGCTCGTCCCACCTCATGCAAGCGTACCTACATCACGATAAAAACATGCAAAATGTAACATCTTACATCTAAAGATATTTATCCAATAAAATCACATAATTAGCTCGATTTTGCACTTTAATACTTCTAAAACTCATTTGCTCAATATTTCAATATAAAGCTCGATTTCTATGAAAAACATCCAGATATGGGGGAAATTGACATAAAATATATCCTTATAAAACGTATAAAATCACCCTTAACAACTCCCCCACACTTAAACCTTTCTCGTCCCGAGCAAGACAAAACAAAAACTAGGCGTAGGATAACAAAATTCCAACCAAAAATACATACAACATTTTCAACAAATACAAAGCATATGTAATAAATCGACGTTCACCCCGGTGTGTGTGCATAGCCATATTAAACTTCCACTAAGTCCACACTTGAATTTTTCTCAAGCAACTAGCAAATACCCATCTAAACCAGCAATAACCGACACTTATAACACGCACCCTACAAAACATAACATGTCCCGAAAAGGATAATAAAATGCGTTTAGCATCGTTCCGACATACTCGAGAGGATAATCCCTACCACATGCCTTTCGCTTTATACTTTTGGGGATAAGGTAGACGATAACTAAGTCATTCTTTTCACTACCTTATGTAAGTTGATTTAATTAAAATTTTAAATTTAGACACAAATCAGAATAAGCTTTTGCCCTCATAGTAGAATAGAATATTCGAGATATACCCTACCTTACTCAAATCATAAGGCAGCTTTTTCTGACTGTCGTGAGCTTTTAGTCATCATAGTGGTATAGGACATACGTGGTATACCCTATCGCACTCAAATCATTGACTAGCTTCCGACATACTCAATCTTGTTATTAAACAACTTTCCAGCACACTTAATAGTTATATCTTACTTATCACATTCAAACCTAAGACATTCACAGTATATCATACTCCGACTCTAACCACAAACTATTATAATTCTCCGAACATGCATATTAGCACTAAGTACAAAATTATAAGATAATCGAAAATTACTAATCCAAACGGATACAAACTTTATATTTTAGCTCATCATTTAATATGGCTCGTGAAAAATAATATCGGGTGAAACATCCAACCTACTAAACATACAGTATACAGCATCAATGACTATATAGTATCGTAGTTGAAAATCAAAAACTAGTAAGCCAAGCAAAAATGAATGTACTCGCTCGAGACAAAACAAAATTTTGTTCAAATTTTAAGATTCAGCACTTTGTAAGCATGGTATAAAAATTAAGTTCTCGGCATGGTAATCATAATTAAATTGGGCAAATATCATGTAGGTACTAACTAACCAACCAAACCTTCCCCCACACTTAAACCACAACATGTCCTCATGTTGTGCAGAATTAAAGAAAAGATAAAAGAACTTAGCTGATTTGGTAATGATCCGAAGATTGGTCAAGAAGACAACAATGGTGATGTCATATGGAGTCCTTCCCGACTTCAAATCCAAAGTTAACTTGACAAAACAACGATAAATGTACCGCGTCACTTGAAAAACATGGCGGTATCTCGAGGAACATAGGGGGTATAACACGGCAAAATTAATCATAAACAAGATAGAAGCACAAGATATAATTGCTCGGATGGAACAATCACCACACGGGAAAACACAGGGACACCTAAGCGTCAAACATAAAGCCACGAAGCTTTACAATACAAATAAGCCCAACATGTGCATACGAAATGAGGATAGAGGACACTACAAAGTAGCAGGGCTAGGTGCACTAAAAAGATAAATAAAAATAAAAGAAAAAAACAGAATAAAATACAATGCAACTAAATGATATGCAACTATACTAAAAAGGCAAAACGAAAATAAAGAAAATAAACTAGCCCAACTAATTCCATAGATGTCGCCCTAATCTAAGCACGGTCAAGAATATAAACGTCTACTAAATAACGCCACAGAAGCGTAACAAAATTCGATTATGCAAAGCCACAGAAGCTTTCCATGTGAAGTGTAGACGTTCCTTTAACAACCCTAACACCCTAGATAGACGACAAAAGGAACAGCATAAGTCAAATTTGGAATCACGTCTAGCTAGGTGAATTACTCAACATGGATTGCAATAGATGGAAAGAAAACCATAACGGTGAAAGAACAGGACATCTACGCATATATACAACGGCCACAGAGGCTCACATTAAAACATCCATGTCAATTAATGAAGCATGTATATAAAACTTAATCAATTATTTAACATGGATTAGTAGATGGAAAGATAAAAACATGCAAGTTCAGAACATCTACGCATATATAAAGAGGCCACAGAGGCTCACATAGGAACAACCATGTCAAATAATAGACGTATGTATCAAGATAAAATCTATTCACAAAAAAAAAAAAAACCGACAACCGGAGTGGCGTTCGGTCGCCCGAGACGTACGGACGTTTAAAGCATATTCGGGGCGGACGGACGTTCGGGCATGCGAGACGCCCGTCCGTAACCACATAGAGCGCGACGGGCGTTCGGGGGGAAAAAGGCAAACGCTCGTCCGACTCTCTAAAAACATAACGGCGTTGATGCGTTTTGGGACGGACGGGCGTTCACTTACTATGGACGCCCGTCGACTCGACGAAAAAGCACGAGCGGACTCGACCTATATCGAAGACAAAGAAGAACCCCGAAATAACCTAATATCATATCATTAAAACAGAAACCCTAGTGTTTATTAAAAACGAAAACAAAACTATGAAACCTAAAAACGACAATAGACAACCTATGAAACCTATCAAACCTAAAAAAAAAAGTTCGTGACAAAAATAGAAAAATTAATGAAAACTAGACAACCGTACCGATTCCCCGGCAACGGCGCCAAAAACTTGTCTCGGATTTTATGCAATGAAAAATAAACAAGTAATAAATTTATAAATCCGGTATACCCCAAGTGTAGGGATCGTAGCATAGCGATTAATACCGGAGTCGAATCACAGGGAATCGGGGTATCTAGTTCATTAATTTTCCTAAGATTGATACTATTATTATTAAAACCTAAAATAACAAAACGAAAAGATAAACTGGACAGAGGATTGTCAGTCCAAAGCCAGGAGAGATCGTTGCGAAAAACATAAATAAATAATGCTACAACTAAGAAAAACGATAAAACTAACGAATCATGATAATGATCGAAGCAAATCAACATCGAACAAACCATGATCCACCATCCCGCAACCCTTATTCTCCTCTCTCTGGATTATCTCATTATGATCTAATTAAAGATGTGGTTCACCTCTCATAAGTATGAATTCCTACTCTCGTAGATAATTTGCCTATCAATCTCTCATCTCTCGATCTATAAGATTGACGCTATCAAAACAAGGTGTAAGATCTCTCAATCTAGCAACCCAGAAATCTAACCTATCAACTCTCGTTATGTCAAGGTTAAAAATCTCATCTTTCCTATGGTGATCTAAGGTTTACACCGACTCTTGTCATACGGTAAACATCAATAACAACAATCTCTCGATATGCGTTGCATAACAAATAATCAAAGGAAAGAAACAAGCTTTAATTAAAACACTCACAAAATCATCCAAAGAAAGAATAAAAACGCTGCTGGAAAATCTCCCATGGCTGCTCCAAGTTCACAGCTTCAGGATAGCACCATTGAGTCGAACAAGAACAGAAAACGAAAACAAAAACCTAACTAATCCGCAACCCCAGCCTCCCCAAAGGGGCTGGGGCCGCCTAGGGTTTTTCTCTAATGATTTTGTATCAATAGGTCTCGATAATATATGTTTAGGGTTGAAATCCGCACTGCTATTTATAGATGTTTAAGTCGGCTGTGCTGATGTCGTTTAAGGACGGCCGTCCACTCCTTTGGACGCTCGTCTATTCTTCTGGACGGAGGTGAACGCTCGTTCAAATCCTTGGACGTTCGTCCACCATCTTCACTTCAACTTTAAACTTGAGCTCCAATCTTCTTCCTTCTTCTTCTACTTGCATTTAGATCTTCAAATGAACACCATTCAAGCTCGTCCCACCTCATGCAAGCGTACCTACATCACGATAAAAACATGCAAAATGTAACATCTTACATCTAAAGATATTTATCCAATAAAATCACATAATTAGCTCGATTTTGCACTTTAATACTTCTAAAACTCATTTGCTCAATATTTCAATATAAAGCTCGATTTCTATGAAAAACATCCAGATATGGGGGAAATTGACATAAAATATATCCTTATAAAACGTATAAAATCACCCTTAACACCTCCCTCCTCCCCATCGATCTTAGAGGAGGCTGATTTGACAACCCAAGATGCTTTTGGGTTGGGAGAAAAAGAGGAAGATGGTCTGCATCTCCAAAAGAAAAGCAGATCTAAGGTTGCTAACAACCCTCAGGAAAGGCCTGCCAAGAAGGGCCGAACTGGTGTGCTCCACGAGGGAGCTCAGGGGCGGGGAGGCCCATAAGAATCTGCTTCTGATTGGGAGCGGCTCAACAGCATGTCGGACGAGGAGCTGTCCGTAGTCGGCTTCAAGTCTAAGGAATTCATAAGTTTTTTTCCCTCCTTTTGCTTTATGTCTGCTCGGTTATCATTTTTCACGTTTGTTGCTTGTTTTGTTCATGGGACTCTGGTCGGGCAGGTAGTTTTCCGAAGGTTGGGAAAAACTTCTACCGATATTACTGATCAGAAGAAGAAGATAGCTGACATGCGAGAGTGTCGAGCATGCTAATGGGCTCTATGGATTCCAAAGACAAGGAGATTGCAGCTTTCTATGAGAAGCTTCAGACCAGAGAAGCCGAGCTTAAGACTCTGGACGATGAGCTTACTAAGGAGAAAAAGGGAGGGAGCAAGCTACGGTCGAACTCCAAGCAAAGCTGGCCGATCTGGAGGCCGCTACTCCAGCTCGGCCTTTCGAGGCTCTCTAGGCCTATAAGGCATCGAAGGATTTTGCTGATGCTTTGAGGTACCACTCATCCCCGTCCTCAACCATGGATATACTCAGGGTGTGGATGAGGCGAAGGATCAGTTCCCTGACCTTGTTGTGGACAACCTTCCTAAGAGGGTTTATTATAGGCCAGTGATGAGCAAAGTCTACGACGAGCGTTTGAGGGAGTTCAAGGCGGAGTGCACATTGTGTCCAAGTACTCCGGCAAGCCTGTTGCTGCCTCCAGCTCGGCTACTCCCTCCTCGAGCCTCAGTAGATTCCGAGGTCAAAGACTTAGCCAAGAGTTTATGAACTTTCTGTACTTTTTGTTGTTGTCTTTGACTCAAACTTGTAATTTTTTTTCCATTCTGATAATTTTTTTTTTGCTAAGGTTTTTCCTTTAGCGTTTTAGTTTAATTATTTTTGAGTACTTATTTAAGCACTCTGTTTGAATAATCTTAGTTTAAGCATTTGTATTGGTGGGGTATCTATCTTGCCCCCCAGTATGTCATGCCATAACCATTGGTTTTGGATGGCATACTTGTATTTATGTCTCGGTTTTGGACATATTTTCCGAGTCCGACTTGCAGGGCTCGGATATTTGTTTGTCTACGGTTTGGCCTACCTTAGCTTGACATATCCCTGTTGAATCTGACTTGGGGGAGGGGTCGGAGTGTGATATTCTGCCGGCTTCATGTCAATTCTGTGTTCAACTTGACGTAGGTCGGATATCGAATTTTGGTGAGTTTGGCCAGATTTCTCTGTCTTTAACGATTTTGAGGAGCTGGGCCAGACTTAACTGACTTCTCGTTTATTTTTCGGTGAGCTAGGCTAGACTTAACTGACTTCTCGTTTATTTTTCGGTGACTTGGGCTAGGTTGGATTGACTTCCCGCGTTATGTTTAGGGTGAGCTGGGCCAGACTTGGCTGAGTTCCCGCGTTAACATTTTTTGATGAGCTGGCTAGATTTGACTGACTTCTTGTTTCTTTTTTGGCGAGCTGGGCCAGTTTTGTCTAGCTTCTCGCGTTGAGTTTAAGGCGAGCTGGGCTAGCCTTTACTGACTTTCGCATTAACAATTTTGGCGAGCTGGGCAAGACTTGACTGACTTCCCGCGTTAACATTTTTCGACGAGCTCGGCCAGATTTGACTGACTTCTCGTATTAGTTTTATGGCGAGCGGGGCAAGATTGTCTGACTTCTCACATGTTTTAGGCGGAGACCGACTTGGCAGGGCTCAGACTTGCTTAAGGTCGTTTGTTTTTACGAAAACATTTTCCTCGTAGGCTTAAACGAGGCCATTTATAGTAGCAGGATAAAATTAATAATTCAAATAAGAGCATATTGAAAGGAAATGCAAACCAGGTGCTTATGAGCACCATTTATTGAAAAAATTGTTCAAGAACTGAATGAAATTGCAAGAAATAAAAAGCGAGTAATAGTTGCTCAGAAGCTGACGAACTTGTCAAGCCAAGATCACTTCTTTGTTTTTTATTGTGGCCGTATCGCATTTCCTGGTGACCTCCAGATCCCCTTTGATTTCAACCGAGTCATTTATAGTAGGGAACTTCAGGCTAATGTGAGCCGGGGAGATTTCAGCTCGTAGATCGATTAGGGCGGGCCTTCCCAAGATGATGTTATACGCTAATGAAGCCCTGACCACGACATAAGTGACCATGAGGGTTCTACCCTTTGATTCTTTCCTGAAGGTTGTTGCGGGTTGGACCATCCCCACAGGATGGACGGGGGGTCCAGCGATTCCGAACAATGGTGCTGAGACGAGAGTTAGCTCTGAATCCCCGAGCTTCATTGACTGGAAAGCCAAATAGTAGAGGACGTTGACAACACTTCCAGTATGTACGCAAATCCACTTGACCAGGTTCTTGTTCACCATGGCCTCTATTACCAGGCCTTCATTGTTTGTAACCAATGAAAGTTGATCCTTAGGACCATAAGTCACTTCCCGAGATGTCCTTTGGTCTCTATGGTTTGCCGATAAATTGGCAGGTTGAGCGATAGAGTTACATGTCTCCCCAAATGTGTTGCTGGGGCCGCCCAAAATGGTGTTGATAGTATTGATGGGGCGATTGTCTATCTGTCCATCTCCCTCCGGAGATCGGTCTCTCCTTCTCTAGGGTTCTCCCTACCGCCCCCGATCCTTATTCAATTTCCTCCGCGGGTAGTCTCGCTGACCCCGTGGCTCAGCGGAGTGAGATCGATCCACGACCTCATCCAACTTTCCTTTAGAGATTGCTGCATCAATATCCATCTGAAAGTCTCTGCAGCTGTCCAAATCATGCCCAATATCTTTGTGATAGGTACATAATTTGGTTTGGTCCCTCCTCTATGGGGGACATCGCATCGGTGGTGGAGTTCGGGCTATGCTTTTTCTCTCCATGATTGTGAGAATCTGCTCGCACGGTCGGTTTAGAGGGGGGAAGTCCATACGCCGTAATGCGTGCCTTCTCTCAGAACAATCTGCGGCCGAACTGGCTGCTCGGTCCCAGGTCGATTTTCTTTTCTTGTCAGATGGCTCATCTACCTTGTCCTTTTTGTGCTCCCCTTTCTCTGATTCTCTTTTCAGCCGGTTTGTTTCCTCCCATTGGCAATTTTTGTACGCTACTTCCATACATTCTTCCATCGATCTGGGGAGTTTGCTATTTAGCTTGGCGTAGAGCCTACCTTCCTGTATCCCTGCTACAAAGAAGGCGATCAGAATGCGTTCGTCGGCATCTTTCATCTGTGTGGATTCTTCCTTGAACGCTTTAGGAATTGCAACATTGTTTCATCTTTATTCTGTTTGTGGGTGAGAAGATGAGTAGAATTCCTTTGGAAGGATTTGGCTGTGATAAAGGCGTTTAGAAACATCTTTCCCAGCATCTCAAAGTTGGAGATCTACCTTGCGAGAATCTTCCAAAATCATTCTCGAGCTCGGCCTGTTAGCGCGGCCGGGAAGGCCTTTCACTTCATCTCGTCCGGAGCGCACTCAGGTATTGAAAGAGGTGATCCTGGGGATCCTTTGTTCCATCGTAAGGTTTTAACTTTGGCACTTTGAACCTTGCAAGTCGAGGATAATCGTCTATTTGCTTGGTGAATGGTGATATGAGGGAGAGATCCGTAGATCTCTTGCAAAAGATAACGTCTAGCTCGGCTCTAGCTGCATCCATTGCACGGGGTCTATCAAATGCTTCCCCCGATTTGAGGAGGATGAACGGTAGTCCTTCTTGGCTCTTTTAGGCTTTGGAGGGGGAGGCGGTGTTTCCTCTTGAGACTCCTCTACCTCGTAATCATCATCTTCCACCTGCAGATCTTGTTCCTGTAGATCTTCTTCAAAGGGATCTTCTTCTACCAGATCTTCATCCTCTTCATCATCCTCCGCTAAGGCAGCATCGAGGACTGCTTGCTTGGGGGCATCATGCATAGACACCAGCTGATCCACCAATGCTTGGTGGGCCGCATTGAGGACAAACTCCTCATGCTCCTGATTGTGATTGTTGGTGTTGGAGGCCGTGGTGTCATTTTCGTTATTAATGTTTGTGGCTTGATTTTTGGTTGTCACTATGATTGCGATGAAGCGTTGAAAAAAATTGCCAGTAAATGCGGCCTTCCTTCTAGCGCCAATAGACGATGCTGGAAATCGACAAATATTAAATTCAGGGTCTGCTTTCCTAGTGACAATCTATTCAAGCTTCAAGAACACTAAAAAACGATAGAAGAGGGGGGGTGGTTTTTGTGAGGTTTAGACTGGACTCGAGATGTTGTATCTCAAGCTGCCTGCGTATCCTGTTAATTCGTCAGGAATCAAGTCTCTCGTAGTTCCTTAAGGATTGTTTATATAGAAGGATCTTGTGCCCTAGGCCTGCATGGGCCATGTCCTTGATGGACTTTGCCAAAATTAAATGACTGTTACCTTTTGAGAAACGTTCTCAAGTTGATTAAGTAATATTAATCCTTTAAAATAAGCAATGACACGAGCAATCACGTTTTTGTAGTTGAAGACAAGGATGCTACATATTTCATGGAGTCCTTTAAAACATTAATTATTAACGGAAGCTCACATATTGGACATAACGATATCCAATGGGTCACTCCGTCAAACGATGATGATTATTCAAACAATAGATGGATTGAATAAGGATGACCACGTCGAATTTTAGAAATGTTGTTTTCAAAGTTGTAAGATTTAAGTATCAACTTAATTCTTTAATCATTGCTTGAAAGTAAATTAAATAATTCATGTTTTGAATATGATTCGAAAGGTTAAATAGACTATTTAACAAACGTTGGATTTTCTTTATGAAAGAAAATTGAAGACACAATTCTTGTGATTTTTTCTCAAGTCTTATGAAGACTAAATTAAGAAATAATTGCAAGAGCTTGAAGGATGAAAATAGAAAGTTAGGGCATGTGCTTAAGTAAGAGAACTTATTGAAGTCTCTATTTCAGGCAAGAACGTTGAGATAAATCTATCTAAACTCAAGTCAACTCTCGGATATAGGATATCCTACGAGTGTGATTAAATTAGAAAGATTAAATACAGATTTGGAAGGTGAAGAAAACGTTGTAACACTTACCATATTCTGAATCTAGTAAACTGATAAGGGAACTAAATAAATGTTATTATGTTCCGGTTCTTATGAAGAACATATTTTCAGCTATACGTTAGGATTTAATGGACAAATTCAATTGTAAGGAATAAATGTTATTCCGATAAGGTTGAACAGTCACTGAATATAACATGCTAGATTATTGTCACCAAATAGTTGATATGAGTAATGATATCTCAACTAAACATTTATATGGTTGTTATCCTTGATTTTGTGGCTGTTCTAGACACAATCTCTATGGAAGGGAAGCGTGTAATCAAACGCCATTCTAATGATACTGAACCATATGATTATGAAACCCACACGTATCTTATCCAAAGAGGACACTAAAATACCCTTTTATGAAAATGGTTATAAAATATAGAAAATTGACTAGAGCCTAAACATATTGATGTTTGTTGGCTTATGACAATTTATATCATAAATAATTGTTTATCTCCCTTGGACTATTTTAGAAATAGTTGAATGTACTTATTGAAGTACAACAATTCTAAAAGCCCGAAAAGTTCGAGCTAGTATGAATATGAGATAAATGAAACTTAGGAATTAATCTTTAATTGGATTGAAGCAATAAATAACTGGAGGGTGTTTCAAAAGTCGTCTGAAAAAAGAATCAAATTCTCCCTAAAAGGATATCATTTTGAGATGCGCGATCGGATTGCGGTTCCAAAATGTAAGCGACACTTTATACGATAAAGTTGTAACGTAAGCCATTGATGTATGTCAACCAGATGATACATTTTGAAATATTTTAATCCCATTTCTTAACCTTTTTAGTGACGTTTTCAAATCAATTATAGTAAATATTGTGATGGTACGTTTTATTTCTGTAAATAGTAGAAATAATAAAATCTCACTATTTTGAATTATTTTGAGGCTTATCAGCCTACTTTGTTATCAGATTACCCATGGTTTTTCTCATTGTGTTTTGTTACAGATACCACGTGGGGAAGTCCTGGGGTCGTTACGGAAAGCTCGACGGATACGGAAATATAATTATCAAAATAATTATATTAAAATTTCGTTACACCTGCCTCAAAGATACGGCGCAGATTGGAAGTATCACGGTCTACGCCGGCTGCAAACGATTTACTCAATCGAGCATTTAATGGACCTGACATTCAGTTACAATTGAGTTGATATGGCACAGATTTCGGATAATTTCATTTAAGATTTAAGATTTCGGATAATTTCATTTAATGACTTGCCTACTCTAACTGACTGATGTGATCCAGCACAGACTTGGAATGTCCGGCGCAGACCGGAAAGGGCCCAGTTTGCATTATTTTTTTTACTATTCACATTCAGAGACGGATACATATAGACACATATATCGAAAAGGAAAAGGAGAGAGGAGGAGATATCAATCAATCTTGCAGGCAACAACACAAAAAGGCTCTCAAAGCCAAAAATAAGTAATTCCATCATGGCTATTTTTAGCACAACTTAGTATTGGGAATGTTTAGCATAATTTGGGGATAATTGACGAGGAAGAATTAAGCTTTTGGTTCAACCTCCATTGAAGCTCACCGGAGAATAAGCTTGCTTGCCGTTGCAATCCTATCATTGTAATTGGTAACATTGTAGTATTATTTTGTTTTGTTAATCTGATTACTATGAATGCTAAATTAAATAATTTAGTATTTGTAATAATGAGTGGCTAGACGTGTAACTAGCCAAGACATGTAATTGAACTACTTATTCTCTTTTAATTGGATGATGATTATGTATTGTATATTTTAAAACTTCGGTTGTGTTGAATCTCTTTCTCTTTGTATTGATCGTTAGCTTATGTTGGAGTAATTAACCAATATTTGCACACACACACACACGTAATTGATACCGAACGGAGATATTAGGTGTGAGAACGAAGTAGAAAAACCGGAAGGTAAATTTGACCGTTATCGGAGTTCAATTTCTAATCTGGGGAATGAACTAGTTGTACTTGTGATTTTATCATGTCAAATCATTAGGTTTAAGGTTCTTAAACCAAGTAGGAGGCATAGAATAATTTCATACACTCGTATGAGGGGAAATTGTTAGAATATGAGTACACCATTTCACACAATTGGACACCCTTAATAGGCTGAATTGATCACATCTTTGAAACTGAAAGAGACTGTAGTTCAATGAAATTGTCTTGATTAGTACCTTTATCATTAATCGATAATTTTATTAGTGACGTAAAATCATTACTTGGATGTTAAAACTGCGACTTAGATCAAGATAATAATAGCTAATTGGTGTTTAACCACACATTGTATCGTGTTCCCTGAGGAGACGACCTTGTTCACTAGACTAGACTACAATTTGACCCGGTACACTGCCGGTTAGATTGGACACCTAGAAAGAAACCGATCAAGATTTTTGGCGCCGTTGCTTGGGAAGCACACACCAATTTATTGTGTTATTGGTTACTACTTGTATTAGTTCAAAATTCTTGAGAATGAGTCAACACTTTTCTTAATCTCATTTCTATTTTGTTTCTTTGGAACTTACCTCTCGGGTAAGTGGCCAAGTGTTATTTTATTGTTTTCTTGTTGTTTCTATCCTATAGATGATGACCCGTTCTAGAAGCGGTAAGGCCCCACTCACTCCATACAAGCCAAACATAAATAGTTACGGAAGACAGTTACGAGTAGAGAATAGACGTGGTCAAATTAGCCAAAGACATCTTGGTGAAGAATCCCAATCACCAAAACCCCAATAATTTGAATAACCAAAATTGAAACCAAAATAACCGTAATAACAACCCTCCAAACCCAAGACCCATTTGTGATCAAACCCTGAGAAGGAGTGAGACCAACAATCCAATTCGTTTACCCAATCATGGAGCAAATAACATTGAAGTGAAATCCCATCCTTTTGGACTGATTGACACAAGAGCTCAATTTCTTGGTGAGGATGACGAAGATCCGCACCATCACTTATATCTTTTTGAATAATTGTGTAACACGGCAAAAAGTCAAGGTGTTCATCGAGAGTTGACAAGGATGTCAATGTTCCCTTGTTCCCTATAAGGAAAGGCAAAAGATTGGTTAATGTCACTCCCGCATCATTCATTGACAAGTTGGGAAGACATTCAAAATGAGTTTTTGAAACAATATTTCACTCCAGGAAGGAATTTGGAATTGAAGGTTGAAATCGCTAATTTTAAGCAAGGATCCGAGGAAACACTGGGAAGTGCTTGGGAAAGATTTAAGAAATTGTTAAGAGCCTGTCCCGATCATGGTTACTCTCTTGATATGCAAATTCAATTTTTCTGTCGAAATTGAGAAAAGACTCACGTGTGGATGTTGACCACACATGTGGTGGTTCTTTGATGATGAGTGAAGCACAAGTTGTGTATGATGCTATTGGGAAGATTTCTAAGAACAATAGGATGTGGGAAACCGGTTCAAGCACAAAGAAAGTAGCGTTTGTAGGAGAATCAACATCAAACTTAGAGGTTTTAGCCCATTTGGAAAATCAGAGTTGAAAGTTTGATGGCTTGCAAGCAAGAAAAAGTTTAAGCTCGGAAGGAAATGTATCTAATGAATACTCGAATGATGGCATGAGAAAGATGACAATAAGTCATTAGGAATGGAAGAATCTGAAGGATATTCAAGGGAAGAAGTGAGTTTGATGTAACAACATCGGAACTTGAATAATGCTTATTCAAACTCATTCAATGCCATTAGAAGAGATCACCCTACTTTTCGCTGGTTTGAGAGCTCAAGCATGCCAGGACAACCTCCGTATCCCACTTAGTACAAGAGCTCGTACAATGCAAATCCTCAAACCCAAAGTTACCAAGGAAATACCTCAAACCAAACTCACCAATCACAACCACCTAGATCATACCCCCAACACACCACCAAAAACATACCAGTCACTCAAAGTTCAACTCCGCCTGTCGAAGTAGTTGACAAGTGGGAGAATTGATGGACAATATGATGGGTGTGATGTCTACTCAAGATCAGAACATGGAAACCATGATGACTTCTATAGGCACAGTTACTAAGGATATGAACACTCGAGAACATCCATGAGTGGACATGATATGAGAATGAAAACCATAGAAGCATCCATGCGAAATATGGAAGATCATTTGAGTAGAGAAGGAGAATGAAAGAACAGTAGACCCCCGGGAGGACTACCAAGTATTTCCAAAAGAAACACGAGAGAAGTGAATGCTGTCATTACCCGAAGTGGAAGGGTATGTGGAAACAATGGTGTAGAAAACTCCGGAAACAATGGAGTAGAGAACTCCGGAAACAATGAAGTAAAAGATGATCTGGATGATCAGTTCGAAGAATATCTGGAAAACAAGGATGAAAACAGAGTTCGGTAAAGAAGAAGAAGAAATTATTGAGAATTTCTTGAGACGTGATAGACATGTTGAAGCAGAAAGCGAAGATGAGGAATGGATCAAAGCCCGAGAATACTGAAAAATCCAAGGCCTAGCGATTTGTGGACTTTATTTAATGAGCATTTTAGAAAGGACAATGTTGCTGATAATACGGTCCAAGTGGGGAGTAGCACCTCTAAAAAACCAAAAGTTTTGGAAAAAGATATGACCAACACTGGACATGGCATGGTTCACACCGAGCGTTAAAAGAAGAATTCAGGACATATATCAAAGAAGGTAGTGCAGGATCATGACACATGGCGACCACCAAATGTGCAAACATTCAGGGAGGCATCATCTTCTTCATCCAAGGATAAAGGTAAGGAAGGTATGACTTCAAACCCTGAAATGTTTGATCTTGAATCTTTACCTTATCCACCTAGAGAACAAATTAAAAAGTTAAAAACGGATAAGAAGTATGCACGTTTTCTGGATACATTTCATCACCTTAATGTCAATATTCCTGTCATTGAAGGACTAATCAACATGCCCATATATGGAAAGTTTCTTAAGGACATCCTCTCGAACAAAAAATGTTTAGAAGAGTATGAGAATATTTGTCTTAATGAGGTGTGCTCTACAGTATTGCAGCACAAGCTCTTGCCTAAACTAAAAGACCCCGGTAGTTTTACCATTCCTTGTGAGCTTCGGGGATTTTTGTTTAAAAAGGTGCTTTGCAATCTCGGTGCTAGCATTAATCTCATGTCTTACAAGGATTATAAGAAACTAGGAATAGGAAAACTAAAAAACACTGAGATGACCTTCAATTGGCAGATAGATCTATTAAACGTCATAAGGGAGTCATCGAAGATGTGTAAGTCAAGGTTGATAAATTTTACTTCCCAGTCGACTTTGTAGTTATGGACATGGAGGAAGGATTTTCAACGCTCCTCATTCTTGGTTGTCCATTCCTGGCTACGGGAAGAACCCTTATCGACGTTCAAAGAAGAGAATTAGTCTTAAGAGTCAATGAAGATGAGGTCACATTTAATATCTTCAAATCCATGAAACATCCATACAAGTCACAAGATTCATGTTCATTCATAGATATTATATCTTCTTTTTGTATGGATCATACTAAATCGTAGGTTTTTAAAGATAAGCTCAAAGAATGTTTGGCCTTATCTATCTATGAAGGAGATAAGAATGACCAAGAGATGGAAGAAGTAATTTTCACACCTGGGAACATGTGGTTCTTTTGTGAGACAACCATGGCATTGTTATTTGGAATTAGAACTGGATGGCCCTGTATTAAAACCCTCGGTGAAGGAGCCACCAAAGAATCTGGAGTTGAAACCTCTCCCTTCGAATCTTAAATATGCCTTTCTTGAATCTGATAATTTGCTTCATGTTATTATTTAATCATCACTAACCAGTTTACAGGAAGACCAATTGTTGAGAATGATGAGGCAACATAAGAAAGTGTTTGGATGGACAGTGGCAGATATTCAAGGAATAAGTCCCGAGATTTGTGTACACAAGATCATCCTGAATGAAGGTGTTAAACCATGTATCCAACCACAACTCCACCTAAACACAAACATGCAAAAAGTGGTCAAAAAAGAGGTTATTAAAATATTGGAGATGGGGATAATTTTTCACATATCAGACAGTGAATGGGTAAGTCCCACCCAAGTAGTACCAAAGAAGGGCGGTTTCACAATAAAAGTAAATGACAAACACGAATGGATTCCAACAAGAGAGGTCACAATATACCGAATGTGCATTGATATCCGTAAATTAAATGAGCACACTAAGAAGGATCCTCACCCACTTCTGTTCATAGTGCAGATGTTGGAACGACTGAGTGGACACAAATTCTATTGTTTTTTGGATGGTTATTCAGGCTATTTACAGTAATTATTGAAGCAGGAGATAGAGAGAAAATGAATTTCACTTGTCCATATGGAACCTTTGCATACAAAAGAATGCCGTTTGGATTATGTAATGCACCTATCTGTCTCTCACTTTTCGTAACGTTGTGAAGACACAAATTTAGTCTTGAATGTGTGATGGCGACATTTTATGACTTGGTAGAAAAGTTATCCGCTGATTGATTCTCTTACTTCAAGAGTTTGACATAGAAATTAAAGATAAAAAGGGTAGTGATAATGTAGTAGCATATCACTTGAGTCGTATGGAGTTTATTGAAGACGGAGGAGAAGGACAAGAGATCAAGGATTTATTTCCGGACGAACAACTCCTCATGGTTGATGCTCCCCCAACGATGCAACTTATTAAAACCGGTCAAACACCAAAGGAGAGCTCGCCATGGTTCGGTAATATTGTTAATTATTTTTCTTATGGGTATATTCCATCTCATTGGACATGGAAATAGAAGAAGAAGTTCTTTCATGATTTAAAATTCTATTATTGGGAAAAACTGGACCTTTTTCGGAGGTGTTCAGATGGCATAATTAGGAAGTGCGTTCCCGATAATGAAATTTTAAGCATCTTATCTTTTTGCTATGATCGTGAGGTTGGCGGCCACCATGGATGGTGGAAAACCGCCTACAAGGTATTGCAATGTGGTTTTTATTGGGCCACACTTTATAAAGACGCACACCACTATGCACGATCTTGTGAATCATGTCAAGAATGGGGAAATGTCTCTAAGAAACACGAGATGCCTCTCCAACTTATATTGGAGTGTGAATTGTTTGATGTTTGGGGCATTGATTTCATGGGCCTATTTCACCATCATATGGTAAGAAATTCATCTTGGTAATGGTAGATTATGTATCTAAATAGGTCGAAGCCCAAGCTCTTCCAACTAATGATACCCGAGTAGTGATAAAATTCATTAAAAAGAATATCTTCACGAGATTTGGTACTCCTCGGGCTATCGTTAGTAATAGAGGGATGAACTTTTGTAACCGACCATTTACCAAATAGGTTGAAAAATATGGTGTGAAGCACAAGATTGGTACCCCGTACCACCCGCAGACTAGTGGACATGTTGAAATATCTAATGGAGAGGTGAAGAGAATTATTGAAAAAATTGTCGACTCAAACCGTAATAATTGGGCGGTAAAGTTAGATGATGCACTATGGGAATACATAACAGCCTTTAAAACACCGATTGGTTGTTCTCCTTATAGACTAGTTTTTGGAAAGTCTTGTAATCTTCTGGTTGAGTTGAAACATCGTGCCTTTTGGGCTATTAAGTTTCTTAATTTCAATCCTAAGTCTGTCGGTGAACATCGATTACTCCAACTCACGGAACTTGAGGAGTTTCGCCTCGATGCAAATGTGAACGCCCGAATCTACAAGGAACGCACGAAATCTATCCATGGTAAGAGAATCTTTCATCATTATATAACTCACATTTGAGATTGTTTCCAGCTAAACTTAAGTCGAGGTGGACAGGTTCAGTTTTGGTGACTAAAGTATATGCATCTGGAGCCGTGGAATTGACTGATGGAAAGACGACCTTCATAGAAAATGGTCATAGGGTGAAGATTTTCGTTGAAGAAGAGGGAATCCCTACAACTCGAGAGGTGATGTTTCTTGTTGACCCTCAACCAATTGAAGCGTAAGGTAGTCTAGCTATAGACTATAAATTTAGCAATCATGGGTACTATATTTCCTATTACTCCTTAAGCATTTAATTCCTCTTGGTTCGTGTAATTTGCTATGTGCCTTGGTGAGTAATTATTAGAAGTATCCCTTTTGTTGAACGATTAACTTATCATTTTCATTTTGGTAATTTAAGACTGTCGAGCAAACGACATTAAACAAAAGCGCTGTCGGGAGGCAACCCGTAGTTGTGTGATGATAAGTAATTTGTATAATAATAATAATAAAAAACTAAATAATATAATTTTATAATTTTGGGGTTGTTTATAAAGTAAGGCCTTATAAACCGTTAAGAATTAAACACTTCGTACGCCGTGTGTCAATTCACGGTCTATGCCGGAATTTAATTCAAATTTGAGTAAACCCTCCAATTCACGGTCTACGCCGTGAAGGTCCGGTCTGCACCGGAAGGATCAGATTTTGAATATCAGATCGGTTTCTTTTTATTTTCCTCTCTCCTCCTTAACTTCCCCAAATTGTTTTTTTCCTCCTCCACCATTATCCCCTCCATTACAACTCTTCCACCCTCTTCACCAAACCAATATCTCCGCCATCCCTTCCCTATAAGCTTCCACTTTTACAACCACCTCCTTTCTTCCTCACCTTTATTCCTCCACTCCGTCGAAGAAAGCGGACCAAGTTTGGCTTACGTAATAGA
Organism: Gentiana straminea; assembly: GCA_036785695.1. Taxonomy (NCBI): domain Eukaryota; kingdom Viridiplantae; phylum Streptophyta; class Magnoliopsida; order Gentianales; family Gentianaceae; genus Gentiana; species Gentiana straminea. The sequence continues at coordinate 1,386,110 of JAVUPR010000376.1, read as the reverse complement.
AAACTCCATCTTTTCCGGCACACCTCCATTCTTTCCGGCCAACAATCGGTCTACTTCAGTGATTTTAACACAACGGAAAGGTATTTCTCTTTCTTTTCATGAATCTTTAATCAATTTTATTTTGCTTTTGATTTGAAGAATCTTTAATCAATTTTATTTTGCTTTTGATTTGAAGAAAAAATTTAAAGTTTTAATTTTGATAATTTTGTGTTAATACCACCACCGTAGATGGCCGAATCATTCAATCCTCGTAGGAAAGATAGCAATAAGAAGTGAAAAACTAGTGCCCTAGTTATCACAGTTCCTGTGTACCAACCCCGTCCTTTAACTAGTGACGAAGAGGCAGTCACTTTTCGAAGAACCGCCACTCTGGCCGCCATTAGGGCCTATGATGATTATTTTGGAAACTGTAATCTTCTCCTCGAGCGAAGTGTACAGTTTGAGTCCCTAGGAACATAATTCCGTCAAATTTTTGAACATCATAATGGGTTAAAGGATTGCCGAGCCTCGCACTGATATTGTCAATACTACAATGGTAGCCGAGTTTTATGCTGTACTCTCTGCCATTGAACCTGTAGAAGAAGGGCAGTTAACTTCAGTCTCCATTCGTGGTACTACTGTCCCATTTACTCCTGAGATTATCAATTCTTTCTATGGCATTCCCGATATACCTCGTGATCAAGATTATTTTGAAGTTTGGTGTTGGTCCCAGAGAAGGGTAAAACTATAGTCAGAGGGGGGGGGGGGGTGAATGACTATAGTGGAGTTTCAAAAACTTTTCTTTCACTTAAAAGCTTTTGGACAGTGGATAAGTCCCTCCTTACTATGTTATTTCAAAGTAGTTTAAGCAATCACAGATATATGACATGATATACGCAATTAAATAAATGCAGTAAGGTAAATTGCAGTAAGTAAATTGACACAAGGCTTATAGTGTTTCAGGGTGGTGTAATCCCTTAATCCACTCTTCTCCTATGATGATCAGAGGAATTCACTATTGTTTTCACAAATACAATAGTACGATTGTCCTTGACTTCACAAGCTACACAATCTACAAGACTATCACTCCTTGACTGCAACAGCTTCAGTGATTCAGTCTCTATCGCTGCTCCTTGGGATCAAATCCTTCAGCAGCTATCACAGACACAACTCCTTCTCAGATGACTCTGATTCAGTTTCTTGGTTGATGTAAATTGGATTCACAAACTTGTTGATCAATCTCAGTGCTTGATGTTTGAATTGTAGCTCTCAGTTTTGAGTTGATCACTAGATGTTTCCTTTTTGCACAGATAGAAGGCTTTCTACTTAGACAGAGTTTTTGCTCAGACTTATCGTTCACACTCACTCTTTCTTTTTCTGTCAATGCCTTCTATTTATTTCCTTGATTATCCTTGATTTGAATTTCCGTCCGTTGGCTATATTAATGAGGGGAATAATTCTTGATTCCCCCTTAATTATATTCTCCTTGATTTTAGTGATCGGATTTTTCTTCAAACGTTTATCAGAAAATCCGTCCTTGATTGATCCTCTATTGATTGTGCATTTAATGCATGATCTTCTGAATCTTCCTCATATTTCAAAATCTGATTTGGTAAGGTTTACTTAGCCGGTCTCTGAACGGTAAAGTGATCCATCTAACTTTGCTGTTTAGATCTTCCTTCATTGTTTTGTCTTCACTCTCTCGAAAGTCACTTTACTTTGCCGATTCACTGTTTCCTTCATTATTTCAGTTTAAGGAGAATCTTTGTACTTCACTGATCCTTGATTGGGGTGAGATCAGTGTACACCATATTTAAACATTATGTTTCATCACTTAAAGCATAACTTAGACTTATCCAAGGTCATCACAGACTTCCTTGGCTTTAAGTCAGACCATAATGTCTTCATTGCTTTTCTGCTGGTGCTTGGCTGGCTTCACTCTGCCGAATGTCTGTTTTACTTTGCCGTCCTACCAACTAGTACAATACTTGTGTGACTCAACTTATACAACATGTCAGACTCTAAGTAAAGACTTATACAGAGAATTCTAACTTATTTCAGGCTTGCTATAACAGCTAGTATGGCCATCATCAAAACATAATAAAATGTTCCTAACAATTTCCCCCTTTTTGATGATGCCAAAACCCTCATAAGCCTGAACATAAGTAAGACAAATGTTTCATAAAAATTAACAGAGTAAAACTCAACAATTTTATTCATCCATTTAAGGACAGGAAGTTCAAAATTTATTCAAGTGTTACAACTATATTTTGCTTAATTCAGCCTTGTACCTTTTGAATTTTGTGGTTTGGACTTCTTCCATATCTTTCCAATCAATCTCCGGAAACTTCCACTTCCAGTATGCCATAGCAGTGTATTCAGATAATCCTTGGAATTATCTCTTGGCAAGGAGTTTGTTAAAGTCAGGCATAGTTTCATTTGCCCTGGGCTCTCCAAAGTACTTCTCAAGTCTCTCATTAGCTTCTGCAATGTGCGAGTCAGCAAACTTGAGATTTTTGTACAGGCCCCATTGATCTTGTTTGTTCATTTTTCCCATAGGACTGAAGAATTTTTCCATATAGTTGAAGTCTTCTTGTTGCTCAATTGGCAAGTCTTCTGGTCCATTTGTAGAAAGTGGTATGGCTTAACTTGGTCTGCTGGTTCCACCACTTTGCTGGAGGGAGGCATGTTGTCTTTTAATGTTATTGTATATTTTGGCCATGTCAACTCTCCTCTATTCATCCTGGTAGCTTAGCCAGTCTGCCCAAGCTTCATCTTGTGTTTGATTTGGATATAGTTCTTCGAGGACTCTGAAAAAATCTCTCACATGATCTAGGATTTCAGCTTCATACTCTTGCCTGTTTCTGTGAGTTGGGAAGCTTCTTTTCTCTCTGCTAGTGCTAGATCTGTGATCTTTTGCTGACCTTCTTTGTTGACTAGATCCAGGTCTTTGATGTCCAAGTCTTTGTTGTCCACCTGATCTATCTCTATCATCATCCCTTCTTTGAAAAGGATGAGGAAATCCAATGCAGGGTTCATTTAGGGACTTTTCTCTTTCTTCTGTATCCCTCCTTTGCTGCTCTTCTGCCTCATTTCTGATCCTGATTTCTCTATCCCTTGACCTCAGCTGTTCTTTAGTGAAGTTTGGGGTTCTAATCGTTGAACCTTCAGGCTTATCTTTACTTTCCCCCCTTTTTTTGCAGCATCATCCCTTTGCTGGAGTAAGATGCTATTTGTAGCCTCTGCGGTGCCAATCAGAGAGTCCAATTTTGACTCAATGGATGTGAATCTATTGTCATGATCAGTTACTTTCTCAGTTACACTACGGAATCTTATGCCAAATGCCACTGCCATAAAGTCATTTTCCTGAGACATGTGTTGTCTGAGACCTGCAAGGTTGTTTGTGATGTTGATGTTGAGCTGTCTCATCAGATCTCATTGGCGTTGCACAACAATATTCTGTGCATCAATATATTCAGCAATGGCCTGAAATTATCGCTCAGTGGAGTATCTTTTGTCATTGAATGCTGAAGTCATGGATCTGAGGTGCATGGCTTGCTGCTCCAATTCGTCAGCAAGCAGATCTGCAGCTTTTTCAAAAGTCTCATTGGAGATTCCAGTGGCCAGCTGAGAGAGTTTGTGCCGGATGTCAGCTGGTTCCGGATCTGTTTGCTGTCCTTTGTCTTGATGTTGAATAACATCTGCATCGACTTCCAAATCTTCAAGTATTTGGGTGGATGTGTATGCCTGTGTAGTTTGGGTTGCTATTCCCCCTTGCTCTGTGCTGGGGATTTCCATGACTGGAGTGGCAGCAGCTGAGCCAGTGTCTAATACTACTGTCGGCTGAAAGTAGTATCCACAGGAGTTTGTGGAATTTGCTCAGGGTTGTTAGCCGGCATAGTTTGTGATGTTGGTGAGGTTGTCTCAGCTGGTATCGACTTTGCTGGACCGTGTGGTTGTAGAAACGAACTTAGGGGAATGTTATCATCAATTGCATCTGGTGTAGGGATATCCTCTTCTCCTTGTTTATCACCATCATCAGCGTGGGGATCATCATCATCATTGTCATCATGATCATCACCATCATCCTGATCAGTATTATCCGATCATCTTCACCGTCTTCCGAGTCATCACTGTTTTGGTCAGGGATCTATGGCAGTTTTTCCTTTGCTGCATCAACCATGTCCCAGAGTGGAGATTTATCAAGGACACCAACCAGGGTTGTGATTCCCAGAAAATTAAAAAACCAGGCCTCCTCAGAAAGCATGCGTTCGGAGTCTTGAAGTTGAGTTCTGGAATCCCCTTCCTTCCATTCAAGATATTCTGCAATTCTATCATCAATGTCATTTGCAGACATTTGTGCAGGTTCTTCTGGAGTTTCTTCATCGTTATCTCCATATGTGGAGGTTGTTCATTCTCACTGCCACTTTCTTCCTGTGGTTGTTCTGCTTCACTTTCAGAATCTTCTGCTTCTTCTTCATCAATTAACCGTCCAATGTTTTCTTTGTCCAAGTTTCTTTGAACTTTTTGCTTCTTTCTTTGGCCGGAGGGATGTGTTGTTGTTTTCTTTCTCTTCCCTCATTCTGCTTTCTTTTGCTATTTGACATAAGTGAACATGATTTTGGATTCATGCAACTTATGGAGATGTGTCACAGGAACCTTCAAACATTGCAGAAGATAATGTAGTTGTATTCCATAGGATTTCTTTACCCAGAAAATCCCCTTTTTCTTCTTTTTCTCTGCTAATACCTTGTTGGCAGTAGTTACTTCTCCCTGGATTTGTTCTTTTATTTTGTGGAAGAAGTAGGATGCCCAATTGAACTCTAAATTGTTGTAGATGATTCCCATTAGTCGCATTCTAGCCTCTGTCATGGCATTATTTGCTCCTAACTTTCCTTCAATGCTCTTTCCAATTAGGGCACTGAACTCACTGAAGGGTTTCTTTAAAGCTGATCTAAGGCAATTGACCTTCTTAGATCCTGGATTTGCAGTTTTATCGATTGTTGTCCCGAAATCATCCAAATTTTGTGGTACCAAGCCCGAAATCATCCAAATTTTGTGGTACCAAGGTCACTTTTGCCTGACCCTTATTTGAAAGTTTTAGATGAGTATGAATTACCTTTGCCATAATGACCACTTCTGTTCCATTGACAGATGCAACAATCTTGTCTTCCTCCCATTCATCACCTTCTTCTGCAAGGAGCCCAGAAACATATTTTGCAGTTTTCCAGAAGGAGATTAGGCTTTCATAGCAGATTTCGGTTATTGGAGGATTTAGAAAGGTCGATAACTTTAGGTTTTTGCATCCAGCTGCCAATCGTTTTGCTTCCTCATCATTTCCGCACAGTTTTAAGTAGTGTTCTTCTTGGAAGAACGATCCAATGGCAATCGATTTTTCATACCCAGTTTGGGTGTTTGAGGAGGATGAAGCCATTGTTGGAAGTTAAGAAAATTTTTGAAAGGGAGCTTTGAATTTGCAATAGACTTTATGATTTGCAAGAGAGCGTAAAGATTTCTGAAAACCTCTAAGTGTTGTTTATATAGGTTGATTTGGGTGGTGTGAACGTGGTTTGAATGTGGAAGGATTTTATGACATAATGGCGTAATTTTGTGTATATGAATCCTGATATTCGAGTGTAGTGGGGGAGTGGATTGAGGTAAGTAATGATAAATTCCGGGATTCGAGGCGTTTGTAATTAGACAAATAATATGGTTACCTCCATAATTGTAAATTGATCTCCACGTGTGTAATCTTTCACAGTATAATCCTCAATAACTCCCTTATTCTCCACGTGTATAAAAGTTGATTCTGTTCCCACTTTAATTTGCCCATTACTCCATTCTTCATTTCGGTGGAGTGCCTTGGCTGGTCACTTAGCCGATGTAGTGAATTTCTCACTGAGCTTCTTTATTCTACCGTTCCTAACAATCAGTGAAGTTAACTTCGCAGTGCCTTACCTGCTACATCTCCTGTAATGGAAAAGGTTTAAACAGCTGATGAGTTACTTGGCTGATTACTCCAGTTAGCCGCTCTTTGGTACTTAGTCAATTTCAATCATTCCCAACTCAGTTCTTAACATGCTAAATCATTCATGACTGAGTGGTTTAGTGAAGATGTCAGCCAATTGATCTTCAGTGGGTATGTATTTTAGGATGACATCTCTTTTTTCAACATGATCTCTGATAAAATGATGTCTCACATCAATATGCTTTGTTCTTGAATGCAACACTGGATTTTCAATGATAGATATGGCACTTGTGTTGTCACACATGATTGGGATAGTCTTTTCTTCCACTCCATAATCCCTTAGCTATTGTCTAATCCAAAGTACTTGTGCACAACAACTGCCTGCTGCTATATATTCTGCTTCAGCTGTTCATGTAGATATGGAGTTTTGCTTTTTACTGAACCAAGAGACTAGCCTGGTGCCTAGTATCTGGCATGTTCTAGAGGTGCTTTTTCCATCTATCTTGCATCCAGCATAGTCAGAGTCTGAATATGATATCAACTTGAATACTCCATCTTTTGGATACCAAATTCCAACATTAATAGTGTTTTTCAGGTATTGGATTATTCTTTTGTCTACTAAAAGATGTGATTCTTTTGGTTGAGCTTGAAACCTTGCACATACTCCTACTGCAAATGCTATATCAGGTCTGCTTGCAGTTAGATAAAGTAGGGAACCAATGATTCCTCTATACATTTTTTGATCAACATCTTTTCCAGCTTCATCTTTTCCAAGAATGACTCTTGCACACATTGGTGTATCTGCTGTGCCACTTGTATCCATACCATACTTGTGTACTAAGTCTTTTGTATACTTGGCTTGACTCATGAAGATACCATCCTTCATTTTCTTTACTTGAAGACCAAGAAAATAATTTAATTCTCCCATCATGCTCATCTGAAATTTGCTCTTCATCAGGTTTGCAAATTTCTCACACAGCTTTTCATCCTCAGATCCAAAGATAATGTCATCAACATAGATTTTTACTAGCAATGTGCTTGTTCCTTCCTCTAATTTGAATAGAGTCTTATCTATAGTTCCCTTGTTGAATCCATTTTGATCAAAAATTGTGATAGTGTTTCATACCAAGCTCTGGGTGCCTGTTTGAGTCCATAAAGAGCTTTCTTGAGTTTGTATACTTTGTCTTCTTTTCCTTTGAGTTGGAAACCAGGAGTTTGTTCCACATATACTTCTTCTTCAAAAAGTCCATTCAGAAATGCACTCTTGATATCCATTTGATAGACTTTGAAGTCTTTGTGTGCAGCAAAAGCTAGAAAGAGTTTGATTGCCTCCAGTCTTGCCACTGGTGCAAATGTTTCATCATAATCTATTCCTTCTGCTTGAGAATAGCCTTTTGCAACTAGCCTTGCTTTGTTTCTGACAACTGTTCCTTGCTCATCCATCTTGTTTCTGAATACCCATTTTGTTACAATGATGTTGGTTATGTCTGGTCTGTCAACAAGTTCCTAGACTTCATTTCTTTCAAATTCATTTAGTTCTTCTTGCATGGCTGTAATCAAATCTGCATCTTGAATTGCATCATCTATTGTCTTGGGTTCCACTTGTGATAGAAAACATGTTAGCATATGCTCCATTTGTCTTCTGGTTCTAACCCCCGTGTGAATGTCTCCAATTACTTGTTCTTCAGGATGATCTCTTACCCAATTGAGGTCAGGTTGAAGTTGTTCTTCACTTGGTGCTTCTACATCTTCAGGTTGTGCATGAGGTTCAAGTTCTGGTGCTTCTTCTATTGTGTTGACATGTGGCTCATTTTGATTTTCAAAATGATGATTCAGAATGGTAGCCGGTATGGTTGTATTTGTCTATACTTCCCTTTGTGTTGCTTCTTCTTCTTGATCTTGAAGACTTTCACCATATGTGTTTGGTTCATCAAATACTACATGTATTGATTCTTCAATCACCAATGTTCTTTTGTTGAGAACTCTGAATGCCTTGCTGGTGTCTGAATATCCCATAAAGATTGCTTCATCAGCTTTTTCATCAAAGGTGTGTAACTGATTCCTGTTCAAAACAAAACATTTAGATCCAAACATGTGTAAGTGTGAAATGTTAGGTTTTCTTCAATTCCATATCTCATATGGAGTCATTCCATGATGTTTGTTGATGATTGATCTGTTCTGTGTATAGCATGTTGTGTTTTCTGCTTCAGCCCAAATCCTCTTTGGTAGACATGCTTCTGCAATCATTGTTCTGACTGATTCTTTGAGTGTTCTGTTTCTTCTTTCTGCTACACCATTTTGTTGTAGAGTTCCTGCTGCAGATATTTGATGTAATACTCCATTTTCTTCACAATAAGTCCTGATAATTTCATTTAGAAATTTTGTGCCTCTATCTAATCTAATCATGATGATCTTCAGTTCTTTCTCATATTGAATTCTTCTTAGCAAATCTGGCAGCCTCTTCAGTGTTTCTCTCTTCTTGTTCATGAATATGGTCCAGGTGTATTTGGAGAAATCATCAACCACTACTAGAGTGTATTTCTTACCACTTACGATTCGGTGTGACCGGGTCCAAACAGGTCCATATGTAACAGATGTAGAATTCTTGTTGTTGATTGATAGGGCTTTGACTTGAAGGAACTTTTGATTTGTTTCCCTTTCTGACATGCATCACATATACTTTCTTTCTTGAATGTGATCTCGGGCAGGCCTTCAACTAACTTGTTCTTTGATAATGTGTTGATGGTCTTGAAATTCAGGTGATTTAATCTTCTATGCCAAATCCAGCTGGTTGATTGTTTATTTTTGACAAACAAACATGTTTCTGCATTAGCTGTTTTCCAATCCACCACATACATGTTATCATTTCTTCTTCCGGGAAGAACTACTGTGTTGGATTGGTTGTGGGTCACTTTGCATCCTTCCTTTTTGAAGTGTATATTGTAGCCTTTGTCATAGAATTGACTGATGATTAGCAGATTGAAATTAAGTCCCTTAACATATACCACATTTTGAATTTTCAAATTGGTCTTGAGCATTGTGCCTTTCCTCTTAATCTTGCCAGGGTTTTCTTTGCCTCTAAATGTGACTTTGGGTCCATCAAAAGCTTTGAAGTAAGTGAGCCATCTCTTGTTTCCTGTCATGTGTCTGGAACATCCACTGTCTATGTACCAGACATCCTACAAAACAAATTAATTATGTTTAGGTACCCAACACTGTTTGGGTCCATACCTGTTAGCAGTCATGCCTCCTAGTCCAAGTGTATATCCAAATGATCTTCTTCTTGATAATTAAAGTCATCAACTTCATATGTATAAGGCATGGCAGAATAGTTTCTAATATTTCTACTGAAGGTATTCTGATACTTTTCTCTACTTTTTGGTGCATTTGCATCCATCTTCACTTTCCAAGATGCAATGCGAAACCTATGTTGCTTCATGTGTCTAGGAACATACCTAGATTGATTTTTCTTAAACACATGATGCATATCATGAAATGGTTTCTTCTTGTATTTTGGAGGTGCAACATTCCAATCATCCTCTGAAGGATAAAGTCTTCCTTTACCTTTCAGAAAGTCCTTGCATTTGGTTGACTGGATTGATGATTTAGCCTGCTTTTTCACTGCACTAGGTTTTGACTTCACCGGTGCAGGATGAGTGGTTGAAACTATGGTCTTTCCCTTTCTGAATTTTTGTCCTATATTGGTTCTGGATTCAGAATTATGTTGACCATTGATTCTAATCTCATCATGACTGTTGTAGCCAAGACCAGATCTGGATCCAAACCTTTTTGAGGGTTTGTAAGCTGGTGCATTTAGTGGTTTAGTGGTGTTTTTAGCTGCTAGGTGGATTTCCTCAGCTGATCTGTTAGTAGTGCATGATCTGCTGCTTTTTGATTAGGTGAGTATATCTCCTTAGTAGCTAGTTCAGCTTTCAATTTATCCAGTTTCTCCTTCAATCTTTTATTTTATTTTCTTAGATCCTTACATTCATTTTCCTGAATTTCAAGATTCATCTCAATTTCATCAAATTTAGTCATGAGATTTTGGACTAGGGCTGCTGGATCTAATGGGAGAATAGAAGATTGTGCACTGTTAGATGTGGATGCATTTGATGAAGAGTAAGAGCTAGATGTTACCTCAGTTTCATCAGATTCTTTGGCTATTATACATAGACTTGCTTTCTCAATGTCTGAGCTGTCACCTTCATCTTCATCTAGTTCTTTGGTCATGAGACATAGACATGCTTTTTCATTGTCTGAGCTGTCTTTTTCATCACTATTATCTGAGTCATTATCAGATGATTCTTCATTCTTTTCACTGCTGGATTCAGCCTTGAGTGCTTTCTTACCTTCCTCTTTTCATATGCTTTGTACTTCTTCTTTTTCTCATCTTTATTATTTTCTTCAGGGCAATCAGCCTTGAAGTGACCTTTCTTGTTGTAATTGAAGCATCTGTATTCATCATCTTTTTTTTTCATATCTTTGTTTGAGCTTGACCTCTTGTTTGATGATGAGATTCCTTTGAATGGCTTCTTTTTGCTAAACCTGTCAAAACGTTTAACTAATAAAGCTACATGTTCTTTGAGTTCTAGTGTCTCTTTGCTGATACTATCAGCAAAGTTACTTTGTTGTGTTGCTATCAGTTCACTGGCTCTTTGTGTCTCTGCCGGAGCACCATCTTCACCGTTCAATTCGAATTCATGAGCTTTTAGTTGAGACATCAGTGTTAGGGTGTCAGTGTTTGCAAGATTTGTTGTTCCTCTGATTACTGATGTTATGATCTTCCATCTTTCAGGTAAGCCTCTCAAGATCTTTAAACACACTTCTTTCTGAGGATATGTGTGTCCAAGTTGTTGCAGTTCACTGATGATGCTTGAGAATCTGTTGTCCATTTGATCAATGGATTCACCAACCTTCATTTTGAAGTTTTCAAATTTCTATTTTGCAACAGATAATTTGTTTTCTTTAACTGCTTCAGATCCTTCATTTATCAGTGCCAGCTTGTCCCAGATCTCCTTTACTGTTTTGCAATCTTTGAGTCTCATGAACATGTTGCGATCTAGGGTCTTCAAAATCATTTCTTTTGCAACAAAGTCTAGATTAGCTCTTCTCCTGTCATCCTTGGTCCAATCCTTCTTGGGTTTGTCCACTTCTTTTCCTTGATCTGCTCCTGTGGCAACCACAATCATGATCGTGATTTGGCCATCATTAATTACATCCAGTATCTCCACAAGAGTTGCTGCAAGATGGGACAACATTCTTATTTTACATTCATCAAAATTGTTAACATTAAAAACAGGTACTTTTGGCATAATGTTTGAGGAATCCATAAGTACAAATAAGAGATATATATATGAATATATAGAAAGCACATATTTAAAAACTATTTTGAAAATATGTGATCTCCTTGTTACCAGAAATTAGGTCTGAAGAGGTTCTGATACTAGGAACACTACTCCGATACCAATTGTTGGTCCCAGAGAAGGGTAAAACTATAGTCAGAGGGGGGGGGGGGTGAATGACTATAGTGGAGTTTCAAAAACTTTTCTTTCACTTAAAAGATTTTAGGCAGTGGATAAGTCCCTCCTTACTATGTTATTTCAAAGTAGTTTAAGCAATCACAAATATATGATATGATATACGCAATTAAATAAATGCAGTAAGGTAATTTGCAGTAAGTAAATTGACACAAGGCTTATAGTGCTTCAGGGTGGTGTAATCCCTTAATCCACTCTTCTCCTGTGATGATCGGAGGAATTCACTATTGTTTTCACAGATACAATAGTATGATTGTCCTTGACTTCACAAGCTTACAATCTATAAGACTATCACTCCTTGACTGCAATAGCTTCAGTGATTCAGTCTCTATCTCTGCTCCTTGGGATCAAATCCTTCAGCAGCTATCACAGACACAACTCCTTCTCAGATGACTCTGATTCAGTTGCTTGGTGATGTGAATTGGATTCACAAACTTGTTGATCAATCACAGTGCTTGATGTTTGAATTGTAGCTCTCCGTTTTGAGTTGATCACTAGATGTTTCCTTTTTACACAGATAGAAGGCTTTCTACTTTGACAGAGTTTTTGATCAGATTTAACGTTCACGCTCACTCTTTCTTTTTCTGTTAATGCCCTCTATTTACTGCCTTGATTATCCTTGATTTGAATTTCCATCCGTTGGCTATATTAATGAGGGGAATAATTCTTGATTCCCCCTTAATTATATTCTCCTTGATTTTAGTGATCGGATTTTTCTTCAAACGTTTATCAGAAAATCCGTCCTTGATTGATCCTCTATTGATTGTGCATTTAATGCATGATCTTCTGAATCTTCATCATATTTCAAAATATAATTTGGTAAAGTTTACTTAGCCGTTCTCTGAACGGTAAAGTGATCCATCTGACTTTGCCGTTTAGATCTATCTTCCTTCACTGTTTTGTCTTCACTCTGCCGAAAGTTAGTTTACTTTGCCGATTCACTGTTTCCTTCATTATTTCAATTTAAGGAGAATCTTTGTACTTCACTGATCCTTGATTGGGGTGAGATCAGTGTACACCATATTTAAACATTAAGTTTCATCACTTAAAGCATAACTTAGACTTATCCAAAGTCATCACAGACTTCCTTGGTTATAAGTCAGACCATAATGTCTTCATTGCTTTTCTGCTGGTGCTTGGCTGGCTTCACTCTGCCGAATGTCTATTTTACTTTGCCTTCTTACCAACTAGTACAGTACTTGTCTGACTCAACTTATACAACATGTCAGACTCTATGTAAAGACTTATACAGAGAATTCAAACTTATTTCAGGCTTGCTATAACAGCTAGTATGGCCATCATCAAAACATAATAAAATGTTCCTAACATTTGGAACCTTTTCCAAGCCAGTTTGATGCAAATTCGAGCTTTTGAGGCTCAGTGTTCTTTTGATCCTTCCGCCACTTGGGTTGAAAAAAGATTTAAATTTTGGCGGATGTATCAAAGATGTGCGAGCCCTGCAGCACTTTCTAAGCCATAATGTAAGCCCGTCTAGACATCTTAGCACCTTCAACTATCCTAATGCTTGTATAGCTTGCCCAATAGTGCAAAATATTCCAGTTGATTTAGGACGGATTATCTTTACCAGAACTAAAGACTTCGCCTCTAACCGTCCTAAGAGTGGAAATATGCCTTTTCCAAATCTAATCTCTGCACTTTGCATCCGAGCACAAGTCACTGTTCTTCCCGCTGATAGACTCATATCACCCAATACACCAGTTATTGGTCCTCGTCTTGCCGAACTTCTAGCTGGTCGTCTTGATCCTGCACCATCTCAAGGATCACCTCCAAGGTTGACCCCAGCTTCTGTTCCCCCTGTTTTTCCATCTTCTAGCATGTTCCCTATCCAGAATCTCGCTCAGGAGCTGATGACCAAAATAGTAACGAGCAACCTTAACCGGCAGAGTACCGGGTCGGAAGTACTATAGAGGTGAGCAAGGTCGTATCCCATGAGGAATCAATCAAGTACCAAAGTCATTCTCATACTTAGTTTGGGTTAATCAAGTGCGTTCAAGTTCTAATTATGCTAAAATAATATTTAAACGAGAGATAAAAGAGAAAAGAGACATAGCCAAATCACGGTCTAATTAAATACTTTCGCCCCTCGAATCAATTATTTGGGAATAGAAACTACCAACCAACCATCCTAATGCTTATATCGACTCGTTCATGGGTGCAAACTCCTAAGATAGTACTAGACGCCATGCAACAACCTAGTACCCTTTACCCGGTTCAACAGTCCGCCTTTAAGGATTTAACTGACCGAAACAAGATAAAGAACTAGAGCCGCTCGATTTACACCGACAAACGTCGTTTCCCAATCGATCTAAACAACTCAGTCAATTGTAAATAACGATCTTAAAAAGTGGAACCACTTTTCCCACACCCCTTCGAAACATACATTTATAAAAGTGGTGTGTGACGTCATGAACTAGGTGTACAGTCTAATTCAAGCATTAAGAACAAGTTTTAAGAAATGAATTCATCGATATAACAACAATTAAACACTACCCAATCCCGATTAATCAACTAGAGGGTGATTTCTTCAACTATCACATGGTTTGGCTATGATATAGTTTAGCTAAACATTATTAAACAAGAAATAACAATCAAAGAATGAAATCAAAGCCATAAAAGAGAAAGAGAACTAGAATTAATTACCAAATCATAGTAAAAGTCGGATCACATCAGGCTCCTACACCACCCAATGTCACTTTGGGGAAGAAGAAGAACCAAAATGATACAATCCAAGAGTAGAGAAGAAATTTAAGTTAGAAACTAAACTAATTTAAATCTAATCAAAGGGAAAATGAGGGTTAGGAAGGATTTAGTGGAGTAAAAGGGAAAGAAAGGGGAAGGGGAGAAGATGGGAATGAATAGTTTCTGTATGTACATATTATTAGATCTAAAAATCTCATTTTTGGCTGAAAAATCTGCTATTTTCGATGTTTACGGCGTGCACTGGAGGTGTCTCCGCGCACGCCGAGACATCACTGGGATTCAGCAGCTTCGACGGCCTTTAGTAAAATGGCAATATCTTGGCGTGTAGAGCTCCGATTTGAGTGATTTAAGTTGCGTCGGATAGCTCATTCAATTGTATACAAATTTCGGGCAGACCACAAGTCCCGAAAATGCATGTATCAGGGAGAACATTGTAGATAAAGTGAACATACGATGAAAGCAACAACTATCTTTGGTCAATTTACATCCCCGGGCTTCGGTTATGCCACTCTAAGTCTCATGCCTCATCTTCCGGGCTTATGAGTCACCTATTTCCTACATTACCATAGCACAATATACCAAACATAATCCCGCAAGATAAATAGGGCTCAAATAGTGCCAAAACACCGTAAAATGATAAGGTTTTCCATCAATTTGATGGATTACCTCTAAGTGTGTGCTCAATGTGTTTTTACCTCATAAAAGGTCTAAAACTACCCAAAACAAGCCAAGAGTGTCATAAACGTGGGTTAAAACATGCACAAAAACATAGTAAAGTTGAATCTCATCAACCACCCCCCACTTAGCGTTTGCTCGCCCTCGAGCAAAATGAGCGTTTTAAAAGAAAACAAAGAGTCAACGTTACATGCGTAGGTCAAGTTAATCTCCCATCCAAGACAATCGACGAGTAAATGAGTGAATGAATGCAACTTAACCTCACCTTATCAAGCAAGCGGGATGTGTGTGTATATAGCTTCTCCTACATTTACAATGGTTTACCGGCTTGGATTATGGACTCTTGGTCATAACGACTACACCATAGGCTCATACATCATAAGCATCTCCACTAATCGGGGCCAAACCGTGGCTAAGCAAGGTCGAGTAGGACTTGGAAGGTTGTAATGTTAGGCTAGGGACGGGGCTAACCGAAGGGAATTTCTGGGGAATAAACAACAAAAAGAGAAAACACGAGCAAACTCAATCATGGGGGGTAACAATACAAAACGTAGATAGCTCCACCCTTCTCTAGCTCAAAAAGAAACTAGAAACATGATCCAAGAAATAAAATTCCATATTGCACTATGTCTCAAGTGTAACGAGGCAAAAATGTATAAGAAATCACGTTTCTCCACTAAAAACTCATCCCAAACACCAACTTCATATACAAATCAATACAAGAGTCCTAAACTACTTGGATTTCTTTGACTCAACCTTTTATTCATTTTTCATAACTTTTTTTTTGAACTTCATTTCAATTTGGTTTGAGTCAAAAGCCATCACATATACATCATACAAATCGAGCTCCTACCCTCCAAGATGTGAAATTGCTCGTAATACCAACTCCTATCAAGAATACAAACCACTCTACCACCCCACACTTGCCTAAGAAAGTGTGATAGAAATAAATGATTAAGCTCAACTTGTAGGGTGTTCAAGGGAATGTAGACCACAAATAAGGCTCAAGGGTCGGGTAATTACAGGCTAAATACGAACGGCTAAGTGTCGGATGGGGGTCTAACCATCCTACAAAGGCTTAGAGGGGTTACGGTGGAATATGTCATGGGATGGCTATTTGGCTCTAGTCGGGTCAAAGAAACGCCATAACTGTCATCCCTAACTCTAACAAGGTCGGCCTTTCTATTTCATCTCGAAGTTAATAATATGAGTTCTAGGTAGCATAATTGTGCCTAAGTGTACCATAAGCGGTCACTAATTACCATGGTTCACGAGAAGAAAACTATTCACGCATGAAAATCCCTGTTGAAATAGTGTCCTAAACCCAATCGGGTTGGATCGGATCCGACCGGGTCGGATCATTTCTACTATTTCTTTATGATTGTACATATGTAAAATGGCTTTTTATTTTGTTATATATATGTTTTTTTAAAGAACCAATTATGAATTATTATATGATAACGTCCTTAGTATTAAACTGTGGTAGTGAAACCATGATAGGCGATTATGGTTGATGAGATCTCTAATCACTTTAATAAGTTTGATACTTAAATGTCTCTTGGCTGATGTACTATTAAACTGGGCATTAACAGTATGAACATGCTAGCACGTATTAGATGTCTTCTGTCTTTAAGGGCAGGGATAGATCTCGTCTATCGAAGTGTAGAGACACTTGGACTGTACGTGGACGTGTATTAGAGAATGGGTACGTTAGTCTGACCCACTTACACGGATAAGTGTCACACTATGTGGCGGTTGTGTAATTATCCATAGGATCGGAGTCTACATGGCATCACGGTGTGGATTGTCATGCTTTGACACTATTGAGGTTTACCCTAGCCACGGGCCGATCATGCGGTAGTGATTGGGTGTGATACTGAAGCATGCGGAGTATACATGTTTGGTCGTCTGGAAATCGCGTACCCAATCAGTAGGGTGAATATCCGAAATGGCCTTCTTATAAGGAATGTATTACTCTCGTGAATCATTGCAATGTGGAAGTAAATGAGTTACTTCGAGAAAGCATGATATCCAGATTATAAGATACAGTTGTTGATGTTTTGACACTCGACTAACGTCCGCATGGATATTATTACAGCGATAAGATTGTAAGTTACACGGTAACTGTTTCACATGAAAGGTAGTAGTCATTGCATTTTACTCTTCCGATGATTGGGGGTCACGGTGTGTTGCTAGACGCTATCCCGTGATCGTTAGGAATGAATGGCATTTTCGTAAATTGCACTTTGTGCCTACGGCCAACATATTCGGAAGCCTATCGGGTCAGACACATATGAACATCTAGCCGGATTAAAATGTGGTTATAGATGATAACCAAATAAGGAAAGTTTATCTCGAGACTATAAATGTTATAGTGGTAAATTAATATGGTGGTATTTATTTATTATGAATAAATTAAATACAAGATATTAATAGTATTATATTAATTAAAGAATATTCCGGATGCCAATTTGTTGGCTAAGGTGGCGCATTTGTGTGTGTATAAGATACACTTGGATTGTGCAATTTAATTAATTGTATTACCAAATATTAATATTAGATATTAATATATATGTAACTAGTGAATCCATGCGTGGCTTGTACATATTGATGTACATATACACATTTGAATAGTTATATATAATATATAGATTTATATATGTAATATATATATATATATATGTGATATATACATGTGTAAATTGGTTTATGGTAACAAGATAAATATAGTCAATATAAGATATTGACAATATATTGGAAATATTTAATATAAGATATTGAATATTAATGAGATAAATCAATGAAATATATTTTCCTTATTTTACTAGTAAAAGGTATTCTTCCTCTCCAATCTAGTTGGGGTGCCCCTCTCACTATAAATAAGAGGTGGCTGTGAAACACTTTTGTACATCATAATTCCAAGAGCTAATAGTTCTTGAGAAAAATAGAGAGCTTCCTAAGAGAGTTTTATGATGGAGGAAAAGTCTGTCTAGCAGCTGAGTTTTTCTAGTAGCAATCCAATGGTGGATTCCGGCGGGTTGTTCGTGTGGACTAGCGGTAGAGGCCGAACGCTTTGGCGGCTCCATGCATCGCTACTCTTCTTAGACGGTCAAAGCGTCGATCTTTTAGATCAACCAAGGTAACCACCGTCTACTACTTATTTGTTTAATGCTTAAACGAAGTCGATCTTGGGTCGATAGGAAATAAAAATTTGAATTCCGCTGCGTTCCCGCGTAGATTTCCTAACAGTGGTATCAGAGCGAGCTTCGAGCTTAAGCAATAAGCATGTTAATAAACGTAGTTAATTTTATCGTTTAAATCATGTAATTAAAATTTGAAAGATTTTTGATTCTCAAAACGATACACGAAAAGAAATAAAGAAAAAAAGGGATCCGATGGTGCTCGGCTGACTGGCGGCGGCACCACCATCGGCGGCCGGTCAGCGGCGGGGCAACCTGCTGCCGGCGTTGGTTGACTGGTCAAAGGTGGTTGATCCCTAAATTTTGTTTTGTGTATTTTGTGATTCAATATGGTTCATAGTTGTGATTGGTAATTCCTCTTTTGTTTAGTTGTGTAATGTGGCTAACCAATGGTTCAAATAGTTTGGGCCATTGTGATGCCACATGGCATTAAAATAATAATGGCTTTTCCAAACTTTGTTTGGAATAGGCCTAGGCCCTTTCTAAATATTTGATTTGGGAAAAAGTCTAGGCCTAAGCCACTTTCAAAATTTTGATTTTCGAAAGTGGTCAAGCATATTAACCAAAATATTGGCCTTCCCGAATTTTGTTTGGAATAGGCCTAGGCCCTTTTCAAAATATTTGATTTTGGAAAAGGCCTAGGCCTAGACCATTTTCAAAATTTTGATTTTGGTAAGGGTCAAGGGAGATGCCTTTTGGTTTAGGAAACCAAAGGCATCCCTTTTGATTAGGAATCAAAAGGAAAGAAACAAAAGAGACTTAATTTTAATTTTGATTTATTTTTAGAGTAGTTCTAATATTTTAAAATTAAAATTAAAATCGTTTAAAATTAATCGTTAATTTTATTCCGATTAAAATCATTTAATTAATTAAATGTTAATTATTTAATTGATTGGATAAAATTATTTAATAGATTAAATGTTCATTGATTAATTAAGATGCAAGTAGTTAAATTTTAATTTTATCTTTTCCATAAGATGTTATTAATATGATTATATGGACCCCGATTGATCAGGGACTCGACCGATAGGATAGATGTGAATGATTTAATTTTTCTGTTGGTTATGAAGAACGTGACCTGTTTATTTTCTGCATTTATCCATTCCCGTAAGCTCAGCCGTTTGCGGTGGGTGTATTTATTTTATTAGATAGAATTAAATGTAACAAGAATGGAGCAGAAGATGGAGACCAAAGAACGAAGAATAAAGATACCATTGGAGATGGCGCATTAAAGATCCTATTGGCGGTTGCAGCTACCCTTAGATTGTGACCCGGGGTTTCGTCAGTTTGTATTCGAAACCGCCCCTAGGAAAAGTCCATGATCATACTAGTTACTTTACGCATTTATTTATTTTGTGCTTGTATTTATTTTATATGATACGATAGATGTGAAGGATGCAGATTCTTAGATCTAAACGAGTTAGATCTACGCGTAGCGGATGGATCACGACTTATACATCACAATACATAATTAAAGGACTTAAACTACTACAAGGGGGTTAAGATCATGTTACCAATAGTAGGAAGAGAAGCCAAGATCTTCCAATGTGTTCTCCAAACGGCGGTTGGTGGACACCCTTCTTGTTACACGAACCTCATTGATATGCAATACCAAGAAAAACTTAGAGTTTTTCTTCTTCTAAAACCCTAGACAAGAGAAAACTAATTTTTCCTCTCCTTCTTTATGTGGTGGTCGAAATTTGCCAATCTATTAAGGCTTGGGAGAACTCTCTTTATATAGGAGAGTAATCCTTGTCCTCCAAGGATTAAATAATTAAGAGATAATTATTACATTAATCCTTTATTCCAAATAAAAGATAAATAAAATGATTATCCCAAACAAATTAGGATAAATCATATTATTATCTAATATTCCATGAATTATCATTTAACAAATAAAAGATAAATCACATGTCAAATAATTATCCAAGAAAACTAATTTCTCTCTAATTAATCAACATTTATTGGCACCACCATTAAGGGTTACTAAGCCCACATAAAATGTCTTTTATGTGTATTATATTATTTAGCCCAACTAAATAATATCCATGCATATCAATTAATTAGCCCATCCAATTAATTATCACTGAGGCCCAAATAACAAGATTATCAGTCCGAATTACAGAAGCCACATCGGGGACCATGGACCTATAACCAGTAGCTCCAATAATTAATTATTCATCGAACAGAATAAGTACATTAATTATTAATTCCGGGATTACGCCACCATAAACCCGAAACTGAACTCTACCGATTATAGATGTATACTTATACTCAACCCATAGAGTGAATAAGCGTCCATTGATATAATCACTACATACGGATTAACCCTCCATAGACTGTCCATTCTGAGTGGGAAGTCTCCGTGAACCCGACTCAGAATATCTTATCCTTATTTACCATTAACCCCCTAGTGATCAATTAGTTCACATATCTAACTAGTAGCTAATTAGTCTAACATGAACTGGGCCCATCGATCATTTTCTTAGGGCTAACAAATAAGGGGACTATCTCTCTACTTCCCGCAGAAGGATTGGATTCCATGTCCGTGAAAATCGAACTACTCACTCATCCGAGATAGTGCCAATGAGAAGTGGCTTGGAACACATATTTAAGTGAACCGTAACTAACACATCAAACACTACCCCGGGACAAGCAAAGACCCCGTGATCACCTCAGATTAAGGTTGATCCATATATGATCATCTAATGATTTAATAAGATTCCTCGATTACGGAATTATACCGAGAAATACAAACATTAAATCGGTCCAAATTCTATATAAATGCCATCATATATAAATGCCCCACGTAGGTACCCTTTACCGAAAGTCCGGATAAGACTATCACATCCTAAGGTGTTCTGGGTGCATTATTGGTGTTTTAATCAAGAGACCCTAAACTCTGATTAAGTTCACCACGGACTAACAGTTTAAGCATATCTCCACTAACTCAATCCTCACGTGTAATCCATACACCGAGTTAAGTGGTTACATACGTATATACTTAGGGTTTGCAAAAGAATGTATTACTTTACAAGCACAAAGCAAGTAACTAGGTGAGATAAATTCTGTCATCCATTATTAAAAACAATTACACAAATTGTCTTTCGGGCACTACACCTAACAATCTCCCACTTGCAGGAAATGACAAGCAACGATTGTTTTTAGAGCACACCCTTTCTCATCTTATTTACAACACTCTCCCACTTGCTCTAAAAGTAGATGAGACATATCTATCAATGCCGTACCCTTCAAGCACTCGACTGTTCAGTTAGGTTGTCGGCTTGAGACGATCTTTAGGATCAAAACGTCGCTGGTCCATCTAATCAGGCGGGTACTCTCTCTCAATATGCTTTTGACTTCTAGTGACTGAGAAGATCCTTCTAAGCTATCTCTTCACCGTTTTCACAATGAAGTGATATCGGCTTATCAGACCTGGAATTACTCCCGTACCATAAAAGGAAATTCTAAGCACTATGAGTAAACACCGAGCCCGAGATCAACTTAATGATCATCCTTAATCCGACTACAAGTCGAATCGTTGTAGTCAACCATATTCAAGTTTGCACCTGAATATACAAGAATATGACTCCTCGTTCTCTAAAGATACTTGAGGACGTACTAAACCGCTACTTATTGCTCGAATCCAAGATTCGATTACTATTGACTTGTGATAACCTGACTTGCCATTATCCAAGAGAGACTCTATCCCATTTTCTCTTTATCCGAAGATTTAGAGAATCATTCCTGAGAGGTAGGGTAGGACTACTCTCGATGAATGTTGCATACGTATATGCATAATCATCTTATTCAATAAGATAGGTGGGATAGCCAATGACTCATTCTCGTGAATTTGACCGAATCAGATTCTTAGAATATAGTCCAATTCTCTCATCCAGAGAATCTTGGAGTGTCGCTTTCCGACTTCAGATAGCACACCCATGTTGTTTCCAACCGTTTCATTGTTATCATTCATGAACACTAATACTACTACTTCACCAATATTGATATCCAGTCTATGAAAGACTTATCAATATCCTGGTCAAGTCCACATATTTTAAAACATGTGACTTTAAATGACCGAGAGGTTCTCTTAAATCCACAAAGGATATAAGCCCCGGCAATCATCCTGCCATTTGTTCTAACCAAGATCCTTCTGTTCCGAATGAATCCAGACTCCGTTTTTCGGCAAGAAAGTCTCAGGGAATCACCCCTATTTTCTGCTTTCTAATGAAATCTTGCATGACTGAGTGGTGAGAGAGTTCAAGGTCTGGTTAACTCTCTACTTGTCAGGAATCACCCATATACCACTCAGCTTTGCGCTGAAAAGTTTAAACTTTCCTATTCATTCGACTCTTTTCGGCGTAAATCCAATTACTCCCACTGGGCCTGAGACACTCAAGTGGTTCTACTAGAGGCTGAACAGAACTGGAGTACTAAAACTCCATTCACAGGGTTAAGGTTTTCAAACCAACCTCTATGATCAGAATCCTATACAACCCACTAAGAGCCATAGGTTATCAATCACCCCAGCAGACTATAAAGTCCACAAAACCACAATGGGTCAACGGTTAAACCATACTCCCACTGTGTTTTGGGTGGATTGATATTCTGATCTAGTAGTATTTATCAGTGTAATCACCAACAACTGATGTTGGACGTGGTCTGATTAAATCAGATAGTAACTACATTTGGGTAACCGTGCTCCAAGGTTTAAGGCTGTTACTTATAGTTTCTATCAGAAGGTTTGTGACAGTTCAACCGTCACTGTCTGATCTCAAGAATCTTATAACCAACCTTCACTTGTCACATTAAGATATTTCACGAACAAATACAATCCGAACGTATACGCAAAATCTCCAAATCCTACCTTCAAGCATTAAGTGCTAAATGCTTACATTTACGGAAGCGATGTGAACCGAATTCAATCCTTATCCATAAATTCACTAGCATCTTCTAGGTAGACTTCTCGGTTTACATAATAATGTTAACCGTTATTTTGCAACCAATTATCTTAATCGAGTTTAGCAGTGTATTGTAGCACATCAGTAACTATATAGGGAAAGTCTATGGTTTCTTCCTTAGTGAGAAACATTCCACTAGGAGGCAGGCCGAGCATCAGTCCCAAGACTATGCGATAGCCTATTTCTGAGCATGGAATACTCTATTCTCTGCTAAAATCAGAGACTCATCCTCGTATTATTTCGATAAACTAAACCGTGTTTCGAGTAGTTATCAGACAAAATGTCACCACTCAAAATCTCCCACTAGCTTGTATCTCTCACTAGACCCCGAAGGTTATGATGAACAAGCTATGTTACCCATTCAAATCTATTACCCTTTCCCAATTGAAAGGAAGCTTAGTCATTGTTCCTTTAAGACAATGTTCCGAGACCGGGAGATAGGAATCACCCTTAGCCGCCATTAGGTCTTATCTCTAGGATATATGCACTAATTAATAGATTTTGAAGAATCGTTTATCTTAATACGGAAACCATTCGCCTATAATAGTTTAAGACGTGTTACATATACCTTTTCAGCATTTCTTAGTGGTTCTGACTTTATCAAACAAAAGTCCGAGTCTCGGATTCGTACTACAAATGTCATCTTCACTTTCTATGAGGCAACAATATATCGAGTTGAAAGTGAATCCATTTGTTTCAACGAATCTGTAAACCAAAAAAAAATAAAGTTTTCTGTGATATTCAAGGATAGAATCCGAAATTCATTTCCTTATATCACTCCCACTATTGTAGCTGAAATTACTGCCCGTTGTTACTCTATTAATCGTTATGCACAACTTCCTTGTTCTTCCAAAGAACTAAGCTACCGAGTCAAGTTACTCGGTTAAGAAAGTCGCTAAGGATTCATTGGTTAGTGATCCGAAATCACTTTCCTTATCCTATACTTTCTTTATTTAATGTTTCGGTTTAGCCTCAAAACTTCAGTTAAGATGATTAACACTTATAGACATTCTTTCCCATTCTTAACTTTCCTTAAAAGAAAATAGTCTTGAACTAGCAGTTCGTATGAGTAGACAATACTCGTGAACTGTGGGATGTCTAACGAAAGCGTTACCCAGTGGGACTAATTTTAGAAAAACATAAGACAAAAGCTCTCACTAGTTTATCGGTTCCAAATACCGTCTAACTAGCGACACTTTAATTTATGATTCTCCAATTTTTCTATTAGAAAATTTCTCGTGTAGACACTACACAATTAAAATTCACTGGAAGAATTTTATCGTCCCAATCATCTTTCAAACTAACTACGGTTGTCTCTCGTAATGCACGAGTGACAGCAGTGACATACTTATTTACGTCACTTAAGTCTTGATGGCTCAAGAGAAATATCTCTTCCGAAAAATTAATCGCATGTAATATCAATAAGTACAACGTACTAGTTACTAACCACTTTTTAACGAAGTCATTACTAGTCAATTTTTACACTAGCAGTCTAGCACCCTAGAGAGATACGTATAACAGTTGTAAATAAAATTGACAGAATAAATCCAAATCATACACTACTAATAAATTTTAGGAACATAAACTAAGTACTTATAGTCTATCCTACCGTTCTAAGGATTTAATCTAATGCCTCAGTGCCGCCTTAGGGTAGGTCAAAGAGGTTTCGATTAATAATGAAGATCAGATTGAGAATCGAACATCTCATTTGTGATCGTCAATCACCTTTCCTTTTTCAGCCAAGGTACTACCAAAAATACCCTTTATGAGTGTGACCTACCGTCTCGCATTTTTAGGTAGACCCCGAGTGTGCCGCCTTAGGGTCGGTCAGTGACCCGACGAGTACCCAAAATCCTATCCTTTCGGAGACCAAGCCTTGAATTTTGATAGCGGTGAAGGCCTTCCTTAGGGAGGCCGGTCCCAGGCCGGCACGAGGCGTCACCATTCTCTCACGTTGCTTGTGTCAACAGTAGAGGCCGTGGGGTCGGCTGTCGCCTCTCCCGCTCCCACTCAATGTTTTGAAAAAGTGGTGGGTTTACTGATCACGTTTTTAGACTTGATGTTACATTAAGGAACAATAAATCATAGGCCCGAATGTTGTCGGTTACGTGGGCTAGCCCACCCGACCTATTCGTTGGAACATATGTGGCCGTCGGACGGGTCAAAACTAGGGGAGCTCCGTTGAGCCGTAGTGGCTCTTTGGATCGCTCAGCCTTGCCAGACCCCCGTGCAAACGCCACACGTGGAGGGTGAAGTCGATCGAGCCGTAGCTTCTGTTGACCACCCAACCGTGGTTAAACCACCTTCGAACCATGTTTGCCCGTGATTATCCAATCCTTAAACATCAAACTTTCTCATAGACACTACGGAACAAAAACGTAATCTCGTCTAGGTAAGGTGGAATTCACCGAGAATCCAACACCTTAACCACGAGGTTTTGGATTTTACTCCTTATGCTTTCGCAGAGTGGGATTCACCGAGAATCCATCACCCAACCTCGACGATTGAAAAAACCCGTGTTCCTCGGTTTTTACCCTAATTAGTTTCTAATTAATATCAAACAATTAATTAAAACTAATTGTGTGTTTTATACATGCCTAACTAATTCCTCGAATTAATTTCTACATGTATGCATATGGAGTGGAATTCATGATATGATGCATGTCATGGCAATTTTCCGGTTCTACACATACAATCTAAACATGTATTCTAGTGCGGAAAATAAACACCGAGATGGACCGTTGGCACCCCCGTATCTAACCTATTAGAAAATAAATTAACCAAAACCCTAACTAGGGTTTTCTTCTTTCTAACATAATCTGCAGCTGTTCAAAATCTTCGACGATCGGCAAACCAAACGAACTCGGATCGCAACAAAAATCTCCAGATCTGTTCTTCATTCCTCGGGCTTCGATATGGACGGTTGGATCGGAGCTTTGACTTGTCAATTTTCTCCAGTGAGCCGTCCAACTTGCTGCTGAATCTGACTTTTACAGCAGCGCCTCAAAGACTTCCGGAGGCCGATCGGGAATCGAGATGAATCTCGATCGACCTGAAATTTTTATACCACGTCAAAAACTCCATATATATCGATCTGACCGGTTGGATTTGCGTTTCAACGGTCTAAACTCTCCCAGAAATTCGAGGAAGTCACAGCTAGGGTTTCTGTGAATCCTGCGTTTTTCTGTTACAGCAGCCACTTCATTGCAACGAACGGATATTGAGACGGACTCCGATCGACCCCAAATTTGGATGGCTTGTTCTTTAACTTTTAATCTTGATTCTAACCGGAGGGATCGTCGTTTCAATGGCTCGATCAACAGGAAAAACGAAAGAAACTAAACAGCTACTAAGCAGATCTACTTTCAGGAAATTAAAATTGCAACAACAAATAAATTACATAATTTCCTATACTCATATGAACGAATTTTCTTCGTTTATATGACTTTACAATAGATCTAACGGGTAAACAGTGCCAACCCCCCAATCCATATCTTCAACCATAGCAATTAATCATTATCAATGCATAAAACAATAAATAAAATTTACCTACATGCAATTCCACTCCTTTAAATCGTTTAATTATGATTATGACTATATAAATCGTGGAACCTTGCTCTGATACCACATGAAGGATGCAGATTCTTAGATCTAAACGACTTAGATCTACGCGCAGCGGATGGATCACGACTTATACATCACAATACATAATTAAATGACTTAAACAACTACAAGGGGGTTAAGATCATGTTACCAATAGTAGGAAGAGAAGCCAAGATCTTCCAATGTGTTCTCCAAACGGCGGTTGGTGGACACCCTTCTTGTTACACCAACCTCATTGATATGCAATACCAAGAAAAACTTAGAGTTTTTCTTCTTCTAAAACCCTAGACAAGAGAAAACTAATTTTTCCTCTCCTTCTTTATGTGGTGGTCGAAATTTGCCAATCTATTAAGGCTTGGGAGAACTCTCTTTATATAGGAGAGTAATCATTGTCCTCCAAGGATTAAATAATTAAGAGATAATTATTACATTAATCCTTTATTCCAAATAAAAGATAAATAAAATGATTATCCCAAACAAATTAGGATAAATCATATTATTATCTAATATTCCATGAATTATCATTTAACAAATAAAAGATAAATCACATGTCAAATAATTATCCAAGAAAACTAATTTCTCTCTAATTAATCAACATATATTGGCGCCACCATTAAGGGTTACTAAGCCCACATAAATTGTCTTTTATGTGTATTATATTATTTAGCCCAACTAAATAATATCCATGCATATCAATTAATTAGCCCATCCAATTAATTATCACTGAGGCCCAAATAACAAGATTATCAGTCCGAATTACAGAAGCCACATCGGGGACCATGGACCTATAACCAGTAGCTCCAATAATTAATTATTCATCGAACAGAATAAGTACATTAATTATTAATTCCGGGATTACGCCACCATAAACCCGAAACTGAACTCTACCGATTATAGATGTATACTTATACTCAACCCATAGAGTGAATAAGCGTCCATTGATATAATCACTACATACGGATTAACCTTCCATAGACTGTCCATTCTGAGTGGGAAGTCTCCGTGAACCCGACTCGAATATCTTATCCTTATTTACCATTAACCCCCTAGTGATCAATTAGTTCACATATCTGACTAGTAGCTAATTAGTCTAACATGAACTGGGCCCATCAATCATTTTCTTAGGGCTAACAAATAAGGGGACTATCTATCTACTTCCCGCAGGAAGGAATGGATTCCATGTCTGTGAAAATCGAACTACTCACTCATCCGAGATAGTGCCAATGAGAAGTGGCTTGGAACACATATTTAAGTGAACCGTAACTAACACATCAAACACTACCCCGGGACAAGCAAAGACCCCGTGATCACCTCGGATTAAGGTTGATGCATATATGATCATCTAATGATTTAATAAGATTCCTCGATTACGGAATTATACCGAGAAATACGATTAAATCGGTCCAAATTCTATATGAATGCCATCATATATAAATGCCCCACGTAGGTACCCTTTACCGACAAATCCGGATAAGAGTATCACACCCTAAGGTGTTCGGGCGCATTATTGGTGTTTTAATCAAGAGACCCTAAACTCGATTAAGTTCACCACGGACTAACAGCTTTAAGCATATCTCCACTAACTCAACCCTCACGTGTAATCCATACACCGAGTTAAGTGGTTACATACGTATATACTTAGGGTTTGCAAGCAGTTGTATTACTTTACAAGCACAAAGCAAGTAACTAAGGTGAGATAAATTCTGTCATCCATTATTAAAAACAATTACACAAATTGTCTTTCGGGCACTACACCTAACAAGATGCATGACTAGGCACGATCTAGATAAATGTGTAGGTTGTATGTCTATGGAGATAGATATATTTGATGAGACCGTAATTAAATTAATTAATTTACATAAATACTTACACAACAAAAATCAAGTCGAAATATTGTCTCCCAATATTATAGCGACGGTGAAGAGCCTTTGTTCAGATCCAACTGATCGGTCCTCGTCGAGAGTTGACCTACCACGTGTATATCGTCGTTATTGAGATATGATCGTATGAGATCTCGCAAATATTGGGTTATGACTTGACTAGAGTATTGCGGTGATTGGCCCTCGTCAGAACCGTCTTATTCTAGAGGCAAGGGGTTGACTACCACATAAAGATGTGAATTGTCAAAGAGTTGACTAGTCAACCACCAAGAGTCATATAGAGATGTGATTGGTAAGTGTTACATACCTTTCGAATTATTCAGGTTGATCGGCCTTGTCGGGAATCGGGGTAACCAAATGGGATCTTGGCCACTAATGAATTTTGAAAGATTCTTGAAAGTCAATTGGGAGTAGTTGACTAGTGGGAGCAAAATCATAAATCAAAAGACCATTTTTTATTTTGCGTGTATAAACAAAAACACTCTTTTATTTTCATTTTTATATTGTAGTTTTAGCAAACTTTATATTATGTTTTATTCTCGATTAGTAAAACCAAATTATGACTGTTACCTTTTGAGAAACGTTCTCAAATATGGTTAAGTAATTTTAATCCTTTTAAAATAAGCAATGACATGAGCAATCTCGTTATAGTACTTAGAGACAAGGAGACTACATATTTGATGCAACACTCCAAGGCTTTAATTATAAATGAAAGCGGTAGCTCATGATATGATTGAATCATTTGAAATAATTTTCAACGAATTAATCATATATTGTATATGATCCAAGATGATCATTCAGTCATACGATGACAATTAATTCAAACGTTGGATAAGAATGACCACATCTAATTTTGGACAGGTTGTTTTCAAAATTCGTAAGATTAAATTATCGACTTAATCATTGCTTAAAGGTTAATTAAATTGTCAATATTTTGAATATGATTCAAAAGGTTAAATAAACTATTTAATAAACTTTAGATTTTCTTTATGAAAGGCTATTAAAGACATGGCTCTTGTGATCTTTCTTAAGTCTTATGAAGACTACAATAAGAAACATTTTTCAAGTGCTTAAAGGATTAAAAAGGAAAGTTAGGGCATGGGCTTAAATAGAGAACTTATTGAAGTTTCTATTCTAAGCATGTGATTTGAGATAAATCTATTTAAGTTCAAAGTCGACTCTTAGATATATGATATCTCTCGAGTGTGATTAAATTAGAAAGATTAAATGCAGATATGGAAGGTGAAGAAAACATTGTGACACTTACCATATTCTGGATCTAGTAAACTGATAAGGGAACTAAATAAATGTTATTATGTTCCGGTTCTTATGAAGAACGTACTTTCAGTTATCTGTTAGGATTTAGTAGACATATTCAATTGTAAGGAATAAATGTTATTCCGATAAAGTTGGAAGGTCACTAAATCTAACATACTAGATTGATGTCACTATACAGTTGATATATGTGATGAGATCTCAACTAAATATTTGTATGGCCGTTATCCTTGATATTTGTAGTTGTTCTAGATGTCGACTCTCTGGAAGAGAAATGTATAATCAAAGGTCATTTAGATGATGTCTGAACCATGTGATTATGAATCATGTGGGTGATACGTATCTTATCTAAAGATGACTAAAATACCCTTTTATGAAAAGGTTATAAAATCTAGTAAAATTGTCTAAAGCCTAAACATACCAATGTTTGTTGGCTTATGACAATTAATGCCACAAATAATTGTTTGTTAATCTCTATGACTATTTTTAGAAATAGTTTGAATGTACTTATTGAAGTACAACAATTCGGAAAGACCGAAAAGTTCGAGCTAGTACGAATATGAGATTGATGAGCTACTTAGGAATTAATCTTCAATTGGATTGAAGTAATTAATACCTAAAAGGTGTTTCAGAAGTCGTCTGAAAAGGAATAAGATTCTCCCTTGACGGATACCATCTTTAGGATAAGCAATTAGATTGTGTTCCGAAAATGGAAACAACACTTTATATGATAAAGGTGTGACGCAAGCCATGTGAAGTATCCCTTATCCGTTTCGGGATAGTGCCCTTATACTTAACCAAGTTCCAAAGAATAAAGGTTGAATAAATTCCATATTAGATATGGAAGGGGATAATGTTGAATCTATCTTAACCGATGATTTGAAGTTTTCATAGGCAAAGTCAGAAAGGCTTGGAGCCTAGTACGACATATGCAAATTTGTGGAATATCTTAGCAAGTACGCTAGATATTATTTACTCGTCCGTGGAGCAAAAGGTGTTTGTCCCCAAACATGTTGTCTTCTAGAGGAAGTGTTTCTTCCAAAAGAAACAGTGGGAGTAAATTAGATCTCAAAAGAGTTTGATAACCACAAAGATATATTCAACCAAAGGAACGTGAGCAAACGCCACATAGAGATGAGGTGTAGAACACTGCTCTAGACGATAACATGATATGTGAGCCCATGAGATCCATTTATGGACTCAAATAAGTTTCTCTAGATGATTTCTTTGTTTGACAATCAAAGGAGTTTGATTTAGTCAAAAGAAGGATATGCCCCATGTGCAATATGGATAGTGGGAGTGTGTTACGATTTTTGAGTAAGGTATTGGATATCTCTCTCGAGAATTGTCACCCCGTGTCACAGTCAATTAATGTTTGGTAGTTTAAGGTCTTTACGAAAGCACTTGGATTAGCAGTTCTTATTTTAGAAATGAGAATCTATAGTGATAGATTTAACTGCTGCTAGATTATAGTTTACCTATATAGATGTGAAGCTAAAAGTGTTTAGCATAGATCGCGATGGGGATACTGCTAGCCAGTGTTCTTAATCTCTATCTATGTTAGGACGTTTGTCCTAAAGATAAGGTGAAAGATGATGCTTATGAAAGATTTCCTTTGCTGCTACGATAGGAACCATCATAAAGGTAATGCCGGATGTTCATAGTCCATGCAGAGTCATGAGAAGGTATGAAAGTAAATCTGGTGAATGTCGAGAATATCCTTAAACAAGAGAAGGAAGAGTTCCTAGTTTATCGAAGCTTGGAAGCGAATAAACGTAGATATACAGACATGTATCCTGAGTCTTATGAAGGCGAGTGGGAGCTACGGTCTGGGTTTGCAGTCACTTGGATTAAGTGATACGGTGAGCTGGAAATGTTCTAGGCTATGGGTCACTGTAAATTCTACAACTTAGCCAAAACACAGTAGTGCCTTAGAGGCACAGCGAGAGCAGTACATGAGTCTATAAGGTTCATTCCTGAACCTTGTATGGTTCTTCCACCTTTTCTATATAGCTGATTTAGTAAGTGGATTCATTGCTTGAAGCAAGGACCAGGGTCTCGTCAGAGATTCATGTGTGTTGAGGCGTTCCTTTGACTTGATCATTTGAAGCATGATATGAAGATAGTCTGAGTCCCCACGGATAGCGATCCGTTCATGGCTAGGGCTAGTTGCGAGTATTGCATGAGATTCTTGTGTTTCAACTTGGTCTTGTGTGTGCGAGTGATTGGGTTTAGGCCAAGTGGGAGATTTTTCAAATAGTGTCCTAAACCCAATCAGGATGGACCGGATCCGACCGGGTCGGATCATTTCTACTATTTCTTTATGTTTGTACATATGTAAAATGGCTTTTTATGTTGTTATATATATGTTCTTTTAAAGAACCAATTATGAATTGTTATATGATAACGTCCTTAGTACTAAATTGTGGTAGAGAAACCATGATAGGCGATTATGGTTGATGAGATCTCTAATCACTTTAATAAGTTTGATTCTTAAATGTCTTTAGACTGATGTACTATTAAACCCAATAGTATGAACAGGCTAGCTCGTATTAAATGTCTTCTGTCTTTAAGGGCAGGGATAGATCTCGTCTATCGAAGTGTAGAGACACTTGGACTGTACGTGGACGTGTATTAGAGAATGCGTACGTTAGACTGACCCACTTACACGGATAAGTGTCACACTATGTGGCGGTTGTGTAATTATCCTTAGGACCGGAGTCTACATGGCATCGCGGTGTGGGTTGTCATGCTTTGACACTATTGAGGTTTCCCCTAGCCACGGGGTGATCATGCGGTAGTGATTGGGTGTGATACTGAAGCATGCGGAGTATACATGTTTGGTCGTCTGGAAATCGCGTACCCTATCAGTAGGGTGAATATCCGAAAGGGTTTTCTTATAAGGAATGGCTTACTCTCGTGAATCTTTGCAAAGTGGAAGTAAATGAGTTACTTCGAGAGAGCATGATATCCAGATTATAAGATACGGTCGTTGATGTTTTGACACTCGACTAACGTCCGTATGGATATTATTACAGCGATATGATTGTAAGTTACACGGTAACTGTTTCACATGAAAAGTAGTAGTCATTGCATTTTAATCTTCTGATGATTGGGGGTTACGGCGTGTTGCTAGACGCTATCCTGTGATCGTTAGGAATGAAGGGCATTTTTGTAAATTGCACATTGTGCCTACGGCCAACATATTCGGAAGCCTATCGGGTCACACACATATGAACATCTAGCCGGATTAAAATGTGCTTATAGATGATAACCAAATAAGGAAAGTTTATCTCGAGACTATAAAGGTTATAATGGTAAATTAATATGGTGGTATTTATTTATTATGAATAAATTAAATACAAGATATTAAGAGTATTATATTAATTAAAGAATATTCCGGATGCCAATTTATTGGCTAAGGTGGCGCAATTTGTGTGTGTATAAGATACACTTGGATTGTGCAATTTAATTAATGGTATTACCAAATGTTAATATTAGATATTGATATATATGTAACTTGTGAATCCATGCGTGGCTTGTACATATTGATGTACATGTACACATATGGATAGTTATATATAATATATAGATTTATATATGTAATATATATGTGATATATACACATGTGTAAATTGATTTATGGTAACAAGATAAATATAGTCAATATAAGATATTGACAATATATTGGAAATATTTAATATAATATATTTAATATTAATGAGATAAATCAATCAAATATATTTTTCTTATTTTACTAGTAAAATGTTTTCTTCCTCTCCACTCTAGTTGGGGAGCCCCTCTCACTATTAATAAAAGGTAGGTGTCAAGCTCTTTTGTACATCATAATTCCAAAAGCTAATAGTTCTTGAGAAAAATAGAGAGCTTCCTAGGAGAGTTTTATGAGGGAGGAAAAGTCGGTCTAGCAGCCGAGTTTTTCTAGTAGCAATCCAATGGTGGATTCCGGCAGGTTGTTCGTGTGGACTAGCGGTAGAGGCCGAACGCTTGGGCGGCTCTGTGCATCGCTACTCTCCTTAGACGGTCAAAGCTTCGATCTTTTAGATCAACCAAGGTAACCACCGTCTACTACTTATTTGTTTATTGCTTAAACGAAGTCGATCTTGGGTCGATAGAAAATAAAATTTTGAATTCCGCTGCATTCCCGCATAGATTTCCTAACAATCCCGTCCACAAGATAAGGTCGTAAGCCAAGCAACATGCATTTAAACATTCACTAAACCATTTATCATATCAATGTGAAGGCTCAACAAACGAATGCAACATCAATACCATGGAAAAATTTAAAAAGTGCTCAAATTTTGCTAAAGAAGTGACCGAACATTAAGCTTACAACCCAATGGACAGAAAAACAATGAAGCACATATCAAAGCTAAGGGAGAAAGAACATATCAAAGCATACCACCCCCCACTTTAAACGCAACACTGTCCTCAGTGTGTGGATGATAAAGGAGAAAGAAGGCTTAGCTAAACCCGGCAGAGAGGTGCAAACCATGTACATGACTTATCCACGAAAGCTCCACTCGAATACCTGAAGCCATGGGACAAAAACACCAAGAAAACGCATGCACGGGGAACAACCACCGTGCCAAAAGCAAGCAACAGATATCGAGATATAATCAAAAAGTGCAAAGTCATAAACACGATCATATAAAAGCAAAACGGGAACCGACTCAGGGCGCATGTGATGAAAAGATAATCAATCAAGTGAAACAAACATCCATGCATAAAATATGCGCCAAAATGATAACAACGGATCGGAGAAGAAACACTCAAAAACGGTACCAATATCCCCCAAAGTATCACCCTAGATCACTCCTAGCACCAAAAACTAAAGCAAAAAATAGAGAAATGGTGGGTTGCCTCCCCCGAGCGCCTTTGTTTTACGTCATTGGCTCGACTTATTAATAAACTAAAAAAAGCAGCAAAGCACGAGTGGAATGAAAGAAAAAAATTGCACATCTTTTGCTTAATAGCTTCAAGAACATGGAAATTAAAAAAAAACTTTCATCCACTTTTATTTAGAACAACAATAAAAACATCTACCTAAAACATTCTAAGTTTAAAGTCCTTAGTTCTACTTTCTACCCCCAACAATGCTAAGGATAGTTATACCAAAGGAGAGCAAACCGTTGCGTCTCCCTACACACATCATAAGAATTGAGCACACCTTTAAAATACAGCTAGAAAAACAAAGGACTCAATCCCTACCACCAAGATTGGTTCAAGAAATTCATCATGTAACACAATGAATTCAACTTCCCCGAATATGAGCATATGCCAAGTAACAAAGATTCAAACACCAAGCAATAACATTTTGGCTCAACCACAACGTCAACATATTCTATGTGATCCACCACCTCAGTTTTTTCAATAATGTTCAAATGAGAAGGAATAAATGATTCACTACTAGCATGTTTCGTACCTTCTTCATAACATTCGTGAGGGGTGACTACCTCAAGGGTTGACGGTGGAGAAAATAAAATTTCTTCATTTTTAGCACTCTTCTCAACCTTCCTCTTCTCAATCAATTGCTCTACACGGTTCTCCGAGTTCTTTAATTCCGATTGAAGAGTAGTAGCATTTGTTTTAATATCCCTCAACTCCCGACTATGCTCTTGCAAAGTTTCATTGATTTGCTCCAAGAGGATGTCGGTTGAGCTCTTTTGGGGAGGAAAGGGTATTTGTGAAGGTTGTGCATATTGCAAATAGGCATCGGTTTGTTGAAACTGAGAACTTGGAGGACTCCACCACTCATTGTTGTATGGTGATGTGTATGGGTTGAACTGATAATTTGGTTGGAATCCAAAACTCATACCACCATAATTAAAGCCTCCAACTGAGTAGGGAGGAGAGCCCTCATGTCCATATGGATCCATACACTGCAATTCAAGGGAACAACAAGAACACAATCACAGTATCCAGTCACCACCACCACCACAGTAGGTGGTGTGACTCTTCAACAGAAATCCAACATCAAGAAAAAACAAGAAAGAAGAAAAAAAAATGGACTAAGCCTAAGTCTTCAAACGACTTATGAGATATCGATTTGATTCCCTGGCAACGGCGCCAGAAAACCTGATGACCAAAATAGTAATGACCAACCTTAACCGGCAGAGTACCGGGTCGGAAGTACTATATAGGTGAGAAAGGTCGTATCCCACGAGGAATCAATCGAGTACCAAAGTCGTTCTCATACTTAGTTTAAGTTAATCAAGTGCGTTCAAGTTCTGATTATGCTAAAACGATATTTAAACGAGAGATAAAGAGAGAAAGAGACATAGCCAAATCACGGTCTGATTGAATACTTTCGCCCCTCTAATCAATTATTTGGGAATGGAAACTACCAACCAACCATCCAAATACTTATATCGACTCGTTCATGGGTGCAAACTCCTAAGATAGTACTAGACGCCATGCAACAACCTAGTACCCTTTGCCCGGTTCAATAGTCTGCCTTTAAGGATTTAACTGACCGAAACAAGATAATGAACTAGAGCAGCTCGATTTACACCGACAAACCTCGTAACCCAATCGATATAAACAACTCAGTCAATTGTAAATAACGATCTTAAAACCCCTTTTCCCACACCCCTTCGCAACATATATTTATAAAAGTGGTGTGTGACGTCATGAACTAGGTGTACAGTCTAATTCAAGCATTAAGAACAAGTTTTAAGACATGAATTCATCGATATAACATTAAACACTACCCAATCCCGATTAATCAACTAGAGGGTGATTTCTTCAACTATCACATGGTTTGGCTATGATATAGTTTAGTTAAGCATTATTAAACAAGAAATAACAATCAAAGAATGAAATCAAAGCCATAAAAGAGAAAGAGAACTAGAATTAATTACCAAATCATAGTAAAAGTCGGATCACATCAAGCTCCTACACCACCCAATGTCACTTTGGGGAAGAAGAAGAACGAAAATGATACAATCCAAGAGTAGAGAAGAAATTTAAGCTAGAAACTAAACTAATTTAAATCTAATCTAAGGGAAAATGAGGGTTAGAAAGGATTTAGGGGAGTAAAAGGGAAGGAAAGGGGAAGGGGAGAAGATGGGAATGAATAGTTTTTGTAAGTATATATTATTAGATCTAAAAATCTCGTTTTTTAGCTGAAAAATCTGCTATTTTCGATGTTTACGGCGTGCACCGGAGGTGTCTCGGCGCACGCCGAGACATCACTGGGATTCAGCAGCGTGAGCAGCTTCGATGGCCTTCAGTAAAATGGCAATATCTTCGCGTGTAGAGCTCCGATTTGATTGATTTAAGTTGCGTCGGAAAGATCATTCAAATTTCTACAACTTTTGTGAAGACCACAAGTCCATAAAATGCATGTATCAGAGAGAAAATGGCAGATAAAGTGAATATACGGTGAAAGCAACAACTATCTTTGGTCAATTTCCATCCCCGGGCTTCGGTTATGCCACTCTAAGTCTCCTGCCTCATCTTCCGGGCTTACAAGTCACCTATTTCCTGCATTCCCATAGCACAATATACCAAGCATAATCCCGCAAGATAAATAGGGCTCGAATAGGGCCAAAACACCGTAAAATGATAAGGTTTTCCATCAATTTGATGTATTACCTCTAAGTGAGTGCTCAATGTGTTTTTACCTCATAAAAGGTCTAAAACTACCCAAAACAAGCGAAGAGTGTCATCAACGGGGGTTAAAACATGCACCAAAACATAGTAAAGTTGACTCTCATCAGGAGGCTCGACTCGATTTTCTTGAATCTGAGTTGGCTGCCATTCGGGGTGGCCCAGCTCTCTCATCTTAGGTTTTGAGAGAGTCCGGCTGTGGGCTGATGATATATGTATTGGTCTTCGGGGTCAGCATACTTTTCTTAGGAATATAAACCCTGGTTATGCTCAGATTTCTGATACTCTGGACCAGTGTCTACCAGATTCCTATTCTTTGCCTACTTGGATATCTACTGCACCTACCCGTACCTCCCACCACGCTTTTCCTTGGTCTACCTTAGATCCTGGTGGTATGCCCGATTTTATGTCCACAGGTACAGGTACTGTTACCGCTTCTTCGGCTGGGTCCAACATTAGTGCCGGCTTAAGTAGCATCGATTTGGAAGGGTCAGTGGTCATGTCTACAACTGCTGCTGGTGCCCGCTTAGAAGCTTTGGCGTCTGTCGCCGCAATCTCAGATCCGGTCCAGTTTTTGGGCAACCTCAATCCAACGGTTTTTGAAGAAGCCGATCTATTCAATCGAATGAATATTCGGACATCAAGGATGGACAACTCTGAAACTGACTCGGACATTTGAATCTTTTCATTACCTAAAACCTTTCTTATCATTTTGTTGAAAAAATAAGTTGGATTGCTGTTTCGTTTCTTGTTGGGTTCGAACAATTTATTAGCATCTTTTGCACGTTTAACTTTTGGTTGATGCACTCTTTGGGTAGTGCAAGTGTTGATCTTTTATGAATAAATCATGCTCCATTTTTTAGCATAATTGCATCCCCTGTGTTGTTAGTTTGTTTGATTTTTGTCTTTGCTGCAAACTTTTAGCCACTGTACGTGAATTAAGCAGTCCGGTCTAAGCCGGATATATCCCGGTTTGCGCCGGTATTCACAACTGTAGTTTTTATCGTCTAGCACGGCGTACGCCGGAATTTTTCCGGTCTATGCCGGCTACTACTGGTTCACCCCGACCTGACTACACTCTGTAATTTTCATCATTTTGATTCCCTAGACTGACACACATGCATAACACAACCCGGCATACGCCGGTACTATTCTGGTCTACACCGGACGTGATATTTTTGGGCCGACAGAGACTCCATCAGCAGATTTCATCTTTCTATTTATATCCATTTATTCCATTCCCAAAACCCTACCCCTCTTTTCATCTTCAAATTTTCCCCATCTATTTTCCTCTCTGCTGTAACCATGTCTAACCCCTCCTCCCCTTCAGCCCCTCCCTTTCACCACCCGGTTCACCAGACTCAGTTGTTTCTCAACCCGATCAACACTACCATGTCCCAAACATTATAGATTACACTACCGAGACGGCACGTGATCGCTACTTTTCAAACTTCTCTCACGCTCCCATCCTTATTGAAAAAGGCTTAAATATGCGTAAGGTAAAGGATTGGGGCGAAATTCGCGTACTGTGGGGCGGTTGGGACCGGTTTGTTCGTGCGCCCCTTGGGCGTATTAACATCACTATAGTTCGTGAGTTCTTTTCTGTGCTGTCAGAAACAACCTCTGTTGAAGCCACCACCTCAGTCTACATTCGAGGTGTCTTGGTCCCATTTACTCCTACAGTTAAAAACCGTGCCTTCTTCATCTCAAAGGAGCAAGCTGCTCCCCACACCCACTATAAGAAGGCCTGGCGTCTGGACACCGTGGCTGCGTTGGTTTTGAAATACGCTGAAGCCATGCATGCCTTATTTCCTGGTGCTCCTCACGAGCGTGATATGTCAGCTTACGGCTTATCTACTGAAATGCGCGCATGTAAGCATTTCATCAATTCCCGTGTTTTCCAAATGATTTCTCTCAAGTTAACGATGATGAGTTGTTGTTGCTCTATGCTATTTCTGTTGGTGCCGTAATTGATTGGGGTGTGTTTATACACCGTGTTGCTGTATGTTTTGCACAATCAATGAGCAACTTCCGTCAACCATTGCCTTTTGCATGGTTAATTTCTCACCTCTGTAATCATGTTGCGGGAGTGCCCATCATTTGCACTGATGAAAATTTTCCATTCCGTCATACCAAAACTGCTTTGTTACTAGTTGATATCCCTGGTGGTTCCTCGTCTGCGGAGACGGGCGATACCGATTGAGTTCGTGGTTGGTTGAGTTGTCTTGTATGCATGCCTGGCTCTGGTTGGTTGTGATGGTTGGTCTGGTTGGTTGGTTTTCATGTTGTTTCAGTTTTGTTCTGTTTGGTTGTTTTTAAGTTTCTGTAAGATAATAATAATGACGTTGGTTTGTAGGGAATTTATTTCCCTTTCTTTTCAATCAGCTTGTATAATATTTGCACTATCTAAATAAATCAAGTTTGTGTGTTTAATATTATTAATATTCAAGTTGGTTCTTACATTTTCATATTTATACTGCACTCCATTTTTGTTCACTATTTTGCCCAGTTAATTTCATGCAGTATCAAAGCTCTCCGTGTGTGTTTTAGTTTTCACGGTCTGCGCCGTGAACAGTCCGGCGCACGCCGTGTGTGCCTGCCGGTCAACACCTTTTGATCCCCTTATCCCGGCCCACGTCATGATTGCACCCGGTTTACGCCGTGATCTTTTTGGCCCTGCATCATAAATGTTTTTAGATTCCTCCGTATTTTCTAACCACTTCTTTTCTACTCACTTTTCATCGGGAAGATGACAGTTCGTAAGTGGGGAGTGGAGACGTAATTTGCCTAAATACGGAATTATTTCACTAAACTCTCGAGAAACACTTAAATTTTGATAACTTTTCGAGCATAATAAAATAGTTTGGCACAACATTTAGCTTTACATTTAATAGAATGAATATTTCAAATAATTGAGCAACCGTAAAAGATTAGAGTTACATTTTATATTGCATTTCTATGACAGTAGTATAAATCATTGGATTATGTTTATCTTAAGTTTTTGTTAACATACATACTTTTGTGGAACTATGCATACCTGCCTCCGTAGCAACTAGAACTTAGGTTTGATATCCTTTCGAGGCGAAATAAAAAGTGTTGGTCCCTTGGAAAGGCTAACACAAGTTTAGAGGGGGGGAATGAATAAACTTGTCCCTAAAAAATGAATTTAAAACAAATTAAAGATTAATTAAAACTTGTGTGGAGTTGAGCTAACTCAACTGAGTATAAATCAATACTGACTTATTCTTAGACTAGTTAACTGGCTGTGGAATAATTTAGCCTTTATCAAAATATAAGTTATCAAATAACTTGTTGACTCAGTTTCAGAATAAGAACTAGATAATTATAGCTGTAATGAAGTAAATAAATGAGTAAAGTAAATAAAAAAGAATTCTAGATGTTCCAGGTGGTGTAGTCCTGTACGTCCTCTCTTCCCATGTGATGCGGAGGAAAATTCCACTAGAACTTCTTTGAGATGGCCCGGTTACAAAAAGTTCTAAACTGATTGTCTTTGACTAATCCCTAGCTTCACTATCTAAACACTTGTAAAACAGGTAGAATTGCTGCTCTTCAATTGTTTGAAACACTGGTCCTTGGAGGGTTGAATTACCTCTTCACCACCATCACAACCACGCCTTCCCGATCGCACTCAACCGTCCTTCACACCTTCTTGGTGTTTCACAGTCTAAACCTTTGATAGAATCAAAGTTGAGACTTGAATCAATAACTATGATTCAATTGTGATTTGAGCTTTTCTTCTAGATGTATAAGTTATGCACAACTCTGGATTTCTTCAGATGAGTGATCTTGATCTTTCTTTGGATGCTAATGAACACTTGAAGAAATTTCTTGATTTTGCAAATAAGTATTTAGTAGGAATTCGTTTTTCCCTCTTTCTGGACTAGATTGATTTTTAAATTTCTCTTTTTTGACCCCCATATTTATTCTGATAAAAGTAGTCTATTTATAGAGGTTTTTCTAACGGTCGAATCTCTGTGAATTCAAATCCTTTCTAGCCGTTAGAGGTCCTGCTTTCTTGATTGTACGTAACTTGTCAGAACGGATAGAATATCCTCCAGTCATGATCCTTGTATAACGGTTGGATTCTTCCTCAATTTGGTTAAACCTTAGTTCTAAAACTGATTTACTAAGAAAATTATCAGTTCACAATTTGTAATAGATTTAACTGTGTGTTTACTCTTCTTCAACAATCAGTACTCCAGTTTTCATCTAATTATAGTTGACTTAATCAGAGTACACCATTAAATTGATTTGGAAAGACATCATTGTCCTTATGTGTCTTAGCTTCCCATACAAGATCCATAAAGTCAGTTTAGGTCATCACAATCTTGCCTGAAGTCTAACTTTACAATCTCGACATAGTCTTCATAACTGAGTTTGAACCCTCACTTCTTCTGTCTTCAATAACTGAGTCTTGACCCTCAGTTCTTCAATCTTCTAGATAGGCCAACCGAGTTTGTGTCCCTCAGCAAGCTTATCTTCTTCAGTTTCATATTGGTGTATCCTGAGTCAGTTTGACTAAATTCCAGTTTCGCGTTATCTCAGTTTTCTTGTTATCTCAGTTCACAACCTAGAAATATTACAGTGCTTGACTGATTTAACTTATACAAATATCAGACTATATTAAATCCTATACATTGACATCTAGACATCTTTTTGCTTTGCACTATAACAGCTAGTTATGACACTTCATCAATGGGGTTCTATAACAACGAATAAATATGTGATGAATCATCATCAAAACATAAATTTTATTTCCAACAAAAAGGTATTGGGAGTCAAATTTAGGGATGATGGTTCTGGCATTTCTTTTGTTTTAACCATAGCCAAATGGCCGTCCCGAACATAATTTCCACATGTCCCCACCTCAGCCTTTGTAGAGTGGTGAGACCCCACTCGAAAATAGACATTCATGATTAACCTCATTATAATCCGACCATTAGCCTAATATTGGTTTACATTCCCTTGATGTCCTGCAAGATTAGCCATTTTCTATGTATTATGCGGTGATAACTTTGGAAATTGAAGGTTGGACAATTTTTATGGCACAAAGATGAGATAATATCTATTGAGTTCGGAGTAATGTATTGTATATTTAAAAAAAAGAGAAAAGAATTTATTTAATAAATCTGAAGTTGTGAGTATAATGAGTATTGGAAAGCCAATTTTGGAGGACAAGTTCAGCAAATTCACATGATGTAAGTTCAGAGGACAAATGAAATGAAATGATACTCCATTTCTTATGTTTATTATGGAGGAGACGTCTTTGATAGTTATTCGAGAGAATTGGAGTTGTCAAATCGAAACATCAGTAGAATTGAAGGTATAGATTTTGCTATCTTGCATTTGTTCTTTTTGATATATCCTTTTCATCCATTCGATTAGCCAATACCCAAGCCTGACATTACAAACTTACAAGTCCTACCCGACCTATCTTCTTGACTCCGAGTACCTCGATTAGTGGAGATTCGTATCACACTTAAGACTATGGTTTGCATTTAATAAAAGTTCTGTAAGCATGAATTCACGATTGATTGAATAGTAACAAAAGCTGAAGAACGATAATTCACACACCACACTGCTCTCTTAGATAACGTGATAACATATAGCTTTAATACTGATCTATTGCATCATCTAGTTGAACCTTCATTTCATGATATTGTATAACTATAGGTTGTGGCTTTAATCATTTTATCACTTCTTTGCTTGAGGACGATCAAAGTCTAAGTGGGGAGTGGTTGATGTATGTCAACTAGATGATACATTTTGATAAATTTTAATCCCATTTCTTATGTTTTTAGTGACGTTTTCATATCAATTATAGTAAATATTGTGATGATACGTTTTATTTTGTAAATAGTATAAATAATACAATCTCACTATTTTGAATTATTTTGAGGCTAATCAGCTTACTTTTTTTTATCAGAATTACCTGTGGTTCTTCTCGTTGTGTTTTGTTACAGATACCACGTGGGGAAGTCCTGGGGTCGTGACGCAAAGCTCGACGGATACGGAAATATAATTATCAAAATAATTATATTAAAATTTTGTTACACCTGCCTCAAAGATACGGCGCAGACCGGAAGTATCACGGTCTACGCTGGCGGCCAAAGATTTACTCAATCGAGAATATAATGGACTTGAAAGTCAGTTACAATTGAGTTGATCCGGCGCAGACCGGAAGAATCCCGGGGATGTTAAGATTTCGGATCATTGCATTTAATGACCTGCCTACTCTAACTGACTGATGTGATCCGGCGAAGACCGTGGAATCTCCGGCGCAGACCGGAAAGGGCCCAATTTGCATTATTTTT
This sequence comes from Gentiana straminea, assembly GCA_036785695.1. Classification (NCBI taxonomy): domain Eukaryota; kingdom Viridiplantae; phylum Streptophyta; class Magnoliopsida; order Gentianales; family Gentianaceae; genus Gentiana; species Gentiana straminea. The sequence continues at coordinate 1,342,341 of JAVUPR010000376.1, read as the reverse complement.
TATTTACTATTCACATTCAGAGACAGATATATATATACACACATATAACGGTTGGATTTTTCCTCAGTTTGGTTAAACCTTAGTTCTAAAGCTGATTTACTGAGAAAATTATCAGTTCACAGTTTGTAATAGATTTAACTGAGAGTTTACTCTTCTTCAACAATCAGTACTCCAGTTTTCATCTGATTATAGTTGACTTAATCAGAGTACACCATGAAATTGATTTGCAAAGACATCATTGTCCTAATGTGTCTTAGCTTCCCATACAAGATCCATAAAGTCAGTTTAGGTCATCACAATCTTGCCTGAAGTCTAACTTTACAATCTCGACGTAGTCTTCATAACTGAGTTTGAACCCTCAGTTCTTCTGTCTTCCATAACTGAGTCGTGACCCTCAGTTCTTCAATCTTCTAGATAGGCCAACCGAGTTTGTGTCTCTCAGTGAGCTTATCTTCTTCAGTTTCATATTGGTGTATCCTGAGTCAGTTTGACTAAATTCCAGTTTCGCATTATCTCAGTTTTCTTGTTATCTCAGTTGACAGCCTAGAAATATTACCGTGCTTGTCTGATTTAACTTATACAAATATCGACTCTATTAAATCCTATACATTGATATCTAGACATCTTTTTGCTTTGCACTATAACAGCTAGTTATGACACTTCATCAATGGGGTACTAGAACAACGAATAAATAAGTGATGAATCATCATCAAAACATAAATTTTATTTCCAACAATTTCCCCCTTTTGATGATGTCAATACCCTCCTTAAAAACAATGCAAAAAGATAAAACAAGACACAGTAAGTAACACAGTGAACTGAGAAACTGAAAATTTATTGATAACATAGTTACATAGTAAGGTAATAAAATACAACAAAATAAAAAAGAGTTAGAAAGGCAGCTTCTTTTTACTTAACAGATAAACTCAATTTATTGTCATAAGTTTCAACAACATTCCACATGGCATCATTTGTTGTTGTGCTTTCGATTCCGTGAATGCTTGCCCATATGTTCCATGATTCCGATAAATTGTGCTAACCGAAGAATTTTCTTTTGAAAAGAATAGCGAAAGTAAAAACAGATGTTCTCAGCCTTTCAGTGGTGGCTGTTTTCAGTAGACTCTGAACAAATTCAGGTTCAGACTTTTCAATCTTATCTGACTCTTTATCTAGAGTACCATTCTTTTCCCATTTCTTGAGTTTGTTCCAGTAATGCATGAGAATCTTCTACATATGTAGGAATGTTTCTAAAGATTCTTCTCTTGATTCTCCTTCTCTGGCATGTAGATTTTTTAATAAACTGTAGAGACGAGAATCCAAACCAATTCTTTTATCAGTTGGTTCCGAATATTTAGCAATTAACTCCATTTCCTCATTAGTAAATTCTCCTCTAGCTTTCTTCAGTTCAGCCAGTTTATCATCAAGTTTGTAAGGACTTGTGGCATTTTAGTTGCATGGACTTTTAACATGTCCAAACTTTCCCCCTTATTGACATCATCTTTATTGATCAGACTTTTGACGTAACTGTTCAAATTTTGCTGAGTTGATGCCAAAATGGTTTGAGCTACAACAGAGTCCTTCATGCATTGTTCCATCAGAATCATTCTGTCCACCAGATTATTGAGAATGCCTTCCCATCCGTCTTGAGTTTCATCTCTTCTTGCATCATTTTCAATGGTTGTCTTTCGAAGCTCAATCAGAGTGTTTTGACAGTTATCAGTGATGATATCCATCTTCTTTTCAAGTTTGATTCTTTCATCTTTGCTAGCCTCTAAGGACTTTAGAACTTTTCCAAATAAGCTGTTATCGTCCTTTTGAATTATGATTATCTCATTATGATAGAATTTAATGAGATCAACCTGAGTAGGTACATCTTTTGAGCTTCCTGCTTGTTGTACATTGTCATTGCTTATCTCAGCCTCAGTTGATTTAGCTTGCTTCAGTGGTGAGATAACAACTTGCTTCAGTTTTTCTTTGTATTTTGCCGACCTTCTTTTTTCTTCAGATTGTCTTCTAATTTCTTCTAGACTTGACTGATCAATATTCCTTGCAAGTGATATTTGAACATTGAATTCTTCATCTGATTCTTCTCCAGCAATGTTTGCCACAGTTCTTGCTATTTCTAGCATAGACTTGTCAGTAGGAGATTGATAACCTCCTTCTTATTCTTCTTGTGCATCAGACACATTTTTAGAACTGGAACTTTCACTGGTTTCTTCGGAACTACTAGAATCATCATCAGTGTTCTGATCGGTTTCAGTCTTATTTTCTTGTAAAGAGGCAAGAATCCCTTTTCGCAAATTGGGATCTTCCTCAGAATCATTATCATCATCACCCTTTTTGGAATTTTCACCAGCTGTGGCTTCCTTCCAAAAACTATTTCTGATCAGTGCATATCCTTGGTTTAAGAATTCATCGGTATTGATTATCTCTGATAGATTTGTGATGTTGTAGTGATCAAATACCCATATTTCAGTAATTTCCATTTCTACTAGCTGACTCCTTTGATTGGCAACGGAATCGCTCATAATCAGCTGACATTAATTCTCCATGATCAGTTGAGGGCTTAGATTGAGTGACAATCTCCTCCGATTCTCTTATGACCTCCTAGTCACCCTCCAAAATAACATCTTCAGTTTGCATACGGTCAGTTCTACTGGTTCCTCCTTCAGCAGTGATTGGGATGACTGATGTATCTCTTTCAATGACTGAAACTGAGATTATCGGCTCAGTTTCCAAATTTGTGTCACCAACAAGTTCTTCAGCAACTTGTTCTCTAACAGGCTCAAGTTCCAATTCAGTAACTGGAACTTCTTATATCAATGACTCAGTGAGTTCTTCTTCATGAACTAGCTCATCCGAGTGAATGATCTTAGTCGATCTTGACTCTGCTTCAGCTCCTTTATCTTCAGAGTGAGAAGCCGAAAATTCTTTGACTGATTCTTCAAATTCTATTCTGGAAGCAAATTTTTGCGGTGTAGATCTAGATTTTGAAAGTAACAAAAGCATGTCCAAAGTTGCTTTGTCAATCAGTCTTTCTTCACTGTCAGATTCTTCATCATCAAGTTCAATTCTCAGGGTCTGTTCCCCCTGAGTCTCAGCTTCCTTCTGTAAGTCAGTTTCAACATTCTGTTCTCTGTTGACAACTTCAGTTTCCGTTGTCATTTCAATTTCTTGTGTGTGTGTAACTGTCTCTTTAATAGGTAAAGCTTCAGTTCCTGATGTTGGAGCAGATTCAGTAATAGTAACTTCAGTTCTCTCTATCTGTGCTGATCCTTCAGCAACTGAAGTATCAATTGTTGGTGAAACAAGATCAGATTTGTCTCTCTCTGAATCTTCGAATTGTTTCCTTCTTTTTCTTAATTCTTCAACCTGTTCCAAGGCTTCATCTTTCATCATTTTTCTGCTTTTCTTCTTTTTAGGTTCACTCACAGAACCTTCAGCTTTTCTTTTTCCAGGTTTTTCTTCTTTAATAACAATCTTCCCATCGGCAATTGGTGTTTCTTTCCTCTTTGCGATTCCAAAATGTTTGAGTATTCTTTGGACCACTAGTGCAAGAGTCTTTTTGTGATAAAATCGACAATTCTTAACATCGGTCTTCTTTTTGGGTGCGTCAATTGATTGTGTCACTAATTGATCAAATAGATATCTTTGCCAATTGAAACTTTCTCCAAACCAAATCACATATAGTAAATCCAATTTTGCTCCAGAGAGGTTGCTAAAATATCCTGCATTTCCTATTATGCAATTTGCTAACATCTTAGTAAGAAAATTGAATTCTGGTTTGAGTAAGCTTGTACTCCCGGTCTGTGAAACTATGGAGTCTGCATCAATTACTATATCTTTCCATAGTTTCTCCTTCTGTTCTTTGGTCAACTTGATGGCTGATGTACCTCCAAATTTATCAAACCCAAAGATCTCTGTAATTAGGTCTTCAGTAACTTTGATCTGCTTATCATTGACAGTAGTGGTAAAAGTGTGTGTGCCTTCTCCTTTTAGAGCTGTACTTCCAAATTCATAGAAGTCTCCAATGCTTTCCAGACATACACTTTTCAGATCGATGTTGAATACAACATCCAATCCTTTGATTTTCTGTATTTTTGCTGCAATAACTTTGACTAGAGTTTGATCAGTATATTTTGCAATAAATTGATCAAGAGAGATGATCATTCCAGGTTCAACATGAGCAGAAGTCATTGTTTTCTGGATTTGATTGAGAATTTTGACAATTCGGAGATTTAGAGAATAGATTCAAACTTCGAGTGTAAAGAATTATAAAAGAAAATTCTGGGTTATTTATAATTTGTAGCAAGGTAGTTAAGAATTGGGTGGGACTCAAAACGTCTTGTCATAAATGTTTTGAGATTGTGAAAAATAGGATGAGTGGAAAGTATGGACGGTTTAGATTGAGAAAGATCACGTCTTTTCTTGACATCTGTAGCTAGACAGTAGTAAGTAGGGTAGATGTGGTGTATCTCCAGCTGTATACGTTCAGTCTCGTTCTTATACTGAATTGAAAAACTCAGTTGTGAATACAACTCAGTTTTGTGAATCACTCATCTTCAGTTCTTAGTTAGCGATATTCTCTTGCAAAACAAAATGAGTGATTTTTGGTACCCATATCTGTTTGGGTCCTAACTAATTAGTTTTCGATGATATATTTTTATTTTTAACTTTATACCTCTCTTGATATCTTGACTAAGTAAAGTCAGCTTTTACAAACTTTTCCTGTTTTGTCCTAACAGTTTTTTGTTTGTTTAGTTTATGAAACTGAGGTGATGGTTCATTCCAATCTTCATCAGTGGGAAATAGTCTTCCTTATCCTCTGAGTCTATTATTCCATGAATGATCTTCATTCTTTGGTGGATGAGACTTGAAGATTTTTCTTACTGATCTCTGATCAGTTTTGCCTTTTTCAGCCTTCTGAATCTTCCTGTAAAATCTGTTGGTTTAGTGTTTTTTACCAACTGATTTTTTTAGTTCTATCAGTTTGTGCATTTGGCTGTGCTGAGTAATTTTAAGTTCTAATAATTTTATTAGTTTTCTGAGTTCTTGACTGTTGTGCAGTCAAAATTTTTAATGCAACTGAACTTGGTCTGAACTTAGAATTCTGCTGATTAACAAACCCTAAACCAGATCTGTCTCCAAATGGTTTTCCAGGTTTGAACTGAACACTGGGTATTGGATCAACTGATGATTCTGTGATGTTTATTACTTCTGTCAGTTCATCAGTTGGTCGAATTACCTTGGTTCTATTATTAGCCTTGATTAATTTGATCTTAGCATTCAATCTCGAAACTACAACATTCAATTACTTTTTCTCCTTTTTAACATTCTCATAATTCTTTTGAATTACCTCTAATTCCTTTATGAGTATGTCCAAGGTTTTATTGAAATCTTCATTTCTCTGATTGTTCATGGCAGTGTGAGTGCTGGATGTGAATACCGTTACCTCCTGGTGTTTGATAGATAAATTTTCTATCGAGGAATCATCATGAATTAAAACTCGCTTCCCTTTATCATTAGCATTTTCCTGTGATGCTCCTAGCAGTATGATTTCCTCATCACTTTCACCTCCATAACTCAAGGGTAGAACAACATCTTTGGCCTTTGCGATGGATGGATCTTCAACAATGTTTTCAGTCTAAGAGATCACTTAGGGATGATTTCCTTGCAGTATGATTTCCTTATTCTTTTTCTGCTTCTTTTGAGAGATCACTTAGGGATGGAAATCCTCCGGATTCATCTCTATAAGCGTTAGAGTCAATATCTTCACCATAACTGAAATGAGGTTCCGGATTTGTATGAGAGCTCGTAGTACTAAATCATAAACAACATTCTGCAAATAGTCATTCAAGGGGTTATTCAGCCAGCTTCTAATTCTAAGTGTATCCATTAAATTTCAATAAAGTACTTTTACGACTGATACAGTGAGGGGTTTTCAACAACTGGATTGTAAGATATCTTTGGATCACTTCCAAACGGAAGAACTGCTCCGATACCAATTGTTGGTCCCTTGGAAAGGCTAACACAAGTTTAGAGGGGGGGGGTGAATAAACTTGTCCCTAAAAACTGAATTTAAAACAAATTATATGTTTAATTAAAACTTGTGTGGAGTTGAGCTAACTCAACTGAGTATAAATCAATACTGACTTATTCTTAGTCTAGTTAACTGGTAGCGGATTAATTTAGCCTTTATCAAATATAAATTATCAAATAACTTGTTGACTCAGTTTCAGAATAAGAACTACATAATTATAGTTGTAATGAAGTAAATAAATGCGTAAAGTAAATAAACAAGAATTATAGAGGTTCCAGGTGGTGTAATCCTGTACGTCCTCTCTTCCCATGTGATGCGGAGGAAAATCCCACTAGAACTTCTTTGAGATGGCCCGGTTACAAAAAGTTCTAAACTGATAGTCCTTGACTAATCCCTAGCTTCACTATCTAAACACTTGTAGAACAGGTAGAATTGCTGCTCTTCAATTGTTTGAAACACTGGTCCTTGGAGGGTTGAATTGCCTCTTCACCAGCTCATCACAACCACAGTCTTCCTGACTGCACTCAACTGTCCTTCACACCTTCTTGGTGTTTAACAGTCTAAACCTTTGATAGAATCAAAGTTGAGACTTGAATCAATTACTATGATTCACTTGTGATTTGAGCTTTTCTTCTAGATATATAAGTTATGCACAGCTCTGGATTTCTTCAAATGAGTGATCCTGATCCTTCTTTGGATGCTAATGAACACTTGAAGAAATTTCTTGATTTTGCAAATTAGTATTTAGTAGGAATTAGTTTTTCCCTCTTTCTTGACTAGATTGATTCTTAAATTTCTCCTTTTTCACCCCCATATTTGTTCTGATAGAACTAGTCTATTTATAGAGGTTTTTCTAACGGTCAAATCTCTATGAATTGAAATCCTCTGTAGATGTTAGAGGTCCTGCTTTCTTGTTTGTACGTAACTTGTCAGAACGGATAGAATATCCTCCAATCATGATCCTTGTATAACGGTTGGATTTTTCCTCAGTTTGGTTAAACCTTAGTTCTAAAACTGATTTACTGAGAAAATTATCAATTCACAGTTTGTAATAGATTTAACTGTGTGTTTACTCTTCTTCAACAATCAGTACTCCAGTTTTCATCTGATTATAGTTGACTTAATCAGAGTACACCATGAAATTGATTTGCAAAGACATCATTGTCCTTATGTGTCTTAGCTTCCCATACAAGATCCATAAAGTCAGTTCAGGTCATCACAATCTTGCCTGAAGTCTAACTTTACAATCTCGACATAGTCTTCATAACTGAGTTTGAACCCTCAGTTCTTCTGTCTTCAATAACTGAGTCTGTGACCCTCAGTTCTTCAATCTTCTAGATAGGCCAACCGAGTTTGTGTCCCTCAGCGAGCTTATCTTATTCAATTTCATATTGGTGTATCCTGAGTCAGTTTGACTAAATTCCAGTTTCGCGTTATCTTAGTTTTCTTGTTATCTCAGTTCACATCCTAGAAATATTACAGTGCTTGTATGATTTAACTTATACAAATATCAGACTATATTAAATCCTATACATTGATATCTAGACATCTTTTTGCTTTGCACTATAACAGCTAGTTATGACACTTCATCAATGGGGTTCTGTAACAACGAATAAATATGTGATGAATCATCATCAAAATATAAATTTTATTTCCAACAAAAAGGTATTGGGAGTCAAATTTAGGGATGATGGTTCTGGCATTTCTTTTGTTTTAACCATAGCCAAATGGCCGTCCCGAACATAATTTCCACCTGTCCCCACCTCAGCCTTTGTAGAGTGGTGAGACCCCACTCGAAAATAGACATTCATGATTAACCTCATTATAATCCGACCATTAGCCTAATATTGGTTTACATTCCCTTGATGTCCTGCAAGATTAGCCATTTTCTATGTATTATGCGGTGATAACTTTGGAAATTGAAGGTTGGACAATTTTTATGGCACAAAGATGAGATAATATCTATTGAGTTCGGAGTAATGTATTGTATATTTAAAAAAAGAGAAAAGAATTTATTTAATAAATCTGAAGTTGTGAGTATAATGAGTATTGGAAAGCCAATTTTGGAGGACAAGTTCGGCAAATTCAAATGATGTAAGTTCAGAGGACAAATTAAATGAAATGATACTCCATTTCTTATGTTTATTATTGAGGAGACGTCTTTGATAGTTATGCGAGAGAATTGGAGTTGTCAAATCGAAACATCAGTAGAATTGAAGGTATAGATTTTGCTATCTTGCATTTGTTCTTTTTGATATATCCTTTTCATCCATTCGATTAGCCAATACCCGAGCCTGACATTACAAACTTACAAGTCCTACCCGACCTATCTTCTTGACTCCGAGTACCTCGATTAGTGGAGATTCGTATCACTCTTAAGACTATGGTTTGCATTTAATAAAAGTTCTGTAAGCATGAATTCACGATTGATTGAATAGTAACAAAAGCTGAAGAACGATAATCCACACACCACACTGCTCTCTTAGATAACGTGATAACATATAGCTTTAATACTGATCTATTGCATCATCTAGTTGAACCTTCATTTCGTGATATTGTATAACTATAGGTTGTGGCTTTAATCATTTTATCACTTCTTTTTTTGAGGACGATCAAAGGCTAAGTGGGGAGTGGTTGATGTATGTCAACTAGATGATACATTTTGATAAATTTAATCCCATTTCTTATGTTTTTAGCGACGTTTTCATATCAATTATAGTAAATATTGTGATGATACGTTTTATTCTGTAAATAGTAGAAATAATACCATCTCACTATTTTGAATTATTTTGAGGCTAATCAGCTTACTTTTTTTTATCAGAATTACCTGTGGTTCTTCTCGTTGTGTTTTGCTACAGATACCACGTGGGGAAGTCCTGGGGTCGTGACGCAAAGCTCGACGGATACGGAAATATAATTATCAAAATAATTATATTAAAATTTTGTTACACCTGCCTCAAAGATACGGCGCAGACCGGAAGTATCACGGTCTACGCTGGCGGCCAAAGATTTACTCAATCGAGCATTTAATGGACTTGAAAGTTAGTTACAATTGAGTTGACCCGGCGCAGACCGGAAGAATCCCGGGGAAGTTAAGATTTCAGATCATTGCATTTAATGACCTGCCTACTCTAACTAACTGATGTGATCCGGCGAAGACCGTGGAATCTCCGGCGTAGACCGGAAAGGGCCCAGTTTGCATTATTTTTGTTTACTATTCACATTCAGAGACAGATATATATATATACACATATCAGAAGGAAAAGGAGAGAGGAGGAGATATCTATCCATCTTGCAGGCAACAACACAAAAAGGCTCTCAAAGCCAAATATTAGTAATTCCATCTTGGCTATTTTTAACACAACTTCGTATTGAGAATGTTTAGCATAATTTGGGGATAATTGATGAGGAAGAATTAAGCTTTTGGTTCAACCTCCATTGAAGCTCACAGGAGAAGAAGCTAGCTTGCCGTTGCAATCCTATCGTTGTAATCCTTAACATTCTAGTATTATTTTGTTTTGTTAATCTGATTACTCTGAATGCTAAATTAAATATGTTAGTATTTGTAATAATGAGTGGCTAGACGTGTAACTAGCCAATGCATGTAATTGAACTACTTAATCTCTTTTAATTGGATGATGATTATGTATTGTATATTTTAAAATTTCGGTTGTGTTGAAGCTTTTTCTACTTGTATTGATCGTTAGCTTATGTTGGAGTAATTAACCAATATTGGCACACACACACACACACACGTAATTGAAACCGAACGAAGTAGAAAAACTGGAAGGTCAAGTTGACCGTTACCGGAGTTCAATTTCTTATCTGGGGAATGAACTAGTTGTACTCATGATTTTATCATGTGAAATCATTAGGTTTAAGGTTCTTAAACCAAGGAGGAGGCATAGAATAATTTCGTACACTCGTATGAAGGGAAATTGTTAGAATATGAGTACACCGTTTCACACAATTGGACACCCTTAATAGGCTGAATTGATCACATCCTTAAAACTGAAAGAGACTGTAGTTCAATGAAATTGTCTTGGTTAGTACTTTTATCATTAATTGATAATTTTATTAGTGACGTAAAATCATTACTTGGATGTTAAAACTGCGACTTAGATCAAGATAATAATAGCTAATTGGTGTTTAACCACACATTGTATCGTGTTCCCTGAGGAGACGACCTTGTTCACTAGACTAGACAACAATTTGACCCGGTACACTGCCGGTTAGATCAGACACCTAGAAAGAAACCGACCAGCCATGCAAAGAATCCCTTACCCATTTTGGGATAGTGCACTTAATCAAAACACATACTTAACCGAGTTTTAAAGAATAAGGTTGAATAAATTCCATATTAGATATGGAAGAGGATAATGTCGAATCTATCTTAACTGATGATTTGAATTTGTCATAGGCAAAGTCAGAAAGGCTTGGAGCCAAGTACGACATATGCAACTTTGTGGAATATCTTGGTAAGTACGCTAGATATTGTCTTCTTTCCCGCAGAACAAAATGTTTGTCTCCAAACGTACTGTCTTCTAAATGAGGCATTTCTTCCAAAAGAGAAATGGGATAGATTCTCTTTCTAGTAAGAGATGGTCAGGTTATTGAACGTCAACTTTGATCGAATCTTAGATTCGGCGGTTAACAAAGCAAGTTTAGTATGTCCTTTAGTATCTTGAAGAGAACGAGGAACAATATGCGGACATATTCATGTGTGAACTTGGATATGTGTGATACACTGATTTTGACTTTAAGTCAGATTGAGGATGATCGTTAAGTCGATCTCGGGCTCAGTGTTTACTCAGTACCACATGATTTGATGGACCGGTAACGTTTCGATTCTACGGATCGTCTCGAGCCGACAACCTGACTAATCATTAAGACCCATGACATTTAGATGTAGGTACTCCCCGAGTCACTAACCTATCCTACGACGGCATACTCGGAGTGTATTTTGGAATCTGAAATGGTTATGATATGCTTAGTGGGTACTAAAATACGGGATGAGTCTCCATTGCTTTAGAGCAAGTGGGAGATGTAGTTTGTTGTATTTTAAATAATAGGGTGTGCTCTAAAACAATTAATCACATGCTTTCGTGCAAGTGGGAGATTGTTAGGTGTGATGCCCGAAAGACAATTTTTGTAATTGTTTTATTTAATAAATGAATTGACGTTATTATTCATATTTATTATTCTCATAATCACCGATGTGACAATAGTATTTACACTACGTAAAAACCCTAAGTATATCGTTTATGTAATCACTTAACTCAGTGTATGGTATATACACGGGAGGATTGAGTTAGTGAAGATGTACTTAAAATACAATTAGCCCATAGTGAAGTTAATCGAGAGTATCGGGTCTCTCCTTTAAACGTGCTATTAATGCGCCCAGAACACAATAGGTGTGATTGTCTTATCCGGACTTTCGGTTAAGAGAACCTGGTGGGGCATTTATATATGATAGATATATCATATAGGGCTGGACCGATTTGATTAGAGTTCACGATATAATTCCGTAATCGAGAAGTCTTATCGAATCAATGGATGATCATATTTATGGATATATCTTAATCCCGAGGTGATCACGATCAACCGCTTGAATCGCATGAAGTTTGACTAGACGGTTAAGGATTACACCGAGTCCGTGGTCCGAATTACCCCATCTTGGCATTGTACTTGGATTGAGTGAGTAGTCCGTGTTATCACGGATACGGAATCCATTCCTTCCATTTATGGAAGTAGATAGACAGCCCCTTATTTGTTAATCCTAGAAACCGATCGATCGCGCGAGTTCATATCACACCGATTGATCACCAAAGTGAGTTGTATGAATTAATTGATCACTAGGGGGTTAATGGTAAATAAGGATAAGAGGTTCTAAAAAGGGTTAACGGTAACTTCCCGATTTAGAATGAACAATCCTATGGAGGATTAATCCATATGTAATGATTATATCAATGGACGCTTATTATTATTCTCGTGAGGAGATAAATATAATCTCATAATCGGAGGAGTGCGATCACGGGATTATGGTGGCATATTCCCGTGATTGATTTATCGAATATAATTATTCTATAATTATTTATTTGATTTATCGGAGCCGCTGATTATTAGTCCATGGTCCCCGACGTGCCTCCTAATATAGCATAGCTATTCTCGGACGTCGAATCCTAATAATATTAATTTAGTTCTTATTGGACTTTATTAAAACGATATGTGAATTAATTGTTTAGTGGACTATTAAATTAGTTGGGCTAAATAATTAAATATGTGGAAAAGACATTTTCCATAATCTTGGCCCAATTATTGTGTGTGTGGAAATAAATCATATTGACTAGGTCAATGATGATGATTTTCGACCCCAAGCATGTTTAATGAACAAGAAATTAGTTTTCTTGTGATTAATAAGACACGTGCATAAAATATTTATTGGATAAATATTTATGGAAAGAAATAAAGATAAAGATTTTTCTAGATTTGTTCTAGAATATTTTGGGATTATCTTTTATCTAATAGGATTATCATAATTGATTTTGTATTAATTATAAAATCCTTGGGGCTTAAGTTTTACTCTCCTATATAAAGAGAGTTCTCCCAAGCCAAAGAACACACTACAATTTTCGACTTCTACCTCTTAGAGAGGAGAAAGAAAATTTCGGCCAAGGGGAGACAAGGGGAAAATCTTGGAGATTTTTCCGGGTAGCATATCGGAAGGGTTCGAGTCGAGAATTTCCTTCCACCGGGAGTTGCTTGGATCACACGTACGGAAGATCGTGGTGCTCTTCACGCTTTCCTTCGTTCATCCTATTGCGGTTCTTCAACTTGGATTTTGAGATCCAAGAGGTATGATCTACAACCCCCTTGTAGATATAGATCTAATTGTTTTATTGCGTATATTCATAGATCTAGATCCTTAAATCGCTTCCGTTGCGGATGGTATTACTAACAGTGGTATCAGTCGCCATGGTGATCTATATTTATACGTATAAAATATTAGATCTAGGAGTGGTAAAACATGTAGATTTTTGTCCCAATTTTTTAAATGGGGCGCATGCATGATTATTTTTTATGCTTATGAATGTCGTGGTTGAAGAGATGGATTGGGGTTGGCATCATTTACCCGTTAGATCTATTGTAAACTCATATACACGATGAAAATTCGTCCATATGAGTATAGGAAATTATGTAATTCTTTTTTTTTTATTGCAATTTTAATTTCCAGAAAATAGATCTGTTTAGAAGCTGTTTAGTATTTTTTCTTTTCCCGTTGATCGAACCGTTGAAACGAAGATCCCTCCGGTCAGAATCAAGATTAGAAGATGATGATCAACTCCACAAATTTTTGCATCGATCAGAGTCCGTTTCGATATCCTTTCGTTGCTGCGAAGACGCTGCTGTAATAGAAAAACGCAGGATTCACAGAAACACTATCTGTGACTTCCTCGATTTTCTGGGAGAGTTTGGACCGTTGAAAAGCAAATCCGACCGTTCAGATTAATCAAATTTGAGTTTTGGACGTACCATAAAAATTTCAGGTCGATCGGGATTCATCTCGATTCCCGATCTGCCTCAGGAAGTCCTTGATGCAGTGCAGTTAAAGTCAGATTCAGCAGCAAGTTTGGCGGTTTACTGGAGAAAATTGGTAAGTCAAAGCACCGATCCAACCGTCCATATTGAAGTTCAAGGAGTGAAGATAAGATCTGGAAAGTTTCGTCCCGATCCGAGTTCGTTTAGTATGCCGATCGTCAAAGAGTTCGAACAGCTGCAGATTTAGTTAGAAAGTAGTAAACCCTAGTTAGGGTTTTGGTTTTTATTTTCTAATAGATTAGATACGGGGGTGCCAACGATCCATCTCGGTGTTTAAATTTTCCGCAATTTATTTTTTATGTGTTCGATCATAAAATAGATATAAAAAACGGAATTGCCATGACATGCATCATATCATAAATCCACTCCATGCATACATGTAGAATTTTAATTTTGGTAATTAAAATAGGCATGTATACAAACTCGTGTAATTAGTTGAAATTTAATTAATACGTGGTAATTAATAAATTTAGTAACTAATTAAAGATCCGAGGACGGGTTATGAAATCGTTAGCCTTTCGGTGTGTGTTCTCGGTGAACCGCCTTAAAGCCGAAACGAGATCACGTTTTCAATTCGTAGTGTCTACGAGATTGAATGATGGTAAAAGAACAATAAATCTTGGATAAAAACGGTTCGCCTTTAGGTTGGGTGGTCAATCGAGCTTCGCTCAAACGACTTAACCCTCCTAGTGTGATGTATGCACGGGGGTCCGGCAAGACTAAGCCAAACCGAGAGCGGAGGGGTGATTCCTTCTAATCTCAATAGGGCTCTCTTGACCCGATTTCGTCCGACCGTCACATATGTTCCAACGAATAGGACGGGTAGGCTTGCCTACGTTACCGACACCATTCGGAATCCTTGATTTGATGTGCTTTTATGTTAACATCAAAAAGACGTGGTTAGTTAACCCACAACCACTTCCAAAATATTGAGTGGGAGCGGGGAGGCGACAGGCCAACCCCACGGCCTCTACTATAGATACAAGTAAGTGAGAGAAGGGTGACGCCTCGAGGCGCTTTGATTTCGTCCCCCTAAGGATGGTGTTCGCCCCTATCAACATTCATGGCTTGGTCTCCGAAAGGATAGGATTTCTGGGTACTCGTCGGGTCACTGACCTATCCTACGACGGCACACTCGGGGCGTACCTAAGAGATCCAATATAGTAGGTCACACTCATAAAGGATATTTTTAGAAATATCTAGGCTAAAAAAGGAAGGTAGTCAATGAATAAAGGGATGTTCGATTCTCGTGCGATGTTCGATTCTCACAAGTTATTCATTGATGAGATTGTCTCGATTTAACCGTCATCTCTTTGACCTACCCTACGGCGGCACTGAGATGCGAGGTTAAAACCTTGGAATGGTAGAGTAGACTTAATTTTAGTTTACAATTCCTAAAATAAAATATAGTAGTGTTAAACTTGAATTAATACATGTCATTTTATTTACAAAGATTATATCCCTTACTAAATTGCTTAAAATTTATAATTGACTAGTATTGACTTCGTTAAAAAGTGGAAAGTAACTAGGACGTTGAACTAGTTAATCGATAATGCAATTATTTTTCGAAAGAGATATTTTCTCTTAAGGCTTTTAAAAACCAGAGTGACATATGGGTATGTCACTTGTGTCATTCGTGTCAAACGGAAGACAAACTTAGTTTGATCAAAGGTGATTTCGGACTTTGAAATTCTTTTAGTGAATTTTGAATGTGTAGTAATTACATGAGTAATTTTCTAATTGAAAAATCGGAAAATCATGAAGTATTACTAGTTGGACGATATTTGGAATCGATGAACTAGTGGGAGCTTTATGATTTGTTGTTTTTCTAGAACATTAGAAAAGTGTAACTGACTACACACGTAACCGTTCTAATTGAAAAACCGGAAAGTCATGAAATGTTGCTAGTTAGACGATATTTGGAATCGATGAACTAGTGGGAGCTTTATGATTTATTGTTTTTCTAGAACATTAGAAAAGTGTAACTGACTACACACGTAACCGTTCTAATTGAAAAACCGGAAAGTCATGAAATGTTGCTAGTTAGACGATATTTGGAATCGATGAACTAGTGGGAGTTTTATGATTTGGAAACATTAGAACTGTGTAAGTGTTTACACGAGAGATTTTCAAATCGAAAAAATCGGAAAATCATAAAAATAAAGCATTGCTCGTTAGACGGTATTTGGAACCGATAAACTAGTGGGAGCTTTAATGTTATGATTTGTTATTTTTCTAGTATATTAGAAAATCCGAGAAGTCCCGACAAGTAACACTCGAAATAGACATCCCACGGTTCAAGAGTAGTGTCTACTCACACGAACTGCTAGTTCAAAACTGTTTCCATTTACGGAAAGTCAAGAATGGGAAAGTATGTTTAAAAGTGTTAGTCATCTAAACTAAGAAAATTTTAAGGCTGAACTGAAAATTAATTAACTGAAAGTCATAGGATAAGGACAGTGATTTTGGATCACCAACCTATGAATCCTTGGCGATTTTCTCGAGCTAAGTTCTTTGGAAGAACAAGGTAGCAGTGCATTTAACGATTAAAAGAGTAAACAACGGGCAGTTAATTTTAGCTAGAATAGTGGGAGTGATATAAGGGAATGAATCTCGGGTTCAATCCTTGGATATCGCGGAAAATTTATTTTATGTTTAAGACTCGTTGGAACGAATGGATTTACCTTCTATTCGATAATTTGTTTGTCGTATAGAAAGTGAATATACCATTTGTAGTACGAATCCAAGACTCGGACTTTTGTTTGATAAAGTCAAAACCACTTAGAAATGCTGAAATATGTATATAAAACACATCTTAAGAACTGTTAAAAACAATTGGTTTCAACTGTTAAAAACAATTGGTTTCTATATTTAGATAAACGCTTCTTCATATTCCATAGTTAGTGCATAGTCCCTAAAAGACAAGACCTGAAGACTGGCTCAGGGTGATTCCTTTTCTCCCGTCTGGTTAAATTGTCTCAAAGGTTCAATGACTAAGTTTCCTTTCAATCGGGAAAGGATAATGGTTATAAAGAAGTAACATAGCTTGTTCATGACGACCTTCGGGTCCGATGAAAGATACGAGCTAGTAGGAGCTTCCGAGTAGTGACTTCTTGTCCGATAACTATTCAAACACTCCGGTAAGTTTATCCAAAATATTATGAGGTTTCTCTCGTTTTCAACGGAGATAGAGTATTCTATACTCGAAATGGGCCATCACATAGTCCTAGGGACCGATGCTCGGCTTCGCCTCATAGTGAAATGCTTTCACTAAGTGAGAAACCGTTAAATTGCCTTATATATTTTTTAGATGTGCTACAATACACTCGCTTAACTCAATAAAGATATTGGAAGTGAAATAACGGTTTACATTGAAGTGTAGAACCGAGAAGTCTACCTAGAATATGCTTTGGAATTAACGGATAATGAGTGGATTCGGTTCACCCAAATTCCGTCAATATAAGCATTTAGCACATGATGCTTGATGGTTTGACCGGGAATTTCGCGTACACGTTCGGTCGGTGACCAATCGTTATATATCTTGTAGCATTGAGAAAAAGGTTCGTTATCGATTCTTGAAATCGGGAAGGGACGCTTATACTTGTTGCGTCCTTCCCGATAGAGTCCATGAACAAAGAAAACCTTGAACCTTGAAGTACATTTACTCAAGGTAGTTACTAACGATTAAAATCGGACCACATCCAACATCGGTTGTTGGTGATAACACTAAATACTACTAAACTAGATCGAATTTCGATCCACCCGAATGTAGTGGGAGTATGGTTTATCCATTACCCATTACGGGTTCGGCGGACTTTGTAGTCCGAGGATCGATTGATGACCTATGGCTCTTTTGTGAGCAAGATAGGATTCGATAATAGAGGTTGGTTTAATGGCCATAACCCCGTGAATGGAGTTCGGTACTCCAATTACCCGTTCATGCTCTTGTAGAACCACCCGAGCGTCTCGGCCCAAAGGGGGAGTAATTGGATCTACATGGAAAAGAGTAGAATGAGTTCGGTATTGCATGATTTCGTTCAAAAGCAGAAAATAGGGGTGATTCCCTGAGACTTTCTTGCCAAACAAACGGAGTCTGGATTCATTCGAAATAGAAGGGTATTGACTTATGAACTCATGACAAGATGACTGTCAAGGCTTATGTCCTTTGTGGATAAAAAGCAAACCTCTCGGTCATTGGAAGTCATATATTTCTAAAATATGTGGATTTGACCAGAATATTGATAAGTCTTTTGTAGACCGGATATCAATTTTAGTACAGTAGTGAATATATAAATTAGTGTTTGTGAAGGCTAACACCGCACCAGGTTGGAATCAACATGGGTGTGTTATCCGAAGTCGAATCGACAATACCACAATTCTCTCGCAACGAGATTTGGACAACATTCTTAAGAGTTTGACTCGGTCGAATTCATTAGAATCGATCCATCGGTTTCCCATCCATCTTATTGGTTAAGATGATGCATCCGTGTATGCAACATTCAACGAGGAAGCTCTACCCTATGCCTCGGAATGACTCTCTAAATCTTCGGATCGGGAGAAATGGGATAGATTCTCTTTCTAGTAAGAGATGGTCAGGTTATTGAACGTCAACTTTGATCGAATCTTAGATTCGGCGGTTAACAAAGCAAGTTTAGTATGTCCTTTAGTATCTTGAAGAGAACGAGGAACAATATGCGGACATATTCATGTGTGAACTTGGATATGTGTGATACACTGATTTTGACTTTAAGTCAGATTGAGGATGATCGTTAAGTCGATCTCGGGCTCGGTGTTTACTCGCACCACATGATTTGATGGACCGGTAACGTTTCGATTCTACGGATCGTCTCGAGCCGACAACCTGACTAATCATTAAGACCCATGACATTTAGATGTAGGTACTCCCCGAGTCACTAACCTATCCTACGACGGCATACTCGGAGTGTATTTTGGAATCTGAAATGGTTATGATATGCTTAGTGGGTACTAAAATACGGGATGAGTCTCCATTGCTTTAGAGCAAGTGGGAGATGTAGTTTGTTGTATTTTAAATAATAGGGTGTGCTCTAAAACAATTAATCACATGCTTTCGTGCAAGTGGGAGATTGTTAGGTGTGATGCCCGAAAGACAATTTTTGTAATTGTTTTATTTAATAAATGAATTGACGTTATTATTCATATTTATTATTCTCATAATCACCGATGTGACAATAGTATTTACACTACAGAAAACCCTAAGTATATCGTTTATGTAATCACTTAACTCAGTGTATGGTATATACACGGGAGGATTGAGTTAGTGAAGATGTACTTAAAATACAATTAGCCCATAGTGAAGTTAATCGAGAGTATCGGGTCTCTCCTTTAAACGTGCTATTAATGCGCCCAGAACACAATAGGTGTGATTGTCTTATCCGGACTTTCGGTTAAGAGAACCTGGTGGGGCATTTATATATGATAGATATATCATATAGGGGCGGACCGATTTGATTAGAGTTCACGATATAATTCCGTAATCGAGAAGTCTTATCGAATCAATGGATGATCATATTTATGGATATATCTTAATCCCGAGGTGATCACGCCAACCGCTTGAATCGGTATGAAGTTTGACTTGACGGTTAAGGATTACACCGAGTCCGTGGTCCGAATTACCCCATCTTGGCATTGTACCGGATTGAGTGAGTAGTCCGTGTTATCACGGATACGGAATCCATTCCTTCCATTTATGGAAGTAGATAGACAGCTTCCTTATTTGTTAATCCTAGAACCGATCGATCGCGCGAGTTCATATCACACCGATTGATCACCGAGTGAGTTGTATGAATTAATTGATCACTAGGGGGTTAATGGTAAATAAGGATAAGAGGTTCTAAAAAGGGTTAACGGTAACTTCCCGATTTAGAATGAACGATCCTATGGAGGATTAATCCATATGTAATGATTATATCAATGGACGCTTATTATTATTCTCGTGAGGAGATAAATATAATCTCATAATCGGAGGAGTGCGATCACGGGATTATGGTGGCATATTCCCGTGATTGATTTATCGAATATAATTATTCTATAAATATTTATTTGATTTATCGGAGCCGCTGATTATTAGTCCATGGTCCCCGACGTGCCTCCTAATATAGCATAGCTATTCTCGGACGTCGAATCCTAATAATATTAATTTAGTTCTTATTGGACTTTATTAAAACGATATGTGAATTAATTGTTTAGTGGACTATTAAATTAGTTGGGCTAAATAATTAAATATGTGGAAAAGACATTTTCCATAATCTTGGCCCAATTATTGTGTGTGTGGAAATAAATCATATTGACTAGGTCAATGATGATGATTTTCGACCCCAAGCATGTTTAATGAACAAGAAATTAGTTTTCTTGTGATTAATAAGACACGTGCATAAAATATTTATTGGATAAATATTTATGGAAAGAAATAAAGATAAAGATTTTTCTAGATTTGTTCTAGAATATTTTGGGATTATCTTTTATCTAATAGGATTATCATAATTGATTTTGTATTAATTATAAAATCCTTGGGGCTTAAGTTTTACTCTCCTATATAAAGAGAGTTCTCCCAAGCCAAAGAACACACTACAATTTTCGACTTCTACCTCTTAGAGAGGAGAAAGAAAATTTCGGCCAAGGGGAGACAAGGGGAAAATCTTGGAGATTTTTCCGGGTAGCATATCGGAAGGGTTCGAGTCGAGAATTTCCTTCCACCGGGAGTTGCTTGGATCACACGTACGGAAGATCGTGGTGCTCTTCACACTTTCCTTCGTTCATCCTATTGCGGTTCTTCAACTTGGATTTTGAGATCCAAGAGGTGTGATCTACAACCCCCTTGTAGAATAGATCTAGTTGTTTTATTACGTGTAATTATAGATCTAGATCCATAAATCGTTTCCGCTGCGGATGGTATTACTAACAGAGCCATAATATCTGAATTAGACACCATCAGTGACAACCATGTTGTGAACCCAGTCTGTCTTACCTAGTGGGAATGTCCCTGAAAGGCTGTCATGGATAGTAATATGATTGCCATCAGACTATGCTTGTTATAACTTTATATCATGGCTATATGATAGTGTTGAAGACACATAGCAAATAGCTCGATGTTCATAGATTCTTACATGATATGCGAGCCAAAAAGATCCATTTATAGACTTAAACAAGTTCTCTAGACAATTTCTTTATTCGATAATCAAACGAGTTTGATTAGTCAAAAGAAAGGATATGCCCAATGTGCAAGAGGGATAGTGGGAGGGTGTTACGATTCTTGAGTAAGGTATTGGATATCTCTCTTGGGAATTATCATCCCATGTCATAGTCAATTAATGTTTGGTAGTCCAAGATCTTTACGAAAGCACTTGGATTAGCAGTTCTTATAAGAACCTGTAGTGATAGGTTTAACTGCTGTTATTTTATAGTTTACATATATAGAAGTGATGCTAAAAGAGTTTAGCATAGATCGCGATAGGAGATACTGCTAGCCGGTGTTCTCAAGATCTATCTATGTCAGGACGTTAGTCCTAAGGATAAGGTGAAAGATGATGCTTATAGAATGTTTCCTTTGCTACTGCTATATGAAGCATCATAAAAGTAGTGCCAGATGTTCATAGTCCATGAAGAGTCATGAGCAAGTATAAAAGTAAATCTGGTGAATGTCCAGAATATCCTTAAACAAGTTAAGGAATGGATTCATAGTTTATCAAAACATGGAGTCAGATAAATATAGATATACAGACGTATATCCTGAGTCATATGAAGGAGAGTGGGAGCTACAATCTGGGTTTGCAGTCACTTTGATTAAGTGATACAGTGAGCTAGAAATGTTCTTAGCAAGAGATCATTGTGAGTTCTACAACTGAGACAAAACACGGTATTGCCTTGGAGGCACAGTGGGAGCAGTACATGGTTCTAGAATGTTCATTTCTGAAACTTGTACGGTTCTTCCACATTTTCTATATAGCTGATATAGTAGTGGATTTATTGCTTGAAGAAAGGACCAGGGTCTCGTCAGAGATTCATGTGTGTTGAGGCGGTTCCTTTTGACTTGGTCATTTGGAGCATGGTATGAAGATAGTCTGAGTCCCCATGAATAGCGATCCATTCACGGCTAGGGTTGGTTGCGAGTATTGCATGAGATTCTTGTGTTTCAACTTGGTCTTGTGTGTGCGAGTGATTGGTTTTAGGCCAAGTGGGAGATTTTTGAAATAGTGTCCTAAACCCAATCGGGTTGGACCGGATCCGACCGGGTCAGATCATTTCTACTATTTCTTTATGATTATACATATACAATAAATGGCTTTTATGTTGTCATATATTTGTTCTTTTAAAGAACAAATTATGAACTGTGATATGATAACGTCCTTAGTATTAAACTGTGATAGAGAAACCATGATAGGCGATCATGGTTGATGAGAACTCTAATCACTTTAATAAGTTTGATACTTAAATGTCTCTTGGCTTATGTACTATTAGAAAGGGCATTGATAGTACAAACATGCTAGCACGTATTAGATGTATTCTGTCTTTAAGGGCAGGGATAGATCTCATCTATCGAAGTGTAGAGACACTTGGACTGTATGTGGTCGTGTATTAGAGAATGCATACATTAGACTGACCCATTTACACTATTAAGTGTCACACTATGTGAAGGTTGTGTAATTATCCTTAGGACCGGAGTCTACATGGCATCACGGTGTGGATTGTCATGCTTTGACACTATTGAGGTTTCCCTTAGCCATGGGGGAATCATGCGGTAGTGATTGGGTGTGATACTGAAGCATGTGGAGTATACATGTTAGGTCGTCTGGGAATCGCGTACCCTATGAGTAGGGTGAATATCCGAAAGGTCCTTCCCGTAGGGAATGTCTAGTTCTCATGAATCTTTGCAAAGTGGGAGTAAATGAGTTATTCCGAGAGAGCTTGATATCCAGATTATGAGATACGATCAAGATACGATCGTACGGTTATTAATACAGCGATATGATTCAATTTACACGCTAACCGAGCACATGAAAGGTAGTAGTCATTGCGTATTGACTCTTTCGATGATTGGGGGGCTAGACGCTTGACATTTTCATAATTGTACCTTATGTCTACGACCAACATATTCGGAAGACTATCGGGTCACACATATATGAACATCAAGTCGGATTAAAATGTGGTTATAAATGATAACCAAATAATGAAAGAATTTATATCAAGACTATAAAGGTTATAGTGGTAAATTAATATGGTAGTATTTATTTATTATGAATAAATATAATACAAGATATTAATTATGTTGATTAATTAAATATGTGTATAGATACATATATTTCGAAATATATAAGTATATATATGATATATATGTATTTTACAAATTAATTAATCATAGCTTATATTAATTAAAGAATATTCCGGGGTGCCAATTTATGGCAATATGTGGCGCAACTTGTGTATGTATATGATACACTTAGATTGTACAATTTAATTAATAAGATTACCATAATCTTAATATTGGATATTAACTGATTTGTGGAAAAATAGATTTATGGTAATAAGATAAAGATATTCAATATAAGATAATGGTAATATTTTAGATTTATTTAATATATGATATTAAATAAAAGAGATAAATCAATAAAAGGGATTTTCCTTATTTTATTAGGAAAATATTTTCTTTCTCCCCAATCTACAAGGAAGCTAATCCCAACTAGATTGGGAGACATGAGGGGCGCCCCAACACCTATATAAGAAGGGGTTGGCTAGCTCTTTTGTACACCATAATTCCAAGAGCTAATTGTTCTTGTGAAAAGTAAGAGAGCTTCTTAGAAAGAGATTAGAGAGAGAAAATGTAGACCTAGCAGTCGAGTTTTTCTAGTAGCAATCCTTGGTGGGATTCCGGTGAGGTGCTCGTGTGGATTACTGGTAGAGGCCGGACATGTGGACGGCGCACATCTATTCCTACCGGACGGTCAAAGCGTCGATCTTTTAGATCAACCAAAGTAGTATTACCGTCCCATCTCTTATATGTTTATTGTTTAAACGAAGTCGATCCTGGATTGTGAAATCAAATTTTGAAATTCCGCTGCGCTACTCGATTGATTTCTAACAGATGTGTGGTTTAAGATCACAACTACACTTCTTTAGGCTAAGTTTTTTCCTGCTAATCTTTAGGTGGGAGTCGTTTTGTCCTTTCTTCAAGATGAAACTAAGACTTGGTTCACCAACCTTACATCTACTATGTGTTATCAGGAAGCTTAAACAAAGTTTCCATGGAATGAAATCAATGAACAGTTTTATGAAGTGTTCGTTCCTACCACACATAGTGCAGCGAAATAGAGGAAAATCTATGAGTTGAAACAATGAGCTATGACGGTGGCATGGTACACTAACATGTTTAATGAGTTTGGACAACAATGTGGACCATGCCATGATTGATGAACATATGAAGTTGGAGAGGTATAAGTCAAGTTTTAACTCCTCCATCATGTTGATGATCTCTTGTACCACACATCATGGTACTTGCGTTATTTCACATAGCACTTAGAGAGCATATGCCGCTTTACAAATGACTGCCCCAAGACTAGCTCCAGATGCTAAGAGACGGTTTGAGCTAGCCCAAAGAAGTAGAGATCATCCAGTCCCTCTTAAAGTAAAGATACCATTTATACTTCGTGCCAAAAATGTTAAGAAATCAACGCGGGAACGTAGCTGAAGTTAAAAAAATTTAATTTCCTTTAACCAGGATCGACTTCGTTTAAACGATAAACAAACAGAAGTAGACAACATTTCATACTAGATTGATCTTAAATAGATCTTTGCTTTGCCTACAGTTGTAGCTTGTGCACGAAGCCGCCCATGTGTTCGGTCTCTATCGTTGATCCACACAAACAATTGCCGGAATCATCCCATATGATTGGTACCGGAAAAAGTCGACTGTTAGGTCGCCTTTTATTCCTCCCAGAAAACTCTCTCTCTCAAGAAGCGCTCTTTTATCTCTCTAAAATATTACAAGAACATTGTGTTATATATTGTTACATATATTTTATACCGTATACATGGAATCAAGTCACTCCAACAAATTTGAGGGCGCTATAAATATATTACTATTCCGATTAGTTTTTCCCAATTGAAATCATTCATAGTTAGAGTCAAACAATGTCAAAAGTCAAAGTCACTCTGATCCATTTAGTCTTGTTTTCAATTATTGTTTTATCCTTCTTCAGCGGACAGTTTTGTAAGTCAAGTATTGCAATTCTTTCTTATCTACTTTTAACTTATATTCATATATGAAATAGAAGCATGTTATGGTATTAAAAAAACATTGACCGGTTATTCATTAATATATATACTTTTACATTGATTTTAGTATTCCAAAAATAATTTGAACCATCAACAAATAAGTGATATAGGTGCCAAGTTGTTGTTAAATTTATGGAAAAAATGAGTAGCGAATTGATATATTATTAATTTCAGTGTAAATAACATGTTTTCACAAGTATATGTGTAAAACCATATGATTAATTTCAATTATTATCTCACTACAGGTGATTCCAGCCGCAATGATTTTGTCGTGGATGCTGATCCAATGAAGGGGGAAATATGCAGTAAAGAAAAACAAGGAGGTCATACAGTATGGTATTGTTGTAATAATAAATGCTATGCGGCCCATTTAAAGTGTGTAAAAAAATGTTATTGGAAAACATGTTCACCGCCGCCGCCGTCTTCGCCTCTGTCGCCTTCCCCGGATTCTAACGACATTGTCGCCTTCCCCGGATTCTAACGACATTCACTAGTTTATGGCTACAAAATAGTACGTAAATTGATAGAATTTGTTGAAATGCATAATATCTCTAATAATCCTTTTGTTTTACATTACAAAAGAAAGAAAAATGTTGTGCAACCAACATGATAAACACTTTTAATCTGTTTTGGTTTATGAAATTACTATCCATATATGACTCGCATATTTCAGATTTTGGATTTTTGATTTTCATAATTTTGTGTTAATTTTTGTGTGTGCCTTTGTTGTGAGATTTTCAATATAATAATCACTAAATCCTACCGCTAACGCACAGCTTATCGAGTTGTACTTAGGATAAAGATCCCACAGGGACTTGTAGTCAATGACTAAACATTACTTGACCTTTATTAGCTAGAGAAATAAATTTATTGAAAGGTTTCTATTTTTTTTTCCCAGATACGAAAGAAACACACACACACTCACACACTTTTTGCCTCCACAGAGGCTCGAACCCGAAGCCTCTGGGTTAAGGACCACAACGTACTTTCAATAACCACCGGGTTGTTGAAACGTTTTTATTTAAAAGGCCTAAAATTAAGGAAAATAAAGAAAGTATAACTATGAACCAAGAACTTCAATATTTAGGTAAAGATCAATTTAAAAGTATTTCTAGGATTTCGGAGTCACTACGGAAATACTATATGACTTACCAATAATGTTTCCCCCAAGATTTGAATTTTACTCGCATAAAGGCAATTATCGAATGTTATCACAAAAATATTCTTTCGCAGTATTTTTGTGTTCGTACCTAAATTCAAACTACACCCAGTTTCCCAAGATAAAGAATGAACTTAGATTATGTAAAAAACTAGAATTTAATGCCATCAAGGTCTTCATAAATTTTCATTCCAATAAAGCCCTAGATTTAATTCTTGTTTCCTAAAATATCTATTATGTAGTACTTTTTCAGTCAATATTTAATCGTATAATTTCTCCACGTACAATTGCGATTATTCACCCTCTAGAGCTAGTAATTTCAACAACCATACAAGAATCAATTTATAAGCATCAAATTCATAAAGCAAAGGAAAGATTGAGATTTTACATCATTTATTCATATCCGGGTTTCTTCTAATCCTAGAAACTGTTATGTACTCACGTTCCATATCTAGATTCCGAGATTCAACCATATAATTCATATTGAGAAAAGGAGAAAAGAAAGAGAAATAAACCGTCAAAGCATTGCATAAAATAATCCAATCTTGAAAAAGCTTTGTTTGTGAATTTTTAGAGCCTAAAATCCTCGTTCTTGGGGATGGGATATGATGATGAATAATATGGAAGTGAAAGTCGACTCTTTTTGGAGATGGAGGTGTCTGTGATGATTTACACAACTTGGGGGATAAATAATGGGATAAATAGAAGTTTTCCTTAATTAAAATTGTGTAATTTATCTCCTAAAATCAAAATCCAAGAAAATAGGATATAGTGGCGCATTATTTAATCTATTTTTGCTGTTTTTTCAAGCCATGTTCTTGAAATTCACTTTGGAAATCAACTCCACCAATCAGAACATTTCGTTGGCTTGCGAAAAATCTTAATACTAATCACACCCTATTCCATTCTGTCACACCTGGGTGTGATTCTTCCTGCCTTCATGAAAGTTGCCATATTTTCCTTCTTTTCAATGCCATTTCTATGCCATTCCTTCATGAAAGTTGCCATATTTTGCCATATCTGCAAAATATCAAAGCCATAACTGCAATTCTATTTCACAAATTCTCTCTGAATTAGAAATATACTTGCTTAAACTCGGATTGTTTTGACGAACTTCTGATTGTTTTTTAATTTTTGACATCAATATTCTGTTTTGTTATTGTGATTTTTGTGTGTGAAGATGAAGCCGATTTGAAAGTGGTTCCTGTCATCAGTGGCATAGGTTGATATATTTAAGCTTGTTTGTGTACTTTTGATGTGCAAAAAACTTGCTAGAACTTGGTCTCTTATGTATTTTCATGATGCAATTAGTTAATCTTTCAACCGGGATTGTGAATGTTTGCTGATTTGGAACTTCTTTGGCTTGTGGAAGAATGAAAATATTAGTAAATCACCTCTGATCTTCTGTATTATATTTCTTACATGCCTAATGATTTTAAGAAGGTCGACGTCTATGTTTTAGTGGCTAGCCACACATTTCTTCACTGTTTTTTATCACCACTAAGCTTAAAATGCATTTTCTCCAACAATTCCATGTTTTGAGGTGAGGTGTTATTCAGGCTATGTTTGAGCTAGACATATAAGAGATAATTAGCTGCATAACAAGCAAAATCAGAGTTTCATTCTTTTTAATCAGACCAGCGAATCGTAGCAAGAACTTGGCCGAAATGCGAGCTGCAAAAGAATAAAATGAAGCTGCATTTGCAATAAGTTTTGATTGATTTGAAGCTGCAGTTGATGTGTTATTGGAGCAGATTTTGGGTTGGTTATATAGCCGAATAAGAGTTGATTTAAATCTTCATATATGGCTTTCTCATCTCCGACATTCAAGGATAGACATCCACCTTTCACATCAATAACCACTCCCTCAATAGCAAAGAAAGGTCTATCGAATATGATTGGGATGTTGGTATCCTCAATCAAGAACAAAAAATCAGTGGGTATGTGATCCGCGTCAACCAACTGATTGCTACTAGCAATAGGACTAGGTCAATGGTAGCAGAGTACTGGCAAGTCAAGGTCGAATCCCATAGAGACTCGTAAAAACACAAGTTAATCTTGATTGAACTGTCACGATTACGGTCTACGACCAACTATAGAACAGAGAAGTAAAGGTGGTAATAACGCGCAAGATCAAACACAAGTATACTCCTATGAGTTTTACAAAGATTAGTTCTAACTATTAGTGATTAGTTATTCCCCCCACATCATGCATCAATCATCTCCGTTGGTAAATTTTAGATCTTTGACAGCTACGGGTGCTAATTCCTAATATTATGCAACTTCCATTGAATGGACAGTAGGTGCCTATGTGCAATTAACCTCATTCGTTAGTTGTATTAATTCACATGCAATAAGAATTAGGACTAGCTGGTTCAAGACCTATGACCTCCCAAAGCAGCTATCGTGGATTGACTTGCACGTTCCTAAGGATCGATCAAGACATTTTCACTTTATCGTCCTTCATATTAATTTACGATGACATGCATATAGTTGATTAGGCTAAAAACATGCAAATTAAATCCGCCGATCAGAAGTAGCTAGCGCCGATTATCATGAATTAGGGTTTACTAGGTATTCGCAGCCGCGACTGTCGCGGGCACCGGAGAACACAACCTTTCATTCATGATTTATTCACCAACGATTCACATATAAACATTCATTAGCTAAAATAAACTAATTACTACATATCAGAACTAATATATACAATTAAACCATACTAATCACAAGGAAATAACAACAGATGTACATCTAGAAAGCTGAAAAATCATACCCTCGAAGACGAGTGCATATCTTCCTCTGATCTCTCCCTAGATGACGAATCCGCCGGATCCGTGACTAGAACTCATAGAAAATAAAAGAAAAAAAGAAGAATTTTATTGAATATATTGCATTTGTCTTGTGGAAAATTGTACATTGAAATTCGTGGCTGGTGCCACTTATTTATAGTTCTATAAACCGACTTAATGACACCCAAATCTATCCCTCGTCCAAGAAAACGCCGTTTCAAAGGTCCTGGAGTCCCGCGGCATCCAGGGTATTTTTGCCTTTTTCCGCTCTGCCGAATTAATTGAAGGTCTGTTGAATAGGTGTCCTAAACCAATCGGGTTGGACCTGATCCGTCCGGGTCGGGTCATTTACAGTCTGTTTTAGTTCATGTAATAACTTATTATGATTAATAAAAGCACTTTTGTTATTATATATTATTTATCTTCATGTTATTGGTTGTATATATATAGTAACGTCCCTTGTGTCAAACTGTGATAGAGAAACTATGATAGTGATTATGGTTGATGAGATCTCTAATCACTTTAATAAGTTTGATATTTAAATATCTCTAGTTGTATGTACTGTCAAATGGGGCATTGATTGTATGATTAGACTAGCACGTATTGGATGTCTTCTATCTTATAGAAGGTAGGATTAGATCTCGTCTATCGAAGTGTAGAGACACTTGTACTGTACATGGACGTGTATTAGAGAATACGTACGTTAGACTAGAGATTTCCTAACATTGGTATGTGGCAGTTGTGTAATTATCCTTAAAGACCAGAGCCTTCATGGCATCACGGTGTGGATTGTCATGCTTTGACACTATTGAGATTTCCCTTATCCACGGGGCGATCATGCGGTAGTGATCGGGTGTGATACTGAAGCATGCGGAGTATACATGTTAGTTCGTCCGGGAATCGCGTATCCCATGTTTGGGATTGAATACCGAAATGGCCTTCTTATAAGGAATGCCTAGCTCTCGTGAATCTTTGCAAAGTGGGAGTAAATGTGTTATTCTGAGAGAGCATGATATCCAGATTATAAGATACGATCGTTAATGTATTGACACTCGAGATACGATCGTATGGATATTATTACAGCGATAGGATTGTAAGTTACATGGTGTGTTGCTAGACGCTATCCCGTGATCGTTAGACGTAAAGGGCATTTTCCTAATTTGCACTTTATGTCTATGGCCAACATATTCGGAAGCCTATCGGGTCACACACATATGAACATCGAGTCAGATTAAAATACGGGTATAGTTGATAACCAAATAAGGAAAGTTTATCTCTAGACTATAAAGGTTATAGTGGTAAATTAATATGGTGGTATTTATTATTATGAATAAATAAAATAAAAGATACTAATTATACTAAAATTATATTAATTAAAGAATATTCCGGCTACCAATTAGTTGACATTTGGGGCGCCACATGTGAGTGTATAAGATGCACTTGGATTGTGCACTTTAAATAATAAGATTACCATAATATTAATATTAGATATTAATTGATTTTTGGAAAATAGATTTATGGTAGTAAGATAAATATATTCAATATAAAATATTGGTAATATTTAGATTTTATTTAATATAAGATATTATAATAAAAGAGATAAATCAGTCTAAGTTATTTTCCTTATTTTATTGGGAAAATATTTTTCTATTTCATCTATCCTCTAGGAAGCTTCTCCTAAACAGATTAGGGGGCATATGGGGCGCCACACCCTATATAAGAAAGGGGTTGGCTAGCTCTTTTTTAAATCACAATTTCAAGAGCTAATAGTTCTTGTGTAAAATAAAGAGCTTCCTATAGAGAGTTAGAGAGAGGGAAAAAGGCCGGTCTAGCAGCCGGATTGTTCTGATAGCAATCCAAGGAGGATTCTGGCGAGGAGTTCGTGTGGATCAATGATAGAGGCCGGAAGCGTGGACGCTTGCGCATAGGACTACTCTTAGTTGACGGTCAAAGCGACGATCTTATAGATCATCCAAGGTATATTTCGTCAAACTACTTAACGTGTTTATTGCATTAAACGAAGACGATCTAGAAAAGAAAATCAAAATTTTAAATTCCGCTGCGTTAAACTAGTGATTTCCTAACATTGGTATCGGAGCCAGACTTTGAGCTTAAGCAATAAGCACAATTTAATTGTGTAGTAATTAATCGATAGATGTAAGATTTATGATGTGATCCGTCCCGAAACATTTTATTTGTTCTGTTTATCTTAGTTTTTGGTGTTTTAATGAATAAAACGGCCTTAGGCCCGTGTCAAAAGTTGCCCATATGTTAGTATATTGGGCCAGGTGTTTATTTTTAGCAAATAATAGCCGTTTGGGCTTATTAGGGTTGAGTTTGGATTGTTACAAAATAAAGTGGCGAAAATTACTATGTAATTTATCCTACATTGCTTAGGTGTTGTTTAGTCATTTATTTTGTAGCCTATATAAAGGCATTCCTTGTAATTTTATATGAACTAATCAATGATGAAATCTTTATAATGAAATTGAGAGTTTTCTCTTCTTCCTTGGTCTGTGATTGATCAAGAACATCGCTTGCGAGCGAGTGATCTCTTTGTCGTAGAGATTGCACCCCCTTTCAAAAGCTTATCAGCGTTCTTGAGCAAAGCGTTGAGTTGTTCTTGGCCCTCTTCCTAGACTGCTGCTCAGTTAGGTTAGGGTTTTTCGGCTCGTATTGATACTTTCGTCGATCTCCTGGGATCGTATCGCATCAGTTGGTAGCAGAGAGCTCAGCGACGAAGGTATCAAATATCCACGTTTATTTTCCTTCTTTAATTTTCTTATTAAAAAAAAAAAAAACAAAAATTAGTTCCTTGTTTTTTTGTTCATTAATTTCGTCCACCCTCTCCCAAGAACATCCAAAATCTTCAAATCTTCATCCATCCTATCCGGAAAACTTGAAGATTCTTCAAACCTTCATCCCAAGAACCCTAATTATTTTACAGATCCCGTTTTTTTGTATCAGTTAGTTTCCTAACCAAAACAACTCGAAAAATTCTGAACTTTTTACCACATATACAACACATCTCGTGCTACAATTTCTCTCTTTACACCCAATCCAGATTCAACATAAATCTTGCCTAAAACCGCCGATTACTCCAAACAATCTGTCCAGAAAAACTGCAGCAGTAAATCTTTGTTTGAATTTGTTTTCAGTGGGTTAAAAGAATCAAAATTACCTGAAAATTGGTGAACTTATAGGAAATTTTCAGATCCACAACTTTTGTCTTTTGGTTTTTAGCAAATTCGCTGTAATTTTAACGGATTCGGCACCTTAAGTCACAGCTATCAATCTGGAAATTTTTGACAGATTGCATCAGTTTCTGAAAAACGATTATTTGAGCGACTTCCGTATCTCCAAAAAATCTGACAATTTGACATCCTTTAGAAAACTCTCAGTTCTACAACTTTTGTCTTTTGAGTTTTCCCAAATTTGTAGTCGTTCGGTGCTTAAATACGTGGGTTTCACACCCGTGGTGTAAACATTTTCACACTGTGAAATTTCGTTGTCAAAACAATTGTGAAACTAAGGCATCTGGAGGGTATGAATCATTGAAAGGAGAGATGTTTGTGGTAAAGAAAGCCTTGAGTAGTGTGGTGAACGCGGAGAATGATTTGCACCGAGAAAATAGCTTTCATACGAGGGTTTTGGTTAGTGGGAAGGTTTGCTTAATGAAAATTGATGCGGGAAGTCGTGCCAATGTCATAAGTGCTTTGGTTTTGTCTCCGATTTATCTATTCCTACGACACCTCATCCTCAACCATATACGTTGCAAGGACTCAGTGATGTTGGTCAAGTGCGAGTTACCAAACAGGCCTTAATATCTTTTAATCTTGGTAGGCTCGATGATGAAGTTTTATGTGATGTAGTCCCTATGCCTGCTTGTCATATCATACTTGGGAGACCGTGGCAATATGATAGGAGGGTTACGTATGATGGGTATTTGAATAGCTACACCTTGCGCCATAAGAGGATGAGACTTACACTCCGTTCCTTATCCCCCGAAGATGCCCACAAAGATCAACTCAAACTGGCAGCCGCACATGAGGAAGCTCGTTTGAAACGTGAATCCGAAAGGGAAAAAGCCTTGGTTGAAGCAAACAACGAAGAGAGTGTTAACATTCAAGATGAAGTAGTCCAAGAGTCTATGGTGGCAGATGCAATCACCGAGGAGAATGAGATTGTGGAAGAAGTTGTGGAGAGTCATGTTGACCATGCGGAACCTGAATTTGTGGATGAGAAATTAGAGAGTGTGCCCAAAGTAGTTAATGATGAGGCGGAAATTGTTGGGGACAAGATAGTGCGCATCGATGAGACAGTTGTTGAAGAACCTGTTGAGTGTAGTGATGAGCATACTGAGGTTCTTGATACACCATCCGAGGTTTCCGGTTTATCTTTGCAGGTAGTTTGTGGTGAGAAATCGGTGCATTGTTTTATGGATCCTTTTGATGTGCGTGTTGACGACGCCCCTACACCATATTGTTCTGATTACATTGCTTCTACGCCGAGTGTTCTTGACATCAATCTCAAGCCGTTGGACTTTTCTTTTGTTGCACTGATGAAGAATGACTCGTTCGTTCCACGCACCATTGTTGTGATGTCATCTGTCCAATTCATATTTGATCCCGGTATATCTTTGCTTCTGCTTGCGGGTTGTTCGAGTTTGATTTGTGATGCTGCTCAGTTCTATGACGTCCTATTGATTCGAGGACGAATCCTTTCCAACCGGGAGGGAATGATGTGATCCGTCCCGAAACATTTTATTTGTTCTGTTTATTTTAGTTTTTGGTGTTTTAATGAATAAAACGGCCTTAGGCCCGTGTCAAAAGTTGCCCATATGTTAGTATATTGGGCCAGGTGTTTATTTTTAGCAAATAATAGCCGTTTGGGCTTATTAGGGTTGAGTTTGGATTGTTACAAAATAAAGTGGCGAAAATTACTATGTAATTTATCCCACATTGCTTAGGAGTTGTTTAGTCATTTATTTTGTAGCCTATATAAAGGCATTCCTTGTAATTTTATATGAACTAATCAATGATGAAATCTTTATAATGAAATTGAGAGTTTTCTCTTCTTCCTTGGTCTGTGATTGATCAAGAACATCGCTTGCGAGCGAGTGATCTCTTTGTCGTAGAGATTGCACCCCCTTTCAAAAGCTTATCAGCGTTTTTGAGCAAAGCGTTGAGTTGTTCTTGGCCCTCTTCCTAGACAGCTGCTCAGTTAGGTTAGGGTTTTTCGGCTCGTATTGATCCTTTCGTCGATCTCCTGGGATCGTATCGCATCAATTTAGATTCGTGAAACGTTTAAAACAAAAGAACGCATCGATTGGGGGGATCGGCCGACTGGCCGCGGCCCCCCTCCTCCACGGCGGCAGCGGCGACTTTAGGGCGGCCGTCGTCGGCTGCTCTCTTCCAAAAAGGGAGATCGATCTGTTTTTGTTTTGTGATATTTATTGTGCATTGATATCTCTTTTGTTTAGTTGTGTCATATGGCTAACCAATGAATCAAATAGTTTGGGCCATTGGGAAACCATAGTGGCACATTAACCAAAATACTAGTCTTTCCAAATTTTGATTTGGAATAGGCCTAGGCCCTTTTTCAAATATTAAATTTGGAAAAGACCTAGGCCTAGGCCACTTTCAAAATTTTGATTTTGAAAAGTGGTCAGGCCTAAACCTAATTTGGTTTAGGAAGATGCCTTTGGTTTAGGAAACCAAAGGCATTCCTTTTGGTTAAGAACCAAAAGAGAAGGAAACAAAATGAGACCTTTTTCATATTGATTTTATTTTAAATAGTTCAAAACTACTAAAATTAAAATTAGAATCGATTTAAAATTTAACATTAATTTTATTTTCGATTAAGTCATTTAATTAATTAAAAGTTAAAATTAATTATTTGATGTGATAAAATAAGACGCATAAGTAGTAAAAATTATAATTTGATCTTTTTCATAAGATGTAATTGTATGGATTAGATGTGTAGATATAATGTGATTATATGGACCCCGATTGATCATTGACTCGACCAATAGGATGGATGAGATTGTTTTCTTTATGTTGGCTTTTGAAATTGTCCTAGGGTCTCCACCTCGATCGGATTGAAGTGTTTTGATTTTATTTACCTAGCTGTTTCTCTACTTCACTTCTGAATTCCTTGAACTTTTCAAAGGCTTCAGACTTATACTTCATTAAGTATATATAACCATATCTAGAATGGTCATCAGTGAAGGTGATAAAATAAGTGTATCCTCCTTTGGCGTGAATCAACATTGGGCCGCACACATCAGTATGTATGAGCTCAAGCAGCTCATTGGATCTTATCCCTTTGCCACTAAAAGGTGACTTTGTCATCTTGCCAAGTAAACAAGCTTCGAATGTATAAAATGATTCGTAATTGAATTGATCCAACATTCCATCTTTATGGAGTTTGGAAATGCGATTCTTATTTATATGACCAAGTCTACAATGCCATAGGTAGGATTCATTCAAGTCATTTGTCTTAGATTTATTGTTATTTATAATGAGTACGTCAACATTCATATCTAATATGTAGAGACCATTGCTAAGCATGCTAGTCCCATAAAAAATTCCATCACGTGGAAAAGAACAACATTTATTCTTAAACGTAAAAGAGAATCCTTCAACATCTAATGTAGAAAAAGAAATAATGCTCTTCGTAAGAGCAGGAACAAAATAATAATTATTAAGCTCTAGTACTAGCCCACTGGGCAATGAAATATAATAAAATCCTACGGCTAGTGCAGCAACACTTGCTCCATTCCCAACACGTAGGTCCACCTCTCCTTTCCTCAGTTCTCTAGTTCTTCTTAGTTCCTGCATATTAGTACAAATATGAGAACCATAACCAGTATCAAATACCCAGTGGTTAGACTTAGAAGAAGCAATATTGATCTCAATCGTAAACATACCTGAAGTCGAAGCATCAGAATGCATCTTCTTGGTCCTCAAGAAGCCTTTGCAGTTTCTCCTCCAATGTCCGGTCTCACCGCAATGGAAGCAAGCATCCTTGGATTTGTCTTTATCTATCTTAGGCGTTGGCTTAGGTGCAGCCTTCGCCTTCTTGGACTTCTTTTGGGCTTTTGCCTTGCCCTTGCTTGAAGTGACCAGCAACACTTTCTTTCCCTTCCCCACAGTGCCCTCAACAGTTTTGAACATGTTCAATAACTCCGCAATGGAGCAATCTATCTTGTTAATGTGATAATTCATCACGAACTGCGAGTATGAATCGGGTAGATATTGCAGAATCAAATCAATACTCAACTCTCATGCGACCCCATGCAGTCCCGGATGCCATCTTACAACCAAACAGGGCCTTCGAGACCTCGTACCTCTCAGTGCGAGACTGAGAAGCATAGAGTTCTTCAGGTAAACCATGATTGAGTAGGCGTCCATGGACTATGTTGTTTCTACAGTTCAGGTGTCATTGAAGCAAGCATGATACATGTAGCATTAGTACTGTCAGAATAGTGCTTGTTATACTTCTCGACAACATCTGCAGCCGAGCCCTCAGCGGGCTTTTCCGGTAGGGCTTCGTCCAAGACATAGCCAATCTTCTCGTGCCTCAAAACGATTTTGAGGTTTCTTTCCCCGTCGAAAAAGTTGGGTTCGTCAAGCTTATTGTCGATGATAAAACGATGGTTCAATTTTTTTGACATTTTCTACAACAGTAAATAAAGATAGAATAAGTAAGAGTTCATGTATCAAAACCCTAAAATTGCACTTAAAATTTTAATTAGGTTTTGCTCCCACTAGCCAACTACTCTCAATTGGCTTTAAAAAAAATTATTTCCTTTTTGTGGACAAGATCCAATCAAACTACCTCCCGGCTTTGGCTGATGGGCCAAAACTAATTCAACAGGTAGACAACACTTTGTCGATCGTATCTTATATGACTCTTGTTGTTTGACTAGTCAACTCTTTGACAATTTTTCATCTTATGAAATAGTCAAACCCTCGCCTCTAAAATCAAAACAACCCCGCTTTGGCAGGTGGCCAAGAGAATTCTTAGTCAAGTTATAACCCCAATATTTGTGAGATCTCTTACGATCATATCTCGATAACGATGATATACCCGAGGTAGGTCAACCCCCTACTTTGGCTGATGAGTTGGATCCGAAAAAGGGCTCTTCACCGTCGTTATAATATGGGTAGGCAATTTGAACTTGATTCTTATGAGGTAGGAGTAATTTTAAATTAATTCACTTAATTAATTTTAATTAATTATGGTCTCATCTACTATATGCATATTACAACGATATCATATAACATAAAACATACACACCATTCCGCGTACAAAATAACCGGTATGATCATGGACTTTTCCTAGGTGCGGTTTTGAACACAAACTGACGAAACCGCAGGTCACAAACTGAGGGTATCTGCAACCGCCAATAATTATGATATTTATTGATGTACGCCAATGGGTTCTTTATCTCTCTTTGGTCTTCGTCTTCTTGCTCCATACTTGTTACATAATAATCTATCTAATAAATAATTACACCCGCCGCACACGGGGGGAGCTAACGAGAATGGGATAAATGCAAAAAGTAAACTAGGTCACATTCTTCATAACGGCCTAGATGGAGAGTTTCAAGATTATTTGACGGATAATGTGATTCTACCTAAATGGACCCCTCCCGGGACGCCTCAGATGAATGGCGTGTCTGAGAGGAGGAACCGCACCTTGTTAGACATGGTGCGATCCATGATGAGCTACGCAGTTCTTCCAAAATCGTTTTCAGGGTATGCTCTAGAAACCACATCCTATACACTGAACCGAGTTCCATCAAAGACGGTTGATTCTACGACATACGAGGTATGGACTAAGAGGAAACTGAGCCTAGGTCGTCTAAAACCTTGGGGTTGTCTGACTTACTTGAAGCGGATGATTCCTGACAAATTAGAACCCATAACAAATGTCTATTTGTGGGCTATCCTAGGGAAACCAAAGGGTACCAATTTTACCATCCTGAGGAACAAAAGGTGTTTGTTGCCAGGACTGGCCACTTTCTGGGGAAAGAGTTTATTTTGGATAGGGTCAGTGGGAGTAAGATTGATCTTGAAGAAATTCGAGAACCACTTACATATAACGATCGGTTGATGGAAGTAGAGGAGAAACCACATACAGATGTGATGCCAGCCTCTACCGTAGACACACTAGCACCTCGAAGATCCACCAGGGAACATCGTGAACCCAAAAGGTACACATGCGTGTATCTCATGGAAGATGAGGACCCTAGAACTTATGAGGAGGTGCTATTAAGGCATGACAAAGAGAAATGGCTAGAGGCCATGAATTCTGAAATTGAATCCATGAAAGACAACCAAGTTTGGAACTTAGTTGATCCACCCAAAGGAATAGTTCCTATAGGGTGCAAATGGGTCTTTAAGAGAAAGACCGACATGGACGGTAACATGACTACTTACATGGTTAGGTTAGTGGCAAAAGGTTATAAGCAAATACAAGGAGTTGACTATGATGAAACCTTTTCGCCTGTTGCCATGATAAAATCCATTAAAATTTTGCTTGCTATTGCAGCATACCATGATTACGATATCTGTCAGATGGATGTGAAAACAGCTTTCCTTAACGGGAATCTGTCTGAGGAGGTGTACATGACACAGCCTTAGGGTTTCACAACCAATGACGCCGGGATGGTGTGTAAACTGCAAAGATCCATCTATGGATTAATGCAAGCTTCTCGGAGTTGGAATCTTCGCTTTGATGAGATAATCAAATATTTTGATTTCATCATGAACGAAGATGAGCCCTGTGTTTACAAGAAGGTTAGTGGGAGTTCCATTGTGTTCCTAGTGCTTTATGTAGACGACATATTGCTCATAAGGAATGATGTGACTATATTACAGTCAGTCAAAGCTTGGTTATCCAAGAACTTCTCCATGAAGGACTTGGGTGAGGCGGCCTATATTCTAGGAATCAAGATCTATAGAGATAGATCTAAAAGGTTGCTTGGTCTGTCGCAATGCACCCAGATAGACAAGATGCTGAAGAGATTTTGCATGGAGCAGTCAAAGAGAGGATTGCCGCCCATGTCACATGGGGTCTATCTATCGAAAGGAATAAGTCCTAAGACAGAGGAGGATATGGCGCAAATTAGCAAGGTCTCTTATGCTTCGGCTATTGGATCCATCATGTAAGCCATGTTGTGCACTAGACCAGATGTCTCGTACCCTCTTAGTATGACTAGTAGGTACCAGTCCAATCCAGGTGATGGTCACTGGGTTGCAGTCAAGAATATTATCAAGTTCATGAGACGTACTAGGGATATGTTCTTGGCTTTCGGGAATGATGATTTAGTATTACGAAGTTATACAGATGCTAGTTTCCAAACTGACAAGCTTGACTTCAGGTCACAATCTGGATTTGTTTTCACGCTTAACAGTGGAGCAGTGAGCTGGAAGAGTTCCAAGCAGGACACTACTGCGGACTCTACAACGGAAGCCGAATACATAGCAGCCTCAGAGGCGGCAAAGGAAGTTGTTTGGATGAAGAAGTTCATTACTGAACTTGGTGTGGTTCCCTCAATTGAAGGTCTAGTGCCACTGTATTATGATATCAATGAGGTGATATATCAGTCAAAGGAGCCAAGGTCTCATCAGAAGTCCGAACATGTGCTACGACGCTATCACTTGATTAGAGAGATAGTAGATAGATGAGATGTAAAGATAGAGAAAGTCCACACGGATGATAACATAGCTGATCCGTTAACCAAGGCATTGTCACAAGCAAAGCATGAGAAACATGTTTACAAGCAAGGGCTTAGGCATATGGTTGATTGGCTTTAGGACAAGTGGGAGATTGTTGAATAGGTGTCTTAAACCCAATTGGGTTTGACCAGATCCGTCCAGGTCGGGTCGTTTACAGTATGTTTTAGTTCATGTAATAACTTATTATGATTAATAAAAGAACGTTTGTTATTATATATTGTTTATCTTCAGGTTATTGGTTGTATATATATAGTAACGTCCCTAGTGTCAAACTGTGATAGAGAAACCATGATAGTGATTATGGTTGATGAGATCTCTAATCACTTTAATAAGTTTAATGCTTAAATGTCTCTAGTAGTATGTACTATCAAATGGGTCATTGATAGTATGATTAGACTAGCACGTATTGGATGTGTTTTATCTTATAGAAGGTAATGATAGATCTCGTCAATCAAAGTGTAGAGACACTTGGACTGTGCGTGGACGTGTATTAGAGAATACGTACGTTAGACTGACCCACTTACATTAAGCGTCACACTATGTGGCAGTTGTGTAATTATCCTTAAAGACCGGAGTCTTCATGCCATCACGGTGTGAATTTTCGTGTTTTGACACTATTGAGATTTCCCTTATCCACGGGGCGATCATGCGGTAGTGATCGGGTGTGATACTGAAGCATGTAGAGTATACATGTTAGTTCGTCCGGGAATCGCGTATCATGTGTTTGGGATTGAATATACGAAATGGCATTCTTATAAGGAATGTCTAGCTCTCGTGAATCTTTGCAAAGTGGGAGTAAATGTGTTATTCCGAGAGAGCTTGATATCTAGATTATAAGATACGATCGTTAATGTATTGACACTCGAGATACAATCGTATGGATATTATTACAGCGATAGGATTCTAAGTTACACAGTAAATGTTTCACATGAAAGGTAGTAGTCATTGCATTTGAATCTTCCGATTATTGGGGGTCACAGTGTGTTGCTAGACGCTATCATGTGATCATTAGGCGTAAAGGGCATTTTCATAATTTGAAGTTAGTGTCTACGGCCAACATATTCGGAAGCCTATCGGGTCACACACATATGAACATCGAGTCGGATTAAAATGTGGTTATAGTTGATAACCCAATAAGAAAAGTTTATCTCTAGACTATAAAGGTTATAGTGGTAAATTAATATGATGATACTTATTTATTATGAATAAATAAAATACAAGATATTAATTATACATAAATTATATTTAATAAAGAATATTCTGGATGCCAATTTAGTTGACATTTGGGGCGCCACATGTTAGTGTATAAGATACACTTGGAGTGTGCACTTTAATTATTAAGATTACCATTTATTAATATTGTATATTAATTAATTTTTGGAAAATAGATTTATGGTAATAAGATAAATATATTCAATATAAGATATTGGCAATATTTAGATTTTATTTAATATAAGATATTATAATAAAAGAGATAAATTAGTCTAAGTGATTTTCCTTATTTTATTGGGAAAATGTTTTTCTCTTTCTTCTATACTCTAAGAAACTTCTCCTAATCAGATTAGGGGGCATAT
The DNA here is from genome assembly GCA_036785695.1 of Gentiana straminea. Lineage (NCBI taxonomy): Eukaryota > Viridiplantae > Streptophyta > Magnoliopsida > Gentianales > Gentianaceae > Gentiana > Gentiana straminea. The sequence goes on along the minus strand of JAVUPR010000376.1, from coordinate 1,301,122 downwards.
GGGGCGCCGCTCACCCTATATAAGAAAGGGGTTGGCTAGCTCTTTTGTACATTACAATTCCAAAAGCTAATAGTTCTTGTGTAAAATAGAGAGCTTCCTGTATAGAGTTTGAGAGAGGAAAAAAGGCCGGTCTAGCAGCCGGATTTTTCTGGTAGAAATCCAAGGAGGATTCCGGTGAGGAGTTCGTGTGGATGAACGATAGAGTTCGGAAGCGTGGATGACTTGCGCACATGACTACTCTCAGTTGACGGTCAAAGCGACGATCTTATAGATAATCCAAGGTATATTCCGTCAAACTACTTAACGTGTTTATTGCATTAAACGAAGACAATCTAGAAAAGGAAATAAATTTTTTAAATTCCGCGGCGTTAAACTAGTGATTTCCTAACAAGTTCTGCAAAACCCTAGGTCCGTTTCTTCGTCTAGCTCCGCCCATAATTGATCTCTAACACTTGGCCCAATCCTTGTAACCTGAAAATAGTTCAATAATACACGAAATAGTATCGAATTGGGAAAGATAAATGTTAAATGAAAATTACTCAACTCATGAACCTGAGTTTTGACATTCGACTCAAATGGTTCATATAAATGGTCAAAAACTACTACTTTTAGCTTAAAATGGGTGAAATGTTGATGCCTTAAGGTGTATCATTTTGAGCGTCATCAACTACCCCCTAGCCTTCTGGTCGTCCTTGAGCAGAGTATCAAGGCAGAATGTACCTCCAAGAGCAATCCCCATCAATTACCACACATTCAGTCAAGATTTTAGCAGAACATGCAACATGCAACATGCAACAATCCATAAGTTTCTCATTAATTACTACTTACCATTGCATCAATGTGTCGTGTGATGAATCTTTTGTGATAGTGTATCTGTGAAAAGAAGAATTTATAACGACCCCACAATCTTAACTTGCTAGTGTGCATACTCGCTCTTCTTGCTTTCAGACTCAGGCAAAGAACATGAAAACCTTACTTTGGTCGGGCGGACTTGGGGGCCGAGTTTTACTCGTTATCCTCATTTGTTTCTTTTTTATGCGAGGGCCGTGCCCTTTTTTATACGAGTTTGCTTCCCTCACTGCCTTTATTATTTTCTTTTTCTTTATTTTTTTCTTTTTTTTCTTCTTTTTTTTCTGGCAGATTTCTCACTTTTTTTTCTCTCACTTGCAAGCTCATTTTGTCCCGTTTTACCATTTGTGGCATCATGATTGCTACCATCATCCTACAACAATTGGTTAAAGTATATCCACCGATAAATATTGATTCCCGGTCTAAGATAACTTTTCATCTTATCCAATTACTTCTCACTCAGATTATGTGCGCAAAAATTGAATACAATGGCAAAATATCAATTAATAAGGCACTATTTCATATAGCACATGCTCATTCTCCCATACTAAACTGAATATTCTATAATTAACTTAAAATCATTCATGGGCCCATTTTCTGCCAATTCCTTACACAAAACGTGCAATGGCCAAGCTAAAAATAGTGTTTTTGAATTTCAGAATTATTGCATTTTTTCAAAATTATTCCTTTTTTTGATTAAGTAGAATAAGACCGCCCTTACCTCCCACTTATTATAGACATTGTCCCCAATGACTAGTAATAATGAAAAGAAAAGGTAATTAGCTCTGGAATTGGCTGTCCAAGTGTCTCGATAAATCGTGGAATCGGACTGATGTCGATTGGTTCCTAGTTGCTCCATCATTCTATATCGCAAAACACTCCAAAAACTTTCAGTAATATGCGTCGCACAATAAGAAATTTAGGTGGCGGTAATTGTGCATACATGATGAATGTGCAAAAACAGTTTAAGTCATTTTATTCTTTATTGGCCGTCGCAAGAGATGAAAACTTGTACGAGGGTATTTATCCCGTGCAAAGCACTCTCTAGAAATAGGACTAGGTCTATCCTAGTAGAGTACTGGTAAGTGAAGGTCAAATCCCATAGAGACTCATAAGAATGCAAATTAATCGAGATTGATACGTCATGACAACGGTCTACGACCAACTATAATATAGACAGTTGTAAGGTTGGTAAAAATAAACTAGCAAGATTATGCAAGTTCAACGGAGCAACAAGAGTTTCTAAGGTATTAGTCTAATTGTGAGTGATTAGTTATTCCCCCCATGACTTGCAATAGTCATCCCCGTTGGTAAATTTTAAATCATTGACAGCTATGGGTGCAACTCCTAACCCTATCTACTTCCACTGAAAGGACAACATACAATCTATACGCAACTAACCTCCATCATTGGTTGTATTAGTTCATACGCAATAAGTTCTAGAGTTTCCGGCTCAAGACCGAAAACCTCCTTAGGCCGCTATTGACTATGACTAGCACGTTCCTAAGGATCCATCAAGACAATGTCCAAATTAACAGTTCACTAACAGTCCTTCATGCTAATTTACGATGACATTCAAATAGTTGATCCGGCTACTAACACGTAAATTAAATCTGTCGATCAACGTAGCTGGCGCCGATTAATATGAACTATTAATTTACTAGGTATTTAGATCTAGCGATATAGACCATCGCAGATCTAAAGAACGCAATCACTATTTCATTATTTCTTCACCAACGAATCAGATCTATACATACATGGGGGAAAATAAACTAACTACTATAGAATTAAACTAAATAAACAATTAGCACATACTAGTCAAGTAGAACAACGACAGATCTCCATCTTGGAAAAACATAAAATCATACCCTCGAAGAAGAGTGTAGATCTCCTTCGGATCTCTTCCTAGGCGGCGAATTCGTCGTCTCCCCGACCAGAACTCATAAATAAATAAAATAAAGAACAAATAACTTTTATTGCATAATACTTGTCTTGAAAATTGTACACACTGAATTCTGAGGCGATGCCTCTTATTTATAGCTACATAAACCGACTTAGAAACACCTAGATCTACTCCACGTCCAAGAAAATGCTTTTCGGAAGATTCTAGACTCTCGGTAAATCGGCAGTAGATTCCGATTTACTGGGGGTATTTTTGTCCTTTTCTTTCTGCCAACTTAACTTGGAAGGTTCTTGAACACCCTAGGCCCAATCCTTTCGTTCAGTCCACTCAGCCTAATATTTCATATCCTGAAAATAATCAAATAAAGTACGAAATAATATCGAATAATGGTAAATAAACGTTAAATGCAAAATACTCGACTCACGAACCCGACATATGAAATTCAACTCAAATGGTTCATAATTATAGGTCGAAACAACTACTTTTAGCTCATAATGGATAGAATATTGATGCCGTATGAAAGACTATTTTAAGCATCATCAACTACCCCTCACTGGCCCTTTGCTCGTCCTCGAGCAGAGTATCAAGGCGGAATGTACCTCCAAGAGAAATCCCCATCAACTACCACATATTCAATAAAGATTTCTGACAGAATACATATCAAGCAACAATCCATAAGCTCCCTTTTAATCACTACTTACCATGCATCAGTGTGTCGTGTGATAAATCTTTTGTGATAGTGCGTTCGTGAAAGGAATCAAGTTGTATTAACCCCACAATCTTATCTTACCTGCACATACACTCGCTCATCTTGCCTTCAGACTTGGTTACATACCATGGTACCTTAATCGGGCCGGGAAAACTTGGGGACCTAGTATTACTCTTAGGTCCTCGTTTGTTTCTTTTTTATGCGAGGGTCGTGCCCTTTTTGCTACAAGTTCGCTTCCCTCACTGCCTCTATTATATATATTTTTCTTTTTTCTTTATTTTCCCATTTTTTTTTGGCAGATATCTCACTCTTTTTTCTCTCTCACTCGCAAGCCCATTTTGTCCCGGTTTACCTTTTGTGGCATTCAAGTTGCTTCCCTTGTCCTGCAACAATTTGTTAAAGTATATACACATACAATTAATGATTCCCGGTTAAAACAACTCATCATCTACTCTCAAACACTTCTCGCTCAAATTATGTGCACAAATAATTGAGTGCAACGGTAGAATAGCAATTAATAAGTTACTACTTCATGCAACATAACACATGCTCATTCTTCCATACAAAATTGATTATGCTATAGCTAACCTCAAATCGTTCTTAGGCTCCTTTTCAACCGATTCCTTACTCAGAACGTTCAATAGGCAAGCTAAAAACAATGTTTGTAAATTTCAATATTATTCCCATTTTCTATTAACAAGCTAAGACCGCCCTTACCCCCCACTTATTGTAGACATTGTCCCCAATGACTAATAATAAAGAAAATAAAAGGTACTTAGCTCTAGAATTGGTCGGCTGAGTCAAATAGTGAATCATGGAGCATAATCATTAGCTCCTAGGTCATCCATCCTCCTAGTTCGTAACTTCATTCCAAAATACTTCCAGAAATTATGAGTAACATGCGAAGGTCAATAAGAAAATAAGGTGGCGATAATTGTACATATCTCAGTAAATCGCAAAAACAGTTTAAGCCACTTTATTCTTTATCGACCAAAGTGTTAGACATATTTAAGTTTTAATGATCAGTGCCAGACTAGCTATTATAGAGCATAGGAAAAAAGATATCTAGATTAAATTTATAGGTTTACTAGAGTTTGATCTTTGTATAGGTTTGATCAAACAAGCACTGTAAAGAGGTCAACTGACTTGATCAACAGACCTATCTAGGTCAATAGAGTGTCTTGGACAGTACAGTCTAGGATTCTGCTGATGGTTGAAGGCTGAGGGTTCAAAACCGGTAATGAAGACTGATGGTTCAAACTCAGTAATGAAGGCTAAGGGATCAAACATAGTATTTAAAGTCAAGGATATGGGATCAGAATTTAGGGAAGTCTGTGATGACCTAAACTGATCACATATACCTTGTGTAGAAGGTCTAAGTTCCATAAAAGTTAAGTGGTGATTGGAACTTGGTTATGATCAAAATGGTGTACTCTAACTTAATAATAAAAAATTAGATGATAAGTAGTCAGCTAAAGTGTTTATGAAACACAACAGACTAGAAGTCAGCTGACATACAAGGACATCAGCAGACCTGTATAATTGGTGTATGCTGAGTGTAATATTCAAATTAATCCAAGGTTTTTTGAAAGATTAAATGGATAAGGATGAATTACAATCCTTGTATTAATTAGTCAATCAATGGTCAAGATGAAAAGAACGTTGTAAGGATTTTAGAGCCATATTAAATGGAATTATTCTATTGGTTGACAGACTGGTCTGTCAGAAGGAAATTGTCAGTGTTAGTCAGGTACAATAGAGGGATTTTCAGGGATATTCAAACAATCCTGTAACAGTTATCATTCAATTTCAAATTCAAAGAACATGATTTACACCTATAAATAGAGGACTTCTATTTCAGATTGCAACAAGTAGAAAACAAGAAGTTTTTGAGCAAGAAATTGATCGAAGTGCAATCTGACCCTACTGATACTCACAGAGCATTAATCTACTGATCATGTTTTTCTTCAAGTGTTATCTGCAATCAAGTTACATCTAGTTCATACACTTGAAGATCTTAAGCTGCTCATCTTATCATTCTGATCAGAAGCTTGCTAAAAGCTGAATCACTTTCTTGATTCAACCCCTTATTTTTCAAGAAGTTTGCTGAAGACAGAGAAGCATTTTTGGAGTTTCAAGAACTGTTGTTTTGTGGTGGAGCTGATGAATAGGCAATCCGGCCCTTCAAGGACCAGTGGAATACTTTGAAGCAGCAGTGTTCAGTTTGTGAAGCCATAGTTATTGGTTAAGGACAAATAGATTAGGGATTTTTGTAACAGATACCTCAAGAATCTCTAGTGAATTTCCTCCAACATCACAGGAGAAGGGTGGTCTGACAGGATTGCACCACCTGGAACCACTATAAAATTTGCCTACTTTACTTTACTACAATTACATTCTATCTGCATGCTTATCACATCAAATTGACTGAACTAGCTACTGAATCACACCACTTGCACTACTGAGTATCTAATACTTAGTATCATATTTAAACAACAACTAACAAGGCTTAACTTAATATATTCCGCTGCAAAAAAATTCTGAAGCTTTAATAGTCAGCAGACTACTGAGTGGTCAGCAGGCTATTGACCCTGCTGAGTTTGTAAAACCCCAAAAAGTTTTTAAGTGTTAAGTTTATTCACCCTCCCCCCTCTCTAAACTTAACCAAAGCCTTTTCAAGGGACCAACAATTGAAATCAGAGTAGAGCTTCTATTATGAAGTAATCCTACTTGTTGTGCTTGTGAAAAATCTTTGAAAACTTTTTCAAGTTTTTGCATCATGGATAACAATTAGTATTATAGGACAATGTTGATGTGCTCTCTAGATCATTTTGATTACTATAAGCGTCGTATGCATGCTTTTCTAGCTGTAACTCATGATGAAATGATGGTTGTGCTAATAGGTTGACCATTGGATGGTCATAACTGTGGATGGTCATAACTCTTGATAGAAAAGGGGAAAACCTGAACAATATTGCTATTGATATCATCTACAAAATTTTTGATAGCAATATGTACATGAAGTTGAAGGATTGCAAAACTGCCAAAGAATTATGGGAAAGATTGCAACTAATCGGTGAAGGCACTGATGCAATCAAGAAAAATAAAATCAGTGTAGCCAAGCAAAAGTTCCAAGAGTTCAAAATGAAGTCAAATGAAACCATTGAACAGATGAAGACAAGGTTCAATGCAATTCTGGATGAACTCACCCTGCTGAATGTGATTTACACAAAAGAAGAGATCAATACCAGAATTCTCAAAGCTTTACCTGCAAAAGAAGTTTGGGAAATGAAGGTTACTGCCATGGAAGAGTCAAGGAGACTACATGAAGAAGATACCTTCAAACTATTCTCTGATCTCAAAGCTTATGAATTCGGCAAGGACCTTGTTGCACATGCTTAAAAGGAAGTAACAAAGACTACTGCACTTGCAGCTACTGACGATGAAGAATCATCAAATGTTCAAGATGATGTCTTGGATGAAATGCAAGAGCAGATTGTCCTAATGACCAAAAGAATCAGAATGATGAAAACTATAAGGCATCTCTAAGTAATTCTGGCAAGAAATCTACTAAGAAAAATGGAAGAATGTAAAAAGGATCATGACTTCTTGTGCTTTCATTGTAAGAAACCAGAACACTTCAAACCTTATTGTCCTGAATTATAACAAAAGAAGGATCCTGATTATCTATGCTTTAACTGCAAGAAACCTGGACACTTTAGACCTGACTGTCTAGACCTGCTGAAGAACAAGGGCCAGCAGAGAAGATATGGCAAGAAAGCATTGGTTGCTGATGATGAATCTGGCTATGAAGTGGAATCAGAAAAAGCAAATGAATCAGATGACACAGCATTCATAGCACATATGGATGTTTATGCTTTGATGGCCAATATGGATGAAATTGAGGAGGTATACAATTCAGTATCAATGAATACTCATGCTGATAGTGATTGTGTGTCCACTGGTGGATTTAATCCTTAAATTTCTAAACTGAAGAGCCTCTAGATGCCCTCCTTAATCAACTGAGGATAATAAAATCTGGTTATGAGATTGTGAAGGCTGAAAGAGAAGCACTTCAAGAAGAAATCAAAGATTAAATGTTGAATTAAGAACTCTCAATGGTAAGGAAAAGGATTATGAACAGAATCAACATAAGTCTGCTGCACCTACAGTAGGTGTTGAACCTACTGAACAATCCAGTTCCACAACTGCATTAAAATCAGGAAAGCCTAATGGAAATAAACAGGGCTTGGATTTGAAACTCAACAATCTTCTAATGGTGGATCAAGTAAGGGTGCTGAACCTAGTACCATAATTGGTCCTAAGTTTGTACCTGCACAAAATCCAACACCTCAAAAGATTGCTGAGGCAGTGAAACCTACTGAGAAGACTTCAAGGAAGCAAAATCAGAAGTCCAAAAGGACAACGGCTCCTAACAAAAAGGGTGCATACAAAGGTAGGACTGCTAGACCTTCTAGACCCGCTGATAGCAAACCTGCTGCAAAGTCTGCTGAACCACAAAAAAAGGAAAAACCAGAAATATTCCAAGGATAAGAATGCTAAACCTAAGAATGTTAATCATTCAAGGGATACTTATCTCAGGGGAAAGGCAGATTGTTCTGTCCTGATGAAGATTGGAATATTCCTGCTCCTGCTGCTAGAAACAATAGATATAACCATAATGCTAGGCCTAGACCTCAGCAGTGGAATCAGCAGAGTACTCAGCAAAGATCTTACCCATGATCTCAGGAGAGTCCTCAGTATAGACCTCAGCAGAGACCACAATACATGGCTGTTCCTAACAGACATCAATCTTATGGTTATGCTAATGCTTTTAACAACATAAATCACTTCAAACAACATTATGTACCAAAAGGCCAGAAAACATATGTGAATGCTACAAAACCAAATGTTTGATTCTATGGTAATGTAGCATACATATATGAACAAAAGTGCAACACTTTCCAAAGAAGACCTTATGGAAAATTTGCCAAGGTTTGTGCTTACCACTGACCACTATGGACCTAAACAGGTTTGGGTACCTAAAACACATCAAATTTGTTTTGTAGGGTGTCTGGTACTTTGACAGTGGATGTCCCAGACATATGACAAGAAGTAAGCACTGTTTGGCAAATTATGTGGAAAAGAATGGACCTAAAGTTAATTTTGGAAACAAAAGTACACCATGATACACAAGAGGATATGGAACACTGGTGAAGAATGGTTTGACAATCAATAATGTTGCATTTGTTGAAGGCTTGGACTACAACATGCTGAGCACTGGAAAATTTTGTGACATGGGTTACAAAGTCACTTTTGACAAAGCTTACTACATTGTCATGAGTGAAATGGGAGAGCAAGTTGTATGGGCTGAGAGAAGACAACTAAACATGTATGTAGTAGATTGGTCTACTGCTGTTCCAGAAACATGTCTTATTGTGTATACAAAGTCAGAACTGTATGGCACAAAAATTGAATCATCTCAATTTTGAATATATCAACCAGTTGGTAAAGAAGAAGTTGGTGATTGGTTTACCTGAGATCACAAACAAGAAGGATGGAGTTTGTGATGCCTGTCAGCAAGGTAAACAAACAAAGTCAAGTTTCAAGTCAAAGACTAAACGATCAACCAAGAGAGTGTTGGAACTGATGCATATGGATCTATTTGGACAAGTGATACCAACAAGCATATCTGGGAAGAAATATACTCAGGTAGTTGTGGTTGATTATTCAAGACACACTTGGGTTATTTTCATGAATAAGAAAAGTGAAAAACTTCAAAAGATGTCTGAACTTTTGAAGATATTGCAAAATGAGAAAAGTGTGACAGTAGTGAAAATCAGATCAGACAAGGGTATTTAGTTCCTAAACAAAGTCATAAGAGAATACTGTGAACAAAATGGTGTGCTGCATCAACTAGCAGCTGCTGGAACACCTCAGCAGAATGGGGTTGCTTAGAAAGGAACAGGACTTTGAAGGAAGCAGGGAGGACTATGATATGTGAAGCAAAGTTACTAGAAAGATATTGGGCTGAAGCAATCAATAAACCATGCTACACACAGAATAAAACTTCACTGAACAAAAAGCTAATGAAGACACCATATGAAATTTGGAATGGAAGAAAGCCAAATACATCCTATTTCCATCCATTTGGAAGCAAATTCTTTATTTTGAATCATAAGGAGCAATTGAAGACTTTCCAACCAAAATTAGATGAAGGAATCCTTTTAGGATATTCTTCAGTGAGCAAGGCAGTTTGGGTGCTGAACAAAATGACATTGAAACATGAAGAATCTGTACATGTTGTGTTTGATGAACCTAAGTTCACTGGAATGGAAGATAATGGAGTTTCAGAACCTGCTGTGAATCAGGAAGTCACTGATCCAGAATATGTTGTTGTATTGAAGAAGATAAGTGACTTGAAGGTTTCTGATTCTAGAATTGAAGAAGCCCCTGATTAACAACCTGCTGATAACACTGCTGATACAACAACTGATACAACTCAAGGATCTGCTGATCCCCCTACTGGACCTACAAAGCACCTTGCGAAGATCGGGTTCTGTAAATCAAACAAATCAAGATTTTCAGTGGTTGAAGGATCACCCCGCTGAACAAGTAATTGGTGATGTACATCAAGGTGTAAGGACTTGAAGACAACTAGAAGAAATGTTACTTGCTTTCTATCTCAAATTGAAACTAAAGTAGTTGAAGAAGCAATTTCTGATCCAGATTGAATAATTGCTATGCAAGAAGAACTTAATGAGTTTGAAAGAAATCAGGTACGGACACTAGTGGAGAGGCCTGATCATGCAAATGTAAGGCACTAAAAGGGTATACAGAAAGAAACTCGATGAATCTGGTACCTGTTAGGTGTGATGCCCGAAAGACAATTTTGTAATTGTTTTATTTAATAAATGAAATGATATTATTATTCATATTTATTATTCTCATATTCATCGATGTGACAATAGTATTTACACTACAGAAAACCCTATAGTATATCGTTTATGTAATCACTTAACTCAGTGTATGGGATATACACGGGAGGATTGAGTTAGTGAAGATGTACTTAAAATACAATTAGCCCGTAGTGATGTTAATCGAGAGTATCGGGTCTCTCCTTTAACATGCTATTAATGCGCCCATAACACAATAGGTGTGATTGTCTTATCCGGACTTTCGGTTAAGAGAACCTAATGGGGCATTTATATATGATAGATATATCATATAAATATCGGACCGATTTGATTAGAGTTCTCGATATAATTCCGTAATCGAGAAGTCTTATCGAATCAATCGATGATCATATTTATGGATATATCTTAATCCCGAGGTGATCACGCGCCGATCGCTTGAATCGGTATGAGGTTTGACTTGACGGTTAAGGATTACACCGAGTCCGTGGTCCGAATTACCCCATCTTGGCATTGTACTTGGATTGAGTGAGTAGTCTGTGTTATTACAGATACGGAATCCATTCCTTCCATTTATGGAAGTAGATAGACAGTTCCCTTATTTGTTAATCCTAGAAACTGATCGATCGCGCGAGTTCATATTACACTGATTAGCTACCAGTGAGTTGTATGAATTATTTGATCACTAGGGGTTAATGGTAAATAAGGATAAATGGTTCTAAAAAGGGTTAACGGTAACTTCCCGATTTAGAATGAACAGTCTATGGAGGATTAATCCATATGTAATGATTATATCAATGGACGCTTATTATTATTCTCGTGAGGAGATAAATATAATCTCATAATCGGAGGAGTGCAGTCACGGGATTATGGTGGCATATTCCTGTGATTGATTTATCGAATATAATTATTCTGTTCGTAAGATAATTATTTATTTGATTTATCGGAGCCGCTGATTATTAGTCCATGGTCCCCGACGTGCCTCCTATATAGCATAGCTATTCTCGGACGTCGAATCCTAATAATATTAATTTAGTTCTTGTTGGACTTTATTAAAACGATATGTTAATTAATTGTTTAGTGGACTATTAAATTAGTTGGGCTAAATATTTAAATATGTGAAAAAGACATTTTTCATAATCTTGGCCCAAGTGTGTGAAATGCGTGGAAGCCTTTATACCAAGGGTATAAGGTGGCGCCATTTTGTGTCATTAATTGTTGGGAGATTTGCTTTCTCAATAAATAATAAGACATGTGCACAAAATATTTATTGGATAAATATTTATGGTAAGAAATAAAGATAAATATTATTCTAGATTTGTTCTAGAATATTATGCAATTATCTTTTATTTAATGGGATTATTATAATTGATTTTGTATTAATTATTAAATCCTTGGAGGACAAGGTTTACTCTCCTATATAAAGAGCGTTCTCCCAAGCCTAATACACACGTAAAATTCGACTTCTCCTCTTAGAGAGGAAGAAGAAAATTTTTTCGGCCAAGGGGATTAAAGGAGAAAATCTTGGAGATATTTCCGGGTAGCATATTGGAAGGATTCGAGTCGAGGATTTCCTTCTACCGGGAGTTGCTTGGATCACACGTACGGAAGATCGTGGTGCTCTTCACACCTTCTTTTCTTTACGGTTCTTCAACTTGGATTTTGAGATCCAAGAGGTATGTTCTACAACCCCCTTGTAGATATAGATCTAGTTATTTTATTACGTGTATTTTATAGATCTAGATCCTTAAATCGCTTCCGTTGCGGATGATATTTCTAACAGTGGTATCAGGAGCCATGGTGATCTATATTTATACGTATAAAATATTAGATCTAGGAGTGGAAAACTTGTAGTTTTTTTGTCCCAATTTTTTATAGGGGCCGATGCATATTTATTTATGTTATGAATGTCTTGGTTGAAGAGATGGATTGGGGTTGGTACTGTTTACCCGTAGATCTTTTTTTGTAGCTCTTTTGATTCGTATCAATTGAGCATAGGTTTTGTAATTTAATTATGTTGAATTCGAAACTTATGTAAAAAGGCGGTACCTTTTGTTTTCTAATTTTGATCCGGGTTCGAGACGACGAAGATAATGGTGTTGAAGATCATGAAGAAGTTGAAACGGGAGGAGGCCGAAATTGTTGTTGTTTTTTTTTAATTTTTTAGGTCACGGCACAAAATTCCTTATAATTTTGCGGCAGCTTCAATAATTTTGTTTTTGCATGGTACTGCATGCGCACCTTTTGCCGACATATAAAAAAAAAAAATTTATTGGAACAGCCGAGGGCTGTTATGAAAAGAAAAAAAAAGTTTTTTTTTATATAAAACAATCTAATATAGAGATATATTCTAAATATATTGGTATATTACGGCCTCCTCTCCTCGTCGTTCGTCGTTCGTGTCAAGATCGAAGGTTCGAGATCCGGAAGTTTCAAGATCAAGACTCGAAAATCAAGACTTGAAGACATAGATTAAATGTTAACTTTTACTTAGAAAATAGGTTAGTCGGGGGTACCAACGATCCATCTCGGTATTTAAATTTTCCGCAATTTATTTTTTATGTGTTTGATCATAAAATAAATATAAAATCGGAATTGCCATGACATGCATCATATCATAAATCCACTCCATGCAAACATGTAGAATTTTAATTTTGGTAATTAAAATAGGCATGTATACAAACTCGCGTAATTAGTTGAAATTTAATTAATACGTGGTAATTAATTAATTTAGTAACTAATTAAAGATCCGAGGACGGGATACGAAATCGTTAAGCCTTTCGGTGTGTGTTCTCGGTGAACCGCCGTAAAAGCCCAAACGAGATCACGTTTTCGATTCGTAGTGTCTACGAGATTGAATGATGGTAAAAGAACAATAAATCTTGGATAAAAACGGTTCGCTTATAGGTTGGGTGGTCAACTGAGCTAGGCTCGACCGACTTAACCCTCCTAGTGTGATGTATGCATGGGGGTCCGGCAAGACTAAGCTACACCGGAGAACGAAGGGGTGATTCCTTCTTATCTCAATGGGGCTGACTTGACCCGATTTCGTCCGACTGTCACATATGTTCCAACGAATAAGACGGGTAGGCTTGCCTACGTTACCGACACCATTCGGAATCCTTGATTTGATGAGCTTTTATGTTAACATCAAAAAGACGTGGTTAGTTAACCCACCACCACTTCCAAAATATTGAGTGGGAGCGGGGGAGGCGACAGCCAACCCCATGGCCTCTACTATAGATTCAAGTAAGTGAGAGAAGGGTGACGCCTCGCGGCGCTTTGATTTCATCCCCCTAAGGATGGTGTTCACCCCTATCAACATTCATGGCTTGGTCTCCGAAAGGATAGGATTTCCGGGTACTCATCGGGTCACTGACCTATCCTAAGACGGCACACTCAGGGCGTACCTAAGAGATCCGATATAGTAGGTCACACTCATAAAAGATATTCTTGATAATATCTAGGCTAAAAAAGGAAGGTAGTCAATGAATAAAGGGATGTTCGATTCTCACAAGTTATTCATTGATGAGATTATCTCGATTTAACCGTCATCTCTTTGACCTACCCTAAGGCGGCACTGAGATGCGAGGTTAAAACCTTGGAATGGTAGAGTAGACTTACATATAGTTTACAATTCCTAAAATAAAATAATATAGTAGTGTTAAACTTGAATTAATATATGTCATTTTACTTACAGCATTATATCCCTTACTAAATTGCTTAAAAATTAATAATTGACTAGTATTGACTTCGTTAAAAAGTGGAAAGTAACTAGGACGTTGAACTAGTTAATCGATAATGCAATTATTTTTCGAAAGAGATATTTTCTCTTAAGCCTTTTAAAAACCAGAGTGACATATATGTATGTCATTAGTGTCATTCGTGTCAAACGGGAGACAAACTTAGTTTGATCAAAGGTGATTTCGGACTTTGAAATTCTTCTAGTGAATTTTGAGTGTGTAGTGATTACACGAGTAATTTTCTAATTGAAAAATCGGAAAATCATGAAGTGTCGCTAGTTGGACGATATTTGGAATCGATGAACTAGTGGGAGCTTTATGATTTGTTGTTTTTTTAGAACATTAGAAAAGTGTAACTGACTACACACGTAACCGTTCTAATTGAAAAACCGGAAAGTCATGAAATTTCGCTAGTTGGACGATATTTGGAATCGATGAACTAGTGGGAGTTCTATGATTTGTTGTTTTTCTGGAAACATTGGAACTATAGATTTTTTAATCGAAAAAATCGGAAAATCATAAAAATAAAACATTGCTCGTTAGACGGTATTTGGAACCGATAAACTAGTGGGAGCTTTAATGTTATGATTTATTGTTTTTTCTGGTATATTAGAAAATCCGAGAAGTCCGCACGAGTAACACTCGAAATAGACATCCCACGGTTCAAAAGTAGTGTCTACTCAAACGAACCGCTGGTTCAAGACTGTTTCCATTCACGGCAAGAATAGGAGAATATGTCTAAAAGTGTTAGTCATCTAAACTGAGAAAACTTTATGGCTGAACCGAAAATTAATTAACTGAAAATCATAGGATAAGGACAGTGATTTTGCATCACCAACCTATGAATCCTTGGCGATTTTCTCGAGCTAAGTTCTTTGGAAGAACAAGGTAGTAGTGCATTTAACGATTAAAAGAGTAAACAACGGGCAGTTAATTTTAGCTAGAATAGTGGGAGTGATATAAGGAAATGAATCTCGGATTCAATCCTTGGATATCGCGGAAAAATTATTTCCTGTTTAAGATTCGTTGGAACGAAAGGATTTACCTTCTTTTCGATAATTTGTTTGTCGCATAGAAAGTGAATATACCATTTGTAGTACGAATCCAAAACTCGGACTTTTGTTTGATAAAGTCAAAACAACTTAGAACTGCTGAAATATGTATATAAAACACATCTTAAGAACTATTAAAAGCAATTGGTTTCTATATTTAGATAAACGCTTCTTCATATTCCATAGTTAGTGCATAGTCCCTAAAAGACAAGACCTGAAGACTGGCTCAGGGTGATTCCTTTCTCCCAATCTGGTTATATTGTCTCAAAGGTTCAATGACTAAGTTTCCTTTCAATCAGGAAAGGATAATGGTTATAAGGAAGTAACATAGCTTGTTCATGACGACCTTCGGGGTCTGATGAATGACACAAGCTAGTAGGAGCTTCCGAGTAGTGACTTCTTGTCTGATAACAATTCAAACACTCAGGTAAGTTTATCCAAAATATTTTGAGGTTTCTCTGTTTTCAACAGAGATAGAGTATTCTATACTCAGAATAGGCCATTCATAGTCCTCGAGACTGATGCTCAGCCTGCCTTATTGTGACATGTTCTCACTAAGTAAGAAACCGTTAAATTGCTTTACATAGTTGGAGATGTGCTACAATACACTGCTTAACTCAATAAAGATATTAGAAGCAAAATTTCGGTTTACATTGAAGTGTAAGACCGAGAAGTCTACCTAGAATATGCTTTGGAATTTATGGCTAAGGTGTGGATTCGGTTCACCCCACTTCCATAAATATAAGCATTTAGCACACGGTGCTTGAAGGTAACACTGGGAATTTCGCACATACGTTCGGTCAATGACCATTCGTGATATATCTTTTTTAAGCTATTGAGTATAAAGGTTAGATATAGGATTCTTGAAATAGGGAAGGAACAGTTATACTGTTGCATCCTTTCTGATAGAATCCATGAATAGCAAAACCTTGAACCTTGAAGTACATTTACTCAAGGTAGTCACTAACTGATTAAAATCAGACCACATCCAACATCGGTTGTTGGTGATAACACTAAATACTACTAAACTAGATCAGAATTTCGATCCACCCAGTAAGTATTAGGAGTATGGTTTATCCATTACCCATTACGGTTTCTGCGGACTTTGTAGTCTGAGGATCGATTGATAACCTATGGCTCTTTTGTGAGCAGTATAGGATTCTGATAATAGAGGTTGGTTTAATAGCCATAACCCTGTGAATGGAGTTCGGTACTCCAGTTCTGTTCATACTCTTGTAGAACCACCTGACCATCTCAGGCCCAGTGGGAGTAATTGGATCTACACGGAAAAGAGTAGAATGAAGAGGAAAGTTTATCTTTCAGAGCAAAGATTGAGTGGTCTAGGGGTAATTCCCTAAGAAGTAGAGAGTTAATCAGACCTTCAACTCTCTTACCACTTAGTATTGCATGATTTCGTTCAAAAGCAGAAAATAGGGGTGATTCCCTGAGACTTTCTTGCCAAACAAATGGAGTTTGGATTCATTCGGAACAAAAGGTTATTGCCTTATGAACTTATGACAGGATGACTGTCAAGGCTTATGTCCTTTGTGGATACAAAGCAAACCTCTCGGTCATTGGAAGTCATATATTTCTATAATATGTGGATTTGACCAGAATATTGATAAGCCTTTTGTAGACTGGATATCAATTTTAGTACAGTAGTGTTTGTGAAGGATAACACTGCACCAGTTGGAATCAACATGGGTGTGTTATCTGAAGTCAGAATCTGACAATGCCACAATTCTCTGCAACAGAGTTTTGGACAACATTCTGAAGAGTTTGACTCGGTCGAATTCATTAGAATAAGTCACTGGTTTCCCATCCATCTTATTGGTTAAGATGATGCATCTGTGTATGAAACATTCAACGATGAAGTTCTACCCTATGCCTCAGGAATGACTCTCTAAATCTTCGGATCAAGAGAAATGGGATAGATTCTCTTTCTAGTAAGAGATGGTCAGGTTATTGAACGTCAACTTTGATCGAATCTTAGATTCGGCGGTTAACAAAGCAAGTTCAGTATGTCCTTTAGTATCTTGAAGAGAACGAGGAATAATATGCGGACATATTCATGTGTGAACTTGGATATGTGTGATACACTGATTTTGACTTTAAGTCAGATTGAGGATGATCATTAAGTCGATCTCGGGCTCAGTGTTTACTCTTGTGTTGAAGCTATTGCCTGGAGGAATCCAGCAACGCCAACTCGACTTTAACTAGTTGGGTGATTAGCGGCTTTTGTAGTAGCTAGAGAGGCGATATAGCTTAAGGATTTCCTTTTCCTATCTGGGAGTGATTCTAGATATGGAAGCCGATACCACATCATTCTGCACACAATGAAGGGGTAGGTTATAAGGATTTTCGAAATCACTAAGAGGTCAAAAGCATATTGGGAAAGTACTACATGATTAGATGGACCGGTAACGTTTCGATTCTACGGATCGTCTCGAGCCGACAACCTGACTAATTATTAAGACCCATGACATTTAGATGTAGGTACTCCCCGAGTCACTGACCTATCCTACGACGGCATACTCGGAGTGTACTTTGGAATCTGAAATGGTTATGGTATGCTTAATGGGTACTAGAATACGGGATGGGTCTCCATTGCTTTAGAGCAAGTGGGAGATGTAGTTTGTTGTATTTTAAATAATAGGGTGTGCTCTAAAACAATTAATCACATGCTTTCGTGCAAGTGGGAGATTGTTAAGTGTGATGCCCGAAAGACAATTTTGTAATTGTTTTAATTAATAAATGAAATGATATTATTATTCATATTTATTATTCTCATATTCACCGATGTGACAATAGTATTTAGACTACAGAAAACCCTATAGTATATCGTTCATGTAATCACTTAACTCAGTGTATGGGATATACACGGGAGGATTAAGTTAGTGAAGATTTACTTAAAATACAATTAGCCCGTAGTGATGTTAATCGAGAGTATCGGGTCTCTCATTTAACGTGCTATTAATGCGCCCATAACACAATAGGTGTGATTGTCTTATCCGGACTTTCGGTTAAGAGAACCTAAGGGGGCATTTATATATGATAGATATATCATATAGGGATGGACCGATTTGATTAGAGTTCTCGATATAATTCCGTAATCGAGAAGTCTTATCGAATCAATCGATGATCATATTTATGGATATATCTTAATCCTGAGGTGATCACAGTCGACTGCTTGAATCAGTATGAGGTTTGACTTGACGGTTAAGGATTACACCGAGTCCGTGGTCCGAATTACCCCATCTTGGCATTGTACTTGGATTGAGTGAGTAGTACGTGTTTATCACGGATACGTAATCCATTCCTTCCATTTATGGAAGTAGATAGACAGTTCCCTTATTTGTTAATCCTAGAAACGATCGATCGCGCGAGTTCATATTACACTTTGATTAGCTACCAGTGAGTTGTATGAATTATTTGATCACTAGAGGGTTAATGGTAAATAAGGATAAGAGGTTCTAAAAAGGGTTAACGGTAACTTCCCGATTTAGAATGAACGATCTATGGAGGATTAATCCATATGTAATGATTATATCAATGGACGCTTATTATTATTCTCGTGAGGAGATAAATATAATCTCATAATCGGAGGAGTGCGATCACGGGATTATGGTGGCATATTCCTGTGATTGATTTATCGAATATAATTATTACGTTCGTAAGATAATTATTTATTTGATTTATCGGAGCCGGCGATTATTAGTCCATGGTCCCCGACGTGCCTCCTATATAGCATAGCTATTCTCGGACGTCGAATCCTAATAATATTAATTTAGTTCTTGTTGGACTTTATTAAAACGATATGTGAATTAATTGTTTAGTGGACTATTGAATTAGTTGGGCTAAATATTTAAATATGTGAAAAAGACATTTTTCATAATCTTGGCCCAAGTGTGTGAAATGCGTGGAAGCCTTTATACCTAGGGTATAAGGTGGCGCCATTTTGTGTCATTAATTGTTGGGAGATTTGTTTTCTCAATAAATAATAAGACATGTGCACAAAATATTTATTGGATAAATATTTATGGTTAGAAATAAAGATAAATATTATTCTAGATTTGTTCTAGAATATTATGGGATTATCTTTTATTTAATGGGATTATTATAATTGATTTTGTATTAATTATTAAATCATTGGAGGACAAGGTTTACTCTCCTATATAAAGAGAGTTCTCCCAAGCCTAATACACACACGTAAAATTCGACTTCTCCTCTTAGAGAGGAAGAAGAAAAAAATTTCGGCCAAGGGGATTAAAGGAGAAAATCTTGGAGATTTTTCCGGGTAGCATATCGGAAGGATTCGAGTCGAGGATTTCCTTCTACCGGGAGTTGCTTGGATCACACGTACGGAAGATCGTGGTGCTCTTCACACCTTCTTTTCTTTGCGGTTCTTCAACTTGGATTTTGAGATCCAAGAGGTATGTTCTACATCCCCCTTGTAGATATAGATCTAGTTATTTTATTACGTGTATTTTATAGATCTAGATCCTTAAATCGCTTCCGTTGCGGATGATATTACTAACAATACCATTGTTAGAAACAAGGCCAGACTAGTGGCAAAAGGCTATTCTCAAGCAAAAGGAATAGATTTTGATGATACATATGCCCCAGTTGCAAGATTGGAAGTTATAAGATTATTTTTGGCATATGTTGCACATAAGAACTTCGAAGTATACCAGATGGATGTCAAAAGTGTATTTTCTTAAAGGCATTCTGGAAGAAGAGGTTTATGTTTAGCATCCTCCTGGTTTTGAAGTTAAAGACCAAAAAAATAAAGTGTATAGACTCAATAAAGCACTTTATGGATTGAAACAAGCACCAAGAGCATGGTATGAGACTCTATCTCAATTGTTGGTGAACAATGGCTTTACCAAAGGTACCATTGACAAGACTCATTTTAGAATCAATGAAGGAGACGACACCCTGCTGGTACAGATTTGTGTGGATGACATAATATTTGGTTTCGAAAATGAATTGCCTTGTGAAAAATTTGCTAATCCCATGAAAAGAAAGTTCCAGATGAATATGATGGGAGAAATGAACAACTTTTTGGGACTACAAGTCAAGAAAATGCAAGATGAAATCTTCATTCGTCAAACTAAATATACCAAGGAGCTACTGAAGAAGTTTGGTATGGAAAAAAGCACCAAAGTTTCAATTCCTATGGGTACAAGCATCAGATTGGCTGACGATAAAGAAGGCAAAGATGTTGATCAGACTTTATACAAAAGGATGATAGGAAGTCTGTTGTACCTTACAGCCAGCAGACCTAATACATCATTTGCTATAGGTCTATGTGCAAGATTTCAATCAAAACCTAAAGAAAGTCACTTAGCTGCAGTAAAAAGGATTCTCAAGTATATTAAAGAGACTTTGGGAGCAGGGATATGGTATTCAAAAGATGGAAGTTTCAAAGTTATATCCTACTCAGATTCTGATTATGTTGGGTGCAAGATTGATAGAAAAAGCACCACAGGAACTTGTCAGTTGATGGGAAATAGACTTGTCTCCTGGTTTAGCAAGAAACAGAACTCAATATCAGCATCCACTGCTGAAGCTGAACACATTGCTACTGGAAGCTGCTGTGCACAAGTTTTATGGTTATGACAGCAACTGAAGGATTATGGGATTGAAGAAAGAGAAATTCCCATAATGTGTGACAATACAAGTGCAATTGCAATCACAGAAAATCCTGTTTTGCACTCAAGGACCAAACACATTGATGTAAGACATCATTTTATTAGAGATCATGTTGAAAAGAAAGATGTGGTGGTTCTCTATATTCCTACCGAAGATCAAATTGCTGACATCTTTACAAAACCTTTGGATAGTGAAAGATTTGCTAAGTTAAGAACTGAATTTTGTTGGTACCAGAGAAGAGTAAAACTATAGTCAGGGGGGGGGGGGGGGTGAATGACTATAGTGGAGTTTCAAAAACTTTTCTTAGATTTAAAAGCA
Organism: Gentiana straminea; assembly: GCA_036785695.1. Classification (NCBI taxonomy): domain Eukaryota; kingdom Viridiplantae; phylum Streptophyta; class Magnoliopsida; order Gentianales; family Gentianaceae; genus Gentiana; species Gentiana straminea. The sequence continues at coordinate 1,279,979 of JAVUPR010000376.1, read as the reverse complement.
TTTGGGCAGCGGATAAGTCCCTTCATTAACTGTTGGTTCAAAGTAGATTATTGAATCACAGATATCGAGTATGCAATGAAATAAAGTGCTGTAAAGTAAATTGCTGAAAGTAAATAGACACAAAGGTTTATAGTGGTTCAGTGTGGTGTAATCCCTTAATCAACTCTTCTCCTATGATGATTGGAGGAATTCACTATTGTTTTCACAGATACAATAGCATGATTGTCCTTGGCTACGCAAGCTTCACAATCTATAAGACTATCACTCCCTGGCTTCAAAAGCTTCAGTGACTCAGTCTCTATTACTGCTCCTTGAGAACAAATATTTCAGCAGCTATCACAAAGGTTGCAACTCCTTCTCAGATTCCTCTGATTCAATTGCCTCACTTGATGTGAATTGAATTAACGGATTTGTTGATCAGTCTCAGAGCTTGATATGGAATTGAAGTTCTTATTGCTGAGTTGATCTCTAGATGTTCCCTTTAAGTACAGATGGAAGGCTTTTCATTTTGACAAAGTTTCTGCATGTTTCTTATCAGATTCAATTGATGTTTTTCTTTTCTGTCAATGCCTTCTATTTATAGCCTTGATAATCCTTGATTTGAATTTCTGTGTGTTGGCTATTTAATGTGGAGAATAATCCTTGATTTAATTCTGATTCCGCCTTAATTGTATTCTCCTTGAATTCAGTGACTAGATTTCTTCAAACGTCTATCAGAAAATCTGTCCTTGACTGATCCTCAATTGACTGTGCATTTAATGCTTGATCTAAAATTTGAACAAGTAAAGTTTACTTGGCCGTTCCCTGAACGTTTAAGTGATCCTTCTGACTTGGCTGTTTGGTTCTTTCTTCACTGCTCTATCTTTACTCAGCCGACAGTCAGTTTACTCTTCCGGTTTATTGCATTGTTATTTTCTTTGATCTTTCAGGTACTTCTTGTACTTCACTGATCCTTGATTTGGGTGAGAGCAGTGTACACCATATTTGACAATATATTTCATCATTTCAATTATAACTTAGACTTATCCTAGGTCATCACAGACTTCCTTGGTTATCAGTCAGACCATAATGTCTTCATGCTTCTCTGCTGGTACTTGGCTGGCTTCACTCTGCCGGATATCTGTTTTACTTTGCCATCCTACCAACTAGTACAATACTTGTCAGACTCAACTTATATAACATGTCATACTCTAAGTAAAGACCCATAAAGAGAATTCTAACTTATTTTAGGCTTTCTATAACAGCTAGTATGGCCATCAACAAAACATAAAAATGTTCCTAACAATTTCCACCTTTTTGATGATGCCAAAACCCTCATAAGCCTGAATATAAGTGTACACAATTTTTCATAATAATCAACAGAATAAAACCCAAAAATTTTATTCATCTATTCAAGGCCAATAAGGAAAGTAAGTTCAAAACATATTCAGAGTGCTACAATTATATTTTACTTAATTCTTCTTTGTACCTCTTGAACTTAGTGGTTTGGACCTCCTCCATATCTTTCCAATCGATTTCTGGAAACTTCCACTTCCAGTATGCCATAGCAGTGTACTCAGAGACTCCATGAAATATTCTCTTGCCAAAGAGTCTGTGAAAATCAGGCATAGTCTTATTTGCCCTGGGGTCTCCAAAGTATTTCTTATGTCTATCCCTAGCTTCAGCAATGTGTGAGTCAGCAAACTTGAGATTCTTGAACAAGCCCCATTGTTCTTGTCGGTTCATTCTCCCCTAGGGTAGAAGAATTTTACCATGTAGTTGAAATCTTCTTGTTGTTCAGTAGGTAAATCTGCTGGTTGATTCGGATTCAGTTTTTTGCTTAGGAGATGCATGTTGTGTCTTAACATCATTTTAAATTTTGGCCATATCAGTTCTCATCTTCTCATCCTGATAACTTAGCCAGTCTGCCCATGCTTCATCTTGCGTTTGATTTGGATACAGACCTTCTTGGACTCTGAAGAACTCTCTTACATTATCTACTACTCCAGCATCATTTTCTTCCCTATTTCTGTGAGTAGTAAATGTTCTTTTCTCACCAGTATATCTGGTGCTGCTGCTATCTCTGCTGGTGTTACCTCTGCTAGTGCTGAATCTGTGTTTGCTTGCTGATCCTTTTTGTTGACTAGATCCAGGTCTTTGTTGTCTTCCTGATCTATCTCTATCATCATCACTTTTTTGGAAGGGATGAGGGAGTCCAATGCAGGTTTCATTTAGGGCTTTTTCCATCTCCTCTCTGGCCTTTCTCAATTGTTCTTCAGCTTGATTTCAAATTATGATTTCTCTGTCCCTTGCTCTTAGTGCTCCTCAGTAAAATTGGGGGTCTAACTGTTGATCCTTCTTCAGGCTTATCACTTCTTTCCCCCTTTTTGGCAGCATCATCATTTTTCTGTAGTAAGATACATTTGTAGCTTCAGTTGTACCAATCAGAGTGTCTAGTTTGGACTCAATGGATGTGAACCTTGAGTCATGATCAGTTAGCTTCTAGGTTACACTTCGAAATCTGGTGCCAAAAGCAACTGCCATGGACTCATTTTCTTGAGAAATATGATGTCTATGTCCTGCAACATTTTTGGTGATATTGAGGTTTAACTGGTTCATCAAGTCACCTTGTCTTTGCACAACAATATTTTGTGCATCAATGTACTCAGCAACAACCTGAAATCTTTTCTCTATGGAGTGTCTTTCATCTTTAAATGCCATAGTCATAGATCTGAGATACATTGCTTGTTGTTCCAATTCCTAAGCCAACAGATCTGCTGCATTTTCAAATGCCTCATTTGATATGCCATTGGTTAGTTGAGTAAATTTGTGACGGATATCAGCGGATTCTGGATCTGTTTGCTGTCCCTATTGTGATGTGGCATAGTTGGAAGAACCTCAACTGATTCTTGGTCATGTGCTGTTGGTTGAGAAACATCTACACCAGCTTCTACTTCTTCAAGTACTTGAGTAGATGTGAATTCTGGTGCATCACTGTCTCCTATTCCTCCTTGCTTTGTGCCAAGAGTTGTCTTGACAGGTGTTGCAGCAGCTGAGCCAGTGTCCAATACTGTTGTAGGTTCAGCCGGAGTGTCAATAGACAGTTGTTGAGGTGCTGCCTTAGCTGGATGAGTTGACATTGCTGATCCGTGTGTTTGTAGGAAATAACTCAAAAGAATGTTATCATCAATTGCGTCGGCTGTTTGTTCAGCTTCTTTGCCTTGTCCATTATCGTGACCCTTTGAATCATCACCATCATTATGATCAGGATTATCACCATCATTATTGTCATTGTCAGCTCCATCATCCTCCGAGTCACCATTGTCAGGCAGTTTTTATTTCTCCGCATCAACCAAGTCCCAGAGTGGGGATTCATCCAGTACACCACCAAGCCTCCTCAGCAAGCATGTGTTATGAGTCTTGAAGCTGAATTCTGGAATCACCTTCTTTCCATTCAAGATAAGCAGCAATGTGATCATCAATATCATTTTTGGATATCTGTGCTAGTTCTTCTGGAGTCTCTTCATCATCTCCAGTTTCTCCTTTAGCTGCCTCATTTTCAAGTTGGTCATCCTCACTACTATTTTCTTCCTCTTGTTGTTCTACCTCTTCTTCTTCTTCATCTATTAACTTTCCAAACTCCTCTTTGTCCTGATTTCTTTGAACTTTTTGTTTCTTTCTGTTGCCATATGTGTTTCTGCTAGGTTGCTTTCTCTTCCCTCTCCTGCTTTCTTTGTCTGTTTGACATAGGTAAACATGACTTTGGATTCATGCATTTTATGGAGTTTGATTACCGGTACTTTCAGATATTGCATGAGATAGTGGAGTTGAATTCCGTAGTATTTCTTGATCCAGAAGATCTCCTTTTTCTTTTTACCTTCGGCAAGTCCCTTTTTCTCAGCATTTTGCCTCACCTTGGATCTGTTCTTTGATTCTTTGGAAGCAGTAGTTTGCCCAATTAAATTCCAGACTGTTATAGATGATTCCCATAAGACGCATTCGAACCTCTATCATGGAATTGTTTGCCCCTATCTTGCCTTCAATTGTTTTACCGATTAGAGCACTGAATTCATTGAAGGGTTTCTCCATAGCAGGTCTGAGACAGTTAAGCTTCTTAGAACCTAGGTTTGCTATTTTGGCAATTGTTACCCAGAAGTCATCCAAGTTTTGTGGTACCAAGGCTGCTTTTGTATGGCCTTTATTTGAGAGTTTGAGTACATCAATATGCTTTGTCCTGCTTCTTCTTCAAGTTCTTGAAAACTTTCCCATTTGTGTCTGGCTCATCAAAGACTACATGAATTGATTCTTCAATCACCATAGTTCTTCTATTGAGTACTCTGAAAGCTTTGATAGTGTCTGAGTATCCCATAATGATTGCTTCATCAGCTTTTTGATCAAAATTATGTAGCTGATTCTTGTTCAAAACAAAACTTTTAGATCCAAACATATGCAAATGTAGATGTTAGGTTTTCTTCCATGCCATATTTCACGTGGAGTTTTTCCATGATGTTTGTTGATGATTGATCTGTTTCTGAGTATAGCATGTTGTATTTACTGCTTCAGCCCAAAATCTCTTTGGTAAACATGCTTCTGCAATCATTGTTCTGACTGGTTCTTTGAGTGTCCTTTTTCTTCTTTCTGCTACACCATTTTGTTGTGGAGTCCATGCTGCAAATAGTTGATGCACTACTCCGTTTTCTTCACAGTAGGTTCTGATAATTTCATTTAGAAACTTTGTGCCTCTATCTGATATGATCTTGATGATCTTCAGTTTCTTTTCATTTTGAATTCTTCTTAACAAATCTGACAGCTTTTTGAGTGTCTCTCTTTTCTTGTTCATGAATATGGTCCATGTGAATTTGGAAAAGTCATCCATCACTACTAGAGTGTATTTCTTTCCACTTACACTGACTGGTGTGAATGGTCCAAAAAGATCCATATGCAATAGATGTAAAATTCTTGTTGTTGATTGATAGGGCTTTGACTTGAAAGAGCTTTTGATTTGCTTCCTTTTTTGACATGCATCACAGAGACATTCCTTCTTGAATGTGATCTCTGGTAGGCCTTCAACTAACTTGTTCTTTGACAATGTGTTGATGGTTTTGAAGTTGTCATGATTCAATCTTCTATGACAAATCCAGCTGGTTGATTGTTTACTTTTGACAAGCAAACACGTTTCTGATTTTGCTGTTTTCCAATCTACCACATACATTTTCTCTTCTCTTCTTCCTGCAAGTACAACTGTGTTGGGTTGGCAGTGAATCACCTTGCATCCTTCCTTGTTGAAGTGCACACAGTTGCCTTTGTCACAGAATTGACTGATACTTAACAGATTGAAGTTCAAAATTTTTTTGAGCATTATGCCTTCCCCCTTAATTTTGCCTGGGTTTTCTTTGGCTTCAAATGTTACTTTGAGTCCATCAAAGGCTTTAAAATCAGTAAACCATCTCTTGTTCCCTGTCATGTGTCTGGAACATCCACAGTCTATGTACCATACATCCTCAGTTTCATTTGATTCTTTAGCCATAAGGCATAAGTAAGCCTTTTCATTTTTTGAGCTGTCAACTTCATCATCATCCGAATCATTTTCAGATGTTTCTTCATTCTTTTCACTGCTAGTTTCAGCTTTGAGTCCCCTCTTGCTTTTCTCTTTTCAGTTGTCTTGTACTTCTTCTTATCCTTATCTTTGTCTTTTTCTTTAGGTCAATCAGCCTTGAAATGACCTTTCTTCTTAAAGTTGAAGCATCTGTATTCATCATCCTTTTTCTTCATGTCTTTGCTTGAGCATGACTTCTTGTTTGATGATGAACCTCTTTTCAATTGCTTTTTCTTGCTAAACCTGTCAAAACGTTTGATCTAGAAAAGCTACCTATTCTTTCAGTTCCTGTGTCTTTTTTATGCTTGAGTCAGCTGTTTTGCTTTGCCGGGGTGCAACCAGTGCACTGGCCTTGTGTGCCTCTGCTGGTGCACTGTCTTCACCGTTCAACTCAAATTCATGAGCCTTTAATTGAGACATCAGAGTCAAAATGTCAGTGTTTGCAGGGTTTGTTGTTCCTCTAAGCACTGATGTGATAATCTTCCATCTTTCAGGTAGACCTCTCAGTATCTTCAGAAAAACTTCCTTCTGAGGGTATGCATGTCCAAATTGTTGCAGTTCACTGATGATGCTTGAAAATCTGTTATCCATTTGATCAATGGATTCAACAGTCTTCATTTTAAAGTTCTCAAATATCTGTTTTGCAATAGATAATTTGTTTTCCTTGACTGCTTCTGATCCTTCATTGATCAGTGCCAATTTGTCCCACATCTCTTTTGCTATTTTGAAATCTTTGATCCTCCAGAACATGTTGCTGTCCAGAGTCTTCAAAATCATATCTTTTGCAAAAAAATCTAGATTTGCTCTTCTTCTGTCATCCTTGGTCCAATTCTTCTTGAGTTTGTCTGTTTCTTTTCCATGATATGCTCTTGTGGTCACCACAGTTGTGATCTTGATTGGGCCATCATTAATTACATCCATCATTTCCTCATGAGTTGCTGGAAGATGAGACAACATCCTTATTTTGTATTCATCAAATTTATTAACATTGAATACAGGTACCTTTGACATAAAATTTGAGGAATCCATAAGTAAAAATAAGATATATATATATATATATATATATATATATATATATATATATATAAAAGCACGAGAAAATTACCTTGAAAATATGTGATCTCCTTATTACCGAAATTAGATGCGAACAGGTTTTGATACTAAGAACACTCGCTCCGATACCAATTGTTGGTCCCAAAGAAGGGTAAAATATAGTCAGAGGGGGGGGGGGGGTGAATGACTATAGTGGAGTTTCAAAAACTTTTCTTAGATTTAAAAGATTTTGGGCAGTGGATAAGTCCCTTCTTTAAATGTTGGTTTAAAGTAGATTATTCAATCACAGATATCCAGTATGCAATGAAATAAAGTGCTGTAAAGTAAATTGCGGAAAGTAAATAGACACAAAGGTTTATTGTCGTTTAGGGTGGTGTAATCCTTTAATCCACTCTTCTCCTATGATGATTGGAGGAATTCACTATTGTTTTCACATATACAATAGCACGATTGTCCTTGGCTACACAAGTTTCACAATCTGCAAGACTATCACTCCCTGGCTTCAAAAGCTTCAGTGACTCAGTCTCTATCACTGCGCATTGAGAATAAATCTTTTAGCAGCTATCATAAAGGTTGCAACTCCTTCCCCGGTTCCTCTGATTCCATTGCCACTGTTGATGTGAATTGAATTCACATATTTGTTGATCAGTCTCAGAGCTTGATATGGAATTGAAGTTCTTATTGCTGTGTTGATCTCTAGATGTTCACTTTAAGTACATATAGAAGGCTTTTCACTTTGACAGAGTTTCTGGTTGTTTCTTATCATATTCAATCGATGTTTTTCTTTTCCATCAATGCCTTCTATTTATAGCCTTGATAATCCTTGATTTGAATTTCCGTCCGTTGGCTATTTAATGTGAGGAATAATCCTTGATTTAATTCTTGATTCCCCTTAATTGTATTAACCTTGATTTCAGTGATTGGATTTCTTCATTCGTCTATCAGAAAATCCGTCCTTGATTGATCCCCAATTGATTGTGCATATAATGCTTGATCTAAAATCTGAACGAGTAAAGTTTACTTGGCCGTTCCCTGAACGGTTAAGTAAACCTTTTGACTTGGCTATTTGGTTCTTCCTTCACTGCTCTGTCATTACTCAGCCGATAGTCAGTTTACTCTGCCAGTTTACTGTATTGTTATTTTCATTGATTTTTCCGGTACTTCTTGTACTTCATCGATCCTTGATTTGGGGTGAGATCAGTGTACACCATATTTGACAAAGTATTTCATCATTTGAATAATAACTTAGACTTATCCACGCTCATCACAAACTTTCTTGGTTATAAGTCAGACCATAATGTCTTCATGCTTCTCTGCTGGTACTTGGATGGCTTCACTCTGCCGGATATCTGTTTTACTTTGCCATCCTACCAACTAGTACAATACTTGTCTGACTCAACTTATACAACATGTCAGACTCTATGTAAAGACTTATACATAGAATTCTAACTTATTTCAGGCTTGCTATAACAGCTAGTATGGCCATCATCAAAACATAAAAATGTTTCTAACAAACTTGGCATTATCAAGGTTGGCTGACTTACTGATAGGTCAGCAGGGTACTGGAATTCACCAATGGGACTAGTCTTTGCCTGGCTGGGTGCGTTCACTTTGCAGATTAGTCATTGGTATCAACAATTCCTAAGTACTCCCATAGTTTGGACAATTGACCAAATGAAGTTTCCTGTGGGATTGGTCTTTATCCTGTTGGGTGACCTCACTTGATAGATCAGTCATTGGTATTAAACTTCATCTTGTATTATCAATTGCACAAAACTATGTTGTTACAGATCAATTGTGTATTTTGTACGTCGCAGGCTGCTGAACCTGCTGAGTCTACTTTGAAGAATTGTAGCTGACTATACACACTCTACTATAGGTGAAGTCCACTGAAGAAGTCTGTTGTATGATACTTTGCTGATAAAGTCAGACTTTAATGAAAGTCAATAGTCGAGTTATTGGATATTAGTCTTATCCTTTATTACAGCTGTTACAAGTGCATAACGGTTGCTTACATTAGTGGGATCAATTAGTGGGACACGTGGCAGTACCAACTTTTATTCAGACAGAAATCATGGTTACTGGTACGGTACGTGCACAGTACCTGCCTGACGGTTATTACCCACTACTTTGCTTTATATATACAAACACATATACACAGAATATGCATACAACTTCAGATCGATTTTCTCTCAATATACACAAGTGTGAACAGTGATTTCTAGAGATTTTCATCTTCATCTTTCTCGATCGTTTAAAATGGCGGACAAGGATATTCATCTTGGTACGAGTCAAAGTGTTGGAGGTTATGTTGTTGATGCTAACAAGACTGAGTTAGCAATCAATCTTGGAAGGATAATCAGACGTTATGAAGGACTGGAAACCATTTTATATCTTAGGTTTTAGAAAATCTCATATACCAATGTTTGCAATTTTTGGAGAAACATGGTGATAAGAGATGACAGGGAGGCATTCATCACAAATGTGAATGGCCAAGAGATTGAAGTAACCTCAGACCTGCTGAGAGAAACTTTTGGATTTGGACCGGGGGATGGAGTCCCTACAAATCCAGAATTGATGCAACTACCATGGCTGGCTTTTGATGATTCCATACAGACAAACAAATCTGGAACAACATCCTTGAACATCAATGTCATGAATATTGCGTATGAATATAATCTGCTTAGCAAACTAGTTGCCAAGAACATTTTAGGATTCATTGGTAGTCTTGACACTTTATCAGGTCCCAAGATTGACCAACTGATAATCATTTCATGAAGCATGAGGTTTGATTGGGTTGGCTTCTTTGTTCAATACATGAAGAAAGTTATGACATATGAGAGAGAAGCTATTGAAATGAAGCAGAAAAAGAAACAATATGTGACTCATATAGGTTCTGGTTTCTTCTTAAAGGCCAAACCTTTGGGTTTAATGGTTCAGGCCCTGTTGAATCATTTAGAGATTCCTGATATTACACCTTCAACCATTAACAAAACAAGATGCAAACCAGAAATCCATTAATCTATTCCAGTTTTGGATGATGATGAAGAAGATGAAGAGACATAAAATGATGGTGATGATAATGATGGTAATTGGTGAGCAGGAACAGAGGACAAAAGCTAGAGATGATGTGCAACTTGTTGCACCTAAGAAGACTGTTGATAAAAGGAAAGGTGCTGATACAAGGAAGATCACTGATCGGTTAAAGCCTAAGAGGACAAGGCAATCAGTAGACACTACTGAGTCTACTAAGGTTCAAGTTGATGTAGAGGCTACTGAGCCTACTGAAATTGTGTCGAAAACTGCTGCAGATAACTTGAAGGAACAGATCAGAGAAGATTCAAGGAAGAGGAAAGTTGCTAGTAAAGAGCAGTTAGAAGAGGAAATTTCTGATGTCCCTGAAAGACGTACTAAAAAAAGGAACCAAATTGCAAAGAAGAAGGGACATGGAAAGGGAAAAGAACCGAGGGTTCTTTAAAAACATAGGGAAGAACATTTAGAAAAAGATATTGAAGAAATAACAGTTGTTGTTGAGCCTACTAAACAGGCTACTGAAGTTTTTCTTGAACAACAAGTTGGAGAACCATAGAAATTTGCTGAATCTGAACCTGCTGTGCAAGTTAATGAACCTGTTGGAGACCCTACTGAGACTGAAATAACTCAAGGGGAAGGAAAAACTGTTGAAGACCCTGCTGAAGAGCATGAGATTCAGGGGGAAGTTAGTGTTGAACAAATAGAGGTAGTAGGCACAAATTTACTAACTGAAGAGCCTACTGACCTGTTTGTATCTGCTGATGGGACTTTGAGCCATCTTGTTGAGACTTTTGGAATTCTACAAGTTGAGCAACCTGCTTCTAGAAAGCCCACAATTCCATATGAAAGGAAGGAGAAGAAGTCAAAGAAAGAAAAAGTGGATCCCAACTTCAGGATGATTCAGAAATATTTTGAATGGAAGTTTGGGTTCTACAAGAGACAAAAACCAGCAGTAGAGCCAATGACTGGATTTGAGGAATGTTCTTTTGAGAATCTTGGAGTGAAGAATCTTCTAGGATTAATTGATACATCTGAACTACAGATGAGGCTGCTGATAATCATAGAAGATGGGAAAAAGAAGAAAAATATCATTTTCAGAGATCCCAGATTTACACCGATAGGGATGATTCATCATCATCTTCAGATTTTGATGATGATCATCCTATGTATCCAGGAGATTCCAGTGGTTTTGCATTGGAAAGATCTACTGAAGTACCTGGACAGGGGTCTACTGAGAAAAGAATGGTAGAGTCTGCTGATGGTGGCAAATCTATTGATGGCCAGCAGACTGAGAATTTTGACCAAGCACTGACTGCTGCTTATATTGAAGATTTGGAAGCTCCAACAGCTGCAGCAACACTTCTTGAGGATGTTATTTTGATAAATGTCTCTGATATAGTAATTATTGAGCAGACTATTGTCAATTCTGAGACATCTAATGAATATCAGGATAGCATATACACTAAAGAAACCTTAGCTCTAGCTGCTGAAGTTCTTAGACAGATTGCTGAGGTTGGTGGCATTCTAGAAGAAAACTTAACTGTTTTTATTGATACTACTGTAGAGATGAGGGTTCGGTATGCTGAGGTACACACATCAACTGAACACGGGTTGGAACAGGAGGTCCTAATTACTAAGGAACATACAGTATTGCAAAAAAAGGTTGGACTTATTATTTTGATTGGAGGAATCCCATGTGTCTGAGTTGGAGGCTACTGAATAAAGGGTTGCAGAAGGCAAAGGTAGACAACAAGCTGCTGAAGAACCTTATGAAGAACAGCTTGTTGAGTACAACTTTAGTGATGAGGAGTTTCAGTTGCCTGAAGAAGAAGGACACGAAAAGCTCCAACAAGCACAAGTACATATATTTGAGGAGTACCAGTTTTATGTGTTGTTGAAGAAGGTCCTGAACCTCATGAATGGGATAGGACAAGAGCTATTTTTGTCAGAATACCAAGAGCGGATGATAATTTTGAAGAGCCTGCTAGTGGTTTTTCTGGTGGTATGACTGGAAGGGCTTCTGAAATACCAGCATACATATTGGATGAGTTGAGAGCTGTAAGAGATGACATTACTCAGCTAAGAACTCAACTAACAAGGAGTGAATAGAGGTTTGAAGACTTAGTCAACCTAGTGGAAAATAGAGGAAGAACAACTGAGATAGTAGCATCATATGTTACTCGTTTACAATTTTCCACTAATGATCTACTTAGAGAAGTTCCTTATGTTAAGAAAGATGCTGTGAAAAAGACAAGAATATGGTTGAGCAAATTGCATCTCGCATAGAAAAGTTGACAAGTTGGGTGAGGCACCTAAGTCCGCCGAGACACCTCACCCTGCTGTACTAGATCCTAAGTTTACTAAGAGGATCAACCTGCTCGAACAGACAATCGAAGGCCGAATTACTGCAGTTGACACAAGAACTAAGATTATGGAAGGACAACTAAGCAATTTGGTAAACACACAAGAGAGTGTTCTTGGCCTACTGAACCGTTTTATTCATGATGTCAATAAGGGGGAAGAAGGTCAGATAGCAGAAGCAAAAGAAGCAGCAAGGATCTATAATAAGAACAATGAATTCAGGAAGCCTACACTTGGCAGAGTACAACTTACTGATGACATGTTGAAATAATTTAAGGCTGCTTATGGTGCAAGGAGAAGACCCTACCAAGACATGACTTTTCAGGAAAGACTGAATGCCTTCCTTGGACGTAAATTGTGGGAAGCAAGGATCAAATCTCTAAAATTGACTAGAAAAGGTCAAACTGGTAGATGAGGACATGCTGAAAGATCTGGAGGTAGACAACAGACATCTGCTGGACAAAAAGCCAAGGATTGTGTGGAAGAATTCAAGACATGCTACATGGGAGGAGGATTTAACTGGAATGGTGTCCAGTTAACTGTAGCTGAAGCATTGAAATGGTGGAATATGGTACACACTTGGATTGACTTCACAAGGATTGAAAATCAGTGCATGGTGGACATGCAAAAAGAAATCAGAGATTACCTCCAGAAACAAGAGCAAAATAGGGATAGAAACTAGATCAGCACACTTATTTATGATTTGACATTTATGCTGATTCTAGTTTGTAATAATTTTGAACAAATTTGAACATCAATGATATATCAATAATTTTTTTTCTATTTTTGTGTTTTTATCTGTTAGGAACATTTTATTATGTTTAAATTATGGCCATACTAGCTGTTATAGCAAGCCTAAAATAAGTTAGAATTCTCTGTATAAGTATTTACTTAGAGTCAGACATGTTGTATAAGTTGAGTCAGACAAGTATTGTACTAGTTTGTAAGACGGCAAAATGAAACAGATTTTCGGCAGAGTAAAGCCAGCCATGTACCAGCAGAGAAGCATGAAGACATTATGATCTGACTTATGACCAAGGAAGTCTGTGATGACCTTGGATAAGTCTAAGTTATTTTTCAAGTGTTGAAACTTAATGTTTGAATATGGTGTACACTGATCTCACACAAATCAAGGATCAGTGAAGTACAATGATTCTCCTGAACTGAAAAGAATGAAGGAAACAGTGAATCGGCAAAGTAAACTGACTATCGGCTAAGTAAAGACAAAGCAGTGAAGGAAGATCTAAGCGGAAAAGTCAGATGGGTCACTTGACCATTCAGAGAACGGATAAGTAAAACATACTTAATCAGTTTGAAATATGAAGAAGATACAGAAGATCAAGCATTAAATACACAATCAATGGAGGATCAATCAAGGACGGACTTTCTGATAAACGTTTGAAGAAAATCCGATCACTGAAATCAAGAAGAATATAATTAAGGGGGAATCAAGAATAAAATCAAGGATTATTCCCCTCATTAATATAGCCAATGGACGGAAATTCAAATCAAGGATTATCAAGGCTATAAATAAAAGGCATTGACAGACAAGAAAACAAACAAGAGAACAATCAAATCTGAGAACTTAAAAGCTGAAACTCAGTCAAAGTGAAAAGCCTTCTATCTGTGCTTAAAAAGAAATATCTAGTGATCAACTCAAATTAGAGAGCTACAATATCAACATCAAGCATTGGGATTGATCAACAAGTTTGTGTTAGTAATACCATCCGCAGCGGAAACGATTTATGGATCTAGATCTATAAACTACACGTAATAAAATAACTAGATCTATATCTACAAGGGGGTTGTAGAACATACCTCTTGGATCTCAAAATCCAAGTTGAAGAACCGCAATAGGATGAACGAAGGAAAGCGTGAAGAGCACCACGATCTTCCGTACGTGTGATCCAAGCAACTCCCGGTGGAAGGAATTCTCGACTCGAACCCTCCCGATATGCTACCCGGAAAAATCTCCAAGATTTTCCCTTATACCCCTTGGCCGAAATTTTATCACTTCTTCTCTCTAAGAGGAGAAGTCGAAAATCTTGTGTTCTTTGGCTTGGGAGAACTCTCTTTATATAGGAGAGTAAAACTTAAGCCCCAAGGATTTTATAATTAATACAAAATCAATTATGATAATCCTATTAAATAAAAGATAATCCCATAATATTCTAGAACAAATCTAGGATAATATTTATCTTTATTTCTTTCCATAAATATTTATCCAATAAATATTTTATGCACATGTCTTATTAATCAATTTAGGAAAACAAATTTCCTAATAATAACACACAAAATATATGCGCACCTTTTTACTAAAAATTAGGTCACGCATATTTCCATCCTTTTTGACCAATTAGGTCAAAAATGGTCAACACACCAATTCGGGCCGAGTCCACGAAAAATGTCTTTTCCGTGTATTTAATTATTTAGCCCAACTAATTTAATAGTCCACTAAACAATTAATTCACATATCGTTTTAATAAAGTCCAACAAGAACTAAATTAATATTATTAGGATTCGACGTCCGAGAATAGCTATGCTATATTAGGAGGCACGTCGGGGACCATGGACTAATAATCAGCGGCTCCGATAAATCAAATAAATAATTATAGAATAATTATATTATATAAATCAATCACAGGAATATGCCACCATAATCCCGTGATCGCACTCCTCCGATTATGAGATTATATTTATCTCCTCACGAGAATAATAATAAGCGTCCATTGATATAATCATTACATATGGATTAATCCTCCATAGATTGTTCATTCTAAATCGGGAAGTTACCGTTAACCCTTTTTAGAACCTCTTATCCTTATTTACCATTAACCCCCTAGTGATCAATTAATTCATACAACTCACCGGTGATCAATCGGTGTAATATGAACTCGCGCGATCGATCGCTTTCTAGGATTAACAAATAAGGGAACTGTCTATCTACTTCCATAAATGGAAGGAATGGATTCGTATCCGTGATAACACGGACTACTCACTCAATCCAAGACAATGCCAAGATGGGGTAATTCGGACCACGGACTCGGTGTAATCCTTAACCGTCAAGTCAAACCTCATACCGATTCAAGCGGTTGACCGTGATCACCTCGGATTAAGATATATCCATAAATATGATCATCCATTGATTCGATAAGACTTCTCGATTACGGAATTATATCGTGAACTCTAATCAAATCGGTCCAAACTATATGATATATCTATCATATATAAATGCCCCACCAGGTTCTCTTAACCGAAAGTCCGGATAAGACAATCACACCTATTGTGTTCTGGGCGCATTAATAGCACGTTAAAGGAGAGACCCAATACTCTCGATTAACTTCACTACGGGCTAATTGTATTTTAAGTACATCTTCACTAACTCAATCCTCCCGTGTATATACCATACACTGAGTTAAGTGATTACATAAACGATATACTTTAGGGTTTTCTGTAGTGTAATTACTATTGTCACATCGGTGAATATGAGAATAATAAATATGAATAACAATATCATTTCATTTATTAAATAAAACAATTACAAAATTGTCTTTCGGGCATCACACCTAACAATCTCCCACTTGCACGAAAGCATGTGATTAATTGTTTTAGAGCACACCCTATTATTTAAAATACAACAAACTACATCTCCCACTTGCTCTAAAGCAATAGACTTATCCCGTATTCTAGTACCCACTAAGCATGTCATAACCATTTCAGATTCCAAAGTACACTCCGAGTATGCCGTCGTAGGATAGGTCGGTGACTCGGGAGCACCTACATCTAAATGTCATGGGTCTTAATGATTAGTCGGGTTGTCGGCTCGAGACGATCCGTAGAATCGAAACGTTACCGGTCCATCAAATCATGTGGTACCGAGTAAACACGAGCCCGAGATCGACTTAACGATCATCCTAAATCGACTTAAAGTCAAAATCGGTGTATCACACATATCCAAGTTCACACATGAATATGTCCGTATATTGTTCCTCGTTCTCTTCAAGATACTAAAGGGCATACTAAACTTGCTTTGTTAACCGCCGAATCTAAGATTCGATCAAAATTGACGTTCAATAACTCGACCATCTCTTACTAGAAAGAGAATCTATCCCATTTCTCTTGATCCGAAGATTTAGAGAGTCATTCCCGAGGCATAGGGTAGAACTTCCTCGTTGAATGTTGCATACACGGATGCATCATCTTAACCAATAAGATGGATGGGAAACCGGTGATCGATTCTAATGAATTCGACCGAGTCAAACTCTTAAGAATGTTGTCCAAATCTCTGTTGCGAGAATTGTGGTATTGTCGATTCGACTTCGGATAACACACCCATGTTGATTCCAACCGGTGCGGTGTTATCCTTCACAAACACTAATTTATATATATTCACTACGTACAAAAATTGATATCCGATCTACAAAAGACTTATCAATATTCTCGGTCAAATCCACATATTGTAGAAATATATGACTTCCAATGACCGAGAGGTTTGCTTTTTATCCACAAAGGACATAAGCCTTGACGGTCATCATCCCGTCATAAGTTTATAAGTCAATACCCTTCGTTTCGAATGAATCCGGACTCCGTTTGTTTGGCAAGAAAATCTCGGGAATCACCCCTATTTTCTCGCTTTTGAACGAAATCATGCAATACCGAACTCATTCTACTCTTTTCCGTGTAGATCCAATTACTCCCACTGGGCCTGAGACGCTCAGGTGGTTCTACAAGAGTATGAACAGAATTGGAGTACCGAACTCCATTCACAGGGTTATGGCTATTAAACCAACCTCTATTATCAGAATCCTATACTGCTCACAAAAGAGCCATAGGTCATCAATCGATCCTCAGACTACAAAGTCCGCCGAACTCGTAACGGGTAATGGATAAACCATACTCCCACTACATTCTGGGTGGATCGAAACTCTGATCTAGTTTAGTAGTATTTAGTGTTATCACCAACAACCGATGTTGGATGTGGTCTGATTTTAATCGCTTAGTAACTACCTTGAGTAAACGTACTTCAAGGTTTAAGGTTTTACTTGTTCATAGACTCTATCGAAAGGACGCAACAAAGATAACTGTCCCTTCCCGATTTCAAGAATCTTATAACAAACCTTTTTCTCAATGCTACAAGATATAGAACTATTGGTCACCGACCGAACGTGTTCGCGAAATTTCGGACCTACCTTCAAGCACCGTGTGCTAAATGCTTATATTTATGGAAGTGGGGTGAACCGAATCCACACCTTATCCGTAAATTCCAAAGCATATTCTAGGTAGACTTTGGTCTTACATTTCAATGTAAACCGTTATTTCGCTTCTAATATCTTTATTGAGTTAAGCGATGTATTGTGCACATCTAAAAACATATAAAGGCAATTTTACGGTTTCTTCACTTAGTGAAAACATTTCACATGAGGCGGTGAGCATCGGTCCCGAGGACTATGAATGGCCCATTCCGAGTATAGAATACTCCATCTCTGTTGAAAACAGAGAAACCTCAAAATATTTTGGATAAACTTACCGGAGTGTTTGAATAGTTATCAGACAAGAAGTCACTACTCGGAAGCTCCTACTAGCTCGTATCTTTCATCAGACCCCGAAGGTCGTCATGAACAAGCCATGTTACTTCTTTATTTCCATTATCCTTTCCCGATTGAAAGGAAACTTAGTCATCGAACCTTTGAGACAATATAACCAGATCGGGAGAAAGGAATCACCCCGAGCCGGTCTTCGTCTTGTCTTTTAGGGACTATGCACTAACTATAGAATATGAAGAAGCGTTTATCTAAATATAGAAACCAATTGCTTTTAACAATTCTTAAGATGTGTTTTATATACATATTTCGAAGTTGTAAGTAGTTTTGACTTTATCAAACAAAAGTCCGAGTCTTGGATTCGTACTACAAATGGTATATTCACTTTCTATACGACAAACAAATTATCGAATAGAAGGTAAATCCATTCATTCCAACGAATCTTAAACGAGAAAAATAAATTTTCCGCGATATCCAAGGATTGAACCCGAGATTCATTTCCTTATATCACTCCCACTATTCTAGCTAAAATTAACTCCCGTTGTTTACTCTTTTAATCGTTAAATGCACTCGCTACCTTGTTCTTCCAAAGAACTTAGCTCGAGAAAATCTCCAAGGATTCATAGGTTGGTGATCCAAAATCACCGTCCTTATCCTATGATTTTCGCTTAATTAATTTTCGATTTAGCCTTAAAATTTCTCGCTTTTAGATGACTAACACTTTTAGACATACTCTCCCATTCTTGACTTTCCGTAAATGGAAACAGTTTTGAACTAGCGGTTCGTGTGAGTAGACACTACTCTTGAACCGTGGGATGTCTATTTCGAGTGTTACTTGTCGGGACTTCTCGGATTTTCTAATATACTAGAAAAATAACAAATCATAACATTAAAGCTCCCACTAGTTTATCGGTTCCAAATTCCGTCTAACCAAAGAATGCTTTATTTTATGATTTTCCAATTTTTCAATTTGAAAATCTCTCGTGTAAACACTTACACAGCTCTAATGTTTCCGAGAAAAATACAAATCATAAAACTCCCACTAGTTCATCGATTCCAAATATCGTCTAACTAGCGACATTTCATGACTTTCCGGTTTTTCAATTAGAACGGTTACGTGTGTAGTCAGTTACACTTTTCTAATGTTCTAGAAAAACAAATCATAAAGCTCCCACTAGTTCATCGATTCCAAATATCGTCCAACTAGTAATACTGCATGATTTTCCAATTTTTCAATTTAGAAAATTAGTCGTGTAATTACTACATACTCAAAATTCACTAGAAGAATTTCAAAGTCCGAAATCACCTTTGATCAAACTAAGTTTGTCTTCCGTTTGACACGAATGACACTAGTGACATACCTATATGTTACTCTGGTTTTTAAAAGGCTTAAGAGAAAATATCTCTTTCGAAAATTAATTGCATTATCGATTAACTAGTTCAACGTCCTAGTTACTTTCCACTTTTTAACGAAGTCAATACTAGTCAATTATAAATTTTAAGCAATTTAGTAAGGGATATAATGCTGTAAATAAAATGACATTAATTCAAGTTTAACACTACTATATTTTATTTTAGGAATTGTAAACTAAAATTAAGTCTACTCTACCATTCCAAGGTTTTAACCTCGCATCTCAGTGCCGCCTTAGGGTAGGTCAAAGAGATGACGGTTAAATCGAGACAATCTCATCAATGAATAACTTGTGAGAATCGAACATCCCACGAGAATCGAACATCCCTTTATTCATTGACTACCTTCCTTTTTTAGCCTAGATATTATCAAGAAAATACCCATGATGAGTGTGACCTACTATATCGGATCTCTTAGGTACGCCCCGAGTATGCCGTCTTAGGATAGGTCAGTGACCCGACGAGTACCCAGAAATCCTATCCTTTCGGAGACCAAGCCATGAATGTTGATAGGGGCGAACACCATCCTTAGGGGGACGAAATCAAAGCGCCTCGAGGCGTCACCCTTCTCTCACTTACTTGTATCTATAGTAGAGGCCGTGGGGTTGGCTGTCGCCTCCCCCGCTCCCACTCAATATTTTGGAAGTGGTGGTAGGTTAACTAACCACGTCTTTTTGATGTTAACATAAAAGTACATCAAATCAAGGATTCCGAATGGTGTCGGTAACGTAGGCAAGCCTACCCGTCCTATTCGTTGGAACATATGTGACAGTCGGACGAAATCGGGTCAAGACAGCCTCATTGAGATAAGAAGGAATCACCCCTCCGCTCTCCGGTGTAGCTTAGTCTTGCCGGACCCCCGTGCATACATCACACTAGGAGGGTAAGTCGGTCGAGCGAAGCTCAGTTGACCACCCAACCTATAGGCGAACCGTTTTTATCCAAGATTTATTGTTCTTTTACCATCATTCAACCTCGTAGACACTACGAATTGAAAACGTGATCTCGTTTGTGCTTTAAGGCGGTTCACCGAGAACACACACCGAAAGGCTTAACGATTTCATAACCCGTCCTCGGATCTTTAATTAGTTACTAAATTAATTAATTACCACGTATTAATTAAATTACAACTAATTACACGAGTTTGTATACATGCCTATTTTAATTACCAAAATTAAAATTCTACATGTATGCATGGAGTGGATTTATGATATGATGCATGTCATGGCAATTCCGATTTTATATCTATTTTATGATCAAACACATAAAAAATAAAGTGCGGAAAATTTAAACACCGAGATGGATCGTTGGTACCCCCGACTAACCTATTTTCTAAGGAAAAGTAAAAAAAATTAATCTAAGTCTTCAAATCTCGATCTTCGATCTTGATCTTGAAAACTTCCGGAGCTTCAAAGCTTCGATCTCTACACGAACCACGAACGACGAGGGAGGAGGCCGTAATATACCAATATGTTATAAAATATATCCATATTATCAAATTGTTTTATATAAATTTTTTTTTTTTTTTTTTTTTTTTTTTTTTTATGAGGCATGTCACGCAGCAAAGTTAAAAAAGATTTTTTTTTTTTTTTTTTTTTTTTTGGTCAAACCTTGCGGCTGTTCTAATACATTAGGTTACAAGGGAAAAAAAAAATTTGCTGCCGCCAATAAAAATTTTGCCGACGGAAAAAAAAATAATTAAACAATTCGGCCTCCTCCCGTTTTTACCTTCTTGATGATCTTCAAACACCATGATCTTCGTCGTCTTGAACCCGGATCAAAATTAAAATTACAAAGAATCCATCTTTAAAATTTCCGAGTTGCATAAAAAAAAAATTACAAGTCCTATGCTCAAGTGATACTAATCAAAAGAGCTACAAAATAGATCTACAGGTAAACAATACCAACCCCAATCCATCTCTTCAACCACGACAATCACAATCATTCATCATAAAATTTTCGAAAATAATAAAATTAAAACGAAAATAATGCAATCTACACATGCATATTCCACTCCTTAGATCTAATATTTTATACGTATAAATATAGATCACCATGGCGACTGATACCACTGTTAGTAATATCATCCGCAACGGAAACGATTTATGGATCTAGATCTATATACTACACGTAATAAAATAACTAGATCTATATCTACAAGGGGGTTGTAGAACATACCTCTTGGATCTCAAAATCCAAGTTGAAGAACCGCAATAGGATGAACGAAGGAAAGCGTGAAGAGCACCACGATCTTCCGTACGTGTGATCCAAGCAACTCCCGGTGGAAGGAATTCTCGACTCGAACCCTCCCGATATGCTACCCGGAAAAATCTCCAAGATTTTCCCCTTATACCCCTTGGCCGAAATTTTCACTTCTTCTCTCTAAGAGGAGAAGTCGAAAATCTACATGTGTTCTTTGGCTTGGGAGAACTCTCTTTATATAGGAGAGTAAAACTTAAGCCCCAAGGATTTTATAATTAATACAAAATCAATTATAATAATCCTATTAAATAAAAGATAATCCCAAAATATTCTAGAACAAATCTAGGATAATATTTATCTTTATTTCTTTCCATAAATATTTATCCAATAAATATTTTATGCACATGTCTTATTAATCAATTTAGGAAAACAAATTTCCTAATAATAACACACAAAATATATGCGCACCTTTTTACTAAAAATTAGGTCACGCATATTTCCATCCTTTTTGACCAATTAGGTCAAAAATGGTCAACACACCAATTCGGGCCGAGTCCACGAAAAATGTCTTTTCCGTGTATTTAATTATTTAGCCCAACTAATTTAATAGTCCACTAAACAATTAATTCACATATCGTTTTAATAAAGTCCAACAAGAACTAAATTAATATTATTAGGATTCGACGTCCGAGAATAGCTATGCTATATTAGGAGGCACGTCGGGGACCATGGACTAATAATCAGCGGCTCCGATAAATCAAATAAATAATTATAGAATAATTATATTATATAAATCAATCACAGGAATATGCCACCATAATCCCGTGACTGCACTCCTCCGATTATGAGATTATATTTATCTCCTCACGAGAATAATAATAAGCGTCCATTGATATAATCATTACATATGGATTAATCCTCCATAGATCGTTCATTCTAAATCGGGAAGTTACCGTTAACCCTTTTTAGAATCTCTTATCCTTATTTACCATTAACCCCCTAGTGATCAATTAATTCATACAACTCACCGGTGATCAATCGGTAATATGAACTCGCGCGATCGATCGCCTAGGATTAACAAATAAGGGAACTCGTCTATCTACTTCCATAAATGGAAGGAATGGATTCGTATCCGTGATAACACGTACTACTCACTCAATCCAAGCAATGCCAAGATGGGGTAATTCGGACCACGGACTCGGTGTAATCCTTAACCGTCAAGTCAAACCTCATACCGATTCAAGCGGTTGATCGTGATCACCTCGGGATTAAGATATATCCATAAATATGATCATCCATTGATTCGATAAGACTTCTCGATTACGGAATTATATCGTGAACTCTAATCAAATCGGTCCACCCCTATATGATATATCTATCATATATAAATGCCCCACCAGGTTCTCTTAACCGAAAGTCCGGATAAGACAATCACACCTATTGTGTTCGGGCGCATTAATAGCACGTTAAAGGAGAGACCCGATACTCTCGATTAACTTCACTACGGGCTAATTGTATTTTAAGTACATCTTCACTAACTCAATCCTCCCGTGTATATACCATACACCGAGTTAAGTGATTACATAAACGATATACTTTAGGGTTTTCGTAGTGTAATTACTATTGTCACATCGGTGAATATGAGAATAATAAATATGAATAACAATATCATTTCATTTATTAAATAAAACAATTACAAAATTGTCTTTCGGGCATCACACCTAACAGTTTGGTGATTCCAATTTACTTCAATCAAGCAACTGAATCAGAGCCATCTGAGAAGCAGTTGTGTTTGTGATAGCTGTTGAAGGATTTGTTCCCAAGGAGCAGTGAAAGAGACTGAGTCACTGAAGCTGTTGCAGTCAGTGAGTGATATTCTTGAAGATTGTGAAGCTTGTGTAGTCAAGGACAATTAGACTATTGTATCTGTGAAAACAATAGTGAATTCCTCCAATCATCACAGGAGAAGAGTGGATTAAGGGATTACACCACCCTGAACCACTATAAGCCTTGTGTCAATTTACTTTCAGCAATTTACCTTACTGCATCTATTTAATTGCTTATATTATATCTTATATCTGTGATTGCGTAAACTACTATGAAATAACATATTAAGAAGGGACTTATCCGCTGCCCAAAAATTTTAAATACAAGAAATGTTTTTGAAACTCCACTATAGTCATTCACCCCCCCCCCTCGACTATAGTTTTACCCTTCTCTGGGACCAACAATTGGTAGCAGAGCAGTGTTCCTAGTATCAGAACCTGTTCAGATCTAATTTCTGGTAACAAGGAGATCACATATTTTCAAAATTGTTTTCAAATTTGTGCTTTGTTTATACATTAATAAATCTCTTTTGTACTTATGGTTCCTCAAATTTTATGTCAAAGGTACCTATTTTCAATGTCAACAATTTTGATGAATACAAAATAAGAATGTTGTCTCATCTTGCAGCAACTCATGAGGAGATGTTGGATGTAATTAATGATGGCCCAATCATGATCATGACTGTGATAGCCACAAGAGCAGATCAAGGAAAGGAAGTGGACAAACCCAAGAAAGATTGGACCAAGGATGACAGGAGAAAAGCAAATCTAGACTTTGTTGCAAAAGATATGATCTTGAAGACCCTGGATAGCAACAAGTTCATGAGAATCAAAGATTGCAAAACAGCAAAGGAGATGTGGGACAAGCTGGCACTGATAAATGAAGAATCTGAAGCAGTTAAAGAAAACAAATTATCTGTTGCAAAGTAGAAATTTGAGAACTTCAAAATGAAGGCTGGTGAATCCATCGATCAAATGGACAATAGATTCTCAAGCATCATCAGTGAACTGCAACAGCTTGGACACACATATCCTCAGAAAGAAGTGTGCTTGAAGATCTTGAGATGATTACCTGAAAGATGGAAGATCATCACATTAGTAATCAGAGGGACAAAAAATCTTACAAACACTGATACTCTGACCCTGATGTCTCAACTAAAGGCTCATGAATTTAAGTTGAACGGCAAAGACAGTGCACCAACAGAGGCACATAAGGCCAATGCACTGGTTGAACCCCAGCAAAGTCAAACAGCTGATGCAAACTGCAAAGAGACACAAGAGCTGAAAGAACAGGTAGCTTTATTAGTAAAACGCTTTGACAGGTTTAGCAAGAAGAAGATATTCAAAGGAGGATCATCATCAAACAAGAAGTCAAGCACAAGCAAAGACATGAAGAAAAAGGACGATGAATACATATGCTTCAACTGTAATAATAAAGGCCACTTCAAGGCTTATTGCCCTGAAGAAAAAGATAAAGTTGAGGATAAGAAGAAGTACAAGACAACTGAAAAGAAAAAAAGCAAGAAGGCACTCAAAGCTGAATCTAGCAGTGAAAAGAATGAAGAATCATCCGGAGATGATTCTGATGATGATGAGGATGACAGCTCAGACAATGAAAAAGCCTATCTATGTCTTATGGCTAAAGAGTCAAATGAAACTGAGGTAACATCTAGTTCATACTCATCATCAAATGCATCCACATCTGACACTGCACAATCTTCTATTCTCCTCTTAGATTCTGCAAACCTAATCCAAAATCTCAAGAGTAAATTTGAACAAATTGAGATGAATCATGAAATTCTGGAATAGGAATGTGAGAATCTAAGAAAGGAAAATAAAAGACTAAAGAAAGTACTGGATAAAGTAAAAGCTGAACTAACTAGTAAGGAGACTTACTCAAATGATCAACAAGCAGTAGATGGTCATACATCTGGTGTTGACGGACCGGTTACCAGTTAAGACAACCACTGCACCTTTAAATGCACCAGCTTACAAACCCTCAAAATGGTTTGGATCCAGATATGGTCTTGGTTGCAATTGAAGGATGCAGGTTCTTAGATCTAAACGATTTAGATCTACGCGCAGCGGATGGATCACGACTTATACATCACACTACATAATTAAAGGAATTAAACTACTACAAGGGGGTTAAGATCATGTAACCAATAGTAGGAAGAGAAGCCAAGATCTTCCGATGTGTTCTCCAAATGGCGGTTGGTGGACACCCTTCTTGATACACGAACCTCCTCGATATGCAACACCAAGAAATACTTAGAGTTTTTCTTCTTCTAAAACACAAGACAAGAAAACTAATTTTTTCTCTCTCTTTTTTTGGTGTGTTGTCGAAATTTGCCAATTCATTAAGGCTTGGGAGAACTCACTTTATATAGGAGATTAAACCTTGTCCTCCAAGGATTTAATAATTAAGAGATAATTATTACAAAAATCCTTTATTCCAAATAAAAGATAAATAAAATGATTATCCCAAACAAATTAGGATAAATCATATTATTATCTAATATTCCATGAATTATCATTTAACAAATAAAAGATAAATCACATGTCAAATAATTATCCAAGAAAACTAATTTCTCTCTAATTAAATGACATATATATTGGCGCCACATTAAGGGTCACTAAGCCCACATAAAATGTCTTTTATGTGTATTATATTATTTAGCCCAACTAAATAATATCCATGCATATCAATTAATTAGCCCAGCCAATTAATTATCACTGAGGCCCAAATAACAAGATTATTAGTCCGAATTACAGAAGCCACATCGGGGACCATGGACCTATAACCGTAGCTCCAATAATTAATTATTCATCGAACCGAATAAGTACATTAATTATTAATTCCGGGATTACGCCACCATAAACACGAAACTGAACTTTACCGATTATAGATGTATACTTATACTCAACCCATAGAGTGAATAAGCATCCATTGATATAATCACTACAAATGGATTAACCCTCCATAGACTGTCCATTCTGAGTGGGATATCTCCGTAAACCCAACACATAATATCTTATCCTTATTTACCATTAACCCCCTGATGATCAATTAGTTCACATATCTGACTAGTGATCAATTAGTCAAATATGAACTCCCGGGATCGATCACTTCTTTAAGGCTAACAAATAAGGGGACTGTCTCTCTACTTCCCGCAGGAAGGAATGGATTCCATGTCTGTGAAAATCAGAACTACTCACTCATCCGGAGATAGTGCCAATGAGAAGTGGCTTGGAACACATATTAAGTGAACCGTAACTAACACATCAAACACTACCCCGGGACAAGCGGCACCCGTGATCACCTCGGGATTAAGGTTGATCCATATATGATCATCTAATGATTTAATAAGATTCCTCGATTACGGAATTATGTCGAGAAATTCGATTAAATCGGTCCAAATTCTATATGAATGCCATCATATATAAATGCCCCACGTAGGTACCCTCTACCGACAAACCCGGATAAGACTATCACACCCTAAGGTGTTCGGGCGCATTATTGGTGTTTTATTCAAGAGACCCTAAACTCGATTAAGTTAACCACGGACTAACCGTTTAAGCATATCTCCACTAACTCAATCCTCACGTGTAATCCATACACCGAGTTAAGTGGTTACATACGATATACTTAGGGTTTGCGACGGTGTATTACTTTACAAGCACAAAGCAAGTAACTAAGGTGAGATAAATTCTGTCATCCATTATTAAAAACAATTACACAAATTGTCTTTCGGGCACTACACCTAACATCAATAGTCAGGATGATAATAGAAACAATGGACAACACAATTCTGAATGTAGGACCAATAATGGACCAAAGTTCAGAAAGGGACATACCATAGTTTCAACCAGTCATCCTGTACCGGTGAAGTCAAAACCCAGTGCAGTGAAACAGCAGACTAAATCATCATTGCAATCAACCAAAAGCAAAGACTTCCTGAAAGGTAAATGAAGACTTTATCCTTCAGAAGATGATTGGAATGTTGCACCTCTAAAATACAAGAAGAAACCATTTCATGCCATGCATCATGTGTTTAATAAAAACCAATCAAAGTATGTTCATAGACACATGAAGCAACATGGGTTTCCCACTGCATATTGGAAAGAGAAAAAGGATGCAAACGCACCAAAAAGTAGAGAAAATTATCAGAATACCTTCAGTAGAAATATTAGAAGCTATTCTGCCATGCCTTATACATATGAAGTTGATGACTTTAATTATCCAAAAAGAAGATCATTTGGATATACACTTGGTATAGGAGGCATGACTGCTAACAGGTATGGACCCAAGCAGTGTTGGGTACCTAAACAAAATTAATTTGTTTTGTAGGTTGTCTGGTACATAGACAGTGGATGTTCCAGACACATGACAAGAAACAAAAGATGGCTCACTGACTTCAAAGCTTTTGATGGACCCAAAGTCACATTTGGAGGCAAAGAAAACCCTGGTAAAATTAAGGCGGAAGGCACAATGCTCAAGAACAATTTGAAGATTCAAAATATGGCATATGTTAAGGGACTAAATTTCAATCTGCTAAGCATCAGTCAATTCTGTGTCAAAGGCTACAATGTGCACTTCAACAAGGAAGGATGCAAGGTGATTCATAGCCAAACCAACACAGTGGTTCTTGCAGGAACAAGAGAAGACAACATGTATGTGGTGGATTGGAGAACAGCTAAAGCAAAAACATGTCTGCTTGTCAAAAATAAACAATCAACCAGCTGGATTTGGCATAGAAGATTAAACCACCTAAATTTCAAGACCATCAACACATTATCAAAGAACAAGTTAGTTGAAGGCCTGCCAAAGATCATATTCAAGAAGGAAAGTCTATGTGATGCATGTCAGAAAGGAAAACAAATCAAAAGCTCCTTCAAGTCAAAGCCCTATCATTCAACAACAAGAATTCTACATCTGCTACATATGGACCTGTTTGGACCAATCACATCAGTAAGTGTAAGTGGAAGGAAATACACTCTAGTAGTGGTGGATGACTTCTCCAAATTCACCTGGACCATATTCATGAATAGGAAGAAAGAAACACTCAAGAAGCTGCCAGATTTGTTAAGAAGAATTTAAAATGAAAAAGAACTAAAGATCATCAAGATCAGATCAGATAGAGGCACATAATTCCTCAATGAAGTTATCAGAACCTATTGTGAAGAAAATGGAGTACTACATCAATTATCAGCATCAGGAACTCCACAACAAAATGGTGTAGCAGAAAGAAGAAATAGAATTCTCAAAGAAGCAGTAAGAACAATGATTGCAGAAGCATGCCTACCAAAGAGGTTTTGGGCTGAAGCAGCCAACACAGCATGCTATACTCAAAACAGATCAATCATCAACAAACATCATGGAATAACTCCATACGAAATATGAAATGGAAGAAAGCCTAACATCTCACATTTACATATGTTTGGATCTAAATGTTTTGTTTTGAACAGGAATCAGTTACACACCTTTGATGAAAAAGCTGATGATGCAATCTTTATGGGATATTCAGACACCAGCAAAGCATTCAGAGTACTCAACAAAAGAACATTGGTGATTGAAGAATCAATACATGTAGTCTTTGATGAACCAAACACAAATGGTGAAAATCTTCAAGAACGTGAAGAAGCAGCAGCACAAAGGCCAGTGTCTATGAATACAATGGTACCAGCTACCATTCTGAATCACAATTTTGGAAATCAAGATGAGCCACAAATCAATACAACAAAAGAATCACCAGAACTTGAAGCTCATGCACAACCGGAAGTTGTAGAAGCACCAAGTGAAGAACAACTTCAACTTGACCTCAACTGGCTAAGAGATCATCCTGAAGATCATGTCATTGGATACATTTATACATGAGTCAGAACCAGAAGACCACTGGAGCATATGCTAACATGTTTTCTATCAGAAGTGGAACCCAAGACAATAGATGATGCAATTCAAGTTGCTGACTGGATTACAGCCATGCAAGAAGAACTAAATTAATTTGAAAGAAATGAAGTCTGGGAACTTGTTGACAGACTAGACATAGCCAACATCATTGGAACAAAATGGGTATTCGGAAACAAGATGAATGAGCAAGGAACAGTTGTCAGAAACAAAGCAAGGCTAGTTGGAAAAGACTACTCTGAAGCAGAAGGAATAGATTATGATGAGACATTTACACCAGTAGCAAGATTGGAAGCAATCAGACTCTTTCTAGCATTTGCAGCACACAAAGACTTCAAAGTCTACCAAATGGATGTGAATAGTGCATTTCTGAATGGACTTTTGGAAGAAGAAGTATATGTGGAACAACCTCCTGGCTTTCAAATCAAAGGAAAAGAAGATAAGGTATACTAGCTCAATAAGGCTCTTTATGGACTCAAACAGGTACCCAGAGCCTGGTATTAAACCTTATCACAATTCTTAATCAATAATGGATTCAACAAGGGAACTATAGATAAGACCCTTTTCAAATTAGTGGAAGGAACAAGTACATTGCTAGTACAAATCTATGTTAATGATATTATCTTTGGATCAGAGGATGAAAAGTTGTGTGAGAAATTTGCAAACCTAATGAAGAGCAAATTTCAGATGAGCATGATGGGAGAATTAAATTATTTTCTTGGCCTACAAGTGAAGCAAATGAAGGATGGCATTTTCATTAGTCAAGCCAAGTACACAAAAGACTTAATACACAAATATGGTATGGACACAAGTGGCACAGTAGATACACCAATGTGTGCAAAAGTTATTCTTGGAAAAGATGAAGTTGGAAAAGATGTTGATCAGAAAATGTATAGATGAATCATTGGATCCCTACTTTACTTAACTGCAAGCAGACCTGACATAGCATTTGCAGTAGGAGTATGTGCAAGATTTCAAGCTCAACCAAAAGAATCACATCTTCTAGCAGCTAAAAGAATAATCAAATACCTGAAGAACACCATCAATGTTGGAATCTGGTATCCAAAAGATGGAGGGTTCAAGCTGATATCATATTCAGACTCTGACTATGCTGGATGCAAAATAGATAGAAAAAGCACCTCTGGAACATGCCAAATGCTAGGCGCCAGACTAGTTTCATGGTTTAGCAAAAAGCAAAACTCCATATCTACATCAACAACTGAGGTAGAATATATAGCGGTGGCAGTTGTTGTGCACAAGTACTGTGGATTAGACAATAGCTAAGAGATTATGGAATGGAGGAGAAGACAATTCAAATCATGTGTGACATCACAAGTGCAATATCCATTACTGAAAATCCAGTGTTGCACTCACGTACAAAGCATATTGATGTAAGACATCATTTTATCAGAGATCATGTTGAAAAAAGAGATGTTATTTTAAGGTACATACCCACTGAAGATCAATTGGCTGACATTTTCACTAAACCAATCAGTCACGAAAGATTTAGCATGTTGAGAACTGAGTTGGGAATGATTGAAATTGACTAAGTACCAAAGAGTGGCTAACAGGAGTAATCAGCTAAGTGACTTCACCAGCTGATTAAACCTTTGCCATTACAGGAGAAGTAGCAGGTAAGGCACTGGTACTCAGCGAAGTTAACTTCACCGATTTTTAGGAACGATTAAGTACAAAGAAATTAGTGAAAAAGTCACTACACCGGCTAAGTGACCAGCCAAGGCACTCCACCGAAATAAAGACTGAAGTCACCAGCAAATTAGAGTGTGAACCAAATCAATTTTTTTATATACGTGGAAAATCAAGAAGTTATGGAAGATTATACTATGGAAGTTTACACACGTGGAGATCAATTTACAATCGTGGAGGTAACCATAATTTTTTTAATTATGAATGCCTCGATTCCCAGGATCTATCATTACATACCTCAATCCACTCTCCCACTTCACTTGAATGTCTGGATTTATACATATAAAATCACGCCATTACATCATAAAATCCTTTCATATTCAACCACGTTCACACCATACCCAAATTATCCTATATAAACAACACTTATAGGTTTTTCAGAATTCTTTACACATTCCTGCAAATCACTGTAAAATCAAAGCTTTCTCTCAAATCTCAAACAATGGCCTCATCTTCCACAATCTCTTCCACATAACGATTTTATGAAAAATCGATCATCACTGGATCGTTTTTTAAGCCTGAACCCTATCTATCTTTCTATGATAATGAGATACAATCCCGACGACTAGTTCATGGCTGTACAAATCTAGGGTTAATGACCTTCCTAAACCCCGCAATAACTGGAATATGCTATGAGAACCTGATTGCATTTTGGAAAAATGAAAAGTTTGTGCCAAGCACAAAGAAGACTGATATTGACTGTATAAAAAGTTCAATCTTTGGCAAAAAAAAGTGGTCATCACACCTGGCCCCCTCAACAGATTCTTGCATCTATCCATGATTGGCCCGGCAAATGTGAAGTTTGTGCAGGTTAACATCAAGACCTTGTGGGATGAGATAGCCAAAAGCCCCAAAAAGAACAGCAAAACCTACAACCTCCCAAGATCAGCACTCAAACTTCCATTTGTTGAGTTCGCACCTGTCATTACAAAGAACATCAAAGGCAAGAAAGGGTCGATGGAAAACTTGACCGAGGTACGGGTCAAGCTAAAGGCAATAGTCTATCAAGGCCTTCACTTTGACTAGGCAACTTTTGTCTTCAATACATTGAAAGAGCATATTCAAAAGGAAATAGATCTGTCAATTATGGCACCAAGCAAGGGTTTGCAGAAGAAAAGTGAGTTCTGGGAAAGGAAATCATATGGGTTCCCTCTTCAACACCTATTTGACTCATTAAAAGTGAAACCCACAAATTTGCAACCTCCACACAAGTCAAACCCTCTACCGGACGAAAAAGAAAAGCACCCGAAGGCAGTAGATCAGGGATGGGAAGACGAACTAGATCGTAAAAAGCACAAGAGGACATCCCAGTGGTAAGTGCCAGCAATCCGGACAACCCAGTGATGATATAGCAATGGAGGAAGAGAAACAAGAAGAAGTGACATAACTGGAGGAAGGTGAGGAGGGAAACCAACTTACTCCATCTGAAGAAGAAGAGATAGATTACGAAGAAGAAGAGACATCTGAGGATGAAAAAGCTGAGACAGAGGAAGCATAGATAGACAGTAGTCATCTTGAAGATGATCAAGAAAAGATGGAGATTTCTGAAGATGATCTGACAATCCATGAAGTGATTCTCAGAAGGATCAGCAAAGTTGACAAACGGTCGAGTGAGCCAGCTGATAAAACTCACTTCGCTAAACATGTCAACTGCCCCAGCATTGATCAAGGGGGAACAACAACAGAGAAAGTTACACCTCCGGCAAATGAAGAAGTCAACACCCCCCAGCAACCCCTCAATGACCCTGAGTCTAATGAGGAAGCAAAAAAGTGAAAAAGAAGAAGAGAAGAAGGAAGAAGATGAGGTGGAGATAGAGAATGAGGAAGATGAAGATGACGAGGATGTTGAAAAGGCACCAGAGGAAATTGATCCAGAATGTCTCTTCAATCTGGACATTCAACCTCTGATTGTAGACATGGAAAAGCAGTATCACAGCAGGCAAAACCTGAAAGCTGCTTTACGGAGTGGAGCAACCTCCTTCAATCACAAAATTGAAGCCCTCATCAGTCACATCAAAATTCAAGATGAGGTCATGGAGAAACAAGGAAACTTGCTTTGCAACATACAGCAGCTCATCCCCTACCATGTCCAAACCAACCTTGAGTTCCATGCTGACAAGATTGATAACAATCTCAAACCTCTGGTGGAAACTCTAAATGCTCACACGCATCAACTTCAACATCTGGATGAGGTGATGGAATTTTCTGGCCAGAAACTTGACACTCTGATAAATGTCACCATGGCCAACAACAAAATTCTGGAGCAAAGATATTGTCCTCTCCCTGAGTCTGAAGCAACAAATGCAAATCTTGAAGCACGTTTTGGTGCAGCCAAAAAGGGGGAAGGAAGCTCAAAGCCTTAGAGCTCCAGTGGAAAGAAGGCAAGACCAATAGATAAGGGCAAGGGCATCAAAGGAAAAGGCATCAGGTTTGAAGAAAAGAAGAAGTAGCCCTTCTGTCTAATTGAAATATTTCTATATGCCGTTGTTCATGAATAAAAAGATGCAATATCTTATTGCCCTTAAATGGATGAATAAAATTGTTGAGTTTTATTCCAATATTTATTATAAAAATTATGGCATACTTATGTTCAGGCTTATGAGGGTTTTGGCATCATCAAAAAGGGGGAAATTGTTTGGAACATTTTATTATGTTTTGACGATGGCCATACTAGCTGTTATAGCAAGCCTGAAATAAGTTAGAATTCTCTGTATAAGTATTTACTTAGAGTCTGACATGTTGTATAAGTTGAGTCAGACATGTACTAGTTGGTAGGATGGCAAAGTGAAACAGATTTTCGGCAGAGTAAAGCCAGCCAAGTACTAGCAGAGAAGCATGAAGACATTATGATCTGACTTATGACCAAGGAAGTCTGTGATGACCTTGGATAAGTCTAAGTTATGTTTCACGTGATGAAACTTAATGTTTGATTATGGTGTACACTGATCTCACACAAATCAAGGATCAATGAAGTACAAGGATTCTCCTGAACTGAAAAGAATGAAGGAAACAGTGAATCGGCAAAGTAAACTGACTATCGGCTGAGTAAAGACAAAGTAGTGAAGGAAGATCTAAGCGGAAAAGTCAGATGGGTCACTTGACCATTCAGAGAACGGCTAAGTAAACCTTACTTAATCAGTTTGAAATATGAAGAAGATACAGAAGATCAAGCATTAAATTCACAATCAATAGAGGATCTATCAAGGATGGATTTTCTGATAAACGTTTGAAGAAAAATCTGATCACTGAAATCAAGGAGAATAAAATTAAGGGGGAATCAAGAATAAAATCAAGGATTATTCCCCTCATTAATATAGCCAACGGACGGAAATTCAAATCAAGGATAATCAAGGCTATAAATAAAAGGCATTGACAGACAAGAAAATACACAAGAGAACGATCAAATCTGAGAACTTAAAAGAAGAAACTCTGTCAAAGTGAAAAGCCTTCAATCTGTGCTTAAAAAGAAATATCTAGTGATCAACTTAAATCAGAGAGCTAGAATATCAATATCAAGCATTGAGATTGATCAACAAGTTTGGTGAATCCAATTCACTTCAATCAAGCAACTGAATCAGAGCCATCTGAGAAGGAGTTGTGTTTGTGATAGCTGCTGAAGGATTTGTTTCCCAAGAGCAATGAAAGAGACTGAGTCACTGAAGCTGTTGCAGTCAGGGCATGATAGTCTTGAAGATTGTGAAGCTTGTGTAGTCAAGGACAATCAGACTATTGTATCTGTGAAAACAATAGTGAATTCCTCCAATCATCACAGGAGAAGAGTGGATTAAGGGATTACACCACCCTCAACCACTATAAGCCTTATGTCAATTTACTTTCAGCAATTTACCTTACTGCATCTATTTAATTGCTTATATTATATCTTATATCTGTGATTGCATAAACTACTTTGAAATAACATATTAAGAAGGGACTTATCCGTTGCCCAAAAGCTTTTAAATACAAGAAAAGTTTTTGAAACTCCACTATAGTTATTCACCCCCCTCTCTGACTATATTTTTACCCTTCTCTGGGACCAACATTATCTTTTTGATTTGCTGTAAAGAGGGTAATAGCATCATCACTGAAAAGGGTGAAATTGTTTGACATGTTTTAGTTTTAATGATGAGTGTCTGACTAGCTGTTATAGAGCAAAGGAAAAAAGATGTCTAGATTAATTGTATAGGTTTACTAGAGTTTGATCTTTGTATAGGTTTGATCATTCAAGCACTGTAAAGAGGTCAACTGATTTGATCAGCAGACCTATCTAGGTCAGTGGAGTGTCTAGGACGGTAGAATCTAGGATTCTGCTGATGATTGAAGGCTGAGGGTTCAAACTCAGTAATGAAGGCTAAGGGAACAAACTTAGTAATTAAAGTCAAGGATATGGAATCAGAATTTAGGGAAGTCTTTGATGACCTAAACTGATCACATATACCTTGTGTAGAAGGTATAAGTCCCATAAAAGTTAATGGTGATTGGAACTTGGTTATGATCAAAATGGTGTACAAAAACTGAATAATAAAAAGTTAGATGATAAGCAGTCAACTGAAGTGTTTATAAACCACAACAGACTAGAAGTCAGCCGACATAGAAGGTCATCAGTAGACCTATACAACAAATGTCTGCTGAGTGTAATATTCTAATTAATCCAAGTTTTTTTTGAAAGATTTAATGGATAAGGATGAATTACAAGCCTTGGATTAATTCGTCAATCAATGGTCAAGATGAAAAGAACGTTGTAAGGATTTCAGAGCAATATTAAATGGAATTAAAGACTGGATTGTCAGAAGGACACTGTTAGTGTCATTCAAGTACAACAGAGGGATTTTTAGGGATATTCAGACAATCATGTAACGGTTATCATTCAAATTTAAATTCAAACAACAGGATTTACACCTATAAATAGAGGTCATCTATTTCAGATTGCAAAAAGTGGAAAACAAGAAGTTTTTTAGCAAGAAATTGATCGAAGTGCAATCTGACCCCGCTGATACTCACAGAGCATTAATCTAATGATCATGTTTTTCTTCAAGTGTTATCTGCAATCAAGTTACATCTAGTTCATACACTTGAAGATCTTAATCTGCTGATCTTATCATCCTGATCAGAGGCTTGCTGAAAGCTGAATCACTTTCTTGATTCAACCCCTTCTTTTTCAAGAAGTTTGCTGAAGACAGAGAAGCACTTTTGGAGTGTCAAGAGCTATTTTTTTGTGGTGGAGCTAGTGAAGAGGCAATCCTACCCTTCAAGGACCAGTGGAATACTTTGAAACAGCAATCCTACCTATTTTTAGTGTTCAGTTTGTTAAGCCATAGTTATTGGTCAAGGACAAAAAATTTAGGGATTTTTGTAACAACTACCTTAAGAATCACTAGTGAATTTCCTCGAAAATCATAGGAGAAGAGTGGACTGACAGGATTACACCACCTGGAAACACTATAAAACTTGCCTACTTTACTTTACTGCATTTATATTTTATCTGCAAGCTTATCACATCAAATTGACTGAA
The DNA here is from genome assembly GCA_036785695.1 of Gentiana straminea. Lineage (NCBI taxonomy): Eukaryota > Viridiplantae > Streptophyta > Magnoliopsida > Gentianales > Gentianaceae > Gentiana > Gentiana straminea. Next base: position 1,243,855 of record JAVUPR010000376.1, on the reverse strand, counting down.
CTAGCTACTGAATCACACCACTTGCACTACTGAGTATATAATAATTACTATCATATTTAAACAACAAGTAACAAGGCTTAACTTAATATATTCCACAGCAACAAATTCAGAAGCTTTAATAGTCAGCAGGCTACTGAGTGGTCATCAGACTATTGACCCGGCTGAGTTTTTAAAACTCCAAAAAGTTTTTAAGTGTTAAGTTTATTCACCCCCTCTAAACTTAACCAAAGCCTTTTCAAGAGACCAACACTAAGTGTGATGCGAAAACTTTTACGAGGGTATCACATGAGAATCGTGAAGGAAAAAACCACATATATCTTTAGGTAGAAAACCAAAGATGTATGTGATGAAAAAAACCTTTCGATTGCCATGCTACTTTATTGACTAAAACAAAATAAACAAAAATAGTAAATAAAGGTTTAGAAATAGTTCCGAATTTTATAGTCCCCAGCTCGACTGTACTAGTAAGGCTCCTTTATTTGTACTTTGGATCGTCCAACACAAAGACTTCTAATTCAGGGTCATGTGCTCTAGGTAATGTTTCTGGCTGTGGCCGTTTACTATGAAAGTCTTCCCAGAGTATTCATTCCTCACTTCACACGCACCTGAATTGAAGACTTTTGTGACTACTTATGGTCCAAACCATCTAGACATCAGTTTCCTAGGAAAATGATGAAGACGCGAATTATATACCAGCACCTTATCTCCGACTTGAAATGTGCGGTTGAGAATCTTTTTATTGTGCAGGTGCTTCATTCTCTCCTTGTAAATCTTTGCATTCTCATACGCTTGAAGTCTAAATTACCAATTTATTCGATTCGAGTAATCTCTTTTCACCGGCTAAACTTTCATCCATGTTTAGAAACATCGTCGCACACATGGCTCGGTGCTCGAGTTCTACTGGTAAATAACATGCTTTTGGAAACACTATCTTGTATGGTGACATCCCAAATGTTTATGCCCAAAGAGCGTCATGTAATTTCAAAGACCAATATTTCCTCGTGGGATTCACAGTCTTCTCCAATGTCCTTTTTATCTCTCTGTTTATGACTTCCACTTGTCCAATTGTTTGGGGGTGATATGTTGCTGCAATCTTATGTCTAACCTTATATCTCAACATCAATTTCTCAAACAACCTATTACAAAAATTGCTCCCTCCACTAATTATGGCTCTGGGCACTCCAAACCACGTCAGAATGTTCTTATTAAGAAATCTCAAGACAACCCTAGCATCATTTGGAAAGCTACAACTTCCACATTTGGAATCAAACCTACTACCAGGATGTAACGATTCGATTCTAACGATGTGAAAGGTCCAACAAAATCAATTCCCCATACATCGAATAACTCCACTTCTAAGATACTATGCAGTGGCATCTCATTCCGCTTGGAAATATTACCAGTCATTTGAAAGGAATGACAGGCTCTTGTAAACTCGTAAGCAGATTTATGAATTGTCGGCCAATAGAATCCACACTGCAGTACCTTTCCCGCTGTCTTATCTAGCCCATAGTGACCTCCAACTTCCCTAGAATGACATTGGCTTAGAATACATGGAATCTCATCATCATGGACGTATCTCCAAAGAATGGTATCAGGGCACATCTTGTATAGGTAAGGATCGTCCCAATAGTAATGCTTCGATCCGTAAAGAATTTTTTTTTATCGCACTTGTGAATTCTGGTGGTAGGTACCTTCCTTCCATATAATTTACAATGTTAGCAAACCAAGGGTATACCTTGACCACTCTTGATGTATTTTGTCGGGTCTGAGATTCGACTGGAGCTACTACTTAGACGGCAGAAAGTTGTTCATCAGGAAAGCTCTCCTTGATCTCAGTCGGTTGCTCTTCTTCTAACCAAGTTAATCTTGATAGATGATCAGCCACCTAGTTCTCAGATCCCTTTTTATCTTTGATTTTGGCATCAAACTCTTTCAAGAGTAGAATCCATCTCAACAACCTCGGCTTGGAGTCTTGCTTGTTTAGAAGGTATTTCACAGCTACGTGGTCAGTGAATACAGTGACTTTCGATCCTATCAGATATGGTCGAAACTTGTCAAATGCAAAGATAACAACTAAAATTTCCTTCTCTGTAGTCGCATAATTCCTTTGGGCACTGTTAAGGGTACGACTGGCATAATATATGGGCTTACTGGTTTTATCCTCCCTTTGTCCCAAGGCTACTCCAACTGCCGTGTCTTTTGCATCACACATAAGCTCAAAAGGTTTGTTCCAGTCTGGTGCTACCAGAATTGGGGCGGTTATAAGAATTTGCTTCAATGTGTCGAATGCTTGATTGCATTCCACTCCAAATACAAAAGGCACATCCTTTGCAAGTCATTCCATCAAAGGTCTAGAAACTTTAGAGAAATCCTTAATAAACTTCCTATAGAAGCCTGTGAGGCCAAGAAATGCTCGCAACATTTTTAAGTTTGTTGGAGGGGGTAACTTCTCTATTACCTCTATCTTCGCATCATCAACCTCCGTTCCTTTCCTTGAAATCTTATGTCCCAACACTATTCCTTCTGTGACCATGAAATGGCATTTTTCCCAGTTAAGTATAAGGTTGGTTTCTTCACATCTGTTCCGCACTTTACTCAAGTTGTCCAAGCATTTATCAAAGCTATCGGCAAATACAGAAAAATCATCCATTAAAATCTCCAGAAAGTCCTCCACCATGTCTGCAAATAGTGACATCATGCACCTTTGGAATGTTACTGGCGCATTACAAAGTCCAGAAGGCATGTGATTGTACGCAAAAGTTCCATAGGGACATGTGAAAGTTTTTTTTCTCTCGGTCCTCGCGGGCAATATGGATCTGATAGTAACCAAAATATCCATCTAAGAAACAATAAAAAGCATGACCGCTTAATCTTTCAAACATCTGATCAGTGAATGGTAGGGGAAAATTATCTTTACGAGTTGCGTCATTCAGTTTCAAGAAATCGATGCAGACTCGATGCCCAGTAATTAGCCTCACAGGGATTAACTCATCAAACTCATTAGGTTGAACAATGAATCCTCCTTTTCTAGGCACCACATGAATCGGGATTCCCCATTCACTATCTGTAATTGGAAAATAATTCCCATTTCCAACATCTTTATAATCTCCTCCTTAACAACATCCTTCAATTGTGGTGTCAGCCTTCTTTGAGGTTGTGCTACCACTTTCTTCTCGGGATCTATAGAGATTTTATGCATACACACTGATGGTCTTATGCCTCAAATATCTGCAATGGTCCACCCAAATGCTCCCTTATGCTCTCTCAGTACTCTTAACAGTTTTTCCTCCTCTAAAGGTGATAGTAACTATGAAATTATGAGGTTAAGAGTATCGTCTTGTAAGTATACGTACTTCAGGTGAGATGGCAAAGTTTCAACGTTAAATTTCTTGGTGGCTCTTCGAACAATGATCTTAACAACTTACCAGTCAATTGTAAGTCAAAGAACTTATGCCATGAAGGTCTATGAATTGTTCCTCCAACATCCACATAAGATATAGGCTCTACTTTTCGTATTTGACCTTCGCTACACCCGGGCCATGTTTCCTCATTATTTCCTTCATCTTCTTTCAGGAGCAAAGTCTCTTCTAATTTAGGGTCTAGTGCCATTTGCTGATGTAATTTCAAAACAAGCTCGTCTATGGCATCTAGCATGTAACATGCTTTTCCTTCATCTTGTGCATACCTCATTGTTTTCATTACATTGAATACTACTTTGTGTTCATTTACTCTTAGAATCAGCTCACCCTTATGAATATCTATCAATGTTTTACTTGTTGCTAGAAAAGGTCTTTCTAGGATCAGAGGAACGTCATGGTTAGCTTCCATGTCTAGCACTACAAAGTCTATGGGGAATACAAACTTATCAACTTTCACCAACACATTCTCCACCACTCCACAAGGTTGCTTCATAGACCTATCGGCCAATTGAATGGTTATAGATGTTTCGTTCAACTCCTTAATGCCTAACTTATGAAAGATGAAGAGTGTCCTTAAATTGAAACTGGCTCCAAGATGAGACAACACTTTGTTTAGGCTTACTCCTTCAATTTTGCAAGGTATGAGGAAGCTCCCATGATCTTTACACTTAGGAGGCATTTTGAGTTGCAAAACTGCAGAGCATTCCTCGTTAAGGAAAATAGTCTCAAGGTCTAACAGCTTCCTTTTGGTAGAGATTGCTTCTTTCAATAATTTTGCATACTCTGGCATTCCGGCCAGAGCTTCTACCAAAGGTATATTCACTTGCAATTTCTTAAACATTTCTATGAACTTTTTATAACGAGCATCATCATTATTCAGTTTATATTTCCTTGGGGGATAGGGTAAAGTAGCAGGATCAATAGTTATAGTTCATGAAGACTTACCTGCATCATGCGCTACTCTGCCTGCTCGTCTGTAGAATCTACTGACGTCCAGTTAATCTGCGCAGTGTCCCAATTTACCAGCCCCTCTTTTTTTCCTGACTCTGCTACGTTCTACTGCTGACTGCTTTCTGATTCTTTTTGGATAGTTGGCATGAATGGTCCCTGCAGTTCCTTTCTGCTTCTAGTCATAATTGCATTCACGTCCTTCGGATTCTTCTCAGTGTTACTTAGCAATCCACCCGGAGGACGGGCTGAATCTTGTTTGGCGATCTGCCCCACTAGGTGCGACAGATTCTGCACTAAGGCTTCCTGATTGGTCAATCTTGCATCATTCTTCTGACAATATGTGGTGAAGTTTGCATTTAGTGCGTTCATGGATTTTGTGAGTTGATTGACCGTGTCGGTCACAGTTTAACTCATTTTATTCATGGCTGCTTCCCAACCACCCAACTTGTTGAATTGAGGCATAAATCCCAAGTCTGTCTTGGTCTCTCTCCACCTGTTGGAACACTTAGTCGAAAACCCGGGTGGTCGTGAGAACCTAGGCGATATCCACCCCTATAGGGATTTCCTTGCCTCCCTAAATTGTTCACATCTTCGGTGTTGCTTGCTTCGACTTCTTGAACTTTCTCTATTTTGGCAATGCAATCTTGCATGCCGTCTATTTTTTTGTTCTTTTCCATTAACTGGTATAAAATATTTTGAGAAGTATCTTCCCCAAATACGACTTCAGCTACCTTTACATTCTCAATTTGATGTGCTCCCCATTGGCTTGTTAGTGCTATTTGTTCCAACTTTTCTTCAGCTTCTTTAGGTGACAACAATGCAAAATATCTGTTGCTCGATGCATCAACTCTCATTTGTTCACTTGGCCGCAATGCATGATAGAAACTATTCATTCGTACGGGAAAAGTGATATCATGTTGAGGGCATCTCCGTTGTGCTTCCTTAAGCCTTTCCCAAGCTTCTTCGAAAGTTTCGGCTGGTCTCTACTTGAAGTTCATGATGTCTTGTCTCATCTGTAGTGACTTACCAGGTGGGCAGTACTTATTCATAAATTTTTGCGGTAGATCGGTCCAAGTTTGGACCGATCCTGGTGCTAGAGACAAAAAGCATATCTTTGCCTAGTCCTTCAGAGTGAATGGAAACAATTTGAACATAATGTTGTCTTCGGGTACTCCTGCTGGTTTAACTGTGCTGACTATCTCCAAGAAGTTAGTGACGTGTACACTAGGATCTTCGTTCAGTACTCCATGGAAAGTAGTGTAGTTGGTCACTATATGTATTACGTTTGGCTTTGGGTGAAATATCTCAACCGCATTCTCTGGCTGAACAATCGCTGGCACGAATTGCTCAATCGTGGGCATTGCATAACTCTGTATAGTTCTTTCTATCTGTTTGTACCATAATTCCTTCTCCGTTTCCTCTTCCATTGACACCGTTTTGTCCATTCTACGCCATTGTGTTATCTGTATCCTCCAAAGGTGGAATTTCTTCTTCCTTCTCGCTATGATCTCCTTCATGTGAACTAACATCGTCTACCAGCATAACCGTTCTCTCTCGAGCTTCTTTTCTCTTTTGTCTAGCAAACTTTTCGATCTCGGGTATGAATCTCTCGAGCTTGGCTGCTAAACTCCATGTAGCGTACTACAAGACACAAAAAGAATAAAAACAAGTTATTGCCTCAGCGTCTGTTACACTCGCCTGGCAGACTCAAAGATACGGACTCTGACTACTGACTTGACGTTGAACTGACAGAACGGATCCTGCCGAATCTGGGACGCTCGATTAATCGTGGTTAACCCTCGATTAACCTGGTGTGATTTTTTTCAAGATTCAAACAAAACTGACTCTATACGACTCTAATATAAATAGACTCAATAAAATAGACTCGAATATATACAAACACTCAATCTCAAATAAAAATTATTCTTGACACGAGTCTCCGGCAACGGCGCCACAAAATCTTGATCGCGTGCAAAGCACTCGCTAGCAATAGGACTAGGTCTATCGTAGTTGTTAGGAACATTTTATGTGTTTTGATGATGGTCATACTAGCTGTTATAGCAAGCCTACAATAAGTTAGAAATCTATGCATAAGTTTTACTTAGAGTCTGACATGTTGTATAAGTTTAGTCAGACAAATATTGTACTAGTTGGTAGGATGGCTAAGTAAAATAGAATATCGGTGAAGTGAAGATAGCCAAGTACCAGCTGAGAAGAATGAAGACTTATGGACTGGCTTATAATCCGGGAAGTCTGTGATGACCATGGATAAGTCTAAATTATATTACAAGTGATTAAATTCATCGTTTAAAAATGGTGTACACTGATCTCACACAAATCAAGTATCAGTGAAGTACAAGTACTCTTGGAAAATCAAAGAAAGAAAGAAAGAAGTGAACCGGCGAAGTAAACACTCTACCGGCTGAGTAAGCAATGACTGTGAACAACAGCTAAGTAAGCAGAAGCTCTTAAGCAGTCAAGCAACGCAAGTAAAGGAAAAATAGAATACCTTTTACCTGCTATACTTATTCAGCACATTCTGAATAATTAGAAGATCAATCAATTAATGCAGATTCAATCAAGGACGGATTTTATGATACATGTTTGAAGAAAATCCGGATCGCTAAAATCAAGAAAAATATAATCAAGGGAGAATCATGAATTAAATCAAGGATTGTTCTCCACATTAATTAGCCAATGGATGGATTTTCAAATCAAGGATTATCAAAGCTATAAATAGAAGGCATCAACATACAGAAAGAACAAGAATTCGAATATACAAGAACAAGCAGAAACTCTGTCAATTTCCTAAGCCTTCTTTCTGAATCTAAAAGAACACATTTAGAGATCAACTCAGCACTCAGAGCTACAATTCTACATCAAGGACTTAGTTTGATCAACCTATTTCTGAATCTTATTAACACCAGTTTGCAAAGCAATTAAATCAGAGAAATCTGAGAAGGAGTTGCGCCCTTTGTGATAGCTGCTGAAGGATTAGTTCTCAAGGAGCAGTGTTGAAGACTGAGTCACTGAAGCTTTTGTAGCCAGAGAGTGATAGTCTTGGAGATTTTGAAGCTTGTGTATCCAAGGACAATCTTACTATTGTATTGGCGAAAATAATAGTGAATTCCTCAAATTATCACCGGAGAAGAGTGGATTAAGGAATTACAGCACCCTAAACCACTATAAACCTTTGTGTTCATTTACTTACTGCACTTTAATTTATAGCATCTACTAACCGAATTTTATTCATACTCTATGTGTGCATAATCTACTTTGAAACAACTTTTAAGAAGGGACTTATCCGCTGCCTAAAAGCTTTTAACACTAGAAATTTTTTTGAAACTCCAATATAGTCATTCACCCACCCCCTCTGACTATACTTTAACCTTCTCTGTGGCCAACAATTGGTAGCAGAGCAGTGTTCCTAGTATCAGAACCTGTTCAGATCTAATTTCTGATAACAAGGAGCTCGCATATTTCCAATCCGTGTTTTCTATAAATATATCTTTTATCTGTAATTATGGATTCTTCAAATTTCATGTCTAAAATACATTTGTTTAATGTTAATAATTTTGATGAATATAAAATAAGGATGTTGTATCACCTTGCAGCCATTGATGTGGAAATGCTGGATGTTATCAATGATGGACCAATTCAGATAGAAAAGACCAAAAAAATGATTGGACCAAAGATGACAGAAAGAGAGAAAACCTTGACAATGTGATGACGGTTAAAATATTCTATCCTATGGCATCAATATTCTATCCATTATGAGCTAAAAATAGTTGTTTCGACCTATAAATATGAACCATTTACGTTGAATATCATATGTCGGGTTCGTGAGTCGAGAAATCTGCACTGATCGTTTATTTTCCCTGTTTCGATATTATTTCGGGTGTTATTTCATGATTTTCAGGATACGAAATATTGGACTGAGCATGATGGACGAATCTGGAGTGGACTGGATGAAAGGAATGTGCCTAGGGTATTCTACAAGCATCCGAGTTAAGTCGGTTGAAGGAAAAGGACAAAAATGCCCTCGGTAAGCCGAGGGGGGGTGCCGACTTACCGAGGGTCCAGAATCTTTCGAAACGCATTTTCTTGGATGAGGGGTAGAACTAGATGTTCCTATGTCGGTTTTGATAGCTATAAATAAGAGGTTTCGCCTCAGAACTCAATGTACTCAAATTAATCAAGGAAATTATGCAATAACAGTTCATTGTTCTTTATTTTATTTTATTTTATGAGTTCTGGTCGGAGAGACGACGGAGTCGCCGCCTAGGGAGAGATCCGAAGGAGATCTATGCTCATCTTCGAGGGTATGATTTTCGGTCTTTTCCAAGATGTAGATCTGTCGTCATTATATTCGACTAGTATGTTTTAATTGCTTATTTAGTTTAATTATGTAGTAGTTAATTTATTTTACCCCATGTGTTATAGATCTAATTCGTTGGTGAAGAAATCATGAAATTGTAGTTGCGTTCTTTAGATCTGCCACGGTCTATATCGCTAGATCTGAATACCTAGTAAATTACTAATTCATGATAATCGGCGCCAGCTACGTTGATCGATAGATTTAATTTACATGTTAGTAGCATGTTCAACTATTTGCATGTTATCGTAAATTAACATGAAGGACAGCAAGTGATGTGTTAATTAGGACATTATCTAGATGGACCCTAGAAACGTGCTGGTCAGTGTCGACAGCTGTCTAGGCGGGTTTGTGGTATGAGGTAACACTCAATATTGGCAGCTCTAGTTCTTTATGCGTATGGGCTATTACGGAGAAATTAAGGAGGGTAGCTTGCGTATAGATTGTCTACTGCCATTGTTGGAGTATATAGGGTGAGGAGTTGTACCCGTAGCTGAACAATGAACAAATTCACCAATGGGGAGGACTGTTGCATGTGTGAGGGAAATAACTAATTACACATAATTGAACTAATACATTAGAAACTCTAGTTTCTTAGTTGAACTTGCATATTCTTGTTAGTTTGAGGCACCAATACTACTGTCTATATATTTAGTTGGTCGTAGACCGTTATTGTGACCACTCAATCTTGATAATTGGATGTTCTTACGAGTCCCTGTAGGATTCGACCTTGACTCACCAGTACTCTACTACGATAGACCTAGTCCTATTGCTAGTAAGTGCTTTGCGCCCGATATCAAGGTTTTTGACGCCGTTGCCGGGGACTTGTGTCAAGAATAACTTTTTTTATGATTGAGTTTGCTGTATATATTTGAGTTTGTTTAATCGAGTCTGTTATTAATAGAGTCATATATAGTCAGTCCTGTTAAAATCTAAAAAAAAGATACAACCGGTTTACCGAGGGTTACCTCCGATAAACCAAGGGTCTCGATTTTCCAGATTTCATTTCTGTTAATTCAGTGTCAGGTTAGTAGTCATAGTCTGTATTTTTGGGTCTGCCAGGCTAGCATAACAGCCGCCAAGGCAAGTTACTAACCTTTTATTTTCTTTTTGAGTCTTGTAGTACGTTACACGTAGTTCAGCAGCCAAACTCGAGATATTCATACCTAAGATTGAAATTTTGCTAGACAAAAGAGAAAGGAAACTCGAGAGAGATCTATTAGGCTAGCGGACGACGTGGTTTCGAACGAAGGAGATCACACCGAGAGGGAAGAAGAGATACATACTTTGGAAGATACTATGGCACAGGACGGACAGAACGGACAGAATGGAGTAGGAGTTGTGGTACAAGCAGATAGGAGAACTCTACAGAGTTATGCAATGCCAACGATTGAGCAATTCATGCCAGCAATTGTTCAGCCTGAGGATGCAGCTGAGGTATTTCACCCTAAACCAAATGTTATACAAATGGTGACCAATTACACTACTTTTCACGGAGTAATGAACGAAGATCCTAGTGTACACGTCACCAACTTTCTGGAAATAGTCAGCACGGTTAAGCCAACAGAAGTACCAGGAGACAAAATCTAGTTGAAATTGTTTCCATTCACTCTGAAAGACAAAGCGAAAATATGGTTATTGTCTCTAGCACCGGGATCGATCCAGACTTGGACCGATCTGTTGCAGAAATTTATGAATAAGTACTACCCACCTGGGAAGTCACTACAGATGAGACAAGAAATCATGAACTTCAAGCAGAAACCCACTGAAACATTTGACGAGGCTTGGGAAAGATTCAAGGAAGCACATAGGAGATGCCTTCATCATGACATCACTTTGCCTGTATGAATGCATAGTTTTTATCACGGATTGCGGCCAAGTGAACAAATAAGAGTTGATGCATCAAGCAACGGATGTATTGCGTTGCTATCACCTGAAGAACCTGAAGAAAAATTGGAGAAAATTGCGCTTACACGTCAATGGGGAACACATCAAGTTGAAACTGCCAAAGTAGCTAAAGGTGTATTTGGAGAAGATACTTCTCAAAAGATCTTATATCAGCTAATGGAAATGAATGAGAAGATAGATGGCATGCAAGATCGCATAGCCAAGGTTGAGAAAGTTCACGATATAGAGACAACCAACACTGAGGACGTGAACTATATAGGGAGGCAAGGAAATCCTTATGGGGGCGGATATCGCCCAGGTTCTCATGACCACCATGGGTTTAGGATGAGTGACCCTAATGGGGGTTTTTGACAAAGTGATTCAAATGGTGGAGAGAGACCGAGACAAACTGGTGGATTCATGCCTCAATTCAACAAGTCCGGTGGTTGGGAAGCAGCCATGCATAAAATGAGCTCAACTGTGACAAACACGGTCAATCAACTTACGAAATCCATGACTGAGCTGAATACAAATTTCACCACATATTGTCAGAAGAATGATACAATACTGACCAACCAAGAAGCCTTAGTGTAGAATCTATCGCACCAAGTGGGGCATATTGCAGAACAAGTGTCAGCCCATCCCCCGGGAGGATTGCCAAGTAATACTGAGAAAAATCCGGAGGACGTGAATGCAATTATGACTAGAAGCGGAACTATCCAGGTAGAATCAGAGAGCAGTCAGCAGCAGAAGTCAGTAGAATTTGGAGAAAGAGAGGGGCCGGTAACCCGAGATACTTCTCCTGTAAACCGGGAGTCTGAAAATTCAGCAGACAAGTAGGCAGAGCAGCAGCAGTCAGCAGGTAAGTCTTCACGAACTGTAACTATTAATCCTGCTATTTTACCCTATCCCCCTAGGAAATATAAGCTAAATAATGATGATGTGCGTTATAAAAAGTTTATAGGGATGTTTAAAAAGCTGAAAGTAAATATACCTTTGGTAGAAGCTCTGGCCGGAATGCCAGAGTATGCAAAATTCTTGAAAGAAGCCATCTCTACCAAGAGGAAATTGTTAGACCTTGAAACCATTTACCTGAACGTGGAATGCTCGGCAGTGTTGTAACGCAAACTTCCTCCTAAGTGTAAAGATCCTGGGAACTTCCTTATACCATGCACAATTGGAAGAGTATGCCTGAACAAAGCATTATGTGATCTTGGAGACAGTGTCAATCTGATGCCACTCTCCATATTTCATAAGTTAGGCATGAAGGAGTTGAATGAAACATCTATAACCCGTCAATTGGCAGATAGGTCTATAAAGCAACCTTGTGGAGTGGTGGAGGATGTTTTGGTTAAAGTTGATAAGTTTGTATTCCCTGTAGACTTTGTGGTTCTAGACATGGAAGCTAATCATGATGTTCCATTGATCTTAGGAAGACCTTTCCTAGCTACGAGAAAAACATTGATAGATGTTCATAAGGGTGAGCTGATTCTGAGAGTGAATGAGGACAAAGTAGTATTCAATGTGATGAACTCAATGAAGTATGCTAAGGATGAAGGAGAAGCATGCTACATGCTAGATGCCATAGACGAACTTGTTTTAGAATTATATCAGCAAATGGCACTAGACCCTGAAGTAGCAGATACTTTACTCTTAAAGGATGAAGAAAGTTATGAGGAGACCTGGCCTGGGTGTAGTGAAGGTCAAGTGCAAGAAATAGAGCCTATATCCTCTGGGGATTTAGGAGGAACCATTCATAGACCTTCCTGGAATAAGTTCTTTGATTTGCAATTGACTGGTAAGTTGTTAAGATCGTCGTTAGAAGAGCCACCAAGGAACTTAACGTTAAAACCTTTGCCTTCTCACCTGAAGTACATGTACTTACAAGATGATACTCTCCCCCTTATAATTTCAGCGTCATTATCATCCTTAGAGGAGGAGAAACTTTTGAGAGTACTGAGAGAGCATAAGGGAGCGTTTGGGTGGACCATTGCAGATATTAGAGGAATAAGCCCATCGGTGTGCATGCATAAGATCTCTGTAGACCCGAAGAAGAAAGCGGTAGCACAACCTCAAAGGAGGTTGACACCACAACTGAAGGATGTTGTTAAGGAAGAGATCATAAAAATGTTAGAGATGGGAATCATTTTCCCAATTGCAAACAGTGAGTGGGTGAGCCCGATTCATGTGGTGCCCAAGAAAGGAGGATTCACTGTACAACCTAATGAGTTCGATGAGTTAATCCCTGTGAGACTAATTACTGGACATAGAGTTTGCATAGACTTCAGGAAATTGAATGAGGCAACTCGTAAAGATCATTTTCCCCTACCATTCATTGATCAAATGTTGGAAAGATTAAGCGGTCATGCATTTTATTGTTCCTTAAATGGATATTCTGATTATTATCATATCCATATTGCCCTCGAGGACCGTGAGAAAACAACTTTCACATGTCCCTATGGAACATTTGCATACAATCGCATGCCTTTTGGGTTACGTAATGCACCAGCAACATTCCAAAGGTGCATGATGTCATTATTCCGGATATGGTGGAAGATTTTCTGGAAATTTTTTATTGATGATTTCTTTGTATTTGGAGATAGCTTTGATAAATGCTTGGACAATTTGAGTAAAGTGTAAAAGAGATGTGAAGAGACCAACCTTGTACTTAACTAGGAAAAATACCATTTCATGGTTATAGAAGGAATAGTGTTGGGACATAGAATTTCGAAGAATGGAATGGAAGTTGATAGAGCAAAGATAGAGGTGATAGAGAAGTTACCCCCTCCAACGAACTTGAAGACGTTGCGAGCCTTTCTTGGTCATGCAGGATTTTATAGGAGGTTTATCAAGGACTTCTCTAAAGTTTCTAGACCTTTGATGGAATTGCTTGCAAAGGATGTACCTTTCGTATTTGGAGAAGAGTGCAAGAAAGCATTCAACAAATGAAAGCAAATGCTCAAAACCGCCCCAATTCTGGTAGCCTCAAATTGGAACAAACCTTTTGAGTTTATGTGTGATGCAAGCGATACGCTAGTTGGAGCAGCCCTGGGACAAAGGGAGGATAAAATCTTTAAGCCTATCTTTTATGCCAGCCGTACCCTTAACAGAGCCTAGAGGAATTATGCGACTACAGAGAAGGAACTCTTACCTGTCATCCTCGCATTTGACAAATTTCGACCTTATCTGATAGGATCGAAAGTCACTGAATTCACTGACCATGCAGCTTTGAAATATCTTCTAACCAAACAAAACTCCAAGCCGAGATTATTGAGATGGATTCTACTCTTACAAGAGTTTGATGTGGAAATTCAAGATAACAAAGGATCTGAGAATCAGATGGCTGATCACCTGTCAAGATTAACTTTGCTAGAAGAAGGGCAACCGACTGAGATCAAGGAAAGCTTTCCTGATGAACAACTGTTTGCCGTCTCAGTGGTCGCAAGAGTTGAATCTCAGACCCGACATCATACATCAAGAGTGGGCAAGGTATACCCTTGGTTTGCAGACATTGTCAATTACTTAGCAGGGAAGTACCTACCACCAGAGTTCATGAATACGGATAAGAAAAAGTTCTTCACATACCTAAAGCATTATCATTGGGACGATCCCTACCTATAAAAATTGTGCCCTGATGCCATTCTTAGGAGATGCGTCCATGATGATGAGATTCCAAGTATTCTGCACATGTGTCATGCTAGAGAAGCTGGAGGTCACTATGGACCAGACAAGACAGTGGCAAAGGTACTGCAGTGTGGATTCTATTGGCCAACAATTCATAAATCTACTTACGAGTTTACAAGGTCCTGTCATTCCTGCCAAATGACTGGTAAGATTTCTAAGCAGAATGAGATGCCACTGCAGAGTATCTTAGAAGTGAAAGTATTCGATGTTTGGGGAATTGATTTTGTGGGACCATTCACATCGTCAGAATCAAATTGTTACATCTTGGTAGCAGTTGATTATGTTTCCATATGGGTGGAAGCAGTGGCTTCACCTACTAATGATGCCAGGCTTGTCCTGAGATTTCTTAAGAAAAACATTCTGATGAGGTTTGGTGTACCCAGAGCCATAATTAGTGACGAAGGGAGTCATTTCTGTAATAGGTTGTTTGAGAATTTAATGATGCGATATGGGGTTCGACATAAGATTGCAGCAGCATATCACCCCAGACGAGTGGACAAGTAGAAGTCACGAATAGAGAGATTAAGAGGATCTTGGAGAAAACTCTGAATCCCACAAGGAAAGATTGGTCTTTGAAATTAGATGACGCTCTGTGGGCATACAGAACAACATATAGGACCACGATTGGGATGTCACCATATATGATAGTGTTTGGAAAAGCATGTCATTTACCGGTAGAACTCGAGCACCGAGCGCTGCGGGCTACGAGGTTTCTAAAGATGGATGAGGATTTAGCCGGTGAAAAGAGAATGCTAGAGTTGAATATATTGGAAGAGTTTAGACTTCAAGCGTATTAGAATGCAAGGATTTACAAGGAAAGAACGAAACGCTTGCAAGATAAGAAGATTCTGAACCGCACATTTCAAGTTGGAGATAAAGTGCTGGTATACAATTCGCGTCTTCGTCTCTTTCCTGGGAAATTGAAGTGTAGATGGTATGGACCACATGTAGTCACGAATGTATTCAATTCAGGTGCATGTGAAGTAAGAAATGAACGCTCTGGGCAAACTTTCACAGTTAACGGCCACAGGCTGAAACATTACCTAGAGCACAATTATAACCCTGAATTGGAAGTCTTTGTGTTAGAGGAGCCAGAATATGAATTAAGGAGCCCTATTAGTACAGTCGAGCTGACAACTATAAACTCAGAACTATTTCTAAACCTTTATTTATTGCTTTTGTTTATTTTATTTTGAGTCAATAAAGTAGCATGACAATCGCAAGGTTTTTTTCATCACATGTATCTTCAGTCATCTGACTAGAGATATATGTTGTTTTTTCCTTCATAATTCTCATGTGATAACCTCGTAAAAGTTTTCGCGTCTTGCTTAGGCCAATGACAGAATAAAGTGGCTTAAACTGTTTTTATGCATTCCTCTGGTATGCATAATTACCGCCACCTTCTTTTCTTATTGACCTTCGCATGTTACTCACAGTTTTTGGAAGAATTTTGGAAAGCAGGTGTAAACTTGGAAGGGGAATAACCTAGGAGCTAATGATTTTGCTCCCGGATTCATTTTGACTCAGCCAACATTTCCAGAGCTAAGTACATTCTTCTCTTTATTATTAGTCATTGGGGACAATGTCTATAATAAGTGGGGGGTAAGGCGTCGTAGCTGGGTAGTCGAAAAAAGGGAATATTTTTGAAAATTTAACACTGTTTTTAGCTTGCTATTTGCATGTTTCGAGTAAGGAATCGGTAGAAAATGAGCCCAAGTTCAATTTGAAGTGAGCTATAGCATATTCAATTTAGTATGGAAGAACGAGCATATGTTATGTTGCGTGAAGTTGTAACTTATTAATTATTATTCTATCATTGCAATCAAGATTTGAGCACATAATCTGAGTGAGAAGTGTTTAAGATTAGATGATGAGTTGTTTTAACCGGGAATCATTATTTGTCTGTCTATATACCTTAACAAATTGTTGTAAGACAAGGGAAGCAGCTTGGATGACGAAAGGCAACCGGGACAAACGGACTTGTGAGAGAGAGAGAAGAAAGTGAGGAAATCTGCCAGAAAAAAAAATTGAAAAAGAAAGAAAAGAAAAATTGAAAAAAAATATGCAATAAAGGCAGTGAGGGAAGCGAACTCATGTAAAAAGGGCACGACCTTTGCATCAAAAGAAACAAACGACGACTTTAGAGCGGTGCTCAGTCCCTGAGTCCGCCCGAACCAATATCGGTACCATGTTGTGTATCCGAGTCTGAAGGCAAGATGAGCGAGTGTATGTACAAGCAAGTTAAGATTGTGGGGTTAATACAACTTGATTCTCTTCACAAACACAGTATCACAACTGATTCATCACACGACACATTGATGCATGATATGTAGTGATTAATGGGGAGCTTATGGATGGTGGCCTGATGTGTGTTTCTGCTGGAAATCTTTATTGAATGTGTGAGAGTTAATGGGGATTGTTCTTGGAGGTACATTCCACCTTGATACTTTGCTCGCGGACGAGCAGAAGGCTAGTGGGGGGTAGTTGATGACGGTTAAAATAGTCTATCCTACGGCATCAATATTCTATCCATTATGAGCTAAAAATAGTTGTTTCGACCTATAAATATGAACCATTTACGTTGAATATCATATGTCGGGTTCATGAGTCGAGAAATCTACACTTTGCATTTATTTTCCCTATTTCGATATTATTTCGTGCGTTATTTGATGATTTTCAGGATACGAAATATTGGGTTGAGCATGATGGACGAATCTGGAGTGGACTGGACAAAAGTAATGGGCCTAGTGTATTCTAGAAGCATCCGAGTTAATTCGGTTGAAGAAAAAGGACAAAAATGCCCTCGGTAACCCGAGGGGCTGTGCCGACTTACCGAGGGTCCAGAATCTTCCGAAACGCGTTTTCTTGGATGAGGGGTAGAACTAGATGTTCCTAAGTCGGTTTAGATAGCTATAAATAAGAGGCTTCGCCTCATAACTCAATGTACTCAAATTATTCAAGGAAATTATGCAATGAAAGTTCATTGTTCTTTATTTTATTTTATTTTATGACTTCTGGTCGGAGAGACGACGGAGTCGCCGCCTAGGGAGAGATCCGAAGGAGATCTACGCTCGTCTTTGAGGGTATAATTTTCTGTCTTTTCCAAGGTGTACAACTATCGTCGTTATATTCGACTAGTATGTTTTAATTGCTTATTTTGTTTAATTATGTAGTAGTTAGTTTATTTTACCCCATGTGTTATAGATCTGATTCGTTGGTGAAGAAATCATGAAATAGTAGTTGCGTTCTTCAGATCTGCGACTGTCTATATCGCTAGATATGAATACCTAGTAAACTACTAATTCATGATAATCGGCGCCAGCTACGTTGATCGATAGATTTAATTTACATGTTAGTAGCCTGATCAACTATTTGCATGTTATCGTAAATTAACATGAATGACCGCAAGTGAAGTGTTAATTAGGACATTTTCAAGATGGACCCTAGGAACGTCTGGTCAGTGTGGACAGCTGTCTATGCGGGTTTGCGGTATGAGGTAACACTTAAGGAGGGTAGCTTACGTATAGATTGTCTATTGCCATTGTCGGAGTAGATAGGGTTATGAGTTGTACCCGTAGCTGAACAATGAATAAATTCACCAATGGGGAGGACTGTTGTATGTGTGGGGGAAATAACTAATTATTCATAATTGAACTAATACATTAGGAACTCTAGTTGCTTAGTTGAACTTGCATATTCTTGTTAGTTTGAGGCACCAATACTACTATCTATATATTTAGTTGGTCATAGACCGTTATTGTGACCACTCAATCTTGATAATTGGACGTTCTTACGTGTCTCTGTGGGATTCGACCTTGACTCGGCAGTACTCTACTACGATAGACCTAGTCCTCTTGCTAGTAAGTGCTTTGCGCGCGATATCACAATATTGCAAAAGATATCATCTTGAAGACTCTAGACAGTAATATATTCTTGAGAATCAAAGATTATAAAAAAACTAATGAGACGTGGGACAAACAGGCACTCATCAATGAAGGATCTGAAGCAATCATGGAAAACAAATTATCTATTGCAAAACACAATTTGAGAACTTCAAAATGAAGAATGGTGAATTCATTGATCAGATGGATAATAGATTCTCAAGCATCATCAGTGAATTGCAACAACTTGGTCACAAATATCCTCAGAAAGAAGTTTGCTTGAAGATCTTGAGAAGTCTACCAGAAAGATGGAGAATCATCACATTAGTACTCAAGGGAATAACAGATCTTTCAAAGAGTGACACTTTGACATTGATGTCTTAATTAAAAGCTCATTATTTGAACTGAATAATGAAGACAGTGCACCAGCAGAGGCACACAAGGCCAGTGCACTAGTAGCACCCCAGCAAAGCAAAACGGCTGACACAAGAAGCAAAGAGACACAGGAGCTAAAAGAACAAATCGCTTTACTGATTAAATGTTTTGACAGGTTTAGTAAGAAGAAACAATTCAAAGGAAGTTCATCATAAAACAAGAAGTCAAGCTCAAGCAAAGTCATCAAGAAAAAAGATGATGAATACAAATGTTTCAATTGTAAAAAGAAAGGACACTTCAAGGCTGATTGTCCTGAAGTGAAAGATAAAGATGAAGACAAGAAGAGATACAAGTCTTCAGATAGAAAAAGAAGCAATAAGGCACTATAAGCTGAAACCAACAGTGAAAATGATGAAGATTCCTCTGACAATGACTCAGCTGATGAAGAAGACACCAACTCAGACAATGAAAAAGCATGTTTATGTTTGATGGAAAAAAGAGATTGAAGAAATGGAGGTAATATCTAGCTCATACTCAACAAATGTATCCACATCTGACACTGCACAATCTTCTATTTTCCTATTAGATTCTGCAAACCTAATTCAAAATCTAATGAGTAAATTTGAAGAAATTCAAATAAATCATGAAATTCTGGAACAAGAATGTGAGAATCTGAGAGAGGAAAATAAAAGATTAAAGAAAGAACCGGATGAACTGAAAACTGAATCAACTAGTAAGGAAGCACACCCAGCAGATCAACAAGTAACAAATGATCACTCATCTGGTGCTGACAGACCGGATGAGAAAACCTTCCTACCGGTTAAGACCACCACTGCACCACTTAATGCACCAGCTTACAAACCCGAAAAAAGGTTTGGATCTAGATCTGGTCTTGGCTACAATAGTCAAGATGAGAAAGGAAAGAATGGAAAACACAATTCTGAATCAAGGACCAAAACTGGACTTAAATTCAGAAAAGGACAAACCATAGTTTCAACTACTCATCCTGCACTACTTAAGTCAAAACCCAGTGTAGTGAAATAGCATAGTAAATCATTCTACCAGCCTAGTAAAGGAAAAAGCTTACTGAAATGTAAGGGGAGAATATACCCTTCAGAGGATGATTGGAATATGGCACCCTCAAAAGACAAGAAGAAACCATTTCATGCCATGAAACATGTGTTTAGGAAAAGCCAACCCAAGCATGTTCCTAGATACAAGAAGCAATATGAAAGTAAGTTCCTCAGACTGAAAAAAGATGCAAATGCACCTAAAGGTAGAGAATTGTATCAGAATATTTCTGTAAAGAATTATTCTGCCATGCCTTATACCTATGATGTTGATGACTTCAACCATCCAAGAAGAAGATCCTATGGATTTGTACTTGGAGAAGGAGGCATGACTGCTAACAGGTATGAACCCAAACAGTGTTGGGTACCTAAACTTTCTTAATTTGTTTTGTAGAATGTCTGGTACATAGATTGTGAATGTTCCAGACATATGACAGGGAACAAAGGATGTTGACTGACATTAAAGCTTTTGATGGACCCAAAGTTACATTTGAAGGCAAAGAAAACCCCGGCAAAATTAAGGGGGGTGGCACAATGTTCAAGAACAAATTGAAGATTCAAAATGTGGCTTGTGTGAAGGGATTGAGTTTCAATCTCCTAAGCATCAGTCAGTTTTGTGACAAAGGCTACAATGTGCATTTCAACAAAGAAGGATGCCAAGTGATTCACAATCAAACAAGCACAGTTGTACTTGCAAGAAAAACAGAAGACAACATATATGTGGTGGATTGGAATACAGCAAGAGCAGAAACCTGTCTGCTTGTCAAGAATAAGCAATCAACCAGTTGGATTTGGCATAGAAGACTGAACCATCTCAACTTCAAGACCATCAACAAATTATCAAAGAATAAGCTAGTTGAAGGCCTTCCAGACATCACACTCAAGAAGGAAATTCTTTGTGATGAATGTCAGAAAGGGAAACTGATTAACAGCACTTTCAAGTCAAATACACAACAATCAACAACCAGAACTCTATACCTCTTACAAATGGATCTTTTTGGACTAGTCACACCAGTAAGTGTAAGTGGAAAGAAGTACACTCTAGTTGTGGTGGATGACTTCTCCAAGTTCACATGGACTATAATCATGAACAAGAAAAGAGAGACACTCAAGAAGCTACCGGATTTGCTGAGAAGAATACAAAATGAAAAGAAATTGAAGATCATCAAGATAAGATCAGACAAGGGCACATAATTCCTAAATGAAGTGATCAGAACCTAATGTGAAGAAAATTGAGTACTACATCAACTATCAACAGCCGGGACTCCGCTACAAAATAGTGTAGCAGAAAGAAGAAATAGAACTCTGAAAGAAGCAGTTAGAACCATGATAGTAGAAGCAAGCTTACCAAAGAGATTTTGGACTGATGCAGCAAATACATCATGCTATACTCAAAATAGATCTATCATCAACAAACACCATGGAAAAACACCATATGAAATTTGGAATGGAAGAAAACCTAACATTTCACATTTGCATATGTTTGGATCTAAATGTTTTGTTTTGAACAGGAATCAACTACATACATTTGATGAAAAAGCTGATAAATTAATCTTCATGGGATACTCAGACATAAGCAAAGCATTCAGAGTGCTCAACAAAAGGACCTTGGTGATTGAAGAGTCAATTCATGTAGTTTTTGGTGAATCAAACACAAATGGTGAAAGCTTACACAATTTTGAAGAAGAAGCTGCACAAGGACAAGTCTACATGAATACAACAATACAAGCCACTATTTTGGACCACACCTTTGGTGATCAAAATAAAGTACAGGTCAATACAATAGCAGAAGCACCAACACAAGATCATGAAGTTGATGCACAAGCTGGAGCTATGGAAGAACCAGATCAAGAACAACGCCAGCCTGATTTGAATTGGCTGAGAGATCATCTTGAAGAACAAGTCATTGGAAATTTTCATACAGGAGTTAGAACCAGAAGACAACTAGAGAGCATGTTAACTTGTTTTCTATCACAGGTGGAACCCAAGACAATAGATGATGCAATTCAATATGCTTGAGGTAATAACGGGCATTATCTACAATGGCATCCCACAAAACTTGGAGTTTAAAATAGGAAAGAATGGCACCCCGGACCACCTAAGTTTTCAAACGGATAAAGAAGCAAATCCAAGGAGAGGCCACTGAGGCTTATGGGCATTATCTACAATGGCTGGAGTTTAACTCGAAAAAACGGAATAGCATCGGAAAAAGGAATAGCATCAGGAAAGAAGAAGTGGATCTTCTGGGTGAAGAAGTCCTATGGAATCCAACTCCTCTATTTGATGAAGTGTCTCGATATCCTTTTTGTGACACTTCACCGGCTGCACGACTCCAATGTTATGTATGCCTATGTCAAACAGCGAAAAGTAGCCGGTGGAGGAAAAAGAAAACAACCCAGTAGAAGAACCTCCGGTCAAAGGAAGAAGCCAAAGGTTCAAAGAAATCCGGAAAAGGACTCATTTGGACAATTAATAGATGAAGAATAGGAAGGAGAATCAGAAGAAGAACCAGAGCAACAAGAGGAAGAAGGTAATGGTGATGCTGAACAACTAGAACATGAAGAGGTTGAAGAGGAAAATGGAGATGATGATGAGGGATAGAATGATGAGGCCACTGAAGAACCATCAAATATACCTGAAAGAGATATAGATGCAGAGTTGTTGAACATCTCAACTGGAAGCAGGGAGATTCCGGACTTCAACTTCACAATTCCGAGCATATGTTTGCAGAAGAAGATTAGTTTCTTTGGTTTTCTTCTTATCACAACTCTTGTAGGTGTGCATGAGTGATGAGCTTAAAATTCTATATATAGCTGCGTATTTTCAACCATAGAATGATCATAATTCGAACCCCAAACCCTAGGGGCGGCTCAGGTTTTATACTCTTATTTTTCTAATAGATTCAAACACTTTTTATGTATTTTTACTCAAGTAATTCGAACTACAAGAGGATGCTAAGAGGCTAGACCTCCCTTGAACAAGCATTGTGAAGCCATCCAACCAACGTATTGATTTCATCTTCGATTGTCCTGTGAGTTTTTAATTCAAGTTGTTTCTTTATTATGTTTATCATGTTTTTATGCAATTTATATCGAAAGATCTTTGCATGTATGATGTTTGATTTTGATGAGAATCATGTTAAACCCTAGATCGCCATAATAAAGATTAGACCTTTAATCTAATTAACGAGAGTTATTAGGTTGAATCTCTAGGTTAGAAACTTATAAATCTCACACATTTGGTTAGAAAGCGTTAATCTTAGATCGAAAGATAGAAGATTAATAGGCGAACTTGTCTAAGAAATTAGGAGTTCATACCTTGGCTAGGTGAATCACAACTTGATTAAGAATCACAAGATAATCTAGATAGGAATTGATAGTTGTAGGATAGGTGGATCAATTGCTTGTTCGTCTGTTATTTCATTGATTAAATCACTTGTGATCGATTGCTTAGTAAATTTACGATCTTTATTTCATAATAGATTTAGAATAGATTTAGTTTAGATAATTTGTTCGCAACCATATTTTCCCTGGCTTTAGGTCTCGATCTTCTGTCCAGTTACTCCTATTGTTAGTTTCGTTCTTCGTTTTAGTTCTCACTGTTTTATTTTCGTATCTTTTAGTAGTAATCGTGACATAGTTAGGTTAGATAATAAAAACTAGTTTAAACAACCCCGATTCCCCGTAAGATCGACCCGGTATCAACCTCTATACTACGATCCCTACATTTGGGGTATACCGGATTTATAAATTTATTACTTGTTTATTTTGCTTAGATAAAATCCGTGACAAGTTTTTGGCGCCGTTGCCGGGGAACCCGACGGTTGTCTAGTTTTTATTTTTCGTCATTAATCTAGTTTAGATATTTTGTTTTTAGTTTCTGTTTTTTTTTTCGTAAGAAAAAATTCTTTGTTTCGTTTCTGTTCTATTAAACGGGCGTCTGGGGTAGTGGACGCCCGTCCGTATAAATTTTTTTATAACTCTGGTCGTTTTTACCCAGTCATACGAGCGTCTGGTTATCCAGACGCCCGTCCTGTTCATCTTCCAGGCAGACGCCCGTCCGGTAATCTGGACGCCCGTCTGACCTCTTTTTCGTTAAATTTTTTTCTCGGTTTTAACCTTTGATTAAAAGGTTAAACAACTAGATCTTGGTATCGGTTTATGCAAACTCGGAGTCAAAAGGGGCCACTGCTCTATACCCCTGACCTCGAGCGGACCATAGTCCGACCAAACAGGAGAAGGCTCCATTTTGCGGACCTCCCTGACGAAGAAAACACAGTCGATCGAGATATCGAGCAAGATCTAGCTCAGGAGATCGAAAATATAGTCATTATGGCTGCTGAAGATAGACGTACGTTGGATGACTACGCCATGCCTGGCGTAGTAAAGGTCAACCCGGCTATCGTCCTACCAACCATAAATGCTCAGACCTTCGAACTCAAGCCTGGTCTCATTCAAATGATGCAACATGCATCTATCTTCCACGGTTTTCAGTCTGAAAATCCGCACACTCACGTACACACATTTCTGGAGATATGTGGTACGACTCACATCCAAGGTGTAAGCGAGGATGCCATTACGATGAAATTGTTTCCGTTTTCCTTGAAGGGGGAGGCAAAAGAGTGGTATAACTCTCTCCCTGCTGAATCCATTACCACTTGGGCTGGACTCGAAAAAGAGTTCCGAAGTCAATACTTCCCACTTTCCAAGACAGCCCAATGCCTCAGTGAAATTTTTACATTTTATCAGAAGGAAAACGAGTCATTATTTGATGCTTGGAAGAGATTCAAATCTCTTCTTCGTAAATGTCCCCATCATGGTATTGACTTGCAGAGGCAAGTCAATACGTTTTTCAGTGGATTGACCGAGCTCACTAAGGGCATGGTCAATAGTTCTTCTGGTGGGGCATTCTTGAGAAAAACACCTGAAGAGGGATGGGCACTATTTGAGGATATTGCCAAGTACAATTACGCCCCCTCCTCTCAAGCTATCCAAGCACCTCCTCCTCCTCCTCCCAAGATCGAGGAGGTGAACATGCAAAGTCTGATTGCCATGCTGCAAAAGCAGATGGCAACTTCTCAAATTTCTCCTAATCCGATCAATCAGAATCTTTCCCCTCAACAGAACTCTCAAGTTCTGTACTGTGAAAATTGTTGTCAGACTGGCCATATGGTTGGCCAGTGTCAATTTGTTCCCCTCTCGCTTATCAAGTTAATACCGTTCATGATAATGGACAAGTATAATCCGATCACATGTCGAACCGTGACAATGTGGGGCATACATCTCGTTTCTGTCCTATGAACGGACATAATGCTGAAGTAAACGCTTTCTCTGGCCAGACCAATCAGAGGTTTAATAATCAATTCTCTGGCCAGAGTAATCCTCAAAACCAGGGTTTCAGCTAGAATCAAACTTTCAATCCAAGTTCGAATTTTAATCAAAACTTCAATCGAAACCCTACTTACAACCAGAACCAGAACTCCAATTTTTCCAATCAGAATCAAAGGTTCAGTCAGAATTGGCCTAACAATTCTAATTCTACATTTCAGAATCGGTCCAGCCAGCCTTATCCGCAGAACTTCCAAAACTCTCAAGGCCCACGCATTCGAATGATATCCAAGCTGAATGGAGCTCCTTTCGGGAAGAGCAAAACAAAAACATCCAACTCCTGATGAGCACAAACAAGAATCTTGAGAGGCAAATAGGGCAATTGGCTGAACAGTTAGCTTCTAGACCCCCAGGGTAGTTGCCCAGCTTCACAGAAAAGAATCCAAAGGGTGGTCAAGTTGCTCAGACCGATCTGAATAATAGCTAATGCACTGACCTGGTGCCTTCAATTCCGTACGGTAGAGACGAGGCCAGTGCGATGAACTTAAGGTCAGGTACTCAACTAAGTGGTCCCCCTCACCAGGGAAACCACTAACCCCTCCTACCAGCGATAAGGCAGGAGGGGAAGTCGAGCACTTACGTTCCCCTTTGCTGCAAGAAAATACTCAGGTGGCTGATCCCCTGAGAGGTGAAAAAGTTGGAAGTCCTCAGGTGGCTGAACCCCTGAGGAATGAAGAATCAAGTGAGAGTCAGGAGGCCGATCCCCTGACTAGTAAGAAGAATGAAAAAGTAGTAAGGTGGAAGGACTTGGAAGACAAAGCTGTCAGTTCATCCTCGAAGAAAGTCTTTTCAGAGAGTGACTTGAACAAGCTTCCATTTCCACCTAGAAAAAGCAACATCTTCTTGAATGAGGATAAAAAGTATGAAAAATTGCTAAACCTTCTGAAAAATACTCAGGTTAATCTTCCATTATCCGAGGTTTTGGTTGAGATGCCTAAGCATACCAAATTCATCAAGGATGTTGTTTCCTCTAAGAAGAAGTTAGCAGACATGGATCGGTTGATTGGTGAGGTTTGCTCTATGATCAATTATGAAGATCTACCAATCAAGAGTGGTGACCCTGGGAAATTTGTTCTCACGTTGCTGATGGGAGGCCTAGTCTTCCCAAACTCTTTATGTGACCTGGGTGCATCCATAAGCCTGATGCCATTGTCTGTCTGCAAACAGCTTGGGTTAGACAATCTTCTAGAACCCACCACCATGAGTCTTCAATTCGCGGATAGATCTTCTAAGAAAGCCACGGGAATACTAAAGGACGTGTTAGTTCAAATTGATAGATTTACCTTCCCGGTGGACTGGTACGTTCTGGACATAGAGAAGGATGAGCATGTTCCTCTAATTCTTGGGAGGCCTTTTCTGTCTACAGCCAGAGCCCTCATTGACTGTGATGGTGGGCAAGTGACGATACGAGTTGGTGATCAAAAGGTGAGTTACAATGTCTCCAAAGCTAGCTAGAAACCCTCTGAAAGACCAACCGGCTTCTCCATTGACGATATGTCTGATTACTTCAATGATTTCATGGAAAAACAAGTCATGGCTGTTGCAACTGAATACGAGCGACTAGTTGAGAAGATGAATAATCATGGTGTGGTGAATCTAGAACAGTTAGAAGCTGAATTTGAGGATGAGTTGTTGAAAGGAGAAGTTTTGGCAATGGGACCACTAAGTAAACTCAGCGATGTTGAGTTGAAAAGTGGAGATCTTAAATCAAGTTTGGAAGACCCCTCTGCAGATCTGGTATTGAAGCCGTTGCCTAAACATCTAAAGTATGTGTTTTTAAGAGAAGGTGACAAGCTTCCATTAATTATATCTGCCAAGCTGTTTCGATTAGAAGAAATGAAGCTGGTAAACGTCTTGAGGAAAAATGAGAAAGCCTTTGGTTGGCAAGTAGGAGACATCAGAGGGATATCTCCTGACATCTGTATGCATAAAATCAAGACTGAAGAGGGTGCGAAATGTGTTAGACAGCCCCAGAGGAGGCTCAACCCTCATATGCAAGAGGTGGTCAAGAAGGAAATTATCAAGCTTTTAGATATGGGTATCATATACGCAATCGCTGACAGTGAATGGGTATCCCCTACTCAGGTAGTTCCCAAGAAAGGAGGAATTACTATTGAGAAGAATGAGAAGGGAGAAGAAATAGCATTGAGACTTGTTACTGGTTACAGAGTCTGCATTGATTACAGGAAACTCAATGAGGTAACCATGAAAGATCATTTCCCCCTTCCTTTCATTGATCTGATGCTTGAACGTCTGGCGGGACACGCATTATACTGTTTCCTGGACGGATATTCAGGATATTTTCAGATACCCATCGATCCAGTTGACCAAGAAAAGACCACTTTCACCTGCCCCAATGGTACATTCGCTTACAGGCGAATGCCAATTGGTCTTTGCAATGCCCCAGCTACATTTCAAAGATGTATGCTGGCTATCTTTGACGGGCTAGTTGAAAAGTGTATGGAATTTTCATGGATGACTTTTTGGTCTTTGGTCAATCCTTCGATGATTGTCTTGACAATCTTGACCAGGTCTTATCCAGATGTGTGGAAAAGAACTTAGTACTAAATTGGGAAAACTGCCATTTCATGGTAGATGAGGGAATAGTTCTTGGCCACAAGATCTCCGCCAAGGGTATTGAGGTAGACAGGGCCAAAGTAGAAGCTATCGAGAAGATGAGTTATCCTAAAATGTGCGCGAAGTCAGAGGTTTTCTTGGACAAGTCGGTTTCTATAGGAGATTCATTCAGGACTTTTCCAAGATAGCCAAGCCGCTGTCTACACTACTTAAAGAAGACGTTTTATTCGATTTTGATGAAAGTTGCAAGCAAGCATTTGAGGAGCTTAAAAGTCGATTAATCTCTGCGCCGATCCTTATTTCGCCTGACTGGAATCTCCCCTTCGAGCTTATGTGCGATGCGTCAAACTATGCTGTTGGCGCAGTCTTAGGACAGAGAATAAAAGGGAAATTCTAGCAAATCTATTACGCCAGTCACACACTAAATCCGTCTCAAGTAAACTACACGACGACTGAAAAGGAATTATTGGCCGTAGTCTTTGCTATGGACAAGTTTTGCAGTTACTTGTTGGGTGCTCAAGTAGTTGTGTGGACTGATCACGCTGCTTTGCGATACTTGATGACTAAGAAAGAGGCTAAAGCGCGCTTACTACATTGGATACTGACCCTACAAGAGTTTGATGTCCAAATCAAAGACAAAAAGGGCAGTGAAAACGTAGTGGCTGATCACGTTTCAAGAATGTTGAGTGAGGAAAAGGATGACCCTGACGATATAGATCTTTACTTTCCTATTGAGAATGTCATGCTTATCGATGGTTGTGCTCCAAATGTTCCATGGTATTCTTCCATCATAAACTACCTTCATTCCCAATATCTTGATCCAGAATTGTCCTATCAGGAGAAGAAGAAATTTTTCTCTGATTTGAAAACATTCGTTTGGGATGAACCTTACCTCTTCAAGATTTGTAAAGATGGTTTGCTGAGAAGATGTGTTCCTGAATCTGAGCAACGAGATATTATTGAGCAATGCCACAGTGGACCCACTGGCGGTCGCTTTGGTCCTTGGAAAACCGTTGCTAAAATCTTTCAATCCGGCTTCTATTGGCCCAAGATCTTTAAAGATAAAGAAGCTTTCTGTAAAGCTTGTGATAGGTGTCAAAGAACCAGAACTTTAACAAGGCGTTTCGACATGCCATTGTAACCCATCCTAGAATGCGAAGTCTTTGATGTATGGGGTATCGATTTTATGGGACCATTCCCATCATCTTGTGGAAATAAATACATCTTAGTCTGCGTGGATTATGTATCGAAATGGGTGGAGGCTCAAGCCACGTCCCACAATGATCATAAGACGGTCATGAAGTTTCTAAAGAAAAACATCTTCGTGAGATTCGGGTGTCCACGCACCTTGATTAGTGATGAAGGGACACATTTTTGCAACCGACCCCTGGAGAAAGTGCTTGAGAAATATGGTGTCCGGCATAAAACTGGCACACCATATAATCCTATGACTAGTGGTCAGGTTGAGAGAAGCAACCAAAGTTTAAAGAAGATCCTGGAGAAAACAGTTAACAGTCATCGAAAAGACTGGAGTCTAAAATTGGATGATGTACTGTGGGCATATCGAACTTCCTATAAGACCCCTATGGGTACATCACCCTATCAAATGGTTTATGGTAAACCATGCCACTTAGCAATCGAGTTAGAGCATAGAGCGTATTGGGCCACGAAGTTTTTAAACTTCGTTACCCAATCTTATGGAAAACATCGATTGCAACAGTTGCATGAGTTAGACAAATTTAGACTTCAGGCCTACGAAAGTGCCAGGATAAGTAAGGAAAAGACGAAACTACTTCACGATGCCAAAATCAAGAAGCGAGAATTCCAAGTAGGGGAACAAGTTTTAGTGTACAATTCCAGGTTACATCTGTTCCCTGGTAAGCTGAGGACACGATGGTCCGGTCCCTTTGAAATTCTCCAAATCATTCCTGGAGGTGTTTTAGAACTACGAGGTTATGGTGAGCAGCCGTTCCGAGTGAATGGTCAAAGGTGCAAGCATTACATTGGTCAAACCAAAGAAAAGCCTTTGATGGTTTGATTCCTAGATATCCTCGGGTGTGGTACTTCAGAAGTCAGTGAATCTGACGAGTTTTCGCCTGATTTGTTTTCTGAGGATGATGGTAGTGGTCCTTCTGAAGAAGTTCTAGCAGGTAGTTGGGACATGGAAGAGTTTGAAAAGGAACAACAGTTGAAACGTCGTCAGAAGAAGAAGAAATCAACCATGGGGAGAATTAAACATGTGTGGAAGGCAATTAAAGCATTAACCCCATGTGTTAGATGTCTTTTTCTCGCGCCCACTTTATCGATCAAAGCCTACACGAGGTAGTGGCTGGCAGAAAAATTAAATGGCCTGATCCAGGCTGAGCTAAGAAGAATGTCGAGCTAACGACATTAACCAAAAGCGCCACTAGGAGGCATCCTAGATATCCTTTAGTATATTAGGACTCTCTTTTATGTTGTTTCTTTTCTCTGATTTAGTTTTTATCTTACGTCTAATTAAGATTTTGTTTGAATCTATTCAGTTTAGCTGTGTTTTTAGATATGGATTACGGAGTTCTACCACAGGAGTTTCCTTTCATTAGTAGGATCCCACTTATCACTCTAGGTGACGGACCCGGAGGAACTATCATTTTGGACGTAGACTTTGATATTAGTACCCGCATCAGGACCGTTACTTATGTTCTCATTGTACCCCGATCTTCGGAAGGTGGAGATTTTAGTTCAGAGGACCTGCATGTGACTTTAGGACGACCATACACAATCCTCAATGATCCAATGCTGACTGACTTGGCGCTAGTGCTGCAAGCTGAGCATTTTCAAGGAATGGATGTTGCTGGAGAGGACTGGGATCTATAGGACGAGTATGATTTTCCTCCTGCTATTGACATGCTCCGCCGTCTGATCTGGATTGTGGATTGGGCGGAGATTTACGATGACTAGCGTCGTTAGGCTATTTCGTCGAGCAAACGACGTTAAACAAAAGCGTTCGGTGGGAGGCAACCCACTATTTTCTAGTGTTTTTATGTGTTTTTCAGTTTTTATTTATTATTTGAAGCTTTGTATGAATTTTTATAATGGAATAAGAGTTGAATTTGTTTTGAATGAAAAAAATTCATAGTTTTTGCTAAATTCTGCCTCAGACGTGCGTCCATGCTTTTGAACGCCCGTCTGATCTGTGTCTGCCTTGGACGAGCGTCCACCATTCCTGAACGCCCGTCCGTCCTTTGGAAATATTGGACGAGCGTCCAAGTTTCTTGAACGCCCGTCTGCAAGATTCTCTCCAACTCTGTTCAAAAATTGACTACCTGGACGAGCGTCTGAATATCTGGACGCCCGTCCAGTTCATAAGATCCCCAGCTGAACGCCCGTCAAGTTTCATGGACGCCCGTTCGGACCTACGTCTATAAATACCCATGCTTCCCTAATTTATTTCAAATCAAAACTTTCAAATTGCAAAACCCGACTTTTGCCCTCCTTTTGCCCTAAATTCTTCGTTTCTAAACCAAATTGAGCGATTCAAGGCTCTATCAACAGCTCTCGATCCCCTCTTTTTGATTCTTCAAACCAAATCCTCCAACAAACACCATTTAATTGGATTCAGTGACCTATATAGTCCGACTTTTTTTTGAAGAAAAATTCGATTTTTGTGTTCGATTTGGCATTGTTTGGGTTTCTAATTCTCGTTATCATCATCCCATCATCCTATTTGGTAAGTTTTTATCACCTTTTCTTAGATTATTTCACGTTTTTTCGAGTTCGATCTTCGAGTCGACTCTTTTATATGAATCTTCCCTTATTTGTTTTTTTTCTCTTGTTTTGTTTTTGTTTCTTGTTCTGTTGATGATTGGGGTGATGTGGATGGTTCAGGATGGGTTGCATTGTGGTTTTGGTGTTGGTTTGGTGTGAATTGGTTTTGAAATCCCGTTTGGACGATAAACGGGTGGTTTGTTCGAATTGTGGTTTAGGGATGGTTGTTGGTTTAGCCTAAGTTAATTATGGTGCGTAAAGGGGCTCAAAAGAGGCATGGTAAGGGAGTTGCCACTGAACCGAGTAAGAGGGCGAAGGTCGTAGATCCTGCCTTAGTTGATCCTAACCGGGGTGTGCTTATAAGAGAACGCCTTCCTAGGGCTACACAAGCTCCATCTAGAGCACCAGTGCGTGATGAGTCGGAATCTAGTTCGGATACTGATGATGATGTGCCTTTGGTAAGATTTCCTAGGGGTGACCGGAGTGGTGAGGCATCTAGGCCTAGACAGGAGGATGCAAGTGAGGGGGTTGAGCCACCTAGACAGAACGTTAGACCCCCAGTTCCTATGCCATTAGCTCGTCGGTTCATAAACCCTAAGGCTCTTGATGTGTACAACAAGCATTACATAGCCCGAACGATGTTGATTGAGAGGGCTATTTTAGAGACTCAAGTTGATCCTTTGTTTGTGAAGTTATTGAAGGATAGGAAGTAGGGGGCATTGATGGTAACCCCGACGACTCCAGTTAATGCTACATTGGTCCGAGAGTTTTATGCCAATTTCTCAGAAATGGATTTGGAAACCGGAGTTGTGATGGTTAGGGGAGTAAAGGTGCCGTTTACGCCTAAGGTTATAAACGAGAAGTATAACTTGGCACCTTTTGAGGGGTTGGACTATAAGGAGGCGATAAAGGCCAAGCAGGATGCCGGTCAAGATCCGTTGGAGGAGTTGAGATTGTTAGTGTGCCCGGAGGTGCCGTGGACACTTAGACCGGGGGGAGATAGGAAGGAATTGGTCACAACGAGTTGGACGGAGGATTGGAAGGTCCAATGTCGGTTTATTCAGAACAGGTTGTTACTTAAGAACAACCTGACTCATTTTCACATTGGTGACCTTGGAATGTTATATGCCTTGAATTTCAAGCGGAATGTGGATGTAGGGCAAGCAATTTTCGATGAGATAGCCACGAATCAGAAAGTTTATACGAGATGTTTGATATGCCCGCATTTGATCCACAGTCTCTGTCAAGATGCTAGGGTTCCCGAGTACAAAATTGATCACAAGCCGAAGAATCCGAGGTACTTGCAGCGGGAGAGAGTGAAATCTTCTGGTCAGACTGAGGTTGAGGCAGCACATGAGCCCGGTTCATCTTCAGCACCGCCTCGAGCATCTTCCCTTCCATCTTTATCTCCCTCAGTCCGGATGAGGTTGAGTATGGCTAATAGTATACGGAACTGGATGGAGGATATGAGGACTTCTCAGAACAATATCTTATCTATTTTACGGTGTATAAGTGAGGACCGGCCTCCGAGGGACGATAGAGTCTTCAACCCGAGCATTATAGATTACGTCTATTCGGATGAGATTGAGCAAGCCTTTGCGGATGTTATTCATGATTCCGAGTCGTCTTCGGATGAAGAGCAGACTGACTCTCCTCCGAGTGGAGCACCTCTTGATGATCATTCTACGGCACCGGGGCAGACCTGATGTTATTTTTCTGATTCTAGCTTCGGTTTTTTTAAGATGATTGTATTGTTCTACTACTTTTCCTTACTTGATTCATTGTACTTTTCTTGTTAGCTACTGTCTATTTTTCTCGATGAATCTTGTAAGCCTTAAGGCATTTCGTACTTTCATTTGTGTTTAACATTATTATGCTTTCGATCGTATTGACTGTTTATCATTCTTTCATTTGTGTGGAATGTTTTATCTTTTGATCTAATTTGATTTTATCTTTATCATTCTTTTTCATTTTTGAGCTCATATTCCCCCGTTTTCCCCGAGATTATTCCGTGTTTGTCGAGTAGTGCAGGTATATTTCTAGCTGTATTGTCGAGCTAGCTTTTACGTCGTGCTGATACGAGTTCTATTTGTCACTCCGAAGGCTCCGGCCTGACCGACGATTCGAGTATCTGTTACGATCAGCTAAGTATTTTCTCTCTTTTTCTATTCTGCACAACCTGAGGGCATGTTGTGGTTTAAGTGTGGGGGAGGGGAATGGTTTATGTGTATCGATCGTTTTCTTAATTCGTTTCGTTTCTATGCAAAAATGAGCTAAATTTTTCAAAATTTTTGTTTTATTTTTGTTCTGTCCCGAGTAAGCAATGCATAATCTTTGTTCTTTTTTATAGTCATCGATGCTATATACTGTATGTCCAGTAAGTTAGTTGTTTCACCCGATATATATTTTTCACGAGCCATAGTGAATGATGAGCTATAATGTAAAGCTATACCCCTTTGGATTAGTGATTTTTGTTATCTTATAAGTCGTGTGCTTAGTGCTAACGTATGTATCGTGACGATTATGATAGTTTGTATTTTTAGCCAGAGTATGATATACTGTGAATATCTGAGGTTTGAATGTGATAAGTAAAGCGTAACTACTGTGCTCTGGAAAAGTTGTTTTAAGAAAAAATATGATGAATTAATTGTGTGTGTCGAAAGCTGGTCGATGATTGGAGTGCGGTAGGTCATATCACGAATGTCCTATACCACCATGATGACCAAAAGCTCACGACAGTGAGAAGAAGCTGCCTGATGATTTGAGTAAGGTAGGGTATATCACGAATATCCTATTCTGCTATGACAGGGCAACAGGTCATTCTGATGTGTGTTTAAATGTGGAAATAGTTAAATCAACTTATATAAGAAGTGGTGTGAAATGAATAAAAGACTTAGTTATCGCATATCTTATCCCCAGTATAAACTGACAGATATGTTATAGGGATTATCCTCTGAGTATGTCAGAAAGGTCCTAAATGTATTCTATCATCTTTTTCGGGATATGTCACGTTTTGTAGGGTGCATGTTATAAGTATCATTCATTTCTAGTTTAAAGGGGGTACTAGCTAGTTTGCTTTGAAATTTTCAAGTTTGGACTTAGTGGAAGTTTGTTATGGCTATGCACACACACCGGGGTGAACCTCTAAGTTATTGACTATGTGTTATATGTGCTGAGATGTCTATCTTTTTCCAAGCCTTGGTTTCGTTTTGTTTTGCTCGGGACGAGCAAAAGATAAGTGTGGGGGAGTTGTTAAGGGTGATTTTATATGATTTATATCGTTATATTTTGTAATAATTTCCTCCATATTCGTATTATTTGCATAGAAATTAAGGGTTTAATCGAATTATTGAGCAAATGAGTTTTAAAAGTATTTAAGTGTAAACTTGAGCTAATTTCGTGATTTTATTGGAAATTATCTATGGTTTTACACTTTGCGTGTTTTTTGTGGTTTTGTAGGTACATAAACATGTCAGAAAAGGAGTTTGAATGGAAAGGGAAGGATGCAAGTTGAAGATGGAATGAAGAGATTTATGCAAGACTGAACGTGCGTCCAATTCTCAGTCCAGTGGACGGGCGTCCACCTTATTGGACGGGCGTCCAGAAGAAGAAACTTGATTCAGAGTTCTCCCCAAATTAATGGACGAGCCTTTGATTTAAAGAAGGACGGGCGTCTGATCATGACTCGGCCCGATTCGAAGTTGATATTAAAGACCGGACGAGCGTCCAGCATACCGGACGGGCGTCCATTGGCCGACATAGCAGCAGCCGACTTAAAATTCTATATATAGCTGCGTATTTTCAACCTTAGAATGATCATAATTCGAACCCCAAACCCTAGGGGCGGCTCAGTTTTTATACTTTTATTTTTCTAGTAGATTCAAACACTTTTTATGTATTTTTACTCAAGTAATTCGAACTACAAGAGGATGCTAAGAGGCTAGACCTCCCTTGAACAAGCATTGTGAAGCCATCCAACCAACGTATTGATTTCATCTTCGATTGTCTTGTGAGTTTTTAATTCAAGTTGTTTCTTTATTATGTTTATCATGTTTTTATGCAATTTATATCGAAAGATCTTTGCATGTATGATGTTTGATTTTGATGAGAATCATGTTAAACCCTAGATCTCCATAATAAAGATTAGACCTTTAATATAATTAACGAGAGTTATTAGGTTGAATCTCTAGGTTAGAAACTTATAAATCTCACACCTTTGGTTAGAAAGCGTTAATCTTAGATCGAAAGATAGAAGATTAATAGGCGAACTTGTATAAGAAATTAGGAGTTCATACCTTGGCTAGGTGAATCACAACTTGATTAAGAATCACAAGATAATCTAGATAGGAATTGATAGTTGTAGGATAGGTGGATCAATTGCTTGTTCGTCTGTTATTTCATTGATTAAATCACTTGTGATCGATTGCTTAGTAAATTTACGATCTTTATTTCATAATAGATTTAGAATAGATTTAGTTTAGATAATTTGTTCGCAACCATATTTTCCCTGGCTTTAGGTCTCGATCTTTTGTCCAGTTACTCCTATTGTTAGTTTCGTTCTTCGTTTTAGTTCTCACTGTTTTATTTTCGTATCTTTTAGTAGTAATCGTGAAACCCCGATTCCCCGAGACACCATCAACCTGGGAAATGATCCCTACAGGGGTATAATTTATAAATTTAAGTTTATTTTGAAAAAAAATGCCGTGACAATGAGACACCACTTTGATGAAGAAAGTGGTAGATCTGGCACATCTGATGATGATGATGACCACAATGATGATGATTATGGTAAAGATGGAGATAATGAGCAGACTGCAGATGCAATTGATGGTGATATCACCTTGAACGCATTTCTACAGACATAGTGGGCAGCTAAGAAAACCTCACCAGCTAAGCAA
This sequence comes from Gentiana straminea, assembly GCA_036785695.1. Taxonomy (NCBI): domain Eukaryota; kingdom Viridiplantae; phylum Streptophyta; class Magnoliopsida; order Gentianales; family Gentianaceae; genus Gentiana; species Gentiana straminea. The sequence continues at coordinate 1,207,601 of JAVUPR010000376.1, read as the reverse complement.
ACACCACCGGCTGAGGGTGGTAAACAACAACTCTTTGATGATATATCAGCTGATCTCACAGTGGTGTTAGACACTGGATCAGCTGTTGCTACTCTAGCTAACTCTATCCTCAGCAAAGAGCAGGGATGCAAATAGTAAGGGGAATAGGAGAAAGTGCTGAACCTGAAATCTCAACTACTCAAGTACTTGAGAAGGAGTAGGTGAAGCCGATGTTACTCAACCGGCAGTACAAAATCGGGAATCAATATTAGTTCCTCCAACTTTGCCACAACCAGATAAAGAGCAACAAACAGAACCAGAACCAACTCAGAATGAACCAGTTGAGATCAGGCAAAAAATTGCTCCCTTATCTACTGGCTTATCCAATGAGTCTTTTCAAAAGGCAGCATATATATTGGTTGATGAGCTGGAACAACAAGCATTGTATCTTAGATCCATGACTGCAACTTTCAAAGATGAAAGCCAAACAATAGAGAGAAGATTTCATGTTGTTGCTGAGTATATTGATGCACAGAACATTGTTGAGATAAGACAAGGTGACTTGATAAGGTAGATATATATCAACTTTACACACAACTTCTCTGGTCTAAGGCAACATGTGTCAATGGAGAATGAAGCTATGGCCTCGGCTTTTGGCATAAGATTTGGCAGTATGACCAAGAAGTTATCCGATCATGACAAAATATTCACATCCATTGAATCTAAATTGGACACTTTGATTGGTACAATTGAAGCTACAAATAACATTTTATTTCAAAAACAGGATGATGCTGCCAAAAACGGGGAAAGAAATGAAAAGTCTGAAGGATCAACAATTACACCCCTAAATTTTACTGCAGAACAACTAAGAGCAAGGGACGGAGAGTTGAAAGTCAGAGCCAAAGCTAAAGCAACAAAGAAAAGCTCGGGAAGAGAGTGAAATAATCACAAATGAGCCCTGAATTGGATTCCCTCATCCTATTGAAAGAAGAGATGACGACAGAGATAGATCGGGAAGTCAGCAAAGGCCTGGATCGAGCCAACAAAGCGGCTCTGCAAGTCCACAAGAAGTAGTATAAGTAGACAAAGACAATCATGTAGAAGCTTTTCTGGTCAGAAAAAGGACCTTCACTACCTACAGAAATAGGGAAGAGAACGAAGCAACAGTGTTAGATAATGTGAAGGAATTCTTTAGAAATCAAGACAGTGTGTATCCAAATCAGTCACAAGATGAAGCTTGGGCATATTGTCTTAGTTATCAAGATGATTAGATAAGGGTAGATATGGCAAAGATCTACAATGATGTAAAGAGAGAATATTCTTCTCTCAAGAAAGGATCCAAAGAATGATCATCTGGCTCAACCAGCAGATCTAATCCGATAATACCTCCTAATGCAAAAGGACCGGAGGACTTATATAGTGAAAAGCAGGAAGAATTCAATAACATGGTGAAATTTTTCAGTCCAATGAGCAGACTAAACCCCTCACAACAGTGGATGATGTATAAGAATTTGAAGTTTGCAGATCCCCACTTTGCTGAAGTTAAGGATAGACTGGAAAAGTACTTCAGAGAGCCACATGCAAATGATACTATGCCTGACTTCCACAGACTCATCAATAATAGAGTATTCTTTTGCATCTCTGAACACACGGCTATGGCATACTTGAAATGGAAGTTTCCAGAAGTTGACTGGAAGGACATGGAAGGGATTCAAACTACAAAGTTAAAGAGGTACAAAGAGAACGTAAGAAAAATGTAGTTGTAGCATTCTGATTCTGTCTTGAACTTACTTTATTGACCTTCTATGGATGAATAAAATTATTGAGTTTTATTCTGTTTTTATATGAGAAAAATATTTACATATGTTCAGGCTTATGAGGGTTTTGGCATCATAAAAAATGTGGAATTGTTAGGAACATTTTATGATGGCAATACTAACGGTTGTAGCAAGCCTGAAATAAGTTAGAAATCTAAATCTATGTGTCCGACATGTTGATCTCACACAAATCAAGGATCGGTGAAGTACAAGAAAATCAAAGAAAACCAGAAGCGTGATGAACCGGCGAAGTAAACACTGATGAAATTCATTGAGTATGGAATAATCTCACACAAATCAAGGATCAAGACAAGAAAATCAAAGTAAGCGAAACCGCTCCACTCTACCGGTCAAGTAAAGAACATCGTAGTACCTTTAACCGGTCAAGTAAAGGAACATATACTTATTCGGCTTATTCAGCATGTTATGAATAATTAGAAGATCAAGCAATTAATGCAGAATAAATCAAGGACGGATTTTATGATAGACGTTTGAAGAAAATCCGGATCACTGAAATCAAGGAAAATATAATCAAGGAAGAATCAAGAATTAAATCAAGGATTATTCTCCACATTAATTAGCCAACAGACAGATTTTCAAATCAAGGATTATCAAGGCTATAAGTAGAAGGCATTGATAGACGGAAAGAACAAGAATTCGAATATACAAGAACAAGCAGAAACTCTGTCAATTTCCTAAGCCTTCTTTATGAATCTAAAAGAACAAATCTAGAGATCAACTCAGCACTCGGAGCTACATTTCTACCTCAAGGACTGAGTTTGATCAACCTCTTTGTGAATCTTATTCACACCAGTTTGTAGCAATTGAATCAGAGAAATCTGAGAAGGAGTTGCACCCTTTGTGATAGCTGCTGAAGGATTAGTTCTCAAGGAGCAGTGTTGAAGACTGAGTCACTGAAGCTTTTGTAGCCAAGGAGTGATAGTCATTGAGATTGTGAAGCTTGTGTAGACAAGGACAATCTTACTATTGTATTGGTGAAAAACAATAGTGAATCCCTCCAATCATCACAGAGAAGAGTGGATTAAGGGATTGCACCACCATGAACCACTATAAACCTTTGTGTTCATTTACTTACTGCACTTTAATTTACAACATCTACTAACTGCATTTTATTCATACTTTGTGTGTGCATAATCTACTTTGAAACAACTTTTAAGAAGGGACTTGTTTGCCGCCCAAAACCTTTTAACACTAGAAAAGTTTTTGAAACTCTAGTATAGTCATTCACCGTATAGTCATTCACCCCCCTCTGACATTACTTTTACCCTTCTCTGGGACCAACAGTAGTAGAGTACTGGCGAGTCAAGGTTGAATCCCACAGAGACTCGTAAGAATGCAAATTAATCGAGATTGATACGTCACGACAACGGTCTACGACCAACTATAATATAGACAATAGTAAGGTTGGGAACAATAAACTAGCAAGACTATGCAAGATCAACGGAGCAGACAAGAGTTTTTAAGGTATTAGTCAAATTATGAGTGATTAGTTATTCACCCCATGACATGTAATAGTCATCCCCGTTGGTAAATTTTAATTCATTGTTGGTTGTATTAGTTCATACGCAATAAGTTCTAGAGTTGTCAGCTCAAGACCGAAAACCTCCGTAGGTAGATATCGACTATGACTAGCACGTTCCTATGGATCCATCAAGACAATGTCCAAATTAACAATTCACTAATAGTGCTTCATGCTAATTGACGATGACATGCAAATAGTTGATCAGACTACTAACATGTAAATTAAATCTATCGATCAACGTAGTGTTGAAATAGTGTCTGGGGTTCGACTAGATCCGACCGGGTCGGATCATTTCTACTATTTCATTATGTTTACTGTTAAGGGTGAATTTACGTGTTTTATAACGCTATATTTTATAATGTTTTCCACCACATTCGTATGAATTGCATGGAAATCACGTGTTTAAATGGAATTATTGAGCAAATGACATTTTTAATGAGTTAATCGCAAAGTTGGTGAATTTATATGTTTTAATTATGATTTTATGTTTATTGGAATTATGTTACGCTTTGCGGTGTTTTTGATGTCATGTAGGTACAATTATGTGGCTCAATTGATGATCAAATGTTGATGAATTTCGAGCTAATTCAAGTTAAAAGAGATAATGGTGAATTGGATAAAGAAGAAAAGAAGATAAAGATGGAATTATCAAGTCTTGATCGAAGCTGGACTGGCGTTCATCTGAGCCGAACGAGCGTCCAAGACTGAACGGGCGTTTGATAAGTGGACGAGCGTCCGAATCTTATTACATTCGAGAGAGTTCGGACGCGTTCGAACGAGCGTTCACCTCCGTCCGATCCAAGATAGTGGACGGGCGTCCAAGCACCGCCTTAGCCTAAACCGACCTAAAAATCTATAAATAGGCGCGATTTCTCAAACCCTAGTTTAACCCTAAAAACATATCTACTTTAACGCAATTTAATTCTTAGATTAGATTAGATAGATTCATGTCTTTTATTTCATCAATTCGAGTTGCAACAAGGATGTTAAGAGGCTAAATCTCTTTGAACAAGCATCGTGAAGCCTTCCTTCAACAATTCGCTTTTGATTCGTGATTAATCCGTGAGTTTCTATCTCAAAGTTGTTTCTTTTATCATTATTTATTATTGTGTAATGCAATTATATCGAAAGATCGTTGCTTTGTGATTGTTTTATTGGTGAAAATCATACAAACCTTAGATCACCGTGATAAAAGAATAGATCTTCGATCTAACTAAAACGAGAGTTGTTAGATTGATTTTCTAGATCTTGAAAGATTTCACGCCTAGGTTAGAAAGACTTAATCTTTAATTGAAAGATCGAAGATTAGAAACGAACTTGTCTACGAAAGTGGGTGTTCATGCCTTAGATTAGGTGAATCACAACTGAGTAGGGATCACGAATTAATCCGAATTAGAATTGAATGTTGATAGGATAGGTGGATCGATTGCTTGTTCGTTCGTTATAATTTGATTTTAATCCTTTAAACTTGAATTGCTAGATTAGTTTACTTTTAATTGCACTCTAGTTTTTATCGAATCTTGCCTAGCATTGGATTAATCTCTCTGTCTAGTTACTTTTATGCATATTTGTTTAGGTTAGTTCTTTGTTTAGGTTAGTTTCGTGACAATAGTTTAGTTGAAAACAAAAGCTAGGATTCACACTCGTCTAGTTCCCCGTAAGATCGACCCGGCATAGCCTCTATACTACGATCCTTATACTTGAGGTTAACCGGTTTATAAATATTTATTACTTGTTTATTCGCATTAGATAAATCCGGGACATTTACGCATATATTAAATGGCTTTTCTATTGTCATATACTTGTTCTTTTAAAGAACCAATTACGAACTGTTATATGATAACGTCCTTAGTATTAAACTGTGATAGAGAAACCATGATAGGCGATTATGGTTGATGAGATCTCCAATCACTTTAATAAGTTTGATACTTAAATGTCTCTAGGCTGATGTACTATTAAACAGGGCATTGATAGTACAAACATGCTAGCACGTTTTAAGTGTCTTATGTCTTTAAGAGCAGGGATATATCATGTCTATCGAAGTGTAGAGACACTTGGGCTGTACGTGGACGTGTATTAGAGAATGCGTACGTTAGACTGATCCACTTACACTATTAAGTGTCACACTATGCGGCGGTTGTGTAATTATCCTTAGGACCGGAGTCTACATGGCATCACGGTGTGGATTGTCATGCTTTGAAATTATTGAGGTTTCCCTTAGTCACGGGGCGATCATGCGGTAGTGATTGGGTGGATACTGAATCATGCGGAGTATACATGTTTGGTCATCCACAAATCGCGTAGCCTATCAGTAGGGTGAATATCCGAAAGGGCCTTCTTATAAGGAATGTCTTACTCTCGTGAATCTTTGCAAAGTGGGAGTAAATGAGTTACTTCAAGAGAGCATGATATCTAGATTATAAGATACGGTCGTTGATGTTTGACACTCGACGAACAACTGTATGGATATTATTACAGCGATAGGATTCTATTTACACGGTAACTCTTTCACATGAAAGGTAGTAGTCATTGCATTTGACTCTTCCGATGATTGGGGGTCACGGTGTGTTTCTTGACGCTATCCCTTGATTGTTAGGTATGAAGGGCATTTTCGTAATTTGCACTTAGTGTCTATGGCCAACATATTCGGAAGCCTATCGGGTCACACACATAAGAATATCTAGCCGCATTAAAATGCGGTTATAGTTGATAACGAAATAAGAAAAGTTTATCTCATACTATAAAGGTTATAGTGGCAAATTAATATGGTGATATTTATTTATTGTGAATAAATATAATACACGATATTAATTATGTTGATTAATTAAATATACATATGATGTATACATGTGTCGAAATTATTGTATATATTGATACACATGTATTTTGCAAATTAATTAATCATATTATTATATTAATTAAAGAATATTCCGGATGCCAAAATATTGGCATAAATGGCGTATTTTTTTAGTGTATAAGATACACTTGGATTGTGTAATTTAATTAATAAGTATTACATTATATTAATATTGGATATTAATAATTGTATGTATATATGCAAGCATGCGTGTGTTACATGTATATAAGATATACATGTGCACATTTGCAATAGTTATATTTCTATATATGTTATATATATATATATATATATATATATATATATATATATATATATATATATATATATATATATATATATATGTGTGTGTGTGTGTGTGTGATATATACACATGTGTAAATTTATTTATCGTAATAAGCTAAAGATAGTCAATATTAGATATTACCAATATCTTGAAAATATTTAATATGAGATATTAAATTAAATAAGATAAATCAATCAAGGGTATTTTCCTTATTTTAATGGTAAAGTATTTTCTCTTTCATCTATCTTCTAGGATGCTTCTCCTAATCAGAATAGGGGACAATGAGGCACCACCTACACCTATATAAGAAAGGGGTTGACTAGCTCTTTTGTACATCACAATTCCAAGAGCTAATAGTTCTTGTGAAAACTAGAGAGTTTCTTAAGAGAGATTATATAGAGAGAAAATGCCGGTCTAGCAACCGGATTTTTCTAGTAGCAATCCATGATGGGATTCCGGCGGGCTGTTCGTGTGATGTACAAAAGAGCTCCATGCACCACTACTCTCCTTAGACGGTCAGAGCGTCGATCTTTTAGATCAAACAAGGTAACCACCGTCTACTCGCTTATTCGTTTATTGCTTAAACGAAGTTGATCCGGCTTAAAAGGAAATAAATTTTGAATTCCGCTGCGTTCGACGTAGATTTCCTAACAGTGGTATCAAAGAAAGGTTCGATCTTAAACAATAAGCACGTTAATTTACGTAGTTAATTTTATCGTTTAAATCACATAATTAAAAGATGAAAGATTTTAGATTTTCAAAATGATACACGAAAAGAAAAAAAAAGGGAGATCGGGTGGTGCTCGGCCGACTGGCGGCGGTACCACCACCGTCCGACGGTCAGCGGTCGGCGGCAGCCCCATGGCTGTCGGCTGGCGGCATGTCGGCGAGCCTCTTTCTTTTGTTTTGTGTATTTTATGATTCAATATGGTTCATATTTGTGATTGACATCTTTTGTTTTATTGATGTAATGTGGCTAACTAATGTTTCAAATAGTATAGATCATTGGGATGCCAAATGGCATTATTTGGTAAATATGAATTGCTTTTAAATAATCTAGGTCATTCCAAATTTTGTTTGGAATAGGCCTAGGCTCTTTTCAAAATATTTGATTTTGGAAAAAGCCTATGCCTAGGCACTTATCAAAAATTTGATTTTGGAAAGGGCCAAGGTTGGTGCCTTTTGGTTTCGGAAACCAAAAACATCCCTTTTGATTATAACTCAAAAGGAAAGAAACAACAGAGACCTAATTTTAATTTGATTTATTTTTTGAAATTTCTAATTTATTAAAATTAAAATTGAAGTCGTTTTAAAATTAATCGTTAATTTTATTTCGATTAAAATCATTAATTAATTAAATGTTAATTAGTTCATTGATTGGATAAAATTATTTAATAGATTAAACGTTAATCGATTAATTAAGATGCAAGTTGTTAGTTTTTAATTTTATCTTTTTCATAAGATGTTATTGTATGGATTAGATATAGTAGATATACTATGATTATATGGACCCCGATTGATCATGGACTCGACTGATAGGATAGATGTGACCGATTTAGGATAGATGTGAATGATTTAATTTTTAGCTCCCCCGTGTTCGGCGGGTGTATTTAAAAATTGTCCAAGGCCGTTATGAAGATCCCAGGACCTAGTTTATTTTCCTTTAGATTGTATTTATAATACTTCCACAACAAAAATCAAGTCGAAATATTGTCTCCCATTATTATAACGATGGTGAAGAGCCCTTGTTCGGATCCAACTGATCAACCACCGCCGGGAGTTGACCTACCTCGGGTATATCGTCGTTATTGAGATATGATCGTAAGAGATCTAGTGAATATTGGGTTATGACTTGACTAGAGTCTTTTGGTGATTGGCCACAGTTAGGCCCATCTGAATTTAGAGACCAGGGGTTGACTAACACATAATGATGTGTATCGTCAAAGAGTTGACTAGTCAACCACTTAGATTTACACAGTGTAGTGATTGGTAAAGAGTTACCTACCTTTCAAAATTATCTTGGTTGATCGACCACCGCCGGGAATCGAGGTAACTAGATTGGATCTCAGCCACTAAAGAATTTTGGAAATTTTTTGAAAGTCAATTGGGAGTAGTTGACTAGTGGGAGCAAAATCATAAACCAAAAGACCATTTTTGATTTTGTGTGTATAAACAACAACACTCTTTTATCTTCATTTTTATGTTGTAGTTTTTAGCAATCTTTTATATTTATGTTTTTTTTAATTCTTGATTAGTAAAACCAAATTGTGACTGTTACCTTTTGAGAAACGTTCTCAAGTATGATTAAGTAATTTTAATCCTTTTAAAATAATCAATGACGTGAGCAACCCTGTTATAGTAGTTAGAGACAAGGAGACTACATACTTGATGGAGTGCTCCAAGACTTTAATTATTAACAAAAGGGCGGAAGCTAATGATATGATTAAATCACTTGAAATAAGTTTCAACGAGTTAATCATATATTGGATACGATACAATATGATCATTCAATCATACGAAGACAGTTAATTCAAACGTTGGATAAGAATGACCACATTGAATTTTGGAAAGGCTGTTTTCAAAATTGTAAGATTTAAGTATTGACTTAATTCTTTAATCATTGCATAAAGGTTAATTAAATAGTCAATGTTTTGAATACGATTCAAAAGGTTGAATAAAGTATTTATTAAACTTTAGATTTTCTTTATGAAAGTAAATAGAAGACATAGCTCTTGTGATTTTCTTAAGTCTTATGAAGACTACACTAAGAAATATTTACAAGTGCTTAAAGGATTAAAAAGGGAAAGATAGGGCAAGTGCTTAAGTAAGAGAACTTATCGAAGTCTCTATTCCAGGCAAGTGTGTTGAGATAAATCTATCTAAGTTCAAGTCAACTCTTAGATATATGATATCTTACGAGTGTGATTAAATAGAAAGATTAAATATGGAATGCATTAACATTTGAAAATGAAGCAAACATTGCGACATTTTCGGTTTTGTATTCTGAGTCTAGTAAACTGATAAATGAACTAAATAAATGTTATCATGTTCCGGTTCTTATGAAGAACATATTTTCAGTTAGATGTTAGGATTTAGCAGACATAGTCAATTGTAAGGAATAAAAGTTGTTCCTGTAAAGTTGAAAGGTCACTGAATCTAACATACTAGATTGGTGTCACTATATAGTTGATATAGGTGATAAAATCTCAACCAAGTGTTTGTATGGCTGTTATCCTTAATATTTGTGGTTGTTTTAGATATTAACTCTCTGGAAGAGAAACGTATAATCAAATGCCATTCAGATGATGTCTGAGCCATTTGATTATGAATCGTGTGGGTGTTACATATCTTATCTAAAGATGACCAAAATACCCTTTTATGAAAATGTTATAAAATCTAGAAAAAATTGTCTAAAGCCTAAGCATACCGATGTTTGTTGGCTTATGACAATTAATGCCACAAATAATTGTTTATTTCTCTCTATGACTATTTTTAGAAATAGTCAAGTGAACTTAGTGAAGTGCATAATTCGGAAAGCCCGAAAAGTTTTAGCTATCACGAATATGAAATTGATGAACTACTTAGGAATTAATCTTCAATTGGATTGAAGTAATTAATACCTGAAGGTTGTTTCAGAAGTTGTCTAAAACGGAAAGGATGCTATTTTTGGACACGCAATCGAATTGTTCTTCTAAAATGGAAATTACACTTTATATGATAAAGGTGTGATGTAAGCCTTGCAAATTATCCCTTACCTGTTTCCGGATCATGCCCTTATACAATACATATGCTTAACCGAGTTCCAAAGAATAAAGCTTGAATAAATTCCATATCAGATATGGAAGACGATAACATCAAATGCATCTTAACAGAAGATTTAGGGTTGTCGTGCTTCTAGCAAGCAAGCAATGTCTGAAAGGCTTGGAGCTTAGTATGACATATGCAACTTTGTGGAGTATCTTAGCTAGCACGCTGGATATTATTTACTTGTCCATGGAGCAGAATGTTTGTCTCCAAAACATGCTTTCTTCTAGAGGAAGTGTTTCTTCCAAAAGAAACAGTGAGAGTAAAATCTCAAAAGAGTTTGAGACACCACAAAGAGATATTCAACCATTTGAACACGAGCAGGCTGATGCACGGTCCAACTAATAAAAATAACTCGATACCTAAATAACCTACTAGCAAGAGAACTAGGTTCAATCGTAGTATAGCTAGATAGAGTCGAGGTCGATCCCACAGAGACTCGGCTTAAACAAGTACAACGTTATTAAACTAAAAATAGATTAAAGGGCGGTCTACGACCAACTATAACGTAGAAATAAAGGTTGACACGATAGAAAACCCAGAAACTAACAATACGACACAAGACACTAAAACACTTATTTTTATGGTTTTATAAGACTCTAACAAACGGTATTGATTACGCTAGTAGTAATTACTCCCCCATATATGTATATCTAAGCCGAGACAGAAAAGACATTAAGGTTGATTATATTTTGGCTACGGGAGTCATCCCCTAAACTGGATCTACTTCGTGAACGGATAGAAGAACTTTATGCTTAATTACGAATCCTTCCTTGGACAGGATAGAACATCATATAACAAGCATACTATACCAAACTAGGGATGCCGATCTAAAATCGTCACCTCGTCTAGGCAACCACCGTGGACGGGTTGGCACACCTCCTAAACGATCGGCTAACTAATGTCCTAGCAACATGACAATTTTAACAATATATCATATTAATTTACGAGAACGATGTAACAAATTGGCCAGATCTATTACACGTTTTTATGAAAAACAGAAAGCACGACGTAGCCGAAGTCGTTCACAGAAAATTACAAGAATCTTGATGGCTAGATCTAAACATATAGACCATGGTAGATCTAGACCGGTGACTCTAGAATCTTCTCATAAAACGCCTTTGTACGGCTTAGATCTACATGAATATGGGTTTGTTGATTAACTACATCATGAAATCAATACACAAACGACTACTCCATAACGAAATAAAATAGATCTACAAATAAAAACGACATATTTGGATAGACATTACCCTCGTAGACGGAGGGTCCTCCAATCCTTCAATGCAATCTCTAATCGATGAATCCATCGCCTCCGTGATGAAGAAACATAATATAAAATAAGAAGAACTATATTGATAAACTAAAATTATTGTAATATTGTGTTCTAGAGTGTATATGGTGTTTAAAGTACAGCACTATTTATAAGGATTCAAGCTAATTAAAAGATATACTTCAAAATATCAAACAAATAAGAGATAACTCCCGTCCGATCTCAAAATGTGACATGCGCCCCCCAAATGCGACCCCCACCATGTTGGCACCACTCTTTGATTGGTTTGCCGGCTTTTGTCATGCTTTACTCCTCTTTTCGTGCTTATCCGATATTTATCTTCAATGCATCTTGGATTTATCTTGTAAATTAATTCTTCCATTTATATTTATCCTCCAAAAATTATCTTTATCTCCAAAATAAATATTTATCCCAAAATAATTCATATTTAAATAAAAACGGATAAATACCAAATTATATAATAAAAATGGATAAATATAATGAAAACGGATAAATACTAAATTATAATTTATTAATCACATAATATTAAATAATAAATATAAACAGGTGATTTAACATAAAATACATATTATTAATCCGGATTTAAAGATAATGTTGATGACTTTTACGGGTATAATTTGACCGTCATCACAGGCACCGCATAACAATGAGGTGTAGAACACTGCTCAGTGCATTCAAATGTTCTACAAGTCCGTGGATAACCTTAAGCCTGAAAAGGCTGCTGGTATGTGTTGGAATAGTGTCCTAAACCCAATCGGGTTGGACCGGATCCGACCGGGTCGGATCACTTCTACTATTTCTTTATGTTTATACATATATTAAATGGCTTTTATGTTGTCATATATATGTTCTTTTAAAGAACCAATTGTGAATTGTTATATGATAACGTCCTTAGTATTAAACTGTGATAGAGAAACCATGATAGGCGATTATGGTTGATGAGATCTCTAATCACTTTAATAAGTTTGATACTTAAATGTCTCTAGCGCGATGTACTATTAAACGGGGCATTGATAGTATAAACGGACTAGCACGTATTAGATGTCTTCTTCGTCTTTAAGGGCGGGGATAGATCTCGTCTATCGAAGTGTAGAGACACTTGACCGTACGTGGACGTGTATTAAAGAATGCGTACGTTAGATCGACCCACTTACACGGATAAGTGTCACACTATGTGGCGGTTGTGTAATTATCCTTTTGACCGGAGTCTTCATGGCATCACGGTGTGGATTGTCATGCTTTGACACTATTGAGGTTTCCCTAGCCACGGGGCGATCATGCGGTAGTGATTGGGTATGATGCGAAGCATGCGGAGTATACATGATTGGTCGTCCGGGAATCGCGTATCCTATGATTGGGATCGAATATCCGAAATGGCCTTCTTATAAGGAATGTCTTACTCTTGTGAATCTTTGCAAAGTGGGAGTAAATGAGTTACTTCGAGAGAGCATGATATCCGGATTATAAGATACGGTCGTTGATGTTTTGACACTCGACTAACGACCGTATGGATATTATTACAGCGATAGGATTGTAAGTTACACGGTAACTGTTTCACATGAAATGTAGTAGTCATTGCATTTGACTCTTCCGATGATTGGGGGTCACGGTGTGTTGCTAGACGCTATCCCGTGATCGTTAGGTATGAAGGGCATTTTCGTAATTTGCACTTTGTGTCTACGGCCAACATATTCGGAAGCCTATCGGGTCACACACATAAGAACATCTAGCCGGATTAAAATGTGGTTATAGATGATAACCAAATAAGGAAAGTTTATCTCGAGACTATAAAGGTTATAGTGGTAAATTAATATGGTGGTATTTATTTATTATGAATAAATTAAATACAAGATATTAATAATATTATATTAATTAAAGAATATTCCGGAAGCCAATTTGTTGGTCAAAGGGGCGCCACATTTAATGTGTATAAGATACACTTGGATTGTGCAATTTAATTAATGGTATTACCTATTATTAATATTAGATATTAATAAATAAAATAATATATATATATATATATTGAATGCATGCGTGTGTGCTGAATGCAAATTGGATTTGCATTATCTTTGGTATATATATATATATTAATAGATTTATATGTGTTATATATATGTGATATATACACATGTGTAAATTGATTTATGGTAATAAAATAAAGATAGTCAATATTAGATATTGACAATATCTTGGAAATATTCAATATAAGATATTGACAAAATCCTAGATTTATTTAATATGAGATATTATAATAAATGAGATAAATCAATCAATTATATTTTCCTTATTTTATTGGGAAAAGGTTTTCTTCTCCTCCACTCTTCATTGGGGCGCATATTACACTATAAATATAGTGTGGGTGTCAAGCTCTTTTGTACAACACAATTCCAAGAGCTAATAGTTCATGTGTAAAATAGAGAGCATCCTATAGAGAGTTGGAGAGAGGGGAAAAGGGCCGGTCTAGCAACCGGAGTTTTCCAATAGCAATCCATGATGGGATTCCGGCGGGCTGTTCGTGTGCACTAGCGGTAGAGGCCGAACACTTGGGCGGCTCTATGCAGAACTACTCTCCTTAGACGGTCAAAGCGTCGATCTTTTAGATCAACCAAGGTAACCACCGTCTACTAATTCGTTTGTTTATTGCTTAAACGAAGTCGATCCCGGTTAAAAGGAAATAAAATTTTAAATTCCGCCGCGTTCCCGCGTAGATTTCCTAACCGTGGTATCAGAGCGAGCTTCGAGCTTAAGCAATAAGCATGTTATATTGCGTAGTTAATTTTATCGTTTAAATCACGTAATTAAAAGATGAAAGATTTTTGATTTGCAAAATTGATACACGAAAAGAAAAAAAAAAAAAAAAAAAAAAAGGGGGGGGCAATTGGTGGTGCTCGGCCGATCGGCGGCGGCACCACCACCGTGTGATCGCCGGCGGCGGCGGCGGCCTCCGGGCTGCCGGCGGCGGCGGCGGCTCCGGGCTGCCGGCGGCTGCTGGTGTGATACGATGGTCCCCAATTTTGTTTTGTGTATTTGTGATTCAATATTGTTCATAGTTGTGATTAATATCTCATTTGTTTAGTTGTGTCTTGTGGCTAACCAATGGTTCAAATAGTTTGGGCCATTGGGATGCCACATGGCATTAAAATAATAATGGCATTTCCAAATTTTGTTTGGAATAGGCCAAGGCCCTTTCCAAATATTTGATTTGGAAAAAGGCCTAGGCCTAGGTCACTTCCAAAATTTTGATTTTGGAAAGTGGCCAGGCCTAAACCAAAATTATTTGGCCTTTCCAAATATTTGATTTGGAATAGGCCTAGGCCCTTTTTCAAATATTTGATTTGTAATAGGCCTAGGCTAGGCCACTTCCAAAATTTTGATTTTGGAAAGTGGCCAGGCCTAAACCAAATTTGGTTTAGGAAGATGCATTTTGGTTTAGGAAACCAAAGGCATCCCTTTTGATTAGGAATCAAAAGGAAAGAAACAAAAGAGACTTAATTTTAATTTTGATTTATTTTTGGAATAGTTCTAATTTATTAAAATTAAAATTAAAATCGTTTAAAAATTAATCGTTAATTTTATTTCGATTAAATCATTTAATTAATTAAATGTTAATTAGTTAATTGATTGGATAAAATTATTTAATAGATTAAATGTTAATTGATTAATTAAGACGCAAGTAGTTAAATTTTAATTTTATCTTTTTCATAAGATTTTATTGTATGGATTAGATATAGTAGATATAATATGATTATATGGACCCCGATTGATCATGGACTCGACCGATAGGATAGATGTGAATGATTTAATTTTTCTGTTGGTTTAAAAATTGTCCTAGGCCGTTATGAAGAACGTGACCTAGTTTATTTTCTGCATTTTATCCCATTCCCGTTAGCTCCCCCCGTGTGCGGCGGGTGTATTTATTTTATTAGATAGAATTAAATGTAACAAGAATGGAGCA
The DNA here is from genome assembly GCA_036785695.1 of Gentiana straminea. NCBI lineage: Eukaryota > Viridiplantae > Streptophyta > Magnoliopsida > Gentianales > Gentianaceae > Gentiana > Gentiana straminea. Next base: position 1,192,066 of record JAVUPR010000376.1, on the reverse strand, counting down.
TAAGATGAAGACCAAAGAAAGAAGAAAATAAAGATCCCATTGGAGAATGGAGCATTAAAGATCCTATTGGCGGTTGCAGCTACCCTTAGATTGTGACCCGCGGTTTCGGTTGTATTCGAAACCGCACCTAGGAAAGGTCCATGATCATACCGGTTACTTTACGCATTTATTTATTTTTGTGCTTGTATTTATTTTATATGATACGATAGATGCATGACTAGGCACGATCTAGATAAATGTGTAGGATGTATGTCTATAGAGATAGATATACTTGATGAGACCGAAATTAAAATTAATTAAGTGAATTAATTTACGAAAATACTTCCACAACAAAAATCAAGTCGAAATATTGTCTCCCAATATTATAACGACGGTGAAGAGCTGTGTTCGGATCCAACCGATCGACCACCGCCGGGAGTTGACCTACCTCGGGTATATCGTCGTTATTGAGATATGATCGTATGAGATCTCGTGAATATTGGGTTGTGACTTGACTAGAGTCTTTCGGTGATTGGCCACCGTCGTGGGCCGTCTGACTTTAGAGACAAGGGGTTGACTAACACATAGTGATGTGTATCGCCAAAGAGTTGACTAGTCAACCACTGAGAATCACATAGAGATGTGAATGGTAAAGAGTTACCTACCTTTCGAAATTATCTTGATTGATCGACCACCGCTGGGAATCAAGGTAACTAGATTGGATCTCAGCCACTAAAGAATTTTTTAAATATTCTTGAAAGTCAATTGGGAGTAGATGACTAGTGGGAGCAAAATCATAAATCAAAAGTCCATTTTTGATTTTGCGTGTATAAACAACAACACTCTTTTATTTTCATTTTTTTATGTTGTAGTTCTTGCAAACTTTATATTTATGTTTAATTCTCGATTAGTAAAACCAAATTATGACTGTTAATTTTGAGAAACGTTCTCAAATATGGTTAAGTAATTTTAATCCTTTTAAAATAAGCAATGACACGAGCAATCCCGTTATAGTAGTTAGAGACAAGGAGACTACATATTTAATGCAGTGCTCCAAGACTTTAATTATTAATGAAAAACGGAAGCTTATGGCATTGGATACGATCCAATATGATCATTCAGTCATATGATGACAATTAATTCAAACGTTGGATAAGAATGACCATTCTAATTTTGGAAAGGTTGTTTTCAAAATTATAAGATTTAAGTATCGACTTAATTCTACCATTGCTTAAAGGTTAATTAAATAGTTAATGTTTTAAATACGATTTAAAAGGTTAAATAAACTATTTCATAAACTTTGGATTTTCTTTGTGAAAGGAAATCAAGACATAGCTCATGTGATCTTTTCTTAAGTCTTATGAAGACTACACTAAGAAATAGTTACAAGTGCTTAAAGGATTAAAAAGGAAAGTTAGGGCATGTGCTTAAATAGAGAACTTATTGAAGTTTTTATTCTAGGCAAGTGAGTTGAGATAAATCTATCTAAGTTCAAGTAAACTCTTAGATATATGATATCATACGAGTGTGATTAAATTAGAAAGATTAAATACAGATATGGAAGGTTAAACAAATGTTGTAACACTTACCATATTCGGATCTAGTAAATCGATAAGGGAACTAAATAAATGTTATTATGTTCCGGTTCTTATGAAGAACATACTTTCAGGATTTAGTAGACATATTCAATTGTAAAGAATAAATGTTATTCTGATAAAGTTGGAAGGTCACTGAATCTAACATACTAGATTGTTGTCACTATATAGTTGATGTATGTGATGAGATCTCAACTGAATATTTGTATGGCTGTTATCCTTGATATTTGTAGTTGTTCTAGAAGTAGTCTCTCTGGAAGGAAAGCGTGTAATTAAACGTCATTCTGATGATGTTGAACCATATGATTATGAATCATGTGGGTTAAACGTATCTTATCCAAAGAGGACTAAAATACCCTTTTATGAAAAGGTTATAAATTCTAGAAAAATTGTCTAAAGCCTAAACATACCGATGTTTGTTGGCTTATGACAATTAATGCCACAAATAATTGTTTGTTAATCTCTACGACTATTTTTAGAAATAGTCAAGTGTACTCAGTGAAGTGCATAATTCGGAAGCCCGAAAAGTTTGAGCTAGTACGAATATGAGATTGATGAGCTACTTAGGAATTAATCTTCAATTGGATTGAAGTAATTAATACCTGAAGGGTGTTTCAGAAGTCGTCTGAAAAGGACTAAGATTCTCCCTTTAAGGATACCATCTTTGGGATAATCAATTAGATTGTGTTCCCAAAATGGAAATAACACTTTATATGATAAAGGTGTGACGCAAGCCATGCGATGTATCCCTTACCCGTTTCGGGATAGTGCCCTTATACTTAACCTAGTTCCAAAGAATAAAGGTTGAATAAATTCCATATTAGATATGGAAGAGGATAATGTCGAATCTATCTTAACCGATGATTTGAAGTTGTCATAGGCAAAGTCAGAAAGGCTTGGAGCCCAGTACGACATATGCAACTTTGTGGAATATCTTAGCAAGTACGCTAGATATTATTTACTCGTCCGCGGAGCAAAAGGTGTTTGTCTCCAAACATGCTGTCTTCTAGAGGAGGTGTTTCTTCCAAAAGAAACAGTGAGAGTGAATCAGATCTCAAAAGAGTTTGAGAACCACTAAGATATATTCAACCATTGGAACAAGAGCAGACACCGCATAGCGATGAGGTGTAAAACATTGCTCAATGCACACAAAAGTTCTGTAAGTCTGTAGACAACCTCAGGCCTGAAAAGGCTGTTGGTATGTTCATCTTGAAGAATGGATATCTCACGACTTATGAAGGAATGTTTGAAAGGCAAGATTGAGAGATATGGCCAGGAGCCATAATATCTGAATTAGATTCCATCAGTGACAACCAGGTTGTGAACCTAATCTGTCTTACCTAAGGGGAATGTCCCTGAAAGGCTGACATGGATAGTAATATGATTACCATCAGGCTATAGTGACGGCTGAAGGGTATGAGGTGTAAACCTTGTAATTATCTTTATGCTGCTAGCTGTGCCAAGTTATATTCAGATAATGCTTGTTATAACTTCATATCATGGCTATATGATAGTATTGAAGACGTTGGGCAGACAGCTCGATGTTCATAGACAATAACATGATGTGTAAGCCCGCGAGATTCATTTATGGACTCAAACAAGTTTCTCTAGACAATTTCTTTGTTTGATAATCAAAGGAGTTTGATTTAGTCAAAAGAAGGATATGCCCCATGTGCAATATGAATAGTGGGAGTGTGTTACGATTTTTGAGTAAGGTATTGGATATCTCTCTCGAGAATCATCACCCCATGTCACAGTCAATTAATGTTTGGTAGTTCAAGGTCTTTACGAAAGCACTTGGATTGGCAGGTCTTATTTTTAGAAATAAGAATCTATAGTGATAGATTTAACTGCTGTTAGATTATAGTTTACCTATATAGATGTGATGCTAAAAGAAGTTTAGCATAGATCGCGAGATCTGTCTATGTTAGGACATTGGTCCTAAAGATAAGGTGAAAGATGATGCTTATGGAAGGTTTCCTTCGCTACTGCGATAGGAACCATCTTATAGGTAATGCCGGATGTTCATAGTCCATGAATAGTCATGAGCAAGTATGAAAGTAAATCTGGAAAATGTCGAGAATATCCTTAAACAAGTTAAGGGAGAATTCCTTGTTTATCGAAACTTGGAGTTAGATAAATATAGTTATACATACGTATATCCTGAGTCTTATGAAGGCGAGTGGGAGCTACAGTCTGGGTTTGCAATCACTTTGATTAAGTGATACAGTGAGCTGGAAATGTTCTAGCCTATGGGTCACTGTAAATTCTACAACTAGGCCGAAACACAGTAGTGCCTTAGAGGCGCAGCGGGAGCAGTACATGGATCTAGAAGGTTCATTCCTGAACCTTGTACGGTTCTTCCACCTTTTCTATATAGCTGATATAGTAAGTGGATTCATTGCTTGAAGCAAGGACCAGGGTCTCGTCAGAGATTCGTGTGTGTGTTGAGACGGTTCCATTTGACTTGGTCATTTGGAGCATGGTATGAAGATAGTCTGAGTCCCCACGGATAGCGATCCGTTTATGGCTAGGGCTGGTTGCGAGTATTGCATGAGATTCTTGTGTTTCAACTTGGTCTTGTGTGTGCGAGTGATTGGTTTTAGGCCAAGTGGGAGATTGTTGGAATAGTGTCCTAAACCCAATCAGGTTGGACCGGATCCGACCGGGTCGGATCACTTCTACTATTTCTTTATGTTTATACATATATTAAATGGCTTTTCTTTGTCATATATATGTTCTTTTAAAGAACCAATTGTGAATTGTTATATGATAACGTCCTTAGTATTAAACTGTGATAGAGAAACCATGATAGGCGATTATGGTGATGAGATCTCTAATCACTTTAATAAGTTTGATACTTAAATGTCTCTAGGCTGATGTACTATTAAACAGGGCATTGATAGTATAAACAGACTAGCACGTATTAGATGTCTTCTGTCTTTAAGGGCAGGGATAGATCTCGTCTATCGAAGTGTAGAGACACTTGGACTGTACGTGGACGTGTATTAGAGAATGCGTACGTTAGACTGACCCACTTACACGGATAAGTGTCACACTATGTGGCGGTTGTGTAATTATCCTTTTGACCGGAGTCTTCATGGCATCACGGTGTGGATTGTCATGCTTTGACACTATTGAGGTTTCCCCTAGCCACGGGGCGATCATGCGGTAGTGATTGGGTATGATACTGAAGCATGCGGAGTATACATGATTGGTCGTCCGGGAATCGCGTATCCTATGATTGGGATCGAATATCCGAAATGGCCTTCTTATAAGGAATGTCTTACTCTCGTGAATCTTTGCAAAGTGGGAGTAAATGAGTTACTTCGAGAGAGCATGATATCCAGATTATAAGATACGGTCGTTGATGTTTTGACACTCGACTAACGACCGTATGGATATTATTACAGCGATAGGATTGTAAGTTACACGGTAACTGTTTCACATGAAAGGTAGTAGTCATTGCATTTGACTCTTCCGATGATTGGGGGTCACGGTGTGTTGCTAGACGCTATCCCGTGATCGTTAGGTATGAAGGGCATTTTCGTAATTTGCACTTTGTGTCTACGGCCAACATATTCGGAAGCCTATCGGGTCACACACATAAGAACATCTAGCCGGATTAAAATGTGGTTATAGATGATAACCAAATAAGGAAAGTTTATCTCGAGACTATAAAGGTTATAGTGGTAAATTAATATGGTGGTATTTATTTATTATGAATAAATTAAATACAAGATATTAATAATATTATATTAATTAAAGAATATTCCGGAAGCCAATTTGTTGGTCAAAGGGGCGCCACATTTAATGTGTATAAGATACACTTGGATTGTGCAATTTAATTAATGGTATTACCTATTATTAATATTAGATATTAATAAATAAAATAATATATATATATATATATATATATATATATATATATATATATATTGAATGCATGCGTGTGTGCTTTGAATGCAAATTGGATTTGCATTATCTTTGGTATATATATATATATTAATAGATTTATATGTGTAATATATATGTGATATATACACATGTGTAAATTGATTTATGGTAATAAAATAAAGATAGTCAATATTAGATATTGACAATATCTTGGAAATATTCAATATAAGATATTGACAAAATCCTAGATTTATTTAATATGAGATATTATAATAAATGAGATAAATCAATCAATTATATTTTCCTTATTTTATTGGGAAAAGGTTTTCTTCTCCTCCACTCTTCATTGGGGCGCATATTACACTATAAATATAGTGTGGGTGTCAAGCTCTTTTGTACAACACAATTCCAAGAGCTAATAGTTCTTGTGTAAAATAGAGAGCATCCTATAGAGAGTTGGAGAGAGGGGAAAAGGGCCGGTCTAGCAACCGGAGTTTTCCAATAGCAATCCATGATGGGATTCCGGCGGGTTGTTCGTGTGGACTAGCGGTAGAGGCCGAACACTTGGGCGGCTCTATGCAGAACTACTCTCCTTAGACGGTCAAAGCGTCGATCTTTTAGATCAACCAAGGTAACCACCGTCTACTAATTCGTTTGTTTATTGATTAAACGAAGTCGATCCTGGTTAAAAGGAAATAAAATTTTAAATTCCGCTGCGTTCCCGCTTAGATTTCCTAACAGTATGTTCATCTGGTAGATTGAATATCTCACGACTTATGATGGATTGTTTGAAAGGCAAGATTGAAGGACATGGCCAGGAGCCATAAAATCTTAATTAGATTCCATCAGTGACAACCAGGTTGTGAACCTAGTCTGTCTTACCTAGAGGGAATGTCCCTGAAAGACTTACATGGGTAGTAATATTATTACCATAAGGCTATAGTGACAGCTGAAGGGTACGGGGTGTAAACCTTGTAATTATCTTTATGCTGCCAGCTGAGCCCAGTTCTATTCAAACCAATCTTTTTATAACTTTGTATCATGGCTATATGATATTGTTGAAGACGTTGGGCAAACATCTCGATAATCATAAACGATAACATGATATGTGAGCCAACGAGATCCATTTATGGACTCAAACAAGTTTCTCTAGACAATTTCTTTGTTTGATAATCAAAGGAGTTTGATTTAGTCAAAATAAGGGATATGCCCAATGTGCTAGATGGATAGTGGGAGCGTGTTACGATTTTTGAGTAAGGTATTGGATATCTCTCTCGGGAGTCATCTCCCCATGTCACAGTCAATCAATGTTTGGGCTGGTTGCGTGTATAGAATGAGATTCTTGTGCTTCAACTTGGTCTTGTGTGTGCGAGTGATTGGTTTTAGGCCATGTGGGAGATTGTAGAAATAGTGTCCTAAACCCAAACGGGTTGGACCGGATGCGACCGGGTCGGATCATTTCTACTATTTCTTTATGTTTATACATATATTAAATGGTTTTTATGTTGTCATATACTTGTTCTTTTAAAGAACCCATTATGAATTGTTATATGATAACGTCCTTAGTATTAAAATGGGATAGAGAAACCATGATAGGCGATTATGGTTGATGAGATCTCCAATCACTTTAATAAGTTTGATACTTAAATGTCTCTAATCTGATGTACTATTAAACAGGGCACTGATAGTACAAACACGCTAGCACGTATTAGATGTCTTTTGTCTTTAAAGGCAGGGATATATCTCATCTATCGAAGTGTAGGGACATTTGGGCTGTACGTGGACGTGTATTAGAGAATGCGTACGTTAGACTGATCCACTTACACTGTTAAGTGTCACACTATGTGGCGGTTTTGTAATTGTCCTTAGAACCGGAGTCTACATGGCATCATGGTGTGGATTTTCATGCTTTGACACTATTGAGGTTTCCCTTAGCCACGGGGCGATCATGAGGTAGTGATTGGGTGTGACACTGAAGCATGTAGAGTACACATGTTTGGTCGTCCGAAAATCGTGTACCCTATCAATAGGGTGAATATCCGAAAGGGTCTTCTTATAAGGAATGTCTTACTCTCACGAATCTTTGAAAAGTGGGAGTAAATGAGTTACTTCGAGAGAGCATGATATCCAGATTATAAGATACGGTCGTCGATGTTTGACACTCGACGAACAACCGTTTGGATATTATTAAAGTGATAGGATTCTAGTTACACGGTAACTGTTGCACGTGAAAGGTAGTAGTCATTGCATTTGACTCTTTCGATGATTGGGGTTCACGGTGTATTGCTAGACACTATCTCGTGATCGTTAAGTATGAAGGGCATTTTCGTAATTTGCACTTTGTGTCTACGACCAACAAATTTGGAAGCCTATCAGGTCACACACAAAAAATATCTAGCCGGATTAAAATGCGGTTATAGTTGATAACCAAATAAGGAGAGTTTATCTCATATTATAAAGGTTATAGTGTTAAATTAATATGGTGATATTTATATATTATGAATAAATATAATACAAGATATTAATTATGTTGGTTAAGTAAATATACATATGATGTATACATGTGTCGAAATTATTGTGTATATTGATACATATGTATTTTGCAAATTAATTAATCATTGTATTATATTAATTAAAAAATATTCCGGATGCCAAAATATTAGCATAAGGGGCGCATTTTTGAAGTGTATAAGATACACTTGGATTGTACAATTTAATTAATAAGTATTACCTTATAATAATACAGGATATTAATAATTGTATGTATATAAGCAAGCATGCGTGTGTTACATGTATATAAGATATACATGTGCACATTTGCAATAGTTATATTTATATATGCGATATATATATATGTGATATATACAAATGTGTAAATTTATTTATGGTAATAAGCTAAAGATAGTCAATATTAGATATTGAAAATATCTTGAAAATATTTAATATGAGATATTTAATTAAATGAGATAAATCAATCAAGGGTATTTTCCTTATTTTATTGGTAAAATGTTTTCTCTTTCATCTATCTTCTAGGAAGCTTCTCCTAATCAGAATAGGGGACAATAAGGCGCCACCTACACCTATATAAGAAAGGGGTTGGCTAGCACTTTTGTACATCACAATTCCAAGAGCTAATAGTTATTGTGAAAACTATAGAGCTTCTTAAGAGAGATTAGAGAGAGAAAAAATGCCGGTCTAGCAACCGGATTTTTCTAGTAGCAATCCATGATGGGATTCCGGCGGGCTGTTCATGTGGATCACCAGTAGAGGCACAACGCTTGGGCGGCTCCATGCACCACTACTCTCCTTAGACGGTCAAAACGTCGATATTTTAGATCAAGCAAGGTAACCACCATCTACTAGCTTATTCGTTTATTACTTAAACGAAGTCGATCCGGGTTAAAAGGAAATAAATTTTGAATTCCGCTGCGTTCTCGCGTAGATTTCCTAACAGTGGTATCAGAGAAATGTTCGAGCTTAAGCAATAAGCACGTTAATTTACGTAGTTAATTTTATCGTTTAAATCACGTAATTAAAAGATAAAAGATTTTAGATTTTCAAAACGATACACAAAAAGAAAAAAAAAGGAGATCGGGTGGTGCTCGGCCGACTGGCAGGCGGTACCACCACCGTCCGGCGGTCGGCGGTCGGCGGTCGGCGGTCGGCGGCTGCCCCATGGCTGTCGGCGGGCGGCAGCTCGGTGAGCCTCTTTCTTTTGTTTTGTGTATTTTATGATTCAATATGGTTCATAGTTGTGATTGACATGTTTTGTTTAGTTGATGTAATGTGGCTAACTAATGTTTCAAATAGTATGGACCATTGGGATGCAAAATGACATTATTTGGTAAATATGAATTGCCTTTAAATAATCTTGGTCATTCCAAATTTTGTTTGGAATAGACCTAGGCTCTTTTCAAAATATTTGATTTTGGAAAAAGCCTATGCCTAGGCCCTTATCAAAAATTTGATTTTGGAATGGGCTAAGCTTGGTGCCTTTTGGTTTCGGAAACCAAAGACATCCCTTTTGATTATGACTCAAAAGTAAAGAAACAAAAGAGACATAATTTTAATTTGATTTATTTTTGGATAGTTCTAATTTATTAAAATTAAAATTGAAGTAGTTTTAAAATTAATCGTTAATTTTATTTCGATTAAAATCATTAATTAATTAAATGTTAATTAGTTCATTGATTAGATCAAATTATTTAATAGATTAAACGTTAATCGATTAATTAAGACGTAAGTTGTTAGTTTTTAATTTTATCTTTTTCATAAGATGTTATTGTATGGATTAGATATAGTAGATATAATATGATTATATGGACCCCGATTTATCATGGACTCAACCGATAGGATAGATGTGAATGATTTAATTTTTCTGTTGGTTTAAAATTTGTCTTAGGCCTTTATGAAGAAGGACTTAGTTTATTTTCTGTATTTATCCCATTCCCGTTAGCTCCCCCCGTGTGCGGCGGGTGTATTTATTTTATTAGATAAAATTTATGTAACAAGAATAGAGCGGAAGATGAAGACCAAAGAAAGAAGAAAAATAAAGATCCCATTGGAGAATGGAGCATTAAAGATCCTATTGGAGGTTGCATCTTCCTTTAGATTGTGACCCGCGGTTTCGTCAGTTTGTATTCAAAACCGCACCTAGGAAAAGTCCATGCTCAAACCGGCTACTTTACGCATTTATTTATTTTGTGTTTGTATTTATTTTATATGATACGATAGATGCATAACTAGACACTATCTAGATGAATGTGTATGATGTATGTATGCAGAGATAGATATACATGATGAGACCATAATTAAATCAATTAATTTATAAAAATACTTCCACAACAAAAATCAAGTCAAAATATTGTCTACAATTATTATAATGATGGTGAAGATCCCTTGTTCGGATCCAATTGATTGACCACCGCCGGGAGTTGACCAACATCGGGTATATCGTTGTTATTGAGATATGATCGTAAGAGATCTCGTGAATATTGGGTTATGACTTGACTAGAGTCTTTCGGTGATTGGCCACAGTCAGGGCCATCTGAATTTAGAGACCAGGGGTTGACTAACACATATTGATGTGTATCGTCAAAGAGTTGACTAGTCAACCACTGAGATTTACACAGTGAAGTGATTGGTAAATAGTTACCTACCTTTCGAAATTATCTTGGTTGATCGACCACCGCCGGGAATCGAGGTAACTAGATTGGATCTCAGCCACTAAAGAAATTTGGAAATTTTTTGAAAGTCAATTGGGAGTAGTTGACTAGTGGGAGCAAAATCATAAATCAAAAGACCATTTTTTATTTTGTGTGTATAAACAACAACACTCTTTTATCTTCATTTCTATGTTGTAGTTTTTAGCAATCTTTTATATTTATGTTTTTTTTAATTCTTGATTAGTAAAACCAAATTGTGACTGTTATCTTTTGAGAAACGTTCTCTAGTATGATTATGTAATTTTAATCCTTTTAAAATAAACAATGACGCAAGCAACCGTGTTATAGTAGTTAGAGACAAGGAGACTACATACTTGATGGAGTGCTCCAAGACTTTAATTATTAACAAAAGGGCGGAAGCTCATGATATGATTAAACCACTTGAAATAAGTTTCAACGAAACAATTAGCACATACTAGTCAAGTAGAACAACGACAGATATATATCTTGGAAAAGGTAGAAAATCATACCTCGAAGATGAGTGTAGATCTCCCTTGGATCTCTTCCTAGTCAGGGAATCTGACCTCTCCCCGACCAGAACTCATAATTAAATAAAATAATGAACAAAGAACTTTTATTGCATAATACTTGTCTTGAACATTGTACACTGAATTTTGAGGCGATGCCTCTTATTTATAGCTACATAAATAGACTTAGAAACACCAAGAACTACTCATCATCCAAGAAACTCATTCGGAAGATTCTGGACTCTCGGTAAATCGGCGATACCCCCAATTTTCTGAGGGTATGTTGTCCTTTTCTTTCTGCCGACTTTGTTAGGTTTTATGCCCGAAAGACAATTTGTAATTGTTTTATTTAAATAAATGACAGAATTGATTTCATCTTATTTATTCGCATTTATTGCCAATATTAATACACTGCAGAAAACCCTAATTATATTGATTATGTAATCATATAACTCGGTGTATGGCTATACACACGAGGATTGAGTTTGTGAAATATACTTAAAATTAACTTAGTCCGTAGCGTTTATTGATCTGAGTACGGGTCTCTATATTAATTTACTAATAATGCGCCCATAAAAGCTTTAGGTGTGACAGTCTTATCCGGACTGTCGGTAATAGGGTACCTAATGGGGCATTTATATATGATGATAATCATATAGGGTTGACCGATTTGATTTGAGTTCTCGATATAATTTCGTAATCGAGAAGTCTTATCAAATCACAAGATGATCATATATGGATTAATCTCAATCATGTGGTGATCACAGACAACTGCTTAGACTAGGGTAGGGTTTGATGTGTTAGTAAGGATCAATTTTTAGTATGTGGTCCAACACTTCTCGTTGGCTCTATTCTAGGATGAGTGAGTTGTCTGTTCTTCACAGATATGGAATCCATTCCTTCCCTCGGGAAGTAAACAGACAGTTCCCTTATTTGTTAACCCTAGAAGCTGATCGATGGGCCCCGTTCATGTTATATTAGTTATGAACTAATTGATCACTAGGGGGTTAATGGTAAATAATGATAATGTGTTTCGAGAAGGGTTTACGGAGATATCCCGAATCGAAGTGAACAGTCTATGGACGATTTATCCTTATGTAATGATTATATCAGTTGACGCTTATCAACTCATAGTTGAGTTTAAGTTTATATCTATATTCAGCAGAGTTCAGTTTCGGGTTTATGGTGGTGTAATCCCGGAATTAATATATTGAATATAATTGTTCGGTCTGACGAATAATTTTGTTTAATTTATTATAGCTACTGAATATGGGTCCATGGTCCCCGACGTGGCTCATAATATAGCATATACGTTTTCTCGTCGTTTCACCTCAATTATAATTAAATAGTTGGATTGGACTATTTAATTGATATGTGGAATAATTGTTTAGTTGAACTGGATAATTAAATACACGGAAAAGAATTTTTTCATGGACTCGACCCAAAAGGCAAAAAATGCATGTGGCCTTAATTTATTTAGGGTTAGAGCCGCATTTTGTATTATTATTATTATTAGGAAATTTGTTTTCTTGATAATTATAATATATGTGATTAAATTATTTATTTGTTAAATAATTTAAGGAAAAGAAAATCTTTTGTATATCCTAATTAATTTAGGAATATTCTGGATTTATCTTTTTAAGGAAAAGGATTACTATGATTGATTTTGTATTAATTAATTTATCCTTGGAGGACAAGGATTACTCTCCTATATAAAGAGAGTTCTCCCAAGACAAAGAGATCACATAATTTTGAAATATTGAGTAGTATTTTGTCTTAGATTATTTGGCCAAAAGTACTAGGGTTCGAGTTTTATAAAACTTCGGGTTTTCTAAGGTAGCATATCAAGGAGGTCTAGTGGCTTGAAACACCATCCACTTGGTGTTGCTTGGAGATACACGCCGGAAGATGGTGGCATCTCATTGGATCGAGTAGCTTGGATTGAAGATTGTTCCTGGAGTTTATACACCATAAACTGGTAAGCAATCTAAACCCCCTTGTAGGTTTAGATCTATTATTTTATGTATTTTGGTGGACTAGATCTAGATCTTATACTTTCCGCTGCGTAATCGGGTGGATCCATGATCCATCCGGCGAATATTACATCCCACAGACTTAACATGGAAGTTTATGGAATACCCTAGGCCCAATCCTTTAGTTCAGTCCACTCCAGAATTATCCACAATTCTCCGCCCAATATTTCATATCTTGAAAATAATCAAATAAAGTACGGAATAATATCGAATAATGGAAAATAAATGTTAAATGAAAAATACTCGACTCACGAAACCGACATATGATATTCAACTCAAATGGTTCATAATTATATGTCGAAACAACTATTTTTAGCTCATAATGGATAGAATGTTGATGTTGTCGGATAGACTATTTTAAGCTTCAAACAAACTTAAATAAACAAAAAGCAATAGATAAGGGTTTTAGAAATAGTTCTGAATTTATAGTCACCAGCTCAACTGTACTAATAGGGCTGCTTTAACTTGTATTTTGGGTCATCCAACATAAAGACTTCCAACTCAGTGTCGTAATTGCGCTCTAGGTAATGTTTCAGCTTGTGGCCGTTCACTGTATAACTCCTCCCAGAGTGTTCATCCTTAACCTCACATGTCTTCGCAAATTAAAACTTTACTGAACGATAAGCTAAATGGCGACAATTTTACTAAGTGGAAAAGTAATGTAAACGTGGTGCTCATATTTGAGAATGCGCAATTTGTTTTGAATGAGGAATGCCCTGTTATTCCCCCGCATAATCCGCCTAAACGCATTTGCGAACAACATAAAAAATGGACAGAGGTGAATAATAAGGCAAGAGGCATCTTCTTAGCCTCAGTGTCGGAGGTCATTCGGACCAAAATTGAGGGTTTTAATACTGCACAAGCAATTATGCAGCATTTGACCACCATGTTTGGCAAACCGTCTGATCAAGCAAGACACGAGGCCGTGAGGAAGGCTGTCAATGCAAAGATGAGGCGGGATCAGTCGGTTACTAGTCATGTCATGAACATGATTAGTTACTTTATTGAAGAAGAAACTCATGGTGCGACGATAGATGATGCTACCCAAGTGTACATGATTCTCAAATCATTGACACCTGATTTCCTAACGTTCAGGACTAACTACGTCATGACTAAGACTCATCTTTCCATGATGGAGTTGATCAATGAACTTCAAGTCTTCGAGGGTCTTTCTACGAAAGATAAAACCCAAGAGCAGGAAAAGAAGTCTGAGGCCAATATGGTCGTAGCCAAGGCGTCTAAGTCGTCGGCGCCTAAACCTATGAAGAAGAAGGATAAGCCAAATGCACAATCCAAGCCCAAGGGCAAGTGTTTTTACTGCAATGAGATAGGGCACTGGTGTCGTCACAGCCCCGTATATCTCAAAGATGTAAAGGATGGGAAGGCTAAGGCTAGCAATTGGAAAGATAAGAAAGGTAATCCTGATTACTTGTCTTGGAATCTTTTAATGTAGCTAAAGATGTATCAATTTGGATATTGGATACTGGCGCTACTAACCATGTATGTTCTTCTTTGCAGATCCTTAGTTCGTTTCAGAAGCTAGAGGAAGGAGTTCAAGTTATAAGAGTCGGCACCGGGGCATTAGTTTCAGCAAAAGCACTGGGAGCTGCGGTTTTACATTTTGGAAATAAAGTTTTACATTTAGACAATGTTTATTTCATTTCGAATTTTCAGATAAATTTAATTTCGTATTCTGATTTGAAAGACTAGTTGTACTCTGTTTCTTTTATGAATGATGAGTTTACTATTTCAATGAATGGTTTTACTTTGTGTACTACTGTATTAGAAAACGGATTATATTTCATTATACCTACGCAAGCTCCCTTGTTAAACACTGAAATGTTTAAAGTAGCGCATAAAAAATCTGCTAAAAGGCAAAAAATTTCCATAAAGAAGATAATACATATCTTTGGCACCTTAGGCTAGGTCACATTTCCTTGGAAAGAATCATGACTAAGCGTCCCTTCTCGTCAAAAGGGAATAGGGCCAAAGAACCTCAGAGTTAGTACATTCGGACCTTTGTGGTCCGATGAATGTGCAAGCTAGAGGCGTATTCGAGTATTTTGTTACTTTCATCGACGACTACTCGAGGTTCGGATATCTTTATCTGCTGCATCGAAAATCCGAGACTTTTGGCAATTTTAAGGAATTACAAGCAGAAGCCTAAAGGCAGTTAGGCAAGTCTTTGAAATGCCTTCGCTCTGATCGCGAAGGAGAGTACTTAGATACTGAGTTCACTGACTACCTACTTGAACATGGGATTGTTCGGAGGATTTTGCATCATAAAAACAAAAGAAAATTTATAAACCTATACTACCATGCAAAACTACCTCCTAACCGGCCGAATACCGGGTAGTTGCTAGTAAAGTTGGATAAGTACGGGTATCGATCCTCAGGGAAAAGGGATGTTGAATCTAATCTAAATAATCCTCTCAATTGTTACTAACGAAAACAAATAAACGAAGAACTAACAAATAAACTCGTAGAACAAGTAAACTAAATCTAAACTAGAACAAATGGCACCTTAGGCTCTCACCATTCTGAACGCTGGTTCTTCTTTCTTGAACTGAATCCTTCGATTAAATATTTATTGGAATAAAACTTCTAAAATTCATATCTTGAGTTGTAGACCTCCAAAAATTATGATCCGAATGTCATAAAAAAGCTCTCGGAAAACTCTACAACTTTCATTAAGGACTCTTCTTCAGAAAATGCCTTTTTGATTAGCCCGTCGTATTACGAGTATATTTCGGGATTTTCCACTCGAATTCATCTCTTTAAAATCATCCTTTCCATCAACAATGTGTATCTACAATGTAGGAAAAACATACCAAAGCGTAACATAATCCTAAAATAATATAAAATCATGATTTAAACACATAAATCGCTACTTTTTGCAATTTAACCTATTAGAAACACCATTTACTCAATTAATCGATATAAGCTCGATTTCTATGAAAATCCTAAGAATATGGGGAATATTGACATAAAATATATCCTTATAAAACGTATAAAATCACCCTTAACAACTCCCCCACACTTAAACCTTGCTCGTCCCGAGCAAGACAAAACATGGTCACATTTCCTTGGAAAGAATAAAACGATTGGCTAAGGGTGATTCCTTAAAAGAGTTATCTGTTGACACGTTGCTTGTCTGCGAATCTTGCCTGGAGGGAAAAATTACTAAGCGTCCCTTCTCGTCAAAAGGGAATTGGGCCAAACAACCTCTAGAGTTAGTACATTCAGACCTTTGTGGTCCGATGAATGTGCAAGCTAGAGGCGGATTCGAGTATTTTGTTACTTTCATCGACGACTACTCGAGGTTCGGATATCTTTATCTGCTGCATCGAAAATCCGAGACTTTTGGCAAGTTTAAGGAATTACAACCAGAAGCCTAAAGGCAGTTAGGCAAGTTTTTGAAATTCCTTCGCTCTGATCGCGGAGGAGAGTACTTAGATACTGAGTTCACTGACTACCTACTTGAACATGGGATATGTTCTCAACGTTCTGTGCCTAGGACACCTCAGCAAATGGAGTTGCTAAAAGGAGAAATAGAACATTGATTGACATGGTTAGATCAATGATGAGCTACGCCTCGCTACCGATATCCTTTTGGGGGTATGCTCTTGAAGCAGCGGTATACATACTGAATGTAGTACCGTCAAAGTATGTCATAAAGACACCT
Organism: Gentiana straminea; assembly: GCA_036785695.1. NCBI lineage: Eukaryota > Viridiplantae > Streptophyta > Magnoliopsida > Gentianales > Gentianaceae > Gentiana > Gentiana straminea. Next base: position 1,175,185 of record JAVUPR010000376.1, on the reverse strand, counting down.
TATGAAATGTGGAGGGGATGGCCGGATGGCCTAAATCACTTTTGCATTTGGGGATGTCCTGCACATGTGCTGGTAGACAAGACTAGTAAACTACAAAAGCGTACGAAAGTCTGTCTGTTTGTAGGTTACCCCAAGGGAACACGTGGAGGTCTGTTTTACCATCCGGAAAATAACAAGGTGATAGTTTTGACTAATGCCATGTTTTTGGAGGATCAGTATATGACATATTTCAAGCCTCGAAGTAATATCGTACTTGAGGAGTTACTTCCTGACGAGGTCAGACCATAAGTGCCACCTAGTGTCAATGTAGACAACACTACGAATGCAACAGTCACCCCTAATCCTAATCCACCCAGACGTACTGAGAGAGTGGTTCGGCCACCAAATCGGTATGGACAATCGGAGGCAAATGTAGCCGTCTCTGATGTGTGGAAGATGATCTTGTGTCTTTTCACAAGGCCATGGATGATCATGACAAGGATCAATGGGTTGACGCGATGAATCAAGAGATGGAGTCTATGTACTCCAACTCTATCTGGAAACTTGTAGATTGCCCCGAAGGAGTAAAACCCATAAGGAGCAAGTGGCTCTACAAGAGGAAGCGAGGAGTTGATGGTAAGGTGCAAACCTTTAAAGCACGGCTTGTAGCTAAGGGCTACACACAAAGAGAGGGTATAGACTACGAAGAGACTTTCTCCCATGTGGCCATGCTTAAATCCATCCGGATCCTCCTTTCTATTGCTGCATGCCTAGATTATGAAATCTGGAAAATGGATGTCAAGACAGCGTTTCTTAACGGCTTTCTCGACGAAGAAATCTATATGCAACAACCAGAAGGATACATCGAAGAAGGCCAAGAGCACAAAGTGTGCAAGTTGCTGAGATCCATTTATGGGTTGAAGCAAGCATCTCGGTCTTGGAATCATAGATTTGATGATACCATTAAGTCATATGATTTCGAACAAAATCCTGATGAACCTTGTGTATACAAGAAATTCATTAAGGATAAAGTTGCGTTTCTAGTGTTGTACGTAGATGACATTATCCTAATTGGAAACGATAAGGGGATGTTGTCGGACGTTAAGATTTGGTTAGCCAGCCAATTCCAAATGAAAGATTTGGGAGAGGCAAATTATGTTCTCGGGATCGAATTAATACGGGATCGTAAGATCAAGATGTTAGATCCTTCACAAGCCACTTACATTGATAAGGTGATGGCTAGATATAGCATGACGGAGGCAAAGAGGGGTTACCTACCAACTCGTCACGGCATCCGTCTCTCTAAGACTCAGAGTCCTTGGACTCCGGAGGAAACATAGGCTATGGAAAGAGTGCCTTATGCTTCGGCTGTAGGAAGTCTAAAGTACGCTATGCTGTGCACTAGACCTGACATCTGTTATGGCGTTGGACTCGTCAGTAGTTATTAGTCGAATCCGAGCAATGAGCATTGGATTGCAGTAAAGAACCTCTTAAAGAACTTGAAGAGGACCAAGAATTATATGCTGGAATATTCGGGTGTAAACCTGGATGAACAGGGTACACTGATTCTAATTTCCAGTCAGATCGAGATGATTTCAAATCAACCTCAGGCTCGTGTTTACCATTGGTGGCGGTGTAGTCATTGGAGAAGCGTCAAGCAATCCAGCACTGCTGATTCTACTATGGAAGCTGAATACATAGCGGCCTCTGAGGCGGCTAAGGAAGCAGTTTGGCTCAAAATGTTCCTGAGTGCTTTAGGGGTCTCTCCAAATCACAACGATCCGATCACTCTCTATTGTGACAATAATGGGGCAGTATCAAATTCGAAGGAACCCCGTAGTCACCGCAAGTCAAACATATTGAGCTAAATTACCATTTAATCAGAGAGATTGTACAAAGAGGAGACATTTCCATCAAGAAAATCGCCTCTGCTGACAACCCCGCTGATCCTTTCACCAAGACATTGCCGTTAGAAGTCTTCAACCGGCACTTGGAGACTATTGGTATTAGGGACATGACTTATTTGCTTTAGAGCAAGTGGGAGTTGTATTGCTGTAATATAGATATAGGGTGTGCTCTAAAACAATTAATCCACTTGCCTTCCGTGCAAGTGGGAGATTGTTAGGTTTTATGCCCGTAAGACAATTTGTAATTGTTTTATTTAAATAAATGACAGAATTTATTTTGTCTTATTCGCATTTATTGCCAATATTAATACACTGTAGAAAACCCTAAGTATATTGATTATGTAATCACATAACTCAGTGTATGTATATACACACGAGGATTGAGTTTGTGAAATATACTTAAAATTAACTTAGTCCGTAGCGTTTATTGATCTGAGTACGGGTCTCTAGATTAAATTGCTAATAATGCGCCCAGAACACTTTAGGTGTGACAGTCTTAGCCGGACTGTCGGTAATAGGGTACTTAATAGGGCATTTATATACGATGATAATCATATAGGGCTGGACCGATTTGATTTGAGTTCTCGATATATTTCCGTGATCGAGATGTCTTATCGAATCACAAGATGATCATATATGGATTAATCTCAATCCTGAGGTGATCACAGACAACCGCTTAGACTAGGGTAGGGTATGATGTGTTAGTAAGGATCACTTCTTAGTATGTGGTCCAACACTTCTCGTTGGCTCTATTCATTAGGATGAGACACATGAAGTAATGTTGGGCTTATTGGTTCCTTTTCAATTCATGCAAAGGTTGTAGTCTGTGCTATCACAGATATGGAATCCATTCCTTCCCTCGGGAAGTAGACATACAGTTCCCTTATTTGTTAACCCTAGAAACTGATCGATGGGCCAAGTTCATGTTATATTAGTTATGAACTAATTGATCACTAGGGGGTTAATGGTATATAAGGAAAATATGTTTCGAGAAGGGTTTACGGAGATATCCCGAATCGAAGTGAACAGTCTATGGAGGATTTATCCGTATGTAATGATTATATCAGTGGACGCTTATCAACTCAAAGTTGAGTGTAAGTTTATATCTATATTCAGCAGAGTTTAGTTTCAGGTTTATGGTTGTGTAATCCCGGAATTAATAGATTGAATATAATTGTTTGGTCTGACGAATAATTTTGTTTAATTTGTTGTAGCTACTGAATATGGGTCCATGGTCCCCGACGTGGCTCATAATATAGCTTATACATTTTCTCGTCGTTTCACCTCAATTATAATTAAATAGTTGGATTGGACTATTTAATTGATATGCGGATTAATTGTTTAGTTGGACTAGATAATTAAATACACGGAAAATAATTTTTCGTGGACTCGACCCAAATGCCAAAAAATGAGTGTGGCCCTAATTTATTTAGGGTTAAAGCCGCATTTTGTATTATTATTATTATTAGAAAAAAAATTTTCTTGATAATTATAATATATGTGATTAAATTATTTATTTGTTAAATAATTTAAGAAAAAGAAAATCTTTTGTATATCCTAATTAATTTTGGAATATTCTGGATTTATCTTTTTAAAGAAAAGGATTAATATGATTGATTTTGTATTAATTAATTAACCCTTGGAGGACAAGGATTACTCTCCTATATAAAGAGAGTTCTCCCAAGCCAAAGAGATTACATAATTTCGAAATATTGGGTAGTATTTTGGCTTAGATTTTACGCCCAAAAGTACTAGGGTTTGAGTTTTAGAAAACTTCGGGGTTTCTAAGGTAACATATCAAGGAGGTCCGGCGGCTTGAAACACCGTTCACTTGGTGTTGCTTGGAGATACACGCCGGAAGACGGTGGCATCTCATTGGATCGAGTAGCTTGGATTGAAGATTGTTCCTAGCGTTTGTACACCATAAAATGGTAAGCAATCTAAACCCCCTTGTAGGTTTAGATCTATTATTTTATGTATTTTGGTTGACTAGATCTAGATCTTATACTTTCCCCTGCGTAATCGGGTGGATCAATGATCCATCCGGCGATATTATATCCCACATACTTAACTTGGAAGGTTCTGGAATACCCTAGGCCCAATCCTTTCGTTCACTCCACTCTAGAATTATCCACAATTCTCAACCCAATATTTCGTATCCTGAAAATAATCAAATAAAGTACAGAATAATATCGAATAATGGAAAATAAATGTTAAATGCAAAATACTCGACTCACGAACCCGACATATGATATTCAACTCAAATGGTTCATAATTAAAGGTCGAAACAACTATTTTTAGCTCATAATGGATAGAATGTTGATGTTGTCGGATAGACTATTTTAAGCTTCAAACAAACTTAAATAAACAAAAGCAATAGATAAGGGTTTTAGAAATAGTTCTGAATTTATAGTCACCAGCTCGACTGTACTAATAGGGCTCCTTTAACTCGTATTTCGGGTCATCCAACATAAAGACTTCCAACTCAGCATCGTAATTGCGCTATAGGTAATGTTTCAGCTTGTGGCCGTTCACTGTATAACACCTCCCAGAGTGTCCATCCTTAACCTCACATGCTCCTGAATTTAAGACTTTTGTGACGACATATTGTCCAAACCATCTCGATTTTAACTTCCTAGGAAATAGACGAAAACGCGTATTGTAAACTAGCACCTTGTCTTCAACAGTGAAGGTGCGGTTCATAATTGTTTTGTCGTGTTGGTGCTTCATTCTTTCCTTGTAAATCTTGGCGTTCTCATGCACTTGCCATTTAAACTCTACATTCAACTCTAATAATCTTTTTTCTCCGGCTAAGCCTTCATCCATGTTTCATGTTTGAGAACCGAGTAGCCCAATTAGAGTAAAAAAAAAATTGGGCCTTTATCAAAAAAGAAAATTAACATATTATATTAGGTTGCATCGGATTAAATCTACACGAATTTTTTTGCTTTTAGCGAAATCGATGCTCTCTCGCCGGCCAGCTCAACCGGTAAATGGCATGACTTTCCAAAAACTATCATATATGGTGACATCCAAATTGTGGTCCTATAAGCAATTTTGTATGCCCATAAAGAGTCGTCTAATTTCAAAGACCAATCTTTCCTCGTGGGATTCATAGTTTTCTCTAAAATCCACTTTATCTCTCTATTCGTGACCTCCAATTGTCTTCTTGTCTGGGGGTGATATGCTGCTACAATCTTGTGCCACACCCCATGCTTCATCATCAGTTTTTCAAACAACCAGTTACAGAAATGGCTCACTCCATCACTATTTATGGCTCTCGGCACCCCAAACCTCATCAAAATGTTTTTCTTAAGAAATCTCAGGACAACCTTGGCATCGTTTGTAGGTGAAGCCACGGCCTCCACCCAGTTGGAAATATAGTCGACTACTACTAGGATGTAACGATTCAATTTTGACGATGTAAAAGGCCCAAGAAAATCAATTCCTCAAACATCGAATAACTTCACCTCAAGGATACTATGAAGTGGCATCTCGTTCCTCTTAAAAATGTTACCAGTCATTTGACAGGAATGACAGGCTATAGTAAACTCATAAGCAGATTTAAATATTGTCGTCCAATAAAATCCACACTGCAGTACCTTGGCTACTGTATTTTCTGGCCTATAATGGCCTCCAACTTCCCTTGAATAGTATTGGCTCAAATATTTGGAATCTCGTCATCATGGACGCATCTCCTAAGAATGTTATCAGGGCAAATCTTAAACAAGTAGGGATCGTCCCAGTAATAATGCTTTAAGTCTGTAAAGAACTTTTTCTTTTCCATACTCGGGAATTCGTGTGGTAGGTATCTTTCCGTAGGATAATTCTCCATGTTCTCAAACCATGGGTAGACCTTTCCCACTCTTGGTGTATTGTGTCTAGGCCGATATTCGACTGGAGGTACTACCGAGACGGCAAAAAGTTGTTCATTTGGAAAATACTCAACGATCTCAGTAGTTTGTCCTTCTTCCATCAATGTTAGCCTCGACAGGTGATCAGCCACCTAGTTCTCAGACCTTTTCTTATTCTTAGTTTCCACATCAAACTCCTGTACGAGTAGAATCCATCTTAATAATCATGGCTTGGAGTCTTGCTTCGTCAGAAGATACTTCAAGGCTGCATGGTCAGTGAAAACCGTGACTTTACATCATACCAGGTAAGATCTAAATTTGTCAAATGCAAAGATAAAAGCCAAGAGTTCCTTCTTTATGGTCACGTAATTCCTCTGGGCAATATTGAGGGTACGACTGGCATAGTAAATTGGTTTGAAGATTTTGTTCTCTCTCTGGTCTAGTGCTGCTCCAACCGTTGTATCACAAGCATCACACATTAGCTCAAAAGGTTTATTCCAATATGGTGCTACCAAAATTGGGACAGTTATCAACATTTGCTTTAATGTGTTGAATGCTTCCTTGCATTCTTTTTCAAAGATGAAAGGTACGTCCTTTGCAAGTAATTCGGTTAGTGGTCTAGAAATTTTAGAGAAATTCTTTAGGAACCTCCTATAGAATCCTTCATGCCCAATAAAGGCTTGCAGTGTCTTTAAGTTTGTTGGAGGTGGCAACTTTTCTATCACTTCAATCTTGGCTTTGTCCACTTTCATTCCTTTCTTTGAAATCCTAGGACCTTACACAATTCCTTAAGTGACCATGAAATGGCACTTCTCCCAATTAAGCACTAGGTTGGTCTCTTCATATCTTTCAGCACTTTACTCAAATTATCCAAGCATCCATCATAGTTATCTGTAAAGACAGAAAAAATCATCCCTGAATATTTCTAGAAAATCCTTCACCATGTCCGTGAATAAAGACATCATGCACCTCTGAGAGTAGCTGGCGCATTACAGAGTCCGAAGGGCATGCGATTATAGGCAAATGCTCCATAGGGACATGTGAAAGTTGTTTTCTTATGATCTTCGGGGGCAATATGGATCTGGTAGTAACCAGAATATCCATCTAAGAAACAATAAAAAGCATGACCGCTTAATCTCTCTAACATTTGGTCGATAAATGGTAAGGGAAAATGATCTTTTCGAGTTGCGTCGTTCAGTTTCCTAAAGTTGATACAGATTCGATGTCTAGTAATTAGTCTTACAGGGATCAACTCATCAAACTCATTAGGTTGGATAGCGAATCCTCATTTCTTGGGCACCACATAAATTGGGCTTACCCACTCACTGTTAGCAATAGGGAATATGATTCACATTTCAAGCATCTTTATGATCTCTTCCTAAACAACCTCTTTCAACTGCGGTGTCAACCTTCTCTGAGGTTGAGCCACTACTTTCTTCTCAGGATCCACAAAGATCTTATACATACACACCGAGGGGCTTTTCCTCGAATGTCTACAATAGTCAACCCAAATTCTCCTTTATGCTCCCTCAGTAGTCTTGAAAGTTTCTCCTCCTCTAACGGTGATAAGGCTGCAGAAATAATCAGGGAAAGAGTATCATCTTGTAAGTTACATACTTTAGATGAGAGGGTAAAGGTTTAAGCGCTAGATTTCTTGGTGGTTCTTCCAACGATGATTTCAGTACTTTACTAGTCAACCGCAAATCGAAGAATTTGTGCCATGAAGGTCTATGAATGGGTACTCCTACATCCACAGAAGATATAGGTTCTATTTCTTGCACAAGACCTTCGCTGTACCCAGGCTAGACTTTTTCCTCCTCTTCTTCCTCATTCAATATCAAAGTTTCTGCTACTTCCGGATCAACTGCCCATTGCTGTTGTAATTTCAAAACTAGCTCCTCAAAGTCGTCCAACATATAGCATGCTTCTCCTTCATCTCACATATAACCCATGGTCTTCATCACATTGAAGACCATACTGTCCTCGTTCACTCTTAAAATTAGCTCTCCTTTATGAACATCTATTAAAGTCGTACTCGTTGCTAGGAAAGGTCTTCCTAAGATTAGTGGAACTTCCATGTCTAGCATGAAAAAATCCACTGGGAACACAAACTTATCAACTTTTACCAAAACATCCTCAAAAACCCCACATGGTTGTTTCATAGACCTCTCTTTCAATTGAAGGGTTATTGATGACTCATTTCACTCCTTCATGCCTAACTTATGAAAAAAAGAGCAGCATCAAGTTGACACTTGCCCCTAGATCACACAGCGCTTTGTGTAGGCATACTCCTCCCATCGTACTTGGTATGAGGAAGCTTCTAGGATCTTCACACATAGAAGGCAGTTTGCGTTGCAAGACTACCGAGCATTCCTCATTCAAGCAAATATTCTTAAGGTGTAACAATTTTCTTTTAGTAGATACTACTTCCTTAAAAAACTGAGCATACTCTGGCATCCCTGCCAAAGCTTTTACCATGGGAATATTAACTTGCAACTTTTTAAACATTTCTATAAACTTTTTATATCTAGCCTCATCATGATTTGGCTTTGATTTCCTAAGGGGATAGGGTAGAGAAGTAGGATTAATAGTTACAGTTCGTTTAGACTTACCTATTGCCTGTTGCTGTGCTCCCTGCTCGTCTGCTGTTTCTACAAATTCTGCGGCTGAGGACAGACTTCGCGCTGGCTCGGCATCCCTGATGCTTCCGATTCTATTGCTTTCTGCTCATCATTGGTCTCTGGTTCCTCTCTGATGACTGGTCCAGGTAATTCCTTTCCATTTTTTCATAATAACGTTCACGTCCTTTGGGTTCTTTTCAGTGTTGCTTGGCAAACCTCCTGGAGTACGAGCTGAAACTTGTTTTGCAATCTGCACCACTTGGTGTGACAGATTTTGCACTAAGGCTTCACCTTATTGGATAGATCCTGCCACTAGAGACAACAACCATATCTTCACCTTATCTTTCAGCGTGAATGGAAACAATTTAAGCTTGATGTTATCTTTGGGCACATATGATGGTTTGATTGTGCTAACAATTTCCAAGAAGTTTGTGACATGTACACTAGTGTCTTCATTTGGTATTCCATGGAATGTAGTGTAGTTAGTCACCATTTGTATGACAATTGGGCTTTGGATGAAAAACTTCGGCCGCATTCTCTGGTTGAACAATTGCGGGCACAAACTGCTCAATCGTTGGCATAGTAAAGCTCTATAGAGTCCTTCTATCTGCTTGCACTACTACTCTTGCTTCGTTCAATCTTCCATCAACCCCGTTATGTGCCATTGTCTCCTCTTGTTCATCTAGATGTGGAATCTCTCCGTCTCTATCTTTCTCACTTCCTTCGTGCCATCTCACCTCGTCAGTCAGCCTATTTCTTTCTCGAGTTTCTTTTCATTTCTTCTTTGTGAACATTTTGATTTTTCAAATAAACTCGAGTCTAGCAGCTGAACTTCTTGTACTGTACTACAAGACGCAAAAAAAATAAAGGTTAGTTACTTGCCCTACCGGCTATTACACACGCCCTTGCAGACTCGAAAACAATAATGCAGACTCTGATGAAACAGAAACGATTTCTGTTAAACTCCGGTTGGCGCGGCTACGGGAGTGAATCTCGTGGCTTCCCGACCAAAATTCCCCAGAATCCGATCTGAACAGACACTATATGACTCAGTTAATCACAGACTTTGACACGAAAATAACATATATATATATATATATATATATATATATATATATATATATATATATATATATACAAGTATTTATTTTTTAGACAAGTCCCCGGCAACGGTGGCCAAAATCTTGATCCGTGTCAACCAACTGACTGCTACTAGCAATAGGACTAGGTCAATCATAGCAGAGTACTGGAGAGTCAAGGTCGAATCCCAGAGAGGCTCGTAAGAACACAAATTAATCTTGATTGAACTGTCACGATTACGGTCTACGACCAACTATAGAACAGAGAAGTAAAGGTGGTGACAAAAACGCGTAGGATCAAACAAAAGTATACCCCATGAGTTTTATAAAGATTTGTTCTAACTCTGAGTGATTAGTTATTCCCCTCATATCATGCATCAATCATCCCGTTGGTAAATTTTAGATCTTTTGACAGCTGCGGGTGCTAATCCCTAATATTACGCTACTTCCATTGAAAGGACAGTACATGCCTATGTGCAATTAACCTTCTTCGTTGGTTGTATTAATTCACATGCAATAAGAATTTGAACTAGCCGGCTCAAGACCGAAGACCTTCCTAAGCATCTATCGTGGATTGACTAGCACGTTCCTAAGGATCGATCAAGACATCGTCCGAACTAATACTTCACTTTATCGTCCTTCATATTGATTTACGATGACATGCATATAGTGAAGGATGTAGGAGCTTAGATCTGTACAAAATAGATCTTTGCGCAGCGGATGGATCACGGTTTATAAACTACATATCATAAATAAAGGATCTAAACTTTCTACAAGGGGGTTTAGATCTACTTACCAATAGTTGGATGAGTAGCCACAATCTTCCAACGTGTTCTCCAAACGGCGGTTGGTGGACACCGATCCTTGGAATTGAAACTTCCTTGATATGCATCATGAAAAAACCTATGTTTTTCTTCAACCAGAAACCCAAGATAAGAAACAAGTTTTTCTCTCTATTTTATGTGTGTATGTCGAAAATTTCATCTATCATATGTCTTGGAAGAACTCTCTTTATATAGCAGAGTAAATCCTTGGCCTCCAAGTTTCTAATTAATTAAATAAATAATTAAAAAGAAATCACAATAAAAGTAATCAATCAATTACAAATCAATTATCTTTTATTAATTAATTACTTACCAAGTAAATAATTAATCACACAAGAAAATCAATTCTTGCATTTTATGAGAGGGAGGCGCCACACCTTAGGGTTTTAGGCCCACAGAAAATGTATTTTCTGTGTATTATATTATTTAGCCCAACTAAATAATATTTCGCATATCAATTAATTGGCTCAGCCAATTAATTATCACGGAGGACCAATAACAAGAAAATACTCGTATTATAGGAGCCACGTTAGGGACAATGGACCTATAACCAGTAGCTCCAGTAAATTAAGTAAAATATTCATCAAACATAATATTTACACTCAAATTATCAATTCCGGGATTACGCCACCATAAACCCGAAACTGAACTCTACCAATTATATATATATACTTACACTCAATCCTATGAGTAAATAAGCGTCCATTAATATAATCATTACATATGGACTAACCCTCCATAGACTGTCCATTCTGATTTGGAAGTCCCCGTAAACCTGACTCAAAATATATTATCCTTATTTACCATTAACCCCCTAGTGATCAATTAGTTCATATACCGGACTAGTAGCTAATTAGTCTAATATGAACTCCCGTGATCGTCCATTTTCTTAGGGCTAACAAATTAGGGACTTGCTCTCTACTTCCCGTATGAAGGAATGGATTATGTGTCTGTGAAACACAGAACTACTCACTCATTAGGGAATAGTGCCAACGAGAAGTTACTCAGATCACATATCAAAGTGATCCTTAACTAACACATCAAACACTACCCCGAGTCAAGCAATAGCATGTGATCACCTCATGATTAAGGTCAATCCATATATGATCATCTAATGATTTAATATGTTTTCTTGATTACGGAATTATATTGCGAAACCCAGATTAAATCGGTCCAGTCCTATATGAATGCCATCATATATAAATGCCTTACTTAGGTACCCTCTACCGAAAGTCCGGATAAGACTATCACACCCTAAGGTGTTCTAGGCGCATTATTGGTGTTTTAATCATAAGACCCTAAACTATGATTAAGTTCACCACGGACTAACAATTTAAGTATATCACCACTAACTCAATCCTCACATGCATGCCATACACTAAGTTAAGCGGTTACATACTGATATACTTAGGGTTTACAGTAGTGTTTTACTTACAAGCACAAAGCACGTAATAAGATGAGATAAATAATGTTATCCATTATCAAAAACAATTACACAAATTGTCTTTCGAGCACTACACCTAACATATACTTGATCAGGCTAACAACATGTAAATTAAATCTGCCGATCAGACATAGCTGGCGCCGATTATTATGAATTAGGGTTTACTAGATTTTCGTAGGTGCGTGATAAAGACCGTTGTGGGCTTCGAAGAACAAAATATTTCATTCATGATTTCATCACCAACGATTCATATCTAAACATTCACGGGGTACAATAAACTAACTACTACATAGCAGAACTAATATAAACAATTCAACCATACTAATCACAAGGAAATATCAACATATCTACATCTAGGAAGCTGGAAAATCATACCCTCAAAGACGAGTGCAGATCTTCCTCAGATCTCTCCCTAGGTGGCGAATCCATCGGATATGTGACTATAACTCATAGAAAACAAAAGAACAAGAAGACTTTTATTGAATATAATGCATTTGTCTTGTGGAAAATTGTACATTGAAATTCATGGCTGGTGCCACTTATCTATAGTGCTATAAACCGACTTAATGACACCTAAATCTACCCCTCGTCCATGAAAACACGGTTTCGAAGGTTCTGGACTCCCGCGGCTGCGGCGGTGCTTCACGCGGCATCTGGGATATTTTTGTCTTTTTCTGCTCTGCCGACTTAACTAAAGGTTCTGGAACACCCTAGGTCCGTTTCATTGTCCATCTCAACCCATAATCGATCTCTAAGACTTGGCCCAATCCTTGTAACCTGAAAATAGTACAATAATACATGAAATAATATCGAATTGGGGAAGATAAATGTTAAATGCAAATTACTCGACTCATGAACCCGACTTATGACATTCGATTCAAATGGTTCATATAAATGGTCAAAAACTACTACTTTTAGCTCTAAATGGGTGAAATATTGATGCCGTAAGATGTATCATTTTGAGCGTCATCGGTATGGAAAACTTAGCCAAGTTGGAACATCCTCCAATAAACCTTCCGGATGTTTGATGGATCAATCCGCCAATTGTAGTGATATCGTAGTGGGCTTTATATCACCACGTCCCAACTTTAGGTAAACATATGGAGGCATCAAACTGACACTAGCACCCAAATCGAATAATGCCCAATCAATGGTCACATTGCCAACCATACAAGGTATAAAGAAGCTACCAGGATATTTATGTTTGGAATGCATCTTGTTTTGGATTACCACACTACACTGCTCCGTTAAAGCAACGGTTTCATAGTCCTCTAGATTTCGTTTATTAGACAGAATGTCCTGCATAAACTTAGCATAAATTGGAATTTGAAAAGTGCCTCAATGAATGGTACATCTATGTAAAGCTTCCTAAAAACATCCATAAACTTCCCAAATTGCTTATCAAGCTTTGCTTTAGCTAATCTTTCTGGGAAAGGCATAGGCTGCTGATAAGGTGGTGGTGGGACATACTTAGGCCCTAGTTCTGGTTATTTCTCTGTAGGGATTTCAACCTTAAGCTTATGTTCCACACTTTCACGCTTACCTACCTCAATATCCTTACACTTACCAATTAAGATCTCAGCTCCACAAGTTGTTTTCCACTCCGCAAAGTCACTGCATTACAATTCACCCTAAGATTCAGTTCAGGTTTGCCCGGCAGTATTCTAGGAGCATTGAAGGATGCAACCTCTCATTGAGAAATTTGATTCTCAAGTATCTTATTGTGGGAATCTAGGATGTCCACCTTAGAAGCTAGAGTCTTAATCATCAACTGGTTCTCCTCATTTTTCTTAGCTTGGTTTGCCATAAGATTTTTCTTTGAAACTCTCAAGATTAATGGACTTTTGAGGATGTGTATCGGATGGCCTAGGTTGAAAACCATGAGGGTTAAATGGTTTAGGTTATGAGGTATTTATTCCTATATAGGAAGATGTTATAGACATTGACTTGCTCATGGTGTTGGGTAAGAAATTGAAATTCTGAAGCAATATGTCCAACCATACCACAAAATTCACAAGTTAATTATGCATAACTCAAAGCACTCACATTCATTTTATAAAATTTAGAGCTAAGAGCATCTACTTTAGTAGAAAGAGGGGTCAAAGTGTCTACCTTATATGTACCTTCCACCTTCTTTGAAGTGTGATCGGGGTCAATCAGGTTATAATATACTTGACCACCATAAACCAATACTAGCAAGAGGACTAGGCCCATCGTAGTATAGCTATAGTGAATCAAGGTCGATCCCACAGGGAACCAATGGTGGATCATCTTATATACAAACAATTAATTAAACATGTCAAGGACATAGAGGCAGTCTGCGACCAACATAAGACAAGAAAGGTAAAGACACGACTCGACACAACGTAATTAACCTCCCCAATTATAATCTTTATCGTTTGGACCTAGATAATTTATATAATAAACTAAACTTATTAAGTGTCAATCTGTTTGTATCTATCTTAGATTGGCTACGAGAGTCATCCTCTTTAACTTGACTTAGCACCGGTTAGGTTGCTAGATCACTGTGCTACATTACGTGACTTCACCTTTTGGGTATCCATCTCATATAACTTGCACGCTTACGACACTAAGGATGCCGATATTAATCGTACACCTCGTCTAGGCAACATTCCTATGGTTAGGCGTACTTCCTAAGCGATTACTCAAGCTCTCATCCAACTAGCAATTACCAAGTTATAGTCTCATGCTAACCTACGACGTATGTATAATTAGGTGCTAGCAATCCCCAAATATAAACCTACCTAGATAACGCTGAACGTCCGTGAAGAGCAATTCATAAGCCTACCTAAGAGTTTTATATTGGTATTTCATTTTTACACATTTTAATTAAACTAAGCGAGTAACGTAGCCATAGCCATACCTACTGAGATAATAAATTCAACTAGGTTAACCTAACCATAAAGACGTGGCATAATTAACAGATGACAGGGGCTCGGTCGACCGAATGAACTTATTCGGTCACCCGAATTGATTTCGTCCCAGTTACATCTTAGAATATATCTCTCGGCGTTTCATCATACGTAACGATTAAACGAAGAATTCGCACGGTATTCATATAAACTAACATAGATACGCATTAATTAAATCAAGTAGATTCATGAATAAATACTAAGTGTATGACGTAGGTTATAGGATCCTCATAGACAAGGTATCGCCACCTTCCTAACATCTTAGCCTAGATCTACATCATCTAGCTATGATTAACTAACTCAAACGATAAAGCATAATTGGGGGGGGGGGGATTAATTACTTAAAAGAAAGAAGATAGAAAATAAAGGCTTACATATTGAAGCCCCTAAATTGCTGAAGAAACCTTCAAATTATTTATGCTACATTGTATCAAAGTTGTATTATGAAATATATGATGAATGATTCAAGGTATATTCTACAAATTTCGTAGCTGCTGCTTATATAGGAGTTTCTGCCGACTTATGAAGGATCTAGAAGGTAATTACGAAAAAATCCGATAACCGACCGAAAATCCCAACTCGGTCAACCGAAGCTCCCCACTCGGTCGACCGAATCTGTAGGCTCGGTCGACCGAACCTAGCTTTGCACATGTTAATCGTTTTTCTCGTCTATCTTGCTCCCCACTACACGCTTGCGTTTTGATCTGATTAATCTTTCATTTAATGCTCCGATTTTCTTCCTCTATTATCTTGAGACCATTGATTGAATGACATTAATCCTCTCGATTTGTTCTGATCTGCAAAATAAACATTTATAGCACAATAAATCGGCCTTTTAATAATAAAAAAAGTTAAATACCCAATATCATATTAATAATCACTTAACATTAAATAATAAATATAAACGAGTGATTCAATATGAAATATACATTATTAATCTCAATTTAAGGTCAACGTTGATGACTTTTACGGGTATAATTTGACCGTCATCAACTACCCCCCACTTAGACTTTGATCGTCCCGAACAAAGCATCAATAAGTCATCCCCAAGACAACATTTTCTATGGTCAAATCATACTTACACAAGAAACTCAAGTCAACTCATACTAGTCATGCTCATAAGATATCCATTATTCACTACTTACTATGAATCGAAGTGATGTGTGCGTGTGCATTTAGTTTTATATATTCGTGGAAAGATTAGAGTTTATGCTAACTTCGCAATCTCAACCTACCAACCTCAGCATTCATACTTCTTATGCCTCACAATGGTTAGAGCACTAGAGCAATAAGCAAGAGCGTATCTATAGGGATTTTGGACTTGGAGACCGAGTACTACTCAAAGCCTCTTAAAAGTTGACTTTCTTCAATTCTTCATATTTTTCAAATACTATCAATCTCAAGGAAGAAAACTTTTTGGAGTATCCCCCTATCTTAGATCATGTATAGCATCGAATATTACCCCAAGCGCGGGGCTACTTTGGTAATGTCACTACAAGCCCAGTGTCTAACATTTTGCTAAAACACAGGTACATCTCAACCTTATTACTCTGCTTTAATGGCTAAAAGATAAGAATGCATCAGCAGATAGATATCGATACTAAGTTCACATAACCAATCATCTATGCAATGTACACATAATTTCTTCAGTTATTATGATTTACGCGGTATACTCGATTCACAGGTTGAGTAATTGAATAATAAATAACTACTCGCAAAAACGGGCATGAATATCCTTAAATTTACTTAACATAAGTATAAAATGATCATGTACTCATGAAACTTGGTTTATTTCCTATCAATTCTTAGCTAGGAACTCACAATTCTAAGGGTACAAGATAAATAATATGGTATGTATTCAATTTTTCAATTTTTCAATTTTTCTACCGTTTCATTCAAATTTCAATCATAACATAACATAGCTAAGTCTCCTACCCCCCACTTAAACATGGCATTGTCCTCAATGACAAAAATAAATGAGAATTTAAGAAAAAGACTTAGCTCTGGAAACGGCTCTCAACTAAAGGAACAATATCGGAGTAAATGTCAGCACGTTCGGAGAAGCAAGTGAAAACTCCGTATAAGCGGACAAACTCCACGAAACCGTTAATAACACCATGTCTATGGAAGTTATAGAATAATGTGGCAGTAATTAGGTATGAATACCGAAAAACATTTTAAGCCACTTTATTTTATACAACCAAAGACAAGAAAAATACTAAATAGAAAGAAAAATAAACAAGCAACTAAAGATGGTAGTCTTCATCTGAAAACCGGGTGGATAAGACAAAGATCAAAAGGCATTACCCGACGTGGTAAAACACGAGGGTGACTCGATCGAAAAGGTATTCAATCCAGGAAAAGAGAAACTTGGTAAGGTATAACAGATTGAATGCGACCTATTGGCTAAAGATAAAATCAAATTCTTAACGCAGAAACTTCTCGCTTGCATTGGATATCAACAACTTAGGGAGATGTAGCTACTCCTCGAAATTACTAATAACCCAATGTATCACGTAAAAGTCATAACCGTCATCAACAAGGTCAAATCGGTGTGATAGTTCAGAACAAAACTTATCATCTAGAAATGCCGGAATAGGTGTAAAAGTGTGAATTTTAAAACTTCCGGTAGAAAGATAAGTTGTATTGTGATCAAACAAAAAAAAAACTTTTAAAATCTAGCTAGGGTCAGAGCTACACGTACCCCAGCTAGGATAATGAAAATCAAAACGATAAAAGATAATCATTAAAGCTTAGCAATATTTCAAATTCCGCAACACATAGGTATTGTGTAAACAAAATGGAGGTTGAGTGTATGATGGGTTTAGAAAAAGAAAGATACACATAAGGATGGGAAGAAAAGATAAAGGGTGTGTATGGGATTGTGTGGGAGAGAGAAACGGATGGAAAGAAAGAGAGGCGATGAAAGAATGGTTACAAATGTGAACTGTTGGGGCAGATTGGTGAGAGGATCGAAAAGTTTAAAGGTGAAAAAGTGTAAAGGGAAAGATAAGGATAATTGCAGAATGAATTGCACACTACTTTGGATTTTCACTTGGATCACCTTTCTAAAAGGTTTTAGAAATTGACCAAAATTGTTCTTGTTCACACCAATCATTCTCTGTTACATTTTCAGTAATTCTCAAGTTCTCTTAATGCCTCCATCTTAAGGTGGATTGCTAAATTTCCTTTTCTTTAGAAATTTCTTGACTCTCCTACGGAACTCTATTTCACGTGGCCTATATTGAGTAAAAAAGTTTTGCACATCCTTAGCCCAATGGCCATCGGAACACGGCAAAATAAAAAACCTCAACATATGTCACGTTACTTTTATTTGACTCAAAGAAAACAAAACCTAAAATCCTAAAAAGAAATCCTAAGGGTTTTAAAGAAGTAGTTCTGAGTTTAAAGTCCTCAGCTCGACTTTCCAAAAATTATACTTGTCAGTTATCATTCTTGGATCGCCAGACTTTGACCCTTCGCGCACTATAAGAGGTGGGCTTGTTTCTTTTGTGGATTAATACCCTTCCCTTGGTTGTGAGACCTAGGAAACGACATTTATCCATACCATTTATCCAAAGCTCTTACCTCGGCTCTCGTTTTAGGAATTAGTGAATTCTAAGAAACTCGGTTAAAATTATGGTTTTGGCCTTGACAATAAGAAACAATGAATCAAAGTACTCCGAATAAGGTCGGTTATGTAGGCAAGCCTACGCCGTCCTATTCGTTGGAACATATGTGACAGTTCAGGCCAATCCGTCAAGATTAAGCCTTGTTTAGCCCGAAGTCTTATCGGCTATGCTAAGTTTTGTTGAACTGATGTAACGTACATCACACGTGGAGTGGAGTCGATTGAGCCGAAGCTCGGTTGAACTCGCCCAGCCATGGTTAGACCATTTCCGAACCCATGTACTAAGAGTCTCCGATTTCTAAATTGTCACCCAAAGCGTAATCTCGTTTCTGTTTCAGGTGGGTTCACCGAGAAGCCATCACCATAAAACTCAACGAAAGCAGAAGATTGTGTTCTCTCAAAACTCAACGTCTTCTTTAGATTTTGAATGCTTAAACTACACAATTTGTTGCTCCCATGGCCAGTAGAAGCAATCTCATGCATAGGACAATGAGATTTTAACAGAACTACGAGGAACTCTTTTTTTTTTCACTGCTTCCTTTCAACGACTACATGTTTCCTTACACCCTCTAGATGAGACAGATTTGGGGCAGAACCTTCCACACTAATAGAATTAATCTTACAAACCACTCCGGGCCAAGATTCATACTAAGGTTCATGTATAGGCTAACTTATGCTCAAAAAACCAAAAGGTAGTAAAACATAAGCAAAAAAGGTAGTACATTGCCTTCAACATTGTACCACGAAGAATTTAAGCCTTTAAAAAAATTTCGGAGCCATCTTGGTGCTTTAAATGTATTGCTTCCATCGCTTTTCCCATCGTAGATTCGTAGCTCTACATTTTTGCTAGGTTATTTTCTCAGCGCCCGCGAAAAATTATTGACTTGGATTATTGCTTCCCTGGTTTCTGCAAACAGAAGAAAAACAAAACAGACCGTAGACTGATTTGAACATGGTTTCCCATGCTGCTATCAGACCTACGGATTAAACATACGGGATAAACAGACACGCGAAGTCCCAGAAAATAGAACCAGGCTCGCTGGCAACGAGAGGCAGTCTCGCTGGGAGCGAAACCAGCTGTTCCAGATTCTGGAGTTTTTACACATAGCGGACAACCAGGGGGACTCAAAAACAGACTCTAAAACAGAAAACTTGACATGAATAAGAAAATTATTTATATATAAAATTGACCGTTGGTTCCCCGGCAACGGAGCCAAAAACTTGATCGGGGTCAATCAGGTTATAATATACTTGACCACCATAAACCAATACTAGCAAGAGGACTAGGCCCATCGTAGTATAGCTATAGTGAATCAAGGTCGATCCCACAGGGAACTAATTGTGGATCATCTTATATACAAACAATTAATTAAACATGTCAAGGACATAGAGGCGGTCTACGACCAACATAAGACAAGAAAGGTAAAGACACGACTCGACACAACGTAATTAACCTCCCCAATTATAGTCTTTATCGTTTGGACCTAGATAATTTATATAATAAACTAAACTTATTAACTGTCAATCTGTTTGTATCTATCTTAGATTGGCTACGGGAGTCATCCTCTTTAACTTGACTTAGCACCGGTTAGGTTGCTAGATCACTGTGCTACATTACGTGACTTCACCTTATGGGTATCCATCTCATATAAATTGCACGCTTACGACACTAAAGACGCCGATATTAATCGTACACCTCGCCTAGGCAACATTCCTATGGTTAGGCGTACTTCCTAAGCGATTACTCAAGCTCTCGTCCAACTAGCAATTACCAAGTTATAGTCTCATGCTAACCTACGACGTATGTATAATCAGGTGCTAGCAATCCCCAAATATAAACCTACCTAGATAACGCTGAACGTCCGTGAAGAGCAATTCATAAGCCTACCTAAGAGTTTTATATTGGTATTTCCTTTTTACACATTTTAATTAAACTAAGCGAGTAACGTAGCCATAGCCATACCTACTGAGATAATAAATTCAACTAGGTTAACCTAACGATAAAGACGTGGCGTAATTAACAGATGACATGGGCTCGGTCGACCGAGTGAATAGGCTCGGTCGGCCGAATGAACTTATTCGGTCACCCGAATCGATTTCGTCCCCAGATTACATCTTAGAATATATCTCTTAGCGTTTCATCATACAGAACAGATTAAACAGTAATTCACACAGTATTCATATAAATTAACATAGATACGCATTAATTAAATCAAGTAGATTCATGAATAAATACTAAGTGTATGACGTAGGTTATGGGATCCTCATAGACAAGGTATCGCCACCTTCCTAACATCTTAGCCTAGATCTACATCATCTAGCTATGATTAACTAACTCAAACGATAAAGCATAATTGGGGGGGATTAATTACATAAAAGAAAGAAGACAGAAAATAAAGGCTTACATATTGAAGCCCCTAAATTGCTGAAGAAACCTTCAAATTATTTATGCTACATTGTATCAAAGTTGTATTATGAGTTATATGATGAATGATTCAAGGTATATTCTACAAATTTCGTAGCTGCTGCTTATATAGGAGTTTCTGCCGACTTATGAAGGATCTAGAAGGTAAATACGAAAAAATCCGATAACCGACCGAAAATCCCAACTCGGTCAACTGAAGCTCCCCACTCGGTCGACAGAATCTATAGGCTCGGTCGACCAAACCTAACTTTGCACATGTTAATATTTTTTCTCGTCTATCTTGCTCCCCACTGCACGCTTGCGTGTTGATCTGATTAATCTTTCATTTAATGCTCCGATTTTCTTCCTCTATTATCTTGAGACCATTGATTGAATGACATTAATCCTCTTGATTTGTTGTGATCTACAAAATAAACATTTATAGCACAATAAATCGGCCTTTTAATAATAAAAACAGTTAAATACCCAATATCATATTAATAATCACTTAACATTAAATAATAAATATAAACGAGTGATTCAATATGAAATATACATTATTAATCTTGATTTAAGGTCAACGTTGATGACTTTTACGGGTATAATTTGACCGTCATCAAAGTGTTAGATATAATATTCTGGACCACATGGTGTTGTTTGTTGATATGTCTTCAATCAGACTGTATGCATCATCAGGGTATTTGTCATGCAGTGCACCTCCTGCCGCATCATCTATATCCATTATATCACTATAATCAACTCCATTGTAGAAGGTTTGCACTACTTTCCATTTCTCCAACCGATGGTGATGA
The DNA here is from genome assembly GCA_036785695.1 of Gentiana straminea. Lineage (NCBI taxonomy): Eukaryota > Viridiplantae > Streptophyta > Magnoliopsida > Gentianales > Gentianaceae > Gentiana > Gentiana straminea. The sequence continues at coordinate 1,153,697 of JAVUPR010000376.1, read as the reverse complement.
TAGTTTCTTAGTATTTCTTTATAACTCTCACAAGCTTCATAAAGAGATTCATTGGATTGTGTGAAGCTGGTAATACGTTTCCTCAACTGAACTATCTTACTGGGAGGAAAATACATGGCTAAAAATGCCTGAAAGAGTCAGTCCCAAGTTGTCACTATGCCTGGTGGTATGTAATGGTACCAGGCTCTTGCCTTATCGTTTACGGAAAACTTGAACAACATGGTTCTGTTCTGATCCGAAGTAATGTTATTCACTTTGAGGCTATCATAATATTCTAGGAAAATCTTTAGATGTAGATTAGATTCTTCTGTGGGTGATCCCTCAAAGGAAGTTTGTTGAACCATTTGAATCAGAGCAAGTTTCAGTTCGAAGTTGTTTGTTGTCGTAAGCTCCACAACCCCTGGCTATAAACCCTGTGCGGTACGCATTGAGTAATCCTTCGAGGTCTTATTATTGTTCTCAACCATCTCTATTTGAGACTTAGTTTCCTATGGCTCAGATTCTAGCATAAACAATATTCTCCTTGTGTGTAAAGCTCTCTCGATTTCTAGATCTTACTCAAAGAGATTGTTGGGATTTCAAGATTTTTGCATAAACAAGAAGAAAAGACAACCAAGGATGGAAATCACAATTACCCACTAAAATGAAAATGGAAAAAGTCTAGTCTAATTAATAAAAAAAATGAGTTCGTTGTTAACACCTAAGTCCACAGCAACGGCGTTAGAAAACCTAATAATCAGTAAATCCTGCGGCAAGCTCATGGATTATCGAGTAGTACATAGAATCACAATCCCACAGGGACTTGTGGTCAAATCCAAAACAATTCTTGACCTTTATTAGCTAGACAAATCAGTTTAATGAAAGGTTTTTATTTAAAAGTCTTAAAATTAAAGAAAATAAAGAAAGTAAAAATATGAACCAAGAACTTCATGATTTTGGTAAAGATTCAATTTAAAAGTATTTCTAGGATTTCGGAGTCACCACGAAATAACTATATGATTTACCAACAATGTTTCCCCCAAGATATGACAATTATCAAATTTTATCATAAAAATATTATTTCGAATTATTTTCGTGATCGTACGTAAATTCAAACTACACCCAGTTTCCCACGATAAAGATTGAACTTAGATCTTTTAAATAACCATAATTTAATGCCATCAAGGACTTTATTAAATTTTCATTCCAATAAAACCCTAAATTTAATTCTTGTTTCCAAAAGTATCAATTAAGTAGTAATTTTTCAATCAATATTTTATCGAATACTTTCTCTACGTACAAATGCAATTATTCACCCTCTCGAGCTATTAATTTCAACAATCATACAAAAATTAAACACAAGAATCACTTTATATGCATCAAATTTATTAAACAAGAGAAAGAATGAGTTTTTACATCGTATACATATTATTGGTTTATAAAGAATGAGTTGGTGAACAAAGACCATATTAAAATTAATATTAAGAGAAATATGCATTTTCCTTATAGTTACCATGAAGAAACAATGTTAACCTTAAAAATTTTGATATTTGTGATCCTAACTAATGGTAAAAAGTTTGTTATATTTGGCCATTAATTTGATTATACAAACTTAACATTCGTACGTCCCCCTAAAAACATTCATATGAAATACTGAAAGAGAAATATAATAAGATTGATTGTATTGCATTGATTGAACTGATAGAACATTACAATATATAGCACCTAAATAATGATAAGTAAAAGTTTATCAAAACCAAATAATATATTTTAACATGATTCAAAATCAAACATAATTATCTAAACAACTGATGCACGGTCCAAGTAATAAAAACACTAGCAAGAGAACTAGGTTCAATCGTAGTATAGTTAGATAGAGTCGAGGTCGATCCACAGAGACTCGGCTTAAACGAAATACGACTTATTAAACTAAAAAGCAAATTAAATGCGGTCTACGACCAACAAATAACGTAGAAATAAAACCGACACAATAGAAACACAAAACCAACAAAAGACACAACGACACTAAGACACTTGTTTTTATAGGTTTTATAAATAATTGATAAACGGTATTGATAACGCTAGTAGTAATTACTCCCCCATGCTATGTAGATTGACGACGAGACAAAACAAGACATTTAAGATTAATTATTCTGACTACGGGAGTCATCCCCTAAAGTAGATCTAGCTCCGGGTAGGCCATCTAAATCATCGTGTCTCCATTACGTGACTTCACATTTTTAGTCTCCATCTCATATAACTTCTGACACAATTACGAAACTAGGGATGCCGGTATAAACCATAACCTCATCTAAGCATTATTCCTATGGTTAGGCGTACTTCTTAGACACCGATTCAATCTCTGTCCTAAATAACAATCACTTTTTAGGTCTCATGTTAAATTACGATGACAAATAATTAAGTTGATCAAGTTTAATTACTCGTTTGAATTACAAAGCAGAGAACCTGACGTAGTCGAAGCCGTTCACAGACAAATCAAGAACATCACCGATCTTGCTACCAACGAGACATAAGCTCGGTGTCAACAAGCTCAGATCTGAACCAGATTTTCTCGTGAAACGTCTTTTACGTCTCAGATCTACATAAACATGGGTTCGTAAATTAACTACATAACGAAATCAATACACAAAACGACTACTCCATAACGAAATAAATTAGATCTATGAATAAAGATTGCATAATTGAGTAGACATTACCCTCGAAGACGAGCGTGATTCCCACTCCTCGATACGATCTGTAACCGGAGATTCTAACGACTCCGTAATGAAAAGAACATAAATAAAAAGTAAAGAACTATATAAAAGTATTAGAATAATGTATTTCTAATAAAAGTATTAGAATAATGTATTTCTAAGGTGTTTCTCCAGTGTAAATGGCGTGTAATGCATGCCTCTATTTATAGGGGTTCAAGCTAATTAAGAGATATACTTCAAAATATCAAAACAAATAGAGATAACTCCCGGCCGATCTCAGAAAATAAAATGCGCCCCCCTTATGCATGTGCCAAAGTCGGTGCCACTCTTTGGATTGGCTTGCCGGCTTTTGTCATGCTTTACTCCTCTTTTCGTGCTTATCCGATATTTATCTTCAATGCATCTTGGATTTATCTTCAGATTTAATTCTTCCATTTGTATTTATCCTCCAAAAATTATCTCAATCTACAAAATAAATATTTATCCCAAAACAAATCATATTTAAATAAAAATGGATAAATACCAAATTATATAATAAAAACGGATAAATACCAAATTATATCTTATTAATCACATAACATTAAATAATAAATATAAACATGTGATTTAATATAAAATAAATATTATTGAGCTCGATTTAAGGACAATGTTGATGACTTTTACGGGTATAATTTGACCGTCATCAACTACCTCCCACTTAGACTTTGATCGTCCCGAACAAAGCATCCATAAGTAATTTCCCCAAGACAACATTTTCCATGGTCAAATCATACTTAGACAAGAAACTCGAGTCAACTCATACCATTCATGCTCATAAGGTATCCATTATTCACTACTCGCTATGAATCGAAATGATGTGTCACAACAAGAAAAAAGGGTTTTAATGACGGGAATTCTCGTCATTATATCCCTTTTTCTCATCATTAAAGACTTTTAATGACGGGAAATCCCCCTCATGCCCCCCTCATAGTCGCCCTTCTAGTTAAAGCATTCAATGACGAGAACCCGCCTCGTCATTAAAGATATCAAAGATTTAATGACGAGATTAGACTCTCATTAAGAACAGTTCTAGTGACAGGTAATTTCCACATTATTATACTATTTGCCTCTTATTAGAACTAAATTTGAATATTGGTTTCTACCCGTTAATGACGACTATTCCCGTTATTATAAGGATAATTACCCGTCACTAAAACACAATTTATTGACAAAAAAAATTCATCATTATAGGGTCATTTACCCCTCATTAATACACGAACTAATGACGAAAAGTTTTCTCATTGTAGGGTCATGTGCCCTCAATAAATCACGAATTTATGACCAAAAATCCCCTCATTATAGGATTATTAGCCCCTCATTAAACATACCATGAAAGTATCAATCATTATGAAGAAATATTAGAATATCACAACCATTAAATAAAACGCACTACAGTTTGTTGCAACAACAAGCATTAATATATCCAAAATATACATCGAGGTATCCCATATACCAATTGAGGTATAGTTGTTTTAAAATATTCAACAAGAAAAGCAACATTTAGACGCATAATGGTAGGAATTTCTAATATCACATCCCAAATGTCAAATACCTAACAACCATAAATGTTGATCACCAAAACACTAAGCACCTTCAATTATTGGCGGTTCATGGGAAGCAAGCTACTTGACAGCAAAATTGAACCATCTTAGGATATGATCGATATCAATCCTTTCACACATCTCCTCGAATGCATCAAAACCTTTCAAAGACCTAGAAACATATACACGGCAAAGCGTGAAAAGAAACATAGTTAAAGTTTACTCATATTTAGTAAAACAAGATATAAGATTCTTATTTCCAAAATTAAAGCAAATCAATTATATTAAACTAATCGTACTAGGATTAACAAGCTTGAGCTCTCAAATTGACTTGCTAAGCAAACGGTTAGAATAAATATCATCTTTAAATGAATCCATAGCTCCACATCAAAACATCAACTTCATGTACACCATATATGACTTGGATCATTTCAAAAACTAATACGGTAAGCATACTAATACTTAGCACGCATACTAATACTCAAAGAAACATTCAATATATATGAAAGCTAATATATAGAACACTAGATAAAGTACACTATGTAGATAGGCAATTGCCACTACGTAGATTGTAGACACACACTATATACACTAAATAAAACTACTCAGTACCAATATGAAGTAGGTTATTGCCAAAGGTGATTTTGCAGACACTATGTATATAAATATTAAATGTGCATCAAACATGAACCACACTTTGCAAAAGAAACTAAAAACATAGCCAACTTAAAATATAGTATATATATGGTACTAGACATAGACAAAAGTAATGTACATTATACATATTTCCTGATTATAGCTTGGATCATTGCAAAATCATGTCTATCATTTTGAGCATAAAACAAAACAAAGTACGCAGGTACTAAAATATAGAAGCTACCCCTATATATATGAAATGCAATACACAGAGTATTTAACAAGCAGCTCAGTCAGATATAAACCAAAATTATATTAGCCCAAGCAATATGGAATATGCAGGTAGATTATGTGCGGCACTAATAGATGCAGGTTTATGCAAAATAATGTGTCAAGGGATGACACAAACATAGAAACTCAGATTTTACGGAAAACACTAAAGCACACAACTGAGTTTCACAAGAATCAAAGGAATGAGTAAAAGCAGAACAGTCACAAGAGATAATACCAACTGAATTTGAGTGACGACAATCATAGTTGAAAGATTCTGAATGTTGGTAAACCTGCAAAACTGAAAATAAAACATTTACAACATTATTAGTGATGCAATCTGAGAAATGTTCAAAAGAAATTATTTATAATTACAACTACAAACACATAAAAACAAATAATAATAGAAACCAATTTGCAGTGGATAGGACAAGCATATAACATATCTTGTTTATCCATAAACCAGCTCTAAGAGCTCATGCCAATTGTTACACAAAGAGCAACTTCTTAGTAGGGAAACACAAAAGATCATATCAGCAAACCAGACTTGGAAGCAAGTGAACTAAAACGGGAAGATATCCATATACATAGACAAGTTATGTTAGTCATGTAAGTCTTCAACATGGTAGATACAAAGGTCACTTAGTCAGGAAAATGATATGAACTTTTGTTGAAAATGATCCACAAATGGTGCAAGTACAATAATAGCCTAACACTTACATAGGTAGTATTTCCACAAGTTAGCATAAACAGAAAATGAAAGGATAACTAGAAGACATATATCATAAGCAAGAGTGACTTAACGTATTAATACTGAATTATAGCTTAACTATATTAACTAGTAACAAACAGGGATACTTTTAATGACCAAGCATTATGTCTTTGTTAGGATATAAAAAAGTAAAAGAACACTGAAGTTGCTATGTAGAAAGAAAGAAAAAAACGAGATCAAAAAGTTCTTCATTAGTTACCCTGCCCTAGGATCTCGAACTATACGCTGAAGTCGTTTTACAGTCTCAACGTTGTGGGCAAAAACATCTAATCATGAGTGAACAAGGTTAGATACAGCATCTAGATCACCCCGAAAATCTGAGTTAAACACTCAACCATAATATCAGGCTTGAGTTCCTGCAATAAGAAGTTAATGAAGTGCCAACTTTTAGTACCCTTGTTACACAAAACATAAGTGCAAAGCATGAATACGTAATAGGAAAATTAGTCAAGCATGATAGCACGAGATGTCAAACCTTCATGGCTTTAACAGTTTCAACAAAATGACTACTTCCACCATCAGGTAGATCATCTCGATCAACACTAGTTAGAACAATACAGAAATACATTTGAGAAAAAGGAACTTCCTTTAAGAAATCAGACCCGAAAATTCCCCTTGAAACTCCACTTACACTGTAAACCCCTAATTTCTACACCCAAAGCAGCTAAGAAAATTAATTATACTGCATTACGGCTACTGTAGAACAACCAGAGCCTCCATAATGCAACCTTTGCTGCTAAAATCGAAGAACAAGAAGAAAAAAATAAATTGAAATAAAGCAAAATAACCTACACTGAAAAATCTCTTTGACTCTTCGACTCTTCGTCTACACCTCAGCTTGCTAACAGAATAGAGCAACTAAAGAGGAACACAAATACAGAGGAGTGAGAGGACACAATGGGGGAGTTAAGACTATGTTTGTCCCATTAAATCTGAGCTGGAAAGGAGGACAAACCTTTGAATCTAAGCTTGTATGATCACAAAATTGACAGACTTGAAGTACTCCAAACAGAAACTTGAGGATTCCAACTTTGAGATGTAGACACAATATATTCCGACTTCCCCGCAACATAGAGCTTTATTATAGGCTTGTCAAAGCCAAATACACCAATAAGAGAAACTATAAACATAATGAACCAAAAGCAAACAACATGTAATAGGTTGGGCTGTTCACCCCTACGAGATGTCCCTAGTTAATCTCAAATTAACATCCTTGTACTTAAACAGAGGCAGAAATATTCAAACACCAAACTTTGGAAGTTGTTTATTACATGAACTCTAACCCTCAAACTCATTTCTTAGTGATAGAATTAACTCAAACATATAAGGTTTGTCATATTTTGACATTTGAACTCATGACAAAAAATAAAACAAAAAAATAATAATGGAAACACAAAAACCTTAGATCTCCAACAAGTGAGATGATCCAACTGCAAAGCCAAGTGAGATCAGTCTCCAAAAACAAGGATACAAAACATTAATGATCATAACATCAATCCCAATTCAGCATAACAAAACAATCAAAAACGTTTTAGTACATATAAACATTACAAAGCAAGTACCTTGAAATCTTGTGCAATTTGAGATTGGCATGTTCAAACCAAAGTCGCTTTTTTTCCGAATGGATTAAAAAAACAACATATAAACTTAAAAACAATTGATTAAGCACAAGTTCGAATAGATATACTCACCGCGAGCAACAACAAGACTAGGGCGATACCTATGGGGCTTCTTAACTCCACCAGTAGTTGGAGCAGATTTATAAGCAGCCTATGAAAAACAAACAACTTTCAATAACAATCAAACTTTCAATAAAAATATATTGCACATGCTAGGTGTTATTTTTTCTCCTAAAGGTACACCAGCAGAAATTAAACTTGAAATTGAGAGCATTCACTCAAACGAAAAGCTTACAACTCATAAATAATCCAAGTAAAATACCAAGACACTCAATGAGGCGGTGCATCCGAGCTTACTTTTTCCAGATTCACTGAGAATCAGAGCTGCATAGAACAACGAATTTTCTCGATTCAAGGAGATTTATGCGAAATTTCATATTTCAAAGTATCGAAAACTACAAAATCAAACCTTATGCTATCATGCTTAACGATTCCGTGATCACTTCAAAGTCATGTCCCAATTAACGGTGGCGGTGAGTGCGGCGAAATGGCGGAAAGTGAACAATAGAGCGGTGGTGGAGGGTGGAGAACGAAGGTTAATAGTTATCAGCGTGTATCAATATTCAAAGTTCGAAGATGAGCGGCGGCAGCGGCGAGGTAGTGTGAAGAAAAGAGCAGCGGCGAGTGTGAGAGTGAAGTACAGAGAAGCCGCAAGAAAGGGTGAAGAACGAGCATCAGTGAAAGGATTAGGGTTAGCAATTTGATGGAAATGGATAAATGTACCATGTGTTTGATTAATTGTTTTTAATGAATGAATGAAAGGATAATAGATAATAATTTTTTGAAATGGTAATAGATAATAAATGGGAGGGTTGGTGTAACAAAATAATTGGGTGGGTTTCTCTTTTTAATATATAAACATAAATAATGAGAGGAATTTTTTTTATGGGACCAGTAATAACGGGAAAGATGATAAATAATGACGGGAATTAATATTTGGTCATCATGTTACAAAATAGTATAGAACCCGTCATTATATCTACCATTTAATGACGTAATTTTGACCCATCATTGATAACCATTTTTTTTGTAGTGTGTGCATGTGCATTCGGTTTTATATATTCGTGGCAAGATTAAAGTTTATGCTAACTTCGCAGTCTTAACCTACCAACATCAGCATTCCCTCTTCTTAAGCCTCGCAATGGGTAAAGACATGGTGCAATAAGCAAGAGCGTCATCCATAAGGTTTTTGGACTTGGAGACCGAGAAAAATACTCAAGCCTCTTAAAAATTTGAATTTTTTCGCATTTCCGTAGTTTCAAGCCTTAACACCTCTCAAGAAAGAAACTTGCTTTAAAAGTAAAGTATGCATTGCAAGAATCCCTCTCTCACGGATTAGTGGAAGCATTGAATATTACCACAAGCGCGGGGCTACTTTGGTAATGTTACTACAAGCCCAGTGTTTAACTCATTGTCAAAACACAGATAATTCTCAAGCTTATTACTCTGCTTTTGATGGCTAGAGGATAAGAATATATCAGCAGATAAATATCGACTCTAGGTCTGCATAACCAATCATCTACGCAATGTACACATAATTCTTCTCAGTTATTATGATTTGTGCGGAATTCGTCGATTCAAATTGAGTAAGCAAGTAATAAATAACTACTTGCACTAGTTGGCATGAATATCCTTAAATTCACATTCACATAAGTATAAAATGAGCATGTACTCATGAAACTTGGTTCATTTCCTATCAATTCTATGTATAAGAACTCACAAATCTAAGGGTACGAGATAATAAATTTGGCATTTGTTCAAATTTTTTTTCATTTTCACCGTTTCATTCAATTTTCAATTATAACACATCATAGCATAGCTAAGTCTCCTACCCCCACTTAAACTTGACATTGTCCCCAATGACAAAGAAAAATGAGATTTTAAGAAAAAGACTTAGCTCTGGAAACGGCTCTCAAGTAGATGCAGAATGTAGTTGTAGACCAAGCACGTCGTGGAGAAGCAATCGAAAACCTGTTTAAGAAAACCAAACAGAAACTCCACGAAACCGTTAATAACATGTCAATGGAAGTTATAAAATAATGTAGCAGTAATTAGATATAGAATATCCAAAAACAATTTAAGCCACTTTATTTCATACAACTAATGACACGGAAAACCAAAGAGTTAAAACTGCAAAACTCACATGTCGGCTATCAAGGAAAAAACCTCGTTTATTCCGAACTTAGAATCGGAACATAGCGAGATGAAAAAAACCTTAACAATCTCATGCTAATTTATTCAAACAAAACAAAAACAAAAGATAGTTTTTAATAAATAGTTCTGTGTTTATAGTCGTCAGCTCGACTCAGCTCAACGATGGTTTAAGTATAGGTGGGATCTTCAAGAGTGAAGACTTCCTCCTCCTTACCTTGACCAAGACTAACATAATGTTTCACACGGTGTCCATTAACCACAAAAGTGTATTGGTCTTTAAGGTTCAATAATTCAACAGCTCCAGAAGGGAAAACCTTACTCACTCTATAAGGTCCATACCATCGTGATTTTAACTTTCCAAGAAAGAGTCTCAAGCGCGAATTGTAAAGAAGAACCAGATCGCCTTCCTTAAAAGTGCGGTCCAATATCTTCTTATCACGAAATTTCTTTGTGCGCTCCTTACATATTATTGCATTCTCATAAGCTTCCAGACGAAACTCCTCTAGGCGAGTCAACTCTAACAACCTTCTTCTCCAAATAAACTCTCATCAAAATTCAACATACGCGTAGCCCACATGGCACGGTGTTCAAGTTCAACCGGTAGATGACATGCTTTACCAAAAACAATCTTATAAGGGGACATACCAATAGTCGTCTTATAAGCAATCCTATAAGCCCATAAAGCATCATCTAATCGCAACGACCAATCCTTTCTAGTCGTATTAACAGTTTTTCTCCAAAATGCGCTTTATTTCTCGATTTGTAACCTCAACTTGTCCACTTGTTTGAGGGTGATAAGCGTAGCTAACTTGTGTCTAACCCCGTACTTAATCATCAACTTTTCAAACGGCCTATTACGTAAATGGCTTCCATTATCACTAATAATGGCACCAGGGGTTCCAAACCGCGTAAAGATATTTTTCTTTAAGAACTTCGGTACAACTTTCGCATCGTTAGTAGGCGAATCAATGGCCTCAACCCATTTGGACACGTAGTCGACTCCCACTAAGATATAGCGGTTGGACAAAGACGAAGTAAAGGGTCCCAAAAAATCAATACCCCAAACATCAAAGAGTTCCACCTTTAAGATATTCTTCAGTGGCATTTCATTCCTTCTCGAGATATTTCCCGTCATTTGGCAAGAATGACAAGATCTAGCATATTGATGCGCATCTTTGAACAAGGTCGTCCAGTAAAAACCACATTGGAGAACTTTCGCAGCAATCTTGTCTCTTCCATAATGTCCTCCGGCTTCATAAGCGTGGCAATGTCTAAGGATATCATACATTTCCTCTTCCGGCACACATCTCCTAAAGACATTGTCGGATCCTAGCTTAAAAAGATAGGGCTCTTCCCAATAATAGTGCCTAAGATCCTTAAAGAATTTCTTTCTTTCTTGGGGGTTGAGATTTGGTGGCAAGTATTTCGCGGATAGATAATTCACAAAGTCTTTAAACCATGGTTGTTTCTTCTCCTTCACAACCTCAATACGCGAAGATACTGCAGCGCAATCATCATTTCCATGTATGGCCGTGATGGAGAATAATTGTTCATCAGGAAATGTTTCTCCAATCTCGGTCATTGGCTCATTTTCCTCTATTTGTAAACGGGAAAGATGATCCGCAACCAAATTCTCAGATCCTTTCTTATCACGGATTTCTACATCAAACTCTTGCAATAGTAGAATCCATCTCAATAACCTTGGCTTGGAATCTTGTTTGGCTAAAAGATACTTCAAAGCTGCATGGTCAGTCCAAATAGTGACTTTAGATCCTACTATATAAGATCTAAACTTGTCAAAAGCAAAGATAACAGCTATAAGCTCTTTCTCAGTAGTTGCATAATTCCTTTGAACATTATTTAGAGTTTGACTAGCATAGTAGATGGGCATGAAGATCTTGTCTTTTCTTTGTCCTAAGGCAGCACCTACAACAGTATCGCTTGCATCGCACATCAACTCGAAAGGTAGATTCCAATCAGGCGCAATCAGAATGGGTGCAGTAATAAGTATTCTCTTTAACTTATTGAAAGCTTTCATGCACTCATTAGTAAACACAAACGGCACATCCTTGGCCAATAACTCAGTAAGAGGTCTAGAGATTAAGGAAAAGTCCTTCACAAACCGACGATAGAATCTGCGTGGCCAAGAAAACCTCGCAATGTCTTAAGATTGGTTGGTGGAGGCGAGTTTTCAATCACTTTTACTTTTGCTCTATCCACCTATATACTTGTTCTTTGAAATACGGTGGCCAAGTACTATACCTTCGGTAACCATAAGATGACATTTCTCCTAGTTAAGCACCAGATTCGTCTCCTCGCATCTCTTCAACACTCTTGCTAGATGCGTGAGACATGAATCGAAATCATCTCCAAATACGGAGAAATCATCCATAAAGATCTCTAGGAAATCTTCAACCATATAAGAAACAGAGAAATCATGCATCTTTGAAACGTTGAGATGCGTTGCACAAACCAAAAGGCATTCTATTATAAGCAAAGGTTCCATATGGACATGTAAAAGTGGTCTTTTCACGATCCTCGGGTGAGATATGAATTTGATAATATCCCGAGTAACCGTCAAGGAAACAATAAAACGCATGTCCGCTCAGTCTCTCGAGCATTTGATCAATGAAGGGAAGAGGGAAGTGATTCTTACGAGTAGCATCATTCAGCTTCCTAAAGTCAATGCATACTCTATGACCAGTAATGAGTCTAACAGGAATTAACTCATTTAACTCATTGGCTTGTAAAGTCAAACCACCCTTCTTTGGAACCACATGGATCGGGCTAACCCATTCACTATCAGAGATATGGAAGATGATCCCCATTTCTAACATCTTAATAATTTTGTCCCTAACCACGTCCTTCAATTGTGAAGTCAACCTTCTTTGGGGTTGTACAACCGCTTTCTTTGCAGGATCGACGGAGATTTTATGCATGCAGACGCTCGGACTAATGCCTTTGATGTCAGCTATAGTCCATCCAAATGCTCCGCGATACTCTCTCAACACTCTCATTAGCTTTTCTTCTTGTATTTCAGTCAAGGCAGAAGAAATAATAAGCGGCAAAGTTCCATCTTGAAGGAATACATACTTCAAATGTGCAGGCAGAGGCTTTAGTGTCAGATTGGTAGGAGGTTCTCCTAGCGAGGTCTTTAACTTTTGTCCAGTGAGCTTATGTTCAAAGAACTTATGCCACGTCGGTCTATGGTAGAATTTCTCAACCTCGGTAGACTTCATCTCCTCAACGTGTCCAGTGTTCCTCTACTACATCTGTCTCGGATTTTATGCTAAACAAAATATAACAAGTAATAAAATAAATCCGGTTTACCCCAAGTGCAGGGATCGTAGTATAATGATTAAAACCGGAGTCGAACTCACAGGGAATCGTCTTTGTCTAGTTTGATTAATTTTCCTAAAGTTGTCACGAGAAGTAAAAACGTCATATCCTAAACAATTTAAAGACTACAACTAAAATAATAAAACAAAATGAACTAGTAATGAAAACAATAAAGTTAAACTGGACAGATGATTAAAAATCTAAAGCCAGCGAAGATAGTTGCGAACCGAATAACGAAAATAATTCTATTCTATAAACTAAATAAAAATTATAAAATTGCTATGGTGATAACAAATGATTTTTTTCAATAAATTTAACAACGAACAAGCAATGATCCACCGATCCCGCAACCCTCAATTTCTTCTCTAAGGTTGTCTAGTGTTGATTTAATAAGAATTGTGGTTCACTATCATAAGTATGAATTTCTAACATCTTAGAAAAATTCACCTATCAATCTTTTTTGTCCATCAATCCTAAATATTAACGCTTTAATTATCAAGGTGTGAAATTTATCAATCTCATAACCTAGATATTCAACCTAACAACTATCGTTAATTAGATTAAAAATCCAATCTTTACTATGGTGATCATAGTTTAACAACGATTCTCATCAAATATTAAACATCAAACATCAATACATTCATCAATGAAATTGCATAATAACAATAAAAACATAGAAACGATACAATCTCAATAAAACTCACAAACCATCCAAAGAGTCGAAATTGAGATGCTGCAACGATCGGTTTCACAAAGCTCGTTCAAGAAAGCCTCAGCCTCTGACCATCGTCACACCGGAGCAAAATAAAAAAAAAACATAAAATACAAAAAAAATACAAAAACACTCGGTCGACCGAGTGTCAAGGTTCGGTCGACCGAGCCCTACACTTTTTTTTTTTGATTTTTCTTGTCGCCTCCGTTCTCCAGATGCTTTTTCGTGTCTTCTCTGTTCCAATGACTGCGTCCTTTTATAACCTTCTTCGAGCTAGAGTAATAATTATCCTATTTCCTTTTCTTTAAAAATAAATACTAAACCCTAATAAAAATATAATAATTCCAATTTTGTCCTTCTAGATAAGTCTTCAAATAAAATGTTGTTCGAAATCCTTCACTCGTTGACTCGTTCCACGATATGCTCGTCGTACCTACAACATAATAAAAACGTGCAAAGTGTAACATCACATATATAAATAGATAATTGCTAATAAAATCACGTAAATAACCCGACTTTGCACTCTAATACTTTCCAACTTCATTCTTTCAATAAATCCATTAAACACTTAATTTTCTATAAAAATTAATAAAATACAAAGGATATTGTTACGAAATAATGTAATATAAATCGTAAAAATGACCATAAACAACTCCCCCACACTTAGCTTTTGCTCGTCCCGAGCAAGACAGAACAAGACCAAGGCTTCGATTTACTTAGTACCACAAAGTTCCAACCAAAAAGAATAAATATAGACATCTTCAGCAAGTATGCAGCGTATTTAATAAGTTAGAGGTTCACCCCGGTGTGTGTGCAGAGACATTAAAAATTTCCACTAAGTCCAAACTTGAAACTTTCCAAGCAACTAGCAAATACCCATCTAAACTAGAAAAAGATGATGATACTTATAACATGTGCCCTACAAAACGTAACATGTCCTGAAAAGGATGATAGAATGTGTTTAGGATCTTTCTGACATACTCAGAGGATATTCCCTACAACATGCCTATCGGTTTATGCTGGGGATAAGATAGGCAATAACTAAGTCTTCCACTTATTCATACCACTTTCCTTACGTAAGTTGATTCAATTAACTTTCACATATAAACGCACATCAGAATGAGCTATTGCCCGTCATAGTAGAATAGGACATTCGGGATATGCCCTACCTTACTCAAATCATAAGGCGCTTCTTCTTGACTGTCGTGAGCTTTTGGTCATCATAGTGGTATAGGACATTCGTGGTACGCCCTACCTCACTCCAATCATCGACCGACTTCCGACACACCCAATTTTTTCATTATTTTAACAACAACTTCCCAAGCACAGTAGTTACGTTTCACTTATCACATTCAAACCTAGGACATTCACAGTATGTCATACTCTGATTTTAAATACAAACTATTATAATTCCCATGACACGTACATTAGCACTAAGCACGGAATACTTATAAGATGATCAAATGTTACTAATCTAAATGGGTACAGCTTTATAATTTATAGCTCGTCATTTAACATGGCTACGTGAATGTATGTCGGGTGAGACATCTGACCTACTAAACATACAGTATAAAGCATCAATGACTATAATATATGCCACGGTTGGAAACCACAACAGTAGTAAACCAAACAAAATATGAACTTGTTCGGAACAAAAACAAAAAAATTTTCAAATTTTCAAATTTTCAACTCTTTCTAAGCATGGTAATAGATTAAGCACAATTGTAGGTACATACAACCCCTCCCCCACACTTAAACAACAACATGTTCTCATGTTGTGCAGAATTTAAGAAGAAATAAAGTACTTAGCTGATTTGGTATAGAAAGTCGACCCGTCGGTCAGGCACAAGCATGAAAAGGCCAACGTTCGAGATGTCATATATAGTCCTTTTCCAGCAACGACTTCAATACTAGCTTGACAAAACAGCTAAAAATGTACCTGCACTACTTGAGAAACACGGAAATATCTCGGGGAACACGGGGGAATATAATACGTCGCTCAAAAGTAACGATAGAGGATACTATAAAGTAGCAGGGCTAGATGCAACAAAATGACAACAGACACATAAACATAATGCTACAAAATGATATGAAAATATACTAATAATGCAAAGAATATTGGGATACACGAAGAAAATAGAAACACAAAACACTAGCCCAAGCTAATCTTCATAGATGTCGCCCCAATCTACAATCCGGATTAGGCGACGAAGCATATCGATCGCAGGAGGGATGTCATATTCATCTTGAAAGTTCCAATCTTCTCCCGCAACATCTACTCCTTTAAAATGTTCATCACGGAGTACCAGCAACAAATCAGTAAGCATCGGGTCATTTAGAATCGTATACGGCGTCCTAACGCACGTTGAAGGTCCTCAGT
Source organism: Gentiana straminea (assembly GCA_036785695.1). Classification (NCBI taxonomy): domain Eukaryota; kingdom Viridiplantae; phylum Streptophyta; class Magnoliopsida; order Gentianales; family Gentianaceae; genus Gentiana; species Gentiana straminea. The sequence goes on along the minus strand of JAVUPR010000376.1, from coordinate 1,137,482 downwards.
ACTAAACTCTCCACCACCCACAGTGTGGGGTACAATGACAACATAAGTAATGGTCCTGATGCGCGTGATGATATGGTAATCAACGTTAAGGATAAGCGTTCCTCCAGGTCCATCATCTAGAGTTATATGGCGGATTCTATGAATGAATGGGATCTCATGCGGGGGAACTCCGTAATCCATTTCAAAACAAAGCCGAACTGAGCGATTCATACAACACTCTTATTAGACTTAAAACTAAAACACATAAACCAAAGACAAAAGAGTAATTGAAAAATGACTAATATATATATATATATATATATATATATATATATATATATATATATATATATATATATCTAGGATGTCCCCTAGTGGCGATGTTGGTTTATGTCGTTGGCTCGACAATCTTCTTATTCAGCCCGGGTCGGGCCATTTAACCTTTCTTCCGGCCACTACTTCGTGTATGCTCAGATAATTCGTGTGGCCACAAAAACAGCATCTAACACATGGGGTTAGGTTCCTTACTGCTTTCCAAACGCTCTTAATCTTCCCCATTGTCGACCTTTTCTTCTTCAGTTTCTTCTTTAACTTGGCCTCCCTTTCATACTCTTCCATGTCCCAACTCCCGGCCATAACTTGCTCGACCACGCCACTGCCGTCATCCTCAGAAAACAAGTCGGGCGAGAATTCCTCAAGCTCATTGACTTCAGTCATACCACACCCGAGGATGTCGAGGAAATGAATAATCAAAGGTTTTTCTTTAGTTTGACCAATATAGTGCTTGCACCTTTGACCATTTACTCTAAATGGCTGGTCACCATGACCTCTCATCTCTAAAACACCTCCGGGAATAATTTGAAGAATTTCAAAGGGGCCGGACCAACGCGTCCTCAACTTCCCAGGAAACAAATGTAACTTGGAATTATAAAGTAAGACTTGCTCCCCAACTTTAAATTCTCGCTTCTTGATTTTAGCATCATGAAAGAGTTTCATTCTGTCCTTGCTAATCCTGGCACTCTCGTAGGCCTGGATTCTAACCTCATCCAATTCATGCAACTGCATCAGTCGATGTTCACCACATGACTGGGCATCAAAGTTCAAGAACTTAATGGCCCAATACGCTTTATGCTTTAATTCGACTGGCAAGTGGCACGGTTTTCCATACACCATCTGATAGGGAGATGTACCCATGGGGGTTTTATAGGCAGTACGGTACGCCCATAGTACATCATCCGCTTTGAGACTCCAAATCCTTTCTATGACTGTTCACAACTTTTTCCAGGATCTTCTTCAAACTTTGATTACTTCTCTCAACCTCGGCCACTAGTTATAGGATGATATGGTGTGCCAATTTTGTGCCGGACACCATATTTCTCAAGGACTTTTTCTAATGGCCGGTTGCAGAAGTGCATTCCCTCATCACTGATTAAGGCGCGGGGACATCCAAATCTCACGAAAATATTTTTCTTCAGAAAGCTCATGACCGTTTTGTGGTCATTGCGAGAAGTGGCTTGAGCCTCCACCCATTTTGATACATAGTCAACGCAGACTAGATGTATTTGTTTCCACGGAAGATGGAAACGGGCCCATAAAATCAATACCCATACATCAAAGACTTCACATTCTAAAATGGGCTTCAATGGCATGTCGAAACGCCTAGTTAAAGCTCCGGTTCGTTGGCACCTATCACAAGCCTTGCAGAAAGCTTCTGAATCCTTAAAGATCGTGGGCCAATAGAACCCGGACTGAAAGATTTTAGTAACGGTTTTCCAGGGACCAAAGTGGCCACCAGTAGGCCCCCTGTGGCACTGTTCAATGATATCTCGTTGCTCTGATTCGGGAACACACCTTCTCAACAATCCATCTTTACAGATTTTAAAGAGGTAAGGTTCATCCCACACAAAGGTTTTCAAATCAGAGAAAAATTTCTTCTTCTCCTGATAAGAAAATTCTAGATTTAAGTACTGGGAATGCAGGTAGTTGACGATAGAGGAGTACCACGGAACATCTGGAGTGCACTCATCTATATGCATAACATTTTCGAGAGGAAAGTAAAGGTCTATGTCATCAGGCTCTTTCTCTACTTCATTCTGCATTCTCGAAACATGATCAGCTACTACATTTTCACTGCCCTTTTTATCCATAATTTGAATATCAAATTCTTGCAGGATCAGTATCCAACGTAGTAGGCGCGGTTTAGCATCTTTCTTTGTCATGAGACAGCGCAGAGCAGCGTGATCAGTCCAAACAGTGACTGCGGCGCCCAACAAGTAACTACGAAATTTGTCCATTGCAAAGACTACAGCCAATAATTCCTTTTCAGTGGTCGTGTAGTTTACTTGTGCGGCGTTCAGTGTGTGACTGGCGTAAGAGATGGGCTGGAATTTTCCCTTAATACGCTGACCTAAGACCGCACCAACAAGATAGTTGGATGCATCACACATGAGTTCAAAGGGTAGGTTCCAGTCAGGAGAGATAAGGATCGGGGCGGAAATCATTTGACTCTTAAGCTCATCAAACGCATGCTTGCAACTGTCATCAAAATTGAAAGCGACATCTTCTCTAAGTAAAGTAGAAAGGGGCTTAGCTATCTTGGAAAAATCCTTAATGAACCTCCTATAAAAACCAACATGTCCAAGGAAACCTCTTACTTCACGCACATTTGTAGGGAAATTCATCTTCTCTATAGCTTCAACTTTTGCCCTATCTACTTCTATTCCTCTTTCTGATATCTTGTGGCCAAGAACTATTCCCTCGTCTACCATAAAATGGCATTTTTCCCAGTTTAGGACTAAGTTCTTTTCCACACAGCGGGATAATACTTGATCAAGATTATCAAGACAGTGATCAAAGGATTGACCAAAGACTGATAAATCGTCCATGAATATCTCCATACACTTTTCAACAAGCCCATCAAAGATAGCCAGCATACATCTTTCGAATGTAGTTGGGGCATTGCAGAGACCGAATGGCATTCGCCTGTAAGCGAATATACCATAAGGGCACGTAAAAGTTGTCTTTTCTTGGTCGACTGGGTCTATGGGTATCTGGAAATATCCCGAATAACCATCAAGAAAACAGTAGAATGCATGTCCTGCCAGACGCTCAAGCATCTAGTCAATGAAAGGGAGGGGGAAATGATCTTTTCTCGTGACTTCATTGAGTTTTCTGTAGTCAATACAGACTCTATAACCCGTCACTAGCCTCAATGCTATTTCTTCACCCTTTTCATTCTTCTCGATAGTAATTCCTCCTTTCTTAGGAACTACTTGAGTAGGGGACACCTATTCACTGTCAGCAATCGCAAAAATAATACCCATGTCCAAAAGCTTGATAATCTCTTTCTTAACTACTTCTTGCATGTGAGGGTTGAGCCTCCTCTGGGGCTGTCTAACACACTTAGCACCCTCTTTAGTCTTTATCTTGTGCATGCATATGTCAGGAGATATCCCTCTAATGTCTCCCACTTGCCATCCAAAGGCTTTCTCATTCTTTCTTAACACATTCAACAACTTCATCTCTTCTAACCGGGATAACTTGGCAGAGATAATTAATGGAAACTTGTCATCTTCTCTCAAGAACACGTATTTCAGATGCTTAGGAAATGGCTTCAGTACCAAATCTGCAGGTGGTTCTTCTAAACTAGATTTAAGCTCCCCACTTTTCAACTCAACATCACTGAGTTTACTCAGTGGTCCTACTGCCAAAGCTTCTCCTTTCAACGAACCTTCATCAAATTCAGCTCCTAGTTGTTCTAGACTCACCCAACCATGATTATTCAGATTCTCTACTAATCGCTCATATTCGATCTCAACAATGCCCATGACTTGCTTTTCCATGTAGTCGTTAAAGTCATCTGACATGTCTTCAATGGAGAAGCCGGTTGGATAATCAGAGGGTCTCTGAATAGCTTTAGAGACATTGTAGCTCACCTCCTGATCACCAACTCGTATAGTCACTTTGCCACCATCACGATCAATGAGGGCTCGGGCCGTAGAAAAAAAGGTCCGCCGAGTATTAAAGGGACGTTCTCATCCTTCCCAATGTCCGTAACATACCAAATCAACCGGGAAAGTGAATCTATCAAATTGAACTAAAACATCCTTTAATATCCCAAAGAGCTTTCTTGGAAGATCTATCGGCGAATTGAAGATTCATGGTTGTGGGTTCTAAAAGACCATCTAGTCCAAGCTGTTTACAAACAGACAATGGCATCAGACTAATGGATGCACCTAGGTCACATAAAGAATTAGGAAAGACTAAGCCTCCTATCAACAATGTGAGCACAAATTTCCCAGGGTCACCCCTCTTGATTGGCAACTCATCATAACTAATCATAGAGCAATTCTCACAAATCAACTGATCCTTGTCCTCGAGCTTCTTTTTGGAGGAAACAACATCCTTGATGAACTTTGTATACTTAGGCATCTCAACCAAAACATCAGATAATGGAAGATTTACCTGAGTATTTTTAAGAAGATTAAGCACTTTTTCATACTTTTTGTCTTCATGCAAGGAGATGTTGCTTTTTCTAGGTGGAAACGGAAGTTTCTTTAAATCACTCTCAGAAAACACTTTCTTTGAGGATGAACTAACAGCTTTATCTTCCAAATCTTTCCACCTCACCACCTTTTCACCTTTCTTACCAGTCAGGGGATCAGCCACCTGACTCTCACTAAATTCTTTATTTCTCAGGGGATCAGCCACCTGAGTACTATCAAACTCTTTATTTCTCGGGGATCAGCCACCTGAGTACTCTCATCCAGGACAGGGAAACATGGGCGCTCGACTTCCCCTCCCCGCCTTATCATTGGCGGGGAGGGGTTAGTGGTTTCCCTGTTCGGGGACCACTAAGCCGAGTGCCGGATCTCAAATTCATAGTACGGCCTATTCTCTACCATAGGAACCGTGGGAACTAGATCAGTGCATTGGCTTTGATTTAACTCGGTCTGAGCCACTTGACCACCCTTGGGGTTCTTCTCAGTAAAGCTAGGTAACTGCCCCGAGGGTCTAGAAGCTTTTTGGTCAGCTACTTGCCCGAGCTGCCTCTCAAGATTCTTAATTGTGCTAAGAAGGAATTGGAAATTATTATTCTGCTCCTTCTGATAGGAGTCCAATTTGCTTTCAAGATCACTAGATTGAGAGGGGCCTTGAGAGTTCTGGAAGATTTGTGGGAAAGATTGGCTAGACCGACTTTGAAACATCGGATTTGGATTGTTCGGCCAGTTCTGGTTGAACCTCTGATTTTGATTGGAAAAATTCATATTATGGTTCTGATTGAAATTCATGTTTTGATTGAAACCCTGATTTTGAAAATTGCTTTGGCCAGAGAACTGATTGTTGAATCTCTGATTTTGCTTTGCCACCGAACGCATTGACTTCGGCGTTCGTCCAACCATAGGACGAAAACGAGCATTGTGCCCCACATTATCACATGCCTGGCATGTGACTGGATTGTACTGTCCCTGATTCTGGACAGCATTGACTTGATAGGTTGAAGGGGAAATAAATTGACACTGGCCAACCATATGGAAAGTTTGACAACAATTTTTGCAAAATAGAACTTGAGAGTTCTGCGGGAATGATAGATTCTGATTCGTTGGATTTTGAGACATTGAAAGAGCAGCCACCTGCTGTTGCAACATGGCAATCTGATTTTGCATATTTACCTCCTCGATCCTAAGAGGAGGAGGAGGTTCCTGGATAGCATGAGACGAGGGGGCATAGTTGTATTTCGCAATATCCTCACATAACGCCCACCCCTCTACAGGTGTTTTCCTCAAGAATGCCCCTCCAGAAGAACTGTTGACCAAACCCTTAGTGAGTTTGGTCAATCCACTGAAAAACGTGTTGACTTGCCTCTGCAAGTCCAAACCATGATGGGGGCATCTTCGAAGGAGAGCTTTGAACCTCTTCCAACAGTCGAAGAAAGACTCATTTTCCTTTTGATAGAAAGTGAAAATTTCACTTAGGCACTGGGCTGTTTTGGATGGTGGGAAATATTGACTCCATGAACTCTTTCTCGAGTTCGGCCCAGGTGGTAATTGACTCGGCAGGCAGAGAGTTGTACCACTCTTTCGCCTCCCCTTTCAAGGAAAACGGAAATAGCTTCAATTTATTGCATCCTCATTTACCCATTGTATGCGAGTTGTACCACATATTTCCAAAAATGTGTGTACATGAGTGTGAGGATTCTTATATTAGAAACCATGAAAGATTGATGCGTGTTGCATCATTTGGATAAGACCGGGTTTGAGTTCAAAATTTGGTGCATTAATGGCGGGTAATACAATTGCCGGGTTGACCTTGACTTCACCAGGCATGGCGTAGTCAGCCAACGTATGTTTATCGTCTGCAGCCATAATGACGATTTCTTCGATTTTTATTGCTAGATTTCGTTCGAGATCTTGATCGGCCGTACTCCCTTCGTCAGGAAGAACCGCAGGACGGACTCTTCGCCTGTTTGGTCTGACTATGGTTCGTTCGAGGTCAGGGGTGTAAAGCAGTGGGCCTTTCTGACTCCGAGTTTGCATAAACCACAACCAAAATCAAGCTGTCCGCACGAATTGCTCCAAGTTTTTTATTTTTTTATTTATTATTTATTTATATTTATTTATTTATTTGTTTGCAAGACAGAGACAATAATAAACAATTAGGAACCTTAAAGTATAATCCTTTAATTAGACTCACTAAATAAAAATTAAACTAAAACAGACTCGAAACAGGTTCGAAAAAAACAGAAACAGAATACTAATACAGAATATAATAGAGAACATAAGAAGAAAAGAAAAAAAAAAAGAAAAAAAAATAAATTAACACTCGGTCGACCGAACCAAATATTTTTTTTTTATATATATATTTTTTTTAACAACAACTCAACAGGTACCTACCTACGAAAAATTAAAAATTAAAAACTAGACAACCGTACCGATTCCCCGGCAACGGCGCCAAAAACTTGTCTCGGATTTTATGCTAAACGAAATATAACAAGTAATAAAATAAATCCGGTTTACTCCAAGTGCAGGGATCGTAATATAATGATTAAAACCGGAGTCGAAATCACAGAGAATCGTCTTTGTCTAGTTTGATTAATTTTCCTAAAGTTGTCACGAGAAGTAAAAACGTCCTATCCTAAACAATTTAAAGACTACAACTAAAATAACAAAACAAAATGAACTAGTAATGAAAACAATAAAGTTAAACTGGACAGAAGATTAAAAATCTAAAGCCAGCGAAGATAGTTGCGAACCGAATAACGAAAATAATTCTATTCTATAAACTAAATAAAAATTATAAAATTGCTATGGTGATAACAAATGATTTTTTTCAATAAATTTAACAACGAACAAGCAATGATCCACCGATCCCGCAACCCTCAATTTCTTCTCTAAGGTTGTCTAGTGATGATTTAATAAGAATTGTGGTTCACCTATCATAATTATGATTTTCTAACATCTTAGAAAAATTCACCTATCAATATTTTTTGTCCATCGATTCTAAAGATTAACGCTTTTATTATCAAGGTGTGAAATTTATCAATCTCGTAACCTAGATATTCAACCTAACAACTATCGTTAATTAGATTAAAAATCCAATCTCTACTATGGTGATCTTAGTTTAACAACGATTCTCATCAAATATTAAACATCAAACAAAGAATACATTCATCAATGAAATTGCATAATAACAATAAAAACATAGAAAAGATACAATCTCATTAAAACTCACCAACAATCCAAAGAGTCGAAATTGAGATGCTTGCAACGATCGGTTTCACAAAGCTCGTTCAAAAAAGCCTCAGCCTCTGACCACCATCACACCGGAGCAAAATAAAATTAAAAATTAAAAAAACACTCGGTCGACCGAGTGGCAGGGTTCGGTCGACCGAGCCCTACACTTTTTTTTTTTTGCTTTTTCTTGTCGCCTATGTTCTCCAGATGCTTTTTCGTGTCTTCTCTGTTCCAATGACTGCGTCCTTTTATAACCTTCTTTGAGCTAGGGTAATAATTATCCTATTTCCTTTTCTTTAAAAATAAAAACTAAACCCTAATAAAAATATAATAATTCCAATTTTGTCCTTCTAGATAAGTCTTCAAATAAAATGTCGTTCGAAATCCTTCACTCGTTGACTCGTTCCACGATATGCTCGTCGTACCTACAACATAATAAAAACGTGCAAAGTGTAACATCACATATATAAATAGATAATTGCTAATAAAATCACGTAAATAACCCGACTTTGCACTCTAATACTTTCCAACTTCATTCTTTCAATAAATCCATTAAACACTTAATTTTCTATAAAAATTAATAAAATACAAAGGATATTGTTACGAAATAATGTAATATAAATCGTAAAAATCACCGTAAACAACATCCAGGCCATATCACTTTTTCTTCCTCACTTTTTTCATATGGCACTTCATCCTCTAACTCTAAGGTAGCCTCGTGGAAATCCTTAATATCCTCATATTGTTGGAAGTCATTGACAAGCTTGTCGATAGAATCCAACGTGAAACAAGCATCCTCGTCATCATCAGTTGTTTTCATAGTGTCAAGCACGTTGAATGCTATTTCATCACCATTAACTCTTAACACTAATTCTCCTTTGTAAACATCGATAAGCGTCCTACTAGTGGCCATAAAAGGTCTTCCTAAGATTAGGGGTACTTCGTAGTTAGCTTCCATATCTAGCACAACAAAGTCGACAGGAAACACAAATTTCTCAACTCTTACTAGCATATCCTCAACCACTCCACAAGGCTCCTTAACCGAACGATCAGCTAATTGCAGAGTAATTGAAGTCTTCTTAAGGTCTTTCATACCTAGCTTTTGAAAATTGGATAGAGGCATCAGATTTACGCTCGCTCCTAGATCACACAAAGCCTTGTTCAAACATACGTTACCTATGGTGCAGGGAATGAGAAAACATCCCGGATCCTTGCACTTAGCGGGTAACTTATGTTGAAGAATGGCTGAGCACTCCTCATTTAGGCAAATGGTCTCTAAATCTAGGAGTTTCCTCTTAGTAGAGACAACTTCTTTTAAGAACTTGGTGTACTCAGGCATCTCAGCAAGTGCTTCAACTAAATGTATATTGATGTGTAGCTTTCTAAAGATATCAATGAACTTCTTATACCTTTTGTCATAACCTTAGGCTTAGATTTGCATGGAGGATAAGGTAAGGTTGAAGGATCGACATCATTGAAAATATGATACTTATTATTATAAAGCTCAACTCTAGGGCCCGCAGGTTCCTTATAGGCTTCTTGCTCCGGCAAGGTTCTAGAGGTATTTGCTTCCTTGCTTGGCTCACCATCCTTACTCTCGACTACTTTCTCTTTCTCTTTTAAAGATGGTGGAGTCACCTCTTTCCCACTTCTAATCATGATCACATTCAAATCCTTAGGGTTTTATCAATGTTGCTCGGCAATCCTCCTGGAGGTCTAGTTGAGACTTGCTCGGCTAATTGTCCTATTTGGCGAGTGAGATTCTGGACTATGGCTTCTTGATTGGTCACCTTAGCATCGGTCTTCTGACAATATTGGCTAAAGTTAGTGGCTAAATCAGCCATCGATTTTCAAAGTTGTCCCATATTGTTAGTAACAACATTACTCAATTTTTCTATCGCAGCTTCTCAACCAAAAGTTTTAGTTTGCTGTGGCACAAAAGTAGTAGGCGGTTTAGGCCCATTTCCTCCTCTAGGGTCACTATATCGGAATCCAGGATGGTTATGATTAGGCTTATATCCTCCCCATTGATTTCCTTATCCCCCAATATAATTGACTTCTTCAGTACCAGCATTCTCATTTTGAGGTATCACTTCGATTCCAGTCCCTTTCTCTACTCTTTCCATCCTCTCTTGCATTCCATGTACCTTATTGTTGATAACAGACAGTTGTTTTATGATTTTGGTAGATACACTATCCTCAAATATGTCAGCAGCCATCTTCACAGCAGCTATGTCATTGCCTCCCTATTGACTATTCATTGCTATTTGCTCCATATTTCCTTATGCCTCCTCAGGAGATAAAAGAACAAACGCTCCATTACTAGAGGTGTCTACTCTAATTTTCTAAGTCTCTCTCAATCCATGGTAAAAAGTTTGCATTAAAAGCCAAAGAGAGATATCATGATGAGGACACTTTCTCATAGCTTCCTTAAAACGCTCCCAAGCTTGATCAAAACTCTCCCCAGGTTGTTGCTTAAATCCTAAGATATCCAGGCATAACTTAAAGGTTTTTCCTAAAGGAAAATACTTATTCATGAATTTTTGCAACAATTGCTCCAAAGTAGTGATAGATCCGGCCTCTAAAAAGAGAAGCCATTGCTTAGCTTTATCTTTCAAAGTGAAAGGGAAAAGCTTAAGACGAATGTTACCCTCCGGGATTAATTCTGGCTTCACAGTGCTAACGATTTCTAGGAAATTTGTCACGTGAACACCAGGATACCCGTTTTGGACTCCATGAAAAGTGGAATAGTTGGTCACCATTTGAATTACATTAGGCCTAGGGTGATAGACTTCCGTAGCATTTTGCGGTGCTACGATAGCGGGAATGAATTGCTCAATAGTGGGCGTTGCATAACTTTGCAAAGTGCGCCTCGCACCTTGGTTTCCATTATTAGCATTAAGATTGTTCGCATTATTAACATTATTGGCATTATTAATAACTTCAGGATTAAGTACCTGGTTCGGATTGATCGGAATGCCTTCCATTTCTGCCTTAGATTCAGAATGTTCAGAATGATCGGTTGTATGTCCTTCTTCCAATTTGTGCTCGCTTTCCTCAAGATTTGGATCCTCTTCTCCTTGCTTAGCCAGTTCTTTAGCTAAATTCCTATTTCGCCTTGCAAATTTCTCTATTTCAGTATTATATGGCTCAATCGGTTCCTTCGATTTCCGAGTAGCGTACTATAAAATAACAAAAAACAATAAAACAATTAAAAACTTTAAAGGCTAGGCCTTTAACTAAACTAAATAATAAAAACGAAACTAAAACAGACTCTATTCACAATATTTACGAATTTCCTTCTAATAAAATAAGCTATATTTGATTTAATGACACGAGTCCCCGGCAACGGCGCCAAAAACTTGATGCACGGTCCAAGTAATAAAAATACTCGATACCTAAATAACACACTAGCAAGAGAACTAGCTTCAATCGTAGTATAGTTAGATAGAGTCGAGGTCGATCCCACAGAGACTCGGCTTAAACAAAATACGACTTATTAAACTAAAAAGCAAATTAAAGGCGGTTTACGACCAACAAATAACGTAGAAATAAAACCGACACAATAGAAACACAAAACCAACAAAAGACACAACGACACTAAGACACTTGTTTTTATAGGTTTTATATATAATTGATAAACGGTATTGATAACGCTAGTAGTAATTACTCCCCCATGCTATGTAGATTGACGACGAGACAAAACAAGACATTTAAGATTAATTATTCTGACTACGGGAGTCATCCCCTAAAGTAGATCTAGCTCCGGGTAGGCCATCTAAATCATCGTGTCTCCATTACGTGACTTCACATTTTTAGTCTCCATCTCATATAACTTCTGACACAATTACGAAACTAGGGATGCCGGTATAAACCGTAACCTCATCTAAGCAACATTCCTATGGTTAGGCGTACTTCTTAGACACCGATTCAATCTCTGTCGTAAATAACAATCACTTTTTAGGTCTCATGTTAAATTACTGTTGGTCCCTTGGAAAGGCTAACACAAGTTTAGAGGGGGGGTGGGGTGAATAAACTTGTCCCTAAAACTGGATTAAAAATTCAATTAAAACTTGTGTGGAGTTAAGCTGACAAAGCTGAGATTAAGTCAAACTGACTTAAGCTGAAACTGAGTCAACCGGCAGCGGATATGATTTTAGCCTTTTTCTTGATCTTGTTATTCTGTTATGAAAACTGTGTGTTGTGAACTGAATTCTGGTAAATATCGCTTGTGATTTGTGTAAGGTATAACAATCAAGTATCACAATGCTATAAATAAATGCTGAGTAAGTAAGTAAATGAGTAAAGTACATAAGGCAGAAATTATAGAGGTTCCAGGTGGTGTAAACCTGTCAATCCTCTCTTCCCATGTGGTGCGGAGGAAAATTCCACTAGAACTTCTTGAGGTGCACTGTTACAAAAAGTCCTAAACAATAGTCCTTGGCTAATCCTTAGCGTCACTATCTAAACAATTGTAGAACAGGTAGAATGGCTGCTCTCCAAATGCTTGAACAACTGGTCCTTGGAGGGTACACGTATGCCTCTTCACCGCCTACCACCACAAACACGAGCCTACCCGATCGCTTGTCACAACCGTCCTTGGCGAAACCTTCCCGGTTTGCTTCACGATCTAAAACCTTTGATGTGAAATCAAAGTTGGGCCGAGAATCAAATAAATTGATTCTTGTTTGTGGTTCTTCAAAGTGTTGGATCCTTGATAGATTCTTTGTAGCTTGAACACTTGAAGAAATACTAGATATGATCTTTGTTAAAGTTCAGAGATGATAGCAATTCGAATGATTAATGCATAAACTTGCTCGTTAAATCTTGTGAATCTCTCTCTGTTCTTGGGTGCAAAGTCCTCTATTTATAGTATAAGGTCCAACGTTCATCTGGCTTAGATTCGAATTGTATCAGTGTCTCTTTCTGCAACGGATATATTTTCTGACCGTTCTGCAGTGTCAGTAACTCATCCAATGAAATTGTTTCCTTTTCAACGTTCCACTGTACTTTCAGTTGTTGGATGACTGACTTATAAAACAGAGTTTCCTTATCAGTTTTATCCTGAGTTTTCACTTGTCAGTTTTCTAACTGACTTGGAGCATTAACTGAAATTTTACTCTTCTTCAAATATCAGTACTCCAGTTTTCATCTGATCATTATTGACTTGATCATAGTACACCATGACTCATTATCAACTAAGAATTCATTGTCCTTATGATTCTTAGGTCTTCATACAAGATCCATAAAGTCAGTTCAGGTCACCACAATCTTGCCGGAAGTCCAACTTTACAGTCTCGACTTGTAATCTTCATAACTGAGTTTGAACCCTCATTTCTTCATTCTTCAATAACTGAGTCTGTGACCCTCAGTTCTTCAATCTTCTAGATAAGCCAACCGAGTCTGTAACTCTCAGCGAACTTACCTTCTTCTCGTTTCACGTAGGTGTGCTCGAGTCGGTTGCTTGTATTGGTAGTTTCCGCTTTTCTAAATGATTTCCGGCTTTTCGCTTTACAACACGCTAATTATTACAGTGCTTGTCTGATGTAACCTATACAATTATCAGACTCTAGTAAGACTTATAAATTCAGTTCTAGACATCTTTTAGCTTTTCACTATAACAGCTGGCTTCAGCACTTCATCAATGGGGTTAAGATAATACATTGAACAAGTTAGATGAATTATCATCAAAACATAAATTTTATTTCCAACAATTTCCCCCTTTTTGATGATGCCAAAACTCTCCCTAAAAGAAAAGCTTAAAGATCAAAACAAAGTAAAGCAATGTAAAACTGAAAAACTGGTTTTCATTAGAATGAGCAAAAACTGGATAAGTACATTATGTTCAAATAACTGTGACTAAAGACTAAGCTTCTTTTTAGCTTTTTGCATGACTAAGTCATATTTTCTTGCTTTGTCATACGGTAGAAAATCTTCTTCTAGCTTGGAGTATTCCTTTGAGAAAGTCTTACTGTAGTCAACTTGACTACTTTCTTTCCATCTTCTCCATTGAATTAGCTTGGGTAAGCTTGAGTCTTTTAAGTAGTAACTTTCAAATTCTCGCTAGATCGGCTTTCATTTGTTCAGCTTTTGTCTTTAATCTTCGCTTTATCATCAATCCTTAGATTCTTCTTGTGTTGTGCAATTTTCTCGTTTTGAGTAGATATCGACGTAAAATAGTTCAAGGATTCTTCGAATGTTCTCCTTGTACTTGGCTTTAATAGGATTGAAATCTTTGTTAAACCGTGTCCACGGATCCTTTGTAAGAGTAACTCTTCTGTCTCCAGGCTTACTGTATTTTTCAATAAGTTGATTATCAGTTAACTCTTTTTTCAAAGATTTGGGATCTGAACGGTAACGTTGTAGTTCTTCTTCAAGTCGCTTCATCTCTCCAAGTAACTTCATCTTTTCTTCTTCAGCTTCCCCCTTTTTGGCATCATACAACTGATCTACCAGGGCATGAGTTGCCTTTTGATCTTCCGAAATCTGACGCTGAGAAGCAAGTACTTCCTTAAGCTGAGTTTCCAACCCGTAGATATGTTGATTCATATGCCAATGAGCCTGAGCATGAGTTTCTCTGTCTACTGCGGTTGTATTTTCGAGTTGTTGCTTGAGTAGCACAATTTCTGAAGCAGAACTTGAACTTGCTTTGTGAATCATCTCTAATCTTGCATGAACTGAAACATCAGTTCTAGTTCTATACTCAAGATATCCAGAGATGTTTGATAAAAGACTGTTCGTGTGTCTCTCTCTGACTGAGTACAATTTTCAAGTTTTCATGAACTTTGGCTAATTCATCCTTAGATAGACAGTCAGAAGGATCATATGTATCTTCAATCTGGTCCTTGTCCTGAGTATCATCAGGAATAACCATCAGTTGTCGGGCTTCATCAGCTGCCCGCTGAGTGTCAGTTGTCTGATTTCCAACTGGCAATTCTTCTTGTTGTGGTTCAGTTTGCTTTGCTACAGGTTGAGGTTGAGTAACTGGTTGCAAAACTGTAGTTTCATCAGTTTCTTGTCTCGATTTTCCATCATCACCATCATCGTTCTTCTTTGAACTGTCTTTAGATGATGTTCCTGACTCCCTTCTTTTTGCTAACTCAGTAAATCTTTTAAAGCAATTGTCAAGAAATTCTTTTATAGGAAACAGAGAATAAAGATCTCTAACTTCCAATGTCTCCAAGAGTAACTTCTCTTCAGGCTGCAAACTGATGTCTCGAAAACCTTCTGGTTGAAGTTTCATTTTCATCATCTTGATGATTCTATCAGCTTCGAAAATTGGTGCTGATTTCTGAACCGTTGTCTGTTGTAACTGAGAAGTACGATCTGTAGTGACTTCGCTTGTTGTTGTCGTTCCCCCTCGCAGGTACTTTCTCACCCGAGATTTCGAGTACAAGCACCTTGCAACCGATCTTCCTTCTATTGAACTCGGTTTTTCGCTTGGTGCCTCTCGTGTTCGGCTTCCGGTTTCGACTTGCTTTAGGTTGGGAGATTGTTTCTGTGCTTTGCTTCAAAGCTTCAGTTTGCATTGTCTGCTTTCCTTCCCTAATCTTTTCTAAGTAAAACTGAATGATTCCACTAAGTGTTTTCTTTAGTCGGGATCTCCCATCAGTTACTTGACCTTCAGCTTGTGCTCTTTTCGCACTTTCCAACTCAGCTAGGTGTTGCTTCTTGAACTGATTTAGAATATACCCTGCCCAATTGAATTCTATTCCATCCCGCATTATGTTCATGAGATAGATACAATCTTCGACGAGATGTTGATTCCTTTTGATTTTCCAATAACATGTCCGTCGAGCCATCCGCCGAGATGTCCAAATTCCGTTTTGATTTTATCGATATGAACACCGGGTGTATTGGTTCTCAGTAGATGAAGTGATCATTGAGAGAAAAGCTTCCTTCTTCAATGATAAAGTGCCGAACTCTGTTGAGGTTGCTGTTGTGTTTGCGAAGCCAAAGAGTGACCGTAAAACTCTTTCATTGAGAACAATCCGATCCTCACGAACCGTAGTTATTAAGGAATCTCTGGCCATTCGCATATTTTGCCAAAATTGTAAGATACCTTCCACATCTCGCTTCTCTTTGAAACGAACTTCAAGGATGTTATTCAATCCTGGTTGTTTTTCGATTTTGTCTCGGACACAACTGGCTAACAAAGTGTTTTGACATAAACCTTCATACATGTCAAGTGTTAGCTCATCCAATTCTGTGATCAACCGAGTGTCTCTTGAATCATCTGAACTGGCCATATGTGAGTGTGAACACAAAAGTTTGATTTTTGAGAGAAGGAGTTGTAAGAGTCTTTTAGAAAATAATTTGAATTTGAATAGTGAATAGTGTGAACGGAGGTTAAATAAATAGGTGGGATATTCTGGCGGTTGAGTGGTACTACTTTTCAAATTCCATGATGGTTTTGATAACCGATGCGTGTACCATTCTGAAAAACGTGGGGTGTACACACGAAATTCTGACAAAAAGAATTGTGGTAATTTAATGCGATATAACTGCTGTTGATTCTATCTTATCAATCTTTGACTAACTTTGACTGGGATGAAAACTGATGCTGAGATTCAGTTTCTTGAGATAATGTGGTCCCATCAAATTTATCAGTTTGTCAAGTTCTTCAGTTGTCAGTTTGAGATTGTTGATGTCAATGACTAATCTGTTAAGTGAGCGCACCCATCATAAAAAAGATTAATCCCCTTGACGAATCTCTGGCTTAACTGACTAGCTGACTTTGATTATTCCCAACTCAGTTCTTAATTTAGCAAATCTTTCTTTATCCAAAGGCTTTGTAAAGATATCCGCAACCGATCTTCGGTAGGTACATAAAGAACTCGTTATATCCTTCTTCTCTCGCATGATCTCTTATAAAGTGATGACGGACATCAATGTGTTTTGTCCTTGAGTGTAAAACTGCATTATCAGTAATTGCAATTGCACTCGTATTATCACACATTATGGGAATTGTTCCTTCTTCTATCCCATAGTCTCTTAATTGTTGTCTGATCCATAAAACTTGAGCACAACAACTTCCTGTCGCTATACATTCGGCTTCAAATTGTAGAAGTTGAAATTGAGTTTTGCTTTTTGCTTTGAACCATGACACAAGTCTATTTCCCAATAACCGACATGTGCCCGATGTGCTTTTTCTCGTCCACTTTACATCCAAGATAGTCGAATCTGAATAAGAAATCAGCTTGAATTCTCCTTCTTTTGAATACCAAATTCCAACTCCGTCTGTGTCTTTCAGATATTTCAAAGTTCTTTTCACAACTGTGAGATGACTTTCTTTTGGTCTTGATTGAAATCTTGCACATACACCGACAGCAAAAGATATGTCTGGCCTACTTGCTGTAAGATAGAGTAAGCTTCCAATCATCTTTCTGTAGAGTGTTTGATCAACATCTTTACCTTCTTTGTCTTCATCAAGCCTGATGTTGGTCCCCATCGGTGTAGAAATTCCGGTAGATCTCTCCATACCAAACTTTTTAATAAGTTCTCTTGTATATTTGGTTTGATGAATAACAATTCCATCAGCTAACTGTTTAACTTGCAGTCCTAGAAAATAATTTAGTTCACCCATCATACTCATCTGAAATTTGCTTTTCATCAAGCTTGCAAAATTCTCTCATAATTGTTCATTTTCTGATCCAAAGATGATATCATCAACATAAATTTGGACAAGTAGAGTATCTTCTCCATTCTTCATCCTGAAAAGAGTTTTGTCGATTGTTCCTTTAATAAATCCATTGTCCACTAGAAACTGAGATAGAGTTTCGTACCAAGCTCTTGGCGCTTGTTTGAGTCCATAAAGAGCTTTTCTTAATTTGAAAACTTTATCTGCTTGATCTTTGATTTCAAATCCGGGTGGTTGTTGAACATATACTTCTTCTTCAAGAATTCCATTCAAAAATGCGCTTTTGACATCCATTTGATAAACTTTGAATTTCTTGTGAGCGGCAAAGGCAAGAAATAATCGATTGCTTCTAATCTTGCGACGGGTGCATAGGTTTCATCAAAGTCTATGCCTTCGCTTGAGAGTATCCTTTGGCTACAAGTCCGGCCTTGTTTCGATGATATTCCCATCTTCATCAAGTTTATTTCTGAAGACCCATTTGGTTCCAATGATATTCACATGAGCTGGTCTATCCACCAATTCCCATACTTGATTTCTTTCGAATTCGTTGAGTTCTTCTTGCATAGCTAAGATCCAATCTGGGTCTTTCAATGCTTCTTCAATTTCTTTAGGTTCGATTGAGATAGAAAGCATGCAATCATTGCATCTAGTTGATGTCTTGTTCGAACTCCGGTTGTGTATCACCAATAACTTGTTCTTCGGGGTGATCTCTCATCCATTGATGTGTGTGAGTTTGTAATAAGCGATTTGCATTTTGTTCAACTGTTTCTTCGAAACCGATTCTTGAACTTGTTCAACCGGATCGAATGAAGTTGTTCGGTTGAAGAGTGAATGGAAACTGAGGTTGATCTTGATCTGAACAATCTGAGATTTGTAATCTACCAATGTCAACTGAATTTGGTTCTGGTATGACTGGTAACTGAGACTGAGAAACTGGTTCTGGTGTGACTTCAGTTGCTTCACCAGGGAAGTTTGGTTCATCAAATACTACATGTATTGATTCTTCATGCTTGAGTGTCCTTTTATTTAGTACTCTAAAAGCTTTGCTGACACTTGAATATCCTAGGAAAATTCCTTCATCAGCTTTAGGCTGAAAAACATGAAGTTGATCTTTTCCATTATTGTGGATGAAACATTTGCTTCCAAAGGCATGAAAGTATGAAACATTTGGTTTTCTTCCATTCCAAATTTCATAAGGAGTCTTCTCATGTCTCTTGTTCATGAGAGCTCTGTTCTGAGTGTAACAAGCTGTATTAACTGCTTCTGCCCAATATCTTTCAGGTAGTTTAGCTTCACAGATCATGGTCCTCCCAGCTTCTTTGAGTGTTCTGTTTCTTCTTTCAGCTACACCATTTTGTTGTGGTGTTCCTGTGGCAGCAAGTTGGTGTAACACACCATTTTCTTCACAGTATTCAATAATCACACTGTTGAGGAATTCAGTTCCTTTATCAGATCTTATCTTCACAACTGAAACTCCTTTTTGATTCTGAAGTCTCTTGAGAAGTTCTGTGAGTTTCTGCTTGGTTTCACTTTTCTTGGTTAGAAAGATTACCCAAGTGTATCTTGAAAAATCATCTACTACCACCAAAGTATATTTCTTTCCACTGATACTAATTGGTGTAATAGGTCCAAATAAATCCATGTGTAGCAATTCTAGATGTCGTGTTGTAGAATGCTGAGACTTGGTCTTGAAAATTGCTTTAGTTTGTTTTCCTTGTTGGCATGCATCACATAAGTTGTCCTTCTTATATGATATCTCTGGTAGCCCAATGACTAGCTGCTTCTTAACAAGTGTGTTGATGTCATCAAAATTGAGATGACCCGCTTTCTTGTGCCATAGCCAACTGATTTCGATTTGGTATGCACAAGTAGACATGTTTCAGCAACGGCAGTTGTCCAATCTACCACGTACATGTTTTCCTTTCTTCTTCCGGCTAGGACAACTTGATAAGCTGATTCGCTACGCAGAAATATTTATCAAAAGTGACTTTGTATCCCATATCACAAAATTGACTTGTGCTGAGTAGATTGTAGTGAAGTCCTTCTACATAGGATACATTCTTGATTGTGAGTCCATTTCTGATTAAGGTGCCATAACCTCGGTGTATCCGGGTTTATCTTTACTTCCAAAATTGACTTTAGGTCCATCTTTTGCGAGTAAAATTACTAAGACAAATTCCTTGCTCTTTGTCATGTGTCTAGAGCAACCACTGTCAAAGTACCAAATATCCTGCAACAAAAATTAAAAGGTTTTAGGTACCCAATTCAGTTTGGGTCCATGGGGGTCAGTTGTTAGTACAACACTGGGAATATATCCCTTGGGTATCCTTCGGTTATTGTTGCACCTGTTTTCATATATATAAGCTACACTCCCATAATGTCTGTGTTTGGGTTGTATCTTATTTATATGATCTCTCAGATCTTTTGGCTGAAATTTATTTCCACCATGCATTTTGTTGTTAAAGCTTGAATGATAACTATCATTCCTTCTGTACTGAGGTCTGAACTGACCTTTGTACTGTGACTTATGCTGAGAACTGAGATTAGTCCTCTGTTGAGTTTTGGACTGAGACTTGTGATAAGTTCTCTGTCTGGAATGATTGTTATTACCAGTTTTATTAACCAAATCAGTAAAATTCCAATCATCGTCAGTGGGGTATAGTCTTCCTTTCCCCCTAAATGTGTGAATCCTTGAATGACTAACATTCTTGGATTTACTTTGATTGTAATTTTTCTGGTTCCTGACTTCATTGGTTTTTGTGGATCTGGTAATTGATTTGCCTTTTCGGTTTCCATTAAATGCAACTGATCTACCATTTGACTTACTTTTGTTGGTAGATACAGTTGTCTTCTTAGGAAACTGATTTGTCCTTTGTGATACTGGCTTTACTGGTTCAGCAATTTTCTTAGTTTGTGGAAATTGCTCAGCTACAAACTTAATACCAGTTTTGGTACTAGGTCCAGCAGCGTTGCTAGTTCCATTCTTTGAAGATTGCTGTGTATCAAATCCTAAACCAGTTTTGTCTCCATATGGTTTTCCTGATTTGAATCCAGTAACCAAACTTGATTGAGCAAATGATTCGATTCTTCTTCGCCGATGCAACATCGATGTCGAATCTTTTCTTTATCAGTTTTAGTCAGTTTCAATATTTTTAGTTCAGACTTCAATCTTTCAACTTCCAGAATTAGACTTTCTTTCTCAGCTTTGATTGATTCATAACCAGCTTCAATAGTTACTAGCTGATTCATCAAATCGTCAAGCGTTTCCTCTAATTCTAGATTTTTTGGATTGGAGTCCGCAGTCGAGGAACATGCATTTATCATGGAAATCTGAGCTGAGGAGTATTTAGAATTAGATTCACATACCTCATTTTGATCTTCCATATGTGCCATTAAAGCTGTGTCATCTGATAGTCTTTCAGTACCAGCTTCATAGTCTGATTCATCTCTAGCAAGGAGTGCTCTTCTACCAACTCTTCTTGGTGGGGTCTTCTTGATCGCCTTCGGACACTCGGCTTTATAATGTCCAGGTTTCTTGCGCTTGAAACAGAGGTATTCATCATCTTTTCTTTTCTCGGAGTTCTTTTGATATATTTTTGAGTGATTTGGATGTCCACTCTTCATCCTTCGAATTCTCGTTCATCATCGAGCCATTTGTTCTTCCATCTCATCTAATTCATGAAGATTGCTAGATGAGTTTTCTTGAATGTCATTCGGCTAGCTGCTTGCAAGTCTTTGTCGTTTTGGGTTCTTCCGAGCCTTGATTATTGCAAATTTGTGCTTGTGAAATCTTCAATGAATTCATAAGCTTTCAAATCTGAAAAGATTTTGAATGAATCTTCTACATCCAGCCTCCTGGATTCTTCCATAGCAGTGACCTTCATCTTCCAGCACATTGGTAAAGCCTTCAAGATTCTTGTGTTGATAACTTTCTTTGAGTATTCAATATTGAGTAGATCTAGTTCATCCATGATAGCACTGAATCTTGTCTCCATTTGATCAATGGTTTCTCCAGATTTCATTTTGAAATTCTCAAAATTTTGCTTTGCAACAGAAATTTTATTTTCCTTGATTGAGTCTGTTCCTTCACAGACTAACTGGAGTTTGTCCCACATTTCCTTGGCGCTTGTGCATTCTTTCACTTTCAAGTACATGTTGCTATCAAGAGTTCGAGGATAAAGTCCATGGCCACATTGTTGAGATTATTTCGCTTGCGATCATCACCGGTCCATTCCGATTTGGGTTTAGCAACTCGAACTTGTTCTCCACCAACAGTTTGCATGTGAGTGATCTTAATTGGTCCATCAGTGAGTACATCCATCATTTCATCATGAGTAGCTTCCAGGAATGCCTGCATACGACGTTTCTATTCGTCAAATCTGTCCATGTTGCACATAAGCATTTGTCTTGCATATTGATTGTTATCCATTGTGAGTGAGTGGGAGATTTAATTTAAAACTGAGCTTTCAACTGAGAACAACTAGAGGAGATATAGAGCAAATGATATCTTTTCAAAGAAACACTGCTCTGATACCAATTGTTGGTCCCTTGGAAAGGCTAACACAAGTTTAGAGGGGGGGTGAATAAACTTGTCCCTAAAACTGGATTAAAAATTCAATTAAAACTTGTGTGGAGTTAAGCTGACAAAGCTGAGATTAAGTCAAACTGACTTAAGCTGAAACTGAGTCAACCGGCAGCGGATATGATTTTAGCCTTTTTCTTGATCTTGTTATTCTGTTATGAAAAACGTGTGTTGTGAACTGAATTCTGGTGAATATCAGTTGTGACTGTGTAAGGTATAACAATCAAGTATCACAATGCTATAAATAAATGCGAGTAAGTAAGTAAATGCGTAAAGTAAATAAGGCGAAATTATAGAGGTTCCGGGTGGTGTAATCCTGTCAATCCTCTTCCCCCCGTGGTGCGGAGGAAAATTCCACTAGAACTTCTTGAGGTGCACTCGTTACAAAAATTCCTAAACAATAGTCCTTGGCTAATCCCTAGCGTCACTATCTAAACAATTGTAGAACGGTAGAATGGTCGCTCTCCAAATGCTTGAACAACTGGTCCTTGGAGGGTACACGTATGCCTCTTCACCGGCTACCACCACAAACACAAGCCTACCCGATCGCTTGTCACAATCGTCCTTGGCGAAACCTTCCTGGTTTGCTTCATAGTCTAAAACCTTTGATGTGAAATCAAAGTTGGGCTGAGAATCAAATAAATTGATTCTTGTTTGTGGTTCTTCAAAGTGTTGGATCCTTGATAGATTCTTTGTAGCTTGAACACTTGAAGAAATACTAGATATGACCTTTGTTAAAGTTCAGAGATGATAGCAATTCGAATGATTAATGCATAAACTTGCTCGTTAAATCTTGTGAATCTCTCTCTGTTCTTTGGTGCAAAGTCCTCTATTTATAGTATAAGGTCCAACGTTCATCTGGCTTAGATTCGAATTGTATCAGTGTCTCTTTCTGCAACGGATATATTTTCTGACCGTTCTGCAGTGTCAGTAACTCATCCAATGAAATTGTTTCCTTTTCAACGTTCCACTGTACTTTCAGTTGTTGGATGACTGACTTATAAAACTGAGTTTCCTTATCAGTTTTATCCCGAGTTTTCACTTGTCAGTTTTCTAACTGACTTGGAGCATTAACTGAAATTTTACTCTTCTTCAAATATCAGTACTCCAGTTTTCATCTGATCATTATTGACTTGATCAGAGTACACCATGACTCATTATCAATTAAGAATTCATTGTCCTTATGATTCTGAGGTCTTCATACAAGATCCATAAAGTCAGTTCAGGTCACCACAATCTTGCCTGAAGTCCAACTTTACAGTCTCGACTTGTAATCTTCATAACTGAGTTTGAACCCTCAGTTCTTCATTTTTCAATAACCGAGTCCGTGACCCTCGCTTCTTCAATCTTCTAGATAAGCCAACCGAGTCCGTAACTCTCGGCGAACTTACCTTCTTCGCCACGTAGGTGTGCTCGAGTCGGTTGCTTGTATTGGTAGTTTCCGAGTTTTCTAAATGATTTCCGGCTTTTCAGTTTTACAACACGCTAATTATTACAGTGCTTGTCTGATGTAACCTATAAAATTATCAGACTCTAGTAAGACTTATACATTCAGTTCTAGACATCTTTTAGCTTTTCACTATAACAGCTGGCTTCAACACTTCATCAATGGGGTTAAGATAATACTTTGAACAAGTTAGATGAATTATCATCAAAACATAAATTTTATTTCCAACAATTACGATGACAAATAATTAAGTTGATCAAGTTTAATTACTCGTTTGAATTACAAAGCAGAGAACCTGACATAGTCGAAGCCGTTCACAAACAAATCTAGAACATCACAGATCTTGCTACCAACGAGACATAAGCTCGCTGCCAACAAGCTCAGATCTGAACCAGATTTGCTCGTGAAACGTCTTTTACGTCTCAGATCTACATAAACATGGGTTCGTAAATTAACTACATAACGAAATCAATACACAAAATGACTACTCCATAACGAAATAAAATAGATGTACGAATAAAGATTGCATAATTGAGTAGACATTACCCTCGAAGACGAGCATGATTCCCACTCCTCGATACGATCTCTAACCGGAGATTCTAACGACTCCGTAATGAAAAGAACATAAATAAAAAGTAAAGAACTATATAAAAGTATTGGAATAATGTATTTCTAAGGTGTTTCTCCAGTGTAAATGGCGTGTAATGCATGCCTCTATTTATAGGGGTTCAAGCTAATTAAAAGATATACTTCAAAATATCAAAACAAATAGAGATAACTCCCGGCCGATCTCAGAAAATAAAATGCGCCCCCCTTATGCGTGTGCCAAAGTCGGCGCCGCTCTTTGGATTGGCTTGCCGGCTTTTGTCATGCTTTACTCCTCTTTTCGTGCTTATCCGATATTTATCTTCAATGCATCTTGGATTTATCTTGAGATTTAATTCTTCCATTTGTATTTATCCTCCAAAAATTATCTCAATCTACAAAATAAATATTTATCCCAAAATAAATCATATTTAAATAAAAATGGATAAATACCAAATTATATAATAAAAACGGATAAATATAATGAAAACGGATAAATACCAAATTATATCTTATTAATCACATAACATTAAATAATAAATATAAGCATGTGATTTAATATAAAATTTATATTATTGAGCTCGATTTAAGGACAATGTTGATGACTTTTAAGGGTATAATTTGACCGTCATCAACTACCCCCCACTTAGACATTGATCGTCCCGAACAAAGCATCAATAAGTAATTTCCCCAAGACAACATTTTCCATGGTCAAATCTTACTTATACAAGAAACTCGAGTCAACTCATACCATTCATGCTCATAAGGTATCCATTATTCACTACTCGCTATGAATCGAAGTGATGTGTGCATGTGCATTCGGTTTTATATATTCGTGGCAAGATTAAAGTTTATGCTAACTTCACAGTCTTAACCTACCAACATCATCATTCCCTCTTCTTAAGCCTCGCAATGGGTAAAGACATGGTGCAATAAGCAAGAGCGTCATCCATAAGGTTTTTGGACTTGGAGACCGATAAAAATACTCAAGCCTCTTAAAATTTTGAATTTACGTAGTTTCAAGCCTTAACACCTCTCAAGAAAGAAACTTGCTTTAAAAGTAAAGTATGCATTGCAAGAATCCCTCTCTCACGGATTAGTGGAAGCATTGAATATTACCACAAGCGCGGGGCTACTTTGGTAATGTTATTACAAGCCCAGTGTTTAACTCATTGTCAAAACACAGATAATTTTCAAGCTTATTACTCCGCTTTTGATGGCTAGAAGATAAGAATACATCAGCAGATAAATATCGACTCTAGGTCCGCATAACCAATCATGTACATTGTTCTTCTCAGTTATTATGATTTGTGCGGAATTCGTCGATTCAAATTGAGTAAGCAAATAATAAATAACTACTTGCACTAGTTGGCATGAATATCCTTAAATTCACATTCACAAAAGTATAAAATGATCATGTACTCATGCAACTTGGTTCATTTCTTATCAATTCTATGTATAAGAACTCACAATTCTAAGGGTACGAGATAATAAATTTGGCATTTGTTCAATTTTTTTCATTTTTCACTGTTTCATTCAATTTTCAATTAAAACACGTCATAGCATAGCTAAGTCTCCTATCCCCCACTTAAACTTGGCATTGTCCCCAATGACAAAGAAAAATGAGATTTTAAGAAAAAGACTTAGCTCTGGAAACGGCTCTCAAGTAGATGCAGAATGTAGTTGTAGACCAAGCACGTCGTGGAGAAGCAATCGAAAACCTGTTTAAGCAAACCAAACATAAACTCCACGAAACCGTTAATAACATGTCAATGGAAGTTATAAAATAATGTGGTAGTAATTAGATATAGAATATCCAAAAAAATTTAAGCCACTTTATTTCATACAACTAATGACACGGAAAACCAAAGGGTTAAAACTACAAAACTCACATGTCGGCTATCAAGGAAAAAACCTCGTTTATTCCGAACATAGAATCGGAACATGGCGAGATGAAAAAAACCTTAACATTCTCATGCTACTTTATTCAAACAAAACAAAAACAAAAGATAGTTTTTAAGAAATAGTTCTGTGTTTATAGTCGTCAGCTCGACTCAGCTCAACGATGGCTTAAGTATAGGTGGGATCTTCAAGAGTGAAGACTTCCTCCTCCTTACCTTGACCAAGACCAACATAATGTTTCACACAGTGTCCATTAACCACAAAAGTGGATTGGTCTTTAAGGTTCAATAATTCAACAGCTCCAGAAGGGAAAACCTTACTCACTCTATAAGGGCCATACCATCGTGATTTTAACTTGCCAGGAAAGAGTCTCAAGGGCGAATTGTAAAGAAGAACCAGATCGCCTTCCTTAAAAGTGCGGTCCAATATCTTATTATCATGAAATTTCTTTGTGCGCTCCTTAAATATTTTTGCATTCTCATAAGCTTCCAGACGAAACTCCTCTAGGCGAGTGAACTCTAACAACCTTCTTTCTCCAGCTAAACTCTCATCATAATTCAACATACGCGTAACTCAATCTTTTCATTATCTCTAACACGCCCTCGCAATCCCATGGTAATGCAATGAATATGGAGATTGACTCATAATGAATGAATCTTGTATTCTTGACATAGTGTCTGCGACAAACTTCTTAATAACAATCGGCATCAACTTCTTCACAATTTGATATTGCTTGAATCTGCAATTGATGACTCGCAAAAAGTTTGGAGTCATAGAAGAAATGGAGAGAGAAATATTTCGAGGGAATAGCATGCCCTAAAAAAACATAATAAAATTTTATAGATTGGAATAGATATATCAAGTGCTCGAAAGTATAACTGCGGATGAATGGAATGAATTGAGAGATAATTTGATTACTAGAAAAAAATAAGAAAATATGTGTAGTGATTTTGAAAGCCTCAAACAAAAGAATTATATAAGAGGAGTTTATATTAGAAGGAAGTGAGATAAAAAGAAAGAAATATTGTGAGTGACTATCCCCATTTAAATAATTGGATTTCCTTGAATTTGTGATCGAGTATTTGATTTTTAAAAAAATCAAAAAAACAAATGAAATACGATTGGACGATTAGACGGCCCAAGAGACGCATTGGTTTGGGAGACTACTTGTGGGTGGATTAATGTAGAGCTAAGATTAAATTAGGAAACAGGGAAAGGAATATTAGCTTGATCGGCGAAAGGAAAAAAAAAAGTGAGGAGGGGTGAAAAGAAAAGAACGAAAATAAATGTGCGAGTGGCAAGGGGTGAGGGTTCGTGTAGATTACGCTAACGACCCCCATTCAAACGAATTTATTTACGTTTCACCAGGATCTCAATGACGTTAGTCGGGGTGCTCCGAAACCATGAAAGAGAAATATAATAAGATTGATTGTATTGCATTGATTGAACTGATAGAACATTACAATATATATAGCCTAAATAATGATGTAGAAGTTTATCTAAACCAAATATTATATTTTAACACAATTCAAATTCAAACATAATTATCTAAACAACTCAATCTTGTCATTATCTCAAACAAATATTATTATTATTTTTTTGCAACTAGCATAAAAAATCATTGTTATCTTAAATTTCCTTTTAATATAATTCCATAAATCTTGTAAAAGATACATTACTATGGGAAATCAACGTTTTCTATTATTTTTTAAAACATATGCCTTTGCTTATTATTATATTGTAAATCATAAACACACAATTTTTTTTCTACTTTTGTTAAATACAAAATTTCTATTTTTGCTAACATATTAATTATATTATTGAGTGATCCATGAGTAATTTGTCAACATTTCCACCCATAGAGTAAAAGTAAAATATGTGTATCAAATTTGTCTAACATTTCTACTTTCACTCTAGTATTCACTTAACTTTTAGAAAAAAACTATCTTTAATGTAATTATTTATCCAACATAAAATTGGAATAATTCATTGCATCTCATTTTCAGTGGATTCACATAATTTTCAAATGTTTTCAAATGACACATAAAATGTATGCTTACATCCAACAACATCATAACATAATGTATGCTTAAATGAAAAAAAAAATGTTCAACAACATCTTAACTTAATGTTTTTACTTAAATAGACTATACCTTTTGTGTTTCCTTATTCGATATGTTAGACATGCAAAAAAAAGTTTACAAAATGGCGATTGACAAATTATTAAAAATCTACTTGTGAGACTTCTTAATAGAGATATTCCTTTGCATACAATCAAAATAATTCATGTAGGTTTTTTAGATCTTTGTGGTGGCATACTTTGTCTATGAGTTTCTTTGTAGTGTGCTTGATGTTACGTGTCGTATTTGAATAGTAGCAAGATGGACTTTCCATTAAAAATATTGGAAATACAAATTTCCGGACATACGTATCATGAAAAAAATGAAACATAATTGAAGTAATTACCTACCAAACATGGAAAACAAAATAGTCTTGAGAGTTGTTGTTGGTCAATGTAAACTTCACTTGATTATTGTGAGATGAAACAACAATTTATTCATTCTTTTGTTACATTATTTGTTACTTTCAGGTTGCGAAACCCATAGGACATATGTAAGTCATTTGGAATCCAGATCCAAACGTATGGGACCCATGCCACTCTTCACCATCCGTTTGTTTTGAGATTAGTGTCCCCCTTGACTATTGTAACCAATATTGTTACCTATATTTTACACCGTATACATTGAATCAAATCACTCCAACAAATTTGAGTGCGCTATAAATATATTACTATTCCGATTATTTTTTCCAATTGAAATCATTCATAGTTAGAGTCAAACAATGTCAAACGTCAACATCACTCTGATCCATTTAGCCTTGTTTTCACTTATTGTTTTATCCTTCTTCAGCGGACACTTTTGTAAGTCAAGTATTGCAATTCTTTCTTGTCTACTTTTAAATTCTATTCATATATGAAATAGAAGCATGTTATGTTTTCAAAAAACATTGAGTGGTTCTTCATTAAGTATATTTACTTTTACATTTATTTAAAAATTCCAAAAATAATTTGAACCACCAACAAATAGGTGATATAGCTGCCAAGTTGTTGTTAACTTTATGGAAAAAATGAGTAGAGAATTGATATATTATTATTTTCAATGTAACTAACATGTTTTCACAAGTATATGTGTAAACCTAATTATTAAATTCAATTATTATCTCATTACAGGTGATTCAAGCCGGAATGATTTTGTCATGGATGCTGATCCAATGATGGGGGGAATATGCACTAAAGGAAAACAAGGGGGTCATACAGTATGGTGTTGTTGTAATAATAAATGTTATGCGGCCCATTTAAAGTGTTTAAAAAAATGTTATTGGAAAACATGTTCACCGCCGTCGCCGTCTTCGCCTCTGCCGCCTTCCCCAGATTCTAATGACATTCACTAGTTTATGGCTAGAAAATAGTATTTAAATTCATAGAATTTGTTCAAATACATAAAACCTCTTATAATACTTGTGTTTTACATTACAAAAGAAAGAAAAATGTTGTACAACAAACATGATAAACTCTTTGAATCTGTTTTGGTTTATTAAATTACTATCCTTATAACACTCGCCATGTTTAATATTTTTTATTTTTTATTTTCTTAATTTTCTGTTTATATTTGCGTGTGCCTTTGTTTTGTGATTTTCAATATAATAATCACTAAATCCCACCGCAAACGCACCGTTTATCGAGTTATAGTTAGGAAAAAGATCTCATCGGAACTTGTAGTCAATGACTAAACAATACTTGACCTTTATTAGCTAGAGAAATGAATTTGTTGAAAGGTTTTTATTTTTTCCCCAAATACGAAAGAAACACGAGCACGCACACTTTTTGCCTCCACTGAGGCTTGAATTCGCAACCACCGGGTTTAAGACCACAGCACTTTCAATAACCTCCGGGTTATTGAAAGGTTTTTATTTAAAAGGCCTAAAATTAAAGAAAATAAAGAAAGTATAACTATGAACCAAGAACTTCAATATTTAGGTGAAGATTCGATTTAAAAGTATTTCTAGGATTTCGGAGTCACTACGGAAATACTATATGACTTACCAATAATGTTTCCCCCAAGATTTGAATTTTACTCACATAAAGGCAATTATCAAATGTTATCATAAAAATATTCTTTCACATTATTTTTGTGATCGTACCTCAATTCAAACTACACCCAGTTTCCCACGATAAAGAGTGAACTTAGATCCTTTAAAGATTTTTTGTTTCTTAAAGTATCTATAAGTAGTACTTTTTCAGTCACTATTTAATCGAAAAATTTTATCCACGTACAATTGCGATTATTCACCCTCTCGAGTTATTAATTTCAACAATCATACAAGAATAGTAGACAAGAATCAATTTAATTATAAGCATCAAATTCATAAAGTAAACGAAAGATTGAGATTTTACATCATATATTCATATCCCGGTTTCTCCTAATCCTAGAAACTGATATCTACTCACGTTCAATATCAAGATTCCAAGATTCAACCATATAATTCAAGATTCCAAGAAACTGATATCAAGTTTCCATGATTCAACCATATAATTCATTCTTTGACAAGAAAAAAAAAATTTAAACAGAGAAAATGAGAAAAGAAAGAGAAATAAATCGTCAAAGTATTGCATAAAATAATGAGAAATTGGAAAATCAGGCCACTGTAACTTCTGATATTTATTTTCAGGTCAAACAGTTAGTGACATTTTTTTTCAGGATCACCGTCCAAATTTGGAGGAAATCGTCCAAATACAGTCAAAACCGTCCATATTTGGTTACATTTCGTACCAATTCATCCAATGGACAAAATGGACGGAAACCGTCCAAATGTTGGATGAACCGTCCGAATTGGAATGAATTCCGTCCATTTTTGGACGATGCGTCCAACATTTGGACGGTTTCCGTCCATTTTGACTAAAACACCAAAACCGTCCCAATTGGACGGTATCACTTGGTCTCACCGTCCAAACAGAGGACACACCGTCCAAATTTGGATGGATACATCCATTTTGGACAGAACCGTCCATTTTCAAACCCTTATCAGGCCTTCTTCCTCATTTCAAACCATTTCACAGCCGTTTCAAAAAAACCTCTGAAAAAACGCAGTAATTTGGACGATTTACAGCATTTCAATCCTTCCATTTCACAGAGCAAATTTGGACGATTTTAATAGCTAATCCTTCGTCTTCTCAGAGCCTAGAAGCACGTAATGTGAGTGTTTATGGTTTTTTATTTTTTACAGTCGTTTGCAATTCCGTTTATGATTTTGTTATTTGTTTTTGTTATTTGATTTTGTTGGGTAATCATACATATGATTTGAATTCATATCCTATTTGATTTTGTTATTTGATTCGAATTAATGGGCTCCCCTATTAAATTTTGTTATTTGATTGTGACAGGATTTTTACGGTTTATGTAACCATGAATATAATGTTATTTGTTCGATTGGGATTAAACGGTGTTATAAGGTTTAGGGTTTAGATTCAAATTCATATATTGTATGATTATATGTATGTATGATGAACTGCTTTTAGAAATCGAAATAATATGTATGAATCTTATAATTCAAATAGATATGTATGAAAATTAGTAATATGTAATTAATAGCTTAGGGTTTATGGTTTATTTATGTTCATGTAAAATTCGAAAATTCATGTATAATTTAGAGATCGTCATGTTTTATGTTTAATAGTGTGTTATTTTATTGTTGGGTTTGAATTCAATTCATGTATGGTATGATTAAATGTATGATGGGGCATTTAGAAGTAATTTATGATAGTGTAAGAATATGTATGATAGTGTTATAATTTTTTATTTGATATTCTAGTGTAATTTTTGATAGTATAATGTAAGATTCTATGATAGTAGTATTGCTAATTATTTAAATTTTTGACAATGAGTAGGACTGATCACAGGGAGTATAAATGCCTTTAGTATAAATGCCCTTCAAATTATCGGTAACAAGAATGTGATTTAAAAAATTGAAACAAACGATAAATTAATGTCGTTTGAAAACACAAGAACGAATATCTCGAACTGAATACCATGGTACGCCTCGGCCTGATGAGGTTCTTAGAATTGCATGCTTTCCCTAGGGTGTTTTCGATTCCTTCTGATCCGCTGTGTCATGCCTAATCTCCAGGCTTTGTATTGGGGCTCCTGGTAGGTAGCTCGTAGAAAATTTTATTAGGTCTGCCCAACAGAGCATCTTTTCCTGTCTCCAGCAGCCTGGTAAATCCTTAGCCGGAAGTGAGACACCCCTTAGATTGATAATATAAGTTATGTTCTGCCGGCTCCGTCCAGCATCCGTTCTCCCTCTTCATCATCAAGTACTCTATGACGTTGGTAAAAACACTACTCTCTTCTTCTCTTACCCCCTCTAACGTTACAACACAACACAACACAAAACAACGATGTTCCGAAAAACAAAAAAACCGATGATAAGACATTTCGGTTATATATATATATATATATATATATATATATATATGTGTGTGTGTATATATATATATAATTTATTTATATATAATACTCACACGTACAAATCCTATTTACTATTTTTTGGAAACAATTATTTACTTCATATAGATATATGTATATAAAGTGAATAAATACAAATATATCATATTTACTATTTTTTACTTTAAACAATCTTATTTATATTTATTTATATATATATATATATATATATATATATATATATATATATATATATATATATATATATATATATATACTATACTATACTATACATATTACCCTTGACTTTTGTCAAAAAAAATATGAAATCATTTTAACAACTACTTAAGGAAAATATAAAATCTTTTTAATCGCAAAAACACACGCACACATGCACACACATATATATAGTATACAGTGTATATATATATATATATATATATCTTTATGTGGTGTATAAATATTCATTTTTTTTTATATGTATGTTACAATGTATATATATATATATATATATATATATAGTATACAGTGTGTGTGTGTATATATATATTTGCAATATATTTTTTGCAATTAAATAATCATGTGTATTTATAATCACTCGCAGCTTTCCACATTTGGGACACACGGAGAATATATTCATCCGCGTGATAAGGTGTTTGATACCAAATTGAGGTTCCATTCGGAAAGATGAATCTATGAAAAACTACAATCCGAGTTGGTGATGTATCTTGACGGCAATGATCGTACCTTGTTAACTAGACTGGAAGAATCAGTGTTTGGTCAATTTATTACTTGGTATCGTGATAACTGGGTATTCAAAGGGCGGCTAATAGCATTCTTGTATTTCCAAATGGTTTATCCCGACCGCGACGATGAACTTCATTTTAATATTGGCGAGAATAGAGTGAAGTTCGGCAAAAGAGAGTTTGCAATGACAATGGGGTATAGATTTGGAGATGCAAACCTTCAGATTCAGCCAGTATCAAGGTGTTTTGAGGAGCCTTGTGACCTAAGAAGGTGCATCGGAACGTTGGCAAAAAGCTTAGCAGCGATGAGGACAAGGCAATGCGACACTGAAACCGTATATCGGATGGCTTTAGTGTATGTTATTTATGGCTTATTAATCGGACAAGACCCTAGAACTGTAATACCGAATCATATATTTTATATCGTCAAGGACCTAGAATGGGTTAGAACTTATCCGTGGGGGGAGTATCTGTTTAACAACTTCATGTGGAACTGGCATAAACAAGTACAACACCTACAGTTACTTGAGCCGAAAAGTGATGAGAAGGCCTTTTAGCCAACGATATCCGGTTGTCTATATGCCTTACATGTGTGGGCTTTTCATGCCATTCCAGCCATCGCTCTGAAGGGGAAATTCACAATTTTGAGAGAGGGACATGAGAACGATCGTCCTACCATGCTGAGGTGGAAGTTTTTCGAACGGCAGGGTGTATTCCGGTAGATTGGCATCCCCATAGTTTGCTGTATGGGTAAGTATCGTATTTTCATTTTTATCAATCCACATTTTAAATATATTGTATCTAAAATCGTGTTGTTTCATGTATTCAGGACGGAATGCCCGGTGATGTTCTGAGAACCCCCAAAGATAGGGATTACGTAATTTCACTAGGGTTGCCGGCGGTGGATGTTACGGCTGTACCTCGTCAATTACCGGTCCCTCCCGCCAGAAACACACCACCGGTCCTTCCCGTCAGAAACACACCGTCCCGTGCCACTGGTCAACGCATAGAACGTGAGCATCCTGAAATTAATGAAGAGGATGCTCGACGTAGCCAGTCGAGGCGTACAAATTATGCGTCTACCTCCGCGAACCTGCAAGGCGATGATACTATAACCCTAAATGTGCAGGCTGAAGCATTGAGGCCGGTAATTACTCAAATCATCAAACAAGAGCTGGATAAAACTAACTCGGAGTTGAGTGTTGCGAAGACTGAGTTGGAAAAAACCAAATCCGAGTTAAGAAATGCAAATACCGTGCTTCAAAAGACTAACTCCGAGCTAGGAAATGTGAAGGCTCAGTTAAGTGAAACGTTGCGTGGGTTAGCTGAAGTTAAGGCTAAGTTGGGATTTTTTAAAGATCAGCATTCAAAATCTGTAAATGGGTGGAACTGCAGGCAGCTAGACAGGTATGAATTATCTTGCACATACGAATTTGACAGCCGTATTTATATTGTTAACACACGAATCTGAATTATTAATAGGATGATAACCAGTCATCCCAGTCCCAGCCTCCGCAACACTTCGACCCCGATGATCTAATAGGTAATTTGTATTATTAACATAGGTATTTTATTGTTTGTTATCGTTAATTGATGATCTCGATTATATTTGGTATAGATACTCCTGAGGGTACAACAAAGGCCGCTACTGACACCAGTCAGGCCGCTACATTTGGTAAGTTATTTGAATTTTCATTTTGAACCTAGAAATTACATTGTGAAAAACTATCTAACTCGAATCCCATTTTGTTTATTGGAAGTTAATGTATATTGAATTTTGTATTATTAACATTAAAAATCTTATTTTATTGCTATCGTTAATTGATTATCTCGATTATATTTGGTATAGACACTCCCGAGCCTACGACAAGGTCCGCTACTGCCACCAGGCAGGCATCGGTTGTGGAGCGTGGGATCGATTTTAGTAAGTTTGTAGATTTTTAATTTTGAAACTAGAATTACATTGTGAAAAACTATCTAACTCGAATCCCATATTGTTTATAGAGAGTTAATGTATATTGATTTTTGTATTATTAACATTAAAGATCTTATTTTATTGCTGTCGTTAATTGATTATCTCGATTATATTTGGTATAGACACTACCGAGCCTACGACAAGGGCCGCTACTGACACCATTCAGGAATCGGTTGTGGAGCCTGAGATCGATTTTAGTAAGTTTGTAGATATTTAATTTTGAACTAAAAATTACATTGTGAAAAACCATCTAACTCGAATCCCATATTGTTTATAGAGAGTTAATGTATATTGATTTTTGTATTATTAACATTAAAATTCTTATTTAATTGATGTCGTTAATTGATTATCTCAATTATATTTGGTATAGATACTCCTGAGCCTACGACAAGGGCCGTTACTGACACCATTCAAGAATCGGTTGTGGTGCCTGAGATCGATTTTTGTAAGTTTGTAGATTTTAAGTTTTGAAACTAGAAATTACATTGTGAAAAACCATCTAACTCGATAATGTATTGAGTATTGTTTAGCTGCTGGTCCAACTGATATTCAATTGGGGAAACGAAAGGTGGATGATGCAACTGACAGAAGATTGACAACCCGTCAGACTATTAACCAACCACGATATTTAACTGATGGGTCGCACATAGTCAGTCTGCCAGGTGCTACTATATGGACAGCGTTGAAAAAATTTCCGCAAGAGTTGGAAAACAAATTTATCTCCTGGTACGAACAAGAAGATCCACCACCAGTAGAGATTCCCACGGGCCTCGTATTTGGATTCCCAATGGTAGATCAGGCGGACAAGGCGTGGTTCCAACGTCTCAATGAGAAGTATAAAGAGTTAGACCGAGAGGTATATTCTCGTGACTTACATTTTCATATATCTGAAATTTTCATATGTCTGATTTCATTATCTCTAACTTCTTTTTGCATGCGTACATCATATCGATGGGTTCCTGGACCTTATACGACGCCAAATAGAAGTATATCCAGAATGCTTTGAACTGCATACGGCCATTGCCTTCTCTGGTTTATCCTCATTTTGCGGCCAGGGTCATATAGATCAGGGAAAGACGCCTGACGCAACGGAGATTCCAGATCATGCGATTCAGTGCGTCAAGCAATGGGATGAAAACATAGTGGCGTACATGCCCTGGGCTATATATCCTGGTCACTGGGCTGCTGTCGAAGTGTCTATTCCCGACTGGAAGATTAGAGTGTATGATTGTCTGGTTGGGGATAACTATCAGGGGAGGGAATATGTGAAGGATAATTTAAGAGCATTCGGTGTTTCGTTGAGGAGAGTGTTGGAGATGGATGCTCGTCTACGTAACCTCCCACAAATGCTTGATCCAGCGAAACCTCCTATTGCGGTCAGAGCAGTTACGGCTAAATACGTATCACAAATGCCAATCCCGTAAGTGTTATAAACTTCAAACT
Organism: Gentiana straminea; assembly: GCA_036785695.1. Lineage (NCBI taxonomy): Eukaryota > Viridiplantae > Streptophyta > Magnoliopsida > Gentianales > Gentianaceae > Gentiana > Gentiana straminea. Next base: position 1,100,950 of record JAVUPR010000376.1, on the reverse strand, counting down.
ATTTATATAATATACATTATACATTATTTTCTTATCATTTGATTAATCAAAATTTATATTCTATACTGGGGTGACTGTGGGGTATACACGGTCAAGTTCATTGAGCATTTGATGCACAATGAAGTTTTTTCATTGATCAAAGCTGATAATATGTTGTTATTAAGACATAAAATGTATGTGCAGTTGTTTCATCAATGCATAGATCTTTAGATATGTAGGTATTTTTTGTGAATGTATAAGCACTTGTTGGTGTATAGTCACTTGACATTTTGTTTGTTTTATCTCAACTTATGGCGTTGTAATATTTATATTATAAATTTTGTTAGCTTTTTTTATTATCAATTTTTATCCCTGTTGTTTAAGTGGTGGTGAGTTATGACCGTCCAAAGTTCGAAGAATTCGGTTTTTTCGTATATACATAATTATCGATAAACTGACAATTATGTTTTGTTCGAAATAAGAAGTAAAAACAAACAATTATCATTAGCATTATTAATTATCGATCAACTAACAATTATGTTTTATCCATAATTAATTTTTTCCAATAAATATAACATTAATTGATTAATTAATTTAAAGGATGTATATAATACCATTAATCATCAAACAACCTAATAGTAAAAATAAAAAAACACGTTAAGTAAAAAAATAAAAACATGTTAAGCTGTAAAAAAAAGACGTTAAGTATTCTTTCATAATTTGAAAAAAAAAACTCAATCAAAGTGTCAATGTTAAGCAATAAAATTTGGAATTGCATGCATTAAAATAGATGATGATATAGCAAGACGTAGGAAGATACTCATACTTATTATAACTTAACATATTATTATAATAAAAGTGTCAATGTTATTCCTTCCTAAGTAAGTACTTTACTATCTAATTAATACAACATCATCCATTACAATTGTTAGAAGAAAGAAACAATAAACAAGAAATCATACAACAAAAATCTGCAACTTTAATACATGAAGTGTATTAATGGTGGAGTACATCCTCATTCTCCTCACATGTGATCATGACACCACCAGCTATAGACTAGCGACAAAGCATTAATTTATATTGTTTTAATAAAACATCTTCTTAATGAAATGAAACATACATATTATCATAATACGGTTTGGTAAAAACGAACACACAATTTAAAAAAGACGGACTCGACATAGTCCATTAGCCGAACCCAAGTTGAAATGTTGGCTCCGAAACAAACCAAGGGCGGTCACTAAAGATGATAGGGGAGGTTTCCTGATCAATGTCATCATTGTCATACTCTGGTACTTGAAAATCTCCTGCGAGAGCCTTGATATGAAACGGATAATAGAGATAACCATCACCAGCCATGCTAAGCGATATGTTACCAATCCTATGAACGATGTCACGTCCAAAATCAACTTCATGATTCAAGAATGCGTACAAAAAAGTTTTTTGGTCATTTCTCGGTTGAACAGTGTGTACGGTACCATAAATGCTACTAGCAATCCATTCGAACATAACACGCAGCCATTCGTTAGTATATTGACGCCTCTCAATTTGACATTGGAATGCCTCAACGTTGAAAGGGTTGTAGTATGAGAGATTGTATGTTTCAACTCCAGGTAGATGATAGTAGTGATTGATCCAATCCGAAGTTAAGCAGACATCTACTCCACATAATTTGTACACCCATGATACTGGTATTGTATCATGCGACATATTAATTTTTGACCCGACAAGTGTGTAGAATTCACGAACAATTGATCGGTTCATAGTCGAGGTCGGTGCGAGACTACGAGCGAGGCGGTTTGACGAAATTCTACGTAAGAGAATCTTCAGATTGGTAGGTAGACTCTCCCATTGAATTCTCCTCTCTCCGACAACAGCTCTATCTTGAAAGTGCCAAATGACGCTCATGGACTGTTGTGAACCGATTTAGCAGTGTATCCTCATCGTAAAAGTGAGTTATACCGTGCTGTCTCACTGGCCGATTAGGATGCCATTCCGGGAGAATTTCATTTTCGGGATTAAAAATCTGAATGTTAGAAAGAGGGGAATCCGATTCAGACATTGTGGCTAAGGCAGAGTAAAAGTGAGGGTTATGCATGGGTAGTGTAAAATTCATAGTATATATATATAGTTATCGATGTAAGAGGTCAATTGTCAGGTCTTGTCAATCTATCAATGTTCCTGTTGAATTTTGGACGGATTCCGTCCTTTTTGGTCGGTGAGTGAATTCGGACGGTTTCTATACTTTCAATCAATCAATGTTCCTGTTGAATTGTCATGCTGTCGACGATATTTTTGAGAAAAGTTAAATGAAGGTGTTGTCAATGTCAAAGCATAAAGTAATATCTGCAAAATTCAACAAGAACATTCATTGATTCAAGGTACGGAATCCGTCCATATTTACTTACTGACCAATAATGAAGGAATCTGTCAAAATTTTGAACAGACTCCGTCCAATAGGAACAACGATTGATTGAAAGTATAGAAACCGTCCGAATTTACTTACTGACAAAAAGGGATGGATCCAATTAGACGGATCCATCTAAATTTAGACGGAATCCCTCCTAATTTAGACGGAATCAAATTATTTCTTCTTTTGACTAGCCATGTTCTCCAGTCTGAAGACAAGACTTGACACTGTACCTATTTGTCCTACATATATGTCATGTGTGGCCACTATCGGGCGGGTCCCACACTTCAAGTGATTGTGAGTTATGCATTTAGGCATGCCACATAGGTACAGTGTCACTATAGACGGGCCCCACACGTCAAATGGTGGTGAGTTATGACCGCCCAAATATTGGACACTCCCGTTCAAATGTCCACGAGTCATAATTACCACCGACCTTCTCAATAAATTTTTCTTTTGGAAAAAAATCTATATAGTGACAAATCCTTTAACAACCATTCATCCCTCTCATTTCTCGTTTATTTTACTCATATAATCTCTTCTAGTGTTCCTTTCAATGGCTAACCCACATGCTCCTGTGTTCATTTCCAATGACGAAATTGATTTGTCGTTGGAAGAGCAGTCTCTCATAAGCCGTTTCACAACAGAAGATAAGAGGCTTGAGTACGTGACTAACTGGATGGCAAGAGCTGTCATTACAGAGTGGCGATTGAACGTGGAGAGTCTTCCTAGTTTGATCGTGAACTTGTTCCGAGATAACAGTTGGCATGGTGTCCCCCAAAGGCCATTAAGCTTTCATCACGTGAATCGGTCTATTGTGCATGAATTTTACGCTTGTGTAGCTACGAAAGAGCTCAATGAATGGTGCGTCAGAGTGCGAGGCGTTCCTGTCGTTTTGAATAATACATGGATCAACAACGAGTATGCCATTCCAGAATATCCTCATGGTTTGGATTTCTTTCTATTTCCGGATGTTCATGAATTACTACAGCGTGACATGGCTGTTTTGTTTGGGGAGACGCATCTTTGGGAACATGTGAGGCATACCCGCCCTTCTCCCTGGTCCTGGTGCGGTCCATTCCTTCCTTTCTTGATTATGTTCCTTGCCACCAATATGTATGGCACGGTGAACTACACCACACCGACATTTGATTTGTATGCACTTGCGTATGCATCTATTACATCATACTTTGACGTCGGAGAGTATATTCTTTCCAGGATTCGACATATAGTAAAGGGCAACGCAGGCGATGGATATATATTTTTCCCGTATCTCACCACAGCTATGTGTGTGAGGTCTGCCGTGGTGCCGGAATATGCTGAAGATGATGTGACATACGGTCATGATGACGTTATCACCTATGAAACTTTTAATCAAGATAACTTTTAAGGTTTATTTTTCACGTGCAAGTTATTCTCTTTTAACAATGAAGAAAGTTGTAGACTTTGTTGAAGTTGCATATGTTGTTTTATGATTTCATTTTATCTTTTTAGTCTCTAGACTCCATGATCACATTATTTTTCTTTCTCTTCGTAATTAAAGATAATGGATTTTGCTTTATGATTTCACCTCTGGGCTTCAACAGTTCTAATGCTATATAGTTATACTGTGTTAAAACAAAAGACTTTGTTAAAGTTGGTGATTTTTGGTGTGTGATTTCTTGTCTTGACAATCGCATAAGGTGGTTCTTCCATCTCTAGTAGAGAGGACTATCACATTCATTTGCAAAGAAAGAAAGCAGGAAACTCCAAATCAAGAAGTGGAATGCTCTTGGATAACTGTCTCCCAATTTGGATGAGGCGGAGTCATTGGACTTTTTATTGCACATAGTCATATTATATTATTATGCTCGGTGTAGATGCAGGCATCATATTTTCTCTAAAACTACATTTCTCCCATGATGGGTTCAAGTTTGGTGGGCATGATTACAGGAGAGAATCTGAAAGCTACAATGATGATGACTATATCATCTTCCATAAATTAAGTCATTTAGTGTAACAAGTATCTATTTCGACTGTCTGTTGGTGAATCTTTGGAAATCAATGTGAGATAACATTCAACCCAACGCAATAATAAATATATTTATTACAATCGTGATGGCTTACAAAATTAACATCAACACATGCTGAAGTAGAGATTTAATCAATTAGGAACAACTGCACGAGTTGGACATCTATTCCTTCTATGTCCGGGGTTACCGCAATTCGAGCAATTCCTACCATAACCTGGGTTTGTCCTCTCAGTAGGCATCTTGCTAGTCCTAGCACCGGGAGGCTCACCTTGAGAAGGAATCCTCAGGGTCTTGGGTCGGCCCCGCCTAGCTCCCGTACTATGTGTTTCTCCTCCTTCCCTCACTCTAGGCTCAGGCGGATTGAGGGAAGGTTTAGTTCTAATCCATTCGGGAAAATCCAATCATCCTCGACTGGAACAGGGAAAACGCGTCCTTCATATATACGTTGGAAACATGCAGCTTTGTAGTAATGAAAACAATAAGTGTACGGACTCTCGCAGCGGTGACTTATAGCAGCGCAAGCATGTACGCAAGGTAACTGAAGTCCCTGAAACGCCCGCAATAACATTTCTTCGTAAGCATATTTATTTTCTCACTAGTATCGATGTCCCCAACTTGAAAACTAGTCCCGGTCGATCCTGAGCAATGTGTGAAACTCCTTCTGGCACGCAAACATAATTCACGAACTCTTCAGGTACATGGGGGCTAACACGGTACGACACGAGTCCGCAAGTTCTCTCCTCTCACAATGCCAACGCTGCAACACTCCCCTGATGTGGTCAAAGAGATTCACGATACTCATCTTACGCGTATCCCTGATGACGTTGTTAAAGCTTTCAGCATGGTTGCTTGTCATTATTGCGTAACGTGTACTCGGAAATTATGATCGTGCTCATTTGTCGATTCCAATCTCATGTAGGTAATGCAAAACTGGTTTGGTTGGGTCTCTATCCATCTCTATTATCTTCTGAAATAATATTTTGAATCGCGTTTCTGAAAATGTATAAGCGGCTTCCTAGAAAGTGTACGGACAATATCCCGTGCTCACGAATTTTTTTTGAGGTTCATAACGATGTGGTGGTAGTAGTAACCATGGTAAGCGTCTGGAAATACATTTCTAATGGCTCCAATGATGCCTGGCCCTCTGTCTGATATGAAAACTAAGTCACTACGTTCCTCGATCATCGACTTCACATTTTCCATGAAATACGTTCACGCATCAAGGCTCTCTCCGTCGGTCACGGCAAAAGCTAACGGAAAGATATGGTCGCCCGCGTCTACATCGACTGCTACTAACAATGTCCCCTCGCATTTTGTTTTCAGATGTGTACCGTCCACAACTAAGATAGGCCGACAATACTTAAACCCCTCAATACTAGAACCCAAAGCTATGAAACAATACTTGAACCTGCCAAGCACATCAGGAACAATGTCTGTGATGGTTCCAAAATTTTCTACTTTCAACATGTAAAAGTAGGCGTGTAATTTAGAATATGACATTTCTACGTTTCCGCCGATCAATTCCAAGGCTTTCTGTTTACATTGATAGGTACTTTGATATTTAAGGTCTATGTTGAATGCTTTTTTGACCTTAGCTTGTAAAACTTTTGTCGTGAAACCGCTGCCGAGTTTTATGAGGCTATCCCTTACGAAACGACCTATAGGTCCGGGCTTGGCTTGTCTATGATTGTCCGTCAATTGCTCCAATCCACAAGTGTGGGTTTCATTGTACTCGGTTATCTCAAAGTTCATGCAACGTTGTCCGTCCCTTGCGTCCACATTTGAATCAACAACCTTCCTACCGACAACCTTCCATTCACATCGTTATAAAGTATAACATCGTAATTTTAACTTTTACTTGTCAGACCTAACGAGTTTCAACATGTAGTCATGTTTCAATGCGTGGTAACTCATTTTATCCTTCATATCCTCCTTTTCTCTATACTTTTTTCCAATAAACAATACATCTGCATTATCGGTCTGAAACGTCCCAACACATGGACATGGAGGAATTTGGGACGGGTCCATTCCAAACCTGAAATGAGCACCTCTATTGCGATTAATACTTGCCATACTAAATGTGTGACCAATGTCAGGGTTCTGTTGCAAAGGTGTTATCAAATAACTCATAAAAGATCCGCCGATAATGAGGCCCGTTTGCAACGGTGCTTGCATCGGTGTTTGCATAAACTGCTGGCTTTTTCCAACATGTCCCAGCTTCAGTCACTGGTTCACACCTCCTACCACTAGTTTGCTTCCTATATGGTGTGTGGGTCGTCTGATCTAAATTCTGCCGAGACGTTCCAACTTCATTCATAGATGGACACATTCTAGCCATAGGTTATTCACTGTAAGGTATGTGCAATGGCTGACTAATCATATTTGCAATAAATCCCCAATCGTAGCCACGTTCACTTGACAAGTCAATTACTTGATCACCGAAAGTTGTATTCGGTTGGAGGACAATTTCATGAGGGGCTAAGACTGGTGGAGTACGTACAACATGCTCACCGGAATTTCGATTATAATAAAGTTCGGGTGTAAAATCCTCAATCCCTCTATCATTTTCTTCAACTATCGGTTGTTCATTTAAGTCAAATGCGTTGTCGTATATGTCTTCCGAGTCATCATCAGCAATAACCGGTTCAGCGTTAACACAAAGTTTGACGGTTTCTAGTCTAAGCAGATCATCAATGTACCCTAGTCATGTCTCATCATCCAAAACATCAATCGGCCCCTCGTATTTTGCGTACAAAAGTTTCATGACAAATTTATTTTTTGATACATCAATTCCTACTTTCCCACACACTTTCTGCTTCACTTCGTCCAATGTCATATCGGTTTTTACACGAATCAAATAAAATTTTCCTTTTCTATAAGACCATCTGTCGCATCCTTCGTTGTATATCCACTCTCCACCAAATTCAAACTTAACGGACACAATGTTGTTATCTGTGAAAGAATTATAAATTAACATCAGTATACAGTGGAGATATGAATATAAAATAATATATAAACAATGAATATATAATATGTTTGTATATATGTCATCATATTGTCAGTGTCATACACATATATATGTAACAAGTACAAGTGCATATATGTAATAAGTGTGTGTGTGAGTGTGACTGTGAGTGTTTTTGCGATGTTAAAATATGATATTTTGTGTATGTATATGTCAAAAAGAATGACACAATTATTAATAAATGAGGATACTTATACTCTCACACACACACATATTAAATATATATTTATATACACACACACATACACACACACACATACATATATATATATATATATATATATATATATATATATATATATACATATATATATAAATAAATAAATAAATACACATATATATATATATATATACACACACCGAAATGTCTTATCATATGTTTTTTTGTTTTTCGGAACATCGTTGTTTTGTGTTGTGTTGTGTTGTAACGCTAGAGGGGGGTAAGAGAAGAAGAGAGTGGTGTTTATACCAACGTCATAGAGTACTTGATGATGACGAGGGAGAACGGATGCCGGACGGAGCCGGCAGAACAGAACTTATATTTTCAATCTAAGGGGTGCCTCACTTACGGCTGAGGATTTATCAGGCTGCTGGAGACAGGAAAAGATGCTCTGTTGAGCAGACCTAATGAAATATTCTACGAGCTACCTACTAGGAGCCCCAATACAAAGCCTGGAGATTGGGCATGACACCACGGATCAGAAGGAATCGAAAAAACCCTCGGGAAAGCATGCAATTCTAAGAACCTCATCAGGCCTAGGCGGACCATGGAATTCAGTTCGAGATATTCGTTCTTGAAGTTTCAAACAACATTAATTTTTCGTTTCTTTCAATTTTTTAAATCACATTCTTGTTACCAATAATTTCAAGAGATGTTCTCATACTATCACAAAATACGTAATTCAAAAACCATATATTTGAATTGAATTTTCATCTTCCACTACAACAACAACATAATCAACTTTGTACCAAACCAATAAAACACATTCGGTAAACAAGTTTCGTTTATTACTACGAGCGATCACATTGACATCAACCAAAATACATATATGTATCGTTATCCAAATATTTCATCAGAATATATCAATCAAAATACGAATGTATCATTGACTACCATAATTATCCAACGAATGTCAATTCCATTATCGAAATATATAATCAAAATTAATCATTTCTCTACCCTGAAAATGCATATACTACACTACGCTAAAAATCGAAAATTTATAACATTAACATACTCAATTCATGTGAACAAATAACAATAAAAAAAACACAATAAATAAATATATTCAAACTTAAGTAAATGCTTACCCATTTGTTTAAAAATACAACTCCGGTGAAATAAAACAAAGCAAACTCAAAAGGACAAATATGTTTTCTTTTTCTTTTTTTTTTTGGTATCAATGGTGAATTTTTAGTGTAGCAATGGTGATTTTTTTTGTGTGATGAAACGGTGAAGACAAGAGTAGGTGAAGAGTAAATAAGACAATGATAAGGGTTTCAAAATGGATGAATCCGTCCAAATTTAGACGGTGGCGTCCTCCGTTTGGACGGAGAGACCAAGTGATACCGTCCAAATTGGGACGGTTTTAGAGTGTTGGACAAAATGGAAGGAAACCGTCCAAATGTTGGACGCACCGTCCAAAAAATGGACGGAATTCAACACAATTTGGACGGTGCATCCAACATTTGGACGGTTTCCGTCCATTTTGCCCATTCAATTTATTTAGACGAAATACATCCAAATTTGGAGGGTTTTGACTGTATTTGGACGATTTCCTCCAAATTTGGAAGTGGAACCTGAAAAAAAAAGTCAGAATTTGTTCGGCTTGAAAAAAAATGTCAGAGCCTAAAAGGGCCTGATTTTCCAATTTCTCTAAAATAATCCAACATTAAAAAAGCTCCGTTCCTAACTTTTTAGAACCTGAAATCCTCGTTCTTGGGGATGGGAGATGATGATGAATAATAAAAGAGCAAAATTCGACTCGTTTGGAGATGGAGGCGTCTATGATGATTTACACAACTTGAGGGATAAATATTTGGATAAATATGACATTTCTTTAATTAACATTGTCTAATTTATCTTCAAATATCAAAATCCAAGAAAATAGGATAAAGTGGCGCATTATTTCATCTATTTTTGCTGTATTTCTTGCCATCTTCTTGAAATTCACGTTTGAAATTGAAACCACAAATGAATATTTCGTTGGCTTGCAAAAAAAACTGAATACTAATCACACCATGTTCCATTCTGTCACACATGGGTGTGATTCTTCCTGCCTTAATGAAGCTTGCCATCTTTTCCTCCTTTTTAATGCCATTTCTACGCGGATTCACCATATCTTCAAAATATCAAAGCCACAGCAGTAACCTTGTCCAAAAGAGACAATTTATCATCTGAATATCACAAAATAGGCATCGTAATTGGCCAAAATGATCCAAGAATACATATATATTGTGGAATTATCAAACTTCCCCATGCTTGTTCCCAAGCAAAAATACCAATTCAAGACGAAGCATTTTGAACACACATAGTCTGAAGTAGGATGCAAAGTATGTGGGCCTCGATAAATTCTACTTTAATCATTCAAATGTATAATATAAACATGGACAATCCCTTTCAAATTACCACACTTAAACATGAACAAACACTTCCATTAAGAACCAGAAAAACCAAGCAAGTAGACCCTCACGGTATAAAAATCCCTCAACACTCATTTTTGTGAGGTGGTTAATCACTCAAGCCCATTCCAATGATATTTCCCTACTATATGTTTGTATATTATCTCATATCAATCACCAAAGTAACATGCACCACACAAATCATAAGGGCTTGGAGACAGCCAGTAGTAGAAAATAGCCCGGAAAGGTAGGAAAATGACTGAAATGGTGGTAAAAACGATAAGTGTCGAATATATTTCATGGTAGGGGTGGTTCAATGAAATTAAAACTAGTGAGACATGTGACTACCGCTTCTTCGACTCATTAATTATCTCAAAAGGGTCTACCTAATCACTATATAAAAAACATGCTACCAACATGACTTTATACTTTCGGGAGGATATAGACGTCACTCCCCTTTTATTACACAACAAAAACTAGAACAAACATGGCATTTTTTTTGTGATTTTTTTTGGGAAATAATAAACAAGACACAAAACAGACTCTCCCAAGCTTAATTTTTTTGCAATCGAGCCTTCAAAATTTTATAGTCAACATCCCACTAATGTTAAGGCCGGGAAAAAGAGAAATTTGTGCTATTCATTTTTTCTTTTTTTTTTTGTATGTGTGGATGAGAGTATAATATATGGCTTGGCAAAAATTAAGTCAAGACTCACGGGTGTTAAGTGTGGGTGAAAGAAGAAATGAATGCCGTAATCGTTTTAATGTGCATGCAAGTGCCATGGTAATATCACTACAAGAAAAGCGGTTTCTAATAGGGTGATTTTAACGAGGAGTGTAAATACCGTCATTAAAGGGTAGTTTAATGATAAGTGATGAATTTAATGACCAATATGTATTTTCTCCTCATTGTTGACAGCGAAATCTCTTCATTATTACATACAAAAGACTCCTAATTATTTCATAAAAATTTATTTTGTTTGATATAAAAATATATTGTTTTTAAAAAAGTTTAGTCCTAAATTCTAAAAGATAAAGTTCTTAAAAAATATAACTCCCAAGTCCCAACCTGGAAATTTTATCAAATACACCTCATCCTCATTTACGATTAACATATACAACCCTAAAATATACTCAAAACATTTCGGCGTCAACTCCTCCTTTGTCCTCCTTCGGTCTGCATCTCTGTCTAGCCCCGCTGCCTCCCCGCTTGAAAGGTGCATCACTCACTGGAGATTTCCATGTCAATTGAGCTTCCCTCCTGCACTACGATTCTGTGGATTTTGCTCTGCTCAACTAGGATTTGGGAAATTGCGGACCCTCTGATCCAAATACTCGCTAATGTTTGATAGGTAGGAAGAATATTTCACCCTTCTTTTTATTTCGTCATTACTTTTGCCATTCAACCCATTTCTGATTCACTACAAGAAAAACGGGTTTTAATGACGGGAATTCCCATCATTATATGTCATTTTCTCGTCATTACAGACTTTTAATGACGGGAAATCCCCCTCATGCCCAGCTCATAGTTGCCCTTCTAGTTAAAGCATTCAATGACAAGAACCGGCCTCGTCATTAAAAATATGAAGGATTTAATGACGAGATTAGACTATCATTATAAATATTTCTAGTGACGAGTAATTTCCTCATTATTATACTATTTGCCTCTCATTAGAACTACAGTTGAATATTAGTTTCTACCCATTAATGACGGAGATTACCGTCATTAATAAGTGAAAACCCGCTCATTAATTACCAAGCAAGAATCATTCATTACAAAGAAATATTACTATATCTTAACCATTAAATACACCACACTATAAAAAGTTGCAACATTATCATTAATATATCAAAAAATATACACTGAGGTATCCTATATATACGTTAAGGTATAGCTGCTTCAAAATATTAAAAAAGATAAGTAAATTACATGTAGAAGCAAAATGGTAGGATCTTCTAATATCAAAACACTAAGCACCTTCATCATTCGTGGTTCATGGGCAACCGGCTACTTGACAACAAAATTAAACCATCTTGGGATTTGATACATACCAATCCTTCTTTACATTTCTTCAAAAAGCATCAAAACCTTTCAAAATCCCGCACACATATACATGACAACGAAAAGGAATAATAATTAAAGTTAACTCAATACTCACTTATGCAAATTTAACATGTCTCTAACTTCTAAATAATGTTAAAATCAGCTAAGAGCAGTCCAATAACCCTTGTTCCTTCCCAACTACTCTAGAATTTCCAATTAAAGATCAAATAGATGAAGATTGAGCCACTGAATGATAATATTATCTATTCCATTTCATGTTAATTTATCACTCCCAGTAATCTTGTTTTAGCTATTTTAACAAAGCTCGAAATCTACATCCAAAGGAGGCAAAATATTCTTCACTAGAGGAGGAACACAAATGGCATTGTTCATAAGTTGCATCAATTGATGAATAAGGACTAACAATTCACCATTACGAATGCATAATATTGTGTAAAACAAAGAAGCTTACAATACCTAAGATAGAACATTATGAGAAGATGTTTATGCACATAAACAGAGAACTTGTTTCCATTTCAACCACAGCCTTCCAGCATTTGGAAATTTCGTATGTTGGGAAGAAAAAGCAAAAAGAGAAAGTGAAGAACACAGAAAAAACGTCGCTAAGATAGCGCTTGTGAGAGTGGAGATTGTCTAGGTAAACCTCGCTAAGATAGCACTTTGTTAAAAAATTCAGATTCAATCTTTAATTGACAACACATATAGTGCGAGGTCTAACACATATGACTAATAGAGTTCAATTATCATATATCCAAGACCCAAGTTAAAGATCATGGCATTCAACATTTTATATATAGCTCATATGATTCATACAAAATAGATGTAACAAGTTTGAACATGTTGGACAAGGACAGAACAAGCAAAGACACTGTCCAAAGGACTTGGACAGATCTGGAACTATTTTGAAAACAAACATGGACACCTAGACAATAAGAAGATATATGTAAAGACATGAGCACAACCCGAACAAAATAGAGGACTTCGAAACATGTCCCGGCAGACCGGAACCTAGCAGACACCGAATCACCCGAGGCAACAATAATAACTCATGCCTGGAAACTAAGCAGGACATACAAGACTAAAGTTCTGCGTGATGCCCAATAAAAGTATAAACTCTCATCATCCATTTCCTTTCCCAAACGGGACATCACTTTTGACGGTGTCCATAATATATTCTGGAATTAAATAAAACAATTGATGTACGCTTGATTAGTCAATTTTTGACACATATATTTTTATAACTAATTCATTATGAGAGAAATCGCCAAAAATGAAACAAACGACTTCATTTCATTAAAGAAAGATGCACATTGGGGTCATTAGTAAACATTTAGTTTACAAATACGGGAAAAAATGAAGATATTCTCCAGAACCACAAAATTTGGCTCCTAAGTGAAACCGAAATAACATGGCAGCTGCACAACAGATCAAGACAGTTTCATGTTACAAAATTTTACTTGCAAATAAAACTCATGCACTCCACCTCATCTATATCCATTTCTTCATTACTAAAATCAACATCAGTAGTAGACACATTATTAAAGTCCTCTTTCAATTCAATAACCTCAATTGTGAACTCTCTGTTTTGTTTGAACAAGCTTGCCCAAGAAGTAGCTTTCTCACCAACCAAAACATGATTAAGAACATAATCAACATTGAAAGGTACATCAAGTGTATCTTCATGTAAAGGCACAATGGTACGTTAACAAAAAGATCATATACATTAATAGGGGATTCAGCAGGCAAAGGTTCCAAGAAAAACCCTAAGATATCAGAACCAACAACTTCAATGTGTTCTGAATGATTTATCGTAGGAGCAGAGATGTCAATAGCAACAGCCATATCCAATTCAGCTTACTACAACACTCTTTTTCTCTCGTATTCGGAGCAGAACTCGGGATTAGAAGATTTTCGGGGCACAACAAAGACCTTCACAATCGGAATCCAAAAAAAAAATGTAAGAAATAAACAAGGACATACACAGCTAACACAAATTTTGCAAAACAATGGTCAATAAATTTAGTACAACAACAAGATATTGAAGCATTAGGAGATAGGGTCTTTTTTTAGGTTGGAAAGTAAGGCTTTCTCGAAACTCATCGATATAAATTTTTTAATGTGTTTACTCCTTTCTTTTTCGGTTTGGATGTGTGTGTGCGGGTGGGGGTATTTTTGGGGATCTTGGTCCTTGCGTTTGAAACGTTGGAGGTAGTTTCACTTGAAATTTTAATCGGAAGTTGCTTTGTAAAATTGTATCGTCACCATTCGCTATACCAGGGTTATGGCTTTTATCGGTGGCATTGGCCGCGTGCTCGACAAAGAAACCAAGGGAGCCTATTAGTGCCAATAGGGCTACGGGCGGAATACTATGGTCTTGTTTCATCGTATAGACAGTACACTTTTTAACTTTTGAAACCAAAATACTGTTAGTAATACCATCCGCAACGGAAGCGATTTAAGGATCTAGATCTATAAATTACACGTAATAAAATAACTAGATCTACATCTACAAGGGGGTTGTAGAATATACCTCTTGGTTCTCAAAATCCATGTTGAAGAACCGCAATAGGAAGAATGGAAAAAAGGTGTGAAGAGCACCATGATCTTCCGTACGTGTGATCCAAGCAACTCCCGGTGGAAGGAAATTCTCGTCTCAAATCCTCCCGATATGCTACCCGGAAAAACCTCCAAGATTTTCCCTCTTACTCCCCTTGGCCGAATTTTTCCTTCTTCTCTCTAAGAGGAGAAGTCGGAATCATGTGTGTGTTATGAGTTGGGAGAACTCTCTTTATATAGGAGAGTAATCATTGTCCTCCAAGGATTTTATTTTGCAAATAAATAAATCCAATAAATAAAAATAATCCCAGAATATTCTAGAACAAATCTAGAATAATATTTATCTTTATTTCTTACCATAAATATTTATTCAATAAATATTTTGTGCACATGTCTTATTAATTCACAAGAAAACTAATTCCTTGTTGACTAATACATGTTGGGCGAAATTTATCACTTGTGACCTAGTCACAATACATTTCGGCCATACACACCATTTGGGCCAAGATTATGAAAAATGTCTTTTTCACATATTTAATTATTTTGCCCAACTAATTTAATAGTTCACTAAAAAATTAATTCACATATCATTTTAATTAAATTCTAATAAGAACTAAATTAATATTATTAGGATTCGACGTCCGAGAATAGCTATGCTATATTGGAGGCACGTCGGGGATCATGGACTAATAATCAGCGGCTCCGATAAATCAAATAAATAATTATCTTACGAACAGAATAATTATATTTGATAAATCAATCACAGGAATATGCCACCATAATCCCATGACTACACTCCTCCGATTATGAGATTATATTTATCTCCTCACGAGAATAATAATAAGCGTCCATTGATATAATCATTACATATGGATTAATCCTCCATAGACTGTTCATTCTAAATCGGGAAGTTACCGTTAACCCTTTTCAGAACATCTTATCCTTATTTACCATTAACCCCTAGTGATCAATTAATTCATACAACTCACCGGTAGCTAATCGGTGTAATATGAACTCACGCGATCGATCGCTTTCTAGGATTAACAAATAAGGGAACGTCTATCTACTTCCATAAATGGAAGGAATGGATTCCGTATCCGTGATAACACGGACTACTCACTCAATCCAGTATAATGCCAAGATGGGGTAATTCAGACCACAGACTCAGTGTAATCCTTAACGGTCAAGTCAAAACTCATACTGATTTAAGCAGTTGACTGTGATCACCTCAAGATTAAGATATATCCATAAATATGATCATCCATTTATTCGATAAGACTTCTCGATTACGGAATTATATCGTGAACTCTAATCAAATCGGTCCAAATTTCCTATATGATATATCTATCATATATAAATGCCCCACTAGGTTCTCTTAACCGAAAGTCCGGATAAGACAATCACACCTATTGTGTTCGGGCGCATTAATAGCACGTTAAAGGAGAGACCCGATACTCTCGATTAACTTCACTACGGGCTAATTGTATTTTAAGTACATCTTCACTAACTCAATCCTCCCGTGTATATCTCATACACTGAGTTAAGTGATTACATAAACGATATACTTTAGTGTTTTCTGTAGTGTAAATACCATTGTCACATCGGTGAATATGAGAATAATAAATATGAATAATAATAATATCATTTCATTTATTAAATAAAACAATTACAAAATTGTCTTTCGGGCATCACACCTAACAATCTCCCACTTGCACGAAATCATTTGATTAATTGTTTTAGAGCACACCCTATTATTTAAACTACAACAAGCTACATCTCCCACTTGCTCTAAAGCAATGGAGACCCATCCCGTATTCTAGTACCCATTAAGCATATCATAACCATTGCAGATGACAAAGTACACTCTGAGTGTGCCGTCGTAGGATAGGTCAGTGACTCGGGGAGTACCTACATCTAAATGTCATGGGTCTTAATGATTAGTCAGGTTGTCGGCTCGAGACGATCCGTAGAATCGAAACGTTACCGGTCCATCTAATCATGCGGTACTTTCCCAATATGCTTTTGACCTCTAGTGATTTTGAAAAACCTTATAAGCTACCCCTTCATCGTGTGCACAATGATGTGGTATCGGCTTCCATAACTAGAATCACTCTAGATATGAAAAGGAAATCCTTAAGCTATCTCGCCTCTCTAGCTACTACAAAAAGCCGCTAATCACCCAACTAGTTAAAGTCGAGTTGGCATTGCTAGATTCCTCCAGGCAATAGCTTCAACACAAGATTAAACACTGAGCCCAAGATTGACTTAACGATCATCCTCAATCTGACTTAAAGTCAAAATCAGTGTGTCACACATATCCAAGTTCACACATGAATATGTCCGCATATTATTCCTCGTTCTCTCAAGATACTAAAGGACATACTAAACTTGCTTTGTTAACCGCCGAATCTAAGATTTGATCAAAGTTGACGTTCAATAACCTGACCATCTCTTACTAGAAAGAGAATCTATCCCATTTCTCTTGATCCGAAGATTTAGAGAATCATTCCTGAGACATAGGGTAGAACTTCCTCGTTGAATGTTGCATACACAGATGCATCATCTTAACCAATAAGATGGATGGGAAACCAGTGACTGACTCTAATGAATTCGACCGAGTCAAACTCTTTAGGATGTTGTCCAAATCTCTGTTGTAGAGAATTGTGGCATTGTCAGATTCTGACTTCATATAACACACCCATGTTGATTCCAACTGGTGCAGTGTTATCCTTCACAAACACTAATATATGTATATATTTACTACTGTACTAAAATTGATATCCAGTCAACAAAAGAGTTATCAATATTCTGGTCAAATCCACATATTGTAGAATTATATGACTTTCAGTGACCGAGAGGTTTGCTTTTTATCCACAAAGGACATAAGCCTTGACAGTCATCCTGTCATAAGTTCATAATGCAATACCCTTCTGTTTCGAATTAATCTACACTTCGTTTGTTTGACAAGAAAATCTGAGGGAATCACCCTTATTTTCTGCTTTTGAACGAAATCATGCAATACTAAGTGGTAAGAGAGTCCAAGGTCTGATTAACTCTCTACCTCTTAGGGAATTACCCCTAAACCACTCAAGCTTTGCTCTAAAAGATAAAATTTCATATTCATTCTACTCTTTTCCGTGTAGATCCAATTACTCCCACTGGGCCTGAGACGCTCAGGTGGTTCTACATGAGTATGAACAGAACTGGAGTATCGAACTCCATTCACAGGGTTATGGCTATTAAACCAACCTCTATAATCAGAATCCTATACTGCTCACAAAAGAGCCATAGGTCATCAATCGATCCTCAGACTACAAAGTCCACAGAAACCGTAATGGGTAATGGATAAACCATACTCCCAATACTTACTGGGTGGATCGAAATTCTGATCTAGTTTAGTAGTACTTAGTGTTATCACCAACAACCGATGTTGGATGTGGTCTGATTTTAATCGCTTAGTAACTACCTTGAGTAAACGTACTCCAAGGTTCAAGGTTTTGTTGTTTATGGACTCTATCAGAAAGGATGCAACGGTATAACTGTCCCTTCCCGATTTCAAGAATCTAACCTTTATACCCAATAGGTTAAAAGATATATCACGAATGGTCATTGAACGAACGTATGCGCGAAATTCCCAGTCTTACCTTCAAGCACCGTGTGCTAAATGCTTATATTTTTGGAAGTGGGGTGAACCGAATCCACACCTTATCCGTAAATTCCAAAGCATATTCCTGGTAGACTTCTCGGTCTTATATTTCAATGTAAACCGTTATTTCGCTTCTAATATCTTTATTGAGTCAAGCAGTGTTTTGTAGCACATCTAAAACTATATAAGGCAATTTAACGGTTTCTCACTTAGTGAGAACATGTCACAATGAGGCACTGAGCATCAGTCTCAAGGACTATGAATGGCCTATTCCGAGTACATAATACTCTATCTCTGATGAAAACAGAGAAACCTCAAAATATTTTGGATAAACTTACCGGAGTGTTTGAATAGTTATCAGACAAGAAGTCACTACTCGGATGCTCCTACTAGCTTGTATCTTTCATCAGACCCCGAAGGTCGTCACGAACAAGCTATGTTACTTCTTTATAACCATTATCCTTTTCTGATTGAAAGGAAACTTAGCCATTGAACCTTTGAGACAATATAACCAGACTGGGAGAAAGGAATCACCCTGAGCCACTCTTCAGGTCTTGTCTTTTAGGGACTATGCACTAACTATGGAATATGAAGAAGCGTTTATCTAAATATAGAAACCAATTGATTTTAATAGTTCTTAAGATGTGTTTTATATATATGCATATTTCAGCAATTGTAAGTGGTTTTGACTTCATCAAACAAAAGTCCGAGTCTTGGATTCGTACTACTAATGGTATAGTCACTTTCTATACGACAAACAAATTATCGAATAGAAGGTAAATCCTTTCGTTCCAACGAATCTTAAAACGAAATTAAATTTTCCGCGATATCCAAGGATTGAATGCGAGATTCATTTCCTTATATCACTCCCACTATTCTAGCTAAAATTAACTGCCCGTTGTTTACTCTTTTAATCGTTAAATGCACTGCTACCTTGTTCTTCCAAAGAACTTAGCTCGAGAAAATCGCCAAGGATTCATAGGTTGGAGATCCAAAATCACTGTCCTTATCCTATGATTTTCAGTTAAATAATTTTCGGTTCAGCCTTAAAGTTTTCTCAGTTTATATGACTAACACTTTTAGACATATTCTCCCATTCTTGACTATCCGTGAATGGAAACAGTCTTGAACCAGCGGTTCATTTGAGTAGACAATACTCTTGAACCGTGGGATGTCTATTTCGAGTGTTACTCGTCGGGACTTCTCGGATTTTTTAATATACCAGAAAAAACAACAAATCATAACATTAAAGCTCCCACTAGTTTATCGGTTCCAAATACCGTCTAACGAGCAATGCTTTATTATTTTTTTTTATGATTTTCCGAATTTTTCGATTAGAAAATCTTTCGTACATAGTTCCAATGTTTCCAGAAAAACAACAAATCATAGAACTCCCACTAGTTCATCGATTCCAAATATCGTCCAACTAGCGACATTTCATGACTTTCCGGTTTTTCAATTAGAACGGTTACGTGTGTAGCCAGTTACACTTTTCTAATGTTGTAGAAAAACAACAAATCATAAAGCTCCCACTAGTTCATCGATTCCAAATATCGTCCAACTAGTAACACTTCATGATTTTCCGATTTTTCAATTAGAAAATTACTCGTGTAATCACTACACACTCAAAATTCACTAGAAGAATTTCAATGTCCGAAATCACCTTTGATCAAACTAAGTTTGTCTTCCGTTTGACACGAATGACACTAGTGACATACCTGTATGTCACTCTGGTTTTTAAAAGGCTTAAGAGAAAATATCTCTTTTGAAAAATAATTGCATTATCGATTAACTAGTTCAACGTCCTAGTTACTTTCCACTTTTTAACGAAGTCAATGCTAGTCAATTATAAATTTTTAAGCAATTTAGTAAGGGATATAATGCTGTAAATAAAATGACATATATTAATTCAAGTTTAACACTACTCTATAAGTTTATTTTAGGAATTGTAAACTAAAATTAAGTCTACTCTACCATTCCAAGGTTTTAACCTCGCATCTCAGTGCCGCCTTAGAGTAGGTCAAAGAGATGACGGTTAAATCGAGACAATCTCATCAATGAATAACTTGTGAGAATCAAACATCCCACGAGAATCGAACATCCCTTTATTCATTGACTACCTTCCTTTTTTAGCCTAGATATTATCAAGAATATCCTTTATGAGTGTGACCTACTATATCGGATCTCTTAGGTATGCCCCGAGTGTGCCGGCTTAGGATAGGTCAGTGACCCGACGAGTACCCGGAAATCCTATCCTTTCAGAGACCAAGCCATGAATATTGATAGAGGTGAACACCATCCTTAGGGGGACGAAATCAAAGCGCCAATAGGCGTCACCCTTCTCTCACTTACTTGTATCTATAGTAGAGGCCGTGGGGTTGGCTGTCGCCTCCCCCGCTCCCACTCAATATTTTGGAAGTGGTGGTGGGTTAACTAACCACGTCTTTTTGATGTTAACATAAAAGCACATCAAATCAAGGATTCCGAATGGTGTCGGTAACATAGGCAAGCCTACCCATCCTATTCGTTGGAACATATGTGACAGTCGGACGAAGTCGGGTCAAGAGAGCCCCATTGAGTTAAGAAGGAATCACCCCTCCGCTCGCCGGTGTAGCTTAGTCTTGCCGGACCCCCGTGCATACATCACACTATGAGGGTTAAGTCGGTCGAGCCCAGCTAAGTTGACCACCCAACCTATAGGCGAACCGTTGTTATCCAAGATTTATTGTTCTTTTACCATCATTCAATCTCGTAGACACTACGAATCGAAAACGTGATCTCGTTTGTGCTTTTAAGGCGGTTAACCGAGAACACACTCCAAAAAGGCTTAACAATTTCATAACCCGTCCTCGGATCTTTAATTAGTTCTAAATTAATTAATTACCACGTATTAATTAAATTTGAACTAATTACGCGAGTTTGTATACATGCCTATTTTAATTACCAAAATTAAAATTCTACATGTATGCATGGAGTGGATTTATGATATGATGCATGTCATGGCAATTCCGATTTTATATCTATTTTATGATCCAACACATAAAAAATAAATTGCGGAGAATTTAAACACCGAGATGTATTATTGGTACCCCCGTATCTAATCTATCCTAGGAAAAAAAAAGTAAATTACAATCTATGTCTTCGAGTCTTGATCTTCAAATCTTGAACTCGAACCGCCGGATCACGAACCACGAACACCCGAGAGGAGAAAGGCCTTTTTTTTAATTAAATAAACCCAATATATTATAATTAAAAAAAAATTATTGTTACATGCGGCACTACAAAAATATGGGGAAATAATGATAAAAATTTGGTGAGAGGATGCTATTCCGATCACTAAAGGTAATTTTTTTGGTTGTTTTAGTGATGGTTAGAATTTTGTGTAATTAAAAAGTGAAATATTAATGACCAAATTTTAATTTTCTAACCATTGACAAAACTTCCGGTCACCATTATGAAAGAAAAAAGGCGTAACCCTTGACATCTATTTTTTTCGCATTTTTTTTTTAAAAAAATATATATTTCCCTCAAATTTTACAGAAAATAGCCACGCCAAAAATGAAATAAAATTTACTGTGTTAGATATATATATATATATATTTCTTGAAACAGATCCATTCGCTTGCTACCCCAGGCGACTGCGGTCACCTCCCACATCCGCCCACCGACTCATACACCCCTCCTCTCCGGCATTCGATTTGATTAAGAACAGCAAAACGTCGAGTATAATTGCATAGTTGCTCGCCGGGAAATGTCCAAATTTGAGTATCCAACGCTTGCTCGGCTCGAATGTTTCGGCATGCCATCGATTATCAAATCGGCGCGTCTCCGGCCGGCCTCTCCGAGGCCGACCTCCTCAACCCCAACTTCAACCTCATCATGAGTCTTTACTCCGCAATTCTTCTCCACATCACTATTTGATGAGGATATATTAACTTCCTTTACAAATCCCTAACTCTATTGAAGTCTACCATGTTTGAGTTGTCTTTACGAAATTTCGGGATCATGTTGATTTTCGGGCTGCGGAGCACCTCGAGAATCCGGACCATCATGTCGAATCGTTCTTGTCGCGAACACCTTTCTGGAGCACCTCCGAGCCATTTTAAATTATATTGACTGCCCCATGCAAATCATTGTCAAGGACTTGCTTATGCATAATGCCAGCCATTCCGAGATATTTCTTGGTTCTATTCTTAATTCTTTTCTTCACAGGTGCATACTTATACAACTCTTTCTTTCTGTCCTATTTTTTTTCCCCCAATCTTTAATCACATTAATTTATCTTTTTTTTTAGTAGGAAAACTTGAGGTTTTATTGTTTTCTGCTTCAAACGTAGAAATTTTTTATGTACAAGTTGATATCTTCAGGGTTTACTTCGGTTCAGGATGTTGGAGTCAAATATAATTCTGGACCATTGAATCTTACACAAGTGATCAGGGACAGGGACACTTTTGAGCAGTCCAAAATCTGTTTTTAACTCAAAATTGATTTGTAATAATTGGCTTATTTGGATTGGGTCTAAATTCTCTACGACGGAAAATGGTTTATGTCGGGTACTGCCAAATGCTTTATCTGTGTATGAAGCAACGGTTTCTACTATTGAGTACTATAGCTTCTTTGCTGATGTAATTCGTAATAGCTTTTTTCTATCACCTTCTGAATGTTGTTTTAAATCTTTAGAGGAACAAAGTTGGATTTGTTAGAACCGGCTATTGAGGAGATGACCTGTGATGATGAACAGAGGGAACAGTTGGAGGCACAAATAGCTCAGGTATACTCCATGCTTAAGTAGCTTGCCAATATCATAAGATTGTTTCTTCATTACATTTAATTGAAGCCCCTATTTAAGATTTTTTCCAATTAAACAGAGAAAGTGCAGAGTTGAATGCCTTAAGGGATCAGGAGATGTCATTTGTTCAAGAGGTTGATGCTAGAGTTAAGGAATTGCGGAATAGCATTCAAAATATTAACAATCACCATATGTCCTTGAAGGTTTCCATTAGAAAAAGAAAGGATAAGGTTAAAGAGATGGATGAGAAGGTCAGCTCTTTATTGTTTGCATCTTTTTATGCTCTCTTTTACAATTGTTGCTCATATTCTCCACTTGTAATTATTGGCAGAATGGGCTTTAGATTTAACCTAAATCTTATGTTATTGCTAGCCGTTTGTACACTTTGGAGCTAAAGAAACGTCTTTGCCTTGTGTGAAGGGCATGAAGTAGCAAAAGAATTTGAGAATAATCATGTTGTTATAGAAGCGGAGCTAACTTTTTTGAGCGTAATGAACATCTATTATATTATTTCGCGGAAATCTTATCTATAGAAGACGGAGAATAGGAATCTTATCTGTAGAAGATGGAGAAATTATTATCAAATGTATCTATTACAGTACAGTATCTTGTTGAAAATCAGTTGCTTATTGCGACTCCTCAGCGCTTTAATCATTTGTTACTTTTCTTGGTCAGTTCTGCCTAAGAACATGCATATGAGAATTGTTTGGGCCTGTTCTAGCTTTAGCAGTGTCCATCTTTCCTTTCCTTTTATTTCGGAAAGGTATCTTTTATTAATCAAAGAAATATATACACTCACAGTTCAAGGCACCATTCTCATTGTTTATACTCATGTTTGTCTCTTACATTCTTGTATAATATTTCACCCATATACCTGTCACAATGGATTTGCTAACTTTCAATCTTGTTCAATGATTGTTTAAAGATGCCTTGTCGTCAATCAAGAAACACATCCTATATGCTACAAGGGTGTGTTTGTGTGTGTGTGTGTGTGTGTGTGTTCTGTCGTTTATTGATATTTCATTTTCATATATCGGAAAACACTCACCTAGTCTGATTCTAAGCCCATTGTTTAGGTCAAAGGTAATCAATAATTATGCTTCTTTGTCTTAGTTTATTCGTGTCTTTATTCCGGTATCTTGCATGTTTCAAGGAAGAACACGATATCTGATCTCTCAAGAGTGTAATGTTGCACAATACACTTAGTGTTCTTGACCTGTCATGAAGCAGCAAGTTAGATGTCCTGTGCTAGCACTATGTAGTTAAATTCACGAAAGGGGAAAGCAAGAAAAAAAGGATTCTCACTGCTTTCGTTGTGGAATTTTAGATTTTGAAGTTTACGGTATATGATTTTCCCCCACCCCCTCTTTTTTGTTCTATCATATTGGAAATATTGAATTCGAGTTGGTACAAAGTGTTCGGCGGAGAATGGCGGTTCGCATTCCAAAATTGTTCTGTCTTCAGACAAGCTTCAGGTACCATCTATGATACTTTCTCGTGTTTTCTTGACACTGATGCTTGAAAGGCGGTTCATAGTAAGTAAGTTTTGCCATTATTTTCCATAATGGAACATGAATTTATTGTTCATTCTTTCAATGTGGCATCTGAGTTATTGCTGCTCGCAGTTTGTATTGCATGCACTTCTAGGAACCAGCTCAATTTTACTACTCTCTATGGGCTTATGAGTTCAGTAATGATAATATATCTGATTTGCTTGCGATTCTTCTTGGTCTTATGTAGACTTTATCTTGTCATATTTTCTATTTAAAATTACATGCCGGTTATCATGAGACCATAAAAATAACTGAACGTCGCAGCAGTCTTTTTGTATTAGATATGTCTTTTCCACATTCTTTATTGGTCAAATATTTAGGTTTGGATGGCTTGCTATGTTTTACTTGAAACATTTTAATATGAATAAGGATTAGAAATGTTATCATTTGTCTAAACGTGTATCTTGCATTCCTCGATGATCTATTCAAGTTGTTTGTTTTTTAAAAATCGTTTGGCTACTCTTCATTTTATAAGGCTTTTGTTTTCCATGCTTTTACCTTATAGAGGGCCATACAAGAGAAGTGGCTTGTTGAAAATTGAGACGATTAGGTGATAAAGCGACAAGGCAATCAAATCATGATAAGGTTTCTTCTGCTATGGAGATGTACACAAAGGTATCTTACTGCGAAAGCGATTCCATATTGTGCTTTTATGAACATCTAGAATAATAGCAAAACTTGGAACATTCATTGGTTAAATTTGAATATGTATCTGCGTAATATATTTTCTAATTCGGTTGAATAAATAGTGTTTTCACTTTTTAAAGGTTCTAATTTGATTGGGGTAGTCTAAGTAGCATGTTCGGTGGTGCTTGAACATTGCATTGAATGTTTTAAAATGATAGAAAACACATTATCTTGAAAATGATTTGACAAAGATCTCTATTAAAACTTAGAATTGAATTTTTTTAGTGTAATGAATCTGGTTAGGATACTTTTCCCATTTTGATTTTCAGAGAATGATTTGTTCTTTATTCTTGATGTGTGGTGATTGTGGTTTTACCCCTTTTTGTCATCTGATCATTAAATTGTTTGCGGCTTTTCATGTTCTCTTTAAAGTTGTTGCTCATATTCTCCACTTGTTGTTTTTTTATGGTTTAGGCATACTAGATAGTCGACTATACCCACCTAATTGTCTAAATTGATTTCCTTCATCCTAATTTTCATATATTAGCTTCGTTCTTTTGTTTTGGGTTTGTGTAGTTGAACGATCTGTTCTTTGGGTTCGGCTTGTCATCATTTTTCTTTAGGTTGATATCGGTGTAATGAGGTATGATTTCAAAATCATGTGATTTATCTATTTTTACGAAGGTGATTTTTACAATTTACAGTACATCATTGAACTGGTTATGAGAAAGGTTCATTCTGATGACAAATATGGAGTATGTTTTAAGGATAGTGTTGAAGACATCATGCATGAGGATGAGGATGTAATATCATCCCATTGTCACATAACATATTATATGTTTTTTCGAGGAAATATTGTAGATGTGTTTGGTCATTGGACGTGCTCATACTTTTTCTTTTGGTCTTGCAATTATTAATTTTTTGTTGAGTTTTTAGTTTTTCATTAAATGTCATCTTACACATTTGATAACAATTTTGCAGGGGATGTTGAATTCATTACATACCACCGAATATCGGGTCATTCACAATCATCTAAATTACAAGATTGAAGATCTTGATAAGGTTGATTGTTTCTTAAGCATGAAGAACCTGCTTCATTCAAGTTCACCTCGTAGTTTCAAGTTCGTAAATGGGATGATGCTATGTTCTAGAGTTTGAGTGGTGTAGGTGTCTTAAAATAACTTCCATTTAGTATTACATTTGATTTTGCTTGTTCTTTTGAGGTTGAACTCGTCTTTCTTAGATGATTCATTGTTAGAAAACATCATGTATGTTTATTTCAATAAAATCTATCATTGCTTTTAATGTCATTATTTGTCGTTTTTTAAATAGATGTAATTCAATAATGGTAATTAAGAATTTATTGTAAAATCATTGTCTTGCTATGAATAATTAATAATGACAAGTAAAAATTGACGGTAAAAAGACTTGTGGTGACGGGAATACGATATTCTAATGATGAGGTATATTGTTAGTATTGTTATTTTTAATGAGGGGAGATCGAGGCAACAATGATGAAAATTTTCTTCATTAATATGAGCTTTTTGTGAGAGTATAAAATCGTCATTAATTATATAACAACAATAATGACGGGACGCTATACGATCATTATTTACTTTTAGCTAGGAAGGCGGTAGTGACGGGCCATGACGGGAAATTACTGTCATTAAAAGCATTAAATGTCTTCAATGACGGGATATTGACTTTTAATGACCGATTTTCCCGTCATTAAAAGCCAAATTTCTTGTAGTGAAACATGTTGGGCGAAATTTATCACTTGTGACCTAGTCACAATACATTTCGGCCATACACACCACTTGGGCCA
Source organism: Gentiana straminea (assembly GCA_036785695.1). Lineage (NCBI taxonomy): Eukaryota > Viridiplantae > Streptophyta > Magnoliopsida > Gentianales > Gentianaceae > Gentiana > Gentiana straminea. The sequence goes on along the minus strand of JAVUPR010000376.1, from coordinate 1,073,841 downwards.
AGATTATGAAAAATGTCTTTTTCACATATTTAATTATTTAGCCAAACTAATTTAATAGTTCACTAAACAATTAATTCACATATCGTTTTAATTAAATTCTAATAAGAACTAAATTAATATTATTAGGATTCGACGTCCGAGAATAGCTATGCTATATTGGAGGCACGTCGGGGATCATGGACTAATAATCAGCGGCTCCGATAAATCAAATAAATAATTATCTTACGAACAGAATAATTATATTCGATAAGTCAATCATAGGAATATGCCACCATAATCCCGTGACTGCACTCCTCCGATTATGAGATTATATTTATCTCCACACGAGAATAATAATAAGCGTCCATTGATATAATCATTACATATGGATTAATCCTCCATAGACTGTTCATTCTAAATCGGGAAGTTACCGTTAACCCTTTTCAGAACATATTATCCTTATTTACCATTAACCCCCTAGTGATCAATTAATTCATACAACTCACTGGTAGCTAATCAGTGTAATATGAACTCGCGCGATCGATCAGTTTCTAGGATTAACAAATAAGGTAACTGTCTATCTACTTCCATAAATGGAAGGAATGGATTCTGTATCTGTGATAACACAGACTACTCACTCAATCCAGTACAATGCTAAGATGGGGTAATTCAGACCACAGACTCAGTGTAATCCTTAACTGTCAAGTCAAACCTCATACTGATTCAAGCAGTTGACTGCGATCACCTCAGGATTAAGATATATCCATAAATATGATCATCCATTGATTTGATAAGACTTCTCGATTACGGAATTATATCGTGAACTCTAATCAAATCGGTCCAGCCCTATATGATATATCTATCATATATAAATGCCCCACTAGGTTCTCTTAACCGAAAGTCCGGATAAGACAATCACACCTATTGTGTTCTGGGAGCATTAATAGCACGTTAAAGGAGAGAACCGATACTATCGATTAACTTCACTACGGGCTAATTGTATTTTAAGTACATCTTCACTAACTCAATCCTCCCGTGTATATCTCATACACTGAGTTAAGTGATTGCATAAACGATATACTTTTGGGTTTTCTGTAGTGTAAATACCATTGTCACATCGGTGAATATGAGAACAATAAATATGAATAATAATAATATCATTTCATTTATTAAATAAAACAATTACAAAATTGTCTTTCGGGCATCACACCTAACAAATACCAGGATGGCTGCACGGTTCTGACCCGTTTCAACCTTTCAGCAGAGTTGTTGGTTTTACAGTTTCTCTGTTTCTGGCTGTGATCCTATATTCCAAGCAACCTTTTTATAAGAAGGTGAAAAGAGCAATCAAAGAGTAATGCGTCACTCGGCACGTATATGAAAAAACCCATCCTTTGGGGCTAATATGCTGCTGTATTGTCAATATAAACAAGTCAGTGAATTACTTACTTACCTCACTGTATTTCTTTTCCCTCGGCATCCCCAAATATTCAACTAATGGGTGGATGGAAATTTTCTCAAATGTACAAACTTACCCAGTGTTTATAGAAAGTTAATAAGATGTACTGCCTGCCTATTCTTTAGTGAGCAGAAAGAATAACTTGAGACTGTTCTTGTGTCTATATAGTCGTTAACTGTTTGTTCTCATGCATTTTTACTAGAGAAATATATAATGGTAGTAATAGATTTGTATTTCGTGCACCTCTTGCTTTTTCATTGCACGTCATAACACACCACCCCCCGACCCGACCAGAGAAGTAAGTATTAGTAAGTAAAGACATACAATACAACAATGATAGTGATTCACATTAAGGCATTTATCTATGAGGGGTATAGAAAAATGTCATGCAAAACATGATAAATTGATCAGACTAATCAAGAATTCAGATATGATGGTGGTTGGATAAGAACGTTTGACTCTTGCTTTGATACGACGATTAAGAGAAAACCCGAACATACGATATCTCTTAATGTACTTAAATCACCAACAATCATCAGAGTAAAACGATTTTCCTCTTTGATTTTAAAGTTCCTATGTTTTTAGGTTTTGTAATGCAGAGTTCAAATTTCATTTGTTTTATAAGAAAAATGAGAATCTATATGAAGAAGTGAAGATCAGTTTTATGAGTTTTGATTAAAATCCATGTTATTCCAAAGATATGAGTAAAACATTTTCTAGTGAAGACTTAATGGTTTTCGATTTATGCAATAGAAAGAAACTAATATTGTCACTACTAGAAAGACAATATAAGTGTTACAACACTTTTAGCTTTATGAAACAAAGGAGACATTTAACTTTGAAAACATATCTCATGTATGCATAGTAAATATTACAATGTCACAAAACATCTCTCAACTCAAAGTAGTGCTTTGCCCCATCTTTGAACCTTTACAAGCCAAAAGAGAACACAAAATCTTTGCCCCTTTTGTAACTTGTCCCCCTTCTTTCTATCATATTCATTAAGGTTGTATTTCAACTCTCCCTCTCTCTCATTACCGCTATTTACTATCCTATAAAATATTGTATATGTACATAGCACAAATCAATTTACTGAACAAAAAGGCAACAATTTTATGTATACACAAAATGAGAAAAATGTTTGAATAAATAAATTGAGTAGCAAGTGAAGCAAAAACAACTAATTTGATGTAAAGCTTCGACAAAAAGATTTATATAAGTAATATCAAAAAGTTAGGACGACAATATTAGTACCAACGAAACTAGTACCTATGAAATCCAGATCTAGCCATACAACGGGGAAGAAGAGCTACAGCAAGATTAGACCATCCTTATTAATGGAACGCCGATGAAAGATGCTGCATCGCCGGATTCCAACTCGAAGATGAGTGATTTTTATTATAGAAAAAGATGAGTGATTTTGGGATTTGAGGGTTGTGGTGGAGTTTGAGATAGAACAGAAAAGAAAAAGTTCACCTCTAGGTATGAGACCGAGGTTAAGATGCCAATTGACGGAGGTAGAGAGGCCAGTCGCCGGCGGTAGAGGCGATGAAGAAGGAGAGACGTGATGAGGTGCGAGGAGGCTGATGGGCAGGAAAATGGAGAGAAGGATTAGGGATTTGTTTTTTTGAAGAAACTAGTAGGGATTTAGGAATGAGAATGATAAATGTTGTGTTTTTTATTGGTTAAAAAGGTGTGTTCTTTAATTAAAAGAATTAGAATTCTGTAAATAAACATTAAAAGAATCAGGAAATGAAAGTAATGAGAAGATTTTTTTTCAAATGTTTTTTTAATGAAAAGTAATGATGAGATTTTTAATCAAAAATGACGAGATTCACAGTTTCGTCATCAACTAACATATTTTATTGTTTCCCGTCATTAAAATGTCATTTAATGACGACATCTATCTCCCGTCATAAAGTTCCCCTTATTATAAACCCTTTTTCTTGTAGAGATTTTCTTTACTGCCTCCTAGCTTTCAGCTCTCTTCCTTCTACTCCGCCTTCTCAGCTGACGACCTGCCATATAATTATATGACCATGATGGTATGAATGATTTGTATTAAGTAGCGCCCGAAAGACAATTTATGTAATTGTTTTTATAATTAATAAATGACAGATTTATTCTCATCTTAATACTTACTTCGTGATTACACTGCTGAAAACCCCAAGTTGTATCATATGTAGCCATATAACTTAGTGTGTGTCACACACGAGGATAAAGTTTATGGTGATACACTTTAACTGTTAGTCCGTGGTGAACTTAATCAAAGTATGGGGTCTATTGATTAAACCACCATTAATGCGCCCAGAACACTTTATGGTGTGACCGTCTTATCCGGACCGTCGATATTTGTTATCTAAGTGGGGCATTTATATATGATGATAGTCATATAGGACGGGACCGATTTAATCTGCATTTCTCATTTAATTCCGTGACTGAGAAATTTTATTAAATCACAAGATGATCATATATGGATGAACCTTAATCATGAAGTGATTGCAGACGCCTGCTTGTTTCAAGATAGGTTTGATGTGTTCGTTAAGGATCCCTAAGAGGCGCGGTCCGAATCACTTTCATGTTGGCACTATTCTGGAATGAGTGAGGAGTGTGTGTCTCACATATATGGAATCCATTCCTTCCTGCGGGAGGTAGAAAGAATATCCCCTTATTTGTTGTTCCTAGAAACTGATCGATCGGCCGAGTTCGTATTGGTTATAAACTAATTGATCACTAGTGGGTTAATGGTAAATAAGTATAAGATGTAGTGAAGAAGTTTTACAGAAATATTCCCGCTTCGTTGCGGATAGTCTATGGAGGGTTAGTCTGTATGAAATGATTATATCAATGGACACTTATTGACTCGACACTTTGAGAGTAAGTTATATCTATAATCGATAGAGTTCAGTTTCGGATTTATGGTGGCGTAATTCTGAAATTAATAAGTTGAGTAGAAATATTTGGTTCGATGAATATTTTATTCAATTTATTGTAGCTATTGGTTATAGGTCCATGGTCCCCGATTGGCTCCTAACATGCCAGTGTTTCCTCGTTTTGATGAACCTCGAGAATAAATTACATAGTTGGTCTATTTAATGAATATGCGAATATTATTTATTCGGTAATAATATATAAAATAGAAAAGACATTTTCTATTATCCCAATTGGCATAAAAAATGGCGCCACTTTTATTCGGTTTTGGGAAAAGAAATTTTCTCCTAATTAAATATAATGTGGATAATGTAATTATTTATGTGTTAAATAACTATAAATAAGAAATTGGTTTTCTTATTGGATAAATAGAAAATTTGTTTTTCTATTGAATAAAGGTTTTATTTTCCTAAAAGGAAAAGATAAATTTGTGTGTGAAAGATAACCTCTCAAATTATTAGTTATTTTCCTATTAAAAAGAGAGTTTCTCCCCACACAAAATTGAACCATAAAAATATCAACGCCATTTTTTTGATCAAAATTGCGCCACTTTAGTTGGAAAAAGAGAGAAATTTTGTTTTCTTGTCTTAGACCTTGGAAGAAGAAAAACTAGGGCTTTTCATGAGCATATTCGAGGAGGTTCTACTACGAGAATCGACGTCCACCAGTCGTCGCTTGGAGATACAATCTGGAAGATCACGGCATCTCTCCGGTTGGGTAAATCTACTAACCTTCTTGTAGATTAATGTATTATGTGAATCATATCATATGGTAAAATCGAAAAAAGAATTTTAATTCGTAGCTTTCGCTGTGTGTGATCGAGCGTCTCGATCGGTGCTGTGAATCAGATCTAACGATCGAATCATTGATCGGATCCGGATTCGGGTTTCTGTATATCCAGCATGTTGTATCAGAGCAAGGTTAAAGCGATTTTGCGATCTTGATTGCATAATTAATTAATAAGCAGTGTAATTGAATAAATATTGCATTTTTTTATATGTTTATTATATATATGCGTGGTTGAATGTTCTTGGTTGACGAAATGGATTGGGGTTGGTATTTATTTACCGTTAGATCTATTGTAAACCCGGTATTTGGGTATAGGAAGTTATGTAATTTATTGGTTGTAATTTAATTTCCTAGAAAATAGTTCTTTTTTTTAGGCTATGTTGCTTTTAATATTTTTCGAAGATCATCATAACAACCAGATGCGGCATCAAGGTGGTAGAGGTGCAAGATCTGAAAATCAAATACCCGAGTTTGGCCCCCCTCCGCCGCGTTTTTAAGCAATTTTTTCCAGAAGGCTTTCGGAAAAAATATGCAAAAATTTCGAAGCTGCCAGGATTCAAACCCAGGCTACCAGGGTTGAGGAACAGCGCACCAATCAACTCGGCTGGGAGCAGTTTTGTTCAAGAAACGGAGCAACAGGTTAATATATAGAGCGCCGGCAGATTAAATTAGAGATTAGTAAATCCTTTTGAACGTAGGGTTTATTTATTTATTTAATTTTAATTTTATAGATTAGATATGGCGGTACCAACGGTCCATCTCAGCGGTTTATTTTTCGCATTTATTTTCTTATGTGATTATTTATGTGATATAACCATGTCATGCATCATATTCTTGAATTCCACTCCTAGAATATGCATGTATGTAGAAAATTAATTTTGGCATTAATTAGACATGTATGAAAAGTATGAAAATGATAATTAATTTAGATTAATAATAAATTAAATTAATTAAAGGAAACCAAATTTTATCTGGATATAATATTCACATGATATAAAATAAAATTTACTTGGTAAATTTGTTTTTGAGATCTAAAATTCTTTGAGAATTTTGATTATGTAGTGTCTACATAAATAGGATTTTAATAACCGAAAATTTGGAAAATCGTGAAAAGTTGGACCCTAACTAGATGGTATTTGGAACCGATAAGTTGGTGATTGCTTTTTATTATTTATTGTTTTTGGATTATTGGAAAAATACTAAGATCCTAATTTTTTATCATGACAAGATTAGGGCTTTAAATAATTCTTTGGTGAATTTTAGTTATGTAGTGTCTACGCAAAAAAATTTCTAAATATTCGAAGAATTGGAAAATCATGAAAAAGTGTCACAAGTTAGACGGTATTTGGAACCGATAAACTAGTGGGAGCTTTAAATTTTGTGATTTATTGTTTTTCAAATTATTAGAAAAATCATAAGTCCAAATGTATTAGGATTATAAAATTCTTGGTGAATTTTATTTGTGTAGTGTCTAGACAAAGGAATTTTAATCCATAAAATTAGAAACTCGTGAATATAGTGACACTAGTTAGACGGTATTTGGAACCGATAAACTAGTGGGAGGATTAAAATAAATATTCATGATTTATTGTTTTTGGATTATTCGAAAATTCTAAAATCCTAATGAGACTACCTAATTTTCAAAATAGCGTGTGGGAGCGGGGAAGGTGACAACCGACCCCTCGGACTCTACTTTTGACACAAGCACTTTTAGAGAATGGTGACGCCTCGTGCCGCTTTGATTTCGCCCCCCTTCGGATGGCCTTCACCGCTATCAAAATTCAAGGCTTGGTTTCCGAAAGGATAGGATTTGGAGTACTCGTCGGGTCACTGACCTACCCTTCGGCGGAATACTCGGGGTCTACTTAAAATATTAAACAGTACGTCACACTCTAAAGGGTATTTTTGGAAATATCTTGGCTGAAAAAGGAAGGTAATCAGCAATTAAATCGGGATGTCCGATTTTCAGTTAATTGTTGAGAGAGATTGTCTCAATTTAATCGTCAGCTTTTTGACCTACCTGTCGGCGGCAATGAGGTGTGAGATTAAATCCATGGATTGGTAGGATAAACTGCATGCATGACATCACGTTTAAAATTCCTAAAATTTATTATTTGTTGTGGTGTATGATTTGATTTTTATTTCTGTCATAATTTATTTTACAACTACATACCATCTCAAGGTAACTAAACTGCTTAAGTGATTAAAATTGACTGATGATGACTTCGTAAAAGTGGAAAAGTAACAAGAGCGTTGAACTCATTAATCGAATGCAATTAATTTTTGGTAGAGGATTCTCCTCTTGAGCCTTCGAACTTAAGTGACATTGATAAGTATGTCACTGCTGTCACTCGTGTCGAATGAGAGACAAATAAAATTAGTTTAAAGATGATGAGAAAGATTTGGTATCAGTCTCACTAGATATCCGACAATTCACGAGTAGTGTCTAATCAAATGAACTGCTAGTTCGCGACCATTTCCTTTAAAGAAAGCCAAGAATAGGTAGGTAAATGTCTACAAGTGTAAGTCCTCTAAACTAAATAAGTTAAAGGCTAAACCGAAATATTAATAAAAAGGAAATAAAGGAAAAGGAAAGTGATTTTGGATCACTAACCCATGAATCATTAGAGACTTTCTTAACCGAGTAATTTGACTCGGAATCTAAAGTTCTTTTGTAAAAACAAGGTAGCTGGGCATTCATGATGAAGAGTAGACAAAGGGCAGTTATTTCAGCTAAGATAGTGGGAGTGATATAAGGAAAGAAATTTCAAATTTTAATCCTTGTATATCACAAAGTTTAACTTCTGTTTTCATATTCGTTGGAACAAATGGATTCACTTTCACATCGATTACATAGTTGCCTTATATAAAGTGAATATGACATTTGTATACGATTCCGAGACTCGGACTTTTGTTTGAAAAAGTCAGAACCATTAAGTAATCCTGAAAAGGTATATGTAACACGTCATAAATTAATTAGACAAATGGTTTCCATATTAAGATGAACAATTCTTCAGCATCTATTACTTAGAGCATATATCCTAAAGATAAGATCTGACGAATGGCTAAGGGTGATTCCTATTTCCCAGTCTAAGAACACTATCTCAAAGAAAAAATGACTAATTAACTTTTAGATTGGGAAAGGATAATAGAGTTGAAGAAGTATGAAAGCTTGTTCATATTGACCTTCGGGGTCTTATGAAGGATACAAGCTAGTGTGAGGTTTTGAGTGGTAGACAATTTGTCTAATGACTACTCGAAATGCCGATAGTTTATCTAGATATTTGGAGGAATCTCTGATATTACCAAAGAAGAGATTATTCCATGCTCAGATATAGGCTATAGCACAGTTTTGGCACTGATGCTCAGTCTACCTCCGAGTGAAACGATGTCACTGAAAGGATGAACCATGGATTGCCTTATATAGTTTTGATATGCTACGATACACGGCTTAACTCTATTAAGATATTGGTTGCAAAATAACGGTTTAATTTATTTTGTGACACCGAGATGTCTACCTTGAAGATGCCTATGAATTTATGGATAATGAGTGAATTACATTTACCCCGCTTCCATAAATAGAGGCATTCAGCACTAGTGCTTGAAGGTAGGACTGGAGATTTTGCATACACGTTCAGATGGTGACTGTTCGTGAAATATCTTAATGCAATGAGTAAAGGTTGGTTATAAGATTCTTAAGATTGGATAGTGAAGGTTACACTGTTATATCCTTTTAAAAAGAATGTTTAAATAACTTCCTTAGACCTTAAAGTACAGTTACTCAAGGAGTTACTATCTGATTTAATCAGACAGCATCCAACATTTGTTGTTGGGGGTTACGTTGATATATACTACTACACCATATCAGAATATCGATGCACCCAAATGTAGTGGGAGTATGGTTTAACCATTGACCCACTGTGATCATGTAGACTTTACAGTCTACTGGGGTGATTGATCACCTATGGTCTTTTTGGGAAGTCTGTATAGAATTCTGATAATAAGAGGTTAGTTTAATGCTATAAACCTATTGTCAGTAAAGTGACTTAAACTCTACATTTGGTGGAACCAATCTGAAGACTCAGCTGTGTGATGGACATCTGAGAAGTGTATTCAATTATGTGCATTAGTAGGGTGGAGTCTACTGAAGCTTCTGTCAGCAGAGTGAAGTCTGCTGAGTACTGGAATACAGCAGGGTCCCACATCTGTTATTTCTATTATGTGACAGCTATACAGTGTCATTAAAAGGAGGACACGTGCAAGGGTATTTATGGCATATCTGACAAAGATTCCCTGACGGCTAGGGTTTAGGGATTTGGGCCTATAAATACAATTGTTGTTGCATTGTCTGTGTGTGTGAAATCTGTAACTCAGTGCATAATAATAAAGATCTATTTTCTGCCCATGGTTTTTTATCTCTCTCATTTTGAGAGGAGTTTCCATGTTAAATCTGTGTTCTTCTTGTTTTCTGTTATCTCCTTTGATTATTTGCGTTTTGATTGCATCTATTTCTAGTTCTTGCATCTGAAGTTATCTCCATCTGTCATAACAAGTGGTATCAGAGCAAGGTTCTGGAGAAAACAATGTGTACGATCAACTTCATCTTTATAAAGGCCTTCAGCAAGGTGCTAGGATCTGTGATAAAGTTGTGATCTTTAACAAGAAAATATGTCAGCAGTAAACGTGAAAATCGATAAATTTACAGGAAGGAACAGTTTTGTTCTGTGGCAAATCAAGATGCGTGCACTGTTGAAACAACAGGGTTTTTGGAGTCCTTTATCTGACAAACCAAATACAGGTGCAGCAGATTATGCAAGTTTGGAAGAGAAAGCACATTCAACCATCATGTTGTGCTTATCTGATGATGTTATCATTGAGGTTTCTGAGGAAGACACCGCAGCCAAGTTGTGGAAGAAGCTTGAAAGCCTATATATGACCAAGTCACTGACCAACAAGTTGTTGTTGAAACAGAGGTTGTTCAGTTTGAAGATTCAGGAAGGGAGTCCACCGAGGGAACATCTTGACTAGCTGAACACAATATTACTTGATTTAAGGATATTGATGTTAAAATTGAAGATGAAGATGCAGCCCTAATCCTGTTGGTGTCATTACCGGCATCATATGAAAACTTTGTGCAGTCTTTCATAGTTGGGAAGGATACAGTAGCTTTGGAGGATGTGAGGTCTGCCCTACATGCCAGGGAGCTTAGACACAAGGCTGCTGGGACAGACAGTCGGGCTAGTAGCTAGCAACAATAGTGGAAAAGGATATGGACAGAAGAAGAAAAAGAAGTTAGGGTCCAAAGGTCCTAAGTCTACTGATGTCTGTAATTATTGTAAGGAGCAGGGACATTGGAAGTCCATTTGTCCAAGGAAGAAAAAACAGCAGGAAGGCAATTCTGGCACAGTAGCCTTGGCTACTGAGCAATCTGATGAGGATCTGGTTCTAGTTGAAGGGGATTCTACACACCACAATGATGTGTGGATACTTGATTCTGAAGCATCATACCATATTTGTCCAAAAAGGGAGTGGTTTTCTACTTATGAGCAGATGGATGGTGGTCAAATATATATGGCCAACAGCAAGGTGCAAAGTTGTGGGAATTGGCTCAGTAAAGTTGAGGACAGAGGATGGTAAATTCTGTACACTGAAAGATGTAAGACATGTTCCACAGATGACCAAGAATTTTGTATCTCTCAGTCTACTGGACAACAAGGGGTTCAATTTCAAGGGTGAAGGTGGACAGCTGATGTCTTCAAAGATTCAGTTGTAGTCCTCAAAGGAATCAAGAGGGGAACCTTGTGTATATTACAAGGATCTACTATATCTGGCACTGCTGCTGTTGCATCCTCAGCGGTTCACCGATCTCGACGGACTCGACCGTGGCACACGAGACTAGGTCACATGGGTGAAAGGGGTATGCGCATTCTTTCTTCGGCAGGTTTTCTTTGGGGATATAAGGTCAAGAATCTGGACTTTTGTGAACATTGTGTGTTTGGGAAATTGCATAAAAGTAAGTTCTCAGCAGGGTTGCACAACATAAAGGCATCACTTGATTATATCCATTCAGACTGCTGGGGTCCATCAAAAGTTGAGTCATTGGGTGGTCACAGATATTTTGTGTCATTCATAGATGACTATTCAAGGACGACTTGGGTGGTGATAATGAAGAACAAAAGTGATGCATTCAGTAACTTCAAGCAGTGGAAGGCCCTAGTGGAGAATCAGTTAGGCATGAAAATCAAGAAGCTTCGTACAGATAATGGTCCGGAATTCTGCTGGATGGATTTTGATTCATTTTGTGCGGTGAGGGTATTGCCAGACATCATACTGTAAGGAATACACCTCAGCAGAATGGTGTGGCTGAAAGGATGAATCAAACTCTACTGGAGAGGGCAGGATGTATGCTTTCTCAAGCTGGTTTATCAAGGAGATTTTGGGTAGAGGCTGTAAAAACAGCTTGCTACTTAATCAACAGGAGTCCTCACACAGGGATCAATCTCAAGACACCATTTGAGATGTGGTCAGGCAAGCCTACTGACTACTCAGTTTTAAGGGTTTTTGGAAGTACAGCTTACTATTATGTTATTGAAGGGAAGTTGGAGCCTAGAGCCAAGAAGGGAGTGTTTGTAGGGTATGGTGATGGAGTGAAGAGATATAGAATTTGGTCATCAGCAGAGTCCAGAGTAATTCTCAGCAGGGATGTTGTGTTTGATGAAAATTCTATGTTAAATTAATCAGTGGGGAGGTCTATTGAATCTAAAACCAGTCCTGAATCTCATAGTGTTGAGAAACAGGTGAAGCTTCATGTGGAGTCTACTGATATGCAACAATCAGTGGATCCAAATCAACATTATACTGATCTGGATAATGAACCAGAATCTGATCCAAGCCAGCCTACTAAGACCTCAGTATGGCATCATACAAACATTAATCAGCAGAGTCTAGGTGCCGGCAGTCCTAGAAGATCTAATGTTGGGATACCTCCAAGGAGATATGGGTATGATGATTTGGCTGGATATGCACTCCAAGTTGCAGAAGAGGTAGAGGTTCTTGAACATACTACTTACAGGGAAGCAGTGACATGTACAGAAGCATCTTAGTGGCATGCAGCCATGGGAGATGAAATGGAGTCATTGTTGAAGAATCAGACTTGGGAATTGGTCAAACAGCCCACTGACAAGGGAGTTGTGACTTGTAAATGGATTTTGAAGAAAAAGGAAGGAATAACTAAGGCAGAAGGGGTCAAGTATAACGCACGTTTGGTTGCAAGAGGATTCAGTCAAAGGGAAGGGGTTGACTTTGATGAAATATTTTCACCAGTGGTCAGACACACTTCAATCAGGGTGTTACTAGCAATGGTGGCACAGCAGGATCTGGAACATGAGCAATTAGATATGAAGACTTCTTTTCTACATGGTGAGGTGGATAAGGAGATATACATGACACAGCCTGAGGGTTTTCAAGTTCCTGGCAAAGAAAATTATATTTGCAAGTTGAAGAAATCATTGTATGGTTTGAAGCAACCTCCAAGGCAGTGGTATAAAATGTTTGACAGTTTTATGCTTCAGCAGGGTTACAACAGAAGTCCATATGACTGTTGTGTTTACTACAGTCTACTGAAAGATGGATCATATATCTATCTTGCCCTGTATGTGGATGACATGCTGATATCTGCAGCAAGGAAGTCTGATGTTCAAAATATGAGAATCTTCTCAGTGCTGAATTTGAAATGAAGGATTTGGGTGCAGCCAAGAAAATTTTGGGGATGGAGATCTGGAGAGATAGGAGTCTGAAGAAGTTTTTCTTGTCTCAGCAGGGTTATGTGCAAAAGATATTGGCCAAGTTTGGTATGTCTACTGCAAAGCCAATCGATACTGTTATGGCATCAAATGTTCATTTGTCTGTTTATGCTTCATAGTCAGCTGAAGAGAAGGATTATATGTCAAAAGTTCCGTATGCTAGTGCAGTTGGCAGTCTGATGTATGCCATGGTATGCACTAGGCCTGATCTGGCTCAGGCAGTCAGTGTTGTCAGCAGGTTCATGGCTCAACCTAGAAAGGAACACTGGAAAGCTGTTAAAAGGATATTCAGGTACCTGAGAGGTACAGCTGATGTTGGTCTCATTTATGGAGGTGATACTAGTCTGGTCATAGGCTACTGTGATGCTGATTATGCAGGTGATGTTGACAACAAGAAATCAATGATTGGTTATGTGTTTACATTGGGAAATGCAGTGGTCAGCTGGAAAGCTACTCTTCAAAGGCTACGGTAGCCTTATCAACTACCGAAGCGACTAAGGAGGGTATCCGGTTGAAGGGGCTAGTCGGTGATTTGGGGTTGCATCGGATCGGTGAAATATATTGTGACAGTCTAAGTGCAATATGTTTAGCCAAGGATCAGGTTCATCATGAGAGAACCAAGAATATTGATGTCAGGTATCATTTCTTAAGGAATAAGAAGAGGGTTGTGGTGAAGAAGATTGGCACAAAGGAGAATCCTGCTGATATGTTCACTAAACCAGTTCAACATAGTAAGTTTCAGCTTTGCCTGGACTTACTTAATATTCAGAACTTATAATCTGTTTCTGGAAACATTACTGAGGGCAGATCAGTGGAGTGGATGCTGTGGAGATAGTCTAAGTATATCTGGCATTGACAAATGCATCTGGTACAAGTACATCTGGTTATGCAATCTGTTTGACTCTAGGGGGAGTTGAAGTCAAGGTGGAGATTTGTCAGTAAAGTGACTTAAACTCTACATTTGGTGGAACCAATATGAAGACTCACCTGTGTGATGGACAGCTGAGAAGTGTATTCAATTCTGTGCATCAGTATGGTGGAGTCTACATCGAAGCTTCGTCGGCGAGTGAAGTCCGCCGAGTACTTTGGAATACGACGGGGTCCCACATCTGTTATTTCGTTATGTGACCAGCTATACAGTGTCATTAAAATGAGGACATGTGTAAGGGTATTTATGGCATATCAGACAAAGATTCCCTGAAGGCTAGGGTTTAGGGATCTGTGCCTATAAATACAGTTGTTGTTGCATTGTCTGTGTGTGTGAAATCTATAACTCAGTGCATAATAATAAAGATCTCTTTTCTGCCCGTGGTTTTTTATCTCTCTCACATTGAGAGGGGTTTTCCACGTTAAATCTGTGTTCTTCTTGTTTTCTGTTATCTCCTTTGATTATTTGCGTTTTGATTGCATCTGTTTCTATTTCTTGCATCTGAAGTTATCTCCATCTGTAATAACACCTATAAATGGTGTTTCGGTACTCCAATTCTGTTCATAATCTTTAGAACCACGTGAGTGCCTCGGGCCCAGTAGGATAAATTGGATCTACGTGAAAATAGTCGAATGAATGAGAAAGTTTAACTTTCAAAGCAAAGCCTAGTGGTTTAGGGGTGATTCCCTGAGAAGTAGAGAGTAGGACCAGCGGTGATGCCCTAAAAATTTCTCATCATTCAGCCTTGCTTGACTCAAGTTTGCTAGGGGTGATGCGCTGAAACTTTCTTGCCGTACGGCAGAGTCTGAGTTCATTCGGAATAGAAGGGTTTTAGATCAAAGTGAATGGAAGATTGACTGCATGTGCTTACATCCATTGGAAGATTATTTGAAATATGTGGGCTTGACTAGAATATTGATGAGTCTTCTGTAGACTAGAGAATCAATATTCGTAATGTAGTAGACGTTAGTGTTTATAAAGGATAACACTGCAACAGTTGAGAAGAACATGAGTGTGTTATCCGAAGTCAGGAACTGACGGGACAAGCTTCTCTGAATTGGAGAAACAGACTATATTCTTAGAATTTGATTTGGTCGAATTCATGAGAACAAGTTGTTGGTAATATCCCATGCATCTTATTGTTTAAGATGACAATACGTTTCTGTATGAAATATTCAACGAGAGGTTTCCTACCCAACCCCTCACGGAATAATTCTCTCAGTCTTCGGATATAGAGAAAATGGGATAAATTTTCTGGTGGATAGGGAATGTCAGATTATTAAAAGTCAATTAAAGTCGAATCTTGGATTCAAACGTTGAGTAGCAGTATAGTGCATCCTCAAGTACCTTTAGAATGAGGAATTATATGCTTGTATATTCGGGTGCAAACCTGCGTATTGTTGACTACACTGATTCTGACGTTCAGTCGGATTAAGGGTGATCGTAAGTCGATCCCGGCCTCAGTGTTTACACATAGTGATGGGGCTATAGTCTGGAGCAAACCAACACCGCCAGTTAGACTTTGTAAGTCAAAACATAGCGGCTTTTAGAGCAGCTAAAGAGGCAGTGTGGCTTGAGAAAGTCTTTGTTGGATCCGGAAGTGATTCCAGGTCTCGATAAGCCGATACCATTTTACTAAGAAATCAGTTGAGAGGTAGCTCAAGCAAATGATTTTCGCAGCCACAAGATGTCAAAAGCATATTGAGAGCGAGTACCACCTGATCAGACAGACCATGCAGAGAGACGGCGTTTCGGTCCTAAAAGATCGCCTCTAGCCGACAACCTAGCTGATTAGTTTACCAAGTCGTGTGGCATCTAATGTCACTGATAAGCGCTTGGAGGGTATGAAATTGGGAGATATGTCTCATTTGCTTTAGAGCAAGTGGGAGAATGTTTTGGATAGAAAGAATAAGGGTGTGATGCTCTGAAAACAATTGTTGCATGTCTTTACGGGCAAGTGGGTGATTGTTGGATGTAGTGCCCGAAAGAAAATTGTTGCTTGTCTATACGGGCAAGTGGGAGATTGTTGGAAGTAGCGCTCGAAAGACAATTTATGTAATTGTTTTTAATTAATAAATGACAGATTTATTCGCATCTTATTACTTGGTTCGTGCTTGTAAGTAATACACTACTGAAAACCCTAAGTTGTATTATATGCAGCCATATAACTTAGTGTGTGTCACACACGAGGATTAAGTTTATGGTGATACACTTGAACTGTTAGTCCGTGGTGAACTTAATCAAAGTATGGGGTCAATTTATTAAACTACCATTAATGCGCCCAGAACACTTTATGGTGTGACCGTCTTATCCGGACTATCGATATTGGTTATCTAGTTAGGGCATTTATATATAATGAGAGTCATATAGGACTGGACCGATTTAATCTACATTTCACATATAATTCCGTGACTGGGAAATCTTATTAAATCACAAGATGATCATGTATGGATTAACCTTAATCATGAAGTGACTGCAGACACCTGCTTGTTTCAAGATAGGGTTTGATGAGTTCGTTAAGGATTGCTAAGAGGCGCGGTCCGAATCACTTTCACATTGGCACTATTCTGGAATTAGTGAGGAGTGTGTGTCTCACAGATAAGGAATTCATTCCTTCCTGCGGGAGGTAGAAAAACAATCCCATTATTTGTTGATCCTAGAAACTGATCGATCGGCCGAGTTCGTATTGGTTATGAACTAATTGATCACTAGTATGTTAATGATAAATACGGATAAGATGTAGTGAAGAAGGTTTACGGAAATATTCCCACTTCATTACGGATTGTCTATGGAGGGTTAGTCTGTATTAAATGATTATATCAATGGACACTTATTCACTCGACACTTTGAGAATAAGTTATATCTATAATCGATAGAGTTCCGTTTCAGATTTATGGTGGCGTAATTCCGAAATTAATACGTTGAGTGGAAATATTTTGTTCGATGAATATTTTATTCAATTTATTATAGCAACTGGTTATAGGTCCATGGTCCCCGGGTTGGCTCCTAAACGCGAGTATTTTCTCGTTTTGTGGAACCTTGAGAATAAATTAAATAGTTGGTCTATTTAATGAATATGCGAATATTATTTATTCGGTAAATAATATATAAAATAGAAAAGACAGTTTCTATTATCCCAATTGGCATAAAAAATGGCGCCACTTTTATTTGGTTTTGGGAAAAGAAATTTTCTCCAAATTAATTATATTGTAATTATTTATGTGTTAAATAACTATGATTAAGAAATTGGTTTTCTTATTGGATAAAATTGTTTTCCTATTGTATAAATGTTTTATTTTCCTAAAAGGAAAAGTTAAATTTGTGTGTAAAAGATAAACTTTCAAATTATTAGTTATTTTCCTATTAAAAAGAGAGTTTCTCCCCACACAAAATTGAACCATAACAATATCAACGCCATTTTTTTGTTCAAAATTGCGCCACTTTAGTTGGAAAAAAGAGAGAAATTTTGTTTTCTTGTCTTAGCCCTTCGAAGAAGAAAAACTAGGGTTTTTCTTGAGCATATTCAAAGAGGTTCTACTACTAGGATCGACGTCCACCAGTCGTCGCTTGGAGATACAATCCGAAAGATCACGGCTTCTCTCCGGTTGGTAAATCTACTAACCTTCTTGTAGATTAATTTTTTATGCGAATCATATCGTGGTAAAATCAAAAAACAATTTATAATTCGTAGCTTCCGCTGTGCGTAATCGTGCGTCTTGATCGGTGCTGTGAATCAGATCTGATGATCCAATTATGGATCGGATCCGGATTCGGGTTTCTGTATATCCAGCATGATTTCAGTTTCATCTCAGTGGCGGCATATTTGTGTTCTCAAAAATCCCAACAAGGTATGCTTATGTTCTCTCTGCAAATCTGTGGTGGGTTTGTGGTTATGAATTTGACAGCCCTCTCCGCGAATTCTGAATCATTAAAAATTGTAGTTAGGCAATGGAGGATTGAGATTCTTTGAATTGGCTAAATTGGTTGAATTCCATTTCACAAATTCGTTCTGATTAGAAATATACTAGCTTAAACTCGGATTGTTTTGACGAACTTCTGATTGTTCTTTAATTTTTACATCAATATACTGTTTTGTTATTGTGAGTGATTTTGTTTCACCTGATTTGAGGTTTTTTATGTGAAGATGAAGCCGATTTGAATGTGGCTCCGGTCATCAGTGGCATAGGTTGATATATTTGGGCTTGTTTGTGTACTTTTGATGTGCAAATAACTTGCTAGAACTTGGTCTCTTATGTATTTTCATGATTCAATTAGTGAATCTTACAAATGGGATTGTGAATGTTTGCTGATTTGGAAATTCTTTGGCTTGTGGAACAATGAACACATTAGTAGATCACCTTTAATTTCTTCTGTATTATATTTCTTACATGCCTAATGATTTTAAGAAGGTCGGCATCTATGTTTTAATGGCTAGCCACACATTTCTTCACTGTTTTTATCCCCACTAAGCTTAAAAGGCTTGTTCTCCAACAATTCCATGTTTTGAGGTGAGGTGTTATATAGGCTATGCTTCAGCTAGACATATAAGAGATAATTAGCTGCATAACAAGCAAAATAAGTGTTTCGTTCATTTTAATCAGACCAGCGAATCGCAGCAAGAACTTGGACAAAATGCGAGCTGCAAAAGAATAAAAACAAAGCTGCATTTGCGATAAATTTTGATTGATTTGAAGCTGCAGTTGATGCGGTATTGGAGCAGATTTTGGGTTGGTCATATAGCTGAATCAGAGTTGATTTAAATCTTCATATATGGCTTTCTCATCTCCGACATTCAAGGATAGACATCCACTTTTCACATCAATAACCGCTCCCTTAGTAGCAAAGAAAGGTCTAACGAATATGATTAGGATGTTGGTATTGTTGAAATAGTGTCCTAAACCCAATCGGGTTGGACCGGATCCGACTGGGTCGGGTTATTTCTACTATTTCTTTATGTTTTTACATATAATAAATGGTTTTATGTTATTATATATTTGTTCATTTCACCGACCAATTACGATATTATATATATGATAATTTCCTTAGTATTAAACTGTGATAGAGAAATCATGATAGTGATTATGGTTGATGAGATCTCGATTCATGTTTAATTGTTTGATACTTAAATGTCTCTAGTCATATCTACTCTTACATTGGACATTAATAGTACGATTAGACAAGCAGCATTAGATGTCTTTTATATATTGAGGATATGGATATATATCGTCTATCGAAGTGTAAAGACACTTGGACGTGTATTTGGAGAATGCGTACGTTTGACTGACCCACTTACTTTATTAAGTGTCGCACTATGTGGCAGTTGTGTAGTTATCCTAAGAACGGAGTCTTCATGGCATCACGGTGTGGATTGTCATACTTTGACACTATTGTGGTTTCCCTAAGCCATAAGGCGATCATGCGGTAGTGATTGGGTGTGATACTGAAGCATGGGCATGATTTAAGTTGCTCGTCCGGAAATCGCGTATCCTATGAATAGGAGTAAATATCCAAAAGGGCCTTCTTATAAGGAATGTCTTATTCACGAAAGTCTTTTCAAAGCGGAAGTAACTTCGAGAGAGTAGGATATCTAGATTATAAGATACAATCGTTGATGTTTGACACTCTATGTACGACCGTATGGATATTATTACGGCTATAGGATTCTATTTACACGGTAAACGTTTCACATGAAAGGTAGTAGTCATTACATTTGACTCTTCCGATGATTGGGGGTCATGGCGTGTTGCTAGACGCTATCCATGATCGTTAGGTGTGAAGGGTATTTTAGTAAATGCACTTTGTGCCTACGGCCAACATATTCGGAAGCCTATCGGGTCACGCACAAAAGAACATCTAGCCGGATTAAGCGGTTATAGTGATAACCAAATAAGGAAAGTTTTATCTCAAGTATAAAGTGTTATAGTGATAAATTAATATAGTAGTATTTATTTATTATGAATAAATATAATACAAGATATAAATTATGCTGATTAATTAGATATGCATTTTGTAACGTGCGGGGCGCATGTTTCAATGTGTATTAGATACACATGGATTATGTAAATTAATTAATCATAGTAATATATTATGTATTAATATTGGATATTAATATATATAGATATATGTGTAGTATATATATGTGATATATACACATGTATAATTGAAATATATATTTATGGTAATATAATAAAAGATATGTTCAATATTAGATATTGACAATATATATCTTGGAAATATTTAATATAAGTTATTGAGTATTTAATGAGATAAATCTAGAATATCTATTTTCCTTATTTTACTAGTAAAATGTATTCTTTCTCCTTACTCCAAACAAGAAGATTTTCCCATTGGGAATGAGACAAGGAGGGGCGCACCACACCTCTATATAAGAGGAGGGTGGCTAGCTCTTTTGGTATCACGATTCCAAAAGTCTAATAATTCTTGTGAAAATAAGAGAGCTTCTTAGAGAGAGTTTTTGAGAGAGAGAGAAAAGGTCAGTCTAGCAACCGAGTTTTTCTAGTAGCAATCCAAGGTGGGATTCCGGTGGATTGTTCGTGTGGATCAACGGTAGAGGACGAACGCTTGGGTGGCTTCATGTAGAAACTACAACAATAGACAAAGCATTGATCTTTTAGATCATCCAAGGTAGATTCTTCGTCTACTTCTTTTATGCTTGTTGCTTAAACGAAGTCGACCTTCATAAAAAGGAAATTAAATTTTAAATTCCGCTGCGTCCCCGCATAGATTTCCTAATAGGTATTCCTGACCCATATCAAGAACAACAAAATCAGTGGGTATGGAAAAATTACCCACATGGGAACATCCTCTAATATACCTTCCGGATGTTAGACAGATCGATCCGCCAATTGCAGTGATATCGTAGTGGGCTTCAAATCACCAAGTCCCAACTTTAGGCAAATAGATAGAGGCATCAAACTGACACTAGCACCCAAATCGCATAATGCCCATGTTAGTAATATCATCCGCAACAGAAGCGATTTAAGGATCAAGATCTATAAATTACACGTAATAAAATAACTAGATCTACATCTACAAGGGGGTTGTAGAACATACCTCTTGGATCTCAAAATCCAAGTTGAAGAACCGCAATAGGAAGAATGGAAAAAAGGTGTGAAGAGCACCACGATCTTCCGTACATGTGATCCAAGCAACTCCCGGTGGAAGGACATTCTCGTCTCAAATCCTTCCGATATGGTACCCGGAAAAACCTCCAAGATTTTCCCCTTATTCTCCCCTTGGCCGAATTTATTTGGAGGCACGTCGGGGACCATGGACTAATAATCAGCGGCTCCGATAAATCAAATAAATAATTATCTTACGAACAGAATAATTATATTCGATAAATCAATCACAGGAATATGCCACCATAATCCCATGACTGCACTCCTCCGATTATGAGATTATATTTATCTCCTCATGAGAATGATAATAAGCGTCCATTGATATAATCATTACATATGGATTAATCCTCCATAGACTGTTCATTCTAAATCGGGAAGTTACCGTTAACCCTTTTCAGAACATCTTATCCTTATTTACCATTAACCCCCTAGTGATCAATTAATTCATACAACTCACTGGTAGCTAATTAGTGTAATATGAACTCGTACGATCGATCTGTTTTTAGGATTAACAAATAAGGGAACTGTCTATCTACTTCCATAAATGGAAGAAATGGATTCCGTATCTGTGATAACACAGACTACCCACTCAATCCAGTACAATGCCAAGATGGGGTAATTCAGACCACAGACTCAGTGTCATCCTTAACCGTCAAGTCAAACCTCATACTGATTCAAGCGAAATTGGATCGTGATCTCCTCAGGATTAAGATATATCCATAAATATGATCATCGATTGATTCGATAAGACTTCTTGATTACGGAATTATATCGTGAACTCTAATCAAATCGGTCATATCTATCATATATAAATGCCCCACTAGGTTCTCTTAACCGAAAGTCCGGATAAGAAAATCACACCTGTTGGACTTATTTCTGAGTTTTAGTGATGAGTGCCAGACTAACTGTTATAGTGCAAAGGCAAAAAGTTGTCTAGATCAAATGTATAGGTTTATTAGAGTTTGATCTTTGAATAGGTTTGATCAAACAAGCACTGTAATGGTCAGCTGATTTATATCGCGGACGGTCTATATCGCAGGGTAGATAGGTCGGTAGACTAGTCAGGAACCTGCTGAGGACTGAAGGATGAGGGCTCAAACTCAGTTAATGAAGGCTAAGGGATCAAACTTAGTAATTAAAGTCAAGGATATGGAATCAGAATTTAGGCAAGTCTGTGATGACCTAAACTGATTACATAGACCTTGTGTACAAGATCTAAGTTCCTTAAGTTGGATGGTAATTGGAACTTAGTTATTTGCAAAAAGGTGTAATCTAACTTCACAAATAAAAGTTAGATAAAAGAAGTCTGCTGCATTGTGTTTTAAACACAGCAAATTATAGTTCAGCAGACTGATAGGTATTTCAGCAGACTGATGAACCTGCTGATATATATACCTCGATTAATTCAAGATTAAATTGGAAGATTACATGGATAAGGACAGCCAACTACCTATGACTTATCAAACAAATCAATGGCTGAGATTAAAAAGACGTTGGGATGTTTCAGGACTTTATCCAATGGTTTTAAGTCAAAGGGTGGACAGACTGTATTCAGTCAAAAAGGATTCTGACAAAGTGTCAGTCCTATGAATAGTGATAGAAAGCAAGTCAGATGGGACAAAACCAGGAACGGTTAGATTTGAATTTCGAATACAAGTCACATGGACTCCTACCAATAAATAGTGGACTCCCAACTCAGGAAAAGATGATGAACATTAAGAGAAAAATATAGATTATCCTGAGCTGAATATTCTGAGTCAAGAAAAGCTCCCTGCTGAACTTACTGAGCTTAAGGCTACTGATCCAGAGAAAATCTTCAAGTGTATTCTGTATTCAAGCTACATAAAGTTTACACACTTGAAGACTGCAAGCTGCTAATTATATCATCCTAATCAAGCTGCTGCAACTGAATCATTTACTTGATTCATTCTTTATTCTACAAAGAATTTGCTGCAGACAGTGAAGCACTGTTGTGTGAAAGACTGTTGTTTGTGGTGGAGCTGGTGAAGAGGCAATCCTACCCTTCAAGGACCATTGGAAGACTTTGGAGCAGCAATCCTACCTGTTCCAAGTGTTCAGTTTGTGAAGCCATAGTTATTGGTGAAGGACAAGCAAATTAAGAATCTTTGTAACAGCTACATCAAAGATCTCTAGTGAATTACCTCCAACATCACAGGAGAAGAGTGGACTGACAGGATTACACCACCTGGAACCACTATAAAATCTGCCTGCTTACTTTCTGCACTTTCATTCTGCATTTAGTTTATTACACACATCAACCTACTGAATCTAGCAACTGAAATCACACACATACACTACTGAGTATCTAATACTTAGTATCATATTTGACAACAAGTAATAAGGCTTAATTTTGATATAATTCCACTGCACAAATTCAGTAAACTCAACAGTCAGTACACTACTATGAATCAGCAGGCTACTGAGGTGTCAGCAGACTACTGAGGTATCAACAGGCTACTGAAGTTGCGGAGTTTGTTAACTCCAAAAGTTTGAAGGGTTAAGTTTATTCACCCCCCCCTCTATAAACTTAACCAAAGCCTTTTCAAGGGACCAACAATTGGTATCGGAGCAGTGCTTCTGTTCTGAAGTAATCCTACTTGGTGTGCTTGTGAAAATACATTGAAAACTTTTTCAAATCACTGATTTTCAAAGACTTGCATCATGGATAATAACCAGTATGCTAGAACTATGCTGATGTGTTCTCTAGATAGATTTGATGAATATAAACGTCGAATGCATGCTTACCTTGCTGCAACTCATGATGAAATGATGGATGTGCTTACTGATGGACCACTAGAGATTATCAAGTCAGTAACATTGGGTGATGTGACAGAGTACATTCCAAAACCAAAAAGAGAATGGAATGCTGAAGATAGAAAGAGAGCAAACTTCAACAATATTGCATTTGATATCATTTATAGAACCTTGGATAGCAATATGTACATGAAGGTTAAAGATTGCAAAACTGCAAAGGAACTTTGGGGCAAGATAGAGTTGATCTGTGAAGGCACTGATGCAATCAAGAAGAATACAATCAGTGTGGCCAAAAAGATGTTTCAAAAATTCAAAATGCTACCAAATGAAACATTGAGCAAATGGAGTCAAGATTCAATGCTATCCTGGATGAACTTACCCTGCTGAGTGTAAGTTATTCAAAAGAAGAAATAAACTCAAAAATCGTGGAAGCATTACCTGACAAAGAAGTTTGGGAGATGAAAGTCACTGCAATAGAAGAAATGAGAAAGTTACATGAAGATGATACCTTCAAATTATTCTCAAATCTTAAAGCTTATGAATTCAGCAAGAGATTGGTTCATACCACTGAAAAAGAGGAACCAAAGACAACTGCATTGGCTGCTAAACATCAAGAAGAGACATCAGGAGCTCAAGATGATCTGCTGGATGAAATGCAAGAGCAGATTGCTCTACTGAGCAAGAAAATCAGGATGATGAAGACTGGAAAAAGCTCTCCAAGGAATTTCACTAAGAAATTCAGTGAAAAGAAGAAAGATGATTCCAGGAAAGGCAATGATTACTTGTGTTTCCAATGCAAGAAACCAGGACATTTCAAACCTGACTGTCCTGAGTTAAAACAAAGTAAGGAGCCTGATTATCTTTGCTTCAACTGCAAAAAGCCTGGACACTTTAGACCTGATTGTCCAGACCTACTGAAGACCAAGAACCAACAGAGAAGACATGGAAAGAAGGCTATGGTTGCTGAAGATGAATCAGGGTATGAAGTGGAATCTGAAAAGGGAAATGAATCAGATGACACAACATTGGTTGCTGAAATGGAAGATTATGCATTAATGGCTAATATGGATGAAACAGAGGAGGTATACAATACTGTATCAATGAACACTCCTGCTGGAAGTGATTGTGAATCAACTTGTGGTTCAAATCCTAGAAACTCTTACAATGAAGAAGCTTTGGATGCCATCTTCAATCAACTGAGGAAAATACAATCTGGTTATGAGATTGTGAAGGCTGAAAAAGAAGCTCTTCAAGTAGAAGTTGAAAGATTGAATGCTGAATTAAGGGTTTCAAAGGTAAGGAAAAAGATGTTGGACAGAATCAGTATAAGCCCTCTGAACATCCAGTAGCTTCTGAATCTGCTGAACCATCTTGTTCCTCTACTGCATACAAATCTGGAAAGCCTTATAGGGATAGAACAGGGCTTGGATTTGGAACTCAAAAATCCAAAAAGAGTGGATCCAGTAAGGTTACTGAACCTAGTACCAGAATTGGTCCTAAGTTTGTGCCTGCACAAGATCCAACTCCTAGTAAGGTTGCTGAGGCAGTAAAACCTACTGAGAAAACTTCAAGGAAGCAAAATCAGAAGTCAAATAAGTCAACAGTTCCTAATAAAAAGAATAAATCCAAAAATAGGACTGCTGTGCCTTCTAGACATACTGATAGCAGACCTGCTACCAAGTCTGCTGGACCACAGAAAGGTAAAAACCAGAAATTCCAAGGATAAGAATCCTAAACCCAAAAATGTTAATCATTCTAGGGATTCTTATCTTAGGGGGAAAGGTAGATTGTTCCCTACTAATGATGATTGGAATATTCCTGCATCTAATGCTAGAAACTGCAAGTATAACCATGCTGCTAGGGTAAAACCTAAGCAGTGGACTCAGCAGAGGGCTTATACAAGACCTCAGCAGGGACCTTAGCAGACTCCATACTATAGGGCTGTTCCTAACAGACAGCAAACTAATGGTTATGCCAATGCTTTTAACAAAAAGAATCACTTCAAACAACATTATAAACCAAAAGGCCAGAAAACATATGTGAATCCTACACAACCAACTATCAGAACTTATGGATGTGTGGAATACATGTATGAACCAAAGTGTGACACTTTCAGGAGAAGACCTTATGGAAACATCCCAGGGGTCATGCTTACCAATGACCATTATGGACCCAAACAGGTTTGGGTACCTAAAATGTATTAACTTTGTTTTGTAGGGTGTGCGGTACTTTGACAATGGATGTTCCAGACATATGACAAAGAATAAGCACTGTTTGTCAAACTATGTGGCAAAGGATGGTCCAAGGATGAATTTTGGCAACAAAAATACACCTAGATACACAAGAGGTTATGGCACACTTATGAGGAATGGACTTAAAATCAAGAATGTTGCATATGTGGAAGGACTGGACTACAACTTGCTGAGCACTGGACAATTCTGTGACATGGGATACAAGGTCACTTTTGACAAAAACAACTGTATTGTCATCAGTGAAAGAGGTGATCAAGTTGTATTGGCTGGTAAAAGACAACAAAACATGTATGTTGTGGATTGGCCTACTGCAGTTCCATAAACCTGTCTGATTGTGCATACCAAGTCAGAACTCAATTGGTTATGGCACAAAAAGTTGAATCACTTGAATTTTGATGACATCAATCAGTTGGTGAAGAAGAAGCTGGTGATTGGTTTACCTGAGATCACATTCAAAAAGGATACAATATGTGATGCTTGTCAGCAAGGTAAACAAACAAAATCAAGTTTCAAATCAAAGACTAAGCAA
Source organism: Gentiana straminea (assembly GCA_036785695.1). Taxonomy (NCBI): domain Eukaryota; kingdom Viridiplantae; phylum Streptophyta; class Magnoliopsida; order Gentianales; family Gentianaceae; genus Gentiana; species Gentiana straminea. The sequence goes on along the minus strand of JAVUPR010000376.1, from coordinate 1,047,255 downwards.
TCAACTAATAGAGTTTTGGAGCTGATGCACATGGATCTTTTTGGACCAGTTACTCCAACAAGTGTTACAGGAAAGAAATACACCTTAGTGGTTGTGGATGATTATTCAAGGTACACTTGGGTGGTATTTATGAACAAGAAAAGTGAAACACTTCAAAGGATGCCTGAACTTTTGAAGAGATTACAGAATGAGAAAAGTTTAACAAAGAGTAAAAATCGATCGTACAAAGGGTACCGAGTTTCTTAATAAAGTTATAAGAGAATACGTGAACAGAATGGTGTACTACATCAACTTGCTGCAGCTGGTACACCTCAGCAAAATGGGTTTGCTGAAAGAAGGAACAAGACTCTAAAAGAAGCAGGAAGAACTATGATTTGTGAAGCATTGCTACCGAAAGATATTGGGTCAAGAAGCATTAATACGATGCTATACACAAAACAGAACTTCGTAAACAAGAAGATGCTTGAAGACACCTTATGAGATTTGGAATGGAAGAAAACCTAATATATCTTATTTCCATCCATTTGGAAGCAAGTGTTTTATCTTGAATCATAAGGAACATTTGAAGACATTCCAACCTAAATCAGATGAAGGAATTTTCGTGGGATATTCTTCAGTCAGCAAGGCATCCTGGGTACTGAACAAGAGGTCACTGAAACATGAAGAGACAATACATGTTGTGTTTGATGAACCTAAGTTCACTGGTATGGAAGATGAAGTTTGTGAACCTGCTGAGAATCTACAAGTCACTGATCCAGATTGTGTTGATGTTTTGGAAAGATTCAATAACTTAAAGATTTCTGATTCTGCCCCTGCTGAACACCCTGCTGGTGATACTACTGACGCAACAACTGAGGCTGTTCAAGGATCTGCTGAACCCCCTGTTGAAGATACATCAGACCCTACTAAAGATGAGGTTCCTGAGAATCAATCTAACCAGAATCCACAATGGTTAAGGGATCACTCTGTTGAACAAGTCATTGGCAACATACAACAAGGTGTGAGGACAAGAAGACAATTAGAAGCAATGTTTACTTTTTTCTATCTCAAGCTGAACCTAAAGTTGTTGACGAAGCAATTTCAGATCCAGATTGGATAATTTCTATGCAAGAAGAATTAAATGAATTTGAAAGAAATCAAGTTTGGACACTAGTTGAAAGGCCAAGTCATGCAAATATCATTGGTACAAAATGGGTATACAGAAACAAATTGGATGAATCTGGTACCATTGTGAGGAATAAGGCCAGACTAGTTGCAAAAGGCTATTCTCAAGCTGAAGGAATAGATTTTGATGAAACTTATGCACCTGTTGCAAGATTGGAAGCTATCAGATTATTCTTGGCACATGCTGCATATAAAAACTTCAAGGTATATCAAATGGATGTCAAAAGTTCATTTTTGAATGGCATTCTAGAGGAGGAAGTGTATGTTCAGCAACCTTCTGGATTTGAAGTTAAAGATCAAGAACATAAAGTGTATAGACTCAATAAAGCACTTTATGGCTTGAAACAAGCACCAAGAGCATGGTATGAGACTCTATCTCAATTCTTGGTCGACAATGGCTTTACAAAAGGCACCATTGATAAGACATTTTTTAGAATCAATGAGAAGGACAGCACCCAGCTGGTACAGATTTATGTTGATGACATAATCTTTGGTTCTGAAAATGAATTGCTATGTGAGAAATTTGAAAATCTAATGAAGAGTAAATTCCAAATGAGTATGATGGGAGAAATGAACTACTTTTTGGGATTGCAAGTTAGACAGATGAAAGATGGAATCTTCATTCATCAAACCAAGTACACCAAGGAGCTGCTGAAGAAATTTGGTATGGAAAATAGCACCAAGATATCAACTCCTATGAGTACAAATATCAGATTGGATGAAGATAAAGAAGGCAAATATGTTGATCAGACCTTATACAGAAGGATGACAGGCGGTCTACTGTACTTTACTGCCAGCAGACCTGATATATCCTTTGTTGTAGGTGTTTGTGCCAGATTTCAATCCAAACCTAAAGAAAGTCATTTAGGTGCAATCAAAAGAGTTCTCAAGTACCTAAAAGAGACTTTGGGAGTAGGGATATGGTATTCCAAGGATGGAAGCTTCAAAGTTATATCCTACTCAGATTCTGATTATGCTGGATGCAAGATTGATAGAAAAAGCACCACATGAACCTGTCAGTTAATGGGTAATAGACTGGTTTCCTGGTTTAGCAAGAAACAGAACTCAATATCAACTTCCACTGCTGAATCTGAATACATTGCTGCTGGAAGTTGTTGTGCACAAGTACTTTGGCTAAGACAACAATTAAGGGATTATGGAATTCCAATCATGTGTGACAACACAAGTGCAATTTCCATCACAGAAAATCCTGTTTTGCACTCAAGAACCAAGCATATTGATTTGAGACATCATTTTATAAGAGATCATGTTGAAAAGAAAGAGGTGGTGGTTCTATACATCCCTACTGAAGATCAACTTGCTGACATATTCACTAAACCTTTGGATAGTGAAAGATTTGCTAAACTAAGGACTGAACTTGGAATTATTAAAGTTGACTGATAATCAGCAGTGTACTGGAATTCACCAAGGGGATTAGTCTTTGCTATGTTGGGTGAGCTCACTTAGCAGATTAGTCATTGGTATCAACAATTCCATGTACTTATGTTTGGACAATTAAGCAAATGAGGTTGCCAAGGGGATTGGTCTTTGTCATGTTGGGTGAGCTCACTTGACAGATCAGTCATTGGTATTAAACTTCATCTTGTACTATCAATTGAACAAAAGAAGAAGGAATCAAAGATCAGCAAAGTTACACTGTCAGCAGGCTGCTGAATTACATTTGTCAGCAGGCTGCTAAGCCAACCCTGCTGATGACAAGTCTGCTGAAGAATATGTTATTTAGTCAAACTTACTAAAGTCAAAGAGCAATTGGTGGGATATTTATTCTATCCTTTATAACCTCAGTTACACGATCTAACCGTTACAAACGTTATGGAAAAAGTAATGGGCCACGTGTCAAGTTAGTATTCACTCAAATTAATCATGGTTAAATGCACAGTACACGTTCTGACAGTTTCAACTGCATTTTCCTATATATACACAGACTATTACACAGAGGCTACTACAAAATCTCAGATCGATATTCTCTGCATTTACACTGTGTGAACACAGATTTGAGAAGCCCTTTTCTTCATCTTTTTCTTATATAAATGGTGGAAAAGGTTGATGTCTAGATTGGAACAAGCCAAAGTGTAAGAGGCTTTGTTGTTGATGCTAACCGAACTGAACTAGCAATCAACATTGGTCGAAGAATAAGGAGATATGAAGGCTTGGAGAATGTACTTAACTTAAGATTGGAAACAATATCTTACACAAATGTTGTGAGCTTCTGGAAAAATATTGTGATAAAGGAAGGAAGAGAAGCATTCAAAACAATCAGAATCGCTCAAGAAATTGAAATTTCATCAAACCTACGAGGGAAGTTTTTGGTTTTGAAGAAGTTATAGATGCTCCAGTAAATCCTGAGGAAATGGGATTGTCAAAGACTGATTTTGTTGACAAAATCAAAACCAATGAAGCCATCAAATCAATTCCAGGCATCAATGTGAAACATATTGGATATGAATACAACCTGCTGAGCAAAATCATTGCTAAGAATATCTTAGCCTCGTTGGAAGTATGGATACTCTATCAAGACCCAAGATAGAGCTGGTGATGATTATTTGCAGAAGTATGAAATTTGATTGGGCTGGATACTTTATCCATTACATGAAGAAAGTTGCAAAAGAAGAAAGAGAAGGAAAAAGGAAATCCAAGGCCTTACCCTTTGGATTAATAGTTCAGGCCCTGCTGAATCATTTGGAAATTCTTGATGTTGCACCTGAGAAGATAAACCAATCCACATACAAGAAAGAGATTGATTATCATATCCCTGGTCTGGATGATGATGAAGAAGGTGTTGCTGAGGCTGCTGATGATGATAATGGTAGAGATGATGGTGATACTGGTGGTGAGCAGGTCAAGCAAACTACTAAGAAAACTGTCAAACCTGCCGCACCAAAGAAGGGTACTGAGAAAAGAAAGGCTACTGACACAAGGAAGATAACAGAGTTGTTAAAGCCTAAAAGAACAAGAAAGCAAACAGCACAGATTGCTGAGTCTGCTGAGGGTCCAATTGATGTGGAAGCTACTGACCCTGCTGTAGTTGAGAAGAAGACTGTTTTTGAGATTTTGAAAGAGCAACAGAAAGAAGCAAGTAGAAAGAGGAATTATTGATATTGAAGAGGATGATCCACTTTCCAAATGAATGAAGGAGATTGCCAAGAAGAAGAAGAAATATGGCAAGGGGAAACAATTGAAAGTTTTGGAGGCTCAAAGGGAACAGGAACAGGAAGCAGTAGAAGAAGAAGTAGGAGTGGCTATTGAGGCTGAACCTTTAACCATTATAAAGCCTACTGAGGATGTGGAGGTTGTTGTTGAGCAATCTGCTGAAGCTACAGAATCCTCACCTGTTAAGGCTGCTGAGCCTACTGAATCTGCACAAGTTGTTGTTGAGCAACTTGTTGAAGAACCACATCAGACTACTGAGTCTACACCTGCTGTGGAAGTGGAGAAATTAGTACAAGACCCTGCAATTCCTACAATAGTTCAGGGGGAAGAACAGTCTGCTGATGAGCATATAAGTCAGAAAGAAGAAAGTGTGGTGCAGATGGAGGTAGTAGGCACAAATGTACAACCACAGCAACCTACTGACCTACATGCATCAATTGAAGAAACTTTGAGCTTACTTGTTGGGACCTTTGGAGGTCAGCAAGGTGTTGAATCTGCCCCCAGAAAGCCAACTATGCCATATGAGAAGGCATCTAAGAAGGAAAAAGTAGATCCTAACTTCAGAAAAGTGCAAAAATATTTCCAATGGAAGTTTGGATTCTACAAGTGACAGAAACCAGCTGCTGATCCAATAAGTGGATTTGAAGAATGGGCATTTGATCAGCTAGGTGTGGACAACCTATTGGACTTAATAGATACAACCATGCTGCAATCTAGGCTGATGAATATATAGGATGAATGAAAGAAAAGTGGAGCAATAATGTTTAGAGATCCAAAGTACACACCTGATAGTGATTCATCTGATTCTGATGATGACTCCCTGATGGGAGTCAACTTTACGTGATTCCGGTGCATTTCCACCCCCGTTTATCCCACTTTTAACACATTCTCGGTGTTTTTAGACCGTTTTCGGGTAATATCGTGAGTTTATAGCACGGGGAGTAAATCCGTCGCTTTGATGGTTTACTACCTCTTTTTAGTGATATTAACCCATTCCCGAGCACTTTTACCCTCCGGAATCGTTTGTGTGTGTTGTTCGTTCATGAGATTGTAGGGTCTAGGTGTCATGAGAACCCGGAAGGTGAATATTTATGATGAGAAGTATGATCAATGTGCAAGAATGAGCCAAGGAAGAAGAAAAATGAAGAAAAGGAAGAAAAATAGTTGGTATATTCACGCTACGTTCTGTTCAGAAGCAATTTTCCCTATGATGGAGGAATTTTCTTGTCATCGACTCTTCATGAAAGTTGTAGATAATTGAAAGAGCTTTCCAACGCATTTTGAATCACTCAAATCGGAGTTCTACACGCGAAGATATCATGGTTTTACTGCAGCCAGAAAACTGTCAAATCTCAAACGCGTGTTACCCCAAGTGCAGGGATCGTAGTATAGCGATTAAAAACCGGAGTCGATCCACAGGGAATCGAGGTTTATCTAGTTCTTATTAATTTTTTTTCTAAATTGTCACGACTACTATTATAACGAAAATTTTAAGAAAATAAAAACTTCTAACACTTAACAAAACTAAAAACGAAAACAACAAAAGTAAACTGGACAGAAAATCAAAGATCTAAAGCCAGGAAAGATAATTACGAACCGAGCTAACTAAGTTGTACCTATTTTATAACTAAAACTACAATAAACTTACTACGGTTACTACGATGAAAACGAAGCAAAACAAAGACAAACGATTTTTCTCAATTAATTTAACAACGAACAAGCAATGATCCACCGATTCCCGCAACCCTCAATTTCGACTATAGATTATCTTGTGGTGATTTAACGAAAATTGTGATTCACCTATCGAAGGTATGAACTCCTAATCTCTTAGAAAAGTTCGCCTATCAATCTTTTATCTTTCGATTTTAAAGATTAACGCTTTCATAACAAAGGTGTGAAATCTCTCAATTTCGCAATCTAGATATTCAACCTAACAACTCTCGTTAATTAGATTAAAAATCCAATCTTTACTATGGTGATCTAAAGTTTAACAACGACTCTCGTCAACCGTTAAACATCAAATAGCAACAATCCATCGATATAAATTGCATAACAACAATAAAAACACCGAAAAGATTTAGCTACTCATTATGGTTAATATATATAGATATCAGACTCCGTCAAAATGTCATGGATTACAAACGGCGGGAAGTTTTACATAATATCCTTCTGTCAATAAATTGTTGTATATATGATACAAAATTTATGCCAGAATTCTATTAAAACCAAATTAAAACCTTAATCCAATCAATTGCCAGATTCTCATATATATATATATACTATTATAGATACTTATATTTATATATATACACGTATATATATATATATATATATATATATATATATATATATATATATATATATATATATATATATAATGATAACAACAATAAAACACAGGAAAGATACAACTTTTATTAAAACTCACAAGATAATCCAAATTCGAAATCGAGATATTGCTAAGAATCGGCTTCACAAGGCTTGTTCCACGTGCTTTAGCTTCTCATCATCGTTTTATTACAACTTTATTTATACATACAATCATATACATATACATACATAGATATATGTATACATACTTGAGCTCAAAATAAGAAAAAGATGAAGAAAGAAGCTTGCATATATGCTTACATAGAGATATACATAGACATATATGTGTATATGCATACACACAACTTCAAATCTTCAACAAGAAAAGAGATAAAAAGTGGAGAATTACATGAAGAAAGGGGCGGCCATGATGGCCAAGAAAAGGGCTTCCATTATGGGTGGAGATGGAGGTGTAAGGAGGGGCCTCTCCCTCTCTTTCTCCCGTGTGATGTAAATTGGGAGGAGGGTCTCATATATGGAGATATATCTATATATATATATATATATATATATATATATATATATATATATATATATATATATATATCTAAGAGTGTAGAAGGGAGGTAGTATTTGGGGAAGGGGTGGTGAATCACCAATAGTTTGTTAGGGAGGCTTGGATGTAATCATGAGTTTGCATGTGAAGGTGATGAGTCATGCAAAAATTTGTTACAATGAATCATTGCAAGTAACATGCATGGATTTTAACCAAGATATCTCCAATTCGTCCAAATTTCAGCTGTTCGGTAAAAAAAATCATAACTTGAGTTGTAGACCTCCGATTGACGTGATTCAAAATGCGTTGGAAAGCTCATTTTAGTATATACAACTTTCATGAAGAACGATTCCCCTGAAAATGCCAATAAGTCGGGTCAAATGTCCGTCGAAAACTGGTTACGGTAGAAGTGCGTTGGAAAAATTATCCGTTGATCTCGTAAATTCGTGGCATCTTCTTCTTTTCCTCAAAATCCATCTTTTAAGCCTCAAAACATATTGTTAAGTGGGATATTTTGAAAACCTTGAACTCCAAGTTTGGGGGTCGATTCGAATCAGCCCGTTCTTGATTCGAATCGAGCTTTCTTCAGTCAGGCAAAATTCTCGTCTCGTGATTCAGTATTTAGTTCCGTTTCCGCAGTAAATCTTATCTTTTTTACCTGAACACAAAGAAACGAACCGCGAGTAAATCTGAAAACAAAAGTTTTAACGGTACAGTATTTGTACTGTGCATACATTTTTTTACTGGTATATATATATATTTTTTGGTTTTTGATAAATAAACATAGATAAAAACTAAACGTAAATTCTACATGACACTCCGGCTACTAAACCGGCACAAAAACTAGTAAAAACATAATATTTTATATAATACTTACTACTTATGCATTTAGATAAATCTAATGAATTAATGACTCGAAATGATATATAAGTGCTCAAAATGGTATCAGAAGTGGGGTGAAATGTTATAATAATAATAGTGAATTTTTCCGTCATCAGGAAGGGTAGTTAATATGGCATAGAGTGTTAAATGAGAGTTGTTCAGACCTTAACACCGGATTTAGGAGCACGCACCCGTGAAATTGAATGCAGGAGTTCTTTTGTCATATTGCACACTCCCGGTTTTGTCTATCCTTGGGGTTGAAATTAGCTATTTGGATCATGGTTCGGCTATGTCCCTCTCCCTTAGTTAAACTTCGTTGCTAATCGCTTTAATGTCGTTGTAGTTGTATAAACCTTTTCAACCATCGATTTTCCTAGACTAAGTTTGAAGTTCGCTTTGGTACTCACAAACACTTTTCCCTTGGGTTCGACCTCGTACTCCTATAGCTATGCTAGCAATCGACCCGGTACACTGTCGGTTAGAGAGTTAGTTTACCCACAGTTTCGAGTCCTTATAAATTGTTTTTGGAGGGTAGATTTTAGCTCATTCAAAATGGCGCCGTTGCCGGGGAATTGTGTGCTATTTGTGATATCTTGCAAGTGAACCGAAGGCTTGGGCCTAGGTTTTATTTTACTATTTTCTTGTTGTTTGCTTTTTGTAGTGCATGACCCGGAGATCTCAAACACCACTCGAACCATACATAGACGGGATTGAAGCTTACGCAAGGCGTAGAAATAGTCAAAGAAGAAGAAGTCGTCGAGTAGAGGATTCGAATCCGGTCTTTGAAGAGAATAGTTTGGGTGAGTTGGGAGAAGGATCCGACATGGCACAAAACGGTGGACAAGGATTGGAAGGAAATTTGGTGATCAATAATGGAGTCCCGAATCAAAACCCGCCTCTTGTCAACAACAATGCACAAGGAGGTGGGAATGGACAAGGAAATAACATTGTGAATGCGAATGGGCCTATACCACAAAATGTTCAACAAGAGACCCAAGGTAATCAAATGGATCCCATCGTTATGCAATAGTTCAATGCATGGATGTTGAATCAATTTCAACATAACCGAAATCAAGCTCACAACCAAGGTGCAAATGCGATGCCCAATGGGTTTAACGGTCAACAAGAGCAAAATCAAGGCGGATTGACTTGTAGAGACTTTGTGATGGCTCCCACGGCAACCATGGGGCATAGTCCAATTCGGATGCCACCGGTGGCCGCCAATAATTTGGAATTGAATAGAAATATCATACATTTGTTGAGAGACAATGCTATATTCAAGGGGACCGCCATGGAAAATCCTCATATGTTCATTGAACATTTCCTACAAATTGTGCACATTACCAAGATAAATGGAGTCGGTGAAGAAGCGCTTAAACTTATGATATTTCCCTTCACCTTGAAGGAACAAGCCAAGACATGGTATGACTCATTGGCTCATGATTCTTTGCACACTTGGGAGGACGTGGTTATGACATTTCTATTCAAGTATTACCCACCATCAAAGACATTGGACATGAAAGAGGCTATTATCTTGTTTAATGCCTACGAAGGAGAAGAATTGTATGAGTCCTGGGATAGATTTAAAGCGTTATTGAGAGAGTGCCCGGGGCACGGCTTGAGACCTTTTGAGGTAGTTCATGCATTTTTCCGAGGGTTGGAGCCGGTGCACCAAGGGACCATGCATGCTTCGTGTAATGGGGATATTATGAGGATGGTACCGGAGGTGGCTATAAATCAAATCGAGAAAATTGCTGAGACCTCAAAGCAATACGTGTCTTCAAGTAGAAAAGGGCCAAGGAGTAAAAAGCCGGGATTGGTTGAAGTGAAGGAAGTGGAGACAAATGAGCAATGTCAAGCTAAGATGCAAAAGATGGAGCAAAGGTTGGAGAACCTTGAAAGAGAAAATGAAAAGGCAAGGCTTTGCCAAATATGTGGAGGCCAATATTCGGCTAAGGATTGTGGGATGACACACAAATCTCAAAATATGTCATATCCACGATCCTCAATGCAAGGACAAGCTAGTTTTTCATCACAAGATAGTCCAACCGATCTAGACAAGAAAATGATGAACATGTATGCCATGGGGCAACTGAGTGCGGGGCACTTGGGCTACAATCCGGTTACGAATCAATTTCAAAGCACCAAACAAGGCCAACAAAACGAGCAACAGTTGTGGATAATTCTCAATGTTATGAGGTGAATTATGTGGGGCAAAGTCAAGATGGTAATTATGATCAACAAAGTGATGGTTCTTGGAGAAATAATAATCAAGGTTGGAATCAAAACCATCAAGGGCAGAATTGGAACCGGTATTTTGACCAAGGCCAGAACCAAGCTTATAGGCAAAATCAAAGTTCATTTTATCAAGCGCCTAACCAACAAGCCCAATACTATCCTCAACAATCTCAACATCAACAACAAGGGGGTACTTACCAAGCAACTCCTCCACCACTTCCTCCTATACCTCAAAAGAGTTCAACCGATCTCATATTGGAGCAAATGAACAAAAATTTTGCGGAGATAAAGAAGGACATGGTTGAGATGAACTACAAACATGGTTCCGCCATCAAAAATCTTGAAACTCAATTTGGTCAAGTGGTGGAACATGTACAGTTGAAAGGCGGCTTACCGAGTAACACCGAGAAGAATCCAAGAAATGTAAGCGCCATCTTAACTCGAAGTGGTAAAGTGTTGAGAACTAGTGGTGAAAAAAGATCCTATGGGAGGAAAAAGCTAGAAAAGCTCCTATTGAGACCGAGGCGGGGGCCATGGATGGTGATATTGATGAAATCGAAGATGATGAAAACCATGAGGAATATGTCAAGAAGAAGGAAGTTGAGAGGAAAGAAGCTCAAGCTAGGGGAGATTATGTGGTTATCGATGTGAAAGAGGAGGAACCAACTAAAAGAGAAGGGAAAGAGCCAATGAAAGAGTCGTCTTCCCCACACACCAAAGGTAAGAAAGGTATGATCCCTCCTCCTCCTAAAGATTTCGATTTGAGCACTCTTCCCTATCCCCCAAAGGCAAAGTTGCTTGAATAAAGCACAAAACCGGTTCATTGAAATATTGCGAAAAATTGACTTGACCATTCCCTTTCTTGAAGCACTTGCAAACATGCCCTCTTATTGTAAGTGTTTGAAAGGCTTGTTAAATGATAAGAGTAAAATGGAAGGTTTGGTATGTTTGAATGAAGAGTGTTCGGCGATTTTTGATAGTAAGATACCCCTAAAAATGAGAGATCGAGGTGGGTTCACCATTTCTATTACTATTGGCGATACTGTGATTGAAAATGTGTTGTGTGACCTAGGAGCTTCTGTGAGCTTAATGCCTAGGGCCTTGTACGAAAAGTTAGGGTTGGGTGAGCTAGAACCCACGGGGATGACCTTACAAATGGCGGATAGGTCGGTTAGGACACCTATGGGGGTAGCGGAGGATGTTCTTGTGCAAATAGATAAATTTACCTTTCCCGTAGATTTTGTCGTCTTAGACATGGCGATGGATTCTAAGACTTCGGTTTTGCTTGGTCGTCCTTTCTTGACTACGAGTGATGCTAGCATAGATGTGAAGAGTGGTGATATTACTTTTCATGTGGGTAGGAGAGCGTGACATTGAATGTTTATAAGTCTAAATCTCTTGCTTGTCATTCTGTCGAATCTACTTTTGCTTGTGTTGTTGCTACCACTAACCCACAGGTTGATAAGGAGTTAACTGTAGAAGACACGGTGGATGCACAAAAGGTCGTGGATGGAGTGAAGATCAAGACCAAGGATAAACCGGGATCGCCCGTCTCACCATCATTGTCTCATCCGGACCACAAGCCACTCGTCATAGACCCGGGAATTGGATTTAAAGTCAAGTTGCAGAAAAAGGGAACCCTAAGCAATGTGCACCTTAAAGAGGAACCGGAGCGGGAACCAAAAAAGTAAATATTGAGTGTTTGGCAAGAGGTAACTTCACGAGCTAGAAGAGGTACCCCATGTGTTAACTCCACCCCTTTAAAACCCCCTCGCGGTGTCTCTCATGAATATACTTATAATTGATATGCTATGTGTTAGGGTGCTTTGTGATGCTTTGTGGTTCGGGTCGTTGCTTTGAGTCTTTTGTGGTATGAGTCTATTTATTGCCATTAAGTCGATGCTAACGACGTTAAACAAAGCACTTCTACCTTTTCTCGCCTGTGCCAATAGTATAACTTTGAAAAAAATTGGCACTGTATAAATCATCCTGTCGAGCCAACGACACAAAACAAAGGCGCTTGGGGGAGGCAACCCACCTTTTTGGTAGTAATAATGTGTTGGGAGTGGTCTTTGGGTGCAAGAGGGGAGAGTTTTCTCTTAAAAGAGAAGTTGGGGTGATAATTTCCTTTTGGTTCTGGCTCTTGTACGTAGACGGGGATGTTTTTTTTTGTGAGCCTCTGTGGCTTTATTTTATGCATGGATGCTCTGTGTTTCTTTTGATTATCTTTACATCCAATGCGATTCCCGTCCTGTATGCTTGATATGCTTTGACTCGTTATTTGTGGCATGGCTTCTTTTTTTTATATATCTCGTATCTATCACCATCTTTTGGCACGTGGACTTTTCCCGTGCATGTGTTTGCCTTGGTTTTTGTTTTTATGGTTTTAGATACTCGAGATGGAGCTTACTAGAAGATGTCACATGGGCTAGTAGTGCGCCTTTCTGCCGGGTTTTTTTTTTTGGTCAAACAGCTAAGTCTTTTACTCTTTAATCTCTCACACACTGAGGACAGTGTTTCGTTTAAGTGTGGGGTGGGAGACTTAGCCGTTTTCTTGTTTTTATTGGTAAATGTTCTTAATATGTGGTATGCTTAGCCTATGACCAGGCTTGAGTCGATTTTTGGGTAAATTTTAAAAAATTTCAAGGGTTTTTAACACCGTGTTGTGTGTGTTATTTTCATATTCGAGTGGTGACCACCTTTGTGGGGACCCCGAACGTATACATTGCGGTTTGATACTACCTTGAGAATGGAGATTATTAATTTCACATAAAGCTACACTTTGTGCACAATTTGATTACTACCACCTCTCATACCAATAGTCTCGAGGCAAAATAGAAAGGTTCACCTAAGTAGGATACGAGATGACGGTCCTGGCGTCTCTTTGACCCAACCAGAGCCAAATAAGCCTAATCCTGAACATTAGACCTTCTTAGCCCCTCTCAGCCTTGATAGAATGGTCTGACCACCATTCGTTTATAGCCGTTTTGTTGCTTAGTCAGAAACCTACCTTGAGCCTTAATTATGATCACATTTCCTTCATTTATACCCTACGAGTGGACTTAATCTTTTGTTAGGCCACACTTGCTAAGGCAAGTGTGGGGTGGGGGGAAATGATGTCTTGTGATGGGTTGGTGTTTTCTTGGTTTGGAGCTATAAGGAGAAGATGAGCTCATTTGGGTGTAATGTTTGGGTTTGGCCCAAAAAGAAAAGAAAAATCTGTGAATTGTCTTCTTCCTTTCTTTCAAAAAAAAAAAAAAAAAAAAAAAAAAAACATAGAGATCAATCAAAGTTCAAAATAAATTAGCTCTCTTTGCAATAAAAGTTTGGAGTATATAGAAATAAAGGGTTGGAATCAAAGTAATGAGCTCAAAAGTTATACTTATGATGTTGGAGTTGGGATAGTGAGATAGGTGCTAATGTATTCGACATCGCCTTATGAAACTTGAAACATAGTTGAATTAGGCAATGAGTTCGGGTATGTTAGCATTCTATGGTTCCCAAAGTGTTAAAAATAATCAAAAGGAGTTTGGATGGTTTGTATGGTAGAGATAAGGTGGTACACTTGTTGATTAGGTTCACTCGTACTACTTTTTCTCCAGTTCCCAAAGTATCCTTTTCGATTAACCGGAATTACCCTACCCTAACATTATAACCTATCAAGTCCTACCCGATCGTGTCCAAACTTAGTAACCTTGATCAGTGGAGAGACTAGTGAGTATGAAACAGTTGGTAGACTTTTGGTCGGGATTCAAGCCCCGACAATCACTTTGAGCACTTGGCTTTAGCTTGGCACTACACACACTCTATTTTCTTGATAATGTTATACCGGTGTGTATATGTTCGTGTTTCTTACTTTGTGGTTACCTCGAGAGTGTGAGTAGTAGCACCTACATCACAAAGTTGAATCCCTTTGTTGGTTTTAAAACACCTAATGTACTCGAGGGCGAGCAAAGGCTAAGTGTGGGGTGGTTGATGGGAGTCAACTTTACGTGATTCCGGTGCATTTTCCACCCCCGTTTATCCCACTTTTAGCACATTCTCGGTGTTTTTAGACCGTTTTCGGGTAATATCGTGAGTTTATAGCACGGGGAGTAAATCCGTCGCTTTGATGGTTTACTACCTCTTTTTAGTGATATTAACCCATTCCCTAGCACTTTTACCCTCCGGAATCGTTTGTGTGTGTTGTTCGTTCATGAGATTGTAGGGTCTAGGTGTCATGAGAACCCGGAAGGCGAATATTTATGATGAGAAGTATGATCAAGGTGCAAGAATGAGCCAAGGAAGAAGAAAAATGAAGAAAAGGAAGAAAAATAGTTGGTATATTCACGCTACGTTCTGTTCAGAAGCAATTTGACCTATGATGGAGGAATTTTCTGGTCATGGACTCTTCATGAAAGTTGTAGATAATTGAAAGTTCTTTCCAACGGATTTTGAATCACTCAAATCGGAGTTCTACAAGCGAAGATATCATGGTTTTACTGCAGCCAGAAAACTGTCAAATCACAAACGCGCGTTTGAACATTTCAAACGCGCGTTTGGAGCTGTTTTTTTACGTACAGAGAGTTAGATGCTGAAACGCGCATTTGGGGACCTCCAAACGCACGTTTGGAGTCGTTTTCTGCAGATTTTTCCCACCTATATATACATTTTTACACAGTTTTTGATGGGGGGGTCGCCTCTCTAAGAACCCTAACTCTTAGCTCGGCTCGAAATCTTCCCTTTTGGCTCTTTAGACTCATTTCTACTTCAAATTTACTTAGTTTAATGATAGTCTAGCTTAGTTTTAGTTGAAGAATCTTGGATTTTGCATAGCTTTTGATTCATCTTCTTCTTCCCAAGTGACATGGGTGTGGAAGGAGCTTGATGTAAACTCAAATTTCTACATTTTCGGTAATCAATTTCACTTATTTTCTTGTTTTATGGCTTTAATCTCTTCCTTGATTGTTATTTCATGCTTTATAATGTGTAGCTAAACTTAACATAGTCGAATCATGTGAAATTTGGTGAAATCACCCTTTGGGTGATGAAATTGGGAGTGGGTAGTGTTTTTTATTGTTGTATCTTGCATATTTCACGTCTTAGAACTTGTTATAACGGATTTGGGCTAGATTATCTACTTAGGTCAAAGTCACACACATCAATCTAAAGAGTTGTTTAGATAGAGAGATGTGGGAAAAGGGGTTCTAGGATCGCGGCGTAGACCCGGCTTAGTTGTTAAGCCCGGGCCCAAAGTGAGGTTACTCGTTTTAACGTTTAAGCGGCTCTAGTGCGTATCATGTCTTGTTAGTGAATCTTCTAAAGGGAAGGGTAGTTAACATGGCATAGGGTGTTAAATGAGAGTTGTTTAGACCTTAACACCGGATTTAGGAGCACGCACCCGTGAAATTGAATGCAAGAGTTCTTTTGTGATATTGCACACTCCCGGTTTTGTCTATCCTTGGGGTTGAAATTAGCTACTTGGATCATGGTTCGGCTATGTCCCTCTCCCTTAGTTAAACTTCGTTGCTAATCGCTTTAATGTCGTTGTAGTTGTGTAAACCTTTTCAACCATCGATTTTCCTAGACTAAGTTTGAAGTTTGCTTTGGTACTCACAAACACTTTTCCCTTGGGTTCGACCTCGTACTCCTGTAGCTATGCTAGCAATCGACCCGGTACACTGCCGGTTAGAGAGTTAGTTTACCCACAGTTTTGAGTCCTTATAAATTGTTTTTGGAGGGTAGATTTTATGCTCATCACTCCCCCATGTTCCCTGGGGAGACCAGTACAGTGGCTAGAGGAACAATTGATGAAGCCACTGGTCAAGGATCTACTGATGGTACATTAGATGAACCTACTGATGCTGGTAAGTCTGCTGAAGATCAGCAGAATGAAGTTTTGGATCATGAAAGGGTTACTGATCATATTGAGCCAAGTGACAGTTCAGAGGACTCAATACAATATCAAGATGGATTTGACATTGAGGACACTCTTACAAAAACTGCAAATTATCTAAGAAGAATTGATGATATTGGGGATTTTCAACAAGAAAACTTGGATATATTCCCTGATCAAGTTGTTGTGGCACAGATTGTACCAGAACAAAGAATTGAAGCGGAGGTACAGGCTGCTGAGTTACAAACAGCACATGGACAAAGGTTGGAACAAGATGTACTGGTTGCTGAGTTACAAACAACACCTGGACAAAGGTTGGAACCAGATTTGGGTTTGGAGGAAACCCCTAATGTTGTTTTAGAATAGGCTGCTGTAGTAGAGCCTGTTGGAGACAAGGCCACTGTAGGAAAATATAGTCAGCAGGCTGTTGTTGTTGATGAGGAAGAACAGCTGATGGACTATGACTATAGTGATGAGGAGTTTCAAATGCCTGAAGAAGAACCTGTTAATATTGAACCCCCACAGGCATTTATACCTATTTTTTAAGAACCAGCCCTTGATCCTATTCTGGAGGAATATCAAGGACCTAACCCTGATGGACTGGATATGAGTTTTGCAATGGTTATCAGCAGACATAGGCCACAATACACTGTAGAAGAGCCTCCTGATGGAGCTGATAAATGAATGGCTGTTGGGGTACCAGGACATGTCATGGAAAAGTTGAGGACAGTTAGAAATGACATTGCAAATCTAAGAACTCAACTTGACAGACAAGAGTAGAGATTTGAAGATCTGATCAATTTGGTGGAAAATAGAGGGAGGACTATAGAAACAGTTGCCTCCAATATTACCTCAAATCAGTATGCTCTTGCAGACCTTACCTTGGAAGTGAGAGGAATTAAGCAAGGAAATACAGTGAAGGAGAAGTTTCTGAAAGATCAATTTGAAGCCATCCACCAGAAACTTGACAAACTTGCTGAAGAACCTAAGCCTGCTGAGGCTGCTGGAACATCTCAACCTGCTGGATTGGATCTTAAGCTTATTGAGAGGATCAATCTGCTGGAGGAAACTTTGCAATCAAGGATTACTGCAGTTGATACAAGAACTGAAATTATGGAGGGACAACTGAGTAACCATATTATCACATAGGAGAGTGTTCATGGCCTCCTGTCCCGGTTTGTTGATGATGTCACTAAGGGGGGAGAGAGCCAAACAGAAGTATCAAAAGAGGCTGCCAGAATTTTTCACAAGAAAAGATGGGAGGCTGATACTAATGCATTCAGGGAACCTGCACCTGGCAGACTTACACTTACTGATGATCTCCTCAAACAATACAAGAATGAGTACCACAACAAAAGGAAACCTTATCATGACAAAGGATTTCATGAAGGTTTAAACTCATTTCTAGGCTTAATGTTTTGGGAAGCAAGGGTTAAAGCCTTGAGGGCAAATTATAGAGGTGGAAGAGGTGGAAGAAGTGGTAGAGGTGAAAGGAGTTTGCCTATCACAAAAGCAAAAGATTCAATTGATGAATTCAAAGAACTTTACCTGAAATTTGGATTTAGAGTAAATCAAATTAATCTCATTCTACCTGAAGCATGGAAGTGGTGGAAAGAAGTGAATTCCTACATTGATTTCTCTCTGATTGAAAATGAATGGATGAGAGAAATGATTGCAGAGATAAGAGCCTACCAAGAGCAAGTGGAGAAGGCAAGGGAAGACAGAGAAAGAAGACAGTAGATCAGCAGACTTTATATGTTTTATCTTTGCTGTATCTAGACTGTAATACTGTGAACAAATGTTTATAATGAAATCTGCCTGGAATTTGTTCTGTTTTTGTTTTTAATCTTTTTGCTTTCCTGTTAGGTGAGGGTAGTGGCATCATCACCAAAAAGAGGGAAATTGTTGGACTTATTTCTGAGTTTTAGTGATGAGTGCCAGACTAACTGTTATAGTGCAAAGGCAAAAAGATGTCTATATCAAATGTATAGGTTTATTAGAGTTTGATCTTTAAATAGGTTTGATCAAACAAGCACTGTAATGGTCAGCTGATTTATATCAGTAGACTGGTCTATATCGGTAGGGTAGATAGGTCAGTAGACTAGTCAGGAACCTACTGAAGACTGAAGGATGAGGGCTCAAACTCAGTTAATGAAGGCTATGGGATAAAACTTAGTAATTAAAGTCAAGGATATGGAATCAGAATTTAGGCAAGTCTGTGATGACCTAAACTGATTACATATACCTTGTGTACAAGATCTAAGTTCCTTAAGTTGGATGGTGATTGGAACTTAGTTATTTGCAAAAAGGTGTAATATAACTTCACAAATAAAAGTTAGATAAAAGAAGTCCGTCGCATTGTGTTTTAAACACAAGAAATTATAGTTCAAATAGATCGATAGGTATTTCAGCAGACTGATGAACCTGCTGATATATATACCTCGATTAATTCAAGATTACATTGGAAGATTACATGGATAAGGACAGCCAACTACCTCTGACTTATCAAACAAATCAATGGCTGAGATTAAAAAGACGTTGGGATGTTTCAGGACTTTATCCAATGGTTTTAAGTCAAAGGGTGGACAGACTGTATTCTGTCAAAAAGGATTCTGACAGTGTCAGTCCTATTAATAGTGACAGAAAGCAAGTCAGATGGGACAAAACCAGGAACGGTTAGATTTGAATTTCAAATACAAGTCACATGGACTCCTACCTATAAATAGAGGACTCCCAACTCAGGAAAAAATGATGAACATTAAGAGAAAAATATAGATTATCCTGAGCTGAATATTCTGACTCAAGAAAAGCACCCTACTGAACCTACTGATCTTAAGGCTACTGATCCAGAGAAAATCTTCATGTGTATTCTGTATTCAAGCTACATCAAGTTTACACACTTGAAGACTGCAAGTTGCTGATTATATCATCCTAATCAAGCTGCTGCAGCTGAATCATTTACTTGATTCATTCTTTATTCTACAATGAATCTGCTGAAGACAATGAAGCACTTTTATGTGAAAGACTGTTGTTTGTGGTGGAGCTGGTGAAGAGGCAATCCTACCCTTCAAGGACCAGTGGAAGACTTTGGAGCAGCAATCCTACCTGTTCCAAGTGTTCAGTTTGTGAAGCCATAGTTATTGGTGAAGAACAAGCAACTTAAGAATCTTTGTAACAGCTACATCAAAGATCTCTAGTGAATTACCTCTAACATCACAGGAGAAGAGTGGACTGACAGGATTACACCACCTAGAACCACTATAAAATCTGCCTACTTACTTTCTGCACTTACATTCTGCATTTATTTTATTACACACATCAACCTACTGAATCTAGCAACTGAAATCACACACATACACTACTGAGTATCTAATACTTAGTATCATATTTGACAACAAGTAATAAGGCTTAATTTTGATATAATTCCGCTACACAAATTCAGTAAACTCAACTGTCAGTAGACTACTTTGTATCGCGAGGCTGCGAGGTGTCGCGGACTATCGAGGTATCGCAAGCCGTCCGAAGTTGCTGAGTTTGTTAACTCCAAAAGTTTTAAGGGTTAATTTTATTCACCCCCCCTAAACTTAACCAAAGACTTTTCAAGGGACCAACAACACCTATTGTGTTCTGGGCGTATTAATAGCACTTTAAAGGAGAGACCCGATACTCTCGATTAACTTCAGTACGGGCTAATTGTATTTTACGTACATCTTCACTAGCTCAATCCTCCCGTTTATATCCCATACACAGAGTTAAGTGATTACATAAACGATATACTTTAGGGTTTTCTGTATTGTAAATACTATTGTCACATTGGTGAATATGAGAATAATAAATATGAATAATAATATCATTTCATTTATCAAATAAAACAATTACAAAATTGTCTTTCGGGCATAACACTTAACAGCCCAATCAATGGTCACATTGCCAACCATACAAGGTATAAAGAAGCTACCAAGATCTTTAAGTTTTGAAGGCATTTTGTTTTGGATTACTTCACTACACTCCTTTGTTAAAGAGATTGTTTCATAGTCCTCTAGATTTCTTTTACTAGATAGAATGTCCTTCATAAACTTAGCATAAGTTGGCATTCGAAAAAGAGCCTCAGTGAATGGTACATCTATGTAAAGCTTCCTCAAAACCCCCAAAAACTTCCCAAACTACTTATCAAGCTTTGTCGTAGCCAATCTTTCAAGGACAGGCACAAGCTGCTGATAAGGTGGCGGTGGGACATACTTAGGCTCTAGTTCTGGTATTTCTTTGTAGGGATTTCAACCACAAGCTTAGGTTCCACACTTTCACGCTTACCTGCCTCAACATCCTTACTCTTACCAATTTAGATCTCGGGCTCTGAGGTCGTTTTCCACTCTGCAAAGTCACTGCATTACAATGCTCCCTAAGATTCAATTCAGGTTTTCCCGGCAGTATTCTAGGAGCATTGGAGGATGCAACCGCTCGTTGAGAAATTTGATTCTCAAGTATCTTATTGTTGGAACCTAGGTTGTCCAGCTTAGAATCTGGAGTCTTAATCATCAACTGGTTCTCCTCATTTTGCTTAGCTTGGTCTCCCATAAGATTTTCTATGAAACTCTCAAGATTTGACTTTTGAGGAGGTGTATCGGATGGCCTAGGTTGAAAACCAGGAGGGTTAAGTGGGGTAGGATAGGAGGTATTATTCCTATATGGGAATATGTTATAGGCATTGACTTGCTCATGGTGTTGGGTAAATAATTGACATTCTGAAGCAACATGTACAACCACACCACAAACATCACAAGTTAATTCTGCATAATTCAAAGCACTCACATTCACTTTATCAAATTTAGGGCTAAGAGCATCTACTTTAGCAGAATGATGGGTCAGAGTGTCTACCTCATGTTTACCTTATGCTTTCTTTGAAGTGTTAGGAATTATGTTTCCGGACCACATGTAGCTTTTTGTTGACATGTCTTCAATCAGACAGTACGCATCATTTATTTAAATTATGTCCTTATGCCAATCAGGTTGGACCGGATCCGTTCGGGTCGGATCATTTCTACTATTTATTTATGTTCGTACATATAATAAATGGCTTTCTGTTATTATATATTTGTTCGTTTAACGAAAATTATGATATTGTATATAGGATAATGTCCTTAGTATTAAACTGTGATAGAGAAACCATGATGGTGTTTATGGTTGATGAGATCTCGACTCACTTTAAAGGTTTGATACTTAAATGTCTCTAGTCGCATATGCTATTAAATTCGACATTAATAGTACGATTAGACTAGCACATATTGGATGTCTTCTATCTTATAAATATAGGGATAGATCTCATCTATCAAAGTGACACTTGGACTGTATGTGGACGTGTATTAGAGAATACTGTTAGGTTGACCCACTTACTTTATTTAGTGTCGCACTATGTGGCGGTTGTGTAATTATCCTAAGACCGAAGTCTTTATGGCATCACAGGGTGGATTGTCATACTTTGACACTATTGAGGTTTTCCCTAGCCACGGAGAGATCATGAGGTAGTGATTGGGTGTGATACTGAAGCATGCGTATGATTCATGTTGTTCGCCCGGAAATCGCGTATCCTGTGAATAGGAGTAAATATCGAAAAGGCCTTCTTATAAGGAATGTATAGCTCTCGTGAATCTTTGCAAAGTGGGAGTAAATGAGTTACTTCGAGAGAGCATGATATCCATAATATAAGTACGGTCGTTGATGTTTGACACTTGACGTACAACCGTATGGATATTGTAACATCGATAGGATTCTATTTTCACGGTAACTGTTTCACATGAAAGGTAGGTCATTTCATTTGACTCTTCCGATGATTGGGGGTCATGGCGTGTATCTAGATGCTATCTATGATCGTTAGGTATCAAGGGTATTTTAGTAAATGCACTTTGTGTCTACGGCCAACATATTCGGAAGCCTATCGGGTCACACACATAAGAACATCTAGCCGGATTAAAATGCGGTTATAGTGCTAACAAAATAAGGAAAGTTTTTATCTCGGCTATAAAGTGCTATAGTGATAAATTAATATTGTGGTATTTATTTATTATGAATAAATATAATACAAGATATTAATTGTGTTGATTAATTAAATATACATATATTATATGTATGTCGAAATATATATGTATATATGATATACATGTATTTTGTGAATTAATTATGGGAGAATGAAGGAGAAAGACACAAACAGTTCATAAATTAAGGAGAATGATAGTTTTTTAAAACTTTTGCATAAAGCACAAAACTATTTTATTTTTATTTTTTTAAAATTCTGGCATATTTTGAAAAAAATAATACCAACACACTTTCTCGTTCAACCATCTTTTTTAAACACTCATACCTCTCAATCTACAACTCCAAATTTGAAAATTCTTTCATCAAATTTTTTATTTTTTCATGCTTTTTATTTTGATGCCACATTCAACATATTCCGACGTGATTTCAGAAAATCCGCTGTCAAAATTCACTATTGATCAAAATTCAATGATTTTCGGAATTCACTGGGGAGATTCACTGAGTGAATTTCGACAGTGAATCTCCCGAAAAACGATGTAATGATATCGAACCAAGTCTCAAAATGAAGAGCATCAAAAAGAAAAAATTCAGTGAAATTATTATCGCGTTTGGAACTTTAGATTAGAAGATATGATTGTTTGAAAATTAGGAACGAAAGAAAAAGTTTTAAAAAAAACTGAACATGGCGCATAAGATCCGTGCGCATTTAATTTTTTTTATTTTTTTTATTTTTTTTTCCCTTAGGCTTTAAAAATTATAGAAGTTGTCCTTTGGACTATAAAAAATATTTGGTTGTCATGTTTCTTAAAAAAATTTCAAAACATGTCATTATCCCTAATTCTCCTTATAATTAATCATAGTAATATATTAATTAGATTAGAATATTCCGGATGCCAATTTATGGCTATATGGGCGCATATGATGTGTATGTGACACACATGGATTTTGCAAATTAATTAATAGTATTATCATATATTAATATTAGATAGTAATATATATACATTTGCACATATGAGTAAATTAATTTATGATAATATAATAAATATATATTCAATATGAGATATTGGCAATATATATCTTAGAAAGCATTTAATATGAGATATTGAATATTAATGAGACAAATCAATCTAAGATATTTTCATTATTTTACTAGTAAAATATTTTCTTTCTCCCCACTCCACGCTGGAAGCTTCTCCCAATCATATTGGGACTACTAGGAGCGCAGATACCACTATAAATATGTAGTGGGTGTCAAGCTATATTACATCATCACAATTAGAAGAGTTCTAATTTACAAGAATAATTGAGAGCTTCCTAGAGACAGTTTTAAGAGAGAGAAAATGTCGGTCTAGCAACCGTGTTTTTCTAGTAGCAATCCAATAGAGGATTCCGGCGAGTTGTTCGTTTGGACTAGCGGTAGAGGCGGAACGCTTGGGCGGCTCCGTGCACCACTACTCCTTCGTAGACGTTAAAGTTTCGATCTTTTAAATCGGTCAAGGTAACTTTATCGTTTACTACTTATATGTTTGTAGCTTAAAAGAAGTCGATCTTGGTTAAAAGGAAATAAAATTTTAAATTCCGCCGTGTTCCCGCGTAGATTTCCTGACAGTGGTATCAGAGCGAGTTTTAAGCTTAAGCAATAAGCATTAGAAATTTGCATTGTTAATTTCATCATTTAAATCACGTAATTAAAAAAGGAAAGATTTTTTATTCGCAGTACGATACACGAGAGGAAAAAAAACAAATTAGGGTGGTGCTCAGCCGACTGGTGGCGGCACCACCACCGTCCGGTGGCCGGCGGCGTCAGTAGCCTCCTTGCTGTCGGCGTCGGCCGGTGGCTGCTCCATGGATCCCTTCTTTTTGTTTTGTGTATTTGGGATTCAATATGGTTCATAGCAGTGCTTGGTAATTTCTCTTTTGTTTAAGTTGATGTCATGTGGATAACTAATGGTTAAATGCATTCCTTTTGATTAGGAATCAAAAGGAAAGGAAACAAAAAGACTTAATTTTAATTTTGATTTATTTAGAATATTACTAATTGATTAAAATTTAAATTAAAATCGTTTTAAAATTAATCGTTAATTTTATTTAGATTATAATCATTTAATTGATTAGATAAAATTATTTAATGGATTAAACGTTGATCGATTAATTAAGACGCAAGTGGGTAATTTTAGATTTATCTTTTTCATAAGATGAGATTGTATGGATTTGATTTTGTGATTGATATAATATGATTACATGGACCCTAGTTTATATTCTGCATTATTCCATTTCCGTTAGCCCGCCACCCCCCCCCCCCCCCCCCCCGTGCGCGGGGGTGTATTTCTTTTATTATTTAGAATTTTATGTATCAAGAATGGAGTGGAAGATGGAGGCCAAAGAAAGAAGACATAGAGATCCTATTGGAGGTTGCAGCTACCTTTAGTGTGTGACCCACGGTTTCGTCAATTTGTATTCGAAACACATAGGAAAGTCAATGATCATACCGGTTACTTTACACATTTATTTATTTTGTGCATGAATTTTTTTATGTGATACGATAGATACATGACTAGGCACAATCTAGATGATTGTGTAGGATATATATCTATAGAGATAGTTATATTTGATGAGACCGTAATTAAAATTAATTTATAATTCTCTCCTAATATTATAATGACGGTGAAGAGCTCTTGTTCGGATCCAATCCATTAGCCATAGCTTGGGGTTGACCTACCTCGGGTATATCGTTATTATTGAGATATGATCATATGAGATCTCACGAATATCGGGTTATGAATTGACTGAAATTAATCGACCAGCAGCCACAGCAGGGGTCGGGTAATTTTTAGAGACAATGGTTTGCTACCACATTGTGATGTGAATTGTCAAGTTGACTAGTCAACAATGAAGATCACATGGTGATGTGATTGGTGAGGTGTCACCTACTCATCGAATTATTTCGGTTCACCAGCCACAGCAGGGAATCGACGTAACTAGGTGGGATCGTGGCCACTAAAGAAATTTGGAAAATTCTTGAATGTCAAATAGAATTAGTTGACTAGTGGGAGCAAAATCATTATTAACCAAAAGACCATTTTTTATTTTTCATTTATAAAACAACAAAACTCCTTTTATCTTTATTTTATGTTGTAGTTTAGAAAACTTTTATTTATGTTTTATTCTCGATTGTTAAAAACAAAAACTAAATGACTTTTACCTTTTCATGAACGTACTCAAGTAAGGTAGTAATTTAAATCCTTTTTAAAATAAGCAATGACATTAGCAACTACGTTGTAGTAGTTAAAGGCAATGACACTACATATTTGATGAAGTGCTCTAAGACTTTGATTATTAATCAACGCTCAAAACATGATTAAATCGCTTGAAATAAGTTTCAACGAATTAATCATATATTGGATACGACGATGTCCAATGGGTCATTCAGTCATACGATGACAAGTAATTCAAACATTAGATGTGTTTGATAAGAATGACCGCAACGAGTTTTGGAAAGGTTGTTTTCAAAATTGTAAGATTTAAGTATCGACTTAATTCTTTAACCATCGCTTGAAGGTTAATTAAATAGTTCATGTTTTGAATATGATTCAAAATGTCAAATAAACTATTTAATAAACTTAGGATTTTCTTTATGAAAGAAAATTAAAGACATAGCTCTTGTGATTTTTTTTGAGTCTTACGAAGACTAAACTAAGAAATGTTTGCAAGTGCTTAAGGGATTAAAAGAAAAGTTAGGGCATGTGCTTAAATAAGAGAACTTATCAAAGTATCTATTCTAAGCAAGTAAGTTGATGTAAATCTATCTAAGATCAAGTCAAATTTAAGATATATGATATTTTAAGAGTATGATTGAATTAGAAAGATTAAATACATAACATCCTATGATATGGAAAGTGAAGCAAACGGTGCAACAATTGCCATATTGTGTTCTGAATCTATTAAACTGATTAAGGAACTAAATAAATGTTATTGTGTTCCGGTTCATATGAAGAACACCATTTCAGTTATTTGTTAAGATTTAGTAGACAAATTCAATTCTAAAGAATAAATATTATTCCGATAAAGTTGGATAGTCATCGAATATAATATTCTTCATTACCGTCACTGTATAGTCGATATAACGATGAAATCTCAACCAAATATTTGTATGACTGTTATTCTTGATATTTTGTGGTTGTTCTAGAAGTAGACTCTCTAGAAGAGAAATGTGTAATCAAATATCATTCTGATGATGTCTGAACCATAAGATTATGAATCATGTGGGCAATACGTATCTTATCTAAAAATGACTAAAATACCCATTTATTAAAAGGTTACAAAGTCTAGAAGATGGCGTAAGGCCTAAACATACTGATGTTTGTAGGCTTATAACAGACTATTTTATAAATAGTTGAATGTACTTAGTGAAGTACGTAATTCGGAAAGCCTAAAAAGCTCAACCTAGTACGAACATTAGATTACCAAACAACTTAGGAATTAATGTTCAATTGGATTGAAGCAATTAATCCCTAAAAGGTGTTTCAGAAGTTGTTTGAAAAGGAATCAGATTCTCCCTTGAAGGATATACCATTTTGGGATGCGCTATTAGATTGTGTTTCTAAAATAGAAATGGCACTTCATATGATAAAGATCGGTGTAAAACATGCGAAGTATCTCTTACCCGTTTTGGGATAGTACCCTTTGATGGGTGTCATACCGCCAAAGATAAATTTACCTACTTCCTATAACGAGTATAGGGTGAGAAGGATCGTCTCCACAAGGAACGGTGGATTTATTTATCTTAAAATCGACAATAAAAAGAGATATTTGGGTTTTTATAACTACTTCCTAAGAAAAAAAATAAACTAAGAAGATGAAAATATGTAAAGAAATATTCCAGTTAAATTAATTATATCCATTTCGATTTACACAACTGGTCATTGATGCATAGAAGACTCGTTAACTCATTGATAAACTGGTTATAATTACCGACACTCGCCAAGTAACCAATCTCTCCTAATATTGATAATCAGGACACGGTCACTAATTACCATAAACCGAAAGACACCCCTAGACATGGTCATAGGAGTTTGATGTTCCAGCATCAATACAATCTGAGAGACCCAAAATCTGAATATTAGCGCACATGCGGGTTAATTTTAATTCATATTACTCATCTTCACGATAGCGGATTTTCGCAACTGCGAACCGAAAAACTCATATCATGTGCTACTTTTATGAAAATCACAAACAATTATGGATTTGTTATTTCAACTAGTAGACGATTCAATGATTAAATTAATTATCTCGTGAAAATAACCAAGCTAACCATTAATCGTAGAGACGATTGAATCAAAAGATGAATAAATACCGATAAATAAAACGAGGAATAAAACCCAATTCGATCTTTTATAATCCACTCCTCCAAAGCTTATTTTTATCAAATCTACAAAACAACATCAAACACACCATAAAAGCACATATCTCTATAGAAAATAGTCTCGAAAAATGCTATGAAATACCAATCATTTACGATCCCATCAAACTCCCCCACACTTGAATGATGCTTGTCCCCAAGCATCCTACCACTCTCAACTAGACCGTGAAATGCAAAATACATGATGCGTTATCCTAACATGTCTTCAAAGCACTGATAATATCTAAAAATGACACACGTCCAACCTTCTAATCTATCTCAGATGTCATAATTCAAGTCAAATGGTGATCAAACAATATATATCACACACTAGTATTCATACAACTCACATTATCACATTGATTCAAAAAATTTCAAATGGAAAAATAAGTTTATCCCAACATGTCCTCACAGGTATCGCTCAATATAATAAATGCATAGGGACAATTCACACACCCTCAAAATCAACACACATCCAAGGATTACAATATGTTGGCATATCAATCAATCTCCACCATTATACATTCAAATCCAATACACAAATAATGACGTCTTTCATAGGGTTGTAACGGGGCTAGGGACATAAAATAAGGTAGGGAAAAGGGGAAATGGTCTAAATTTTCAATGAGAAAGAATGAATAACCACACCAATTATCACACAGTCACCAAAAATGATCACAACTGAACGCACAACATGGCTCCAAAATATCACATCTCATAACTTAGAATAGAAGTGCAAGCAATACTTTCCAAAGAAGCTTGCAAAAAATGGACGAAAACAAGCTACTTCTTCAACATATAAAACACTCATTCATTGAAATCTCATTTTTTCAGATTTCTTTCTATTATTTCTTTCATTTTTTCAACATTCCACCATTTTTTTAAGATTTCGAAACACACCTTCATTACATAACCGTGAGCCATACTTCTCATGATTTTCACTTCTAGGTATTTTCTCAAAATTTCATGCAACTATTCACAATCACTTGACAATAGGGTCAATGAAAGAGGGGATATCGTAAGAAAAGGCCATGGGTTTAATTTCCGAAGTTTAATCAAAGAAAGGATCCAGGCTAGACGGGGATCACTAGGGGATAAATATTAGGTAGTCTAACAAAAGTGGGTCTCGAAGGTGTTAAATCCTAGATGCCTCAATCAATTAAGTGCACTAAACCTGAAGATGTGGTCTTGAAATGTCTGTCAATGCAAATTCTAGAATGACATTGGAATGTGTGGATACCACTCAATGGAAATATGAGCGAGTGCGCTCTTTGGCTAAGTAAACCTCACTTTTAAGTGGCTTTCGTTAAGGTTAAAAGATTATACTACCAAAACTCATAAACAAACATCAGAATGTGAGTGCGCATCAACAAAAGTGTGTGATTACATTGATTACCCACCGTTTGATTCCTATTAATTCACGCAAGACAGAACTAAAAAGGTTGGTAAAGTTTCAAGAATGTGCATTCTTGGTGCTATGAAGTTTAAAATGCAACGCTAAAATTTTAACATGTTATGTGTTTTTTTTTTCTTTTTATTTTGGTTTTCTTTAATGCAAATAATAATGTATGATGCTGTCTAAAAATGATAAATATGTATGATGGCTGCATCATCTCCCCCACACTTGAAACATACATTGTCCCCAATGTATGGCCAAATGTGGAAAGGAAATGAAATGAAATGAGACTCAACTATTATGATTTATGTATAATGCTAATGAGATAACTAATATGCATGCATTGAGAGTAGTAAGTCGAAAAGGACTTCCCTGAAATTGTGGTGGGATGCGGTACTCCATCCATTGTAATCGAGATATAAATCTCTTTCTCCCTCTGTATGCAACAAGTTTGTGTAGGGTCTATATTCAGTCTGAAGATTAGGAAGCCTCCAATAATATATTCACTCATGAAAAATCAGACACAAATTCGATGTAGAAGCTGCCCCAACAATTTAATTCCCAGAGACCAAACTGCCCAACGGTATGATCATACTGTTTCATTCAAACCAAACTGATTTCAATATAAAATTTTCTGCCACCAAACTGCTGAATGGTATGATCATATTGTTTCACCATTTATCTGGCTGACTGCATTCTTTAACAAATTTGAACTTTGCAAAGCCACAATCATTCAAACCACTCATCAATTGTCTCTAATAATAAAAAAAGTAAAGAATAAACATTTTAAACATTGGATTGCCTCCCAAAAAACGTCTTTCTTTAATGTCTTTGGCTAGACATTGGAACCTCGACTATCCATTGTCAAACGGAATAGTTTTCCTTGCATGGTTCTTCAACAAATATTCAGAATACGAGCCATCCATTTTTCCATCAGCTGGTAGAATTGCTTGTGCCTTGGCTCTAGGCACTTTTATGAAGTGCCTTCCAAAGAAAATCTGAACTAGATTAAGGACCTTTACATCCAAGTTCATTATGTAGTGTTCAAGGGGGAAGGCTAGTTATTTCTCGCTCGCTTGCACGTCTACAGCTACGTTAAAAATTATAGGCACCAATGGCTCCTCAATTATGATTACCTCTGGGCGACTTTCTTCTTGATTAGGCACATCATCCGCTAACTTCACCAACCCTAGGTGAATTTCTTCACCTTTTTCTTGATCATCATCATTATCATTCTCTTGTGTTGGATCAATCATGAGGAAATCGTCTTCATCATCATAACATATAAGAGGAGAGGGTGTTTTTAAATTTTGTTCCTGAAGCCGATCCACTTCAGTTTTCAGCTCACCAATTTGTCTTTTGCATATTCTGAACCCAAGAAAGATGCTCTTCTCCGAACTGTGAAGTCTCTTGTACCAACTCTTGAAGAAGAATCATTTCCGTTTGGATTATCTGTGCAATAGTGGTAGAAAAAGTTTTCATAAGTTCTTCCAAAATATTACGGATTAGAAACTGGTAAATCTTGTTCACTAGACGGCTGGAAAGTAGACCAATCCTGAGACATTTGTGAGGCACCATAGTTGAAATTGGATTGGTATTCCATCTTGGATTGTACTCTTGTGGGTAAGAAGTGTAGCTTCAATCCTGATGGTTTGGCCCACAAGGATTATATCCCTCCTCATAAGAATCGTTCACCCGGTTACCATACTAATCTTGATTCACTATAGGACTTGTGTAGTTGTAACCCGACATGCTTGCAAACAAGGGCAACAAAAAACAAAACAAAAAATTATATACAAAATTTCAAAAGAAATAAATCACTTATCACCGTTCCCCGGCAACGGCGCCAAAATTTGATGGGTTTCAAACCGCCAAAAGATAAATTTACCTACTTCTTATAACGAGTATAGGGTGAGAAGGATCGTGTCCACAAGGAACGGTGGATTTATTTCTCTTAAAATCAACAATAAAAAGAGATATTTGGGTTTTTATAACTACATCCTAAGAATAATAATAAACTAAGAAGATGAAAATATGTAAAGAAATATTCCCGTTAAATTAATTAAATCCACCTCGATTTACTCAACTGATAATTGATGCATAGATGACACGTTAACTCATTGATAAACTGGTTATAGTTACCGACACGTGCCATGTAAGCAATCTCTCCTAATATTGATAATCAGGGCACGGTCACTAATTACCATCTAACCGAAAGACACCCCTAGACACGGTCATATGAGTCAGGTGTTCCAGCAGCACGCACTACAATCTGAGAGACCCAAAATTTAAATATTAGAGCACAGGCGGGTTAATTTTAATTTTGATTACTCATCTTCACGATAGCGGATTTTCCCAGCTGTGAACCGCAAAACACATATCATGTGGTACTTTTATGAAAATCACAAACAATTACGGATTTGTTATTTCAACTAGCAGACGATTCAATGATTAAATTAATTATCTCGTGAAAATAACCAAGCTAACCATTAATCGTAGAGACGATTGAATCAAAAGATGAATAATTAACGATAAATAAAACGAGGAATAAAACCCAATTCGATCTCACAGTTGCATCAATCGAAGCTTCAATAATAAATTAACCGAAAAAAAAACAAATAAGAACTCACCATAAAATACAATGATCCAAAATATGATATAGCATCTTTTAAAGAAGAAGAAAAACTAGCAACAACAGCAGAAGAAGGTGTCGCAGCCGTGGCCTTCAAAACCTAACCAAAAAATGTTATTTGTTTGCAGAATGAATCCCCCTTTTTGGCCACGCCACTTTTTTTTCTTTTATTTGCTGAATCCTATTTTTGGATATAGTGGCTACGCCACTTTTTTTTTCTTTCCTTTTTTAATTCTTTATTCCTAATTAAATATTAAAATTATAAAGGAAAATAAAAATCAAATATTATTCGACCAGTAGGAAATAAGGAGTCTTTTAATGTTGGACCAATATGAAACAATCTTGCAAAATTCATCTTTTAACCCACTTGCAAACAGCCACACTTCAATATAATGGTATGATCATACCAATTTTCACTTTTCCTTATGCAGTCACATCTTTTATAATACACTCTTCCCTTCCATGTCACACATAATAAAAACTCTTCTCCAAAGTTTATTTTCATCAAATCTGCAAAACAACATCAAACACACTATAAAAGCACATGTCTCTATAGAAAATAGTCTCCAAAAATGCTATGAAATACCAATCATTTACGATCCCATCACCCTTATTCAAATTATATACTTAACCGAGTGCCAAAGAATAAAGGTTCAATGAATTCCATAACAGAAATGGAAGGCGGTGACCTCAAATCCATCTAACGGATGATTCAGGGTTGTCGTGCTCTAGCAAGCATGTAGCGTCTGAAAGCCTTGGAGTCCAAAATGACATATGCAACTTTGTGGGATATCTTAGCAAGTACGCTAGATGTTATTTACTTACCCGTGGAGCAAAAGTGTTTGCCTCCAAACAAGCTGTCTTTTAGAGGAAGTGTTTCTTCCAAAAGAAATAGTGGGAGTGAATGAGATCTCAAAAGAGTTTGAGACCCACAAAGAGATATGCAACCATTGGAACATGAGCAGGCGCCATATAGTGATGAGGTGCATGACACTGCTCAATGCACACAAGTATTCTATGAGTCTACATATCACCACAAACCTGAAGAGGCCACTGGTGTGTTCATCTTGAAGAATAAAGGTCTCACGACTTATGTAGGAATGCTTAAGAGGCAAGATTAAGAGATATGTCTTGGATCCATAATATCTGAAAAAGATTCCATGTATGAGAACTGGGTTATGAACCTAGTCTGATTTACGTGAATGGATTGTCTCTGAAAGGTATAACAGGTCTTTATGAAAGACTGACATGGAACTAGTTAAGCTGAGTCGGTGGTTAAAGGATAGAGGGTGTAAACCTTGTAATTACCTTTATGCTACCAGGTTTGCTCAAGTCTATTCAGATAGTGCTTGTTGTAGCTACGTATCATGGCTATATGATAGTGTTCAAGACGTTGGGCCAATGGCTTGATGTTCATAGACGGAAACGTGATGTGTAAGCTTATGAGATCCATTATGGACTGAAACAAGTTCCTCTGTATAAGTTCTTTTCTATAATAATCGAAAGAGTTTGATTTCAATAAAAGGAAAGATACGCCTAAGTGCAATAGGGTTAGTGAGAGTGTTATAGTTTTCGATCAAGGTAATTAATATCCTTCTCAGAATCAACTCCCCATGTTATTGACTTTTAATGTTGGTAATTCAATGTGTTTACGAAAGCTCTTAGAATGGCAGTTCTTATTTCGGAAATAAGAATCTATAATGATAGATTTAAATACGGCTTAATTATCATAGTTCACCTGCATAGATGAGATGATAAAAGAGTTTAGCATAGATCATGTCGAGAGATACCGCTAGCCAATATTCTTGGGATCTATCTATGACAGGACGTCAGTCCTGGAGATAAGGTGAAAGATGAAACTTATCAAAGATTCCTTATGCTACTGCAATAGGATCCATTATAAGAGTTGTACTAGATCTTCATACTCCATGAAGAGTCATGAGTTTGTATGAAATCAATTCTGGTTAATGTCGAGAATATCCTTAAAAGTGTTAAGGATGGGTTTCTAGTTTATTAAATCAAGGAACTCGTTAAACGCAGCTATATAGATATGCACCCTGAGTCTTATAAAGATAGTGGGAGCTACAGTCTGGGTTTGCAGTCACTTTGATTAAGTGATACAGTGAGCTGGAAATTTTCATAGCTAGAGGTCACTGTAAATTCTACGACAGGCCAAAACACAGCTTTTGCCTTAGAGCGCGAATGAGCAAGACATGGATCTAAGAATTTCATTCTTGAATCTTGTGTGGTTCTTCCACCTTTGTTGTATAGCTGATATAGTAGTGGATTCATTGCTTGTAGGAAGGACCAGGGTCTTGTCAGAGATTCATATATGTGTTGAGGCGGTTCCTTTTGACCTGATCATTTGGAGCATGATATGAAGATAGTCTTAGTCCCCATGGGTAGTGATCTGTTCACGCTTAGGGTTGGTTGAGAGTATTGCATGAGATTCTTGTGTCTCAACATGGTCACGTGTGTACGAGTGATTGGATTTAGGCCAAGTGGGAGATTGTTGAAATAGTGTCCTAAGCCCAATCGGATTGGACCGGATCCGACCTGGTCGGATCATTTATACTATTTCTTTATGTTTATACTTAAATTAATGACTTTCTATTATTCTGTATTTGTTCGTTTAATGAACCAATTATGATATTGTCCATATGAAAACGTCCTTAGTATTAAACCGTGATAGTGAAACAATGATAGCGATTATGGTTGATGAGATCTCGACTCACTTTAAAGGTTTGACAAATGTCTCTAGTCGCATGTGCTATTAAATAGGACATTAATAGTACGATTAGACTATCACATTTTGGATGTCTTCTGTCTTTTGAAGACATGGATAAATCTCGCCTATCGAAGTGAAGAGACACTTGGACTGTACGTGGACGTGTATTAGAGAATGCGTACATTAGACTAACCCACTTACTTTATTAAGTGTCGCTCTATGTGGCGGTTGTGTAATTATCCTAAGACCGGAGTCTTCATGGCATCACGGTGTGGATTTTCATAGTTTGACACCATTGAGGTTTTCCCTAGCCATGGGGCAATCATACGGTAGTGATTGGGCGTGATACTGAAGCATGCGTAGGATTCATGCATGTTGTTCGTCAGGAAATCATGTATCCTATGAATATCCGAAAGGGCCTTCTTATAAGGAATGTCTCGCTCTCGTGAATCTTCGCAAAGTGGGAGTAAATGAGTTTCTTCGAGAGAGGGCAAGATATCCAGATTATAAGACACGGTCATTGATGTTTGACACTCGACGTATGACCGTGTGGGTATTGTAATAGCGATAGGATTCTATTTACACGGTAACCATTTCATGTGAAAGGTAGTAGCCATTGCATTTGACACTTCTGATGATTAGGGGCCATGGTGTGTTTCTAGACGCTATCCATGATCGTTATGTATGAAGGGTATTTTAGTAATGCACTTTGTGTCTATGGTTAACATATTCGGAAGCCTATCGTGTCATACAAATAAGAACATCTAGCCGGATTAAAATGCGGTTATAGTGATAACCAAATAAGGAATGTTTTTATCTCGACTATAAAGTGTGATAGTGATAAATTAATATTGTGGTATTTATTTATTATGAATAAATATAATACAAGATATTAATTGTGTTGATTAATTAAATATACATATATTATATATGTATGTCGAAATATATATGTATATATGATACACATGTATTTTGTGAATTAATTAACCAAAGTAATATATTAATTAGTTAAGAATATTCCGGATGCCAATTTTTGGCTATATGGGGCGCAGATGATGTGTATGTGATACACAAGGATTTTGAAAATTAATTAATAGGATTATCATATATTCATTTTAGATATTAATATATGTAGATTTGCAAACATGTGTAAATTGATTTATTGTAATATAATAAAGATATATTCAATATGAGATGTTGGCAATATATATCTTGGAAAATATTTAATATGAGATACTAAATATTAATGAGATAAATAAATCAAAGATGTTTTCCTTATTTTACTAGTAAAAGATTTTCTTTCTCCCCACTCTACGCAGGAAGCTTCTCCCAATCACATTGGGACTACTAGGGGCGCAGACACCACTATAAATACGTAGTGGGTTTCAAACTCTTTTGCATAATCACAATTAGAAGAGTTCTAATTTACTAGAAAAATTGAGAGCTTCCTAGAAAGTGTCAAGTAACCGAGTTTTTCTAGTAGCAATCCAATGGTGGATTCCAGCGAGTTGTTCGTGTGGACTAGCGGTAGAGGCTGAATGCTTGGGTGGCTCCGTGCACCACTACTCCTTCGTAGACGATAAAGCTTCGATTTTTTAGATCAGTCAAGGTAACTTTCTCGTTTAGTACTTATATGTTAGTTTCTTGAACGAAGTCGGTCTTAGTTAAAAGGAAATAAACTTTTAAATTCCGCTGCGTTCCCGCGTAGATTTCCTAACATCATCAGAGTATTTTTCATGCAGTGCACCTCCTGCCGCATAATCTATTTCAATTTTATCCCTATAATCGTGTCCATTGTAGAAGATCTATACTACTTGCCATTTCTCCAACTGTTGGTGTTGACAGTTTCATAGCATTTCTTTGTACCACTCCCAAGCTTCATAAAGAGATTCATTGGATTATGTGAAGCTCATAATCTAATTTCTCTACTGAACTGTCTTACCGAGAGGAAAGTACATGGATAAAAATGCCTAAGAGAGTCGGTCCCAAGTAGTCACTGTTCCTGGGGGTATGGAATGGTACCAGGATCTTGCCTTATTGCTTAAGGAAATCTTGAACAACATGGTTCTGATCTGATCTGAAGTAATGTTATTCCCTTTGAGGTTATCACAATATTCCACGAAGATCTTTAGATGCAGATAATAGTCTTTGTTGGTGATCCTTCAAAGGATGTTTGCTGAACCATCTGAATAAGAGCAAGTTTCGGTTCGAAGTTGTTTGCTGCTGTAGTAAGCTGCCCAACCCCTAGCTGTAAACCATGTGCAGTAGGCATTGAGTAATCCTTCAAGTTCTTATTACAGTTCTCAACCATCTCTGTTTCATACATAGTTTCATCTGGCTCAGATTTTAGCATAAACAATCTTCTCCTTCTGTGTAAAGTTCTCTCAATTTCTACATCTAACTCAAAGAGATTGTCAGGATTTCGAGATTTTTGAATAAACAAGAAGAAAATACAACCAAGGAAGGAAATCACAATTACCCACTAAAATAAAAATTGAAAAGTCTAGTCTAATTAACCAAAAAATGAGTTCGTTGTTGACACCTAAGTCCATGGCAACGGCGCTGGAAAACTTGTTGTGTGATTTTCAATATATTAATCACAAAATCCTACTGCAAGCGCGCGGCTTAGCGAGTAGCACTTAGGATGTCGATCCCACCGGGACTTGTGGTATATTCCAAAACAATTCTTGAACTTTATTAGATAGACAAATCAATTTTGTGAAAGACTTTAATTTAAAAGTCCTAAAATTAAAGAAAAAAAGAAAGTATAACTATGAACCAAGAACTTCATGATTTAGGTAAAGATTCAATTTAAAAGTATTTTTAGGATTTCGGAGTCACCACTAAATAACTATAAGACTTACCAAAAATGTTTCCCCCAAGATATGAATTTTACACTCATAAAGACAATTATCAAATTTTAACATAAAAATATTATTTCGATTTTTTTTCGTGATCATACGTAAATTCAAACTAAACCCAGTTTCCCACGATAAGCTTTGAACTTAGATCCTTTAAAGAACCATAATTTAATGCCATCAAGGTCTTTATTAAATTTTCATTCCAATAAAACCCTAAATTTAATTCTTGTTTCCTAAAGTATCAATTAAGTAGTACTTTTTCAATCAATATTTAATCGAATACTTTCTCTACGTACAATTGCAATTATTCACCCTCTCGAGCTATTAATTCAACAATCATACAAGAATTAAACACAATAATCACTTTATATGCATCAAATTTATAAAACAAGAGAAAGACTGAGTTTTTACATCATATATATATTATTGGTTTATAAAGAATGAGTTGGTGAACAAAGACCACATTAAAATTAATATTAAGAGAAATATGCATTTTCCTTACAGTTACCATAAAGAAACAATGTTAACCTAATAATTTTGATAGTTGTTATCCCAACTAATGGTAAAAAGTTTGTTATATTTGGCCATTAATCTGATTATACAAACTTAACATCCCAATGACCCCCTAAAAACATTCATATGAAATACTGAAAGAGAAATATAATAAGATTGATTGTATTGCATTGATGGAACTGATAGAACAATACAATAAATAGCGCTTAAATAATGATAAGTAGAAGTTTATCTAAACCAAATGATATATTTTAACATAATTCAAATTCAAACATAATTATCTAAACAAATCAATCTTTTCATTATCTCTAACACGCCCCCGCAATCCCATGGTAATGCAATGAATATGGAGATTGACTCATAATAAATGAATCTTGTATTCTTGACATGGTGTCTCCAACAAACTTCATAATAACAATCGGCATCAACTTATTCATAACTTTTTATCGTTTGAATCTGCAATTGATGACTCACAAAAAGTTTGGAAGAGTCATAGAAGAAATGGGGAGAAAGAAATATGTAGAGGGAATAGAATACCCTAAAAAAATAGAACAAAAATTTATATATTGGGATAGAGAATATCAAGTGATTAAAAGTATAACTGCCGATGAATAGAATGAATTGAGAGATAATTTGATTACTAAATAAGAAAATATGTGTAGAGATTTTGAAAGCCTCAAAAAAAGAATTATATAAGAAGAGTTCATATTAGAAGGAAATGAGATAAAAAGAAAAAAATATTGTGAGAGACTATCACCATTTAAATAACAGGATTTGCTTGAATTTGCGATCGATTTTGACTTTTAAAAAAATCAACAAAACAACAAGAACATAAAAAAAAAATTGAAATATGAGTGGACGATTAGACGGCCCAAGAGACGCATTGGTTTGGGAGACTACTTGTGGGTGGATGAATGTACAGATAAGATAAAAACGGGAACCAGGGAAACGTATGTTGAGAATATTTGCTTGATCGGCGAAAGGAAAAAAAAAAGTGAGAACGGGTGAAAATAAAAGAACGAAAATAAAAGTGCGAGTGGCAAGGGGTGAGGGTTCGTGTAGATTACGGTAACGACCCCCAACCAAACGAATTTCTTTACGTTTCACCAGGATCTCAATGACGTTAGTCGGGGTGCTCCGATACCATGAAAGAGAAATATAATAAGATTGATTGTATTGCATTGATTGAACTGATAGAACATTACAATATATATAGCCTAAATAATGATAGGTAGAAGTTTATCTAAACCAAATATTATATTTTAACATAATTTAAATTCAAACATAATTATCTAAACAACTCAATCTTGTCATTATCTCAAACAAATATTATTATTATTTTTTTGCAACTAGCATAAAAAATCATTGTTATCTTAAATTTTCTTTTAATATAAGTCCATAAATTTTGTAAAAGATACATTACTATTGGTAATCAACGTTTTCTATATTTTTTTAAAACATATGCCTTTGCTTATTATTATATTGTAAATCATAAACACGCAAAAAAAAAAAAAAATTTCTACTTTTGTTAAATACAAAATTTCTATTTTTGCTAACATATTAATTATATTATTGAGTGATCCATGAGTAATTTCTCAACATTCACCCATAGAGTAAAAGTAAAATATGTGTATCAAATTTGTCTAACTCTACTTTCACTCTAGTATTCACTTATCTTTTCTTAGAAAAAACTATCTTTAATGTAATTATTTATCCAACATAAAATTGGAATAATTCATTGCATCTCATTTTTAGTGGATTCACATAATTTTCAAATGTTTTCAAATGACACATAAAATGTATGCTTACATCCAACAACATCATAACATAATGTATGCTTAAATGAAAAAAAAAAGTTCAACAACATCATAACATAATGTTTTTACTTAAAAAAAAAAACATAATTATAAATTATACCTTTTGTGTTTCCTTATACGATATGTTAGACATACAAAAAAAAGTTTACAAAATGGCGATTGACAAATTATAAAAAAATCTACTAGTGAGACTTCTTAATAGAGATATTCCTTTGCATACAATCAAAACAATTCATGTAGTTGTTTTAGATCTTTGTGGTGGCATACTTTGTCTATGAGTTTCTTTGTAGTGTGCTTCGTGTTACGTGTCGTATTTGAATAGTTGCAAGATGGACTTTCCATTAAAAATATTGTAAATACAAATTTCCGGACATACATATCTTGAAAAAAATGAAACATAATTGAAGTATTACCTACCAAACGTGGAAAACAAAATAGTCTTGAGAGTTGTTGTTGGTCAATGTAAACTTCAGTTGATTAGAGATGAAACAACAATTTATTTATTCTTTTGTTACATTATTTGTTACTTTCTGGTTGCGAAACCCATAGGACATATGTAAGTCCATTGGAATCCAGATCCAAACGTATGGGACCCATGTCACTCTTCACCATCCGTTTGTTCTGAGATTAGTGTCCCCCTTGACTATTGTAACCAATATTGTTATATATATTTTACACCGTATACATTGAATCAAGTCACTCCAACAAATTTGAGTGCGCTATAAATATATTACTAATCCGATTATTTTTTCCCAATTGAAATCATTCATAGTTAGAGTCAAACAATGTCAAACGTCAAAATCACTCTAATCCATTTAGCCTTGTTTTCACTTATTGTTTTATCCTTCTTCAGCGGACACTTTTGTAAGTCAAGTATTCCAATTCTTTCTTGTCTACCTTTAAATTCTATTCATATATGAAATAGAAGCATGTTGTGGTTTTAAAAAACATTGAGTGGTTCTTCATTAAGTATATTTACTTTTACATTTATTTAAAAATTCCAAAAATAATTTGAACCATCAACAAATAGGTGATATAGCTGCCAAGTTGTTGTTAACTTTATTGAAAAAATGAGTAGAGAACTGATATATTATTATTTTCAGTGTAAATAACATGTTTTCACAAGTATATGTGTAAACCTAATGATTAATTTCAATTATAATCTCATTACAGGTGATTCAAGCCGGAATGATTTTGTCGTGGATGCTGATCCAATGATGGGGGGGATATGCAGTAAAGAAAAACAAGGGGGTCATTCAGTATGGTGTTGTTGTAATAAAAAATGTTATGCGGCCCATTTAAAGTGTTTAAAAAAATGTTATTGGAAAACATGTGCACCGCCGTCGCCATCATCGCCTCTGCCGCCTTCCCCAGATTCTAATGACATTCACTAGTTTATGGCTAGAAAATAGTATTTAAATTCATAGAATTTGTTCAAATACATAACACCTCTTATAATACTTGTGTTTTACATTACAAAAGAAAGAAAAATGTTGTGCAACCAACATGATAAACTCTTTGAATCTGTTTTGATTTATGAAATTACTATCCTTATAAGACTCGCCATGTTTTCTATTTTGGATTTTTTATTTTCTTAGTTTTCTGTTTATTTTTGCGTGTGCCTTTGTTTTGTGATTTTCAATATAATAATCACTAAATCCCACCGCAAATGCACGGTTTATAGAGTTATAGTTAGGATAAACATCTCATCGGAACTTGTAGTCAATGACTAAACTATACTTGACCTTTATTAGCTAGAGAAATGAATTTGTTGAAAGGTTTTATTTTTTCCCCAGATACGAAAGAAACACAAGCACGCACACTTATTGCCTCCACTGAGGCTTGAATTCGCAACCACCGGGTTTAAGACCACAACACTTTCAATAACCTCCGGGTTATTGAAAGATTTTTATTTAAAAGGCCTAAAGTAAATAAAGATAGTACAACTATGAACCAAGAACTTCAATATTTAGGTAAAGATTCAATTTAAAAGTATTCGGAATCACTACGGAAATACTATATGACTTACCAATAATGTTTACCCCAAGAACTGAATTTTACTCACATAAAGGCAATTATCAAATGTATCATAAAAATATTCTTTCACATTATTTTTGTGATCTTACCTAAATTCAAACTACACCCAGTTTCCCACGATAAAGAGTGAACTTAGATCCTTTAAAGAATTCTTGTTTCCTAAAGTATCTATTAAGTAGTACTTTTTATGTCACTATTTAATCGAATAATTTCTCCACATACAATTGCGATTATTCACCCTCTCGTGTTATTAATTTCAACTACCATACAATAATAGTAGACAAGAATCAATTTAACTATAAGCATCAAATTCATAAAGTAAATGAAAGATTGAGATTTTACATCATATATTCATATCCTGGTTTCTCCTAATCCTAGAAACTAATATCTACTCACATTCCATATCAAGATTCCAAGATTCAACCATATAATTCAAGATTCCAAGAAACTGATTTCAAGATTCCATGATTCAACCATATAATTCATACTTTTACAAGGAAAAAAATTAAATAGAGAAAAGGAGAAAAGATAGAGAAATAAATCGTCAAAGTATTGCATAAAATAATCCAACCTTGAAAAAGCTTTGTTCCTGACTTTTTAGAACCTGAAATCCTCGTTCTTGGGGATGGGAGATGATGATGAATAATAAAAAAGCAAAATTCGACTTTTTTTGGAGATGGAGGCGTCTGTGATGATTTACACATTTTGAGGGATAATTATTTGGATAAATAGGAGTTTTCTTTAATTAACATTGTGTAATTTATCTCCTAAAATCAAAATCCAAGAATATAGGATAAAGTGGCGCATTATTTCATCTATTTTTGCTGTTTTTCTTGCAATTTTCTTGAAATTCACGTTGGAAATTGAAACCACAAATCTGAACATTTCGTTGGCTTTCAAAAAATCTGAATACTAATCACACCCTGTTCCATTCTGTCACACCTGGTTGTGATTCTTCCTGCCTTAATGAAGCTTGCCATTTTTTCCTCCTTTTCAAAGCCATTTCTACGCGGATTCACCACATCT
The DNA here is from genome assembly GCA_036785695.1 of Gentiana straminea. Classification (NCBI taxonomy): domain Eukaryota; kingdom Viridiplantae; phylum Streptophyta; class Magnoliopsida; order Gentianales; family Gentianaceae; genus Gentiana; species Gentiana straminea. Next base: position 1,004,621 of record JAVUPR010000376.1, on the reverse strand, counting down.
GCAAAATATCAAAGCCACAGCAGTAACCTAGTCCAAAAGAGACAATTTATCATCTGAATATCACAAAATAGGCATCGTAATTGGCCAAAACGATCCAACAATAAATATATATAGTGGACTTGTCAAACTTCCTCATGCTTAAACCTTGCTTGTTCCCAAGCAAAAATACCAATTCAAGACGAAGCATTTTGAACACACATAATCTGAAGTAGGATGCAAAGTACGTGGGCCTCGATAAATTCTACTTTAATCATTCAAATGTATAATATAAACATGGACAACCCCTTTCAAATTACCACACTTAAACAAGAACAAACACTTCCATTAACAACGAGATCAACCGAGCAAGTAGATCCTCACGGGATAAAATCGCTCAACACTCATTTTTGTGAGGTGGTTAATCACTCAAACTCATTCCAATGAAATTTCCCTACTATATGCTTGTATATTATCTCATATCAATCACCAAAGTAACATGCACCACACACATCATAAGGGCTTGGAGATAGGTAGTAGTAGAGAATAGCCCGGAAAGGAAGGAAAATGACTAAAATGGTGGTAAAAAGGATAAGTGTAGAATATATATCATGGTAGGGGTGGTTCAATGAAATTAAAACTAGTGAGACATGTGACTACCAATTCTTCGACTCATTAATTATCTCAAAAGGGTCTTCCTAACCACAATATAAAAAACATGCTACCAACATGACTTTATACTTTCGGGAGGATATAGACGTCACTCCCCTTTTTATTACACAACCAAAACTAAAACAAACATGGCATTTTTTTGTGATTTTTTTGGGAAATAATATACAAGGCACAAAACGGACTCTCCCAAGATTAATTTCTTTGCAATCGAGCCTTCAAAATTTAATAGTTAACATCCCACTAATGTTAAGGCCGGGAAAAAGAGAAATTTGGGCTATTCATTTTTTTTTTGTATGTGTGGATGAGAGTATAATATATGGCTTGCCAAAAATTAAGTCAAGACTCACGGGTGTTAAGTGTGGGTGAAAGAAGAAATGAATGCCTTAATCGTTTTAATGCGCATGCAAGTGCCATGGTAATATCACTACAAGAAAAGCGGTTTCTAATGAGGTGATTTTAGTGAGGAGTGTAAATACCGTCATTAAAGGGTAGTTTTAATGATAACTGATGAATTTAATGACCAATATGTATTTTCTCCTCATTGTTCATGGCGAATCTCCTCATTATTACATACAAAAGAAAATCTCCTCATTATTTCATAAAAATATATTTTGTTTGATTAAAATTTATTATTTTTAAAAAAATTTATTATTTTTAAAAAAATTTAGTCCTAAATTCTAAAAGATAAAGTTCTTAAAAAATATACCTCCCAAGTCCCAACCTGGAAATTTTAACAAATAAACCTCATCCTCGTTTACGATTAACACATACAACCTAAATAAACACAAAACATTTCGGCGTCAGCTCCTCCTTTGTCCTCCTTCGGTCTGCATCTCCATCTAGCCCCGCTGCATCCCTGCTTGAAAGGTGCATCGCTCATTGGAGATTTCCCTGTCAATTAAGCTTCCCTCCTGCACTTCGATTCTGTGGATTTTGCTCTGCTCAACTAGGATTTGGGAAATTGCGGACCCTCTGATCCAAATACTCGCTAATGTTTGATAGGTAGGAAGAATATTTCACCCTTCTTTGTATTTCGTCGTTACTTTTTCCGTTCAACCCATTTCTGATTTTCTTTACTACCTCCCAGCTTTCAGCTCTCTACCTTATACTCCGCCTTCTCAGCTGACGACCTACCATATAATAACAAGATCATGATGGTATGAATGATTTGTTGGAAGTAGCGCCCGAAAGACAATTTATGTAATTTTTTTATAATTAATAAATGACAGATTTATTCTCATCTTATTACTTGCATCCTTCTTGTAAGTAATACACTGCTGAAAACCCCAAGTTGTATCATTTGTAGCCATATTACTTAGTGTGTGTCACACACGAGGATTATGTTTATGGTGAAACACTTGAACTGTTAGTCCGTGATGAACATAATCAAAGTATGAGGTCTACTGATTAAACCACCATTAATACGCCCAAAACACTTTATGGTGTGACCGTCTTATCCGGACCGTCGATATTGGATATCTAAGTGGGGCATTTATATATGATGAGAGTCATATAGGACTAGACCGATTTAATCTGCATTTCTCATATAATTCCGTGACTGAGAAATCTTATTAAATCACAAGATGATCATATATGGATTAACCTTAATCATGAAGTGATTGCAGGCGCCTGCTTGTTTCAAGATAGGGTTTGATGTGTTCGTTAAGGATAGCTAAGAGGCGCGGTCCGAATCACTTTCACGTTGGCACTATTCTGGGTTGAGTGAAGAGTGTGTGACTCACAGATATGGAATCCATTCCTTCCTGCGGGAGGTAGAAAGACAATCCCCTTATTTGTTGATCCTAGAAACTGATCGATCGGTCGAGTTCATATTGGTTATAAACTAATTGATCACTAGTGGGTTAATGGTAAATAAGGATAAGGTGTAGTGAAGAAGGCTTACGCAAATATTCCCGCTTCATTACGGATAGTCTATGGAGGGTTAGTCTGTATGAAATGATTATATCAATGGAAAATTATTGACTCGACACTTTGAGAATAAGTTATATCTATAATCGATAGAGTTCAGTTTCGGATTTATTGTGACGTAATTCCGAAATTAATAAGTTGAGTTGAAATATTTTGTTCGATGAATATTTTATTCAATTTATTGTAGCTACTGGTTATAGGTCCATGGTCCCCGGGTTGGCTCCTAACATGAGAGTGTTTTCTCGTTTTGTGGAACCTCGAGAATAAATTAAATAATTGGTCTATTTAATGAATATGTGAATATTATTTATTCGGTAAATATTATATAAAATAGAAATGACATTTTCTATTATCCCAATTGGCATAAAAAATGGCGCCACTTTTATTTGGTTTTGGGAAAAGAAATTTTCTCCTACTTAATTATAATGTAGATAATGTAATTATTTATGTGTTAAATAACTACAAATAAGAAATTGGTTTTCTTATTGGTTAAATAGGAAATTTGTTTTCCTATTGGATAAAGGTTTTATTTTCCTAAAAGGAAAGATAAATTTGTGTGTAAAGGATAAACTTTCAAATTATTAGTTATTTTCCTATTAAAAAAAGAGTTTCTCCCCACACAAAATTGAACCATAACAATATCAACGCAATTTTTTTTTTATCAAAATTACGCCACTTTAGATGGAAAAAAGGGAGAAATTTTGTTTTTTTTTGTCTTAGCCCTTAGAAGAAGAAAAACTAGGTTTTTTTTAGCATATTCGAGGTGGTTCTACTATGAGGATCGACGTCCACCAGTCATCGCTTGGAGATACAATCCGGAAGATCACGGCATCTCTCCGGTTGGGTAATTCTACTAACCTTCTTGCAGATTAATTTATTATGTGAATCATATTGTGGTAAAATCGAAAAATGAATTTTAATTCGTAGCTTCCGCTGTGCGTGATCGAGCATCTCGACCGGTGCTGTGAATCAGATCTAACGATCCAATTACGGATCGGATCCACATTCGGGTTTCTTTATATCCAGCATGTGGTATCAGAGCAAGGTTAAAGCGATTTTACGATCTTGATTGCATAATTAATTAATAAGGAGTGGAATTGAATAAATATTGCATCTTTTATATGTTTATTATATATATGTGTGGTTGAATGTTCTTGGTTGACGAGATGGATTGGGGTTGGTATTTTTTTACGGTTAGATCTATTGTAAACCCGGTATTTGGGTATAGGAAGTTATGTAATTTATTGGTTGTAATTTAATTTTCTAGAAAATAGTTCTTTTTTTTAGGCTCTGTTGCTTTTAATATTTTTCGAAGATCATCACAAAAACCTGATGCGGCATCATGGTGGTAGAGGTGCAAGATCTGAAAATCAAAGACCCGGGTTCGACCCCCCTCCGCCGTGTTTTTAAGAAATTTCTTCCAGAAGGCTTTCTGAAAAAATATGCAAAAGTTTCGAAGCTGCCAGGATTCAAACCCAGACAACTAGGGTTGAGGAACAGCGGACCAAACAACTCGGCTGGGAGCAATTTTGTTCAAGAAGTGGAGCAACAAATTAATATACAGAGCGGCAGCAGATTAAATTAGAGATTAGTAAATCCTTTTGAACGTAGGGTTTATTTATTTATTGAATTTTAATTTAATAGATTAGATACGGGGGTACCAACGGTCCATCTCAGTGGTTTATTTATTGCATTTATTTTCTTTTGTGATTATTTATGTGATTTAACCATGTCATGCATCATATTCATGAATTTCACTCCTAGCATACGCATACATGTAGAAAATTAATTTTGGCATTAATTAGACATGTATGAAAAGTATGAAAACGATAATTAATTTAGATTAATAATAAATTAAATTAATTAAAGGAAACAAAATTTTATCTGGATATAAAATTCACATGATAAAAAAGAAAATTTACTTGGTAAATTTGTTTTTGAGATCTGAAATTCTTTGAGAATTTTGATTATGTAGTGTTTACATAAATAGGATTTTAATAACCGAAAATTTGGAAAATCGTGAAAAGTGGGACCCAAACTAGACGGTATTTAGAACCGATTAGTTGGTGATTGCTTTTTATGATTTATTGTTTTCGGATTATTGGAATAATTCTAAAATCCTAAATTTTTATCATGACAAGATTAGGACTTTAAAATTCTTTGGTGAATTTTAGTTATGTAGTGTCTACGCAAGAAATTTCTAAATATTCGAAGAATTGGAAAATAATGAATAAGTGTCACTAGTTAAACGATATTTGGAACCGATAAACTAGTGGGAGCTTTAAATTTTGTGATTTATTGTTTTTCGAATTATTAGAAAAATCATAAGTCCTAATGTATTAGGATTATAAAATTCTTGGTGAATTTTATTTGTGTAGTGTCTACACAAAGGAATTTTAATCCATAAAATTAGAAACTCGTGAATATAGTGACACTAGTTAGACGGTATTTGGAACCGATAAACTAGTGGGAGGATTAAATTAAATATTATTGATTTATTGTTTTTGGATTATTAGAAAAATTCTAAAATCTTAATGAGACTACCTAATTTTCAAAATTACGAGTGGGAGCGGGGAAGGTGACAACCGACCCCTCGGCCTTTACTGTTGACACAAGCACCGTGAGAGAATGGTGAAGCCTCGTGCCGCTTTGATTTCGGGCCCCTTCGGATGACCTTCACCTCTATCAAAATTCAAGGCTTGGTTTCCGAAAGGATAGGATTTTGAGTACTAATCGGGTCACTGACCTAACCTTCGGCAGCATACTCGGGGTCTACTTATAATCTGAAACAGTAGGTCACACTCTAAAGGATATTTTTGGAAATATCTTGGCTGAAAAAGGAAGGTAATAAGCAATTAAATTGGGATGTCTGATTCTCAGTTAATTGTTGAGAGAGATTATCTCAATTTAATCGCGGCGGCACTGAGGTGTGAGATTAAATCCTTGGAATGGTAGGATAAACTACATGCATGACATCACGTTTATAATTCCTAAAATTTATTATTTGTTGTGGTGTATGATTTGATTTATATTTTTGTCATAATTTATTTTACAACTACATATCATCTCAAGGTAACTAAACTGCTTAAGTGATTAAAATTGACTGATGATGACTTCGTAAAAGTGGAAAAGTAACATGAACGTTGAACTCATTAATCGAATGCAATTACTTTTGGGTAGAGGATTCTCCTCTTGAGCCTTCAAAATTAAGTGACATTGATAAGTATGTCACTGCTGTCACTCGTGTCGAATGAGAGACAAATAAATTAGTTTAAAGATGACGAGAATGATTTGGTATCAATCTCACTAGACATCCCACAGTTCACGAGTAGTGTCTACTCAAATGAACTGCTAGTTCACGGCCATTTCCTTTAAAGAAAACCAAGAATGGGTAGGTAAATTTCTACAAGTGTAAGTCCTCTAAACTAAATAAGTTAAAGGCTAAACCGAAATATTAATAAAATGAAAAAAAAAGGATAAGAAAAGTGACTTCGGATCACTAACCCATGAATCCTTAAAGACTTTCTTAACCGGGTAATTTGACTCGAAAGCTAAAGTAATTTTGTAAGAACAAGGTAGCTGGGCATTCATGATGAAGAGTAGACAACGGAAAGTTATTTCAGCTAAGATAGTGGGAGGGATATAAGGAAAGAAATTTCGGGTTTTAATCCTTGTATATCACAGAATTTTAACATCTGTTTTCATATTCGTTGGATAAAATGGATTCACTTTCACATCGATTACATAGTTGCCTTATAGAAAGTGAATATGACATTTGTATACGATTTAGACTCGGACTTTTGTTTGAAAAAGTCAGAACCATTAAGTAATGCTGAAAAGGAATATGTAAAAACTCATAAACTATTTAGACAAATGGTTTCCATATTAAGATGAACAATTCTTCCGCATCTATTAATTAGAGCATGTGTCCTAAAGATAAGATCTGACGACTGGCTAAGGGTGATTACTATTTCCCAGTCTAAGAACACTATCTCAAAGAAAAAATGACTAATTAACTTTTCGATTGGGAAAGGATAATAGAGCAGAAGAAGTATGAAAGCTTGTTCATATTGACCTTCGGGGTCTTATGAAGGAAACAATATAGTGTGAGGTTTTGAGTGGTAGACAATTTGTCTAATGACTACTCGAAACGCCGATAGTTTATCTAGATATTTGGAGGAATCTCTGATATTACCAGAGAAGATAGTATTCTATGCTCAGATATAGGCTATGGCACAATTTTGGCACTGATGCTCGGCCTACCTCCGAGTGATACGATTTCACTGAAAGGATGAAACATGGATTTCCTTATATAGTTATTGATATGCTACGATACATTGCTTAACTCAATTAAAATATTGGTTGCAAAAAATAACGGTTTAATTTATTTTGTGACACCGAGAAGTCTACCTAGAAGATGCCTATGAATTTATGGATAAGGAGTGAATTACATTTACCCCGCTTCCAGAAATAGAGGCATTTAGCACTAGTGCTTGAAGGTAGGACTCGGAGATTTTGCATACACGTTCGGATGGCGACTGTTCGTGAAATATCTTAATGCAATGAGTATATGTTGGTTACAAGATTCTTAACATCGGATAGTGACGGTTACACTGTTATATCCTTTCAAAAAGAATGTTTAAATAACAACCTTAGACCTTAAAGTACAGTTACTCAATGAGTTACTATCTGATTTAATCAGAACGTATCCAACATTGGTTGTTAGGGGTTACATTGATAAATACTACTACACCATATCAGAATATCGATCCACCCAAATGCAGTGGGAGTATGGTTTAACCATTGACCCACTGTGATCATGCAAACTTTACAGTTTGCTGGGGGTGATTGATCACCTATGGTCTTTTTGGGAAAGCTGTATAGAATTCTGATAATAAGAGGTTGGTTTAATGCCATAAACCTATAAATGGAGTTTTTGTACACCAATTAAATTCATAATCTTTCGAACCACCCGAGTGTCTCGGGCCTAGTGGGAGAAATTGGATCTACGTGAAAAGAGTCGAATGAATGAGAAAGTTTAACTTTCAAAGCAAAGCCTAGTGGTTTAGGGGTGATTCCCCGAGAAGTAGAGAGTGGACCGGGGGTTATGCCCTAAAACTTTCTCACCATTCACCTTGCTTGACTCTTGGAAAGCGTAAAGTTGGCTAGGGGTGATGCCCTAAAACTTTCTTGCCATACGGCGGAGTCTGAGTTCATTCAGAATAGAAGGGTTTTAGATCGAAGCGAATGGCATATTGACTGCATGTGCTTACATCCATTGGCGGATTAAAGCAAACCTCTAGGTCATTAAAAGCCACATATTTGAAATATGTGGGCTTGACCAGAATATTGATGAGTCTTTTGTTGACTAGAGAATCAATATTGCTAATGTAGTAGACATTAGTGTTTATAAAGGATAACACTGCAACAGTTGAGAAGAACATGAGTGTGTTATCCGAAGTCCGGAACTGACGTGCCAAGCTTCTTTGAATTGGAGAAACGGACTATATTTGATTCGGTCGAATTAATGAGAACAAATTGTTGGTAATATCCCATGCATCTTATTGTTTAAGATGACAATGCGTTTTCGTATGAAATATTCAACGAGAGGTTTCCTACCCAACCCCTCATGGAATAATTCTCTCAGTCTTTGGATAAAGAGAAAATGGGATAAATTTTTTGGTGGATAGAAAATGTCAGATTATTAAAAGTCAATTAAAGTCGAATCTTGGATTCGAACGTTGAGTAGCATATAGTACATCCTCAAGTACCTTTAGAGAACGAGGAATTATATGCTTGTATATTCGGGTGCAAACCTACGTATTGTTGACTACACTGATTCTGACGTTCTGTGGGATTAAGGGTGATCGTAAGTCGATCCTGGCCTCAGTGTTTACTCATAGTGATGGAGCTATATTCTGGAGCAATCCATCACCACCAATTAGACTATGTAAGTCAATACATAGCGCCTTTCAGAGCAACTAAAGAGGTAGTGTGGCTTGAGAAGTTCTTTGTTGGATCGGGAAGTGATTCCAGGTCTCGATGAGCCGATACCATTTTACTGTGAAAACAGTTGAGAGGTAGCTCGTGCGAATGATCTTCGCAGCCATAAGAGGTCAAAAGCATATTGAGAGCGAGTACCATCTGATCAAACAGACCGTACAGAGAGGCGACGTTTCGGTCCTAAAAGATCGCCTCGAGCCGACAACCTAGCGGATCAGTTTACCAAATCGTGTGGCATCTAATGTCATTGATAAGCGCTTGGCGGGTATGAAATTGAGAGATATGTCTCATTTGCTTTAGAGTAAGTGGGAGAATGTTGTGGATAGAAAGAATAAAGGTGTGCTGCTCTGAAAACAATTGTTGCTTGTCTTTACGGGCAAGTGAGAGATTGTTGGATGTAGTGCCCGAAAGAGAATTGTTGCTTGTCTATACGGGCAAGTGGGAGATTGTTGGAAGTAGCGCCCGAAAGACATTTTATGTAATTGTTTTTATAATTAATAAATGACAGATTTATTCTCATCTTATTGCTTGCTTCGGCGTAAGTAATACACTACTAAAAACCCCAAGTTGTATCATATGTATCCATATAACTTAGTGTGTGTCACACACGAGGATTAAGTTTATGGTGATACACTTGAACTGTTAGTCCGTGGTGAACTTAATCAAATTATGGGGTCAATTGATTAAACCACCATTAATGCGTCCAGAACACTTTATGGTGTGACCATCTTATCCGGACCATCGATATTGGTTATCTAAGTGGGGCATTTATATATAATGAGAGTCATATAGAATTTGGACCGATTTAATCTGCATTTCACATATAATTCCATGACTAAGAAATCTTATTAAATCACAAGATGATCATATATGGATTAACCTTAATCATGATGTGATTGCAGACGCCTGCTTGTTTCAAGATAGGGTTTAATGTCTTCGTTAAGGATCGCTAAGAGGCGCGGTCCGAACACTTCACGTTGGCACTATTCTGGAATGTGTGAGGAGTGTGTGTCTTACAGATATGGAATCCATTCCTTCCTGCGGGAGGTAGAAAGACAATCCCCTTATTTGTTGATCCTAGAAACTGATCGATCGGCCGAGTTCGTATTGGTTATGAACTAATTGTTCACTAGTGGGTTAATGGTAAATAAGGATAAGATGTAGTGAAGAAAGTTTACGGAAATATTCCCGCTTCGTTATGGATTGGCTATGGAGGGTTAGTCTGTATGAAATGATTATATCAATGGCCACTTATTGACTCGACACTTTGAGAATAAGTTATATCTATAATCGATAGAGTTTGGTTTCGGATTTATGGTGGCGTAATTCCGAAATTAATAAGTTGAGTAGAAATATTTTGTTCGATGACTATTTTATTCAATTTATTGTAGCTACTGGTTATAGGTCCATGGTCCCTAGGTTGGCTCCTAACACGTGAGTGTTTTCTCGTTTTGGTGAAACTCGAAAATAAATTAAATAGTTGGTCTATTTAATGAATATGCGAATATTATTTATTCGGTAAATAATATATAGAATAGAAAATACATTTTCTATTATCCCAATTGACATAAAAAATGGAGCCACTTTTATTTGGTTTTGGGAAAAGAAATTTTCTCCTAATTATAATTAATTATAATGTGGATAATGTAATTATTTATGTGTTAAATAACTATAAATAAGAAATTGGTTTTCTTATTGGATAAATAGGAAATTTGTTTTCCTATTGGATAAAGGTTTTGTTTTCCTAAAATGAAAAGATAAATTTGTGTGTAAAAGATAAACTCTCAAATTATTAGTTATTTTCCTATTAAAAAGAGAGTTTCTCCCCACACAAAATTGAACCATAACAATAACAACACCATTTTTTTTGTTCAAAATTGCGCCACATTAGTTGGAAAAAAGAGAGAATTTTTGTTTTCTTGTCTTAGACCTTGAATGACGAAAACTAGGGTTTTTCTTGAGCATATTCGAGGAGGTTCTACTACGAGGATCGACGTCCACCAGTCGTCGCTTGGAGATACAATCCGGAAGATCACGGCTTCTCTTTGGTTGGGTAAATCTACTAACCTTCTTGTAGATTAATTTATTATGCGAATCATATTGTGGTAAAATCGAAAAACAAATTTTAATTCAAAGCTTCCGCTGTGCGTGATCGAGCGTCTCGATCGGTGCTGTGAATCAGATCTGACGATCCAATTATGGATCGGATCCGGATTCAGGTTTTTGTATATCCAACATGATTTCTGTTTCATCTCAATGGCGGCATATTTGTGGTCTCAAAAATCCCAACAAGGTTTGCTTATGTTCTCTCTGCAAATCTGTGGTGGGTTTGTGGTTTTGAATTTGATAGCCCTCTCGTGCGAATTCTGAATCATTAAAAATTGTAGTCGGGCAATGGAGGATTGAGATTATTTGAATTGGCTAAAGTGGGTGAATTCCATTTCACAAATTCGTTATGATTAGAAATATACTAGCTTAAACTCGGATTGTTTTGACGAACTTCTGATTGTTCTTTAATTTTTACATCAATATTCTGTTTTGTTATTTTGAGTGATTTTGCTTCATTTGATTTGAGGTATTTTATGTGAAGATGAAGCCGATTTGAATGTCATCAGTGGCATAGGTTGATATATTAGGGCTTGTTTGTGTACTTTTGATGTGAAAATAACTTGCTAGAACTTGGTCTCTTATATATTTTCATGATTTAATTAGTGATTCTTACAACTGGGATTCTGAATGTTTGCTGATTTGGAAATTCTTTGGCTTGTGGAAGAATGAAAACATTAGTAGATCACCTCTAATTTCTTCTGTATTATATTCCTTACATGCCTAATGATTTTAAGCAGGTTGGAATCTATGTTTTAGTGGCTAGCCACACATTTCTTCACTATTTTTATCCCCACTAAGCTTAAAATGCTTTTTCTCCAACAATTCCATGTTTTGAGGTGAGGTGTTATACAGGCTATGCTTCAGCTAGACATATAAGGGATAATTAGTTGCATAACAAGCAAAATCACAGTTTCATTCATTTTAATGAGACCAGCGAATCGCAGCAAGAACTTGGCCAAAATACGAGCAGCAAAAGAATAAAAACAAAGCTGCATTTGCGATAACTTTTGATTGATTTGAAGCTGCAGTTGATGCGGTATTGGAGCAGATTTTGGGTTGGTTATATAGCCGAATCAGAGTTGATTTAAATCTTCATATGTGGCTTTCTCATCTCCGACATTGAAGGATAGATATCCACTTTTCACATCAATAACCGCTCCCTCAGTAGCAAAGAAAGGTCTATCGAATATGATTGGGATGTCGGTATTGTTGAAATAGTGTCCTAAACCCAATCGGGTTGGACCGGATCCGACTGAGTCGGATTATTTCTACTATTTCTTTATGTTTATACATATAATAAATGGTTTTCTGTTATTATATATTTGTTCATTTCATGGACCAATTACGATATTATATATATGATAACGTCTTTAGTATTAAACTGTGATAGAGAAATCATGATAGTGATTATGGTTGATGAGATCACGATTCATGTTTAATTGTTTGATATTTAAATGTCTCTAGTCGTATGTACTATTAAATAGGACATTAATAGTACGATTAGACAAACACGCATTAGATGTCTTATATATATTGAGGATAGGGATATATATCGTCTATCGAAGTGTAGAGACACTTGGACTATACGTGCACGTGTATTTGGAGAATACGTACGTTTGACTGACCCACTTACTTTATTAAGTGTCGCACTATGTGGCGGTTGTGTAGTTATCCTAAGATCGGAGTCTTCATGGCATCACGGTGTGGATTGTCATACTTTGACACAATTGAGGTTTCCCCAAGCCATTGGGCGATCATGCGGTAGTGATTGGGTGAGATACTGAAGCATGCGCAGGATTTAAGTTGCTCGTTTGGAAATCGCGTATCCTATGAATATGAGTAAATATCCAAAAGGGCCTTCTTATAAGGAATGTCTTATTCACGAAAGTATTTTCAAAGCGGAAGTAATATGTTACTTCAAGAGAGTAGGATATCTAGATTATAAGATACAATCGTTGATGTTAGACCCTCGACGTATGACCATATGGATATTATTACGGATATAGGATTCAATTTACACGGTAAACATTTCACATGAAAGGTAGTAGTCATTGCATTTGACTCTTCCGATGATTGGGGGTCATGGCGTGTTGCTAGACGCTATCCATGATCGTTAGGTGTGAAGGGTATTTTAGTAAATGCACTTTGTGCCTACGGCCAACATATTCGGAAGCCTATCGGGTCACGCACATAAGAACATCTAGCCGGATTAAGCGGTTATAGTGATAACGTGTTATAGTGATAAATTAATATAGTAGTATTTATTTATTATGAATAAATATAATACAATATATTAATTATGCTGATTAATTAGATACACATGGATTTTGTAAATTAATTAATCATAGTAATATATTATGTAATTAATATTGGATATTAATATATATATATATATATATATATATATATATATATATATATATATATGTTTGTGTAGTATGTATATGTGATATATACACATGTATAATTGAAATATGTATTTATGGTAATATAATAAAAGATATTTTCAATATTAGATATTGACAATATATATCTTGGAAATATTTAATATAAGTTATTGAGTATTTATTGATATAAATCTAGAATATCTATTTTCCTTATTTTACTAGTAAAATGTATTCTTTCTCCTTACTCCAAACAAGAAGCTTTTCCATTGGGAATGAGACAATGAGGGCGCACCACACCTCTATATAAGAGGATGGTGGCTAGCTCTTTTGGTATCACGATTCCAAAAGTCTAATAATTCTTGTGAAAATAAGAGAGCTTCTTAGAGAGTGTTTTTGAGAGAGAGAGAAAAATGTGTCGGTCTAGCAACCGAGTTTTTCTAGCAACAATCCAAGGTGGGATTCCGGTGAATTGTTTGTGTGGATCAACGGTAGAGGCCGAACTCTTGGGTGGCTTCATGCAGAAACTACAACCATAGACAAAGCATTGATCTTTTAGATCATCCAATGTAGATTCTTCATCTACATCTTTTATGCTTATTGCTTAAACGATGTCGACCTTGGTAAAAAGGAAATTAAATTTTAAATTCCGCTGCGTCCCCGCGTAGATTTCATAATAGGTATTCCTCACCCATATCAAGAACAACAAAATCAGTGGGTATGGAAAAATTACCCACATGGGAACATCCTCGAATATACCTTCCGGATGTTTGACGGATTGATCCGCCAATTGCAGTGATATCATAGTGGGCTTCAAATCACAAAGTCCCAACTTTAGGCAAATAGATAGAGGCATCAAACTGACAATAGCACCCAAATCGCATAATGCCCAATCAATGGTCACATTGCCAACCATACAATGTATAAAGAAGCTACCAGGGATCTATAAGTTTTGAAGGCATTTTGTTTTGGATTACTTCACTACACTCCTTCATTAAAGCGATTGTTTCATAGTCCTCTAGATTTCTTTTACTAGACAGAATGTCCTCCATAAACTTAGCATAAGTTGTCATTTGAAAAAGAGCCTCGATGTGAACGGTACATGTATGTAAAGCTTCCTCAAAACCTCCAAAAACTTTCCAAACTTTTTATGAAGCTTTGTCGTAGCCAATCTTTCAAGGAAAGGCACAAGCTGCTGATAAGGTGGCGGTGGGACATACTTAGGCTCTAGTTCTGGTTATTCCACACTTTCACTCTTACCTACCTCAACATCCTTACTTTTACCAATTATGATCTCGGGTTCTGGAAGTTGTTTTCCACTCCGTAAAGTCACTGCATTACAATGCTCCCTAAGATTCAATTCAGGTTTTCCCGGCAGTATTCCAGGAGCATTGGAGGATGCAACCGCTCGTTGAGAAATTTGATTCTCAAGTCTCTTATTGTGGGAACCTAGGTTGTCAAGCTTAGAATCTTGAGTCTTAATCATCAAATGTTTCTCCTCATTTTGCTTAGCTTGGTTTCCCATAAGATTTTCTATGAAACTCTTAAGATTTGACTTTTGAGGAGGTGTATCGGATGGCCTAGGTTGAAAACCAGGAGGGTTAAATCGGGTAGGATGTGAGGTATTATTCCTATATGGAAGATGTTATAGGCATTGACTTGCTCATGGTGTTGGGTAAACAATTGACATTCTGAAGCAATATGTCCAACCACACCACAAACATCACAAGTTAATTCTGCATAACTTAAAGCACTCACATTCACTTTATCAAATTTAGAGCTAAGAACATCTACTTTAGCAAAAAGAGGGGTCAGAGGGTCTACCTCATGTTTACCTTCCGCCTTCTTTGAAGTGTTAGGCATTATGTTTCCGGACCACGTGGAGCTTTTTGTTGACATGTCTTCAATCATACAGTACACATCATCTATTTAAATAGTGTCCTTATCACAATCGGGTTGGACCAGATCCATCCGGGTCGGATAATTTCTACTATTTCTTTATGTTCATACATATAATAAATGGCTTTCTGTTATTATATATTTGTTCGTTTAACGAAAATTATGATATTGTATATAGGATAACGTCCTTAGTATTAAACTGTGATAGAGAAACCATGATGGTGATTATGGTTGATGAGATCTCGACTCACTTTAAAGGTTTGATAGTTAAATGTCTCTAGTCGAATGTGTTATTAAATGCGACATCAATAGTACGATTAGACTAGCACATATTGGATGTCTTTTGTCTTTTAAAGATAGGGATAGATCTCATCTATCGAAGTGTTGAGACACTTGGACTGTATATGGACGTGTATTAGAGAATGCGTATGTTAAGTTGACCCACTTACTGTATTAAGTGTCGCACTATGTGGTGGTTGTGTAATTATCCTAAAACCGAAGTCTTTATGTCATCATATTGTCAGTGTCATACACATATATGTAACAAGTACAAGTGCATATATGTAATAAGTGTGTGTGTGAGTGTGACTGTGAGTGTTTTTGCGATGTTAAAATATGATATTTTGTGTATGTATATGTCAAAAAGAATGACACAATTATTAATAAATGAGGATACTTATACTCACACACACACATATTAAATATATATTTATATACACACACACATATATATATATATATATATATATATATATATATATATATATATATATATATATATATATATATACACACACACACATATAAATAAATAAATAAATAAATAAATATATATATATATATATATATATATATATATATATATATATATATATATATATATATATATATATTTGTCTTATCATCTCGTTTTTTTTGTTTTTCGGAACATCGTTGTTTTGTGTTGTGTTGTGTTGTAACGTTAGAGGGGGGGTAAGAGAAGAAGAGAGTGGTGTTTATACCAACTTCATAGAGTACTTGATGATGACGAGGGAGAACGGATGCCGGACGGAGCCGGCAGAACAGAACTTATATTTTCAATCTAAGGGGTGCCTCACTTACGGCTGAGGATTTATCAGGCTGCTGGAGACAGGAAAAGATGCTCTGTTGAGCAGACCTAATGAAATATTCTACGAGCTACCTACTAGGAGCCCTAATACAAAGCCTGGAGATTGGGCATGACACCACGGATCAGAAGGAATCGAAAAAACCCTCGGGAAAGCATGCAATTCTAAGAACCTCATCAGGCCTAGGCGGACCATGGAATTCAGTTCGAGATATTCGTTCTTGAATTTTCAAACAACATTAATTTGTCGTTTGTTTCAATTTTTTAAATCACATTCTTGTTACCAATAATTTCAAGAGATGTTCTCATACTATCACAAAATATGTAATTCAAAAACCATATATTTGAATTGAATTTTCATCTTCCACTACAACAACAACATAATCAACTTTGTACCAAACCAATAAAACACATTCGGTAAACAAGTTTCGTTTATTACTACGAGCGATCACATTGACATCAAGCAAAATATATATGTATCGTTATCCAAATATTTCATCAGAATATATCAATCAAAATAAGAATGTATCATTGACTACCATAATTATCCAACGAATGTCAATTCCATTATCGAAATATATAATCAAAATTAATCATTTCTCTACCCTGAAAATGCACATACTACACTACGCTAAAAATCGAAAATTTATAACATTAACATACTCAATTCATGTGAACAAATAACAATAAAAACAAACACAATAAATAAATATATTCAAACTTAAGTAAATGCTTACCCATTTGTTTAAAAATACAACTCCGGTGAAATAAAACAAAGCAGCTCAAAAGGACAAATATGTTTTCTTTTTCTTTTTTTTTGGTATCAATGGTGAATTTTTAGTGTAGCAATGGTGATTTTTTTGGAAGCAATGGTGATTTTTTTGTGTGATGAAACGGTGAAGACAAGAGTAGGTGAAGAGAGTAAATAAGACAATGATAAGGGTTTCAAAATGGATGAATCCGTTCAAATTTGGACGGTGGCGTCCTCTGTTTGGAAGGAGAGACCAAGTGATACCGTCCAAATTGGGACGGTTTTAGAGTGTTGGACAAAATGGAAGGAAACCGTCCAAATGTTGGACGCACCGTCCAACAAATGGACGGAATTCAACCCAATTTGGATGGTGCGTCCAACATTTGGACGGTTTCCGTCCATTTTGCCCATTCAATTTATTTAGACAAAATACATCCAAATTTGGAGGGTTTTGACTGTATTTGGACGTGGAACCTGAAAAAAAAATGTCAGAATTTGTTCGGCCTGAAAAAAAATGTCAGAGCCTAAAAGGGCCTGATTTTCCAATTTCTCTAAAATAATCCAACATTGAAAAAGCTCCGTTCCTGACTTTTTAGAACCTGAAATCCTCGTTCTTGGGGATGGGAGATGATGATGAATAATAAAAGAGCAAAATTCGACTCGTTTGGAGATGGAGGCGTCTATGATGATTTACACAACTTGAGGGATAAATATTTGGATAAATAGGACATTTCTTTAATTAACATTGTGTAATTTATCTTCAAATATCAAAATCCAAGAAAATAGGATAAAGTGGCGCATTATTTCATCTATTTTTGCTGTATTTCTTGCCATCTTCTTGAAATTCACGTTGGAAATTGAAACCACAAATGAATATTTCGTTGGCTTGCAAAAAAACTGAATACTAATCACACCCTGTTCCATTCTGTCACACATTGGTGTGATTCTTCCTGCCTTAATGAAGCTTGCCATCTTTTCCTCCTTTTTAATGCCATTTCTACGCGGATTCACCATATCTGCAAAATATCAAAGCCACAGCGGTAACCTTGTCCAAAAGAGACAATTTATCATCTGAATATCACAAAATAGGCATCGTAATTGGCCAAAATGATCCAAGAATACATATATATTGTGGAATTATCAAACTTCCCCATGCTTAAACCTTGCTTGTTCCCAAGCAAAAATACCTATTCAAGACGAAGCATTTTGAACACACATAGTCTGAAGTAGGATGCAAAGTATGTGGGCCTCGATAAATTCTACTTTAATCATTCAAATGTATAATATAAACATGGACAATCCCTTTCAAATTACCACACTTAAACATGAACAAACACTTCCATTAAGAACCAGAAAAACCAAGCAAGTAGACCCTCACGGTATAAAAATCGCTCAACACTCATTTTTGTGAGGTCGTTAATCACTCAAGCCCATTCCAATGAAATTTCCCTACTATATATTTGTATATTATCTCATATCAATCACCAAAGTAACATGCACCACACAAATCATAAGGGCTTGGAGACAAGCAGTAGTAGAAAATAGCCCGGAAAGGTAGGAAAATGACTGAAATGGTGGTAAAAACGATAAGTGTCGAATATATTTCATGGTAGGGGTGGTTCAATGAAATTAAAACTAGTGAGACATGTGACTACCAGTTCTTCGACTCATTAATTATCTCAAAAGGGTCTACCTAATCACTATATAAAAAACATGCTACCAACATGACTTTATACTTTCGGGAGGATATAGACGTCACTCCCCTTTTATTACACATCAAAAACTAGAACAAACATGGCATTTTTTGTGATTTTTTTTGGGAAATAATAAACAAGACACAAAACAGACTCTCCCAAGCTTAATTTTTTTTGCAATCGAGCCTTCAAAATTTAATAGTCAACATCCCACTAATGTTAAGGCCGGGAAAAAGAGAAATTTGTGCTATTCATTTTTTCTTTTTTTGTATGTGTGGATGAGAGTATAATATATGGCTTGGCAAAAATTAAGTCAAGACTCACGGGTGTTAAGTGTGGGTGAAAGAAGAAATGATGCCGTAATCATTTTAATGTGCATGCAAGTGCCATGGTAATATCACAACAAGAAAAGCGGTTTCTAATAGGGTGACTTTAACGAGGACTGTAAATACCGTCATTAAAGGGTAGTTTAATGATAAGTGATGAATTTAATGACCAATATGTATTTTCTCCTCATTGTTGACAGCGAAATCTCTTCATTATTACAAACAAAAGACTCCTAATTATTTCATAAAAAAATATTTTGTTTGATATAAAAATATATTGTTTTTAAAAAAGTTTAGTCCTAAATTCTAAAAGATAAAGTTCTTAAAAAATATAACTCCCAAGTCCCAACCTGGAAATTTTATCAAATACACCTCATCCTCGTTTACGATTAACATATACAACCCTAAAATATACTCAAAACATTTCGGCGTCAACTCCTCCTTTGTCCTCCTTCGGTCCGCATCTCTGTCTAGCCCCGCTGCCTCCCCTCTTGAAAGGTGCATCACTCATTGGAGATTTCCATGTCAATTGAGCTTCTCTCTTGCACTACGATTCTGTGGATTTTGCTCTGCTCAACTAGGATTTGGGAAATTGCGGACCCTCTGATCCAAATACTCGCTAATGTTTGATAGGTAGGAAGAATATTTCACCCTTCTTTTTATTTCGTCATTACTTTTGCCGTTCAACCCATTTCTGATTCACTACAAGAAAAACGGGTTTTAATGACGGGAATTCCCGTCATTATATGTCATTTTCTCGTCTTTATAGACTTTTAATGACGGGAAATCCCCCTCATTCCCACCTCATAGTTGCCCTTCTAGTTAAAGCATTCAATGACAAGAACCGGCCTCGTCATTAAAAATATGAAGGATTTAATGACGAGATTAGACTATCATTATAAATATTTCTAGTGACGAGTAATTTCCTCATTATTATACTATTTGCCTCTCATTAGAACTACAGTTGAATATTAGTTTCTACCCATTAATGACGGAGATTACCGTCATTAATAAGTGAAAACCCGCTCATTAATTACCAAGCAAGAATCATTCATTACGAAGAAATATTACTATATCTTAACCACTAAATACACCACACTACAAAAAGTTGCAACATTATCATTAATATATCAAAAAATATACACTGAGGTATCCTATATATACGTTAAGGTATAGCTGCTTCAAAATATTAAAAAAGATAAGTAAATTACATATAGAAGCAAAATGGTAGGATCTTCTAATATCAAAACACTAAGCACCTTCATCATTCGTGGTTTATGGGCAACCGGCTACTTGACAACAAAATTATACCATCTTGGGATTTGATGCATACCAATCCTTCTTTACATTTCTTCAAAAAGCATCAAAACCTTTCAAAATCCTGCACACATATACATGACAACAGAAAGGAATAATAATTAAAGTTAACTCAATACTCACTTATGCAAATTTAACATGTCTCTAACTTCTAAATAATGTTAAAATCAGCTAAGAGCAGTTCGATAACCCTTGTTCCTTCCCAACTACTCTAGAATTTCCAATTAAAGATCAAATAGATGAAGATTGAGCCACTGAATGATAATATTATCTATTCCTTTTCCTGTTAATTTATCACTCCCAGTAATCTTGTTTTAGCTATTTTAACAAAGCTCGAAATCTACATCCAAAGGAGGCAAAATATTCTTCACTAGAGGAGGAACACAAATGGCATTGTTCATAAGTTGCATTGTTAAGGGCTAAATTATAGTGATTTTTATAGATATTTTCTATATCAATTTCCCCTACATTCGGATGATTTTCATAGATTTTGAGCTATGTATGTAAATATTGAGTAAATTGTGTTTTTAATGGTTAAATATGAAAACGTATCGATTTATATGCTTTATTTGGTGATTTTATGTTATTTTGGAATCGTGTTACGTTTTGGTATGTTTTTCGATGTGTGTAGATACATATCTTTAACTTGGGAAAGGATTTGGAAGAGTCTAAAGTCGAATTTGAAGTGTTGATGAAGAGATAGAGATGTTACAAGAGGATAAAGATGGAGGAAAGAAAGGATAATTATCAAGAAATCCGTTCTGCATCAAGATGGACGAGCGTTCATCTGAGGCCGACGAGCGTCCGAGAAGCGTTTATATCGAACGGGCGTCTGATAAAGCGAACGTGCGTCCAGGGAGCTAATTCACATACAGTGAGTTCAGACGTTGGCTGAACTGGCGTCCAGTATCCGTCCAAGCATTCTGGACGGGCGTCCGGTTATTTAAACGAGCGTCCACCGCCGCATTCAGCAGAACCGACTTAGGTTACGCGTAGCAAGCCGACTTAGTTTTATTATAAAAGCACGGCAGCCCCAAACCCTAAATTCATTCGAAATTTCTTCACATCAACGAGAGAGGCCGGCGGCCGCATCTTCGAGTTTGAAGGCCGGTCACCCGAGCCTTGTGCTCGGGTGAACCGAGGTTAGATTAGGAGTAGCTTAGATGTTTCTTTTCTTTTCCGTTCATGGTGATGATCCACTGTTCAAAACTATGTGAGTTCTTTTTGATTAATTCAATTCCAGTTTTTCTTCATGATTGTTGATTTATTTTGTATCTTTCTTTGTGCTTATGATGCCATGAGAATAGATTGGAAAATTAGTTCTCTATTGATAGTTACAACATACGGAAGTTGAGTAACGTTAGATCACCATAGAAAGATAGGATCTTTAATCATTAATGATGACAAATTAATCGATTAATTATCTAGGTTGTTAGATTCTAAAATACGAGAGTTAACTTTGAATCTACACCGAGTTTTGTTTGGTAAATCGATCTCAACATTCGGAAGATGAGAGATTGATAAATTGGATTCACTAAGGAATTAGGAATCCGTAGCTTGAGAATAGATTCACTAAGGAATTAGGAATTTGTATCTCGTGTAAAGGTGAAACCACAATTTGAATTAAAATCATGAGATGAACTAGGATTGAAATCACTTGGTTTGTGCACTTTGTTTGATCCCATGTATCTTTAGTTTAGTTTAGATTGTGTTATTTTATTTCGTAGGTTAGATTTATTTTAATTGCTCTTTCGTTTATTTTATTTGTTCTTTCGTTTATTCGTTTTTCCTAAGTAACAATCGAAAGGAATTAGTGAAATTAGATTCAACATCCCAATTCCCTGTGGATCGACCCCTTACTCACTTCGCTCTACTATCAATTACCCGGTATTCGGCCGGTTAGGAGTTAGTTTTGCATGGTAGTTAGGGTTTATAAATTTTCTTTTGTTTAATGATGCAAAATCCCTCCAACAAAAGTGGCGCCGTTGCCGGGGAATAGGTGTCATGTTGAATATGATCTTGTTATTTCTCGATTTTGTTACGTTTATTTTTCGTTTTAATAAAAGTAGCGTTTACCAAATCGAGAGTTTTTATTTTGCCGTGTTTCGATGACCATAAGGTTAAGAATGTGCAAAAGTTTTTTACTCGATTAGTTTAAACGTGAAGTATGTGTTTATGTGTTTTCTGATCTAACCTCTTTGTGCTTTAATTGAAAGTGGCTGTTGTGATCTGTGTTAATATGTGTTTTAAGTTTTTAGGGTTTGTCTGTGTTTTCCTGCTCTCTGCTGTGTATTCGTTGTAAGGACGAGCGTTCAAGTTAGTGAACGCCCGTCCAGTTCTTTAGCTGCAGGTAAACGAGCGTTTGAAAGTATTGGACGCTCGTCCGTTCAAATATTTTCGACTCGTTCGGTTTAAAGGACCGGACGAGCGTCTATGCTTTCGAACGTCCGTCCGGTTGGTTTTCAAGTCAAACGAGCGTTTGTTTTGTGAACGCTCGTCCAAAGCCGTATTTTGAGGTGAACGCCCGTCGTTGTGCTTTGAACGCCGCCCGTAGTCCAGGTTTTTCTTGATCTCATTCCTAATGCTTTTATTTAGTATGGATTGCTTACATTCGAGCATCTGTGGCCTATTTATTTTTTTACATAGATGTCCTGAATATGAATGTTATACCTTTCCATCTATGAATTCATGCTAAGTAAATGATCATATTCCTTATACATGATTCATCTATGCAAGCTATAGTTACTGTCGGTTCTCGTATGCTATAACTGGTCTTATTATTAATTAGTAGCTAATGTCGGTTTCCGTATGCTACATACCGTTATGATGAATCTTGTGAGCTTTGAGACTTAGGTGCTTCCTTGTTATTTTTGTAACTCATATGGGTAGCTACTGTCGGTTTTCCGTAATGCTACGTCTTTGGCCGTTTGAGTTATATCTGTTTAGTATAGCTAACTGTTGGTTTTCCATAATGCTATCACTTTCAATGAGTCTTAAAGCGCGTCTACACTGCATGAAATGGACAGTACTGTCGTTTATCGTAACCTGTCATTATTTGGTAGACGTTTATTTTATACATGTCGTGTTGCTAATGAGTGGGCTAGTTTTCTTTCTTTTATTTTCTTTTATTTTTGCATATCATTTAGTTGCATTTCATGTAGTTGCATTGTTTTTCTATTTTTCTTTTATTTTTCTTGAGCGTAGTTAACTGTCGGTTTCCGTAATACTACCTCGTTTTTATTTTATTTTTAGGATTGCATGTCATGTAATTTGCATTATAGTATATAAACATGTTGTTGCACCTAGCCTACTACTTTGTAATATTTCATGTATATGTTCCATCTTTCTATGAGCTTAAATTTGAAATATCTCTATATCTCCTTTTCTTCATGTGCTTTATATATGTAATCTTTTCTTTTTCCCCGAAGACTCTTTTTGCACTAACCAAGTCTGCAGGATACTTTCTATAGCTATTGTGCACTTTAAAGATGTATTCAGTTGTCCCGTGATGCTCCACGCCTGCGAGCTATGCAAGCAATCCTGGTTCTTGTTGGTTCCTCCAGAATTGCCAGCATCCAATCAGCTAAGTTCTATAATTTATTATTTCTGTATAACTTGAGGACAAGTTGCAATCTAAGTGTGGGGGAAGGGATAGATGATTTATGTGTCTACTTTCGTTTGCTCATATTTTTTTATTTCTATGAAAAGTGCTTAATTTTCAATTTTTTTGTTATATCCCGAGTGAACAAATGCATGTCTTTGTTTGAGTTTATATCATTTGTGCTGTATTCTGTATATTTAGTAATTTTAGTTGTTTCACCCGACACTCTTTTTCACATGCCATAGTAAATGATGAGCTAAATGTTGAAAGCCTACCCCATTTTAGTTGGAGATTTTTGATGATTATAGCATGTTTCATTGCTTATGTACAATTCTTGAAAAGTTTAGTAGTTTGTATTCTAGGATTAAAGTATGACATACTGTGAATATCTGTAAGTTTGAATGTGATAAGTGAAACGTGATTAAGTCTTTGCAATAGTAATACATTGTTTACTTGAGGTGTTATGCTCAGTGGTCTGTGCTACTAGAAAATAATCTTTTCCATTGCCAGCCAGAAATCTCTAAGTAAACATAATTGTAATTGTGTGTGTCGGAAGGTCGGTTTATGATTTGGGTGAGGTAGGGTGTACCACGTATGTCCTATTCCACTATGATGACCAAAAGCTCACGACAATCGGTTTATAGTCGCCTTATGATTGGAGTAAGGTAGGGGATTATCTTGAAATGTCCTATTCTCGCTATGAGGGCAAAAGCTTATTCTGATGTGTGTTAGAAAAATGTGAAAAAAGTGAAAATATTGAAATATATTATTATGAATAAGTAAGGACTTAGTTATCGTTAATCTTATACCCAGTATAAACTGAAGGATATGTTGTAGGGATTATCCTCTGAGTCTGTCAGAAATGTTTTAGATATTCTCTACTATTTCTTTTTGGGATATGTATGTTTTGTAAAGTGCATGTTATAGTTTTTTGAATATTTCTAACTTAGATGGGAAACCGGGCTAGTTTTGGTTTGAATAACTTTCAAATTTTGGAACTTAGTGGAAGTTTATTATGGCTATGCACAAACTCACTTGGGTGAACTTCTAAGTTATTGAATATACTTTATATTTGTATAGATGTTTATTTGTCTCGAGCTTGACTTTGTTCTGTTTTGCTCGAGGACGAGCAAAAGTTTAAGTGTGCGGGTGTTGTTAAGGGCTAAATTATAGTGATTTTTATAGATATTTTCTATATCAATTTCCCCTACATTCGGATGATTTTCATAGATTTTGAGCTATGTATGTAAATATTGAGTAAATGGTGTTTTTAATGGTTAAATATGAAAACGTATCGATTTATATGCTTTATTTGGTGATTTTATGTTATTTTGGAATCGTGTTACGTTTTGGTATGTTTTTCGATGTGTGTAGATACATATCTTTAACTTGGGAAAGGATTTGGAAGAGTCTAAAGTCGAATTTGAAGTGTTGATGAAGAGATAGAGATGTTACAAGAGGATAAAGATGGAGGAAAGAAAGGATAATTATCAAGAAATCCGTTCTGCATCAAGATGGACGAGCGTTCATCTGAGGCCGACGAGCGTCCGAGAAGCGTTTATATCGAACGGCTCTCGGACGCTCGTCGGCTAAAGCGAACGTGCGTCCAGGGAGCTAATTCACATACAGAGAGTTCAGACGTTGGCTGAACTGGCGTCCAGTATCCGTCCAAGCATTCTGGACGGGCGTCCGGTTATTTAAACGAGCGTCCACCGCCGCATTCAGCAGAACCGACTTAGGTTACTGTAGCAGCCGACTTAGTTTTATTATAAAAGCACAGCAGCCCCAAACCCTAAATTCATTCAGAAATTTCTTCACATCAACAGAGAGGCCAGCAGCCGCATCTTCAGAGTTTGAAGGCCGGTCACCCGAGCCTTGTGCTCGGGTGAACCGAGGTTAGATTAGGAGTAGCTTAGATGTTTCTTTTCTTTTCCGTTCATGGTGATGATCCACTGTTCAAAACTATGTGAGTTCTTTTTGATTAATTCAATTCCAGTTTTTCTTCATGATTGTTGATTTATTTTGTATCTTTCTTTGTGCTTATGATGCCATGAGAATAGATTGGAAAATTAGTTCTCTATTGATAGTTACAACATACGGAAGTTGAGTAACGTTAGATCACCATAGAAAGATAGGATCTTTAATCATTAATGATGACAAATTAATCGATTAATTATCTAGGTTGTTAGATTCTAAAATACGAGAGTTAACCTGAATCTACACCGAGTTTTGTTTGGTAAATCGATCTCAACATTCGGAAGATGAGAGATTGATAAATTGGATTCACTAAGGAATTAGGAATCCGTAGCTTGAGAATAGATTCACTAAGGAATTAGGAATTTGTATCTCGTGTAAAGGTGAAACCACAATTTGAATTAAAATCATGAGATGAACTAGGATTGAAATCACTTGGTTTGTGCACTGTTTGATCCCATGTATCTTTAGTTTAGTTTAGATTGTGTTATTTTATTTCGTAGGTTAGATTTATTTTAATTGCTCTTTCGTTTATTTTATTTGTTCTTTCGTTTATTCGTTTTTCCTAAGTAACAATCGAAAGGAATTAGTGAAATTAGATTCAACATCCCAATTCCCTGTGGATCGACCCCTTACTCACTTCGCTCTACTATCAATTACCCGGTATTCGGCCGGTTAGGAGTTAGTTTTGCATGGTAGTTAGGGTTTATAAATTTTCTTTTGTTTAATGATGCAAAATCCCTCCAACATGCATCAATTGATGAATAAGGACTAACAATTCACCATTACGAATGCATAATATTGTGTAAAACAAAGAAGCTTACAATACCTAAGATAGAACATGCTATCAGACCTAGTAGGAGAATGAGAATCCATCATAGTATCAGGTAGGGGGTGATCTCCAATTGTCAATCCGTTCAAACTTGAAGCCATTATCTGTACAAATTATCAGATTACAATTATGTACTATGAGAAGATGTGTATGCACATAAACAGAGAACTTGTTTCCATTTCAACCACAGCCTTCCAGCATTTGAAAATTTCGTATGTTCGGAAGAAAAAGCAAAAAGAGAAAGTGAAGAGACACAGAAAAAAACGTCGCTAAGATAGCGCTTGTGAGAGTGGAGATTGTCTAGGTAAACCTCGCTAAGATAGCACTTTGTTAAAAAAATTCAGATTCAATCTTTAATTGACAACACATATAGTGCGAGGTCTAACACATATGACTAATAGAGTTCAATTATCATATATCCAAGACCCAAGTTAAAGATCATGGCATTCAACATTTTATATATAGCTCATATGATTCATACAAAATAGATGTAACAAGTTTGAACATGTTGGACAAGGACAGAACAAGCAAAGACACTGTCCAAAGGACTTGGACAGATCTGGAACTATTTTGCAAACAAACATGGACACTTAGACAATAAGAAGATATATGTAAAGACATGAGCACAACCTGAACAGAAACAGAGGACTTCAGAAACATGACCTGGCCGACTGGAACCTAGCAGACCAGAATCACCTGAGGCAACAATAATAACTCATGCCTGGAAACTAAGCAGGACATACAAGACTAAAGTTCTGCATGATGCCCAATAAAAGTATAAACTCTCATCATCCATTTCCTTTCCCAAACGGGACATCACTTTTGACGGTGTCCATAATATATTCTGGAATTAAATAAAACAATTGAAGTACGCTTGATTAGTCAATTTTTGACACATATATTTTTATAACTAATTCATTATGAGAGAAATCGCCAAAAATGAAACAAACAACTTCATTTCATTAAAGAAAGATGCACATTGGGGTCATTAGTAAACATTTAGTTTACAAATACGGGAAAAAATGAAGATATTCTCCAGAACCACAAAATTTGGCTCCTATGTGAAACCGAAATAACATGGCAGCTAAACAAAAGATCAAGACAGTTTCATGTTACAAAATTTTACTTGCAAATAAAACTCATGCACTCCACCTCATCTATATCCATTTCTTCATTACTAAAATCAACATCAGTAGTAGACACATTATTAAAGTCCTCTTTCAATTCAATAACCTCAATTGTGAACTCTCTGTTTTGTTTGAACAAGCTTGCCCAAGAAGCAGCTTTCTCACCAACCAAAACATGATTAAGAACATAATCAACATTGAAAGGTACATCAAGTGTATCTTCATGTAAAGGCACAATGGTACGTTAACAAAAATATCATATACATTAATAGGGGATTCAGCAGGCAAAGGTTCCAAGAAAGACCCTAAGACAGCAGAACCAACAACTTCAATGTGTTCTGAATGATTTATCGTAGGAGCAAAGATGTCAATAGCAGCAGCCATATCCAATTCAGTTACTACAACACTCTTTTTCTCTGTATTCAGAGCAGGAACTCTAGGATTAGAAGATTTTCGGGGCACAACAGCAGCCTTCACAGTCGGAATCCAAAAAAAAAATGTAAGAAATAAACAAGGACATACACAGTTAACACAGCTGCAAAACAATGGTCAATAAATTTAGTACAACAACAAGATATTGAAGCATTAGGAGATGGGGTCTTTTTTTAGGTTGGTAAGTAAGGCTTTCTGAAACTGTCAGATATAAATTTTTTAATGTGTTTACTCCTTTCTTTTTCAGTTTGGATGTGTGTGTGCGGGTGGGGGTATTTTTGGGGATCTTGGTCCTTGCGTTTGAAACGTTGGAGGTAGTTTCACTTGAAATTTTAATCAGGTTGCTGTAAAATTGTATCAGGTCACCATTTGCTATACCAGGGTTATGGCTTTTATCAGTGGCATTGGCCAGTGCTCGACAAAGAAACCAAGGGAGCCTATTAGTGCCAATAGGGCTACGGGCAGGAATACTATGGTCTTGTTTCATCGTATAGACATGACACTTTTTAACTTTTGAAACCAAAATACTGTAAGTAATACCATCCGCAACGGAAGCGATTTAAGGATCTAGATCTATAAATTACACGTAATAAAATAACTAGATCTACATCTACAAGGGGTTGTAGAACATACCTCTTGGATCTCAAAATCCATGTTGAAGAACCGCAATAGGAAGAATGGAAAAAAGGTGTGAAGAGCACCACGATCTTCCGTACGTGTGATCCAAGCAACTCCCGGTGGAAGGAAATTCCCGTCTCAAATCCTCCCGATATGCTACCCGGAAAAACCTCCAAGATTTTCCCTCTTACTCCCCTTGGCCGAATTTTTCCTTCTTCTCTCTAAGAGGAGAAGTCGAAATCATGTGTGTGTTATGAGTTGGGAGAACTCTCTTTATATAGGAGAGTAATCATTGTCCTCCAAGGATTTTATTTTGCAAATAAATAAATCCAATAAATAAAAATAATCCCAGAATATTCTAGAATAAATCTAGAATAATATTTATCTTTATTTCTTACCATAAATATTTATCCAATAAATATTTTGTGCACATGTCTTATTAATTCACAAGAAAACTAATTCCTTGTTGACTAATACATGTTGGGCGAAATTTATCACTTCTGACCTAGTCACAATATATTTCGGCCATACACACCATTTGGGCCAAGATTATGAAAAATGTCTTTTTCACATATTTAATTATTTAGCCCAACTAATTTAATAGTTCACTAAACAATTAATTCACATATCGTTTTAATTAAATTCTAATAAGAACTAAATTAATATTATTAGGATTCGACGTCCGAGAATAGCTATGCTATATTGGAGGCACATCGGGGATCATGGACTAATAATCAGCGGCTCCGATAAATCAAATAAATAATTATCTTACGAACAGAATAATTATATTTGATAAATCAATCACAGGAATATGCCACCATAATCCCATGACTACACTCCTCCGATTATGAGATTATATTTATCTCCTCACGAGAATAATAATAAGCGTCCATTGATATAATCATTACATATGGATTAATCCTCCATAGACTGTTCATTCTAAATCGGGAAGTTACCGTTAACCCTTTTCAGAACATCTTATCCTTATTTACCATTAACCCCCTAGTGATCAATTAATTCATACAACTCACTGGTAGCTAATCAGTGTAATATGAACTCGCGCGATCGATCAGTTTCTAGGATTAACAAATAAGGGAACTGTCTATCTACTTCCATAAATGGAAAGAATGGATTCCGTATATGTGATAACACAGACTACTCACTCAATCCAGTATAATGCCAAGATGGGGTAATTCAGACCACAGACTCAGTGTAATCCTTAACCGTCAAGTCAAAACTCATACTGATTCAAGCAGTTGACTGTGATCACCTCAGGATTAAGATATATCCATAAATATGATCATCCATTTATTCGATAAGACTTCTCGATTACGGAATTATATCGTGAACTCTAATCAAATCGGTCTAGCCCTATATGATATATCTATCATATATAAATGCCCCACTAGGTTCTCTTAACCGAAAGTCTAGATAAGACAATCACACCTATTGTGTTCTGGGTGCATTAATAGCACGTTAAAGGAGAGACCAGATACTCTCGATTAACTTCACTACGGGCTAATTGTACTTTAAGTACATCTTCACTAACTCAATCCTCCCGTGTATATCTCATACACTGAGTTAAGTGATTACATAAACGATATACTTTAGTGTTTTCTGTAGTGTAAATACCATTGTCACATCGGTGAATATGAGAATAATAAATATGAATAATAATAATATCATTTCATTTATTAAATAAAACAATTACAAAATTGTCTTTCGGGCATCACACCTAACAATCTCCCACTTGCACGAAAGCATTTGATTAATTGTTTTAGAGCACACCCTATTATTTAAACTACAACAAACTACATCTCCCACTTGCTTTAAAGCAATGGAGACCCATCCCGTATTCTAGTACCCATTAAGCATATCATAACCATTGCAGATGACAAAGTACACTCCGAGTGTGCCGTCGTAGTATAGGTCAGTGACTCGGGGAGTACCTACATCTAAATGTCATGGGTCTTAATGATTAGTCTGGTTGTCGGCTCGAGACGATCCGTAGAATCGAAACGTTACCGGTCCATCTAATCATGCGGTACTTTCCCAATATGCTTTTGACCTCTAGTGATTTTGAAAAACCTTATAAGCTACCCCTTCATTGTGTGCACAATGATGTGGTATCGGCTTCCATAACTAGAATCACTCTAGATATGAAAAGGAAATCCTTGAGCTATCTCGCCTCTCTAGCTACTACAAAAAGCCGCTAATCACCCAACTAGTTAAAGTCGAGTTGGCATTGCTGGATTCCTCCAGGCAATAGCTTCAACACAAGAGTAAACACTGAGCCCAAGATCAACTTAACGATCATCCTCAATCTGACTTAAAGTCAAAATCAGTGTGTCATACATATCCAAGTTCACACATGAATATGTCCGCATATTATTCCTTGTTCTCTCAAGATACTAAAGGACATACTAAACTTGCTTTGTTAACCGCCGAATCTAAGATTTTATCAAAGTTGACGTTCAATAACCTGACCATCTCTTACTAGAAAGAGAATCTATCCTATTTCTCTTGATCCGAAGATTTAGAGAGTCATTCCTGAGGCATAGGGTAGAACTTCCTCGTTGAATGTTGCATACACAGATGCATCATCTTAACCAATAAGATGGATGGGAAACCAGTGACTGACTCTAATGAATTCGACTAAGTCAAACTCTTTAGCATGTTGTCCAAATCTATGTTGCAGAGAATTGTGGCATTGTCAGATTCTGACTTCAGATAACACACCCATGTTGATTCCAACTGGTGCAGTGTTATCCTTCACAAACACTAATATATGTATATATTTACTACTGTACTAAAATTGATATCCAGTCTACAAAAGAGTTATCAATATTCTGGTCAAATCCACATATTGTAGAAATATATGACTTTTAGTGACCGAGAGGTTTGCTTTTTATCCACAAAGGACATAAGCCTTGACAGTCATCCTGTCATAAGTTCATAATGCAATATCCTTCTGTTTCGAATGAATCCAGACTTCGTTTGTTTGACAAGAAAATATCAGGGAATCACCCCTATTTTCTGCTTTTGAACGAAATCATGCAATACTAAGTGGTAAGAGAGTCCAAGGTCTGATTAACTCTCTACCTCTTAGGGAATTACCCCTATACCACTCAAGCATTGCTCTGAAAGATAAACTTTCCTATTCATTCTACTCTTTTCCATGTAGATCCAATTACTCCCACTGGTCCTGAGACTCTCAGGTGGTTCTACAAGAGTACGAACAGAACTGGAGTACCGAACACCATTCACAGGGTTATGGCTATTAAACCAACCTCTATAATCAGAATCCTATACTGCTCACAAAAGAGCCATAGGTCATCAATCGATCCTCAGACTACAAAGTCCACAGAAACCGTAATGGGTAATGGATAAACCATACTTCCAATACTTACCTGGTGGATCGAAATTCTGATCTAGTTTAGTAGTATTTAGTGTTATCACCAACAACCGATGTTGGATGTGGTCTGATTTTAATCAGTTAGTAACTTCCTTGAGTAAATGTACTCCCAGGTTAAAGGTTTTGTTGTTTATGGACTCTATCAGAAAGGATGCAACAGTATAACTGTCCCTTCCCGATTTCAAGAATCTAACCTTCATACCCAATAGGTTAAAAGATATATCACGAACGGTCATTGAACGAACGTATGCGCGAAATTCCTAGTCTTACCTTCAAGCACCGTGTGCTAAATGCTTATATTTTTGAAAGTGGGGTGAACCGAATCCACACCTTATCCGTAAATTCAAAGCATATTCATGGTAGACTTCTCGGTCTTATATTTCAATGTAAACCGTTATTTCGCTTCTAATATCTTTATTGAGTTAAGCAGTGTTTTGTAGCACATCTAAAACTATATAAGGCAATTTAACGGTTTCTCACTTAGTGAGAACATGTCACAATGAGGCAGGCTGAGCATCAGTCTCAAGGACTATGAATGGCCTATTCCGAGTACGAATACTCTATCTCTGTTGAAAACAGAGAAACCTCAAAATATTTTGGATAAACTTACCGGAGTGTTTGAATAGTTATCAGACAAGAAGTCACTACTCGGAAGCTCCTACTAGCTTGTATCTTTCATCAGACCCTGAAGGTCGTCACGAACAAGCTATGTTACTTCTTTATAACCATTATCCTTTTCTGATTGAAAGGAAACATAGTCATTGAACCTTTGAGACAATATAACCAGACTGGGAGAAAGGAATCACCCAGAGCCACTCTTCAGGTCTTGTCTTTTAGGGACTATGCACTAACTATGGAATATGAAGAAGCGTTTATCTAAATATAGAAACCAATTGCTTTTAATAGTTCTTAAGATGTGTTTTATATACATATTTCAGCAATTGTAAGTGGTTTTGACTTTATCAAACAAAAGTCTGAGTCTTGGATTCGTACTACAAATGGTATATTCACTTTCTATACGACAAACAAATTATCGAATAGAAGGTAAATCCTATCGTTCCAACGAATCTTAAACCGAAAATAAATTTTCTGCGATATCCAAGGATTGAATGCGAGATTCATTTCCTTATATCACTCCCACTATTCTAGCTAAAATTAACTGCCCGTTGTTTACTCTTTTAATTGTTAAATGCACTGCTACCTTGTTCTTCCACAGAACTTAGCTCGAGAAAATCGCCAAGGATTCATAGGTTGGAGATCCAAAATCACTGTCCTTATCCTATGATTTTTAGTTAAATAATTTTCACTTCAGCCTTAAAGTTTTCTCAGTTTATATGTCTAACACTTTTAGACATATTCTCCCATTCTTGACTTTCCATGAATGGAAACAGTCTTGAACCAGCGGTTCATTTGAGTAGACAATACTCTTGAACCGTGGGATGTCTATTTCGAGTGTTACTCGTCGGGACTTCTCGGATTTTTTAATATACCAGAAAAAACAACAAATCATAACATTAAAGCAACCACTAGTTTATCGGTTCCAAATACCGTCTAACGAGCAATGCTTTATTTTTTTTTTTTATGATTTTCCGATTTTTTCGATTAGAAAATCTTTCGTACATAGTTCCAATGTTTCCAGAAAAACAACAAATCATAGAACTCCCACTAGTTCATCGATTCCAAATATCGTCCAACTAGCGACATTTCATGACTTTCCGGTTTTTCAATTAGAACGGTTACGTGTGTAGTCAGTTACACTTTTCTAATGTTCTAGAAAAACAACAAATCATAAAGCTCCCACTAGTTCATCGATTCCAAATATCGTCCAACTAGTAACACTTCATGATTTTCCGATTTTTCAATTAGAAAATTACTCGTGTAATCACTACACACTCAAAATTCACTAGAAGAATTTCAAAGTCCGAAATCACCTTTGATCAAACTAAGTTTGTCTTCCGTTTGACATGAATGACACTAGTGACATACATGTATGTCACTCTGGTTTTTAAAAGGCTTAAGAGAAAATATCTCTTTCGAAAAATAATTGCATTATCGATTAACTAGTTCAACGTCCTAGTTACTTTCCACTTTTTAACGAAGTCAATGCTAGTCAATTATTAATTTTTAAGCAATTTAGTAAGGGATATAATGCTGTAAATAAAGTGACATATATTAATTCAAGTTTAACACTACTATATAAGTTTATTTAGGAATTGTAAACTAAAATTAAGTCTACTCTACCATTCTAAGGTTTTAACCTCGCATCTCAGTGCCGCCTTAGGGTAGGTCAAAGAGATGACGGTTAAATCGAGACAATCTCATCAATGAATAACTTGTGAGAATCGAACATCCCACAAGAATCGAACATCCCTTTATTCATTGACTACCTTCCTTTTTTAGCCTAGATATTATCAAGAATATCCTTTATGAGTGTGACCTACTATATCGGATCTCTTAGGCACGCCCCGAGTGTGCCGGCTTAGGATAGGTCAGTGACCCGACGAGTACCCGGAAATCCTATCCTTTCAGAGACCAAGCCATGATTGTTGATAGAGGTGAACACCATCCTTAGGGGGACGAAATCAAAGCGCCGTGAGGCGTCACCCTTCTCTCACTTACTTGTATCTATAGTAGAGGCCGTGGGGTTGGCTGTCGCCTCCCCCGCTCCCACTCAATATTTTAGAAGTGGTGGTGGGTTAACTAACCACGTCTTTTTGATGTTAACATAAAAGCACATCAAATCAAGGATTCCGAATGGTGTCGGTAACATAGGCAAGCCTACCCATCCTATTCGTTGGAACATATGTGACAGTCGGACGAAGTCGGGTCAAGAGAGCCCCATTGAGTTAAGAAGGAATCACCCTTCCGCTCGCCGGTGTAGCTTAGTCTTGCCGGACCCCCGTGCATACATCACACTAGGAGGGTTAAGTCGGTCGAGCCCAGCTCAGTTGACCACCCAACCTATAGGCGAACCGTTGTTATCCAAGATTTATTGTTCTTTTACCATCATTCAATCTCGTAGACACTACGAATCGAAAACGTGATCTCGTTTGTGCTTTTAAGGCGGTTCACCGAGAACATACACCAAAAAGGCTTAACAATTTCATAACCCGTCCTCGGATCTTTAATTAGTTACTAAATTAATTAATTACCACGTATTAATTAAATTTCAACTAATTACGCGAGTTTGTATACATGCCTATTTTAATTACCAAAATTAAAATTCTACATGTATGCATGGAGTGGATTTATGATATGATGCATGTCATGGCAATTCCGATTTTATATCTATTTTATGATCAAACACATAAAAAATAAATTGCAGAGAATTTAAACACCGAGATGGATTGTTGGTACCCCCGTATCTAATCTATCCTAGGAAAAAAATGTAAATTACAATCTATGTCTTCGAGTCTTGATCTTCAAATCTTGAACTCGAACCGCCGGATCACGAACCACGAACACCCGAGAGGAGAAAGGCCTTTTTTTTAATTAAATAAACCCAATATATTATAATTAAAAAATATTATTATGCTCTTCTCCGAACTGTGAAGTCTCTTGTACCAACTCTTGAAGAAGAATCATTTCCGTTTGGATTATCTGTGCAATAGTGGTAGAAAAAGTTTTCATAAGTTCTTCCAAAATATTACGGATTAGAAACTGGTAAATCTTGTTCACTAGACGGCTGGAAAGTAGACCAATCCTGAGACGTTTGTGAGGCACCATAGTTGAAATTGGATTGGTATTCCATCTTGGATTGTACTCTTGTGGGTAAGAAGTGTAGCTTCAATCCTGATGGTTTGGCCCACAAGGATTATATCCCTCCTCATAAGAATCGTTCACCCGGTTACCATACTAATCTTGATTCACTATAGGACTTGTGTAGTTGTAACCCGACATGCTTGCAAACAAGGGCAACAAAAAACAAAACAAAAAACTATATACAAAATTTCAAAAGAAATAAATCACTTAGCACCGTTCCCCGGCAACGGCGCCAAAATTTGATGGGTTTCAAACCGCCAAAAGATAAATTTACCTACTTCTTATAACGAGTATAGGGTGAGAAGGATCGTGTCCACAAGGAACGGTGGATTTATTTCTCTTAAAATCAACAGTAAAAAGAGATATTTGGGTTTTTATAACTACATCCTAAGAATAATAATAAACTAAGAAGATGAAAATATGTAAAGAAATATTCCAGTTAAATTAATTAAATCCACCTCGATTTACTCAACTGATCATTGATGCATAGATGACACGTTAACTCATTGCTAAATTGGTTATAGTTACCGACACGTGCCATGTAAGCAATCTCTCCTAATATTGATAATCAGGGCACGGTCACTAATTACCATCTAACCGAAAGACACCCCTAGACACGGTCATAGGAGTCAGGTGTTCCAGCAGCACGCACTACAATCTGAGAGACCCAAAATTTAAATATTAGAGCACAGGCGGGTTAATTTTAATTTTGATTACTCATCTTCACGATAGCGGATTTTCCCAGCTGTGAACCGCAAAACTCATATCATGTGGTACTTTAATGAAAATCACAAACAATTACGGATTTGTTATTTCAACTAGCAGACGATTCAATGATTAAATTAATTATCTCGTGAAAATAACCAAGCTAACCATTAATCGTAGAGACGATTCAATCAAAAGATGAATAATTAACGATAAATAAAACGAGGAATAAAACCCAATTCGATCTCACAGTTGCATCAATCGAAGCTTCAATAATAAATTAACCAGAAAGAAAACAAATAAGAACTCACCATAAAATATAATGATCCAAAATATGATATAGCATCTTTTAAAGAAGAAGAAAAACTAGCAACAACAGCAGAAGAAGGTGTCGCAGCCGTGGCCTTCAAAACCTAACCAAAAAATGTTATTTGTTTGCAGAATGAATCCCCCTTTTGTGGCCACGCCACTTTTTTTTCTTTTATTTGCTGAATCCTATTTTTGGATATAGTGGCTACGCCACTTTATTTTTCTTTCCTTTTTTAATTCTTTATTCCTAATTAAATATTAAAATTATAAAGGAAAATAAAAAACAAATATTATTCGACCAGTAGGAAATAAGGAGTCTTTTAATGTTGGACCAATATGAAACAAGCTTGCAAAATTCATCTTTTAACCCACTTGCAAACAGCCACACTTCAATATAATGGTATGATCATACCAATTTTCACTTTTCCTTATGCAGTCACATCTTTTATAATACACTCTTCCCTTCCATGTCACACATAATAAAAACTCTTCTCCAAAGTTTATTTTCATCAAATTTGCAAAACAACATCAAACACACTATAAAAGCACAAGTCTCTATAGAAAATAGTCTCCAAAAATGCTATGAAATACCAATCATTTACGATCCCATCACCCTTATTCAAATTATATACTTAACCGAGTGCCAAAGAATAAAGGTTCAATGAATTCCATAACAGAAATGGAAGGCAGTGACCTCAAATCCATCTAACGGATGATTCAAGGTTGTCGTGCTCTAGCAAGCATGTAGCGTCTGAAAGCCTTGGAGTCCAAAATGACATATGCAACTTTGTGGGATATCTTAGCAAGTACGCTAGATGTTATTTACTTACCCGTGGAGCAAAAGTGTTTGTCTCCAAACAAGCTGTCTTCTAGAGGAAGTGTTTCTTCCAAAAGAAATAGTGGGAGTGAATGAGATCTCAAAAGAGTTTGAGACACACAAAGAGATATGCAACCATTGGAACATGAGCAGGCGCCGTATAGTGACGAGGTGCAGGACACTGCTCAATGCACACAAGTATTCTATGAGTCTACATATCACCACAAACCTGAAGAGGCCACTGGTGTGTTCATCTTGAAGAATAAAGGTCTCACGACTTATGTAGGAATGCTTAAGAGGCAAGATTAAGAGATATGTCTTGGAGCCATAATATCTGAAAAAGATTCCATGTATGACAACTGGGTTATGAACCTAGTCTGATTTACGTGAATGGATTGTCTCTGAAAGGTATAACAGGTCTTTATGAAAGACTGACATGGAACTAGTTAAGCTGAGTCGGTGGTTAAAGGCTAGAGGGTGTAAACCTTGTAATTACCTTTATGCTACCAGGTTTGCTCAAGTCTATTCAGATAGTGCTTGTTGTAGCTACGTATCATGGCTATATGATAGTGTTCAAAACGTTGGGCCAATGGCTTGATGTTCATAGACGGAAACGTGATATGTAAGCTTATGAGATCCATTATGGACTCAAACAAGTTCCTCTATATAAGTTCTTTTCTATAATAATCGAAAGAGTTTGATTTCAATAAAGGGAAAGATACGCCTAAGTGCAATAGGGTTAGTGAGAGTGTTATAGTTTTCGATCAAGGTAATTAATATCCTTCTCAGAATCAACTTCCCATGTTACTGACTTTTAATGTTGGTAGTTCAATGTGTTTACGAAAGCTCTTAGAATGGCAGTTCTTATTTCGGAAATAAGAATCTATAATGATAGATTTAAATACTGCTTAATTATCATAGTTCACCTGCATAGATGAGATGATAAAAGAGTTTATCATAGATCATGTCGAGAGATACCGCTAGCCGCATTCTTGGGATCTATCTATGACGGGACGTCGATCCCCGGAGATAAGGTGAAAGATGAAACTTATCAAAGATTTCTTATGCTACTGCAATAGGATCCATTATAAGAGTTGTACTAGATCTTCATACTCCATGAAGAGTCATGAGTTTGTATGAAATCAATTCTGGTTAATGTTGAGAATATCCTTAAAAGTGTTAAGGATGGGTTTCTAGTTTATTAAATCAAGGAACTCGTTAAACGCAGCTATATAGATATGCACCCTGAGTCTTATAAAGATAGTGGGAGCTACAGTCTGGGTTTGCAGTCACTTTGATTAAGTGATACAGTGAGCTGGAAATTTTCATAGCTAGAGGTCACTGTAAATTCTACAGCAGGGCCAAAACACATTTTTGCCTTAGAGGCGCAGCGAGAGCAGTACATGGATCTAAGAAGTTCATTCTTGAACCTTGTGTGGTTCTTCCACCTTTGTTGTATAGCTGATATAGTAGTGGATTCATTGCTTGTAGCAAGGACCAGGGTCTTGACAGAGATTCATATATGTGTTGAGGCGGTTCCTTTTGACCTGATCATTTGGAGCATGATATGAAGATAGTCTTAGTCCCCATGGGTAGTGATCTGTTCACGCTTAGGGTTGGTTGCGAGTATTGCATGAGATTCTTGTGTCTCAACATGGTCACGTGTGTACGAGTGATTGGATTTAGGCCAAGTGGGAGATTGTTGAAATAGTGTCCTAAACCCAATCGGATTGGACCGGATCCGACCGGGTCGAATCATTTATACTATTTCTTTATGTTTATACTTAAATTAATGACTTTCTATTATTCTGTATTTTTTCGTTTAATGAACCAATTATGATATTATACATGTGAAAACGTTCTTAGTATTAAACCGTGATAGTGAAACAATGATAGCGATTATGGTTGATGAGATCTCGACTCACTTTAAAGGTTTGATAAATGTCTCTAGTCGCATGTGCTATTAAATTGGACATTAATAGTATGATTAGACTAGCACATTTTGGATGTCTTCTGTCTTTTGAAGACATGGATAAATCTCGCCTATCGAAGTGAAGAGACACTTGGACTGTACGTGGACGTGTATTAGAGAATGCGTACGTTAGACTGACCCACTTACTTTATTAAGTGTCGCTCTATGTGGCGGTTGTGTAATTACCCTAAGACCGGAGTCTTCATGGCATCACGGCGTGGATTTTCATAGTTTGACACCATTGAGGTTTCCCTTAGCCATGGGGCAATCATACGGTAGTGATTGGGCGTGATACTGAAGCATGCGTAGGATTCATGTTGTTCATCCGGAAATCGTGTATCCTATGAATATCCGAAAGGGCCTTCTTATAAGAAATGTCTCGCTCTCGTGAATCTTCGCAAAGTGGGAATAAATGAGTTTCTTCGAGAGAGGGCAAGATATCCAGATTATAAGACACGGTCATTGATGTTTGACACTCGATGTATGACCGTATGGGTATTGTAACAACGATAGGATTCTATTTACACGGTAACCATTTCATGTGAAAGGTAGTAGCCATTGCATTTGACTCTTCTGATGATTAGGGGTCATGGTGTGTTTGTAGACGCTATCCATGATCGTTAGGTATGAAGGGTATTTTAGTAATGCACTTTGTGTCTATGGTTAACATATTCGGAAGCCTATCGTGTCATACACATAAGAACATCTAGCCGGATTAAAATGCGGTTATAGTGACAACCAAATAAGGAATGTTTTTATCTCGACTATAAAGTGTGATAGTGATAAATTAATATTGTGGTATTTATTTATTATGAATAAATATAATACAAGATATTAATTGTGTTGATTAATTAAATATACATATATTACATATGTATGTCGAAATATATATGTATATATGATACACATGTATTTTGCGAATTAATTAACCATAGTTTTATATTAATTAGTTAAGAATATTCCGGATGCCAATTTTTGGCTATATGGGGCGCAGATGATGTGTATGTGATACACAAGGATTTTGAAAATTAATTAATAGGATTATCATATATTCATTTTAGATATTAATATATGTAGATTTGCAAACATGTGTAAATTGATTTATGGTAATATAATAAAGATATATTCAGTATGAGATGTTGGCAATATATATTTTGGAAAATATTTAATATGAGATACTAAATATTAATGAGATAAATCAATCAAAGATGTTTTCCTTATTTTTCTAGTAAAAGATTTTCTTTCTCCCCACTCTACGCAGGAAGCCTCTCCCAATCAGATTGGGACTACTAGGGGCGCAGACACCACTATAAATACGTAGTGGGTTTCAAACTCTTTTGCATAATCACAATTAGAAGAGTTCTAATTTACTAGAAAAATTGAGAGCTTCCTAGAAAGTGTCAAGTAACCGAGTTTTTCTAGTAGCAATCCAATGGTGGATTCCAGCGAGTTGTTCGTGTGGACTAGCGGTAGAGGCTGAATGCTTGGGTGGCTCCGTGCACCACTACTCCTTCGTACACGATAAAGCTTCGATTTTTTAGATCAGTCAAGGTTAATTTCTCGTTTAGTACTTATATGTTAGTTTCTTGAACGAAGTCGGTCTTAGTTAAAAAGAAATAAACTTTTAAATTCCGCTGCGTTCCCGCGTAGATTTCCTAACATCATCAGAGTATTTTTCATGCAGTGCACCTCCTGCCGCATAATCTATTTCAATTTTATCCCTATAATCATGTCCATTGTAGAAGGTCTATACTACTTGCCATTTCTCCAACTGTTGGTGTTGACAGTTTCATAGCTTTTCTTTGTACCACTCCCAAGCTTCATAAAGAGATTCATTGGATTATGTGAAGCTCATAATCTATTTTCTCAACTGAACTGTCTTACTGAGAGGAAAGTACATGGATAAAAATGCCTAAGAGAGTCGGTCCCAAGTAGTCACTGTTCCTGGGGGTATGGAATGGTACCAGGATCTTGCCTTATTGCTTAAGGAAAACGTGAACAACATGGTTCTAATCTGATCTGAAGTAATGTTATTCCCTTTGAGGTTATCACAATATTCCACGAAGATCTTTAGATGCAGATAATAGTCTTTTGTTGGTGATCCTTCAAAGGATGTTTGCTGAACCATCTGAATAAGAGCAAGTTTCGGTTCGAAGTTGTTTGCTGCTGTAGTAAGCTGCCCAACCCCTAGTTGTAAACCATGTGTAGTAGGCATTGAGTAATCCTTCATGTTCTTATTACAGTTCTCAACCATCTCTGTTTCATACATAGTTTCCTCTGGCTCAGATTTTAGCATAAACAATCTTCTCCTTCTGTGTAAAGTTCTCTCAATTTCTACATCTAACTCAAAGAGATTGTCAGGAATTCGAGATTTTTGAATAAACAAGAAGAAAATATACAACCAAGGAAGGAAATCACAATTACCCACTAAAATAAAAATTGAAAAGTCTAGTCTAATTAACCAAAAAATGAGTTCGTTGTTGACACCTAAGTCCATGGCAACGGCGCTAGAAAACTTGTTGTGTGATTTTCAATATATTAATCACAAAATCCTACTGCAAGCGCGCGGCTTAGCGAGTAGCACTTAGGATGTCGATCCCACCGGGACTTGTGGTATATTCCAAAACAATTCTTGACCTTTATTAGATAGACAAATCAATTTTGTGAAAGACTTTAATTTAAAAGTCCTAAA
Source organism: Gentiana straminea (assembly GCA_036785695.1). Lineage (NCBI taxonomy): Eukaryota > Viridiplantae > Streptophyta > Magnoliopsida > Gentianales > Gentianaceae > Gentiana > Gentiana straminea. The sequence continues at coordinate 962,200 of JAVUPR010000376.1, read as the reverse complement.
ATTAAAGAAAAAAAGAAAGTATAACTATGAACCAAGAACTTCATGATTTAGGTAAAGATTCAATTTAAAAGTATTTTTAGGATTTCGGAGTCACCACGAAATAACTATAAGACTTACCAAAAATGTTTCCCCCAAGATGTGAATTTTACACTCATAAAGACAATTATCAAATTTTATCATAAAAATATTATTTCAATTTTTTTTCGTGATCATACGTAAATTCAAACTAAACCCAGTTTCCCACGATAAGCTTTGAACTTAGATCCTTTAAAGAACCATAATTTAATGCCATCAAGGTCTTTATTAAATTTTCATTCCAATAAAACCCTAAATTTAATTCTTGTTTCCTAAAGTATCAATTAAGTAGTACTTTTTCAATCAATATTTAATCGAATACTTTCTCTACGTACAATTGCGATTATTCACCCTCTCGAGCTATTAATTCAACAATCATACAAGAATTAAACTCAATAATCACTTTATATGCATCAAATTTATAAAACAAGAGAAATATTGAGTTTTTACATCATATATATATTATTGGTTTATAAAGAATGAGTTGGTGAACAAAGACCACATTAAAATTAATATTAAGAGAAATATGCATTTTCCTTACAGTTACCATAAAGAAACAATGTTAACCTAATAATTTTGATATTTGTTATCCTAACTAATGGTAAAAAGTTTGTTATATTTGGCCATTAATCTGATTATACAAACTTAACATTCGAATGACCCCCTAAATACATTCATATGAAATACTGAAAGAGAAATATAATAAGATTGATTGTATTGCATTGATGGAACTGATAGAACAATACAATAAATAGCGCCTAAATAATGATAAGTAGAAGTTTATCTAAACCAAATGATATATTTTAACATAATTCAAATTCAAACATAATTATCTAAACAAATCAATCTTTTCATTATCTCTAACACGCCCCCGCAATCCCATGGTAATGCAATGAATATGGAGATTGACTCATAATAAATGAATCTTGTATTCTTGACATGGTGTCTCCAACAAACTTCTTAATAACAATTGGCATCAACTTATTCATAACTTTTTAGCGTTTGAATCTGCAATTGATGACTCACAAAAAGTTTGGAAGAGTCATAGAAGAAATGGAGAGAAAGAAATATGTAGAGGGAATAGAATACCCTAAAAAAATAGAACAAAAATTTATATATTGGGATAGAGAATATCAAGTGATTAAAAGTATAACTGCCGATGAATAGAATGAATTGAGAGATAATTTGATTACTAAATAAGAAAATATGTGTAGAGATTTTGAAAGCCTCAAAAAAAGAATTATATAAGAAGAGTTCATATTAGAAGGAAATGAGATAAAAAGAAAAAAATATTGTGAGAGACTATCACCATTTAAATAACTGGATTTGCTTGAATTTGCGATCGATTTTGACTTTAAAAAAAATCAACAAAACAACAAGAACATAAAAAAAAAAAAAAATTTTGAAATATGAGTGGACGATTAGACGGCCCAAGAGACGCATTGGTTTGGGAGACTACTTGTGGGTGGATGAATGTACAGATAAGATAAAAACGGGAACCAGGGAAACGTATGTTGAGAATATTTGCTTGATCGGCGAAAGGAAAAACAAAAAGTGAGGACGGGTGAAAATAAAAGAACGAAAATAAAAGTGCGAGTGGCAAGGGGTGAGGGTTCTTGTAGATTACGGTAACGACCCCCATCCAAACGAATTTCTTTACGTTTCACCAGGATCTCAATGACGTTAGTCGGGGTGCTCCGATACCATGAAAGAAAAATATAATAAGATTGATTGTATTGCATTGATTGAACTGATATAACATTACAATATATATAGCCTAAATAATGATAGATAGAAGTTTATCTGAACCAAATATTATATTTTAACATAATTCAAATTCAAACATAATTATCTAAACAACTCAATCTTGTCATTATCTCAAACAAATATTATTATTTTTTTTTTGCAACTAGCATAAAAATTCATTGTTATCTTAAATTTTCTTTTAATATAAGTCCATAAATTTTGTAAAAGATACATTACTATGGGTAAGCAACGTTTTCTATAATTTTTTAAAACATATGCCTTTGCTTATTATTATATTGTAAATCATAAACACGCAAAAAAAAAAAATTCTACTTTTGTTAAATACAAAATTTCTATTTTTGCTAACATATTAATTATATTATTGAGTGATCCATGAGTAATTTCTCAAAATTCACCCATAGAGTAAAAGTAAAATATGTGTATCGAATTTGTCTAACTCTACTTTCACTCTAGTATTCACTTATCTTTTCTTAGAAAAAACTATCTTTAATGTAATTATTTATCCAACATAAAATTGGAATAATTCATTGCATCTCATTTTTAGTGGATTCACATAATTTTCAAATGTTTTCAAATGACTCATAAAATGTATGCTTACATCCAACAACATCATAACATAATGTATGCTTAAATGAAAAAAAAAAAGTTCAACAACATCATAACATAATGTTTTTACTTAAATAGACTATACCTTTTGTGTTTCCTTATACGATATGTTAGACATACAAAAAAAAGTTTACAAAATGGCGATTGACAAATTATAAGAAAATCTACTAGTGAGACTTCTTAATAGAGATATTCCTTTGCATACAATCAAAACAATTTATGTAGTTGTTTTAGATCTTTGTGGTGGCATACTTTGTCTATGAGTTTCTTTGTAGTGTGATTGGTGTTACGTGTCGTATTTGAATAGTTGCAAGATGGACTTTCCATTAAAAATAATGGAAATACAAATTTCCGGACATACATATCTTGAAAAAAATGAAACATAATTGAAGTAATTACCTACCAAACGTGGAAAACAAAATAGTCTTGAGAGTTGTTGTTGGTCAATGTAAACTTCAGTTGATTAGAGATGAAACAACAATTTATTTATTCTTTTGTTACATTATTTGTTACTTTCTGGTTGCGAAACCCATAGGACATATGTAAGTCCATTGGAATCCAGATCCAAACGTATGTGACCCATGTCACTCTTCACCATCCGTTTGTTCTGAGATTAGTGTCCCCCTTGACTATTGTAACCAATATTGTTATATATATTTTACACCGTATACATTGAATCAAGTCACTCCAACAAATTTGAGTGCGCTATAAATATATTACTAATCCGATTATTTTTTCCCAATTGAAATCATTCATAGTTAGAGTCAAACAATGTCAAACGTCAAAATCACTCTAATCCATTTAGCCTTGTTTTCACTTATTGTTTTATCCTTCTTCAGCGGACACTTTTGTAAGTCAAGTATTGCAATTTGTCTACCTTTAAATTCTATTCATATATGAAATAGAAGCATGTTATGGTTTTAAAAAACATTGAGTGGTTCTTCATTAAGTATATTTACTTTTACATTTATTTAAAAATTCCAAAAATAATTTGAACCATCAACAAATAGGTTATATAGCTGCCAAGTTGTTGTTAACTTTATTGAAAAAAATGAGTAGAGAACTGATATATTATTATTTTCAGTGTAAATAACATGTTTTCACAAGTATATGTGTAAACCTAATGATTAATTTCAATTATAATCTCATTACAAAGGTGATTCAAGCCGGAATGATTTTGTCGTGGATGCCGATCCAATGATGGGGGGATATGCGGTAAAGAAAAACAAGGGGGTCATTCAAGTATGGTGTTGTTGTAATAAAAAATGTTATGCGGCCCATTTAAAGTGTTTAAAAAAATGTTATTGGAAAACATGTGCACCGCCGTCGCCATCATCGCCTCTGCCGCCTTCCCCAGATTCTAATGACATTCACTAGTTTATGGCTAGAAAATAGTATTTAAATTCATAGAATTTGTTCAAATACATAACACCTCTTATAATACTTGTGTTTTACATTACAAAAGAAAGAAAAATGTTGTGCAACCAACATGATAAACTCTTTGAATTTGTTTTGGTTTATGAAATTACTATCCTTATAAGACTCGCCATGTTTTCTATTTTGGTTTTTTTATTTTCTTAATTTTCTGTTTATTTTTGCGTGTGCCTTTGTTTTGTGATTTTCAATATAATAATCACTAAATCCCACCGCAAACGCACGGTTTATAGAGTTATAGTTAGGATAAACATCTCATCGGAACTTGTAGTCAATGACTAAACTATACTTGACCTTTATTAGCTAGAGAAATGAATTTGTTGAAAGGTTTTATTTTTTCCCCAGATACGAAAGAAACACAAGCACGCACACTTATTGCCTCCACTGAGGCTTGAATTTGCAACCACCGGGTTTAAGACCACAACACTTTCAATAACCTCCAGGTAGTTGAAAGATTTTTATTTAAAAGGCCTAAAGTATATAAAGAAAGTACAACTATGAACCAAGAACTTCAATATTTAGGTAAAGATTCAATTTAAAAGTATTCGGAATCACTACGGAAATACTATATGACTTACCAATAATGTTTACCCCAAGAACTGAATTTTACTCACATAAAGGCAATTATCAAATGTATCATAAAAATATTCTTTCACATTATTTTTGTGATCGTACCTAAATTCAAACTACACCCAGTTTCCCTCGATAAAGAGTGAACTTAGATCCTTTAAAGAATTCTTGTTTCCTAAAGTATCTATTAAGTAGTACTTTTTCTGTCACTATTTAATCGAATAATTTCTCCACGTACAATTGCGATTATTCACCCTCTCGTGTTATTAATTTCACCGATCATACAACAATAGTAGACAAGAATCAATTTAACTATAAGCATCAAATTGATAAAGTAAACGAAAGATTGAGATTTTACATCATATATTCATATCCTGGTTTCTCCTAATCCGAGAAACTGATATCTACTCACATTCCATATCAAGATTCCAAGATTCAAAGATTCAACCATATAATTCAAGATTCCAAGAAACTGATTTCAAGGTTCCATGATTCAACCATATAATTCATACTTTGACAAGGAAAAAAATTAAATAGAGAAAAGGAGAAAAGATAGAGAAATAAATCGTCAAAGTATTGCATAAAATAATCCAACCTTGAAAAAGCTTTGTTCCTGACTTTTTAGAACCTGAAATCCTCGTTCTTGGGGATGGGAGATGATGATGAATAATAAAAAAGCAAAATTCGACTCGTTTTGGAGATGGAGGCGTCTGTGATGATTTACACATTTTGAGGGATAATTATTTGGATAAAAAGGAGTTTTCTTTAATTAACATTGTGTAATTTTTCTCCTAAAATCAAAATCCAAGAAAATAGGATAAAGTGGCGCATTATTTCATCTATTTTTGCTGTTTTTCTTGCCATTTTCTTGAAATTCACGTTGGAAATTGAAACCACAAATCTGAACATTTCGTTGGCTTGCAAAAAATCTGAATACTAATCACACCCTGTTCCATTCTGTCACACCTGGGTGTGATTCTTCCTGCCTTAATGAAGCTTGCCATTTTTTCCTCCTTTTCAATGCCATTTCTACGCGGATTCACCACATCTGCAAAATATCAAAGCCACAACAGTAACCTAGTCCAAAAGAGACAATTTATCATCTGAATATCACAAAATAGGCATCGTAATTGGCCAAAACGATCCAAGAATAAATATATATAGTGGACTTATCAAACTTCCTCATGCTTAAACCTTGCTTGTTCCCAAGGAAAAATACCAATATAAGACGAAGCATTTTGAACACACATAATCTGAAGTAGGATGCAAAGTACGTGGGCCTCGATAAATTCTACTTTAATCATTCAAATGTATAATATAAACATGGACAACCCCTTTCAAATTACCACACTTAAACAAGAACAAACACTTACATTAACAACGAGATCAACCAAGCAAGTAGATCCTCACGGGATAAAATCGCTCAACACTCATTTTTGTGAGGTGGTTAATCACTCAAACTCATTCCAATGAAATTTCCCTACTATATGCTTGTATATTATCTCATATCAATCACCAAAGTAACATGAACCACACAAATCATAAGGGCTTGGAGATAGGTAGTAGTAGAGAATAGCCCGGAAAGGAAGGAAAATGACTAAAATGGTGGTAAAAAGGATAAGTGTAGAATATATATCATGGTAGGGGTGGTTCAATGAAATTAAAACTAGTGAGACATGTGACTACCAATTCTTCGACTCATTAATTATCTCAAAAGGGTCTTCCTAACCACAATATAAAAAACATGCTACCAACATGACTTTATACTTTCGGGAGGATACAGACGTCACTCCCCTTTTTATTACACAACCAAAACTAAAACAAACATGGCATTTTTTTGTGATTTTTTTTGGGAAATAATATACAAGGCACAAAACGGACTCTCCCAAGATTAATTTCTTTGCAATCGAGCCTTCAAAATTTAATAGTCAACATCCCACTAATGTTAAGGCCGGGAAAAAGAGAAATTTGGGCTATTCAATTTTTTTTTTGTATGTGTAGATGAGAGTATAATATATGGCTTGCCAAAAATTAAGTCAAGACTCACGGGTGTTAAGTGTGGGTGAAAGAAGAAATGAATGCCTTAATCGTTTTAATGCGCATGCAAGTGCCATGGTAATATCACTACAAGAAAAGCGGTTTCTAATGAGGTGATTTTAGCGAGGAGTGTAAATACCGTCATTAAAGGGTAGTTTTAATGATAACTGATGAATTTAATGACCAATATGTATTTTCTCCTCATTGTTGATGGCGAATCTCCTCATTATTACATACAAAAGAAAATCTCCTCTTTATTTCATAAAAATATATTTTGTTAGATAAAAATATATTGTTTTTAAAAAAAATTAGTCCTAAATTCTAAAAGATAATGTTCTTAAAAAATATACCTCCCAAGTCCCAACCTGGAAATTTTAACAAATAAACCTCATCATCGTTTACGATTAACACATACAACCTAAATAAACACAAAATATTTCGGCGTTAGCTCCTCCTTTGTCCTCATTTGGTCCGCATCTCCATCTAGCCCCGCTGCCTCCCCGCTTGAAAGGTGCATCGCTCATTGGAGATTTCCCTGTCAATTAAGCTTCCCTCCTGCACTTCGATTATGTGGATTTTGCTCTGCTCAACTAGGATTTGGGAAATTGCGGACCCTCTGATCCAAATACTCGCTAATGTTTGATAGGTAGGATGAATATTTCACCCTTCTTTGTATTTTGTCGTTACTTTTCCGTTCAACCCATTTCTGATTTTCTTTACTGCCTCCCAGCTTTCAGCTCTCTACCTTCTACTCCGCCTTCTCAGCTGACGACCTGCCATATAATAACATGATCATGATGGTATGAATGATTTGTTGGAAGTAGCGCCCGAAAGAAAATTTATGTAATTTTTTTATAATTAATAAATGACAGATTTATTCTCATCTTATTACTTGCTTCGTTCTTGTAAGTAATACACTGCTGAAAACCCCAAGTTGTATCATTTGTAGCCATATAACTTAGTGTGTGTCACACACGAGGATTATGTTTATGGTGATACACTTGAACTGTTATTCCGTGGTTAACTTAATCAAAGTATGGGGTCTACTGATTAAACCACCATTAATACGCCCAGAACACTTTATGGTGTGACCATCTTATCCAGACCGTCGATATTGGATATCTAAGTGAGGCATTTATATATGATGAGAGTCATATAGGACTAGACCGATTTAATCTGCATTTCTCATATAATTCCGTGATTGAGAAATCTTATTAAATCACAAGATGATCATATATGGATTAACCTTAATCATGAAGTGATTGCAGGCGCCTGCTTGTTTCAAGATAGGGTTTGATGTGTTCGTTAAGGATAGCTAAGAGGCGCGGTCCGAATCACTTTCACGTTGGCACTATTCTGGGTTGAGTGAGGAGTGTGTGTCTCACAGATATGTAATCCATTCCTTCGTGCGGGAGGTAGAAAGACAATCCCCTTATTTGTTGATTCTAGAAACTGATCGATCGGCCGAGTTCATATTGGTTATAAACTAATTGATTACTAGTGAGTTAATGGTAAATAAGGATAAGGTGTAGTGAAGAAGGTTTACGCAAATATTCCCGCTTCGTTACAGATAGTCTATGGAGGGTTAGTCTGTATGAAATGATTATATCAATGGAAACTTATTGACTCGATACTTTGAGAATAAGTTATATCTATAATCGATAGAGTTCAGTTTCGGATTTATTGTGGCGTAATTCCGAAATTAATAAGTTGAGTTGAAATATTTTGTTCGATGAATATTTTATTCAATTTATTGTAGCTACTGGTTATAGGTCCTTGGTCCCCGGGTTGGCTCCTAACATGAGAGTGTTTTCTCGTTTTGTGGAACCTCGAGAATAAATTAAATAGTTGGTCTATTTAATGAATATGCGAATATTATTTATTCGGTAAATATTATATAAAATAGAAATGACATTTTCTATTATCCCAATTGGCATAAAAAATGGCGCCACTTTTATTTGGTTTTGGGAAAAGAAATTTTCTCTTACTTAATTATAATGTAGATAATGTAATTATTTATGTGTTAAATAACTATAAATAAGAAATTGGTTTTCTTATTGGTTAAATAGGAAATTTGTTTTCCTATTGGATAAATGTTTTATTTTCCTAAAAGGAAAAGATAAATTTGTGTGTAAAGGATAAACGTTCAAATTATTAGTTATTTTCCTATTAAAAAAAAGAGTTTCTCCCCACACAAAATTGAACCATAACAATATCAACGCAATTTTTTTTTATCAAAATTACGCCACTTTAGTTGGAAAAAAGGGAGAAATTTTGTTTTTTTGTCTTAGCCCTTAGAAGAAGAAAAACTAGGTTTTTTTTAGCATATTCGAGGTGGTTCTACTATAAGGATCGACGTCCACCAGTCGTCGCTTGGAGATACAATCCGGAAGATCACGGCATCTCTCTCGGTTGGGTAATTCTACTAACCTTCTTGTAGATTAATTTATTATGTGAATCATATTGTGGTAAAATCGAAAAATGAATTTTAATTCGTAGCTTCCGCTGTGCGTGATCGAGCGTCTCGACCGGTGCTGTGAATCAGATCTAACGATCCAATTACGGATCGGATCCGGATTCGGGTTTCTGTATATCCAGCATGTGGTATCAGAGCAAGGTTAAAGCGATTTTACGATCTTGATTGCATAATTAATTAATAAGGAGTGGAATTGAATAAATATTGCATCTTTTATACGTTTATTGTATATATGTGTGGTTGAATGTTCTTGGTTGACGAGATGGATTGGGGTTGGTATTTTTTTACAGTTAGATCTATTGTAAACCCGGTATTTGGGTATAGGAAGTTATGTAATTTATTGGTTGTAATTTAATTTATCTAGAAAATAGTTCTTTTTTTAGGCTCTGTTGCTTTTAATATTTTTCGAAGATCATCACAAAAACCTGATGCGGCATCATGGTGGTAGAGGTGCAAGATCTGAAAATCAAAGACCCAGGTTCGACCCCCCTCCGCCGTGTTTTTAAGCAATTTCTTCCAGGTGCAAGATATGCAAAAGTTTCGAAGCTGCCAGGATTCGAACCCAGACAACTAGGGTTGAGGAACAGCGGACCAAACAACTCGGCTGGGAGCAATTTTGTTCAAGAAGCGGAGCAACAAATTAATATACAGAGCGGCGGCAGATTAAATTAGAGATTAGTAAATCCTTTTGAACGTAGGGTTTATTTATTTATTGAATTTTAATTTAATAGATAAGATACGGGGGTACCAACGGTCAATCTCAGTGGTTTATTTATTGCATTTATTTTCTTATGTGATTATTTATGTGATTTAACCATGTCATGCATCATATTCATGAATTTCACTCCTAGCATATGCATACATGTAGAAAATTAATTTTGGCATTAATTAGACATGTATGAAAAGTATGAAAACGATAATTAATTTAGATTAATAATAAATTAAATTAATTAAAGGAAACAAAATTTTATCTGGATATAAAATTCACATGATAAAAAAGAAAATTTATTGGTAAATTTGTTTTTGAGATCTGAAATTCTTTGAGAATTTTGATTGTGTAGTGTTTACATAAATAGGATTTTAATAAACGAAAATTTGGAAAATCGTGAAAAGTGGGACCCTAACTAGACGGTATTTAGAACCGATTAGTTGGTGATTGCTTTTTATGATTTATTGTTTTCGGATTATTGGAATAATTCTAAGATCCTAAATTTTTATCATGACAAGATTAGGACTTTAAAATTCTTTGGTGAATTTTAGTTATGTAGTGTCTACGCAAGAAATTTCTAAATATTCGAAGAATTGGAAAATAATGAATAAGTGTCACTAGTTAAACGATATTTGGAACCGATAAACTAGTGGGAGCTTTAAATTTTGTGATTTATTGTTTTTCGAATTATTAGAAAAATCATAAGTCCTAATGTATTAGGATTATAAAATTCTTGGTGAATTTTATTTGTGTAGTGTCTACACAAAGGAATTTTAATCCATAAAATTAGAAACTCGTGAATATAGTGACACTAGTTAGACGGTATTTGGAACCGATAAACTAGTGGGAGGATTAAATTAAATATTAATGATTTATTGTTTTTGGATTATTAGAAAAATTCTAAGATCTTAATGAGACTACCTAATTTTCAAAATTACGAGTAGGAGCGGGGAAGGTGACAACCGACCTCTCGGCCTCTACTGTTGACACAAGCACCGTGAGAGAATGGTGACGCCTCGTGCCGCTTTGATTTCGGCCCCCTTCGGATGACCTTCACCTCTATCAAAATTCAAGGCTTGGTTTCCGAAAGGATAGGATTTTGAGTACTCATCGGGTCACTGACCTACCCTTCGGCAGCATACTCGGGGTCTACTTATAATATGAAACAGTAGGTCACACTCTAAAGGATATTTTTGGAAATATCTTGGCTGAAAAAGGAAGGTAATAAGCAATTAAATTGGGATGTCTGATTCTCAGTTAATTGTTGAGAGAGATTATCTCAATTTAATCGCGGCGGCACTGAGGTGTGAGATTAAATCCTTGGAATGGTAGGATAAACTACATGCATGACATCACGTTTATAATTCCTAAAATTTATTATTTGTTGTGGTGTATGATTTGATTTATAATTCTGTCATAATTTATTTTACAACTACATATCATCTCAAGGTAACTAAACTGCTTAAGTGATTAAAATTGACTGATGATGACTTCATAAAAGTGGAAAAGTAACATGAACGTTGAAATCATTAATCGAATGCAATTACTTTTCGGTAGAGGAGGATTCTCCTCTTGAGCCTTCAAAATTAAGTGACATTGATAAGTATGTCACTGCTGTCACTCGTGTCGAATGAGAGACAAATAAATTAGTTTAAAGATGACGAGAATGATTTGGTATCAATCTCACTAGACATCCCACAGTTCACGAGTAGTGTCTACTCAAATGAACTGCTAGTTCACGGCCATTTCCTTTAAAGAAAACCAAGAATGGGTAGGTAAATTTCTACAAGTGTAAGTCCTCTAAACTAAATAAGTTAAAGGCTAAACCGAAATATTAATAAAATGAAAAAAAAGTAATTTTGTAAGAACAAGGTAGCTGGGCATTCATGATGAAGAGTAGACAACGGGCAGTTATTTCAGCTAAGATAGTGGGAGGGATATAAGGAAAGAAATTTCGGGTTTTAATCCTTGTATATCACAGAATTTTAACATCTGTTTTCATATTCGTTGGATAAAATGGATTCACTTTCACATCGATTACATAGTTGCCTTATAGAAAGTGAATATGACATTTGTATACGATTTAGACTCGGACTTTTGTTTGAAAAAGTCAGAACCATTAAGTAATGCTGAAAAGGAATATGTAAAAACTCATAAACTATTTAGACAAATGGTTTCCATATTAAGATGAACAATTCTTCCGCATCTATTAATTAGAGCATGTGTCCCGAAGATAAGATCCGACGACGGCTAAGGGTGATTACTATTTCCCGCCTAAGAACACTATCTCAAAGAAAAAATGACTAATTAACTTTTCGATTGGGAAAGGATAATAGAGCAGAAGAAGTATGAAAGCTTGTTCATATTGACCTTCGGGGTCTTATGAAGGAAACAATATAGTGTGAGGTTTTGAGTGGTAGACAATTTGTCTAATGACTACTCGAAACGCCGATAGTTTATCTAGATATTTGGAGGAATCTCTGATATTACCAGAGAAGATAGTATTCTATGCTCAGATATAGGCTATGGCACAATTTTGGCACTGATGCTCGGCCTACCTCCGAGTGATACGATTTCACTGAAAGGATGAAACATGGATTTCCTTATATAGTTATTGATATGCTACGATACATTGCTTAACTCAATTAAAATATTGGTTGCAAAAAATAACGGTTTAATTTATTTTGTGACACCGAGAAGTCTACCTAGAAGATGCCTATGAATTTATGGATAAGGAGTGAATTACATTTACCCCGCTTCCAGAAATAGAGGCATTTAGCACTAGTGCTTGAAGGTAGGACTGGAGATTTTGCATACACGTTCAGATGGCGACTGTTCGTGAAATATCTTAATGCAATGAGTATATGTTGGTTACAAGATTCTTAACATCGGATAGTGACGGTTACACTGTTATATCCTTTCAAAAAGAATGTTTAAATAACAACCTTAGACCTTAAAGTACAGTTACTCAATGAGTTACTATCTGATTTAATCAGAACGTATCCAACATTGGTTGTTAGGGGTTACATTGATAAATACTACTACACCATATCAGAATATCGATCCACCCAAATGCAGTGGGAGTATGGTTTAACCATTGACCCACTGTGATCATGCAAACTTTACAGTTTGCTGGGGGTGATTGATCACCTATGGTCTTTTTGGGAAAGCTGTATAGAATTCTGATAATAAGAGGTTGGTTTAATGCCATAAACCTATAAATGGAGTTTTTGTACACCAATTCTGTTCATAATCTTTCAGAACCACCTGAGTGTCTCGGGCCTAGTGGGAGAAATTGGATCTACGTGAAAAGAGTCGAATGAATGAGAAAGTTTAACTTTCAAAGCAAAGCCTAGTGGTTTAGGGGTGATTCCCTGAGAAGTAGAGAGTGGACCAGGGGTTATGCCCTAAAACTTTCTCACCATTCAGCCTTGCTTGACTCTTGGAAAGCAGAAAGTTGGCTAGGGGTGATGCCCTAAAACTTTCTTGCCATACGGCGGAGTCTGAGTTCATTCAGAATAGAAGGGTTTTAGATCGAAGCGAATGGCATATTGACTGCATGTGCTTACATCCATTGGCGGATTAAAGCAAACCTCTAGGTCATTAAAAGCCACATATTTGAAATATGTGGGCTTGACCGAATATTGATGAGTCTTTTGTTGACTAGAGAATCAATATTGCTAATGTAGTAGACATTAGTGTTTATAAAGGATAACACTGCAACAGTTGAGAAGAACATGAGTGTGTTATCCGAAGTCCGGAACTGACGTGCCAAGCTTCTTTGAATTGGAGAAACGGACTATATTTGATTCGGTCGAATTAATGAGAACAAATTGTTGGTAATATCCCATGCATCTTATTGTTTAAGATGACAATGCGTTTTCGTATGAAATATTCAACGAGAGGTTTCCTACCCAACCCCTCATGGAATAATTCTCTCAGTCTTTGGATAAAGAGAAAATGGGATAAATTTTCTGGTGGATAGAAAATGTCAGATTATTAAAAGTCAATTAAAGTCGAATCTTGGATTCGAACGTTGAGTAGCATATAGTACATCCTCAAGTACCTTTAGAGAACGAGGAATTATATGCTTGTATATTCGGGTGCAAACCTATGTATTGTTGACTACACTGATTCTGACGTTCTGTGGGATTAAGGGTGATCGTAAGTCGATCCTGGCCTCAGTGTTTACTCATAGTGATGGAGCTATATTCTGGAGCAATCCAGCACCACCAATTAGACTATGTAAGTCAATACATAGTGCCTTTCAGAGCAACTAAAGAGGCAGTGTGGCTTGAGAAGTTCTTTGTTGGATCGGGAAGTGATTCCAGGTCTCGATGAGCCGATACCATTTTACTGTGAAAACAGTTGAGAGGTAGCTCGTGCGAATGATCTTCGCAGCCATAAGAGGTCAAAAGCATATTGAGAGCGAGTACCATCTGATCAAACAGACCGTACAGAGAGGCGACGTTTCGGTCCTAAAAGATCGCCTCGAGCCGACAACCTAGCGGATCGCCTTTACCAAATCGTGTGGCATCTAATGTCATTGATAAGCGCTTGGCGGGTATGAAATTGAGAGATATGTCTCATTTGCTTTAGAGTAAGTGGGAGAATGTTGTGGATAGAAAGAATAAAGGTGTGCTGCTCTGAAAACAATTGTTGCTTGTCTTTACGGGCAAGTGAGAGATTGTTGGATGTAGTGCCCGAAAGAGAATTGTTGCTTGTCTATACGGGCAAGTGGGAGATTGTTGGAAGTAGCGCCCGAAAGACATTTTATGTAATTGTTTTTATAATTAATAAATGACAGATTTATTCTCATCTTATTGCTTGCTTCGGCGTAAGTAATACACTCGCTAAAAACCCCAAGTTGTATCATATGTATCCATATAACTTAGTGTGTGTCACACACGAGGATTAAGTTTATGGTGATACACTTGAACTGTTAGTCCGTGGTGAACTTAATCAAATTATGGGGTCAATTGATTAAACCACCATTAATGCGTCCAGAACACTTTATGGTGTGACCATCTTATCTGGACCAACGATATTGGTTATCTAAGTGGGGCATTTATATATAATGAGAGTCATATAGGACTGGACCGATTTAATCTGCATTTCACATATAATTCCATGACTAAGAAATCTTATTAAATCACAAGATGATCATATATGGATTAACCTTAATCATGATGTGATTGCAGACGCCTGCTTGTTTCAAGATAGGGTTTAATGTCTTCGTTAAGGATCGCTAAGAGGAGCGGTCCGAACACTTCACGTTGGCACTATTCTGGAATGTGTGAGGAGTGTGTGTCTTACATATATGGAATCCATTCCTTCCTGTGGGAGGTAGAAAGACAATCCCCTTATTTGTTGATCCTAGAAACTGATCGATCGGCCGAGTTCGTATTGGTTATGAACTAATTGTTCACTAGTGGGTTAATGGTAAATAAGGATAAGATGTAGTGAAGAAAGTTTACGGAAATATTCCCGCTTCGTTATGGATTGGCTATGGAGGGTTAGTACGTATGAAATGATTATATCAATGGCCACTTATTGACTCGACACTTTGAGAATAAGTTATATCTATAATCGATAGAGTTTGGTTTCGGATTTATGGTGGCGTAATTCCGAAATTAATAAGTTGAGTAGAAATATTTTGTTCGATGACTATTTTATTCAATTTATTGTAGCTACTGGTTATAGGTCCATGGTCCCTAGGTTGGCTCCTAACACGTGAGTGTTTTCTCGTTTTGGTGAAACTCGAAAATAAATTAAATAGTTGGTCTATTTAATGAATATGCGAATATTATTTATTCGGTAAATAATATATAGAATAGAAAATACATTTTCTATTATCCCAATTGACATAAAAAATGGAGCCACTTTTATTTGGTTTTGGGAAAAGAAATTTTCTCCTAATTATAATTAATTATAATGTGGATAATGTAATTATTTATGTGTTAAATAACTATAAATAAGAAATTGGTTTTCTTATTGGATAAATAGGAAATTTGTTTTCCTATTGGATAAAGGTTTTGTTTTCCTAAAATGAAAAGATAAATTTGTGTGTAAAAGATAAACTCTCAAATTATTAGTTATTTTCCTATTAAAAAGAGAGTTTCTCCCCACACAAAATTGAACCATAACAATAACAACACCATTTTTTTTGTTCAAAATTGCGCCACATTAGTTGGAAAAAAGAGAGAATTTTTGTTTTCTTGTCTTAGACCTTGAATGACGAAAACTAGGGTTTTTCTTGAGCATATTCGAGGAGGTTCTACTACGAGGATCGACGTCCACCAGTCGTCGCTTGGAGATACAATCCGGAAGATCACGGCTTCTCTTTGGTTGGGTAAATCTACTAACCTTCTTGTAGATTAATTTATTATGCGAATCATATTGTGGTAAAATCGAAAAACAAATTTTAATTCAAAGCTTCCGCTGTGCGTGATCGAGCGTCTCGATCGGTGCTGTGAATCAGATCTGACGATCCAATTATGGATCGGATCCGGATTCAGGTTTTTGTATATCTAGCATGATTTCTGTTTCATATCAATGGCGGCATATTTGTGGTCTCAAAAATCCCAACAAGGTTTGATTATGTTCTCTCTGCAAATCTGTGGTGGGTTTGTGGTTTTGAATTTGATAGCCCTCTGTGCGAATTCTGAATCATTAAAAATTGTAGTCAGGCAATGGAGGATTGAGATTATTTGAATTGGCTAAAGTGGGTGAATTCCATTTCACAAATTCGTTCTGATTAGAAATATACTAGCTTAAACTCGGATTGTTTTGACGAACTTCTGATTGTTCTTTAATTTTTACATCAATATTCTGTTTTGTTATTGTGAGTGATTTTGTTTCATTTGATTTGAGGTATTTTATGTGAAGATGAAGCCGATTTGAATGTCATCAGTGGCATAGGTTGATATATTAGGGCTTGTTTGTGTACTTTTGATGTGAAAATAACTTGCTAGAACTTGGTCTCTTATATATTTTCATGATTTAATTAGTGATTCTTACAACTGGGATTCTGAATGTTTGCTGATTTGGAAATTCTTTGGCTTGTGGAAGAATGAAAACATTAGTAGATCACCTCTAATTTCTTCTGTATTATATTCCTTACATGCCTAATGATTTTAAGCAGGTTGGAATCTATGTTTTAGTGGCTAGCCACACATTTCTTCACTATTTTTATCCCCACTAAGCTTAAAATGCTTTTTCTCCAACAATTCCATGTTTTGAGGTGAGGTGTTATACAGGCTATGCTTCAGCTAGACATATAAGGGATAATTAGTTGCATAACAAGCAAAATCACAGTTTCATTCATTTTAATGAGACCAGCGAATCGCAGCAAGAACTTGGCCAAAATACGAGCAGCAAAAGAATAAAAACAAAGCTGCATTTGCGATAACTTTTGATTGATTTGAAGCTGCAGTTGATGCGGTATTGGAGCAGATTTTGGGTTGGTTATATAGCCGAATCAGAGTTGATTTAAATCTTCATATGTGGCTTTCTCATCTCCGACATTGAAGGATAGATATCCACTTTTCACATCAATAACCGCTCCCTCAGTAGCAAAGAAAGGTCTATCGAATATGATTGGGATGTCGGTATTGTTGAAATAGTGTCCTAAACCCAATCGGGTTGGACCGGATCCGACTGAGTCGGATTATTTCTACTATTTCTTTATGTTTATACATATAATAAATGGTTTTCTGTTATTATATATTTGTTCATTTCATGGACCAATTACGATATTATATATATGATAACGTCTTTAGTATTAAATCTGTGATAGAGAAATCATGATAGTGATTATGGTTGATGAGATCACGATTCATGTTTAATTGTTTGATATTTAAATGTCTCTAGTCGTATGTACTATTAAATAGGACATTAATAGTACGATTAGACAAACACGCATTAGATGTCTTATATATATTGAGGATAGGGATATATATCGTCTATCGAAGTGTAGAGACACTTGGACTGTATGTGCACGTGTATTTGGAGAATACGTACGTTTGACTGACCCACTTCCTTTATTAAGTGTCGCACTATGTGGCGGTTGTGTAGTTATCCTAAGATCGGAGTCTTCATGGCATCACGGTGTGGATTGTCATACTTTGACACAATTGAGGTTTCCCCAAGCCATTGGGCGATCATGCGGTAGTGATTGGGTGAGATGCTGAAGCATGCGCAGGATTTAAGTTGCTCGTCTGGAAATCGCGTATCCTATGAATAGGAGTAAATATCCAAAAGGGCCTTCTTATAAGGAATGTCTTATTCACGAAAGTATTTTCAAAGCGGAAGTAATATGTTACTTCAAGAGAGTAGGAAATCCAGATTATAAGATACAATCGTTGATGTTAGACACTCGACGTATGACCATATGGATATTATTACGGCTATAGGATTCAATTTACACGGTAAACATTTCACAAGAAAGGTAGTAGTCATTGCATTTGACTCTTCCGATGATTGGGGGTCATGGCGTGTTGCTAGACGCTATCCATGATCGTTAGGTGTGAAGGGTATTTTAGTAAATGCACTTTGTGCCTACGGCCAACATATTCGGAAGCCTATCGGGTCACGCATATAAGAACATCTAGCCGGATTAAGCGGTTATAGTGATAACCAAATAAGGAAAGTTTTATCTCAAGTATAAAGTGTTATAGTGATAAATTAATATAGTAGTATTTATTTATTATGAATAAATATAATACAAGATATTAATTATGCTTTGATTAATTAGATACACATGGATTTTGTAAATTAATTAATCATAGTAATATATTATGTAATTAATATTGGATATTAATATATATATATATATATATATATATATATATATATATATATATATATATATATATATATATATATATGTGTGTGTAGTATGTATATGTGATATATACACATGTATAATTGAAATATGTATTTATGGTAATATAATAAAAGATATTTTCAATATTAGATATTGACAATATATATCTTGGAAATATTTAATATAAGTTATTGAGTATTTATTGATATAAATCTAGAATATCTATTTTCCTTATTTTACTAGTAAAATGTATTCTTTCTCCTTACTCCAAACAAGAAGCTTTTCCATTGGGAATGAGACAATGAGGGGCGCACCACACCTCTATATAAGAGGATGGTGGCTAGCTCTTTTGGTATCACGATTCCAAAAGTCTAATAATTCTTGTGAAAATAAGAGAGCTTCTTAGAGAGTGTTTTTGAGAGAGAGAGAAAATGTCAGTCTAGCAACCGAGTTTTTCTAGCAACAATCCAAGGTGGGATTCCGGTGAATTGTTTGTGTGGATCAACGGTAGAGGCTGAACTCTTGGGTGGCTTCATGCAGAAACTACAACCATAGACAAAGCATTGATCTTTTAGATCATCCAATGTAGATTCTTCATCTACATCTTTTATGCTTATTGCTTAAACGATGTCGACCTTGGTAAAAAGGAAATTAAATTTTAAATTCCGCTGCGTCCCCGCGTAGATTTCATAATAGGTATTCCTCACCCATATCAAGAACAACAAAATCAGTGGGTATGGAAAAATTACCCACATGGGAACATCCTCGAATATACCTTCCGGATGTTTGACGGATTGATCCGCCAATTGCAGTGATATCATAGTGGGCTTCAAATCACAAAGTCCCAACTTTAGGCAAATAGATAGAGGCATCAAACTGACAATAGCACCCAAATCGCATAATGCCCAATCAATGGTCACATTGCCAACCATACAATGTATAAAGAAGCTACCAGGATCTATAAGTTTTGAAGGCATTTTGTTTTGGATTACTTCACTACACTCCTTCATTAAAGCGATTGTTTCATAGTCCTCTAGATTTCTTTTACTAGACAGAATGTCCTCCATAAACTTAGCATAAGTTGTCATTTGAAAAAGAGCCTCAGTGAACGGTACATGTATGTAAAGCTTCCTCAAAACCTCCAAAAACTTTCCAAACTTTTTATGAAGCTTTGTCGTAGCCAATCTTTCAAGGAAAGGCACAAGCTGCTGATAAGGTGGCGGTGGGACATACTTAGGCTCTAGTTCTGGTTATTCCACACTTTCACTCTTACCTACCTCAACATCCTTACTTTTACCAATTATGATCTCGGGTTCTGGAAGTTGTTTTCCACTCCGTAAAGTCACTGCATTACAATGCTCCCTAAGATTCAATTCAGGTTTTCCCGGCAGTATTCCAGGAGCATTGGAGGATGCAACCGCTCGTTGAGAAATTTGATTCTCAAGTCTCTTATTGTGGGAACCTAGGTTGTCAAGCTTAGAATCTTGAGTCTTAATCATCAAATGTTTCTCCTCATTTTGCTTAGCTTGGTTTCCCATAAGATTTTCTATGAAACTCTTAAGATTTGACTTTTGAGGAGGTGTATCGGATGGCCTAGGTTGAAAACCAGGAGGGTTAAATCGGGTAGGATGTGAGGTATTATTCCTATATGGAAGATGTTATAGGCATTGACTTGCTCATGGTGTTGGGTAAACAATTGACATTCGAAGCAATATGTCCAACCACACCACAAACATCACAAGTTAATTTCGCATAACTTAAAGCACTCACATTCACTTTATCAAATTTAGAGCTAAGAACATCTACTTTAGCAAAAAGAGGGGTCGAGGGTCTACCTCATGTTTACCTTCCGCCTTCTTTGAAGTGTTAGGCATTATGTTTCCGGACCACGTGGAGCTTTTTGTTGACATGTCTTCAATCATACAGTACGCATCATCTATTTAAATAGTGTCCTTATCACAATCGGTTTGGACCAGATCCATCCAGGTCGGACAATTTCTACTATTTCTTAATGTTCATACATATAATAAATGGCTTTATGTTATTATATATTTGTTCGTTTAACGAAAATTATGATATTGTATATAGGATAACGTCCTTAGTATTAAACTGTGATAGAGAAACCATGATGGTGATTATGGTTGATGAGATCTCGACTCACTTTAAAGGTTTGATAATTAAATGTCTCTAGTCGCATGTGTTATTAAATGCGACATCAATAGTACGATTAGACTAGCACAGATTGGATGTCTTTTGTCTTTTAAAGATAGGGATAGATCTCATCTATCGAAGTGTTGAGACACTTGGACTGTATATGGACGTGTATTAGAGAATGCGTATGTTAAGTTGACCCACTTACTGTATTAAGTGTCGCACTATGTGGTGGTTGTGTAATTATCCTAAAACCGAAGTCTTTATGGCATCACGGGTTGGATTGTCATACTTTGATACTATTGAGGTTTCGCCTATCCATGGGGCGATCATGTGGTAGATACTGAAGCATGCGTATGATTCATGTTGTTCGTCCGAAAATCGCGTATCCTATGAATAGGAGTAAATATCGAAAAGGTCTTCTTATACGGAATGTCTAGCTCTTGTGAATCTTTGCAAAGTGGGAGTAAATGAGTTACTTCGAGAGAGAATGATATCCATAATACAAGATACGGTCTTTGATGTTTGACACTTGACGTACAGCCGTATGGATATTGTAACAACGATAGGATTCTATTTTCACGGTAACTGTTTCACATGAAAGGTAGTAGTCATTTCATTTGACTCTTCCAATGATTGGGGGTAATGGCGTGTTTCTAGACGCTATCTATGATCGTTAGGTATGAAGGGTATTTTAGTAAATGCGCTCTGTGTTTACGGCCAACATATTCGGAAGCCTATCGAGTCACACACATAAGAACATCTAGCCGGATTAAAATATGGTTATAGTGATAACCAAATAAGGAAAGTTTTTATCTCGGCTATAAAGGGTTATAGTGATAAATTAATATTATGGTATTTATTTATTATGATTAAATATTATACAAGATATTAATTGTGTTGATTAATTAAATATACATATATTATATGTATGGCGAAATATATATGTATATATGATATACACGTATTTTGCAAATTAATTATGGGAGAATGAAGGAGAAAGACACAATTATTTCATCAATTAAGGAGAATGATAGTTTTTTTGAAACTTTTGCATAAAGCACAAAACTATTTTATTTTTATTTTTTTAAAATTCTGGCACATTTTATAAAAAATACCAACACACTTTCTCTTTCAACCATCCTTTTTAAACAATCATATCTCTCAATCTACAACTCCAAATTTGAAAATTCTTTCACCAATTTTTTTATTTTTTCATGCTCTTTATATTGAGGCCACTGTCGAAATTCACTATTCATCTAAATTCACTGATTTTTGGTTGTCCTGTTACTTAAAAAATTCAAAAGTTGTTTTTTTTTATTTCGTTTTTTTTCATGAATTCGAAATATATCATGTTGTATGCTTGTGAATTTAACGTAATTTAAGTCCCCAAAACAACAAGAATCAACACAAATACCACATATCCAAAAACTGAAACGTAAGGGTTTCTCCTTACCTTTCTCTGCCTAAAACTCAGAAATGGCTGCTGTGCCTAGTACCGATGCAAAGCTCTCGTCACGAGGATTCTAACGGTATGCTACGATCTGAAAACGGAATAGAAACGAGGGAGATATCAAGGGTCGAAATTCGACGGATTACAAGGCAAAACGAATTTAGCTTCAAACTCGTCCGAAACACGTAAACCATAACTCCAAAACGACTAACCTTCACGGGCGAAATTGGTATCCACACGATCCTTGCGTTCCGTAGAATGTTTTTCCCTTGAGGAGTCCGTACGGAAAAGCGACGGATTAGCTTCAATTTTGAAACCTTCTCCCGCCCTCTTTCTTCCCCAATCTTTGCGTGCTACTCGATGAAGAAACCGTTTCCTCTTTTTGTGAAAAGCGATTAATGGGAATTAAGGGGTTGTGGTTGAACGGATGGATTGGGGTTGGTATTGTTTACCCGTAGATCTATTTTGTAGCTCTCTTGTTTAGTAACAATTGAGCATATGATTTGTATTTAATTTATATGTCAATCGAATTTTATGTAAAAAAAAAATGCAAGCTTTATTGTAATTTTGTATATTCCGGGATCGAAATAAAAAGATCTTTGTGAAAAGATGAAGATCAAGGCGAAACCCAATGTATGAACGAGGACAAACGGTTAAAAACCTGTTTTTTAATTAAACTCTGCACTACAGGACTTTATGTGACGCTGAAAAGCGTCGCTATAAGTATGCTTTTCTTTATAACCCTCGGCTAGGGTTTAATTTTTCGGCGGCCGTATATATATTTTTTAAATCAGATTTTTTTTTTTAAATCTGCCGTTTTGGCAGAAAACAAAAAAAAAATTATTTTTCTGGAAAATAATTAATAAACAGCCGAAAATATGAAAAAAAAAATTTTGAAAAAGGTTTTAATAAATTGGATTTATTTAATTTAAAAAGCCTTTCTCCTCTCGGGTATTGGTGGTTTGTGATCCGGCGGTTCGAGCTCAAGATTCAAAGATCAAGACTCGAAGATTAGTTTAAGTTTTTTTACTTTTCCTTAGAAAATAGGTTAGTCGGGGGTACCAACGGTTCATCTCGGTGTTTATTTTTCCGTTATTTTCTTTTCGTGTATGATCGAAAATTGTATGATATAACCGGAAATTGCCATGACATGCATCTTCATGATTCCACTCCAATGCATACACGTAGAGATTTAATTTCGAATTAAATTAGGCGTGTTTAACTCGATTAATTAGTTAACATACTTGTTTTAATTAATATGTGGTAGTTAATTAAAATTAAGCAACTAATTATAAAAACCGAGGACCCGGGTTTTGTCAATCGATACGATTTTAGGATGGATTCTCGGTGAATCCCACTTAGATAAATCGTTGAGTTTTCGGTGATGGCTTCTCGGTGAACCCACCTTAAACAGAAACGAGATTACGCTTTGGTTGACAAATTTAGAAATCGGAAAATCTTAGTACATGGGTTCGAAAAGGTCTAACCATGGTTGGGCAAGTTCAACCTAGCTTCGGCTCAATCGACTCCCCTCCACGTGTGATGTACGTTACAGTAGTTCGACAAGACTTAGCATAGCCGATAAGCCTTCGGGCTAAACGGGGCTTCTCTTGCCGGATTAGCCTGGACTGTCACATATGTTCCAACGAATAAGACGGCGTAGGCTTGCCTACTTAACCGACCCTGTTCGGAGTACTTTGATTTATTGTTTCTTATTGTCAAGGACAACACCGTAATTAGTAAACCCACCCCTTTTTTTCAAATTATTGAGTGGGAGCGGGGAAGGCGACAGCCAATCCCACGGCCTCTACTATAGATGAAAGCACGTGAGAGAAGGGTGACGCCTCGAGCCATTTTGATTTCGGCCCCCTATGGATGGTGTTCACCCCTATCAAAATTCAAGGCTTGGTCTCCGAAAGTATAGGATGTTGGGAACTCGTTGAGTCACTGACCGACCCTATGGCGACATACTCGGGGCGTACTTTGAGATCTGATATAGTAGGTCACACTCTTTATGGATATTTTCGAAATATCTTGGCTAGAAAAGGAAGGTAATCAATGATTAAGGTCCGGGATGTCTGATTCCCGTGTGATGTTCGATTCTCGAAGCTTAATCATTGAGAGAAATTGTCTCAGTTTGATCGTTACCTCTTTGACCTACCCTACGGCGGCACTGAGGTGTGAGATTAAATCCTTGAAATGGTAGGATAGACTTTTAACAAGTTTATTATTCCTAAAATAAAAACCTAGTAGTGAAAATTTATTTTTTGAATTTAACTTTCTGTCATGTTTATTTTACAAATTTAATCTCCAGGCTACTGAACTGTTAGTAATAGGACTTCATTAAAAATGTGGAAGTAACAAGTACGTTGTAATTATCAAAATAATGCAGTTAATTTTTCAAAAGATATTTTTCCCTTGAGCCTTTAAAAACTTAAGTGACATAGTATAGATATTTCACGGATGTCACTCGTGTTGAACGAGAGACGACCATACTTAGTTTACAAAAGATGATATAAGACTATCAGATAAATTCATTTAGTGAATTTTAAAAGGTGTATTTACACGGAAAAAATTTCTAATTGAAAATTTGGAAAATCATACATAAGGCGTTTGCTGGTTAGACTGTATTTGGAACCGATGAACTAGTGGGAGCCTTAGTCTCATGATTGTTTTTTTTCTGAATCATTAGAAATGTGTAATAGACTGCACAAGAGTTTTTCCATTCGTTGAAAAAACGAGAATAAAGCGTTACTAGTTAGACTATATTTGGAACTGATAAACTAGTGGGAGCTTAGTTTTGGAGATTTTATAATCTTTGAAACATCATGAACACAGCATTGCTAGTTAGACAGTATTTGGAACTGATAAACTAGTGGGAGCTTAGTTCTAGGTGATGTTCTAATCTTTGAAAAATCATAAATACAAAGTGTTGCTAGTTAGACGGTATTTGGAACCGATAAACTAGTTGGAGCTTTGCTCTTATGATTTGTCGATTAGAAAAATAGAATAGTCCAAGCTAGTAACACTATCATTACCCACAGTTCAAGAGTAGTGTCTACTCAAACGAACTGCTAGTTCAAGACTGTTTCCATTTAAGGAAAGTCGTGAATGGGAAAGAATGTTTATATGTGTGAGTGATCTAAACTATGTAGTTTTAAGGCTAAACCGGAGAATTAATAAATTGGAAATTAGAGGATAAGGAAAGTGATTTCGGATCACTGACCAATGCATCCTCAGAAATTTCCTCGAAAGCTAAAGTTCTTTGGAAGAACAAGGCAGCTATGCATTAAACGATAAATAAAGTAGACAACGGTCGCGTTATTTCAACTAGACTAGTGGGAGTGATATAAGGATATAAATTTCGGATTCAATCCTTGAATATCACAAAAATTCATTTTTTGTTTTCGAATTAGTTGGAAAGAAAGAATTCATTTTCAATATGATAATTTGTTTGTCTTATTGACGATGAATATAACATTCGCAGCACGAACCCAAGACTCGGGCTTTTGTTTGATAAAGTCTGAACCACTAAGAAATCCTGAATAGGTATATGTATCACATCTTAAACAATATAAACGCAAATGGTTTCCAAATTTAGATAAACACTTCTTTATATACTATTAATTAGTGCATATTCCCTAACGACATGATCTGCAGACTGGCTTAGGGTGATTCCTATCTCCCAGTCAAAGGAACCCTGTCTCGAAGGAACAATGCCTAAGTTTCCTTTCAATCGGGAAAGGGTAATAGATTTAAAGAAGTTACATAGCTTGTTCATATCTACCTTCGGGGTCATATGAAAGATACAAGCTAGTAGGAGCTTTTTCAAGTAGTGACTTCTGGTCTGACAACTACTCGATACTCCAAATATGTTTATCCAAAATATTAGGAGGAATCTCTGATTTCACCAGAGATAGGGTATTCCATACTCAAGTATAGGCTTTCGCATAGTATTCGGGACTGATGCTCGGGCTACCTCCCAGTGGAATGTTTTCACTAAGGAATACACTATAAATTTGCCTTATATAGTTATTGATGTGCGATACACTGCTTAACTCATTTAAGATATTAGTTGCAAAAATAACGGCTTACATTTTCATGTGAAACCGAGAAGTCTATCTAGAAGATGCCTACACATTTGTGGATACAGAGGGAATTCCGTTCACCCCACTTCCGCAAATATAGACATTTAGCACTTAGTGCTTGAAGGTAGGACTGGAAATTTTGCGTACACGTTCAGAGCGTGAAATATCTTAATAAATTGAGTAAAGGTTGATTATAAAACTCGAAAAATCAAAGAATGACGGTTATACTGTCAAACTCGGTCTGATAGAGTCGATAAATCACAGCTTTGGATCTTGAAGTATTTGTACTCAAGATGTTACTTACTGATTTGTTCAGTCTACCTCCAACACCGGCAGTTGGTGATACTAATAAAAACTACTAAACTAGATCAGTATATCAATCCACCCCAAACGCAGTGGGAGTATGGTTTGTCCATTACCCATTGCAGGACATTACGGTCTATAGGGTAGATTGATGACCAATAGTCCTTCGTGGAAAGGATCCTGATCATAGAGGTTGGTTTAAAAGCCATAACCTTGTCAATGGATGTTGATACTTCAGTTCTGTTGAAAATCTTGAAGAACTACCTAGTATCTCTGGCCCAGTGGGAGTAATTGGAACTACACGGAGAAGAGTCGAATGAATAGGAAAGTTTAACTTTCAACGCAAAGAAAAGTAATTTAGGGGTGATTCCCTAAAAGATAGAGAGTTGACAAGACCGTGATCTCTCTTACCACTCAGTCTTGCTTGATTTCGTCAGAAAGCGGGAAATAAGGGTGATTCCCTAAGACTTCTTTGCCGAACAACGGAATCTGAACTCATTCAGAACATAAGGATTTTAGCTAAGAACAAATGACTGATTCATTACAAAGCAGAAAATAAGAGTGATTCCCTAAGACCTTTTTGCGAGACTAACGGTATCTTAATTTATTCAGAAAGAACCTTTCGCAGGATGCCTGCCATAGCTTATATCCTTTGGGGATTAAATCAAACCTCTAGGTCATTTCAAAGTCATATATTTTTTTAATATGTGGACTTGACAAGCATGTTGATAAGTCTTTCATAGACTGGGCATCAATATTAGTAAAGTAGTATGTAGATTAGTATTTGTGAATGGTAACACTGAAACTGTTGGAAACAACATGGGTGTGTTATCTGAAGTCAAAGGCTAATCTACCATCGGGCTATTTTCTAAAGAATTTGACTCACTCGAATTCTCAAAAATAAGCAATTGGCAATCCCATTCATCCATCTCAATGGTTAAGATGTTCTTGCATAGAGGAATGCAACATTCAACGATGTAGTATACCCTACCTATCAGGAATGCTTGTCTAAACCTGCGGATGAATACTAAATAGGATGTTTAGTGAATCCTCAAGTCTCTTCGGGAGAATGATGAATAATATGCTAGTATATTCAGGTGCAAACTAGAATATAAGTGATAACACTGATTCTGTCTTTAGGTCAGATTGAGGATGATCGTTAAATCGATCTCGGTCTTAGTGTTTACTCATATGATAAATTATTATCCAGTAAGCCAATAACACTTCATTGTGAAAACATTGAAGAGGTAGCTCATAAGGATTTTGCAATCACTAGAGGTCATAAGCATATTAAAATCATACCACCGGATTAGATGGAAAGACGACGTTTTGATCCCAAAGATTGACTCAAGCCGCCAACCTACCTGATTAGTGTACCGAGTCACATGGTATTCGGATTATAAGTACGCGCCGGGTCACTGACCTACCCTGCGGCGGCACACTCTGGTCATGCTTGGAAGGATGAATTACTAAGATGCGCTTGGAGGGTATGAATCTTGGGGATATGTCTCACTTGTTTTGAGCAAGTGGGAGAATGTTGTAGATATAGATATAAAGGGTGTGTTCTAAAACAATTAATCCACTTGACTTTCGTGCAAGTGGGAGATTGTAAGGTGTAGTGCCCGAAAGACAATTATCTAATTGTTTTAATGTCAGAATTAATAATTCATCTTATTATATGCATGTATGCTTATAATTAAGACACTACTGAAAACCCTAAGTACCTCGTTTATGTAATCACATAACTCAGTGTATGGCTATACACAAGAGGATTGAGTTAGTGAGATGTACTTAAAATTAACTTAGTCCGTAGCGTTTATTAATCTAAGTACGGGTCTCAAGATTAATTTGCTAATAATGCGCCCAGAACACTTTAGGTGTGACAATCTTATCCGGACTGTCGGTAATAGGGTACCTAATGGTGCATTTATATATGGTGATAAAATATAGGGCTGGACCGATTTGATTTGAGTTCTCGATATAATTCCATGATCGAGAAGTCTTATCGAATCACAAGATGATCATATATGGATTAATCTTAATCCTGAGGTGATCACAGACGACTGCTTAGACCAGGGTAGGGTTTGATGTGTTAGTAAGGATCACTTCGTAGTATATGATCAAACACTTCTCGTTGGCTCTATTCTAGGATGAGTGAGTAGTATGTGCTATCACAGATATGGAATCCATTCCTTCCCTCGGGAAGTAGACAGACAGTTCCCTTATTTGTTAACCCTAGAAACTGATCGATGGGCCCAGTTCATATTGTATTAGTTATGAACTAATTGATCACTAGGGGGTTAATGGTAAATAAGTATAAGATGTTTCGAGAAGGATCTACGGAGATATCCCGAATCGAAATGAAAAGTCTATGAGGATTTATCCGTATGTAATGATTATATCAGTGGACACCTTATAACTCATAGTTGAGTGTAAGTTTATATCAATATTCGGCATAGTTCAGTTTCGGGTTTATGGTGGTGTAATCCCGGAATTAATAGATTGAATATTATTGTTCGGTCAGACAAATAATTTTATTCAATTTATTGTAGCTACTGAATATGGGTCTATGGTCTCCGACGTGGCTCCTAATATAGCATATGCGTTTTTCTCGTCGTTTCACCTCAATTATAATTAAATACTTGGATTGGACTATTTAATCTATATGTGGATTAATTGTTTAGTTGGACTAGATGATTAAATACATGGAAAAGAAATTTTTTTTGTGGACTCGGCCCAAAGTGATAAAAATTTCGTGTGACCTAATATTTTATTAGGGTGGCCGAAATTATTATGTGATTATTTGTTGGGAAATTAGTTTTTTGATAAATAATAAGACATGTGATTAAATTATTTATTTGTTAAATAATTTAAGGAAAATAAAATCTTTTATATATCCTTATTAATTTAGGAATATTCTAGATTTATCTTTTTAAGGAAAAGGATTATTTTGATTGATTTTGTATTAATTAAATAATGCCTTGGAGACTAGGATTTCTCTCCTATATAAAGAGAGTACTCCCAAGCCTCAAATAATATCATATCACACGCATTATTGGGAGTATTATAGCCTAGAAGTTTTGGCTATAATACTAGGGTTTCGAGTTTAGAAAACTTCGGGTTTTCTAAGGTAGCATATCGAGGAGGTCCGGCGGCTTGAAACACCATCCACCTGGTGGTGCTTGGAGACACACGTTGGAAGACTTTGGCTTCTCAACTAGGCTCTCATCTACCTCGGATTGGATTGACCTTTGATTTTGGCGTTTTGCACCTTAAAAATGGTTGGTATCTAAACCCCCTCGTAGTTTAGATTTATTATTTATGTATTTTGTTCATTTAGATCTAGATCTGATATTTATTCCGCTACGTAATCGGGTGGATCTTGATCCATCCGGTGATATTACATCCTACAGCGGCACCACCACCGTCCGGTGGCCGGCGGCGTCGGTAGCCTTTTGGCTGTCGGCGTCGGCTGGTGGCTGCTCCATGGATCCCTTCTTTTTGTTTTGTGTATTTGTGATTCAATATGTTTCATAGTAGTGATTGGTAATTTCTCTTTTGTTTAAGTTGTTGTCATGTGGATAACGAATGGTTCAAATAGTTTGGACGATTGGGATGTCATATGGCTTGAAAAGTAGAACCACTCAATTTGTTGAGTAAAAGGTTAGGCCCTATGGTCCACTTATGTGGACCTATGGTTAACCTATGCATTTACCAAATATTTGGTAATGGCCTGGGTCGATGCCTTTTGGTTTTGAAGACCAAATGCATTCCTTTTGATTAGGAATCAAAAGGAAAGGAAACAAAAAAGACTTAATTTTAATTTTGCTTTATTTAGAATAGTACTAATTGATTAAAATTGAAATTAAAATCGTTTTAAAATTAATCGTTAATTTATTTAGATTATAATCATTTAATTGATTAAATGTTAATTAATTAATTGATTAGATAAAATTATTTAATGGATTAAACGTTAATTAAGACGCAAGTAGGTAATTTTAGATATATTTTTTTTCATAAGATGAGATTGTATGGATTAGATATTGTAATTGATATAATATGATTACAAGGACCCTGATTGATCATGGACTCGACCAATAAGATATTGTAATATTCCGATTTTCGGGAAAGGGCAGACGTGTCTTTTTGCGAAAACGAAATATTAGGTTCGGTTTCCTTTTTATTCGGAGTTAATTATTTGGACATATTTATATATATAATTTCGAGTTTTATATATATAATTAAAAGAAAATTCAGTTTTTAGTGATCAAGGGAAATTAAGGAAAAGATTGACTCCTTTAATATGTTAAGACCTAACTTAAAAATCAGAAAGATTCAGTCTAAGAATTCCCCCCATCTCTGCACAAGTTTGAGGAAAGAAAAGGCCAAGGAGTTTTCTTGATAATTGAAGCATCCGTTAACCATTTTCAGATCACGCAAGAGTTTCGGAATCGTCGTGATAAGAGCATCGCTTTGGTATCGGTTCGGTTGCAAAGCGAGCGGATTTTGAGGGTTTGGATCGGTTACGCGGTTTGCTTAAGGTAAGGAAAACCAGTCCTATGAATTCAATTGTTGGCTATAAGGAATTGATCATGATCTAAGGCAATTTATGTGTTAGAGCTTTGAGTTGTTGCTTTGGTAATTGTCTATAGAGGTTATGGTAGTGTTAGATGAGGTTTATGTGCTCAATGTGTTGTCTTTTTCTGGTTTTTGATTGAAATACGATCTGGAAATCGCATGGTGATGAAGTTAGGGTTTAGGTCGAACCCAGATGAACGAGCGTCCGGTATTCTGGACGAGCGTCCAGCCTAGGTTCCACCTTGGACGAGCGTCTGGTTGTATTGGACGGGCGTCTGAGGTGCAATTTTACATTCAGGATTGAAATGGGTTTGGTGGACGGGCGTCAACTATTTTGGACGGGTGTCTAGTAAGCTTGAACGGGCGTCCGAACGGGCGTCCGAGTTTTGTAAACGGGCGTCGCCACCTTTCTATGTTAGTTCTTTGTTCGGCTTTGAAAACATGCTTTAACTACATGAAACCTTTATATATGATATGTCAATATGGTATAAACATAGACAAGCCTGAATTGAGCTTCTGATTCGTTCAGTTAAAACACCGAATGTACTCTTAAAGGGAGTTGAAGTTCGGATCCGTCGGAAGAGCATGATAGGCTTGTGCTTTGATGAATTAGGATTCATCAATGTACGTGTATGTGCTAGGACTTGTCCGTGTCTAGTGGTCTAGGAAGAGAGTAGTATGTGTGAGGGAGATTATTTGAAAACACTTAGGTTGGCTAGTTAATAACTTAATAAACAACGTATGTGACTAGTAAAAGATTAAACAACATGTCTCTCTTGGCTAGGCACCGAGGCTAAATCGCGATGCATGTGCTACCTCTCGAAGGTGGAGGAACTTCGTAGGTCAAAAGACCCTAAGTACGGAGGGACTCTCGCGAGGTGTGCGTGCTATCGGAGTCTACCTTTTCTAGACTTCGTGGGTATTGGTGTGATCCACTAATATGTTGCAAAAGAGTGTCCCCGAGGTAGAAGAACTACGCGTAGGTCAAAGACCACAAGTACGAGAGGGACTCTGGCGGGCGGATGCGTGTAGTGCCCTTGAGTGCGGTTGTAACATAGATAGGCTAAGTTAGAAACGAGTTAGTCACAACGTGTTGATGAGCATGAAGTGAACCCTAGATGGAGTTGGTCTCATTTAATCAACTAATTAAATAATTAACTTTTCGTTATAACTATGATTGCTTTCATAGCTTCTCTTTCTTTCTAAGTACGTTGTACTTACCTCGAATGCATACTTTTTCTATGTGTTTGGGGACGAGAAGACGAACAGGTTTTCGAGGAAGAGTTTGACGACGACGTTTGACGCCGCTCGTTGAAGAATCAAGATGTTTCTTTTCTGCTTTTCTTTGGTTGTACTTTCCTTACTTTTGAGGTAGACCACCGGTTTTGACGATTTGTCGTATTCTGTCTTTTGGGATTTTCGTACTTTTCCAAATGTAATAATTTACATTTCTACCCTTAGATTTCTTTTCTACTCTTTAATTTTTGGGAAAAATTTTATATACCCGAGTTTTGCTTCCGTTTTGCCTTTGATTTGATACGACGTAGTAGAGGCTTACGTATAAAATGAATTTACTTTTATTTTATACGTGCCGAACGTTTCTTTTCCGGATAAGGACTCGGTGTCCGGGAACGGGGCGTTACAGTTGGTATCAGAGAAAAGCGTTCTTTAGACTTCCTTTCTTTAAGATAAGTTTCTTTAGATCCTTAGTAACGTCTGGTTTTCTTGATCTTTCAGCATGGTAACGACAATGAGAGGCGTTCGTGGAGCTGGGAGCTCAGGGGTTAGTCAAGGGGCAGGGAGCCCAGTGCCCGTAGTAGGGGGCGGATTTTGAGGCGGAATCCTTCGCCTCGTTTGAGTCTTTCACCACCACCCCATACGACCACGCCTACACCACGGACTCAACGGGATGTGTCACCGAGGCCGCATCGAGATCTGCCACCCCGACCACCGCCAAGATATAACTACATTTATGGAGAGCACGGACAAGCACCTATTCATGTCACCGTAGTAGGCGACATTCCACCGATTAGTGCGCCACCACCGGTGACCAATGTGTATCCACCACCATCTAGTGCTTATCCCCCGGTGTATCCTCGGCGGCGGCGGGTCTTCTACCCTCCTCCCGTAGGTCATGTTCCTCGGCCTACGGTACCACCTTCACCACGCTTTGACCACCAGCAAGGCGTTGGTCATCCACCCCTTGGTTTTCAGCAGCCTCAACATCATCAGTCTTATCAGGGGTACTATCCGTATCAGAATGAGCCTCAAGTAATCCCACCTTATCCTCAACATCAGCAGTATCAGCCGCATGTATCTTTTGGTTACCCTCCGGTTCACCCACCAGTTAGACCGACTTTCGAGCAAGCACCAGCGGTGGATTGGTATACGAGATTGAGGAGAAACCGAGTTGAGAACTTCTTCGGTAATGTGGAGCATTCTAAAGCAGAGGAATGGATAAGAGGATTCAAGAAAGCTTGTAGGAACATACATGTTCTGAGACGAAGATGGCACAACTAGCGATCGGTTTTATGTTGGGAGCGAGCGAAGCATGGATTGATGCCGTTCAAAGCGACAACGGTAAGGTAACGGATTGGGAAGGGTTCAACGATGTTTTATAATGAGTACTTCCCGGTTACGGTTCAAGCGAGATAAAGCAAGTCAATTCTGAAGCACAAGCAAGGTAATAATCTGACTGTGTCCCAGTACAATAATAAATTCAATGAGTTAGGAAGGTTCTATCCGGAATTGATGAAGGTGGAAGAGAGAAAGATGGCCCTCTATAAGGATGGGTTGTCCTACGAGATTCAGTCGGGCATGCTAGGTTTCACGGCAAGGAATATGGCAGAGTTGATGAATAAAGCCCTGGAAGTCGAGACTTTCAGGAAGAGAGCTACAGTGGTTGTTAATAATAAGAGAAATTTCGGGACTAGTCAAGGCAGTTATAGGGGAGCGCCACAGCAAGCAGCCAAGAAGACTACGGCTCCTACAGCAGCTAAGGCCCCGAACAGTGCACCACTTTGCCCCAAGTGCAACAGAAATCATACAGGAGAGTGCAGGCAGAGTAGTAACGGTTGTTATGTTTGTGGTGAGCAAGGACACTTTTCTAGAGCGTGTCCCAACAGGGGAAACAAGAGTGGTTTGGGTCAAGGAAGCGGGAGAGGCGGCCCGAGCCGACCGGTTCGAGTTTTTGCAGCGGATGCTAGCTTTGTGGAACCAGAGGATGACGTTATTTCAGGTACCATGTTTTGTTTCATTCCTTTATTAAAATATTTTATGGCATGTTTATTCATGTTGTGATGTATTATGAATGAATGAATGTGCATCTTAGGTACGATAATGTTAGAAAACCTAGTGGTCAAGGCTTTGTTTGATACGGGAGCGTCAAATACTTTTGTGTCAACCAAGGTAGCTAGGAAGTTGAATTTACCTTCGGAGCCTTTAAGAAACACTTTGGAAATAACTACACCGTTAGGAAAGGTAACAAGGGTAACTAGAGTGATACCTCAAGTGGAAGTTCGAGTTGGACCTTATCGATGTAAGAGCGACTTTACAGTTTTGGACTTTTCGGATTTTGATGTAATCCTCGGAATAGATTGGCTATCCAAGAATTATGTACACCTGGACTGTAAAGAGAAGAAAGTAACTTTTAAAGTACCTGGGAAATCAGACAAGACGTATCAAGGGAATGTGTATAAGCCGAGTAAGAAGAAACATCCGATCATATCAGCGGTTAAGGCAGTAAGGGCTTGTCAGAAGGGTTGTGAAGGCTACTTGTTGTATGCAGTGGACGTGGAACAAGTGAAGCCTAAGTTCGAGGAGACTCCTATAGTGAGGGAATACCCTGAGGTATTTCCAGAAGAGTTACCGGGAAACATGCCGGACAGAGAGATAGAGTTTGAGATCCAGTTGATACCGGGAGCGGCACCAGTTGCTAAGGCACCTTACAGAATGGCACCGGCTGAATTAAAGGAGTTGAAAGCTCAACTTAAAGATATGCTTGAAAGGAACATAATTCAGCCCAGTACCTCGCCTTGGGGAGCCCCTGTTTTGTTTGTGAAGAAGAAAGATGGCAGCATGAGAATGTGTATCGACTACAGAGCACTGAACAACCTTACCATCAAGAATAAGTATCCTCTACCAAGGATAGATGATCTGTTTAATCAGTTGCAAGGTAAGAAGGTGTTTTCCAAGATCGACCTGAGGTCCGGATATCATCAATTGAAGGTTAAGATAGCGGATATACCGAAGACGGCTTTCAGTACGAGATATGGACATTATGAGTTCCTTGTCATGCCTTTTGGACTCACTAATGCTCCATCGGCATTTATGGATTTGATGCAGCGAGTTTTCATGCCGTACTTGGATAAGTTCGTGATAGTGTTCATAGACGATATCCTAGTTTACTCTAAGGATGAGAAAGAACACGAGGAACACGTAAGGATAGTGTTGGACACACTTTGAAGAAGAATCGGTTGTATGCAAAGTTTTCTAAGTGTGACTTTTGGTTGGATCGAGTGAGTTTCTTGGGTCATGTCATTTACGGAGATGGCATTCAAGTTGATCCGGCAAAGATCGAGGCAGTTGAGAATTGGCCTAAACCTACCACAGTTTCAGAGGTAAGAAGTTTTCTTGGGTTGGCTGGTTACTACCGGAAGTTCGTGCAAGACTTTTCGAAGATAGCTACTCCACTCACCAGGCTGACGCAGAAGAATGTGAAATTTGAATGGACTAATGAGTGTGATAGGGCTTTTCATACCTTGAAGAGTAAGTTGACTACGGCACCAGTGTTAGCAGTTCCGGAGATTTTTGATAACTATGATGTCTACACGGATGCTTCGGGACGGGGTTTGGGTTGTGTGTTGATGCAAGGAGGAAAAGTGATAGCTTATGCGTCTAGGCGATTGAAGGTGCATGAGAAGAATTACCCGACACATGATCTAGAGTTGGCGGCGGTAGTATTTGCCTTAAAGACTTGGAGGCATTACTTATATGGAGTTAAAGCAAGGATCTTCAACGACCATAAGAGTTTAAAATATTTCTTCACACAAGAGAATCGAATATGAGACGAGAGGCGATGGTTAGAGTTCGTTAAGGACTATGATTTGGATATTCAATACCATCCGGGTAAAGCGAATGTAGTGGCGGATGCTGCGAGCGGGAAACCGGTGTTTGCGGCTTCCGGTGTTGAGGCGGTGGCGAAGGTTAGATGGGTTGGAAATCAGAAGCTTTGATCAGATTGAAGACAGGCAGTTTGTGGCACCGTTGTTGGCAAGATCAGAGTTGATGGATGATATACGGGGAAAGCAAGACGAAGACACGGTTTTGTTGGATTTGAAGCGAGTTGCTAGAGAGAAGCCTACGGTCGGTTATGTGCTAGACAAGAATGGAAATCTTTGGTACCAGGATCGTCTATGTGTACCTAATGTTGGTGACTTAAGACAAAGGATTATGGAAGAAGCACATAGGATAGCTTTTGCGGTTCATCCGGGTGCTACTAAAATGTACGAGAGACTTAAAGGAAAGATTTTGGTGGCCCTCGATGAAAGTGGAAATAGCCAAGTTTGTGGCCGAGTGTGATGTATGTCAGAAGGTTAAGGCGGAGCATAGAAGACCCGGTGGAATGCTTAAGCCATTGGATATCCCGGAATGGAAATGGGATAAGATCACAATGGACTTCATCACCGGATTACCTAAGACAAGAGGCGGACACGACGCAATTTGGGTAATTGTGGATAGATTGACCAAATCTGCCCATTTCTTACCGTACAAGGTTGACATGCCATTAAAGAAGATGACGACACTATATCTGGACAATATAGTGAAGCTGTATGGAGTTCCAATCTCGATGGTTTCAGACCGTGATTCGAGATTTGTAAGTCGGTTTTGGAAGAGCTTGCAAGAAGCCTTCGGGACCAAGTTGGATTTGAGCACGGCTTTTCATCCTCCGACAGATGGACAATCTGAGAGGACCATCCAGACACTCGAGGACATGTTGAGAGCTTGCGTTTTGGAGGTAGGCGGATCATGGGATGATTACCTATCGGTAGCGGAGTTTGCCTACAACAACAGTTTTCATGCAAGTATAGGCATGCCGCCGTTTGAAGCGTTGTATGGGAGAAGATGTCGCACGCCACTGTTTTGGGATGAAGTCGGGGAGAGACAGATTACAGGGCCAGAGATGGTTGAACAAGCAAAGGAAAGGGTTCAGTTGGTCAAGAAGAATCTGAAGGCAGCTCAAGACAGGCAGAAGAGTTGGGCTGATGTTAGAAGAAGACCTCTTGAGTTTGAAGTCGGCGATAGAGTTTACCTCCGGGCTTCACCGATGAAAGGAGTGAAACGCTTTGGACAAAAAGGAAAGCTAAGTCCAAGGTATGTTGGACCTTTTGAGATTTTGGAAAGAGTTGGGACGTTAGCTTATAAGCTTCAGTTGCCAGAATCAATGTCGAGAGTCCATAATGTGTTTCACGTTTCAATGTTGAAAAAGTGTCTGACGAGGAATGATGTTGAAACTACGGTTGACCCAGAAATCCTACAAGATAACCTTGTTTACGACGAAAGACCGATCAAGATTCTAGACCGGAAGGAAAAGATGATTAAGAGACGGATGATCCCCTTGGTGTTAGTTCAGTGGAGCAACCATTCACCCGAGGAGGCAACTTGGGAAGTGGAAAGCGACATGCTTAGTGAGTTCCAAGAGTTTGGGGATTTATCAGGTATGTTCTAGTTTCGAGGACGAAACTCCTTTTAAGGGGGGGGGGGGAGAATGTAATATTCCGATTTTCGGGAAAGGGCAGACGTGTCTTTTTGCGAAAACGAAATATTAGGTTCGGTTTCCTTTTTATTCGGAGTTAATTATTTGGACATATTTATATATATAATTTCGAGTTTTATATATATAATTAAAAGAAAATTCAGTTTTTAGTGATCAAGGGCAATTAAGGAAAAGATTGACTCATTTATTATGTTAAGACCTAACTTAAAAATCAGAAAGATTCAGTCTAAGAATTCCCCCCATCTCTGCGCAAGTTTGAGGAGAGAAAAGGCCAAGGAGTTTTCTTGATAATTGAAGCATCTGTTAACCGTTTTCAGATCACGCAAGAGTTTCGAAATCGTCGTGATAAGAGCATCGCTTTGGTATCAGTTCGGTTGCAAAGCGGCGATTTTGAGGGCTTTGTTTGGATCGGTTCGCGGTTTGC
The DNA here is from genome assembly GCA_036785695.1 of Gentiana straminea. Lineage (NCBI taxonomy): Eukaryota > Viridiplantae > Streptophyta > Magnoliopsida > Gentianales > Gentianaceae > Gentiana > Gentiana straminea. The sequence continues at coordinate 923,927 of JAVUPR010000376.1, read as the reverse complement.
TTAAGGTAAGGAAAACCAGTCCTATGAATTCAATTGTTGGCTATAAGGAATTGATCATGATCTAAGGCAATTTATGTGTTAGAGCTTTGAGTTGTTGCTTTGGTAATTGTCTATAGAGGTTATGGTAGTGTTAGATGAGGTTTATGTGCTCAATGTGTTGTCTTTTTTTTGGTTTTTGATTGAAATACGATCGGAAATCGCATGGTGATGAAGTTAGGGTTTAGGTCGAACCCGGATGAACGAGCGTCCGGTATTACGGACGAGCGTCCGGCCTAGGTTCCACCTTGGACGAGCGTCGGTTGTATTGGACGGGCGTCGAGGTGCAATTTTACATTCGGGATTGAAATGGGTTTGGTGGACGGGCGTCCACTATTTTGGACGGGCGTCCACTATTTTGGACGGGCGTCCGGTAAGCTTGAACGGGCGTCCAAGTCTTTAAACGGGCGTCCGGTTTTGTCTTGCCTCCTTTCTATGTTAGTTCTTTGTTCAGCTTTGAAAACATGCTTTAACTACATGAAACCTTTATATATGATATGTCAATATGGTATAAACATAGACAAGCCTGAATTGAGCTTCTGATTCGTTCAGTTAAAACACCGAATGTACTCTTAAAGGGAGTTGAAGTTCGGATCCGTCGGAAGAGCATGATAGGCTTGTGCTTTGATGAATTAGGATTCATCAATGTATGTGTATGTGCTAGGACTTGTCCGTGTCTAGTGGTCTAGGAAGAGAGTAGTATGTGTGAGGGAGATTATTTGAAAACACTTAGGTTGGCTAGTTAATAACTTAATAAACAACGTATGTGACTAGTAAAAGATTAAACAACATGTCTCTCTTGGCTAGGCACCAGGCTAAATCGCGATGCATGTGCTACCTCTGAAGGTGGAGGAACTTCGTAGGTCAAAAGACCCTAAGTACGGAGGGACTCTGCTGAGGTGTGCGTGCTATCGGATTCTACCTTTTCTAGACTTCGTGGGTATTGGTGTGATCCACTAATATGTTGCAAAAGAGTGTCCCCGAGGTAGAAGAACTCGTAGGTCAAAGACCACTAAGTACGGAGGGACTCTGCGAGGCGGATGCGCGTAGTGCCCTTGAGTGCGGTTGTAACATAGATAGGCTAAGTTAGAAACGAGTTAGTCACAACGTGTTGATGAGCATGAAGTGAACCACTAGATGGAGTTGGTCTCGTTTAATCAACTAATTAAATAATTAACTTTTCGTTATAATTATGATTGCTTTCATAGCTTCTCTTTCTTTCTAAGTACGTTGTACTTACCTCGAATGCATACTTTTTCTATGTGTTTGGGGACGAGAAGACGAACAGGTTTTCGAGGAAGAGTTTGACGACGACGTTTGACGCCGCTCGTTGAAGAATCAAGATGTTTCTTTTCTGCTTTTCTTTGGTTGTACTTTCCTTACTTTTGAGGTAGACCACCGGTTTTGACGATTTGTCGTATTCTGTCTTTTGGGATTTTCGTACTTTTCCAAATGTAATAATTTACATTTCTACCCTTAGATTTCTTTTCTACTCTTTAATTTTTGGGAAAAATTTTATATACCCGAGTTTTGCTTCCGTTTTGCCTTTGATTTGATACGACGTAGTAGAGGCTTACGTATAAAATGAATTTACTTTTATTTTATACGTGCCGAACGTTTCTTTTCCGGATAAGGACTCGGTGTCCGGGAACGGGGCGTTACAGATATATATGAATGCTTTATTATTCTGTTGGTTCAAAATTTGTCCTAGGCCGTTATGAAGAACGTGACCTAGTTTATATTCCGCATTATCCTATTTCCTTTAGCCCGTCCCCTCCCCCCTATGTGCGGGGGTGTATTTATTTTATTATATAGAATTTTACGTAACAAGAATGTAGCGGAAGATGGGGGCCAAAGAAAGAAGACATAGAGATCCTATTGGAGATTGCAGCTACCTTTAGTTTGTGACCCGTGGTTTCATCAATTTGTATTCGAAACACATAGGAAAAGTCAATGATCATACCGGTTACTTTACACATTAATTATTTTGTGCATGTATTTATTTATATGATACGATAGATACATGTCTAGGCACAATCTAGATGAATGTGTAGGATATATATCTATAGAGATAGATATATTTGATGAGACCGTAATTAAAATTAATTTATAAAATACTCCCACATCAAAACTCAAGTTGAAGTATTCTCTCATAATATTATAAAGACGGTTTTAGAGCCCTTGTTCGGATCCAATCCATTAGCCACAACTTGGGGTTGACCTACCTCGGGTATATCGTTATTTTTGATATATGATCATATGAGATCTCACGAATATCGGGTTATGAATTGACTGAAATTTATTCGACCATCAGCCATAGTAGGGGTCGGGTAATTTTTAGAGACAAGGGTTGCTACCACATTGTGATGTGAATTGTTAAGGAGTTGACTCGTCAACAATGAAGAGTCACATGTTGATGTGATTGGTGAGGTGTCACCTACTCATCGAATTATTTCGGTTCACCAGCCACATCAGGGAATCGACGTAACTAGGTGGGATCTTGGAAACTAAAGAATTTTGGAAAATTTTGAAAGTCAAATAGAATTAGTTGACTAGTGGGCGCAAAATCATAAACCAAAAGACCATTTTTTATTTTTCATTTATAAAACAACAACACACCTTTTATCTTTATTTTATGTTGTAGTTTAGAAAACTTTTATTTATGTTTTATTCTCGATTGTTAAAAAAAAAAATAAATGACTTTTTCCTTTTGATAAACGTACTCAAGTAAGGTAGTAATTTAAAACCTTTTTAAAATAAGCAATGACATTAGCAACTACGTTGTAGTAGTTAAAGACAATGACACTACATATTTGATGAAGTGCTCTAAGACTTTGATTATTAATCAACGCTCAAAACATGATTAAATCGCTTGAAATGAGTTTCAATGAATTAATCATATATTTGATACGACGATGTCCAATGGGTCATTCTGTCATACGATGACAAGTAATTCAAACATTAGATGTGTTGGATAAGAATGACCGCAACGAATTTTGGAAAGGTTGTTTTCAAAATTGTAAGATTTAAGTATCGACTTAATTCTTTAACCATCGCTTGAAGGTTAATTAAATAGTTCATGTTTTGAATATGATTCAAAAGGTCAAATAAACTATTTAATAAACTTTGGATTTTCTTTATGAAATAAAATTAAAGACATAGCTTTTGTGATTTTTCTTGAGTCTTACGAAGATTATGCTAAGAAATGTTTGCAAGTGCTTAAGGGATTAAAAGAAAAGTTAGGGCATGTGCTTAAACAAGAGAACTTATCAAAGTCTCTATTCTAAGCAAGTAAGTTGATGTAAATCTATCTAAACTCAAGTCAAATTTAAGATATATGATATTTTACGAGTATGATTGAATTAGAAAGATTAAATACAGAATATCCTATGATATGGAAAGTGAAGCAAACGGTGCAACAATTGCCATATTGTGTTATGAATCTCTTAAACTGATTAAGGAACTAAATAAATGTTATTGTGTTCCGGTTCTTTTGAAGAACACCATTTTTGTTATTTATTAGGATTTAGTAGACAAATTCAATTGTAAGGAATAAATATTATTCCGATAAAGTTGGATAGTCATCGAATATAATATTCTTGATTACGGTCACTGTATAGTCGATATAGGCGATGAAATCTCAACCAAATATTTTTATGACTGTTATCCTTGATATTTTGTGGTTTTTCTAGAAGTAGACTCTCTGGAAGAGAAACGTGTAATCAAATATCATTCTGATGATGTATGAACCATAAGATTATGAATCACGTGGGCAATACGTATCTTATCTAAAGATGACTAAAATACCCTTTTATGAAAAGGTTACAAACTCTAGAAGATCGCCTAAGTCCTAAACATACTGATGTTTGTAGGCTTATGACAATTAATGCCACAAGTTATACTATTGTTTATAACTCTTTTTGACTATTTTATAAATAGTTGAATGTACTTAGTGAAGTATGTAATTCGGAAAGCCGAAAAAGCTCAACCTAGTACGAACATTAGATTACTAAACAAATTAGGAATAAATCATCAATTGGATTGAAGCAATTAATCCCTGAAAGGTGTTTCAGAAGTTGTTTGAAAATGAATCAGATTCCCCCTTGAAGGATACCATTTCGGGATGTGCTATTAGATTGTGTTTCTAAAATGGAAATTGCACTTTATATGATAAAGATCGGTGTAAGCCATGCGAAGTATCTCTTACCCGTTTTAGGATAGTACCCTTTGGTGGGTGTCAAACCTACTTTCTATAACGAGTATAGGGTGGGAAGGACCGTCTCCACAAGGAACGGTGGATTTATTTCTCTTAAATTCGACAATAAAAAGAGATATTTGGGTTTTTATAACTACTTCCTAATAATAAAAATAAACTAAGAATATGAAAACATGTAAAGAAAACTTCCAGTTAAATTAATTATATCCACCTCGATTTACACAACTGATCTTTGATGCATAGATGACTCGTTAACTCATTGATAAACTGGTTTTAGTTACCGACACGTGCCAAGTAACCAATCTCTCCTAATATTGATAATCAGGACACAGTCACTAATTACCATTAACATAAAGACACCCCTAGACACGGTCATAGGAGTTTGGTGTTCCAGCATCACTACAATCTGAGAGACCCAAAATCTGAATATTAGCGCACACACGGGCTAATTTTAATTCAGATTAATCATCTTCACGATAGCGGATTTTCCCAGCTGCGAACCGAAAAACTCATATAATGTGCTACTTTTATGAAAATCACAAACAATTACGGATTTGCTATTTCAACTAGTAGACAATTCAATGATTAAATTAATTATCTCGTGAAAATAATCAAGCTAACCATTAATCGTAGAGACGATTGAATCAAAGATGAATAAATACCGATAAATAAAACGAGGAATAAAAGCCAATTCGATCTTTTATAATCCACTCCTTCAAAGCTTATTTTCATCAAAATCTACAAAACAACATCAAACACACCATAAAAGCACATATCTCTATAAAAAATAGTCTCCAAAAATGTTATGAAATACCAATCATTTACGATCCCTTGAAACCTCCCCACTCTTGAATGATGCTTGTCCCCAAGCATCCTACCACTCTCAACTAGACCGTAAAATGCAAAATGCATGATGCGTTATCCTAACATGTCCTCAAAGCACCGATAACATCTAAAAATGACACACATCCTACCTTATAATCTATCTAAGATGTCAAAATTCAAGTCAAATGGTGATCAAACAATATATATCACACACTAGTATTCATACAACTCATATTATCACATTGATTCAAAAAATTTCAAATGGAAAAATAAGTTTATCCCAACATGTCCTCACAGGTATCGCTCCATATAATAAATGCATAGGGACTATGCACACACCCTCAAAATCAACACACATCCAAGCATTACCATTTGTTTGCATATCAATCAAATCTCCACCACTATACATTCAAATCCAATACACAAATAATGACGTCTTTCACGGGGTTGCAACGGGGCTAGGGACAGAAAATAAGGTAGGGGGAAAATGGTCTAAATTTTCAAGGAGAAAGAATGAATAACCACACCAATTATCACACAGTCACCAAAAATGATCCCAACCGAATGCACAACATTGCTCCAAAACATCACATCTCATAACTCAGAATAGAAGTGCAAGCAATACTTTCCAAATAAGCTTGCAAAAAATGGCCGAAAACAAGCTACTTCTTCAACATATAAAACACTCCTTCATTGAAATCTCATTTTTTTCACATTTTTTCCAACATTCAACCCTTTTTTTTAAGATTTCGAAACACACCTTCATTACATAACCGCGAGCCATACTTCTCTAGATTTTCACTACTAGGTACTTTCTCAAAATTTCATGCAACTATTCATACAATCCCTTGATAATAGGGTCAACGAACGAGGGGATATCGTAAGAAAAGGCCACGGGTTTAATTTCGGGAGTTTATCAAAGAAAGGGTCCAGGCTAGACGGGGATCACTAGGGGATAAATATCAGGTAGGCTAACAAAAGTGGGTCTCGAAGGTGTTAAATCCTAGATGCCTCAATCACTTAAGTGCACTGAACCTAAAGATGTGGTCTCGAAATGTTTGTCAATGCAAATTCTAGAATGACATTGGAAGGTGAGGATACCACTCAAAGGAAAATATGAGCGAGTGCGCTCTTTGTCTAAGTAAACCTCACTTTTAAGTGGCTTTCGTTAAGGTTCAAAGATTTTACTACTAAAACTCATAAACAAACATCATAATGTGAGTGCGCATCAACAAAAGTGTGTGATTACATCGATTACTCACCGTTTGATTCCTATTAATTCACACAAGATAGAACTAAAAAGGTTGGTAAAGTGTCAAGAATGTGCATTCTTGGTACTATGAAGTTCTAAATGCAACGCTAAAATTTTAACATGTTATGTGTTTTTTCCTTTTTTTTTTGTTTTTCTTGAATGCAAATAATAATGTATGATGTTGTCCAAAATTGATAAATATGTATGATGAGTGCATCATCAGTTAGGTGTAATGCCCGAAAGACAATTATCTAATTGTTTTAAGACAGATTTAATAATTCATCTTATTGTATGCAAATATGCTTATATTTAAGACATTACTGAAAACACTAAGTATATTTATTATGTAATCACATAACTCAGTGTATGGTTATACACACGAGGATTGAGTTTGTGAGATATACTTAAAATTAACATAGTCCGTAGCGTTTTAATCAAGAGTACGGGTCTCATGATTAATTTGCTGATAATGCGCCCAGAACACTTTAGGTGTGACAGTCTTATCCGGACTGTCGGTAATAGGGTACCTAGTGAGGCATTTATATATGGTGATAATCATATAGGGCTGGACCGATTTGATTTGAGTTCTCGATATAATTCCATAATTGAGAAGTCATATTGAATCACAAGATGATCATATATGGATTAATCTCAATCTTGAGTGATCACAGTCTGCTGCTTAGTCCAAAGTAGGGTTTGATGTTTTAGTTAAGGATCACTTCGAAGTATGTGGTCTAACACTTCTCGTTGGCTCTATTCTGGAATGAGTGAGTGGTCTGTGACTTCACAGATATGGAATCCATTCCTTCCTGTGGGAAGTAGTCAGACAGTTCCTTTATTTGTTAATCCAAGAAACTGATAGATCCGCGGAGTTCATATTATATTAGTTATGAACAAATTGATCACTAGGGGGTTAATGGTAAATAAGGATAAGAGGTTTCGAAAAGGGTTTACGGAGATATCCCGAATCAAAACGAACAGTCTGTGGAGGATTTATCCGTATGTAATGATTATATCTGTGGACGTTTATCGACTCAAAGTTGAGTGTAAGTTTATATATATATTTAGCAGAGTTCAGTTTCGGGTTTATGGTGGTGTAATCCCGAAATTAATAGATTGAATATTATTGTTCGGTCTGACGAAAATAATTTTATTTAATTTATTGTAGCTACTGAATATGGGTCCATGGTCCCGACGTGGCTCCTAATATAGAATATATGTTTTCTCGTCGTTTCACCTCAATTAATATTAAATGTTTGGATTGGACTATTTAATAAATATATGGATTAATTGTTTAGTTGAACTAAATAATTAAATACACCGAAAAGACTTTTTTGTGGACTCGGCCCAATGTGATGAAATGCGTGTACCCCTAGGGTTTAGGGAGTAAGGGGCGCATTTTTTTTTATTATTTGTTGGGAAATTTATTTTCTTGGTAAATAATAAGACATGTGATTAAATTATTTATTTGTTATATAATTTAAGGAAAAGAAAATCTTTTATATATCCTAATTAATTTAGGAATATTCTAGATTTATCTTTTTAAGGAAAAGGATTATTTTGATTGATTTTGTATTAATTAAATAATGCCTTGGAGACTAGGATTTCTCTCCCATATTTTGTGAGTTCTCCTAAGCCTAAGATCACATGATAATTTCGAAAATTATAACGAGTATTTGGCTTTGATATTTCGGCCTAAATACTAGGGTTTCCAGTTGGGATAATCCTCGGGATTATTCCGGTAGCATATCGAGGAGGTCCAGCGGCTTGAAACACCATCCACCTGGTGGTGCTTGGAAACACATGTTGGAAGACTTTGGCTTCTCAACTAGGCTCTCAACTAGCTCGGATTGCATTGCCCATTTGTTCTTGGTGTTTATTCACCATAAACTGGTAAGCAATCTAACCCCCTCATAGGTTAGATCTATGATTTTATGTATTTTGGTTGTTAGATCTAGATCAGATATTTATTCCGTTGCGTAATCGGGTCAATCTATGATTGATCCGGCGATATTACATACTACATAATCTCCCCCACACTTGAAACATACATTGTCCCCATTGTATGGCCAAATGTGGAAAGGAAATGAAATGAAATGAGACTCAACTATTATGATTTATGTATAAAGCTAATGAGATAACTAATATGCATGCATTGAGGTAGTAAGTCGAAAAGGACTTCACTAAAATTGTGGTGGGATGCGGTACTCCATCCATTGTAATCGAGAAATAAATCTCTTTCTCCCTCTGTATGCAACAAGTTTGTGTAAGGTCTATATTCTTTCTGAAGATTAGGAAGCCTCCAGTAATATATTCACTCCTGAAAAATCAAACAAAAATTGGATGTAGAAGCTGCCCCAACAATTTAATTCCCACAGACCAAACATCCGAACAGTATGATCATACTGTTTCACTCAAACCAAACTGATTTCAATATAAAATTTTCTGCCACCAAACTGCTGAATGGTATGATCATATTGTTTCACCATTTATCAGGCTGACTGCATTCTTTAACAAATTTGAACTTTGCAAAGCCACAACCCTTCAAACCACTCATCAATTGTCTCCAATAATAAAAAAAAGTAAAGAATAAACATTTTAAACATTGGGTTGCCTCCCAAAAAGCACCTTTCTTTAATGTCTTTGGCTAGACATTTGTACCTCAACTATCCATTGTCAAACGGAATAGTTTTCCTTGCATGGTTCTTCAACAAATATCAGAATACGAGCCATCCATTTTTCCATCAGTTGGTAGAATTGCTTGTGCCTTGGCTCTATGCACTTTTATGAAGTGCCTTCCCAAGAAAATCTGAACTGGATTAAGGACCTCTACATCCAAGTTCATTATGTAGTGTTCAAGGGGGAAGGCTACTTCTTTCTCGCTCGCTTGCACGTCTACATTTACGTCAAAAATTATAGACACCAATGGCTCCTCAATTATGATTACCTCTAGGCGACTTTCTTCTTGATTAGACACATCATCCGCTAACTTCTCCAACCCTTGGTGAATTTCTTCACCTTTTTCTTGATCATCATCATTATCAATCTCTGGTGTTGGATCAATCTTGGGGCAATTGTGTTCATCATCATACCATATAAGAGGAGAGGGTGTTTTCAACTTTTGTTCCTGAAGCCGATCCACTTCAGTTTTCAGCTCCCAAATTTGTCTTTGCATATTCTGAAACCAAGAAAGATGCTCTTCTCCGAAACATGAAGTCTCTTGTACCAACTCTTGAAGCGAATCATTTCGGTTTGGATTATCTGTGCAATAGTGGTAGAAAAAGTTTTCATAAGTTCTTCAAAAGTATTAACCGGATTAGAAAATGGTAATTCTTGTTCACTAGACGGCTGGAAAGTTGACCAATCCTGAGACGTTTGTGAGGCACCATAGTTTAAATTGGATTGTTCATTCCATCTTGGATTGTACTCTTGTGGGTAAGAAGTGTAGCTCCAATCCTGATGGTTTGGCCCACTAGGATAATATCCCTCCTCATAAGAATCGTTCATCCGGTTACCATACTGATCTTGATTCACTATAGGACTTGTGTAGTTATAACCTGACAAGCTTGCAAACAAGGGCAACAAAAACAAAACAAAAAACTATATACAAAATTTCAAATGAAATAAAACACTTAGCAACGTTCCCCGGCAACGGCGCCAAAATTTGATGGTTGTCAAACCAACAAAGATAAATTTACCTACTTCTTATAACGAGTATAGGGTGAGGAGGATAGTGTCCACAAGGAACGGTGGATTTATTTCTCTTAAAACCGATAATAAAAAGAGATATTTGGATTTTTATAACTACATCCTAAGAATAAAAATAAACTAAGAAGACGAAAATATGTAAAGAAATATTCCAGTTAAATTAATTATATCCACCTCGATTTACTCAACTGATCATTGATGCATAGATGACTCGTTAACTCATTTGATAAACTGGTTATAGTTACCGACACGCGCCAAGTAACCAATCTCTCCTAATATTTATAATCAGGACACGGTCACTAATTACGAAAGACACCCTTAGACACGGTCATAGGAGTTAGGTGTTCCAGCAGCACTACAATCTGAGAGACCCAAAATCTAAATATTAGCGCACAAGCAGGTTAATTTTAATTTTGATTACTCATCTTCACGATAGCGGATTTTCCCAGCTGCGAACCAAAAAACTCATATCATGTGCTACTTTTATGAAAATCACAAACAATTACGGATTTGTCATTTCAACTAGCAGACGATTCAATGATAAATTAATTATCTCGCAAAATAACCAAGCTAACCATTAATCGTAGAGACGATTGAATCAAAGATGAATAATTAACGATTAATAAAAAGAAGAATAAAATCCAATTCGATCTCACAGTTGCATCAATCGAAGCTTCAAAAATAAATTAACCGGAAAGAAAACAAATAAGTACTCACCATAAAAATACATTGATCCAAAATATGATATAGCATCTTTTAAAGAAAAAGAAAAACTGGCAACAACAGCAGAAGAAGGTGTCGCAGCCGCGACCTTCAAAACCTAACGAAAAACATGTTATTTGTTTGCAGAATGAATCCCCCCTTTGTGGCCAAGCCACTTTTTATTTTATTTTATTTGCTGAATCCTATTTTTGGATATAGTGGCTACGCCACTTTTGTTTTCTTTCTTTTTTTACTTCTTTATTCCTAATTAAATATTAAATAATAAAGGAAAAGAAAAATCAAATATTATTCGACCAGTAGAAAATAAGGAGTATTTTCATGATGGACCAATAGGAAACAAGCTTGCAAAATTCATCTTTTAACCCACTTGCAAACAACCACACTTCAATATAATGGTATGATCATACCATTTTTTACTTTTCCTTATGCAGTCGCATCTTTGATAATACACTCTTCCCTTCCATGTCACACATTATAAAAACACTCCTCCAAATTTTATTTTCTGCAAATCTGCAAAACAACATCAAACACACTATAAAAGCACATATCTCTATAGAAAATAGTCTCAAAAAATGCTATGAAATACCAATCATTTACGATCCCATCACCCTTATTCAAATTATATACTTAACCGAGTTCCAAAGAATAAAGGTTCTATGAATTCCATAACAGATATGGAAGGCAGTGACCTCAAATCCATCTTAACTGATGATTCAGGGTTGTCGTGCTCTAGCAAGCATGTAGCGTCTGAAAGCCTTGGAGTCCAAAATGACATATGCAACTTTGTGGGATATCTTAGCAAGTACGCTAGATGTTATTTACTTACCCGTGGAGCAAAAGTGATTTTCTCCAAACAAGTTGTCTTCTAGAGGAAGTGTTTCTTCCAAAAGAAATAGTGGGAGTAAATGAGATCTCAAAAGAGTTTGAGACCCACAAAGAGATATTCAACCATTGGAACGTGAGCAGGCGCCCTATAGTGATGAGGTGCAGGACACTGCTCAGTGGACACAAGTATTCTATGAGTCTACAGGTCACCACAAACCTGATGAGGCCACTGGTGTGTTCATCTTGAAGAATGAAGGTCTCACGACTTATGTAGGAATGCTTAAGAGGCAAGCTTAAGAGATATGTCTTGGAGCCATAATATCTGAAAAAGATTCCATGTATGACAACCGGGTTATGAACCTAGTCTGATTTACGTGAAGGGAATATCTCTGAAAGGTATAACAGGTCTTTATGAAAGATTGACATGGAACTAGTTAAGCTGAGTCGATGGTTAAAGGGTAGAGGGTGTAAACCTTGTAATTACCTTTATGCTACCAGGTATGCTTAAGTCTATTCAGATCGTGCTTGTTGTAGCTACGAATCATTTCTATATGATAGTGTTCAAAACGTTGGGCCAATGGCTTGATGTTCATAGACAGAAACATGCTGTGTAAGCTTATGAGACCCATTTATGGACTCAAACAAGTTCCTCTGTATAAATTCTTTTCTTTAATAATCGAAAGAGTTTGATTTCAATAAAAGGAAAGATACGCCTAAGTGCAATAGGGTTAGTGAGAGTGTTACAGTTTTCGATCAAGGTATTTAATATCCTTCTCAGAATAACCTCCCCATGTTACAGAATTTTATTGTTGGTAGTTCAATATGTTTACGAAAGCTCTTGGAATGGCAGTTCTTATTTCGGAAATAAGAATCTATAATGATATATTTAGATACTGCTTAATTATCATAGTTCACCTGCATACATGAGATGATAAAAAAGTTTAGCATAGATGATGACGGTCAAATTATACCCGTAAAAGTCATCAACGTTGACCTTAAATCGAGATTAATAATATATATTTTGTATTAAATCACATGTTTATATTTATTATTTAATGTTATGTGATTAATAAGATATAATTTGGTATTTATCCGTTTTCATTATATAATTATCCGTATTTATCCATTATTATTTAAATATGATTTATTTTGTATATTGAGATAATTTTTGGAGGATAAATACAAATGGAGGAATTAAATCTCAAGATAAATCCAAGATGCATTGAAGATAAATATCGGATAAGCACGAAAAGATGAGTAAAGAATGACAAAAGCCGACAAACCTATCCAAGAGTGGCGCCGACTTTGTGGGGGACGCATTCTAGGGGGCGCATGACATCTTTTTGAGATCGGCCGGGAGTTATCTCTATTTTTTTGATATATTGAAGTATATCTCTTAATTAGCTTGAACTCCTATAAATAGAGACATGCATTACACGCCATTTACACTGGAGAAACACCTTAGAAATACATTATTCCAATACTTTTATATAGTTCTTTGCTTTTTATTTATTTTCTTTTCATTACGGAGTCGTTAGAATCTCCGGTTAGAGATTGTATCGAAGAGTGGGAATCACGCTCGTCTTCGAGGGTAATGTCTACTCAATTATGCAATCTTTATTCATAGAACTAATTTATTTCGTTATGGAGTAGTCTTTTTGTGTATTGATTTCGTGATGTAGTTAATTTACGAACCCATGTTTATGTAGATCTAGACGTAAAAGACGTTTCACGAGCAAATCTAGTTCAGATCTGAGCTTGTTGGCAGCGAGCTTATGTCTCGTTGGTAGCAAGATCTGTGATGTTCTTGATTTGTCTGTGAACGGCTTCGACTACGTCAAGTTCTCTGCTTTGTAATTCAAACGAGTAATTAAACTTGATCAACTTAATTATTTGTCATCGTAATTTAACATGAGACCTAAAAAGTGATTGTTATTTAGGACAGAGATTGAATCGGTGTCTAAGAAGTACGCCTAACCATAGGAATGTTGCTTAGATGAGGTTACGGTTTATACCGGCATCCCTAGTTTCGTAATTGCGTCAGAAGTTATATGATATGGAGACTAAAAATGTGAAGTCACGTAATGGAGACACTATGATCTAGATGGCCTACCCGGAGCTAGATCTATTTTAGGGGATGACTTCCGTAGTCAGAATAATTAATCTTAAATGTCTTGTTTTGTCTCGTCGTCAATCTACATAGCATGGGGGGAGTAATTACTACTAGCGTTATCAATACCGTCTGTCAGTTATTTATAAAACCTATAAAAATAATTGTCTTAGTGTCGTTGTGTCTTTTGTTGGTTTTGTGTTTCTATTGTGTCAATTTTAATTCTACGTTATTTGTTGGTCGTGGACCACCTTTAATTTGCTTTTTAGTTTGATAAGTTATATTTCGTTTAAGCCGAGTCTCTATGGGATCGACCTCGACTCTATCTAAAAATACTACGATTGAACCTAGTTCTCTTGCTAGTGTGTTATTTAGGTATCGAGTATTTTTATTACTTGGACCGTGCATCAAGTTTTTGGCGCCGTTGCCGGGGACTCGTGTCATTAAATTAAGTATAGCTTTTTTTATTAAAAGTAAATTCATAAATATTGTGAATAGAGTCTGTTTTAGTTTCGTTTTTATTATTTAGTCTAGTTAAAGACCTAGCCTTTTAAGTTTTTAATTGTTTTATTGTTTTTTGTTATTTTATATTACGCTATCCGGAAATTGAAGGAACCGCTTGAGCCATATAATCCTGAAATAGAGAAATTTGCAAGGCGAAATAGGAAGTTAGCTAGAGAACTAGCTAAGCAAGGAGAAGAGGATCCAAATCTTGAGGAAAGCGAACACGAATAAGAAGAAGGACATACAACCGATCATTCTGAGCATTCTAAATCTGAACCCGGTACTTAATCCTGAAGTTATTAATAATGCCAATAATGTTAATAATGCGAATAATCTTAATTCTAATAATGGAAACCAAGCTGCGAGGCGCACTTTGCAAAGTTATTCAACACCTACTATTGAGCAATTCATTCCCGCTATCGTAGCACCGCAAAATGCTGCGGAAGTGTATCACCCTAGGCCTAATGTAATTCAAATGGTGACCAACTATTCCACTTTTCATGGAGTCCAAAACGAGGATCCTGGTGTTCACGTGACAAATTTCTTGGAAATCGTTAGCACTGTGAAGCGAGAATTAATCCCGGAGGGTAACATTCGTCTTAAGCTCTTCCCTTTCACTTTGAAAGATAAAGCTAAGCAATGACTTCTCTCTTTAGAGGCTGGATCTATCACTACTTGTGAGAAATTGTTGCAAAAATTCATGAATAAGTATTTTCCTTTAGGAAAAACCTTTAAGTTACGCCAGGATATCTTAGAATTTAAGCAACAACCTGGGGAGAGTTTTGATCAAGCTTGGGAGCGTTTTAAGGAAGCTATAAGGAAGTGTCCTCATCATGATATCTATATTTGGCTTTTAATGCAAACTTTTTACCATGGATTGAGAGAGACTGAGAAAATTAGAGTAGACGCATCTAGCAATGTAGCGTTTGTTCTTTTATCTCCTGAGGAGGCACAAAAAAATGGAGCAAATCATGATGAATAGTCAATGGGGAGGCAATGACATCGCTACTGTGAAGATGGCTGCTGACATATTTGAGGATAGTGCATCTACCAAAATCTTAGAACAACTGTCTGTTATCAACAATAAGGTAGATGGAATGCAAGAGAGGATGGCAAGAGTAGAGAAAGGGACTGGAATCGAAGCGATACCTCAAAATGAGAATGCTGGTACTGAAGAAGTCAATTATATTGGGGGATCAGGAAATCAATGGGGAGGATATAAGCCTAATCATAACCATCCTGGATTCCGATATAGTGACCCTAGTGGAGGAAATGGGCCTAAACCACCTACTACTTTTGTGCCACAGCAAACTAAAACTTTTGGTTGGGAAGCTGCGATAGAAAATTTGAGTAATGTTGTTACTGACAATATGGGACAACTTTCAAAATCGATGGCTGATTTAGCCACTAACTTTAGCCAATATTGTCAGAAGACAGATGCTAAGGTGACCAATCAAGAAGCCATAGTCCAAAATCTCACTCACCAAATAGGATAGTTAGCTGAGCAAGTCTCAACTAGACCTCCTGGAGGATTGCCGAGCAACACTGATAAAAACCCTAAGGATTTGAATGCGATCATGACTAGAAGTGGGAAAGAAGTAACTCCAACGTCCTTGAAAGAGAAAGAGAAATCCGTCGAGAGTAAGGACGGTGAGCCAAGCAAGGAAGCAAATACCTCTGGAACCTTGCCGGAGCAAGAAGCCTATAAGGAACCTGCTGAGACCAATCAAGAAGCCATAGTCCAAAATCTCACTCACCAAATAGGATAGTTAGGCCGAGCAAATCTCAACTAGACCTCCTGGAGGATTGCCGAGCAACACTGATAAAAACCCTAAGGATTTGAATGCGATCATGACTAGAAGTGGGAAAGAAGTAACTCCAACGTCCTTGAAAGAGAAAGAGAAATCCGTCGAGAGTAAGGATGGTGAGCCAAGCAAGGAAGCAAATACCTCTGGAACCTTGCCGGAGCAAGAAGCCTATAAGGAACCTGCTGGCCCTAGAGTTGAGCTTTATAATAATAAGTATCCTATTTTCACTGATGTCGATCCTTCAACCTTACCTTATCCTCCACGCAAACCTAATCCTAAGGTTGATGACAAGAGGTATAAGAAGTTCATTGATATCTTCAAAAAGCTACACATCAATATACCTCTATTTGAAGCACTGGCCGAGATGCCTAAGTACACCAAATTCTTAAAAGAAGTTGTGTCTACTAAGAGGAAACTCTTAGATTTTGAGACCATCTGTCTAAATGAGGAGTGCTCATCCATTCTTTAACATAAGTTACCCGCTAAATGCAAGGATCCGGGAAGTTTTCTCATTCCCTGCACCATAGGTAAGTATGTTTGAACAAAGAGCGTAAATCTGATGCTTCTATCCATTTTTCAAAAGCTAGGTATAAAAGACCTTAAGAAGACTTCAATTACTCTGCAATTAGCTGATCGTTCAGTTAAGGATCCTTGTGGAGTGGTTGAGGATGTGCTAGTAAGAGTTGAGAAATTTGTGTTTCATGTCGACTTTGTTGTGCTAGATATGGAAGCTAACTACGAAGTGCCCCTAATCTTAGGAAGACTTTTTATGGCCACTAGTAGGATGCTTATCGATGTTTACAAAGGAGAGTTAGTGTTAAGAGTTAATGAAGATGAAATAGCATTCAACGTGCTTGACACTATGAAGACACCTGATGATGAAGAGGATGCATGTTTCATGTTGGATTCTGTTGACAAGCTTGTCAATGATTTCCAACAATACGAGGATATTAAGGATTTTCTCGAGGCTACCTTAGAGTTAGAGGATGAAGTTCCATATGAGAATAGCGAAGAAGAGAAAGTGATATGGCCTGGATGTAGTAGAGGAACACCTGGACATGTTGAGGAGATGAAATCTACCGAGGTTGAGAAATTCTACCATAGACCGACTTGGCATAAGTTCTTTGAACTTAAGCTAACCGGACAAAAGTTAAAAACCTCGCTAGAAGAACCACCTACCAATCTGACATTGAAGCCTCTGCCTGCACATTTGAAGTATGTATTCCTTCAAGATGAGACCTTGCCTCTTATTATTTCTTCTACCTTGACTGAAGTACAAGAAGAAAAGCTGATGAGAGTGTTGAGAGAGTATCGCGGAGCATTTGGATGGACTATAGCTGATATCAAAGGCATTAGTCCCAGCATTTGCATGCATAAAATCTTCGTCGATCCTGCAAAGAAAGCGGTTGTACAACCCCAAAGAAGGTTGACTCCACAATTGAAGGACGTGGTTAGGGATGAAATTATTAAGATGTTAGAGATGGGAATCATTTTTCCTATCTATGATAGTGAATGGGTTAGCCCGATCCACGTAGTTCCGAAGAAGGGAGGTTTGACTGTGCAAGCCAATGAGTTAAACGAGTTTATTCCTGTTAGACTCATTACTGGTCATAGAGTATGCATTGACTTTAGGAAGCTGAATGATGCTACTCATAAGGATCACTTCCCTCTTCCCTTCATTGATCAAATGCTCGAGAGACTCAGCGGACATGCGTTTTATTGCTTTCTTGACGGTTACTCGGGATATTATCAAATTCATATCTCACCGAGGATCGTGAAAAGACCACTTTTACATGTCCATATGGAACCTTTGCTTACAATAGAATGCCCTTTGGTTTGTGCAACGCACCAGCAACGTTTCAAAGATGCATGATTTCTCTGTTTGCTGATATGGTTGAAGATTTCCTAGAGATCTTTATGGATGATTTCTGTTAAGGGTGATTTTATACGTTTTATAAGGATATATTTTGTAACAATTCTCTCCATATTCGTATGTTTCTCATAGAAATCGAGCTTTATATTGAAATATTGAGCAAATGAGTTTTAGAAGTATTAAAGTGCAAAATTGAGCTAATTATGTGATTTTATTGGATAAATATCTTTAGATGTAAGATGTTACATTTTGCATGTTTTTATCGTGATGTAGGTACGCTTGCATGAGGTGAAAGGAGCTTAAAAGATGTTCAAGTGATGATTTGCATGGAAGGAAAGAGATAGAGATGAAGTTGGAATGAAGATCAAGATGAATTTGGGAGAAAGTGGACGGGCGTCCCGTCAAAGGCGTCCGAATATGGGCGGCGTCCGGGATGAGATTTTGGTACGAGAGAGTTTGGACGTGAAGTGAGCGGGCGTCGGAAGCGGTCCAAGGTACTTGGACGGGCATCCAACACTCGGACGGGCGTCCGAGCACCGCCATAGCTTTGAAACCGACTTATTTTTCTATAAATAGCGACGCGATTTCAACCACTAAGACATACATTATTCGATCCTCTTATTGATACACAATCATTAGAGAGGAAAACCACTAGGCGGCCCCGGCCCCTCTTTTGGGAGGTTTGGGGTTGCGGATTAGTTAGGTTTTTGTTTTCTTTTTTTCTTTTCTTGTTCGATCATGAAGATGGCTTGAAGTTTGTGAACTTGGAGCAACCATGGGAACTTTTCCGGCGGCGTTTTTTTCTTTCTTTTTGGATATTTTGTGAGTTTAATTTAAAGTTTGTTTCTTTCCTTTGTTTATTTGTTTATGCAATCGATATCGGAAGATGTATTGCTATTTGATGTTTACCGTATGATGGAAATCGGTGTAAACCTTAGATCACCATAGGAAAGATTAGACTTTTAACCTTGACATAACGGAAGTTGATAGGTTAGATTTCTAGGTTGTTAGATCTAATAAATCTTGCACCTTGTTTTGAGAGCGTTAATCTCTATAGATCGGAAGATGATGAGATTGATAGACGGATTACTTACGGAAGTAGGAATTCATACCTTTGATTAGGTGAACCACAACTTTGATTGAATCATCATAAGATAATCTAGGGAAGAATTAAGGGTTGCGGGATGGTGGATCATGTTTGTTCTATGTTGATTTGCTTCAGTCATTATCATGATAGTTAGTTTTATTGTTTTCTTAGTTGTAGTTTTATTTTATTTGCTTTTGTTCGCAACGATATTTTCCTGGCTTTGGACTGACAATCCTCTGTCCAGTTTATTTTCCGTTTTAGTTTAGGTTTAGGAATAATTGTATCAACCTTAGGAGAATTAATGAACTAGATACCCCGATTCCCTGTGATCGACTCCGGTATTAATCGCTATACTACGATCCCTACACTTGGGGAATACCGGATTTATAAATTTTATTACTTGTTTGTTTTGTTAGATAAAATCCGTGACAAGTTTTTGGCGCCGTTGCCGGGGAATCGGTGCGGTTGTCCAGTTCATTATTAATTTTTTTCTAAAGTTGTTCTGTTTTGTTTTTCGTAGGTAGTTTGTGTTATCTAGTGATTATTAATTTTTCATAGGTTTGTGTTTAGGTTCCAATTAGGGTTTTGTTTAGTTTTCGTGTTTTGTTTGGACCTGTTTTCGTGTTTAGCAGCGTTTATGTGCTTCAGTTTGAACGTAAACGGGCGTCCTGAGCTATTGGACGCCCGTCCGTCCAAATCTGATCGTCTCTGTTTGTGTTTTGCCCAGGCAGACGAGCGTCCAGTAACTTGGACGCCCGTCCTGTTCTTTCTCCGGGCAGACGTCCGTCCAGTAACTTGGACGCCCGTCGCTTTGTCTGTCACCGCTTTTTTTTTGTTTTTTATTTTTGTTTTTTTTGTTTTAGGTAGATATCGTGGTTTAGGGTTTCTGTTTTTCGTAGGTAGGTTTCGTAGGTAGGGTTCTGAGGTTGAATCATCTGACTCCACGTTTTTCACGGTCAAATTTTTGGATAAAAGGGATCGTTTTAGCACTTGTTAGTATTTTGGCTGTAACTTTTGGCTCGAGTGTCCGTTTGGAACGCGGGACCCCAATTCGGAAAGCTCGTTCCGACGCCGACGACGTGGTGAACGGCCATAGGCCGTTCGGTGCCGTTTTCGAGGTCAAAATCCACTGTTTTCCCTTCCATTTTGGGCTCGAGAAGATTTCAACACGTTTTTTTTCCTTTTTTTTTTTTTGTTTTCTCGTTTTTTTTTTGTTTTAAATTTTTCGTAGTTTAGGTTTAGGTTTACTTTCCGTATCTTTTTAGGTAGTTTTCAATAAAAGTAGCGTTAAATAAATTGAGAGTTTTTATTTTTGCCGTGTTTCGATGACCGTTGGGTTAAGAATGTGCAAAAAGTTTTTTACTCAATTTATGAAACGTGAATTTAGGTTTCATAGTTTTGTTTTCGTTTTTAATAAACACTAGGGTTTCTGTTTTAATGATATGGTATTAGGTTATGATTTTAGGGTTGTTGCTTGTTTTTTACGTATCAATCGAGTCTGTTGAGCTTTTCGCTGCGAGTCGGACGGGCGTCCATAGTAAGTGAACGCCCGTCCGTCCCATAACGCACCAACTATGTTTTTAGAGAGTCGGACGAGCGTTTGCCTTTACCCGAACGCCCGTCGCTCTATGTGGTTACGGACGGCGTCGTGCGTCCGTCCGCCCGACCAAACGTCGTCCGGTGTGTCGGCTTCTAGTGAATAGAATTTGATTTTTAATGCTTTATTTGACGTGGATATTTTCATATGAGCTTCGTGGCTAATTATTTTTACGTAGATGTTCTGAACTTGCATGTTTACATCTTTCCATCTACGAATCCATGTTAAATAATTGATTAATTTTTATATACATGCTACATTAATTGACATGGATGTTTTATTGTGAGCCTCTGTGGCCGTTGTGTATATGCGTAGATGTCTGTTCTTTCACCGTTATGTTTTCTTTCCATCTATTGCAATCCATGTTGAGTAATTCACCTAGCTAGACGTGATTCTAATATGACTTATGATGTTCCCGTTGTCGTCTATCTAGGGTGCATAGGATTCATCCATGCATGTTATAGTTAATGTCGGTTCTCGTATGCTATAAGCTGTTTCTTATTGTTATTTAGTAGCTAATGTCGGTTTCCGTATGCTACATATCGTTGTGATGAATCTGTGAGCTTTGAGACCTATGTGCTTTCTTGTTATTTTTGTAACTCATATGGGTAGCTACTTGTCGGTTTTCCGTATGCTACCATGTCTTCTTATGAGTTATATCTGTTTAGTATAGCTAGCTTGTTGGTTTTCCATAATGCTATCACCTTTGATGAGTCTTAAGGCGCGTACACCTTGCATATAATGAATAGTACTCTTGTCGTTTATCGTAAACTATCATTATTTGGTAGACGTTTATTATATACATGTCGTGTTGCAAATGAGTGGGCTAGTTTTCTTTCTTTTATTTTCTTTTATTTTTGCATATCATTTAGTTGCATGTCATCTAGTTGCATTGTTTTTCTATTTTTCTTTTATTTTTCTTGAGGGTAGTTCTTGTCGGCTTGCCGTACGCTACCACTTTATCATGTAGATTGCATTGTAATATCTTTTTCATGTAGTTGCACCTAGCCTCTTTTGTTTTGTAATGTTCCATGTATAATTTCCATCTTTATATGGGCTTAATTTGAAAAATCTCTATGACTTCTTTTCCATGTATAATCCTCTATCATTATTAGTTGGAGTTTGATGTTTGTTTGCACGTGTGGTCTATATTATTCTACAAGCTTCGTGGCTTTATTTCTTTTTGTGCTTATATCAAACTTCCGTTCGGTTGTGTTTAGACGCTTAGGTGTCCTGTGTTTTCCACTGTGTGGTGATTTTTCCATCGAGCAATTATACCATGTGCTTATATCATTATTGTTGCTTGTTATATTCCCCCGTGTCCCCGAGATACTTCCATGTTTTTCAAGTGTGCGGGTACATTTTTAGTTGTTCTTGTTAAAGGCTTCCTTGGAGTGAATACGGATTGGAATACTTATGACATCTCGTGCCTCGGAAACGCGGATCGATTTTCTTCCTATCTTCGGATCATTACCAAATCGGCTAAGTTCTTTTATCTTTTCTTTAATTACGCACAACATGAGGACATGTTGTAATTTAAGTGTGGGGGAGGGGAATAGTTTCATGTATCTACATTCATTTGCCATACTATTATATTTCTATGAAAAAGTGCTAAATTTTAAAAAAATTTTGTTTGTTTTGTCCCAAGTGAAGCAAAGACATATCTTTATTTGAGTTCTTATATCATTGGTGCATTATTTTGCATATTTAGTAAATTTAGATGTCTCACCCACTACTATTTTTCACGTGCCATAGTAAATGATGAGCTATATTTTAAAGCTATGCCCATTTGATTAGAGATTTTTGATGATTATCGCATGATTCTTTGCTTACATACGAATTTTGAAAATTTTAATAGTTTGTGTTTAAATTAAAGTATGACATCTTGTGAATATACGAAGGTTTGAATGTGATAGGAGGGATATAATCTAAGGTTTGATACCAATCTAAGATGAATAATATGAATAATAATATATGTGTATGTCGGAAGTAGTCGCAATGATTTGAGTGCGGTAGGGCATTATCACGAAATGTCCTATACCACTATGAGGTTAATAGCTCCCGGCGCTGATGATAGTAGTCCGGCTAGGGTGTTATCACGAAACGTCCTATTCTTTGGGAATGAGGGCATATGCTATACGTGTGTAATTAAGAGAACTTTAAGAAAAATTAGCAAATGGTATTGTGAAAAGATGGGTGAAAAACCGTAGTTATCTTCGACTATCCCCGGTATAAAGCTGAATGATATGTTGTAGGGATTATCCTCGAGTATGTCGAAAGGTCTTAAATACCCTCATCATTTTTTCGAATATGTATGTTTTGTGAGGTGCATGTTATAATCGTTTTTATATTTCGATTTAAATGGGATGTTGGCTAGTTTTGCTTGAATCAATTTCAAGTGTGGATTTAGTGGAAATTTATTATGGCTATGCACACACACTTGGGTGAACCTCTAAACTATTGAATATGCTTTATGGTTGCATAAATGTTTATATGTCTCGAGTCTTGATTTTGTTTTGTCTTGCTCGGGACGAGCAAGGTTTAAGTGTGGGGGAGTTGTTAAGGGTGATTTTATACGTTTTATAAGGATATATTTTATATAACAATTTCTCCCCGTATTCGTATGTTTCTCATAGAAATCGAGCTTTATATTGAAATATTGAGCAAATGAGTTTTAGAAGTATTAAAGTGCAAAATCGAGCTAATTATGTGATTTTATTGGATAAATATCTTTAGATGTAAGATGTTACATTTTGCATGTTTTTATCGTGATGTAGGTACGCTTGCATGAGGTGAAAGGAGCTTAAAAGATGTTCAAGTGATGATTTGCATGGAAGGAAAGAGATAGAGATGAAGTTGGAATGAAGATCAAGATGAATTTGGGAGAAAAAGGGTACGAACGGCGTCCAAGTCCCGTCCGGTGGACGGGCGTCCGAAATAAGTGGACGGCGTCCGGGATGAGATTTTTTACGAGAGAGTTTGGACGCCAAGTGAACGGCGTCGGAGGAAGTCCAAGGTACTTGGACGGGCGTCCAAACTCGGACGGGCGTCCGTCCGCCGACTTATAGCGAGCCTTGGCCGACTTAGTTTTCTATAAATAGCGGCGCGATTTCAACCACTAAGACACACATTATTCGACTCTTATTGATACACAATCATTAGAGAAAAACCACTAGGCGGCCCCGGCCCCTTTGGGGAGGTTGGGGTTGCGGATTAGTTAGGTTTTTTTTCGTTTTCTTTTTCTTGTTTTTCTTGTTCGCATGAAGATGGCTGAAGGCTTGAAGTGAACTTGGAGCAAGCATGGCAACTTTTCCGGCGGCTTTTATTTTCTTTCCTTTGGATATTTTGTGAGTTTAATTTAAAGTTTGTTTCTTTCCTTTGATTATTTGTTTATGCAATCGATATCGGAAGATGTATTGCTATTTGATGTTTACCGTATGATGAAAATCGGTGTAAACCTTAGATCACCATAGGAAAGATTAGACTTTTAACCTTGACATAACGGAAGTTGATAGGTTAGATTTCTAGGTTGTTAGATCTAATAAATCTTGCACCTTGTTTTGAGAGCGTTAATCTCTATAGATCGGAAGATGATGAGATTGATAGACGGATTACTTACGGAAGTAGGAATTCATACCTTTGATTAGGTGAACCACAACTTTGATTGAATCATCATAAGATAATCTAGGGAAGAATTAAGGGTTGCGGGATGGTGGATCATGTTTGTTCTATGTTGATTTGCTTCAGTCATTATCATGATAGTTAGTTTTATTGTTTTCTTAGTTGTAGTTTTATTTTATTTGCTTTTGTTCGCAACGATATTTTCCTGGCTTTGGGTGACAATCCTCTGTCCAGTTTATTTTCCGTTTTAGTTTAGGTTTAGGAATAATTGTATCAACCTTAGGAGAATTAATGAACTAGATACCCCGATTCCCTGTGATCGACTCCGGTATTAATCGCTATACTACGATCCCTACACTTGGGGAATACCGGATTTATAAATTTTATTACTTGTTTGTTTTGTTAGATAAAATCCGTGCTAAAGTCACTGTTTGGACTGACCATGCGGCATTGAAGTATCTTTTATCCAAACAAGATTCCAAGCCAAGGTTATTGAGATGGATTCTACTATTGCAAGAGTTTGATGTAGAAATCCGTGATAAGAAAGGATCTGAGAATCTGGTTGCAGATCATCTTTCCCGTTTACAAATAGAGGAAAATGAGCCAATAACCGAGATTGGAGAAACATTTCCTGATGAACAATTATTCTCCATCACGGCCATACATGGAAATGATGATTGCGCTGCAGTATCTTCGCATATTGAGGTTGTGAATGAGAAGAAACAACCATGGTTTAAAGACTTTGTGAATTATCTATCCACGAAATACTTGCCACCAAATCTCAACCCCCAAGAAAGAAAGAAATTCTTTAAGGATCTTTGGCACTATTATTGGGAAGAGCCCTATCTTTTTAAGCTAGGATCCGACAATGTCTTTAGGAGATGTGTGCCGGAAGAGGAAATGTATGATATCCTTAGACATTGCCATGCTTATAAGGCCGAAGGACATTATGGTGGAGACAAGACTGCTGCGAAAGTTCTCCAATGTGGTTTTTACTGGCCGACCTTGTTCAAAGATGTGCATCAATATGCTAGATCTTGTCATTCTTGCCAAATGATGGCAAATATCTCGAGAAGGAATGAAATGCCACTGAAGAATATCCTGGAGGTGGAACTCTTTGATGTTTGGGGTATTGATTTTGTGGGACCCTTTACTTCGTCTTTGTCCAACCGCTATATCTTAGTGGCAGTTGACTACGTGTCCAAATGGGTTGAGGCCATTGCTTCGCCTACTAACGATGCGAAGGTTGTACTAAAGTTCTTAAAGAAAAATATTTTTACGCGGTTTGGAACCCCTCATGCCATTATTAGTGATAATGGAAGCCATTTCTGTAATAGGCCATTTGAAAAGTTGATGATTAAGTACGGGGTTAGACACAAGTTAGCTACTGCTTATCACCCTCAAACAAGCGGACAAGTTGAGGTTACAAATCGAGAAATAAAGCGTATTTTAGAGAAAACTTTGAATACGACTAGAAAGGGTTGGTCGTTGCGATTAGATGATGCTTTATGGGCTTATAGGACTGCTTATAAGACGACTATTGGTATGTCCCCTTATAAGATTGTTTTTGGAAAAGCATGTCATCTACCGGTTGAACTTGAACACCGTGCCATATGGGCTACGCGTATGCTGAATTTTGATGAAAGTTTAGCTGGAGAAAGAAGGTTGTTAGAGTTGACTCGCCTAGAGGAGTTTCGTCTGGAAGCTTATGAGAATGCTAAAATATTTAAGGAGCGCACGAAGAAATTTCATGATAAGAAGATATTGGACCGCACCTTTAATGAAGGCGATCTGGTTCTTCTTTACAATTCGCACTTGAGACTTTTTCCTGGAAAGTTAAAATCACGATGGTATGGCCCTTATCAAGTGAGTAAGGCTTTCCCTTCCGTAGCTGTTGAATTATTAAACCATAAAGACCAATCCACTTTTGTGGTTAATGGAAACCGTGTGAAACATTATGTTGGTCTTGGTCAAGGTAAGGAGGAGGAAGTCTTCACTCTTGAAGATCCCACCTATACTTAAACCATCGTTGACCTGAGTCGAGCTGACGACTATAAACACATAACTATTTCTTGAAAACTATCTTTTGTTTTTGTTTTGTTTGAATAAAGTAGCATGAGACTGTTAATATTTTTTTCATCTCGCCATGTTCCGATTCTAAGTTCGGAATAAACGAGGTTTTTCCTTGATAGCCGACATGTGAGTTTTGTAGTTTTAACTCTTTGGTTTTCCGTGTCATTGGTTGTATGAAATAAAGTGGCTTAAATTGTTTTTGGATATTCTATATCTAATTAATGCCACATTATTTTATAACTTCCATTGACATGTCATTAACGGTTTCGTGGAGTTTCTGTTTGGTTTGCTTAAACAGGTTTTCGTTTGCTTCTCCACGACGTGCTTGGTCTACAACTACATTCTGCATCTACTTGAGAGACGTTTCCAGAGCTAAGTCTTTTTCTTCAAATCTCATTTTTCTTTGTCATTGGGGGCAATGCCAAGTTTAAATGGGGGTGGGAGACTTAGCCATGATGTGTTATAATTGAAAATTGAATGAAACGGTGAAAAACGTGAAAAATGAAAAATTTTGAACAAATGCCAAATTAATTATCTCGTACCCTTAGAATTGTGAGTTCTTATACATAGAATATATAGGGAAGGAACCAAGTTGCATGATTACATGATCATTTTATACTTATGTGAATGTAAATTTAAGGATATTCATGCCAACTAGTGCAAGTAGTTATTTATTATTTGATTACTCAATTTGAATCGACGAATTCCGCACAAATTATAATAACTAAGAAGAATTATATGTACATTGCGTAGATGATTGGTTATGCAGACCTAGAGTCGATATTTATTTGCTAATGTATTCTTATCTTCTAGCCATCAAAAGAGGAGTAATAAGCTTGAGAATTATTTGTGTTTTGACAATGCGTTAAACACTGGGCTTGTAGTAACATTACCAAAGTAGCCCCGCGCTTGTGGTAATATTCAATGCTTCCACTAATCCGTGAGAGAGGGATTCTTGCAATGCATACTTTACTTTTAAAGCAAGTTTCTTTCTTGAGAGGTGTTAAAGCTTGAAACTACGGAAATGCGAAAAAATTTAAATTTTTAAGAGGCTTGAGTATTTTTCTCGGTCTCCAAGTCCAAAAACCTTATGGATGACGCTCTTGCTTATTGCACCATGTCTTTAACCATTGCAAGGCTTAAGAAGTGGGAATGCTGATGTTGGTAGGTTAAGACTGCGAAGTTAGCATAAACTTTTATCTTGCCACGAATATATAAAACCAAATGCACATGCACACATCACTTCGATTCATAACGAGTAGTGAATAATGGGTACCTTATGAGCATAAGTGGTATGAGTTGACTCGAGTTTCTTGTGTAAGTATGATTGACCATGGAAAATGTTGTCTTGGGGAATGACTTATTGATGCTTTGTTCGGGACGATCAAAGTCTAAGTGGGGGGTAGTTGATGACGGTCAAATTATACCCGTAAAAGTCATCAACGTTGACCTTAAATCGAGATTAATAATATATATTTTATATTAAATCACATGTTTATATTTATTATTTAATGTTATGTGATTAATAAGATATAATTTGGTATTTATCCGTTTTCATTGTACTTATCTGTTTTTATTATATAATTTGGTATTTATCCATTATTATTTAAATATGATTTATTTTGGGATAAATATTTATTTTGTAGATTGAGATAATTTTTGGAGGATAAATACAAATGGAGGAATTAAATCTCAAGATAAATCCAAGATGCATGAAGATAAATATCGGATAAGCACGAAAAGATGAGTAAAGCATGACAAAAGCCGTAAAGCACTGGTACATCATAGCATAGCGATGGTGAATCAAGGTCGATCCCTCGGGGAATCAAAATGTGGACCCTAGGTTTAAATAATTAACTCACCTAATTCGTTATTGAACAAATATAAGCAATGCGGGAGTCATCCCCTTAACTTGACTTAGCACAAACCAATCCAAAGGATGCCGAGTGGTTAGGCGTACTTCCTAAACGCGCTCAACTTTATGACTAGGTGTCGGATCTTGCTTTGAAAGTCCCGAAAGATCGTTCGTGAGCCGAACTAGACGCTAATGAAAACATTCCATACCTACGAGAAAGTAAATTCAACTAGGTCGGACCCACCATAAAGACGTGGCGGACTTAGCGACGAAACTAGGGCTCGGTCGACCGAGGATAAGGGCTCGGTCGACCGAACGACTCGCTGACCATCTTTTCCTTATACGAACGATTAAACGATCGGCATAGCCGAGAATCACATCATCTAGGGAGTTATCTCTAAGATTAAGGGCTTACATTGTTGCAGCCTCTAACTTGCCGAAAAACTTTTGTAGTTTTGATATTTTGAAGTATATCTCTTAATATATAAATTAGGCATATTACGACTTATTAGCTTGAACCTTTATAAATACGCTTGAACCTTTATAAATAGAGGCATGCATTACACGCCATTTACACTGGAGAAACACCTTAGAAATACATTATTCCAATACTTTTTTATAGTTCTTTGCTTTTTATTTATGTTCTTTTCATTACGGAGTCGTTAGAATCTCCGGTTAGAGATCGTATCGAAGAGTGGGAATCACGCTCGTCTTCGAGGGTAATGTCTACTCAATTATGCAATCTTTATTCGTAGATCTAATTTATTTCGTTATGGAGTAGTCTTTTTGTGTATTGATTTCGTGATGTAGTTAATTTACGAACCCATGTTTATGTAGATCTGAGACGTAAAAGACGTTTCACGAGCAAATCTGGTTCAGATCTGAGCTTGTTGGCAGCGAGCTTATGTCTCGTTGGTAGCAAGATCTGTGATGTTCTTGATTTGTCTGTGAACGGCTTCGACTACGTCAGGTTCTCGGCTTTGTAATTCAAACGAGTAATTAAACATGATCAACTTAATTATTTGTCATCGTAATTTAACATGAGACCTAAAAAGTGATTGTTATTTAGGACCGAGATTGAATCGGTGTCTAAGAAGTATGCCTAACCATAGGAATGTTGCTTAGATGAGGTTATGGTTTATACCGGCATCCCTAGTTTCATAATTGTGTCAGAAGTTATATGAGATGGAGACTAAAAATGTGAAGTCACGTAATGGAGACACTATGATCTAGATGGCCTACCCGGAGCTAGATCTATTTTAGGGGATGACTCCCGTAGTCAGAATAATTAATCTTAAATGTCTTGTTTTGTCTCGTTGTCAATCTACATAGCATGGGGGGAGTAATTACTACTAGCGTTATCAATACCGCTTGTCAGTTATTTATAAAACCTATAAAATAAGTGTCTTAGTGTCGTTGTGTCTTTTGTTGGTTTTGTGTTTCTATTGTGTCAATTTTAATTCTACGTTATTTGTTGGTCGTGGACCACCTTTAATTTGCTTTTTAGTTTGATAAGTTATATTTCGTTTAAGCCGAGTCTCTGTGGGATCGACCTCGATTCTATCTAACTATACTACGATTGAACCTAGTTCTCTTGCTAGTGTGTTATTTAGGTATCGAGTATTTTTATTACTTGACCGTGTCAGATCAGGCCGAGAGATACTGCTAGCCAGTATTCTTGGGATCTATTTAGGACAGGACGTCAGTCCTGAAGATAAGACGAAAGATGATACTTATGAAAGATTCCTTATGCTACAGCAATAGGATCCAGTATAAGAGTTCTACTAGATCTTCATACTCCATGAAGAGTCATGAGTTTGTATGAAATCAATTCGGGTAAATGTAGAGAATATCCTTAAAAGTGTTAAGGATGGGTTTCTAGTTTATTAAATCTAGGAACTGGTTAAACGCAGCTATATAGATATGTACCCTGAGTCTTATAAAGATAGTGGGAGCTACATTCTGGGTTTGCAGTCACTTTGATTAAGTGATACAGTGAGTTGGAAATATTCTTAGCTAG
Organism: Gentiana straminea; assembly: GCA_036785695.1. Classification (NCBI taxonomy): domain Eukaryota; kingdom Viridiplantae; phylum Streptophyta; class Magnoliopsida; order Gentianales; family Gentianaceae; genus Gentiana; species Gentiana straminea. Next base: position 893,794 of record JAVUPR010000376.1, on the reverse strand, counting down.
AGGTCACTGTAAATTCTATAGCAGGGCCAAAACACAGTATTGCCTTAGAGGCACAGCGGGAGCAGTACATGGATCTAAGAAGTTCATTCTTGAACCTTGTGTGGTTCTTCCACCTATGATGTATAGCTGATATAGTAGTGGATTCATTGCTTGTAGCAAGGACCAGGGTCTTGTCAGAGATTTATATATGTGTTGAGGCGGTTCCTTTTGACCTGATCATTTGGAGCAATATATGAAGATAGTCTTAGTCCCCACGGGTAGTTATCTGTTCACGCTTAGGGTTGGTTGCGAGTATTGCATGAGATTCTTGTGTCTCAACTTGGTCTCGTGTGTATGAGTGATTGGCTTTAGGCCAGGTGCGAGATTGTTGAAATAGTGTCCTAAACCCAATCGGGTTGGACTGAATCCGACCGGGTTGGACCGAATCCGACCGGGTCGGATTATTTCTACTATTTCTTTATGTTTAACTTATAATAATTGACTTTATGTTATTCTATATTTATTCGTTTAATGAACCAATTATGATATTTTATATATGATAACGTCTTTATTATTAAACCGTGATAGTGAAACAATGATAGCGATTATGGTTGATGAGGTCTCGACTCACTTTAAAGGTTTGATAAATGTCTCTAGTCGCGTGTGCTATTAAATAGGACATTAATAGTACGATTAGACTAGCACATATTGGTGTTATGTAATATCGTCGGATCAATCATAGATTGACCGGATTACGCAGCGGAATGCATCAGATCTATATCAAAACGAAACAAAGAACACAAATTAAAGATCTAACTACAAGGGGGTTTAGGAGCCTACCTTTTTATGGTGCTTAACTCCAAGAACAAAAGGCTCCTTGAACACGTGTATGAGCAGCCACAACCTTCCAACGTGTGTCTCCCAGCAACACCAGGTGGATGGTGTTTCCCGCTGCCGGACCTCCTTGATATGCTACCGGAATAATCCCGAAGATTATTCCAACTCGAAACCCGAAGAAAATAGCCGAAAATTCTAAGCTACTTTTCTTCCAATATGGCGTGTTAATGTGATGTGTAAAAGGCTTGGGAGAACTCTCTTTATATAGGAGGGTAATCCTTGTCCTCCAAGGATTTATTTAATTAATACAAAATCAATTGAAATAATCCTTTTCCTAAAAAGATATATCTAAGATATTCCAAAATAAATAAGGATATATAAAAAATATTCTTTTCCTTAAATTATTTAACACATAAATAATTTAATCACATGTCTTATTATTTATTGAGAAAACAAATTTCCCAATAATAAATAACACAAATATGCGCCCCAAGCCCTAAATAATTAGGTCATGCACATTTTTCCATTTATTTGGGCCGAGTCCACGAAAAAACATTTTCATGTATTTAATTATCTAGTCCAACTAAACAATTAATCCACATATCAAATTAAATAGCCCAATCCACTATTTAATTATAATTGAGGTGCAACGACGAGAAACATATATGCTATATTAGGAGCCACGTCGGGGACCATGGACCCATATTCAGTAGCTACAATAAATTGAATAAAATTATTCATCAGACAGAATAATTATATCCAACCTATTAATTCCGGGATTACACCAGTACCATAAACCTGAAACTGAACTCTATCGAATATAGATAACTTACACTCAATTTATGAGTCGAAAGCGTCCACTGATATAATCATTACATACGGATAAATCCTCCATAGACTGTTCACTTCGATTCGGGATATTTCCGTAAACCCTTCTCGAAACATATTATCATTATTTACCATTAACCCCTTAGTGATCAATTAGTTCATATCCAATATAATATGAACTCGGCCGATCGATCAGTTTGTAGGGTCAACAAATAAGGGAACTTTCTGTCTACTTCCTGAGGGAAGGAATGGATTTCATATCTGTGATAGCACAGACTACTCACTCATTCTAGAATAGAGCCAACGAGAAGTGTTGGACCACATACTGCAAAGTGATCCTTACTAACACATCAAACTCTACCCTAGTCTAAACAGTTGTCTGTGATCACCTCAGGATTGAGATTAATCCATATATGATCATCTTGTGATTCGATAAGACTTCTCGATCACGGAATTATATCAAGAGCTCAAATCAAATCGGTCCAGTCCTATATGATTATCATCGTATATAAATGCCCCATTAGGTACCATATTACCGACAGTCCGGATAGGACTGTCACACCTAAAGAGTTTTGGGCGCATTATTAGCAAATTAATCATGAGACCCGTACTCAGATTAATAAACACTATGGACTAAGTTAATTTTAAGTACATCTCACTAACTCAATCCTCTTGTATATAGCCATACACTGAGTTATGTGATTACATAAACGAGGTACTTAGGGTTTTCAGTAGTGTCTTAATTAGAAACATAAATTCATATAATAAGATGAATTATTAATTCTGTCCTAATACAATTAGATAATTGTCTTTCGGGCACTACACCTAACAATCTCCCACTTGCACGAAAGGCAAGTGGATTAATTGTTTTAGAGCACACCCTTTATATCTATATCTCCAACATTCTCTCACTTGCTCAAAACAAGTGAGACATATCCCCAAGATTCATACCCTCCAAGCGCATCTTAGTAATTCATCCTTCCAAGCACGACCGGAGTGTGCCGCCGTAGGGTAGGTTAGTGACCCGGCGTGTACTTAGAATCCGAATAGCATGTGACTTGGTACACTGATCAGGTAGGTTGGCATCTTAAGTCAATCTTTGGGATCGAAACGTCGCCTTTCCATCTAATCCGATGGTACGATCTCAATATGCCTTTGATTCAACACTGAGGACGAAATCGACTTAACGATCATCCTTAATCTGACTTAAAGTCAGAATCAGTGTCATCACTTATATTCTAGTTCACACCTGAATATACCAGCATATTATTATTCCTCATTCTCCCGAAGAGACTTGAGGATTCACTAAACATCCCATTTAGTATTCATCCGTAGGTTTAGATAACCATTCTTGAGAGGTATGGTAGACCACATCGTTGAATGTTGCATAAATGCAAGAATATCTTAACCAGGTGAATGGATGGGATTGCCAATGATCGATTCTCAAGAATTTAAGCGAATCAAATCCTTTAGAATGAATCCCGATGGCATGTCAAACTCTGACTTCAGATCACACACCAATGTCGTTTCCAACTGTTTCAGTGTTACCATTCATAAACACTAATCTACATACTACTTTACTAATGTTGATTCCCAGTCTATGAAAGACTTATCAACATTCTGGTCAAGTCCACATATTAAAATATATGACTTTGAAATGACCTAGAGGTTTGCTTTAATCCCTAAAGGATATAAGCCATGGCAAGCATCCTGCCAAAGGTTCTTTCTGAATAAATTAATATACCTTTAGTCTCGCAAAAAGGTCTTAGGGAATCACCCCTATTTTCTGCTTTGTAACGAATTCGTTATTTGTTCTAAGCTAAAACCCTTCTGTTCTGAATGAATTCAGATTCCGTTGCTCGGCAAGGAAGTCTTAGGGAATCACCCCTATTTCTTGCTTTCTGATGAAAATCAAGCAAGGCTGAGTGGTAAGAGAGATCACGGTCTGGTTAACTCTCTACCTTTTAGGGAATCACCCCTAAATTACTCATCTTTGCGTTGAAAGTTAAACTTTCCTATTCATTCGACTCTTCTCCGTGTAGTTCCAATTACTCCCACTGCGCTTGAGATACTCAGGTGGTTCTACAATAGTTTCAACAGAACTGGAGTATCATACTCCATTCACAAGGTTATGGCTTTTAAACCAACCTCTATGATCAGGATCCTATACAGTCCACGAAGGACTATAGGTCATCAATCTACCCTATAGACCATAAGGTCCTGCAATGGGTAATGGACAAACCATACTCCCACTGCTTTGGGGTGGAGTGATATACTGATCTAGTTTAGTAGTTTTTATTAGTGTTATCACCAACTGAAGGTGTTGGATGTGGACTGAACAAATCTGTTATTATCATTTTGAGTACAAATACTTCAAGATCTAAGGTTGTTATTTATAGACTCTATCAGACCAAGTTTGACAGTATCACCGTCATTCTCTGATTTTACTAGTTTTATAACCAACCTTTACTCAATGCATTAAGATATTTCACGACCTGAACGTGTATGCAAAATTTCCAGTCCTACCTTCAAGCACTAAATGCTAAATGTCTATATTTACGGATGTGGGGTGAACCGAATTCACTCTTTATCCACAAATGCATAGGCATCTTTTAGGTAGACTTTTCGATTTTTCATTATAACCGTTATTTTGCAACCAATATCTTAAATGAGTTCAACAGCATTTTGTAGCACATCAATAACTATATAAGGCAAATTTATGGTGTATCCCTTAGTGAAAACATTTCACTGGGAGGCAGGCCGAGCATCAGTCCCGAAGACTACGCAATAGCCTATTTCGGAGTATGGAATACTCTATCTCTGGTGAAATCAGAGATTTCCTCCAAATATTTTGGATAAACTTATTGGATTTTCGAGTAGTTGTCAGACCAGATATCACTACTTGAAAAAACTCCCACTAGCTTGTACCTTTCATATGACCCCGAAGGTCAATATGAACAAGCTATGTAACTTCCTTGAATCTATTACCCTTTCCCGATTGAAAGGAAGCTTAGTCATGGTTCCTTTGAGACAGTGTTCCTTTGACTGGGAGATAGGAATCACCTTAAGCCGGTCTTCAAATCTTGTCTTTATGGAACATATACTAATTAATAGAATAGAAAGAAGCGTTTATCTAAATACGGAAACCATTTGCGTTTATATTGTTTAAAATGTGTTACATATACCTATTCAACATTTCTTAGTGGTTCCGACTTTATCAAACAAAAGTCCGAGTCTTGGGTTCGTGCTACGAATGTTATATTTATCGTCAATAAGACAAACAAATTATCATATTGAAAATGAATACGTTCGTTCCTACGAATCCGAAAACAGAAAATGAATTTTCTGTGATACTCAAGAATTGAATCTGAGATTCATTTCCTTGTATCACTCCCACTAGTCTATCTGAAATAACTGCCCGTTGTCTATTTTATTTATCGTTTAATGCAAAGCTACCTAGTTCTTCCAAAGAACTTAGCTTTTGAGAAAATTGCTAAGGATGCATTGGTCAGTGATCCGAAATCACTTTCCTTATCCTCTAATTTTCAATTCATTAATTTTCCGGTTTAGCCTTAAAACTACTTAGTTTAGACGACTAACACGTATAAACGTTCTTTCCCATTCTCGACTTTCGTTAGATGGAAACAGTTTTGAACTTGCAGTTCGCTTGAGTAGACACTACACTTGAACTGTGGGACGCCTAATGATAGTGTTACTAGCTTGGAATATTCGATTTTTCTAATCGACAAATCATAAGAGCAAAGCTCCCACTAGTTTATCGGTTCCAAATACCGTCTAACTAGCAACACTTTGTATTTATGATTTTTCCAAGATTAGAACATCACCTAGAACTAAGCTCCCACTAGTTTATTAGTTCCAAATACTGTCTAACTAGAAATGCTGTGTTCATGATGTTTCAAAGATTATAAAATCTCCAGAACTAAGCTCCCGCTAGTTTATCAGTTCCAAATACTGTCTAACTAGTAACGCTTTATTCTTGTTATTCCAATGAATGGAAAAACTATTGTACAGTCTATTACACATTTCCAATGATTCAGAAAAACAACAAATCGATCATAAGACTAAGGCTCCCACTAGTTTATCGGTTCCAAATACCGTCTAACTAGCAACGCCTTATGTATATGATTTTCCAATTTTTCAATTTTTCAATTTAGAAATTTGTTGTGTAATTACACTTTTAAAATTCACTAAATGAATTTTATATGATAGTCCTATGTCATCTTTTGTAAACAAAGCATGGTCGTCTCCCGTTCAACACGAGTGACACCCGTGACATACCTATACTATGTCACTTAAGTTTTTAAAAGGCTCAAAAGAAAAATCTCTTCCGAAAAATTAACCGCATTGTTTGATAATTTACAACGTACTTGTTACTTTCCACATTTTTAATGAAGTCCTATTACTAAAAGTTTAGTAGCCTAGAGATTTAGTTGTAAAAAATATGACAGAAAGTTAAATTCAAAAGAAAAATTTCACTACTAGATTTTTATTTTAGGAATAATAAACTTATATAAAGTCTATCCTACCATTCCAAGGATTTGACCTCACATCATACCGCCGCCTTTAGGGTCGGTATCAGCACGATGACGGTTAAACTGAGACAATCTCTCTCAATGATTAAGCTTCGAGAATCGAACATCTTATGGGAATCAGACATCCCGGGCCTTAATCATTGATTACCTTCCTTTTTCTAGCCTAGATATTTCGAAAATATCCATAAAGAGTGTGACCTACTATATCAGATCTCAAAGTACGCCCCGAGTATGCCGCCTTTAGGGTCGGACAGTGACCCAACGTGTACCCGAAATCCTATCCTTTCGGAGACCAAGCCTTAAATGTTGATAGGGGTGAACACCATCCTTAGGGGGCGGAATCAAAGCGGCACGAGGCGTCACCCTTCTCTCACGTGCTTGCATCTATAGTAGAGGCCGTGGGGTTGGCTTTCGCCTTCCCCGCTCCCACTCAATATTTTGAAAAAAGTGGTGGGTTTACTAATTACGGTTTCGGCCTTGACAATAAGAAATAATAAATCAAAGTACTCCGAACAAGGTCGGTTACGTAGGCAAGCCTACACCGTCTTATTCGTTGGAACATATGTGATAGTTTAGGCCAATCCGGCAAGAGAAGCCCCGTTTAGCCCGAGGTCTTATCGGCTATGCTAAGTCTTGTCAAACTGCTGTAACGTACATCACACGTGGAGGGGAGTCGATTGAGCCGAAGCTCGGTTGAACTCGCCCAACCATGGTTAGACCATTTCCGAAACCATATACTAAGATTCTCCGATTTCAAAATTGTCACCCAAAGCGTAATCTCGTTTCTGGTTTAAGGTGGGTTCACTGAAAAGCCATCACCGAAAAGCTCAAAGATTTATCCAAGTGGGATTCACCGAGAATCCATCACTAAAATGTAACGATTGACAAAACGCGGGTCCTCGATTTTTATAATTAGCTACTTATTATTTAACTACCACATATTAAATTAATAAGCACTCATACTAATCATGAAGATGCAAGTCATGGCAATTTTCCGGTTTTAAGCATGTAATCTTGATCAAACACAAAATTATACCGAAAAGTAAACACCGAGATGGACCGTTGGTTCCCCCGACTAACTATTTTCTAAGGAAAAGTAAAACTTAATCTATGTCTTCGAGTCTTGATCTTCGAATCTTGAACTCGAACCGCCGGATCACGAACAACGAACACCCGAGAGGAGAAAAGGCTTTTTAATTAAATAAAACCAAATTATTTTAATTAAATAAAACCTTTTTTTTATTCTTTCGGCTGTTACAAAATTATATACAAAAATAAATTTTTTTTTTTATATTATGACGGCTGAATAAGTCGTCCAGTGTAAAAAAATTGCAAATTATAAAAAAAAAAAAAAAAGCAAATAGCCGCATGATTTACCCTAGCGGCAAGCTAGGGTTTTAATAAAACTTATGCGGCGGCGATAAGCGCCGCTACGAGAAGCTTCTTGCCGCCTTTAAAAAAAACAAGCAGGCTTGTTGTGACGATTTTAGCGCCGCTTAAGGTGTTTGAATGACTTTAAAAAAAAGGTTTTTAGCCGTTTCTCCTCGTTCATACCTTGGATTTTGCCTTGATCTTCAACTTTTCAGCAAGATCTTCATATTACGAGCCCGGAATAACAAAATTACAATAAAAGATGCTACTTTTACATTGAATTTTGAAAAAAAAAACATAAAAAAAATTACAAATCCTATGCTCAATTGTTACTAAACAAAGGAGCTACAAAATAAATCTACGGGTAAATAATACCAACCCAATCCATCTCTTCAACCACAACAATCACAAGCATGCATCATGATAAATTTCGAATTTAAAAAAAAACGAAATAAAAACACCTAAAACATGCTTTTCCACTCCAAGATCTAAAATTCATATACTTTGATCATTAGATCAAAGGCTCTGATACCACTTGTTAGATGTAATATCGTCGGATCAATCATAGATTGACCCGATTACGCAGCGGAATGCATCTGATCTAGATCTAAACGAAACAAAGAACACAAATTAAAGATCTAACTATAAGGGGGTTTAGGAGCCTACCTTTTTATGGTTCTTAACTCCAAGAACAAAAGGCTCCTTGAACACGTGTATGAGCAGCCATAGCCTTCCAACGTGTGTCTCCCAGCAACACCAGGTGGATGGTGTTTCCCGCCGCCGGACCTCCTTGATATGCTACCGGAATAATCCCGAAGATTATTCCAACTCGAAACCCGAAGAAAATAGCCGAAAATTCTAAGCTACTTTTCTTCCAATATGGTGTGTTAATGTGATGTGTAAAAGGCTTGGGAGAACTCTCTTTATATAGGAGAGTAATCTTTGTCCTCCAAGGATTTATTTAATTAATACAAAATCAATTGAAATAATCCTTTTCCTTAAAAGATATATCTAAGATATTCCAAAATAAATGAGGATATATAAAAAAAAATATTCTTTTCCTTAAATTATTTAACACATAAATAATTTAATCAAATCCCTTTTATTTATTGAGAAAACAAATTTCCCAATAATAAATAACACAAATATACGCCCCAAGCCCTAAATAATTAGGTCATGCACAATTTTCCATTTATTTGGGCCGAGTCCACGAAAAAGTATTTTCATGTATTTAATTATCTAGTCCCACTACAAAAAAATGGAGAAATAATGACAAAAAATTGGTGAGAGGATGCTATTCTGGTCACTAAAGTCAATCTTTTTTATAGTTTTAGTGAGAGTTAGGATTTTGTGTAGCTAAAAGGTGAAGTCATAATGACTAATTTCAATCCGGTCATTATTCGTATACTTGGAAAATAATATGACTAATTTTTTGTTTTATATTTATAAATATATACGTGCCTTTTTTTGCGGAGGTTGGGGAGCATGACTTTTTCTTGGAATGTATTTTCCCGCAAATTCTTTTACTTTTAGTAAAAAAGGTCCCGCCCCACTTTTCCAAATCAGCGCCAAAGAAATTTTCCTGATTTCTATCCACGTTAATTTAACTATCCAGGTTTTGTTTAAAATTGATTTATCCTGCTTTTAAATTGATTTATCTCTCTAAAACAATTGATTTATCCAATTTTCCTACTTTAAAACTAAAGCGGCTCATAGCTTATCACACAATTAAACCGCTGATATACAATTCAGAGAAGTCCAAAAATAATAAACTTTTTTTCCAAATCGTGATCGAACATACGTATTCAGCATCGAAGAAGCGATTGATCCTACCAAGGATCGATTTGTCAGGTATTTGATTTTGCTTGTTAATTTATTTCTTAGGTTTGGTGTACAATACCCACCTATTGTCTACTTGATTTACTTCTCTAATTTTTCACATATTTGCTTCGTATTTATGTTTTGGTTGATTAGAGTAACAGTTCATTGCTGGGTGCGGCGTCATCGGTGTTTCTTGGGTTGATATCGGTGTAATCAGGTATGATTTCGAATTAATGAGATTTTTCTATTTCTAGAAATTGATTAGTTGGTGTTTTTGGAGATCCACCGTAATAATTTTGTGGTTTGGTTTAATTGTGGCTTGGTTGATATCACAAAGAATCTTTTTTTATAATTGCTATTTGATTCCACGATCTTCACGGTTTGTATTTGCACAATCCAAAAATTGGTCACAGCTAACGCAACTTGTTCATCCTATGATTGGCTTCTGATGAATCTCCCTATACGTGCATCGCGCATTTCTGCAATAGTAGATATAATGTTGTATATCGAATATGGTTATTGAAAAACCAATTGAAAGTCTGTTTGATTATGTTTGATTGGTAAGATTTATTTTTTACTTTGATTGGTAAGTCATTTTCTATTATCCATTTGATTCAGTTTTTATTATTTCTGTACCAAACCGTGGGACATATAAAATGGGTTACTTGTGATTGGAACGTGTTTAGATGTTGTTATGTAAAGTGATGCATTGTAGATCACCTATGTATGGATGAAGTTTATGTTCTACAAATTCTGCATCTGTCATGTTTGAAAAATTGTCAAAATTAAATGAGTTCTTTTAAACTGACGTATAACCACGACCAAAAGGAAACAATATCACTATAATGAAAAACGGTTGTGCCACAACGATTGACACAACACAACGATTATAGTGTAGTATTTATTGATCGTGATGTTGGCTCACTATAATCAAGCGTGCAGAAATGTATTGGGACACTTATTGTGGTACAATTGTTGTGCCTGTAGCATCACTAAAAAGTTTATCATAATAACACATCCATAATTTTTTTGTGGGCAAAAGGATATTTTTTTAGGCAACTTTTATTGAACATGTTTGTTTTCTGTGCATCGTACCTGATTTTTTTGGTCTCTGGTGCTCCAATCTTTAATCCTATTATATTATATTACATCAAGTGTTTTCTGTGTTAGATTTTTTGGTTCACAATTATACATATTTATGAAATTAGGAAAATGGCACCCAATAAGGAATGGATGAGTCTTATCAATGATCGACTCAATGTAAAATACAAGGCCGGTGTTAAAGATTTTTTAGAATATGCTTTTCGAAAGACAGGTGAAGAGCACACCATCCGGTGCCCATGTGTAAAGTGTAATAACACTGATTATGGATCTCGTGAAGTGGTTGAACAACATCTCATTGTGAATGGGATAATGCCAGGTTACACAACTTGGTATCACCATGGTGAAAGACAACATGATTCTTCATCCGCTGAGGAAGACTCAAATGGAAGTGAAAGTAATGAGGGGGTTGATGAAATTTTAAGGGATTTATATCCTAATATGAATGAGTGGGATAGAAATGAGTCCGACATAAGTTCATCAAGTCAGAATAAGCATGGCGAGGAACCAAATGCTGACGCAAAGGCATTTTATAGGTTATTGAAAGACTCTAAACAACCACTTTACCCAGGCTGTGAGACTTCAAAATTGTCCTCGGTTGTCGACCTATTACACATCAAGAGTCTTGGTCATTGGAGTAATGAATCAGTTATGATGTTGCTACAAAAGTTGAAACGAATATTACCAGTTGGTTCAACCTTGCCGGAATCATATCAGGATGCAAAAAAAGTTATTAAAGATCTTGGTCTCTCTTATCAAAAGATAGATGCGTGTATCAATGATTGTATGTTGTTTTGGAAGGATGAAGAAGGATCCAACATATGCAAAATATGTGGTGCTTCGAGATGGAAAGAAGATATTCATTCCGGGGAAACAAAATTTCGGAAGAATGGTAAGAAAGTAGCAGTGAAGACCTTGCGGTACTTTCCTTTAAAACCAAGACTTCAGAGGTTATTCATGTCTAAAAAGACTGCATGTCATATGAGATGGCACTGTGAAAAAAGAATGGATGATGGAGTCATGAGACATCCGGCTGATTCAATGGCATGGAAGTCGTTCGATGATCTATACAAAGGTTTTTCCGCTGATCCTCGAAATGTACGTCTTGGTCTCGCTAGTGATGGTTTTCAACCATTCACACATTCAAAAACATCGTATAGCATATGGCCAGTAATACTTATCCCATACAATTTGCCTCCATGGATGTGCATGAAAGAATCAAATTTTATTCTTTCGATGCTCATACCGGGTCCTGAGGGTCCTGGAGATGCCATTGATGTCTATCTTAGACCTTTGATAGACGAGTTGAATGAGTTGTGGGAAGAAGGTGTTGAAACTTTTGATGCTTCGACTCATGAGAATTTTAAATTGCGTGCATCTTTGCTGTGGACAATTAATGATTTTCCTGCTTATGGAAACTTGTCTGGCAGGAGTACTAAAGGTAAGATGGCATGCCCTTGTTGTAATAAAGAAACATTTTCTATAAGGTTGTCCAATGGTCGCAAGCAGTGTTATATGGGTCATCGACGTTTTCTGTCTATCGACCATAAATGGAGAAAAAACAAAATCATGTTTGATGGAACTAAGGAGGTAAGACAACCTCCATCTCATCTTTCAGGAGAAGATGTACTTGCTCAAGTGATTGACTTGGAAGGAATAACTCTTACTAAGTGTGTTGGAAAAAAAACAAAAATATCACATGAGAAACGAGGTGATAATTGGAATAAAAAAAGTATTTTCTTTGAACTTCCATATTGGAGTACCCATTTGTTACGACACAATTTGGATGTGATGCACATTGAAAAGAATATATGTGAGAATATAATAGGGACAATTATGAATATGAAGGGGAAGACTAAGGACAATGTCTGTTTACGACTAATTTTATGGTTTTTATCGAGTTGTTTCGTAACATTATCTTCCGTGTTTTAATGATTTTTATAGAAAATCACTCGCCAAAAGGATAAACTGAGCAAATGATGTTTAAAGATAATAAATTGCAAAAGTGGCTGATTTATGTGTTCTTATCGTTGGTTTTATGTTTATTTGGATGTTGTTACACTTTGCAATATTTTGGATATCTTGTAGATGCATATCTTCGGTCTAAAAGAGGTGTTTAGAGGGTTAGAAGAAGATGCCACAAGTTTACGAGTTCAACGGAGCAAATTTTCCTAAGTACTTAAATCGTTACATATTTTCGACGGAGATTTGACCCAGCTTAGAGGCATTTTCAGGGGAGGACTTCTTCATGAAAACTGTTGATCTTTGAAAGAGTTTTCCAACGCACTTTGAATTACGTCAATCGGACTTCTACAACTCAAATGGTGGTCAAGTGGCTAATCAATTTGGGTAAGTGGAAAATCCCGAAATATACTCGTAATACGACGGGCTAATCAAAAACGCGTTTTCTGAAGAAGAGTCCTTAATGAAAGTTGTAGAGTTTTCCGAGAGCTTTTTTATGACATTCGGATCATAATTTTTGGAGGTCTACAACTCAAGATATGAATTTTAGAAGTTGCAAGGCAGAAATTTGATACAGGATGATCAGCTTCTCAGCAAACGAGCGTCCTAACCGCCGCCATAGTCCACCGCCTTACTCATCTATTTAAACAGCGTATGGGAAACCATAATTGAACACCAAGAATTCATTCACACAAAATTTAGAGGAGCAGCCGAGCTTTATCAAAAAAAGAAGATGATTTCTTCCCATCCAATGATCATGATTAACATCATGGTTGTTGGCTAAGCACATCGCGGTGGGACAACGGATGAAACCGATCAACATCAACACCAACTAGAGAGATTTTTGCTACATGTTTAGTGAGTAAAGTTATAGTTTTTTTATCAATTGGATATTGTTTTTATCGTTTACGTTTTATTCGAATCGAGAGATCGATGAAACCATCTTTTATGCTTCGAATTTATATGAAAATATTGTTCAAGTTGTGACCTTTTCAATTGATGCGATTGATTATGTTTCAAGAGATTGATCATAGTTAGTTGAGTAGGAGTATTAGAAATAATCTCGTGATCGTGTTTTGCATGTCGTTTTGTTTTACTTGAAAAAGAAAACGAAACCCTAGAATTCGTTTAGAGAAATTTAATCGAATTCGTGATAGATCATTACTAAAAATTATATCTTTAACTTGCCGTCTAGTTGGGGTTGGGTTGATTGATCGGTGGATTCCCGTTGACTTGCCGTTGTTTTAATTATTTGATAAACCAAATAGTTCGTATCAATCGTTGATTGCTAAGTTTAGTTGTTTTAAGATTATAGTTGTTTTTCACTGTTTTAAGCATAATTTAGGTTCCCGATTCTTGTTCATCGTCTTAGTTACTTGTTCATCGTAGTTACTGTTCATTAATTCATAATTTGTATAAATCTTAGTTTTAGTTAATAGTCGTGACATAATCGATAGAATAATTGTTCCTTGATCCGATAAACATTCCACTCCCTTAGGACGACCCGTTAACATCCTATACTACGATCCTTATACTTGGGGTGTTTCGGTTATAAATTGTAAAACTCGTTTTTACCGAACAAGTTTTTGGCGCCGTTGCCGGGGAGTCGGTAACGGTTGTCGGATTCTTCTAGGTGCAATTTTTATTTCGATACTAATTTTTTTAGGTAATAATCTAATTGTTACGTTTTTTTTATTTTCTTTCATTTTACATTTACCTTAGATTTTAGATTTTAGATTTCATAGATTTGACGTTGTTTATCTTAGTTTTTATTTATTTTATGTTATTGTTCACGTTAGATTTTTATTAGTTTAGCAGCCTTAGATTTTTCTTTAGATCTTAGATTTTAGCAGCCTTAGATTTAGCTTAGATTTGCCTTAGATTTTAGATCGTATAAATTTGTTGCCTTAATTATTACTATTTTAGGTTTTTATTTTCTTTCATGCTATTCTTTTCTTTATCTGTTTCGTTTTTCAGTTTCTAAACGGGCGTCCATCCTTTCAGACGCCCGTCTGGTCTAAAAATTTCTCCTCTGCATCGTTTAAAGCTGATCAGACGAGCGTCTGGATTCCCAAACGCTCGTCCAGACTTTAAACGCCCGTCTACCTCCCAGTTCATCCTCTGAACGCCAGTTCAGCCCCTGAAACTCTTCACTTTTCTCCTCTCTTCTCTATTTCTAAACTTCTAAACCCTCCAATCTTCTCAGAACTCGTCCTCATCAACCCAAAGGTTGATTTCTTCCTTTTCTGCCCTCCTGGTTTATGCAAACCAGGAGTAAGAAGGGACCTCTTATCTTTAACCCCGAACCAGAACGATCCATTCTCAAACGGAAGCTCTTTCCCGATCTAGACACCATGGCTGACCAAGTTCAAAATCCGAATCCAGTTCCTCCTAATCCAGCTCTTCCAAATCCAAATCCAGATACTCAAGCCCAAATGAATGCTTTCTTCAACGAGATCCAAGCTTTACGGCAACAACGAATCAACAAGTCGGGCTACATAATCAATTGCAACAATTCCATCAAAACCGGCTAAACCAGTTAAACCAAGATCCCTATGCTCCCTATCTTAACCAGGATTTCCGGAAGGGCATAGACCTATTCGCCCTCCGGAAATGGGGCAAGTAAACTTTGATCTCAAAAATGGAGTGGTAGGATTAGTCCAGAATAGTTCCTTTCATGGCACTGCTCAAGAAGATCCACATGACTTCTTATCCACCTTTGTTCAAATCTGCGAAGCAGGCCATTATCCTGGTGTTGATTCTGAGATTGTAAAGTTTAAACTCTTCCCGTTTGCACTAAAAGGAGAAGCAAACCGTTGGTTTAAATCCTTAGCCCATCATTCTCTCCATTCCTGGAATGACGTTAAAAGAGCCTTTGCTCTTAACTGGGTCTCCCCTGGTACAATCATGGACATGAAAAGGGAGATAGCCACATTTGAACAACTTGATGGTGAGAGTGTGGGTAAAGCATGGGAAAGACTAAATCGTTGATGAGGAAGTGCCCCAATCATGGATACGATAGACATGAGCTACTCGAGTTATTCTACGAGAGGTGTCTCTCAACCAAATAGAGACTACCTTGATTCGATCGCTCGTGGATCCTTTCTAGGGGGAGGTGATGATGCGCTACGGGGGTAGCCGAAACAATAGCGAAGAATAACATGTGGTCATCTCCAAGGAAGGCCAATGTTAGTGGGAATCGGGGGAGTCCGTGCGAGCAACTCGAGACTAAGAAGCTAGTTGCTCAAATGGAAATGATGAGCAAGCAACTAGCCAATTTGCAGATGCAGCAGCAAAGAGCGCCATCAGATGTGAATTATATGGGACTTCAGGCGGGAGATGAAATCACTGAGGAAGTGAATTTCAACCAAACCCAAGGAAACATCAATCAGAATCGGAATTATTCCGGATTTCAACGTCCCAATGCACCACCTGGCCCATCCAATTCAAACACTTCCTTCAACTCAAGCTATCAAAGACCACCTCCCGGAGTGGTTAATCAATCTTACAATCCCAACTCCCGAGACAAGAAGGTGGTTGGAATCAAAGCCAACATCAAAATCACACCACCTCATGTGTCCCTCAAAGATAAGTTTGATGAGCTAGTGGATATGGTGAAGACCTTGTCTACTAGTGTCAAGGCAATAGAGAGACGGGTCGGGCGGATGGCGGATCGGCAAGCAAGCGGACCCCACGGTAAACTTCCAAGTTATACCGAGAGAAATCCGAAAGCGAGATATCAATGTTTGCACTTTGCCATCACACCTCAATGGGAGTATGGAGACCAAGAGTTGGATGAAGTCACGGCGAGAAGTGGTAAGCGAGCGGGACCCGGGAAGGTATCGGGAAACGAGCAACCCCTCCTGACGCAATAAGTTCAGGAGGGGGTAATCAGAAATCAAATGCCGAAGGAAGCAACGATGAGGAGGAGCTTAGTGATAATTCTTCGGGTGACGACAATGATTCTGATGAAGAGGAAAGGAAGGAAAGTCAGGAGGCTGTACCCCTGACTAAGAAAAAGGAAGAAAAGTTCGTGAGATGGAAGGATAAGGAGGATGAGGCGATAAAGAATCAGGCCACAGGGAATGATAAAGCCCTTCCTTATCCACCAAAAAGGAAAGAGAAAGCCCTCACTAATGACAAGAAGTATGATGGAGTGAGGAGGATGCTTACGTACACTCAAGTTAGTATGCCCTTAGCGAGAGGTATTGATTTGAAATGCCCAAGTGCTCTAAGTATCTTAAAGAAGTTTGTGGGAGTAAGAAGAAGCTTCAAGGGATGGCAGAAGAGATTTTAAGAGAAGAGTGTTCTATGGTTTCACAAAAAGTTGCTATTAAGCGTGGTGACCCCGGAAGACCTTCAATCTCTTGTGAGATTGAAGGCCACAAGTTCCAAAACGTCTTATGCGACTCAGGGGCCTCTATAAATGTGATGCCATTAAACGTCTGCAAAAAGCTCGGCTTAGATAAAAGAATGCGGGAACGCCCTATTTCTCTTCAGATGGTGGACCGATCTAGTCGCTCAGCAGCCGGTTGTGTTACTAATGTTCTTCTTCATGTTGAACATTTGGTTTTCCCTACCGACTGGGTTATCTTGGACTACCCACCTGACAAGGAGATGCCTCTAATTCTAGGCCGGACCTTTTTAGACACCTCTGCCGCCCTCATTGACTTCTGTAAGGGTCAGATTACACTTAGAGTTGATGATACATCTGTTACCTTTACACAAGGGAAAAGTCTAGAGAACACTTTGAGTGAAGAAATCTCGTTCATTGAAGCAATTTATGAGGACGAAGAAGATGCCAAATCTGAGGAAGCTGAAGAGCTGACAGAGATAGGTGTTTTCGAAGTTATAAACATTGAAGATCAAGGCGATCGTGGACCATCTTCTATTTCATTACGGGCCGTAGTCATCGACAAGTCGTCTTCACAACTTGCTCGGCTTTGTCAATGAACAGGAAACATGGAAATTCCCAGCAATGAACGATGATTTCAAAGAGTTGCATCAGGAAGACTTTAGCCCTGTAGAAGAGGAAGCCCTGATGGGTAGTTGGGACGAAGTGGATTTTTGGAAAGTGACTACTCATTGGGAGGTTGATGATTGGGAAAGGCTAGCAAGAGGAGCGGAAAGAAGAAGAGTTGAGAAAGATGATTAAGCATAAGAAGGAGGAAGCGGGTACGACAGAAGGATCCCTATGGATGATGTTATCCAGTACCTTTCTGGGGTTATGCCTCGGGAAGATGAGGTGTTCTACTGTCAACCACTTCAAGCCCATAAGGAAAAAGGTGGCCCTTTAAAATCTAGTATTGAGCAACCACCTACTGACTTGGAGCTTAAACCACTTCCTCAACACCTTAAGTATATTTTTCTTAAGGATGGTGATAAGTTTCCCTTAATCATCTCTTCAAGACTCGAGCCCGAGCAAGAAGCACTGCTGATAAAAGTGCTTGAAAAGAATATCCTCGCGTTCGGATGGCAAGTGGGTGATATCGGAGGAATCGGCCCCGATGTGTGCATGCATAAAATCCGAACGGAGGAAGGAGCTAAGAAAGTAAGACAACCTCGGCGAAGGCCGAATCCGCATATGCGGGGAGGTTGTCAAGAAAGAAGTTATAAAGTGGTTAGACATGGGAATCATCTATGCAATCGCCGACAGTGAGTGGGTTAGCCCCACCCAAGTTGTGCCAAAGAAGGGAGGTATCACCGTTGAAAAGAATGAAAAAGGGGAAGAGATAGCTTTACGCCTTGTGACTGGCTATAGAGTTTGCATTGACTATCGCAGATTGAACGAAGTCACTGCCAAAGACCATTTCCCCTTACCCTTCATTGACCAGCTTATTGAAAGACTGACTGGTCACAAGTATTATTGTTTCCTCGATGGATATTCTGGTTACTTCCAGATAGCCATCGACCCTAATGACCAGGAGAAGACTACGTTTACGTGTCCATCAGGCACTTTTGCTTTCCGCAGGATGCCTTTTGGCTTATGCAATGCACCTGCGACTTTTCAAAGGTGTATGCTAGCCATTTTTTATGGACTTGTGGAGAAATGTATGGAAGTCTTCATGGATGACTTCTCAGTCTATGGCGATAGCTTCAATGAGATCTTGGCGAATCTAGATATGGTACTTCAACGCTGTGTTGAAAAGAATTTAGTGCTTAACTGGGAGAAATGCCATTTTCTAGTTGATGAAGGGATCGTTCTGGGACACAAGGTGTCCGGCACTGGTATTCAAGTTGATAAGGCCAAAGTAGAAGCCATTGATAAAATGTCGTACCCGAAAACTGTCAAAGAGGTACGCGGCTTTCTTGGTCATGTTGGCTTCTACAGACGATTTATTAAGGACTTTTCCACCATCGCCAAGCCCCTGTCCAACCTTCTGAAAGATGATGTTGTGCTCTTGTTTGATGAGAAATGCAAGAAAGCTTTCAATTGCTTGAAGGAAAAGTTCATAAGTGCCCCTATCTTAATCGCACCTGACTGGACTAAGCCTTTTGAATTATTATGCGATGCCTCTAACTACGCGAGGCGCGGTTTTAGGTCGAAGAATTGATAAAAAGTTCGGGCCCATTTACTATGCGAGCCGCACCTTGAACCCGGCTCAATGCAATTACACTACGGCCGAGAAGGAATTCTTAGCCGTCGTTTTTGCTATTGACAAGTTTAGAAGTTACCTTCTAGGGTCTCAAGTTGTCGTTTGGACCGACCAGCAGCCTACGCTACCTTGTGGACAAAGCGGATGCAAAACCAAGGTTACTCGGATGGATTCTAATTTTTCAAGAGTTTGACCTTGAGATCAAAGATAAGAAGGGTAGTGATAATGTTGTGGCTGATCATCTTTCTCGTCTAGTAAATGAGGGTGGCGTAAATCACAAGGAAATAGGCATCGACTTCCCGACTGAGCAATTGATGAAGCTTGATACTGTAGGCCATGGTACGCTGATTACGTCAACTATTTAGCAAGTGGACATTTAGAGGAAATGACGTATCATGAGAGGAAGAAGTTCTTTTCTGACCTAAAATATCTCGTGTGGGAGGATCCTTATTTGTTCAGGGTTTGTAAAGATGGGTTGCTTAGAAGGTGTGTTCCGGAACATGAGCAATGGGATATTCTGGAGCAATGTCATAGTGGTCCCACAGGAGGACACTACGGAGCACCCAAGATCGTTGCAAAAATCCTCCAAGCCGGATTTTTGGCCGACTCGTTTAAAGACGTTGAAGCCTTTTGTAAAGGTTGCGATAGGTGCCAGAGAATCGGGAGGCAGAGTAATAGGATGGAAATGCCACTTCGACCCATTTTGGAATACGAAGTCTTCGACGTGTGGGGAATTGATTTCATGGGACCCTTTCCATCGTCCTGTGGTAATAAATACATTCTCGTCTGTGTAGACTACGTTTCCAAGTGGGTGGAGGCAATAGCCACCCAAACTAATGATCACAAAGTTGTGAAGAAATTCTTGCAAAAGAATATCTTCACCGATTTGGTCGTCCTAGAGCCCTCATTAGTGACGAAGGTACTCATTTTTGCAACGCGCCGCTTGATAAAGTTCTTGAAAAATATGGTGTGAGACATAAAATCGGTACACCGTATCATCCCCAAACAAGTGGCCAAGTCGAGATAAGCAACCAGAGCCTTAAAAGAATTTTAGAAAAGACCGTGAACTCAAATAGATCCAACTGGAGTCTAAATTTGGATGACGCGCTTTGGGCCTATCGCACCGCGTTTAAGACCCCGATGGGCACGTCACCCTTCCAAATGGTCTATGGCAAATCTTGCCATCTCCCGGGCCGAGCTTGAGCACGTAGCTTCTTGGGCTATTAAATTCTTGAATTTCGATAGCCGGCTACGTGGGGAGAAGAGATTATTGCAATTAAACGAGCTCGATGAATTTAGACTCGAGCATATGAGAATGCGAAGATCGGTAAGGAAAGAACTAAGATACTCCACGACGCTAAGATCAAGGATCGAGAATTCAAAGTGGGTGATATGGCTTTACTTTATAATACCCGGCTCCATTTGTTTGCCGGTAAGCTCAAATCTAGATAGTCTGGCCCCTTTGAGATTCTCGATGTTCATCCAAGTGGAGCGATCACGTTAAACGGGTATGGTGATCAACCCTTTAAGGTCAATGGTCAAAGACTCAAAAAGTATTTTGGGCAACCAAGAGAAAAGCCTGAGACCTTGTACTTTCAAAAGAGAGTTGAGGTGCCTGATATTCTGATTTGCGATGAGATCCCATCCAACTTCTTTAGTTCGGATGATGACATTTCTATATCTACCCGTGAGGACCTTTCTTCCGAGCCTTCTGAACATGTCGGTGTACCGAAGCTTACTCTGCGCAAGAACGAGAAGAAGAAAAGAGTCAGTGCTATCTGGAGAGTTAAGTTCAAACACTTAGTAGAGCACTTGACTTGCTGCTGTTGTGGTCACACCCCTGTCCTTCATTCTGATTCCGATGAGGAAGTGGCCAGCAGTAAGCCAAAGTGGCCCGATCCGGGTTAACTTTGAAATTTGTGTCAAGCTCATGACATAAAAGAAGCGCTACTAGTAGGCAGCCTAGTCTTTTAAGTATTTCTTTTTAAGTTTTTAGGACTCGACCTTGGTGTTTGTGTGTTGGTTATCCTTGTCCTATTTGTGAATGCGTTATTTGCATGCATGTTTACTCATATACCCCGTGTACCCCGAGATTATGTGTTATGTCGAGTGTTGCAGATATTTTCGAGCAGGGTTGCGAGCTTTTACTTCTAGTGTTGTATGTTCATGATACGAGTGCAGCGGTTCATTCATGCTACGGCCTGACCACTGCCAACCTACAGCCCGACAACTAACTTTGAAACCAGCTAAGTATTCTTTTCTTTTATTTGCACATTCTGAGGACATAATGTGATTTAAGTGTGGGGGGGTGCAATTCATGCTTTATTTCGACAATATGAGTAGATATTTGTGATCCTTGATAAATTTTAAAATTTTAAATTTTTGGCACTTGGATAATTGTAAATCTTGAGCATGTAATTGGAACAAATGCTTGCTAGTTGTAGTTTCCTGACGATGATTTTATGTGACTTTGTGAGATAATTATAGCATGTTTTTACTAATTTGAGATAGTATTCATTTCACACTCACGAAAGCCTTTGATATCGAAGCAAAAACTTTTGAACTGTATCTTTTCATTATTTTAGTGATTTATCTTAGAGAGATTTGTTCTTAATAGTAACAGTGAAGTGACACCTAAGTTCAGAACGTGTACTGTGAATATCTGACGATTTGAATGTGATAAGTGAAACGTGATTAAGTCTTTGAAATAGTAATAAATTGTTTACTTGAGGTGTTATGCTCAGTGGTCTGTGTTTACTAGAAAAATAATTTTTACCACTGCCAGCCAGAAATCTCTAAGTAATCACATGATTAAATGGTATGTCGGAAGCTAGTCGATGATTGGAGTGAGGTAGGGTATTATCTCGAAATGTCCTATACCACTATGATGACTAAAAGCTCACGACAGTTAGAAGAAGCTACCTTATGATTTGAGTAAGGTAGGGTGTTATCACGAAACATCCTATTCTACTATGACGGGTACGAGCTCATTCTAATTTGCGTATAAAAATTAAATTAAAGACTTGGTTATCGTTAATCTTATACCTAGTATAAACTGAAAGATATGCTGTAGGGATTATCCTACTGAGTGCTCGGGAAGACTTTGTGTGGAGCAATTACTGTCTATACCTAGGATAGTCATTAAATTGTTTGAAAAGATATTTGTTTGAAAGGATTGTGGAGATTGAAAAGGGCTTGTTACACACACCGAATCTATCTCTATGTTGGTATTACTTGCTATAGTTGTTGTATATTTTGTTACGTGAGTTAGGGATCTATTTGGATTACATATAAAGTGAGCTAGTTTTGATTGTTTTGCTCGGGACAAGCAAAAGTCTAAGTGTGGGGGAGTTGTTTACGACTAATTTTATGGTTTTTATCGAGTTGTTTCGTAACATTATCTTCCGTGTTTTTAATGATTTTTATAGAAAATCACTCGCCAAAAGGATAAACTAAGCAAATGATGTTTAAAGATAATAAATTGCAAAAGTGGCTGATTTATGTGTTCTTATCGTTGGTTTTATGTTTATTTGGATGTTGTTACACTTTGCAATATTTTGGATATCTTGTAGATGCATATCTTCGGTCTAAAAGAGGTGTTTAGAGGGTTAGAAGAAGATGCCACAAGTTTACGAGTTCAACGGAGCAAATTTTCCTAAGTACTTAAATCGTTACATATTTTCGACGGAGATTTGACCCAGCTTAGAGGCATTTTTAGGGGAGGACTTCTTCATGAAAACTGTAGATCTTTGAAAGAGCTTTCCAACGCACTTTGAATTACGTCAATCGGACTTCTACAACTCAAATGGTGGTCAAGTGGCAAATCAATTTGGGTAAGTGGAAAATCCCGAAATATACTCGTAATACGACGGGCTAATCAAAAACGCGTTTTCTGAAGAAGAGTCCTTAATGAAAGTTGTAGATTTTTCCGAGAGCTTTTTTATGACTTTCGGATCATAATTTTTGGAGGTCTACAACTCAAGCTATGAATTTTAGAAGTTGCAAGGCAGAAATTTGATACAGGATGATCAGCTTCTCAGCAAACGAGCGTCCTAACCGCCGCCATAGTCCACCGCCTTACTCATCTATTTAAATAGCGTATGGGAAACCCTAATTGAACACCAAGAATTCATTCACACAAAATTTAGAGGAGCAGCCGAGCTTTATCAAAAAAAGAAGATGATTTCTTCCCATCCAATGATCATGATTAACATCATGGTTGTTGGCTAAGCACATCGCGGTGGGACAACGGATGAAACCGATCAACATCAACACCAACTAGAGAGATTTTTGCTACATGTTTAGTGAGTAAAGTTATAGTTTATTTATCAATTGGATATTGTTTTTATCGTTTACGTTTTATTCGAATCGAGAGATCGATGAAACCATCTTTTATGCTTCGAATTTATATGAAAATATTGTTCAAGTTGTGACCTTTTCAATTGATGCGATTGATTATGTTTCAAGAGATTGATCATAGTTAGTTGAGTAGGAGTATTAGAAATAATCTCGTGATCGTGTTTTGCATGTCGTTTTGTTTTACTTGAAAAAGAAAACGAAACCCTAGAATTCGTTTAGAGAAATTTAATCGAATTCGTGATAGATCATTACTAAAAATTATATCTTTAACTTGCCGTCTAGTTGGGGTTGGGTTGATTGATCGGTGGATTCCCGTTGCCTTGCCGTTGTTTTAATTATTTGATAAACCAAATAGTTCGTATCAATCGTTGATTGCTATGTTTAGTTGTTTTAAGATTATAGTTGTTTTTCACTGTTTTAAGCATAATTTAGGTTCCCGATTCATCGTTCATCGTCTTAGTTACTATTCATCGTATCTACTTGTTCATCGTAGTTACTTGTTCATTAATTCATAATTAGTATAAATCTTAGTTTTAGTTAATAGTCGTGACATAATCGATAGAATAATTGTTCCTTGATCCGATAAACATTCCACTCCCTTAGGACGACCCGTTAACATCCTATACTACGATCCTTATACTTGGGGTGTTTCGGTTATAAATTGTAAAACTCGTTTTTACCGAACAATGTCCAAACACGTCTTGATTTGGAAGCTATGAATATTCGACCGGAGTTGCATCCGATTAGAAAAGGGGATAAAATTGAGTTGCCCGTTGCATGCTACAGACTATCTAATGAGGAAAAACATCTATTTTGCTTATTCTATAAACATTTAAGAGTCCCTGATGGGTTTTCATCAAATATTTCACAGAGTGTGCATATAAAGGAGCATAAAATATCAGGTTTGAAAAGTCATGACCATCATGTACTTTTACAACATTTGCTCCCGCTTGCTATACATGGCCTCCTCCCTAAAAGAGTGTGTGAACCTCTCATTGAGTTGTCTTTGTTTTTTTCTAGCTTGGGTGCTAAAACATTAAAGTTGGATGAGCTTGAAAAGATAGAAGCCCAGATTCCGATTACTCTGTGCAAGTTAGAACAAGTTTTTCCCCCTTCGTTTTTTGATGTGATGGTGCATTTGTCGGTTCATTTAGCTAACGAGGCTAAGATTGGTGGACCAGTACAATATCGATGGATGTACCCTATTGAACGTATGTTGTATGGGTTAAAACGACTTATTCGCAATATGGCTCGACCAGAAGGCTCAATTGCAGAGGGCTATATAGCGAGGGAGTGTATGACACTTTGCTCAATGTACCTGAAAGATGTCAAGACGAAATTCAATTCAATTGAGAGAAACTGTGATGCTGGATTCCATGAATATGAAGGTGAAATATCCATGTTTTCACAACTTGGACGATCTCTTGGAGCGGGAACGTCTCGTATTCTTAGTGATGATGATCGGATGAGGGCTCATATCTATATCTTAAAGAATTGTGATGAAGTACAACCTTTCTTTGAGTAAGCTAAACTTTCTCTTAAAACTCATTAAAGTATTCTTCATATATTTTTACACATGTGTTTTTTCTCATTAATATTGTAACATAGAGAGTACAACAAAATTATGCAAAAGGATGCGCAACAAAAGTCTGAAGAAGAGCGGACTAGCAATTTTGTCCATTGGTTTAAAGAGAAAGTGAGTGATTTTTTATTTAATATAATGTTGAACAATATTATTTGTTCAAGTTATTCACATTGTAATTCCATTGTAGGTTGAAAAAGTGAAAATGCAAGGCCAAAATACCAAATTTATTGATGAGTTGCTATCATTGTCCCGTGGTCCTTCTCAATATGCTACAAGCTTCAATGGTTATGTTATCAACGGATATAGGTTTCGGGTTGAAGATCGTGACAACAACTTGTAGAACACAAAATTCGGTGTGTGTGTTGTGGGTGACATAGAACCGATGAAAATTATGTTGACTATTATGGAGTGTTGACAGAGAGATTCTTGTCTTGCGGTACCTTGATGGGAAACGGGTGGTTTTATTTAGATGCAGATGGTTCGATGTGTATGACAATGAGAAAGGAGTAAAAATAGATGAACATGGATTTGTTAGCATTAATTGTCATCGCCTTTTAAAAACAAATGAACCATTCATTCTTGCCAATCAAGCTTCACAAGTGTTCTATACCATTGACAATGTCAATAAAGGTTGGCATATTGCTGTCAAGACGCAACCTCGGGATTCATACGAGATGCCACAACCAACAGAGGACGACGACAATGATGCATGCGATTTTGGTGAAGCATATCAACATAGTGGATCTTTCAAATTTGACTGTGGTGGCTCAACTTCATTTAATGCAGATGATCAAAACATTTGGAGAAGAACACATTTGGATTCAATAGTAGTTGAAATGCCAACATCCATAAAAAAGAGAAAGAGAAAATCCACTTGAAGGAATCTTTCTTGATGTGGTTGTTTGATTGGACCGAGTTGGCTATTACATATGATCTTCTAGAATTTTTTCTTTCTTTTTAGTTCCTTCTTAAACAATTATCCGAGTTTTGTTAATTTTTATTTATATATTTTCAGACATATTGAATTCTTCCAATCTTGTTAGTACTATATGGTTTATTTTTCCTTGACGTTTGAATTATTTTAAAATTTTGACTGTTCTTATGATTATATTTTACACTTATAATGTTGATAGATAATCGAAATGCTTGCAAAAAATAACAACGGTTCGTTCCAGAAGGCAGCAAGATATATAGCACCTGGCATACTTGCTAAGGAGCGTGGATATGGCAAAAAAACGTGGAGGCCTAATGCAGACTCTACTGGTATATTTTATTTATTCATACTGTTTATTCGATTGAGTTCTATGATCTCATTTAGAAGCTTGTTCATATCTTATTGTATTTTTAAGTTCCAAGCATGTTGATATTTTTAGTGCTTAAACTTTATATCTATTTTTCTGTGTTAAGATCAACATTGGTAATCTGTGTTATGGTTCAAACTTTTGTCTTGTATTGCACTTGTTTATCAATCTATTTGTATGACATTATAGACATGAACCTATGATTTAGGATATTGAACCTGATTGCTTGTTTCTTCGGTTTTGAAGCTTAGTAATCCACGTTTATTCCATAAGGTTTGATCTCCTTTAACTATGTCAAGGTTTTAGACAAAGCACGATTTCCTGTTTGGATAAAGGAGAGAGATTATAAGAGCTTTGATTTTGGTACTTACTCTCTAAATATGTTTTGCACAGGTAACACTCAAAAGCTATCGGCTGAAGATGAAGAACTTATGAACACGAACAATCATAGAAGAAATGGTAAACTTTTAAAATTTTATACTTTAATTTTAAAATACATCGATAAAAGTATTTTTTTTTCTTTCAGAAAGTCAGATTTCAACCTACACTCTTATTGTGCATTATGGTGATGAGTTCTGGAGAGAAGAAAAATTTTCGGAAGATAGTTCGTTATTGGATATTTGGAACATATGCAAAAAGTTATTTGACATTTATTCGGTTGGTATGAGTATTACGGGTCGATTTGGGATAACATTGAGAAATGATGAAGATTTACTTGCCTTGATGAGAAATTATGAAAATGGAGAGACCATATGCATTCATGTTGAACCGGATGAAAATGAGGAGCCACTTCGCTTCAAACTGCCTATAGACAATCCAAAACTTGGTAGTCTTAGTTTGAGTTCTTTCTAATTTGATTTTTTTATGATCCTTTTTCGCTATTTGATTTTGTGATGTCTATACAGCCCCCGTCGCAATGCTTCCGATAATTGATGTTGTCAAAATATTGGGTGAGAGTAAGGCATATGAGAAAGTTACAGTGTGCGGGGATGTGAGAAATGGAAGTTTAGAAGCTAGCATGGTTCAATATTTCATAACTATTTCCAAGAATTTTGGTAGCGAGACTAATCTGCAAGCTATCAGCGAATGTGTAAAGAACAACAAGGTAAGTAGAATTAAAATGCATTACCATTATCTAGAATTGAATACGACAAGTAGTTATTATTCGTATGATAATGTTAAATAACGTTAATTTGTTTAATAATGTCGTGATGGTCATTTATTTTTCTTTAGGAGTTTTCAATACCAAAAGAGGCTGTTGGTCATTTTCTTGTTGCTAAGTTAACTCCTATGAATGATGATGGTGAAAGTGGGGAGCCGAAGTATGCTATCACTGAAAAATATGTTGAAGGTAAATTGATTTGGGCTAACCTTGATTTCTAGTGTGGATTGATTTATGTTTTCTTTTTCTTTTTTTTCCTCACCATAATTATGACTACAAATTAATAAACATATACTTTATATATAGCAAAGGATCTAGACGTTGGTGATCCATAGGTTGTACTTAAAGAATCAATATTGGGAAAAGAAATGGTTCTATATCCACGTTAGAACAAAAATGCATAACTTCTTAATTTATTGTAATTAAAATTGACCGTGCAGATATGACTTTCCTTTTTCTTTTGTTAAAATTATTTAATAACAAGTCTCGTGCACTTAACTTTTCTTAAATTTCAATAGATTTACTAATTACTTCAATAAATTTCAATAGATTCGTTACCTCCAAGTAAGAAAAAGGTTAGAGGGAAGAACAAGAATAAAACCATTGCAGCTCTAAAGCCCGGGGAAAAACTTGAGATCAAGTTCTACAACAATCGTGCAGTGGGTCCGCAACAAAGTTGTTGGTCTAGACATCTGGGGAAAATCGTCCGGGACAAGCATATATGCCCTATACGCATGTAGACATGGACGGAGTTAACTGAATTAAACAAACAACACATGTGGGATGCAGTAAAGGTATTTATCTCATTCTTGGAGGCTCATAATTTTATACTATGACTCGAGTTATCTATGAATCTAATATTTTTTTCATATGTTTCTCAGTAATTCTAAATGCATTTTCGTATTTTTGTAGGAAGTATTTTATAATGCTAACATAGAATCATACCGTGATCATACTTTGGAGCATATGCGTACATTATGGACGGCATGGATGTCAAAACTGAATACGGATTACGTAACACCTTGCAAAACTAAAACCGAAGCATTAAAGAATGTGCCATCAGACATTGATACTAATGATTGGGAATGGCTGGTTTCTAACAAATTTTTAACTGAAAGGTTCCAGGTATATATGTGTTAACTTCTTGATGATAATTATTGATGATCATGTATATTCTACATTATAGTTGTTTTTATGAAGGTTAACGATGTATTGTTGGTTTCTGATTTATTTAGAAAACAAGTGATATGAATGCAAACAATCGAAAAAAAGGATCGATGCCTCATCGAACTGGAAGCAAGCCACATAGACAAATCATATATGAAATGGTAGTTGTTTATTTATATTTGTCTTTGTTTTTTTTTTTTTTGGATCTTATGCATAAATGACCCATTTTATGTTATGCACTTTCTAAAATATTAAGGGAGGTGAACAAAACAATCCACCTGATGTTGCTAAAATCTTTCAAGTGACTAGGCAGAAAAAAGGGAAGTTTGTTGAGCCAGAATCACAACAAAAATATGTATGTTATACATACTTTTTACCTAATTTGTTATGAAATTTTTCCTTGACTCACATTGTGTATATATATTTTGTAGGATGAAATTGTGAAGACCGTTCAATCCAATGCATCTCTTTCACATATTGAGGTCGTTGAAAAGTGCTTTGGACCACAACGTCATAGCCATGTCTTTGGTTATGGTGGAGGAATGAAAAGAAAACATTTCAATGATACTAAAGATACTTATATAAAAGAGCTTGAGGCAAAACTCCATGATAAGGAAGAAGAAAATATAAATCTTAAGAGACGCATGGATACGTTTGAAAGTAGATTGACGCAAATTGAGAATGGCGCTCAGCAAATGTCAAATGGACCACCAATGCCTCACCATGACCTTGAATAGGTATTCTGTTTTCTCTTCCTTTATTTTTATTTTTAATGTCCATATTCATGCAATCGATTCCTTCATTTTACTATTTCTAGCGGTGTATAGTTTTTATTCCTCGGTGTTTCTTTAACGACATGAACGTCTGACATTTTTCATGTTGATAAGATCAATATGTTTTTTATGCATTGATAATATCAATGTGATTTTAGCATTTAAATTTTTTTTTTGTTGCGCATCGCTTTTTTCATGTATTGGTACTATGGAAGAAAAATCTTGTATTCTGTGAATTTGGTTTCATCTTATATATTTTGTTGGTTTTCATTGATTAAACATATAGGAAAAAAATAGGATTCAAGTTCATGAATAAACAGAATTATAATGAAAGGACCTTGTAATTCCACGCTTGTCATGGAGTATGATTCCTTTGAAAACTGCAATTCTGATCCTGCTTTTCCATCAGAATTTCACCTTCAGTGTTCTTCACCAGTTCATTGTTAGTTAGGAAGCCTGAGACCATCTTTTATGATCCTGATTTTGCAACATTTTGATTCGATTCATGATCAGCCTCATCTGCAGTGTTCTTCACCGGTTCATTCCTAGTTAGGAAACCCAACACCATCTTTTCAGATCCCGCTTTTACAACAATTTGATGCGATTAATGATCAACTTCATTAGTAGTGTTTTTCAACTGTTCATTTTTCATCAACAGGTCTGAAGCAAGCATTTCTGATTCCATTTTTTCAACATATTGATTTGATTCATGATCAATTTCATCCACAATGTTTTTCACCGGTTCATTGCTAGTTAACAAGTCTGAATCCAAACTTTCTGATCCTACAGCTCGATTTGATTTATCATGAACAAATTTAACTGAAGACAACATTTCTGAACTTGTTTTGTCTATGTGCTAATCTTAGATCTTATATATTTTATAGGTTTCAGCTTATATATTCTGGTTCTAATCTTAGATCTTAATATGTTATTAGCTTACTCCA
Organism: Gentiana straminea; assembly: GCA_036785695.1. Classification (NCBI taxonomy): domain Eukaryota; kingdom Viridiplantae; phylum Streptophyta; class Magnoliopsida; order Gentianales; family Gentianaceae; genus Gentiana; species Gentiana straminea. The sequence goes on along the minus strand of JAVUPR010000376.1, from coordinate 863,455 downwards.
ATCCATTACATGCTAAACCCAATTTGATGAAACTATAGTAGCATATGTTTGTTGGATAGCTTGTTTTGACCCCATACAGAACGTTCTCAACATGGTTGACAGTGTTTTGGTTTTCCTCTTTAGGCAAGAATGACAGCCAAAAAAAAAAAAACTTAATGCCATGATTCCGTAAATCACTGAACTGGCCAAGAATCTGGTTGTTTTGTTGATATACTTAGATCAACAATTCCATTAATATCATGACTATAAGCTGCATATATATGCTATTAGAAGTGAAAATCAGAATATGAATGCACCATTGATACTGCGTGTGCTATCTTATCGAGTTTTCAGCTATTACATATAAATATTATTGGCAGTTTCATTGACATGAAATGGATACATATTAGTAAGAGTGTCAATGTATTGTCCTTTTTCATTTTTGGTAAGACGATAATGTGCATATTTTTTTGCTGGAAAATGACAAGCAGAATTTCCTTTTTTTTTTTTTTTTACCCTTTTCTCTTTCGCCTCTTTCTAGTAATATTCTCTCTCACTATCATGTACGTTCTATCGTCTCTTTTGAAACTATTGTTACTTTACAACATGATGGGTTTTTTCAGACATATATGGCCCCTCCTTGATTGTATGTTGTTGCTATCATTTACTAACTACTGCTACTTGAATTCTGCTCTGTTCACACTATCTTTTTGCCCAGGAAGATTAAAAATGGAAAACACAAGAATCGAAAAACAAAATAAGGAATGAGCCCTGGCAAAATAAAATTTCAATATTAATTGCCGAGGATAGACTTGGGAGTAGGTATTCACCCTTGCATTACGCTCGCCCGTGTTTTTTTCCAAAGAAATATTGTATTTGTGTTTGGTCATTGGACGTGCCCATACTTTCCTTTTTGGCCTTGCGATTATTAATTTTTCGTTTAGATTTTAGTTTTTCCTTATATGTCATCTTACACGTTTGATAACAATTTTGCAGGGGATGTTGAATTTATTGCACACCATGCTGAAAATTTCATTCACAACTATCTAAATAACAAGATTGAAGATCTTGATAAGGTTGATTGTAGCATAAGCATGAAGAAGCTGCTTCTATCTAGTTCACCTTGTAGTTTCAAGTTCGTTAAATGGGATGATGTTGTGTTCTAGTGTTTGAGTGGTGTAGGTGTTTTAAAATAACTTTGTCATTTAATATTACGTTTCATTTGGCTTTTTCTTTTGATGTTGAACTCGTCTTGCTTAGATGTTAGTGTTTGAACACATCATGTTAACGTTATTTCAATAAAATCTATGGAAAATTAGGGATAAGGACAAAATCTGGATTATTTTTAAGTAACAGGACAACTACATATTTTTTATAGGGAGAAGGACAACTGCATAATTTTTATAGCGAGAAGGACAAACAGTGAATCCCGAAAATCAGTGAATCTTCCCAGTGAATCCCAAAATCAGTGAATTTCGACAGTGAATTTTTACAGTGAATCCCGAAAATCAGTGAATCTCGACAATGAATTTTGAAAATTAGTGAATTTCGACAGTGAATTTCGGCAGTGAATTTGAACAGTGAATTTCGAACACAAGTGAATTTCGACAGTGAATAAATAGTTTTGTCCTTTATGCAAAAGTTTCAAAAAACTGTCCTTCTACTCAATTGATTAAATATTTCTGTCCTTCTCCCTCATTCCCCCTAAAATCTATTATTGCATTTAGTGTTGTGTATTAATATTTGTTGTTTTTAAATAGATGTAATTCAATAATGGTAATTAAGACTAATGCTAAGTCATTGTATTGCTATTAATAATAATGACGATAAGTTTATCATCATTATTAAATTAACTTTTAATGAAGGTATACTTAATAATGACAAGGAACATATTGGCGGTAAAAAGACTTACGGTGACGGGAATATTGATATTCTAATGATGGGGTATATTGTTAGTATTGTTATTTCTAATGAGAGGAGATCGAACCAATAATGATCAAAATTATCTTCATTAATATAAACTACTAATGAGAGTATAATATCGTCATTAATTATACAACAATTATAATGACAGGACGATATACAGTCATTATTTACTTTTAGCTAGGAAGGCAGTAGTGACGGGCCATGACGGGAAATTTCCCGTCGTTAAACGTTTTCAATGACAGGATATTAGCTTTTAATGACCAGTTTTCCCGTCGTTAAAAACCGATTTTCTTGTAGTGTCCAACTAAACAATTAATCCACATATCAAATTAAATAGCCCAATCCACTATTTAATTATAATTGAGGTGCAACGACGAGAAACCTATATGCTATATTAGGAGTCACGTCAGGGACCATGGACTCATATTCAGTAGCTACAATAAATTGAATAAAATTATTCATCAGACAGAATAATTATATCCAACCTATTAATTCCGGGATTACACCACCATAAACCCGAAACTGAACTCTATCGAATATAGATAACTTACACTCAATTTATGAGTCGAAAGCATCCACTGATATATTCATTACATACGGATAAATCCTCCATAGACTGTTCACTTTGATTCGGGATATTTCCATAAACCCTTCTCGAAACATATTATCCTTATTTCCATTAACCCCCTAGTGATCAATTAGTTCATATCCAATATAATATGAACTCGGCCGATCAATCAATTTCTAGGGTCAACAAATAAGGGAACTGTCTGTCTACTTCCCGAGGGAAGGAATGGATTCCATATTTGTGATAGCACAGACTACTCACTCATTCTAAAATAGAACCAACGAGAAGTGTTGGACCACATACTGCGAAGTGATCCTTACTAACACATCAAACTATACCCTAGTCTAAGCAGTTGTGTGTGATCACCTCAGGATTGAGATTAATCCATATATGATCATCTTGTGATTCGATAAGACTTCTCGATCACGGAATTATATCGAGAACTCAAATCAAATTGGTCCAGCCCTATATGATTATCATCATATATAAATGCCCCATTAGGTACCCTATTACCGACAATCCGGATAGGACTGTCACACCTAAAGAGTTCGGAGCGCATTATTAGCAAATTAATCATGAGACCCGTACTCAGATTAATAAACGCTACTGACTAAGTTAATTTTAAGTACATCTCACTAACTCAATCATCTTGTATATAGCCATAAACTGAGTTATGTAATTACATAAACGAGGTACTTAGGGTTTTCAGTAGTGTCTTAATTATAGACATAAATGCATATAATAGGATGAATTATTAATTCTGTCCTAAAACAATTAGATAATTGTCTTTCGGGCACTACACCTAACAATTGGATGTCTTCTGTCTTTTGAAGACATGGATAAATCTTGCCTATCAAAGTGAAGAGACACTTGGACTTTATATGGACGTGTATTAGAGAATGCGTACGTTAGACTGACCCACTTACTTTATTAAGTGTCACACTATGTGGCGGTTGTGTAATTATCCTAAGACCGGAGTCTTCATGGCATCACGGCGTGGATTGTCATACTTTGACACTATTGAGGTTTCCCCTAGCCATGGGGAAATCATGCGGTAGTGATTGGGCGTGATACTGAAGCATGCGTAGGATTCATGTTGTTCGTCCGGAAATCGTGTATCCTATGAATAGGAGTAAATGAGTTACTTCGAGAGAGAGCAAGATATCCAGATTATAAGACACGGCCGTTGATGTTTGACACTCGACGTATGACCGTATGGATATTGTAACAGCGATAGGATTCTATTTACATGGTAACCGTTTCACGTGAACGGTAGTAGTCATTGTATTTGACTCTTCCGATGATTAGGGGTCATGGCATGTTGCTAGACGCGATCCATGATTGTTAGGTATGAAGGGTATTTTAGTTAATGCACTTTGTGTCTATGGTTAACATATTCGGAAGCCTATCGTGTCATACACATAAGAACATCTACCCGGATTAAAATGCGGTTATAGTGATAACCAAATAATGAATGTTTTTATCTCGACTATAAAGTGTTATAGTCATAAATTAAGATTGTGGTATTTATTTATTATGAATAAATATAATACAAGATATTAATTGTGTTGATTAATTAAATATACATATATTATATATGTATTTCGAAATATATATGTATAAATGATACACATGTATTTTGCGAATTAATTAATCATAGTATTATATTAATTAGTTAAGAATATTCCGGATGCCAATTTATGGCTATATGGGGCGCAGATGATGTGTATGTGATACACATGGATTTTGCAAATTAATTAATAGTATTATCATATATTCATTTTAGATATTAATATATGTAGATTTGAAAACATGTGTAAATTGATTTATGGTAATATAATAAAGATATATTCAATATGAGATGTTGGTAATATATATCTTGGAAAGTATTTAATATGAGATACTGAATATTAATGAGATAAATCAATCAAAGATATTTTCCTACTAGTAAAAGATTTTCTTTCTCTCCACTCCACGCAGGAAGCTTCTCCCAATCAGATTGGGAATATTAGGGGCGCAGACACCACTAAAAATATGTAGTGGGTTTCAAACTCTTTTGCATCATCACAATTAGAAGAGTTCTAATTTACTAGAAAAATTGAGAGCTTCCTAGAAAGAGTTTTGAGAGAGAGAAAATGTCGGTCTAGTAACCGATTTTTCTAATAGCAATCCAATGGTGGATTCCAGTGAGTTGTTCAAGTGGACTAGCGGTAGAGGCTGAATGCTTGGGTGGCTCCGTGCACCACTACTCCTTCGTAGACGATATAGCTTTGGTTTTTTAGATCAGTCGAGTTAACTTTCCCGTTTACTACTTATATGCTTGTTTCTTGAACGAATTCGGTCTTGGTTAAAAGGAAATAAACTTTTAAATTCCACTGCGTTCCCGTGTAGATTTCCTAACATCATCGGAGTATTTTTCATGCAGTGCACCTCCTGCCGCATAATCTATATCCATTCTATCCCTATAATCAAGTCCACTGTAGAAGGTCTATACTACTTTCCATTTCTTCAACTGTTGGTGATGACAGTTGCTTAGCATTTCTTTGTACCTCTCCCAAGCTTCATAAAGAGATTCATTGGATTATGTGAAGTTCATAATCTGTTTACTCAACTGTAATGTCTTACTGAGAGGAAAATACAAGGATAAAAACGCCAAAGAGAGTCGGTCCCAAGTAGTCACTGTTCCTGGGGGTATGGAATGGTACCAGGCTCTTGCCTTATTGTTAACGGTGATTTTTACGATATATATGATATTATTCCGTAGCGATTTCCTTCGTATTTTAGTAATTTTTATAGAAAATTACATGTTAAATGGATTTATTGAAAGAATGACGTTTGAAGATGTCTATGTGCAAACTCGAGCTTATTACGTGTTTTTATCGATGATTTTATATCTATATATATGGTTCTACATTTTGCACGTTTCTATGGATTTGTAGGTACATTTGCATGTCGTGAAAGGAGAGTAAGTGGAAGCTAAAAAGATGTTTAACTGAAGATTAAGTAGAGGGAGGAAGATGCAAGATTTGAATTGAAGTTGAAGTGCAGATTTCATGAAGAACTGAAGTGAACGAGCGTTTGAACCCTCCGTCCAGTGAACTGGCGTCTAAAAGGGTGAACTAGCGTCCAAGATCGCGGATCGGCGTTCGAGATTGATGGAATTTCGTGGAGGGCGTCCGGGGTGAGTGGACCGGCGTCCAAGAGGTAAAAGTCGATTCAGGATGTTCGAAATTTTCCCGACTCGAAGATTTTATGGCGTCCGGACCCGTCCGGATCCCCGGACGGGCGTCCACGGCACCGTCTCAGCGAAACCGACCTAAAAATCTATATAAGGACGCGTTATTTTCAACCCTAACCACCACAATTCGATCCCTGGCCGCCCCAGCCCCTTTGGGGGCGGCTCTGCTGCGATTTTTACCTCCTATAAACACAATTTCTTCTTCTTTTTTATTTATATAATTTCTATAACAACGATGAGCTAAGGCTAGGCGATTGAACAAGCATGTGAAACCATCTCAACATCATCTTGCTTTCGACTTTGGACTTGTTTTTGTGAGTTTTTATAAAGTTTGTTTCTTTATTATGTGTTTATTTTGCTATGCAATTTATATCGAGAGATGGTTGCTATTTGATGTTTAACGTTGATGAAAATCGTTGTTAGACTTAGATCACCATAATAAAGTTTGGACTTTTAACCTAAAAATAACGAGAGTTGCTAGGTTAGATTTCTAGGTTGCTAGATTGAACAAATCTTGCACCTTGTTTTGAAAGCGTCAATCTTTAAAATCGAGAGATAGAAGACTGATAGGCGAATTATCTACGAGAGTAGAAGTTCGTACTTTTGATAGGTGAACCACAACCTTTATTAAATCTTTACTAAACGATCTAGGGTAGAAATTCAGAGTTGTGAGATAGGTGGATCATAGCTTGTTCGTCGTTGAATTAATTGAAAACCTTTGTGCCTTGTTCTTCGTTGCTTAGTTAGAATTTTATTTTCATTTTAGTTTTTTGAATAGATTTTATTTTCATTAGTTAAGTTCGTAAATTTCCTTCCTGGCTTTGGACTGACAATCCTCTGTCCAGTTTATTTTCCGTTTTAGTTTAGGTTTAGTGATAAATAGTAGTGACAATTTTAGAAGAATTAATAAGAACTAGATTAAACAACCTCGATTCCCTGAGATCGACTCCGGTATTAATCGCTATGCTACGATCCTTACACTTGGGGAATACCGGATTTATAAATTTTATTACTTGTTGTTTTCATTAGATAAATCCGAGACAAGTTTTTGGCGCCGTTGCCGGGGAATCGGTGCGGTTGTCCAGTTCATTATTAATTTTTCTAAGGTAGTATAGTGGTGAGTATTCCCGCCAACGGAACCAAAAACAAGTTTTTGGCGCCGTTGCCGGGGAATCGGTACGGTTGTCTAGTTTATTAATTTTTCTGATTTTTTGTTATAAGTTGGGATAAAAGGGACCGGTAGGGCACATGGTAGTATTTTGGCCGTAACTTTCGGCTCGAGTGTCCGTTTGGCGCGCATGACCCCAATTCGGAATGCTTGTTCCGACGCCGACACCGTTCGACACTGTTTTCGAGGTCAAAATCTGCTGTTTTCCCTTCCATTTTGGGCTTAGAAGCTTTCAACACGTTTTTCTCCCTTTTATTGTTTTCTTGTTTTCTGTTTTAAATTTTTCGTAGGTAGGTTTCTGTTTCTGTTTCCGTTTCTTTTTCTGTTTTCTTTATCTTTTCTATAAAAAAAAGAAAGAAAAGCAAAAAAATGTCATCAACTAGGATTATGCAAGATCAGAACGCAATGCTGAAACATCAGATGGCAGCTCTCCAAATGTCGCTTAATCCTATGAATCAGACCTCGTCTTTTCCACAGAACTCACAAGTTCTGTTCTGTGGAAGATGTTGTCGACCCGGCCATGCTTTGTTGGCCGCGTCGCTTTCTTTCCCCTGCTGCGTATCAAGTTAACACTGTCCATAATCAGGGAAATTTTAATCTAGTCACATGTCAAAATTATGACAATGTGGGACACACTGCTCGTTTCTGTCCTATGAGTGGACAAAACGCTGAAGTAAATGCTTCATGTGGCCAGCAGTATCAGAGATTTAATAATCGTTCTCTGGCCAAAGCAGTTTTCAGAACCAGGGTTTCAATTCTCAGAATCCGAATTTCTATCAAAACCCGAACTTCAGTCAGAACCAACATATCAATTTTTCCAATCAATATCAATGGTTCAATCAGAATAGTCCCGATCCTATGTTTCAAAGTCAGTCTAGCCAATCTTTCCCACAGAACTTTCAGAACTATCAAGGCCCCTCTCAATCGGACGATCTTGAAGCTAAATTGGAGGAGCAAAATAAAAACATCCAACTCCTGATAAGCACGAACAAGAATCTTGAGAGACGAATCGGGGAAATGGCTCAAGACCTAGGCATTGACCTAGCTCCCACACTTCCTTATGATAGAGAAGAGGACAGTGCCATGAACTTAGGATCCGTCATTCAATTCAGTGGTTCCCCAAAAGTAGAAGTGTCAAGCTTAATGGATCCTTTTGTCTTTGGATCCGATGCTCGTATACCATCAACTGATGAGAGTTCTTATGGACATGGACTTAATAACGTTCAAGTGAGATGTTCGTATTGTGGTGGAAACCATTATGAGGCTCAGTGCAATGAAGGATATTCATCCCATCAATGGAATACATATGACAATTATGATGCAAGTTATGAGAATCCACTTCAATCTAACTATGCATCCACATACAATGGTGGGAGGAGTAACCATCTTTATTCTCCATGGGATCAAGAAGAAAGCAATTATCAACAACAAGTGTTCCCTCACTTAGAGCCCGAGTCGTACATGGCAGATTTGTTAGAGAAATATATAGAGAGCAGAAAGGAAGTTTCTAGAGAAAGGACACACCTGGTGGATCCTGCTCTAGAAAAGAGGGAATTGGATTTAGGAGAATTAAGTGCACATGATCGCCAAGTTATTGTAGATGAACGGGAACCTGAGATGATGGCAAGTCATGAGCATGAGGTAGGTCTTGAAAGTCGTAGGGATGTAAACTGTAATCCTTATGAGAACCCACATTGTCTTGATCTAAATGCTTCCGGTGATGATTTATCGAAAACCGCTGAGGGTTCAAGCCTCCAAATCCACGAGAATGAAGCCACATGGAAATCGAACCATCTTCACAAGATACCGGTGCAAATTCCGCATTCAACATTGATGAGCCAAGAAAAAGATGAAAAGGCGAGGTAACACTATTGTTCTTGATCATCAGTCATCTAATACTCTTAGTTCTCCGTCCTTGAACAGCAATGTTGATGTTGATCATACCGAGTACATAGATGTTGCACCTCTAATAGTCTATAATTCTCTTAGATTCGTCATGAGCATCGATAAAGAGATCTACAAGTTGTTGACTGACACTTCATCCCTGAGAGCTAAAATGTTTAATCACTTTCTAAGAAGACATGGTTGTAGGATTCCTATGCTATATCTTAGAATCCGTATGAATACCCCGATTTGTGGAGGAAGATGCGGAGGAAGCCCTTCTTTGGTTTAGTCCTCCTTGATAATGGGTAGTGGAGTAAATGTGTCTAGCCAAAGACACTAAAGAAAGGCGCTTGTTGGGAGGCAACCCAATAATAAGAATAGTTTTTTTTTATTATTTTCTATTATTTTGTTTTTGTTGAATAAGGGAAGCTAGGTTTGTCTTGTGTCGTCTAGGTTTTTGGTGTCGGTTTTTGGGGTCAGGCAACTTGCATAAGCGTAACTTGCAATCTCGACTATAATCTCCTTCCTGCTATTGACATGCTTCGTCGCTTAATACTTGATTCATCTGTACTTTAGTTGAAGCTACTGTCGGTTTTCCGTTGCTATTACTTTTTTGATGAATCTTGTAAGCCTTAACGCGCATTTACACTTTCAATTGGAGTTTGATATTTCCGTATGCACATGTTGGTCCATATTTGTATTGTAAGCTTCTGTGGCTTTATATTTGACGCTTAGATGCCCTAAGTTTTCTATGTGTGGTGATTTTTCCATCTGAGCAATTATATACTGTGCTTATATCAAACTCTTCTGCGCAATATGTTATATTCCCCTATCCCCGAGGTACGTTTTGTGTTGTTTTTCATGTATGCAGGATATTTGCTATAGCACTTGTGAGCTTTCGGACGATATCGCTTTTCCGGTGGATGGTCCACGCCTATCGATTTCTTCAAGCATTTCGGATCCGACTCGCGACCACTTCCGGACTTGCCACCTTCGAACTACAATCAGCTAAGTTTTTCTTATTCTGCACAACATGAGGACATGTTGTTATTTAAGTGTGGGGGAGGGATTAGTGGTATCTACACATGTGCTTAATTATTATACTTATCTTTTGTATCTTTTGTGAAAAATCGAAAAAATTTCAAAATTTTTAAAAATCCGTCCCGAGCATGATTTTCTTTTGGTTTACTTACTTGCTATATTCCCATACTTGTGTTAAGTTGACTAGTATTTTAGCATAGATCTTTGGTGATAAGCTTTTACTCGAATTCTTTTCACGTAAGCCTCTTCGATGATGAGCTGAACTTAGGAAACTGTACTCATTTAAACCGATGATGTTTTATTTTGATTATCAGACCGTTCGCTTAATGCTAATGTCATGACAATTGTAATATGTATGTAGTTGGAATTGAAGTAGGAAGTATCGTGAATATGCCAAAGCCTGAATGTGATAAGTAAATCGTAACTATTGTGCTTTGGAAAAAGTTGAATTTGAATGAAGTAATTGGGTGTGTCGGATGCTGGTCGATGATTTGAGTGCGGTAGGTCATATCTCGAATGTCCTATACCACTATGATGACCAAAAGCTCACGACAGTCAGAAGAAGCTACCTGATGATTTGAGTAAGGTAGGGTATATCACAAATATCCTATTCTGCCATGACGGGCAATAGCTCATTCTGATGTGTGTATAAATGTGAAAGTCAATTGAATCAACTTACATAAGGAATTTGGTATGAAATAAATGAAAGACTTAGTTATCGCCTACCTTATCCCCAGTATAGGCCAAGGTGTATGTTGTAGGGAATATCCTCTGGGTATAACTGAAAAGATTTCGAAAACACATGTATTACTCTAGTCATGACGGGAGTAGTTTTGTAGGGCGTATGTATAGTCAGGATAATTCATTATCTATCTTAAATGGGTATTTGATGGTTAGCTTGAATTTAATTGCCAAGTGTGGAATCGGTGGAAGTTGAAGAAGGCTTTGCACACACTACACATTCGAGTAATCGTTTATTTCATTGGGGTGTATGTTTTTGATGCTAGTCGACCGATTGTGATTTGATATATGGGAGTGTTTGTGATTCAATGTTTGAGTAAGCCTTGGTTTTCTTGTTTTGTTTTGCTCGGGACGAGCAAAAGATAAGTGTGGGGGAGTTGTTAACGGTGATTTTTACGATATATATGATATTATTCCGTAGCGATTTCCTTCGTATTTTAGTAATTTTTATAGAAAATTACATGTTAAATGGATTTATTGAAAGAATGACGTTTGAAGATGTCTAAGTGCAAACTCGAGCTTATTACGTGTTTTTATCGATGATTTTCTATCTATATATATGGTTCTACATTTTGCACGTTTCTATGGCTTTGTAGGTACATTTGCATGTCGTGAAAGGAGAGTAAGTGGAAGCTAAAAAGATGTTTAACTGAAGATTAAGTAGAGGGAGGAAGATGCAAGATTTGAATTGAAGTTGAAGAGCAGATTTCATGAAGAACTGAAGTGAATGAGCGTTTGAACCCTCCGTCCAGTGAACTGGCGTCTAAAAGGGTGAACTATCGTCCAAGATCAGTAGTTAGTTCAGGATTGATGGAATTTCAGTGGACTGGCGTCCAAGAGGTAAATGTCGATTCAGGATGTTCAGAAATTTTCTGAACTGGCGTCCAGACCCTATGGACGGGCGTCCACGGCACCGCCTCAGCGAAACCGACCTAAAAATCTATATAGGGACGCGTTATTTTCAACCCTAACCACCACAATTCGATCCCTGGCCGCCCCAGCCCCTTTGGGGGCGGCTCTGCTGTGATTTTTACCTCCTATAAACACAATTTCTTCTTCTTTTTTTATTTATATAATTTCTATAACAACGATGAGCTAAGGCTAGGCGATTGAACAAGCATGTGAAACCATCTCAACATCATCTTGCTTTCGACTTTGGACTTGTTTTTGTGAGTTATTATAAAGTTTGTTTCTTTATTATGTTTTTATTTTGCTATGCAATTTATATCGAGAGATGGTTGCTATTTGATGTTTAACGTTGATGAAAATCGTTGTTAGACTTAGATCACCATAATAAAGTTTGGACTTTTAACCTAAAAATAACGAGAGTTGCTAGGTTAGATTTCTAGGTTGCTAGATTGAACAAATCTTGCACCTTGTTTTGAAAGCGTCAATCTTTAAGATCGAGAGATAGAAGACTGATAGGCGAATTATCTACGAGAGTAGAAGTTCATACCTTTTATAGGTGAACCACAACCTTTATTAAATCTTTACTAAACGATCTAGGGTAGAAATTCAGAGTTGTGAGATAGGTGGATCATAGCTTGTTCGTCGTTGAATTAATTGAAAACCTTTGTGCCTTGTTCTTCGTTGCTTAGTTAGAATTTTATTTTCTTTTTAGTTTTTAGAATAGGTTTTATTTTCATTAGTTAAGTTCGTAACTTTCCTTCCTGGCTTTGGACTGACAATCCTCTGTCCAGTTTATTTTCCATTTTAGTTTAGGTTTAGTAATAAATAGTAGTGACAATTTTAGAAGAATTAATAAGAACTAGATTAAACAACCTCGATTCCCTGAGATCGACTCCGGTATTAATCGCTATGCTACGATCCTTACACTTGGGGAATACCGGATTTATAAATTTTATTACTTGTTGTTTTCATTAGATAAATCCGAGACACTTATTGCTTAAGGAAAACTTGAACAACATGGTTCTGAACTGATCTGAAGTAATGTTATTCCCTTTGAGGTTAACACAATATTCCACGAAGATCTTTAGATGCAGATTATAGTCTTTTGTTGGTGATCCCTCAAAGGATGTTTGCTGAACCATCTGAATCAGAGCAAGTTTCGGTTCAAAGTTGTTTGCTGCTATAGTAAGCTGCCCAACCCCTAGCTGTAAACCATGTGCAGTGGGCATTGCGTAATCCTTCAAGTTCTTATTACTATTCTCAACCATCTTTGTTTCATACATAGTTTCCTCTGGCTCAAATTCTATCATAAAAAATCTTCTCCTTCTGTGTAAAGTTCTCTCGATTTCTACATCTAACTCAAAGAGATTGTCAGGATTTCGAGATTTTTGAATAAACAAGAAGAAAATACAACCAAGGAAGGAAATCACAATTACCCACTAAAATAAAAATTGAAAAGTCTAGTCTAATTAACCAAAAAATGAGTTCATTGTTGACACCTATGTCCGTGGCAACAGCGCTAGAAGACTTGTTGTGTGATTTTCAATATATTAATCACTAAATCCTAGTGCAAGCGCACGGCTTATCGAGTAGCACTTAGGATATCGATCCCACCGGGACTTGTGGTATATTCCAAAACAATTCTTGACCTTTATTAGCTAGACAAATCAATTTTGTGAAAGACTTTAATTTAAAAGTCCTAAAATTAAAATTAAAAAAAAAAAGAAAAAAAAAAGTATAACAATGAACCAAGAACTTCATGATTTAGGTAAAGATTCAATTTAAAAGTATTTTTAGGATTTCGGAGTCACCACGAAATAACTATAAGACTTACCAACAATGTTTCCCCCAAGATATGAATTTTACACTCATAAAGACAATTATCAAATTTTATCATAAAAATATTATTTCGAATTTTTTTCGTGATCATACCTAAATTCAAACTACACCCAGTTTCCCACGATAAGCTTTGAACTTAGATCTTTTAATGAACCATAATTTAATGCCATCAAGGTCTTTATTTAATTTTCATTGCAATAAAACCCTAAATTTAATTCTTGTTTGCTAAAGTATCAATTAAGTAGTACTTTTTCAATCAATATTTAATCGAATACTTTCTCTATGTACAATTGCGATTATTCACCCTCTCGAGCTATTAATTTCAACAATCATACAAGAATTAAACACAAGAATCACTTTATATGTATCAAATTTATAAAACAAGAGAAAGAATGAGTTTTTACATCGTATATGTATTATTGGTTTATAAAGAATGAATTGGTGACGAAGACCACATTAAAATTAATATTAAGAGAAATATGCATTTTCCTTATAGTTACCATAAAGAAACAATGTTAACCTAATAATTTTGATATTTGTGATCCTAACTAATGGTAAAAAGTTTGTTATATTTGGCCATGAATCTGATTATACAAACTTAACATTCGAACGACCCCCTAAAAACATTCATATGAAATACTGAAAGAGAAATATAATAAGATTGACTGTATTGCATTGATTGAACTGATGGAACATTACAACATATAGCACCTAAATAATGATAACTTGAAGTTTATCTAAACCAAATGATATATTTTAACATAATTCAAATTCAAACATAATTATCTAAACAAATCAATCTTTTCATTATCTCTAACACGCCCCCGCAATCCCATGGTAATGGGATGAATATGAAGATTGACTCATAATGAATGAATCTTGTAGTCTTGACATGGTGTCTGCAACAAACTTCTTAATAACAATCGGCATCAACTTTTTCACAACTTGATATTGTTTGAATCAGCAATTGATGACTCGCAAAAAGTTTGGAAGAGTCATAGAAGAAATGGAGAGAAAGAAATATTTAGAGGGAATAGCATACCCTAAAAAAAATAGAATAAAAATGTATATATTAGGATAGAGAATATCAAGCGATTAAAAGTATAACTGCCGATGAATAGAATGAAATGAGAGATAATTTGATTACTAAATTAGAAAATATGTGTCGAGATTTTGAAAGCCTCAAAAAAAGAATTATTACGAAGAGTTCATATTAGAAAGAAATGAGATAAAAAGAAAAAAAAATATTGTGAGAGACTATCATCAATTAAATAACTGGATTTGCTTGAATTTGTGATCAAGTATTTGATTTTTAAAAAAAAAATATCAACAAAACAACCCATAAAAAAAATATTTGAAATATGAGTGGACAATTAGACGGCCCACGAGACGCATTGGTTTGGGAGACTACTTGTGGGTGGATGAATGTACAGATAAGATTAACTCAGTAAACAGGGAAACGTATGTTGAGAATATTTGCTTGATCGTTGAATGGGAAAAAAAAAGTGAAATAAAAAGTGCGAGTGGTAAGGGGTGAGGGTTCGTGTAGATTACGGTAACGACCCCCATCCAAACGAATTTCTTTACGTTTCACCAGGATCTCAATGACGTTAGTCGGGGTGCTCCGATACCATGAAAGAGAAATATAATAAGATTGATTGTATTGCATTGATTGAACTGATGGAACATTACACTATATATAGCCTAAATAATGATAGGTAGAAGTTTATCTAAACCAAATATTATATTTTAACATAATTCAAATTCAAACATAATTATCTAAACAACTCAATCTTGTCCTTATCTCAAACAAATATTATTATATTATTTTTTTGCAACTAGCATAAAAAATCATTGTTATCGTAAATTTTCTTTTAAAATAAGTCCATAAATTTTGTAAAAGATACATTACTATGAGAAATCAACGTTTTCTATTATTTTTAAAACATATGCCTTTGCTTATAATTATATTGTAAATCATAAACACTCAAATTTTTTTTCTACTTTTGTTAAATACAAAATTTTTATTTTTGCTAACATATTAATTATATTATTGAGTGATCCATGAGTAATTTGTCAACATTCACCCATAGAGTAAAAGTAAAATATGTGTATCAAATTTGTCTAACATTTCTACTTTCACTCTAGTATTCATTTATCTTTTCTTAGAAAAAACTATCTTTAATGTAATTATTTATCCAACATAAAATTGGAATAATTCATTGCATCTCATTTTTAGTGGATTCACTTAATTTTCAAATGTTTTCAAATGACACAGAAAATGTATGCTTACATCCAACAACATCATAACATAATGTATGCTTAAATGAAAAAAAAAATGTTCAACAACTTCATAACATAATGTTTTTACTTAAATAGACTATACCTTTTGTGTTTCCTTATTCGATATGTTAGACATACAAAAAAAATTTACAAAATGGCGATTGACAAATTATAAAAAAAATCTACTAGTGAGACTTCTTGATAGAGATATTCCTTTGCATACAATCAAAACAATTCATGTAGTTGTTTTAGATCTTTGTGGTGGCATACTTTGTCTATGAAGTGTTCTTGGTGTTACGTGTCGTATTTGAATAGTTGCAAGATGGACATTCCATTAAAAATATTGGAAATACAAATTTCCGGACATACATATCTTGAAAAAAAATGAAACATAATTGAAGTAATTACCTACCAAACATGGAAAACAAATTAGTCTTGAGAGTTGTTGTTGGTCAATGTAAACTTCACTTGATTATTATGAGATGAAACAACAATTTATTCATTCTTTTGTTACATTATTTGTTACTTTCAGGTTGCGAAACCCATAGGACATATGTAAGTCCATTGGAATCCAGATCCAAACGTATGGGACCCATGTCACAATTCACCATCCGTTTGTTTTGAGATTAGTGTCCCCCTTGACTATTGTAACCAATATTGTTACATACATTTTACACCGTATACATTGAATCAAGTCACTCCAACAAATTTGAGTGCGCTATAAATATATTACTATTCCGATTATTTTTTTCCCAATTGAAATCATTCATAGTTAGAGTCAAACAATGTCAAACGTCAAAATCATTTTTATCCATTTAGCCTTGTTTTCACTTATTGTTTTATCCTTCTTCAACGGGCACTTTTGTAAGTCAAGTATTGCAATTCTTTCTTGTCTACTTTTAAATTCTATTCATATATGAAATAGAAACATGTTATGGTTTTAAAAAACATTGAGTGGTTCTTCATTAAATATATTTACTTTTACATTTTTTTAAAAATTCCAAAACTAATTTGTACCATCAACAAATAGGTGATATAGCTGCCAAGTTGTTGTTAACTTTATGGAAAAAATGAGTAGAGAATTGATATATTATTATTTTCAGTGTGAATAACATGTTTTCATAAGTATATGTGTAAACCTAATGATTAATTTCAATTATTATCTCATTACAGGTGATTAAAGCCGGAATGATTTTGTCGTGCATGCTGATCCAATGGGGGGAATATGCAGTAAAGAAAAACAAGGGGGTCATACAGTATGGTGTTGTTGTAATAATAAATGTTATGCGGCCCATTTAAAGTGTTTAAAAAAATGTTATTGGAAAACATGTTCACCGCCGTCGCCGTCTTCGCCTCTGCCGCCTTCCCCAGATTCTAATGACATTCACTAGTTTATGGCTAGAAAATAGTAATTAAATTCATAGAATTTGTTCAAATACATAAAACCTCTTATAATACTTGTGTTTTACATTACAAAAGAAAGAAAAATGTTGTGCAACCAACATGATAAACTCTTTGAATCTGTTATGGTTTATG
This sequence comes from Gentiana straminea, assembly GCA_036785695.1. Classification (NCBI taxonomy): domain Eukaryota; kingdom Viridiplantae; phylum Streptophyta; class Magnoliopsida; order Gentianales; family Gentianaceae; genus Gentiana; species Gentiana straminea. Next base: position 846,343 of record JAVUPR010000376.1, on the reverse strand, counting down.
AAATTACTATCCTTATAAGACTCGCCATGTTTCCTATTTTGGATTTTTTATTTTCTTAATTTTCTTTTTTTTTTTGCGTGTGCCTTTGTTTTGTGATTTTCAATACAATAATCACTAAATCCCACCGCAAACGCACGGTTTATCGAGTTATAGTTAGGATAAAGATCTCATCGGAACTTGTAGTCAATGACTAAACAATACTGGACCTTTATTAGCTAGAGAAATGAATTTGTTGAAAGGTTTCTATTTTTTCCCAGATACGAAAGAAACACAAGCACACACACGTTTTGCCTCCACCGAGGCTTGAATTCGCCACCACCGGGTTTAAGACCACAGCACTTTCAATAACCTCCGGGTTATTGAAAGATTTTTATTTAAAAGGCCTAAAATTAAAGCAAATAAAGAAAGTATAACTATGAACCAAGAACTTCAATATTTAGGTAAAGATTCAATTTAAAAGTATTCGGAGTCACTACGGAAATACTATATGACTTACCAATAATGATTCCCCCAATATCTGAATTTTACTCACATAAAGGCAATTATCAAATGTTATCATAAAAATATTCTTTCACATTATTTTTGTGATCGTACGTAAATTCAAATTACACCCAGTTTCCCACGATAAAGAGAGAACTTAGATCCTTTAAAGAATTCATAAAGTAAACGAAAGATTGAGATTTTACATCGTATATTCATATCCCGGTTTCTCCTAATCCTAGAAACTGTTATCTACTCATGTTCCATATCAAGATTCCAAGATTCAACCATATAATTCAAGATTCCAAGAAACTGATATCTAGATTCCATGATTCAACATATAATTCATACTTTGACAAGAAAAAAAAATTAAATAGAGAATAGGAGAAATGAAAGAGAAATAAATCGTCAAAGTATTGTATAAAATAATCCAACCTTGAAAAAGCTTCGTTCCTGACTTTTTAGAACCAGAAATCCTTCTTCTTGGGGATGGGAGATGATGATGAATAATAAAAAAGAAAAATTCGACTCGTTTTGGAGATGGAGGCGTCTGTGATGATTTACACAACTTGAGGGATAAATATTTGGATAAATAGGAGTTTTCTTTAATTAACATTGTGTAATTTATCTCCTAAAATAAAAATCCAAGAAAATAGGATTAAGTGGCGCATTATTTCATGTATTTTTGCTATATTTCTTGCCATCTTCTTGAAATTCACGTTGGAAATTGAAACCACAAATCTGAACATTTCGTTGGCTTGCAAAACATCTGAATACTAATCACACCCTGTTCTATTCTATCACACCTGGGTGTGATTCTTCCTGCCTTAATGAAGCTTGCCATTTCTACGTGGATTCACCATATCTGCAAAATATCAAAGCCACAGCAGTAACCTAGTCCAAAAGATACAATTTATCATATGAATATCATAAAATAGGCATCGTAATTGGCCAAAATGATCCAAGAATAAATATATATAGTGGACTTATCAAACTTCCCCATGCTTAAACCTTGCTTGTTCCCAAGCAAAAATACCAATTCAAGACGAAGCATTTTGAACACACATAGTCTGAAGTAGGATGCAAAGTACGTGGGCCTCGATAAATTGTACTTTAATCATTGAAATGTATAATATAAACAAGGACAACCCCTTTCAAATTACCACACTTAAACATGAACAAACACTTCCATTAAGAACACGATCAACCAAGCAAGTAGATCCTCACGGGATAAAATCGCTCAACACTCATTTTTGTGAGGTGGTTAATCACTCAAGCTTATTCCAATGAAATTTCCCTACTATATGCTTGTATATTATCTCATATCAATCATCAAAGTAACATGCACCACACAAATCATAAGGGCTTGGAGATAGGTAGTAGTAGAGAATAGCCCGAAAAGGTAGGAGAATGACTGAAACGGTGGTAAAATGGATAAGTGTAGAATATATATCATGGTAGGGGTGGTTCAATGAAATTAAAACTAGTGAGACATGTGACTACCAACTCTTCGACTCATTAATTATCTCAAAAGGGTCTACCTAACCACTATATAAAAAACATGCTACCAACATGACTTTATACTTTCGGGAGGATATAGACGTACGTCACTCCCCTTTTTATTACACAACCAAAACTAAAACAAACATGGCATTTTTTTGTGATTTTTTTTGGGAAATAATATACAAGACACAAAACGGACTCTCCCAAGCTTAATTTCTTTGCAATCGAGCCTTCAAAATTTAATAGTCAACATCCCACTAATGTTAAGGCCGGGAAAAAGAGAAATTTGGGCTATTCATTTTTTCTTTTTTTTTGTATGTGTGGATGAGAGTATAATATATGGCTTGGCAATAATTAAGTCAAGACTCACGGGTGTTAATTGTGGGTGAAAGAAGAAATGAATGCCTTAATCGTTTTAATGTGCATGCAAGTGCCATGGTAATATCACTACAAGAAAAGCGGTTTCTAATGAGGTGATTTTAACAAGGAGTGTAAATACCGTCATTAAAGGGTAGTTTTAAGGATAAGTGATGAATTTAATGACCAATATGTGTTTTCTCCTCATTGTTGACGGAAAAATCTCCTCATTATTACATACAAAAGAAAATCTCCTCATTATTTCATTAAAAAAATTATTTTGTTTGATATAAAAATATATTTTTTTTAAAAAAATTTAATCCTAAATTGTAAAAGATAAAGTTCTTAAAAAATATAACTCCCAAGTCCCAACCGGGAAATTTTAACAAATAAACCTCATCCTCGTTTACGATTAACATATACAACCCTAAAATAAACTCAAAACATTTCGGCGTCAGCTCCTCCTTTGTCCTCCTTCGGTCCGCATCTCCGTCTAGCCTCGCTGCCTCCCCGCTTGAAAGGTGCATCGCTCATTGGAGATTTCAATGTCAATTGAGCTTCCCTCCTGCACTTCGATTCTATAGATTTTGCTCTGCTCAACTTGGATTTGGGAAATTGCGGACCCTCGGATCCAGATACTCGCTAATGTTTGATAGGTAGGAAGAATATTTCACGCTTCTTTGTATTTCGTCGTTACTTTTGCCGTTCAACCCATTTTTGATTTTCTTTACTGGCTCCCAGCTTTCACCTCTCTGCCTTCTCAACTGACCACATGCCATATAATTAAATGATCATGATGGTATGAATGATTTGTTGGAAGTAGCGCCCGAAAGACAATTTATGTAATTGTTTTTATAATTAATAAATGACAGATTTTTTCTCATCTTATTACTTGCTTCGTGCTTGTAAGTAATACACTGTTGAAAACACCAAGTTGTATCATATGTAGCCATATAACTTAGTGTGTGTCACTCACGAGGATTAAGTTTATGGTGATACACTTGAACTGATAGTCGGTGGTGAACTTAATCAATGTAAGGGGTCTATTCATTAAACCACCATTAATGCGCCTAGAACACTTTATGGTGTGACCGTATTATCCGGGCCATCGATATTGGTTATCAAAGTTGGGCATTTATATATGATTAGAGTCATATAGGACTGTATCGATTTAATCTTCATTTCTCATATAATTCCGTGACTAAGAAATCTTATTAAATCACAAGATGATCATATATGGTTTAACCTTAATCATGAAGTGATTGCAGACGCCTGCTTGTTTCAAGATAGGGTTTGATGTGTTCGTTAAGGATCGCTAAGAGGCACGGTCCAAATCACTTTCACGTTGGCACTAATCTGGAATGAGTGATGAGTGTGTGTCTCACGGATATGGAATCCATTCCTTCATGCGGGAGGTAGAAAGACAATCCCCTTATTTGTTGTTCCTAGAAAGTGATCGATCGGCCGAGTTCGTATTGGTTATGAACTAATTGATCACTAGTGTGTTAATGGTAAATAATGATAAGATGTAGTGAAGAAGGTTTATGCAAATATTTCCACTTCGTTACGGATAGTCTATGAAGAGTTAGTTTGTATGAAATGATTATACCAATGGACACTTATTGACTCGACACTTTGAGAATAAGTTATATCTATAATCGATAGAGTTCAGTTTTGGATTTATTGTGGCGTAATTCCGAAATTAATAAGTTGAGTAGAAGTATTTTGTTCGAAGAATATTTTATTCAATTTAGTGTAGCTACTGGTTATAGGTCCATGGTCCCCGGGTTGGCTCCTAACACGCGAGTGTTTTCTCGTTTTGTGGAACCTCGAGAATAAATTAAATAGTTGATCTATTTAATGAATATGCGAATATTATTTATTCGGTAAATAATATATAAAATAGAAAAGACATTTTCTATTATCCCAATTGGCATAAAAAATGGCGCCACTTTTATTTGGTTTTGGGAAAAGAAATTTTCTCCTATTTAATTATATTGTAGACAATGTAATTATTTATGTGTTAAATAACTATAAATAAGAAATTGGTTTCCTTATTGGTTCAATAGGAAATTTGTTTTCCTATTGGATAAATGTTTTATTTTCCTAAAAGGAAAAGATAAATTTGTGTGTAAAAGATAAACTCTCAAATTATTAGTTATTTTCCTATTAAAAAGAGAGTTTCTCCCCACACAAAATTGAACCATAACAATATCAACGCCATTTTTTGGGATCAAAATTGTGCCACTTTAGTTGGAAAAAAGAGAGAAATTTTGTTTTCTTGTCTTAGCCCTTGGAAGAAGAAAAACTAGGGTTTTTCTTGAGCTTATTCGAGGAGGTTCTACTACGAGGATCGGCGTCCACCAGTCGTCGCTTGGAGATACAATCTGGAAGATCATGGCATCTCTCCGGTTGGGTAAATCTACTAACCTTCTTGTAGATTAATTTATTATATGAATCATATCGCAGTAAAATTGAAAAAACGAATTTTAATTCGTAGCTTCCGATGTGCGTGATCGAGCGTCTCGATCGGTGCTATGTATCAGATCTAACGATCCAATAATGGATCGGATCCGGATTCGGGTTTCTGTATTTCCAGCATGATTTCAGTTTCATCTCAGTGGCGGCATATTTGTGTTCTCAAAAATCCCAACAAGGTATGCTTATGTTCTCTCTGCAAATCTGTGGTGGGTTTGTCGTTTTGAATTTGACAGTCCTCTCTGCGAATTCTGAATCATTAAAAATTGTAGTCAGGCAATGGAGGCTTGAGATTCTTTGAATTGGCTAAAGTGGGTGAATTCCATTTCACAAATTCGTTCTGATTAGAAATATACTAGCTTAAACTCTGGTTGTTTTGACGAACTTCTAATTGTTCTTTAATTTTTACATCAATATTCTGTTTTGTTATTGTGAGTGATTTTGTTTCATTTGATTTGAGGTTTTTTATGTGGAGATGATGCCAATTGAATGTGGCTCCGGTCATCAGTGGCATAGGTTGATATATTTGGGCTTGTTTGTGTACTTTTGATGTTCAAATAACTTGCTACAACTTGGTCTCTCATGTATTTTCATGATTTAATTAGTGAATCTTACAACTGGTATTGTGAATGTTTGCTGATTTGGAAATTCTTTGGATTGTGGAAGAATGAAAACATGAGTAGATCACCTCTAATTTCTTCTGTATTATATTTCTTACATGCCTAATGATTTTAAGAAGGTCGGAATCTATGTTTTAGTGGCTAGCCACACATTTCTTCATTGTTTTTATCCCCACTAAGCTTAAAATGCTTTTTCTCCAACAATTCCATGTTTTGAGGTGAGGTGTTTTACAGGCTATGCTTCAGCTAGACATATAAGAGATAATTAGCTACATAACAAGCAAAATCAGAGTTTCATTCATTTTAATCAGACCAGCGCATAGCAGCAAGAACGTGGCCAAAATGCGAGCTGTAAAAGAATAAAAACAAAGCTGCATTTGCGATAACTTTTCATTGATTTGAAGCTGCAGTTGATGCGGTATTGGAGCTGATTTTGGGTTGGTTATATAGCAGAATCAGAGCTGATTTAAATCTTCATATATGGCTTTCTCATCTCCGACATTCAAGGACAGACATCCACTTTTCACATCAATAACCGCTCCCTCAGTAGCAAAGAAAGGTCTATCGAATATGATTGGGATGTTGGTATTGTTGAAATAGTGTCTAAACCCAATCGGGTTGGACCGTATCCGACTGGGTCGGGTCATTTCTACTATTTCTTTATGTTTATAAATATAATAAATGGTTTTCTGTTATTATATATTGGTTCATTTAACGGACCAATTACGATATTATATATATGATAACGTCCTTAGTATTAAACTGTGATAGAGAAATCATGATAGTGATTATGGTTGATGAGATATCGATTCATGTTTAATTGTTTGATACTTAAATGTCTCTAGCCGTATGTACTATTACATATGACATTAATAGTACGATTAGACAAGCACGCATTAGATGTCTTATATATATTGAGGATAGGGATATATATCGTCTATCGAAGTGAAGAGACACTTGGACTATACGAGGACGTGTATTTGGAGAATGCTTACGTTTGAATGACCCACTTACTTTATTAAGTGTCGCACTATGTGGCGGTTGTGTAGTTATCCTAAGACCGGAGTCTTCATAGTATCACGGTGTGGATTGTCATACTTTAACCCAGTTGAGGTTTCCCCAAGCCATAGGGCGATCATGCAGTAGTGATTGCATGTGATACTGAAGCAAGCGTAGGATTTATGTTGCTCGTCCAGAAATCGTGTATCCTATGAATAGGAGTAAATATCCAAAAGGGCCTTCTTATAAGGAATGTCTTATTCACGAAAGTATTTTCAAAGCGGAAGTAATATGTTACTTTGAGAGAGTAGGATATCTAGATTATAAGATACAATCATAGTTGTTTGACACTCGACGTACACCGTATGGATATTATTATGGCTATAGGATTCTATTTACACGGTAAACGTTTCACATGAAAGGTAGTAGTCATTGCATTTAACTCTTCCGATGATTGGGGGTCATGGCCTGTTGCTAGACACTATCCATGATCGTTAGGTGTGAAGAGTATTTAGTAAATGCACTTTGTGCCTACGGCCAACATATTCAGAAGTCTATCGGGTCACGTACATAAGAACATCTAGCCGGATTAAGCGGTTATAGTGATAACCAAATAAGGAAAGTTTTATCTCAAGTATAAAGTGTTATAGTGATAAATTAATATAGTAGAATTTATTTATTATAAATAAATATAATACAAGATATTGATTATGCTGATTAATTAGATATGCATTTTGTAATGTGCGGGGTGCATGTTTCAATGTGTATTAGATACACATGGATTATGTAAATTAATTAATCATAGTAATATATTATGTAATTAATATTGGATATTAATATATATAGATATATGTGTGGTATATATATGTGATATATACACATGTATAATTGAAATATATATTTATGGTAATATAATAAAAGATATGTTCAATATTAGATATTGACAATATATTTCTTTGAAATATTTAATATAAGTTTTTGAGTATTTAATGAGATAAATCTAGAATATCTATTTTCCATCTTTTACTAGTAAAATGTATTCTTTCTCCTTACTTCAAACAAGAATCTTTTCACATTGGGAATAAGACAATGAGGGGCGCACCACACCTCTATATAAGAGGAAGGTCGCTAGCTCTTTTGGTATCACGATTCCAAAAGTCTAATAATTCTTGTGAAAATAAGAGAGTTTCTTAAAGAGAGTTTTTGAGAGAGAGAAAAGGTCAGTCCAGAAACCGAGTTTTTCAAGTAACAATCCAAGGTGGGATTCCGGCGGATTGTTCGTGTGGATCAACGGTAGAGGCCGAACGCTTGGGTGGCTTCATGCAGCAACTACAACCATTGACAAAGCATTGATCTTTTATATCATCCAAGGTAGATTCTTCGTCTACTTCTTTTATGCTTGTTGCTTAAACGAAGTCGACCTTGGTATAAAGGAAATTATATTTTAAATTCCGCTGCGTCCCCGCGTAGATTTCCTAACAGGTATTCCTCACCCATATCAAGAACAACAAAATCAGTGGGTTTGGAAAAATTACCCACATGGGAACATCCTTTAATATAACTTCCGGATGTTTGACGGATCGATCCGCCAATTGTAGTGATATCATAGTGGGCTTCAAATCACCAAGTCCCAACTTTAGGCAAATAGATAGAGGCATCAAACTGACACTAGCACCCAAATCGCATAATGCCCAATCAATGGTCACATTGCCAACCATACAAGGTATAAAGAAGCTACCAGGATCTATAAGTTTTGAAGGCATTTTGTTTTGAATTACTTCACTACACTCCATCGTTAAAGCGATTGTTTCATAGTCCTCTAGATTTCTTTTACTAGACAGAATGTCCTTCATAAACATAGCATAAGTTGGCATTTGAAAAAGAGCCTCAGTGAATGGTACATGTATGTAAAGCTTCCTCAAAACCTCCAAAAACTTCCCAAACTGCTTATGAAGCTTTGTCGTAGCCAATCTTTCAAGGAAAAGCACAAGATGCTGATAAGGTGGTGGTAGGACATACTTAGGCTCTAGTTCTGGTTATTTCTCTGTAGGGATTTCAACTATAAGCTTAGTTTCACACTTTCACGCTTTGCTACCTCAACATCCTTACTCTTAATATCTCGGGTTCTAGAAGTTGTTTTCCACTCTTCAAGTCACGGCAGTATTCTAGGAGCATTGGAGCATGCAACCGCTCGTTGAGAAATTTGATTCTCATGTCTCTTATTTTGGGAACCTAGATTGTCCAGCTTTAGAATCTAGAGTCTTAATCATCAACTAGTTCTCCTCATTTTGCATATCTTGGTTTCCCATAAGATTTTCTATGAAACTCTCAAGATTTGACTTTTGAGGAGGTGTATCGGATGGCCTAGGTTGAAACCAGGAGGGTTAAATAGGGTAGGATGTGACGTATTATTCCTATATTGGAAGATGTTATAGGTATTGACTTGCTCATGGTGTTGGGTAATTAAAAAATTGACATTCTGAAGTAATATGTCCAACCACACCACGAACATCACAAGTTAATTCTCCATAACTCAAAGCACTCACATTCACTTTATCAAATTTAGAGCTAAGAGCATCTACTTTAGCAGAAGGAGGGGTCAGAGGGTCTACCTCATGTTTACCTGCCGCCTTTTTTGAAGTGTTAGGCATTATGTTTCCGGACCACATGGAGCTTCTTGTTGACATGTCTTCAATCAGAGAGTACGCATCATCTATTTAAATAGTGTCCTTATCCCAATCGGGTTGGACCGGATCCGTCCGGGTCGGATCATTTCTACTATTTCCTTATGTTCATACATATAATAAATGGCTTTCTGTTATTTATATTTGTTCGTTTAACGAAATTTATGATATTGTACATAGGATAACGTCCTTAGTATTAAACTGTGATAGAGAAACCATGATAGTGATTATGGTTGATGAGATCTCGACTCACTTTAAGGTTTGATACTTAAATGTCTCTAGTCGCATGTGCTATTAAATTCGACATTAATAGTACAATTAGACTAGCACATATTGGATGTCTTCTGTGTTTTAAAGATAGGGATAGATCTCATCTATCGAAGTGTTGAGACACTAGGACTGTATGTACGTATATTAGAGAATGCGTATGTTAAGATGACCCACTTACTTTATTAAGTATCGCACTATGTGGCGGTTGTGTAATTATCCTAGGACCGAAGTCTTTATGGCATCACGGGGTGGATTGTCATACTTTGACACTATTAAGGTTTCCCCTAGCCATGGGGCGATCATGCGGTAGTGATTGGGTGTGATACTGAAGCATGCGTATGATTCATGTTGTTCGTCCGGAAATCGCGTATCCTATGAATAGGAGTAAATATCGAAAAGGCCTTCTTATAAGGAATGTCTAGCTCTCGTGAATCTTTGAAAAGTGGGAGTAAATGAGTTACTACGAGAGAGCATGATATCCATAATATAAGATACGGTCGTTGATGTTTGACACTTGATGTACAACCGTATGGATATTGTAACAGCTATAGAATTCTATTTTCACTGTAACTGTTTCACATGAAAGGTAGTAGTCATTTCATTTGACTCTTCCGATGATTGGGGGTCATGGCGTGTTGCTAGACGCTATCTATGATCGTTAGGTATGAAGGGTATTTTAGTAAATGCACTTTGTGTCTACGGCCAACATATTCGGAAGCCTATCGGGTCACACACATAAGAACATCTAGCCGGATTAAAATGCGGTTATAGTGATAACCAAATAAGGAAAGTTTTTATCTCGGCATAAAGTGTTATAGTGATAAATTAATATTGTAGTACTTATTTATAATGAATAAATATAATATAAGATATTAATTGTGTTGATTAATTAAATATACATATATTATATGTATGTCGAAATATATATGTATATATGATATACATGTATTTTGCGAATTAATTATGGGAGAATGAAGGAGAAAGACACAAACATTTCATCAATTAAGGAGAAGGATAGTTTTTTGAAACTCTTGCATAAAGCACAAAACTATTTTATTTGTATTTTTTAAAATTCTGGCGCATTTTAAAAAAAAGAATACCAACACACTTTCTCTTTCAACCATCTTTTTTAAACAATCATATCTCTCAATCTACAACTCCAAATTTGAAAATTATTTCACCAATTTTTTTATTTTTTCATGCTCTTTATTTTGGGGCCACATTCAACATATTCCGACCGCTGTCGAAATTCACTGATTTTCGGAATTTACTGGGGAGATTCACTGAGTGAATTTCGACAGTGAATCTCACGAAAAACGATGTAATGATATCGAACCAAGTCTCAAAATGAAGAGCATCAAAAAGTAAAAAATCAATGAAATTCTTATCGCGTTTGGATCATTAGATTAAAAGATATGATTGTTTGAAAATTACGGACGAATGAGAAAATTTATAATAAAAAAACTGAACCTGGCGCATAAGAGCCGTGATCATTTTTTTTTATTTTTTTTTTTTTTATTTTTTCCTTTATGCTTTAAAAGTTATAGAAGTTGTCTTTTAGACTATAAAAAATATTTGGTTGTCCTGTTACTTAAAAAAAATTCAAAACATGTCCTTATCCCTAATTCTCCTTATAATTAATCATAGTAATATATTAAATAGATAAGAATATTCCGGATGCCAATTTATGGTTATATGGACGCATATTATGTGTATGTGATACACAAGGATTTTGCAAATGAATTAATAGTATTATCATACATTAATATTAGATATTAATATATATACATTTGCACATATGTGTAAATTGATTTATGATAATATAATAAAGATATATTCATTATGAGATATTGACAATATATATTTAGAAAGTATTTAATATGAGATACTGAATATTAATGAGACAAATCATCTAAGATATTTTCATTATTTTACTAGTAAAAGGTTTTCTTTCTCCCCACTCCACGCAGGAAACTTCTCCCAATCATATTGGGACTACTAGGGGCGCAGATACTACTATAAATATGTAGTGGGTGTCAAACTTTTACATCATCACAATTAGAAGAGTTCTAATTTACTAGAATAATTAAGAGCTTTCTAGAGACAGTTTTAAGAGAGAAAATGTCGGTCTAGCAACTGAGTTTTTCTAGTAGCAATCCAATGGTGGATTCCGGCGAGTTGTTCGTGTGGACTAGCGGTAGTGGCCGAATGCTTGGGCGGCTCCGTGCACCACTACTCCTTCGTAGACGTTAAAGTTTCGATATTTTAGATCGGTCAAGGTAACTTTCTCATTTACTACTTATATGTTTGTTGCTTAAAACAAGTCGATCTTTGTTAAAAGGAAATAAACTTTTAAATTCCGTTGTGTTCCCGCGTAGATTTCCTAACAGTGGTATCAGAGCGAGCTTTGAGCTTAAGCAATAAGCATTAGAAATTTGCGTAGTTAATTTCATCATTTAAATCATGTAATTAAAAAATGAAAGATTTTTTATTCGCAGTACGATACACGAAAGGAAAAAAACAAATTCGGGTAGCGCTCGGCCGATTGGCGGCGGCACCACCACCTTCCGGTGGCCGGCGGCGTCGGTAGCATCCTGGCTGTCGGTGTCGGCTGGTGGCTGCTCCATGGATCCTTTCTTTTGTTTTGTGTATTTGTGATTCAATATGGTTCATAGTAGCTATTGGTAATTTCTCTTTTGTTTAAGTTGATGTTATGTGGATAACTAATGGTTTAAATAGTTTGGACCATTCGGATGCCACATGGCATGTAAAGTAGAACCACTCAATTTGTTGAGTAAAAGTTAGGCCCTATGGTCCACTTATGTGGACCTATGGTTAACCTTGGACTTTTCCAAATATTTGGTAATGGCCTAGGTCGATGCCTTTTGGTTTTGAAGACCAAATTAATGCATTCCATTTATTAGGAATCAAAAGGAAAGGAAACAAAAAAAGACTTAATTTTAATGGGAAATTAGGGATAAAGATACAATCTGGAATATTTTTAAGTAACAGGACAGCTACTTATTTTTTATAGGGAGAATGACAACTGCATAATTTTTATGGAAAATTAGGGATAAGGACACAATCCGAAATATTATTAAGCAATAGGACAACTTTTTTTTATAAGGACAACCGATAATTTTTATAGCGAGGACAAACAAAGGAATCCCGAAAATCGCTGAATCTCCCTAGAATCCCGAAATCGGTGAATTTCGATAGTGAATTTTCTCCCCGAAAATCGGTGAATCCCGACAATGAATTTTGAAAATTAGTGAATTTCGACAAGGCGGTGATTTAAACGATGAATTTCGAACACAAGTGAAAAATAAATAGTGAATTTCGACAATGAATTTTGAAAATTAGTGAATTTCGGTGAATCTCCCCAGGTGAATCCCGAAATCGGTGAATTAATTTTGAAAATTAGTGAATTTCGACGGTAGAAAATTTAAATAGTGAATTTAGAACACAAGTGAATTTCGACAGTGAATAAATAGTTTTGTCCTTTATACAAAAGTTTCAAAAGACTGTCCTTCAACTCAATTGATGAAAAAATTCTTTCCTTCTCCCTCATTCCCCCTAATTTTCATTTTGATTTATTTAGAATTGTACTAATTGATTAAAATTGAAATTAAAATCGTTTTAAAATTAATCGTTAATTTTATTTAGATTATAATCATTTAATTGATTAAATGTTAATTAATTAATTGATTAGATAAAATTATTTAATGGATTAAACGTTAATCGATTAATCAAGACGCAAGTGGGTAATTTTAGATTTATCTTTTTCATAAGATGAGATTGTATGGATTAGATATTGTGATTGATATAATATGATTGCATGGACCCTGATTGATCATGGACTCGACCAATATGATATATATGAATGATTTATTTTTCTGTTGGTTCAAAATTTGTCCTAGGCCGTTACGAAGAACGTGACCTAGTTTATATTCTGCATTATCCCATTTCCATTAGCCCGCCCCCCTCCCCCTTGTGCGGGGGTGTATTTATTTTATTATATAGAATTTTATGTAACAAGAATGGAGCGGAAGATGGTGGCCAAAGAAAGAAGACATAGACATCCTATTGGAGGTTGCAGCTACCTTTAGTTTATGGCCCGCGGTTTCGTCAGTTTATATTCGAAAAATATAGGAAAAGTCAATGATCATACCGGTTACTTTACACATTTACTTATCTTGTGCATGTATTTATTTATATGATACGATAGATGTATGACTAGGCACAATATAGATGAATGTGTAGGATATGTATCTATATAGATAGATATATTTGATGGGACCGTAATTAAAATTAAGTTATAAAATACTCCCAAATCAAAAATCAAGTTGAAGTATTATCTCCAAATATTATAATGACGGTGAAGAGCCCTTGTTCGGATCCAATCCATCAGCCACGGCTTGGGGTTGACCTACCTCGGGTATATCGTTATTATTGAGATATGATCACATGAGATCTCACAAATATCTGGTTATGAATTGACTGAAATTTATTCGACTATCAGCCACAGCAGAGGTCGGGTAATTTTTAGAGACAAGGGTTTGGTACCACATTGTGATGTGAAATGTCTAGGAGTTGACAAGTCAACAATGAAGAGTCACATGGTGATGTGATTGGTGAGGTGTCACCTACTCATCGAATTATTTCGGTTCACCAGCCACAACAGGGAATCGGCGTAACTAGGTGGGATCTTGGCCACTAAAGAATTTTGGAAAATTCTTGAAACTCAAATAGGAGTAGTTGACTAGTGGGAGCAAAAATCATAAACCAAAAGACAATTTTTTATTTTTCATTTATAAAACAACAACACTCCGTTTATCTTTATTTTATGTTGTAGTTAGAAAACTTTTATTTATGTTTTATTCTCGATTGTTAAAAACAAAAACTAAATGACTTTTACCTTTTGAGAAACATACTCAAGTAAGGTAGTAATTTATATCCTATAAAATAAGCAATGACATTAGCAACTACGTTGTAGTAGTTAAAGACAATGACACTACATATTTGATGAAGTGCTCTAAGACTTTGATTATTAATCAACGCTCAAAACATGATTAAATCGCTTGAAATGAGTTTAAACGAATTAATCATATATTAGATACGACGATGTCCAATGGGTCATTCTGTCATACGATGATAATTAATTCAAACATTAGATGTGTTGGATAAGAATGACCGCAACGAATTTTAGAAAGGTTGTTTTCAAAATTGTAAGATTTAAGTATCGACTTAATTCTTTAACCATCGCTTGAAGGTTAATTAAATAGTTCATGTTTTGAATATGATTCAAAAGGTCAAATAAACTATTTAATAAACTTTGGATTTTCTTAATGAAAGAAAATTAAAGACATAGCTCTTGTGATTTTTTTGAGTCTTACAAAGACTAAACTAAGAAATGTTTGCAAGTGCTTAAGGGATTAAAAGAAAAGTTAGGGCATGTGCTTAAATAAGAGAACTTATCAAAGTCTCTATTCTAAGCAAGTAAGTTTATGTAAATCTATCTAAGCTCAAGTCAACTTTAAGATATATGATATTTTACGAGTATGATGGAATTAGAAAGATTAAATACAAAATATCCTATGATATGGAAAGTGAAGCAAACAGTGCAACAATAGCAATATTGTGTTCTGAATCTATTAAATTGATTAAGGAACTAAATAAATGTTATTGTGTTCCGCTTCTTATGAGAACACCATTTTAGTTATTTGTTAGGATTTAGTAGACAAATTCAATTGTAAGGAATAAATATTATTCCGATAAAGTTGGATAATCATCGAATATAATATTCTTGATTGCGGTCACTGTTTAGTCGATATAGGCGACGAAATCTCAACCAAATATTTGTATGACTGTTATCCTTGATATTTTGTGGTTGTTCTAGAAGTAGACTCTCTAGACGAGAAACATGTAATCAAATATCATTCTGATGATGTCTGAACCATAAGATTATGAATAATGTGGGCATTACGTTTCTTATCTAAAGATGACTAAAATACCCTTTTATGAAAAGGTTACAAACTCTAGAAGATTGCCCATAGCCTAAACATACTGATGTTTGTAGGCTTATGACAATTAATGCCACAAGTGATACTATTGTTTATCACTCTTTTAGACTATTTTATAAATAGTTGAATGTACTTAGTGAAGTACGTAATTCGGAAAGCCTAAAAAGCTCAACCTAGTACGAACATTAGGTTACTAAACAACTTAGGAAATAATTTTCAATTGGATTGAAGCAATTAATCCCTGAAAGGTGTTTCAGATGTTGTTTGAAAAGGAATCAGATTCTCCCTTGAAGGATACCATTTTGGGATGCGCTATTAGATTGTGTTTCTAAAATGGAAATGACACTTTATATGATAAAGATCGGTATAAGCCATGCGAAGTATCCGTTTTGGGATAGTACCCTTTGATGGGTGTCAAACCGCCAAAGTTAAATTTACCTACTTCCTATAACGAGTATATGGTGGGAAGGATCGTCTCCATAAGGAACGGTGGATTTATTTCTCTTAAAATTGACAATACAAAGAGATATTTGGGTTTTTATAACTACTTCCTAAGAATAAAAATAAACTAAGAAGATGAAAATATGTAAAGAAATATTCCAGTTAAATTAATTATATCCACCTCGATTTACACAACTGATCATTGATGCATAGATGACTCGTTAACTCATTGATAAACTGGTTATAGTTACCGACACGCGCCAAGAAACCAATCTCTCCTAATATTGATAATCAGGACACGGTCACTAATTACCATTAACAGAAAGACACCCCTAGACACGGTCATAGGAGTTTGGTGTTCCAACATCATTACAATCTGAGAGACCCAAAATCTGAATATTAGCACAAACGCAGGTTAATTTTAATTCAGAGTACTCATCTTCACGATAGCGGATTTTCCTAGCTGCGAACCGAAAAACTCATATCATGTGCTACTTTTATGAAAATCACAAACAATTACGGATTTGTTATTTCAACTAGCAGACGATTCAATGATTAAATTAATTATCTCGCAAAATAATCAAGCTAACCATTAATCGTTGAGATTGAATCAAAAGATGAATAAATACCGATAAATAAAATGAGGAATAAAACCCAATTCGATCTTTCATAATCCACTCCTCCAAAGCTTATTTTCATCAAATCTACAAAACAACATCAAACACACCATAAAAACACATATCTCTATAGAAAATAGTCTCGAAAAATGCTATGAAATACCAATCATTTACGATCCCATCAAACTCCCACACACTTGAATGATGCTTGTCGCAAGCATCCTACCACTCTCAACTAGACCGTGAGATGCAAAATGCATGATGCGTTATCCTTACATGTCTTCAAAGCACGTATAATATCTAAAAATGACACACGTCCAACCTTCTAATCTATCTCACATGTCATAGTTCAAGTCAAATGGTGATCAAACAATATATATCACACACTAGTATTCATACAACTCACATTATCACATTGATTCAAAAAAATTCAAATGGCAAAATAAGTTTATCCCAACATGTCCTCACGGGTATCGCTCAATATCATAAATGCATAGGGACTATTCACACACCCTCAAAATCAACACACATCCAAGCATTACCATATGTTTGCATATCAATCAAATCTCCACCACTATACATTCAAATCCAATACACAAATAATGACGTCTTTCACAGGGTTGTAACGGGGCTAGGGACAGAAAATAAGGTAGTGAAAAGGGAAAATGGTCTAAATTTTCAAGGAGAAAGAATGAATAACCACACCAATTATCACACTGTCACCAAAAATGATCCCAACTGAACGCACAACATGGCTCCAAAACATCACATCTCATAACTTAGAATAGAAGTGCAAGCAATACTTTTCAAAGAAGCTTGCAAAAAATGGCCGAAAACAGGCTACTTCTTCAACATATAAAACACTCCTTCATTGAAATCTCATTTTTTTTCGATTTTTTCTATTCTTTCATTCTTTTTTTTCAACATTCAACCCTTTTTTTTAAGATTTCAAAACACACCTTCATTACATAACCGTGAGCCATACTTCTCTAGATTTTCACTTCTAGGTACCTTCTCAAAATTTCATGCAACTATTCATACAATGCCTTGACAATTGGGTCAACGAAAGAGGGACATCGTAAGAAAAGACCATGAGTTTAATTTCGGGAGTTTAATCAAAAAAAAGGTCCAGGCTAGACGGGGATCACTAGGGGATAAATATCAGGTAGGCTAACAAAAGTGGGTCTCGAAGGTGTTAAATCCTAGATGCCTCAATCACTTAAGTGCACTGAACCTGATGATGTGGTCTCGAAATGTATGTCAATGAAAATTCTAGAATGACATTGGAATGTGTGGATACCACTCAAAGGAAAATATGAGTGAGTGCACTCTTTGGCTAAGTAAACCTCACTTTTAACTGGCTTTCGTTAAGGGTTCAAAGATTTTACTACCAAAACTCATAAACAAACATCATAATATGAGTGCGCATCAACAAAAGTATGTGATTACATCGTTTACTCACCGTTTGATTCCTATTAATTCACGCAAAATAGAACTAAAAAGGTGGTAAAGTGTCAAGGATTTGCATTGTTGTCTAAAAATGATAAATATGTATGATGAGTGCATCATCTCCCCTACACTTGAAACATACATTGTCCCCAATGTATGGCCGAATGTGGAAAGGAAATGAAATGAAATGAGACTCAACTATTATGATTTATGTATAATATGAATGAGATAACTAATATGCATGCATTGAGAGTAGTAAGTCGAAAAGGACTTCCTTGAAATTGTAGTGGGATGCGGTAGTCCATCCATTGTAATCGAGACATAAATCTCTTTCTCCCTCTGTATGCAACAAGTTTGTGTAGGGTCTATATTCATTCTGAAGATTAGGAAGCCTCCAATAATATATTCACTCTTGAAAAATTAGACACAAATTGGATGTAGAAGATGCCCCAACAATTTAATTCCCACGAGACCAACTGCCGAACGGTATGATCATACTGTTTCACTCAAACAAAACTGATTTCAATATAAAATTTTCTGCCACCAAACTGCTGAATGGTATGATCATACTATTTCACCATTTATCAGGCTGACTGCATTCTTTAACAAATTTGAACTTTGCAAAGACACAACCCTTCAAACCACTCATCAATTGTCTCCAATAATAAAAAAAGTAAAGAATAAACATTTTAAACATTGTTGCCTCCCAAAAAGCGCCTTTCTTTAATGTCTTTGGCTAGACATTGGTACCTCGACTATCCATTGTCAAACGGAATAGTTTTCCTTGTATGGTTCTTCAACAAATATTCAGAATACGAGCCATCCATTTTTCCATTAGCTGGTAGAATTGCTTTTGCCTTGGCTCTAGGCACTTTTATGAAGTGCCTTCCCAAGAAAATCTGAACTGGATTAAGGACCTTTACATCCAAGTTCATTATGTAGTGTCAAGGGGGAAGGCTACTTCTTTCTCGCTCGCTTGCACGTCTACAGTTACATCAAATATTATAGGCACCAATGGCTAATCAATTATGATTTCCTCTGGGCAACTTTCTTCTTGATTAGACACATCATCCACTAACTTCTCCAACCCAAGGTGAATTTCTTCACCTTTTTCTTGACCATCATCATTATCAATATCTGGTGTCGGATCAATCATAGGGCAATTGTCTTCATCATCGTACCATATAAGAGGAGAGGGTGTTTTCAACTTTTGTTCCTGAAGCCGATCCACATCAGTTTTCAGCTCACCAATTTGTCTTTGCATATTCTGAACCCAAGAAAGATGATCTTCTCTTAACTATGAAGTCTCTTGTACCAACTCTTGAAGCGGAATCATTTCGGTTTGGATTATCTGTGCAATAGTGGTAGAAAAAGTTTTCATAAGTTCTTCAAAAGTCTTACCCGGATTAGAAACTTGTAATTCTTGTTCACTAGACGGTTGGAAAGTAGACCAATCCTGAGTCGTTTGTGAGGCACCATAGTTGAAATTGGATTGGTCATTCCATCTTGGATTGTACTCTTGTGGGTAAGAAGTGTAGCTCCAATCCTGATGGTTTGGCCCACTAGGATAATATCCATCCTCATAAGAATTGTTCACCCGGTTACCATACTGATCTTGATTCACTATAGGACTTGTGTAGTTTTGACTTGACAAGCTTGCAAACAAGGGCACCAAAAACAAAACAAAAAACTATATACAAAATTTCAAAAGAAATAAATCACTTAGCACTGTTCCCCGGCAACGGCGCCAAAATTTGATGGGTGTCAAACTGCCAAAGATAGATTTACCTACTTCTTATAACGAGTATAGGGTGAGAATGATAGTGTCCACAAAGAAGGTGGATTTATTTCTCTTAAAACCGACAATAAAAAGAGATATTTGGGTTCTTATAACTACTTCCTAAGAATAAAAATAAACTAAGAAGATGAAAATATGTATAGAAATATTCCAGTTAAAATAATTATATCCACCTCGATTTACTCAACTGATCATTGATGCATAGATGACTCGTTTGTTAGTAATACCATCCGCAACGGAAGCGATTTGAGGATCTAGATCTATAAATTACACGTAATAAAATAACTAGATCTACTCTACAAGGGGGTTGTAGAACATACCTCTTGGATCTCAAAATCCAAGTTGAAGAACCGCAAAAGGAAGAATGAAAAAGATGTGAAGAGCATCACGATCTTCCGTACGTGTGATCCAAGCAACTCCCGGTGGAAGGAAATTCTCGTCTCGAATCCTTCCGATATGCTACCCGGAAAAACCTCCAAGATTTTCCCCAATTATCCCCTTGGCCGAAAATTATCCTTCTCCTCTCTAAGAGGTGATGGTCGAATTTTGTGTGTGTTTATGAGTTGGGAGAACTCTCTTTATATAGGAGAGTAATCCTTGTCCTCCAAGGATTTTATTATGCAAATAAATAATATCCAATAAATAAAAATAATCCCATAATATTCTAGAACAAATCTAGAATAATATTTATCTTTATTTCTTACCATAAATATTTATCCAATAAATATTTTGTGCACATGTCTTATTAATACACAAGAAAAATAATTCTTGTTTCCTAAAAACATTTGTAGGCCGAAAATATCATTATTGACCTAGTCAATTATGAATTTCGGCCATAACACTAATATTGGTCAAGATTATGAAAAATGTCTTTTCCACATATTTAATTATTTAGCCCAACTAATTTAATAATTCACTAAACAATTAATTCACATATCGTTTTAATAAATTCCAACAAGAACTAAATTAATATTATTAGGATTCGACGTCCGAGAATAGCTATGCTATATAGGAGGCACGTCGGGGACCATTGATTAATAATCAGCGGCTCCGATAAATCTAAAAATTAATTATCTTACGAACAGAATAATTATATTCGATAAATCATTCTCAGGAATATGCCACAATAATCCCGTGACTGCACTCCTCCGATTATAAGATTATATTTATATCCTCACGAGAATGATAATAAGCGTCCATTGATATAATCATTACATATGGATTAATCCTCCATAGACTGTTCATTCTAAATCGGGAAGTTACCGTTAACCCTTTTTAGAACCTCTTATCCTTATTTACCATTAACCCCCTAGTGATCAATTAATTCATACAACTCACCGGTAGCTAATCGGTGTAATATGAACTCGCGCGATCGATCGGCCTAGGATTAACAAATAAGGGAACCGTCTATCTACTTCTATAAATGGAAGGAATGGATTCCGTATCCGTGATAACACGGACTACTCACTCAATCCAAGACAATGCCAAGATTGGGTAATTCGGACCACGTACTCGGTGTAATCCTTAACCGTCAAATCAAACCTCATACCGATTCAAGCGGTTGATCGTGATCACCTCGGGATTAAGATATATCCATAAATATGATCATCCATTGATTCGATAAGACTTCTCGATTACGGAATTATATCGTGAACTCTAATCAAATCGGTCCAAATTCTATATGATATATCTATCATATATAAATGCCCCACAAGGTTCTCTTAACAGAAAGCCCGGATAATACAATCACACCCACTGTGTTCTGGGTGCAATAATAGCACGTTAAAGGAGAGACCCAAAACTCTCGATTAACTTCACTACGGGCTAATTGTATTTTAAGTACATCTTCACTAAATCAATCCTCCCGTGTATATCCCATACACTGAGTTAAGTGATTACATAAACGATATACTTTAGGGTTTTCTGTAGTGTAAATACTATTATCACATCGGTGAATATGAGAATAATAAATTTGAATAATAATATCATTTCATTTATTAAATAAAACAATTACAAATATTGTCTTTCGGGCATCACACCTAACATCGTTAACTCATTGATAAACTGGTTATAGTTACCGACACGCGCCAAATAACCAATCTCTCCTAATATTGATAATCAGGACACGGTCACTAATTACCACCTAACCGAAAGACACCCATAGACACGGTCATAGGAGTTAGGTGTTCTAGCAGCACTACAATCTGAGAGACCCAAAATCTAAATATTACCGCACACGATGGTTAATTTTAATTTTGATTACTCATCTTCACGATAGTGATTTTCCCAGCTGCGAACCAAAAAACTCATATCATGTGCTACTTTTATGAAAATGACAAACAATTACGTATTTGTTATTTCAACTAGCAGACGATTCAATTATTAAATAACCAAGCTAACCATTAATTGTAGAGACGATTGAATCAAAAGATGAATAATTAACGATAAATAAAACGAGGAATAAAACCCAATTCGATCACACAGTTGCCTCAATCGAAGCTTAAAAAATAAATTAATCGGAAAGAAAACAAATAAGAACACACCATAAAATACAATGATCCAAAATATGATATAGCATCTTTTAAAGAAGAAGAAAAACCGGCAACAACAGCAGAAGAAGGTGTCGCAGCCGCCACCTTCAAAACCTAAACAAAAAAATGTTATTTGTTTGTAGAATGGACAAATAATCCTATTTTTGGAAATGGCAAGCTTGCAAAATTAAATATTAAAATAATAATGGAAAAGAAAAATCAAATTTATTCGGCCAACCCACTTGCACAAGCTTGCAAAATTCATCTTTTAACCCACTTGCACACAGCCACACTTCAATATTATGGTATGATCATACCATTTTTTAGTTTTCCTTATGCAGTCACATCTTTTATAATACACTCTTCCCTTCCATGTCACACATTATAAAAACACTCCTCCAAATTTTATTTTCTGCAAATCTGCAAAACAACATCAAACACACTATAAAAGCACATATCTCTATAGAAAATAGTCTGCAAAAATGCTATGAAATACCAATCATTTACGATCCCATCACCCTTATTCAAATTATATACTTAACCGAGTTCCAAAGAATAATGTTTCAATGAATTCCATAACAGATGTGGAAGGCAGTGACATCAATTCCATCTTAACTGATGATTCAGGGTTGTCGTGCTTTAGCAAGCATGTAGCGTCAGCCATGGAGTCCAAAATGACATATGCAACTTTGTGGGATATCTTAGCAAGTACGCTAGATGTTATTTACTTACCCGTGGAGCAAAAGTGTTTGTCTCCAAACAAGCTGTCTTCTAGAGAAAGTGTTTCTTCCAAAAGAAATAGTGGGAGTAAATGAGATCTCAAAAGAGTTTGAGACCCATAAAAAGATATTCAACCATTGGAACGTGAGCAGGCACCCTATAGTGATGAGGTGCAGGACACTGCTCAGTGCACACAAGTATTCTATGAGTCTACAGATCACCACAAGCCTGAAGAGGCCACTGGTGTGTTCATCTTGAAGAATGAAGGTCTCATGACTTTTGTAGGAATGCTTAAGAGGCAAGATTAAAAGATATGTCTTGGAGCCATAATAGCTGAAAAAGATTCCATGTATGACAACCGGGTTATGAACCTATTCTTTACGTGAAGGGAATGTCCCTGAAAGGTATAACAGGTCTTTATGAAAGACTGACATGGAACTAGTTAAGCTGAGTCGATGGTTAAAGGGTAGAGGGTGTAAACCTTGTAATTACCTTTATGCTACCAGTTATGCTTAAGTCTATTCAAATAGTGCTTGTTGTAGCTACGTATCATGGCTATATGATAGTGTTCAAATTGTTGGGCCAATGGCTTGATGTTCATAGATGAAAACGTGATGCGTAAGCTTATGAGATCCATTTATGGACTCAAACAAGTTCCTTTGTATAAGTTCTTTTCTTTAATAATCGACAGAGTTTGATTTCAATAAAAGGAAATATGCGCCTAAGTGCAATAGGGTTAGTGAGAGTGTTACAATTTTCGATCAAGGTATTTAATATCTGTCTCGGATTTTATCTAAGCAAAATAACAAGTAATAAAAATAATCCGGTTTTCCCCAAGTGTAGGGATCGTAGCATAGCGATTAATACCGGATTCGATCTCAGGGAATCGGGCTATCTAGTTCATTAATTTTCCTAAGTTTGATATCATTATTATTAAAGCCTAAAATAACAAAATGAAAAGATAAACTGGATAGAGGATTGTCAATCCAAAGCCAGGAAAGATCGTTGCGAACATAACTAAACTATAAACGAGAAAAACAATAAAACTCATAAAAGCATGATAATGGCTATAGCGATTAAACATAGAACAAGCAATGATCCACCATCCCGCAACCCTTAATTTCCTCTCTAGATTATCTTATGATGATTTAACTAAAATTGTGATTCACCTATCAAAGGTATGAACTCCTAATCTCTTAGAAAAGTTCGCCTATCAATATTTTATCTCTCGATCTTAAAGATTAACGCTTTCAAACCAAGGTGCAAGATTTCTCAATCTAACAATCTAGATATTCTAACCTAGCAACTCTCGTATTTTTAGGTTAAAGAAGATCTATTCTTTCCTATGGTGATCTAGTGTTTACACCGACTCTCGTCATATGGTAAACAGCAATAGCAAAACATCTCTCGATATAAATTTGCATAACACATAATCATAGAAAAGAAACAACTTTAATTAAAACTCACAAAACCAAATCCAAAGTCGAAATCAAAACATCGCATGATCGGCTTCACACGTTTGTTCGAATTGCTTAGCCTCTAATCATCATCACGATCGAACAAAATAAAATAAAGAGAAAGAAAAGTGTTTCTTGGTGTAAAAACCGCAGCCCCAGCCGCCCCAAAGGGGGCTGGAGCCGCCTAGGGTCGAATTCTTATCAATATGTATCAATAGGTATGTTCTAGGGTTGAAAACACGCGAATATTTATAGGTTTTAGAGTCGGTTTCGCGAAGTCGGTGGACTGGACGCCTGTCCAGAGTGTTGGACGCCCGTCCAAGGTGCTTCAAATCTCCGAGTCGGGCCGAATCTTCTCAAACGCCCGTCCTATGTAAAATGGGACGCTCGTCCAATGAAATCTTCAAAACTCTGAATCAAATTTCCTCTCCTGGACGCACGTCCATCACTTCAGACGCTCGTCCACTGGACGCTAGTTCAAGCTTCTGGACGCCAGTCCAGACTGCATGGATAGTGAACGCTCGTTTGATTCTTCAAATCTTCATTCCAATCCTCAACTTGCATCTTCCTCCTCCCATTAAATCTCCAATTATGACATGTTTATGACCTACAAAACCACAAAGACATGCAAAGTGTAAAACCATAGATAATTACTAATAAAATCACGAAATTAGCTCAAGTTTACACTTAAAGACTTTTAAAACTCATTTGCTCAATAATTCGATTAAACCCTTAATTTCTATGCAAATTATACGAATATGGAGGAAATCATTACAAGATATAACGATATAAATCATATAAAATCACCCTTAACAATATCCTTCTCAGAATCAACTCCCCATGTTACAGACTTTTAATGTTGGTAGTTCAATGTGTTTACGAAAGCTCTTGGAATGGCAGTTCTTATTTCGGAAATAAGAATATATAATGATAGATTTAGATACTGCTTAATTATCATAGTTCACCTACATAGATGAGATGATAAAAGAGTTTAGCATTGATCATGTCGAGAGATACTGCTAGCCAGTATTCTTGGGATCTATCTATGACAGGACGTCAGTCCTGAAGATAAGGCGAAAAATGATACTTACGAAAGATTCCTTATGCTACTGCAATAGGATCCATTATAAGAGTTGTACTAGATCGTCATACTCCATGAAGATTCATGAGTTTGTATGAAATCAATTCTGGTAAATGTCGAGAATACCCTTAAAAGTGTTAAGGATGGGTTTCCAGTTTATTAAATCATGGAACTGGTTAAACGCAGCTATATAGATATGTACCCAGAGTCTTATAAAGATAGTGGGAGCTACAGTCTGAGTTTGCAGTCACTTTGATTAAGTGATACAGTGAGCTGGAAATATTCATAGCTAGAGGTTACTGTAAATTCTACAGCAGGGCCAAAACACAGTATTGCCTTAGAGTTGCAGCGGGAGCAGTACATGGATCTAAGAAGTTCATTCTTGAACCTTGTGTGGTTCTTCCACGTTTGTTGTATAGCTGATATAGTAGTGGATTCATTGCTTGTAGCAAGGACCAGGGTCTTGTCAGAGATTCATATATGTGTTGAGGCGGTTCCTTTTGACATAATCATTTGGAGCATGATATGAAGATAGTCTTAGTCCCCACGGGTAGTGATCTGTTCACACTTAGGGTTGGTTGCGATTATTGCATGAGATTCCTTGTGTCTCAACTTGGACTCGTGTGTACGAGTGATTGGCTTTAGGCCAGGTGGGGGATTGTTGAAATATGTCCTAAACCCAATCGGGTTGGACTGGATTGATCATTTCTACTATTTCGTTATGTTTATACATATAGTAAATGACTTTATGTTATTCTATATTTGTTCGTTTAATGAACCAATTATGATATTGTATATATGATAGCGTCCTTAGTATTAAACCATGATAGTGAAACAATGAGAGCGATTATGGTTGATGAGATCTCGACTCACTTTAAAGACTTGATAAATGTCTCTTGTCGCATGTGCTATCAAATAGGACATTAATAGTATGATTAGACTAGCACATATTGGATGTCTTTTGTCTTTTGAAGACATGGATAAATCTCGCCTATCGATGTGAAGAGACACTTGGACTGTACGTGGACATGTATTAGAGAATGCATACATTAGACTGACTCACTTACTTTATTAAGTGTCGCACTATGTGGCGGTTGTGTAATTATCCTAAGACCGGAGTCTTCATGGCGTCACGGCGTGGATTGTCATACTTTGACACTATTGAGGTTTCCCTAGCCATGGGGCAATCATACGGTAGTGATTGGGCGTGTTACAGAAGCATGCGTAGGATTCATGTTGTTCGTCCGGAAATCGTGTATCCTATGAATAGGAGTAGATATCCGAAAGGTCCTTCTTATAAGGAATGTCTAGCTCTCGTGAGTCTCCGCAAAGTGGGAGTAAATGAGTTACTTCGAGAGAGCAAGATATCCAGATTATAAGATACGTTCGTTGATGTTTGACACTCGACGTTGGACCGTATGGATATTGTAACAGCGATAGGATTCTATTTACCCGGTAACAGTTTCACGTGAAAGGTAGTAGTTTGACTCTTCCGATGATTAGGGGTCATGGCGTGTTTCTAGACGCGATCCATGATCGTTAGGTATGAAGGGTATTTTAGTTAATACACTTTGTGTCTTTGGTTAACACATTCGGAAGCCTATCGTGTCATACACACAAGAACATCTAGCCGGATTAAAATGCGGTTATAGTGATAACCAAATAAGGAATGTTTTTATCTCGAATATAAAGTGTTATAGTGATAAATTAATATTGTTGTATTTATTTATTATGAATAAATATAATACAAGATATTAATTGTGTTGATTAAATAAATATACATATATTATATATGTATGTCGAAATATATATGTATATATTATATACATGTATTTTGCGAATTAATTAATCATAGTATTATATTAATTAGTTAAGAATATTCCGGATGCCATTTATTGGCTATATGGGGCGCAAATGATGTGTATGTGATACACATAAATTTTGCAAATTAATTAATAGTATTATCATACATTCATTTTAGATATTAATATATGTAGATTTGCAAACATGTGTAAATTGATTTATGGTAATGTAATAAAGATATATTCAATATGAGATGTTGGCAATATATATCTTGGAAAGTATTTAATATGAGATACTGAATATTAATGAGATAAATCAATCAAAGATATTTTCCTTATTTTACTAGTAAAAGATTTTCTTTCTTCCCACTCTACGCAGGAAGCTTCTCCCAATCAGATTGGGACTACTAGGGGCGCAGACACCATTATAAATATGTAGTGGGTTTCAAGCTCTTTTGCATCATCACAATTAGAAGAGTTCTAATTTACTAGAAAAATTGAGAGCTTTCTAGAAAGAGTTTTGAGAGAGAGAAAATGTCGGCCTAGTAACCGAGTTTTTCTAGTAGCAATCCAATGGTGGATTCCAGCGAGTTGTTCGTATCGACTAGTGGTAGAGGCTGAATGCTTGGGTGGCTCCGTGCACCACTACTCCTTCGTAGACGATAAAGCTTTGATTTTTTAGATCAGTCAAGGTAACTTTCTCGTTTAGTACTTATATGTTTGTTTCTTAAACGAAGTCGGTCATGTAACACCCCGATTTCCAATCCCGTCGGCCGCCGGTATTGGTCACCGTAGTGCCACTCATCACGACACACAGTCGTGGCGGTAACATGCAACATTCCACAACCAAAAGAAAATAAACATTCACCATTCATTATTTTAAAAGAAAGTATTAAAGTGAATACAAGTATCCTGAAGAAAATGAAATTATGCGGAACGTCAAAATCTTTAAAATTTAAAATTCCAAATAATGTAGAAAACATGTGACTGCGACTACGTGGCTCTCAAACCCCGCGACCTCCCAGCAACAAGCAAACATCCATAGAAGTACCTGCTAAGAATCTGCTCCCCATAAATGGATCATAGCAGGGTCAAACGAAAGTACAAACCGTCAACTACAAAGTTGAGTAAGAATAAATCTAGTGTACAAAAGTAAAACCAACTCAAGAGAGGTACTACTACACTTATGAAGGACCCAACCAATCTATAAAAGTTACGACCTGCCCATAACAGATACCAAACATCACAACTAGCCACCTAAAGGTCCCGAATGTGCACATCCCTCAAAAGGGTAAAGCCCTAGAGAGGAGGGTCCTAAAG
This sequence comes from Gentiana straminea, assembly GCA_036785695.1. Lineage (NCBI taxonomy): Eukaryota > Viridiplantae > Streptophyta > Magnoliopsida > Gentianales > Gentianaceae > Gentiana > Gentiana straminea. The sequence continues at coordinate 817,713 of JAVUPR010000376.1, read as the reverse complement.
GTCATCCAATGGTACCATACTAGATGGACCATCACGTGCTGGGGTGCAAGGAAACCTTCCCGGGTTCCCGGGTTCCCGGCTTCGGTTACTACCCTATCCGGCCCGACCACATCACTGTCTGCAACTCCCCAAACACGTAGGGTCATTGAAGTCGTAAGGAAACCTTCTCGGGTTTACGGCTTTGGGAGCTACCCTATCCGGCCCAACCACTACGGGTCTACGAGCTCCAATGCCCAAAATCCAAAACCCAATGTTACCAATACCGTTGTCTCATCCAAACACAACTTACAAAACATGCTCATAAGGTTTATCCATAACTAACAAAGAAGAGAGAACATTTAAACTGGACGCCCGTCTGAAATGTTGGACGCCCGTTTGGAAGAAGTAGACGCCCGTCCAAGATCTCAGACGCGCGTCCAGGGAAACCTGTTACATCCTGAATCGATTTTTAGCACCTGGACGTCCGTCCATTATACTTGGACGCCCGTCCACCAGAAAACTTTACATCATGAATCAAAAGTAGCCCTTCAGACGCCCGTCCAGGAATCCGGACGCCCGTCTGAGTTGAGATCAAGACTGGACGCCCGTCCTCTCAAGGCGGACGCCCGTCCAGCCTGGGTTTCAACTAAAACCCTAAAAGCTCTCTACGCGATTTCTGAGCCGTTTCTCCACAACACAGCAGCAAAACAACACTTTAGGCCCAGAAAACTCCATACAAAGGTATCATATAGACTGTAGATTTTAACTAACACAAAAACACACTACTAGGTACGTTTAACACACCAAAACCGTGGCACACAAGCATAGAAGTCTTAAATTAAACTTTTACAGCATCAAGTTAAACTTTTGACAGCATAGAATTATCCTTACCGGAATCTATAAAGCCCTTGAAAGCCCTTGCTAAGCTAGAAACGATCCTCAACGAAGCTCGAATCTATAAAAGAAAACAAATGATTACGACGACGAATTCCTAAACACCAAGGAGAGATTTTTTTTTTCTTCCTCTCCTTCCTCCTCACAAGCAAGTCGGCGGCAAGGGAGGGTTTTGAGGCTGAAAAATTTTTGCTTGGGGAAAATAAGGGAGAAAAGGGGTGAAAAATCCTTTTATTAAGTGATTAAAACTCCTTTTTAATTACTAATAAATCCCTTCATAAAAATTATTAAATCCCATAATTTCCCGAATAATTAGATCCTTTAATAATTAATTAGTAAGTCAAAATTTCGGGATATTACATCCTCCCCCCCTTAAGACAAAACTTCGTCCTCGAAGTTCAGGTTCGTACCGGGCGTTGATCCACCCCCCTTAAAACACCCTTCGTCCCCGAAGATAAGCAAAAGGACTTAACGTGCAAGGCTTGAAAATTGCATACCTTATGAGAACAAATGCGGGTACCTCTGTCGCATAGCATCCTCAGCTGCCCATGTCGCCTCCTCGGTGGCATGGTTAGACCATAAGACCTTGACGATGCTAACCTCACGTCCCCTTGTTTTCCGTACCTTGGTATCTAATATCTGCACCGGTACCTCCTCGTAGGTCAAGGACTGGTCTAGCTCAACCACCTCCGGTTCGATCACGTGAGAAGGATCACTCACGTACTTGCGCAATTGAGATACATGGAACACGTTATGCACTTTATCCAACGCCGGCGGCAAAGCTAATCGGTATGCCACTTCACCTATGCGGTCCAAGATCTCATATGGCCCCACGTACTTGGGACTCAACTTCCCCTTTTTGCCAAAACGCATCACTCCTCTGGTTGGTGATACTCGTAGTAATACTTTATCGCCCACGGCGAACTCAATATCCCGTCGGTGTAAGTCTGCATAGCTCTTCCGCCTATCCCGGGCAGCCTTCATCTTTTCTCGGATTATCCGCACTCGCTTAATCGTATCTTCGATCATCTCGGTCCCAAAATCACCGCCTCGGACGAATCGTCCCAACAAACCGGACTTTTGCACTTCCTACCATAAAGTGCCTCAAAAGGTGCCATCTTAATACCGGCATGGTAACTCGTTGTTGTATGAAAACTCAATAAGATCGAGCTTTTCCTCCCAAGAGCCTTTGAATTCTAACACACATGCCCTCAACATGTCTTCCAAAGTTTGTATGGTCCTCTCCGTCCGACCATCGGTAGCAGGGGTGAAAAGTCCGTACTCATTCGTAGCTCCGTCCCCAAGGCCGCCCGTAGCTCCCGCCAAAACCGAGATATGAATCTCGCATCTCTATCCGACACAATGCCGCTTGGGTATACCATGTAGTCTCATAATATTTCTCCGGTATGCCATAGCCAACTCCGTCTTACTCCGTGTGTCTTTCATCGGGATGAAATGCGCCGCTTTGGTCGATCCTATCCACAACGACCCAAATCATATTATTCCCTTTAGGGCTCCTCGGTAATCCGCATACAAAATCCATAGAGATGGAATCCCACTTCCAAACCGGCACATCCAACGGCCGCAAAGATACCCCGTGGCCGTCGATGTTCAATCTTGACCTTCTGACAAGTCAAGCACTTTGACACAAATTTTGCTACCTCGCGTTTCATATTGGGCCACCAAAAGGTTTTCTTGAGGTCTTTATACAATTTGTCTCCTCCCGGATGAACCGAATAAGGCGTACTATGAGCTTCACTCAAGATCCGCCTCTTGAGTTCTTCGTCGGCTGGTACACACCACCGACCCTTAAACCGGATACTACCATCCTCGTGTAACGTAAAATCACCGCTCCATCCGTACCAATCTTGGCCTTCTTTGCCTAATTACCCTGTCACCCACTTGTTTCGCCCGGATCTCAGCGTATAATTCGGGTTGCAAGACGAAGTCGCTTTTATCTCCGCCTTTCTGGATGACACAAATATCCATGCGGTCCAACTCTTCTCGCAATCTGATCCGAGCTACTTCCTCGCACAAGGAATTAATCGATTTCCGACTCAAAGCGTCCGCCACTACATTGGCCTTCCCTTCGTGGTATTGGATTTCCATGTCATAATCTTTAATTAGTTCCAACCAACGCCTCTGACGCATGTTGAGCTCCTTTTGTGTAAATATGTACTTCAGACTCTTGTGATCTGAAAACACCTTGAAAGTTATTCCATACAAATAGTGTCGCCATATCTTCAATGCGAAAACCACAGCGGCCAACTCTAAGTCGTGAGTCGGGTAGTTACTCTCAAATGGTTTCACCGCCTCGATGCATACGCGATCACTCGTCTCCGTTGCATCGCACGCAACCCGCACCATTCTTCGACGCATCGGTATAAACCTCAATATCCTCATTACCCTCTCGGTAGTGCTAAAATAGGAGCCGTAGTCAACCGTTCCTTAAGCGCTTGGAACGCCTCCTCACATTTTTCATTCCACTTAAACCGGTTCTCTTTCTTCATTAATGCGCTCATCGGCCTCGCAATCTTGGAAAAGTCTTTTACAAATCTTCGGTAATATCCAGCCAAACCCAAGAAGCTTCGAATTTCCGCAACATTCTTAGGTGTTGGCCATCTCGTCACCGCCTCTATCTTGCTCGGGTCAACGGATACACCGTCTTTCGAGACAACATGCCCCAAAAATGCCACTCGCTCCAACCAGAATTCACATTTCGACAATTTCGCATACAGTTGTTTCTCCCGTAAAATCTACAATACGAGTCTCAGGTGCTCGGCATGTTCTTTCTTAGTCTTAGAGTAGACCAGGATGTCGTCAATAAAGACTACTACAAACTGGTCCAAGTAGGGTCTGAATACCCGGTTCATCAAATCCATGAAAACTGCTGGTGCGTTGGTCAATCCGAAAGGCATGACCGTGAATTCGTAATGTCCGTACCTGGTATGAAATGCGGTCTTTGGAATATCCGCATCTGCTACCCGGAGCTGGTGATACCCTGATCGCAAATCAATCTTCGAGAAAATACCTGCCCCCCGTAGTTGATCGAACAAATCATCGATCCTAGGTAACGGATACTTGTTCTTCACCGTGACGTTGTTCGCTTCCCGGTAATCAATACACAAACCGCATACTACCATCCTTCTTCTTCACAAACAACACCGGTGCTCCCCATGGTGATACACTCGGTCGGATATACCCCTTATCGAGCGCTTCTTCCAATTGTACCTTTAGTTCTCGCTAATTCCTTAGGTGCCATACGATAGGGTGCTTTCGATATCGGTCCGGTCCCGGGCACCAACTCCACCGCAAACTCTACCTCCCTCCTCGGGGTGGCATGCCTGGTATTTCATCAGGGAATACATCCCCAAAATCACGGACTACATCAATGTCCGCTAGTTTAGGATCCCCCGTGCTTACATCATGTACGTGACACATAAACAACGGGTGCCCTTTCTCGATGAGAGATCTCAAAGTCATCACCGGAATAATCTTCACATTAGGTTTATCCACAAATCCCTTGTAAGATACCCGCACCCCTTTAGACCTCTCAAAGTCACCTTCTTCGTCGCTCACAGTCAATTTTGGCTTTATGCCGGTTCAACCAATCCATACCCAAAATAACGTCGAAGTTCTCGAGAGGGAACTCGATCAAGTCAACCGACAAGTTGACTCCCAAAATCACTATTGGTACATCTCTATACAACTTAGAACATGGTACTAACTCTCCCGATGGTTGCATAAATTTGTCGTCAATTACCTCAAATGTAGCTAGACCTAACCTCAAAACATGCGAACTTGCTACAAAGGAACATGATGCACCCGAATCAAAAAGTACATAGGATAAGAATGAGTTAACCGTAAAATTACCCGTCACTACGTGGTTGCTCGCTCGGCCTCCTCTCCGACCGGTGCGAATAATCTCCCGCCCGATTTTTCTCACCCCCGAACCGTGGCCGGCCGACCCCGATGGTCGGTTTCTCGTTTCCACCGCGGGCCGCAGTGCACCCCCTGTCGGCTCGTGCGTGCGAGTACCACTCGCCGCCGGTTACCCCTACCCATGTTCCCCGTGTTGCTCCCCGGAGTCCCACCCATGTTGCTTCCCGTAACCGATGCCGACCCGGCAGGTGTGGGAGCCGTAAAGCACTCATATCGTCTATGTCCAAACTTCCCACAATTGTGACACTGAACCTGCGCACCTGAACAATCGGTACCCGGATGATTTCTCTGGCACCGCTTGCAATGATAACTTCGTGGCCGACTAAACCCCTGGGAGTTACCTCTCACCGGCTGACCACCACTGCCCCTGGTAAGGTGGGAATTTTCCGAAAAGGACGGTCGTACTGGTGGGTTTCCGGAATTGCTCCGCTTTTGCTGCCCCTGATTGTCCTCAGAGACGCTCTTCCTCTTGTTAGTAGTATATGCCGCTTTGACCTCTCTCCGAATCCTCTCAATGTTGCATGCTACTTCACACATCTCTTTTAAACTCGTGAAGCCCCTGCTTGCACCCATACGATCCCGGATCGCTAAATCTAAGTGTTGCTCAAACTTCACCATCTTGGCCTCTTCAGTCGGCACTAGCTCAGATGCATAAACTGCCAAGTCGACAAACTTCTCGTAGTATTCTTGGACAGTCATATCCCCCTGTCGGAGGTTATCGAACTCCACCCGCAGCTCTTTCCTCTTGGATTCGGGAAAGAATTCACGCCTCAGCTCCTGCTTAAACTCACCCGCCCGGGGGACCAATACCGTTTCCCCTTGCTCATTTACGGTCCGAGCCAACCGATCTTTGTTAGCACCCCACCATAAATCAGCCCCGTCAACCAAGTAGAAAGCGCTTGGTCGACCTTCGCCTTCCGGACAAATTAGAGTAGCGAAAATTTTCTCAAACTCCCTAATCCACCGCTCGAGTCCCTTAGGATCTCCCTTACCATCGTACCGACTAGGCCTCTCGCCGACTCACGGCCCTAGTCATGCCGGTGGTTGACCCCCGAGAACGATCCTCTCGTCGCCTTGTTGACCGCCCGAATCGTCTTGATTCATCTTAACCACCGATCAATCACTCGGTCCCTCTCATTTCCATTCCTGTGGAGGCATAGCTAAACTACAAAAGTAAACAATCATACATTCAATTATCACCTATATCATGCCACGAATATTTCACATATACTAACACTTACTGTCCAAAATTAATTGCAACACACAGCCACATTGCCACATACATCAGAACTTACCGTACTTTCCCTACATAGAACTCAATACCTACCCCACACATCCTCACTGTGCTTATTTTAGTGAATTTATTCTTAAGGTTCATTTTAGGTGGTGGTCCTGGAGTCGAACGTCTCTGATACCACTTGTAACACCCCGATTTCCAATCCCGTCGGCCGCCGGTATTGGTCACCGTAGTGCCACTCATCACGACACACGCCGTGGCGGTAACATGCAACATTCCACAACGAAAGAAAATAAACATTCACCATTCATTATTTTAAAAGAAAGTATTAAAGTGAATACAAGTATCCCGAAGAAAATGAAATTATGCGGAACGTCAAAATCTTTAAAATTTAAAATTCCAAATAATGTAGAAAACATGTGATCGAGACTACGTGGCTCTCAAACCCCGCGACCTCCCAAAGAACAAGCAAACATCCATAAAGTACACGCTAAGAATCTCGCTCCCCATAAATGGATCATAGCAGGTCAAACGAAAGTACAAACCGTCAACTACAAAGTTGAGTAAGAATAAATCTAGTGTACAAAAGTAAAACCAACTCAAGAGAGGTACTACTACACTTATGAAGGACCCAACCAATCTATAAAAGTTACGACCTGCCCATAACAGATACCAAACATCACAACTAGCCACCTAAAGGTCCCGAATGTGCACATCCCTCAAAAGGGTAAAGCCCTAGAGAGGAGGGTCCTAAAGGTCATCCAATGGTACCATACTAGATGGACCATCACGTGCTGGGGTGCAAGGAAACCTTCCCGGGTTCCCGGCTTCGGTTACTACCCTATCCGGCCCGACCACATCACTGTCTGCAACTCCCCAAACACGTAGGGTCATTGAAGTCGTAAGGAAACCTTCCCGGGTTTACGGCTTTGGGAGCTACCCTATCCGGCCCAACCACTACGGGTCTACGAGCTCAAATGCCCAAAATCCAAAACCCAATGTTACCAATACCGTTGTCTCATCCAAACACAACTTACAAAACATGCTCGTAAGGTTTATCCATAACTAACAAAGAAGAGAGAACATTTAAACTGGACGCCCGTCTGAAATGTTGGACGCCCGTTTGGAAGAAGTAGACGCCCGTCCAAGATCTCAGACGCCCGTCCAGGGAAACCTGTTACATCCTGAATCGATTTTTAGCACCTGGACGTCCGTCCATTATACTTGGACGCCCGTCCACCAGAAAACTTTACATCCTGAATCAAAAGTACCCCTTCAGACGCCCGTCCAGGAATCCGGACGCCCGTCTGAGTTGAGATCAAGACTGGACGCCCGTCCTCTCAAGGCGGACGCCCGTCCAGCCTGGGTTTCAACTAAAACCCTAAAAGCTCTCTACGCGATTTCTGAGCCGTTTCTCCACAACACAGCAGCAAAACAACACTTTAGGCCCAGAAAACTCCATACAAAGGTATCATATAGACTGTAGATTTTAACTAACACAAAAACACACTACTAGGTACGTTTAACACACCAAAACCGTGGCACACAAGCATAGAAGTCTTAAATTAAACTTTTACGGCATCAAGTTAAACTTTTGACAGCATAGAATTATCCTTACCGGAATCTATAAAGCCCTTGAAAGCCCTTGCTAAGCTAGAAACGATCCTCAACGAAGCTCGAATCTATAAAAGAAAACAGCGATTACTGACGACGAATTCCTAAACACCAAGGAGAGATTTTTTTTTTCTTCCTCTCCTTCCTCCTCACAAGCAAGTCGGCGGCAAGGGAGGGTTTTGAGGCTGAAAAATTTTTTCTTGGGGAAAATAAGGGAGAAAAGGGGTGAAAAATCCTTTTATTAAGTGATTAAAACTCCTTATTAAAACTCCTTTTTAATTACTTATAAATCCCTTCATAAAAATTATTAAATCCCATAATTTCCCGAATAATTAGATCCTTTAATAATTAATTAGTAAGTCAAAATTTCGGGATATTACAGGTCATGGTTAAAAGGAAATAAACTTTTAAATTCCGCTGCGTCCCGCGTAGATTTCCTAACATCATCAGAGTATTTTTCATGCAGTGCACCTCCTGCCGTATAATCTATATTCATTCTATCACTATAATCAAGTCCATTGTAGAAGGTTTATACTACTTGCCATTTCTCCAACTGTTGGTGATGACAGTTTCTTAGCATTTCTTTGTACCTCTCCCAAGCTTCATAAAGAGATTCAATGGATTATGTGAAGCTCATAATCTGTTTCCTCAAATGAACTGTCTTACTGAGAGGAAAATACATGGACAAAAACGCCTAAGAGAGTCGGTCCCAAGTAGTCACTGTTCCTAGGGGTATGGAATGGTACCAGGCTCTTGCCTTATTGCATAAGGAAAACTTGAACAACATGATTCTGATCTGATCTGAAGTAATGTTATTCCCTTTGAGGTTATCACAATATTCCACGAAGATCTTTAGATGCAGATTATAGTCTTTTGTTGGTGATCCCTCAAAGGATGTTTGCTGAACCATTTGAATCAGAGCAAGTTTCGGTTCGAAGTTGTTTGCTACTGTAGTAAACTGCCCAAACCCTAGTTGTAAACCATGTGCAGTAGGCATTCAGTAATCCTTCAAGTTCTTATTATTGTTCTCAACCATCTATGTTTCATACATAGTTTCCTCTGGCTCAGATTCTAGCATATACAATCTTCTCGTTCTATGTAAAGTTCTCTCGATTTCAACATCTAACTCAAAGAGATTGTCAGGACTTCGATATTTCTTAATAAACAAGAAGAAAAGACAACCAAGGAAGGAAATCACAATTACCCACTAAAATAAAAATTGAAAAGTTTAGTCTAATTAACCAAAAAATGAGTTCGTTGTTGACACCTACGTCCGTGGCACGGCGCTAGAAAACTTGTTGTGTGATTTTCAATATATTAATCACTAAATCCTACTGCAAGCGCATGGCTTATCGAATAGCACTTAGGATGTCGATCCCACCGGGACTTGTGGTATATTCCAAAACAATTCTCGACCTTTATTAGCTAGACAAATCAATTTTGTGAAAGACTTTAATTTAAAAGTCCTAAAATTAAAGAAAAAAAAAAAGTATAACTATGAACCAAGAACTTCATGATTTAGATAAAGATTCAATTTAAAAGTATTTTTAGGATTTCGGAGTCACCACGAAATAACTACAAGACTTACCAACAATGTTTCTTCTAATATATGAATTTTATAATCATAAAGACAAGGTGGAAGGGGCCAGAAGGACAAAAAAATTAATAAATGGGTCTGGAAGGACAAAAGTAACATTTTCATGATTATAAAGGACAAAAATCACAATTGTTACTTTACAATTGTTACTTCACGTGTTAATGTTACTTTGTGTTTCACAATTGTTACTTCATATTTACTATATTCCATATTTGTTACTTCATATTTGTTACTTCATAATTGTTACTTTTGTCCTTATTAAATTACAGTTTCTTTCTATCCCGATTTTTTGATAATTTTGTCCTTCTGGACAAAAATCTATAAAGACAATTATCAAATTTTATCATAAAAATATTATTTCAAATTTTTTTTTCGTGATCATACATAAATTCAAACTACACCCAGTTTCCCACGATAAGCATTGAACTTTGATCGTTTAAATAACCATAATTTAATGCCATCAAGGTCTTTATTAAATTTTCATTCTAATAAAACCCTAAATTTAATTCTTGTTTCCTAAAGTATCAATTAAGTAGTACTTTTTCAATCAATATTTAATCGAAAACTTTCTCTACGTACAATTGCGATTATTCACCCTCTCGAGCTATTAATTTCAACAATCATACAAGAATTAAACACAAGAATCACTTTATATGCATCAAATTTATAAAACAAGAGAAAGATTGAGTTTTTACATCGTATATATATTATAGTTTATGAAGAATGAGTTGGTGAACAAAGACCACATTAAAATTAATATTAACAAAATATGCATTTTCCTTATAGTTACCATAAAGAAATAATGTTAACTTAATAATTTTGATATTAGTGACCCTAACTAATGGTTAAACGTTTGTTATATTTGGCCATTAATCTGATTATACAAACATAACATTTGAACGACCCCCTAAAAACAATCATATGAAATACTGAAAGAGAAATATAATAATATTTATTGTATTGCATTGATTGAACTGATAGAACATTACAATATATAGCGCTTAAATAATGATAAGTAGAAGTTTATCTAAACCAAATGATATATTTTAACATAATTCAAAGTCAAACATAATTATCTAAACAACTCAATCTTTTCATTATCTCTAACATGCCCCCGCAATTCCATGGTAAAGCAATGAATATGGAGATTGACTCATAATGAATGAATCTTGTATTCTTGACATGGTGTCTGCAACAAACTTCTTAATAACAATCGGCATCAACTTCTTCACAACTTGATATTGCTTGAATCTACAATTGATGACTCACAAAAAGTTTGGAAGAGTCATAGAAGAAATGGAGAGAAAGAAATATTTAGAGGGAATAGCATACCCTAAAAAATTAGAATAAAAATGAATATATTGGGATTGAGAATATCAAGTGATTGAAAGTACAATTGCCGATGAGTGGAATGAATTGAGAGTTAATTTGATTACTAAATAAGAAAATATGTGTAGAGATTTTGAAAGCCTAAAAAACAATTATACAAGAAGAGTTCAAATTAGAAGGAAATGAGATAAAAAGAAAGAAATATTGTGAGAGACTATCATCATTTAAATAATTGGATTTTCTTGAATTTGTGATCGAGTATTTGATTTTAAAAAAAAAACAACAAAACAACAAGAACATAAAAAAAATGAAATATGAGTGGACGATTAGACGGCCCAAGAGACGCATTGGTTTGGGAGACTACTTGTGGGTGGACGATTATCGAATATAGTAAAAAAAAAACTATATCCATAGCAAAATATATAGATAAACCATCCTAAACTTAAACTGATTATTGTCTATTAACGAGTCTTACTTTTGTATAAAAATAATGGTGTACGATGTTTTTGTATATTTATTGTATTTATACTATATATTGTTATGGATATAACATTACTCTTTGTGAGTATCGATTATGTCTTTGATAAAGAAAATATTGAAAACCATTGTATATATTGAGACTTTATTTTTTGCATCAGGATTCTCGCCCCAAAGGCATGCTTACTTCCCCCCAGGAAACAGGGAAACGTATGTTGAGAATATTTGCTTGATCGGCGAAAGGTAAAAAAAAGAAAAAAGAAAGTGAGGAGGGGTGAAAAGAAAAGAACGAAAATAAAAGTGCAAGTGGCAAGGGGTGAGGGTTCGTGTAGATTACTATAACGACCCCATCCAAACGAATTTCTTTTCGTTTCACCAGGATGTCAATGACGTTAGTCGGGGTGCTCCGATACCACCAAAGATAAATATAATAAGATTAATTGTATTCCATTGATTGAACTGATAGATAATTACAATATATAGCTTAAATAATAATAGGTAGAAATTTATCTAAACCAAATATTATATTTTAACATAATTCAAATTCAAACATATTTATCTAAACAACTCAATCTTGTCATTATCTCAAACAAATAAATTTTTTTTTTTTTTTTTGCAACTAGCATGAAAAATCATTGTTATCTTAAATTTTCTTTTAATATAAGTCCATAAATTTTGTAAAAGATATGCCTTTGCATATTCTTATATTGTAAATCATAAACACACACTTTTTTTTTTCTACTTTTGTTAAATACAAAATTTCTATTTTTGCTAACATATTAATTATATTATTGAGTGATCCATGAGTAATTGGTCAACATTCACCCACAGAGTAAAAGTAAAATATGTGTATCAAATTTGTCTAACTTTTCTACTTTCATTCTAGTATTCACTTAACTTTTCTTAGAAAAAACTATCTTTAATATAATTATTTATCCAACATAAAATTGGAATAATTCATTGCATCTCATTTTTAGTGGATTCACATAATTTTCAAATGTTTTCAAATGACACATAAAATGTTTGCTTACATCCAACACGGTCCTTTCTACTCATAGTAAATGAAAAAAAAAAAGTTCAACAACATCATAACATAATCTTTTGTGTTTCCTTATTCGATAGGTTAGACATACAAAAAAAAGGTTACAAAATGGCGATCGACAAATTATTAAAAAATCTGCTAGTGAGACTTCTTAATAGAGATATTCCTTTACATACAATCAAAACAATTCAATTAGTTGTTTTAGATCTTTGTGGTGGCATACTTTGTCAATGAGTTTCTTTGTAGTGTGCTTGGTGTTACGTGTCATATTTGAATAGTTGCAAGATGGACTTTCCATTAAAAATATTGGAAATACAAATTTCCAGACAAACATATCATGAAAAAAAAAAAACATAATTGAAGTAATTACCTACCAAACGTGGAAAACAAAATAGTCTTGAGAGTTATTGTTGGTCAATGTAAACTTCACTTGATTATTATGAGATGAAACAACAATTTATTCATTCTTTTGTTACATTATTTGTTACTTTCAGGTTGTGAAACCCATATGACATATGTAAGTCCATTGGAATCCAGATCCAAACGTATGGGACCCATGTCACTCTTCACCATCCGTTTGTTTTGAGATTAATGTCCCCCTTGACAATTGTAACCAATATTGTTACATATATTTTACACCGTATACTTTGAATCAAGTCACTCCAACAAATTTGAGTGCGCTATAAATATATTACTATTCCGATTATTTTTTCCCAATTGAAATCATTCATAGTTAGAGTCAAACAATGTCAAACGTCAAAATCACTCTGATCCATTTAGCCTTGTTTTCATTTATTGTTTTATCCTTCTTCAGCGGACACTTTTGTAAGTCAAGTATTGCAATTCTTTCTTGTGTACTTTATATTCTATTCATATATGAAATAGAAGCATGTTATGGTATTAAAAAACATTGAGTGGTTCTTCATTAAGTATATTTACTTTTTACATTTATTTAAAAATTCCAATAATAATTTGAACCATCAACAAGTAAGTGATATAGGTGCCAAGTTGTTGTTAACTTTATGGAAAAATTGAGTAGTGAATTGATATATTATTATTTTCAGTGTAAATAACATGTTTTCACAAGTATATGTGTAAACCTTATGATTATTTTCAATTATTATCTCATTATAGGTGAATCAAGCCGGAATGATTTTGTCGTGGATGCTGATCCAATGAAGGGGGGAATATGCAGTAAAGAAAAAAAAGGGGGTCATACAGTATGGTGTTGTTGTAATAATAAATGTTATGCGGCCCATTTAAAGTGTGTAAAAAAATGTTATTGGAAAACATGTTCACCGCCGCCGCCGTCTTCGCCTCTTCCGCCATCCCCAGATTCTAATGACATTCACTAGTTTATGGCTAGAAAATAGTATTTAAATTCATAGAGTTTGTTCAAATACCTAAAACATCTTATAATACTTGTGTTTTACATTACAAAAGAAAGAAAAATGTTGTGCAACCAACATGATAAACTCTTTGAATCTGTTTTGGTTTATGAAATTACTATCCTTATAAGACTCGGCATGTTTCATATTTTGGATTTTTTATTTTCTTCATTTTGTTTTAATTTTTGTGTGTGCCTTTGTTTTGTGATTTTCAAAATAATAATCACTAATTCCAACTACGAACGCACGGTTTATCGAGTTATAGTTAGGATAAAGATCTCATAGGGACATGTAGTCAATGACTAAACAATACTTGACCTTTATTAGCTAGAGAAATGAATTTGTTGAAAGTTTACAATTTTTCCCAGATATGAAAGAAACACAAGCACGCACACTTTTTGCCTCCACTGAGGCTTGGATTCGCAACCACCGTGTTTAAGACCACATCACTTTCAATAACCTCCAGGTTATTGAAAGGTTTTTATTTAAAAGGCCTAAAATCAAAGCAAATAAAGAAAGTATAAGTATATGAACCAAGAACTTCAATATTTAGATAAAGATTCAATTTAAAAGTATTTATAGGATTTCGGAGTCACTACGGAAATACTATATGACTTACCAATAATGTTTCCCCTAAGATTTGAATTTTACTCACGTAAAGGCAATTATTAAATGTTATCATAAAAATATTCTTTAACATTATTTTTGTGAACGTTCCTAAATTCAAACTACACCCAGTTTCCCACGTTAAAGAATGAACTTAGATCCTTTAAAGAACCATAATTTAATGCCATCAAAGTCTTCATTAAATTTTCATTCCAATAAATCCCTAGATTTAATTATTGTTTCCTAAAGTATCGATTAAGTATTACTTTGTCAGTCACTATTTAATCGAATAATTTCTCCATGTACAATTGCGATTATTCACCCTCTCGAGTATTAATTTCAACAATCATACAAGAATAGTGACAAGAATCAATTTAATTATAAGCATCAAATACATAAAGTAAACGAAAGATTGAGATTTTACATCATATATTCATATCCTGGTTTCTCCTAATCCTAGAAACTGATATCCACTCACGTTTCATATCAAGATTCCAAGATTCAACCATATAATTCAAGATTCCAAGAAACTGATATCAAGATTCCAAGATTCAACCATATAATTCATACTTAGACAAGAAAAAAAATTAAATAGAGAAAAGGAGAAAAGAGAGAGAAATAAATCGTCAAAGTATTGCATAAAATAATCCAACCTTGAAAAAGCTTCGTTCCTGACTTTTTAGAACCTGAAATCATCGTTCTTGTGGATGGGAGATGATGATGAATAATAAAGAAGCAAAATTCAACTCGTTTGGAGATGGAGGCGTCTGTGATGATTTACACAACTTGAGGGATAAATATTTGGATAAATAGGAGTTTTATTTAATTAAAATTGTGTAATTTATCTCCTAAAATCAAAATCCAAGAAAATAGGATAAAGTGGAGCATTATTTCATATATTTTAGCTATTTTTCATGTCATCTTCTTGAAATTCATGTTGGAAATTGACTCCACAAATCTGAATATTTTGTTGGCTTGCAAAAAATATGAATACTAATCACACCCCGTTCCATTCTGTCACACCTGGGTGTGATTCTTCCTGCCTTAATGAAGCTTGCCATCATTTCCTCCTTTAAAATGCCATTTCTACACGGATTCATCACATCTGTAAAATATCAAAGCCACAACAGTAACCTAGTCCAAAAGAGACAATTCATCATCTGAATATCACAAAATAGGCATCGTAATTGGCCAAAACGATCCAAGAATAAATATATATAGTGGACTTATCAAACTTCCCCTTGCTTAAACCTTGCTTGTTCCCAAGCAAAAATACCAATTCAAGACGAAGCATTTGAACACACATTGTCTGAAGTAGGATGCAAAGTACGTGGGCCTCGATAAATTCTACTTTAATCATTCAAATGTATAATATAAACAAGGACAACCCCTTTCAAATTACCACACTTAAACATGAACAAACACTTCCATTAAGAACAAGATCAACCAAGCAAGTAGATCCTCACGGGATAAAATCGCTCAACACTCATTTTTGTGAGGTGGTTAATCACTCAAGCTCATTCCAATGAAATTTCCTATTATATGCTTGTATATTATCTCATATCAATCACCAAAGTAACATGAACTACACAAATCATAAGGGCTTGGAGATAGGTAGTAGTAGAGAATAGCCCGGAAAAGTAGGAAAATGACTGAAATGGTGGTAAAAAGGATAAGTGTAGAATATATATCATGGTAGGGGTGGTTCAATGAAATTAAAACTAGTGAGACATGTGACTACCAACTCTTCGACTCATTATTTATCTAAAAAGGGTCTACCTAACCACTATATAAAAAACATGCTACCAACATGACTTTATACTTTCGGGAGGATATAGACGTCACTCCCCTTTTAATACACAACCAAAACTAAAACAAACATGGCATTTTTTTGTGAATTTTTTTGGGAAATAATATACAAGACACAAAACGGACTCTCCCAAGCTTAATTTCTTTGCAATCGAGCCTTCAAAATTTAATAGTCAACATCCCACTAATGTTAAGGCCGGGAAAAAGAGAAATTTGGGCAATTCAGTTTTTCTTTTTTTTGTATGTGTGGATGAGAGTATATTAGATGGCTTGGCAAAAATTAAGTCAAGACTCACGGGTGTTAAGTGTGGGTGAAAGAAGAAAAGAATGCCTTAAACGTTTTAATGTACATGCAAGTGCCATGGTAATATCACTACAAGAAAAGCGGTTTCTAATGAGGTGATTTTAACGAGGAGTGTAAATACCGTCATTAATGGGTAGTTTTAATGTTAAGTGATGAATTTAATGACCAATATGTATTTTCTCCTCATTGTTGACGGCAAAATCTCCTTATTATTACATACAAAAGAAAATCTCCTCATTATTTCATAAAAAAATATTTTGTTTGATATAAAAATATATTGATTTTAAAAAAATTTAATCCTAAATTCTAAAAGATAAAGTTCTTAAAAAATATAACTCCCAAGTCCCAAACTAGAAATTTTAACAAATAAACCTCATCCTCGTTTACGATTAACATATACAACCCTAAAATAAACTCAAAACATTTCGGCGTCAGCTCCTCCTTTGTCCTCCTTCCGTCCGCGTCTCCGTCTAGCCCCGCTGCCTCCCCGCTTGAAAGGTGCATCGCTCATTGGAGATTTCCATGTCAATTGAGCTTCCCTCCTGCACTTCGATTCTGTGGATTTTGCTATGCTCAACTAGGATTTGGGAAATTGCGGACCCTTTGATCCAAATACTCGCTAATGTTTGATAGGTAGGAAGAATATTTCACCCTTCTTTGTATTTCGTCGTTACTTTTGCCGTTCAACCCATTTTTTATTTTCTTTACTGCCTCCCAGCTTTCACCTCTCTGCCTTCTCAACTGACCACCTGCCATATAATTAAATGATCATGATGGTATGAATGATTTGTTGGAAGTAGCGCCCGAAAGGCAATTTATGTAATTGTTTTTATAATTAATAAATGACAGATTTTTTCTCATCTTATTACTTGCTTCGTGCTTGTAAGTAATACACTGCTGAAAACCCCAAGTTGTATCATATGTAGCCATATAACTTAGTGTGTGTCACACACGAGAATTAAGTTTATGGTGATACACTTGAACTGTTAGTCCGTGGTGAACTTAATCAAAGTATGGGGTCTATTGATTAAACCACCATCAATGCGCCCAGAACACTTTATGGTGTTACCGTCTTATCCGGACCATCGATATTGGTTATCTAAGTGGGGCATTTATATATGATGAGAGTCATATAGGACTGGACCGATTTAATCTGCATTTCTCATATAATTCCATGACTAATAAATCTTATTAAATCACAAGATGATCATATATGGATTAACCTTAATCATGAAGAGATTGCATACGCCTTCTTGTTTCAAGATAGGGTTTGATGTGTTCGTTAAGGATCGCTAAGAGGCACGGTCCGAATCACTTTCACGTTGGCACTATCCTCATATATGGAATCCATTCCTTCCTGCGGGAGGTAGAAAGACAATCCCCTTATTTTTTGATCCTAGAAACTAATCGATCGGCCGAGTTCATTGGTTATGAACTAATTGATCACTAGTGGGTTAATGGTAAATAAGGATAAGATGTAGTGAATAAGGTTTACGCAAATATTCCAGCTTCGTTATGGATAGTCTATGGAGAGTTAGTCTGTATGAAATGATTATATCAATGGACACTTATTGACTCGACACTTTGAGAATAAGTTATATCTATAATCGATAGATTTCACTTTCGGATTTATTGTGGCGTAATTCCGAAATTAATATGTTGAGTAGAAGTATTTTTTTCGATGAATATTTTATTCAATTTATTATATCTACTAGTTATAGGTCCATGGTCCCAGGGTTGGCTCCTAACACGCGAGTGTTTTCTCGTTTTGTGGAACCTCGAGAATAAATAAAATAGTTGGTCTATTTAATGAATATGCGAATATTTTTTATTCAGTAAATAATATATAAAATAGAAAAGACATTTTCTATTATCCCAATTGGCATAAAAATGGCGCCACTTTTATTTGGTTTTGGGAAAAGAAATTTTCTCCTATTTAATTATAATGTAGATAATGTAATTATTTATGTGTTAAATAACTATAAATAAGAAATTTATTTTCTTATTGGTTCAATAGAAAATTTGTTTTCCTATTGGATAAAGGTTTTATTTTCCCAAAATGAAAAGAAAAATTTGTCTGTAAAAGATAAACTCTCAAATTATTAATTATTTTCCTATTAAAAAGAGAGTTTCTCCCCACACAAAATTGAACCATAACAATATCAATGCCATTTTTTGGATCAAAATTGTTCCACTTTAGTTGGAATAAAGAGAGAATTTTGGTTTCTTGTATTAGCCCTTGGAAGAAGAAAAACTAGGGTTTTTCTGGAGCATATTCGAGGAGGTTCTACTACGAGGATCGACGTCCACCAGTCGTCGCTCGAAGATACAATCCGGAAGATCACGGTATATCTCCGGTTGGGTAAATCTACTAACCTTTTTGCAGATTAATTTATTATGTGAATCATATCGTGGTAAAATCGAAAAACAAATTTTAATTCGTAGCTTCCGTTGTGCGTGATCTAGCGTCTCGATCGGTGCTGTGTATCAGATCTAACGATCCAATTATGGATCGGATCTGGATTCGGGTTTCTATATATCCAGCATGATTTTAGTTTCATCTCAGTGGCGGCATATTTGTGTTCTCAAAAATCCCAGCAAGGTATGCTTATGTTCTCTCTGCAAATCTGTGGTGGGTTTGTGGTTTTAAATTTGACAGCTCTCTCTACGAATTCTGAATCATTAATAATTGTAGTCAGGCAATGGAGGATTGAGATTCTTTGAATTGGCTAAAGTGGGTGAATTCCATTTCACAAATTCATTCTGATTAGAAATATACTAGCTTAAACTCGTGTTGTTTTGACGAACTTCTGATTGTTCTTTAAATTTTACATCAATATTCTGTTTTGTTATTGTGAGTGATTTTGTTTCATTTGATTTGAGGTTTTTTATGTGAAGATGAAGCCGATTTGAATGTGGCTCCTGTCATTAGTGGCATAGGTTGATATATTTAGGCATGCTTGTGTACTTTTGATATTCAAATAACTTGCTAGAACTTGGTCTCTTATGTATTTTCATGATTTAATTAGTGAATCTTACAACTGGTATTGTCAATGTTTGCTGATTTGGAAATTCTTTGGATTGTGGAAGAATAAAAACATTAGAAGATCACCTCTAATTTCTTCTGTATTTTATTTCTTAAGAAGGTCGGAATCTATGTTTTAGTGGCTAGCCACACATTTCTTCACTGTTTTTATCCCCACTAAGCTTAAAATGCTTTTTCTCCAACAATTCCATGTTTTGAGGTGAGGTGTTATACAGGCTATACTTCAGCTAGACATATAAGACATAATTAGCTGCATAACAAGCAAAATCAGAGTTTCATTCATTTTAATCAGACCAGCGAATAGCAGCAAGAGCTTGGCAAAAATGCGAGCTGCAAAAGAATAAAAACAAAGCTGCATTTGTGATAACTTTTCATTGATTTGAAGCTGCAGTTGATGCGGTATTGGAGCAGATTTTGGGTTGGTTATATAGCCGAATCAGAGTTGATTTAAATCTTCATAAATGGCTTTCTCATCTCCGACATTCAAGGATAGACATCCACTTTTCACATCAATAACCGCTCCCTCAGTATGAAAGAAAGGTCTATCGAATATGATTGGGATGTTGGTATTGTTGAAATAGTGTTCTAAACCCAATCAGGTTCGACCGGATCCGACTGGGTCGGATCATTTCTACTATTTCTTTATGTTTATACATATAATAAATGGTTTCATGTTATTATATATTTGTTCATTTCACGGACCAATTACGATATTATATATATGACAATGTCCTTAGTATTACACTATGATAGAGAAATCATGATAGTGATTATGGTTGATGAGATATCGATTCATGTTTAAATGTTTGATACTTAAATGTCTCTAGTCGTATGTACTATTACATAGGACGTTAATAGTACGATTAGACAAGCACTCATTAGATGTCTTATATATTGAGGATAGGGATATATATTGTCTATCGAAGTGTAGAGACACTTGGACTGTACGTGGACGTGTATTTGGAGAATGCTTACGTTTGACTGACCCACTTACTTTATTAAGTGTCGCACTATGTGGCGGTTGTGTAGTTATCCTAAGACCGGAGTCTTAATGGCATCACGGTGTGGATTGTCATACTTTGACCCTATTGAGGTTTCCCAAAGTCATAGGGCGATCATGCAGTAGTGATTGGGTGTGATACTGAAGCGTGCGCAGGATTTAAGTTGCTCGTCCGGAAATCGCTTACCCTATGAATAGGAGTAAATATCCCAAAGGGCCTTCTTAAAGAATGTCTTATTCACGAAAGTATTTTCAAAGCGGAAGTAATATGTTTCTTCGAGAGAGTAGGATATCTAGATTATAAGATACAATCGTAGTTGTTTGACACTCGACGTACAACCGTATGGATATTATTATGGCTATAGGATTCTATTTACATGGTAAACGTTTCACATGAAAGGTAGTAGTCATTGCATTTGACTCTTCCGATGATTGGGGTTCATGGCGTGTTGCTAGACGCTATCCATGATCGTTAGGTGTGATGGGTATTTTAGTAAATGCACTTTGTGCCTACGACCAACATATTCGGAAGCCTATCGGGTCACGTACATAAGAACATCTAGCCGGATTAAGCGGTTATAGTGATAACCAAATAAGGAAAGTTTTATCTCAAGTATAAAGTGTTATAGTGATAAATTAATATAGTAGTATTTATTTATTATGAATAAATATAATACAAGCTATTAATTATGCTGATTAATTAGATATGCATTTTGTAATGTGCGGGGTGCATGTTTCAATGTGTATTAGATACACATGGATTATGTAAATTAATTAATCAGAGTAATATATTATGTAATTAATATTGGATATTAATATATATATAGATGTATGTGTGGTATATATATGTGATATATACACATGTATAATTGAAATATATATTTATGGCAATATAATAAAAGATATGTTCATTATTAGATATTTACAATATATTTCTTGGAAATATTTAATATAAGTTATTGAGTATTTAATGAGATAAATGTAGAATATCTATTTTCCATATTTTACAAGTAAAATGTATTCTTTCTCTTTACTCCAAACAAGAAGCTTTTCCCATTAGGAATGAGACAATGAGGGGCGCACCACACCTCTATATAAGAGGAGGGTGGCTAGCTCTTTTGGTATCACGATTCCAAAGGTCTAATAATTCTTGTGAAAATAAGAGAGTTTCTTAGAGAGAGTTTTTGAGAGAGAGAGAAAAGGTCAGTCTAGTTACCGAGTTTTTCTAGTAACAATCCAATGTGGGATTCCGGCGGATTGTTCGTGTGGATCAACGGTAGAGGCCGAACGCTTGGGTGGCTTCATGCATCAACTACAACCATAGACAAAGCATTGATCTTCTAGATCATCCAAGGTAGAATTCTTTGTCTACTTCTTTTATGCTTGTTGCTTAAACGAAGTGGACCTTTGTAAAAAGGAAATTAAATTTTAAATTCCGCTGCGTCCCCGCGTAGATTTCCTAACAGGTATTCCTCACCCATATCAAGAACAACAAAATCGGGGGTATGCAAAAATTACCCACATAGGAACATCCTTTAATATACCTTCCGGATGTTTGACGGATCGATCTGCCAATTGTAGTGACATCGTAGTGGGCTTCAAATCACCAAGTCCCAACTTTAGGCAAATAGATAGAGGCATCAAACTGACACTAGCACCCAAATCGCATAATGCCCAATCAATGGTCACATTGCCAACCATACAAGGTATAAAGAAGCTACCAGGATCTATAAATTTTGAAGGCATTTTGTTTTGGATTAGATCACTACACTCCTTCGTTAAAGCGATTGTTTCATAGTCCTCTAGATTTCTTTTACTAGATAGAATGTCCTTCATAAACTTTGCATAAGTTGGCATTTGAAAAAGAGCCTCAGTGAATGGTACATGTATGTAAAGCTTCCTCAAAACCTCCAAAAACGTCCCAAACTGCTTATGAAGCTTTGTCGTAGCCAATCTTTCAAGGAAAGGCACAAGCTGCTGATAAGGTGGCGGTGGGACACACTAAGGCTCTAGTTCTGGTTATTTCTCTGTAGGGATTTCAACCACAAGCTTAGGTTCCACACTTTCACGCTTACCTACCTCAATATCCTTACTCTTACCAATTAAGATCTCGCGTTCTAGAATTTGTTTTCCACTCTGCAAAGTCACTTCATTACATTGATCCCTAAGATTCAATTCAGGTTTTCCCGGCAGTATTCTTGGAGCATTGGAGGATGCAACCGCTCATGAGAAATTTGATTCTTAAGTCTCTTAATGTGGGAACCTAGATTGTCCAGATTACAATCTAGAGTCTTAATCATCAACTGGTTCTCCTCATTTTGCTTATCTTGGTTTCCCATAAGATTTTCTCTGAAACTCTCAAGATTGAAACTCATTAATTATCTAAAAAGGGTCTACCTAACCACTATATACCAGCATCACTTGATACTATCGGGAGGATAGACGTCACTCCCCTTTTTATTACACAACAAAAACTAAAACAAACATGGCATTTTTTGTGATTTTTTTTGGGAAATAATATACAAGACACAAAACTGACTCTCCCAAGCTTAATTTCTTTGCAATCGAGCCTTCAAAATTTAATAGTCAACATCCCGCTAATGTTAAGGCCGGGAAAAAGAGAAATTTGGGCTTTTCATTTTTTCATTTTTTGTATGTGTAGATGAGAGTATAATATATGGCTTGGCAAAAATTAAGTCAAGGCTCACGGGTGTTAAGTGTGGGTGAAAGAAGATATGAATTCCTTAATCCTTTTAATGTGCATGCAAGTGCCATGGTAATATCACTACAAGAAAAGTGGTTTCTAATGTGGTAATTTTAACGAGGAGTGTACATACCGTCATTAAAGGGTAGTTTTAATGATAAGTGATGAATTTAATGACCAATATGTATTTTCTCCTCATTGTTGACGGCGAAATCTCCTCATTATTACATACAATAGAAAATCTCCTTATTATTTCATATAAAAAAATTGTTTGATATATTGTTTTTAAAACATTTTAGTCCTAAATTCTGACAGATAAAGTTTTTAAAAAATATAACTCCCAAGTCCCAACCTGGAAATTTTAACAAATAAACCTCATCCTCGTTTACGATTAACATATACAACCCTAAAATAAACTCAAAACATTTCGGCGTCAACTCCTCCTTTGTCCTCATCCGGTCCGTATCTACGTCTAGCCCCGCTGCCTCCCCGCTTGAAAGGTGCATTGCTCATTGGAGATTTCCATGTCAATCGAGCTTCCTTCCAGCACTTCGATTATGTTGATTTTGCTCTGCTCAACGAGGATTTGGGAAATTGCGGACTCTCTGATCCAAATACTCGCTAATGTTTGATAGGTAGGAAGAATATTTCACCCTTCTTTGTATTTCGTCGTTACTTTTTCCGTTCAACCCATTTTCTGATTTTCCTTACCGCCTCCCAGCTTTCCACTCTCTGCCTTCCACTCCGCCATCTCAGCTGATGGCCTTCAATATAATTACATGATCATGGTGGTATGAATGATTTCAGTTTCGTCTCCGTGGCGGCATATTTATGTTCTCAAAAATCCCAACAAGGTATGCTTATGTTCTCTCTGCAAATCTGTGGTGGGATTGTGGTTTTGAATTTGACAGCCCTCTCTGCGAATTCTGAATCATTAAATTGAAGTCAGGCAATGGAGGATTGAGATTCTTTGAATTGGCTAAATTGGGTGCATTCCATTTCACAAATTCGTTCTGATTAGAAATATACTAGCTTAAACTCGGATTGTTTTGACGAACTTCTGATTGTTCTTTAATTTTTACATCAATATTCTGTTTTGTTATTGTGAGTGAATTTGTTTCTTTTGATTTGTGGTTTTTTTAGATGAAGCCGATTTGAATGTGGCTCCGGTCATTCGTGGCATAGGTTGATATATTTGGGCTTGTTTGTGTACTTTTGATGTGCAAATAACTTGGTAGAACTTGGTCTCTTATGTATTTTCATGATGCAATTAGTAAATCTTACAACTGGGATTGTGAATGTTTGCTGATTTGGAACTTCTTTGGCTTGTGGAAGAATGAAAACATTAGTAGATCACCTCTAATTTCTTCTGTATTATATTTCTTACATGCCTAATGATTTCAAGAAGGCCGGCATCTTTGTTTTAGTGGCTAGCCACACATTTCTTCACTGTTTTTATCACCACTAAGCTTAAAATGCTTTTTCTCCAACAATTCCATGTTCTACATGCTATGCTTCAGGTAGACATATAAGAGATAATTGCTGGATATACAGAAACCCGAATTCGGATCCGATCCATAATTGGATCGTCAGATCTGATTCACAGCACCGATCGAGACACCCGATCATGCACAACGGAAGCTACGAATAAATTCGCTCACGATTTTACCACAATTCGATTCGCATAATTAATAAATAACTACAAGAAAGTTAGTAGATTTACCCAACAAACGGAGAGGAAGAAATAGTCGACCAAGGAAGAAGCCATAGTCTTCCGGATTGTATCTCCTAACGACGACTGGTGGACGTCGATCCATGCCGTAGAACCTCCTCGAATATGCACAAGAAAAACCCTAGGTTTTTCTTCTCTTAATGACTAAGGCAAGAAACTAATTTTTCTTCCTTTTAATTTGATGTTGGCGCAATTTGTGATCATTATTGTGTTGGGAGGAACTCTCTTTATATAGGAAAATAACTAGTCAAGAGAGAGTTATCCTTTTCACACCACAATTACCTATTCCCATAAGGAAAATATATTTGTCAAAAGATAAGAGATAATTCCCACACTCAATCTTTTATTTTTCCATTAATTATCCAACAAATAGATAATTAATTAATTACACATGTGACATAATCTAGAAAAATTTCATTTCCTAATTGATCCACTATTTGTGTCACCATTTAGTCTTTAAATTTAATAGAAAATGTATTTTCTATTTTACATATTATTTACCAAATGAATAATATTGCATAGTCATTAAGTAGACCAACTATTTATTTTATTCTCGAGATTCCTTAAAACGAGAAAACACTCGCGTGTTAGGAGCCAACCCGGGGACCATGGACCTATAATCAGTAGCTACAATAAATTGAATAAAATATTCATCGAACAAAATATTTCTACTCAACTCATTAATTCCGGAATTACGCCACCATAAATCCGAAACTGAACTCTAACGATTATAGATATAACTTATTCTCAAAACGTCGAGTCGAGTTGATAAGTGTCCAATTATATAATCATTACATACAGACTAACCCTCCATAGACTATCCGTAATGAAGCGGGATTATTTCCGTAAACCTTCTTCAATACATCTTATCATTATTTACCATTAACCCACTAATGATCAATTAGTTCATAACCAATACAAACTCCGCGGATCGATCAGTTTCTAGGATCAACAAATAAGGGGATTGTCTTTCTACTTCCCATAGGAAGGAATGGATTCCATATCTGTGAGACACACACTTCCCACTCATTCCAGAATAGTGCCAATGTGAAAGTGATTCGGTCCGCGCATCTTAGCAATCCTTAACGAACACATCAAACCATATCCTGAAACAAGTAGGAGTATGCAATCACTTCAGGATTAAGGTTAATCCATATATGATCATCTTGTGATTTATTGAGATTTCTCAATCACGGAATTATATGAGAAATACGGATTAAATCGGTTCAGTCCTATATGACTACATCATATATAAATTCCCCACTTAGACAACCAATGTCGACGGTCCGGATAAGACGGTCACACCATAAAGTGTTCTAGGCGCATTAATGGTGGTTTAATCAACATACCCCGTACTTTGATTAACTTCACCATGGACTAACATTTCAAGTGTATCAACATAAACTTAATCCTCATGTGTGACACACACTAAGTATGGCTACGTATGATACGACTTGGGGTTTTAGTGTATAATATAAAAGCACAAAGCAAATAATAAGATGAGAATAAATCTTTCATTAATTATAAAAACAATTACATAAATTTTCTTTCGGGCGCTTCTTCCAAAATCTCTCACTTGCCCGTAAGGACAAGAAACAATTGTCTTTCGGGCACACTTTATCTAACAATCTACCACTTGCCCGTAAAGACAGGTAATGATTGTTTTTAGAGCACCACACCCTTATTCTATCCATCCACTACATTCTCCCACTTGCTCTAAAGCAGATGAGACATATCTCTCAATTTCATACCCGCCAAGCGCTTGTTAGCGACATTAGATGTCACGCAACTTGGTATACTGATCATTTAGGTTGTCGGTTTTGATGAGATCTTTAGGACCGAAACGTCGCCTCTCTACATCATATGTCTGAACAGGTTGTACTCTTTCTCAATATGCTTTTGACCTCTTGTGACAATGAAGATGATTTGCATGAGCTACCTCTAGACTGTTTTCACAGTAAAATGGTATCGGCTCATCGACACCCGGAATCACTTCCCGATCCAACAAAGAACTCCTCAAGCCACACTGCTTCGTTAGCTGCTCTGAAAGCTGTTTGTATTCGACTAATAGAGTCTAATTGGCAGTGCTGGGTTGCTCCAGACTAGAGCTCCATCACAATGAGTAAACACTGAGTCTGAGATCGATTCACGATCATCCTTAATCCGACAAAAAATCAGAAACAGTGTAGTCAACTACACTGAGGTTCACACCCGAATATACAAGCATATGATTCCTCGTTCTCTAAAGATACTTGCGGATGCACTATACTGCTTTCAATGATCAAATCCAAGACTCGACTCTAAACGACTTTTAATAACTTTACTTTCTCTATCCAAAAGAGAATTTATCCCATTTTCTCTATATCCGAAGACTATGAGAATTATTCCATGAGTGGTTGGGTAGGAAACCTCTCGTTGAATTTTGCATTCGAATATGCAATTTCATCTTAACCAATAAGATTGATGGGACACTGCCACAACTTGTTCTCATGAATTCGACCGAATCAAATTCTAAGAATATAGTCTACTTCTCTAATTTAGAGAAGCATGGCACGTCAGTTCCTGACTTCGGATTGCACACCCTTGTTGTTTCCAACTGTTGTAGTGTTATCTTTTTCTTAACACTAACATCTACTACTTTACAAATATTGATTCCTCATTCTACAAAAGACTCATCAATATTCTGGTCAAGCCCACACATTCCAAAACATGTGACCTTTAATGACTTGAAGGTTTACTTTAATCCACTAATAGATTGATAACGGTCATTTTGTGCCCGTTATTCTATGACCTTTATCCCCGATTCTAGTTTAAAGGAGCTATAATAGAGTAATAATAAGTCGTAATACGCCTAATTTGCATATGCCGAGAGTTACGATTCATTATTATGTATTATGAAGTTTTATTATATTATTTGATATTACAGACTGTATTTCATGTGATATTTGTAGTAACTCATTTGGGAGCACAAGGATGGACTTCGGAGAAGCTTTGATGGATCACAGACGAATTAAGAAAGCCCAAGATAAAAGAGAAAGAGAGCCCAGGAGCATGTAAGGCTCGGTCGACCGAGCCTGTGCATTCGGTCGACCGAGTGGGCCTACAGTCCAGAAGAAGTTCGGCACATTATTTGAGTCGGTTAGGGTTTAGAGTGTCGGCATTTTAAGTCGGTTTTCTATGACGGCTGAGGCTCTATATAAACACAAGTCCTTTGTATTTTTTATCATGCATTCACCACTATTCATTCATAAAAACATGTAAGCAAGATAAGGCTTGTGGAGGTTGCTAGGGTTGCAAACATGTAAGCCCTAGTTTATTTTCTCGTTTTCTTTTGAGTAATCAATTTCCCAATTATGCTTTGATTGTTTGAGTAGGTATTCATATCTAGACGATGTAGATCTAGGATATGACGTTAGGGCGTGGTGATACCTTGTCTATAAGGATCCCATACCCTACGTCCTCTACCTAATATCTACGGATGAATCCGTGTGTTTAATTTACGTGTATTTAGATTAGTTTATATGATGTCCCGATGATTCGCTATATAATCCGATTCGTATGTGAAACGCCGGGAAATATGTTCGGGGATGTAAATCGGGAGTTAGACTCTCGGGTGACCGAGAGGTGTCACTCGGTCGACCGAGAGCACCTATTCGGTCGACCGAGAGTTGTCAAACTTGTTTTCATCCGTTAATCGACTCACGTCTTTATGATTAGGTTAGCTTAATTGAATTTATTATCTCGGTAGGTATGGCTATGGCTACGTCACTCGCTTAATTTAATTAAAACGTGTGAAAAGGAAATACCAATATAAGACTCTTAGGTAGGCTCGGAATTGATCTTCGGACGTTCGCCGTTATCTAGGTAGGTTTATATTAGGGAATTGCGCGCACCTGGTTACACGTAGATCGTAAACTAGCATGAGACTATAACTTGGTAAGTGTTAGTTGGACGAGGGTTTGAGTGATCGTCTAGAAGTACGCCTAACCAAAGGAATGTTGCCCGGACGAGGTGTACGGTCAATATCGGCATCCTTAGAGTAGTAAGCGTGTGAGTTATATGAGATGGAGGCACCAAGAGGCGAAGTCACGTAACAATAACACAAGTGATATAGTGACCTATCGGTGCTACATCAAGCTTAGAGGATGACTCCCGTAGCCAATATAAATAGATATGAACGGATTAGTAGTTGATGAGTTTTGTTGTCATATAAATTGTCTAGATCCAAATGATCATGGTTATAGTTGGGCGCTTGATTACGTTATGTGTTTACATGTTGTTTATATGTTTGAGTGTGTCTTTCTTTTCTTGTACTTTATGTTGGTCATAGACCGTGTTTGTCAAACGAAATAAATAGGTTGGCTATTTAAGTTAGGATCCATAAATTGATTCTCTGTGGGATCGACCTCGACTCTATCTAGCTATACTGCGATTGAACCTAGTTCACTTGCTAGTGGTTATTTAGGCATCGATTTAGTAATTTAACTTGACCTCAATCAAGTTTTTGGCGCCGTTGCCGGGGAATCAATGGTCCAATTGCTTAAATAATCTACTTGATTATTTCGTTTTTGTTTCTATTCTCTTTTACAAGTAAAATAAAAAAAAATAAAAAAAAATAAAAATAAAAAAAAACAAAAATTAAAATAAAATAAAATAAAATAAAAATTTATATATATATGTTCTGTATGTTCGGTCGACCGAACAGTGTTACTCGGTCGACCGAGCTCTTTTATTGTTCTAATTTATCCGACAACGATTGTTTTCCCTCTCGTTTCGTTTTTCCCCGTCGCAGGTTGTAAGCCTAGCGCGCATGAGCAATCGTACCGACCGTTAGTTTATTGACCGTTTGTTGTTTTTTGCATGTTGCAGATAATCAGAACTAAATCGCTCGGGTAAGATTGTTCGTGATAAACAATATGTCATCAAAACAATTCTCCAAGGTTAAGGAAGAGGATGTTAACGTTTTACGAACCAAGACAACACCAATGAAGCCGATGACGCAAAAGCTGAAGGAGAGAATAGCAAAAATGAAAGAAAGAATTCAAGAAGCCAGAAAGTCAAGGGAAGCGAGTGAAGCGTATGTAAAAAGAGGTATGTGTGCTTTAAATCCCGAAGTAATTTCTTCGGATTCGGATTCAGATTCATATATTGATTATATGGATTACATGTCGGAGATAGAGTCTGGTTCTGAGAGTAGGGTAGATATGGAACGACCTATAGTCACCTGTGCTAAGGAGGCAAAATATGTTGAAGATGAATCTCGGTTAATGCCAAAGTTAGATGACCCCGGGGCATTCCTTGTAAATGTTACCCTAGAACAAGCACACTTGGGATTGGCTTTAATTGACTCGGATCAAGCTTAAACATTTTCCCTAAAAGCCTTTGCGATAGGAATATGATTCGACTCCCACAAACACCCCGCCGAAAGTGAGATTCGCGGATAGTACTAGAACCATCATGTCCGGACAAATGAATAACATGATCATTGGTATCGGACAACTTCGGTTTAAGATAGATTTGGTAGTAATGGACATAGAGGAGCATCCGTATAGCCCAATTATTTTGGGTAGATCTTTTATTAATACCTCTAGAGCCCTCATTCGTATGACTAGGCATGAGATCACATTGTTTGATGCTAAGGGTTCTGAGACTTTTGGGATAAAGAACCCTGAGTTCCCTATTCCGGTAAGTGTAAACATCATAGAAGTCGTTGGTTCTAAACCGGATGTGATTCCAAGTTCAGAGGAGTGTGATGATGACAATGTTGAAGATCGAGATGAGAAAGAGGTCCTGACAATCCTAAGCCGAGATAGAGCTTCTCAGCCTGCACCTGTTGTTAATAAGAATGATGTTGAAGCCTCGTTTCCGAAACCTAAGGATAGAAGGAGGAAAGTCAAGCGACGAACTCGTAGAGTTCGCAATCAAGAAAGCTCATCGAAGTCTGAAACGATCCCGAAAGTCGGTGCCTGTTTAGATGGACAGTTTGATTGTCTTTTCGTCAGACGTACGTCCCACGGAAAGGCACTCGTGCAAAGAAATGGCAAGACGTTTTCGGTGAAGGCTAGTCGGGTGAAGACCTGGCAAGTCAAGAACAATTCTTAGAGAGTGATATTTTGGGAAGTCGAGCTACCGACTTAAACTGTAGAACTATTTCTATCCTTCGTTATTTTTATCTCTATTTTTATTTTTCTAAATAAAAGTAGCATGAAACGATAAGAAGTTTTTTTTTTCTATTTTGCCGTGTTCCGACGACTGTTGAGTTAAGGATGTGCAAAATAATTTTTTTTATTCGAATCGTTTTGATGTGAAGTGAAGTGTAGCAATCGAATCTTCGTAAAAAAATTGTTGATTAAGGAAATGGTAATGCGTTATTTTACAAATGCTTAGACCAGATTGTGTGATTTATTCATGATAAGAATGAGGTTGCTTTTGTGCTTGAGACGATTTATTGGTTAGAGAAAAATTTATGAGGTAGGAATTGCAAGGTTAAAATAATAAATTTTGGCATGGTTATTTGTTTTAGATAATTTACGGTGTGTCAAGATAATTAAAATGGTCAACACCATTAATTTCTACACATCCCCACTCACCTTTCCCTCTTCCCAACCCTTCACCTTTTTCTCTTCCCAACCTCTTTATTATCCTAATTCAAATTTTCAAATTCCACCTTTCCACCTCATCAATCCCCAACAACTTTTCTCCACCAATCACATTCCATTTTTCAAACTCCATTCTTTCTATTTAACCCACCATTCTCTCTTTCATTTTCCTCATCCTTTTCCCCAATTCCTTCATCCCACTTCTCCATCTCTCTTTTTTCCCCACACCCTAGTAGAAATCAAATGGAAGTGTTCCAAAAATCTTCATCCAATTAACCATTTTTCCCTCACCTTTGAAATTCCTGTCGAAGGACTTTGCTTCAGATCAACCAAATTCGTCACTGGGACAGTACAGAGCCCGAAATCCACCGTTTCAGCCGTTTCATCACTCGGTCAACCGAGTACTTACTCTCGGTCGACCGAGAATACCCCTGCCACCGCCGTCCTATTCTTTGCCAAGATTCTGTAAGGATGCTGCCAAGAAGAAGCAGAGCCGCTCAGTTTGTGGCTGTGGAAGGCGATATTCCAATAATCAACGGAGTGCCACAATTCGCGAGTCGGGAGGTATATTCTTCGTTTACTAATCATTTCGTTAATGCCCCTGTACATCGAGCTCGAGGCCTAGATTTGGACAATTGTGGGGGTGAGCTTTTGGAGTTGGTGGACAGCTATCAATGGCGTGATGTCGTCGCACCCCCAGCCGGGTCAACGTCAATTGGGTGAGAGAATTTTATGCTTATTTGCGCATACACCCCGACACCAATGTCGTTATTATTCGTGGACGACCTATTGTAGTTTCTCCGGGTACGATTAATACTTATTATGGGTTGGATATCTCGGAGGACGGGCCGGAGTATATGCCGACATTTGACGGGTCCGATGCTTGGTTGGAGGAAGTTGGAGCCTATCCGGGAATAGAATGGACAAGTAGGGGAGGTTGCCCGCACATTTGCGGAAACGTACTTTAGGAGATGGGAGGATAAGTGCCTTAATCGGCTTATTCGTTCCAATATCTTCCCGGCTAAGCATGTATCTACGGTTTACTATACTCATGCCACTCGCTTCGTTGGTTGTACATGGGATGGCCTCGTGAATGTGGGGGCATTGATACGCAAGGAGATGACAGACATGCCTCTCAAGCCCCGGCATACCTTACCTTTTGGTTCACTAATCACTACATTCGTGAGGGAGCTGAGTGCCCGGTGTTAGGCGGCGATTCCTATGTGGAGCCAATGCCTATCCTATCTTTGAGTTCTGTCCCACCGCCTGTCGGTCACGGTCAACAACAAGAAGGGGAATCCGAGGATGATGCTGACGACGCCAGCCCGAACAATTTGCAACTAGCACCATTCAATCCAGGATGGGATTAAGTATTTTAATTTGAGTGTTTGCATTTCCTATAATTAACGAGTTTTTATTTTGATTCAATTCTACTAGTATGTCGTGTTATATGAGCAAGTTTCTCTCGTTTCCTAAATTCGAGCTCATGTAATGTTTTGGACTTGTTGAAATGTATTGAAATGTAATCATTAATTAATGGACTTAAAAATGTTTAAGGAAATTGTTATACCTTTTACGGTCCCTTTTTTCTGATTATTACGGTTTGGACTAATCCTGTAACGAGTTGCGAGCTTTGTTTAAGATATGTGTTGCGTTGATTATTTTTCTCCCCCCGCCGTGGAGCCAATGCCCGTCCCGTTGAACTCGCGCCGAAGTCCTAAGACTTGTTCAAACTTCCCCGCTTATCCAGAGCTAAGTTCCATTTCTGAGTTTGTTCTTTTGTTTTTTTTTTATATACATTGAGGACAATGCATTGTTTAAGTGGGGGGTACAAGTCACTTAGCTCAAATGAGTAATTCCATATATCAAATAATAAATAAAATGAGTAAAAAATTAAAACTTTTAAACTTAGAATCACATTTACTTTTGTGAGTTCCTGATAATTATATCTAATAAGAAATAAACCATACTTCATGAGTACGTGATCACTTTATACTTCTGCGATTTATTGATTAGTAAACTTAATGATATTCATATTGTCCGTTGCAAGTAGTTGTTTATTATTCACTTATTCAATAATTGAATCGAGTTGCACTACGCTTGTTATAAAAGGTAAAATAATAATGTGTACACTGCATAGATGATTGATTATGCTTACCTAGTGTCAAATTTATCGTCTGATGTGTTCCTAAAGATTCTAGCCACAAAAGCTGAGTAATAAGCTTGAGACGTACCTGTGTTTGACAATGTTAAAACACTGGGCTTGTAGTAAATTACCAAAGTAGCCTCGCGCTTGTGGTAATATTCGATGCTAATATTTGATCCAAGATAGAGGGATGCTCTAAAAAGTTGTCCTTCTTGAGATTGATAGTATCTCGAAAAATATGAAGATATGAAAAGAATATTCAACTCTTTAAGAGGCTTTGAGTAGTACTCGGTCTCCAAGTCCAAAAACCCTATAGATACGCTCTTGCTTATTATTCCGGTGCTTGAAAAATTAAAAGGCTTAAGAAGAGGGAATACTGAAGTTGGTAGGTTAAGACTACGAAGTTTGCATAAGCTCTAATCTTGCTACGAATGTTTAAAACTCAATGCACATGCACACAACACATCGATTCATGATGAATAGTGGATAATGGATATCTGATGAGCATAGATGATATGAGTTGATTCGAGTTTCTTGTGTCAGTATACGGTGACCACTGGAAAGTAGTTCATGGGGAATAACTTGTTAATATTTTGATCGGGACGATCAAAGGCTAAGTGGGGGTAGTTGATAACGGTCATTTTGTGCCCGTTATTCTATGACCTTTATCCCCGATTCTAGTTTAAAGGAGCTATAATAGAGTAATAATAAGTCGTAATACGCCTAATTTGCATATGCCGAGAGTTACGATTCATTATTATGTATTATGAAGTTTTATTATATTATTTGATATTACAGACTGTATTTCATGTGATATTTGTAGTAACTCATTTGGGAGCACAAGGATGGACTTCGGAGAAGCTTTGATGGATCACAGACGAATTAAGAAAGCCCAAGATAAAAGAGAAAGAGAGCCCAGGAGCATGTAAGGCTCGGTCGACCGAGACTGTGCATTCGGTCGACCGAGTGGGCCTACAGTCCAGAAGAAGTTCGGCACATTATTTGAGTCGGTTAGGGTTTAGAGTGTCGGCATTTTAAGTCGGTTTTCTATGACGGCTGAGGCTCTATATAAACACAAGTCCTTTGTATTTTTTATCATGCATTCACCACTATTCATTCATAAAAACATGTAAGCAAGATAAGGCTTGTGGAGGTTGCTAGGGTTGCAAACATGTAAGCCCTAGTTTATTTTCTCGTTTTCTTTTGAGTAATCAATTTCCCAATTATGCTTTGATTGTTTGAGTAGGTATTCATATCTAGACGATGTAGATCTAGGATATGACGTTAGGGCAGTGGTGATACCTTGTCTATAAGGATCCCATACCCTACGTCCTCTACCTAATATCTACGGATGAATCTGTGTGTTTAATTTACGTGTATTTAGATTAGTTTATATGATGTCCTGATGATTCGCTATATAATCCGATTCGTATGTGAAACGCTGGGAAATATGTTCGGGGATGTAAATCTGGGGAGTTAGACTCTCGGGTGACCGAGAGGTGTCACTCGGTCGACCGAGAGCACCTATTCGGTCGACCGAGAGTTGTCAAACTTGTTTTCATCCGTTAATCAGTCACGTCTTTATGATTAGGTTAGCTTAATTGAATTTATTATCTCAGTAGGTATGGCTATGGCTACGTCACTCGCTTAATTTAATTAAAACGTGTGAAAAGGAAATACCAATATAAGACTCTTAGGTAGGCTCGGGAATTGATCTTCGGACGTTCAGCGTTATCTAGGTAGGTTTATATTAGGGAATTGCGCGCACCTGGTTACACGTAGATCGTAAACTAGCATGAGACTATAACTTGGTAAGTGTTAGTTGGACGAGGGTTTGAGTGATCGTCTAGGAAGTACGCCTAACCAAAGGAATGTTGCCCGGACGAGGTGTACGGTCAATATCGGCATCCTTAGAGTAGTAAGCGTGTGAGTTATATGAGATGGAGGCACCAAGAGGCGAAGTCACGTAACAATAACACAGTGATATAGTGAACTATCGGTGCTACATCAAGCTTAGAGGATGACTCCCGTAGCCAATATAAATAGATATGAACGGATTAGTAGTTGATGAGTTTTGTTGTCATATAAATTGTCTAGATCCAAATGATCATGGTTATAGTTGGGCGAGTTGATTACGTTATGTGTTTACATGTTGTTTATATGTTTGAGTGTGTCTTTCTTTTCTTGTACTTTATGTTGGTCATAGACCGTGTTTGTCAAACGAAATAAATAGGTTGGCTATTTAAGTTAGGATCCATAAATTGATTCTCTGTGGGATCGACCTCGACTCTATCTAGCTATACTGCGATTGAACCTAGTTCACTTGCTAGTGGTTATTTAGGCATCGAGTTAGTAATTTAACTTGACCTCAATCATATAAGCATAGGCAGTTTATCCGCCATTGGCTTTAAGCTAAAACCCTTCTGTTCCGAATGAATTCAAGCTCCATTGTATGGCAAGAAAGTTTCAGGGCATCACCCATGTTTATCTTCATGCTTTCCACGGAGTTAAGCAAGGTTGAGTGGTGAGAAAGTGTAAGGGCATCACCTATTTTTAAACAATCTACTTCCCAGGGAATTACCCCTAGACCACTTGGCTTTGCCTTGTAAGAAAAAATTTCCATTCATTCTCATCACGTAGATCCAATTACTCCCACTGGGATGAGACACTCAGGTGGTTCTACAGGATTGTTAACAGAACTGGAGTACCAAAACTCCATTTACAGATTTATGGCTTTAAACCAACCTCCTATTGTCAGAATCCTATACATTCCTTCCAGAAGGACCATAGGTGATCAATCACCCCAAGCAGATTGTAGAGACTACATAATCACAACGAGTCAATGGATAAACCATACTCCCACTGCATTTGGCTGTATTGACATTCGATCGGTTCAGTATTATTTATCAGCATAATCCCCAACAACCAATGTTGGATGTGGTCTGATTAAATTAGAAAGTAACTCCTTGAGTAACTATACTTCAAGGTCTAAGGTTGTTATTTTAACATTCTTTTAGAAAGGATGTAACAGTGTAACCGTCACGATCCGATCACAAGAATCTTATAACCAACCTTTACTCATTGCATTAAGATATTTCATGAACAGTCACCATCTAAACGTGTATACAAAATTTCCAGTCCTACCTTCAAGCACTAGTGTTAAATGCCTTTATTTGCGGAAGTGGGGTAAATTTAATTCACTCCTTATCCACAATTCATAGGCATCTTCTTGGTAGACTTCTTGGTATTTCATAATCATGTGAACCATTATTTTGCAATCAATATCTTAATTGAGTTAAGCAGTGTAATGTAGTATATCAATAACTATACAAGACAATACACGGTTTATCCTTTTAGTGAAATCATTTCACCCGGAGGTAGGCCAAGCATCAATGCCAAAACTATGTTACAGCCTATATCTGAGCATGGAATACTCATTTCTCTGGTAATATCAGAGATTCCTCCAAATATTTAGATAAACTATTGTCATTACGAGTAGTCATTAGACAAAACGTCTATTACTCAAAAGCTCCCACTAGCTTGTATCTTGCATAAGACCCCGAAGATCAATATGAACAGCCATGATATTTCTATAGCTATATTACCCTTTCCAAATTGAAAAGTTACTTTGTCATTTTTCCTTAGAGATAGTGTTCTTAGACTCGGAGATAGGAATCACCCTTAGCCAGTCCTTAGATCTTGTCCTTAGGATATATGCACAAAATAATAGATGCTGAAGAATCGTTTATCTAAAGACGGAAACCATTTGTCTTAGTACTTTATGATGTGTTACACATACATTTTCAGCATTACTTAGTGGTTTTGACTTTATCAGACAAAAGTACGAGTCTCTGAATCGTATACAAATGTCATATTCACTTTCTTTAAGGCAACCAAGTTATCGATGTGAAAGTGAATCCATTTGTTCCAACGAATCTAAAAATAGAAATTAAATTTCTGCGATGTTCAAGGACTAAAATCCGATATTTCTTTCCTTATATCACTCCCACTATCTCAGCTGAAATAACTGCCTTTTGTCTACTCTGCATCATGAATACCCAACTACCTTGTTCTAAAAAGAACTTTAGCTTCTGAGTCAAATTACTCGGTTTAAGAAAGTCTCTAAGGATTCATACGTTAGTCATCCGAAATCACTTTCCGTATACTTCACTTTCTTTGATTAATATTTCGGTTTAGCCTTTAACTTATTTAATTTAGATGACTTATTCTTGTAGACATTTACCTTCCCATTCTTGGCTTTTTTTAAAGGAAATGGCCGTGAACTAGCCGTTCATGTGAGTAGACACTATTGATGAACTGTGGGATGTCTAGTGAGATTGATACCAAATCATTCTCGTCATCTTTGAACTAATTTTAATTTGTCTCCCATTTAACACGAGTGAGAGCAATGACATACTTATCAATGTCACTTAAGTTTGTAGGCTTAAGAGGAACTTCATCTTCCGAAAAATTAATTTGCATTCTCGACTATTGAGTTTAACGTTCTTGTTACTTTCCCACTTTTACGAAGTCGTTTATTAGTCAATATAATATGTTTAGCAGTTTAGATACCTTGCGATGATATGTAGTTGCAAAAATAAATTATGACATAATTATAAATCAAATCATACACCACAACATATAATAATTTTAGGAATTGATGTCATGCATGCAGTTTATCCTACATTCTAAGGATTTAATCTCACACCTCAGTGCCGCCATAGGGTATGTCAAAGAGGTGACGATTAAATTGAGACAATCCCTCTCAATAATTAAACCATTTAAGAATCGAACATCTCCTATTTAATTGTTGATTACCTTCCTTTTTCAGCCAAGATATTTCCTAAAATATCCTTGTGAGTGTGACCTACTGTTTCAGATTTTTAAGTACACCCCGAGTATGCCGCCGTAGGGTAGGTCAGTGACCTGACGAGTACTCAAAATCCTATCCTTTCGGAAATCAAGCCTTGAATTTTGATAGCGGTGAAGTCCATCCGTAGGGGGCCGAAATCAATGCGGCACGAGGCATCACAATTATCTCACGGGCTTGTGTCAACAGTATAGGCAGTGGGGTCGGTTGTCACCTTCCACGCTCCCACTCGTTATTTTGAAAATTAGGTAGTCTCATTAGGATTTTAGAATTTTCAAATAATCCAAAAAAAATAGATCATGATATTTAATTTAATCCTCCCACTAGTTCATCGGTTCCAAATATCGTCTAACTAGTGTCACTATATCCACGATCCTCCAATTTTATGTATTAAAATTCTTTTGTGTAGACACTACACAAATAAAATTTCACAAAGAATTTTATTATCCTAATATGTCATGTTAAAAGTTTTAGGATTGTAGAATTTTATCTCAATAATTTGAAAACCATAAATGTTGAAAAGCAATCACCAACTTATCGGTATTAAACCCTGGCTGAGCTTTTACCGAGTTCAGCGAACGGTGTCGGGATTTGCTAAGCCAACCCGTCCTATTCGTTGGTTCTTATACGACTGCTGGATGAATCGGGCTAAGGCTGCCCCATTGAGCCGAAACTCACCGAATAGCTCGACCTTGCCGGACCCCCGACGCTAACGTCGCACGTGTGTTGGTGCTGGGTTGAAAATCGGGCTATGGTTGCCCCATTGAGCCTCAGCTCGCCGGATAGCTTGACCTTGCCGGACACCCATGGCTAACCCCGCACTTGGATGGACAAGTCGAGTCGAGCCGAAGCCCTGTTGACCGCCCGAACCAATTTTTGAACCTTTTGCTCAGTTGG
The DNA here is from genome assembly GCA_036785695.1 of Gentiana straminea. Classification (NCBI taxonomy): domain Eukaryota; kingdom Viridiplantae; phylum Streptophyta; class Magnoliopsida; order Gentianales; family Gentianaceae; genus Gentiana; species Gentiana straminea. The sequence continues at coordinate 778,501 of JAVUPR010000376.1, read as the reverse complement.
TGTCCAACTTTTCCGGATTTTCCAATTTTTCAATTATTAAAATTCTTTTATGTAGTCACAAAATCGCTTTAACATCGCTCCAATACCATATGCTGGATATACAGAAACCCGAATCCGGATCCGATCCATAATTTGATCGTCAGATCTGATTCACAGCACCGATCGAGGCACCTGATCATGCACGGCAGAAGCTACGAATAAATTTGCTCGCAATTTTTCCATGATTCGATTCGCTTAATTAATTAATAACTACAAGAAAGTTAGTATATTTACCCAACAAACGGAGAGGAAGAAATAGTCGACCAAGGGAGAAGCCGTAATCTTCCGGATTGTATCTCCTAGCGATGACTGGTGGACGTCGATCCTTGCCGTAGAACCTCCTCGAATATGCACAAGAAAAACCCTTGGTTTTTCTTTTCTTAATGACTAAGGCAAGAAACTAATTTTTCTTCCATTTAATTTGATGTTGGCGCAATTTGTGATCATTATTGTGTTGGGAGGAACTCTCTTTATATAGAAAAATAACTAGTCAAGAGAGAGTTATCATTTTCACACCACAATTACATATTCCCATAGATCTAAGATATTTGCCAAAAGATAAGAGATAATTCCCAAAAAATCAATCACTTATTTTTCCATTAATTATCCAACAAATAGATAATTAATTAATTACACATGTGACATAATCTAGAAACATTTATTTTCCTAACTTATCCACTATGTGTGTCGCCATTTAGTCATTAAATTTAATAGAAAATGAATTTTATATTTTACATATTATTTACCAAATAAATAATATTGCATATTCATTAAATAGACCAACTATTTAATTTATTCTCGAGGTTCCTTAAAACGAGAAAACAATCGACCATGGACCTATAATCAGTAGCTACAATAAATTGAATAAAATATTCATCGAACATAATATTTCTACTCAACTCATTAATTCCGGAATTACGCCACCATAAATCCGAAACTGAACTCTATCGATTATAGATATAACTTATTCTCAAAACGTCGAGTCGAGTCGATAAGTGTCCATTGATATAATCATTACATACAGACTAACCCTCCATAGACTATCTGTAATGAAGCGGGATTATTTCCGTAAACCTTCTTCAATACATCTTATCCTTATTTACCATTAACCCACTAGTGATCAATTAGTTGATAACCAATACGAACTCTATGGATCGATCAGTTTCTAGGATCAACAAATAAGGAGATTGTCATTCTACTTCCCACAAGAAGGAATGTATTCCATATCTGTGAAACACACACTTCTCACTCATTCCAGAATAGTGCCAACGTGAAAGTGATTCGGACCGCGCCTCTTAGCGATCCTTAACGAACATATCAAATCCTATCCTGAAACCAGTAAGAGTATGCAATCACTTCAGAGTTAAGGTTAATCCATATATGATCATCTTGTGATTTAATGAGATTTCTCAATCACGGAATTATATGAGAAATACGGATTAAATCGGTCCAGTCCTATAAGACTACATCATATATGAATGCCCCACTTAGACAACCAATGTCGACGGTCCGGATAAGACGGTCACACCATAAAGTGTTCTGGGCGCATTAATGGTGGTTTAATCAACTGACCCCATACTTTGATTAACTTCACCATGGACTAACATTTCAAGTGTATCTCCATAAACTTAATCCTCATGTGTGACACACACTAAGTTATATGGCTACATATGATACGACTTGGGGTTTTTAGCAGTGTATAATATTTAAGCACAAAGCAAATAATAAGATGAGAATAAATCAGTCATTAATTATAATAACAATCTCCCACTTGCCCGTAAGGACAAGCAACAATCGTCTTTCGGGCACACTATATCTAACAATAATTAGCTGCATAACAAGCAAAATCAGAGTTTCATTCATTTTAATCAGACCAGGGAATCGCAGCAAGAACTTGGCCAAAATGCTAGCTGCAAATGAATAAAAATGAAGCTGCATTTGCGATAACTTTTGATTGATTTGAAGTCATAGCTTGATGCGGTATTGGAGCAGATTTTGGGCTGGTTATATAGCCGATTCAGAGTTGATTTAAATCTTCATATATGGCTTTCTCTTCTCCGACATCCAAGGATAGACATCCACTTTTCAAATCAATAACCGCTCCCTCAGTAGCAAAGAAATGTCTAGCAAATATGATTGGGATGTTGGTAATGTTGACATAGTATCCTAAACCCAATCGGGTTGGACCGGATCCGACTGGGTCGGGTCATTTCTACTATTTCTTTATGTTTATACATATAATAAATGGCTTTATGTTATTATATATTTGTTCATTTAATGGACCAATTACGATATTATATATATGATAACGTCCTTAGTATTAAACTGTGATATAGAAACCATGATAGTGATTATGGTTGATGAGATCTCGATTCATGTTAAATTGTTTGATACTTAAATGTCTCTAGTCGTATGTACTATTAAATTGGACATTAATAGTATGATTAGACAAGCACGCGTTAGATGTCTTATATATATAGAAGATAGGGATATATATCGTCTATCGAAGTGTATAGACACTTGGACTGTACATGGACGTGTATTTGGAGAATGTTCACGTTTGACTGACCCACTTACTTTATTAAGTGTCGCACTAGGTGGCGGTTGTGTAGTTATCCTAAGACCGGAGTCTTCATGGCATCACGGTGTGGATTGTCATACTTTAACACTATTGAGGTTTCCCCTAGCCATAGGGCAATCATGCGGTAGTGATTGGATGTGATACTGAAGCATGCGCAGGATTTATGTTGCTCGTCCGGAAATCACGTATCCTATGAATAGGAGTAAATATCCAAAATGGCCTTCTTATAAGGAATGTCTTATTCACGAAAGTCTTTCCAAAGCGGAAGTAATTTGTTACACCGAGAGAGTAGGATATCCACATTATAAGATACAATCGTTGATGTTTGACACTCGACGTACGACCGTATGGATATTATTAAGGCTATAGGATTCTATTTACACGGTAAACGTTTCACATGAGAGGTAGTAGTCATTGCATTTGACTCTTCCGATGATTGGGGGTCATGGCGTGTTTCTAGACGCTATCCATGATAGTTAGGTGTGAAGGGTATTTAAGTAAATGCACTTTGTTCCTACGGTCAACATATTCGGAAGCCTATCGGGTCACACACATAAGATAATCTAGCCGGATTAAAATGCGGTTATAGTGATAACCAAAAAAGGAAAGTTTTACCTCAAGTTTAAAGTGTTATAGTGATAAATTAATATAATACTATTTATTTATTATGAATAAATACAATACAAGATATTAATTATGTTGATTAATTAGATATGCATTTTGTAAGTGCGGGGCGCATGTTTCAATGTGTATTAGATACACATGGATTATGCAAATTAATTAATCATAGTAATATATTATGTAATTATTATTGGATATTAATATATACATATATATGTGTATTATATATATGTGATATATACACATGTATAATTGAATATATATTTATGGTAATGTAATAAAAGATATGTTCAATATTAGATATTGACAATACATATCTTTGAAATATTTAATATAAGATATTGAGTATTTAATAAGATAAATCTAGAATATCTATTTTCCATATTTTACTAATAAAATGTATTCTTTCCCCTTACTCCAAACAAGAAGATTTTCCCATTGGGAATGAGACAAGGAGGGGGCGCACCACACCTCTATATAAGAGGAGGGTGGCTAGTTCTTTTTGTATCATGATTCTAAGAGTCTTATAATTCTTGTGAAAATAAGAGAGCTTCTTAAAGAGAGTGTTTGAGAGAGAGAGAGAGAGAGAGAGAAAATATCAGTCTAGCAACCGAGTTTTTTCTAGTAGCAATCAAAGGTGGGATTCCGGCGGATTGTTCGTGTGGATCAACGGTAGAGGCCGAACGCTTAGGCAGCTTCATGCAGAAACTACAACCATAGAAAAAGCATTGATCTTTTAGACCATCCAAGGTAGATTCTTCGTCTACTTCTTTGATGCTTGTTGCTTAAACAAAGTCGATCTTGGTAAAAAGAAAATTAAATTTTAAATTCCGCTGCATCCCTACGTAGATTTCCTAACAGGTATCCTTATCCATATCAAGAACAACAAAATCAGTGGGTATGGAAAACTTACCCCCATTGGAACATCCTCCAATATACCTTCCGGATGTTTGACGGATCGATCTACCAATTCATGTTTAGGGTTCAAATCACCAAGTCCCAAGTTTAGAAACATCAAGTCATCACACAGCAGCACAAAATCGCATAATGCCCAATCAATGGTCACATTGCCAACCATACAAGGTATAAAAAAGCTACCAGGATCTTTAAGTTTTGAAGGCATTTTGTTTTGGATTACTTCACTACACTCCTTCGTTAAAGCGATTGTTTCATAGTCCTCTAGAGTTCTTTTACTAGACAGAATGTCCTTCATAAACTTAGCATAAGTTGGCATTTGAAAAAGAGCCTCAGTGAACGGTACATCTATGTAAAGCATCCTCGAAACCTCCAAAAACTTCCCAAACTTCTTATCAAGCTTTATCGTAGCCAATCTTTCAAGGAAAGGCACAAGTTGCTGATAAGGTGGTGGTGGGACATACTTAGGATCTAGTTCTGGTTATTTCTCTATAGGGATTTCAACCACAAGCTTAGGTTCCACACTTTCACGCTTACATACCTCAACATCCTTACTCCTACCAATTAAGATCTCGGGCTCTGCAAGTTGTTTTCCACTCCGCAAAGTCACTGCATTACAATGCTCCCTAAGATTCAATTCAGGTTTGCCCGGAAGTATTCCAAGAGCATTGGAGGATGCAACCGCTCGTTGAGAAATTTGATTCTCAAGTATCTTATTGTGGGAACCTAGGTTGTCCAGCTTAGAAGCTAGAGTCTTAATCATCAACTGGTTCTCCTTATTTTGCTTAGCTTGGTTTCCTATAAGATTTTCTTTGCAACTATCAAGATTTGACTTTTGAGGAGGTGTATGGATGGCCTAGGTTTAAATCAATGAGGGTTAAATGGGGTAGGTTGGGAGGAATTACTTCTATATGGGAAGATGTTATAGGCATTGACTTGCTCATGGTGTTGGGTAAGCAGTTGACATTCTGAAGCAATATGTCCAACCACACCACAAACATCAAAAGTTAATTCTGCATAACTCAAAGCACTCATAATCACTTTATCAAATTTAGAGCTAAGAGCATATACTTTAGCAGAAAGATGGGTCAGAGTGTCTACCTCATGTTTACTTGCCGCCTTCTTTGAAGTGTTAGGCATTATGTTTCCGGACCACATTGAGTTTTTTGTTGACATGTCTTTAATCAGATTGTACGCATCATCTATTTATATAAAAGAAAGAAGAGCGGGGCACAACTCATAAAACAAAATAAAAGAAGAGCTGCGGGAGCAAGCGTAGCAAAGTGCAGCGAGTTATAAGCTATGGACTGGAAACCCTAGCAAATTATTGTTTGTCTTTGTCGGGGAGAGAGGATACCTATGTATCATAAAACATAGCTATTACGAGTATCATAAATATTATGTTCTTTTGTTCTAATGTCCCCATCCCGTATCATAAAAAATGGGATACACAAGAGAAGGGACAGACGCTTGTGCACACAAAATCTACATTTGCTTATCCGCACTACCTTAGAGTAATCTAATGCCTTCACTCCATTTCTGTTCTGATTTACTGCACTGTCAAAGAACTTCAATTATGTGGAGTTTCGCCATCTCAAATGAGACATTGGTGTCCTTTTCCCAATCGGGTTGGACGGATCTGTCCGGGTCGGATCATTTCTACTATTTCTTTATGTTCATACATATAATAAATGGCTTTATGTTATTATATATTTGTTCGTTTAACGAAAATTATGATATTGTATAAAGGATAACGTCCTTAGTATTAAACTGTGATAGAGAAACCATGATACTGATTATGGTTGATGAGATCTCGACTCACTTTAAAGGTTTGATACTTAAATGTCTCTAGTCGCATATGCTATTAATTTCGACATTAATAGTACGATTAGACTAGCACATATTGGATGTCTTCTGTCTTTTGAAGATAGGGATATATCTCGTCTATCGAATTGTAGAGACACTTGGACTGTACGTGTATTTGTATTAGAGAATGCGTACGTTAGGTTGACCCACTTACTTTATTAAGTGTCGCACTATGTGGCGGTTGTGTAATTATCCTAAGACCGAAGTCTTTATGGCATCACGGTGTGGATTGTCATACTTTGACACTATTGAGGTTTCCCCTAGCCATGGGGCGATCATGCGGCAGTGATTGGGTGTGATACTGAAGCATGCGTATGATTCATGTTGTTCGTCCGGAAATCGCGTATCCTATGAATATGAGTAAATATCCGAAAAGGCCTTCTTTATAAGGAATGTCTAGCTCCCGTGAATCTTTGCAACATGGGAGTAAATGAGTTACTTCGAGAGAGCATGATATCCAGATTATAAGATACGGTCGTTGATTTTTGACACTCGACGTCCAACCGTATCGATAATGTAACAGCGATAGGATTCTATTTTCACGGTAACCATTTCACATGAAAGGTAGTAGTTATTACATTTGACTCTTCCGATGATTGGGGGTCATGGCATGTTGCTATACGCTATCCATGATCGTTAGGTATGAAGGGTATTTTAGTAAATATTCTTTGTGTCTACGGCCAACATATTCGGAAGCCTATCGGGTCACACATATAAGAACATCTAGCCGGATTATAATGCGGTTAGAGTGATAACGAAATAAGGAAAGTTTTTATCTCGACTATAAATTGTTATAGTGATAAATTAATATTGTGGTATTTGTTTATTATGAATAAATATAATACAAGATATTAATTGTGTTGATTAATTAAATATACATATATTATATATGTATGTCGAAATATATATGTATATATGATATACATGTATTTTGCGAATTAATTGTGGGAGAATGAAGGAGAAGGCCACAAAAATTTCATCAATTAATTAGAATGACAGTTTTTTGAAGCTTTTACATAAAGCACAAAACTATTTTATTTTTATTTTTTTAAAATTCTGGCTCATTTTAAAAAAAAATATACCAACACACTTTCTTTATCATCAATCTTTTTTAAACACTCATATATTTCAATCTACAACTCCAAATTTAAAAATTCTTTCACCAATTTTTTTATTTTTTCATGCTTTTTATTTTGAGGCCACATTCATCATATTCCGACGTGATATTAGAAAATCCGTTGTCGAAATTCACTGTTTTTCGGAAGTCACTGAGGAGATTCACTAGTGAATTTCGACAGTGAATCTAATGAAAAACAATGTAATGATATCAAACCAAGTCTCAAAACGAAGAGCATCAAAAAAAAAAAATTCAATGAAATTTTTATCGCGTTTGGTTCTTTAGATTAAAACATATGATTGTTTAAAATTTAGGGAGGAAAGAGAAAAAATAAAATAAAAAAAAAACTTGAACCTGGAGCATAAGAGCCATGAGCATTTTTTTTTTTTTTGAATTTCTTGTTTTTTTGTTTTTTTTTTTTCCTTTAGGCTCTAAAAATTATAAAAGTTGTCATTTGGACTATATAAATTATTTGGTCGTCCTGTTACTTAAAAAAATTCAAAACATGTCATTATCCCTAATTCTCCTTATAATTAATCACAGTAATATATTAATTAGTTAAGAATATTCTGGATGCCAATTTTTGGCTATATGGGGCGCAGATAATGTGTATGTGATACACATTCGTTTTACAAATTAATTAATATATTATCATATATTAATATTAGATATTAATATATATATATATATACATTTGCACACATTTGTAAATTGATTTATGGTAATATAATAAAGATATATTCAATATGAGATATTGACAAAATATATCTTGGAAAGTATTTAATATGAGATACTGATTATTAATGAGACAAATCAATCTAAGATATTTTCCTTATTTTACTAGTAAAAGTTTTCTTTCCCCCCATTCCACGTAAGAAGCTTCTCCCAATCAGATTGGGACTACTAGGGGTGCAGATACCACTATAAATATGTAGTGGGTGTCAAGCTCTTTTACATCATCTCAATTAGAAGAGTTCTAATTTACAAGAATAATTGAGAGCTTCCTAGAGATAGTTTTAAGAGAGAGAAAATGTCGGTATAGAAACCGAGTTTTTCAAGTAGCAATCCAATAGTGGATTCCGGCGAGTTGTTCGTTTGGACTAGCGGTAGAGGCCGAATGCTTGGGTGGCTCCGTGCACCACTACTCCTTCGTAGACGTTAAAGTTTCGATCGTTTAGGTCGGTCAAGGTAACTTTATCATTTACTACTTATATGTTTGTTGCTTAAAAGAAGTCGACATTGGTTAAAAGGAAATAAACTTTTAAATTCCGCTGCGTTCCCGCATAGATTTCCTAACAGTGGTATCAGAGCGAGCTTTGAGCTTAAGCAATAAGCATTTGAAATTTGCATAGTTAATTTCATCATTTTAATCACGTATTAAAAAATGAAAGATTTTTTTTTCGCAGTACGATACACGAAAAGAAAAAAACAAATTCGGGTGGCGCTCGGCCGACTGGCGGCGGCACCACCACCATCCGGTGGCCGGCGGCGTGGTAGCCTCCTGGCTGTCGGCGTCGGCTGGTGGCTGCTCGGTGGATCCCTTCTTTTTGTTTTGTGTATTTGTGATTCAATATGGTTTATAGTAGTGATTGGTAATTTCTCTTTTGTTTAAGTTGATGTCAAATGGATAACTAATAGTTCAAATATTTTGGACCATTGGGATGCCACATGGCATGAAAAGTAGAACCACTCAATTTGTTGAGTAAAGGTTAGGCCCTATGGTCCACTTCTGTGGACCTATGGTTAACCTAGGCGTTTACCAAATATTTGGTAATGGCCTATGTCGATGCCTTTTGGTTTTGAAGACCAAAAGCATTCCTTTTGATTAACAAAAAAAACTTAATTTTAATTTTGATTTATTTAGAATAGTACTAACTGATTAAAATTGAAATTAAAATCATTTTAAAATTAATCGTTAATTTTATTTAGATTAAAATCATTTAATTGATTAATTGTTAATTAATTAATTAATTAGATAAAGTTATTTAATTGATTAAACGTTAATCGATTAATTAAGACGCAAGTGGGTAATTTTATAGTTATCTTTTTCCTAAGATGTGATTGTATGTATTAGATATTGTGATTGATATAATATGATTATACAGACCCTGGTTGATTATGAACTCGACCAATAGGATATATATGAATGATTATTTTTCTGTTGGTTCAAAATTTATCCTAGGCCGTTATGAAGAACGTGACCTACTTTATATTCTACATTATCACATTTCTGTTAGCTCCCCCCGTGTGCGGGGGTGTATTTATTATATAATATAGAATTTTATGTAACAATAATGGAGCGGAAGATGGAGGCCAAAGAAAGAAGACATAGAGATCCTATTGGAGCTTGCAGCTACCTTTAGTTTGTGACCCACGGTTTTGTTAGTTTGTATTCAAAACCGCACATAGGAAAAGTCAATGATCATACCGGTTACTTTACACATTTATTTATTTTGTGCATGTATTTATTTTATATGATACGATAGATGCATGACTAGGCACGATCTAGATGAATGTGACGGACATATATCTATAGAGATAGATATATTTGATGAGACCGTAACTAAAATTAATTTATAAAATACTCCCACATCAAAAATCAAGTCGAAGTATTCTCTCCTAATATTATAATGACGGTGAAGAGCCATTGCTCGGATCCAATCCATCAACCACAGCTTGGGGTTAACCTACCTCGCGTATATCGTTATTATTGTGATATGATCTTATGAGATCTCACAATATCGGGTTATGAATTGACTAAAATATATTTGACCATCAGCCACAGCAGGGGTCGGGTATTTTTTAGAGACAAGGGTTTGCTACCACATTGTGATGTGAATTGTCAAGGAGTTGACTAGTCAACAATAAAGAGTCACATGGTGATGAGTCACCTACTCATTGAATTATTTCGGTTCACTAGCCACAACCGGGAATCGACGTAACTAGGTGGGATCTTGGCCGCTAAAGAATTTTGGAAAATTCTTGAAAGTCAATTGGGAGTAGTTGACTAGTGGTAGCAAAATCATAAACCAAAAGACCATTTTTATTTTTATGTATAAACAACAATACTCCTTTTATCTTTACTTTATGTTGTAGTTTAGCAAACTTTTATTTATGTTTTATTCTCGATTGTTAAAAACAAAAACTAAATGACTTTTACCTTTTGATAAACGTTCTCAAGTAAGGTAGTAATTTTAATCCTTTTTAAAATAAGTAATGACACGAGCAACTACGTTGTAGTAGTTAAAGACAATGAGACTACATATTTGATGGAGTGCTCTAAGACTTTGATTATTAATCAACGCTCAAAACATGATTAAATCACTTGAAATGAGTTTCAACGAATTAATCATATATTGGATACAACGATGTCCAATGGGTCATTCTGTCATACGATGACAAGTATAATTCAAACATTAGATGTGTTGGATAAGAATGACCGCAAGAAATTTTGGAAAAGTTGTTTTCAAAATTGTAAGAATTAAGTATCGACTTAATTCTTTATTCATGTTTTGAATATGATTCAAAAGGTCAAATAAACTATTTAATAAACTTTGGATTTTCTTTATGAAAGAAAATTAAAGACATAACTCTTGTGATCTTTCTTGAGTCTTACGAAGACTAAACTAAGAAATATTTGTAAGTGCTTTAGGGATTAAAAGAAAAGTTAGGGCATGTGCTTAAATAAGAGAACTTATCAAAGTCTCTATTCTAAGCAAGTAAGTTGATGTAAATATATCTAAGTTCAAGTCAACTTTAAGATATATGATATTTTACGAGTATGATTGAATTAGAAAGATTAAATACATAATATCCTATGATATGTAAAGTGAAGCAAACGTTCCAACTATTTCCATATTGTGTTCTGAATCTATTAAACTGATTAAGAAACTAAATAAATGTTATTGTGTTCCGGTTCTTATGAAGAACACCATTTCAGTTATTTGTAAGGATTTAGTAGACAAATTCAATTGTAAGGAATAAATATTATTCCGATAAAGTTGGATAGTCATCGAATATAATATTCTTGATTACGGTCACAGTATAGTCGATATAGGCGATGAAATCTCAACCAAATATTTGTATGACTGTTATCCTTGATATTTTGTGGTTGTTCTAGAAGTAGACTCTCTGGAAGAGAAACGTGTAATCAAATGTCATTCTGATGATGTCTGAACAATAAGATTATGAATCATGTGGGCAATACGTATCTTATCTAAATATGACAAAAATACCATTTTTGTGAAAAGGTTACAAACACTAGAAGATTGCCAAAAGCGTAAGCATAATGATGTTTGTTGGCTTATGACAATTAATGCCACAAGTGAAACTATTTTTTATTACTCTTTTTGACTATTTTATAAATAGTTGAATGTACTTAGTGAAGTACGTAATTCGGAAAGCCTGAAAAGCTCGAGCTAGTACGAACATGAGATTACAAAACAACTTAGGAATTACTCTTCAATTGGATTGAATCAATTTATCCATGAAGGGTGTTTCAGAAGTTGTCTTAAAAGGAATCAGATTCTCCCTTGAAGGATACCAGTTTGGGATGCGCTATTAGATTGTGTTTTTAAAATGGAAATGACACTTTATATGATAAAGATCGGTGTAAGCCATGCGAAGTATCCTTTACCCGTTTTGGGATAGTATCCTTTGATGGGTGTGAAACTGCTAAAGATAATTTTAGCTACTTCCTATAACGAGTATAGGATCGTCTCCACAAGGAACGGTGAATTTATTTCTCTTAAAATCGACAATAAAAAGAGATATTTGGGTTTATAACTACTTCTAAGACTAAAAATAAACAAAGAAGATGAAAATATGTAAAGAAATATTCCAGTTAAATTAATTATATCCACCTCGATTTACACAACTGATCATTGATGTAGATAACTCGTTAACTCATTGATAAACTGGTTATAGTTACCGACACGCACCAAGTAACCAATCTCTCCTAATATTGATAATCAGGACACGTCACTAATTACCATCTAACCGAAAGACACCCCTAGACACGGTCATAAGAGTTTGGTGTTCCAACAGCACTACAATCTGAGAGACCCAAAATCTTAATATTAGCGCACACGCGGGTTAATTTTAATTTAGATTACTCATCTTCACGATAGCGGATTTTCCCAGATACGAACCAAAAAACTCATATCATGTGCTACTTTTATAAAAATCACAAACAATTACGATCTTGTTATTTCAACTAGCAGACGATTCAATGATTAAATTAATTATCTCGCGAAAATAACCAAGCTAACCATTAATCGTAGAGACGATTGAATCAAAAGATGAATAAATACCGATAAATAAAACGAGGAATAAAATTCAATTTGATCTCACAGTTGCATCAATCGAAGCTTCAATAAAAAAATTAACTGGAAAGAAAACAAATTAAGAACTCACCATAAAATAGAAAAATCCAAAATATGATGTAGCATCTTTTAAAGAAGAAGAAAAACTGGCAACAATAGCTGAAGAAGGTGTCGCAGCCGTGACCTTCAAAACCTAACTAAAAAAATGTTATATGTTTGCTGAATGAATCCCCCCTTTGTGGCCACGCCACTTTTTTTATTTTTTATTTTTTTTTTTTTTTTGCTGAATCCTATTTTTGGATATGGTGGCTACGCCACTTTTTTTTCTTTCCTTTTTAACTTCTTTATTCCTAATTAAATATTAAAATAATAAAGGAATAGAAAAATCAAATATTATCGACCAGTAGTAAATAAGGAGTCTTTCAATGATAGACCAATAGAAAACAAGCTTGCAAAATTCATCTTTTATCCCACTTGCAAACATCCACACTTCAATAAAATGGTATGATCATACCATTTTTCACTTTTTTCCATTATGCAGTCACATCTTTTATAATCCACTCTTCTCTTCCATGTCACACATAATAAAAACACTCCTCCAAAGCTTATTTTCATCAAATCTACAAAACAACGTCAAACACACCATAAAAGCGCATATCTCTATAGAAAATAGTCTCGAAAAATGCTATGAAATACCAATCATTTACGATCCCATCAAACTCCCCCACTCTTGAATGATGCTTGTCCCCAAGCATCCTACCACTCTCAACTAGACCGTGAAATGCAAAATTGATGATGCGTTATCCTAACATGTCTTCAAAGCACCGATAATAGCCAAAAATGACACACGTCCAACGTTCTTATCTATCTTAGATGTCATAATTCAAGTCAGATGGTGATCAAACAATATATATCACACACTAGTATTCATACAACTCACATTATCTCATTGATTCACAAATTTTCAAGTGGAAAAATAAATTTATCCCAACATGTCCTCACGGGTATCGCTCAATATAATAAATGAATAGAGACTATTCACACACCCTCAAAATCAATACACATCCAAGCATTACCATATTTTTGCATATCAATCAAATCTCCACCACTATACATTCAAATCCAATACACAAATAATGAGGTCTTTCACAGGGTTGTAACAGGGCTAGGGACAAAAAATAAGGTAGGAAAAAGGGAAAATGGGCTAAATTGTCAAGGAGAAATAATGAATAACCACACCAATTATCACACAGTCAAAAAAAATTATCCCAAGTGAACGAACACATGGCTCCAAAACATCACATCTCATAACTCAGAGTAGAAGTGCAAGCAATACATTCCAAAGAAGCTTGCAAAAAATGGCCGAAAACAAGCTACTTCTTCAACATATAAAACACTCCTTCATTGTAATCTCATTTTTTTCAGTAAATTTTTTCTATTCTTTCATTCATTTTTTTCAACATTTAAACCTTTTTTTAAAGATCTTGAAACACACCTTCATTGCATAACCGTGAGCCATACTTCTCTAGATATTCACTTCTAGGTACTTTCTCAAAATTTCATGCAATACAATCCCTTGACAACAGGGTCAACGGAAGAGGGGATATCTTAACGAAAGGCCATGGGTTTAATTTCTGGAGTTTAATCAAAGAAAGGGTCCAAGCTAGACGGGGATCACTAGGGGATAAATATCAGGTAGGCTAACAAAAGTGGGTCTCAAATGGGTTAAATCCTAGGTGCCTCAATCACTTAAGTGCACTGAACTTGAAGATGTGGTCTCGAAATGTATTTCAATGCAAATTTTACAATGACCTTGGAATGTGTGGATACCACTCAAAGGAAAATATGAGCGAGTGCGCTCTTTGGCTAAGTAAACCTCACTTTTAAGTGGCTTTCGTTAAAGTTCAAAGATTTTACTACCAAAACTCATAAACAAACATGATAATGTGAGTGTGCATCAACAAAAGTGTGTGATTACATCGATTACTCACCTTTTGATTCCAATTAATTCACGCAAGATAGAACTAAAAAGGTTAGTAAAGTGTGCATTCTTGGTGCTATGAAGTTCTAAAATGCAACGCTTAAATTTTAACATGTTATGTGTTTTTTTTTCCTTTTTTTTTGTTTTTTTGAATGCAAATAATAATGTATGATGTAGTCTAAAAATGATAAATATGTATGATGAATGCATCATCTCCCCCACACTTGAAACATACGTTGTCCTCAATGTGGAAACGAAATAAAATGAAATGAGACTCAACTATTATGATTTATGTATAATGCTGATGAGATAACTAATATGCATGCATTGGGAGTAGTAAGTCAAAAATGACTTCCCTGAAATTGTGGTGGGATGCGGTACTCCATCCATTGTAATCAATACATAAATCTTTTTCTCCCTCTGTATACAAGAAGTTTGTGTATGGTCTATATTCTTTAGGAAGATTAGGAAGCCTCCAATAATATATTCACTCATGAAAAAATCAGACAAAAATTGGATGTAGAAGCTGCCCCAATAATTAATTCCCAGAGACGAAACTGTCGAACGGTATGATCATACTGTTTCACTCAAACCAAACTGATTTCAATATAAAATTTTCTGTCATCAAACTGCTGAATGGTATGATCATACTGTTTCACCATTTATCGAGTCTGACTGCATTCTTTAACAAATTTGAACTTTGCAAAGCCACAACCCTTCAAACCACTCATCAATTGTCTCCAATAATAAAAATAGTAAAGAATAAACATTTTAAACATTTGGTTGCATCCCAATAAGCGCCTTTCTTTAATGTCTTTGGCTAGACATTGGTACCTCGACTATCCATTGTCAAATGGAATAGTTTTCCTTGCATGGTTCTTCAACAAATATTCAGAATACGTGCCATCCATTTTTCCATCAGCTTGTAGAATTGGTCGTGCCTTGGCTCTAGGCACTTTTATGAAGTACCTTCCCAAGAAAATCTAAACTGGATTAAAGGCCTCTACATCCAAGTTCATTATGTAGTGGTCATGGGGAAAGGCAACTTCTTTCTCGCTCGCTTGCACATCTACAGTTACGTCAAAAATTATAGGCACCAATGGCTCCTCAATTGTGATTACCTCCGGGCGACTTTCTTCTTGATTAGACACATCATCCGCTAACTTCTCCAACCCTAGGTGAATTTCTTCACCTTTTTCTTGATCATCATCATTATTAATCTCTGGTGTTGGATCAATCATAGGGCAATCGTCATCATTATCATACCATATAAGAGGAGAGGGTGTATTCAACTTTTGTTCCTGAAGCCGATCCACTTCAGTTTTCAGATCACCAATTTGGCTTTGCATATTCTGAAACCAAGAAAGATGCTCTTCTCCAAACTGTGAAGTCTCTTGTACCAACTCTTGAAGCGGAATCATTTCGGTTTGGATTATCTGGGCAATAGTGGTAGAAAAAGTTTTCATAAGTTCTTCAAAAGTATTACCCGGATTAGAAACTGGTAATTTTGTTCACTAGGCGGCTGGAAAGTAGACCAATCCTGAGACGTTTGTGAGGCACCATATTTGAAATTGGATTGGTCATTCCATCTTGGATTGTACTCTTGTGGGTATGAAGTGTAGCACAAATCCTAATGGTTTGGCCCACTAGGATAATATCCCTCCTCATAAGAATCCTTCACCCGGTTACCATACTGATCTTGATTCACCATAGGACTTTTGTAGTTGTAACCTGACATGCTTGCAAACAAGGACAACTAAAACAAAAGAAAAACTAAATACAAAATTTCAAAAGAAATAAATCACTTAGAACCGTTCTCCGGCAACGGCGCCAAAATTTGATGGGTGTCAAACCGCCAAAGATAAATTTACCTACATCCTATAACGTGTATAGGGTGAGAAGGATCGTCTCCACAAGGAATGGTGGATTTATTTCTCTTAAAATCGACAATAAAAAGAGATATTTGGGTTTTTATAACTACTTCCTAAGAATAAAAATAAACAAAGAAGATGAAAATATGTAAAGAAATATTCCAGTTAAATTAATTATATCCACCTCGATTTACTCAACTGATCATTGATGCATAGATGACTCGTTAACTCGTTGATAAACTGGTTATAGTTACCGACACGCGCCAAGTAACCAATCTCTCCTAATATTGATAATCGGGACACGTTCACTTAATTACCATCTAACCGAAAGACACCCCTAGACACGGTCATAGGAGTTAGGTGTTCCAGCAGCACTACAATCTGAGAGACCCAAAATCTGAATATTAGCGCACACGCGGTTAAATTTAATTCAGATTACTAATCTTCACTATGCGGATTTTCCCATTGCGAACCAAAAAACTCATATCATGTGCTACTTTTATGAAAATCACAAACAATTACGGATTTGTTATTTCAACTAGCAGACGATTCAATGATTAAATTAATTGTCTCGCGGAAATAACCAAGCTAACCATTAATTGTAGAGATGATTGAATCAAAAGTTGAATAAATACCGATAAATAAAACGAGGAATAAAACTCAATTCGATCTCATAGTTGCATCAATCGAAGCTTCAATAGTAAATTAACCGCAAAGAAAACAAATTAAGAACTCACAATAAAATAGAATGATCCAAAATATGATGTAGCATCTTTTAAAGAAGAAGAAAAACTGGCAACAATAGCAGAAGAAGGTGTCGCAGCCGTGACCTTCAAAACCTAACTAAAAAAAATGTTATTTGTTTGCATAATGAATCCCCCCTTTGTGGCCACGCCACTTTTTTTTTTTCCTTTTATTTGCTGAATCCTATTTTTGTATATAGTGGCTACGCCACTTTTTTTTTTTTCCTTTCCTTTTAAACTTCTTTATTTCTATTAAAATAATAAAGGAAAAGAAAAATCAAATATTATTCGACCCGTAGGAAATAAAGAGTCTTTTAATGATTGACCAATAGGAAACAAGTTTGCAAAATTCATCTTTTAACCCACATGCAACCAGCCACACTTCAATATAATGGTATGATCATACCATTTTAAACTTTTCCTTATGCAGGCACATCTTTTATAATCCACTCTTCCCTTTCATGTCACACATAATAAAAACACTCTCCAAAGTTTATTTTCATCAAATCTGCAAAAAAAAACATCAAACACACCATAAAAGCACATATCTCTATAGAAAATAGTCTTGAAAAATGCTATGAAATACCAATCATTTACGATCTCATCACCTTATTCAAATTATATATTTAACCGAGTTCCAAAGAATAATGGTTGAATGAATTCCATAACTGATATGGAAGGCAGTGACCTCAAATCCATCTTAACTGATGATTCAGGTTTGTCGTGCTTCTAGGAAGCATGTAGCGTCTAAAAGGCTTGGAGTCCAGAATGACATATGCAACTTTATGGGATATCTGAGCAAGTACGCTAGTTGTTATTTACCAAAGAATAATGGTTGAATGAATTCCATAACTGATATGGAAGGCAGTGACCTCAAATCCATCTTAACTGATGATTCAGGTTTGTCGTGCTTCTAGGAAGCATGTAGCGTCTGTTAGATGTAATATCGTCGGATCAATCATGGATTGACCCGATTACGCAGCGGAAGGCATCAGATCTAGATCTAAACGAAACAAAATACATAAATAAAAGATCTAATCCTACAAGGGGGTTGGATTTTTACCTTTTTATGGTGCTTAACTCCAAGAACAAAGTAGTATCCACGCAAGTTGAGAAGCCACAGCCTTCCAACGTGTGTCTCCCAACAACACCAGGTGGATGGTGTTTTCCGCCGCCGGACCTCCTTGATATGCTACCGGAATAATCCCGAAGATTATTCCAACTCGAAACCCGAGAATAGAGGCCGAAATTTTCAGCCAATTTCTCTTGTGAATAGTGACGTGAATAGTGTGTTTTAAAAGGCTTGGAAGAACTCTCTTTATATAGGAGAGTAAAACTTAACCTCTAAGGATTAAATAATTAAGAGATAATTATTACATTAATCCTTTTTCCAAATAAAAGATAAATAAAATAATTATCCCAAACAAATTAGGATAAATCATATTATTATCTAATATTTCATGAATTATCATTTAACAAATAAAAGATAAATCACACAATAAATAATTATCCAAGAAAACTAATTTCTTAATAATATATTAATGCAAATATGCGCCCCAACACTTAGTCAAATAAGTCATGCGCATATTTCTATATTTGACCAATTAGGTCAAAAGGTCAACACACCAATTTGGGCCGAGTCCACGAAAAATGTCTTTTCCGTGTATTTAATTATTTAGTCCAACTAAACAATTAATCCACATATCAATTAAATAGCCCAATCCACTATTTAATTATAATTGAGGTGCAACGACGAGAAACCTATATGCTATATTAGGAGCCACGTCGGGGACCATGGACCCATATTCAGTAGCTACAATAAATCGAATAAAATTATTCATCAGACATAATAATTATATCCAACCTATTAATTCCGGGATTACACCACCATAAACCCGAAACTGAACTCTATCGAATATAGATAACTTACACTCAATTTATGAGTCGAAAGCGTCCACTGATATAATCATTACATACGGATAAACCCTCCATAGACTGTTCATTTCGATTCGGGATATTTCCGTAAACCCTTCTCGAAACATCTTATCCTTATTTACCATTAACCCCCTAGTGATCAATTAGTTCATATTCAATATAATATGAACTCGGCCGATCGATCAGTTTCTAGGGTCAACAAATAAGGGAACTGTCCGTCTACTTCCCGAGGGAAGGAATGGATTCCATATCTGTGATAGCACAGACTACTCACTCATCCCAGAATAGAGCCAACGAGAAGTGTTGGACCACATACTTCGAAGTGATCCTTACTAACACATCAAACACTACCCTAGTCTAAGCGTATCGTCGTGATCACCTCGGGATTAAGATTAATCCATATATGATCATCTTGTGATTCGATAAAACTTCTCGATTACGGAATTATATCGAGAACTCAAATCAAATCGGTCCAAATCCTATATGATTATCATCATATATAAATGCCCCACTAGGTACCACTATTACCGACAGTCCGGATAAGACTGTCACACCTAAAGTGTTCTGGGCGCATTAATAGCAAATTAATCATGAGACCCGTACACAGATTAATAAACGCTACGGACTAAGTTAATTTTAAGTACATCTCACTAACTCAATCCTCTTGTGTATAGCCATACACTGAGTTATGTGATTACATAAACGAGGTACTTAGGGTTTTCAGTAGTGTCTTAATTATAAACATACATGCATACAATAAGATGAATTATTAATTCTGTCCTAAAACAATTATATAATTGTCTTTCGGGCACTACACCTAACAGCGTCTAAAAGGCTTGGAGTCCAGAATGACATATGCAACTTTGTGGGATATCTGAGCAAGTACGCTAGTTGTTATTTACTTACCCGTGGAGCAAAAGTGTTTGTCTCAAAACAAGCTGTCTTCTAGAGGAAGTGTTTCTTCCAAAAGAAATTGTGGGAGTAAATGACATCTCAAAAGAGTTTGAGACCCACAAAGAGATATTCAACCACTGGAACGGGAGCAGGTGCCTAATAGTGATGAGGTGCAGGACACTGCTCAGTGCCCACAAGTATTCTATGAGTCTACAGATCACCACAAACCTGAAGAGGCCACTGGTGTGTTCATATTGAAGAATGAAGGTCTCACGACTTATGTAGGAATGCTTAAGAGGAAAGATTAAGAGATATGACTTGGAGCCATAATATCTGAAAAAGATTCCATGTATGACAACCGGGTTATGTACCTAGTCTGATTTATTTGAAGGGAATGTCTTTGAAAGGTATAACATGTCTTTATGAAAGACTGACATGGAACTTGTTAAGATAAGTCGATGGTTAAAGGCTATAGGGTGTAAACATTGTAATTACCTTTATGCTACTAGGTATAGTTAAGTCTATTCAGATAGTGCTTGTTGTAGCTACGTATCATGGCTATACGAGAGTGTTGAAAACGTTGGGCCAATGGCTTGATGTTCATAGACGGAAACGTGATGTGTATGCTTATGAGATCCATTTATGGACTCAAACAAGTTACTCTGTATAAGTTCTTTTCATTAATAATCAAAAGAGTTTGATTTCATCAAAAGGAAAGATACGCCTAATGTGCAATAAGGTTAGTGGGAGTGTTACGGTTTTCGATCAAAGTATTTAATATCCTTCTCAGAATCAACTCCCCATGTTACTGTCATTTAATGTTGGTAGTTCAATGTGTTTACAAAATCTCTTGCAATGGCAGTTCTAATTTTGGAAATAAGAATCTATAATGATAGATTTAGATATTGCTTGAGATGATAAAAGAGTTTAGCATAGATCATGACGAGTGATATTGGTAGCCAGTATTCTTGGGATCTATGATAGGATGTCAGTCCTAAAGATAAGACGAAAGATGATACTTATGAAAGATTCCTTATGCTTCTGCTATAGGATCCATCATAAGAATTGTTCTAGATCTTCATACTCCATGAAGAGTCATGAGTTTGTTTGAAATCAATTCTTGTATATGTCGAGAATATCCTTAAAAGTGTTAAGGATGGGTTTCTAGTTTATTAAATCTAGGAATTGGATAAACGCAGGTATATAGATATGTACCATGAGTCTTATGAAGATAGTGGGAGCTACAGTCTAGGTTTGCAGTCACTTTGATTAAGTGATATAGTGAGCTGGAAATGTTCTTAGCTAGAGGTCACTGTAAATTCTACAGCAGGGCCAAAACATAGTATTGCTTTAGAGGCACAGCGGGAGCAGTACACGGATCTAAGAAGTTCATTCTTGAACCTTGTCTGGTTCTTCCACCTTTGCTGTATAGCGGATATAGTAGTGGATTCATTGCTTGTAGCAAGTACCAGGGTCTTGTCAGAGATTTATATATTTGTTGAGGCGGTTCCTTTTGACCTGATCATTTGGATCATGATATGAAGATAGTCTTAGTCCCCACGGATAGAGATCCGTTCACGCTTAGGGTTGGTTGCAGTATTGCATGAGATTCTTGTGTCGCAACTTGGTCTCGTGTGTACGAGTAATTGGCTTTAGGCCTGGTGGGAGATTGTTGAAATAGTGTCCTAAACCCAATCGGGTTGGACCGGATCCGACAGGGTCGGATCATTTCTACTATTTCTTTATGTTTATACATACAATAAATGGCTTTCTATTATTCTATATTTGTTCGTTTAATGAACCAATTATGATATTTTATATATGATAATGTCCTTAGTATTAAACAGTGATAGTGAAACAATGATAGCGATTATGGTTGATGAGATCTCGACTCACTTTAAAGGTTTGATAAATGTATCTAGTCGCATGTGCTATTAAATAGGACATTAATAGTACGATTAGACTAGCACATATTGGATGTCTTATATCTTTTGAAGACAAGGATAGATTTTGCCTATCGAAGTGCAGAGACACTTGGACTGTACGTGGACGTGTATTAGAGAATACGTACGTTAGACTGACCCACTTACTTTATTAAGTGTCGCACTATGTGGCGGTTGTGTAATTATCCTAAGACTGGAGTCTTCATGGCATCACGGCGTGTATTGTCATACTTTGACACAATTGAGGTTTCCCCTAGCCATGGGGCAATCATACGGTAGTGATTGGGCGTGATACTGAAGCATGCGTATGATTCATGTTGTTCATCCGAAAATCACGTATCCTATGAATATGTGTAAATATCCGAAATGGCCTTCTTATAAGGAATGTCTAGCTCTCGTAAATCTTTGTAAAGCGAGAGTAAATGAGTTACTTCGAGAGAGCAAGATATCCAGATTATAAGATACGGTCGTTGATGTTTGACACTCGACATACGACCGTATGGATATTGTAACAGCGATAGGATTCTATTTACACGGTAACCGTTTCACGTGAAAAGTAGCAGTCATTGCATTTGACTCTTCCGATTATTAGGGGTCATGGTGTGTTGCTAGACACTATCCATGATCGTTAGGTACGAAGGGTATTTTAGTAAATGCACTTTGCGTCTATGGCCAACATATTCGGAAGTCTGTCGTGTCACACACATAAGAACATCTAGCCGGATTAAAATGCGGTTATAGTGATAACCAAATAAGGAATGTTTTTATCTCGACTATAACGTGTTATAGTGATAAATTAATATTGTGGTATTTATTTATTATGAATAAATATAAGACAAGATATTAGTTGTGTTGATTAATTAAATATACATATATTATATATGTATGTCGAAATATATATGTATATATATGATATACATTTATTTTGCGAATTAATTAATCATAGTATTATATTAATTAGTTAAGAATATTCTGGATGTCAATTTATCGCTATATGGGGCGTAGATGATGTGTATTTGATAAACATGGATTTTGCAAATTAATTAATAGTGTTATCATATATTAATATTAGTTACTAATATATGTATATTTGCAAACATTGTAAATTGATTTATGGTAATATAATAAAAATATATTCAATATGAGATGCTGGCAATATATATCTTGGAAAGTATTTAATATGAGATACTGAATATTAATGAGATAAATGAATCAAAGATATTTTCCTTATTTTTCTAGTAAAAGGTTTTCTTTTAGCCCCACTCCACGCATGAAGCTTCTCCCAATCAGATTGGGATTACTAGAGGCGCAGACACCACTATAAATATATATTGGGTTTCAAGCACTTTTGCATCATCACAATTAGAAAAGTTCTAATTCACTAGAAAAATTTAGAGCTTCCTAGAGAGAGTTTTGAGAGAGAAAAAGATAGGTCTAGTAACCGAGTTTTTTTAGTAGCAATCCAATGGTGGATTCCGGCGAGATGTTCGTGTGTACTGGCGGTAGAGGCTGAACGCGTGGGTGGCTCCGTGCACCACTACTCCTTTGTAGACGATAAAGCTTCGATCTTTTAGATCAGTCAGGGTAACTTTCTCCTTTACTACTTATATGTTTGTTTCTTAAACGAAGTCGATCTTGGTTAAAAGGAAATAAACTTTTAAATTCCGTTGCGTTCCCGCGTAGATTTCCTAACATCATCAGAGTATTTTTCATGCAGTGCACCTCCTGCCGCATAATATATATCCATTCTATCCCTATAATCAAGTCCATTGTAGAAGGTCTGCACTACTTTCCATTTCTCCAACTGTTGGTGATGACAGTTTCTTAGCATTTCTTTGTACCTCTCCCAAGCTTCATAAAGAGATTCATTGGATTGTGTGAAGCTCTTAATCTGTTTCCTCAACTGAACTGCATTACTGAGAGGAAAATACATGGATAAAAACGCCTAAGAGAGTCGGTCCCAAGTAGACACTGTTCCTGGGGGTATGGAATGGTACTAGGCTCTTGCCTTATTGATTAAGGAAAACATGAACAACATGGCTCTGATTTGATTTGAAGTAATTTTATTCCCTTTGAGGTTATCACAATATTCCACGAAGATATTTAGATGCAGATTATAGTCTTCTGTTGGTGATCCCCCAAATGATGTTTGTTGAACCATCTGAATCATGGCAAGTTTCGGTTCGAAGTTGTTTGCTGCTGTAGTAAGTTGCCCAAACCCCTAGCTGTAAACTATGTGCAGTAGGCATTGAGTAATCCTTCAATTTCTTATTATTGTTCTCAAACATCTCTGTTTGATACATAGTTTCCTCTGGCTCAGATTCTAGCATAAACAATCTTCTCCTTCTGTGTAAAGTCTCTCGATTTCAAGATCTAACTCAGAGAGATTGTCAGGATTCGAGATTTTTGAATAAACAAGAAGAAAAGACAAACAAGGAAGGAAATCACAATTACCCACTAAAATAAAAATTGAAAAGTCTAGTCTAATTAACCAAAAAATGAGTTCGTTGTTGACACCTAAGTCCGTGGCAACGGCGCTAGAAAACTTGTTGTGTGATTTTCAATATAATAATCACTAAATCCTACAGCAAGCGCACGGCTTATCGAGTATCACTCAGGATGTCGATCCCACCGGGACTTGTGGTATATTCCAAAACAATTCTTGCCTTTATTAGTTAGACAAATCAATTTTGTGAAAGGCATTTATTTAAAAGTCCTAAAATTAAAGGAAAAAAAGAAAGTATAACTATGAACAAAGAACATCATGATAGTAAAGATTCAATTTAAAAGTATTTCTAGAATTTCGGAGTAACCACGAAATAACTATACGACTTACCAAGAATGTTTCCCCCAAAAGATATGAATTTTACACTCGTAAAGACAATTATCAAATTTTATCATAAAAATATTATTTCGAATTTTTTTCGTGATCATACCTAAATTCAAACTACACCCAGTTTCCCACGATAAGGATTGAACTTAGATCCTTTAAAGAACCATAATTAATGACATCAAGGTCTTTATTAAATTTCCATTCCAATAAAACCCTAAATTTAATTCTTGTTTCCTAAAATATCAATTAAGTAGTACTTATTCAGTCAATATTTAATCAAATAATTTGTCTACGTACAATTGTGATTATTCACTCTCTCGAGCTATTAATTTCAACAATCATAAAAGAATTAAAGAATAAAATTTATAAAACAAGAGAAAGATTTAGTTTTACATCATATATATTATTGGTTTATAAAGAATGAGTTGGTGAACAAAGATCACATTAAACTTAATATTAAGAGAAATATGCATTATCCTTATAGTTACCATGAAGAAACAATGTTAATCTAATAATTTTGATATTTGTGATCCTAACTAAGGGTAAAAAGTTTGTTATTTTTTGCCATTAATCAGATTATACAAACTTAACATTCGTATGACCCCTAAAAACATTCGTATGAAACACTATTAATATTTTGGGGGAAGGGGCAAGAATGAAATCAAATCTAAAAAATGGGTCTTAAAAGAAATATTTCATTTTGAGTGATTAGAAATGACAAAATGATAACAGATTGACCAAAATACCCATAGTTTTTTTTAATTAGTTTTTCCGCAATTTGTAGTAACTGCATGGATGTGTAGTAACCATTTCCCAATTAATGCGGGCCTAAGAATCTGCAACAGGATTAAATGCATATTTTGAAAATTATGGCTCAGATTTTTGTTCCACCCATAGAGATATTTTGACTAAAAATTAAATCCAGCCTTTGAAAAAAAGATTTAAAAAAATCCCATAATGTTATATTCGAAACAAGAAATACAAAAAATGTAAGAGCTGCAGGCAGGTAAGACTCCTGTACTTTAGCACTTGTTACGTTTTTCAATTTACTTCACACGTAAAGCCTATTTGAAGTTTAAAAAATAATCCGTCCGTTTTTTTTATCTGTCACATTTTAGAATTTGCTTCTTTTTATTTATATGTCATTTTACATTTCCAATGCATCATTTATTATTTTTTCCTCCTTTACCAATAAATTATTTACATCTCCAATAAAAAAATACATTTTCAATACTAAAAACTCATTTACCAACAAAGTATTTACATCTCCAATAAAAAAATATATTTCTCATATTATATTTTAGACATATTAATTACTTTCTTAATCTGTGTGATTCTTCTATCTGCGACATATAAATAAAAATGGAGGGAGTATATATATATATATATATATATATATATATATATATATATATATATATATATATATATATATATATATATATATATATATATATTAAAGGAGGGAAGGTAGAATATGTTACGGCTCTTAGAGGGGGATTTTATGTTGTTACAACAAAAATATAAATATATAGTTACAACCCATAAATAAAAAAAGATGTAGTTACAACCCCGAAAAAAAGGAGTAATACATAAAAAGAAGTCGTTACAACAATGAAATAGATGTAGGTATAGAAAAAAATGTAGTAACACGTGACACTATTACCACAAAAAAGGTAGAAATAATAATCAATGAAATAGATGGAGTCACATAAAAAATGCAGTAACACTAGAAAAATAATTAGTAACAATAAAAAAGTAGTAACATTAAAAAGAGTAGTAACAACCAAATAAAATAGATGTACTTGCGACAAAAGAATATAGTAACACCGAAAATATGTAGTTACATGGTAAAAGTTACAGGGAAAAAATTGTAGTAACTCTGAAAAGATGTAGTTACAACAAAAAAAAAAAAAAAACGTAGTAACACATAAACAGAAATAGTAATAGCAAAAAAATATAGTAACACCGATATGGATCGAAGAATATAAGGTAAAATAATTTTTTTGTAAAAAATGTTGAGAAAGTGAGGGTTGTTTTTTTTCCGTTGTGATATTAGATGCTTAAAATAATGGAAAATTGTTTGGCGGTTACAATGAATACATTTTTTTTACCAGAATCAAATCGTATCGGGAGTAAATGGCATTATTTTTTACGAGTCATTTTTTTAAGAAGAAAATAGCTTGATTTACTCCCTAATGTGTTGCTGTGATCATTGATTTGATTTTCAGTTGATATTTATGATCCACAATTGTAGATAGCTTTTTATGGTATGAAGCAATAAATTACGCGTTAATTAATTACCTAAATTTTGGCTTTTTCTTTCGAATTTGGAGTGTTGAAGGGTATTGATGGAAGTTTACACTAATTTTGTCCTGATTAATCATCACTTTCAATGAACCCTGGTTTATTAACTAATATGTCCTTCTTGGCAAAAATCTATAATTTTTTTTTTTTTTTTGCAACTAGCATAAAAAATCATTGTTATCTTAAATTTTCTTTTAATATAAGTCCATAAATTTTGTAAAAGATACATTGCTATGGGAAATCAACGTTTTCTATTATTTTTTAAAACATATGCCTTTGCTTATTATTATATTGTAAATCATACACACAAATTTTTTTCTTCTAATACTAAATTTGTATTTTTGCTAACATATTATTTATATTATTGAGTGATCCCTGAGTAACTGGTCAACATTCACCAATAGAGTAAAAGTAAAACATGTGTGTCAAATTTGTCCAACATTTCTACTTTCATTCTAGTATTCACTTTACATTTCCTATAAAAAAAACTATCCTTAATGTAATTATTTATCCAACATAAAATTGGAATAATTCATTGCATCTCATTTTTAGTGGATTCACATGATTTTCAAATGTGTGCATTACACACATAAAATGTATGCTTACATCCAACACGGTCCTTTTCTACTCATAGTAAATGAAAAAAAAAAGTCCAACAACATCATAACATAATGTTTTTACTTAAATAGACAATACCTTTTGTGTCTCCGTATTCGATATGTTAGACATACAAAAACAAAGTTACAAAATTGTGATTGAAAAATTATAAAAAAATCTACTAGTGAGACTTCTAAATAGAGATATGCCTTTGCAATACAATCAAAAGAATTCATGTAGTTGTTTTATTTCTTTGTGGTGGCATACTTTGTTTATGAGTTTCTTTGTTGTGTGTTTGGTGTTACGTGTTGTATTTGAATAGTTGCAAGTTGGACTCCCCATTAAAAATATAGGAAATACTCCCCATTAAAAATATAGGACATACATATCATGAAAAAAAATGAAACATAATTGAAGTAATTACCTACCAAACGTGGAAAACAAAATATTCTTGAGAGTTGTTGTTGGTCAATGTAAACTTCACTTGACTGCTAATTATGAGATGAAACAACAATTCATTCATTCTTTTATAAAAAATGTTGAGAAATATCAACTGAGAGTTGTTGTTGGTCAATGTAAACTTCACTTCACTATTAATTATGAGATGAAACAACAATTCATTCATTCTTTTGTTAAAAATGTTGAGAAAGTGAGGGTTTTTTTTTTCCGTAGTGATATTAGATACTTAAAATAATGGAAAATTGTTTGGCGGTTACAATGAATACATTTGTTTTTTACCAGAATCAAATCGTATCGGGAGTAAATGGCATTATTTTTTTACGAGTCATTTTTCTAAGAAGAAAATAGCTTGATTTACTCGCTAATGTGTTGGTGTGATCATTGTTGTTGGTCAATGTAAACTTCGCTTGACTATTAATTATTTGTTACTTTCGGGAGGATATAGATGTCACCCCCTATTTATTACACAACAAAAACTAAAACAAACATGAGAGCCTATTTGGGGATTTCATTCCTTATTGAGACGTTTTTTCTTTTTCTTTTTTTGCATTTTTTTGGGATCTTCTTTTTGAGATTTTTTTTTGGGAAATAATATACAAGACACAAAGTGGACCCTCCAAACTTAATTTTTTTGCAATCGAGCCTTCAGAGTTTAATAGTCAACATCCCACTAATGTTAAGGCCGGGAAAAAGAGAAATTTGGGCTATTCATTTTTTTTTGTATGTATGGATGAGGGTATAATGTATGGCTTGGAAAAAATTAACTCAAGGCTCACGGGTGTTAAGCGTGGGTAAAAGAAGAAACAAATGCTTTAATAATTTTAATGTGCATGCAAGTGCCATGGTAATATATGAATAAGATGCAACACAACTTCTAAAGGAATAAAATCACGGAAAAGAAAAATAAACGCTCATTTCGGGTGAGACCGAAGTGGTCAGTCATTATGGCTGGAACATCTCATTTACTTATGGTTTATCAAATAGGATTAAGCACATCATATCCTGCATTTTCCACATCAAAGTAGACTCTACCGATTTTCATACATTTTAAATCACACTCGAGATGACTATGTGTTATCTAAGCAAGACATGGACTCAGAACGACTCGACTCATAAACTTTAAAACTTTATCTAAGCGACTTATTTCTATTTATTTTTTGACCCCAAGGAAACTACATAAGTGACCTCCCCCACAAGTAAATCTTACATTGTCCCCAATGTAAATAAATGTATATCAAGTGATGGTAATAATGAAACTCACCGTATTAAGAGGCGGGAGGGTAAGGTGGACCCGAAGAAGGAGCACGAGCAATCAGGGTGGCAAGCACGCTGTTCATCTCTCAAAGAATATGTATGTTCATGGATCAAAGTGTGCGTAGTGGCCTGATTGGTCACTGTCTGCGGAAATATATGGTGATGGTCGGGTGTGGGTTGAGCGTGGTCTGATATGGTTGCAAGTGGCATGGTGTGGCCGGAATCCTCCAAAGAGGAAGACTGACCGGAATCCGGCATAGGGGTGGAAAGGTCGCCGGCATCCATGGAGGTGGAACGGTGGCGGGTAGGTGGTTTCTTTTTGGGTGGGGATTTGAGGGTGTTCGATCTCATGGTTGAAGGGAAGATGGAGAGGAGAAGA
Organism: Gentiana straminea; assembly: GCA_036785695.1. NCBI lineage: Eukaryota > Viridiplantae > Streptophyta > Magnoliopsida > Gentianales > Gentianaceae > Gentiana > Gentiana straminea. The sequence goes on along the minus strand of JAVUPR010000376.1, from coordinate 748,842 downwards.
AGGGAAGTGTGTTGGGTGGATTACTCCTTTGTGGAGCCCACAAAATAATAGAAAAATAAATAAAAGAAAAAATAATATGTTAAGTATTATTTAAGAGAATAAATTAGGTTAATATTTCCCTAATCTTTCACAAAAAAGGAGGCAAAAGAGGAGAAATTCACTGGTGCATTTGATGTTGCAACAGACCCTTTTATGCGACGATCGGACATCGAAACGGATTGTGTCAGCACAAATTTTTGAGGGCTTGTTCTTCTCTCCTTCTTCTTCAATTTGAACAGGGAAATTTTCTTTCCAACGGTTCAATTTTCGGCAATCAGCCGCCGACCTGACTGTTGTGTTTTTGGTGATATTTTTTTCAACAATTCTTGTATTTTACATTTTTAGTTGATGCTTTGGTGTAGTTGAGTTGGTTGATGTCTTTTGAAATCATTTGTATTACCTTTTGCTGATTACTAGAGATTTTTGTGGGCCCTCGGCTCGTGGTTTTGAATCTATCACATCACGAGGGGTTTCCATGTTAAATTTGTGGTGTTATTTTTGTTGTGTTTTTGTTTCGCTTTATTTGTGATTTAGCTGTTAGTAATACCATCCGCAACGGAAGCGATTTAAGGATCTAGATCTATAAAATACACGTAATAAAATAACTAGATCTACATCTACAAGGGGGTTGTAGAACATACCTCTTGGATCTCAAAATCCAAGTTGAAGAACCGCAAAGAAAAGAAGGTGTGAAGAGCACCACGATCTTCCGTACGTGTGATCCAAGCAACTCCCGGTGGAAGGAAATTTTCGTCTCGAATCCTCCCGATATGCTACCCGGAAAAACCTCCAAGATTTTCCCTTAGTCTCCCCTTGGCCGAAATTATCACTTCTTCTCTCTAAGAGGAGAAGTCGAAATTTATTGTGTGTTGTAAGGCTTGGGAGAACTCTCTTTATATAGGAGAGTAAAACTTAACCTCCAAGGATTTAATAATTAATACAAAATCAATTATAATAATCCCATTAAATAAAAATAATCCCATAATATTCTAGAACAAATCTAGAATAATATTTATCTTTATTTCTTACCATAAATATTTATCCAATAAATATTTTGTGCACATGTCTTATTAATACACAAGAAAACAATTTCTTGTTCCATAAACATGTGTAGGGGCGAAAATTACACTTATTGACCTAGTCAATATTAATTTTCGGTTATATAACACATAAATTGCCAAGATTATGAAAAATGTCTTTTCCACATATTTAATTATTTAGCCCAACTAATTTAATAGTCCACTAAACAATTAATTCACATATCGTTTTAATAATGTCCAACAAAAACTAAATTAATATTATTAAGATTCGACGTCCGAGAATAGCTATGCTATATAGGAGGCACGTCGGGGACCATGGACTAATAATCAGCGGCTCCGATAAATCAAATAAATAATTATCTTACGAACGAATAATTATATTCGATAAATCAATCACGAATATGCCACCATAATCCCGTGATCGCACTCCTCCGATTATAAGATTATATTTATCTCTTCACGAGAAAAATAATAAGCGTCCATTGATATAATCATTACATATGGATTAATCCTCCATAGACTGTTCATTCTAAATCGGGAAGTTACCGTTAACCCTTTTTAGAACCTCTTATCCTTATTTACCATTAACCCCTAGTGATCAATTAATTAATATACCTCACTGGTAGCTAATCAGTGTAATATGAACTCGCGCGATCGATCAATTTCTAGGATCAACAAATAAGGGAACTGTCTATCTACTTCCATAAATGGAAGGAATGGATTCCGTATCTGTGATAACACGTACTACTCACTCAATCCAAGACAATGCCAAGATGGGGTAATTCGGACCACGGACTCGGTGTAATCCTTAACCGTCAAGTCAAACCTCATACTGATTCAAGCAGTTGACTGTGATCACCTCAGGATTAAGATATATCCATAAATATGATCATCCATTGATTCGATAAGACTTCTCGATTACGGAATTATATCGTGAACTCTAATCAAATCGGTCCAGCCTTATATGATATATCTATCATATATAAATGCCCCATTAGGTTCTCTTAACCGAAAGTCCGGATAGGACTATCACACCTATTGTGTTCTGGGCGCATTAATAGCACGTTAAAGGAGAGACCCGATACTCTCGATTAACTTCACTACGGGCTAATTGTATTTTAAGTACATCTTCACTAACTCAATCCTCCCGTGTATATCCCATACACCGAGTTAAGTGATTACATAAACGATATACTTTAGGGTTTTCTGTAGTGTAAATACTATTGTCATATCGGTGAATATAAGAATAATAAATATGAATAATAATATCATTTCATTTATTAAATAAAACAATTACAAAATTGCCTTTCGGGCATCACACCTAACAATCTCCCACTTGCACGAAAGCATGTGATTAATTGTTTTAGAGCACACCCTATTATTTAAAATACAACAAACTACATCTCCCACTTGCTCTAAAGCAATGGAGACCCATCCCGTATTTTAGTACCCGTTAAGCATATCATAACCATTGCCAGATGACAAAGTACACTCCGAGTGTGCCGTCGTAGGATAGGTCAGTGACTCGGGGAGTACTTACATCTAAATGTCATGGGTCTTAATGATTATTCAGGTTGTCGGCTCGAGACGATCCGTAGAATCGAAACGTTACCGGTCCATCTAATCATGTGGTACTTTCCCAATATGCTTTGGACCTCTAGTGATTTCAAAAAAACTTAGAAGCTACCCCTTCATCATTTGCACAATGATGTGGTATCGGCTTCCAAATCTAGAATCACTCCCAGATAGGAAAAGGAAATCCTTAAGCTATATCGCCTCTCCAGCTACTACAAAAGCCGCTAATCACCCAACTAGTTAAAGTCGAGTTGGCGTTGCAGGATTCCTCCAAGCAATATCTTTAACACAAGAGTAAACACTGAGCCCGAGATTGACTTAACGATCATCCTCAATCTGACTTAAAGTCAAAATCAGTGTATCACACATATCCAAGTTCACACATGAATATGTCCGCATATTATTCCTCGTTCTCTTCAAGATACTAAAGGACATACTAAACTTGCTTTGTTAACCGCCGAATCTAAGATTCGATCAAAGTTGACGTTCAATAACCTGACCATCTCTTACAAGAAAGAGAATCTATCCCATTTCTCTTGATCCGTAGATTTAGAGAGTCATTCCTGAGGCATAGGGTAGAACTTCCTCGTTGAATGTTGCATACACAGATGTATCATCTTAACCAATAAGATGGATGGGAAACCGATGGGATCGATTCTAATGAATTCGACCGAGTCAAACTCTTAAGAATGTTGTCCAAATCTCGGTTGCGAGAGAATTGTGGTATTGTCGTATTCGACTTCGTATAACACACCCATGTTGATTCCAACCGGTGCGGTGTTATCCTTCACAAACACTAATATATATATATATATATATATATATATATATATATATATATATATATATATATATATATATATATATATATATTCACTACTTGTACTAAAATTGATATCCGAGTCTACAAAAGACTTATCAATAGTCAAATCCACATATTGTATAAATATATGATTTCCAATGACCGAGAGGTTTGCTTTTTATCCATAAAGGACATAAGCCTTGACAGTCATCCTGTCATAAGTTCATAAGGCAATACCCTTTTGTTCCGAATGAATCCAGACTCCGTTTGTTCGGCAGGAAAGTCTCAAGGAATCACCCCTATTTTCTGCTTTTGAACGAAATCATGCAATACTAAATGGTAAGAGAGTCCAAGATCTGATTAACTCTCTACTTCTTAGAGAATTACCCTTAGACCACTCAGGCTTTGCTCTGAAAGATAAACTTTCCTATTCATTCTACTTTTTTCCGTGTAGATCCAATTACTCCCACTGGGCCTGAGACGCTCAGGTGGTTCTACAAGAGTATGAACAGAACTGGAGTACCGAACTCCATTCACAGGGTTATGGCTATTAAACCAACCTCTATTATCAGAATCCTATACTGCTCACAAAAGAGCCATAGGTAATCAAATGATCCTCAGACTACAAAGTCCGCAGAAACCGTAATGGGTAATGGATAAACCATACTCCCAATACTTACTGGGTGGATAGAAATTCTGATCTAGTTTAGTAGTATTTTGGTGTTATCACCAACAACCGATGTTGGATGTGGTCTGATTTTAATCAGTTAGCAACTACCTTGAGTAAACGTACTTCAAGGTTCAAGGTTTTACTGTTTATGGACTCTATCAGAAAGGATGCAACATTATAACTGTCCCTTCCCGATTTCAAGAATCTAACCTTTATACTCAATAGGTTAAAAGATATATCACGAATGGTCATTGACCGAACGTATGCGCGAAATTCCCAGTCTTACCTCCAAGCACCGTGTGCTAAATGCTTATATTTATGGAAGTGGGGTGAACCGAATCCACACTTTATCCGTAAATTCTAAAGCATATTCTAGGTAGACTTCTCGGTCTTACATTTCAATGTAAACCGTTGTTTCGCTTCCAATATCTTTATTGAGTTAAGCAGTATATTGTAGCACATCTAAAACATATATAAGGCAATTTAACGGTTTCTCACTTAGTGAAAGTGTTTCACTATGAGGCAGGCCGAGCATCAGTCCCTATGACTATGTGATGGCCTATTTCTGAGTATAGAATACTCTATCTCTGTTGAAAACAGAGAAACCTCAAAATATTTTGGATAAACTTAACGGAGTGTTTGAATAGTTATCAGACAAGAAGTCACTACTCGGAAGCTCCTACTAGCTCGTATCTTTCATCAGACCCCGAAGGTCGTCATGAACAAGCTATGTTACTTCTTTATATCCATTATCCTTTCCCGATTGAAAGGAAACTTAGTCATTGAACCTTTGAGACAATATAACCGGATCCGGGAGAAAATAATCACCCCGAGCCGGTCTTCGTGTCTTGTCTTTTAGGGACTATGCACTAACTATGGAATATGAAGAAGCGTTTATCTAAATATAGAAACCAATTGCTTTTAATAGTTCTTAAGATGTGTTTTATATACATATTTCAGCAGTTTGTAAGTGGTTTTTGACTTTATCAAACAAAAGTCCGAGTCTTGGATTCGTACTACAAATGGTACATTCACTTTCTATACGACAAACAAATTATCGAATAGAAGGTAAATCCATTCGTTCCAACGAATCATAAACTGAAAATAAATTTTCCGCGATATCCAAGGATTGAATCCGAGATTCATTTCCTTATATCACTCCCACTATTCTAGCTAAAATTAACTGCCCGTTGTTTATTCTTTTAATCGTTAAATGCACTGCTACCTTGTTCTTCCAAAGAACTTAGCTCGAGAAAATCTCCAAGGATTCATAGGTTGGTGATCCAAAATCACTATCCTTATCCAATGATTTTCAGTTAATTAATTTTTCGGTTCAGCCTTAAAGTTTTCTCAGTTTAGATGACTAACACTTTTAGTATTCTCCCATTCTTGACTTTCCGTGAATGGAAACAGTCTTGAACCAGCGGTTCGTTTGAGTAGACACTACTCTTGAACCGTGGGATGTCTATTTCGAGTGTTACTCGTCGGGACTTCTGAGATTTTCTAATATACCAGAAAAAACAACAAATCATAACATTAAAGCTCCCATATCGGTTCCAAATACCGTCTAACGAGCAATGCTTTATTTTTTTTTTTATGATTTTCCGATTTTTTCGATTAGAAAAATCTATAGTTCCAATGTTTCCAGAAAAACAACAAATCATAGAACTCCCACTAGTTCATCGATTCCAAATATCGTCCAACTAGCGACATTTCATGACTTTCCGGTTTTTCAATTAGAACGGTTACGTGTGTAGTCAGTTACACTTTTCTAATGCTCTAGAAAAACAACAAATCATAAAGCTCCCACTAGTTCATCGATTCCAAATATCGTCCAACTAGTAACACTTCATGATTTTCCGATTTTTCAATTAGAAAATTACTCGTGTAATCACTACACACTCAAAATTCACTAGATGAATTTCAAAGTCCGAAATCACCTAAGTTTGTCTCCCGTTTGACACAAATGACACTAGTGACATACCTATATGTCACTCTGGTTTTTAAAAGGCTTAAGAGAAAATATCTCTTTCGAAAAATAATTGCATTATCGATTAACTAGTTCAACGTCCTAGTTACTTTCCACTTTTTAACGAAGTCAATACTAGTCAATTAATTTTTAAGCAATTTAGTAAGGGATTATGCTGTAAATAAAATGACATATATTAATTCAAGTTTAACACTACTATATTATTTTATTTTAGGAATTGTAAACAATAAGTAAGTCTACTCTACCATTCCAAGGTTTTAACCTCGCATCTCAGTGCCGCCGTAGGGTAGGTCAAAGAGATGATGGTTAAATCGAGACAATCTCATCAATGAATAACTTGTGAGAATCAAACATCCCACGATAATCGAAGATCCCTTTATTCATTGAATACCTTCCTTTTTTAGCCTAGATATTACCAAAAATATCCTTTATGAGTGTGACCTACTATATCTGATCTCTTAGGTACGCCCCGAGTGTGCCGTCGTAGGATAGGTTAGTGACCCGACGAGTACCCAGAAATCCTATCCTTTCGGAGACCAAGCCATGAATGTTGATAGGGGTGAACACCATCCGTAGGGGGATGAAATCAAAGCGCCGCGAGGCGTCACCCTTCTCTCACTTACTTGTATCTATAGTAGAGGCCGTGGGGTTGGCTGTCGCCTCCCCCGCTCCCACTCAATATTTTGGAAGTGGTGGTGGGTTAACTAACCACGTCTTTTTGATGCTAACATAAAAGCACATCAAATCAAGGATTCCGAATGGTGTCGGTAACGTAGGCAAGCCTACCCATCCTATTCGTTGGAACATATGTGACAGTCGGACGAAGTCGGGTCAAGAGAGCCCCATTGAGATAAGAAGGAATCACCCCTCCGCTCGCCGGTGTAGCTTAGTCTTGCCGGACCCCCGTGCATACATCACACTAGGAGGGTTAAGTCGGTCGAGCCCAGCTCAGTTGACCACCCAACCTATAGGCGAACCGTTGTTATCCAAGATTTATTGTTCTTTTACCATCATTCAATCTCGTAGACGCTACGAATCGAAAACGTGATCTCGTTTGTGCTTTTAAGGCGGTTCACCGAGAACACACACCGAAAAGGCTTAACGATTTCATAACCCGTCCTCGGATCTTTAATTAGTTACTAAATTAATTAATTACCACGTATTAATTAGATTTCAACTAATTACACGAGTTTGTATACATGCCTATTTTAATTACCAAAATTAAAATTCTACATGTATGCATGGAGTGGATTTATGATATGATGCATGTCATGGCAATTCCGATTTTATATCTTTTTTATGATCAAACACATAAAAAATAAATTGCGGAAAATTTAAACACCGAGATGGATCGTTGGTACCCCCGACTAACCTATTTTCTAAGGAAAAGTAAAATTTAATCTAAGTCTTCAAATCTCGATATTTGATTTTGAAACTTCCGGATCTCGATCTTCGATCTTGACACGAACCACGAACGACGAGGAAAGGAGGCCGTAATATACCAATATATTTAAAATATATCTATATTAGATTGTTTTATGAAAAAAAGAACTTTTTTTTATATCACGGCAGGATTTTTATTTTTTATTTTTATATATATATATTTTATTTTGGCCCTGCGGCCAAACATAAAATTAGGTCAACAAAAAAAAAAGGGAGAATTAGGGAGAAGGACAGAAATATTTCATCAATTGAGTAGAAGGACAGTTTTTTGAAACTTTTGCATAAAGGACAAAACTATTTATTCACTGTCGAAATTCACTTGTGTTCGAAATTCACTGTTTAAATTCACTGCCGAAATTCACTCTCGAAATTCACTAATTTTCAAAATTCATTGTCGAGATTCACTGATTTTCGGGATTCACTGTCAAAATTCACTGTCGAAATTCACTGATTTTTTGATTCACTGGGGAGATTCACTGATTTTCGGAATTCACTGTTTGTCCTTCTCGCTATAAAAATTATGCAGTTGTCCTTCTTCCTATAAAAAATATGTAGTTGTCCTGTTAATTAAAAATATTCCAGATTGTGTCCTTATCCCTAATTTTCTAAAAAAAAATATATCACCAAACAGCCGCATTACCTACTCAAAATTAGATTTAGTCTGATTGATTATTGACGATGACAAATTATGTCACCTTAAAGATTTGAGCCCTAATTTAATCTAGTGATGAACACACAAGAACCCTAATGCCAAAAAGAGGAATGAGGGGGTGGATTTTATGTATGCGGTGAGTCCAAGACTTGGTATCTTGGATGCCTACGTATCCTGTTCAGTTTCAGGAATCAAGCCTTACGTAGTTCCTGGAATGGGGGTATTTATAATGACAATACTTGCCTAAACCCTAAGGTTGAGTCGGCTTGTGTTATTGTCATCCTTACCCTTAAATGGGCCTTGACCCTTGCCCAAGCTATCGCCGTGGGTGGGCACAGACCGGTAGCATGGACTCGTCCTCGGTGTCGATACGCCGACTTGCGGTGATCGACCCTAGACTCATTGTCCTACACTTTGCTAGGGCCGGGTGTGGACTCTATCCTTATGGACTTGTCATCTCACACTGCTCGGTAGTCGATAGTCGTAACCCGGAGCCGATTAAATGGCCCTAACCTCGATCCTGGGTCTCGACATAAGTATGTTGTAGCTTGTCCATAATGTGATAACCAACCGATAGACGACACGTGGAGGGAGTGAAACCCTGTATCGTCATAGGCCCCCCAGACTTGAGAGAGGTGACCCCCGTTATCCGAGGTCGAGTCTGTCACACTAACCGTCATCGAGTTGGGTTTTCCTTTGGGCGGGAGAAAGCCCGCCTTTTCACAACCCTAACTGCCTTGTAGCCACGTGGCACGATATCCGGCATACGAAACGCTTCGAATCCCGCAAAGGACGCGTCATTGCCTTGATTGTCGCGATTTCCAGGGGTTATAACCCCCAATACCCACGTCTCTTCAAATCATTTGCAAATCTTTTGTTTCATATAAAAGGAGAGAGGATAGACGCCGCTGCAAACCTGCTTGCTATTTCTTATCACCATCTCCAAAATCCAAAACAACAAGTAAGACTCCTTCTTTTCCTTAGCATTCATCTTTTCTGTGATTTTGTTCATGTCTAGTAGTAGTAGCGCAACTGAATCAGATAGGGGTAGTGAAACGCCCGTTCATAGCTCATCTCCGGCACCTGTTATTTCCGATCTTCCTCTCCGGGGAAACTCTGGTGAACCTGCTGCTTCCCCTCCTCCTGTCCCTAACCAGCCTAAAAAACTTGTAACTAGGATGGACGGAAAGGGGGCTAAGGGGTGTCTTAGTACATTCTCCCCTGAAGAGGTCTCCAGACTGTGTCAAAGATACAACATCTCTATCCCTCCATTCGAGGCTCGGCTTCCATCTGGCCTTCATAAGTTTGCTGACGAGCCTCCAGAGGGGTTTTGTGCTGTCTACGAGAGTCAGTTGGCGAGTGGATTAAGGTTTCCACTCTGTCCTGCCGTTCTTGCGATCCTCGAGCATTATGAGGTCAGTGTTTCCCAGATAGCCCCGAATGGTGTTAGGACTCTGATGGGGTTTATAATAGCGTGTCGAGTAGCTCAGGTCTGCTTCTCAGTGCCCTTGTTCCGGTACTACTACAAGATAGTTGCTACGCCTGACAAGTTATGGTATTCGTTTCAAAGAAGAGCCAATCGACATGAGTTCATAACCAGGGGGCCTTCTTCTCACGGGGAGTGGAAGCCTCGATTTTTCTTTCTCCGTCATGGTCTGGACAACCCCTACATAGGGCAGTGGAGGTCGAGAGATGGAAAACAAGACAAGCTCGGGAAAGATCCGGTTCTACACGAGGCTCGTCTCCTGGGTGGACACAATTTCGAGGTGTGTACTCCAGACCTGAGTCTCCTGTATCACCTGGCCCATTTGGAGGAAGCTGGGCCGATTCCATACGTGGGTCTTAACGTCCCAGATCACGAGAACCGTAGGATGTTCCCTATTCGCCTGCTTTTGCATACTTGTCATTTGTCGTGTTTGATGATTTGTTGCTTGTTTTATTTATCGATCACACTAACTTGTCTTCTTTTCTTTTTTGCAGTGGGGAGGTTTTCCAAGGTCACTGACCCCACCCGTATCCCCGAGTCAACGGTCATTGCTGCTCCACCCCTCGGAGGTCGTGCTACTCCTGACTTGCCGATGGCTGAGACCAGGGCGCCTTCTGCTTCCCGAGAGGGGGGGTGCCTCCCAGTCTGAACCTACCCCTCCTGCTATAGAATCGACTGCCGCGACTGGATCGACTGGCCCACCTCCGATCACCGGTAATTTGACAGTCCGATTTGGTTCTCTTCGAGATGAAGACGAGGAGGAGATTGTCGATTTAACCTCGAATGTCGAGGCTAATGTCGAGGAGCCGGCGGCGCGAACAAAGAAAAGGCCAACTGTCGCCGAGGTGGTGAGGGAGCAACTTCGAGAGGCGAAGAGGAAGAAGGTTGCTGAGACCTCTACCGAGTCAGGGATCGGTGTGGACTGGGTTGCCGACGATTACGCTGGCGTGGACAACAAGAACCTGTCCTTCGTGCTGCGAAAGTTAAATCGTCTTGTAAGTCGATCCTTCTTTTTCTATTAGCTTCTCTCGAGGCCTATGCCTTGTCCCTTTTTTTAATACACTCTTTACGTTTTGTAGAATACCCTCGTTGGTCGGGAGGCCGCCCGACGGCTAGCCAAGACAGGGGAGTCGGCGGATGAGATCAAGAGGGAGAATGGCGATCGCTTCAAGACAATGTCGCCAAAAGTGCTTGCCCTTCGCCGTGGAGAAACGAAGATAATGAGTTGAAGCATGAGTCGGTCGCCGAGCTCGAGAAGCGCAAGATAGGTTGGTGGCCTGCTGAAGCAAAGCTGGCCACTACCGAGAAGGAGCTGGACCGACTGCGAGATGAAAGGCAAGATCAGGGTAGAGAGCTGCTCAAGCTGGCTCAAGACTATGAGAGGCTGCAGAAGTGTCAGAAGGCTGCGGATGAAGAAGCTAGGAAGGCTCGCCAAGATCGAGATGCGCTACAGGCTGAATTATTTCGAGCGCAGGCGCAGGTCGAAGAGGCTAATACCGAGGCCATCATGGAGTATCGCAAGTCATCCAATCTTGAAGATGATCTAGAAGTGATCATGCGGGCTTCGATGATGGGTGGATACACCCTGGCCGTGGATCAGATGAAGGAGGTCAGTCCGAGCTTCGACATGTCAACTCTCCAGACGCCGATGTTCTATAATCCTGACTCGGAGAAGATATACGACCAGTATATCGAAGAGTTCCAAAAGGGAGAGTCCTTGGCCATAAAGTATGATCCTTCCGCGCCTGCTCCTGCTGTCGATCCGACTGCCAATGATCCGACCTCTGCCAACACTGAGCCGACCCCTGAAACCAACCCCTGATCATTATCTTTCAAACCTTTTGTTGATTTGTTATCTTGAACTTGGATTCTGTAATAACATTTATTTTAACTTTGGCTGGTCTTTTCGACCTGGCCTTGTTTTGTGATAACTTTGCTCTGAATTTTGATTTGATTTGACTTTGCTATCTTTTTCTTATCTTGCTTATCTTATTGCTTTGCTTGTCTTGATATTTCATAGTCTTTCACTTGTCGAGCTCCTGGCTCTGTTCGTTACTTGCTATTCGTTTTATTTGCTGTACTTGTTGTTGATACTGTGTTGCCCCCCCAAGTGTATTATGAACCCTTGGTTCTTATTGCACTTGAGATCGACTTGCTTGCCTTAGCCTTTTGCCCCTTAGGCTTATTTGACCTTAGGCTGAGCATTTTAATGTAAACTGTCCCTGGCCGCGGTCTTTTTTGCCACTTAGGCTATTTCGACCATAGACTGGGAGAGGTGGCCCGACTATGCGAACCGTCCTTTGTCTAGACCTTTCTCGCCTCTCGGGCTCGTTTGGATTTCGACTGGGATAGGTGGTCCGACTATGCGAACCGTCCTTTGCTTTAACCTTGTTCGCCACTCGGGCTCGTTCGGCTTTAGCTTGGACTTTTGGCCCGACCCTGCGAACCGTCTCTATGCCTTTGCATTCGTCGCCCGACGGCTAACTTTGCTTTGGCTTTATCGAGATGTCCGACCTGCGGATTTCTCAATTCGTTGTTGATCATTTTGCCTTTAACTTTTCTGTCACTTTGGACTCGTATCGTTTTGGGCTATAAATCCTAACAAACACAGAAAACATCTCGAAAAGATACAAATTTATTAGAATACTCATAAAATCGTCTCATGGACTTATTACAAGATTCAGAATTGAAAGGTAAACAGGTTTATCAAAGTAAAGCTTATCTCAAATATAATACTTCCTTAGATTGTTGGCGTGCCAATGTCGAGGAACCGTGGTTCCATCTGCTCGGCCAAGTTGATAAGACCCTTTGGGGTGAACCTTCAGAATTTGATATGGGCCTTCCCAATTCGGGGTCAACTTCCCGACTGCTTCCTGTCGACTTGCTTCATTTTTCCTTAGAACCAGATCGCCAACTTTGAAGTATCTGTGCCTTACCCTCGAGTTGTAATACTGAGAGATCTTCTGTTTGTACCTTGCCATTCTGGCTGAGGCTATCTCTCTTCGCTCTTCAACATTGTCCCTTTCCTGTCGGAGTTCGGGATCATTTGTATCCACATTGTAGGCCAAAACTCGAGGAGAGGGGACCCCGATCTCTGCGGGTATCACCGCTTCACACCCACACACTAAAGAAAAAGGGGTTTCCCCCGTCGATGAATTAGGAGCTGTCCTGTATGACCAGAGGATGCTCGGAAGCTGAACTGCCCAATCTCGACCTTCTGCCTCTAGTCTCTTTTTTAAACCCAGCTTGATCTGTCGATTAGTTTGCTAGACTTGACCTTTTGCCTGTGGATGAGCTACCGAGGTGAATCGCTGGTCGATACGATACTCACTGCACCATTCTCTAACCTTACGATCTTCGAACTGGGTACCGTTATCCGATATCAGAGCCTTCGGGATCCCGTACCTGCACAAAATATCGACCCACAAGAACTTTTTGATGGTTGCAGCTTTGATGTCCGGTATGGCCTTAGCTTCGACCCACTTCGTGAAGTAATCTACAGCCACGACCACATATTTAAGATTTCCCGGAGCTCGGGGTAGGGGTCCCACGATATCGACTCCCCACTGATCAAATGGCCATGCTGACGAGATGACGTTCATGTCTTGCGCTTGTTGATGGGAGATATTATCATGAATCTGACAAGTGTTGCATTTTTGGACAAGAATATTCGCATCTCGTTGCATCGACGGCCAAAAATACCCAGCTAATCTGCATTTTTGAGCTAACATTCTAGCCCCACAGTGGTTTCCACATGCTCCTCTATGAATTTCTTCCAAGAGATATTCACCTTCGGTTTCAGATACACATCTTGACCATGGACTCACAAAAGATTTCCGATAGAGGATGTCGTCGAAGAACGCATATCGAGTGGACTGTAGTCGAACTTTTCTAGATTGTACCTTATCAGCTGGTAGTATTCCGTCTTTGAGGTAAAGAGCGATCGAGTCCATCCACGTGGCCTGCTGAGTAATCGGCTGGGCCTCTGTCTCGATGTAGCTCCTATCGGTCAGTAACTCGACTAGAACCTTCTTACTTGACATGAAGTTTGAGGCCAACTTGGAGAGCGCATCGGCTCTCTTGTTCTGACTTCGGGGGACCTGCTCGAATTGAACCGTTTTGAACTTTGGTATGAGGCTCTGGACAACTGCTAAGTAATTCTTCATGGTTTCTTCCTTAGCCTTATACTCCCCTTTTACATGATTGACCACCAACTGTGAGTCACTTTAAACCGACAGATCTTCGACACCCAGCTTCAGCGCGAGCTTTAAACCAGTAATCATGGCCTCATACTCGGCCTCGTTGTTAGTTGCTTTGAAGTCGAATCGAAGGGCGTATGGGAATTCCTCGCCTTTCGGACTTACCAGGAGGAGCCCTGCTCCTGCCCCTTCCTTACTCGATGCCCCATCGACTGTTGAGTCCATTTTTCCTCCGGACCTCGCTTTTCTTGATCGAGTTGGACAGAGATTCCTTCAGCCAAAAAATCTGCCAAGGCCTGTTCTTTAATCGCAGTTCGAGGTACGAACTCGATGTCGTACTGGGCCATTTCTATTACCCATTTCGCCAATCGACCTGAAGTATCAGGCTTTGCCAAAATTTGCTTCAGTGGTTGGTCGGTGACTACCACTATAGGATGAGCTTGAAAATAGGGCCTCAACTTTCTCGAGGCATGAACAAGACATAATGCTAGCTTCTCGGCTGGTGAGTATCGGATCTCGGGTCCATGTAGTGCTTTACTAACAAAGTATACTGGCACCTGGCCATGTACCCCTTCTCGGACCAGAACCGCACTCACTGCTTCCTCACACACGGCCAGATAAACCAACAACTTTTCCCCTTCTCGAGGAGAAGTGAGGGTAGGTAATTCTGATAAATAAGTCTTCAACTCTTCAAAGGATGTTTGACATTCATCATTGACAGACCTAAACCTAACCTTGGAAACGGCGCCAAAAAGCTGACGGACATTACCTAGGCTATACAGATCCTAACCGGCAGTGTACCGGGTCAAATTGTAGCTCTAGTCTGGTGAGTCAGAGTATCGTATCCACAGGGAAAACATGGTAATTCTTTTAAGTGGGGTTAAACACCAAGAAGCTATTATTAACTCGATCTAAGTCGCAGTTTTATCAGTTTCCTCGGGTTAGATAGTTAGATCAGTTAGATTAGTTAGTAATGTTAGAGTTAGATGTTAGTAAAATAGTAAATAAATACAAATAAATACTAATATAATATATATTTTTGGATCTAGCCAAGAATACTTTACTGAATCAATATCTTTTAGTAGAAATAAATGAGACAGATCTTCCTTTATTCAAGGTGTAAATTATATATGAATCGGTGTACTCCTAAGCTAGACAACTCCTCCTCACACGAGCGTATGAAATTGTCATATGTCAAATGTCATCAGTCCAATGTCATCCAAAGCATAGGTCACTCCCGTTTTGTCATACGAGCAATGTTTCGAATTTCGATTAAAACAGATAAATTAACGTAATACGATCTTGAGCACAATTTTAATAAGATTTGTTTTTCTAGGACAAATCTGCCCCCGGGTAGGAAATAGGATTCCGTTGTCACGTTTTCACTCGGCCAATTTTACCCTCCGGTCTTTCTATTACGATCTCGTATTCCAATCGTGAGTTGTCAATTCATTAGATTACGTTCAAATAGAAAGAGATTCATTATAATCGGTTTTAATCATTATTACCAGAGTCGATCATTCATTTTACCAAAAGATTAACTAATTCAGATTCATATCTTGGCTAGATATATTTTTAGTTATACATAGATATATATATCAGATTCTGTCAAAATGTCATGGATTAAACGGCTGGAAGTTTTCCATAATAGCCTTCTGTCAAGATGACAAAATTCTATTACAACCAAATTTAGCCTTTCGATCTAAGCATTTATCAGTTTCTCACATATATAGAAACAAACATATAGATATATAAATATAGAACAACAAAAAGTAAAACTCAATAAAATTACCCGTTTACTTCAGATCTAAGTTGTATTCTTGAAAATAGCAACCTTTCCTCAAAAGCAACTTCTTGATAATCATTTCGAGTATTACAACAGTACTACTTTATTTATAAAAAAAAAACATATATATACATACATAGACATATGTATATATACGGGCCCGAAAACAAAATAAAAAGAGAAAAGAGATGAAGAAGGGACATGAAGAAGAGGGAATGGAAGAAAGGGGAGGAGGTGGAGAAGAGAGATCTTGGCCAAGAGTGGCCAAGATGGGGCAAGAAAGATGGAATGGAAATGGGGGAGTATATATAGGGAGAGATATACACACACACACACATATATATATATATATATATATATATATATATATATATATATATATATATATATATATATATATATAGCACATGGAAGCCATCATCAAGCACATGGGAGCCATCATCAAGCACATGGGAGGGAATATCCATCATTGCAAGTAACATGCACCACATGGGAGAATATAATCAAGTTGAGAAAATATCTCCACTTTTCCCGGCGTTTCTATAGCGGCGCTTATTGATAAAATAGCCATAACTTGAGATGTAGACCTCCAATTGACGTGATTCAAAATGCGTTGGAAAGCTCATTTGAATATCTACAACTTTTATGAAGAACTCTTCCCCAGAAAACGCCTCTAAGTTGGGTCAAATTTCCATCGAAAACATGTAACGATTTAAGTACTTAGGAAAATTTGCTCCGTTGAACTTATAAACTTGTGGCACCTTCTTCTAACCCTCTAAACACATCTTTTAGACTCAAAACATGTCGTTACGTGGGATCTTGGTCAATATATAATCCTGCAATGAACCACCAAAATACCAAACGTAAATCCGACACGACACTCCGGTTACTAAACCGGTACAAAAACTAATAAAAAACTTATAAAAATACGATAATTTATATAATAACTACTACTTATACATTTGAATAAAACTAAGGAATTTTGAGTTGATTTGATACAATAATGCTCAAAATGGTATCAATATTGGGGTAAAATGTCGTAATAATGATCATAAATTTATCTCTCATCAATCATCCCAATGAAAAGGACTGGCCTTTCGGAGTATCTTGAAAAATGGTAGTGCACGCTGTGCTGATCTCGATAGGAATCTGTTGAGAGCTGCCATTCGACCCGTGAGCCTTTGTACTTCCTTGATATTTCGTGGTGCGGGCATGTTCTTCAATGTATCAATTTTATCCGGGTTTGCTCGAATCCCGTCCTTCGAGATCATATAGCCCAAGAACTTACCCGACCTAACTCCAAAGGTACACTTCTTCGGGTTTAGCCTCATCTGTGTTTCTCTCAATACCTCAAAAACCTCTCGAGCATCGACTAGGTATTGTCTCATAGATCGACTCTTGATAAGCAAGTCGTCTACATAAACTTCCATACATCTACCAATTTGTCTTGCAAATATCTTATTGACTGCCCTCTGGTATGTCACCCCAGCATTCTTTAATCCGAATGGCATGGTCACATAACAGAAGGTGCCGAATTCTGTGATAAACGCTTTTTTTTCCGCATCTCGAGGATCCATTAAAATCTGATGGTATCCTTTATATGCATGTAAGAAACCAAAAACTTCAAAATCAATGGTTGAATCTACTAACCTGTCGATTTTGGGCAGCGGATACGAGTCTTTTGGGCACGCTTTGTTCAAATCTGTAAAGTCCACACACATGCGCCAACTACCGTCAGGCTTCTTGACTAAAACCGGGTTAGCTAGCCATTCTGGGTATAATACCTCTTTTACTATCTTGGCTGCTAGTAGCTTGCCGACCTCTAATTCGATAGCCTCGAGTCGATCCAACGCAAAATTTCTCTTTTTCTGTTTGACTGGCTTTTTAGCCTGGTCAATCTCGAGCTTATGAACCGCGATGTCGCTGGACAGTCCCGGCATGTCGGTGGCTTTCCAGGCAAAGATGTCTCTGAACTCGATTAGAAGCTCGACCAGTAGCTGTTTTTCCTTCTTTGGGATCCAAATCCCGACATGCACACATTGATCGTCCTCTCCCTCCCAGAGTCGGACATTTTCAACTGCATCACTGGAGACCCAACTCTTCTCCTCTTCTTCCTCTGGAATCAGTTCCTCGATTAGGACTTGTTGAACCGCCATCTTCCCATTCATGACAACAGAGTTACAACTCCGAGCGACTTCAACGTCTCCTTTTACTTCGTGGGAACCGTTCCTAGTGGGAAACTTCATACTATTATGAAAAGTCGATATGATAGCACGCAAGTCGAAGAGCGCAGGTCGTCCTAGGATAACATTGTACGCAGAGGGAGCCTTGACCACTACATAGCTTAATTCAAGTGTACTTCCTTTCTCGCCGTCCCCAACTGTCGTGAGTAACTTTATCGAGCCCATGGGATGGACTGCTTGCCCTGTGAATCCGAACAGAGGAGACGCTATGGGGGCTAGGTCCTTCTCTTTCAACTTCATTGCTTGAAATGCCGAGTGATATATGATGTTCACTGCACTCCCGTTATCGATGCAGACTCTCGATACACGGGCTCGGCTAATAACTGCTTCAATAACTAACCCTTCGCTATGACTCCTCGACTTGGGGATATCATCTCGAGGGCTGTATCCGACTTCTGTCGTGAATCTGAGCTGCTTGTGCTCTCTCGAGCTACTAGCTGGCTCTTCACCGGTCTGATCCTTATCACTTTCATCTGGACCAAAGATCGTATTGACATAGTTTACGGGTCGATTTTCTTCGTATCTGTCCCGACCAAAGTTATCTCTGTTGTTTCCTTCCCGACACGGGGATCGATTCCTCTGAGGTGACCGATCCCTTCGTCTCTGGGCATCTCGACCTCGGTTCCTGTCTTGATCGGAGTTTTTCCTCTTGAATTCTCCACGCCCCCTGGGTCCATCATACCGAGATCTGTCGACAACTTCGTCTAACTTTCCTTCCTGAATGCAGACGTCGATATCTCTTTTTAGGTCGATACAATCCTCTGTGGTATGACCTATGTCTTTGTGAAAATCACAGTATTTGCTTGCGTTCCTCTTTTCTCGAGGCTTCTTCAACGGTGGCGGTTTCCTCGCCAAGTTTTTTGAAAGCATAATCGACAACACCTCAGATCGAGGTCGATTGAGTGGGATAAAGTCCTTATCACGTGAGGGTCCCTTCTTTCCCCCACGGTCTGAGGTGGACGTGTCGATACGGTCCCAAACTGATGGCTTGCTTTCGACATCCTGCCTCTTGGACTGATTCCTGTTCGGACCTCGGGTGTCCTTCTTGGATTCCATCCAGTCGGATTGGGTGTGCCGCCGCACTGCCTCTTCCCCTTGACAGAATCTATGCACCACATTGACACATTCGTCCATGGTATGGGGAACGTCTCTGCTCAACTTCATGTACGACTAGTATTACGCGGCCCCCTACGAACGATGTGATCGAAGTCGGTCATCCGCATCCTTGACCACGCATGGCCTCGAGATTAAACCTCTTCAAATACTCCATTCTTGTCTCATCTTTTTGCTGCCTCACGTTCATGAGGTGCGTGGCGCTCAGATGAAACTTCTTATTGACTATAAACGCATCTCGGAACTTTCGAGCGAGCATGGCAAAACTGGAGATCGACCCTGGTCGTAGCTTCGTGAACCATTCTCTTGCTCGACCTACGAGTAGCGTCTCGAACGCCCGACAGCGCATTGCATCGGGTGCCCCATCCAAACTCATTTGAGACACATACCTGTGGAGATGGTCCTCCGGGTCGGTGGTGCCATCATAAGGTTCTATCTTTGGTATCTTAAACCCCTTGGGCTTAGGAAAGCTCTCGATCTCCTTCGTGAAGGGAGACTCGAGCCACAACGAAACCTGGTTCTTTCCCAAAATTGCATTCAACTCTTCCCTGGCGCTATCATCATCCCCTCTCTGGTGTTTTTGGTGGATCTCACGTCTCTTCCTTTCCACTGAGCTAGATGATGCGCTTATTTCGTCCCCAGGAGTCTGTTTAGGTTTGTCCACAGCTTCTTTCTGGCCGCCTTCCGCCATAGCTTCTTTCTGGGCGGCGTCTGCTTTCCTTCATGCCGTAACTGCCTCGGCGATTATCCTGGACATTACCTCCAAGTCCGCCCCTGCCAACTGATCCGCAAGCGTCCGATATTCTGGAGCAAGAGCTTGCTTTTCTGGTTGGTGGGTTTCCTGGACAGGGTTCAAAGCTGGATCTTTTTCCCCTTGTTTCTGCTGAGGATCGTGCTGAATAAGATCCAAGGCGGGATCTTCGTCTCCTTGCACATCAGGATCGATCGGCTCGTTCATCTGGGAGCCTTGATTGACTGCTTTGGATGCAGTTTTGGATGCAGTTTTCTTGGGAGGCATCGTGTTTTTGCGTATTCAATCAATAGAAGGCCCTCCTTCTAACGCCAATGACGATGACAAATTATGTCACCTTAAAGATTTGAGCCCTAATTTAATCTAGTGATGAACACACAAGAACCCTAATGCCAAAAAGAGGAATGAGGGGGTGGATTTTATGTATGCGGCTGAGTCCAAGACTGTATCTTGGATTGCCTACGTATACTGTTCAGTTTCAGGAATCAAGCCTTACGTAGTTCCTGGAATGGGGGTATTTATAATGACAATACTTGCCTAAACCCTAAGGTTGAGTCGGCTTGTGTTATTGTCATCCTTACCCTTAAATGGGCCTTGACCCTTGCCCAAGCTATCGCTGTGGGTGGGCCTGGACAGCTGGCGTGGACTCTGTCCTCGGTGTCGATACTGCCGACTTGCGGTGATCGACCCTAGACTCATTGTCCTACACTGCTAGCTGGTGTGGACTCTATCCTTATGGACTTGTCATCTCACACTGCTCGGTAGTCGATAGTCGTAACCCGGAGCCGATTAAATGGCCCTAACCTCGATCCTGGGTCTCGACATAAGTATGTTGTAGCTTGTCCATAACGTGATGACCAACCGATAGACGACACGTGGAGGGAGTGAAACCCTGTATCGTCAATTATCATGATTGATCTATTGGCCATTCAAAGATATGGTAACAAAATTAATTGCTGCCGCAAACATAGATTGAACAATTGCCGAGGCAATATAGTAAGAAAAAAAAAAAATTTATGTGACCATAAAAAAAACAAACAAACAGCCTCCTCCCGTTTTTACCTTCTTGATGATCTTCAACACCACGATCTTCGTCGTCTCGAATCCGGAACCAAAAATAAATACTAAAGGTACTACATTTTACAAATTTTCGCATGACATAAAATAAATTACACATCCTATGCTCAATTGATGCTAATCAAAAGAGCTACAAAATAGATCTACGGGTAAACAATACCAACCCCAATCCATCTCTTCAACCACGACAATCACAAGCATTCATCATAAAATTTTCGAAAATAATAAAATTAAAACGAAAATAATGCAATCTACACATGCATATTCCACTCCTTAGATCTAATATTTTATATGTATAAATATAGATCACCATGGCGTACCACTGTTAGTAATACCATCCGCAACGGAAGCGATTTAAGGATCTAGATCTATAAAATACACGTAATAAAATAACTAGATGTACATCTACAAGGGGGTTGTAGAACATACCTCTTGGATCTCAAAATCCAAGTTGAAGAACCGCAAAGAAAAGAAGGTGTGAAGTGCACCACGATCTTCCGTACGTGTGATCCAAGCAACTCCCGGTGGAAGGAAATTCTCGTCTCGAATCCTCCCGATATGCTACCCGGAAAAACCTCCAAGATTTTCCCTTAGTCTCCCCTTGGCCGAAATTATCACTTCTTCTCTCTAAGAGGAGAAGTCGAAATTTATTGTGTGTTGTAAGGCTTGGGAGAACTCTCTTTATATAGGAGAGTAAAACTTAACCTCCAAGGATCTAATAATTAATACAAAATCAATTATAATAATCCCATTAAATAAAAATAATCCCATAATATTCTAGAACAAATCTAGAATAATATTTATGTTTATTTCTTACCATAAATATTTATCCAATAAATATTTTGTGCACATGTCTTATTAATACACAAGAAAACAATTTCTTGTTCCATAAACATGTGTAGGGGCGAAAATTACACTTATTGACCTAGTGAATATTAATTTTCGGTTATAACATATAAATTGCCAAGATTATGAAAAATGTCTTTTCCACATATTTAATTATTTAGCCCAACTAATTTAATAGTCCACTAAACAATTAATTCACATATCGTTTTAATAAAGTCCAACAAGAACTAAATTAATATTATTAGGATTCGACGTCCGAGAATAGCTATGCTATATAGGAGGCATGTCGGGGACCATGGACTAATAATCAGCGGCTTCAATAAATTAAATAAATAATTATCTTATGAACAGAATAATTATATTCGATAAATCAATCACAGGAATATGCCACCATAATCCCGTGACTGCACTCCTCCGATTATAAGATTATATTTATCTCTTCAAGAGAAAAATAATAAGTGTCCATTGATATAATCATTACATATGGATTAATCCTCCATAGACTGTTCATTCTAAATCGGGAAGTTACCGTTAACCCTTTTTAGAACCTCTTATCCTTATTTACCATTAACCCCCTAGTGATCAATTAATTCATAAACCTCACTGGTAGCTAATCAGTGTAATATGAACTCGCGCGATCGATCAATTTCTAGGATCAACAAATAAGGGAACTGTCTATCTACTTCCATAAATGGAAGGAATGGATTCCGTATCTGTGATAACACAGACTACTCACTCAATCCAGTACAATGCCAAGATGGGGTAATTCAGACCACAGACTCAGTGTAATCCTTAACCGTCAAGTCAAACCTCATACTGATTCAAGCAGTTGACTGTGATCACCTCAGGATTAAGATATATCCATAAATATGATCATCCATTGATTCGATAAGACTTCTCAATTACGGAATTATATCGTGAACTCTAATCAAATCGGTCCAAATATATGATATATCTATCATATATAAATGCCCCATTAGGTTCTCTTAACCGAAAGTCCGGATAGGACTATCACACCTATTGTGTTCTGGGCGCATTAATAGCACGTTAAAGGAGAGACCCGATACTCTCGATTAACTTCACTACGGGCTAATTTTATTTTAAGTACATCTTCACTAACTCAATCCTCCCGTGTATATCCCATACACTGAGTTAAGTGATTACATAAACGATATACTTTAGGGTTTTCTGTAGTGTAAATACTATTGTCATATCGGTGAATATAAGAATAATAAATATGAATAATAATATCATTTCATTTATTAAATAAAACAATTACAAAATTGTCTTTCGGGCATCACACCTAACATTAGCTTCATTGGGGCTGCCTTGTTTAATTCCAGTGTGTGCCATTGGTAAGACTTTGTTGGTATTTGTGATATGTATGGTATTGCGGTTGTTTGTTTTCCCAACAAATGGCATCAGAGACCCGGTTAGTTGATTTGGTTTTGATGTTTTTTTGGTGAACCTTTTTAATTGGTTAAATGGAAAACAACTTGAATAGAACTATCACTTTGAGGTTGGAGTAGAAGCAAATCCAAGGGTCAGTACAAATATTTTGAATGCAATCACTGTGGCAAAAAGGGACACATCAAGAATTTTTTCTTTAAATTGAAACCGGACAAAAAGGAAATCAGTGAGAAGAAGGAAGATAAAGTTAATAAGGCTTCATCTGATGGTTTCATGTGTTTCAAGAGGATGATGATGTTATTCTTGCAGATCATATGACTAGTTGAGTTGCTGACAATGGCGCTTCGGTCCATGCTACTTCAACAAGATATTTTTTCATATCTTACACTCCAGGTGACTTTGGTGATGTGAGAAAGGCTCATGATTCTATCTTAAAGTGTGCACATGTTGAAGATATTAGTTTGGAGACGTATAATGGTACCAAACTGATTCTTAGACAGTTTAAGCATGTTCCAGGGATCCAGATGAATTTGATGGCAGACTGTGTAATGATGGTTATAATAGCTCATTTTATTGTGATAAGTGGAAACTCACAAAGAACTTCAGTTGTGGCTAGAGGTACAAAGACATCTACACTTTTCTTGACTCAAGCCAATGTTATTGTTGATGAGGCTCGTGCAGTGGACTCATATGATGAGACCGAGTTGTGGCATAAGAGGTTATGTAATATGAGTTTTAAAGGAATGACAGTCTTATCTAACAGAAATTTATTGTCTTGTTCTAACAAATCACATTTGGAAAAGTGTGCTCATTGTCTTGCAGGGAGGCAAACTAGAGTTTCTTTCAAATCAAATCCACCTTCAAGAATGTTAGAGGTACTTGAGCTTGTTCATTGTGATGCTTTTGGGCCTATGAAGACTAAGACACTTGGTCGTTCCCGTTATTTTGTGACATTTATTGATGATCACTCAAGAAAACTTTGGATATACATTTTTGTTGGTTCCAGAGAATGGTGAAAATATAGTCAGAGGGGGGGGGGGGGGTTGAATGACTATATTTGGAGTTAAAAAACTCTTCTTGATAAAAGGCTTTTATGCAGGGGATAAGAACCTTCCAAATAGTTGTTTCATAGAGTTAAACAATCACACATAAACCGATTAAAATGTTGTTAATAAATGCTGTAAAGTAAAGTGCAGAATATAAATGAACACAAAAACTATAGTGGTTCAGGATGGTGTAATCCCTTAGTTCCACTATTCTCATGTGATGATTGGAGGAATTCACTATTGTTTTCCACCACTACAATAGTTATGATTGTCTTTAGCTTCACAATCTACAGACTATCACTTCATGGCTACAGAAGCTTCAGTGACTCAGTCTTCACACACTGCTCCTTGGGAACAAATCCTTCAGCAGCTATCACACAGATCTACGATTCCCTCTCATACTGACCGATTCAATTACTCATGATCCCAAAGATCATTCAGGTTGCTGTAAATTTAAGATTAACAAAATTGATTAGTACTCAGTCTGGATTGTTTCTTTTCTGCTCTGAAATTTGAGTTTGATTCACATGATATAACTTTTAAGAACAAATAGAAGGCTTGTAAGTTTTGATAGAGTTTTAGCACATAGAATTCTTAGATGATTGATTTTTTTTTTCTTCATGTCAATGCCTTCTACTTACAGCTATAAATACCTTGGTTCTGAATTTCTATTGGCTATTTAATGCCCTGAATCATCCTTGATTCTTGCATGATTTAATCCTCTTTGATTTTAGTGATACGGATTTTAATCAAACGTTCATCATAAAATCGATCCTTGATTGATTCTGCAATAATTGCTTGATCTTCCTTATTTTTCACGTATTTGATTTAATATAGACTGCTTACTTGACTTAGCTGTCTTTACTGATCTTATGCTCTACTTTACTTCTTGAGTGACTGCTTTACTTGATTGTTGAGTTTCACTTAGCTATTAGTCACTTTATGATTACTTAGCTACTCCTGTCTGGTGCTCCTTCTTGGCTATTACTTGTCTGCTGGTACTTAGCAGCTAACATATCATTACTTCACTGATCCTTATTTGAGAGTGAGATCAGTGTACACCATATTTGAGAAAATTAGGTTCCATCACTTATTGTAATACTGAGACTTACTCAAGGTCATCACATAATTCGTTGGTTGTAAGTTAGTCAATAAGATCTTCACATCACTGTGCTGGTGCCTGTCTTCACTCTGCTGTCTTCTGCCTTTACTGAGCTAGCCACCAGTCAAATGCACTGCTTGTCTGACTAAACTTATACAACATGTCACACTTCTAAGTAAAGCCTATACAATTCATTCTAACTTATTTCAGGCTTGTTTTTAATAGCTAGTATGGCCATCATCCAAAATAAAATGTTCCTAACAATTTCCTCCCTTTTGATAATACCAAAAACCTTATAAGCCTGAATATAAGTGCAATTTAAAATCAAATTTGAACAAATTGAAATCCAACTTTTATTCATCCATAAGGTGACAAAAGAGAGATAATTTATACTTCTATTACAAGGTTGTTCAGCCACATCTTCTGCCTCTTGCACCTCTAGACTGCCATGAGCTTTTAGGCTTACTGCTTTCGTCCTTTATGGCACCAGCATATCGTTTCTCCAAAATTTTGTTTGTGGGTATGATACTGAGAGTATGCAATCTAATGTCTCAGATGCATTGTCTAGAATGCTTACAATCAGGTTCATTCTCTCTTCATGTTCTTCCAATATTACTGCCACGGGATTAAGCCTGTTTCCAACCTCTTGAACATGGTGCTTGATCAGGTTTGTTTGTTTCTAAATAACATTAGTTTGTATCTCAATGTATGTAGAGACCGCGTCAAGTCTATTTTCCGGAGAATTGATTTTATCCATGATTGCAACTTGAAAATCTCTAAGCCATAATACCTATTTCTCCATTCCATCAATCATTGAGTCTAGAGCAGATTTAAAAACGGTGTCTGATACACCCATAGGGGTAGGTGTGAGGCTGGTTCGGTCTCAGACGTTCCAGCTGCTGTTTACTGCATTGGTGAGGTGGACTCCAACTCAGGGTCTGCATCAGCTAGGCCTTCGGTTTCCTGATCTGGTTGAATCACATCAGCTTCCATAATATCTTCAGAGAGTGAGGTATCGTAGTAAGGGGGTATTGAGCTATCTAACATTCCCCCTTGCTCTTTGCTTCCCTTAGCTGGTGGTACTGGGTTGTCATTAGCTGGCATTGTGCAACTAGTTTGGCTACTTTGCTGGCTTTTCTTTGATGCTACACTTCATTGTACAGCCTCAGAAATAGTCATATGGTCTTCATCATCATCATCACCAACATTTTGGTCATCAGTATCCTGGCCATCTTCTCCATCATCTCCATTATCATGATCAACATCTTCATCTTCTTCTTCAGGATGCACCAATTTGGATTTTGCATCTGCAACTAATTGCCAGATCCGTCTTTCATCAATAAGGCTAGTCAAACTGGTGATTCTAAAAAATGCGAAGAACCACTTTTCTTCTTCAAACATTTTGTCAGAATAGGATGATTGGGCTTATGAATCACCCAATTTCGAAGCCAAATATTCTGCAACCCTTTCATCAAAATCCCTTTCAGGGGTCTCTTCCAACTCTCCTTCACATCCATCTTTTCCTCCAGTTCCTTGTTCTTCCTCATCATCACTAATTACCAGAAGAGTTTCATCATGAATTTGCATATTTCTCTGCTGGATGTCTCTTGTTTGAGATCTTGTCCTTCTCTTATACTCCGAACTGCTACCTTCAGGTTACGTTCTTTTCCGTCCCGATCTTGTTTGTACTCCTTTTGCTTGTTTCACATAGGTGATCATTACTTTTGCACCATGCAGGGTGTGCAAGTGAATAGGATTTCTTTTCCCAGAATATGCCAGGCTTTGCCATACCCTTCCCATGCCTTTTGTTGCAGCATCAATTTCCCATTTGATTTGCTCCTTGATGCGGATGAATATGTAGTTTGCCCAATTGAACTCCAAGTTTTGATAGATGATGGCCATCAGCCTTGTCCTAACTTCGGTCATGCCATGCATTGAACCAAGTCTCCCTTCTAAGCATTTGATTATTAGAAACCCAAATTCTTCAAATGGCTTTTTGAGTGCGGATCTAGGACAATTGAATTTTTTGTTTTCTAGTGTAGCATGCTTTCCTATTTCTGACCAGAAGGTGTCCATGCCTACTGTCACATCCTCAACCATTGCTGGTCCGGAGGTGGATAGCTTGAGAAAATGACCGATAAGGGCTGACGTAATCACTAGTTTACTTTTGTTTACGTTGCTGGTGATTTTCATAACAGATGCAGTGATTGGGGGACTGAGAAATGTCATCAATCCGAAATTTCACACCTATCGGCAAAACGCCTGGCCTTAGCATCAATGTTGCATAACTCAAGGTACTGTTGGGGTCTAAAGAATGACCCATTGGCTATCGTTTTCTCATAGTGCCTAGCAAAGAGAGTTTTTCTGGAGGAAGAAGCCATTGCAATTGCTTGGAGACAGTGGCGGACCCAGGATTTTATCTTGGGGTGGTCTTGGTTTTCTCTTTTCAAATAAATAAAAATATCCCTGAAATAAAATAAAAAATCCATTGCGAAAACATTTCATTCATCGTGAATCAATTTACGAACATGTAGTATAGTAGTGTATTGCCCTTCTAAATACACAACAAGCGATGCTGGAATTTTTGTTTTTGGTCAGTAACTTTTATGATTAGATTTAAATGGTACAATGTAGCAAAAAAAATTATGTTGCAAAACTGTTTCAAACGTGGATGCGTTCTTGTAAAATGTAGTATATAGTACGTAAAGTCTTGCCCTTCGAAATATAAAATAAGAGAAGCTGGAGTTTGTTTTTGTAGTGTTTAACTTATATTTAGATTTAAATGGTACAATGTAGAAAAAAATTATTGTTGCAAACATGTTTCAAACGGATCTGTTTTTGTTGTGTTTAATTATTATAATTAAATGTACATGACATGAGGTAACGAAAAAACAAATTGATTTAAAAGGTCTAATGTAAAGTGAAAAAAATATTAGATTTAGATTGTATAAGGTACGGAAAAAATGCTTTAAGAATGTCACTGATATAAAGTACCAAAAAACAGAACAAAATTATGTTTGCAACAAGTGCCGAACCCATGACCATTAGATAAACAAGATAAAACAAAATAATATTGTTCCACTAAGCCACCATTGCATTGAATTAAAATAATAAGCATTAAATATATATACTAATACTAGCATTAACACAATTATGCAAAAATAATATATTTTTGTTTCTTTTTTCAAATTTTGGGGTGGTTTTGAGGCCACCCCTCCTATAGTGTTGGTCCGCCAATGCTTGGAGATATTTTCGAGTTGAAAGCTATGAAATTTCTGAAAATAAGGGTTTGATTACTATGTTCAAAACCGTTTGTAGACACCAAAGCACATGAATACATGTATATTGTCTGCACTATGTTGTTTTGTGCTTTTGTAATTGGAATATATTTTGTAAGCAGTAATGTGATACTTGCAAAAGGTTATGTGTTAGATGTTGATACACAACTGTGTTTTGGATTTCGTGTTTTAATGTGTTTACTTGCTTCGTTTTGTTTAATGATGTGATCTATGCCTTTAATTCTTGACAATTTTGTTGATGTATATTTGATTTGAATTTTTGTTACATTCTTGCAAGGTAGTTAGACCCTTCACACACACACACACACACACACACACACATATATATATATATATATATATATATATATATATATATATATATATATATATATATATGTTAGGAAAATTATTTTTCTTTTTTTTTATGATAGGCCTTGGTCTGTTACTGAATTCATGGAGGCTGCATTATGGTTAGGAATTTTATGATCAAAGTAGTGATGGTTGGTCGATAAATGTGTTCTTTATTGATTATTCCTATTTTTATGCCGGTTTTGAAGGGCATTGAGGATTTTTGTGCAGATGGAAAGGTTTGCTATCATATCATATCTTAGGATGTTGTGTAGTACGTAAGAATATTTTGGATGTAGGTATTTTTTAGTAACGGCCAAAGCAACATGTTTCTTTTGGGAAGTATATTAGAAAATCCTTTAAGTATACATCTATATGTAACTTATCTTTTGAAAATATTCTATCATTGGTTTCAAAAAAAGAAAAGAAAATAATCTATCATTGTGTATATTGATTTATTTGATTAGTATGAAGATTATGAAGATGTAAATCTTTAATGTTTAAGATCACAAAAATGTAAAACAATATTGTTATAATTTGGTGATGGGTCTATAACCATATAATTAGGAGATGTATCATAAATATTTCATGATTTCATGAGGAGAAAATGGCCTTTTAATGAGGAGTTGCGTTGTATTGAACTTTATTTAATAAGGAGTAAATGACTAGATAATGAGGAGAATAGTCTTCACTCAAAATAATTTTAATGAGTAGCATGTCTTTTCATTAAATGTATGATATAATTAATGAGGAGTTCCAATTCTCCTTATTATATATCTCTAGTATCGGAAGCTACAATGAGGATCGAGTTCTCCTCATTAAAAGTCTTTAATGAAGAGAAAATGACAATCAATGAGGAGAATTCACCTCATTAAAAGCCAGATTTCTAGTAGTGAATTATGAATAAAATGCAATAAAAGTTCTAATGGAACAAAATCACGGAAAGAAAAATAAACGCTCATTCTGGGCAAGACTGAAGTGGTCAGTCATTATGGCTGGAAACATCTCACCGGGTCAATTTGTCTACTTACTCAGTCTCAATCATTTCTAACAAATATCAATGCACATTTACCTATGGTTTATCAAATAGGATTAAGCACATCAAATCCTGCATTTTCCACATCAAAGTAGACTCTACCGATTTTCATGCATTTTAAATCATACTCGAGATGACTATGTGTTATCCAAGAAAGACATGGACTCAAAACGACTCGACCTATAAACTTTAAAACTTTATCTAAGCGACATCTATTTATTTTTTGACCCCAAGGAAACTACATAAGTGACCTCTCCCACACGTAAATCTTACATTGTCCCAAATGTAGTAAAATGTATATCAAGTAAAGGTAAGAATGAAACTCACTGGATCAAGAGGCGGGAGGGTAAGGTGGACCCGAAGAAGGAGCACAAGTAACTAGGGGGGCAAGCACGTCATTCAGCTCTCAAAGAATCTGTAAGTTCATGGAGCAACGTGTGCGTAGTGGCCTGATTGGTCAGTGTCTGTAGAAATACGTGGTGATGGTCGGGTGTGGGTTGTGCGTGGTCTGAAATGGTGGCAAGTGGCTCGGTTTGGCCGGAATCCTCCAAAGAGGAAGACTTACCGGAATCCGGCATGGTTTTGGAAAAGCTGCCGGCATCCATGGAGGGGGAATGGTGGCAGGAAGGTGGTTTCTTTTTGGGTGGGGATTTAAAGGTGTTCGATTTCATGGTTGATGGGGAGAAGGAGAGGAGTAGAAGGGAAGTTGTGTTGGGTGAATTACTCCTTTGTGGAGACCACCAAATAACAGTAAAATAAATAAAAGAAAAAAATAACATGTCAAGTATTATTTAAGAGAATACATTAGGTTAATTTTTCTCTAATCTTTCACTACAAAAAGTGGCAAAAGTGAGAAAATTCACTGGTGCATTTGATGTTGCAACAGACCCTTTTATGCGACGATCGGACATCGAAACGGACCGAGTCAGCATGAAATTTTGAGGGCTTGTTCTTCTCTCCTTCTTCTAATCCGAACGGTGAAATTTTTGTTCCAACGGTTCAATTTTCGAAAATCAGCCGCCGACCTGACTGGTGTGTTTTTGGTGATATTCAAGTTGATATTGATATGGAATTGAAGTTGATATTGCGGTGATATTTGTTCAATGGAAAACAACTTGAACAAATTTGTTGATATTGATATGGAATTGAAGTTCTAGTTGCTGAGTTGATCTCTAGGTGTATCCTTTAAGTTCAGATGGAGAGCTTTTCAAATTGACAGAGTTTCTGCTTGTTTCTTATCAGATTCAATCGTTGTTTTTCCTATCTGTCAAAGCCTTCTATTTATAGCCTTGATAATCCTTGATTTGAATTTCCGTCCGTTGGCTATTTAATGTGGGGAATAATCCATGATTTAATTCTTGATTCCCCCTCAATTATATTCTCCTTGATTTTAGTGATCGGATTTTCTTCAAACGTATATCATAAAATCCATCCTTGATTTATTCTTGATTGATTGTGCATTGAATGCTTGATCCTCAGAATCTTCATTATTTTTCATAATCTGAACAGTGTAGTTCACTCCGCTGTCTCTTCACTTGGTTGTTACTAGAATGGTTGAGTGTTTTAGATCTTCCTTCACTGCTTCGTTTTTACTCAGCCGATAGACAGTTTACTTTGCCGGTTCACTGCTTTCTTGATTTCTTTGAGTTTACAAGAGTCCTTGTACTTCACTTATCCTTGATACGTGTGAGATCAGTGTACACCATATTTAACAATGAATTTTATCACTTAAGATATAACTTAGACCTATCCAAGGTCATCACAGACTTCTCTGGTTATAAGTCATGCCATATGTCTTCATGCTTCTCTATTGGTACTTGGCTAGCTTCACTTAGCTGTATTTCTGTTTACTTCGCCATCCTACCAACTAGTACAATACTTGTCTTACTCAACTTATACAACATGTCAGACTCTAAGTGAAGACTTATACAAAGATTTCTAACTTATTTCAGGCTTGCTATAATAGCTAGTATGGCCATCATCAAAACATAATAAAATCTTCCTAACACTTTTCTTCTTCCAGCAAGAATTACTTGATATTATGATTCACTAGAAACGATGCAAAATTCTTTATAAAATGTGACTCTGTATCCCATGTCACATAATTGACTTATTCTGAGAAGATTGTAGTGAAGTCCTTCCACATATGATACATTCTTGATTGTAAGTCCATTTTTTATCAAGGTTCCATATCCTTTTGTATATCCAGGTCTGTCCTTACTTCCAAAGTAGACTTTTGGTCCAACCTTGGCAATAAAATCAACTAGACAGTCTTTGCTCCTTGTCAAGTGTCTTGAGCATCCACTGTCGAAGTACCATATTTCCTGCAGGACAATTTAAAAGGTTTTAGGTACCCAACTCTGTTTGGGTCCATAGGGGCCATTTGTAAGTACAACCCGGGGGATATTCCCATAAAGTCTTCTTTGGAAATTGTTACACTTGTTTTCATATATAAAGGCCACATTCCCATAGTATCTATAATTGGATTGTGCCTTATTCATATGATCTCTCAAGTCTTTGGGCTGAAATTGATTTCCATGATGCTTTCTATTATTGGAAACTGAATAATATCTATCAATCTATCTGTACTGAGGTCTATACTGACTTCGGTACTGAGGCTTCTGCTGGGGACTGAGGTAGGTCCTCTGCTGAATCCTTGGCTAAGAATAATGATAAGTTCTCTGTTGTGAATGATTGTTTCTATTAGTTTTAATAATAGGTTCAGAGAATTCCAATCATCATCAGTGGGTAATAATCCGCCTTTCCCCCTAATTGTGTGAATCTTTGAATGATTAACATTCTGGGATTTACTCTGATTGAAGTTTTTTGGGTTCTTGGCATGGTTGGCTCTTGTAGATCTGGCATTTGATCTACCATCTGTATTTCCTTAATGTTCAGCTGGTATAACTTTAGATTTGGCTTTGTTATTGAGCGTAGCTGACATCTTGGAAAATTGATGCTGAGACTGAGTTGATTCATGTGGAACTGGTTTTATGGGTTCAGCATGCTTCTCAGTTTGAGGAATTTGCTCAGTTACAAACTTAATGCCAGTTTTGACATTAGGTTCAATAGTTTTGCCAGTTCTTTTTCCATATGGCTTTCCAGATTTGAATCCAGTAGCTGAACTTCACTGAGCAAAAGATTCAGCTGCTGCTACAGAGGTAGTAAGCTAATACTGATTCTTTCCTTTGTTAGTTCTGGTCAGTTTCAACATGTTCAATTCAGCTTTCAATCTTTCGACTTCTAGAATTAGAGCTTCTTTTTCTACTTTAATTGATTCATAACCAGCTTGTATAGTTACTAGCTAATTCATCAATTTATGAAGAGTTTCTTCTAATTCTGGATTTCTAGGATTGGAGCCAGCTGTAGAAGTACAAGCATTCGGAATGGAGTTGTGGACTGAGGTGTACTTAGAATTGGATTCAAAAACCTCATTTGAGTCTTCCATATTGATGACGGTTAAAATTGTCTATCCTACGGCATCAACATTCTATCCATTATGAGCTAAAAATAGTTGTTTAGACCTATAAATATGAACCATTTGAGTTGAATATCATATGTCGGGTTTGTGAGTCGAGAAATCTGCACATAGCCTTTATTTTCCCTATTTCGATAATATTTCGTGTATTATTTGATGATTTTCAGGATACAAAATATTGGGCTGAGCATGATGGACGAATCTGGAGTGGACTGAACGAAAGGATTGGGCCTAGGTTATTCTAGAAGCATCCAAGTTAAGTCGGTTGAAGAAAAAAGACGGAATTACCCCCGGTAACCCAGGAGGCGGGGCCGACTTACCGAGGGTCGAGAATCTTCCGAAACGCGTTAACTTGGATGAGGGGTCGAACTAGTTGTTCCTAAGTCGGTTTAGATAGCTATAAATAAGAGGCTTTTCCCCAGTAACAATTGTACCATACAATTTACAAGCATTATGCAATAAAAGTTATTTGTTCTTTATTTTATTTATTTTATGAGTTCTGGTCGGAGAGACGACAGAGTCGCAGCCTAAGGAGGATCCGAGGGAGATCTACACTCGTATTTGAGGGTATGATTTTATGTCTTTTCCAAGTTGTAGATCTATCGTTGTTCTATTCGACTAGTATGTTTTAATTGCTATTTAGTTTAATTATATAGTAGTTAGTTTATTTTACCCCATGTGTTATAGATCTGATTCGTTGGTGAAGAAATCATGGAATAGTAGTTGTGTTCTTCAGATCTGCGACGGCCTATATCACTAGATCTGAATACCTAGTAAATTACTAATTCATGATAATCGGCGCCAGCTACGTTGATCGATAGATTTAATTTACATGTTTTTAGCCTGATCAACTATTTGAATGTTATCGTAAACTAGCATGAAATACAAATTATGAAGTGCTATGTTTGGACATTATCTAGAATGGACCCTAGGAACGTGCTGGTCAATGTCGACAGCTTTCTAGGCGGGTTTGCGGTATGAGTTAGCGCTCAATATTGACAGCTCTAGTTCACTATGCGTATGGGTTATTACGGACAAATTAAGGAGGGTAGCTACGTATAGACTGTCAACTGCCATTGTCGGAGTAGATATGATTAGGAGTTGTACCCATAGCTGAACAATGAATAAATTCACCAATAGGGAGGACTGTTGCATGTGTTGGGGGAATAACTAATTACTCATAATTGAACTAATACATTAGAAACTCTAGTTTGCTTCGTTGAACCTGCATAATCTTGCTAGTTGATTGTTACCAATATTACTATTATCTATACTATAGTTGGTCGTAGACCATTATCGTGAGAAGCTCAATCTTGATAATTAGACATTCTTACGAGTCTCTGTGGGATCGACCTTGACTAGCTAGTACTCTACTACAATAGACCTAGTCCTATTGGTAGTAAGTGCCTTTCCCGCGATCAAGATTTTTGGCGCCGTTGCCGGGGACTCATGTCAAGAATACTTTTTGTTTAAGATTGAGTTTGATGTATATATTTGTGTCTATTTAATTGAGTCTTTTTTATTGTCTGTTTATACTGGAGTCATACAGTGGCGATTATATTAAAATCTAGAAAAAACGGTACAACTGGTTTACCGAGGGTCCACCCCGATAAACCGGGGGTCCCGATTTCTCCAGAATCGCTTCTGTTAGTTCAGAGTTAGGTCAGTAGTCAGAGTCAGTATTTTTGAGTCTGCCAGGCATGCATCACAGCCGCCTAGGCAAGTTACTAACCTTTTTATTTTCTTTTTGTGTCTTGTAGTACGCTACACGAATTTCAGCAGCCAAACTCGAGAGATTTATACCTGAGATTGAAAAGTTTGCTAAACAAAAGAGAAAGGAAACTCGAGAGAGATCTATTCGGCTGGAAGACGACGTAAGTATGCACGAAGGAGATCACAATGAGAGGGAAGAAGAGATTACACCTTTGGAAGATACATAACAAAACATGGCACAGAATGGACAGAATGGAGCAGGAGTTGTGGTACAAGCAGATAGGAGAACTCTACAGAGTTATGCTATTCCTACAATCGAGCAATTTGTGCCAGTAATTGTTCAGCCTGAGGATGCAGCTGAGGTATTTCACCCTAAACCAAATGGGTATAAATGGTGACAAACAACACTACCTTTCATGGAGTAATGAACGAAGATCCTAGTGTACATGTCACCAACATTCTGGAAATACTCAGCACTATTAAGTCAGCAGGAGTGCAGGAAGACAATATCAAGTTGAAATTGTTTCTATTCACTTTAAAAGACAAAGCAAAGATATGGTTATTGTCTATAGCAACGGGATCGATCCAAACTTGGACCGATCTGTTGCAGAAATTCATGAAAAAGTACTGCCCACCTGGGAAATCACTACAAATGAGACAAGAAATTATGAACTTCAAGCAGAAACCCACTGAAACCTTTGAAGAATCTTGGGAAAGATTTAAGGAAGCATATAGAAGATGCCCTCACCGTGATATCACTTTGCCCGTATGAATGCATAATTTCTATCACGGATTGCGGCCAAGTGAACAAATGAGAGTTGACGCATCAAGCAACGGATGTTTTGCATTGCTATCACCTGAAGAAGCCGAAGAGAAGTTGGATCAAATTGTGCTCACAAGTCAATGGTGAACACATCAAGTTGAAACTACCAAGGTACCTGAAGGCGTATTTAGAGAAGATACTTCTCAAAAGATGTTATACCAGCTAATGGCGATGAATGAAAAGATAGATGGCATGCAAGATCGCATAGCCAAGGTTGAAATTTCAAGATATTGAAGCAACCAACACTGAGGATGTGAACTATATAGGGAGGCAAGGAAATCCTTATGGGGGCGGATATTGCCTAGGTTTTCATGAGCTCCCTGGTTTTAGACTGAGTGACTCTACTGAGCACCTATATCTTCTGTGGATTTAGGAGGAACCGTTCATAGACCTTCATGGCACAAGTTCTTTGACTTACAATTGACTGGTAAGCTATTAAGATCATCATTAGAGGAACCACCAAAGAACTTAACGTTGAAACCTTTGCCATCTCACCTGACATACGTGTACTTACAAAATGATACCCTTCCCCTCATAATTTCATCGTTATTATCATCTTTAGAGGAGGAGAAACTTTTAAGAGTAATGAAAGGGCATAAGGGAGCGTTTGGGTGGACGATAGTGTGCATGCATAAGATCTCTGTAGATCCTGAGAAGAAAACAATAGCACAACCGTAAAGGAGGTTGACGCCACAACTGAAGGATGTTGTTAAGGAGGAGATCATAAAGATGTTGGAGATGGGAATCATTTTCCCAATAGCCGACAGTGAATGGGTAAGCCCGATTCATGTTGTGCCCAAGAAATGAGGATTCACTGTCCAACCTAATGAGTTTGAGGAGTTGATCCCTGTAAGACTTATTACTGAACATCGAGTTTGCATTGACTTCAGGAAACTGAATGATGCAACTCGTAAAGATCATTTTCCCCTACCTTTCATTGATCAGATGTTAGAACGATTAAGGGGTCATGCGTTTTATTGTTTCTTAGATGGATATTCAAGTTACTATCAGATCCATATTGCCTTGAGGACGGCGAGAAAACAACTTTCACATGTCCCTATGGAACCTTTGCGTACAATCGCATGCCTTTTGGGTTGTGTAATGCACCAGCAACATTCCAAAGGTGCATGATGTCATTATTCGCGGACATGGTGGAAGATTTTCTGGAGATTTTCATGGATGATTTCTCTGTATTGGGAGATAGCTTTGATAAATGCTTGGACAATTTGAGTAAAGTGCTGAAAAGATGCGAAGAGACCAACCTTGTACTTAAATGGGAAAAATTCCAATTCATGGTTACAAAAGGAATAGTGTTGGGTCATAGGATTTCAAAGAAAGGAATGGAAGTTGATAGAGCAAAAATAGACGTAATAGAGAAGTTACCCCTCCAACGAACTTAAAGACGTTGCAAGCCTTTCTCGGCCACATAGGATTCTATAGGAGGTTCATTAAGGACTTATCTAAAGTTTATAGACCTTTGACGGAATTACTTGCAAATGATGTACCTTTCGTATTTAGAGAAGGATGCAAGAAAGAATTCAACACACAGAAGCGAATGCTTATAACCGCCCCAATTCTGGTAGCCCCAGATTGGAACAAACCTTTTGAGCTTATATGTGATGCAAGCGACACGGCAGTTGGAGCCGCCCTAGGACAAAGGGAGGATAAAATCTTTAAGCCTATTTATTACGCTTGTCATACCCTTAACGGTGCCCGGAGGAATTATGCGACTACGTAAAATGAACTTTTAGCCGTCATATTTGCGTTTGATAAGTTTCGACCATATCGATTGGATCGAAAGTCACGGTATTCAACGACCATGCAAACTTTGAAATACCTTCTAAACAAAAAAAGTCTCCAAGCCAAGATTGTTAAGATGGATTCTACTCTTACAAGAGTTTGATGTTGAGATTAAGGACAAAAAGGGATCTGAGAACCAGGTGGCTGATCACCTGTCAAGATTAACTTTGCTGGAAGAAGAGCAACCGACTGAGATCAAGGAAAGCTTTCCTGATGAACAACTTTTTGCCGTCTCGGTGGTAGCTCGAGTTGAATCTCAGACCCAACATCATACATCAAGAGTGGGCAAGGTATATCCTTGGTTTGCTGACATTGTCAATTATCTAGCAGGAAGGTACCTACTACCGGAATTCACAAATGTGGATAAGAAAAAGTTCTTCACGTATCTGAAGCATTATCATTGGGACGATCCCTACTTATACAAATTGTGCCCTAATGCCATTCTTAGGAGATGCGTCCATGACAAGGAGATTCCAAGTATTTTGCACATGTGTTATTCTTGAGAAGCGGGAGGTCACTATGGGCCAGATAAGACAGTAGTGAAGGAACTGTAGTGTGGGTTCTATTGGCCAAAAATTCATAAATCTGCTTACGGGTTTACAAGATCCTGTCATTCTTGTCAAATGACTGGTAATATTTCTAAGCGGAACGAGATGCCACTGTAGAGTATCTTAGAAGTTGAGTTATTTGATATATGGGGAATTGATTTTGTTGGGCCATTCAGATTGTCAGAATCGAATCATTACATCCTGGTAGCAGTTGATTATATGTCCAAATGGGTGGAAGCAGTGGCTTCACCTACTAATGATGCCAGGGTTGCCCTGAGGTTTCTTAAGAAAAACATTTTGAGGAGGTTTGGAGTGCCCAGAGCCATAATTAGTGATGGAGGGAGTCATTTCTGCAAAAGGTTGTTTAAAAAATTGATGATGCGATATGGGGTAAGACATAAGATTGCAGCAACATATCACCCCAGACGAGTGGACAAGTAGAAGTCACGAACAGAGAGATTAAGAGGATCTTAGAGAAGACAATGAATCCCACAAGGAAAGATTGGTCTTTGAAATTAGATGACGCTCTGTGGGCGTACATAATAGCTTATAGAACCATGATTGGGATGTCACCATATATGATAGTATTTGGAAAAGCAAGTCATTTACCGGTAGAACTCGAGAACCGAGCGCTGTGGGCTATGAGATTTCTAAACATGGATGAGAATTTAGCCGGTGAAAAGAGAATGCTAGAGTTGAATAGATTGAAGGAGTTTATGTTAGGTGTAGTGCCCGAAAGACAATTATCTAATTGTTTTAAGACAGAATTAATAATTCATCTTATTATATGCATTTATGTTTATAATTAAGACACTACTGAAAACCCTAAGTACCTCGTTTATGTAATCACATAACTCAGTGTATGGCTATACACAAGAGGATTGAGTTAGTGAGATGTGCTTAAAATTAACTTAGTCCGTAGCGTTTATTAATCGAGTATGGGTCTCATGATTAATTTGCTATTAATGCGCCCGAACACTTTAGGTGTGACGATCTTATCCGGACTTGTCGGTAATAGGGTACCTAGTGGGGCATTTATATATGATGATAATCATATAGGGGCTGGACCGATTTGATTTGAGTTCTCGATATAATTCCGTAATCGAGAAGTCTTATCGAATCACAAGATGATCATATATGGATTAATCTTAATCCCGAGGTGATCACGACGACCGCTTAGACTAGGGTAGAGTTTGATGTGTTAGTAAGGATCACTTCGAAGTATGTGGTCCAACACTTCTCGTTGGCTCTATTCCGGAATGAGTGAGTGGTCCGTGCTATCACGAATATGGAATCCATTCCTTCCCTCGCGAAGTAGAGAGACGAGTTCCTTATTTGTTGACCCTAAAACCGATCGATCGGCCGAGTTCATATTATATTGAATATGAACTAATTGATCACTAGGGGGTTAATGGTAAATAAGGATAATATGTTTCGAGAAGGGTTTACGGAAATATCCCGAATCGAAGTGAACGATCTATGGAGGATTTATCCGTATGTAATGATTATATCGGTGGACGCTTTCGACTCATAAATTGAGTGTAAGTTATCTATATTCGATAGAGTTCAGTTTCGGGTTTATGGTGGTGTAATCCCGGAATTAATAGGTTGGATATAATTATTCTGTCTGATGAATAATTTTATTCGATTTATTGTAGCTACTGAATATGGGTCCATAGTCCCCGACGTGGCTCCTAATATAGCATATATGTTTCTCGTCGTTGCACCTCAATTATAATTAAATAGTTGGATTGAACTATTTAATTTGATATGTGGATTAATTGTTTGGTTGGACTAAATAATTAAATACACGGAAAAGATATTTTTCGTGGACTCGGTCCGAATTGGTGTGTTGACCCTTTTTTTGTCAAATATAGGAAAAATATGCATGGACCTTATTTTTCAAGAAAAGGTGCGCATGTTTTTTTTTTGTATATATTTTATATTATTTAATTATTAAGGAATTTGTTTTCTTAGATAATTATTTAATATGTGATTTATCTTTTATTTGTTAAATGATAAATCATGAAATATTGGATAATAATATGATTTATCCTAATTTGTTTGGGATAATTATTTTATTTATCTTTTATTTGGGAAAAGGATTAATGTAATAATTATCTCTTAATTATTTAATCCTTGGAGGTTAAGTTTTACTCTCCTATATAAAGAGAGTTCTTCCAAGCCTTTTGAAACACACTATTCACGTCACTATTCACAAGAGAAATTGGCTGAAAATTTCGGCCTCGATTCTTAGGGTTCGAGTTGGAATAATCTTCGGGATTATTCCGGTAGCATATCAAGGAGGTCCGGCGGCGGGAAACACCATCCACCTGGTGTTGCTGGGAGACACACGTTGGAAGGCTGTGCCTTCTCAACTTGCATGGATACTACTTTGTTCTTGGAGTTAAGCACCATAAAAAGGTAAAAATCCAACCCCCTTGTAGGATTAGATCTTTTATTTATGTATTTTGTTTCGTTTAGATCTAGATCTGATGCCTTCCGCTGCGTAATCGGGTCAATCCATGATTGATCCGACGATATTACTTCTAACAAGTGGTATCAGAGCCTTTGATCTAACGATCAAAGTATATGAATTTTAGATCTTGGAGTGAAAAAGCATGTTTTAGATGTTTTATTTCGTTTTTTTGGTAAAATTCGAATTTAATCAAGTTGTATGCTTGTGACTGTTGTGGTTGAAGAGATGGATTATGGTTGGTATTGTTTACTCGTTAGATCTATTGTAAACTCATATAAATTCGTTTATATGAGTATAGGAAATTTTGTAATTTTAATTTCCTAGAAGTAGATCTGTTTTGTTGCTGTTCCGTTTTTTATTTTTTCCCGGAGTTTGAGCCATTGAAACGACAATCCCTCCGGTCAGAATGAAGAATAAAAGTTGAAGAACATGCCCTCAAAATTTCGTGACGATCAGAGTCGATCTCGATGTCCGATCGCTGCTATAAAGTTGCTGCTGTAACAGAAAAGCACAGCAGGCATTAAAACCCTAGCTGTGAGTTCGTCGAATTTATGGAAGAGATTGGACCGTTGAAACGAAGATCCGACCGTTCAGATCGACGAAAATGGAGTTATGAACAAGCCCTAAAAATTTAAGGTCGATCGGGATTTGTCTCGATGCCCGATCGTCCCCAGGAAGACACTGTTGCGCCGCAGTTATAAACAGTTGCAGCAGTTAGATCGGCGGATTGCTGGAGAAAATTGGACCATTGAAACGAAGATCCAACCGTTCAGATTGAAGTAGGCGGAGTGAAGAACAGATCCATAAAGTTTCATGACGATCAAGGCTCGTTTGGATTTCCGATCTTCGATAATACGCAGCAGCAGCATATTAGAAAATAGTAAACCCTAGTTAGGGTTTGTGTTTTTTTTTTTAATAGGTTAGATACGGGGGTACCAACGATCCATCTCGGTGTTTATTTTTTCCATTATTTTTTCGTGTATAATCGAAAATTGTATGATATAACCGGAACATTACCATGACATGCATCATATCATGATTCCACTCCAATGCATACATGTAGCTAGTTTATTTCGAATAAATTAGGCATGTATAACTCGAATAATTAGTATGAATGCTTATTAATTTAATATGTGGTAGTTAAATAATAAGTAGCTAATTATAAAAACCGAGGACCCGGGTTTTGTCAATCGTTACGATTTTAGTGATGGATTCTCGGTGAATCCCACTTGGATAAATCGTTGAGCTTTTCGGTGATGGCTTCTTAGTGAACCCACCTTAAACGAAACGAGATTACGCTTTGGGTTACAATTTAGAAATCGGAGAATCTTAGTACATGGGTTCGGAAATGG
This sequence comes from Gentiana straminea, assembly GCA_036785695.1. Lineage (NCBI taxonomy): Eukaryota > Viridiplantae > Streptophyta > Magnoliopsida > Gentianales > Gentianaceae > Gentiana > Gentiana straminea. Next base: position 706,714 of record JAVUPR010000376.1, on the reverse strand, counting down.
TCTAACCATGGTTGGGCGAGTTCAACCGAGCTTCGGCTCAATCGACTCCCTCCACGTGTGATGTACGTTACGGCGGTTCGACGGGACTTAGCATAGCCGATAAGCCTTCGGGCTAAACGGGGCTTCTCTTGCCGGATTGGCCTGAACTGTCACATATGTTCCAACGAATAAGACGGCGTAGGCTTGCCTACATAACCGACCATATTCGGAGTACTTTGATTTATTGTTTCTTATTGTCAAGACCGCAACCGTAATTAGTAAACCCACCACTTTTTCAAAATATTGAGTGGGAGCGGGGAAGGCGACAGCCAACCCCACGGCCTCTACTATAGATGCAAGCACGTGAGAGAATGGTGACGCCTCGTGCCGCTTTGATTTCGGCCCCCTTCGGATGGTGTTCACCACTATCAAAATTCAAGGCTTGGTCTCCGAAAGGATTGGATTTCGGGTACTCGTCGGGTCAGCGACACCGCCCCTCGTAGGCATACTCGGGGCGTACTGCGAGATCCGATATAGTAGGTCACACTCTTTATGGATATTTTCGAAATATCTAGGCTAGAAAAAGGAAGGTAATCAATGATTAAGGTCCGGATGTCGATTCCCGTGAGATGTTCGATTCTCGAAGCTTAATCATTGAGAGAGATTGTCTCGGTTTGACCATCATAGTGCGATATCGACCCTCTCGGACGATACTATGAGAGGTTAAATCCTTGGAATGGTAGGATAAACTCTTTTATAGTTTATTATTCCTAAAATAAATCTAGTAGTGAAAATTTATTTTTGAATTTAACTTTACGTCATTTTATTTACAACTAGATCTCTAGGTTACTAAACTTGTTAGTAATAGGACTTCAATAAAAATGTGGAAAGTAACAAGTACGTTGTAATTATCAATAAATGCGTTAACTTTTCGGAAGAAATTTTTCTCTTGAGCCTTTAAAAACTTAAGTGACATAGTACGGGTGTGTCACGGGTGTCACTCGTGTTGAACGAGAGACGACCATACTTAGTTTACAAAAGATGACATAGGACTATCAGATAAAATTCATTTAGTGAATTTTAAAAGTGTAATTACACAACAAATTTCTAAATTGAAAAATTGGAAAATCATATACATAAGGCGTTGCTAGTTAGACGGTATTTGGAACCGATAAACTAGTGGGAGCCTTAGCCTTATGATTTGTTGTTTTTTCTGAATTATTAGAAATGTGTAATAGACTGCACAGAAGTTTCTCCATTTATTGGAAAAACAAGAATAAAGCGTTACTAGTTAGACAGTATTTGGAACTGATAAACTAGTAGGAGCTTAGTTCTGGAGATTTTATAATCGTTGAAACATCATGAACAAAGCATTTCTAGTTAGACAGTATTTGGAACTGATAAACTAGTGGGAGCTTAGTTCTGGGGATTTTCTGATCTTTGAAAAATCATAAATACAAAGTGTTGCTAGTTAGACGGTATTTGGAACCGATAAACTAGTCGGACCTTTGGTCTTATGATTTAACGATTAGAAAAAGCGATAGTCCAAGCAAGTAACACTGAACGTCCCACAGTTCAAGAGTATGTCTACTCACACGAACTGCTAGTTCAAGACTGTTTCCATCTAAGAAAAGTCGAGAATGGGAAAGAATGTTTATACGTGTTAGTCATCTAGACTAAGTAGTTTTAAGGCTAAACCGGAAAATTAATAAATTGGAAATTAGAGGATAATGAAAGTGATTTCGGATCACCGTCCAATGTATCTAGCAATTTTCTTGAAAGCTAAAGTTCTTTGGAAGAACTAGGTAGCTTTGCATTAAACGATAAATAAAATAGACAACGGGCGAGTTTTTCGGATTGACTAGTGGGAGTGATATAAGGAAATGAATCTCGTATTCAATTCTTGAGCATCACAGAAAATTCATTTTCTGTTTTCGGATTCGTTGGAACGAACGTATTCATTTTCAATAGGATAATTTGTTTGTCTTATTGACGATGAATGTAATAGTCGTAGCACGAATCCAAGACTCGGACTTTTGTTTGATAAAGTCAGAACCACTAATCATTGTTGAAAAGGTATTAGTAACACATCTTAAAACATATAAACGCAAATGGTTTCCGTATTTCGATAAACGCTTCTTTCTATTCTATTAATTAGTGCATATTCCCTAAAGACAAGATCTGAAGACTGGCTTAGGGTGATTCCTATCTCCCAGTCAAAGGAACACTGTCTCAAAGGAACAATGACTAAGTTTCCTTTCAATCAAGAAAGGGTAATAGATTTAAAGAAGTAACATAGCTTGTTCATAACAACCTTCGAGGTCATATGAAAGGTACAAGCTAGTGGGAGCTTTTGAAGTAGTGACATCTTGTTTGACTACTATTCGAGACTCCGGTAAGTTTATCAAAAATATTTGGAGGAAATCTCTGATTTCACCAGAGATAGAGTATTCCATACTCAGAAATAGGTTATTGCGTAGTCTTCGGGACTGATGCTCGGCCTACCTCCCAGTGAAATGTTTTCACTAAGGGATACACCACAAATTTGCCTTACATAGTTATTGATGTGCTACGATACGGCTTCGAACTCATTTAAGATATTGGTTGCAAAATAACGGTTGTATTGAAAAACCGAGAAGTCTACCTAAAAGATGCCTACGCATTTGTGGATAAGGAGTGAATTCGGTTCACCCCACTTCCGTAAATAGAGGCATTTAGCACCGAGTGCTTGAAGGTAGGACGGAAATTTTGCGTACACGTTCGGGACGTGAAATATCTTAATGCATTGAGTAAAGGTTGGTTATAAAACTTGTAAAATCAGAGAATGACGGTAATATTGTCAAACTCGGTCTGATAGAGTCTATAAATAACAACCTTGGATCTTGAAGTATTTGTACTCAAGATGTTACTAACTGATTTGTTCAGTCCACATCCAACACCGGCAGTTGGTGAAAACACTAATAAAACTACTAAACTAGATCAGTATATCACTCCACCCCGAACGCAGTGGGAGTATGGTTTGTCCATTACCCATTGCCGGACCTTATGGTCTATAGGGTAGATTGATGACCTATAGTCCTTCGTGGACTGTATAGGATCCTGATCATAGAGGTTGGTTTAAAAGCCATAACCCTGTGAATGGAGTATGATACTCCAATTCTGTTGAAACTCTTGTAGAACCACCGAGTATCTCGGGCCCGGTGGGAGTAATTGAAACTACACGGAGAAGAGTCGAATGAATAGGAAAGTTTAACTTTCAACGCAAAGCTGAGTAATTTAGGGGTGATTCCCTAAAAGGTAGAGAGTTAACCAGACCGTGATCTCTCTTATCACTCAGTCTTGCTTGATTTCGTCAGAAAGCGAGAAATAGGGGTGATTCCTTAAGACTTCCTTGCCGAACAACGGAATCTGAATTCATTCAGAATAAAAGGGTTTTAGCTAAGAACAAATAATGGATTCGTTAAAGCGCAGAAAATAGGGGTGATTCCCTAAGACTTTTTTGCAAGACTGACGGTATCTTAATTTATTCAGAAGAACCTTTGGCAGGATGCCTGCCATAGCTTATATCCTTCGTGGATTAAAGCAAACCTCTAGGTCATTTCAAAGTCATATATTTTAATATGTGGACTTGACCAGAATGTTGATAAGTCTTTTGTAGACTGGGCATCAATATTAGTAAAGTAGTATGTAGATTAGTGTTTGTGAATGGTAACACTGAAACAGTTGGAAACAACATGGGTGTGTTATCTGAAGTCAAAGTCTGACATGCCATCGGGATTCATTCTAAAGGATTTGATTCGCTCAAATTCGCAAGAATCGATCATTGGCAATCCCATCCATTCACCTGGTTAAGATATTCTTGCATTTATGCAGCATTCAACGATGTAGTCTACCCTACCTCTCAGGAATGGTTATCTAAACCTGAGGATGAATACGAAATGGGATGTTTAGTGAATCCTCAAGTATCTTCAGGAGCATGAGGAATAATATTCTAGTATATTCGGGTGCAAACTAGAATATAAGTGATGACACTAATTCTGACTTTAAGTCGGATTAAGGATGATCGTTAAGACGATTTCGTCCTCGTGTTGAATCAAAGGCATATTGAAATCGTACCACCGGATTAGATGGAAAGGCGACATTTCGATCCCAAAGATTGACTCAAGCCGCCAACCTACACGATCGGTGTACCGAGTCACATGGTATTCGGATTCTAAGTACGCGCCGGGTCACCGACCTACCTGCGGCGGCACACTCCGGTCGTGCTTGGAAGGATGAATTACTAAGATGCGCTTGGAGGGTACGATTTGAGGGATACGTCTCACTTGTTTTGAGCAAGTGGGAGAATGTTGTAGATATAGAGATAAAAGGGTGTGCTCTAAAACAATTAATCCACTTGCCTTTCGTGCAAATGGGAGATTGTTAGGTGTAGTGCCCGAAAGACAATTATCTAATTGTTTTAAGACATGATTAATAATTCATTTTATTATATGCATTTATGTTTATAATTAAGACACTACTGAAAACCCTAAGTACCTCGTTTATGTAATCACATAACTCAGTGTATGGCTATACACAAGAGGATTGAGTTAGTGAGATGTGCTTAAAATTAACTTAGTCCGTAGCGTTTATTAATCGAGTATGGGTCTCATGATTAATTTGCTATTAATGCGCCCGAACACTTTAGGTGTGACGATCTTATCCGGACTTTGTCGGTAATAGGGTACCTAGTGGGGCATTTATATATGATGATAATCATATAGGGGTGGACCGATTTGATTTGAGTTCTCGATATAATTCCGTAATCGAGAAGTCTTATCGAATCACAAGATGATCATATATGGATTAATCTTAATCCCGAGGTGATCACGACGATTTTACTTAGACTAGGGTAGAGTTTGATGTGTTAGTAAGGATCACTTCGAAGTATGTGGTCCAACACTTCTCGTTGGCTCTATTCGGAATGAGTGAGTGGTCCGTGCTATCACGAATATGGAATCCATTCCTTCCCTCGCGAAGTAGAGAGACAGTTCCTTTATTTGTTGACCCTAGAAACGATCGATCGGCCGAGTTCATATTATATTGAATATGAACTAATTGATCACTAGGGGTTAATGGTAAATAAGGATAATATGTTTCGAGAAGGGTTTACGGAAATATCCCGAATCGAAGTGAACGATCTATGGAGGATTTATCCGTATGTAATGATTATATCGATGGACGCTTTCGACTCATAAATTGAGTGTAAGTTATCTATATTCGATAGAGTTCAGTTTCGGGTTTATGGTGGTGCAATCCCGGAATTAATAGGTTGGATATAATTATTCTGTCTGATGAATAATTTTATTCGATTTATTGTAGCTACTAAATATGGGTCCATGGTCCCCGACATGGCTCCTAATATAGCATATATGTTTCTCGTCGTTGCACCTCAATTATAATTAAATAGTTGGATTGGACTATTTAATTTGATATGTGGATTAATTGTTTGGTTGGACTAAATAATTAAATACACGGAAAAGATATTTTTCGTGGACTCGGTCCGAATTGGTGTGTTGACCCTTTTTTGGTCAAATATAGGAAAAATATGCATGGACCTTATTTTTCAATAAAAGGTGCGCATGTTTTTTTTGTATATATTTTATATTATTTAATTATTAAGGAATTTGTTTTCTTAGATAATTATTTAATATGTGATTTATCTTTTATTTGTTAAATGATAAATCATGGAATATTGGATAATAATATGATTTATCCTAATTTGTTTGGGATAATTATTTTATTTATCTTTTATTTGGAAAAAGGATTAATGTAATAATTATCTCTTAATTGTTTAATCCTTGGAGGTTAAGTTTTACTCTCCTATATAAAGAGAGTTCTTCCAAGCCTTTTGAAACACACTATTCACGTCACTATTCACAAGAGAAATTGGCTGAAAATTTCGGCCTCTATTCTTAGGGTTCGAGTTGGAATAATCTTCGTGATTATTCCGGTAGCATATCAAGGAGGTCCGGCGGCGGGAAACACCATCCACCTGGTGTTGCTGGGAGACACACGTTGGAAGGCTGTGGCTTCTCAACTTGCGTGGATACTACTTTGTTCTTGGAGTTAAGCACCATAAAAAGGTAAAAATCCAACCCCTTGTAGGATTAGATCTTTTATTTATGTATTTTGTTTCGTTTAGATCTAGATCTGATGCCTTCCGCTGCGTAATCGGGTCAATCCATGATTGATCCGACGATATTACTTCTAACAGTTTAGACTTCAAGAGTACGAGAATGCCAAGATTTATAAGGAGAGAATGAAGCGTCTGCACGATAAGAAGATTATGAACCGCACATTTGAAGTTGGAGATAAGGTGCTGGTATATAATTCACGTCTTCGTCTTTTTCCTCGGAAGTTGAAGTCTAAATGGTATCGACCACATGTAGTCACGAAAGTCTTCAATTCAGGTGCGTGTGAAGTTAGACAGGAATACTCTGGGCAAACTTTCATAGTTAACGGCCACAGGTTGAAACATTACCTAGAGCACAAGTATAACCCTGAATTGGAAGTCTTTACGTTGGAAGAGCCGGAATATGAATAAAGGAGCCCTATTAGTACAGTCGAGCTGACGACTATAAACTCAGAACTATTTCTGAACCCTTATTTATTGCTTTTGTTTATTTAGGTTATTTTGAGTCAATAAAGTAGCATGACAATCGCAAGGTTTTTTTTATCACATATATCTTCAGCCATCTGACTAGAGATATATGTGGTTTGTTCCTTCACGATTCTCATTTGATACCCTCGTAAGAGTTTTCACGTCTTGCTTAGGCCAACAACAGAATAAAGTGGCTTAAACTATTTTGCGCATTCCTCTGGTATGCACGATTACCACCACCTTATTTTATTGTTGCCCTTCGCATGTTACTCACAGTTTTTGGAAGAATTTTGGAAAGAAGGTAACAACTTGGAAGAGGAATAACCTAGGGGCTAATGATTCTGCTCCAGGATTCGTTTTGACTCAGCCGGCATTTCCAGAGCTAAGTACCTTTTCTTTTCTTTATTATTAGTCATTGGAGACATTGTCTATAATAAGTGGGGGTAGGCGTCTTAGCTGGATAGTCGAAAAGGGGATACTTTTGAAAAATTTAACACTGTTTTTTAGCTTGCTTATTGCACATTTTCGAGTAAGGAATCGGTAAAAAAGGAGCCCAAATTCAATTGAAGTGAGCTATATCATATTCAATTTAGTATGGAAGAACGAGCATATGTTGTGTTGCGTGAAGTAGTAACTTATTAATTATTATTCTGTCATTGCAATCAATATTTGTGCACATAATCTGAGTGAGAAGTGTTTAAGATTAGATGATGAGTTGTTTTAACCGGGAATCATTATTTGTCTGTCTATATACTTTAACAAATTGTTGTAAGAAAAGGGAAGCAACTTGGATGATGAAAGGTGACCGGGGACTTGTGAGAGAAAGAGAAAAAAGTGAGGAAATCTGCCAGAAAAAGTAAAAAAAAAATGAAAAAAATGAAAAAAATAAAACACAAAAAAAAGAGATATGCAATGAAGGCATTGAGGGAAGCGAACTCGTGTAAAAAGGGCACGTCCCTATCATAAAAAGAAACAAACGAGGACTTAAGAGCGATGCTCAGTCCCCATGTCCGCCCGACCCAATTACGGTACCATGTTGTGTAACCAAGTTTGAAAGCAAGATGAGGGAGTGGATGCGCAAGCAAGTTATGATTGTGTGGTTAATACAACTTGATTCTCCTCACAAACGCACTATCACGACTGATTCATCACACGACACATTGATGCATGATAAGTAGTGATTAATGGGGAGCTTATGGATTGTGGCTTAATATATTTTTCTACCGGAAATCATTATTGAATATGTTATAGTTGATGTGGATTTTTCTTTGAGGTACATTCCGCCTTGATACTCTGCTCGCGGACGACGAGCGAAGGCTAGTGAGGGGTAGTTGATGACAGTGAAAATAGTCTATCCTACGGCATCAACATTCTATCCATTAAGAGCTAAAAATAGTTGTTTCGACCTATAAATATGAACTATTTGAGTTGAATATCATATGTCGGGTTCGTGAGTCGAGAAATATGCACTTAGCGTTTATTTTTCCCTAGTTCGATATTATTTCATGTATTATTTGATGATTTTCAGGATACGAAATATTGGGCTGAGCATGATGGATGAATCTGGAGTGGGCTGAACGAAAGGATTGGGCCTAGGGTATTCTAGAAGCATCAAAGTTAAGTCGGTTGAAGAAAAAAGACGGAATTACCCCCGGTAACCCAGGAGGCGGTGCCGACTTACCGAGGGTGGAGAATCTTCCGAAAAACTTTTTCTCAGATAGTTATAAATAAGAGGCTTGGCCTCAGTAACAATTGTACCATACAATTTACAAGCATTATGCAATAAAAGTTCTTTGTTCTTTATTTTATTTATTTTATGAGTTCTGGTCGAAGAGACGACGGAGTCGCTGCCTAGGGAGAGATACAAGGGAGATCTACACTCGTCTTCGAGGCTATGATTTCTGTCTATTCCAAGATGTAGATCTATCGTTGTTCTATTCGACTAGTATGTTTTAATTGCTATTTAATTTAATTATGTAGTAGTTAGTTTATTTTACCCCATGTGTTATAGATCTGATTCGTTGGTGAAGAAATCATGGAATAGTAGTTGCGTTCTTCAGATCTGCGACGGTCTATATCGCTAGATCTGAATACCTAGTAAATTACTAATTCATGAAAATCGGCCTAGCTACGTTGATCGATAGATTTAATTTACATGTTTTTAGCCTGATCAACTACTTGCATGTTATCGTAAACTAGCATGAAAAACGAATACTGAAGTGCAATGTTTGGACATTATTTAGAATGGACCCTAGGAACGTCTTGGTCAATGTCGACAATTGTATGTCTAGCGGTATGCGGTATGAGTTAGCGCTCAATATCGACGGCTACTCTAGTTCTTTATACGTACGGGCTATTACGGACCAATTAAGGAGGGAAACTGCGTATAGGCTGTCTACTTGCCATTGTCGGAGTAGATAGGATTAGGAGTTGTACCCGTAGGCCGAACAATGAATAAATTCACCAATGGGGAGGACTGTTGCATGTGTGGGGGGAATAACTAATTACTCATAATTGAACTAATACATTAAAAACTCTAGTTTGCTTCGTTGAACCTGCACAATCTTGCTAGTTGATTGTTACCAATTTTACTACTATCTATACTATAGTTGGTCGTAGACCATTATCGTGACAAGCTCAATCTTGATAATTAAACGTTCTTACAAGTCTCTGAGGGATCGACCTTGACTCACCAAGATTTCTACTACAATAGACCTAGTCCTATTGCTAGTAAGTGCCTTGCGAGCGATCACATATGTGCCATCAAAGCTGTGTCATCTAAGAGTCTTTCAGTGCCAGCTTCATAATCTGACTCATCTTCAGCTAAGAGAGCCCTTCTCCCGGTTCTTCTTGGCTGAGTTCCTTTTCTAGCCAGTTCTGGACATCCAGCTATGTAATTAATGTCATGGATTTTTGCAATTAAAGCAAAGATATTTATCATCTTTTCTTTCTTAGGAGTCTTTTTGATGTACTTCTGAGTGACTATTTGTCCACTTTTCATTCTTCTGATTCTGTTCATCATGAGAGCCATCTGTTCTTCCATTTCATCTAATTGTTGAAGATTGCTAGAGGAAGTTTCTTGATTTTCATTGGTTGCTGCTGCAAGATCTGATGTTTTGGGTTCCTCCAGAGCTTTGATCACTGCTACTGTGATTGTGAAATCCTCACTGAATTTATATGTTTTTAGATCTGATAAGATTTTGAAAGAATCTTCTATATCAAGTCTTCTTGACTTTTCCATAGCTGCGACTTTCATTTTCCAGCAAATTTGTAAAGCTTTCAAGATTATGGTATTGATTTCTTTCTTGGTATTTTCAATCTTGAGTAGTGCCAGTTCATCCATTATTTTGCAGAATCATGTTTCCATATGGTCAATGTTTTCACCTGATTTCATCTTGAAGTTCTCACACTCTTGTTTCGCAACTGAGATCTTGTTCTCTTTGATTGAATCAATTCCTTCACATACGAGTTGAAGTTTCTCCCACATTTCTTTTGTGGTTATACAGTCTTTCACTGTCAGGTACATGTTGCTGTCGAGAGTTCTAAGGATGATATCCATGGCAACATTGTTGAGATTGTTTGTTTTTCGATCATCATTATTCCATTCGCTTTTCGGCTTGGGAACTCTGACTTGTGCACCATCAACAGTTTTCATGTGAGTGATTTGAATAGGTCCATCAGTAAGTACGTCCATCATCTCATCATGAATGGAAGGAAGCCTGTAAACGACGTCTATATTCATCAAAGCGGTCCATGTTACACATGAGCATTTGTCTGGCATACTGATTGTAATCCATAGTGTAAGTGAGTCTATGCAAGAATTGGAAACTGAAAACTGAGCTTTTCCAGGAACAACTAGAGTATATAATCAGAACAAGTGAGCATTTAACAATGACTTGTTAAAGAACACTGCTCCGGTAACAATTGTTGGTCCATTGGAAAGGCTGACACAAGTTTAGAGGGGGGGTGAATAAACTTGTCACCAAAAACTAGATTTTAAGTCTGATTAAGTTCAGTTTTAAACTTGTGTGGAGTTGAGCTGGCTGAGTTGTGTATAAGTCAAATTGACTTATGCTGAAACTTAGTCAACCGGCAGCGGATATAAGTTTTAGCCTTTATACGGATCTTGTTGTTTCTAAGAAAAAGTTGATCAGTATGCAAAACTGAATTATGGTGAATGCCAGTTTGTGAACTGTGAGTGAGTAGAAATCAGTTTGTTCAGTTATGATGTATGAAAATTTTATATGAAAACAATCACACAAACTATAATAAAATTGACAATAAGTAAAATGCGTAAAGTAAGTAAGGCAAGAATTATAGTGGTTCCAGGTGGTGTAATCATGTCCGTCCACTATTCCCTTTGATGTAGGGGGAAATTCCACTAGAACTCTTTGAGGTAGCCTGTTACAAAAAGTCCTAATTGATAGTCCTTGACTAAACCCTAGCTTCACTATCTAAAAAACTGTAGCACATGTGTGATTGCTGTTCTTCAACTGCTTGAGTCACTGGTCCTTAAAGGGTTGTATTGCCTCTTCACCAGATCCACCACAAACACAGTCTACCTGACTGCTATGACAATAACTATTCATGGAAAATCCTAAACCGGATTGCTTCACTGTCTAAGCCTTTGATAAAAATCAAAGTTGGGCTGAGAATCAATAAATTGATTCTTGCTTGTGGTTCTTCTAAGTGTTGAATTCTTGATTAAGTCTTTGTAGCTTGAACACTTGAAGAAATCTTGATATGATCTTGTTGAGTGCAAAGATTTAGAGTAATTCAGATGAATAAGACTTGGACTCAAAATGCTTACAAACTTGTATTCAATTCGATGTTCAGTGTATGATCCTTGATTCCAAGTCCTCTATTTATAGTGTGATGTCCAACGTCCATCTTGCTTGAATTTTGAATTCTATCAATGACTATATTTCAGATGTCAGATGTCAGTGACCGTTCTGACATTTAGTGCTTCATCCAATAACATTCCTTGATTTGTAACATTCATATGTAAATTTAGTTCTTTGGATGGATGACCTTATAACTGAGTATCTTAATCAGTTTTAGTCGGAGTATGTCAGTTATCGGTTTGTCAACTGACATCGATCATTAACTGAGTTTTTACTCTTCTTCAAAGCTTAGTACTATATTCATCTGATTTCATTTGACTTAATCAGGGTACACCATATTTTTAATTAAATCATCTAAGATATCATTGTCCTTATGATTCTTAGGTCTTCATACAAGATCCATAAAGTCAGTTCAGGCCATTACCTGAATTCTAACTTTACAGTCTCGGCTTTAATCTTCATAATTGAGTTTTAGCACTCAGTTCTTCATTCTTCAATAATTGAGTCTGTGTCCCTCAGTTCTTCATCTACCGAGTTTGTTCCCTCAGTCTTCATCTTCAATATAAGTCAACCGAGTCTGTGTCCCTCAGCGAACTTACCTTCTTCAATTCTAAGTAAACTTCAGTTCTAGGTTCTGATTGACATTTTTAGTTTAAGTCATTATCTTGTTTTCTAGATGATTTCCAGTTCTCAATTTTATGACTCTCTAACTATTACAGTGCTTGTCTGATATAACCTATACAATTATCAAACTCTAATAAATCCTATACATTTAGTTCTAGACTTCTTTTAGCTTTTCACTGTAATAGCTAGCTAAGCACTTCATCATTGGTGTGTAAACAAATAATAAATATAGATGAATCATCATCAAAACTTCAAATTTTATTTCTAACACAAAGGATGGTTGACTGACTTTAAATCTTTTGATGGACCCAAATTTACATTTGGAGGCAAAGAAAACCCCGGCAAAATTAAGAGGGAAGAAATCATGTTGAAGAACAATCTGAATATTCAAAATGTGGCTTATGTAAAAGGATCAAATTTAAACCTTCTAAACATCAGTCAATTTTGTGACAAAGGCTACAATGTACATTTCAACAAAGAAGGATGCAAAGTGATTCACATTCAAACCAGCACTGTTGTACTTGCAGGAAAAAGAGAAGACAACATGTATGTGGTGGATTGGAAGACAGAAAAAGCTGAAACCTGTCTGCTTGCCAAGAATAAACAATCAACCAGCTGGATTTGGCATAGAAGACTGAACCATCTCAACTTCAAGACCATCAACAAATTATCAAATAACAAGCTAGTTGAAGGCCAACCAGACATCACATTCAAGAAAGAAAGTCTCTGTGATGCATGTCAGAAAGGGAAGTTGATTAAAAGCTATTTCAAGTCAAAACCATATCAGTCAAGAACAAGGATCTTACATCTTTTCATATAGATCTTTTTGGACCAATCACACCAGTAAGTGTAAGTGGAAAGAAGTACACTCTAGTGGTGGTGGATGACTTTTCCAAAGTCACGTGGACTATATTCATGAACATGAAAAAGACACATTTAAGATGCTACTAGATTTGGTGAGAAGAATACAAAATGAAAAAGAGTTGAAGATCATCAAGATAAGATCATATAGAGGAACTGAATTCCTAAATGAAGTTATCAGATCTTATTGTGAAGAAAATGATGTACTACATCAACTATCAACAGCAGGGACTCCACAACAAAATGGTGTAGCAGAAAGAATAAACAGGACACTCAAAGAAGCAGTTAGAACCTTGATAGTAGAAGCAATCTTACCAAAGAGATTTTGGACTGAAGCAGCAAATACAGCATGCTATACTCAAAACAGATCTATCATCAACAAACACCATGGAAAAACACCATATGAAATTTGGAATGGAAGAAAACCTAACATTTCACATTTGAATATGTTTGGATCTAAATGTTTTGTTTTGAACATGATCAACTACATAATTTTGATGAAAAAGCTGATGAAGCAATCTTCTGGGATACTCGGAAACAAGCAAAGCATTCAGAGTACTCAACAAAAGAACCTTGGTGATTGAAGAATCAATTCATGTAGTTTTTTATGAACCAAACACAAATGGTGAAAGCTTACACAACTTTGAAGAAGATGTTGCACAAGGACAAGTCTATATGAATACAGAAGTACCGGCTACAATTTTGTACCACACCTTTGGTAATCAAAATGATGTACCAGTCAATACAACACAAGATGCACCAACACAAGATCATGAAGTTGATGCACAAGATGGAGTTATGGAGAACTAGATCAAGTGCAACTTCAGCCTGATTTAAATCGGCTGAGAGATCATCCTGAAAAACAAGTCATTGGAGATGTACATACATAAGTTAGAACCAGAAGACAACTAGAGAGCATGTTAACTTGTTTTCTATCACAGGTGGAACCCAAAACAATAGATGATGCAATTCAAGATGCTGATTGGATTACAGCCATGCAAGAAGAGCTCAATGAATTTGAGAGAAATGACGTCTGGGAACTTGTTGACAGACCAGACACGGCAAACATCATTGGAACAAAATGGGTATTCAGAAACAAAATGGATGAACATGGAACTGTTGTCAGAAACAACACAAGACTAATTGCAAAGGGATACTCTCAAGCTGAAGGCATAGACAATGATGAAACCTTTGCACTAGTAGCAAGATTGGAAGCAATAGAACACTTTCTAGCTTTTGTAGCACACAAGGATTTCAAAGTATATCAAATGGATGTCAATGGGGCATTTTTGAATGGACTTCTAGAAGAAGAAGTATATGTGGAACAACCTCCTGGTTTCCAACTCAAAAGGAAGGAAGATAAAGTATACAAGCTCAAAAAGGCATTGTATGGACCTAAACAGACACCTACAGCCTGGTATGAGCCACTGTCAAGTGCAACTTCAGCCTGATTTAAATCGGCTGAGAGATCATCCTGAAAAACAAGTCATTGGAGATGTACATACAGGAGTTAGAACCATAAGACAACTAGAAAGCATGTTAACTTGTTTTCTATCACAGGTGGAACCCAAAACAATAGATGATGCAATTCAAGATGCTGATTGGATTACAGCCATGCAAGAAGAGCTCAATGAATTTGAGAGAAATGACGTCTGGGAACTTGTTGACAGACCAGACACGGCAAACATCATTGGAACAAAATGGGTATTCAGAAACAAAATGGATGAACAGGGAACTGTTGTCAGAAACAACATAAGACTAATTGCAAAGGGATACACTCAAGCTGAAGGCATAGACATTGATGAAACCTTTGCACCAGTAGCAAGATTGGAAGCAATAGAACAATTTCTAGCTTTTGCAGCACACAAGGATTTCAAAGTATATCAAATGGACGTCAAGGGGGCATTTTTGAATGGACTTCTAGAACAAGAAGTATATGTGGAACAACCTCCTGGTTTCCAACTCAAAAGGAAGGAAGATAAAGTATACAAGCTCAAAAAGGCACTGTATGGACCTAAACAGACACCTACAGCCTGGTTTGAGCCACTGTCACAATCTTAATCAACAATGGATTCATCAAAGGAACCATTGACAAGACTCTCTTCCAGCTAAAAGAAGGTACAAACACTTTACTAGTTCAGATCTATGTTGATGACATCATTTTTGGATCAAAAGATGAAAAGCTTTGTGAGAAATTTGCAAATTTGATGAAAAGTAATTTCTAAATGAGTATGATGGGAGAGCTCAATAATTTTTTTGGTTTACAAGTGAAACAAATGAAGGATGACATCTTTATCAATCAAGCCAAGTATACAAAAGACATGATACATAAATATGGTATGGATCAAGTGGCACGTCAGATACACCATTGTGTGCAAGAGTTATTCTTGGGAAGGATGAAAATGGAAAGGATGTTGATCAAAATTTATATAGATGAATTATTCGATCTCTACTCTATTTAACTGCAAGCATGCCTGATATAGCATTAGCAGTAGGAGTGTGTGCAAGATTCCAAGCTCAACCAAAGGAATCTTACTTACTAGCAGCTAAGAGAATCATCAAATATTTGAAGCAAACAATCAATGTAGGGATTTGGTATCCAAAAGATGGAGGATTCAAATTGATATCCTACTCAGATTCAGACTATGCTGGATGTAAGATTGATAGAAAAAGCACTTCAGGAAATTGTCAGATTCTTGGCAGCAGACAAGTATCATGGTTTAGCAAAAAGCAAAATTCTATATCCACTTCAATAGCTTAAGCAGAATATATATCAGCAGGTAGCTGTTGTGCACAAGTATTATGGATCAGACAACAGCTAAGAGACTATGGCATAGAAGAAAAGACAATTCCAATAATGTGTGACAACACAAGTGAAATTTCAATCACATAAAATCATGTACTTCACTAAAGAACAAAGCATATTGATGTGAGACATCACATTATCAGAGATCATGTGGAGAAAGGAGATGTTATCTTGAAATACATAACTACAGAAAATCGATTGGCCGATATCTTCACAAATCCACTCAGTCATGAAAGATTTTGTAAGTTAAGAACTGATTTAGGGATGATTGAAATTGATTAAGTTATAAGGAGTAGCTAACTGGAGTAATCAGTAGAGTAAGTTCACCAGCTGACTGAACCTTTTACATTTTGGATGCGCTCACTTGGCAGGTAAGCCACTGGTAACCAGCGAAGTCCACTTCACTGATTGTTAGGAACAGTTTTATAGAGCAGCTCAGTAAAGAAGTCACTATACCGGCTTAGTGACTCGCCAAGTTACTCCACCACTAAATACTTTGGAGAAAACAACAAAGTGAGGTGTGAACAAATTCAGTTTTATACATATGGAAATCAGAAGATTTATGGAGAATTATTTTATGGAAAATTACCCACGTGGATTTTATTTTAAATCGTGGAGGTTAGTTTTGAGTTGAAGGAATAATGGCAACGCCTCGATTCCCAGGATTTATCATTACATACCTCAATCCACTCCCCCACTAAACTCGAAAACCATGATTTATATACACAAAATCACGCCATTACTTCACCAAATCTTTCCATATTCAACCGCATTCACACTACCAAAATTTCTCATATATAACAAACACTTAGAGGTTTTTCAGAATTCCTTATGCTATCTTGAATTCTCAAAACCCTAATTACTCAAGAATAAATCGAAGCTTTTCTCCTTTCAAATTCTTCCATTACAATGGCTTCATCTTCTTCCAACACTCAAATTGAAAAACACTCTGAAAAATCGATCATCATTGGATCATTCTTCAGAGCTGAGCACTATCTACCTTTCTACGACAATGATCCATAAGGTCAAAGTTTGGTTGATGGATGCACAAATCTAGGGCTGATGACATTCCTGAATCCACCAATTTTGGGAATCTACTATGAGAATCTGATTGCATTCTGGAAAAATGAAAAGTTCATAACAAGTGCAAGAAAGAATAACCCTGATTGCATTGTAAGTACCATGTTTGGACGAGAATTGGTTATCACCTCAGGTCTCCTCCATAGATGTCTAAGTCTCTCAAGCACCGGCCCAGTAAATGTAAAGAGGTTGGAGATCGACATCAATGCATTTTGGGCCGAGATAGCCAAGAATCCATGGAAGGAGGCATGAAACTGAAATTTTATAGATCGGCACTCAAACAACCCTTTTGCCGAATTTTCTCCCTTACTAACCAAGAACATTGAAGGAAGAAAGGGTTATATGCACAACATGGCCGAAGTTAGAATCAACCTGATGGCTGTTATCTATCAAGGCCTTTAGTTCAACTGGTCATTGTTCATCTTCAACAGAATAAAGGAACAACTTCAAAGAGAGATTGATCTGGGCACTCAGGCAGCAGATAGAGGCCAACAAAAGCCAGGTGTTTTCTGGGAGAGAAAATCGTATGGGCTTCCCCTTCAATTTTTATTTGATCAAGTCAAAGTGCGACCCATTCAACTGCACAAACTGCACAAGGCAAGGGTAATGTTTACCTATGTTAAACCATCCTAGAAACCGCAGTCCACAACTGGAAGGAAAAGGAAGTAGCCTGAAAGTAGCAGGTCGGGAATTGGGAGAAGGACCAGATCTCAAATAGCACAAGAAAAACAAGGGAGTCTACCCAGTAATAAGGATAGCCCCCTTGAGATAAGTGATGATGAAGAGAATCAGGAAGAAGAAATCTATCTACAAGAAGGTGACGAAGGATACTATCTCTCCCCATCAGAAGAAGAAGAGGTTAAGGAAGACGAAGAGGCTACCCGGGGCCTTCATCGTGCTGAGGATGAAAATGAGGAAACTGGAGGAGAACAGAAGGAAAATGATCATCTTCAGGATGATCAAGAAATGTTTGATTTATCTGATGATGACTTGACTCTCCAGGAAGTGATTCTCCGGAGTACTAGCAAAGTTGAACAATAGCGGAGTGAAACAGCTGAGGAACTTCACTCAGGTGACCATGAAGGAACCCCCAGCATTGATCAAGGGGGAATACAAGCAGAAGGAGTTGAAACTCCAGCACATGAAGATGCAGAGCAGTCCACACCCGGACTTGAAAATGAAGGGCAACCCCTCCATCTCAACCTGATCATGAGATTGAAGAAGAAAAAGAAGAAGAGAATGAAGAGGAGGAACCAGCTGAGGCATCTGCACCAGCACAGGAAGAACCAAACATAGCTTTCAATCTAGAAATCAATCCATTGATTGTGGACATGGAAAGGCAGTATCTGAGTCGACAAAATCTCAAATCTGCACTGAGGAGGAGTGAAACCTTAATGCATCACAAGATTGAGGTTCTAATCAGTCATATCAAAGTTCAAGATGAATTGATGGAGAGGCTAGGAGACATACTTTGCAATTTGCAGCATCTAATTCCATACCATTTCCAAACAAATCTGGAATTCTTGGCAGAGACACTTCATGGCAAACTCAACACCATGGTATACACACTGAATAAGCATACTCAACAAATTCAAACCATGGATGAGATCTTGGATCACTCAGCACAGCAGCTCAACACACTCATCCAAGTATCTGAGGCATCAAAAAAGATTCTGAAGAACAGTTTGATGCTACCAAAAAAGAGGAAGGTAGCAATAAGCCTGAAAGCTCCAAAGGGAAGGGAAGCTCAACAAACAATGGCAAGGGCATCAAGTTTGAAGAGAAGAAGTAGCCCTTTAATCTTCAATAATAATTTTTGCCCTTGAATAACTTTGGATGAAATTTTTATTGCCCTTTATGGATGAATAAAATTGCTAAGTTTTATTCTTTATTATATGATTCATTATTTACTATTGTTCAGGCTTATAAGGGTTTTGGCATAATCAAAAAGGCGGAAATTGTTAGGAGCATTTAATTGTGTTTTGATGAAGGCGATACTAGCTGTAATAGCATGATTGAAATAATTTAGAAATCACTGTATAAGTGTTCACTTAGAGTATGAAATGTTGTATAAGTTCAGTCAAACAAGTATTCTACTGTTGGGTAGAATGGCTAAGTAAAACAGAAATCCGGCAGAGTAAAGGTAGCCAGGTACCAGTAGAGAAGCATGAAGACATATGGACTGACTTATAACCAAGGAGGTCTGTGATGTCCTTGGATAAGTCTGAGTTAACTTACAAGTGATGAAACTCATTATTGAAATATGGTGTACACGGATCTCACACAAATCAAGGATCAGTGATGTACAAATACTCTTGGAAAATCAAGAAACAAAGGAAACAACAATCCGGTGAAGTAAATCATATATCGGCTGAGTAAGGAATAACTAGTGATCAACAGATAAGTAAGCAGATTCACTGAACCGATCTAGTAACAGTCAAGTGATGGAACAACTGAGCAAGGCTTACAATCTATACTTATTCAGAATGTGGAAAATAAGGAGATCAAGAGTTAAATGCAGAATCAATCAAGGACGGATTTTATGATGAACGTTTGAAGAAAATCCGGATCACTGAAATCAAGGAGAATTAAATCACGAGGAATCAAGAATTAAACCATGGATTATTCACCACATTCAATATCCAACGGACGGATTTTTAAATCAAGGATTATCGAGGCTATAAATAGAAGGCATTGACAGACAGACAGAACAACGATTTGAACATACAAGAACAAGCAGAAACTTTGTCAAAATCCTAATCCTTCTATCTTAATCTAAAAGACCACATCTAGTGGTCAACTCAGAACTCAGAGCTACAACTCCACATCAAGCACTGAGATTGATCAATAAATCTGTGAATCCAATTTACACCAGTTTGCAGCAATTGAATCCGAGAAATATGAGAATGAGTTGCAACCCCTTAGTGATAGTCGTTTAAGGATTTGTTCCCAAGGAGCAGTGATGAAGAATGAGTCACTGATGCTTTTGAAGCCAACGAGTGATATTCTTGTAGGTTGTGAAGCTTGTGTAGCCAAGGACAATCTTACTATTGTATTGGTGAAAAACAATAGTGAATTCCTCCAATCATCACCGGAGAAGTGTGGATTAAGGGATTACACCACCATAAACCTTTGTGTTCATTTACTTACTACACTTTACTTTACAACATTTACATACTGCATATTATTCATACTCTGTGTGTGCATAATCTACTTTGAAACAACTTTTAAGAAGGGTCTTATCCGCTGCTCAAAAGCTATTAATTACAAGAATTTTTTTTGAAACTCCAATATAGTCATTCACCACCCCCACCCCCCTGACAATATTCTTACCCTTCTCTGGGACCAACATTTAGAGAGCTACATGTTTTATAGGGAACCAAGTATCCATAGGAGCGCTGAATTCATTGCGAGTATCCACTTGCTCGAGGCTAACTCTTATTACTCATTCAACCAAGTGAAGGTTAAAGAGGATAATCATAGGCCTGATGTTCTGATAAAAATTGAGAAGTCATATGGGTGAAAACAAAACACATCCTTTCAAATCATAAGCCAGATATGAATGGTATGCAGCATGATAATGATTAATGTCCCTTAGAGACGGGACAATAGGGGTAGTATGCCCAAAGGTCATGGTGTGAGCATACGGGGATCGAGGAAGCTACCTGAGGGAGTTCAAGTGAAGAAGAAGGTCTCATCTACCTCTTCCTGAAGAAGCTTGTAACCTTAAACAGGCGCTTCTTGGGAGGCAACCCATGTTCTCGACTATCCCTTTAACTTTTAGGTATCTCGTTTGGTTTTGTTTTGTCTCGTCTTGGTTTTCGGTGTCGGTTTTGCATAAAGGTAAGTTTTCATAAGAGGAACTTTTGGATTTTAAGGCCACGGAGTGGAATATTTAGCAGGGAGAAAGACACGATCGAGGTGAAAGGCAATTTCATGATGTGATTCGTGACTGTCTTTTACAACGAAATGGGGAGGAAAACACGAGACAATCATGTGGTAAAAAATTTGAGGGGGGGGCACAATTGATGAGGGAATCACACCAGGGTGTCACTTTTATCACACATGTGATTATCCTCTCCCTCAAAAAACATTTATTTCGCAGCAATTAACGTAGGAATCACACCCGGGTGTGATTTATATTACACCTATGGTTCACTAAAAAAACAAAATACGAGTACTCCTTGCTTTTTCTCTTTTATATTTTATTTCCTCAACCTTCTTCAAACCTCATCCATACACCAAAATTATTCCCACCCTCTTTGCTTGTCGGCGCTTCCTTCCTTACGGCATCCACCCATTTTTCCGGCGTCAATCATCGGCCGACCTCCGACCACCACCACTCCAGGTTGGTTAGGAAACGACTGCAATACCACACGTATAACAAATACACATAAAGTCTTTCCAATGACACACAGCATAATTAAACAAGGCATCCCCAATGAAGCTAACTCACAAACAAAGAAACAAAAATAACACAACTATTTTAACATGGAAAACACCTCTCAATGTGAGAGAGTAAAAACCACGAGGCCGAGGCCCAAAAAAATCTCCAATAATCAAAAAAAGGTTTTACAAAAGTGTTCAAAACACATGAACCAACTCAACTACACCAAAGCATCAACTAAGAATGTAAAATACAAGAGTTACTGAAAAATATCACAAAAAACGCAGCAGTCAGGTCGGTGGCTTATTGACAAAAATTGAAGCGTTGAATAGAAAAATCCACCATTCAGATTGATAAAGAAGGACAAAGGAACAAGTCCTCCAAATCGTGTGCCGACCAGAGTCCGTTTCGATATCCGATCGTTGCCGGAAAGGGTATCTCTGCAACACTATAAGCATCCGCGAACTTTCTCCTCTTTTGCGTCTTTTTGTTGTGAAAGATTAGGGAAACAGTAACCTAATTTATTCAATTAAATCATACGTGACATATTTATTTTTTTCTTTTATTTATTTTTCTATTATTTGGTGGTCTCCCCAAATGAGTGATCCATTGAACAAATCTCCCCTCATGACATTGTGGAAGAATTTGTCATTCCAACACTAGAATGACATGTCTCAAGCTTCTCCATGGTCAATGCTCTGGTCAACATATCTGCCATTATCATCCGTGTTCACTTATTCAAGTTCTAGCAACTTCAACTCTAACACATCCCAAATCAATGACAATGAACATCAATGTGCTTGGTCGTAGAAGGAAAAGTTGCAATCTTACCAGGATGAATAGCACTCTCGCTATCACAAAGCAACACATATTGATCTTGCTTCGAACCAAGCTCTCAGAGAAACTTCTTCATCAACAACCACTCTTTACACTCATCATTTGCTGCATTTACTCAGCTTCAGTAGTTGAAATTGCAACACATTTTTGCAACCTCGACTGCCATGACACAACTTCCCCTGCAAATTTAACCAAATATCATGAACTAGACTTGTAAAAATCAACATCTCCTGCCATATTAGAAAGTGAAACCAAAGAACACGGGTTTTTCACCACCAAAAGTAAGTCATAAATAAGTAGTACCCTTTAGATATCTCATACTCCATTTCACGGCATTTCAATACTCTTTACCAGAATTAGAAAGAAAACAACTGACCTTACCAATTGCATAAGCTATGTCTGGTCTAGTACATACCATTGAATACATCAGTCTAAGCTGAAGCATATGGGACCTTCTTCATATTTTCCTTTTCATCATCGCTAGAAGGACACTTTTTGATACTCAACTTGAAATGAGATGCAAGTGGACTAGACACTGCTTTAGCATCACTCATGCTAAATCACTGAAGCACCTTATGTACTTCTCTTGTGACAAATAAATTTTCTTGGCCTTTACGTTACTAGTACTATGCATCCAAAAAATATGCTTTGCATGGTCCAAGTCTTTCATGGCAAAAGACTTGCTTGAACTTCTGCTTCAACTTTGTCAATCCTTGAAGAATTCCTGCCAACAACAAAAATATCACAAAAATTGAGTAAAATAATGATAAAATCATCCTATAAGAATCTTCTGATAAACATGAAATGATCTGAATTAGTCTTCCGGTAGCCCTGCTCCCTAATGACATGCTCAAATTTCTTATACCTTTGTCTAGGTGCTTGCTCCAACCCATAAAGACTCTTCTTCAACTTGCACACTAGATTCTCCTTTCAATTAATATGGAAACCCTCTGGCGGCTCCATGTAGATATCTTATTCCAAATCACCATGAAGGAAAGTTCTTTTAACAAACTACTGCTCAGCCTCCAAATCAAGACTAGCGGCCAATCCAAGAACAGTCTGGATAGAAGACATTTTCACAACATGAGAGAAAATCTCACCAAAATGAAAGCCCTTTCTCTGACCAAAACCTTTTACTATTAATCTTTCCTTATACCAATGTGCAAAATTAATGTCTTCATTCTTAATAGGGAAGACCCGCTAATTCTTCAAAGCTTTCTTCCCCATAGGCAAATTCAGCAGCTCATATGTGTGATTGTCAAGCAAAGACTCCATCTCGTCTCTCATAGAATCAAGCCATTTATCTTTATGTTTATAATCCATGGCCTCCTCAAAATATTCAGGCTCTCCACTCTATGACAGCAAAAGATACTCAGTCACTGGATATCTAGTAGATGAGTGTCTCTCTCTAGTAGATTAGTGTCTCTCTCTAGTAGATCTCCTGGAATAACTGGTGGAGCCTCATCTGGTAGAAGTTCCTCGATCATATAATTATCAACATTGCAATGAAAATCAACTGTATCATCTACATCATCATGTTGATTACCCTGCTCATCAATTGCACCATGTTCCTCTATGGGTGTAGGAGAAATCATCTCCAAGTCAGCCAGACCATCACTAGCCCGAGGTGTTGAACTCTGATTTATATCAACATCTCGTCTTCTAATCACATTCTTATCAATAGGATCATAAAGTTTGTACCCAAACTCATCTTCACCATAACCTAGAAAAATACAATGTTTGGTCTCCGCATCAAGCTTAGACCTCTCATCTTTAGAAATGTGAACGTAAGCTTTGCAACCAAAAACTCATAAATAATGGTAAAATACATCTTTACCTGACCATACCTTCTAAGGAACATATAGAGACAAATTTAGTACATGAACCACTCTACTCAAAGCTTCACCCCAATAGGATTTAGGAAATCTGGCTTGTGAAAGCAAACATCTGACTCTCTCCACTAATGTTATGTTCATCCTTTCTGCCAAGCCATTCAACTATGGAGTCTTGGCGGAGTTCTCTCATGTCTGATTCCCTGCTGCTTATAGTAATAATGAAATGGACCTTTGTATTCACCTTCATTGTCAGTCCAAATACACTTCAACTTCTTTACATTTTCCCTTTCAACTGAAACTTGAAAATGCTTGAACATTTCTAACACTTGATCTTTTGTCTTCAATGTTTTAGGATCATTTTATAGTTTGATGATAGCCACACTAGCGGTTAAAAACAAGCCTAAAACAAGTTAGAATTGTATAGGTTTTACTTAGATGTCTGACATGTTGTATAAGTTTAGTCAGACAAGCACTATATTAGACTGGTAGGCCACCAAGATAGGCAAAAGACTAGCAGAGTCAAGACAAGCACTAACACAGTGAAGTGAAGATCTTATGGATGGACTTACAACCAAGGAAGTCTATGATGACCTTGGGTAAGTCTAAGTATTACAGCAAGTGATGGAACTTAATTTTCTCAAATATGGTGTACACTGATCTCACTCTCAAATAATGATCTGTGAACTAAATCTCTGTTAGTTGCTAAGTACCAGCAGACAGGTACTATCCAAGAAGGAGCAGCAGACTAGTAGCAACTAAGTACTCAAAAAGTGAATGACAGCTAAGTGAAACTCAACAATCAAGTAGCGTAGTCACTCAAGCAGTAAAGTAAAGCAACAGCTCAGTAAAGGTAGTTAAGTCAAGTAAGTTCTCTTTACTAAATCAAATACGTGAAAAATATGGAATTGTAGAATCAATCAAGGATGGATTTTATGATGAACGTGTGATTAAAATCCAGATCATTAAAATCATGGAGGATTAAATCAAGCCAGAATCAAGGATGATTCTGAGCATTAAATAGCCAACGGACAAAAATTCAAAATCAAGGGATTTACGGCTACAAATAGAAGGCATTGATAGGAATAAAAAATCAATCAACTAAGAATTCTATGTGATGAAACTTTGTCAAACTTTACAATCTTTCTATTTGTTCGTACAAGTTATATCCAATGAATCACACTCATAATTCAGAGCAGAAACAATCCTAAGCTCAGAATTTTTCGCATCCTATATTCACAGCAACCTGAAGGATCTTTTGGACCAAGCAATTGAATCAGTCTGTCTGACAGTGAATTGTAGATCTGTGTGATAGCTGTTGACGGATTTGATCCCAATGAGCGGTGTGTGAAGACCGAGTCACTCAAGCATTTGTAGGCAATGAGTGATAGTTTGTAGATTGTGAAGCTTGTGCAGCCAATGACAATCATAACTATTGTTGTGTTGAAAAACAATAGTGAATTCATCCAATCATCACAGGAGAAGAGTGGACTAAGGGATTACACCACCCTGAACCACTATAAGTTTTTGTGTTCATTTATATTCTGCACTTTACTTTACAACATTTATTTACAGAATTTTAATTTGTTTATATGTGATTGTTTAACTCTTTGAAACAACTATTTGGAAGGGTCTTATCCGCTGCATAAAAGCCTTTTATCAAGAGAAGTTTTTAAACTCCAAATACAGTCATTCACCCCTCCCCCCTCTAACTATATTTTCACCCTTCTTTGGGACCAAAATTTGGTATCAGAGCAGTGTTCATAGTATCATAACCTATTCAGATCTGATTTCTGGTAACAAGGAGATCATGTATTTTCAAATTAGTTTTTCAAATATGTGTTATAAATATCTATCTGTGATAATAAAGTCTTCAAACTTTATGTCTAAAGTCCCTGTACTTAATGTCAATAATTTTGAGGAATATAAAATATGGATGTTGTCTCATCTTGAAGCTACTCATTAAGAGATGATGGATGTTATCAATGATGGTTCTATCAAAATCATGTCCGTGGGGTCCACAGGTCCAAATCAAGGAACTTTTATAGAGAAACCAAAGAAAGATTTCACTAAAGATGACAGAATGAGAGCAAATCCAGATTATGTTTCTAAGGATATGATTTTGAAGACTCTGGATAGTAACATGTTCAAGAGAATCAAAGAATTCAAAACTGCAAAAAGCGTGTTGGACAACTAGCTCTAATCAATGAAGGCTCTGAGGCAATCGAAGAGAACAAATTATCTGTTGCAAAATAGATATTTCATAATTTCAAAGTGAAGATAGGTGAATCTATTGATGAAATGGATAATAGATTCTCAAGCATCGGTGAACTACAACAACTTGGACATTTATATCTACAAAAAGAAGTTTGCTTGAAGATCTTGAGAAGCTTACCTGAGAGATGGAAGATCATCACATTTGTGCTGAAAGGTGCCTTAGATCTTGCTAATAAAAACACACTCACTTTGAAGTCACAGTTAAAAGCTCATGAATTTTGAGCTAAACAATGAAAATGGTCCACCAGCAGAGCCACACAATGGCAGTTAACTGGTTGCACCCCAGTAGAGTAAAGCAGATGACTCAGCCAGCAAAGAATCTCAAGAGCTGATGGAGCAGGTTGATTTACTAATAAGAAAATTTGACAGATTCATGAAGAAGCAATTCAAAGGCAGTTCATCATCTAAACACTAGTCTTCCACCATCAAAGATACCAAGAAGAGATATGATGAAGTTAGATGCTTCAATTTCAAGAAGAAGGGACATTACAAAGTTTATTGCCCTAAAGAAAACAAGGATAAAGATGAAGAAAATAAGAAGTACAAATCTTCAGACAAGAAGAGGCACTCAACTAAGAAAAAGAAGAGTAGAAAAGCACTGAAAGCAGAGACAAGCAGTGAAGAGGATGACAGCACAACAAAGTCATCTGACAATGACTCAGATGCCAGTGACAAATTGTACAAGCTCAATAAAGCACTGCATGGACTCAAATAGGCACCTAGAGCCTGGTATGAGACATTGATCAACAATTGATTTAGCAAAGGAACCATTGACAAAACACTCTTCAAACTACAAGATTGATCAAGCACCTTACTTGTCCAAATATATATGGATGATATCATTTTTGGATTAGAAGATTAAAAGCTATGTGAGAAGTTTGCAAATCTTATGAAGAGCAAATTCCAGATGAGCATGATGGGAGAACTCAACTACTTCCATGGATTACTAGTGAAACAGATGAAAGATGGCATATTTATCAATCAAGAAAAATATACGAAAGACTTGATAAATAGGTATGGTATGGACACAAGTGGTACGTCAGAAACACCTATGTGTTCTAGAAACATCTTTGGAAAAAATGAAAATGGAAAGGATGTTGACCAGAAGCTGTATAGAGGAATAATTGGCTCACTACTCTACTTAACTGCTAGCAGACCAGATATAGCATTTGCGGTAGGAGTGTATGCTAGATTTCAATCACAACCAAAGGAATCTCATTTATTGGTAGCTTAAAGAATTATCAAATAACTAAAGCACACAATGAATGTCGGGATTTGGTATCCAAATGATGGAGGATTCAAGTTGATATCCTATTCAGATTCAGATTATGCTGAATGCAAAGTTGATAGAAAAAGCACTTCAGGTACTTGTCAGATGCTAGTCAGCAGACTAGTATTATCATTCAGTAAAAAGCAGAATTCCATATCAACTTCAACAACTGGTAATTGTTGTGCTCAAGTCTTATGGATAAGACATCAACTAAGAGACTATAGAATGGAGGAGAAGACAATTCCTATCATGTGTGATAATACAAGTGCTATTTCAATCACAAAAAATCATGTACTTCACTCACGAACAAAGCATATTGATGTGAGACACCATTTCATCAGAGGTCATGTTGAAAAAGGAAATGTAATTTTGAAGTACATATCCACTGAAGATCAAGCGGGTGACATATTCACTAAGCCACTTAGTCATGAAAAGTTTTGTATATGATGAACTGAGTTAGGAATTATTGAAATTGATTAAGTTAAATGGAGCAGCTAACTGGAGTAACCGGCTGAGTGACTTCACCAGTTGACAGAACCTTTTCCATTTTGGGTGAGCTCATGTGGCAGTAATGTTAGGTGTGATGCCCGAAAAATAATTTTGTAATTGTTTTATTTAATAAATGAAATGATATTGTTATTCATATTTATTATTCTCATATTCACCGATGTGACAATAGTATTTACACTACAGAAAACCCTGAAGTATATCGTTTATGTAATCACTTAACTCAGTGTATGGGATATACATGGGAGGATTGAGTTAGTGAAGATGTATTTAAAATAAAATTAGCCCGTAGTGAAGTTAGAAGAGAGTATCGGGTATCTCCTTTAACGTGCTATTAATGCGCCCAGAACACAGTAGGTGTGATTGTCTTATCCGGACTTTCGGTTAAGAGAACCTAATGGGGCATTTATATATGATAGATATATCATATAGGGCTGGACCGATTTGATTGGAGTTCACGATATAATTCCGTAATCGAGAAGTCTTATTGAATCAATGGATGATCATATTTATTGATATATCATAATCCTAAGGTGATCACAATCAACTGCTTGAATCAGTATGAGGTTTGACTTGACGGTTAAGGATTACACTGAGTCTGTGGTCTGAATTACTCCATCTTGGCATTGTACTGGATTGAGTGAGTAGTCTTTGTTATCAAAGATACGGAATCCATTCTTTCCATTTATGGAAGTAGATAGACAGTTCCCTTATTTGTTAATTCAAGAAACTAATCGTTCGCGCGAGTTCATATTACACTGATTAGCTACCAGTGAGTTGTATGAATTAATTGATCACTAGGGGATTAATGGTAAATAAGGATAAGAGGTTCTAAAAGGAGTTAACGGTAACTTTCCGATTTAGAATGACCAGTCTATGGAGGATTAATCCATATGTAATGATTATATCAATGGACGCTTATTATTATTCTCGTGATGAGATAAATATAATCTTATAATCGGAGGAGTGCAGTCACGGGATTATGGTGGCATATTCCTGTGATTGATTTATCGAATATAATAATTCTGTTCGTAAGATAATTATTTATTTGATTTATCGGAGCCGCTGATTATTAGTCCATGGTCCCGACGTGCCTCCTATATAGCATAGCTATTCTCGGACGTTGAATCCTAATAATATTAATTTAGTTCTTGTTAGAATTTAATTAAAACGATATGTGAATTAATTGTTTAGTGAACTATTAAATTAGTTGAGCTAAATAATTAAATATGTGAAAAAGACATTTTTCATAATCTTGGCCCAAGTGTGTGGAATGCGTGGATGACCTAATATATTAGGGCATGGGGCGCATCTTGTTATTTAATTGGCAAGAAATTAGTTTTCATGTGAATTAATAAGACATGTGCGTAAAATGTTTATTGGATAAATATTTATGGTAAGAAATAAAGATAAATATTATTCTAGATTCGTCTAGAATATTATGGGATTATTTTTATTTATTGGATTTATTTAGCATAATAAAATCCTTGAGGACAAGGATTACTCTCCTATATAAATAGAGTTCTCCCAAGCCTTTTTACTACATATAAAATTTGACTTCTACCTCTTAGAGGGTAGAAGAAAATTTTCGGCTAAGGGGTAAGGAGGAAAATTTTGGACATTTTTCCGGGTAGCATATCGGGAGGATTGGAGACGAGGATTTTCTTCCACCGGGAGTTGCTTGGATCACACGTACGGAAGATCGTGTTGCTCTTCACATCTTTCTTTGTTTTCTATTGCGGTTCTTCTACTTGGATTTTGAGATCCAAGATGTATGTTCTACAACCCCCTTGTAGAGTAGATCTAGTTATTTTATTACGTGTAATTTATAGATCTAGATCCTTAAATCGCTTCCGTTGCGGATGATATTACTAACAGTAGTATCAGTCGCCTGGTGATCTATATTTATACGTATAAAAATATTAGATCTAGGAGTGGAAAACATGTAGTTTTTTTGTCCCAAATTTATTTTTTTTTGGGGCCGACGCATATTTGTTTTTTTTATGTTGCGATTGTTGTGGTTTGAAGAGATGGATTGGGTTGGTATTGTTTACCCATAGATCTATTTTGAAGCTCTTTTGATTAGTATCAATTGAGCATAGGATGTGTAATTTATTTTTATGTCATGCGAAAAATTGTAAAATGTAGTACCTTTAGTATTTATTTTTTGATCCGGGTTCGAGACGACGAAGATCATGGTGTTGAAGATCATCAAGAAGGTAAAAAAACCGGAGGAGGCCAAAAAATTGTTTTTTTTTATTTATTTAATCGGTCTCGGCAAAATTTGATTGCAATTGACAGCAGCTTAATTATTGTTTTTTTTTTTTTTTTGACGGCAGCTTACTTTTTTGGTTAACCTAACCTAATTTTAATTTTGGCCGAAGGCCTGTTATAAAAAAAAAAGTTGTTTTTATAAAATAATTTAATATAAATATATTTTAAATATATTGGTATATTACGGCCTCCTCTCCTCGTCGTTCGTGGTTCGTGTCGAGATTGAAGCTTTGAAGATCCGGAAGTTTTCAAGATCAAGATCGAAGATCGAGATTTGAAGACTTAGATTAAATTTTACTTTTCCTTAGAAAATAGGTTAGTCGGGGGTACCAACGATCCATCTCGGTGTTTAAATTTTCCGCAATTTATTTTTTATGTGTTTGATCATAAAATAGATATAAAATCGGAATTGCCATGACATGCAACATATCATAAATCCACTCCATGCATACATGTAGAATTTTAATTTTGGTAATTAAAATAGGCATGTATACAAACTCGCGTAATTAGTTGAAATTTAATTAATACGTGGTAATTAATTAATTTAGTAACTAATTAAAGATCCGAGGACGGGTTATGAAATTGTTAAGCCTTTCGGTGTGTGTTCTCGGTGAACCGCCGTAAAAGCCCAAACGAGATCACATTTTCGATTCGTAGTGTCTACGAGATTGAATGATGGTAAAAGAACAATAAATCTTGGATAAAAACGGTTCGCCTATAGGTTGGGTGGTCAACTGAGCTAGGCTGGACCGACTAAACCCTCCTAGTGTGATTTATGCACGGGGGTCCGGCAAGACTAAGCTACACCGGCGAGCGGAGGGGTGATTCCTTCTTATCTCAATGGGGCTCTCTTGACCCGACTTCGTCCGACTGTCACATATGTTCCAACGAATAGGATGGGTAGGCTTGCCTACGTTACCGACACCATTCGGAAACCTTGATTTGATGTCCTTTTATGTTAACATCAAAAATACGTGGTTAGTTAACACACCACCACTTCCAAACTATTGAGTGGGAGCGGGGGAGGCGATAGCCAACCCCACGGCCTCTACTATAGATACAAGTAAGTGAGAGAAGGGTGACGCCTCGCGGCGCTTTGATTTCGTCCCCCTACGGATGGTGTTCACCCCTATCAACATTCATGAATTGGTCTCCGAAAGGATAGGATTTCTGGGTACTCGTCGGGTCACTGACCTATCCTACGACGACACACTCGGGGCGTACCTAAGAGATCCGATATAGTAGGTCACACTCATAAAGGATATTTTTGATAATATCTAGGCTAAAAAAGGAAGGTAGTCAATGAATAAAGGGATGTTCGATTCTCGTGGGATGTTCGATTCTCACAAGTTATTCATTGATGAGATTGTCTCGATTTAACCTACATCTCTTTGACCTACCCTACGGCGGCACTGAGATGCGAGGTTAAAACCTTGGAATGGTAGAGTAGACTTATCTTATAGTTTACAATTCTTAAAATAAAATAATGTAGTAGTGTTAAACTTGAATTAATATATGTCATTTTATTTACAGCATTATATCCCTTACTAAATTGGTTAAAATTCATAATTGACTAGTATTGACTTCGTTAAAAAGTGGAAAGTAACTAGGACGTTGAACTAGTTAATCGATAATGCAATTATTTTTCGAAAGAGATATTTTCTCTTAAGCCTTTTAAAACCAGAGTGACATATAGGTATGCCATTAGTGTCATTCGTGTCAAACAAACTTAGTTTGATCAAAGGTGATTTTGGACTTTGAAATTCTTCTAGTGAATTTTGAGTGTGTAGTTTTCTAATAGAAAAATTAGAAAATCATGAAGTGTTACTAGTTGGACGATATTTGGAATCGATGAACTAGTGGGAGCTTTATGATTTGTTGTTTTTTCTAGAAAATTAGAAAAGTGTAACCGACTACACACGTAACCGTTCTAATTGAAAAACTAGAAAGTCATGAAATGTCGCTAGTTGGACGATATTTGGAATCGATGAACTAGTGGGAGATCTTATGATTTTTTGTTTTTCTGGAAACATTAGAACTATGTACGAAAGATTTTCTAATCGAAAAAATTGGAAAATCATAAAAATAAAGCATTGCTCGTTAGACGGTATTTTGAACCGATAAACTAGTGGGAGCTTTAATGTTATGATTTGTTGTTTTTTCTGGTATATTAGAAAATCCGAGAAGTACCGAAGAGTAACACTCGAAATAGACATCCCACGGTTCAAGAGTAGTGTCTACTCAAACGAACCGTTGGTTCAAGACTGTTTCCATTCACGGAATGAATGGGAGAATATTTCTAAAAGTGTTAGTCATCTAAACTGAGAAAACTTTAAGGCTGAACCGAAAATTAATTAACTGAAAATCATAGGATAAGGACAGTGATTTTGGATCACCAACCTATGAATCCTTGGCGATTTTCTCGAGCTAAGTTCTTTGGAAGAACATGGTTGCAGTGCATTTAACAATTAAAAGAGTAAACAACGGGCAGTTAATTTTAGCTAGAATAGTGGGAGTGATATAAGGAAATGAATCTCAGATTCAATCCTTGGATATCGCGGTAAAATTTATTTTCAGTTTAAGATTCGTTGGAACGAATGGATTTACCTTCTATTCGATGATTTGTTTGTTATATAGAAAGTGAATATACCATTTGTAGTACGAATCCAATACTCGGACTTTTGTTTGATAAAGTCAAAACCACTTAAACTTGCTGAAATATGTATATAAAACACATCTTAAGAACTATTAAAAGCAATTGGTTTCTATATTTAGATAAACGCTTATTCATATTCCATAGTTAGTGCATAGTCCCTAAAAGACAAGACCGAAGACCGGCTCGGTGTGATTCCTTTCTCCCGATCGGTTATATTGTCTCAAAGGTTCAATGACTAAGTTTCCTTTCAATTGGGAAAGGATAATGGTTATAAAGAAGTAACATAGCTTGTTCATGACGACCTTCGGGGTCTGATGAAAGATACAAGTTAGTAGGAGCTTCCGAGTAGTGACTTCTTGTCTGATAACTATTCAATCACTCCGGAAAGTTTATCCAAAATATTTTGATGTTTCTCTGTTTTCAACAGAGATAGAGTATTCTATACTCGGAATAGGCCATTCATAGTCCTTGAGACTGATGCTCAGCCTGCCTCATTGTGACATGTTCTCACTAAGTGAGAAACCGTTAAATTGCCTTATATAGTTTTAGATGTGCTACAATACACTGCTTAACTCAATAAAGATATTGGAAGCGAAATAATGGTCTAAGACTAGAAGTCTACCTACAATATGCTTTGGAATTTACGGATAAGGTATGGATTCGGTTAACCCCACTTCCATAAATATAAGCATTTAGCACACGGTGTTTGGAGGTAAGACAGGGAATTTTGCGCATACGTTCGGTCAATGACCATTCGTGCGATATCTTTTAACCTATTGAGAATAAAGGTTAGATATAGGATTCTTGAAATCGGGAAGGGACAATTATAATGTTGCATCCTTTCTGATAGAGTCCATGAACAGTAAAACCTTGAACCTTGAAGTACGTTTACTCAAGGTAGTTACTAACTGATTAAAATCAGACCACAACCAACATTGGTTGTTGGTGATAACACTAAATACTACTAAACTAGATCAGAATTTCGATCCACCCAGTAAGTATTGGTGCAGGTTCTTAGATCTAAACGAGTTAGATCTATACGCAGCGGAAGGATCACGATTTACATATCAAAAAACATAATCAAAGGATTTAACAACTACAAGGGGGTTGAGATCATGTTACCAATATTAGGAAGAGAAGCCAAGATCTTCCGATGTGTTCTCCAAACGGCGGTTGGTGGACACCCTTCTTGATACACGAGCCTCCTTGATATGCAACACCAAGAAAAACTTAGAGTTTTTCTTCTTCTAAAACCCTAGACAAGAGAAAACTAATTTTTCCTCTCCCTTTTGATATGGTGGTCGAATTATGCCAAGTGTGTTGAGGCTTGGGAGAACTCTCTTTATATAGGAGAGTAAACCTTGTCCTCCAAGGATTAAATAATGAAGAGATAATTATTCCATTAATCCTTTATTCCAAATAAAAGATAAATAAAATGATTATCCCAAATAAATTAGGATAAATCATATTATTATCTAATATTCCATGAATTATCAATTAACAAATAAAAGATAAATCACATGTCAAATAATTATCCAAGAAAATTAATTTCTCTCTAATTAAATGATGATATTGGCGCCACCTTTAGGGTTTACTAAGCCCACATAAAATGTCTTTTATGTGTATAATATTATTTAGCCCAACTAAATAATATCCATGCATATCAATTAATTAGCCCAGCCAATTAATTATCACTGAGGCCCAAATAACAAGATTATCAGTCGAATTACAGAAGCCACATCGGGGACCATGGACCTATAACCAGTAGCTCCAATAATTAATTATTCGTCGAACAGAATAAGTACATTAATTATTAATTCCGGGATTACGCCACCATAAACCCGAAACTGAATTCTACCGATTATAGATGTATACTTATACTCAACCAATAGAGTAAATAAGCGTCCATTGATATAATCACTACATACGGATTAACCCTCCATAGACTGTCCATTCTGAGTGGGAAGTCTCCGTGAACCCGACTCAGAATATCTTATCCTTATTTACCATCAACCCCCTGATGATCAATTAGTACACATATCCGACTAGTAGCTAATTAGTCAAATGTGAACTCCCGGGATCGATCACTTTCTTAGGGCTAACAAATAAGGGGGCTGTCTCTCTACTTCCCGCGAGAAGGAATGGATTCCATGTCCGTGAAAATCGAACTACGTACTCATCCTGGAGATAGTGCCAATGAGAAGTGGCTTGGAACACATATTTAAGTGAACCGTAACTAACACATCAAACACTACCCCGGGACAAGCGGCATCCCGTGATCACCTCGGGATTAAGGTTGATCCATATATGATCATCTAATGATTTAATAAGATTCCTCGATTACGGAATTATACCGAGAAATTCGATTAAATCGGTCCGGTCCTATATGAATGCCATCATATATAAATGCCCCACGTAGGTACCCTCTACCGACAAACCGGATAAGACTATCACACCCTAAGGTGTTCTCGGGCGCATTATTGGTGTTTTAATCAAGAGACCCTAAACTCGATTAAGTTCACCACGGACTAACAGCTTTAAGCATATCTCCACTAACTCAATCCTCACGTGTAATCCATACACTGAGTTAAGTGGTTACATACAGATATACTTAGGGTTTGCAACAGTGTATTACTTTACAAGCACAAAGCAAGTAACTAAGGTGAGATAAATTCTGTCATAAAAAACAATTACACAAATTGTCTTTCGGGCACTACACCTAACAATCTCCTACTTGCATGAAATGACAAGTAACGATTGTTTTTAGAGCACACCCTTTCTCATCTTATTCACAACACTCTCCCACTTGCTCTAAAAGGAGATGAGACATATCCATCAATGCCGTACCCTCCAAGCACTCGACTTGGTACACTGATTAGCTAGGTTGTCGACTCGAAACGATCTTTAGGATTGAAACGTTGTCGGTCCTTCCAATCGGGCGGTCGTCTCTCAATATGCTTTTGACTTCTTGTGACCGAGAAGATCCTTCTAAGCTATCTCTTCACTGTTTTCACAATGAAGTGATATCGGTTTATCAGACCTGGAATTACTCCCAGACCAAAAAGGAAATTCTAAGCACTATGAGTAAACACTGAGCCCGAGATCAACTTAATGATCATCATTAATCTGACTACAAGTCAGAATCAGTGTAGTCAACCATATTCAAGTTTGCACCTGAATATACAAGTATATGATTCCTCGTTCTCTAACGATACTTGAGGGCGTACTAAACCGCTACTTATTGCTTGAATCCAAGATTCAACTGCAACTGACTTGCCGTTATCCAAGAGAGACTCTATCCCATTTTCTCTTTATCCAAAGATTTTGAGAATCATTCCTGAGAGGTAGGGTAGGACAACTCTCGATGAATGTTGCAACCATATGTGCATAATCATCTTATTCAATAAGACGGATGGGATAGCCAATGACTCATTCTCGTGAATTTGACCGAATCAGATTCTTAGAACATAGTCCAATTCTCTCATCCAGAGAATCTTGGCGTGTCAGTTTCCGACTTTAGATAGCACACACATGTTGTTTCCAACTGTTTCAGTGTTATCATTCATGAACACTAATACTACTATTTTACCAATATTGATACCCAGTCTACAAAAGACTTATCAATATTCTGGTTAAGTCCACATATTTTAAAACATACGACTTTTAATGACCGAGAGGTTATCTTAAATCCACAAAGGATATAAGCCATGGCAGGCTTCCTACCAATGGTTCTTTCTGAATAAATTAAGATATCGTTAGTCTCACAAAAAAGGTATTAGGGAATCACCCCTATCTTATGCTTTGTAACGAATCCGTTATTCATTCTCAGCTAAAACCCTTCTATTCTGAATGAATTCAGATTCCGTTGTTCGGCAAGAAAGTCTCAGGGAATCACCCCTATTTTCTGCTTTCTAACGAAATCTAGCAAGACTGAGTGGTGAGAGAGTTCAAGGTCTGGTTAACTCTCTACTTGTCAGGGAATCACCCCTATACCACTCAACTTTGCGCTGAAAGTTTAAACTTTCCTATTCATTCGTCTCTTTTCTATGTAGATCCAATTGCTCCCACTTTGGGCTTTGAGACTCTCTGGTGGTTCTACAATAGATCGAACAAAACCGGAGTACAAAAACTCCATTTACGGGGTTAAGGTTTGTCAAACCAACCTCTATGATCGAATCCTATACGTACCCACTAAGAGCCATAGGTTATCAATCTCCCCAGCAGACCGTAAAGTCCACAAAACCACAATGGGTCAATGGTTAAACCATACTCACACTGCGTGGTGGATTGACATCCTGATCTAGTAGTATTTATTAGTGTAATCACCAACAACCGATATTGGACGTGGTCTGATTAAATCAGATAGCAACTACCTTTGGGTAACCGTACTCCAAGGTTTAAGGTTGTTACTTATAGATTCTATCAGAAGGCTTGTGACAGTTCAACCGTCACTTTCTGATCTCAAGAATCTTATAATTAACCTTCACTCGTCTCATTAAGATATTTCACGAACAGTCACAATCTGAACGTATGCGCAAAATCTCCAGTCCTACCTTCAAGCATTAAATGCTAAATGCCTACATTTATGGAAGTGGTGTGAACCGAATTCACTCATTATCCATAAATTCACTGGCATCTTCTAAGTAGACTTCTCGGTTATAATAATGTTAACCGTTATTTTGCAACCAATTATCTTAATCAAGTTTAACAGTGTATTGTAGCACATTAATAACT
This sequence comes from Gentiana straminea, assembly GCA_036785695.1. Lineage (NCBI taxonomy): Eukaryota > Viridiplantae > Streptophyta > Magnoliopsida > Gentianales > Gentianaceae > Gentiana > Gentiana straminea. The sequence goes on along the minus strand of JAVUPR010000376.1, from coordinate 669,103 downwards.
ATATCAGGAAAGTCTATGGTTTCTTCCTCAGTGAGAAACATTCCACTGGGAGGCAGGCCGATCATCAGTCCCAAGACTATGCGATAGCCTATTTCTGAGCATGGAATACTCTATAGTCTGCTAAAATCAGAGACTCCTCCTCGTATTCTTTTGATAAACTAAATCACGTTTCGAGTAGTTATCAGACAAAATGTCACCACTCAAAAACTCCCACTAGCTTGTATCTCTCACTAGACCCCGAAGGTCATGGTGAACAAGATATGTTACCCCTTCAAATCTATTACCCTTTCCCGATTGAAAGGAAACTTAGTCATTGTTCCTTTGAGATAGTGTTCCTAGACTGGGAGATAGGAATCACCCTTAGCCAGTCGTAGGTCTTGTCTCTAGGATATATGCACTAATTAATAGATATTGAAAGGCCGCTTATCTTAATACGGAAACCTTTTACCTTTAATAGTTTTAGATGTGTTATATTTTTTCAGCTTTTCTTAGTGGTTCTGACTTTATCAAACAAAAGTCCGAGTCTTGGATTCGTACTACAAATGTCATATTCACTTTCTATGAGGCAACAATATATCGAGTTGAAAGTGAATCCATTTGTTTCAATGAATCTGTAAACAGAAAAATAAATTTTTCTGTGATATTCAAGGATAGAATCCGAAATTCATTTCCTCATATCACTCCCACTATTTTAGCTGAAATTACTGCCCATTGTTACTCTATTAATCGTTAATGCACAACTTCCTTGTTCTTCCAAAGAACTAAGCGATCGAGTCAAGTTACTCGGTTATGAAAGTCGCTAAGGATACATTGGTTAGTGATCTGAAATCACTTTCCTTATCCTATACTTTCTTTAATTAATATTTCGGTTTAGCCTTAAAACTTTAGTTAAGATGATTAACACTTATAGACATTCTTTCCCATTCTTAACTTTCCTTAATAGGAAATAGTTTTTGAACTAGCAGTTCGTTTGAGTAGACACTACTCGTGAGCTGTGGGATGTCTAATGAAAGTGTTACCCAGTGGGACTGATTTTCTAATAAATTAGAAAAACATAATATAAAAGCTCCCACTAGTTTATCAGTTCCAAATACCGTCTAACTAGCGACACTTTAATTTATGATTCTCCAATTTTTCTATCAGAAAATTTCTCGTGTAGACACTACACCATTAAAATTCACTAGAAGAATTTTATCGTCCCAATCATCTTTCAAACTGACTACAGTCGTCTCTCGTTCAACACGATTGACAACAGTGACATACTTATTTACGTCACTTAAGTCTTGAAGGCTCCAGAGAAATATCTCTTCCGAGAAATTATTCGCATGTAAGATCAATAAGTACAACGTTCTAGTTACTTACCACTTTTTAACGAAGTCATTACTAGTCAATTTTACACTACCAGTCTAGCACCCTTGAGAGATATATAAATAGTTGTAAATAAAATTGACAGAAGATAAATCCAAATCATACACTACTAAAATTTTAGGAACATAAACTAAGTACTTATAGTCTATCCTACCGTTCCAAGGATTTAATCTAATGCCTCAGTGCCGCCTTAGGGTAGGTCAAAGAGGTTTCGATTAATATTGAAGATCAGATTGACAATCGAACATCTCATTTGTGATCGTCAATCACCTTTCCTTTTTCAGCCAAGGTACTACCAAAAATACCCTTTATGAGTGTGACCTACCATCGTCTCGGATTTTTAGGTAGACCCCGAGTGTGCCGCCTTAGGGTCGGTCGGTGACCCGACGAGTACCCAAAATCCTATCCTTTCGGAGACCAAGCCTTGAATTTTGATAGTGGTGAAGGCCTTCCTTAGGGAGGCCGGTCCCAGGCCGGCACGAGGCGTCACCATTATCTCACGTTGCTTGTGTCAACAGTAGAGGCCGTGGGGTCGGCTGTCGCCTCTCCCGCTCCCACTCAATATTTTGAAAAAGTGGTGGGTTTACTGATCACGTTTTTGGACTTGATGTTACATTAAGGAACAATAAATCATAGGCCCGAATGTTGTCGGTTATGTGGGCTAGCCCACCCGACCTATTCGTTAGAACATATGTGGCCGTCGGACGGGTCAAGGCTAGGAGAGGTCCGTTGAGCCGTAGTGGCTCTTCGGATGGCTCGGTTGCCGGACCCCCGTGCAAACGCAACACGTGGAGGGTGAAGTCGATTGAGCCGTAGCTACGTTGACCACCCAACCGTGGTTAAACCACTTTCGAACCTGTTTGCCCGTGATTATCCAATCCTTAAACATCAAACTTTCACGTAGACACTACGGAACAAAAACGTAATCTCGTCATAGGTAAGGTGGAATTCACAGAGAATCCAACACCTTAACCACGAGGTTTTGGGATTTTACTCCTTATGCTTTTGCAGAGTGGGATTCACCGAGAATCCATCACCCAACCTCGACGATTGAAAAAACCCGTGTTCCTCGGGTTTTACCCTAATTAGTTTCTAATTAATATCAAACAATTAATTAAAACTAATCGTGTGTTTTATACATGCCTAACTAATTCCTCGAATTAATTTCTACATGTATGCATATGGAGTGGAATTCATGATATGATGCATGTCATGGCAATTTTCCGGTTCTACTCATACAATCTACACATGTATACTAGTGCGGAAAATAAACACCGAGATGGACCGTTGGCACCCCCGTAACTAATCTATTCGAAAATAAATTAAAACCCTAATCTGCACTTGTTTACAATCTTCGACGATCGGCATATCAAACAAACTCGGATCGAGACGAAACTTTCCGGATCGATCTTTACTCTCCGGGCTCCAATATGGACGGTTGGATCGGAGCTTTGACTTGTCAATTTTCTCCGAGTGAGCCGCCCAACTTGCTGCTGAAACAGGACTCTTACGGCGGCGCATCATTCACTTCCCGAGGCGGATCGGGGATCAAGATGAATCTGCGTTTTTCGTTACGGCGGCCACTTCGCAAAGAACGAACGGAAACCCAAACGGACTCGATCGACACAAAAATTTGTGGGATTGTTCATCAACTTCTAATCTTAATTATGACCAGAGGGTCTTCGTTTTAACGGCTCAAACAACGGAAAAAACGAAAACACTATACAAACTACTAAACGAGACCTATTTACGGAAATTAAACTTGCAATAATAAATAAATTACATAATTTCCTATACTCATATGAACGAATTTTCATCGTTTATATGAGTTTACAATAGATCTAACGGGAAAACGGTGCCAACCCCAATCCATCTCTTCAACCATAGCAATTTAAAAATTATTAATGCATAATAAAAAGTAAAATATCACCTACATGCAATTCCACATGAAGGATGCAGGTTCTTAGATCTAAACGAGTTAGATCTATACGCAGCGGACGGATTACGATTTACATATCATAAAACATAATCAAAGGATTTAACAACTACAAGGGGGTTGAGATCATGTTACCAATATTAGGAAGAGAAGCCAAGATCTTCCGATGTGTTCTCCAAACGGCGGTTGGTGGACACCCTTCTTGATACACGAGCCTCCTTGATATGCAACACCAAGAAAAACTTAGAGTTTTTCTTCTTCTAAAACCCTAGACAAGAGAAAACTAATTTTTCCTCTCCCTTTTGATATGGTGGTCGAATTATGCCAAGTGTGTTGAGGCTTGGGAGAACTCTCTTTATATAGGAGAGTAAACCTTGTCCTCCAAGGATTAAATAATGAAGAGATAATTATTCCATTAATCCTTTATTCCAAATAAAAGATAAATAAAATGATTATCCCAAACAAATTAGGATAAATCATATTATTATCTAATATTCCATGAATTGTCAATTAACAAATAAAAGATAAATCACATGTCAAATAATTATCCAAGAAAACTTATTTCTCTATGATATTGGCGCCACCTTTAGGGTTTACTAAGCCCACATAAAATGTCTTTTATGTGTATAATATTATTTAGCCCAACTAAAAAATATCCATGCATATCAATTAATTAGCCCAGCCAATTAATTATCACTGAGGCCCAAATAACAAGATTATCAGTCCGAATTACAGAAGCCACATCGGGGACCATGGACCTATAACCAGTAGCTCCAATAATTAATTATTCGTCGAACATAATAAGTACATTAATTATTAAATCCGGGATTACGCCACCATAAACCCGAAACTGAACTCTACCGATTATAGATGTATACTTATACTCAACCCATAGAGTAACTAAGCGTCCATTGATATAATCACTACATACGGATTAACCCTCCATAGACTGTCCATTCTGAGTGGGAAGTCTCCGTGAACCCGACTCAGAATATTTTATCCTTATTTACCATCAACCCCCTGATGATCAATTAGTACACATATCGACTAGTAGCTAATTAGTCAAATGTGAACTCCCGGGATCGATCACTTTCTTAGGGCTAACAAATAAGGGGGTGTCTCTCTACTTCCCACGGGAAGGAATGGATTCCATGTCTGTGAAAATCAGAACTACTCACTCATCTGGAGATAGTGCCAATGAGAAGTGGCTTGGAACACATATTTAAGTGAACCGTAACTAACACATCAAACACTACCCCGGGACAAGAAGCATCCTGTGATCACCTCAGGATTAAGGTTGATCCATATATGATCATCTAATGATTTAATAAGATTCCTAGATTACGGAATTATACCGAGAAATTCAGATTAAATCGGTCCAGTCCTATATGAATGCCATCATATATAAATGCGCCACGGAGGTACCCTCTACCGACAGTCCGGATAAGACTATCACACCCTAAGGTGTTCTGGGCGCATTATTGGTGTTTTAATCAAGAGACCCTAAACTCTGATTAAGTTCACCACGGACTAACGGTTTAAGCATATCTCCACTAACTCAATCCTCACGTGTAATCCATACACCGAGTTAAGTGGTTACATACAGATATACTTAGGGTTTGCAGCAGTGTATTACTTTACAAGCACAAAGCAAGTAACTAAGGTGAGATAAATTCTGTCATAAAAAACAATTACACAAATTGTCTTTCAGGCACTACACCTAACAATTGGGAGTATGGTTTATCCATTACCCATTACGGGTTCTGCGGACTTTGTAGTCTGAGGATCGATTGATGACCTATGGCTCTTTTGTGAGCAGTATAGGATTCTGATAATAGATGTTGGTTTAATAGACGTAACCCTGTAAATGGTGTTCGGTACTCCAGTTCTATTCATGCTCTTGTAGAACCACCTGAGCGTCTCAGGCCTAGTGGGAGTAATTGGATCTACACGGAATAGAGTAGAATGAATAGGAAATTTTATCTTTCAGAGCAAATCTTGAGTGGTCTCGGGGTAATTCCCTAAGAAAGTAGAGAGTTAATCAGACCTTGGACTCTCTTACCACTTAGTATTGTATGATTTTGTTCAAAAGCAGAAAATAGGGGTGATTCCTTGAGACTTTTCTTGGCAAACAAACGGAGTCTGGATTCATTCGGAACAAAAGGGTATTGCCTTAAGAACTTATGACAGGATGACTGTCAAGGCTTATGTCTTTTGTGGATAAAAAGCAAACCTCTCGGTCACTGGAAGTCATATATTTCTACAATATGTGGATTTGACCAGAATATTGATAAGTCTTTTGTAGACTGTATATCAATCTTAGTACAGTAGTGAATATATACATATATTAGTGTTCGTGAAGGATAACACTGCACCAGTTGGAATCAACATGGGTGTGTTATCTGAAGTCAGAATCTGACAATGCCACAATTCTCTGCAATAGAGATTTGGACAACATCCTAAAGAGTTTGACTCGGTCGAATTCATTAGAATCAGTCACTGGTTTCCCATCCATCTTATTGGTTAAGAAGATGCATCTGTGTATGCAACATTCAACGAGGAAGTTCTACCCTATGCCTCAGGAATGACTCTCTGAATCTTCAGATCAAGAGAAATGGGATAGATTCTCTTTCTAGTAAGAGATGGTCAGGTTATTGAACGTCAAGTTTGATCGAATCTTAGATTCGGCGGTTAACAAAGCAAGTTTAGTATGTCCTTTAGTATCTTGAAGAGAACGAGGAATAATATGTGGACATATTCATGCGTGAACTTGGATATGTGTGATACACTGATTTTGACATTAAGTCAGATTGGGGATGATCGTTAAGTCGATCTCGGGCTTAGTGTTTACTCTTGTGTTGAAGCTATTGCCTGGAGGAATCCAGCAACGCCAACTCGACTTTAACTAGTTGGGTGCTTTTGTAGTAGCTAGAGAGGCGATATAGCTTAAGGAATTCCTTTTCATATCTGGAAGTGATTCTAGATTTGGAAGCCGATACCACATCATTGTGCAAACGATGAAGGGGTAGCTTATAAGGATTTTCGAAATCACTAGAGGACAAAAGCATATTGGGAAAGTACCACATGATTAGATGGACCGGTAACGTTTCGACTCTACGGATCGTCTCGAGCCGACAACCTGACTAATCATTAAGACCCATGACATTTAGATGTAGGTACTCCCCGAGTCACTGACCTATCCTTCGACGGCATACTCGGAGTGTACTTTGTCATCTACAATGGTTATGATATGCTTAATGGGTACTAGAATATGGGATGGGTCTCCATTGCTTTAGAGCAAGTGGGAGATGTAGTTTGTTGTAGTTTAAATAATAGGGTGTGCTCTAAAACAATTAATCACATGCTTTCGTGCAAGTGGGAGATTGTTAGGTGTGATGCCCGAAAGACAATTTTGTAATTTTTTTATTTAATATTTGAAATGATATTGTTATTCATATTTATTATTCTCATATTCACCGATGTGACAATAGTTTTTACACTACAGAAAACCCTAAAGTATATCGTTTATGTAATCACTTAACTCAGTGTATGGGATATACACGGGAGGATTGAGTTAGTGAAGATGTACTTAAAATACAATTAGCCCATAGTGAAGTTAGAAGAGAGTATCGGGTCTCTCCTTTCACATGCTATTAATGCGCCCAGAACACAGTAGGTGTGATTGTCTTATCCGGACTTTCGGTTAAAAGAACCTAGTGGGGCATTTATATATGATAGATATATCATATAGGGCTGGACCGATTTGATTGGAGTTCACGATATAATTCCGTAATCGAGAAGTCTTATCGAATCAATGGATGATCATATTTATGGATATATCTTAATCCTGAGGTGATCACAAGTCAACTTCTTGAATCGGTATGAGGTTTGACTTGACGGTTAAGGATTACACTAGTACGTGGTCTGAATTACCCCATCTTGGCATTGTACTGGATTGAGTGAGTATTCTGTGTTATCACAGATACGGAATCCATTCCTTCCATTTATGGAAGTAGATAGACAGTTCCCTTATTGTTAATCCTAGAAACTATCGATCGCGCGAGTTCATATTACACTGATTAGCTACCAGTGAGTTGTATGAATTAATTGATCACTTGGGGGTTAATGGTAAATAAGGATAAGAGGTTCTAAAAAGGGTTAACGGTAACTTCCCGATTTAGAATGAACAGTCTATGGAGGATTAATCCATATGTAATGATTATATCAATGGACGCTTATTATTATTCTCGTGAGGAGATAAATATAATCTTATAATCGGAGGAGTGCAGTCACGGGATTATGGTGGCATATTCCTGTGATTGATTTATCGAATATAATTATTCTGTTCGTAAGATAATTATTTATTTGATTTATCGGAGCCGCTGATTATTAGTCCATGGTCCCCGAAGTGCCTCCTATATAGCATAGCTATTCTCGGACATCGATTCCTAATAATATTAATTTAGTTCTTACTAGAATTTAATTAAAACGATATGTGAATTAATTATTTATTGAACTATTAAATTAGTTGGGATAATTAATTAAATTTGTGAAAAAGACATTTTTCATAATCTTGGCCCAAGTGTGTGGAATGCGTGGATGACCTAATATATTAGGGCATGGGGCGCATCTTGTTATTTAATTGGCAAGAAATTAGTTTTCTTGTGAATTAATAAGACATGTGCACAAAATATTTATTGGATAAATATTTATGGTAAGAAATAAAGATAAATATTATTCTAGATTTATTCTAGAATATTATGGGATTATTTTTATTTATTGGATTTATTTATTTGCATAATAAAATCCTTGGAGGACAAGGATTATTTATTGGATTTATTTATTGTTCTAGACGAGGATTTCCTTCCACCGGGAGTTGCTTGGATCACACGTACGGAAGATCGTGGTGCTCTTCACATCTTTCTTTGTTTTCTATTGCGGTTCTTCTCCTTGGATTTTGAGATCCAAGAGGTATATTCTACAACCCCCTTGTAGAGTAGATCTAGTTATTTTATTACGTGTAATTTATAGATCTAGATCCTTAAATCGCTTCCGTTGCGGATGAAATTACTAACAAGTAAAGCACTAGTACTTGTGGATTCCACTTAATTGGTTGTTAGGCACAGTTGTTTTGATGAAGCAGCTCAGTAAGCAAATAGCAGCTAGCTGAGTGACCAGCCAAGTCACTCAACCACTCAATATCATTAGTTGAGCAAGCAGCAAAGTGGTGTATGAAATGAATCAATCTTCTATACATATGGAAAATCAGAGAATAATAGAGCATTTATTATTGAAGATTACACAACGGGATATTATTCTAATTGGACACAAGGATTAAAATATAGGAGTTATTATTTGAAAAGAAAGAATGACGGCTACACCTCAAAACTTGGGAATTATCAATACTTCTATCGATCCACTATCTCATTATCCTTATTTACATTGATTTTATTCATATAATTATCCTATTGACATCATCACATCTGTACAACTCCCTCTCACACTCAATCGTACAAATCTGTGTTAACACTCAAATCATTCCATGATATAAACGACACTTCTCCATTTTCACAAATTCTTTACGATCTAATAGTAATCAAACCCTTATTTTAAGAAATTTCATAGCTTTCAACTCAAAATCTCTACAAGCAGTTGCAATGGCTTCTTCCTCAAGAAAATCTCTCTCTGCCAGGCACTATGAGAAAACGATAGCCACTGGGTCATTCTTCAGACCTTAACACTACCTAGAGTTATGCAACAATGATGCTAAGGCCAAGTGTTTGGCCGATGGGTGTGAAAATTTAGGATTGATAACCTTTCTGAATCCCTTAGTCACTGCAATTTGTTATGAAAACAAGATATCTATCTGGAAAATGCCCAATATGAAGAAGGAAGCACCTCAGAAACTGGTGAATCGACTCCAGTATAAATTCACCAGCATCGTAAACAAAAGGAAACGGTGATTACGTCAGCCCTTTTCAGTAAATTTCTCAAGCTATCCACATCCGGACCAACAACGATTGAGGATGTGACAATAGACACAGACACCTTATGGTTGGAAATAGGAAAGAATGCTACACCAGAAAACAAAAAGTTCAATTGTCTCAGATCCACACTCAAGAAGCCATTTCAAGAATTTGGGTTTCTAATAATCAAATGCTTATAAAGGAGACTTGGTTCAATGCATGGCATGACCGAAGTTAGGACAAGGATGATGGCCATCATATACAAAAACGTGGACTTCAATTGGGAAACTACATATTCACCCGCATCAAGGAGCAAATCAAATGGGAAATTGATGATGTTACAAAAGGCATGGAGAAGGGTATGGTAAAACCTGGCATATTCTGGGTAATGAAATCCTATGGGATTCCCCTCCAGTATCCACTGGACCGTATGAAGGTAAAACCTATTCACTTGCACACCTTGCACGGTGAAAAAGTAATGTTCACCTATGTGAAACAAGCAGAAGGAGTACAGACAAGATAAGGACGGAAAAGAAATTAACCTGAAAAAGCAGTTCGGAGTATATGAGAAGGACAACATCTCACACAAGAGACATCTAGTAGAGAAATCTGCAAATTCATGATGAAACACCTCTGGTAATTAGTGATGGCAAAGAAGAACAATCAACATGAGGAAGAGATGGAAGTGAAGGAGAGTTGGAAGAGATCCCTGAAGAGGATATTGATGAAAGGGTTGCAGAATATTTGGCTTCGAAATTGGGTGATTCACAAGCCCAATTATCCAATTCTGACAAAATGTTTTAAGAAGAAAAGTGGTTCTTCATATTTTTGGGAATCACTAGTTTTATTGGCATTATTGATGTTGATCATGATGATGGATATAATGGAGAAGGTGGTCAGGATACTGATGACCAAAATGATGGTGATGATGATAAAGACCATATGACTATTTCTGAGGATATACATAGAAGTGCAGCAACATGCAAAGCCAGCAAAATGGCCAAACTTGTTGCACTATGCTAGCTGATGTTAGCCCAGTACCACCAACTAAGGGAAGCAAAGATCAAAGAGGAATGTCAGACAGCTCAATACCCCGTTATTATGATACCTCACTCTTTGAAGAGATTATGGAAGTTGATATGATTCAACCAGATCAAGAACCGAAGGCCTAGCTGATTCAGACTCTAGGTTGAAGTCAACCTCACCAATGCAGCAAACACTAGCTAGACCATCTGAGATAGAACCAGCCTCAACACCTACCCCTATGGGTGTATCGACACTGTTTTTAATTCTGCAGTAGACTTAATGATTGATGGAATGGAGAAACAAGTATTATGTCTGAGAGATTTTCAAACTGCAATCAAGGATAAAAGCAGTGCTCTTGAAAACAGACATGATGCAGTCTCTACATACATTGAGATGAAAACTGATGTTATTCAGAATCAAACAAACATGATCAAGCAGCATGTTCAAGTGGTTTAAAATAGGCTTAATCCTATGGTAGCAAAATATTGGAATAACATGATGAGAGAATGAACCTGATTGAAAGCAATCTGGACAATGCATCTAGGACACTAGATTGCATACTCTTCGTATATACAACCACAATCAAAATTTTGGAGAAACGATCTGCTGCTGCCAAAAAGGGGGAAAAGCAATAAACCAAAAAACTCAAGGCAGTCTAGAGGGCAAGATGCACAAGAAGTGGATGAACAACCTTGTAATAGCAGTATGAATTATCTCTCTTTTGTCCTCTTATGGATGAATAAAAGATGGATTTCAATTTTTTCAAATTTGATTTTATATTGCACTTATATTCAAGCTTATGAGGGTTTTGGCATCATTTAATTAGGGGAAATTGTTAGGAACATTCTATAGTTTTGATGGTCATACTAGATGTTAAAAGCAAGCATGAAATAAGTTAGAATGAATTGTATCGGCTTTACTTAGAAGTCTAACAAGTTGTATAAGTTCAGTTAGACAAGCACTTTACTGGACTGGTGGCCAGGTCAGTAAAGGTAGAAGACTAGCAGAGTGAAGAAAGGCACCATCACAGTGATGTGAAGATCTTATGGACTGACTTACAACCAAGGAAGTTTGTGATTACATTGGGTAAGTCTATGTATTACTGCAAGTGATGGAACTTAATTTTCTCAAATATGGTGTACACTGATCTCACTCTCAAATAAGGATCTGTGAAGTAAAGCTCTTTTAGCTACTAAGTACAATGAGACATGTACTAGCCAAGAAGGAGCAGCGGAGTGATAGCAGCTAAGTAATCATGAAGTTACTGGCTGCTATGTGAAACTCAACAATCAAGTAAAGCATTCACTCAAGCAGTAAAGTATAGCAACACCTCAGTAAAGGTAGCTAAGTCAAGTAAGTTGTCTATACTAAATCAAATACGTGAAAATAATTTAAGATCAAGCAATTATTACAGAATCAATCAAGGATGGATTTTATGATGAACGTTTGATTAAAATCCGGATCACTAAAATCCAGGAGGATTAAATCAAGCTAGAATCAAGGATTATTCTGAACATTAAATAGCTAACAGAAATTCAAAATCAAGGGATTTACGGCTATAAATAGAAGGCATTGACATGAAGAAAAAAATCAATCATCTAAGAATTCTATGTGCTGAAACTCTGTCAACACTTATAAGCCTTCTATTTGTTATATAGGTTATATCCAGTGAATCAAACTCAGAATTCAGAGCAGAAAAGAAACAATCCAGACTGAGTATTGATCAATTTTGTGAATCTTAAATTCGTAGCAACCTGAAGGATCTTTTGGATCAAGAAATTGAATCATCCAGTCTGGGAAGGAATTGTAGATTTGTGTGAAAGCTGCTGAAGGATTCGTTCCCAATGAGCAGTGTGTGAAGACTGAGTCACTGAAGCTTCTATAGCTAGGGGTGATAGTCTATAGATTGTGAAGCTTGTGTAGCCAAGGACAATCATAGCTATTGTAGTGGTGAAAAACAATAGTGAATTCCTCCAATCATCATAGGAGAAGAGTGGACTAAGTGATTACACCACCCTAAACCACTATAAGTTTTGTGTTCATTTATATTCTACACTTTACTTTACAACATTTATTTACAACATTTTAGTTTGTTTATTTGTGATTTTTAACTCTTTGAAACAACTATTTGCAAGGGACTTATCCGCTGCATAAAAGCCTTTTATCAAGAAATGTTTTTAAACTCCAAATATAGTCATTCACCCCCCCCCCCCCCCCCCCCGCCACACACCCCCCCCCTATATTTTTGGCCTTCTCTGGGACAAACAAAAGTGTGGATCCAAAGTTTTCTTGATTGATAATCAATAAATGTAACAAAATAACGGGAACGACCAAGTGTCTTTTTCTTCATAGGACCAAAAGCATCATAATGAACAAGCTCAAGTACCTCTAACATTCTTGAAGGTGGATTTGATTTAAAAGAAACTCTAGTTTTCCCCCCTGTATGACAATGAGCACACTTTTCCAAATGCAAAATGTTAGAACAAGACAATGAATTTCTCTTAGATAAGACTGTCAATCCTTTCAAACTCATATGACATAACCTCTTATGCCACAACTATGTCTCATCACGTGACTCTACTACATGAGCCTCATCAACAATAACGTTGGCTTGAGTCAAGAAAGCTATAGATGTCTTTGTACCTCTAGCAACAACTGAAGATCCGATTGTGAGTTTCCGCTTATCACAATAAAATGAGCTATTATAACCATCATTACATAGTCTGTCAAAAAATCAACCGGATCCCTGGAACATGCTTACCCTGTCTAAGAATCAATTTGGTACCATTTAACATCTCCAAACTAATATCTCCAACACGTGCACACTTTAACATAGAATCCTAAGCCTTTCTCACATCACCGAAGTCACCCGGAGTGTAATATATGAAAAAATCACTTCTTGAAATAGAATGGATTGAAGCACGATTGTCAACAACCCAACTAGTAATATCTTCAACAAGAATAACATCATCAACCTCTTGAAACACATGGAAACCATCAGATGAAGCCGTATTAACTTTATCTTCCTTCTTCACATAAATTTTTTCTCGCTTTCCTTTCTGTCCTGTTTCAATTTAAAGCCAAATTTCATTATGTGTCCCTTCTTGCCATAGTGATTGCATTCAAAAATTTTGTACTTCCCCTTGGATTTGCTTCTACTCGGACCTAAATTCAAATCAAAGATTATCAAGGCTATAAATAGAAGGCATTGACAGACAGGAAAAACAACGATTCAATTTGAAAAGAAACAAGCAGAAACTCTATCAATTTGAAAAGCCTTATATATGTACTCAAAGGAAACATCTAGAGATCAACTCAGCAATCAGAACTTCAGATTCCACATCAAGCTCTGAGATTGATCAACAAATCTGTGAATCCAATTCACATCAAACTGAAGCAATTGAATCAGAGGAATCTGAGAAGGAGTTGCAACCTTTGTGATAGCTGCTGAAAGATTTGTTCCCAATGAGCAGTGATAGAGACTGAGTCACTGAAGCTTTTGTAGCCAGGGAGTGATAGTCTTGGAGATTGTGAAGCCTGGGTAGCCAAGGACAATCGTACTATTGTATCTGTGAAAACAATAGTGAATTCCTCCAATCATCATAGGAGAACCAAAAATTAAAATTAAGCTGCCGTAAAAAAAAATTAAGCTGCCGTAAAAAAAAAACAATAATTAAGCTGCCGTCAATTGCAATCAAATTTTGCCGAGACCGATTAAATAAATAAAAAAACAATTTTTTGGCCTCCTCCCGTTTTTTTACCTTCTTGATGATCTTCAACACCATGATCTTCGTCGTCTCGAACCCGGATCAAAAAATAAATACTAAAGGTACTACATTTTACAATTTTTCGCATGACATAAAAATAAATTACACATCCTATGCTCAATTGATACTAATCAAAAGAGCTTCAAAATAGATCTATGGGTAAACAATACCAACCCAATCCATCTCTTCAAACCACAACAATCGCAACATAAAAAAAAAAACAAATATGCGTCGGCCCCAAAAAAAAAAAAAATTTGGGACAAAAAAACTACATGTTTTCCACTCCTAGATCTAATATTTTTATACGTATAAATATAGATCACCAGGCGACTGATACTACTGTTAGTAATATCATCCGCAACGGAAGCGATTTAATGATCTAGATCTATAAATTACACGTAATAAAATAACTAGATCTACTCTACAAGGGGGTTGTAGAACATACCTCTTGGATCTCAAAATCCAAGTAGAAGAACCGCAATAGAAAACAATGAAAGATGTGAAGAGCAACACGATCTTCCGTACGTGTGATCCAAGCAACTCCCGGTGGAAGAAAATCCTCGTCTCGAATCCTCCCGATATGCTACCCGGAAAAATGTCCAAAATTTTCCTCCTTACCCCTTAGCCGAAAATTTTCTTCTACCCTCTAAGAGGTAGAAGTCGAATTTTATATGTAGTAAAAAGGCTTGGGAGAACTCTATTTATATAGGAGAGTAATCCTTGTCCTCTAAGGATTTTATTATGCTAAATAAATCCAATAAATAAAAATAATCCCATAATATTCTAGACAAATCTAGAATAATATTTATCTTTATTTCTTACCATAAATATTTATCCAATAAACATTTTATGCACATGTCTTATTAATTCACAAGAAAACTAATTTCTTGCCAATTAAATAACAAGATGCGCCCCATGCCCTAATATATTAGGTCATCCACGCATTCCACACACTTGGGCCAAGATTATGAAAAATGTCTTTTTCACATATTTAATTATTTAGCTCAACTAATTTAATAGTTCATTAAACAATTAATTCACATATCGTTTTAATTAAATTCTAACAAGAACTAAATTAATATTATTAGGATTCAACGTCCGAGAATAGCTATGCTATATAGGAGGCATGTCGGGACCATGGACTAATAATCAGCGGCTCCGATAAATCAAATAAATAATTATCTTACGAACAGAATTATTATATTCGATAAATCAATCACAGGAATATGCCACCATAATCCCGTGACTGCACTCCTCCGATTATAAGATTATATTTATCTCCTCACGAGAATAATAATAAGCGTCCATTGATATAATCATTACATATGGATTAATCCTCCATAGACTGGTCATTCTAAATCAGAAAGTTACCGTTAACTCTTTTTAGAACCTCTTATCCTTATTTACCATTAATCCCCTAGTGATCAATTAATTCATACAACTCACTGGTAGCTAATCAGTGTAATATGAACTCGCGCGAACGATTAGTTTCTTGAATTAACAAATAAGGGAACGTCTATCTACTTCCATAAATGGAAGGAATGGATTCCGTATCTTTGATAACACGACTACTCACTCAATCCAAGACAATGCCAAGATGGGGTAATTCGGACCACGTACTCGGTGTAATCCTTAACCGTCAAGTCAAACCTCATACCGATTCAAGCGCTTGATCGTGATCACCTTAGGATTAAGATATATCCATAAATATGATCATCCATTGATTCAATAAGACTTCTCGATTACGGAATTATATCGTGAACTCCAATCAAATCGGTCCAGCCCTATATATCATATATAAATGCCCCATTAGGTTCTCTTAACCGAAAGTCCGGATAAGACAATCACACCTACTGTGTTCTGGGCGCATTAATAGCACGTTAAAGGAGAGACCCGATACTCTCTTCTAACTTCACTACGGGCTAATTTTATTTTAAGTACATCTTCACTAACTCAATCCTCCCATGTATATCCCATACACTGAGTTAAGTGATTACATAAACGATATACTTTAGGGTTTTCTGTAGTGTAAATACTATTGTCACATCGGTGAATATGAAAATAATAAATATGAATAACAATATCATTTCATTTATTAAATAAAACAATTACAAAATTATTTTTCGGGCATCACACCTAACATTACTGCCACATGAGCTCGCCCAAAATGGAAAAGGTTCAGTCACCTGGTGAAGTCACTCAGCCGGTTATTCCAGTTAGCTGCTCCATTTAACTTAATCAATTTCAATAATTCCTAACTCAGTTCATCATATACAAAAGTTTTCATGACTAAGTGGCTTAGTGAATATGTCATCCGCTTGATCTTCAGTGGATATGTACTTCAAAATTACATTCCCTTTTTCAACATGACCTCTGATGAAATGGTGTCTCACATCAATATGCTTTGTTCGTGAGTGAAGTACATGATTTTTTGTGATTGAAATAGCACTTGTATTATCACACATGATAGGAATTGTCTTCTCCTCCATTCTATAGTCTCTTAGTTGATGTCTTATCCATAAGACTTGTGCACAACAATTACCAGTTGTTGAAGTTGATATGGAATTCTGCTTTTTACTGAATGATAATACTAGTCTGTTGACTAGCATCTGACAAGTACCTGAAGTGCTTTTTCTATAAACTTTGCATTCAGCATAATCTGAATCTGAATAGGATATCAACTTGAATCCTCCATCATTTGCATACCAAATCCCGACATTCATTGTGTGCTTTAGTTATTTGATAATTCTTTAAGCTACCAATAAATGAGATTCCTTTGGTTGTGATTGAAATCTAGCATACACTCCTACCGCAAGTGCTATATCTGGTCTGCTAGCAGTTAAGTAGAGTAGTGAGCCAATTATGTTGGATCGATAATGGCGCAAATAAACACTCTAGAGGGGGGGGTGAATAGAGTGTTAACCTAAATATAAACTCTTTTTCGATAAATTCAACACAAGTACTAAACAACTAAGGCGGAAGCTAACTTAGTCGGTTATTCACTTGTGTTATAAAACCTTAGTGATCAAAAGTAATCAAAACGCTTATATCACAAGAACATGTTCGTTAAAGTATGATTAAACAATTATTAAGCAACCTAGACACCTATGCATTAACAATCTACGAACAATACAAGTTACAAACCGATGAGTTTAGTTAAAAATAATTAAACACAACAGATTGCGTACTAGTAATATTTACTAGATACTTAATCTTGTAGTGACGCTTATCAGAGAAGTGTCACTAAAAGTATTGATACAAACTATCAAACCTTTAAATGGGAGAACTATGCAGATGCTGTATAAAAAGTAACCGAATATCAAATAAATGAAACTAGGTTCAAGTACAAAATCCGGTTACAAAAACAAGCGGTTCGGATTACAAAAAGGGTTCTCGCAACTAATACTATCACAAGATGATTCTTAATAGTATCGAATGTATTATAGAAAAGATTACAAAGATAATACCGATGCAACAGACTAAATATTACAAGTTCACCAAGTCGTCTAAATTAATCTAGTACAAACAGAATGCAACAAAAACTTATTACAAATATAGTCGCTCTAACAAAATAGCACAGATTAAAAGGAAACGCCCCGAACTATCGACCAATCTTAGAGATGATAATCTGTTCAAGAAAACTAGATTATCAAGGCAAAGATCACAAGTGCTTGAAAACACTCGTTCGAAACAAAATCTATTAAGCCTAACTATTACGAAAAGTGCAAGTGAGAGATCGCCAGGCCGAACACAGGACCTTCGTACAATATAGGCGGATGCAACACTTGGACATATGACAAGAATATAGAACAAGCAACTGCAGATTTAATCAAACAAGAATACATGGGTGATGCTAACTTTGATTAAGAGCAACACAAAGGTGTGTATGCCGATGATCAAAATCGAGATCCAAGAAATTTATGGGGATAAACAAACAAAAACACTCGGACATTTAATCAAGCACGGACTTCGTCCGATGAAAGAACGAGACTTAAGGTATTGGCTCAAATCGACTCACGTAAATGACAATAGAACCCATCGGTCGGTCCCCGATTTGGTACTAGCAGCACCAATCGATCATGTTGTCAAGGCTATGATCAACTTAGAGCCAATCACCAAAATCGAGTTCCAACTCTATGAAACAGACTCGGAAAAGCAAGCAAGACTAGTATCAACAAGACTACTATCAAGCTAATCTAGACAATCACAAATCACACAAAACACAGAAAATTGAAATGCAATTGAGTTAAAGTGTTACCTAGGCACAAGGAACACGAAACCTCAATTCAACAAGTTCGTCAAAGCTATTGATCGAACCTTACTTTTCAATAGCCAAGACCGAATCATAAGTGCCTAGACCAATCTACAAGATTGCCAAGATTCCAACTTCTGTGCTTGCAAAAGGACTAGAAAAGAGAAATTTTGCAGTGTTTAAAAAAAATGTTGGATTGCTCAAGAAATGGAATTCTGAGTTGTTGCAATCCTAGTTAATATGACTGGCTATTTATAGCCTTGAGGTATAACTTGAACCTCAAAGGTTTGTGTGAACACAATCAAAAAGAATTCTTCAAAATCCGAGGCAATTTAATACAGTGATTTTCCAGTCATGGTTAACCGAGTCCCACCTTGGTTCAAAGAGTTAGACATACTCTCTAAGGAAAAGGGGCCTTTAGGCTAATATGAGAGAGTGATGTCAACCAGTGAACCGAACCAATTTGGTTAACCACACAACCACTTAAACTATTAAACCGTCTGAATTCTTTTTAACTTTGTTCAAATAGCTCGGTGTAGAGAGGCACCCGGTTTGGTCATGGTTCAATTTGACACATTTAGCAAATTACCTCAATTGAACCCGACCTAATCCTAAAACCGATTCGTAACCAATTATGATGCCAAATGGTCCGAATTTAATTTTAGGGCATCATTGGGTCACTACCCTCGCATTGACTCGACCCTTGACTTCCTAGGGTGTAAGACCCTCGGTCAATTTACCTAATCCGTACACCAAGAAGGGTCAAGCCTTATACCCGAGCAAACCGGGTAGGGATTCACCGGTTTGTGAATGCCGAGTCACCGTAAAGAGCACCACCGATTTCGAAAATTGAAATACTTCTATTCACAAAAGGAATCGTGACCGAATTGGTGTATACATTCGGTCATTAATCGGCCACCGAACCGTACATCACGTGATAAACGTGTTTCTTGGTTGTACCTCTTCAAAACGGCCAATAAGACAAAATCGGTAGTAATCGAATTCAAATCGAAAAATAACGAGAATATTCGATATTAACTAGAAGGACATCACCTTGATTTCGAGTTGACTCAGATCCACAAAATCGGTGCTTTTAAAGCTCGAATCGGATCGAAATGGTGGAAAGGTCGGACCTTTCACACCGAGCCTTCAATCGACACAAAGAGGAAAGAAAATCGGGCAATAATCTGTTCGAATCAATAATAATAAATGATAAAACGATAAGAACATGAAAGAATTCACCTTTTTCGAAATGGACTGCGAATCTTTCAAAATCATGGATTTAATGCCTTGAATCACAAACTTTCATGTGTAGACACGTAGCTATGAACGAATCTCCATCGAATCATATAACGATTACGGTTGTGCTACATCAAACCTTCCAAATGTGGATTTTACACATGGTGGCTCGAACACGCAAAGCATCAATTCTTCCCTTTTTCGAATAAGCCACGTGAAGCAAATCGAGCAAGATCGAACATTGAGTGCTCGATTTTCATCGAGAGAAGGAAGGAGAGAAGCCGGATTTTATGGGATTTCAAAGTTCAACATTCGAGTCGAAGAAGCGGTGGGGGTTATACGAGAGAGATTAGGTTTTCTCGAATAATTGGGGACAAAAGTCGATAAAATGGAAATTGGGGTTGGGGGTTCGGGTTTTGTGTGTTAAAAGGCTTGGGCCGGATCGTATTTGTAATAGAACGGACTCGGATTACTAAACAAGTATTAGGCTTTGATATAAACCGGGTCCAGCACCAAAAATAGTCTAATTAATCAATTAATTAGTCCAATAAATTGGATAGATTAAATTAATTTAAATAATCAAATAATTAGTTAATTTATTAATTCCTGCACAAATAATTTGAACACAGAACATTGCCATATAATGTAAGTCAAAGACTTCATGGCTATTAGTGAGATATAATAATTAAATGAATAATGACGTAGACAATCATGTCATAATATTTTATAAATAAAAAAAAGAGCTTATAGAAAACTATATAAAAGCTTTAAAAGAAAGGAGTTTTGTACTTGAAAATTAATCAACACATAACTAGTGTAGCACAAAATACTCAACATTCTCCCCCTTTGATTTATTTTCAAAATAACACTTTTAAAGCTTTTAAGGGATAGTTTTAAAAACCATGGAGAGTGTAACTCCCCCTAAATACAAGCTCCCCCTTAATTAGAGCTTTCTAACTTTAATAACAAAAATAGTTCAACTTTTAAAAGCTTTATAACACTACTTTCTCCCCCTTAGTTTGAAAATTAATCAAATAAGGTTTTAAAAGTGGGGTTGAAAGTCATGAACCACAAAATACTGTTAAAATATAAGTGTGTAAGATACTTCCCTTTTTGGTATGAAGGTGTATGATACCCAATCATTTATTTAAAGCACTATCATGCCAAGATAAGTCATTTTAGCATATAAAATTTGGTGACCTGCAAAACAAATTTATATAGGTACCCTTTATATTTTGGGTCCTTCGGGGTTATAATCAGATTTCAAAGAATCTTTCCGAACCCATATTTTTCGTACCCTTGGTTTATGTTCAGTCTTCTTAGTCCAAGTGGACTGAGTTGACTGATCACAGTGACGTGGGATTTGAGAGTATGTGTTCTGATGCATTCTCAGAATTTGATCTTGCCAAAACATCAAATTGACCAAGTAAGGATCAACTTGGGGGTGTCTAAACGTGTAGTCGGGTTCTTGATGTATGCGGGGGTCATAAAATGCAGGTGTATAGAAACTAGGTGTAGCATAGTTAGTATGATGATGTTGGTTCTGTTGAGCATGGCTCTTTGAACCTCTACGATCATACATATATACGTGGTTTTGTGAAGGAGAACGCCGTGAGGTGTGTGAACGTGTGGATGAAGCGTTCTTTTGTGGTGTAGGTGCTTTAGGTGGTGTAGAACGCTCTAAGGCAATTGACCTAGGTGTCAAGTTTTCCGGAGTTGAGACGGGAGGAGTTGGTTTGGGTTGGTTCCCCGCACCACTTACTTCCTTCCTTTTTCCTTTTAGTGTTGAGAGTTGTCCTTGGAGTAGAGAATTCTCCTCTTCAAGTCCTGAAACGACTTGTTTAAGTTTGACAACCTCTTGCTTTAGGGAATTAATCTCAATTTCGGTGTCTTGATACTTAAGCTTTAAGTGACTTAGAGTGTTGATTAGTGACACGGTTTCGTCGTTATGCTGTTTCTTAAGCTCACTAATCGTTTCATTCTTAAGTTTCAGAGTTGTCCTAAATTGTTCTATTTGATCATGCAACTCTTGTACGGAAAATAAAGATACCTCACTCTTATTTTCGAATGTGGGTTGAGAGCGACCCATGAGACAAGGTAGCTCGCTCGGAAGCAAAGAGATTTGCTATCACAATCCGACTCGTAACTATCGACCATGTAGCCACCATAGCTTTCTTCTTTTTGGATTTTTCTTCGCCTCTCATTCTTGGATTGATGATGAGATTTTGACTTGTGATGAGACTTAGATTTTGAGCTTGAGCTATGCTTTGACTTACTCTTTTTGGTGTTAGGGCAAGCATTCGAGATATGTCCGTATCCTTTGCACTCGTAGCATTGTTCTGTTGTAGTCCAATCTTTTTCTTTATTGCCACGATGCTTTCCACTGTGCTTTTTAGCGTCCTTAGAATTTTGCTTTTGGAACTTGTAAAATTTCTTGAAGTTCCGGGCCGCCATAGCAACTTCTTCGTCACTTTCACTCTCGGATGACTCGCATTCGGATTCGATTCGGATTTTTGAGCTCTAAGAGCAAGGCTATAGTGAGGGTTTCTATCTCGCTTACGAGCTTCAAGGTGCATCTCATGAGCGATCAAGATTCCGATAAGTTCGTCTTTCGTGAGAACGTCGGCATCCTTACCCTCCTCAATGGCATACGCTTTGGAATCCCATTCAGGAGGAAGACTTCTAAGAATCTTGAGGATTTGGTCCTCATTCGAGACTGGCTTACCATACGATTCTAGTGCATTAACTATGTCGTTAAACCTAGTGTCCATTTGTTTAACGGTTTCGGTCGATTACATTCGGAACATTTCAAAAGCTCTTAAAAGACCATTTATCTTGGAGCGTTTGACTCGGGAAGTTCCCTCATGTCTTTGAGTGAGAGTCTCCCAAATTTCTTTGGCAGACTTACATGAGTTAACTGCACGAGCTTCTCCGGGACTAAGGGAGTTGACAAGGATGGCCATGGCCTTCGAATTTAATGACAACTTTTTAAAGTCATCATCAACGAGTTCATGGTCAAGCTTGGCAACTTCGGTGGTAGTCCCACCCTCAGTGACGGACTTCGTAGGAATCAATGGACCATTTTTGATAATTCTCCACAACTGGTAGTCCATTGACTCAATGTGAAGCCGCATTGAGTTCTTCCATTCCATATACCCGGACCCGTCAAAATAAGGTGGTCTTGCCAGAGACAAGCCCTCCCGTGGGGTCATGGTAGATGCCATGGAAGATAATGCAAGTAAAACTTTTTTTTTTTTTAAAAAAAAATAACTTTAAATATGAGCTAAGGCTAAATGAATGCAGTTACAATGCAATATTATGCGCAAAATATAATGTAGTGATACAATGCAAAGTCTATAAAAAAAAAGAGCTTATAGAAAACTATATAAAAGCTTTAAAAGAAAGGAGTTTTGTACTTGAAAATTAATCAACACATAACTAGTGTAGCACAAAATACTCAACAAATTATTCCTCTATACAGCTTCTGGTCAACATCCTTTCCATTTTCATTTTTTCCAAAGATGGTTCTAGAACACATAGGTGTTTCTGACGTACCACTTGTGTCCATACCATACCTATTTATCAAGTCTTTCGTATATTTTTCTTGATTGATAAATATGCCATCTTTCATCTGTTTCACTAGTAATCCCTGGAAGTAGTTGAGTTCTCCCATCATGCTCATCTGGAATTTGCTCTTCATAAGATTTGCAAACTTCTCACATAGCTTTTAATCTTCTAATCCAAAAATGATATCATCCATATATATTTGGACAAGTAAGGTGCTTGATCAATCTTGTAGTTTGAAGAGTGTTTTGTCAATGGTTCCTTTGCTAAATCAATTGTTGATCAAGAACTGTGAAAGTGTCTCATACCAGGCTCTAGGTGCCTATTTGAGTCCATGCAGTGCTTTATTGAGCTTGTACAATTTGTCACTGGCACCTGAGTCATTGTCAGATGACTTTGTTGTGCTGTCATCCTCTTCACTGCTTGTCTCTGCTTTCAGTGCTTTTCTACTCTTCTTTTTCTTAGTTGAGTGCCTCTTCTTGTCTGAAGATTTGTACTTCTTATTTTCTTCATCTTTATCCTTGTTTTCTTTAGGGCAATAAACTTTGTAATGTGCCTTCTTCTTGAAATTGAAGCATCTAACTTCATCATCTCTCTTCTTGGTATCTTTGATGGTGGAAGACTTGTGTTTAGATGATGAACTGCCTTTGAATTGCTTCTTCATGAATCTGTCAAATTTTCTTATTAGTAAATCAACCTGCTCCATCAGCTCTTGAGTTTCTTTGCTGGCTGAGTCATCTGCTTTACTCTTTTGGGGTGCAACCAGTGAACTGCCATTGTGTGGCTCTGCTGGTGGACCATTTTCATTGTTTAGCTCAAAATTCATGAGCTTTTAATTGTGACTTCAAAGTGAGTGTGTTTTTATTAGCAAGATGTAAGGCACCTTTCAGCACATATGTGATGATCTTCCATCTCTCGGTAAGCTTCTCAAGATCTTCAAGCAAACTTCTTTTTGTAGATATAAATGTCCAAGTTGTTGTAGTTCATCGATGCTTGAGAATCTATTATCCATTTCATCAATAGATTCACCTATCTTCACTTTGAAATTATGAAATTTCTATTTTGCAACAGATAATTTGTTCTCTTCGATTGCCTCGTAGCCTTCATTGATTAGAGCTAGTTGTCCAACACGCTTTTTGCAGTTTTGAATTCTTTGATTCTCTTGAACATGTTACTATCCGAGTCTTCAAAATCATATCCTTAGAAACATAATCTGGATTTGCTCTCATTCTCGTCATCTTTAGTGAAATCTTTCTTTGGTTTCTCTATAAAAGTTCCTTGATTTGGACCTCGTGGACCCCACGGACATGATTTTGATAGAACCATCATTGATAACATCCATCATCTCTTAATGAGTAGCTTCAAGATGAGACATCATCCTTATTTTATATTCCTCAAAATTATTGACATTAAGTACAGGGACTTTAGACATAAAGTTTGAAGACTTTATTATCACAGATAGATATTTATAACACATATTTGAAAAACTAATTTGAAAATACATGATCTCCTTGTTACCAGAAATCAGATCTGAATAGGTTATGATACTATGAACACTGCTCTGATACCAACTTTTGGTCCCAAAGAAGGGTGAAAATATAGTTAGATGGGGGAGGGGTGAATGACTATATTTGGAGTTTAAAAACTTCTCTTGATAAAAGGCTTTTATGCAGCGGATAAGACCCTTCCAAATAGTTGTTTCAAAGAGTTAAACAATCACATATAAACAAATTAAAATTCTGTAAATAAATGTTGTAAAGTAAAGTGCAGAATATAAATGAACACAAAAACTTATAGTGGTTCAGGGTGGTGTAATCCCTTAGTCCACTCTTCTCCTGTGATGATTGGATGAATTCACTATTGTTTTTCAACACAACAATAGTTATGATTGTCATTGGCTGCACAAGCTTCACAATCTACAAACTATCACTCATTGTCTACAAATGCTTCAGTGACTCGGTCTTCACACACCGCTCATTGGGATCAAATCCGTCAACAGCTATCACACAGATCTACAATTCACTGTCAGACAGACTGATTCAATTGCTTGGTCCAAAAGATCCTTCAGGTTGCTGTGAATATAGGATGCGAAAAATTCTGAGCTTAGGATTGTTTCTGCTCTGAATTATGAGTGTGATTCATTGGATATAACTTGTACAAACAAATAAAAAGATCGTAAATTTTGACAAAGTTTCATCACATAGAATTCTTAGGTGATTGATTTTTTATTCCTATCAATGCCTTCTATTTGTAGCCGTAAATCCCTTGATTTTGAATTTCTGTCCGTTGGCTATTTAATGCTCAGAATCATCCTTGATTCTGGCTTGATTTAATCCTCCATGATTTTAATGATCTGGATTTTAATCACACGTTCATCATAAAATCCATCCTTGATTGATTCTACAATTCCATATTTTTCACGTATTTGATTTAGTAAAGAGAACTTACTTGACTTAGCTACCTTTACTGAGCTGTTGCTTTACTTTACTGCTTGAGTGACTACGCTACTTGATTGTTGAGTTTCACTTAGCTGTCATTCACTTTTTGAGTACTTAGTTGCTACTAGTCTGCTGCTCCTTCTTGGATAGTACCTGTCTGCTGGTACTTAGCAACTAACAGAGATTTAGTTCACGTATCATTATTTGCGAGTGAGATCGTGTACACCATATTTGAGAAAATTAAGTTCCATCACTTGCTGTAATACTTAGACTTACCCAAGGTCATCATAGACTTCCTTGGTTGTAAGTCCATCCATAAGATCTTCACTTCACTGTGTTAGTGCCTGTCTTGACTCTGCTAGTCTTTTGCCTATACTGAGCTGGCCTACCAGTCTAATATAGTGCTTGTCTGACTAAACTTATACAACATGTCAGACATCTAAGTAAAGCCTATACAATTCTAACTTGTTTCAGGCTTGTTTTTAACCGCTAGTGTGGCTATCATCAAACTATAAAATGTTCCTAAAACATTGAAGACAAAAGATCAAGTGTTAGAAATGTTCAAGCATTTTCAAGTTTCAGTTGAAAGGGAAAATGGAAAGAAGTTGAAGTGTATTTGGACTGACAATGAAGGTGAATACAAAGGTCCATTTCATTATTACTATAAGCAGCAGGGAATCAGACATGAGAGAACTCCGCCAAGACTCCATAGTTGAATGGCTTGGCAGAAAGGATGAACATAACATTAGTGGAGAGAGTCAGATGTTTGCTTTCACAAGCCAGATTTCCTAAATCCTATTGGGGTGAAGCTTTGAGTACAGTGGTTCATGTACTAAATTTGTCTCTATATGTTCCTTAGAAGGTATGGTCAGGTAAAGATGTATTTTACCATTATTTATGAGTTTTTGGTTGCAAAGCTTATGTTCACATTTCTAAAGATGAGAGGTCTAAGTT
This sequence comes from Gentiana straminea, assembly GCA_036785695.1. Taxonomy (NCBI): domain Eukaryota; kingdom Viridiplantae; phylum Streptophyta; class Magnoliopsida; order Gentianales; family Gentianaceae; genus Gentiana; species Gentiana straminea. Next base: position 642,593 of record JAVUPR010000376.1, on the reverse strand, counting down.
TGATGCGGAGACCAAACATTGTATTTTTCTAGGTTATGGTGAAGATGAGTTTGGGTACAAACTTTATGATCCTGTTGATAAGAAAGTGATTAGAAGACGAGATGTTGATATAAATCAGAGTTCAACACCTCAGGCTAGTGATGGTCCGGCTGACTTGGAGATGATTTCTCCTACACCCATAGAGGAACATGGTGCAATTGATGAGCAGGGTAATCAACATGATGATGTAGATGATACAGTTGATTTTCATTGCAATGTTGATAATGATATGATCGAGGAACTTCTACTAGATTAGGCTCCACCAGTTATTCCAGGAGATCTACTAGAGAGAGACACTAATCTACTAGAGAGAGACACTCATCTACTAGATATCCAGTGACTGAGTATCTTTTGCTTTGTCATAGAGTGGAGAGCCTGAATATTTTGAAGAGGCCATGGATTATAAACATAAAGATAAATGGCTTGATTCTATGAGAGACGAGATGGAGTCTTTGCATGACAATCACACATATGAGCTGGTGAATTTGCCTATGGGGAAGAAAGCTTTGAAGAATTAGCGGGTCTTCCATATTAAGAATGAAGACATTAATTTTGCACATTCGTATAAGGAAAGATTAATAGTAAAAGGTTTTGGTCAGAGAAAGGGCATTCATTTTGGTGAGATTTTCTCTCATGTTGTGAAAATGTCTTCTATCCAGACTGTTCTTGGATTGGCCGCTAGTCTTGATTTTGAGGCTGAGCAGTAGTTTGTTAAAAGAACTTTCCTTCATGGTGATTTGGAATAAGATATCTACATGGAGCAGCCGAGGGTTTCCATATTAATTGAAAGGAGAATCTAGTGTGCAAGTTGAAGAAGAGTCTTTATGGGTTGGAGCAAGCACCTAGACAAAGGTATAAGAAATTTGAGCATGTCATTAGGGAGCAGGGCTACCGGAAGACTAATTCAGATCATTTCATGTTTATCAGAAGATTCTTATAGGATGATTTTATCATTATTTTACTCAATTTTTGTGATATTTTTGTTGTTGGCAGGAATTCTTCAAGGATTGACAGGTTGAAGCAGAAGTTCAGCAAGTCTTTTGCCATGAAAGACTTGGACCATGCAAAGCATATTTTTTGGATGCATAGTACTAGTAACAGAAAGGCCAAGAAAATTTATTTGTCACAAGAGAAGTACATAAGGTGCTTCAGTGATTTAGCATGAGTGATGCTAAAGCAGTGTCTAGTCCACTTGCATCTCATTTTAAGTTGAGTATCAAAAAGTGTCCTTCTAGCGATGATGAAAAGGAAAATATGAAGAAGGTCCCGTATGCTTCAGCTTAGACTGATGTATTCAATGGTATGTACTAGACCAGACATAGCTTATGCAATTGGTAAGGTCAGTTGTTTTCTTTCTAATCCTGGTAAAGAGTATTGAAATGCTGTGAAATGGAGTATGAGATATCTAAAGGGTACTACTTATTTATGACTTACTTTTGGTGGTGAAAAACCTGTGTTGCTGGTTTCACTTTCTAATATGGCAGGAGATGTTGATTTTTACAAGTCTAGTTCATGATATTTGGTTAAATTTGCAGGGGAAGCTGTGTCATGGCAATCGAGGTTGCAAAAATGTGTTGCAATTTCAACTACTGAAGCTGAGTAAATGCAGCAAATGATGAGTGTAAAGAGTGGTTGTTGATGAAGAAGTTTCTCTGAGAGCTTGGTTCGAAGCAAGATCAATATGTGTTGCTTTGTGATAGCAAGAGTGCTATTCATCCTGGTAAGATTGCAACTTTTCCTTCTACGACCAAGCACATTGATGTTCATTGTCATTGATTTGGGATGTGTTAGAGTTGAAGTTGCTAGAACTTGAATAAGTGAACACGGATGATAATGGCAGATATGTTGACCAGAGCATTGACCATGGAGAAGCTTGAGACATGTCATTCTAGTGTTGGAATGACAAATTCTTCCACAATGTCATGAGGGGAGATTTGTTGGATGGATCACTCATTTGGGGAGACCACCAAATAATAGAAAAATAAATAAAAGAAAAAAATAAATATGTCACGTATGATTTAATTGAATAAATTAGGTTACTGTTTCCCTAATATTTCACAACAAAAAGACGCAAAAGAGGAGAAAGTTCGCGGATGCTTATAGTGTTGCGGCATACCCTTTCCGGCAACGATCGGATATCGAAACGGACTCTGGTCGGCACACGATTTGGAGGACTTGTTCCTTTGTCCTTCTTTATATCAATCTGAATGGTGGATTTTTCTATTCAACGCTTCAATTTTTGTCAATAAGCCACCGACCTGACTGCTACGTTTTTTGTAATATTTTTCAGTAACTCTTGTATTTTACATTCTTAGTTGATGCTTTGGTGTAGTTGAGTTGGTTCATGTGTTTTGAACACTTTTGTAAAACCTTTTTTTGATTATTGGAGTTTTTTTGGGCCTCGGCCTCGTGGTTTTTACTCTCTCACATTGAGAGGTGTTTTGCATTTTAAAATAGTTGTGTTATTTTTGTTTCTTTGTTTGTGAGTTAGCTTCATTGGGGATGCCTTGTTTAATTCTGTTGTGTGTCATTGGAAAGACTTTATGTGTATTTGTTATACGTGTGGTATTGCAGTCGTTTCCTAACCAAGTGGAGTGGTGGTGGTCGGAGGTCGGCCGATGATTGACGCCGGAAAAATGGGTGGATGCCGTAAGGAAGGGAACTGCCGACAGCAAAGAGGGTGGGAATAATTTTGGTGTATGGATGAGGTTTGAAGAAGGTTGAGGAAATAAAATATAAAAGAAAAAAGCAAGGAGTACTCGTATTTTGTTTTTTTAGTGAACCATAGGTGTAATATAAATCACACCCGGGTGTGATTCCTACGTTAATTGCTGCGAAATAAATGTTTTTTGAGGGAGAGGATAATCACATGTGTGATAAAAGTGACACCCTGGTGTGATTCCCTCATCAATTGTGCCCCCCCTCAATTTTTTTACCACATGATTGTCTCGTGTTTTCCTCCCCATTTCGCTGTAAAAGACAGTCACGAATCACATCATGAAATTGCCTTTCACCTCGATCGTGTCTTTCTCCCTGCTAAATATTCCACTCCGTGGCCTTAAAATCCAAAAGTTCCTCTTATGAAAACTTACCTTTATGCAAAACCGACACCGAAAACCAAGACGAGACAAAACAAAACCAAACGAGATACCTAAAAGTTAAAGGGATAGTCGAGAACATGGGTTGCCTCCTAAGAAGCGCCTGTTTAAGGTTATAAGCTTCTTCAGGAGGAGGTAGATGAGACCTTCTTCTTCACTTGAACTCCCTCAGGTAGCTTCCTCGATCCCCGTATGCTCACACCATGACCTTTGGGCATACTACCCCTATTGTCCCATCTCTAAGGGACATTAATCATTATCATGCTGCATACCATTCATATCTGGCTTATGATTTGAAAGGATGTGTTTTGTTTTCACCCATATGACTTCTCAATTTTTATCAGAACATCAGGCCTATGATTATCCTCTTTAACCTTCACTTGGTTGAATGAGTAATAAGAGTTAGCCTCGAGCAAGTGGATACTCGCAATGAATTCAGCGCTCCTATGGATACTTGGTTCCCTATAAAACATGTAGCTCTCTAAATGTTGGTCCCAGAGAAGGGTAAGAATATTGTCAGGGGGGTGGGGGTGGTGAATGACTATATTGGAGTTTCAAAAAAAATTCTTGTAATTAATAGCTTTTGAGCAGCGGATAAGTCCCTTCTTAAAAGTTCTTTCAAAGTAGATTATGCACACACAGAGTATGAATAATATGCAGTATGTAAATGTTGTAAAGTAAAGTGTAGTAAGTAAATGAACACAAAGGTTTATGGTGGTGTAATCCTTTAATCCACACTTCTCCGGTGATGATTGGAGGAATTCACTATTGTTTTTCACCAATACAATAGTAAGATTGTCCTTGCCTACACAAGCTTTCACAACCTACAAGAATATCACTCGTTGGCTTCAAAAGCATCAGTGACTCATTCTTCAACACTGCTCCTTGGGAACAAATCCTTAAACAGCTATCACTAAGGGGTTGCAACTCATTCTCATATTTCTCTGATTCAATTGCTGCAAACTGGTGTAAATTGGATTCACAGATTTATTGATCAATCTCAGTGCTTGATGTGGAGTTGTAGCTCTGAGTTCTGAGTTGACCACTAGATGTGGTCTTTTAGATTAAGATAGAAGGATTAGGATTTTGACAAAGTTTCTGCTTGTTCTTGTATGTTCAAATCGTTGTTCTGTCTGTCTGTCAATGCCTTCTATTTATAGCCTCGATAATCCTTGATTTTAAAATCCGTCCGTTGGATATTGAATGTGGTGAATAATCCTTGGTTTAATTCTTGATTCCTCGTGATTTAATTCTCCTTGATTTCAGTGATCCGGATTTTCTTCAAACGTTCATCATAAAATCCGTCCTTGATTGATTCTGCATTTAACTCTTGATCTCCTTATTTTCCACATTCTGAATAAGTATAGATTGTAAGCCTTGCTCAGTTGTTCCATCACTTGACTGTTACTAGATCGGTTCAGTGAATCTGCTTACTTATCTGTTGATCACTAGTTATTCCTTACTCAGCCGATATATGATTTACTTCACCGGATTGTTGTTTCCTTTGTTTCTTGATTTTCCAAGAGTATTTGTACTTCACTGATCCTTGATTTGTGTGAGATCCGTGTACACCATATTTCAATAATGAGTTTCATCACTTGTAAGTTAACTCAGACTTATCCAAGGACATCACAGACCTCCTTGGTTATAAGTCAGTCCATATGTCTTCATGCTTCTCTACTGGTACTGGCTACCTTTACTCTGCCGGATTTCTGTTTTACTTAGCCATTCTACCCAACAGTAGAATACTTGTTTGACTGAACTTATACAACATTTCATACTCTAAGTGAACACTTATACAGTGATTTCTAAATTATTTCAATCATGCTATTACAGCTAGTATCGCCATCATCAAAACACAATAAAATGCTCCTAACAATTTCCGCCTTTTTGATGATGCCAAAACCCTTATAAGCCTGAACAATAGTAAATAATGAATCATATAATAAAGAATAAAACTTAGCAATTTTATTCATCCAAAAAGGGCAATAAAAATTTCATCCAAAGTTATTCAAGGGCAAAAATTATTATTGAAGATTAAAGGGCTACTTCTTCTCTTCAAACCTGATGCCCTTGCCCTTGTTTGTTGAGCTTCCCTTCCCTTTGGAGCTTTCAGGCTTATTGCTACCTTCCTCTTTTTTGGTAGCATCAAACTGTTCTTCCAGAATCTTTTTTGATGCCTCAGATACTTGGATGAGTGTGTTGAGCTGCTGTGCTGAGTGATCCAAGATCTCATCCATGGTTTGAATTTGTTGAGTATGCTTATTCAGTGTGTATACCATGGTGTTGAGTTTGCCATGAAGTGTCTCTGCCAAGAATTCCAGATTTGTTTGGAAATGGTATGGAATTAGATGCTGCAAATTGCAAAGTATGTCTCCTAGCCTCTCCATCAATTCATCTTGAACTTTGATATGACTCATTAGAACCTCAATCTTGTGATGCATTAAGGTTTCACTACTCCTCAGTGCAGATTTGAGATTTTTTCGACTCAGATCCTGCCTTTCCATGTCCACAATCAATGGATTGATATCTAGATTGAAAGCTCTATTTGGTTCTTCCTGTGCTGGTGCAGATGCCTCAGCTAGTTCCTCCTCTTCATTCTCTTCTTCTTTTTCTTCTTCAATCTCATGATCAGGTTGAGATGGAGGGGTTGCCCTTCATTTTCAAGTCCAGGTGTGGACTGCTCTGCATCTTCATGTGCTGGAGTTTCAACTCCTTCTGCTGGTATTCCCCCTTGATCAATGTTGGGGGTTCCTTCATGGTCACCTGAGTGAAGTTCCTCAGCTGTTTCACTCCGCTATTGTTCAACTTTGCTAGTACTCCGGAGAATCACTTCCTGGAGAGTCAAGTCATCATCAGATAAATCAAACATTTCTTGATCATCCTGAAGATGATCATTTTCCTTCTGTTCTCCTCCAGTTTCCTCATTTTCATCCTCAGCACGATGAAGGCCCCGGGTAGCCTCTTCGTCTTCCTTAACCTCTTCTTCTTCTGATGGGGAGAGATAGTATCCTTCGTCGCCTTCTTGTAGATAGATTTCTTCTTCCCGATTCTCTTCATCATCACTTATCTCAAGGGGGCTATCCTTATTACTGGGTAGACTCCCTTGTTTTTCTTGTGCTATTTGAGATCTGGTCCTTCTCCCAATTCCCGACCTGCTACTTTCAGTCTACTTCCTTTTCCTTCCAGTTGTGGATTGCGGTTTCTAGGATGGTTTAACATAGGTAAACATTACCCTTGCCTTGTGCAGTTTGTGCAGTTGAATGGGTCGCACTTTGACTTGATCAAATAAAAATTGAAGGGGAAGCCCATACGATTTTCTCTCCCAGAAAACACCTGGCTTTTGTTGGCCTCTATCTGCTGCCTGAGTGCCCAGATCAATCTCTCTTTGAAGTTGTTCCTTTATTCTGTTGAAGATGAACAATGACCAGTTGAACTAAAGGCCTTGATAGATAACAGCCATCAGGTTGATTCTAACTTCGGCCATGTTGTGCATATAACCCTTTCTTCCTTCAATGTTCTTGGTTAGTAAGGGAGAAAATTCGGCAAAAGGGTTGTTTGAGTGCCGATCTATAAAATTTCAGTTTCATGCCTCCCTTCCATGGATTCTTGGCTATCTCAGCCCAAAATGCATTGATGTCGATCTCCAACCTCTTTACATTTACTGGGCCGGTGCTTGAGAGACTTAGACATCTATGGAGGAGACCTGAGGTGATAACCAATTCTCGTCCAAACATGGTACTTACAATGCAATCAGGGTTATTCTTTCTTGCACTTGTTATGAACTTTTCATTTTTCCAAAATGCAATCAGATTCTCATAGTAGATTCCCAAAATTGGTGGATTCAGGAATGTCATCAGCCCTAGATTTGTGCATCCATCAACCAAACTTTGACCTTATGGATCATTGTCGTAGAAAGGTAGATAGTGCTCTGCTCTGAAGAATGATCCAATGATGATCGATTTTTCAGAGTGTTTTTCAATTTGAGTGTTGGAAGAAGATGAAGCCATTGTAATGGAAGAATTTGAAAGGAGAAAAGCTTCGATTTATTCTTGAGTAATTAGGGTTTTGAGAATTCAAGATAGCATAAGGAATTCTGAAAAACCTCTAAGTGTTTGTTATATAGGAGAAATTTTGGTAGTGTGAATGCGGTTGAATATGGAAAGATTTGGTGAAGTAATGGCGTGATTTTGTGTATATAAATCATGGTTTTCGAGTTTAGTGGGGGAGTGGATTGAGGTATGTAATGATAAATCCTGGGAATCGAGGCGTTGCCATCATTCCTTCAACTCAAAACTAACCTCCATGATTTAAAATAAAATCCACGTGGGTAATTTTCCATAAAATAATTCTCCATAAATCTTCTGATTTCCATATGTATAAAACTGAATTTGTTCACACCTCACTTTGTTGTTTTCTCCAAAGTATTTAGTGGTGGAGTAACTTGGCTAGTCACTAAGCCGGTATAGTGACTTCTTTACTGAGCTGCTCTATAAAACTGTTCCTAACAATCAGTGAAGTGGACTTCGCTGGTTACCAGTGGCTTACCTGCCAAGTGAGCGCATCCAAAATGGAAAAGGTTCAGTCAGCTGGTGAACTTACTCTACTGATTACTCCGCTAGTCGCTCCTTATAACTTAATCAATTTCAATCATCCCTAACTCGCTCTTAACTTACAAAATCTTTCATGACTGAGTGGATTTGTGAAGATATCGGCCAATCGATTTTCTGTAGTTATGTATTTCAAGATAACATCTCCTTTCTCCACATGATCTCTGATAATGTGATGTCTCACATCAATATGCTTTGTTCTTTAGTGAAGTACATGATTTTATGTGATTGAAATTTCACTTGTGTTGTCACACATTATGGGAATTGTCTTTTCTTCTATGCCATAGTCTCTTAGTTGTTGTCTGATCCATAATACTTGTGCACAATAGCTACATGCTGATATATATTCTGCTTCAGCTATTGAAGTGGATATAGAATTTTGCTTTTTGCTAAACCATGATACTTGTCTGCTGCCAAGAATCTGACAATTTCCTGAAGTGCTTTTTCTATCAATCTTACTTCCAGCATAGTCTGAATCTGAGTAGGATATCAATTTGAATCCTCCATCTTTTGGATACCAAATCCCTACATTGATTGTTTGCTTCAAATATTTGATGATTCTCTTAGCTGCTAGTAAGTAAGATTCCTTTGGTTGAGCTTGGAATCTTGCACACACTCCTACTGCTAATGCTATATTAGGCATGCTTGCAGTTAAATAGAGTAGAGATCGAATAATTCATCTATATAACTTTTGATCAACATCCTTTCCATTTTCATCCTTCCCAAGAATAACTCTTGCACACAATGGTGTATCTGACGTGCCACTTGATCCATACCATATTTATGTATCATGTCTTTTGTATACTTGGCTTGATTGATAAAGATGCCATCCTTCATTTGTTTCACTTGTAAACCAAAAAAATTATTGAGCTCTCCCATCATACTCATTTGGAAATTACTTTTCATCAGATTTGCAAATTTCTCACAAACCTTTTCATCTTCTGATCCAAAAATGATGTCATCAACATAGATCTGAACTAGTAAAGTGTTTGTACCATCTTTTAGCTTGAAGATAGTCTTGTCAATGGTTCCTTTGATGAATCCATTGTTGATTAAGATTGTGACAATGGCTCAAACTAGGCTGTAGGTGTCTGTTTAGGTCCATACAGTGCCTTTTTGAGCTTGTATACTTTATCTTCCTTCCTTTTGAGTTGGAAACCAGGAGGTTGTTCCACATATACTTCTTCTTCTAGAAGTCCATTCAAAAATGCCCCCTTGACGTCCATTTGATATACTTTGAAATCCTTGTGTGCTGCAAAAGCTAGAAATTGTTCTATTGCTTCCAATCTTGCTACTGGTGCAAAGGTTTCATCAATGTCTATGCCTTCAACTTGAGTGTATCCCTTTGCAATTAGTCTAATGTTGTTCTGACAACAGTTCCCTGTTCATCCATTTTGTTTCTGAATACCCATTTTGTTCCAATGATGTTTGCCGTGTCTGGTCTGTCAACATGTTCCCAGACGTCATTTCTCTCAAATTCATTCAGCTCTTCTTGCATGGCTGTAATCCAATCAGCATCTTGAATTGCATCATCTATTGTTTTCGGTTCCACCTGTGATAGAAAACAAGTTAACATGCTTTCTAGTTGTCTTATGGTTCTAACTCCTGTATGTACATCTCCAATGACTTGTTTTTCAGGATGATCTCTCAGCCGATTTAAATCAGGCTGAAGTTGCACTTGACAGTGGCTCATACCAGGCTGTAGGTGTCTGTTTAGGTCCATACAGTGCCTTTTTGAGCTTGTATACTTTATCTTCCTTCCTTTTGAGTTGGAAACCAGGAGGTTGTTCCACATATACATCTTCTTCTAGAAGTCCATTCAAAAATGCCCCATTGACATCCATTTGATATACTTTGAAATCCTTGTGTGCTGCAAAAGCTAGAAAGTGTTCTATTGCTTCCAATCTTGCTACTAGTGCAAAGGTTTCATCATTGTCTATGCCTTCAGCTTGAGAGTATCCCTTTGCAATTAGTCTTATGTTGTTTCTGACAACAGTTCCCTGTTCATCCATTTTTTTTCTGAATACCCATTTTGTTCCAATGATGTTTGCCGTGTCTGGTCTGTCAACAAGTTCCCAGACGTCATTTCTCTCAAATTCATTGAGCTCTTCTTGCATGGCTGTAATCCAATCAGCATCTTGAATTGCATCATCTATTGTTTTGGGTTCCACCTGTGATAGAAAACAAGTTAACATGCTCTCTAGTTGTCTTCTGGTTCTAACTTCTGTATGTACATCTCCAATGACTTGTTTTTCAGGATGATCTCTCAGCCGATTTAAATCAGGCTGAAGTTGCACTTGATCTAGTTCTTCCATAACTCCATATTGTGCATCAACTTCATGATCTTGTGTTGGTGCATCTTGTGTTGTATTGACTGGTACATCATCTTGATTACCAAAGGTGTGGTACAAAATTGTAGCCGGTACTTCTGTATTCATATAGACTTGTCCTTGTGCAACATCTTCTTCAAAGTTGTGTAAGCTTTCACCATTTGTGTTTGGTTCATAAAAAACTACATGAATTGATTCTTCAATCACCAAAGTTCTTTTGTTGAGTACTCTGAATGCTTTGCTTGTTTCTGAGTATCCCAGAAGATTGCTTCATCAGCTTTTTCATCAAAATTATGTAGTTGATCATGTTCAAAACAAAACATTTAGATCCAAACATATTCAAATGTGAAATGTTAGGTTTTCTTCCATTCCAAATTTCATATGGTGTTTTTCCATGGTGTTTGTTGATGATAGATCTGTTTTGAGTATAGCATGATGTATTTGCTGCTTCAGTCCAAAATCTCTTTGGTAAGATTGCTTCTACTATCATGGTTCTAACTGCTTCTTTGAGTGTTCTGTTTATTCTTTCTGCTACACCATTTTGTTGTGGAGTCCCTGCTGTTGATAGTTGATGTAGTACATCATTTTCTTCACAATAAGATCTGATAACTTCATTTAGGAATTCAGTTCCTCTATATGATCTTATCTTGATGATCTTCAACTCTTTTTCATTTTGTATTCTTCTCACCAAATCTAGTAGCATCTTAAATGTGTCTTTTTCATGTTCATGAATATAGTCCATGTGACTTTGGAAAAGTCATCCACCACCACTAGAGTGTACTTCTTTCCATTTACACTTACTGGTGTGATTGGTCCAAAAAGATCTATATGAAAAGATGTAAGATCCTTGTTCTTGACTAATATGGTTTTCACTTGAAATAGCTTTTAATCAACTTCCCTTTCTGACATGCATCATAGAGACTTTCTTTCTTGAATGTGATGTCTGGTTGGCCTTCAACTAGCTTGTTATTTGATAATTTGTTGATGGTCTTGAAGTTGAGATGGTTCAGTCTTCTATGCCAAATCCAGCTGGTTGATTGTTTATTCTTGGCAAGCAGACAGGTTTCAGCTTTTTCTGTCTTCCAATCCACCACATACATGTTGTCTTCTCTTTTTCCTGCAAGTACAACTGTGCTGGTTTGAATGTGAATCACTTTGCATCCTTCTTTGTTTAAATGTACATTGTAGCCTTTGTCACAAAATTGACTGATGTTTAGAAGGTTTAAATTTGATCCTTTTACATAAGCCACATTTTGAATCTTCAGATTGTTCTTCAACATGATTTCTTCCCTCTTAATTTTGCCGGGGTTTTCTTTGCCTCCAAATGTAAATTTGGGTCCATCAAAAGATTTAAAGTCAGTCAACCATCCTTTGTGTTAGAAATAAAATTTGAAGTTTTGATGATGATTCATCTATATTTATTATTTGTTTACACACCAATGATGAAGTGCTTAGCTAGCTATTACAGTGAAAAGCTAAAAGATGTCTAGAACTAAATGTATAGGATTTATTAGAGTTTGATAATTGTATAGGTTATATCAGACAAGCACTGTAATAGTTAGAGAGTCATAAAATTGAGAACTGGAAATCATCTAGAAAACAAGATAATGACTTAAACTGAAAATGTCAATCAGAACCTAGAATTGAAGTTTACTTAGAACTGAAGAAGGTAAGTTCGCTGAGGGACACAGACTCGGTTGACTTATATTGAAGATGAAGACGGAAGGAACAAACTCGGTAGATGAAGAACTGAGGGACACATACTCAATTATTGAAGAATGAAGAACTAAGTGCTCAAACTCAATTATGAAGATTAAAGCCGAGACTGTAAAGTTAGAATTCAGGTAATGGCCTGAACTGACTTTATGGATCTTGTATGAAGACCTAAGAATCATAAGGACAATGATATCTTAGATGATTTAATTAAAAATATGGTGTACCCTGATTAAGTCAAATGAAATCAGATGAATATAGTACTAACCTTTGAAGAAGAGTAAAAACTCAGTTAATGATCGATGTCAGTTGACAAACCGATAACTGACATACTCTGACTAAAACTGATTAAGATACTCAGTTATAAGGTCATCCATCCAAAGAACTAAATTTACATATGAATGTTACAAATCAAGGAATGTTATTGGATGAAGCACTAAATGTCAGAACGGTCACTGACATCTGACATATGAAAATATTGTCATTGATAGAATTCAAAATTCAAGCAAGATGGACGTTGGACCTCACACTATAAATAGAGGACTTGGAATCAAGGATCATACACTGAACATCGAATTGAATACAAGTTTGTAAGCATTTTGAGTCCAAGTCTTATTCATCTGAATTACTCTAAATCTTTGCACTCAACAAGATCATATCAAGATTTCTTCAAGTGTTCAAGCTACAAAGACTTAATCAAGAATTCAACACTTAGAAGAACCACAAGCAAGAATCAATTTATTGATTCTCAGCCCAACTTTGATTTTTATCAAAGGTTTAGACAGTGAAGCAATCCGGTTTAGGATTTTCCATGAATAGTTATTGTCATAGCAATCAGGTAGACTGTGTTTGTGGTGGATCTGGTGAAGAAGCAATACAACCCTTTAAGGACCGAAGACTCAAGCGAGTTGAAGAACAACAATCACACATGTTCTACAGTTTTTTAGATAGTGAAGCTAGGGTTTAGTCAAGGACTATCAATTAGGACTTTTTGTAACAGGCTACCTCAAAGAGTTCTAGTGGAATTTCCCCCTACATCAAAAGGAAGAGTGGACGGACAGTATTACACCACCTGGAACCACTATAATTCTTGCCTTACTTACTTTACGCATTTTACTTATTGTCAATTTTATTATAGTTTGTGTGATTGTTTTCATATAAAATTTTCATACATCATAACTGAACAAACTGATTTCTACTCACTCACAGTTCACAAACTGGCATTCACCAGAATTCAGTTTTGCATACTGATCAACTTTTTCTTAGAAACAACAAGCTCCGTATAAAGGCTAAAACTTATATCCGCTGCCGGTTGACTAAGTTTCAGCATAAGTCAATTTGACTTATACACAACTCAGCCAGCTCAACTCCACACAAGTTTAAAACTGAACTTAATCAGACTTAAAATCTAGTTTTTGGTGACAAGTTTATTCACCCCCCCTCTAAACTTGTGTCAGCCTTTCCAATGGACCAACAATTGTTACCGGAGCAGTGTTCTTTAACATGTCATTGTTAAATGCTCACTTGTTCTGATTATATACTCTAGTTGTTCATGGAAAAGCTCAGTTTTTAGTTTCCAATTCTTGCATAGACTCACTTACACTATGGATTACAATCAGTATGCCAGACAAATGCTCATGTGTAACATGGACCGCTTTGATGAATATAGACGTCGTTTACAGGCTTGCTTCCATTCATGATGAGATGATGGACGTACTTACTGATGGACCTATTCAAATCACTCACATGAAAACTGTTGATGGTGCACAAGTCAGAGTTCCCAAGCCGAAAAGCGAATGGAATAATGATGATCGAAAAACAAACAATCTCAACAATGTTGCCATGGATATCATCCTTAGAACTCTCGACAGCAACATGTACCGACAGTGAAAGACTGTATAACCACAAAAGAAATGTGGGAGAAACTTCAACTCGTATGTGAAGGAATTGATTCAATCAAAGAGAACAAGATCTCAGTTGCGAAACAAGAGTCTGAGAACTTCAAGATGAAATCAGGTGAAAACATTGACCATATGGAAACATGATTCAGCAAAATAATGGATGAACTGGCACTACTCAAGATTGAAAATACCAAGAAAGAAATCAATACCATAATCTTGAAAGCTTTACAAATTTGCTGGAAAATGAAAGTCGCAGCTATGGAAAAGTCAAGAAGACTTGATATAGAAGATTCTTTCAAATCTTATCAGATCTAAAAACATATAAATTCAGTGAGGATTTCACAATCACAGTAGCAGTGATCAAAGCTCTGGAGGAACCCAAAACATCAGATCATGCAGCAGCAACCAATGACAATCAAGAAACTTCCTCTAGCAATCTTCAACAATTAGATGAAATGGAAGAACAGATGCTCTCATGATGAACGGAATCAGAAGAATGAAAAGTGGACAAATAGTCACTCAGAAGTACATCAAAAAGACTCCTAAGAAAGAAAAGATGATAAATATCTTTGCTTTAATTGCAAAAATCCATGACATTACATAGCTGGATGTCCAGAACTGGCTAGAAAAGGAACTCAGCCAAGAAGAACCGGGAGAAGGGCTCTCTTAGCTGAAGATGAGTCAGATTATGAAGCTGGCACCGAAAGACTCTTAGATGACACAACTTTGATGGCACATATGTGATCGCCTGCAAGGCACTTACTAGCAATAGGACTAGGTCTATTGTAGTAGAGTACTGGTGAGTCAAGGTCGATCCCTCAGAGACTTGTAAGAACGTTTAATTATCAAGATTGAGCTTGTCACGATAATGGTCTACGACCAAATATAGTATAGATAGTAGTAAAATTGGTAACAATCAACTAGCAAGATTGTGCATGTTCAACGAAGCAAACTAGAGTTTCTAATGTATTAGTTCAATTATGAGTAATTAGTTATTCCCCCCACACATGCAACAGTCCTCCCCATTGGTGAATTTATTCATTGTTCAGCTACGGGTACAACTCCTAATCCTATCTACTCCGACAATGGCAGTAGACAATCTATACGCAGTTTCCCTCCTTAATTGGTCCGTAATAGCCCGTACGTATAAAGAACTAGAGCTGTCGATATTGAGCGCTAACTCATACTGCATACCTGCCTAGACAGCTGTCGACATTGACCATCACGTTCCTAGGGTCCATTCTAGATAATGTCCAAACATTGCACTTCAATATTCATTTTTCATGCTAGTTTACGATAACATGCAAGTAGTTGATCAGGCTAAAAACATGTAATTTAAATCTATCGATCAACGTAGCTAGGCCGATTTTCATGAATTAGTAATTTACTAGGTATTCAGATCTAGCGATATAGACCGTCGCAGATCTGAAGAACGCAACTAATATTCCATGATTTCTTCACCAACGAATCAGATCTATAACACATGGGGTAAAATAAACTAACTACTACATAATTAAATTAAATAGAAATTAAAACATACTAGTCGAATAGAACAACGATAGATCTACATCTTGGAATAGACAGAAATCATTGCCTCGAAGACGAGTGTAGATCTCCCTTGTATCTCTCCCTAGGCAGCGACTCCGTCGTCTCTTCGACCAGAACTCATAAAATAAATAAAATAAAGAACAAAGAACTTTTATTTCATAATGCTTGTAAATTGTATGGTACAATTGTTACTGAGGCCAAGCCTCTTATTTATAACTATTTGAGAAAAAGTTTTTCGGAAGATTCTCCACCCTCGGTAAGTCGGCACCGCCTCCCGGGTTACCGGGGGTAATTCCGTCTTTTTTCTTCAACCGACTTAACTTGGATGCTTCTAGAATACCCTAGGCCCAATCCTTTCGTTCAGTGCACTCCAGATTCATCCATCATGCTCAGCCCAATATTTCGTATCCTGAAAATCATCAAATAATACATGAAATAATATCGAACTAGGGAAAAATAAACGCTAAGTGCATATTTCTCGACTCACGAACCCGACATATGATATTCAACTCAAATAGTTCATATTTATAGGTCGAAACAACTATTTTTAGCTCTTAATGGATAGAATGTTGATGCCGTAGGATAGACTATTTTCACCGTCATCAACTACCCCTCACTAGCCTTCTGCTCGTCCGCGAGCAGAGTATCAATGCGGAATGTACCTCAAAGAAAAATCCACATCAACTATAACATATTCAATAATGATTTCCGGTAGAAAAATATATTAAGCCACAATCCATAAGCTCCCCATTAATCACTACTTATCATGCATCAATGTGTCGTGTGATGAATCAGTCGTGATAGTGCGTTTGTGAGGAGAATCAAGTTGTATTAACCACACAATCATAACTTGCTTGCGCATCCACTCCCTCATCTTGCTTTCAAACTTGGTTACACAACATGGTACCGTAATTGGGTCGGGCGGACATGGGGACTGAGCATAGCTCTTAAGTCCTCGTTTGTTTCTTTTTATGATAGGGACGTGCCCTTTTTACACGAGTTCGATTCCCTCAATGCCTTCATTGCATATCTCTTTTTTTGTGTTTTATTTTTTTCATTTTTTTCAAATTTTTTTTTTACTTTTTCTGGCAGATTTCCTCACTTTTTTCTCTTTCTCTCACAAGTCCATTGTCCCGGTCACCTTTCATCATCCAAGTTGCTTCCCTTTTCTTACAACAATTTGTTAAAGTATATAGACAGACAAATAATGATTCCCGGTTAAAACAACTCATCATCTAATCTTAAACACTTCTCACTCAGATTATGTGCACAAATATTGATTGCAATGACAGAATAATAATTAATAAGTTACTACTTCACGCAACACAACATATGCTCGTTCTTCCATACTAAATTGAATATGATATAGCTCACTTCAATTGAACTTGGGCTCCTTTTTTACCGATTCCTTACTCGAAAACGTGCAATAAGCAAGCTAAAAAACAGTGTTAAATTTTTCAAAAGTATCCCCTTTTCGACTATCCAGCTAAGACGCCTACCCCCACTTATTATAGACAATGTCTCCAATGACTAATAATAAAGAAAAGAAAAGGTACTTAGCTCTGGAAATGCCGGCTGAGTCAAAACGAATCCTGGAGCAGAATCATTAGCCCCTAGGTTATTCCTCTTCCAAGTTGTTACCTTCTTTCCAAAATTCTTCCAAAAACTGTGAGTAACATGCGAAGGGAAACAATAAAATAAGGTGGTGGTAATCGTGCATACCAGAGGAATGCGCAAAACAGTTTAAGCCACTTTATTCTGTTGTTGGCCTAAGCAAGACGTGAAAACTCTTACGAGGGTATCACATGAGAATCGTGAAGGAACAAACCACATATATCTCTAGTCAGATGGCTGAAGATATATGTGATAAAAAAAACCTTGCGATTGTCATGCTACTTTATTGACTCAAAATAACCTAAATAAACAAAAGCAATAAATAAGGGTTTAGAAATAGTTCTGAGTTTATAGTCGTCAGCTCGACTGTACTAATAGGGCTCCTTTATTCATATTCCCGCTCTTCCAACGTAAAGACTTCCAATTCAGGGTTATACTTGTGCTCTAGGTAATGTTTCAACCTGTGGCCGTTAACTATGAAAGTTTGCCTAGAGTATTCATGTCTAACTTCACACGCACCTGAATTGAAGACTTTCGTGACTACATATGGTCCATACCATTTAGACTTCAACTTCCGAGGAAAAAGACGAAAGACGTGAATTATATACCATCACCTTATCTCCAACTTCAAATGTGCGGTTCAGAATCTTCTTATCGTGCATACACTTCATTCTCTCCTTATAAATCTTGGCATTCTCGTACTCTTGAAGTCTAAACTCCTTCAATCTATTCAACTCTAGCATTCTCTTTTCACCGGCTAAATTCTCATCCATTTATAGAAATCTCATAGCCCACAGCGCTCGATTCTCGAGTTCTACCGGTAAATGACTTGCTTTTCCAAATACTATCATATATGGTGACATCCCAATCATGGTTCTATAAGCTATTATGTACGCCCACAGAGCGTCATCTAATTTCAAAGACCAATCTTTCCTTGTGGGATTCACTGTCTTTCTTAGGATCAAGCGCTTACCGTTGTACTAAAACCAATTGGTGGTAGTAAAGGCGCAACTTTATTTCCTTAAATCACACCATTACAGCGCCATGGGTTGAACTAACATGGGAGGGCGAGTCTTTCGTACACCCAACAATTCCCCCCCAAAGACTCGCTACCCACATTCAACCGGGACACCCGTAGTATGCCCCGGGCCGAAATGGTTTACCACGAAATGCTATTGCCGTGATTCGAACCCATGACCTTCTCTCGATACCAATTCTTAGGATCAAGCGCTTACCGTTGTACTAAAACCAATTGGTGGTAGTAAAGGCGCAACTTTATTTCCTTAAATCACACCATTACGACGCGCCATGGGTTGAACTAACATGGGAGGGCGAGTCTTTGTACACCCAACGAGCCTTCTCTAAGATCCTCTTAATCTCTCCCGTTCGTGACTTCTACTTGTCCACTCGTCGGGGTGATATGTTGCCGCAATCTTATGTCTTACCCCATATCGCATCATCAATTTTTTAAACAACCTTTGCCAGAAATGACTCCCTCCATCACTAATTATGGCTCTGGGAACTCCAAACCTCCTCAAAATGTTTTTCTTAAGAAACCTCAGGGCAACCCTGGCATCATTAGTAGGTGAAGCCACTACTTCCACCCATTTGGACATATAATCAACTGCTACCATGATGTAATGATTCGATTCTGACAATGTGAATGGCCCAACAAAATCAATTCCCCATATATCAAATAACTCAACTTCTAAGATACTCTACAGTGGCATCTCGTTCCGCTTAGAAATATTACCAGTCATTTGACAAGAATGACAGGATCTTGTAAACCCGTAAGCAGATGTATGAATTTTTGGCCAATAGAACCCACACTACAGTTCCTTCACTGCTGTCTTATCTGGTCCATAGTGACCTCCCGCTTCTCTAGAATAACACATGTGCAAAATACTTGGAATCTCCTTGTCATGGACGCATCTCCTAAGAATGGCATCATGGCACAATTTGTATAAGTAGGGATTGTCCCAATGATAATGCTTCAGATACGTGAAGAACTTTTTCTTATCCACATTTGTGAATTCCGGTGGTAGGTACCTTCCTGCTAGATAATTGACAATGTCAGCAAACCAAGGATATACCTTGCCCACTCTTGATGTATGATGTTGGGTCTGAGATTCAACTCGAGCTACCACCGAGACGGCAAAAAGTTGTTCATCAGGAAAGCTTTCCTTGATCTCAGTCGGTTGCTCTTCTTCCAGCAAAGTTAATCTTGATAGGTGATCAGCCACCTGGTTCTCAGATCCCTTTTTGTCCTTAATCTCAACATCAAACTCTTGTAAGAGTAGAATCCATCTTAACAATCTTGGCTTGGAGACTTTTTTTGTTTAGAAGGTATTTCAAAGCTGCATGGTCAGTGAATACCGTGACTTTCGATCCAATCAGATATGGTCGAAACTTATCAAACGCAAATATGACAGCTAAAAGTTCATTTTCTGTAGTCGCATAATTCCTCTGGGCACTGTTAAGGGTATGACAAGCGTAATAAATAGGCTTAAAGATTTTATCCTCCCTTTGTCCTAGGGCGGCTCCAACTGCCGTGTCGCTTGCATCACATATAAGCTCAAAAGGTTTGTTCCAATCGGGGCTACCAGAATTGGGGCGGTTATAAGCATTCGCTTTAGTGTGTTGAATTCTTTCTTGCATCCTTCTCTAAATACGAAATGTACATCATTTGCAAGTAATTCCGTCAAAGGTCTATAAACTTTAGATAAGTCCTTAATGAACCTCCTATAGAATCCTATGTGGCCGAGAAAGGCTTGCAACGTCTTTAAGTTCGTTGGAGGGGGTAACTTCTCTATTATATCTATTTTTGCTCTATCAACTTCCATTCCTTTCTTTGAAATCCTATGACCCAACACTATTCCTTTTGTAACCATGAAATGGCATTTTTCCCAGTTAAGTACAAGGTTGGTCTCTTCGCATCTTTTCAGCACTTTACTCAAATTGTCCAAGCATTTATCAAAGCTATCTCCCAATACAGAGAAATCATCCATGAAAATCTCCAGAAAATCTTCCACCATGTCCGTGAATAATGACATCATGCACCTTTGGAATGTTGCTGGTGCATTACACAACTCAAAAGGCATGCGATTGTACGCAAAGGTTCCATAGGGACATGTGAAAGTTGTTTTCTCGCCGTCCTCAGGGCAATATGGATCTGATAGTAACTTGAATATCCATCTAAGAAACAATAAAATGCATGACCCCTTAATCATTCTAACATCTGATCAATGAAAGGTAGGGGAAAATGATCTTTATGAGTTTCATCATTCAGTTTCCTGAAGTCAATGCAAACTCGATGTCCAGTAATAAGTCTTACAGCGATCAACTCCTCAAACTCATTTGGTTGGACAGTGAATCCTCCTTTCCTGGGCACAACATGAATCGGGCTTACCCATTCACTATCGGCTATTGGGAAAATGATTCCCATCTCCAACATCTTTATGATCTCCTCCTTAACAACATCCTTCAGTTGTGGCGTCAACCTCCTTTACGGTTGTGCTATTGTTTTCTTCTCAGGATCTACAGAGATCTTATGCATGCACACTGTTGGGCTTATTCCTCTAATATCTGCGATCGTCCACCCAAACGCTCCCTTATGCTCTCTCAGTACTCTTAAAAGTTTCTCCTCCTCTAAAGATGATAATAACGTTGAAATTATGAGGGGAAGGGTATCATTTTGTAAGTACACGTATGTCAGGTGAGATGGCAAAGGTTTCAACGTTAAGTTCTTTGGTGGTTCTTCTAATGATGATCTTAACAGCTTACCAGTCAATTGTAAGTCAAAGAACTTGTGCCATGAAGGTCTATGAACGGTTCCTCCTAAATCCACAGAAGATATAGGTGCTCAGTAGAGTCACTCAGTCTAAAACCAGGGTGCTCATGAAAACCTAGGCTATATCCGCCCCCATAAGGATTTCCTTGCCTCCCTATATAGTTCACATCCTCAGTGTTGGTTGCTTCAATATCTTGAAATTTCAACCTTGGCTATGCGATCTTGCATGCCATCTATCTTTTCATTCATCGCCATTAGCTATTATAAGATCTTTTGAGAAGTATCTTCTCTGAATACGCCTTCAGCTACCTTGTTAGTTTCAACTTGATGTGTTCACCATTGACTTGTGAGCACAATTTGATCCAACTTCTCTTCGGCTTCTTTAGGTGATAGCAATGCAAAACATCCGTTGCTTGATGCGTCAACTCTCATTTGTTCACTTGGCCGCAATCCGTGATAGAAACTATGCATTCATACGGGCAAAGTGATATCACGGTGAGGGCATCTTCTCTATGCTTCCTTAAATCTTTCCCAAGCTTCTTCAAAGGTTTCAGTGGGTTTCTGCTTGAAGTTCATAATTTCTTGTCTCATTTGTAGTGATTTCCTACGTGGGCCGTACTTTTTCATGAATTTCTGCAACAGATCAGTCCAAGTTTGGATCGATCCCGGTGCTATAGACAATAACCATATCTTTGCTTTGTCTTTTAAAGTGAATAGAAACAATTTCAACTTGATATTGTCTTCCTGCACTCCTGCTGGCTTAATAGTGCTGAGTATTTCGAGAATGTTGGTGACATGTACACTAGGATCTTCGTTCATTACTCCATGAAAGGTAGTGTTGTTAGTCACCATTTGTATCCCATTTGGTTTAGGGTGAAATACCTCAGCTGCATCCTCAGGCTGAACAATTGCTGGCATGAATTGCTCGATTGTAGGAATAGCATAACTCTGTAGAGTTCTCCTATATGCTTGTACCACAACTCCTGCTCCATTCTGTCCATTCTGTGCCATGTTTTGTTATGTATCTTCCAAAGGTGTAATCTCTTCTTCCCTCTCATTGTGATCCCCTTCGTGAATACTTACGTCGTCTTCCAGCCTAATAGATCTCTCTCGAGTTTCCTTTCTCTTTTTTAGCAAACTTTTCAATCTCAGGTATAAATCTCTCGAGTTTGGCTGCTTGAAATTCGTGTAGCGTACTACAAGACACAAAAAGAAAATAAAAAGGTTAGTAACTTGCCTATGCGGCTGTGATGCATGCCTGGCAGACTCAAAAATACTGACTCTGACTACTGACCTAACTCTGAACTAACAGAAATGATTCTGGAGAAATCCTGACCCCCGGTTTATCGGGGTGGACCCTCGGTAAACCAGTTGTACCTTTTTTTTTCTAGATTTTAATATAATCGCCACTGTATGACTCCAGTATAAACAGACAATAAAAAAGACTCAATTAAATAGACACAAATATATACATCAAACTCAATCTTAAACAAAAAGTATTCTTGACACGAGTCCCCGGCAACGGCGCCAAAAATCTTGATCGTGGGCAAGGCACTTACTAGCAATTGGACTAGGTCTATTGTAGTAGAGTACTACCGAGTCAAGGTCGATCCCACAGAGACTCGTAAGAATGTCTAATTATCAAGATTGAGCTTGTCACGATAATGGTCTACGACCAACTATAGTATAGATAATAGTAATATTGGTAACAATCAACTAGCAAGATTATGCAGGTTCAACGAAGCAAACTAGAGTTTCTAATGTATTAGTTCAATTATGAGTAATTATTTATTCCCCCCACACATGCAACAGTCCTCCCTATTGGTGAATTTATTCATTGTTCAGCTATGGGTACAACTCCTAATCATATCTACTCCGACAATGGCAGTTGACAGTCTATACGTAGCTACCCTCCTTAATTTGTCCGTAATAACCCATACGCATAATGAACTAGAGCTGTCAATATTGAGCGCTAACTCATACCGCAAACCCGCCTAGAAAGCAGTCGACATTGACCAAAGACGTTCCTAGGGTCCATTCTAGATAATGTCCAAACATAGCACTTCACAATTTGTATTTCATGCTAGTTTACGATAACATTCAAATAGTTGATCAGGCTAAAAACATGTAAATTAAATCTATCGATCAACGTAGCTGGCGCCGATTATCATGAATTAGTAATTTACTAGGTATTCAGATCTAGTGATATAGACCGTCGTAGATTTGAAGAACACAACTACTATTCCATGATTTCTTCACCAACGAATCAGATCTATAACACATGGGGTAAAATAAACTAACTGCTATATAATTAAACTAAATAGCAATTAAAACATACTAGTCGAATAGAACAACGATAGATCTACAACTTGGAAAAGACAAAAAATCATACCCTCAAATACGAGTGTAGATCTCCCTCGGATCCTCCTTAGGCAGCGACTCCATCGTCTCTCCGACCAGAACTCATAAAATAAATAAAATAAAGAACAAAGAACTTTTATTGCATAATGCTTGTAAATTGTATGGTACAATTGTTACTTGGGAAAAGCCTCTTATTTATAGCTATCTAAACCGACTTAGGAACAACTAGTTCGACCCCTCATCCAAGATAACGCGTTTCGGAAGATTCTCGACCCTCGGTAAGTCGGCCCCGCCTCCCGGGTTACCGGGGGTAATTCTGTCTTTTTTTTCAACCGACTTAACTTGGATGGTTCTAGAATAACCTAGGCCCAATCCTTTCGTTCAGTCCACTCCAGATTCGTCCATCATGCTCAGCCCAATATTTTGTATCCTGAAAATCATCAAATAATACACGAAATATTATCGAAATAGGGAAAATAAAGGCTATGTGCAGATTTCTCGACTCACAAACCCGACATATGATATTCAACTCAAATGGTTCATATTTATAGGACTAAACAACTATTTTTAGCTCATAATGGATAGAATGTTGATGCCGTAGGATAGACAATTTTAACCGTCATCAATATGGAAGACTCAAATGAGGTTTTTGAATCCAATTCTAAGTACACCTCAGTCCACAACTCCATTCCGAATGCTTGTACATCTACAACTGGCTCCAATCCTAGAAATCCAGAATTAGAAGAAACTCTTCATGAATTGATGAATTAGCTAGTAACTATACAAGCTGGTTATAAATCAATTAAAGTAGAAAAAGAACCTCTAATTCTAGAAGTCGAAAGATTGAAAGCTGAATTGAACATGTTGAAACTGACCAGAACTAACAAAGGAAAGAATCAGTATTAGCTTACTACCTCTGTAGCAGCAGCTGAATCTTTTGCTCAGTGAAGTTCAGCTCCTGGATTCAAATCTGGAAAGCCATATGGAAAAAGAACTGGCATGGGATTTGATACACAACAAACTTCAAAGGAATGAACGAGCAAAACTATTGAACCTAATGTCAAAACTGGCATTAAGTTTGTAACTGAGCAAATTCCTCAAACTGAGAAGCATGCTGAACCCGTAAAACCAGTTCCACATGAATCAACTCAGTCTCAACATCAATTTTCCAAGATGTCAGCTACACTCAATAACAAAGCCAAATGTAAAGGTATACCAGCAGAACATTAAGGAAATACAGATGGTAGATCAAATGCCAGATCTACAAGAGCCAACCATGCCAAGAACCCAAAAAACTTCAATCAGAGTAAATCCCAGAATGTTAATCATTCAAAGATTCACACAATCAGGGGGAAAGGCGGATTATTTCCCACTGATGATGATTGGAATTTCTCTGAACCTATTATTAAAACTAATAGAAACAATCATTCACAACAGAGAACTTATCATTATTCTTAGCCAAGGATTCAGCAGAGGATCTACCTACCTCGGCGAGGCCCTCGCCGAAGTCAGCACAGACCTCAGTACAGATAGATTGATAGATATTATTCAGTTTCCAATAATAGAAAGCATCATGGAAATCAATTTCAGCCCAAAGACTTGAGAGATCATATGAATAAGGCACAATCCAATTATAGATACTATGGGAATGTGGCCTATATATATGAAAACAAGTGTAACAATTTCCAAAGAAGACTTATGGGAATATCCCCCGGGTTGTACTTACAAATGGCCCCTATGGACCCAAACAGAGTTGGGTACCTAAAACCTTTTAAATTGTCTTTCAGGAAATATGGTACTTCGACAGTGGATGCTCAAGACACTTGACAAGGAGCAAAGACTGTCTAGTTTATTTTATTGCCAAGGTTGGACCAAAAGTCTACTTTGGAAGTAAGGACAGACCTGGATATACAAAATGATATGGAACCTTGATAAAAATGGACTTACAATCAAGAATGTATCATATGTGGAAGGACTTCACTACAATCTTCTCAGAATAAGTCAATTATGTGACATGGGATACATAGTCACATTTTATAAAGAATTTTGCATCGTTTCTAGTGAATCAGAATATCAAGTAATTCTTGCTTGAAGAAGAAAAGTGTTAGGAAGATTTTATTATGTTTTGATGATGGCCATACTAGCTGTTATAGCAAGCTTGAAATAAGTTAGAAATCTCTGTATAAGTCTTCACTTAGAGTCTGACATGTTGTATAAGTTGAGTAAGACAAGTATTGTACTAGTTGGTAGGATGGCGAAGTAAACAGAAATCCGGCTAAGTGAAGCCAGCCAAGTACCAATAGAGAAGTACAAGGACTCTTGTAAACTCAAAGAAATCAAGAAAGCAGTGAACCGTCAAAGTAAACTATCTATCGGCTGAGTAAAAACGAAGCAGTGAAGGAAGATCTAAAACACTCAACCATTCTAGTATCAACCAAGTGAAGAGACAGCGGAGTGAACTACACTGTTCAGATTATGAAAAATAATGAAGATTCTGAGGATCAAGCATTCAATGCACAATCAATCAAGAATCAATCAAGGATGGATTTTATGATATACGTTTGAAGAAAATCCGATCACTAAAATCAAGGAGAATATAATTGAGGGGGAATCAAGAATTAAATCATGGATTATTCCCCACATTAAATAGCCAACGGACGGAAATTCAAATCAAGGATTATCAAGGCTATAAATAGAAGGCTTTGACAGATAGGAAAAACAACGATTGAATCTGATAAGAAACAAGCAAAAACTCTGTCAATTTGAAAAGCTCTCCATCTGAACTTAAAGGATACACCTAGAGATCAACTCAGCAACTAGAACTTCAATTCCATATCAAGCACTGAGATTGATCACAAATCTGAGAATCCATTCACATCAAACTGAAGCAATTGAATCAAAGGAATCTGAGAAGGAGTTGCAACCTTTGTTATAGCAGCTGAAAGATTTTTTCTCAAGGAGAAGTGATAGAGACTGATTCACTAAAGCTTTTGTAGCCAGGGAGTGATAGTCTTGAAGATTGTGAAGCTTGTGTAGCCAAGGACAATCTAACTATTGTATCTATGAAAACAATAGTGAATTCCTCCAATAATCACATGAGAAGAGTGGATTATGGGATTACACCACCCTGAACCACTATAAACCTTTGTGTCTATTTACTTTCAGCAGTTTACTTTACAACACTTTATTTCATTACATATTATATCTGTGATAGTCTAATCTACTTTGAACCAACATTTAAAGAAGAGACTTATCCGCTGCCCAAAAGCTTTTAAATATAAGAATTTTTTTTTGAAAATCCACTATAGTCATTCACCCGCCCCCCCTCTGACTATAGTTTACCCTTCTTTGGTACCAACAATTGGTATCGGAGCAGTGTTCCTAGTATCAGAACCTATTCAGATCAGATTTCTGGTAACAAGGAGATCACATATTTTCAAAGTAGTTTTCAAATTTGTGCCTTCTATATATGTTAGGAACATTTTAATATGTTTGGATGATGGCCCTACTAGCTATTATAAAAAGCATGAAATAAGTTAGAAATCTCGGTATAAGACTTTACTTAGAGTCTGACATATTGTATATGTTGAGTCAAACAAGTATTGTACTAGTTGGTAGGATGGCAAAGTGAAGACATTATGGCCTGACTTATAACCAAGGAAGTATGTGATGACCTTGGATAAGTCTATGTTATAATCTAAATGATAAAATACATTGTCAAATATGGTGTACACCGATCTCACCCAAATTAAGGATTAGTGATGTACAAGAAGTACCTGAAACATCAAAGAAAATAACAAAGCAGTAAACCGGCAGAGTGAACTGACTATCGGCTGAGTAAAGACAAATCAGTGAAGGAAGAACTAAGATAGCTAAGTCAGGAGGATAACTTAACAGTTCAGGGAACGGCCAAGTAAAATTTACTTGCTCAGATTTCAAATGATGAAGATCAAGCACTAAATACACAATCAATTGTGTATCAATCAAGGACGGATTTTTTGATAAATGTTTGAAGAAAAATCCGATCACTGAAATCAAGGAGAATAAAATTGAGGGAGAATCAAGAATTAAATCAAGGATTATTCCCCACATTAAATAGCCAACGGACTGAAATTCAAATCAAAGATTATCAAGGCTATAAATAGAAGGCATTGACAGACAGGAAAAACAACGATTCAATTAGAAAAGAAACAAGCAGAAACTCTATCAATTTGAAAAGCCTTCTATCTGTACTCAAAGGAAACATCTAGAGATCAACTCAGCAATCAGAACTTCAGATTCCACATCAAGCTCTGAGATTGATCAACAAATCTGTGAATCCAAATCACATCAAACTGAAGCAATTGAATCAGAGGAATCTGAGAAGGAGTTGCAACCTTTGTGATAGCTGCTGAAAGATTTGTTCTCAATGAGCAGTGATAGAGACTGAGTCACTAAAGCTTTTGTAGCCAGGGAGTGATAGTCTTGGAGATTGTGCAGCCTGGGTAGCCAAGGACAATCGTACTATTGTATCTGTGAAAACAATAGTGAATTCCTCCAATCATCATAGGAGAAGAGTGGATTAAGGGATTACACCACCCTAAACCACTATAAACCTTTGTGTCTATTTACTTTCAGCAATTTACTTTACAACAATTTACTTCATTACATATTATTTCTATGATTGCATAATCTACTTTGAATCAACATTTAATAAGGGACTTATCCGCTGCCCAAAAGCTTTTGAATATAAGAAATATTTTAGAAACTCCACTATAGTTATTCACCCCCCCTCTGACTATAGTTTTACCCTTCTCTGGGACCAATAATTGGGATTGGAGCAGTGTTCCTAGTATCGAACCTGTTCAGATCTGATTTTTGGTAACAATGAGATCACATATTTTCAAGGTAGTTTTTCAATTTTGTGCTTTCTATATATATCTCTTATTTGTAATTATGGATTCCTCAAATTTTATGTCCAAGGTACCTGTATTCAATGTTAATAATTTAATGAATACAAAATAAGGATGTTGTCTCATCTTGCAGCAACTCATAAGGAGATGCTGGATGTAATTAATGATGGCCCAATCAAGATCACCACTTATGGTAACCACAGAGAGACGATCAAGGGAAAGAGATAGACAAACTGAAGAAGCATTGGACCAAGGTTGACAGAAGAAGAGCAAATCTAGAATTTGTTGCAAAAGACATGATCTTGAAGACTCTGGATAGTAATATGTTCATGAGAATCAAAGATTGCAAAACAGCAAAGGAGATGTGGGATAAACTAGCACTGATCAACGAACCTTGCAAACACTGACACTTTGACTCTGATGTATCAATTAAAGGCTCATGAATTTGAGTTGAACGGTGAAGACAATGCACCAACAGAGGCACACAAGGCCAATGCACTGGTTGCACCCCAGCAAAGCAAAACCGATGACTCAAGCAGCAAAGAGACACAGGAGCTTAAAGAACAGGTAGCTTTAGTGATCAAACGTTTTGACAGGTTTAGCAAGTATAAGCAATTCAAGGGAAGCTCATCATCAAACAAGATGTCAAGCTCAAGAAAAGACATGAAGAAAAAGGATGATGAATACAGATGCTTCTAATGTAAGAAGAAAGGTCATTTCAAGGCTGATTGTCCAGAATAAAAAGACAAAGACGAGGACAAGAAAAAGTACAAGACAACTGAAAAGAGAAAAAGCAAGAAGGCACTCAAAGCTGAACCAGTGAAAAGAATGAAGAATCATCTGAAAATGATTCTGATGATGATGAAGCTGACAGCTCAAACAATAGAAAAGCTTACTTATGCCTTATCGCTAAAGGATCTAATGAAACTGAGGTAACATCTAGCTCCTACTCATCATCAAGTGCATCAACATCAGACACTGCACAATCTTCTATTCTCCCCTTAGATTCTGCAAACCTAATTCAAAATCTCATAAGCAAATTTGAAGAAATTCAAGTAAACCATGAAATTCTAGAACAAGAATGTGAGAATCTGAAAAGGGAAAATAAAAGATTGAAGAAAGAACTGGATGAAATAAAAGCTGAACAAACTTGTAAGGAGATTTACTCAAATGATCAACAAGTAGCAGATGAACACTCATCTGATGTTAAAAGATCAGCTGAGAAAATATCCCTACCAATCAAGATCACCACTGCACCACTTAATGCACCAGCTTACAAACCCCCAAAAAGGTTTGGATCCAGATCTGGTCTTGGCTACAACAGTCAGGATCAAAATAGAAACAATGGACATGTTGGAAATAAAATTTTAGTTTTGACGATGATTAATCCTCTTTAATTATGTACACCCCATTGATAAAGTGTTGAAACTAGCTGTTATAGTGGAAAGCTAAAAGATGTCTAGAACTGAATGTATAGGTTTTACTAGAGTCTGATAATTCTATAGGTTATATCAGACAAGCACTGTAATAGATAGAAGTGTCGTAAATCTGAAAACTGGAGATCATCTAGAAAACTTGAACATGACATAAAACTCAATATGTCACTTGGAACTGAAGTTTACTCAAAATTAAAGAAGGTAAGTTCGCTGAGGGACACAGACTCGGTTGACTTATCTAGAACTGAAGGCTGCGGGAACAAACTCAGTAAATGAAGAACTGAGGGACACAGACTCAGTTGATAAGATTGAAGAATTGAGGGTTCAAACTCAGTTGTCAAGATTTAAGCCGAGACTGTAAAGTTAGAATTCAGGTAAGTATTTGATGGCCTGAACTGACTTTATGGATCTTGAAAGAAGACCTAAGTATCATAAGGACAATGATATCTTAGATGATTTGTATAAGGAATGGTGTAATCTGATTAAGTTATATAAAATCGATAAATAGAGTACTGAACTTTTGAAGAAGAGTAAAAACTCAGTTAATGCTCTAAGTCAGTTAACAAATTGAAAACTGACACACTCAGTATAAAACTGAACAAGACACTCAGTTTTATAGTCAGCCATCCAAGCAACTGAAAGTACACTCGAACGTTATAAATCAAGGTTTTCTATTGGATGAAGAACTCACATGTCAGAACGGTAACTGACACCGGACACATGAAAATATAGACGTTGATACAATTCAAATTCAAGCAAGATGAACGTTGGAACTCACACTATAAATAGAAGACTTGGCATCAAGGATCAAACAACAACACCTATTTACAAGCATTTTGATTATAAGTCTAGTTCATCTGAATTGCTATCAATATCTGCGATCAACAAGATCATATCTAGATTTCTTCAAGTGTTCAAGCTCAAATCGATCAAATCCAGATTTTGACACTTTGAAGAACCACAAGCAATAATCAATTCATTGATTCTCAATGCAACTTTGATTCTGAATCAAAGGTTTAGACTGTGAAGCAATCCGGTCAAGGATTTGCCAAAGACTGTTGTCTTTTGCAGTAGGGTAGACTGTGTTTGTGGAAGTAGCTGGTGAAGAGGCAACACAACCCTCCAAGGACCAGTGGTTCAAGCAGTTGAAGAGCTGCAATCCAATATGTTCTTTACTTGTTTAGATAGTGACACTAGGGATTAGCCAAGGACTATCGTTTAGGACTTTTTGTAACAGCGCACCTCAATGAGTTCTCGTGGAATTTTCCTCCTACATCACAGGGGAAGAGTTGACTGACTGGATTACACCAACTGGAACAACTATAATTCTTTCTCTACTTACTTTACGTATTTACATTCTGTTATTTACTTATACAACATTTATATTTGTTTATACAGCATACTGAAACTGATTGTTATATGCATACACATTTCACAAACTGACATTCACCAGAATTCCGTTTTGCCCACTCAACTTTTTCTTATAGAATCAACAAGATCCAGATAAAGGCTAAGACTTATATCCGCTGCCGATTGACTCAGTTTTGTTATAAGTCAGTTTGACTTAGACTCAGCTTTGTCAGCTTAACTCCACACAAGTTTAAACTAAACCTTATTGTTATAATCTAGTTTTTGGTCAAAAGTTTATTCACCCCCCTCTAAACTTGTGTTAGCCTTTCCAAGGGACCAACAATTGGTATCGGAGCAGTGTTATTTAACAAGTCATTGTTGAAAACTCACCTGCTCTAGTTATCTCCTCTAGTTGTTCTCCTGAAAAAGCTCAGTTTTTCAGCTTCCATTTTTTGCATTATTCAGTTTTTATTCACTCTCACAATGGATAACAATCAATATGCTAGAAAATGCTGATGTGCAACATGGACAAATTTGATGAATACATACGTCATTTGCAGGCCTTTCTAGCAGCCACTCATGATGAGATGATGGACATACTTACTGACGGACCAATCCAAATCACTCACATGCAAACTATCAATGGTGATCAAGTTAGAGTCCCTATGCCTAAAAGCGAATGGAACAACGATGATCGAAAAAGGAAAGATCTGAATAACGTTGCCATGGACATCATACTCAGATTTCTTGATAGCAACATGTATCTGATGGTCAAGGATTGCACTACTGCAAATGAAATGTGGGAGAAACTCTAATTGGTTTGCAAAGGAACTTACTTCATTAAAGAAAACAAGATCTCAGTTGCAAAACAGAAGTTTGAAAATTTCAGAATGATGTTAGGTGAAAAAATTGATCAGATGGAAACAAGATTCAGTGCTATCATCGATGAACTAGCTCTACTCAAGATTGAGTACACCAAGAAAGTAGTCAACACTAGAATCTTGAAGGCTTTACCAATGTGCTGGAAGATGAAGGTCACAACATTGAATGAATCAAGGAGAAATCACCTTAGATATTAAAGCTTATGAATTCAGTGAAGATTTCACCATGACAACAACCCTAATCAAAGACACGGAGAAACCCAAAACAACAGCTCTTGCAACAGCAACAACAAATGATAATCAAGAAACCTCATCTAGCAATCTTCAGCAATTGGATGAGATGGAAGAGCAGATGGCTCTAGGATGAATAGAATTTGAAGAATGAAGAGTGGACATCCAGCACTCAGAAGTTAATCAAGAAAACTCCAAAACAAAAAAAAAAAAAAAAAAAAAGAAAAAAAAAGAAAAAGAAAAAAGAAGAAGATGAATATCTCTACTTCAATTGCAAAAATGCCTAGACAATACAAAGCTGAATGTCCAAAGCTGACTGGTAAGAAGACTCAACAACGAAGAACTGGCAGAAGAAGCACTCTTGGATGGAGATGAGTCAGATTATGAAGCTGGCACTGAAAGGCTATCAGATGACACAGCTTTAATGGCTCATGTGGAGGATCCTAATGAGGTATGTGAATCGAACTCCAAATATTCCTCAACTCAGATTTGCATGCAAAATGCGTGTTCTTCGATTGCAGACTTCAATCCAAGAAATCTTGAATTAAAGGAAATACTTGACGAATTGATGAATCAATTGGTAACCATCCAAGCTGGGTATGAATCAATTAAAGTTGAGAAAGAAGATCTAATTCTTGAAATTGAAAGATTGAAGTCTGAACTAATTATGATGAAACTGACTAGAACTGATAAAGGAAAGAATCAATAGCAGCAATTGAATCTTAGCTCAATCAAGTTCAGCTACTGGATTCCAATCCGGAAATCCATATGGAGACATAACTGGGCTTAGGATTTGATACACAGCAATCTTCCAAGGAATGAACTAGCAAAGCTGCTGAACCTAATATCAAAACTGATATTAAGTTTGTAGCTGAGCAAATTCCACAAACTAAGAAAATTACTGAACTAGTAAAGCCAGCCTCACATAAGTCAAATCAGTTTTCTAACAAGACAGCTGCACCTACCAACACAAGTAAATCAAATGGTAGATAAGCCTGTTGTACCTCAAAGAAAATAAATGGTAGATCAACTGCTAGATCTACAAAAGCTGATCAAGTGAAGAATGAGAAAAAAATTATCAAAGTAAATCAAAGAATGTCAATCATTCAATGATTCACACATCAAGGGGAAAGGTAGACTATACCCCACTAATGATGATTGGAATTTTAATGAACCTGCTATTAATACTGATAGGAACAGTCATTCTAGACAGAAAACTTATCACAAGTTTTAGTCCAAGACTCAGCAGAGAACTTATCCCAGTTTTCAGCCAATGTCTCAATACAAAGGTCAGTCTAGACCTCAGTACAAAAAGAATGATGGTTATTAATCAATTTTTAAAAACAAAAGAACTTTGGAAATCAGTTTCAACCAAAAGAGCTTAGAAATCATATAAATGAGACACAATCCAAGAAAATATATTATGGAAGTGTGGCTTATATATATGAAAATAAGTGCAACAATTTCCAGAGAAGACCGTATGGAAATATGCCTAGACTTGTACTGAAAACTGACCACTATGGACCCAAACAGACTTGGGTTCCTAAAACATTTTAATTTGTTTTGTAGGACATTTGGTACTTTGACAATGGATGTTCTAGACACATGACGAAGAGCAAAGATTGTCACTAATTTTGTAGCCAAAGATGGACCAAGAGTCAATTTTGGAAGCAAGATAGACCTGGTTACACAATAGGTTATGGAAACTTAATCAGAAATGGACTCAGAATCAAAAATGTATCTTATGTGGAAGGACTTCACTACAACCTACTCAGCACAAGTCAATTCTGCGATATGGGATACAAAGTAACTTTTGATAAGGAGTTTTGCATTGTCGTCAGCAAAACAACGTTTCAAGTAGTTCTTGCCGGACGAAGGGAAGAGAATATGTATGTTGTAGATTGGTCTACATTAGTTTCGAAACTTGTTTAATTGTGCACACTAAGTCAGAACTCTGTTGGTTGTGGCGCAAGAAATTGAGTCATCTAAATTTTGATGATATCAACTTGCAAGTCAAGAAGAACTTAGTGATCGGACTACCAGAGATCTCATAAAAGAAAGACAGCTTGTGTGATGCTTGTCAACAAGGAAAACAAACCAAAGCAAGTTTCAAGACTAAGTTTTAGAACTAATGCGTATGGATTTATTTGGACCAATTACACCAATCAGTGTTAGTGGAAAGAAATACACCTTGGTGGTAGTTAATGATTTTTCAAGGTACACTTGGGTCATTTTCATGACAAAGAAGAGTGAAACTAAACAACAGCTGACAGAACTTTTCAAGCGACTCCAGAACCAGAAATGAGTTATAGTAGTCAAGATTAGATCTGACAATGGAACTGAATTTCTCAACAGTATAATCATTGAGTATTGTGGAGAAAATGTAGTACTACACCAGCTTCCAGCTACGGCAACACCTCAACAGAATAGAGTAGCTGAAAGGAGGAATAGAACACTCAAAGAAACTGGAAGGACAATGATCTGTGAATCTAAACTGGCCGAAAAAATATTGGTCAGAAGCTGTAAATACATCATGCTACACTCAAAATCGAGCTCTCATGAACAAGAGACATGAAAAGACACCTTATGATATTTGGAATGGAAGAAAACCAAATGTCTCAAATTTTCATTCCTTTGGAAGCAAATGCTTTATTCACAATAATGGAAAAGATCAGCTCAAGGTTTTGCAGCCCAAAGCTGATGAAGGGATATTTCTGGGATACTCAAGTGTCAGTAAAGCTTTTAGAGTATTGAACAAACATACACTCAAGCATGAAGAATCAATACATGTGGTTTTTTATGAACCAAAATTTACTGGAGACACAATTGAAAACATAAAGGAACTAGTTTCTCAGTCTAAGACAGACAAGACTCCAGAATCAGTTTTCATAGACATCGGAAGATTAAGAATCTCAGGTTCTGAAGATCAAGATCAGCTTCAGTTGCCAGTAATAGAACCTGCAACTGAACAACAACAACAAGAAACATATCCAACAAAAAATGATCAAGCTCAAGAAGAACCAGTTCAATATAATGTAGATCCTCTGATGCAACCCCAGTACATCAATTGATGATAGATCACCCTGAAGAACAAGTGATAGGTGATTTCCAAGCAGGAATTCGGATAAGACATCAACTAGATGCTATGATAGCATGCTTTCTATCTCAGATTGGATTCTGGCTATGCAAGAAGAACTCAACGAATTTGAATGAAATCAAGTTTGGGAATTAGTCGACAAGCCAGATCATGTCAACTTAATTGGAACTAAATGGGTTTTCAGAAACAAGCTTGATGAAGAAGGAAATATTGTTAGAAATAAAGCCAGACATTGTAGCAAAAGGTTATTCACAAGCAGAAGGGATAGACTTTGATGAAACTTATGCCCCATTTGCAAGGTTAGAGGCAATCAGATTATTTCTTACCTTTGCAGCTCACAAGAAATTCAAAGTGTACCAGATGGACGTGAAAAGTGCATTTTCGAACGGGATACTTGAAGAGGAAGTCTATGTACAGCAACCCCTAGGATTTGAAATTAAAGACCAAGCTGACAAAGTTTTTAAACTTAGAAAAGCTCTATGACTCAAACAGGCACCAAGAGCCTGGTATGAAACTCTGTCTCAGTTTTTGGTGGATAATGGTATTACAAAAGAAACCATTGACAAAACCCTGTTCAGAATGAAAATTGAAGAAAGTACTCTCCTAGTACAAATCTATGTTGATGACATCACTTTTGGATCAAAAAATGAACATCTCTGTGAGAAATTTGCAATTTTTATGAAGAGTAAATTTCAAATGAGCATGATGGGAGAACCGGATTGCTTTCTAGGTTTACAAGTAAAACAGATGAATGAAGCAATTTTCATTCACCAAACCAAGTACACAAGAGAATTAATCAAGAAGTTTGGAATGGAAAAATCAGCTGGCATTTCCACACCAATTGGAACTAACATCAGATTAGATGAAGACAAATATGCCAATGATGTGGATCAAACTCTCTATAGAAGAATGATTGGAAGTCTATTTTACCTAACAGCCAGTAGGCCAGACATATCCTTCGTAGTTGGTGTTTGTGCCAGATTTCCAACAAAACCTAAAGAAAGTCATCTCACAGTTGTCAAAAGAACCTTGAAGTATTTGAAAGATGCGGAAGGAGTTGGGATATGCGACTCAAAGGAAGGAGAATTCAAACTGATATCCTACTCAGACTCAGACTATGCCGGAAGCAAGGTGGATAGAAAAAGTACTATAGGCACATATCAGTTATTTGGAAATAGACTTGTGTCATGGTTCAGCAAGAAGCAAAACTAAATTCGACATCAAGAGCTGAACCTGAGTATATGGCAGCTAGAAGCTATTCTGCTCAATTTTTATGGATAAGACAACAATTAAGAGATTATGGAATAGAAGAAGGACTGATTCCTATAATGTGTGACAATACAAGTGCAATAGCTATAACCGACAATCCAGTCTTGCACTCAAGGACTAAGCACATTGATGTGAGACATCACTTTATAAGGGATCATGTGGAGAAAAAGGATGTTACAGTTCTCTATGTCCCAACTGAAGATCATTTGGCTGACATTTTTACAAAACCCCTGGACAAAGAAAGGTTTGCTAAACTGAGAACTTAATTGGGGATTATTAAAGTCAGTTAAGTCACTTTAAGCTCAGAGATTCGTCAAGGGGATTGATCTTTGTCATGCTGGGTGTGCTAATGTTGGACTTATTTTAAGTTTTAGTGATGAGTGCCAGACTAGCTGTTATAGAGCAAAGGCAAAAGGATGTCTAGATTAAATGTATAGGATTATTAGAGTTTGATCCTTGTATAGGTTTGATCAAACAAGCATTGTAAAAGGTCAGCTAACTTTCATCAGCAGACCTATCTAG
Source organism: Gentiana straminea (assembly GCA_036785695.1). NCBI lineage: Eukaryota > Viridiplantae > Streptophyta > Magnoliopsida > Gentianales > Gentianaceae > Gentiana > Gentiana straminea. Next base: position 605,911 of record JAVUPR010000376.1, on the reverse strand, counting down.
GTCGGTAACGTACCTGACTTAGTAGACTAGTTTAGGAACCTGCTGAAGACTAAAGGCTGAGGGCTCAAACTCAGTTATTGAAGGCTAAGGGATCAAACTTAGTATTTAAAGTCAACGATATGGAATCAGAATTTGGGGAAGTCTGTGATGACCTAAATTGATTGCATATACCTTGTGTACAAGGTCTAAGTTCCATTAGTTATGTTGTGATTGGAACTTGGTTATGATCAAAATGGTGTAATCTAACTTAATAATGAAACTTAGATATAAGAGAAGTCAACTGCAGTGTTTTATGAACACAACAACTTTGGATCAGCTGACTGGTGTGTATCTCAATAGACTTAAATACACAGGAACCTGCTGGATATATATTACGAATTGATTAAAGGTTACATTGGAACATTACAAGGAAAAAGATAGATAACAACTTATGATTTTGGTAACAAATCAATGGTCAAGATTAAACGAACGTTGGAAAGAAACAGAGGTTTATCCAATGGATATAAGTCAAAGGGTGAACACTCTGAAAATTGTCAAAAAATAAACTGACAGTGTCGGTACTATGTACAGGGACATATTGTAAGTCATGAAAGGGACAAATCTGAAATGGCTATGTTTGAATTTCAAACATAAGTCACAAGGATTCTCACTTATAAATAGAAGACCCCTGATACAGAAACAGTGGATGAAAATTGAAGAACAACAAGATAATTTGCCTGAAGCTATCAAGTTTATTATCAAGAAAGTCACCTTGCTGAACCTACTGAACTTAACGCTACTGATCCAATAAATTCTTCAATGTAATCTGTTATCAAGCTACATCAAGTTTACACACTTGAAGACTTCAAGCTGCTGATCATTTCATCCTGATCAAGTTCCTGAATGCTGAATTACTTACTTGATTCAAACTTTCTTTTACAAGAAACCTACTGAAGACAATGAAGCATCTTTCGGTGTCAAGGACTGTTGTTTGTGGTGGAGCTGGTGAAGAGGCAATCCTACCCTTTAAGGACCAGTGGAAGACTTTGGAGCAGCAATCCTACCAGTTGCAAGTGTTCAGTTCGTGAAGCCATAGTTATTGGTGAAGGACAAACAACTTATGGATTTTTGTAACAGCAACCTCAAAGAACTCTAGTGATTTACCTCCAACATCACAGTAGAAGAGTGGACCGACAGATTACACCACAACCACTATAAAAATCGCCTACTTACTTTCTCGCATTTAGTATATTTAACACATAATCTACTGAAACTAGCAACTGAATCACACACTTACACTACTGAGTATCTAATACTCGGTATCATATTTTAACAACAAGTAATAAGGTTAACTTGAATATATTCCCGCCGCAACAAATTCGCAAAATCAACAGCAAATACCATCGAGTGTCGCCAGAAAGCCGCCGAACTTGCTGAGTTTGTTACTCCAAAAGTTTTAAGTGTTAAGTTTATTCACTCCCCCCTCTAAACTTAACCAAAGCCTTTTCAAGGGACCAACAATTGGTATCGGAGCAAAGGTTTCGTTCGATGTAATCCTACTTGTTGTGCTTGTGAAAAATACTTTGAAAACTTTTCAAGTTTCGATTTTTAAAGCTTTGCATCCCGATAACAACCGCATGCTAGTAACAATGTTGACGGAACCACTATAAAATCTCGCCTACTTACTTACCGTGTTGAAAAGAAAGATGCGGTGGTTCTTTACATCCCTGGTTACATGCTAGTGTTTCTAACAATAGAAATCACTCCAAACGATTATATACCAAAAGGCCGAAAAGCATATGAGTCCTACACAACCAAATGTTAGACCTTATGGATGTGTAAAAAGTATAACACTTTTCAAAGAAGACCTTATGGAAATTTGCCAAGGGTCATGCTTACCACGACCACTATGGACCCAAACAGTTTTGGGTACCTAAAATACATTAACTTTGTTTTGTAGGGTGTCTACTTTGACGGTGGATGTTCCGGACATATGACAAAGAATAAGCACGAGTTTGTCAAATTTTGTGGCAAAGGATGGTCCAAGAGTGAATTTTGGCAATACGAACACACCAGGATACACAAGAGGATATGACACACTTGTGAGAAATGGATTAACCATCAGGAATGTTGCATTTGTGGAAGGACTGGACTACAACCTACTGAGCACTAGACAGTTTTGTGACATGGGTTACAAGGTAACTTTTGACAAAGGCACATGTATTGTCATTAGTGAAAGAGGTGATCAAGTTGTTTTGGCTGGAAGAAGACAACAAAACATGTATGTTGTGGATTGGTCCGCTGTTGTTCCAGAAACATGTCTGATTGTGCATTCCAAGTCAGAACTTATTTGGTTATGGCATAAGAAGTTGAACCATCTGAACTTTGATGATATCAATCAGTTGGTGAAGAAGAAACTGGTAATTTGTTTACCCGAGATCACATTCAAAAAGGATGCTATATGTGATGCATTCGGCCAGGTAAACAAACAAAATCAAGCTTCAAGTCAAAGACTAAGCAATCAACAAAAGGAGTTTTGGAGTGATGCATCCCTACTCAAATGCGAAGATCAACTTGCCGATATATTCACAAAACCAAGAGGAGGTCTATGTTCGGATAGTGAAAGATTTGCTAAATTAAGGACCGAACTTGGAATTACAAAAGTTGACTATGGTATTCAAAATATGGAAGCTTCAAGATACATCTTTGATCGTGTGACAACACAAGTGCAATTGCAATCACAGCATGTTTTGCACTCAAGAACCAAGTATATTGATGTGAGACATCATTTTATAAGTATGTTGAAAAGAAAGATGCGGAATTTACCAAGGGGATTAGTCTTTTCTATGTTGGGTGAGCTCACTTAGCAAATTAGTCATTGGTATCAACAATTACATGTACTTATTTATGTTTGGACAATTGAGCAAATGAAGTTGCCAAGGGGATAGGTCTTTGTCCTGTTGGTGAGCTCACTTGACAGATCAGTCATTGGTATTACACTTCATCTTGTATTATCAGTTGGACAAAACAAAGAGGAATTGAAGATCAGTAGAGCAACATTGTCAGCAGGCTGTTGAGGCATCCTTGTCAGCAGGCTGCTAAGCCAAGTCTACTGATGGTAAAAGCTGTTGAAGCATACGTTACATAGTCAAACTTCAACAAAAGTCAAAAAGCAAAAGACCGGGATATTTATCTTATCTTTATAACCGCAGTTACACGATCGGACGGTTACAACTCTTTATGGATCAGTTATGGGACACGTGGCAAGATCTCATTAATTCAAAATTTAATCGTGGTTAATGCTACAGTACGTGTACAGTGCATTATCTGACAGTTTCAACCACCTATCTCTATATATACAGACATATACACAGAGTCTCTACTTACAACTTTCATATCGTTATTTCTCTGCAAATACATTGTGTGAACACCGATTTAAAACCTTTCTCTTCATCTTTTTCATTTCTAATGGCGGATAAAGGTGATGTTCATATTAGAACTAGTCAAAGTGTGAGAGGGTACGTTACTGACTGTCACACCACTGAGTTAACTATTAACATTGGAAGAAGAATCAGAAGGGTTGCTGGTTTGGAAAATTTTATTAATAGAAGATTGGAGAGAATTTCATACATCAATGTTTTGGAATTCTGGAAAAACATGGTCATACATGAAGGTAGAGAAGCCTTCACTACAACGGTTAATGGCAGAGCGATAGAAATCACTTCAGATCTACTGAGAGAAGTATTTCATTTTGGACCTGGAAATGGTGCCCCTACCAATCCAGAAATGATGAACCTGCCAAGATTGAAGTTTGTTGATGCAATAAAGACAAATGAGACCATACCATCATCTCTAGGCATTAATGTGAGGCACATTGGATATGAATATAATCTACTTAGCAAGATAATTGCCAAGAACATTCTAGGATTCAGTGGGAGTTCTGGACCTAATATAGACCTACTGATCATCATCTACAAAAGTATGAAGTTTGATTGGGCTGGATTTTTTATACATTATATGAAGAAGGTGTTTACTGAAGATAGAGATGGTATAAGGAAGTCCAAAACCAAGCCCCTAGGTCTACTGATTCAGACCTTGCTGAATCATTTTCAGATACCTGATGTTGCACCTGAGCAACTCAACAAGTCCAGATACAAGAAGGTGATCAGATATCCCATTCATAGGTTAGATGATGATGAAGATGTAGATGATGAAGAAACAGAGAGTGACAATGATGGAGATGATGATGCTGGTGGTGAGCAGGTTAAGCAAGTTGCTAAATCTGCTGCACCTAAGAAAGTTGCTGAGAAGAGAAAGGCTGCTGATACCAGAAAGATAACTGAAATTGTAAAGCCTAAGAGAACAAGGAAGCAATCAGTAGAGATTTCTGAGTCTACTGAGGGTCCAATTGAAGTTGAAATTGAAGTTACTGACCCTGCTGAAGTTACAAAGAAGAAATCAGCTTCTGAAATTTTGAAAGAGAAAAAGAAGGAAGATAGTAGAAAGAGGAAAGCTACTGAGATTGAAGTTGAATCTGAACAACTTTCCAAGAGAATGAATGAAACTTCAAAGAAAAGGAAACATGGAAAAGGGAAAAATTGAGGATTCTAGAGGCTCAAAGGAAAGTAGAAGGAGAGGCTGTTGAGCCTACTACTGTTGGTGTTGTTGTTGAGCAACACATTGAAGAACCACAACAGACTGATGTACTTGAGCCTGCTGTAGAAGTTATTGAATCCACACCTCTAAAGGCTGATGAGCCTACTGAATCTATAGAAGTTGTCGTTGAGCAACACATTGAAGAACCACAGCAGAATGTTGTACTTGAGCCTGCTGCAGAAGTTATTGAATCCACACCTCTAAAGGCTGCTGAGCCTACTGAAGCTACAGAATTTTTTGTTGAGCAACTTACTGCAGAGCCATAGCAGACTACTGAATCTACACCTGCTGTGGAAATTGATATAACGGTACAAGACCCTGCCATTTCTGCAATAGTTCAAGCGGAAGAGCAATCTGTTTCTAACCCTGTTGATGAGAATATAAGTCAGGGGGAACCCAATATGGAACAAATGGAGGTGGTAGGTACAAATTTACAACCAGAAGAACCTACTGACCTAGATGCATCTATTGAGGAAACATTGAATCTGCTTGTTGAGACCTTTGGAGGACAACAAGTTGAACAACCTGCTACAAGAAAGCCTTCAATGCCATTTGAAAGGAAGGAGAAGAAAAGAAAGGAAGGATATGTTGATCCTAAACTTAAGCTAGTGGCTGATTACTTTCAATGGAAGTTTGGTTATTATAAGAAACAAAAATCAGCTGTTGAGCCAATGACAGACTTTGAAGAATGGGCTTTTGAAAAGTTAGAGGTGGAAAACCTACTTGATCTGGTCAATACCTCTTTGTTGGAAATGAGGTTGATGGAAATCATTGACAGAAAAAAGGGAGAATGAAGTATCATGTTTAAGGATCCTAGGGATGAACCAGATAGTGATGATTCATCATCATCTGATTCTGATGATGATCATCCCGCACATCAAGGAGAAGCCAGTGGAACTGCATTGTTAAATGAACCTAGAGAAGAACAGTCTACTGGTACTGGCAAGTATACTGAGGGCCAACAAACTGAACAAATGGATGAAGATCTGGAGGATCTCACTATAGATGATTTGGAGGCTCTAATCAATGATGGTATAAACCATGAAGGTAACTTGTTGGAACATCTGGTACATTCAAGGCTGTGGAGTCTAATGTGAATCCTGATGATCAGCAGACTGAAAATCTGGATGAGGAGAAGGTTATTGACCATAGTGAGCCTGATATCAGTTCTGAAGATTTAGTTCAATATCAAGAATGGATTGATACTCAGGGCACTCTATCAAAATCTGCTGACACTCTACAGAAGATTGCTGATGACAGAGAATTCCTGGAGGAAAACATGGCTACTTTTCCATTTATTTCTGTGGAAGAGAGGGTTCTACTCACTGAGGAACAAACAATGATTCGACATGGTGATGGGTTTTGAAGGATCACCAATACTTTTTGAGGAGGTTCAGGCTGCTGAGGAACAAACAACACCTGAACAAAGGTCAGAATTGGTGGTACAGGTTGCTGAGGATCAAACAGCACTTGGAAAAATGTTGGAATTCACAATGGGTTTGAAGGAAACCCCTGCTACTATTGAAGACCAGGCTGCTGTAGTAGAGCCTACTGGAGTAAAGGGTACTGAAGGAAATGATAGTCAGCAAACTGCTGTTGATGAAGATGAACAGCTGCTGGACTATGGCTTCAGTGATGAAGAGTTTCAAGTGCCTGAGGAAGAACCTATTGCTGCTGAACCACAACAGCCATTTGTACCAATTTTTGAGGAACCTGCCTAAGATCCAATTCTGGGAGAAATTTTTGGAAATGTAGTTGAGGAAGGTCCTAACCCTGGTGGAAGGGATATGAGTTGGGCCATGGTTGTCAGCAGACAGAGGGCACAATACAATGTTGAAGAGCCTGCTCATGAAGCTGCTGGAGGAATGGCTGGTGGGGTACCAGCACAGGTGTTGGATAAGTTGAGGGTAGTTAGAAATGACATTACACATTTAAGAACTCAACTTGACAGACAGGAGCAAAGATTTGAAGATTTGATGAACCTGGTAGAAAATAGAGGGAGGACAACTGAAACAGTTGCTTCCAATATCACATCCACTCAATTTGCTCTTGCTGACCTTACCAAAGATGTAAGATGCATAAAACAACGAAATACACTGAAGGATCAGTTCTTAAAAGATCTGTTTGCCTCTATTCACAAGAAGCTTGACAATCTTGCTGAAGTACACAAACCTGCTGAACTTGCTGATACACCTCAACCTGTTGTGTTAGATCATAAAATTACTGAGAGGATCAATTTAATGGAACATACAATGGAATGAAGGATCACAACAGTTGACACACGAACAGAAATTATGGAAGGTCAACTGAACAACTTAGTGATCACACAGGAGAGTGTACATGGTCTGTTGTCCTGTTTTGTTGATGATGTCAATAAGGGGGGAAGAGAGCCAGGCAGCAGTAGCAAAAGAGGCTGCAAGGATTTTTGAGCAAAATAAATGGGATGCTAACACCAATGCATTCAGAGAGGTTGCACCTGGCAGAATTCAACTGACTGATGACCTCTTCAAAGAATAGAAGAAGATATATTGCAATAAGAGGATACCTTCCCATGACAAGGGCTTTCATGATGGGCTAAACTCCCTTTTGGGACTGAAGTTTGGGAAGCTAGAGTGAAATCCTTAAGAGCTTCACATAGAGGTGGAAGAGGTGGAGAGGTGGAAGAAGTCTACCCACTACATCAGCAAGAGAATCATTGGAGGAGTTCAAGCAATTATACATGCGTCTAGGATTCAGAGTACACCAGATAAATCTTACTCTACCTGAGGCATGGAAATGGTGGAAGGAAGTAAATCCCCATATAGATTTTTCCCTTATTGATAATCAATGGATGAGAGAAATGGTCAGAGACATAAGGGAATATCAAGAGCAGCAACAGAAAGAAAGACAAGAAAGAGAAAGGAGGAACAAGATCGGCATACTTACACCTACTTTTTATTTTTGCTGAATCTAGACTGTAATAACTTTTGAACAAACATGATTATAATGAGAAATGACTGAGTTTGTTCTATTTTTTGTTTTCATCCTTTTTGCTTTGTTGTAAGGAGGGTATTGGCATCATCACCAAAAAAGGGGAAATTGTTGGACTTATTTTATGTTTTAGTGATGATTGCTAGACTAGCTGTTATAGAGCAAAGGCAACAAAATGTCTAGATTAAATGTATAGGATTATTAGAGTTTGATCCTTGTATAGGTTTGATCAAACAAGCATTGTAAAAGGTCTGCTGATGAAGGCACTAGCTGTTATAGAGCAAAGGCAACAAAATGTCTAGACTTTCATCGAGTTTAATCCTTGTATAGGTTTGATCAAACTATCTAGGTCAATAAGGTACCTGAGTTAGTAGACTAGTTTAGGAACCTGCTAAAGACTGAAGGCTGAGGGCTCAAACTCAGTTATTGAAGGCTGAGGGATCAAACTTAGTATTTAATGTCAAGGATATGGAATCATAATTTAGGGAAGTCTGTGATGACCTAAACTGATTGCATATACCTTGTGTACAAGGTCTAAGTTCTATTAGTTAAGTTGTGATTGGAACTTGGTTATGATCAAAATGGTGTAATCTAACTTAATAATGAAAACTTAGATATAAGAGAAGTCAACTTCAGTGTTTAATGAACACAACAACTTTGGATCAGCTGACTGATGTGTATCTCAATAGACTTATATACACAGGAACCTGCTGGATATATATTTCGAATTGATTAAAGGTTACATTGGAAGATTACAAGGAAAAAGATAGATAACAACTTTTGATTTTGTTAACAAATCAATGGTCAAGACTAAACAAACGTTGGAAAGAAACAGAGGTTTATCCAATGGATATAAGTCAAAGGGTGAACAGTCTGAAAACTGTCAAAAAGTAAACTGACAGTGTCAGTACTATGTATAGGGACAGATTGTAAGTCATGAAAGGGACAAATCTGAAATGGCTATGTTTGAATTTCAAACATAAGTCACAAGGATTCTCACTTATAAATAGAAGACCCCTGATACAGAAACAGTGGATGAAGATTGAAGAACAACAAGATAATTTGCCTGAAGCTATCAAGTTTATTATCAAGAAAGTCACCCTGCTGACCCTACTGAACTTAAAGATACTGATCCAGTAAATTCTTCAATGTAATATGTTATCAAGCTACATCAAGTTTATACACTTGAAGACTTCAAGCTGCTGATCATTTCATCCTGATCAAGTTCCTGAATGCTGAATCACTTACTTGATTCAAACTTTCTTTTACAAGAAACCTACTGAAGACAATGAAGCATCTTTCGGTGTCAAGGACTGTTGTTTGTGGTGGAGCTGGTGAAGAGGCAATCATACCCTTCAACGACCAGTGGAAGACTTTGGAGCAACAATCCTACATGTTCCAAGTGTTCAGTTTGTGAAGCCATAGTTATTGGTGAAGGAAAAACAACTTACGGATTTTTGTAACGGCAACCTCAAAGATCTCTAATGAATTACCTCCAACATCACAGGAGAAGAGTGGACTGACAGGATTACACCAACTGGAACCACTATAAAATCTGCCTACTTACTTTCTACATTTACTTTCTGCATTTAGTATATTTAACACATCAATCTACTAAAAATAGCAACTGAATCACACACTTACACTACTGAGTATCTAATACTTGGTATCATATTTTAACAACAAGTAGTAAGGCTTAACTTGAATATATTCCGCGGCAACAAATTCAGTAAAATCAACAGTCAGCAGACTACTAAGTGTCAGCAGACTACTAAGTGTCGAATGGCTGCTGAACTTGCTGAGTTTGTTAACTCCAAAAGTTTTAAGTGTTAAGTTTATTCACCCCCCCTCCCTCTAAACTTAACCAAAGCCTTTTCAAGGGACCAACAGATAACTTGACAGATCAGTCATTGACATCAACAATCTCAAACTGAACTACTGAAGATTTGACGCAACCGAATACGCCTTGAAACTGACCTCAGTCAGTTTAACATTCAGTCAAGGAAAGTCAAAAGGCAAATGGATAAAACCGACAACAGTTACATCGCAATTAATTACCTCCGTTTGTGTCAGAAGTTGTTGCGTGTATACCCCCCAAAATGTCAGATAGTACAAGCATCGGTTATACAAACCAACATGGAATTTGAAAAGTTGTACAAAATCTATCTGAAGATCGTGTGATCAAATCATCAACCGTCCTCCTCTTTATATATCTAACCATTTTCATATTCCATTCTTACAAAAGAAAAATCAATTTTTTCCTCTCTCTCAAAAAGCCAAAAATTTTAGAAATGGAAGCTTCCAAACTAACTCAAGAAGAAAGGTTAATCAACAAACCAGACTCATTTTCGTTCAAAGAGTTTGAAGAGATGTGCGGAAATACTCTTCTCTCTAGTTATATAAGTGAAAATATTGAAAGATTACAAGGTTTACAGAACCTGTTGCAAGCAGAATTGCAAAAAGATTTAGACTTGGAATGTCTACTGCAATTCTAGGAAAATATGAAAATGTTGAAGAACTCTCTTTTAACAAGAGTTCATGGACAAAATATTTTTATCAATAAAGACATCATCAGACATCTATTTGGTTTCAAAGATCCTCTAGTAAAATCAATTGAGCTAGCCTATCTGCCAATCAAACGTGAAGCTTTTCTTGAGCAGATTTCAGCTTCAAAACAACCAGCAGAATTCGATATGGTGCTTACCAACCTCAAAACTAAATTCGGTCTCCTCAGTAGGTTGATCAGCAAACACGGTATCGCACAACACAAACGGTTAAACAAGTTAACTGAAGATGGGATACACCTGATGAACGTTATTTGGGACGAGTTTGAGTTCAACTAGGCATGATATATTATCAATCAGATCAAGCGGCAACACTTGGTTGAAATAGCAAGTGCCAGCAAAGCCCAAGCTGAAGGAAGGCAAACTGAGGGAAGATTTCGACAAAGAAATCACTTAGCTTAGTGATTCGTTAGTATTTGGAGAGGCTCAGTAGTAGGAAGGAACCAAAACAAACTGCTTCTGCATCTTCAATAAGTGCAGCACCAGTTCTTTCTAAGAAAGAAACCTCCAAAACTTCCCAACCTGAAGCCAATAAGAAAATTGTGTCTCGGTAGATCGCTCAGCAGAAAGGCATTAAAAGGAAAGCTGAAACACAAGGAGAAAAGTCAGTTGGATGATGTTTGTTCCCAGGTACTTCAAGTCAGTTAGCATCAACTGAGGGGGAACAACAACTGACAACTAAAGTCAGTTGGAAGTTGGAAGAATGATGCGGCTACTGAGATTGTTTCTCACAATAAGCAGAAAATATAGGAGAGACAAGTTTCTGCTATGCATGTTGCGCAAGAGGAACATGCAACTCAACAACCACAGGAGTACATCTCCGATGCAGAAAGGATCATCAAACTGATGAAGATGAAACTCAAGACTGAAGATTCTCGTGAAGCTACTCTACTTAATGAGGAAAAACTAATGTTGGAGAAACTTGAGATTCAAAGCTTATATGCAATATTCCCTATGAAAGAGTTTCTCACCAACTGCTACAATAGATTCAAAGAGATAGCTCGGAGAACTGAATCATTCACATCATCTATACCGAAGCAAGTTTTAAAGAAGAAATATGATGATAAAGATGATGATTCAAGGAAAGAAGCTCAGAAAAGTATAGTTTTACAATCAAACACTCAACCTGAACAACAACTAGCACAAACTGATACTCAGCAGGACAATTTGCCAGTTGGAAACCAGGCAACTGACAACAAGGAAGAAGAAGCCAGAGCTGATGATAATCAGCAACTGATGTTAATTGAAGATTTTAGTCAGTCTAAAATCCAAGAAGAAGAAGAAGAAGAAGATCCATCCAAGAAGCTCACAACAGAAGAATTGAGCGAAGTATAAGAAGGGTTGAAGATTATGCTTAACCAAAAGGATGAATACAATGGTCTTCTGTCGCATATTTCCAGTTATTGGGATTACAGGAAAAAGACTGATGTTTCAGTTCATACTAAGTTGGATGTTATCAAGAAATCCACTTCAAATTCAGTTTCAGAAATTCACAGTCTCAAGGAAAAACTTGAAGTTACAACTATGGAAGATCGAGAAACTCATGCTCAAGTTGAATGGCACCTCAATCAAAGCATCTATGGTTTAAGAACTCAGCTCAAAGAACTTCTTACTTCCCAGAAAGACATTTTAGCATATCAAAAGGCAACTCAAGAATTGATCACTCAGTTGTATGATGCCAAAAAAGGGGGAAGTAGAGAAAGAAAAGCTGAAGTTTTGTGAGGAGAAAATGAAGCTTGAAGACGAACTGACAAAACTGAAGAAAGTAAAAGCAACATCAGTACCAGAATCTAGCATCAGACGAGTTGAAAAACAAATTGATGTACAACTGATACTCAAGTACAGTCAACCTGAAGAAAGAAGAGCAACCCTCAATGAAGATCTTTGGATGAAATTTGTTGAATACTATAATCATGTTAAGGCAAAATACAGACACAAGAATTTTGAAGAGTCACTCAACTACATCCTCTGTGATCTCTATCATAATCAGAAGATGGCAAATTACAAGAAGATCAAGAGGATTGACGAAAGACTTCCAATCAAAGATAAGTTTGAACAGATGAAGACAGATGTCAATGAATTTGAAAATTACTACAAGGATGAGAGTCATCTTCCTAAATTGGCAATGTGGAGAAAATGGAAGCTAACAAGCCAAGTGGACTACCTCAAAACTTTATGCAAGAAGATACAAAGATTGAAGAAGGATACCGTCTTCATGACAAAAGAAGAAAATTTATCTTAGTTACACAGAAAACTGACTAGTTTTTATTTCAGTTTATATAAAATGTGTAACTTGATCCAGTTTTTGCAAACTCTTAATGAAATCCAGTTTCCAGTTTTACCTTGTTTTGCATTGTTTTTATCTTTAAGCTTTTTTTTAAGGATGTTTTTGGCATCATCAAAAAGAGGGAAATTGTTGGAAATAAAATTTAAGATTTGATGATGATTCATCCTATTTAATTATGTACACCCTATTGATGAAGTGCTGAAACTAGCTGCTATAGTGGAAAGCTAAAAGATGTCTATAACTGAAGGTATAGGTTTTACTAGAGTCTGATAATTGTATAGGTTATATCAGACAAGAACTGTAATAGATAGAAGTGTCGTAAAACATAAAACTGGAGATCATCTAGAAAACTGGAACATGACATAAAAGTGAATATGTCACTTAGAACTAAAGTTTACTCAGAACTGAAGAAGGTAAGTTAGCTGAGGACACAGACTCGGTTGAATTATCTAGAACTGAAGGCTGAGGGAACAGGCTCAGTAAATAAAGAACTGAGGGACACATACTCAGTTGAAGAAGATTGAAGAACTGAGGGTTCAAACAAAGTTGTGAAGATTTAAGCCGAGACTGTAAAGTTAGAATTCAGGTAAGTATGTGACGGCCTGAACTGACTTTATGGATCTTCAAAGAAGATCTAAGTATCATAAGGACAATGATATCTTAGATGATTTGTATAAGGAATGGTGTAATCTCATTAAGTTATATAAAATTAGATAAATAGAGTACTGAACTTTTGAAGAAGAGTAAAAACTCTGTTAATGCTCTAAGTCAGTTAAAAACCGAAAACTGACCCACTCAGCATAAAATGAACAAGACACTCAGTTTTATAGTCAGCCATCCAAGCAAATGAAAGTAAACTCGAACGTTATAAATCAAGGTTTTCTATTGGATGAAGAACTGACATGTCAGAACGGTCACTGACACCTCACACATGAAAATATAGACGTTGATACAATTCAAATTCAAGCAAGATGAACGTTGGACCTCACACTATAAGTAGAAGACTTGGCATCAAGGATCAAACAACAGCACCGATTTACAAGCATTTTGATTACAAGTCTAGTTCATTTGAATTGCTATCAATTTCTGCGCTCAACAAGATCATATCTAGATTTCTTCAAGTGTTCAAGCTCAAATCGATCAAATCCAGATTTCGACACTTTGAAGAACCACAAGCAAGAATCAATTCATTGATTCTCAGCTCAACTTTCATTCTTAATCATGTTCATGCTTGACGGGCTCCTCACTAAAACTTGACCTTACTCTTTTGAGATTAAGAAAGTGTAGAAGTGCCCGAGAGCTGAAAGGGTCGCTCGAAACCTAGCACACGGTTTAGGGAAATGATGGTGGAAATGATCCTCACCACCCCTAAAGAGAGATCAGCTGGCATACGGTTGACGGCCTTCATGAACTCCAAAAAAAATAGGTCGAAAGGAAGTCGCAGCCCACTGTTCCAGGAGTCAAAATGAAATAGAATTTGATCATGGACGTCACCATAGCCAACCCTGGACACGTCGTTTCCCCGGAAATACTCGAACTAGTAGTTGTGACTCAGCCCGAACGGGTGCGAATGGACTGACGGCAACTATTGGGGGACTTTGCTTTTTCTCCTCCACCAGTAAAAACCACTCTGTCGAACTCATCTTGCTGAGCTTTCTCCCAGTTCGACGTGCGCACAACGGGTGCATCGGCTTGCTCGACCTCTACGCCTTGCTCAGCCTACTCGACACGACCCGTGGAACCATTGGTGCTCGCCTTGTCATCTTGGTTGTCTGACATTGCCAGTAAAAGTGGACGAGGTGGATTGTTATTCGTAAACTCAAAAGTCGAGCCGAAATGAACAAGTTCGCCCATCTCGACACATGGCCCCTCTTTCACAAACGGGACAAAACCCTAATCCTAATCTTATCGGATGAGTCAAGTGAAACGCCGGAGAAGGAATCATCACGCCGACAGGCATTCAAAGTTCTCCGGCCTATATACAATGGCAAAAAGCAGTAAAATCTATCCTAAAATGGCATTCAAGCATCGGATGGCATGTTTATTCAAGTAGAAATCAAAAACAGACGAAATGGACAAGAAATCAAGGTCACATTCACGTGTTCATTCATGCGAACCTAGGAAAATATGAGTGTTTTAAGAGGAATGCAAGCATGTTCTTCGCAAAAACTCCGAATCGGGCATTAGCAGGCCTTCAAATCGGCAAAAACTTGTTCAAAGTGAAAATTGAAGTATATATGAATGATTTACCTCAATATGATTGAAGATAACGGAACAAAAACTGGAAAGTTGATCAAAAGCCTTGCCGAAACCTCTTTCTTGCCGGATTCTTCAATGCTCGCCAGAGTTTCTTGAATGAATTTGTGAAAAGTGTTTATGTGTGGGAATCCCTCTTCTTATATAGGCGCAGAGGCGGCGGTTTGAAACTCGGACTTCGAATTTCGAAATTCAAAATTTTAATAATGGTGTTGTTTCAAAATTTAAGGCCATTATTTAGATGGTTATCAAAGCATGTCGTCCCCTTAGAGGACACATGTCCAACAATAGTTTTCAGAGACGTTCATCTCACCAAAACTTCACACAACGGGACCATCCCAGCCAGGTCATTTACAACTTTACACCAGGCTGCTCTCTTACTTTCTAGGTCGATGAAGAGAAGCCCAGTCGTTTCGGCACGGCATCTTGCGGCAATTCGCTTCCGAGCATAACGCATCTAAAAATGAACGCTTCATAGCCCGAAACCTTTTAGCAAGACGCTTTCGAGCCATAAATGCTGATTAAATCATGTTCGCTTCATAGCGTGGCACCTAAGCCGGGCTCTTAATAAGGCGGCACCTCTTAGCAAGACATTTTTGATCCAAAAACGTTGAATAAGCCCGATCGCTCACTAGCTGGGCACCTAGACTACGCTCACGATCCCTATGCTAAACTAGCATGTCACTCTATAGCAGTCATCTCAACACATGGAAAATCAAGTGGCTAACAACTTTACTCAATGACCTTCATTTGTACAATAAAGGGCTCAAGGATTAGAGGGGCCATTGATACACCAAGCATGTAATACAGACCGCGGATTCAAATTGTGCCTGTACATAGGCCCAATAACGAATAGGGTCCTCGGCAAAACTGTTCGCACCTTCATAAACCAAGCTGGGCTAGGTATAATCTAGCCCACTTAGGACCATTATGATTCTTATCATTGGTTAGGCCACGGTCGTTGATCAGCAAAGCTTTCAACTCGCCACGTATAGAGCGACACGAAGTACTGGGGCCGACCTGATCGCCGTCTGCCAGTTTAGACCAAGCCCGTTTGACTAGGCAACTGAGTCCCAACATGATCGCTACAAAGTAAGAGCCCGCAGTGACTAGGATGCAAGCTCGCCACAACCAAACTCGCTCGGCGGCCTTGTATTTGGTTGTGGCAAGCTTGCATCCTATGAGGGATACACGGGGACGGGGTTATCTATTATTAGGTACTACTCCCTCCGTCCCAGTTTGTTTGGGACATTTTGGAACACTAAAGATTTAAGGGGATACCATTTATTAGCTTGTTTAGTCATTAAAAACATGACTACTTTACAATTATATCATTCTTTTATTGTGCTTAATCTTCTTAATAAATGTAGTTATTTGGGCATTTTAGAAATTTAAAAAGAAATTTTTAGTTTAAATATTAGTTATGAGACTTATTTTGGGACATCCATAAAATGAATAAGTCTCAAACAATTTGAGATGGAGGGAGTATTAAATACCACAATTAGTCCCCAAATGTTAACATTGAAGTAAATTAGAAATTAGGGTAAATAAATCCATAAAATATCATATATTTCCTTACTTAGAAATTAAATGTATTACTGTTTCTTTGTCTATATAATTTACAATTTCAGATGAATATAAATATATAGACGCATGTATAATATTCTACATACACAAATGTATGGAAATAAATCCTTGTAATCAATCGTATTTATTGTGCATTATTGATTTTACATTATTGTTGTGTAAGTATGTAATCACATCTATTGTAATCAAACAAATCAATGGAAATTTAGTTTTATCACTCTCTATTATGGTATCAGAATGATTCGACTAACGTCTTTAAGATCCTAGTCAATCGTAAAGAAATGCGTTTGGGTGGGGGTTTGTTACGGTAATCTACATGAACCCTCACCCCCTCACCACCTCACCTGTCGTCATGTTTTTCTTTATCCTTTGATTTTTTTTTTTCCGTTATCATGTTTCTTTTCTTCTATTGATTTTTTTAGTCATCAAAATAAACTGCTCTCATGTCACGATCGTCTTTCAAACCCCACAATCGCTTATGCAAGTCATGTCGATTTTTTTTCAATTCAATGGTAATCTTTTCAACTCCATGGTAACGTGCAACTAAACCACTGCTTTTCCAATCCAAATTTATGTGTTAATCTTTATTCTACCTCTTCTCTTCCATCATCTTTGCTATTTACGCCTCTTTGCCATCCCAAATTTCTTCTTCCCCTTTCTTCTATTAGGGTTCGTACAACCCTCCATCCCAAATTTTATTAAGGCTTTTTACAATCCTTCATTCCAAAATTTTCTTAATTAGGATACAACCCTCCATGTAATGATCACAAGGTGACCACACTTCAATTTTTTTTCCACAATATTTTTTTAGGGTATCAAT
Organism: Gentiana straminea; assembly: GCA_036785695.1. Classification (NCBI taxonomy): domain Eukaryota; kingdom Viridiplantae; phylum Streptophyta; class Magnoliopsida; order Gentianales; family Gentianaceae; genus Gentiana; species Gentiana straminea. Next base: position 588,792 of record JAVUPR010000376.1, on the reverse strand, counting down.
TCCCCTCAAGGATCATATTCGCTCCAAATATTTCTTCTTATTTCTCAGTACTTCTATGATTCTTTACGAAAATTAAGTCATCCATTGCTGATTCAAACAATAGCAGGTTAATGTGAAGAAGTTGTTTCCGATTGATATGAAGAATGTTGTAGCAGGCACCATGTGAAGGAAACAAGATTACTTCATTACGAGCCAATCTTCATGTTCATTCCATTCTTGTTGGACTGTGGGGGCGTGTTGAGAATATTCTAGATACACAAAATCTTGGAAAATAAATAATTGTAATTAATCGCATTTATTGTGTATTATCGCGTTTAAATTATGGTTGTGTAGTATATAATCACCTCTATTATACTCAAACAAATCAATGGAAACTCAGTTTTATTACTCTCTATTTTGTATATATATTCTGATAACATCATTGATGATTAAATATTAAATAAAAACATTTTCGAACATTACATCTCTTTTAGCTAATAACAAGGTACCGTCTTTGTAACGACCCATTCCCGGACACCGACTCCATATCCTGAAAATAAACGTTCGGCACATATAATATTAAAAAAAAATCATAATTATATGTAAGCCTCTACTACGTCATATCGAGTTTAGCGTTAACGGAAGCTAATAGACTCGGGTATAAGTTTTTTTTTTTTTTGAGTAATAAGAATGGAAATACAACAATCTAAAGATAGAAATATACCTTAAATAACGAAAACCAACTTACAACCGTACGGAATCTTAAAAGAAAATACAACAAAGTATCTTATAAGAATTCAAAAGGAAAAGTACAAGTTGTCTTTAGTAGCCAAATACAACAAGGTCTAAACATAGGTTATGATAAATAAAAATACTAGCATAACAAGCATGATCAAATGTCATCTTCAAAGTCCTTATCATAATCTTGGTCCACTTGTTCATCTTATCATCTCCAAATACACAAAATAAATATTCATTCGAGGTAAGTAAAAAGGTTCTTAATAAAAGATAGAAGCTTTTGTATTAAATGAGTATACAAAGTATTCATTATGATTATTAAATTATCTTTATAAAGCCAACTCAATCTAGGGTTCATTTCATGCTCACCTACATGTCATGACTAAACATTTCTAACTTAGCTTATCGTTGTTATACCCGTATCCAAGAGCACTATGCATGGTGTATATCCACCACGAGATATCGTTTGCAACCTAACAATGGATCAGACTGATCGCTATGGGTTTAACCCGATAGTGCATGCGTTCGACGAAGTCCCTCGACCATTCAGCCATTTATAGGCCAGTAGATTTATTCACTTTTACTAACCGCCCACACATCGGGATATAGCCTTGTGCCTAACCAAGAATGACATTGTATTTAATCTTTTACTACACAAGTATGTCTTTATAAAACATTAACTAACCACCTATGTGTTTTCAAAGTAAACCTCACTTTAACCAACTCTACTCCATCACTTAGTCATCTGCACAAAATGTCCTATCACATACACAGACATTCGTGAATGCTAATTCACCAAAGCACACGCCAATCATGCTCTTCCGACGGTCCCGAACTTCAACTCTTTTGGAAGAGTACATCCGGTGCCGGAACTAAATGCATCAGAAAATCAATCAAGGCTTCATCATGTTTAGTTAGTGTTATTAGATCAAGAAACAACACTTAAAACTCAACACATAACTCAAAACACCATTTTTCCTAAAAACTGGGCCAATGCGTGCGCATTCCGTGGTTCAGAAGCTTGTTGAATGATCCTGTTGAACCAATTTGTTAGAAATACAATTTATGTTTTGATGATAATTCATCGTATTTAGTCAGAATATTATCTTAACCCCATTGATGAAGTGCTGAAGCTAGCTGTTATAGTGAAAAGCTAAAAGATGTCTACAACTGAATGTTTAGGTTTTACTTGAGTCTGATATTTGTATAAGTTACATCAGAAAAGCACTGTAATAGTTAGTGTGTCGTGAAACTTAAAAACTGGAAGACATTTAGAAAACTGGAAACCATCAAACTGACTCAGAATACACCTACATTAAAATGAAGAAGATTAGTTCGCTGAGGGACACAGACTCAGTTGGCTTATCTAGAAGACTAAAGAACTGAGGATTCAAACTCAGTAGATAAAGAACTGAGGGTCACAGACTCAGTTATAGAAGATTGAAGAACTTTGGGTTCAAACTCAGTTATGAAGATTACAAGTCGAGACTGTAAAGTTAGACTTCAGGCAAGATTGTGGTGACCTGAATTGACTTTATGGATCTTGTATGAAGACCGAAGAATCATAAGGACAATGAATTCTTAGAAGATAATTTGTCATGGTGTACTCTGATTAAGTCAATTATAATCAGATGAAAAATGGAGTACTGATATTTGAAGAAGAAGTAAAATCTCAGTTAATGCTCCAAGTCAGTCAAGAAGCTGACAACTGATAAAAATAGTATAAAGCTGATCACCAAACTCAGTTTTATATGTTAGTCATCCGATAAACTGATAGTACAGTCGAACATTGTAAAGGAAGCAATCTTATTGGATGAAATACTGACACATCAGAACGGTCTGAAAATGTATCCATTACAAGATAGACGTTGATAGAATTCGAATTCAAGCAAGATGAACGTTGGACCACACACTATAAATAGAGGACTTTGCACCAAGGATTACACACAAAGATCTAACATATTTACAAGAATTTTTGTGCATTAGTCTTTTTATTTGAATTGCTTTCATCTCTACGCTATAACAAGATCAAATCAAGTATTTCTTCAAGTGTTCAAACTACACAGATTCTACATCAAAGGTTTAGACTGTGAAGCAAACCAGGAAGGTTTTGCCAAGGACAGCTGTTACAAGCAGTCGGGTAGACTGTGTTTGTGGTGGTAGCTGGTGAAGAGGCATACATAACCCTTCAAGTACCAGTGTTCAAGCAATTGAAAAGCACAATTCTACCCGTTCTACAACTTTTTAGATAGTGAAGCTAGGGATTAGCCAAGGACTATTGTTTAGGACTTTTTGTAACAGTTCACCTCAAGAAGTTCTAGTGGAATTTTCCTCCGCACCACAGGGGAAGAGAGGACTGACAAGATTACACCACCTGGAACCTCTATAATTCTTGTTCATTTACTTTACGCATTTATTTATTCACTTCGCATTTATCTACAGCATTTGATAATTGATTGTTATACACCTCACTTCTCACAAACTGACATTCACCAGAATTCAGTTTAACACACTCAACTTTCACATATAATAACAAGATCAAGAAAAATGCTTGAAATATATCCGCTGCCGGTCGACTCAGTTTTTGCTTAAGTCAGTTTGACTTAAACTCAGCTTAGTCAGCTTAACTCCAAACAAATTTTAACTGAACCATAATTTGTTTAAAATCCAGTTTAGGGAAAGTTTTTGGTGACAAGTTTATTCACCCCCCCCCCCCCCTCTAAACTTGTGTTAGCCTTTCCAAGGGACCAACAATTGGTATCGGAGCAGTGCTTCTGTTTTGAAGACATCCATTATTGAATCTCAGTATCAGTTTGTTTGTTTGAAGTAACTGGTCATCAGTTATTTCCGATACCAACAATTGGTATCGGAGCAGTGTTTCTTTAACAAGTCATTGTTAAAAGCTCATTTGCTCTAAATCTCCTATAGTTGTTCTCATTAGAAAGCTTAGTTTCTAGTTTTTATATAATCAGTTTTCACTCACTCACCATGGATAACAATCAGTATGCAAAACAAATGCTTATGTGCAACATGGACAAATTTGATGAATATAAATGTCGTATGCAGGATTTTCTAGAGGCTACTCATGATGAAATGATGGATGTACTCACTGATGGACCAATTCAGATCACTCACATGCAAATTGTTGGTGGAGAGCAAGTTCGAGTTGCAAAGCCTAAAGCTGAATGGACCAGTGATGATCGCAAGCGAAACAATCTCAACAATGTGGCTATGGACTTTATCCTCAGAACTCTTGACAGCAACAGGTATTTGAAGGTGAAAGAATGCACAACTCCTAAGGAAATATGGGACAAACTACAACTAGTTTGTTAAGGAACAGATTCAATCAAGGAAAACAAAATTTCTGTTGGAAAATAATAGTTTGAGAATTTCAAGATGAAATCTGGAGAGACTATTGACCAAATGGAGACAAGATTCAGTTCTATCGTGGATGAATTAGATCTACTCAAGATTGAATACTCAAAGAAAGTTATCAATACAAGAATCTTGAAGGCATTACCAATGTGCTGGAAAATGAAGGTCAGCTGCTATGGAAGAATCTAGAAGACTTGACATAGAGGATTCATTCAAAATCTTCTCAGATTTGAAAGCTTATGAATTCAATGAATATTTTACAAGTATAGCTGCAATAATTAAAGCTCTGGAAGAACCAAAGACCACAACACTTATAGCAGCATCAAATGATTCTCAAGAAGCATCCACAAATAATCTTCAACAGTTGGATGAAATGGAGGAACAAATGGCACTAATGATGAGCAGAATCAGAAGGATGAAGAATGGTCATCCTGTAACCCAAAAATTCATTAAGAAGACTCCTGAGAAAAGAAAAGACGATGAATATCTCTATTTCAACTGCAAGAAGCCTGGACACTATAAGGCTGAATGTCCAGAACTGATCAAGAAGACTCCGCCAAGAAGAGTTGGTAGAAGAGCACTATTCACTGGAGATGAGTCAGACTATGAAGCTGGTACTGAAAGACTATCAGATGACACAGCTTTAATGGCACATATGGAAGATCCGAATGACGTATGTGAATCCAATTCTAAATATTCTTCAGCTCGCTTTTCCATTCAAAATGCATGTTTTTCGACTGCTTACTCCAATCCAAAAAATCTAGAATTAGAAGAAACACTTGACGAGTTGATGAATTAGCTAGTAACCATTCAAGCTGGTTATGAATCAATTAAAGCTGAAAAAGAAAATCTAATTCTTGAAGTTGAAAGATTGAAGTCTGAACTAAAAATGCTGAAACTGACTAAAACTGAGAAAGAAAAGATTCAGTGTCAGCCTCCCGCATCAGCAGGCAACAACTGAATCATTTGCTCAATCAAGTTCGTTACTGGATTCAAATCAGGAAAGCCGTATGGAGACAAGACAGGTTTAGGATTTGATACACAGCAATCTTCCAAGGATAGAACTAGCAAAACTACTCAACCTAGTACCAAAACTGGTATTAAGTTTGTAGCTGAGCAACTTCCACAAACTGAGAAAATTGTTGAACCAGTAAAGCCAGTATCACATAAGATAAATCAGTTTTCTAAGAAGACAAATGTATCTACCAACAAAGGTAAATCAAATGGTAGAATAGCTGTATCTAAAGGAAACCAAAATGGCAAATCAGTTGCCAGATCCACAAAAACCAATCAAGTAAAGAACCAGAAAAATTACAATCAAGGTAAATCTAAGAATGTCAATCATTCAAAGATTCACACATTCAGGGGGAAAGGAATATTATATCCCACTGATGATGATTGGAATTTTACTGCATCTACTAATAACACTGTTAATAGCAATCATTCCAGACAGAAAACTTATCACAAGTTTCAGTCCAAAACTCAGCAGAGAGCTAATCTCAGCTCTCAGCAAAAGTTCTAGTACTCAGGTCAGTCTAGACCTCAATACAAAAGGAATGATAGTTATTATTCATGTTTTAATAATAGAAAGCCTGATGGAAATAAATTTCAGTCAAAAGATCTAAGAGATCATATAAATAAGACACAGTCCAAACATATATACTATGGGAGTGTGGCTTACATATATGAAAACAAGTACAACAATATCCGAAGAATACCTAAACGATATATTCCCAGAGTTGTACTGACAACTGACCCCCATGGACCCAAATAGAGTTGGGTACCTAAAATTGTTTAATTTTCATTGCAGGATATATGGTACTTTGACAGCGGTTTCTCTAAGCACATGACAAAGAGCATGGACTGTCTCAATAATTTTATTGCAAACGATGGACCAAAAGTCAATTTGGAAGTAAAGACAAACCTGGATCACCAAAGGTTACGGCACCTTAATCAAAAATGGACTTACAATCAAGAATGTATCTTATGTAGAAGGATTGCACTACAATCTACTCAGCACCTGTCAATTCTGTGATATGGGATACAAAGTTACTTTTGACAAAGAATTATGTGTTGTCGTTAGCGAAACAGAATATCAAGTTGTCTTAGCCGGAGGAAGAAAAGATAATGTTGAAGGATGCAGGTTCTTAGATCTAAACGAATTAGATCTACGCGCAGCGGATGGATCACGATTTATATATCAAAACACATAATTAAAGGACTTAAACTACTACAAGGGGGTTAAGATCATGTTACCAATATAGGGAAGAGAAGCCTTGATCTTCCGATGTGTTCTCCAAACGGCGGTTGGTGGACACCCTTCTTGATACACGAGCCTCCTTGATATGCAACCAGAAAAATCTCGAAGATTTTTCCAACTCGAACCCTAAGAATAGAGGCCGAAATTTTTCGGCCAATTTCTCTCGGTGAATAGTGACGTGAATAGTACCTTGCCATTAGACTTGGGAGAACTCTCTTTATATAGGAGAGTAATCAATGTCCTCCAAGGATTAAATAATTAAGTGATAATTATCACATTAATCCTTTTCCAAATAAAAGATAAATAAAATGATTATCCCAAACAAATTAGGATAAATCATATTATTATCTAATATTCCATGAATTATCATTTAACAAATAAAAGATAAATCACATGTCAAATAATTATCCAAGAAAACTAATTTCTCTCTAATTATTTTCATCACATAATGGCGCCACTTTTAGGGTCAAAAAGCCCACATAAAATGTCTTTTATGTGTATTATATTATTTAGCCCAACTAAATAATATCCATGCATATCAATTAATTAGCCCACCAATTAATTATCACCGAGGCCCAAGTAACAAGATTACTAGTCCGAATTACGTAAGCCACATCGGGGACCATGGACCTATAACCGGTAGCTCCAATAATTAATTATTCATCGAACGAAAAGTACATTAATTATTAATTCCGGGATTACGCCACCATAAACCCGAAACCGAACTCTACCGATTATAGATGTATACTTATACTCAACCCATGTAGAGCGAATAAGCGTCCATTGATATAATCACTATATACGGATTAACCCTCCATAGATCGTCCATTCCGAGTGGGAAGTCTCCGTGAACCCAACTCAGAATATCTTATCCTTATTTACCATTAACCCCCTAATGATCAATTAGTACACATATCTGACTATTAGCTAATTAGTCAAATGTGAACTCCCGGGATCGATCACTTTCTTAGGGCTAACAAACAAGGGGATCGTCTCTACTTCCCGCAGGAAGGAATGGATTCCATGTCCGTGAAAATCGAACTACTCACTCATCCGGAGATAGTGCCAATGAGAAGTGGCTTGGAACACATATTAAAGTGAACCGTAACTAACACATCAAACACTACCCCGGGACAAGCGATCATGTGATCACCTCGGGATTAAGGTTGATCCATATATGATCATCTAATGATTTAATAAGATTCCTCGATTACGGAATTATACCGAGAAATACGATTAAATCGGTCCAAATCCCTATATGAATGCCATCATATATAAATGCCCCACGTAGGTACCCTCTACCGACAAACCGGATAAGACTATCACACCCTGGTGTTCGGGCGCATTATTGGTGTTTTAATCAAGAGACCCTAAACTCGATTAAGTTCACCACGGACTAACAGCTTTAAGTATATCACCACTAACTCAATCCTCACGTGTAATCCATACACCGAGTTAAGTGGTTACATACGATATATACTTAGGGTTTGCGGCGGTGTATTACTTTACAAGCACAAAGCAAGTAATAAGGTGAGATAAATTATGTCATTCATTATTAAAAACAATTACACAAATTGTCTTTCGGGCACTACACCTAACAATCTCCCACTTGCACGAAATGACAAGCAACGATTGTTTTTAGAGCACACCCTTTCTCATCTTATTCACAACACTCTCCCACTTGCTCTAAAAGCAGATGAGATATATTCCTCAATGCCATACCCTCCAAGCACCAGACTTGGTACACTGATCAGTTTGGTTGTCGGCCCGAGACGAAACGTTGCCGGTCCATCTAATCAGGCGGTACTCTCTCTCAATATGCTTTTGACCTCTAGTGACTGAGAAGATCATTCTAAGCTATTTCTTCACTGTTTTCACAATGAAGTGATATCGGCTTATCAGACCTGGAATTACTCCCAGACCAAAAAGGAAATTCTAAGCACTATGAGTAAACACTGAGCCCGAGATCAACGTAATGATCATCCTTAATCTGACTACAAGTCAGAATCAGTGTAGTCAACCATATTCAAGTTTGCACCTGAATATACAAGCATATGATTCCTCGTTCTCTAAAGATACTTGAGGACGTACTAAAACTGCTACTTATTGCTCAAATCCAAGATTCGATTACTATTGACTTATGATAACCTGACTTGCCGTTATCCAAGAGAGACTCTATCCCATTTTCTCTTTATCCGGAGATTTAGAGAATCATTCCTGAGAGGTAGGGTAGGACTACTCTCGATGAATGCTGCAACCGTATATGCATAATCAATCTTATTCAATAAGACAAAGTGGGATAGCCAATGACTCATTCTCGTGGATTTGACCGAATCAAATTCTTAGAATATAGTCCAATTCTCTCATCCAGAGAATCTAGGCGTGTCAGTTTCCGACTTCAGATAGCACACCCATGTTTTTTTTTCAACCGTTTTAGTGTTATCATTTATGAACACTAATACTACTACTTCACCAATATTGATATCCAAATACGAAAGACTTATCAATACTTTGGTCAAGTTCACATATTTTAAAACATGTGACTTTTAAATGACCGAGAGGTTCTCTTAAATCCACAAATGATATAAGCCATGGCGAGCCTCCTACCAAAGGTTCTTTCGAATGAATTAAGATATCGTTAGTCTCGCAAAAAGGTCTTAGGGAATCACCCCTATCTTCTCGCTTTGTAACGAATCCGTTATTCATTCTTAGCTAAAACCCTTCTCGTTCTAAATGAATTCGCATTCCGTTGTTCAAGAAGAAAGTCTCGTGGAATCACCCCTATTTTCTCGCTTTCTAACGAAATCTAGCAAGATCGAGTGGTGAGAGAGTTCAAGGTCCGGTTAACTCTCTACTTGTCGTGGAATCACCCCTATACCACTCAACTTTGCGCTCGAAAGTTTAAACTTTCCTATTCATTCGACTCTTTTCCGTGTAGATCCAATTGCTCCCACCGGGCCCGAGACACTCGTGGTTCTACAAGAGGTCGAACGTAACCTGAGTACCAAAACTCCATTCACAGGGTTAAGGTTTTCAAACCAACCTCTATAATCGAATCCTATACAACCCACCAAGAGCCATAGGTTATCAATCACCCCAGCAGATTATAAAGTCCACAAAATCACAATGGGTCAACGGTTAAACCATACTCCCACTGTGTCTTGGGTGGATTGACATTCTGATCTAGTAGTATTTATCAGTGTAATCACCAACAACCGATGTGGTCTGATTAAATCAGATAGTAACTACCTTTGGGTAACCGTACTCCAAGGTTTAAGGTTGTTACTTATAGATTCTATCAGAAGGCTTGTGACAGTTCAACCGTCACTTTCTGATCTCAAGAATATTATAATCAACCTTCACTCGTCTCATTAAGATTTTTCACGAACAGTCACAATCTGAACGTATGCGCAAAATCCCCAGCTAAATGCCTACATTTACGGATGTGGTGTGAACCGAATTCATTCCTTATCCATAAACTCACTAGCATCTTCTAGGTAGACTTCTCGGTTTACATAATAATGTTAACCGTTATTTTGCAACGAATTATCTTAGTCGAGTTAAGCAGTGTATAGTAGCACATAAATAACTATATAGGGCAAGTCTATGGTTTCTTCCTCAGTGAGAAACATTCCACTAGGAGGCAGGCCGAGCATCAGTCCCAAGACTATGCGATAGCATATTTCTGAGCATGGAATACTCTATTCTCTTGCTAAAATCAGAGACACCTCCTCGTATTCTTTCGATAAACCAACCAGTGTTTTGAGTAGTTATCGACGTAATGTCACCACTCAAAATCTCCCACTAGCTTGTATCTCTCACTAGACCCCGAAGGTCATGGTGAACAAGCTATGTTACCCCTTCAAAACTATTACCCTTTCCCCGATTGAAAGGAAACTTAGTCATTGTTCCTTTGAGATAGTGTTCCAAGACCGGGAGATAGGAATCACCCTTAGCCGCCGACAGGTCTTGTCTCTAGGATATATGCACTAATTAATAGATATTGAAAGGTCGTTTATCTTAATACGGAAACCTTTTACCTTTAATAGTTTTAGATGTGTTACACATACTTATTCAAATGTTTCTAAGTGGTTCGACTTTATCAAACAAAAGTCCGAGTCTCGGATTCGTACTACAAATGTCTTATTCACTTTCTATGAGGCAACTGTAGTATCGAGATGAAAGTGAATCCATTTGTTTCAACGAATCTGTAAACAGAAAAATAAATTTTTCTGTGATATTCAAGGATAGAATCCGAAATTCATTTCCTTATATCACTCCCACTATTATAGCCGAAATTACGCCCGTTGTTACTCTATTAATCGTTAATGCACAAACTTCCTTGTTCTTCCAAAGAACTAAGCTACCGAGTCAAGTTACTCGGTTAAGAAAGTCGCTAAGGATTCATTGGTTAGTGATCCGAAATCACTTTCCTTATCCTATACTTTCTTTAATTAATGTTTCGGTTTAGCCTCAAAACTTTAGTTAAGATGATTAACACTTATAGACATTCTTTCCCATTCTTAACTTTCCTTAAAAAAGAAATAGTCTTGAACTAGCAAGCTTCGTTTGAGTAGACACTACTCGTGAACTCGTGGGATGTCTAATGAAAGTGTTACCCGGTGGGACTAATTTTCTAATAAATTAGAAAAACATAATGTAAAAGCTCCCACTAGTTTATCGGTTCCAAATACCGTCTAACTAGCGACACTTTAATTTATGATTCTCCAATTTTTCTATCGTAAAATTTCTCGTGTAGACACTACACAATTCACTAAAGAATTTTATCGTCCCAATCATCTTTTAAACTAACTACGGTTGTCTCTCGTTCTGCACGAGTGACAGCAGTGACATACTTGTTTACGTCACTTAAGTCTTGAAGGCTCAAGAGAAATATCTCTTCCGAAAAATTAATCGCATGTGAGATTAATAAGTACAACGTTCTAGTTACTGACCACTTTTTAACGAAGTCATTACTAGTCAATTTTACACTAGCGCCTAGCACCTTAGAGATATATATATTACGCTTGTAAATAAAATTGACGAAAAAATAAATCCAAATCATACACTACTAAAATTTTAGGAACATAAACTAAGTACTTATAGTCTATCCTACCGTTCCAAGGATTTAATCTAATGCCTCGGTGCCGCCTTAGGGTAGGTCAAAGAGGTTTCGATTAATATTGAAGATCGATTGGGAATCGAACATCTCATTTGTGATCGTCAATCACCTTTCCTTTTTCAGCCAAGGTACTACCAAAAATACCCTTTATGAGTGTGACCTACTTGTCTCGCATTTTTAGGTAGACCCCGAGTGTGCCGCCTTAGGGTCGGTCGGTGACCCGACGAGTACCCAAAATCCTATCCTTTCGGAGACCAAGCCTTGAATTTTGATAGCGGTGAAGGCCTTCCTTAGGGGGCCGAAATCAAAGCCGGCACGAGGCGTCACCATTCTCTCACGTTGCTTGTGTCAACAGTAGAGGCCGTGGGGTCGGCTGTCGCCTCTCCCGCTCCCACTCAATATTTTGAAAAAGTGGTGGGTTTACTGATCACGTTTTTGGACTTGATGTTTCATTAAGGAACAATAAATCATAGGCCCGAATGTTGTCGGTTATGTGCGCTAGCCCACCCGACCTATTCGTTAGAACATATGTGGCCGTCGGACGGGTCAAGGCTAGGAGAGCTCCGTTGAGCCGTAGCGGCTCTTCGGATGGCTCGGTATTGCCGGACCCCCGTGCAAACGCCACACGTGGAGGGTGAAGTCGATTAAGCCGTAGCTACGTTGACCACCCAACCGTGGTTAAACCACTTTCGAACTCGTTTGCCCGTGATTATCCAATCCTTAAACATCAAACATTCACGTAGACACTACGGAACAAAAACGTAATCTCGTCTTAGGTAAGGTGGAATTCACCAAGAATCCAACACCTTAACCACGAGGTTTCGGGATTTTACTCCTTATGCTTTCGCAGAGTGGGATTCACCGAGAATCCATCACCCAACCTCGACGATTGAAAAAACCCGTGTTCCTCGGTTTTTACCCTAATTAGTTTCTAATTAATATCAAACAATTAATTAAAACTAATCGTGTGTTTTATACATGCCTAACTAATTCCTCGAATTACTACATGTATGCATATGGAGTGGAATTCATGATATGATGCATGTCATGACAATTTTCCGGTTCTACTCATACAATCTACACATGTATACTAGTGCGGAAAATAAACACCGAGATGGACCGTTGGCACCCCCGTAACTAATCTACTCGAAAATAAATTAAAACCCTAATCTGCAGCTGTTAAGAATCTTCGACGATCGGAATATCAAACGAACTTGGATCGGGACGAAACTTTCCAGATCTGATCTTCATTCTTCGGACTTGAAGATGGACGGTCGGATTGGAGCTTTGACTTGTCAATATTCCTCAGTGAGCCGCCCAACTTGCTGCTGAAACAGACTCTTACAGCAGCGCATCATTTACTTCCCGAGGCCGATCGGGGATCAAGATGAATCCCGATCGTCCTGAAAATTTTATCTCACGTCCTCAACTCCATGATATGCGATCTGACCGGTCGGATTTTAATTTGAACGGTCCAAATGTTCCCAGAAAATCGAAGAAGTCACAGTTAGGGTTTCTGTGAATCCTGCGTTTTTCTGTTACAGCAGCCACTTCATTGCAACGAACGGATATTGAGACGGACTCCGATCGACCCCAAATTTGGATGGCTTGTTGTTCAACTTGTAATCTTGATTCTGACCGGAGGGATCGTCGTTTCAACGGCTCGATCAACGGGAAAAATGAAAAAAGTAAACAGCTACTAAACAGATCTACTTACAGGAAATTAAACTTGCAATAATAAATAAATTACATAATTTCTTATACTCATATGAACGAATTTTGATCGTTTATATGAGTTTACAATAGATCTAACGGGAAAACGGTGCCAACCCCAATCCATCTCTTCAACCATAGCAATTTAAATCATAATCAATGCATAATTATAAGTAAAAATTACCTACATGCAATTCCACTCCTTTAAATCGTTTAACTATGATTATGACTATATAAATCGTGGAACCTTGCTCTGCTACCACATGAAGGATGCAGGTTCTTAGATCTAAACGAATTAGATCTACGCGCAGCGGATGGATCACGATTTATATATCAAAACACATAATTAAAGGACTTAAACTACTACAAGGGGGTTAAGATCATGTTACCAATATAGGGAAGAGAAGCCTTGATCTTCCGATGTGTTCTCCAAACGGCGGTTGGTGGACACCCTTCTTGATACACGAGCCTCCTTGATATGCAACCAGAAAAATCTCGAAGATTTTTCCAACTCGAACCCTAAGAATAGAGGCCGAAATTTTTCGGCCAATTTCTCTCGGTGAATAGTGACGTGAAAAGTACCTTGCCATTAGACTTGGGAGAACTCTCTTTATATAGGAGAGTAATCAATGTCCTCCAAGGATTAAATAATTAAGTGATAATTATCACATTAATCCTTTTCCAAATAAAAGATAAATAAAATGATTATCCCAAACAAATTAGGATAAATCATATTATTATCTAATATTCCATGAATTATCATTTAACAAATAAAAGATAAATCACATGTCAAATAATTATCCAAGAAAACTAATTTCTCTCTAATTATTTTCATCACATAATGGCGCCACTTTTAGGGTCAAAAAGCCCACACAAAATGTCTTTTATGTGTATTATATTATTTAGCCCAACTAAATAATATCCATGCATATCAATTAATTAGCCCAGCTAATTAATTATCACTGAGGCCCAAGTAACAAGATTACTAGTCCGAATTACAGAAGCCACATCGGGGACCATGGACCTATAACCAGTAGCTCCAATAATTAATTATTCATCGAACAGAAAGTACATTAATTATTAATTCCGGGATTACGCCACCATAAACTCGAAACTGAACTCTACCGATTATAGATGTATACTTATACTCAACCCATAGAGCGAATAAGCGTCCATTGATATAATCACTATATACGGATTAACCCTCCATAGACTGTCCATTCTGAGTGGGAAGTCTCCGTGAACCCAACTCAGAATATCTTATCCTTATTTACCATTAACCCCCTAATGATCAATTAGTACACATATCTGACTATTAGCTAATTAGTCAAATGTGAACTCCCGGGATCGATCACTTTCTTAGGGCTAACAAACAAGGGGATCTCTCTCTACTTCCCGCGAGAAGGAATGGATTCCATGTCCGTGAAAATCGAACTACTCACTCATCCGGAGATAGTGCCAATGAGAAGTGGCTTGGAACACATATTAAAGTGAACCGTAACTAACACATCAAACACTACCCCGGGACAAGCGCATCATGTGATCACCTCGGGATTAAGGTTGATCCATATATGATCATCTAATGATTTAATAAGATTCCTCGATTACGGAATTATACCGAGAAATACGATTAAATCGGTCCAAATCCTATATGAATGCCATCATATATAAATGCCCCACGTAGGTACCTCTACCGACAAACCCGGATAAGACTATCACACCCTAAGGTGTTCGGGCGCATTATTGGTGTTTTAATCAAGAGACCCTAAACTCGATTAAGTTCACCACGGACTAACGTTTAAGTATATCACCACTAACTCAATCCTCACGTGTAATCCATACACCGAGTTAAGTGGTTACATACGTATATACTTAGGGTTTGCAGTAGTGTATTACTTTACAAGCACAAAGCAAGTAATAAGGTGAGATAAATTCTGTCATTCATTATTAAAAACAATTACACAAATTGTCTTTCGGGCACTACACCTAACAAATGTGTATGTTGTAGATTGGACAACAGCCCTTGCTGAAACCTGTTTGCTTGTGCATACCAAATCAGAAATCAGCTGGTTCTGGCACAAGAAACTGATTCATCTAAACTTTGATGACATCAATACCCTTGTCAAGAAACAATTAGTCATTGGACTACCAGAAATATCATACAAGAAGGATAGCTTGTGTGATGCTTGTCAACAAGGAAAGCAAACAAAAGCAAGTTTCAAGACCAAATCTCAGCATTCAACAACCAGGGTTCTGGAATTACTACACATGGATTTATTTGGACCTATTACACCAATTAGTATCAGTGGAAAGAAATATACATTGGTGGTAGTAGATGATTTTTCAAGATACACTTGGGTTATCTTCTTAACCAAGAAAAGTGAAACAAAGCAAAGACTTACTGAAATACTCAAGAAACTTCAGAATCAGAAAGGAGTATCAGTTGTGAAGATAAGATCAGATAAAGGAACTGAATTCCTCAACAAAGTGATTATTGAATATTGTGAAGAAAATGGTGTTTTACATCAACTTGCTGCCACAGGAACACCTCAACAGAATGGTGTAGCTGAAAGAAGAAACAGAACACTTAATGAAGCAGGAAGGACGATGCTCTGTGAAGCAAAACTACCTGAAAGATATTGGGCAGAAGCAGTTAATACAGCTTGATATACACAGAACATAACTCTCATGAACAAAAGGCATGAGAAAACTCCTTATGAATTTTGGAATGGAAGGAAACCAAATGTTTCTTACTTTCATGCTTTTGGAAGCAAATGTTTCATACACAACAATGGGAAGGATCAACTTCATGTTTTTCAGCCCAAAGCTGCTGAAGGAATTTTTCAAGGATATTCAAGTGTCAGCAAAGCTTTTAAAGTATTAAATAAAATGACACTCAAGCATGAAGAATCAATTCACGTAGTGTTTGATGAACCAAATTTTCCTGGTGAAACAACTGAAGACATACAAGAACCGCTTTCTCGCCTCGCTACCGGTATACTGAATCGCTTTTTGTTGACATTGGAAGACTACAAGTTTCAGAATGTTCAGATCCAGATCAGTCTCAGTTCACAACTACTCAACAACCAACTCCTGAACAACATGATTCAGACTCAGATGAAGAAACTCAGGAACCAGTTCTTGAAGAACCAGTCAAACAAGATATAGACCCTTTGATGCAAGCAAGCACCCACGTATCAATGGATGAGAGATCACCCTGAAGAACTAGTTATTGGTGATACTCAAACTGGCGTTCGAACAAGACATCAACTAGATGCAATGATTTCATGTTTTCTATCTCAACATGAACCTAAGGAAATAGAAAAAGCTTTGAAATTTCCAGATTGGATACTAGATATGCAATAAGAACTGAATGAGTTTGAAAGAAATCAAGTATGGGAATTGGTAGAAAGACCAGTTCATGTAAATGTCATTGGAACCAAATGGGTTTTCAGAAACAAACTTGATGAAGATGGGAATATCATCAGAAACAAAGCTAGAATTGTAGCTAAAGGATACTCTCAATCAGAAGGCATAGACTTTTATGAAACTTATGCACCAGTTGCAAGATTAGAAGCAATCAGGCTATTTCTTGCCTTTGCAGCTCACAAGAAGTTCAAGGTATGCCAGATGGATGTTAAAAGCGCATTTCTGAATGGAATTCTTGAAGAAGAAGTATATGTTCAACAACCACCTGGATTTGAAATTAAAGATCAGGCTGATAAAGTTCTCAGACTAAGGAAAGCTCTTTATGGACTTAAACAAGCACCAAGAGCTTAGTATCAAACTCTATCTCAATTTCTAGTGGATAATGGATTTATCAAAGGAACTATTGACAAAACCTTATTCAGAATGAAGAATGAAGAGAATACTCTACTTGTTCAGATCTATGTTGCTGATATCATTTTTGGATCAGAAAATGAACAGTTATGTGAAATGAACCGTTATTTTTGAAAAGTTTTACCAACCAACCGTCAGTACACTGCCCCTATATATTCAACCCCCGTTCACACTTCATAAAAATCAAAATCATATTTTTCACAACCCAAATTAATCTCAAATTTACTCTCCGTGTTCACACCCAGACATGGCCACTTCAAAGAAATCACAAGAAGAAAGATTGATAACAGAGCTAGATGAACTTTCATTCGAAATTTATGAAGCTATGTGTCAAAACACTCTGTTAGCAAGTTACATCTGCGAGAAGATTCGGAAACAACTAGGATTAATAAATATTCTGGAGGTTACCTTCAAAGAAAAGCGTGACTTGGAAGGTATTTTAAAGTTCTGGCAAAATATGCGTTTGGTAAGAGACTCTTTATTCACAACAGTTCGTGGAGATCGCATTGTCATCAATGAAAGAGTTATACGGTCACTAGTTGGTTTCACAAATTCATCTGTGACATCAATAGATTTAACTACTCTACCATTGAATAGGGTTGCATTTCTAAAGCAACTAACTTTTTCTACGGAAACAATAGAAATTGGTACTCATGTTGACAAAATCAAGCCGGAAGTTGGACACCTCAGCAGATGGCTCGGCAAGCATGTTATTGGAAAATCCAATGGAATCAGTACACTATCCGAAGAGAATGTTTATCTGATGAACATAATTTGGGATGAAATAGAATACAATTGGGCAGGTTATGTAGTCAATCAGATAAAGATGCAACATTTAGCCGAATTAGACAGTGTACAAAGAGCTCAACCTGAAGGTCAGGCAACTGTTGGTAGATTCCGACTGAAGAAAACACTCAGTGGAATCATTCAATTTTATTTAGAAAGACTCAAGGAAGGGAAGAAATCCAGACAAACCGCAGCAGCAGAAGAAATTGCAGCAACACCAAGAACAGCTTCTCAACCTGAAACCAAACTGAAAACTGTGTCTCAGCAGGAAGCTGAACACAGAGGAATCAAGCGAAAGGCAGACTCAGCAAAAGAAAGATCAGTTGTAAGATGTTTATACCCAGAAACCTCAAGTAAGACAGCACCAACTGAGGGGAACAACTACTACTGACAACTGAGGTTGAAAAAGAAAATATTCTTGCTGATGATACTTCACAGTCACAACATCAACCAGTTCAGCAATCGCTCCAGTTTTTTATGATGATAGAATCATCAGATTAATGAAGATGAAGCTTAAACCAAAAGATTCTATTGAAACTAGTTTACAATCTGAAGAAAAGTTACTCTTGGAAGAATTGGAAATCAGAGACCTATACACTCTGTTTCCTATATCAGAATTTCTTACAAATTGCTCCAAAAGAGTCACTGAGTAGTTCAACGAAGATCAGCCACATCATCCATTCCCGAAGATATCTCAAAGCAAAAGGATGATGATGAAGATGATAATTCAAGAAAAGAAGCTGATAGAACTACAGTTTTGCAGACATACACTCAACCTCAAACTCTAGCTATGCAAACTGTAACTCAGCATGAATATTTGCCAGTTGGAAATCAGACAACTGACACTCAGCAAGCAGCTGGTGATAGAATTGATAATCAACAACTTATGATTATTGAAGATATCACTCAGCCTAAGGATCAAACTGAAACAACATATGATCCTTCTGATATCTTAACAAAGGATGAATTGGACAAAGTTCATGAGAACTTGAAGATTGTACTCAATCACAAGGATGCACAAAATGGCCTTCTATCAAATATTTCTTGGATATCTCGATTATAGAACTAGAACAGATGTCTCAGTTCATGCAAGACTAGAGATGATCCATAAATCCAGTTAAAGTTCTACTTCAGAAATTCTATTACTTAAACAGAAGCTAGAAGACGTAACCACAATAGATAGGGAAACACATGCTCAGGCTCACTGGCATATGAATCAGCACATCTACGGGTTAGAAACTCAGCTTAAGGAAGTACTTGTTTCTCGGCAACGTATATCAGCCGACCAAGAGGCAACCCATGCTTTTGTAGATCAACTGTATGATGCCAAAAAGGGGGAAGCTGAAGAAGAAAAGTTGAAGTTACTTAGAGAAATGAAGAGACTTGAAGATGAATTGGAAAGATACAAATTAGATCATAAGTTCTTAAGGAAAGGGCTAACTGACGAGCAGCTCATTATGAAATACAATCAACCTGGAGATCGGAGAGCTACTCTTACAAAGGATCTGTGGATGGAGTTTGTCAAAGATCATAATCCTATCAAAGCCAAGTACAAGGATAAGACAATTGAGGAATCCTTGAACTACTTCTTATCTAATGTATTCTGAAAGCAGAAAATGGCACAATATAAGAAGAATCAGAGAATTGAAGACAAACTGAAGATTAAAGACAAAACTGAACAAATGAAAGCTGATGTAGTAGAATTTGAAAAATACTACTTGAAAGAATTAGACTTACCAAAGTTATTTCTATGGAGAAAATGGAAAGAAGGAAGTCAAGTTGACTACAACAAGACCTTTTCAAAGGAAGACTCCAAGCAAGAAAATGACTATCGTCTGTATGACAAAGAGATGAATTTTATTTCAGTGAAACAAAAAGCGAAGAAAAAGCTTAGTCTTTAATCACAATTGTTTGGACTAAATGTAACTATTCCAGTTTTTGCTCATTCTAATGAAATCCAGTTTTCCAGTTTTACATTGTTTTACATTGTTTTGATCTTTAAACTTTTCTTTTAGGGAGAGTTTTGGCATAATCAAAAAGGGGGGAAATTGATGGAAATAAAATTTATGTTTTAATGATAATTCATCGTATTTAGTCAGAATATTATCTTAACCCCATTGATAAAGTGCTGAAGGTAGCTGTTATAGTGAAAAGCTAAAAGATGTCTAGAACTGAATGTTTAGGTTTTACTAGAGTCTGATATTTGTATAAGTTACATCAGACAAGCACTGTAATAGTTAGTGTATCATGAAACTGAAAAACATGAAGACATTCAGAAAACTGGAAACCATCAAACTGACTCAGAAAACACCTACATTAAACTGAAGAAGGTAAGTTCGTTGAGGGACACAGACTCAGTTGGCTTATCTAGAAGACTGAAGAACTGAGGGTTCAAACTCAGTAGATGAAGAACTGGGGGTCACAGACTCACTTATAGAAGATTGAAGAACTGAGGATTCAAACTCAGTTATGAAGATTACAAGTCGAGACTGTAAAGTTAGACTTCAGGCAAGATTGTGGTGACCTGAACTGACTTTATGGATCTTGTATGAAGACCTAAGAATCATAAGGACAATGAATTCTTAGAAGATAATTCGTCATGGTGTACTCTGATTAAGTCAATTATAATCAGATGAAAAATGGAGTACTGATATTTGAAGAAGAAGTAAAATCTTAGTTAATGCTCCAAGTCAGTCAAGAAGCTGACAACTGATAAAAACAGTATAAAGCTGATCAACAAACTCAGTTTTATATGTCAGTCATCCGATAAATTTATAGTACAGTCAAACGTTGTAAATGAAGCAATCTTATTGGATGAAATACTGACACATCAGAACGGTCGAAATTGTATCCGTTACAAGATAGACGTTGATACAATTCGAATTCAAGCAAGATGAACGTTGGACATCACACTATAAATAGAGGACTTTGCACCAAGGATTACACACGAAGATCTAACAGATTTACAAGTATTTTTGTACATTAGTCTTTTTATTCGAATTGCTATCATATCTGCGCTATAACAAGATCAAATCAAGTATTTCTTCAAGTGTTCAAACTACACAGATTTTATCCAGATTCGGACACTTTGAAGAACCACAAACAAGAATCAATTTATTGATTCTCAGCCCAACTTTGATTCTACATAAAAGGTTTAGACTATGAAGCAAACCAGGAAGGTTTTGCCAAGGACAGTTGTTACAAACAGTAGGGTAAACTGTGTTTGTGGTGGTAGCTGGTGAAGAGGCATACGTAACCCTTCAAGGACCAGTGTTCAAGCAATTGAAGAGAAGCTATTCTACCTATTCTACAACTTTTTAGATAGTGAAGCTAGGGATTAGCCAAGGACTATTGTTTAGGACTTTTTGTAACAGTTCACCTCAAGAAGTTCTAGTGGAATTTTCCTGTGCACCACAGGGGAAGAGAGGACTGATAGGATTACACCACCTGGAACCTCTATAATTCTTGTTCATTTAATTTACGCATTTATTTATTCACTTAGCATTTATCTACAGCATTTGATAATTGATTGTTATACACCTCACTGCTCACAAACAGACATTAACCAGAATTCAGTTTAACACACTCAGCTTTCACATAGAATAACAAGATCAAGAAAAAGGCTATAAATATATCCGCTTCCGGTTGACTCAGTTTTCGCTTAAGTCAGTTTGACTTAAAATCAGCTTAGTCAGCTTAACTCCACACAAGTTTTAACTTAACCATAATTTGTTTAAAATCCAGTTTAGGGAAAGTTTTTGGTGACAAGTTTATTCACTCCCCCCCCTCTAAACTTGTGTTAGCCTTTCATAGGGACCAAAAATGTGTGTGCATTGCCTACAATGCGTACGCATTGCTCATGCTGGGAGAAATCATGTCCAAACTGAAGCAGGAATGCGTGCGCATTCGACATGCTGGAACCATCTTGTTCAACTTTGATCCCTCAATGCATGTGCATTGCTACCCAATGCGTACGCATTCGACCTGGTAAAGCCCTAAACATGAATTTTCTACACTTCATCGAATCCACATCGTTTCCAACACGTACAACATTAGTTTTGACAGGAAAAGTAGTAGAAAACCACAACTTGAACATGCTAAAACACAACTCCTTGTCTAAACACCAAAGTACAAGAAGAAATGCATCAAAATAACCTTAAACGCTTAAACCAACTCCATAAAACTTGAATTAACACACTAGGAAGATCTCTTACTTGATTCAAGCACAAAACCACAGCAAACTTGAAGAAAACTGCAACAAAACCTTCAACTTCAACCAAAGACATATTTGATCCACAACCAATTCAAGAAAAAGTTAGGATCAAGGTATCTAAACATCTATCACTAGGAATTAAGCCAAGCACCAAACTTGGTTACAACCGCCCTTAGGGCTGAAATCCATACCTTAAAGAGAACTTGAAATCTTTACATCAAAACGATCCTTGTCTCTTCACAATGCTCCTGTTCTAGTCGATTCTGAAATCCACCAAGAAGCGACTTAGAATTCTGAAGGAGTGTCCTTGCCTCTCTTTTGCTCTCAAACTTGCAGGGAAAAAGTGTTTTCAAAGCTTTTGAAAATTTTCTATTTTGTGGGAGGTTTATTTTCCCCAAATAAAACCTCTCCTCTTTTAATCTCCACTAAATCCCTTAAATGTCCCTTAATTATGATTTAGTCCCCAAGGAAATATATATATATGTATGAATATTTATAAAACTTTAAATCCATAAAAGAAATAAATATAATATTTCGTTCTCTCAAATTGACACGTCTACCCTTTCTTAAGAATCGGAATATTACATTTATCTCCCCTTAACAGGAGTTTCGTTCTCAAAACTTGAACATACCTAGTAAATCCAAGAAGCTTGGGAACTCCATTATCATGTCGTCTTCCACTTCCAAAGTTGCTTCGTTTGGTGAGTGATTCTCCATTGTACTAACACCAAAGGAATCATCCGTCTTTTGATCATCTTTTCCTTTCTGTCCAAAATCTTGACTGGATTTTCATCATAGGCAAGGTTATCTTGAAGGATTTCTGGATCAACTATATCTTCTACATCTGTCTTCGTCAAACACTTCTTTAACATCGAGACATGAAACACATTGTGAACTCTTGACATTGATTCCGGAAATCTGAGCTTGTTTGCTAACGGTCAACGTCCAACATATCTTGGACTTAACTTTCCTTTTTGTCCAAACCTTTTAACTCCTTTCATTGGTGAAGCTCTCAAGTAAACTCTTTCACCAACATCGAACTCCAAGTGTCTTCTACGAACATCTGCCCAACTTTTCTGACAATCTTGGGCTGTCTTCAAGTTCTTCTTTACCAACAAAACCATTTCCTTAGTTTTCTCAACAAATTCTGGCCCGGTGATTTTCTTCTCCCCAACTTCATCTCAAAACAGTGGCTTCTGACACGTTCTAACATAAAATTTCAAACAGCGGCATACCCAAACTTGCATGATAACTGTTGTTGTAGGCAAACTCAGCCACGGGTAGGTTGTCGTCCCATGATCCGGCTACTTTCAAAACACACGCTCTTAACATATCTTCAAGTGTTTGGATTATCCTTTCCGACTGTCCATCCGTTTGAGGGTGAAAGGACGTACTCAAGTCCAAAGTTGTACCCAAATATTTTTGCAAACTCTTCCAAATGCGACCGATGAACCGACTAACACGATCTGAGACTATTGAGATAGGAACTCCGTGTAACTTCACTATCTTATCCAAATAAAGTAGTTATCTTCTTCAACGACATATCGACTTTTGTAGGTATGAAATGGGCTGACTTAGTCAATCTGTCAACGATCACCCAAAGCATATCGTGTCTACTCTTTGTTCTTGGAAAACCTATAATGAAGTCCATTGTGATCTTATCCCACTTCCATTCGGGGATGTCTAAAGATTTCAGCATACCTCCTGGTTTCATATGCTTGGCTTTTACTTTCTGACACGTATCACATTCCGACACAAACTTTGCTATTTCCAGCTTCATAGATGCCCACCAAAAGTGTTCCTTCAAGTCCCTGTACATCTTTGTAGCTTCCGGGTGGACTGCAAAGGCTATCCTATGTGCCTCGTCCATAACTCTCTGTCTTAAGTCTCCAACATTTGGGACATACAACTTATCTTGGCATAGAAGGTTTCCATTCTTATCTAGCACATAACCAACCGTAGGCTTCTCTTTAGCAACTCTCTTCAAATCAACCAAACCGGATCTTCATCTTGTTTACCCCGGATATCATCCATCAACTCTGACCTCACTAACAACGAGCAACAAACTGACGGTTCTCACACTGTTTAAAACCCCAGATTCTCAACCCATCTAGCCGTTATGTAGCAACTTCAACCTCTGATACCGCAGACCCATGTCTTCTACTCAACGCATCTGCAACTATATTTGCCTTACCCAGATGCTACTGAATATCCAAGTCATAGTCTTTCACAAACTCCAACCATCTTCTTTGCCTCATATTCAGATTTTCTTGCATGAAGAAGTACTTTAAACTCTTGTGGTCTATGAAGATTCATACCTTGACTCCATACAAATAGGGCCTCCAAGTCTTTAAGGCAAACACTACTACTACTAATTCCAAGTCATGTGTTGGGTAGTACTTTTCATGAAACTTAATCTGCCTTGATGCATAGGCAATTACCTTCCCTCCTTGCATCAACACAAAACCCAAACCTTGCCAAGAAGCATCAGTGTAGACATCATAATTGTCAGATATCTCCGGAACCACAAAAACCGGTGTTGATGTCAATCTCTCCTTTAGAGTCTAAAAAGCTCTTTCACACTCATCAGTCCAATCGAATTTCACATTCTTTTGGGTGATTCGAGTTAGTGGTGTAGCTATCTTAGAAAAGTCTTGCACAAACTTCCGGTAGTAACCCGCCAAACCCAGAAAACTTCTCACTTCTAAAACTGTGGTAAGTCTAGGCCACTTCTCAACCACTTCAATCTTTTCCGGGTCAACTTGAATACATTCCCCAGATATCACGTGACCCAGAAAACTAACTTGATTTAACCAAAACTCACACTTTGAAAACTTAGAAAACAATTGTTTCTTCTTTAGAGTCTTCAACACAATTCTTAAGTGTTCTTCATGCTCCTTTTCATCCTTTGAGTAGATAAGGATATCATCAATGAATACTATCACAAATTTATCCAAATATGGCATGAAAACACACTGCATCAAGTCCATAAAAGCTGATGGAGCATTAGTAAGTCCAAACCGCATAACCAAGAACTCATAATGTCCATATCTTGTACTAAACGCTGTCTTAGGTATATCTGCTACCTTTATCTTCAACTGGTGGTAACCTGACCTAAGATCAATCTTAGAAAACACCTTTTTACCTTGCAACTGGTTAAACAAATCATCAATCCTTGGTAAAGGGTACTTATTCTTGATGGTAAGGTTGTTCAAAGCTCGTAGTCGATACACATCCTCATACTACCGTCTTTCTTCTTAACGAACAAAATAGGGGCTCCCCACGGTGAGGTACATGGCTGAATTATGTTTCATTTTAACATTTCTTTGAGTTGAGCCTTCAACTCTTTCAATTCACCCGGGGCCATCCTATTCGGTGCCTTAGCAACTAGTGCCGCTCCCGGTACCATCTTGATTTCAAACTCTACCCCTCTATCTGGCATGTTTCCTGGTAACTCATCCGGAAACACTTCGGGGTACTCCCTTCCTATTGGAGTTTCTTCCAACTTGGGATTTACTTGTGCAAAACATCCATTGCATACAACAAGTAGCCTTCACATCTTTTCTGACATGCTCTTATAGCCTTAACTGCTGATATTATCGGATGACGTTTCTTGCTTGGCTTGTAGACATTTCCTTGGAAAGTCTTAGACGATTTCCCGGGTACTTTAAACGTCACTCTCTTTTCTCTACAGTCCAAGTGTAAATAATTCTTGGATAGCCAATCTATCCCCATAATTACATCAAAATCCGAAAAGTCCAACATTATCAAGTCAGTCTTACCCTGATAGGTTCCTGCGCGCACATCGACTTAAGGTATCATCTTAGCTGCCTTAGTTACCTTTCCTAAGGGTGTAGTTATCGCCAAATAATTTCTTAAGGTTTCTGATGGTAGGTTTAGTTTCTTAGAGATCTTAGTCGACACAAAAGTATTAGACGCTCCCGTATCAAACAAAGCCGTAACTACTAAGTCGTCTAATATTATTGTACCTAACATGTAAATTTGCTTATTTAAATACCATTATAACATGATTTAACGTTCTATAAAAACATCTCAATAACACGGAATAAACAAATTGAAAGTACCTGATATAATATTATCGTCTGGTTCCACAAACTCGGCATCCACGGCGAACACATGAACAGGCCAACTTGAACTTCCTTTCCATTCCCTAGATTCAGTCTTCCCTTGTTCTCCTTGCTTGGGCAGGTTCTTGCAAAGTTTCCTAGATCCCCACAAAGGCAGCAGCCACATGCATTATCCCGGCACTCACTGTTATGATTCCTATTACACTTTGAGCAAGGTGGTGTACCGGTCGATGGAGTGGCTTTAAATGGTGCGGTTGTCTTTCTTGCATTCTGTTGAGGGGCAGGTCAGTTACTTCCTTGACTTGTCCCAAAGTTTCTTTTAACTCCAATCACTACCGAAGGCTTATTCTTGAAGGTTTCAACTTCTATGGCCTTGTTCAACAACTATGCCATATTCCTCGGCGTAGCTCCCATCATACCAGCCGGAATCTCATGAGATAAACCATTCTTATATAGGGCCATCTTCTTCTCCTCAACTCTCATGATCTCAGGATAAAACCTTCCCAACTCGTTAAAGCGATTAGTGTATTGAGACACGGTTGTGTGTAAATCTTGACTATGCCTCAAAAACTGACTTGCTTGAACTGCTAGGGGGAAGTACTCATTGTAGAAAAGTTCCCTATACTCTCTCTAGTCCGTAACTTTACTCCGGCTGCTCTCTACGACATCAAACCAACTCTCGCCGGTATTCAACATGAAACCTGCGGCTAACTAAGCCATCTCTCGTTTCGAGGCACATTCATGTTTCTACATGCCTTCTCAAAGCTTCTCAATCACATCTCCGCCCGATTGGTTCCACATTCCCATAGAAGTCTTGCATATGGTTTCTTTTCACTGGTGTACCAATCAACTAGTTGTGCTTGCTCAACCTCAGATGGTCTAACTGGAGGGTAAACAGGTGGGTGAACCGGTGGGTAAGCTGCTGGATAAACTGATAGATAACCTATGGGTGCTTGTGATGCTTGAGGTGGATAATGTGGTGGATAAGGCTTTTGGGGTTGTTGAGGTTGAGTCACAGGTGGTGCTTGTTGATAAGGGTGGTACCTTGGATGGTGTGGTGGAGGTGGTATGGCTGATGTAGTTCATAAGGTGGGTATCCAAAACCAAGGAGATGGTCAAGCCATGGTGATGGTGGAATTGTAGGTTGAGACGGGTGACTTGCGGGTGGGGGGAGAAGGTCTGTTGTTGTGGAGGGTAGGTCAGGGTTGGAGGGTAGCTTACTGGTGGTGGTGGAGGATAAACTTCTGTCACCGGTGGTACAAAATCTACTGGGATGTCACTTAACATAGTAACCTGAACTGATCCTCCCACATTCCACTGTGGAGGTTGCTCATGTTGAGACCGTGGTGACTGATCTTGTTGAGGTGGTACTTAAGGTCTCAAAGCCCCGCTCCCTACCATTGGTGTAGAACTGCCAGACTCTGGTCTGACTCCCGAACTCTCGGCCCCATGAAGACCTATCCTAGTGGTTACCATTCTGAAAGATAAAAAAGATCATAATGTTACTAAGTGATCTAAATAAACTTATCTCAAGAAATGATGCCTAAAGGACGCTTCTCTCTGATACCAATTGTAATGCCCCATTCCCGGACACCGAGTCCATATCCGGAAAAGAAACTTTCGGCACATATAATATTAAATAAATCAATGTTATATGTAAGCCTCTACTACGTCGTATCAAGTTTAGCATTAAAAGAAGCTAATAGACTCAAGTATATTTTTTTGAGTAATAAGAATGGAAATGCAACAAACTAAAGATAGAAAGATACCTTAAATAAAGAAAACCAACTTACAACCGTACGGAGTTTTAAAAGAAAATACAACAAAGTATCTTACAAGAATTCAAAAGGAAAAGTACAACTTGTGTTTAGTATACAAATAAAAAAAGGTCTAAACATAGGTTATGATAAATAAAAAGACTAGCATAGCAAGCATGATCAAATATCATCCTCAAAGTCCTCATTATACTCTTGGTCCACTTGTTCATCTTCTCATCTCCAAATACACAAAACAAATATGTATTCGAGGTAAGTACAAAGGAACTTAATAAAAGATAGAAGCTATTGTATTAAACGAGTATACAAAGTATTCATTATGATTATTAAAATATCTTTATAAAGCCAACTCAATCAACGGTTCATTTCATGCTCATCAACATGTCATGACTAAACGTTTCTACCTTAGCTTAACTTTGTTATACCCGCATCCAAGAGCACTACGCATGGTGTATATCCACCATGAGATATCGTTTGCAACCTAAAATGGATCACACTGATAGCCACGAGTTTAACCCGATAGTGCACGCGTTCGGCAAAGTCCCTCTACCATTCAGCTGTTTCCTGGCCAGCAGAGTTATTCACTTTTAATGGCTGCCCACATGCCGCGATATAGCCTTGTGCCTAACCAAGAATGACATGGTATTTAATCTTTTACTACACAAGTATGTCTTTATTAAACATTAACTAACCACCTATGTGTTTTCAAGGTAAACCTCACTTTAACCAACTATACTCCCTCACTTAGTCATCTAGACAACGTCCTATCACATACACAGACATTGGTGAATGCTAATTCACCAAAGCACAAGCCTATCATGCTCTTCCGACGGTCCCGAACTTCAACACTTTGAAAGAGTACATCCGGTGCTGGAACTAAACGCATCAGAAACTCAATCAAGGCTTGATCATGTTTAGTTTGTGTTATTATTAGATCAAGAAACACACTTAAAACTCAACACATAACTCAAAACATCATTTATCCAAAAATATAGGTCAATGCGTTCGCATTCAATGGAACATGTGCGCATTCCCTAGTTCAAAGACTTGCTGAATGATCCTGTTCAACCAATGTAGTGCATTGCCTTCAATGCATACGCATTGCTCATACTGGGAGCAGTCCTGTCCAAACTTAAGCAAGAATGCGTACGCATTCGACATGCTGGAACCATCCTGTTCAACTTTGATCCCTCACTGCGTGCGCATTGCTACCAAATGCGTATGCATTCAACCTGGTAAAGCCATAAACATGAATTTTCTACACTTCGTCGAATCCACATTGTCTAAACACCAAAGTACAAGAAGAAATTCATCAAAACAACCTTAAACGCTTAAAAAAAACTCCATAAAACTTGAATTAACACAATAGGAAGATCTCTTACTTGATTCAAGCACAAAACCATAGCAAACTTGAAGAAAACTGCAACAAAACCTTCAACTTCAACCAAAAACCTATTTCATCCACAACCAATTCAAGAACTAGTCAGGATCAAAGTTTCTAAACATCTATGACTACGAATTAAGCCAAGGAAAACACCAAACTTGGTTACAACCACCCTTAGGGCTGAAATCCATACCTTGAAGAAAACTTGAAATCTTTACATCGCAATGATCCTTGTCTCATCACAATGCTCCTGCTCTAGTCGAATCTGAAATCCGTGACGAATCAGTTGTAGAAAATGTCCAATTATGTCCATACTCTTAGTGGCCATAAAACATGAGTTAGTGGCCTTAACTTTTACTTAGTGCCATAAGTGAATAGTAGTGGTCATTATTGAGGGTTAGTGGCCTTAGGAGTGGGAGTTACTTTTTCCACCTATATGAACCCTTTTTGGTGGGAATGTCACAACACAAGTTTTCCAAATAATATTTTTTTCCATCTCATATAGTAAGGTAGTTTTCATTTTAGTTGAAGAGATTCTGAAGCACCAAGAGTTCGTTGAGTTCAGAAGCTGAAGTACCTCAATTCTGAACAGGTAATTGGGTTATCCTGGGAGACAAGTGCTAAACCGTGGGTTCTGCCGGAGCATAATTGTCTTAAGACAGAGATTAGCTCATCCCGGTTACATATCCTTGTTGTTTTTCTTTCTGTTTTTCCTTTCTGTTTGTGTCAATCCAGAATATAATAAAATTGTTCTTCATCGTTTCTGTTCTTTATTTTTTACTTTCGCTTTGTAATACTTCGGGTATAACAATCTTAAGACAATTATTTTCGGAGCCTCTTTGTTCGAAAAAGTATATCTTTGCGAAATAAAAAATAAATTTCAGTCTGCTTGCTGAACTTTTTATTTTTTTCTGTTCGTTCTGTGTATCATCTGTGATACTCAGTTGGTCGGTGTCTCCTTTTTGGTATCGGTTTCTGGTAAAACCGGTCTGTTTCTTTTTTGGTATTGGTTTTTGGTAAAAACCGGTCCATCTTCCTTTTTGGTATTGGTTTCTGGTAAAATTGGTCCGTTTTTTTTTTTGGTATTGGTTTTTGGTAAAAACCGGTCCATCTTCCTTTTTGGTATCGGTTTCTGGTAAAACCGGTCCGTTTTTTTTGGTATTGGTTTTTGATTGGTTTTTGGTAAAAACCGGTCCATCTTCCTTTTTGGTACCGGTTTCTGGTAAAACCAGTCCTTTCCTTTTTGGTATTGTTTTCTGGTAAAACCGGTCCATCTTCCTTTTTTGGTATTGGTTTTTGGAAAAAACCGGTCCATCTTCCTTTTTTATTTTTTTCTGGAAAAAACGATTTTCTACTTTTTTGTCTCGGTTTTTGGGAAAAACGACTCAGTTGTGTTGTTAATCTTCTGTTTTTTATTCTGAACAGAAATGACTATTGTTATTGATGCGTCAATGACATCCACTCGTGGTAGTGAAAACGTTGTTGCGGTTGTTGTTTCTCATGGTAAGACACCAGAAAAATTAAATGAGAAAAATCACTGAGGTGAATCTTAATGTGAATGTGTCTGATGTGACACTTAATTAAGTGTTCGAGAGAGAATTGTTAAAATATAATTTTTTCTTTGATTATAGTGATATAATCTACCGTGACACAATATTAAGTTGTACTATGAAATATTATTTCGATGCAAGTTGTATGCGAAATAACAGTTTATGTTCTGTTTTTGAACAGAAATGAAAGAAATTCAAGTATAGATCGAGGATGACGTGGATCTAATCTATGAAGGGACATATGATTGCTGCGTAGACACAAGTGCTACTCAACATATGTCTGCAAACAAATCTTTATTCTGGGGATACCAGAAAATTAAAGAAAATGTTTTCATGGCAAATTCAACAATGTCCGAAATCGTTGGATATGGGATATCACGTTGAATTCAAAAAATGGAAATTATCTGGTTATCAGAAATGTTCCTGCATGTGCCGGACCTAAATGGAAATTATATTTCTGGTCCTCAGCTTACCAGCCTGGGCTACAAGTTAGAATTTGTTGCTAACAAATTCAGACTTTCACAGAATGGATTGGTGATTGGCGAAGGCACTCTGGTCGATAAATTGTTTTTTATGGATCTTCGTATTGTAAAATAAAATTAGAATAATTTTATGTTTGCATAAATGTGATTGTGGGTATGTATGAGCTCAATGTTTTGACTATTGTACCGAAATCAATTTACCCGTTTAAGGCATAAATAATTAAGACATGGATTGAGACTTATTGCTTATGGCACAATAGATTGGGACATGTAAATAATAAATCTATTCCACGGATGATGAACTTAGATTTATTACCTAATTTAAAATTTAATAATAATGAAAAATGCCATATATGTGTCGAAGCTAAAATGACTAAGGCACCTTTTCCTTCCGTGGAAAGAAACACCGAACCGTTACAGACTTGTGTGATTTAAAATTTGTACAAACGAGAGGCGGTAAAAAAAATACTTTGTAACTTTTATCGATGATTGTACAAGATACTGTTATGTCTATTTGCTAAGTAGCAAAGATGAGACACTTGAGGCTTTTAAAAACTACAAGAATGAAGTCGAGAATCAACTTAGCAAACGAATCAAGAAGGTTCGTAAGTGATGAGGTGGTGAATATGATGCACCGTTTAATGAATTATGTTCAGACTCTGGTATTATCCATCAAACAACTGCACCTTATGCACCTCAATCAAATGGTATTGCTGAACGCAAAAATCGTACTCTTATGGAGATGATGAATGCTATGTTGATAAGTTCGGGTTTACCTCAGAACTTGTGGGGGTAAGAGATTCTTTCCGCCAATGTCATTCTTAATAGAGTTTTGTCTAAAAAATGGATAAAACACCCTACGAGTTGTGGAAAGGCTACAAGCCTAGCTACAAATACTTGAAAGTGTGGGGGTGTTTAGCAAAGATCGAAGTTCCTAAACCTAAACAAATAAAAATTGGGCCTGAAACGATAGATTGTATATTTATCGGTTATGCAAATAACAGTAGTGCACATAGATTTCTAGTGCATAAATCTGACAATCCGGATGTTCACGTGAATACAATCATGGAATCTAGAAGTTCTGTATTTTTTGAGGATGTATTTCCATGTAAAGAAAGAAGTCAAGAAAACACAAGCTTAAATAAGCGGCCACATGAACCAACAAGTGAAACTACTCTAGAAACTGAGGGTCCAGAACCTCGTAGGAGTAAACGGGCATGGACTTCAACGTCTTTTGGTCCTGATTTTTTCACCTATATGGTAGAAAACGAACCAAGTACATATGCTCAGGCTATGTCAAATCCAGAAGCGTCGTTCTAGAAAGAAGCAGTCAATAGTGAAATCGATTCCATTATGCAAAATCATACTTGGGAATTAGTAAATATCCCACCAGGACATAAACCTCTCGGTTGTAAGTGGATTTTTAAGAAAAAATTAAAGGCTGATGGATCGATCGATAAATATAAGGCCAGACTGGTAGCTAAAGGTTATCGTCAAAAAGAAGGTCTTGACTTCTTCGATACATATTCACCGGTTACTCGGATCACGTCGATACGAGTTCTTATCGCAATTGCTGCGGTAAATAATCTAGGAATACATAAAATGGATATAAAGACTGCTTTCTTAAATGGTGATTTGGAAGAAGAAATCTATATGGAACAACCCGAGGGTTATGTGGTTCCAGGTCAAGAACACAAAGTATGTCGACTCGCTAAGTCATTATATGGGCTTAAGCAAACGACAAAACAATGGCACCAAAAATTTGATCAAACGATGTTATCAAATGGGTTTAAAATTAACGAGTGCGATAAATGTGTTTATGTCAATAACACTTCTAATTACTTTGTGATAGTATGTCTATATGTTGATGACATGTTAATCTAGGGTAGTACTCATGATATAATCATAAATACTAAGAAGATGTTAACAAGAAACTTCGATATGAAGGATATGGGAGTTGCGTATGTAATTTGGGGATTAAAATCTCTAGAATGTCATATGGACTTGCATTGTCACAGGTCTCATTATGTTGAATCGTTCTAAAAAGATTTAACGTATTTAATGAATGTCCGATAAAAACTCCGATTGACTTGACTATGCACTTAGTCAAAAATAAAGGAGAACTTGTGTCTCAGTTAAAATATTCACAAATCATAGGCAGTCTGATGTACATAACCAATTGTACTAGACCAGACTTAGCATGTGCTGTAAATAAACTGAGCAGATTTACAAGTAACCCAGTGAGGATCATTGGAAAGCATTCAATAGAGTACTGAGGTACTTAAAATTCACAATGAACCTTGGATTACGGTACACGAGATACCCAACAGTATTAGAAGGATACTGTGATGCAAATTGGATATATGACTCGAAAGAATCAAAGTCCACAAGTAGATATGTATTCACTATTGGTGGTGCGGTTGTGTCATGGAAATCCACAAAGAAAACTTGCATTGCTCGTTCCACTATGGAATCTGAGTTCATCGCATTGGACAAGGCAGGAGAAGAAGCAGAATGGCTGCGTAATTTCCTCGTGGATATTCCATGCTGGACTAAGGCAATTGCTCCTATAAGCATACATAGCGATAATCAGTCGGCTATAAGCCGGGCACAAAATAGTATGTACAATGGTAAGTCTCGACATATTCGTCGTAGACATAATACCATTAAACAACTGATCTCTAACGGCGTTATTTCCGTCGATTTTGTTAAATCGAAGGACAATCTTGCGGATCTGCTAACAAAAGGTTTACCTAGAGATCAAATGTCAAAATTGACAGACGGAATGGGACTGAAGCCAATTACGGAAAAAACTTTGTAATCGTAACCCCACCATGTTGACTGGAGATCCCAAGATCATGGTTCAAAGGGACAACTAAGTTATGAAGGTTCATTGAACACTTACCCATTCTATGAATAAATGTGTTATCTGTCAGATGTGTAAGGATAAGTGAAAACTTTTAATGTTTCCTATAGCTTGATTAAATTCGAGTAGGGTATGGCAGAATACTCTTGATAGAAGGTCACCTATATAAATGTGAAGTGGGGCCGCTTCTGTGAGAATTCAGTGGCTTGAAATCTCTAACGCACTTTCTGAAACCAGGATGTTTCATGGCCAAAATGAGCACAACCATGAGAACCAATACGTGTTAAGGGAAATATTGTGTGAGTACTATTGTTTGGTTTTACATTAAAGCCCGAACGAGTTCAAGACATAGTTTCCGAATATAATAAAACTAAGAAACCCGTGCGATGCACGGAAAACGTTATATTTAAAAAGTCGATCTAAGTAAAATTTCCCGAGTTACTTCCCGTGGCAATTTACTCCCAACCGGTATTTTGTGAAGATCTTTTTTTTTCAGCAAATACATTGTAACTAAATCAATCAAATGTTCGACCTAATCCTCTCCTCAGAATCAAAACCTATTCAATGCTCAAACTAATCGTATACTTACCTCCAATACTTGATTAATGCAACCACCTTCAACACTTGATCATTGAGCTGCTACATTTGTTCATGAATCAGCCTTTATCAAGCTCCTGTAACTGCTCGACATTTCTGCAGCAGCCATTACAACACTACAACATTTGTTTGCTACAATTAGTCACCGCATTTTTTATTATTATATTTTTTTTTGGGGGTAAAACTCAGCATTTTATTGATGAAAAAACTGAATTTTTGCATACTCATCACCTGACACTCCTAAAAAATAGACGTCATCAACACATGTTCTCCACCTCCTCAAAACCTTAGTCCGGCAAACCCAATGTGGGAAAATCCGAATGCTAAGGAAATAGTATGGTCTCCCATGTGTCGGAATAAACTCCTCTAGGAAATGAGAAAAACAAAACAAAGCAGGCCTAGAGGAGGACCTATTACATTTGAGGCAAAAACAATAGAGTGACAATGCAAGAGCTGCATATATCCAAAATAAGTGTGTAAATAGAGGTCCAAGCAATCATCCAAATTAATCTGGTGCATGTCCACAGAAAGTTGCTGCCAAAAAGCCCACCAAAGAAGGATCTGCTGCATATCCAAATAGAGTGTGCCATGCCTGCAAAAAGTTGAATCTTGCATTAAACATCTCCACAGCACATAAAACCAGTAATATATACATCAGGGGCTGATGATAGAACCACAACACATAAAACCAGTAATGCGGGTACTCACCGCATTATGTGCTTCAAATTTGTAAACGTTCAGTCAGATGCTAAACTCACTACGACAATTACAAAGATGAGAGAAGATGTGGGATTCGATGTTATTCTTTTTACACTTGTTTTAAAAGCATCGGTTTGTCTACCGAGTACCGAGTATTTTTGACCTTCGAGTATCCTTCAAACCCGTTTAGGGAATTTCATCAGGTAAGATTCTGAAGACGTTTGGTGCAAATTGTTAACTACATGTCTTATTCATAGAAAAATCATTAAACCAAAAGCATAAGTAACAAAAAAAGAAATGCATAATGATTAATGAGTTCGTAAAATGCATAAAGCATAAGTAATAATAAAAATGAGGGTGGATAAACAGATGGACAATTGTACCACACAAACAAATAATTTTGAATATCATGTAGAGTTTGAGTAGCACACTATGTTACGGACGTCATTCAAAATATAGTAGAGTTTTGAGCTTGTCCGTTGCAAAGCCTCAAGCCTACCTACACATCCAGAACAAATAAAATATTCATCGAATCAGTGAGATAGAATCGAAACAATTAACGTGATCCAGATATGGTCAAAACTTAAATATTCATCGAATTAGTGATAATTTCAAGCGACTAAAGTATTATATTACTGCACTAAATACATTTAAAGTATTAAACACTCCTCCCAGTTCAAGTCTAAGTATATGACTGCAGAAGAGATAGAGAGCATTTTCACGATTCAGCACACTGAAACGCATTGCAATGATTCATAAAAGGATGATAATTACCACCAAGACCGTCTTGCGAATAATATAACTAAATGTGGTTCAAGTTTTCGCTTCTGCCCATCCCTCCCCAGGGATGCATCTTCTAGGACCTATAATAGTATCGAATCTCAGCCTCATCTTCATGTAGATGCTCTTGGAAGTTTGTCCTTTTATTCCATTCGAATGGCTTCTTCTCTTATTGAAGTTGATCCTCCTGCATCAGCTTGTGGTGATGGAATCAGAGACCAAAAAATTTGTGAGAAACCTTGGAGCAAGAACCTCGGTTTGCTACTATAATTATGATTAAGGATGGCATTTCTCTTCTTCTTAAAGTGGACGATATTGACAGGCTTTTGCAGTTCATTCAGCCCAAAGATGATTCCATTGAATACATCAAGTGTTCAACACCAACAGAAAAAAAAACAGTATAAAAAAGGAAAGTAAACGTTTTTCCCCTACTGATACGCTTAAAATTTCCAACCCTTATCCAAGAATGCTAATCCATGGAAGCTCAAAAATGTTGCTCATATAACCTTAGAGACTACAGTTCGATCAGGGAATAATACGGAGGGTAAGCTCATAAAAAACACGTGCAAACCGAATAAAATCCCACAGTTTTAGCCCGAAAATATGGAATTTCATCTGCCAAATTAGTAGAATTTCACCATATCCAATCTATCTATCTATCTACAACAATAGAAACAATATAAAATTCTGACCTTTTTAGGAGCTTGAATGACTTCGAGAAACCTTTTTACTGGCTTCTTGCTACTCATTTCCACCGGCCTTCACAAAAAATCCAAAAAACAATAAGTTATATGTAAAGTTCTAAGGCAAAAAAACAAACAAACTAACACACACAAAGGAACTCGTAAACATGATTTTGCAGGAAAATTCCATTTCAATGACTATTCATTGCATCCGCAGCTCAAAAAGAGACAAATTCATAAAAAGGGATGAATCATTGCTGACTTTTGCTACACATGTTACAGTTTCCTTAGATTAAAATTAACTAAATTAGCATAAATTTTGCAAACCTATTCTTATTAGCTCGACCGTGACCGGTTTTCTCTGAATTAGATTTGAGATAAACCGTCTCCGAACCAACTTTTGCAGTTCAGTAAGCAGAGCATAAAAACACATCTTTTGTAATAAAAATCTTAATATGTTCAAGCAGGACCTAACATTTTGATTCGATTTCATAACCAACTTCTTCCAATCTTCTTGTCATATACAGTAACTGGATCCTCTGCAAATTTCTCTGTAAAAACTGACCTGATCTGAGTTTCCAGCTCTTCAATCCTAGGCCCTAGCAGCATGCTCCTTTTTAAGAAAAACCACCACGTTCCTGTGCTCCTATATGAAATTCCAGAGTCACTATACTTAAACTATAGCAATAATCAGAGGAATGTTGTCCACTGCATTGCACATATTTGATGTTACTCCTTTTTTTGCTTTTACACATTGAGCCAAAACATTTTGAATAGGGCACCTTTCCTGCTTCCACAATGATTAAGCAGTTAATGTTTTTACACATTAACTGCTTCCACAGTTAAGAGAACTTACATCTTCCTTCTGGGAACGCTCTTGTATAGCTCTATCAAGCTCATCTTTCAAGTTTTGGCAAGTTGCATGTAATTGTACCTGTTGCATCATGTACACAACACAACATTACATAACATCTCAATGGCATAACGATATTGCTATCATTAGGACCTTGCATAGCTCAATTTGGTTATTTCATTAAATATCTTAAGAGTACAAAACAGCCACCTGTCCGACCACTTTATAATCTGGAATTCCTTTCTACAAATATACCATTGAATACCAAAAAGCATGAACAAAAACTTCAAGAGAGAGAACACAGTAACAATAATGATAATAACAATCACAACACCTTTAGTAATAATTACTGCAAGCAATTATGAATATTAAAGAGTAGAACATAAATCTCGGGCATTACAACAAAGACACCTTAAAGAAAAAAAAAGGCACACCTATAGCCTCCGGCACAGGTAAGGCAGAGAAGACTCTGAATAGTTCTGGCATCTCCTGGTCATAACATAACTAAAATCATAACAAAAAAAAGTAAATCAATATATATTGATTTAGTATGAACTGAACAAACGAAAAGGGAATAGAAGCCTGAATTGAGCAAACCAAAACGTCACTTGAATCGCACCTCCTCAACCAAATCTGCTAGGATATTGCACCAGGAAATCTTATTTGTCTTTACACTTCAATGAAATCGACCTGAGAGAGATCTGAGAGAGATCTAAGATGAAATTGATCCAAGAGGGGAACTCGATTAAAGAGAGGAAATCGATTAGGATAAGAAATTCAGAGAATGGAACCGTCTGAGAGAGAACATGGTTGGAGGTTTCCAAAGTTTATCAGGCATGAAAGGTAAGAAAGTGGGAGGATAACGACAATGAAAAGGAGTGGGGAGGTTTTCTCTCAAAAGCAGATCGTGGGGAACAAATGAACGGAGAGGCCTTCGGGCAATTGCGGGTTTAGGGGTGGAGAACGGGTCGATTTACGGGTCGATTGCCTAAAAGTGGTCAATTGACAGTTTTTTACTCTAAAATATAATATAAGATTCAAATTTATACGTCCGTCTTTTTCTCGAGATTCGAATATTAGAGTCTTAGTGCTGGGCATTTGGGTATTACCTGACAAATGACCAGGCTTCGAACGCCGTTAGGAGTAATAATAGTGCATGTATTAAAAATCTTTTGTTTCCGTTAAAAAAATATAAAAAAATGACATCCCTTCCTTGGCCCAAACATTAAGAAAGTTGTCAGTGTTACTCTAGAATAGATATATCACTTGTAATAGTATGATAATAACTTTGCTATTTGCAAGTATGAGAGCGACCTGACAGAGGCAAGGTCCCGTCTAAAAGAGACAATAATGCGATCACAATGGATACAATGACCCACGCACACGTGGGAGTGAGACTGTGGCCTTTTTCTCTTGTCTGATGGAAGGCAAGCAAGGACAGCGCAACTAACGGGGATTGAAGAAGACATACGGATAATTCTTCTCTAGTTATTTTATTTGCTCCGTAGAACTATGTGGATAATTCTGGACCAGATAGTTTGAATTTGATTTAAAACTGTATTGTCAAGATTCATCCACATGATTTACTACTCAAATGTACTCACAATAGTAGAACTTCCCAGAGCATACACTACCCTCAAAAAAAGAAATAAAAGAAGAAGAGCATACACGTGTGGTGGATGGACAACAATGACTCCTATGTAATGGAGCTGTTAAAGCATGGGCATGGCCATACCATCACGTGCACTCCTATGTAATGGACCTGTTAAAGCATACGGACTCATTAAAGAAGTTAATCACTTAATTCAGCAGTTACTGTCTATTTTCTCCGGGAAAAAAAAAATTTGTTTGGTCGAAATCGGGTATTTGATTAATAATCAAATTGTACAAACATTACAAATCAAATGAAAGGAAATTTACATTAACTAGAAGAATAAAACTCAAAAATCAAGGTCAAGCTAATCTAAGTTCACGGGCTCGGCGAACAGTTTCAGATATAAAGATCAACTTCGGGAGGCGTGGAAGATCCGAGAGGTGGCTTTATTTATTCCTCCAATACCAAAGACTCATCACGATTTCCCGGAACGAGAATCTCCAAAATGCAGTGTTATCGTGTTTACACATATTTATTTTCAAAAGATTCTCCAACTAGAAGGGTGTGTCGAATGGAAAGACAAAGTGGTCCCAATGTTGCCGGTGAATAAAATGTTTGCACATGTCGTGGGTGCAGGGACAATCTCTCAAAGCATGCAACATGGTTTCCTGAGAAATTCCACAAATGGGGCAAGCACAATCATCACTGATAGTCCTCGAAGCCCAAAGACCCGCCTTTGGAAGGGCATCACGGTGGATCTGCCAAAGAAAAAAATTGCCACGTAGAGGCCCCTTAATGGACCAGATAATACGCCATAAATTATCTCCCGGGCCTTCCTCATACTGGTGGATTTCGTGGTAGGCCGAGTTGACTGAGAATTTGCTCAAGGTGTTTAATTTCCATGTAACATGTCCATCGCCATCGATGCCGAATGCGTTTCGCGAGAGATTCGACCGCCGAGCAAATATGACGCCAAATAAAGCTACAATTCGGCTTGGGTGTATCAAAGGGAGAACCATATTTACGTTTGAGCAATTTCACCCACAACTTTTCTGGTTCCGTCAAGAGCTGCCATGAGAGTTTCGCAAGAGAAGCGGTGTTCATGTCCAGAGAGCTTCTAATTCCGAGCCATCCCCCCCCCTCCCCCCCTTAAATTTTGGTTGGAAAATATGATTCCAGACTAATAGATGAAAACCCCATTCCTCCACATGGTGCCCCCAAAAGAAAGATCGAATTATTTTGTTGAGCTCAAGTGTTACGGAGACATGCAATTTGACACTTTGCATTTGGTAGTAGGGTGTCGTGGAGAGAACGTTTGGGATAAAATAGCACGTCCAGCTTTGGATAGCGTATTAGCTTTCCACGGTTGCAGCTTTCCACGAACTTTGTCAATAAGACCTTGAAAATCCTCCTTATTCACACGAGTATGCTGTAAGGGTGCGCCAAGGTATTTCTCAAGATGGGGCGTGTGTGACATACCAAGTGCACCGTCGAGATCAGAAATGGTTCGGCCATAGGTGTTGCGGGACGTGGCGAACCTTGACTTGGCAACACTAATTTTCTGACCCGAAATGCTGTAGAAGATAGTGAGAACTTGATCAATTATAATGGGCTGCTCAATAGTGGCTTCCGGGCAAAGAAGCAAGTCATCCCGAAGAAAATGTGGGATATTTTCAGCCCCCCTCGGGAGATAGAGATCGGTTTCCATTTACCATAATTAATCGACTGATGGATGGGTCAACGGTTAAACCATACTCCCACTACGTTTTGGGTGGATTGACATTCTGATCTAGTAGTATTTATCAGTGTAATCACCAACAACCGATGTTGGACGTGGTCTGATTAAATCAGATAATAACTACCTTTGGGTAACCGTACTCCAAGGTTTAAGGCTGTTACTTATAGATTCTATCAGAAGGCTTGTGAGAGTTCAACCGTCACTTTCTGATCTCATGAATCTTATAACCAACCTTCACTCGTCACATTAAGTGTTGGTCCCTTGGAAAGGCTAACACAAGTTTAGAGGGGGGGGGGGTGAATAAACTTGTCACCAAAAATTTTCCCAAAACTAAAAGTACCCCAGGAACTGAGTTTCTACC
This sequence comes from Gentiana straminea, assembly GCA_036785695.1. Lineage (NCBI taxonomy): Eukaryota > Viridiplantae > Streptophyta > Magnoliopsida > Gentianales > Gentianaceae > Gentiana > Gentiana straminea. The sequence continues at coordinate 547,316 of JAVUPR010000376.1, read as the reverse complement.
AAACTCAAACTGAACTAACAAACTGATGCTCAGTTCAGTTTTGTTCCTATCTTTTAATCTTGTATGGAGTTAGCTAATTCAGTTTAGGTGATGCTAGAACTGAACTAATTTACAACGGATAAGATCAAGCCTTTCGTGCAATAGATGTGTCAATAAGGATCTAATCCTCCTATGTATCAGTTATGTGCTGACTAAGTGTCTGAAGTTTGATGAGTGAGTGATAAATTGACAATGCAATAATTAAAGCAATCACAGCATAAATATAAATGCATAAAGTAAATCAACACAGGGTTTGTTTATGGAAGTTCCGGGTGGTGTAATCCCGTACGTCTCCCCTTCTCCTGTGGTGTAGGAGGTATCACTAGAATCTTGAGATAACTGTTACAAAATCCTAGCCTAATGACAGTTCCTTCATGACACCCTAGTTTCACTGTCTACACATAATGAAGAAAGGTAGGATTGCTCCCTTCACTCGCACACTATTCCTTCGGAGGTGGAATGACTCCTTCACCACCTCACCACTAATACAATCACAGTCCGCAGACTGCACAAACAGCTGTGGCAACTGAGTTGAAACCGTATGAAGAAAGGTGGAGTTGCTCTCCTCAAACTATGCACATCCAACCCTTTTTCACAAGGGTTAGGTTTAGAATTAATCTAGAGATTAATTCAGTGAGCTGTCTGCTTTTTCTGGATATGGCGTTGTAGCTCCAAGATGCCTTCTTCCCCATTAATGGGTTACTGAATCTTTCTTCATAATCTTCAAGGAAATTTCGTTGGCTTCCCCTTTTTCTAGATACGAAATCTGATTTTCTGGATCTGGATCTTTAGATATATGCTTTTTAAAACTTGTCCAAGATCTCTGTTTTTCAAGCACTTCCTTCGGTGTATTTATAGGGAAGATGTAACGGTCAAATAAATCTTATAGCCATTACATCTGTCGTTTATCCAACGTTCATATGTACGACCTTTTGACGTTTTGTCATTTCAAATTCAACAAGGCCTTAACTCAGTTTTCTACTCTTCTTCAAAACTGAGTACCTCGTATACTTGACATCTGACTTCAATTGACTAAGTTAGAGTACACCATTTAGCTTCTTCTTTTCCTGGTAACTGATAATCTTTGTCCTTAAGATTATTCAGCTTTACATGATCTATAGTTCAGTTTCAGGTCACCACGGACTTGCCTGAATCCTGACTTATAGTCACGACTTAATCATCTTCCAACCGAGTTTGCCACCTCGCTTCTTCGCCTTCAATAACCGAGTCCGTGTCCCTCGCTTCTTCATCAATTGAGTTTGAACCCTCGCCCTTCTTGCCTTCAAGATGAGCCAACCGATTCTCGTGTCCCTCGCCGAGCTTATCTCCTTCGCTTCTTTCATACCGAGTCCGATCCCTCGCCTTCTTTATATGTATACTCGCCTTGCTTGCGTGACTCGGTGTTCGCCTAGTTCCTATCTACTACAATGCTTGTCTGAAACAACCTATACAAGGTTCAGACTCTAGATAGAACTTATACATCTTTCTCTAGACTATTTCTTGCTTCTTCTTTCATTATGCACTATAACAGTTAGTTATGACTTCATCATCATGGGTTATATGTGAACTTTCTACATGTGTGACGAATCATCATCAAAACACAAATATTATTTCCAACATTAAGATATTTCATGAACAGTCACAATCTGTACGTATGCGCAAAATCTTCAGTCCTACTTTCAAGCATTAAATTCTAAATGCTTACATTTACGAAAGTGGTGTGAACCGAATTCATTCATTATCCATAAATTCACTAGCATCTTCTAGGTAGACTTCTCGGTTTACATAATAATTTTTGGTCCCTTGAAAAGGCTTTGGTTAAGTTTAGAGGGGTGGTGAATAAACTTAACACTTAAAAATTTTGGAGTTAACAAACTCAGCAACTTCACCAGCCTGCTGATACACAGTAGTCTACTGACAGTTGAGTTTACTGAATTTGTGCAGCGGAATTATATAAAAAATTAAGCCTTATTACTTGTTGTTAAATATGATACTAAGTATTAGATACTCAGTAGTGTATGTGTGTGAGTTCAGTTGATAGATTCAGTAGGTTGATGTGTATAATAAACTAAATGCGTAATGTAAGTGCGTAAAGTAAGTAGGCAAATTTTATAGTGGTTCCGTATGGTGTAATCCTGTCGGTCCACTCTTCTCCCGTGATGTTGGAGGTAATTCACTGTAGATCTTTGATGTATCTATTACAAAGATTCCTAAGTTGCTTGTCCTTCACCAATAACTATGGCTTCACAAACTGAACACTTGGAACAGGTAGGATTGCTGCTCCAAAGTCTTCCACTGGTCCTTGAAGGGTAGGATTGCCTCTTCACCAGCTCCACCACAAGCAACAGTCTTTCACACCAAAGTGCTTCACTGTCTTCAGCAGATTCTTTGTAAAATAAAGAGTGAATCAAGTAAATTATTCAGTTGCAGCAGCTTGATTAGGATGATATAATCAGCAGCTTGTAGTCTTCATGTGTGTAAACTTGATGTAGCTTGAATACAGAATACACTTGAAGATTTTATCTGGATCAGTAGCCTTAAGCTCAGTAAGTTCAGCAGGGTGCTTTTCTTGATAAAATGCAGCTCAGAATTATCTCTTGTATTTTTCATCATCTTTTTCTGAGTTGGAAGTCCTCTATTTATAGGTAGGAGTCCATGTGACTTGTATTTGAAATTCAAATATAACCGTTCCTGGTTTTGTCCCATTGGACTTTATTTCTGTCACTATTCATAGGACTGACACTGTCAGAATCCTTTTTGACAGAATGCAGTCTGTCCACGCTTTGACTTAAAACCATTGGATAAAGTTCTGAATCATCCCAACGTCTTTTTAATCTCAGCCATTGATTTGTTTAACAAATCAGAGGTAGTTGGTTGTCCTTATCCATGTAATCTACCAATGTAATCTTGAATTAATCGAGGTATATATATCAGCAGGTTCATCAGTCTGCTGAAATACCTATCAGTCTGCTGAACTAAAATTTGTTGTGTTTAAACATAATGCAACAGACTTCTCTTATCTAACTTTTATTTGTGAAGTTAGATTACACCTTTTTTGCAAATAACAAAGTTCCAATCACCATCCAACTTAAGGAACTTAGACCTTGTACACAAGGTATATGTAATCAGTTTATGTCATCACAGACTTGCCTAAATTCTGATTCCATATCCTTGACTTTAATTACTAAGTTTGATCCATTAGCCTTCATTAACTGAGTTTGAGCCCTCAGCCTTCACCTTCAGGTTCCTGACTAGTCTACTGACCTATCTACCCTACTGATATAGACCAGTCTGCTGATATAAATCAGCTGACCATTACAGTGCTTGTTTGATCAAACCTATTCAAAGATCAAACTCTAATAAACCTATACATTTGATCTAGACATCTTTTTTCCTTTGCACTATAACAGTTAGTCTGGCACTCATCACTAAAACTCAGAAATAAGTCCAACAATAATGTTAACCGTTATTTTACAACCAATTATCTTAATCGAGTTTAGCAGTGTATTGTAGCACATCAATAACTATATAGGGCAAGTCTATGGTTTCTTCCTCAGTGAAAAACATTCCACTAGGAGGCAGGCCGAGCATCAGTCCCAAGACTTTGTGATAGCCAATTTCTGAGCATGGAATACTCTATTCTCTACTAAAATCAGAGACTCCTCCTCGTATTCTTACGATAAACTAAACCGTGTTTCGAGTAGTTATCAGACAAAATGTCGCCACTCAAAAGCTCCCATTAGCTTGTATCTCTCACTAGACCCCGAAGGTCATTATGAACAAGCTACGTTACTTCTTCATATCTATTACCCTTTCCCAATTGAAAGGGGGCTTAGTCATTGTTCCTTTTAGACAGTGTTCCGAGACTGGGAGATAGGAATCACCCTTAGCCAGTCGTTAGGTCTTATCTCTAGGATATATGCACTAATTAATAGATTTTAAGAATCGTTTATCTTAATACGGAAACCGTTCGCCTATAATAGTTTAAGACGTGATACATATACCTTTTCAGCATTTATTAATGGTTCTGACTTTATCAAACAAAAGTCCGAGTCTTGGATTCGTACTACAAATGTCATATTCACTTTCTATGGGGCAACAATGTGTCGAGTTGAAAGTGAATCCACTTGTTCCAACGAATCTGAAAACAGAAAAATAAATTGTCCATGATATTCAAGGATCGAATCCAAAGTTCATTTCCTCATACCACTCCCACTATTCTAGCTGAAATTACGGCCCGTTGTCTACTCTATTAATTGTTAATGCAAAGCTTCTTTGTTCTTCCAAAGAACTTAGCTCCCGAGTCGAGTTTCTCGGTTAAGAAAATCGCTAAGGATTCATTGGTTAGTGATCCGAAATCACTTTCCTTATCCTCTACTTTTTTAATTAATATTTTGGTTTAGCCTCAAACTTAGTTTAGATGATTTCCCATTCTTGACTTTCTTTAAAAGGAAATAGTCTTGAACTAGCAGTTCGTTTGAGTAGACACTACTCGTGAGCTGTGGGATGTCTAATGAAAGCGTTACCCAGTTGGACTAATTTTCTAATAAATCAGAAAAACAAAAAACATAAGATTAAAGCTCCCACTAGTTTATCGGTTCCAAATACCGTCTAACTAGCAACACTTTAATTTATGTTTCTCCAATTTTTCTATTAGAAAATTTCTCGTATAGTCATTACACAATTAAAAATTCACTAGAAGAATTTACCGTCCCAACCATTTTTTAATCTAACTACGGTTGTCTCTCGTTCAACACGAGTGACAGTAGTGACATATTTATTTACGTCACTTAAGTCTTGAAGTCTCAAGAGAAATATCTCTTCCGAAAGATTAATCGCATGTACGATTAATAAGTACAACGTTCTAGTTACTTATCACTTTTAACGAAGTCGTTACTAGTCAATTTAAAACATACACCAGTCTAGTACCCTATAGAGATATAAAAATTGTTGTAAATAAAATTGACAGAAATTAAATCCAAATTATACACTACTAATTGATTTTAGGAACTATAAACTAATGCATAGTCTATCCTACCGTTCCAAGGATTTTGTCTCACACCTCAGTGCCGCCTTAGGGTAGGTCAAAGAGGTGACGACTAAATTGAGATCAACTCTCTCGATGATTAAATGGAATCGAACATCCAATCTTAATCATCGATTACTTTTCTTTTTCAGCCAAGGTATTACCAAAAATACCCATAATGAGTGTGACCTACTGTTTCAGATTTTTAGGTAGACCCCAGTGTGCTGCCTTATGGTCGGTCAGTGACCCGACGAGTACCCAAAATCCTATCCTTTCGGAGTCCAAGCCTTTGTTAGGTGTAGTGCCCGAAAGACAATTTGTGTAATTGTTTTTAATGGATGACAGAATTTATCTCACCTTATTACTTGCTTTGTGCTTGTAAGGAATACACTGCTGCAAACCCTAAGTATATCAGTATGTAACCACTTAACTCAATGTATGGATTACATGTGAGGATTGAGTTAGTGAATATATGCTTAAACTGTTAGTCCGTGGTGAACTTAATCAGAGTTTAGGGTCTCTTGATTAAAACACCAATAATGCGCCCAGAACACCTTAAGGTGTGATAGTCTTATCCGGACCGTCGGTAGAGGGTACCTACGTGGGGCATTTATATATGATGGCATTCATATAGGATCGGACCGATTTAATCGAATTTCTCGGTATAATTCCGTAATCGATGAATCTTATTAAATCATTAGATGATCATATATGGATCAACCTTAATCCTGAGGTGATCACGGGATGCTTGCTTGTCCCGGGGTAGTGTTTGATGTGTTAGTTACGGTTCACTTTAATATGTGTTCCAAGCCACTTCTCATTGGCACTATCTCCGGGATGAGTGAGTAGTTCGATTTTCACGGACATGGAATCCATTCCTTCCCGGGGAAGTAGAGAGATTCCCCTTGTTTGTTAGCCCTAAGAAAGTGATCGATCCCGGGAGTTCACATTTGGCTAATTAGCTACTAGTCATATATGTGTGCTAATTGATCATCGTGGGTTAATGGTAAATAAGGATAAGATATTCGAGTCGGGTTCACGGAGACTTCCCACTCGTAATGGACGATCATGGAGGGTTAATCCGTATGTAGTGATTATATCAATGGACGCTTATTCACTCTATGGGTTGAGTATAAGTATACATCTATAATCGGTAGAGTTCGGTTTCGGGTTTATGGTGGCGTAATCCCGGAATTAATAATTAATGTACTTATTCTCGTTCGACGAATAATTAATTATTGGAGCTACGGGTTATAGGTCCATGGTCCCCGATGTGGCTTCTGTAATTCGGACTAGTAATCTTGTTACTTGGGCCTCAGTGATAATTAATTGGCTGGGCTAATTAATTGATATGCATATATATTATTTAATTGGGCTAAATAATATTATACACATAAAAGACATTTTATGTGGGCTATAACCCTAGTATTTGTGGCTCCAATATCATCAAATAATTAGAGAGAAATTAGTTTTCTTGGATAATTATTTGACATGTGATTTATCTTTTATTTGTTAAAAGGTAATTCATGGAATATTGGATAATAATATGATTTATCCTAATTTGTTTAGGATAATTATGTTATTTATCTTTTATTTGAATTAAGGGTTAATTTAATAATTATCTCTTAATTGTTGGAGGATAATGTTACTCTCCTATATAAAGAGAGTTCTTCCAAGCCTCATAGCAATAGAAAACTTCACCCCACATGTCTAAAAGGAGAGAAAAATTAGTTTTTTCTTGACTAGGGTTTTTAGTAGAAGAAAAACTTTGAGTTTTTCTTGGTGTTGCATATCAAGGAGGCTCGTGTATCAAAAAGGGTGTCCACCAACCGCCGTTTGGAGAACACATCGGAAGATCAAGGCGACTCTTCCCGTTATTGGTAACATAATCTTAAACCCCCTTGTAGTACTTAAGTCCTTTAATTATGAATTGTGTCATATAAATCGTGATCCATCCGCTGCGCATAGATCTAACTCGTTTAGATCTAAGAACCTGCATCCTTCAGCCTTGAATTTTGATAGCCATGAATTCCTTCCTTAGGGAGGCCAGTCCCAGGCCGGCATGAGGCGTCACCATTCTCTCACGTTTCTTGTGTCAACAGTAGAGGCCGTGGGGTCGGCTGTCGCTTTCCCCGCTCCCACTCAATATTTTTGAAAAAGTTGTGGGTTTACTGATTTCGTTTTTGGACTTGATGTATTTTTAAGGAACAATAAATCATGGGCCCGAATGGTATCGGTTATGTGGGCTAGCCCACCCGACCTATTCGTTGGAACATATGTGGCCGTCGGACTGAACAGGGCTAGGGGAGCTCCGTTGAGCCGTAGTCGCTTGTCGGATAGCTTAGCCTTGCCGGACCCCCGTGCAAACGCCACACGTGGAGGGTTAAGTCGATCGAGCCGTGGCTCAGTTGACCACCCATCCATGGTTTGACCACTTTCAAACCATATTCGCTCATAATTGTTCAATCCCTTAACATCAAACTTTCACGTAGACACTACGGACAAAAAATGCAATCTCGTCGAGGTTTCGGGATTTTACTCCCTATGCTTTCGCAAGGTGGGATTCACCTAGAATCCAACACTGATGAGACTGTATTTTGTGGTGACTTATGTGCATATTGTATATCTATTTTGTTGGGAAATGCTCCGTTCCGGGTATGTTTTAGATGATTTTTAGGTTTTAAGAGTTCATGAGCGGCGATTGAAGATTTCAGGACTTATAGAGCAGTTTCGGAAGCTTTGTGAAATGTTGGAGAAAAGCGGCGTTTCAAGATCTGAAAATTCCAGTTTTCGGCTATGTCGAGATCCAGAATTTTGAAGAAAAGACAAAGCCTATTAAAGCCAACCGAGGATTTCGCTTTTAAGTCACATCGGATTTTAATTATTAGAAGACCCCTTATTATTATTATTATTATTATTATTATTATTATATAATAATTATTAAATAATAATAATAATAATTATTATTATTATTATCATATTTAGATTAGTACTTTTTGCATATCATGCATACCATGTTAGTTGCATCTCATTCCATCTTTTGCATTCTTCCTTCCACTTTTAACATACATTGGGGACAATGTATGATTTAAGTGTGGGGGAGCCTTTCATGCATTTGCATATTAAAATTGGACATTTTAAGACCTCATAAGCACCGAGTATGCCTTTGATGACACTTTACCAACCCTTTCATGTAAATCTTGTGTGAAGTAATAATATTCAAATGATAATTGATCAATGAAAGCACACACTTTTGTTGATACACACTCACCTTAGGTAACTTGTTTGTGAACTTTGGAGGTAAAATCATTGAGCCCTAACGAAAAGCCACTTAAAAGTGAGGATTTCACCTAGCCAAAGAGCGCACTCGCTCATTTTTCCTTTGAGTGGTATCCACACTTCCAATGTCATTCTAGAATTTGCTTTGACATGCATTTCGAGACCACACTTTTCAGGTTTAGCGCACTAAAATGATTGAGGCACCTAGGATTTAGCCCTTTCAAGACCCACTTTTGTTAGCCTACCCATGTTTTATACTCCCTAGTGAGCCCCTTCTAGCCTGACCCTTTCTTTGACAAACTCCAGAAAATAAACCCATGACATTTTTCTTACGATATACCCCTCTTTTGTTGACCCTATTGTCAAGAGATTGTGTGAATAGTTGCATAAAACTTTGGAGAAGTGCCAAGAAGCAAGTATCTAGGGAGTATGGCGCGAGATTATATTATGATGTGAATTGCAAGATCTAGAGTAAAAAAAAAAAAGATGGAATGTTGAAAAAAAAAGGCAACAAAAAAAAAAAAAAGAAGCAAAGAAATAAAAGAGAGCTTACATTGCAGAAGTGTTTTATATTTGAAGAAGTTGCTTGTTTCCTAACTTTTTTCGCAAACTTCTTTGGATGTTATTGTTTGCACTTCATTCCTTATGATGTTGTGATAGAAGTTGGAGCTGTAAGGTGTGTTTCATTGGAATGCTTATTAGTGGCTATGTGATAATTGGTGTGATTATTCATGCACTCTCCTTGACAATTTAGCCTTGTATTATCCCTTTTCCCTACCTTGTTTCAGTCCCTAGCCCCGTTACAACCTTTTGAAAGATCTCATGATTTGTGTATTGGATTTGAATGCATAGTGGTGGAGATTTGATTGATATGCAAACCTATGGTAATGCTTGGGTGTGTGTTGATTTTGAGAGTGTGTGAATTGTTGTCCCTATGCATTTATTTGATTGAGAGTTTTCCCGTGAGGACAAGTGGGACTATTTTATTTTGCCACTTTAAAGTTTATGATCATGTGCGTATTGTATATATATTGTTGGGAAATGCTCGTTCCGGGTATGTTTTAGATGATTTTTAGGTTTTAAGAGTTCCGGCGATGAAGATTTCGTATCTGGAATAGTAGTAATTAGCGAAATAAAAAGACTTGTAGAAACCATCAAAGTAATTCCATCCCCAACTGTCCAAGGATTAAAATAGTTGGAATATTCTGAACCATTCATGAACATCACAGCAAAAATGATTAAAATATTTATAGCCCCTACGTAAATCAGTAGCTGCGCAGCAGCTACAAAGTAAGAAGTTAAAAGAAATAAACAGTACGTGAGAAAGGAGGAGATTAGATATTAGTTTAGGTTTTGAATAAAAGAGAAAAGGGGAGAATAGGACGAAAAAAAGAACAGAAAGGCTGCATCAATTCATTGCCGGCGATTTTTCTCTTCTTTTGCTATGGTACAATAATTTGGTTCTTTTCCTTTAGACTATATATATTTTTATTATATGTGCAGTTAGATTTTCTCTTCCAGTTAATTGATTATTGAACCCTCAATTTTATATGATTGTGAGATCTAATTGTGTTATCTCCTCGTTTGATTGTTGGTATTTGTCAGTTTTCTGTTTTAAATATAAGATTATAATTATTCGTTTAATTGTTGGCGCGCGATAATTAAGCGGTTATTTTGATCTCGTACCAAAATCCATCTTAGGCGGTTGCCATAAAAGATTGGGTTTTAGTGGTAAACAACACATTACCTGCCGGTTCGTAGCCCGCAGGATTCCCTGTTGTGGAAAAAGATAACCTAGGTTAAAATTAGTCCGGTTGGATTAATACCTTGAATTGGGTCTCTCAAGCCTTAATGCTTCCGGGATTCCAAACACCTATGACCGTGTCTAGGGTTGTCATCCGGTTAGAGAATAATTAACGATCGTGTCTTGATTATGGAATTTAGGAGAGATTGGTCACTTGGCGGTTGTCGGTGACTATAATTTAACGAGTCATCATTGAATCGATGATCAATCGTAGGAATTGAGGGGGAAACGATCAATTGACTGGAACTTTTGAATTTGATTTTGTTTTTATTCTTAGGATTGGTTGTTACAAATTTTAAGAGAAATAAATCTACCGTTCCCTGTGGGTTCGACCCCTGCTTCCGCTACACTAGCTATAGAGGTTGTAGGTGATTTATCTTTGGTGGTTTGACGACCCACCAATCACCTAATCATGACGATTAACAAAACCCGGAATCCTCGGTTTCCCTAATTAGTTTCTAATTATTATCATACAATTAATTAAAACTAATCTCGTGTTGTATACATGCCTAACTAATTCCTCGAATTAATTTCTACATGTATATGCATATGGAGTGGAATTCATGATATGATGCATGTCATGGAAATTTTCCGGTTCTACGCATACATTCTAAGCATACATACTAGTGCGGAAAAAAAAATCAAGATGGACCGTTGGCACCCCCGTGTCTAACCTATTAGAAAATAAATAAATAAACCCTAACTAGGGTTTACTAGTTTCTAATACAATCTGCTGCTGATCCGTTTCATTGATGGTCGGGCATCCAAAAAAACTCTGATTGTCACGAAAATTTGTGGGCCAGTACTTCACTCCTCCTGCTTCAATATGGACGGTTGGATCCGAGTTTCGATGGCCCAATTTTCTCCAGAAATTCGCCGATCCAACTGTTGCATCTGTTTATAACTGCGGCGCAGCAGTGTCTTCCCATAGCCGATCAGGCATCTAGACAAAACCCGATCGACCTGAAATTTTTAGGGCTTGTTCATAACTCCATGTTAGTCAATATGAACGGTCGGATCATTGTCTCAACGTTTCAAACTCTTCCAGAAATTCGACGAACTCACAGCTAAGGTTTTTATGGCTGCTGTGGTTTTCTGTTATAGCAGCAACTTTATTGCAGCGATTTGATATCGAGAAGAACTCTGATCGACACCACAATTTTGAGATCTTGTTCATCAAATTTTGATCTTTATTCTGACCAGAGGGATTGTTGTTTCAACGGCTCAATGAACGGGAAAAACATAAAAACCAAACAGCAACAAAACAAATCTATTTCTAGGAAATTTAAAATTACATCAACAAATAAATTACAAAATTTAATATACTCATATAACGAATTTATATGAGTTTAAAATAGATCTAACGGGTAAACAGTGCCAACCCCAATCCATCTCTTCAACCACAACAACCAATCACATATGCATATTTAAAAAAAAATCTACATGCAATTTCACTCCTTTTAAATTGTTTATCTATGAATATAATTCATAAATCATGGAACCTGGCTCTGCTACCACATGAAGGATGTAGGAGCTCAGATCTGTACAAAACAGATCTTTGCGCAGCGGATGGATCACGATCTATAAACTACATATCATAAATAAAGGATCTAAACTTCCTACTATAGGGTTTAGATGTACTTACCAATAGTTGGATGAGTAGCCACAATCTTCCAACGTGTTCTCCAAACGGTGGTTGGTGGACACCGATCCTTGGAATTTAAACCTCCTTGATATGCATCAAGAAAAATTACAAGTTTTTCTTCAACCAGAAACCCAAGACAAGAAACATGTTTTTCTCTCTATTTTATGTGTGTATGTCTAAAATTTCATCTCTCATATGTCTTGGAAGAACTCTCTTTATATAGGAGAGAAATCTAATTAATTAAATAAATAATTAAAAAGAAATCACAATAAAAGCAATCAATCAATTACAAGTCAATTATCTGATTAGGGGTGACCCGGATCAGTCCACGTGTCCGCAGGCAAAGAGAACCGACGAACGAACGAACAGCGGGCAGCCGTACCTGATCTGAGTACTGCTGCAACCCGAAGAGATAAGCTGATTAGGGCAGGTCCCTGGCCAGAAGAAGAAGTCTGATCAGGCCAGGGCAGGTCCCTGACCAGAAGAAGCAGATCGGAGACGTGCCCATCTGGAATAAAAAGCAGTTATGACTGAACGTGAGGCGTGGGGGTTATATAACCGCCCATTAACCCCATCATCGCCGGTAACCGCCTGAACTACGGTTGGACTTGATTCCAAGTATATACTTGGATACGTAGGTAGCTTATTGATTGAGTTCACTCCATTATTACAATAACGAAGATTACTCTCTGTGTAATCCTAGAACAAGAAAGACCCGGTTATTCATTCGTTTCATTCCGATCTCGATCATTGGCGCTAGAAGGAGGGCTCTTTTTGCTTCTAGTGACAGACTACAGAGTGGAGAACATGAAGTCTAAAAAAGTTCAACAAGGGAAGGATCCCGCTGGATCCTCGCATAATCAAGAAAATATGGATCAAAATCCAGAGAAACAACCAGAAGATCAACCAAATACGAAGGAAATGGCGAAACAACTCCTAGTGATGCTTTAAAGACAATGGGAGATGAAGATTTTCAAATTCTTTTCGAAAGCGTAAGAAAATAGAAGGAAAAGGTAGACGCTTCTGGAGAAGAAAGGCAATTATCGTCAGAAAACAGGGGTGACCATAAGGATGCTGTAGAATCCAGTGGTCAAATTGTTAGGAGCAAAGCTCGTCATGCTGATGAGGCTGCAAAGGCTGAGTTAGATGCAATGTTAGAAGATAAGGAGGATGAGTTCCATCTTGCTTCACCCTTTGCAGAGTATATTGAAGCATACCCCTATCCCAGAGGGTTCAAGATACCCAAAATCAGTCCCTACGACGGGACCAAAGACCCGTATGATCATATGCATCAGTATATAGCGCATATGCAGTTATACAATGCTCCTGACGAGATGAAATGCAAGGCTTTTCCCGCACTCCTTTCTGGAAGGGCTAGGGATTGGTTTTACAAGTTGCCATCCAGGTCTATCACTAGTTTTACAGTTTTAACAAAGAAATTCATGAGTATGTTTATCGCTGCACGACCGTTTCAAAGAAACAGCACTCATTTACTTACTATCAAGCAAAAGTCTGACGAAACGGTTCTACAGTTTATCAAAAGGTTCAACGCAGAATCAACCCAGGTGGCTGATGTGGATGACCGGTTTTTAGTGGCCTCATTCGTAGCAGGACTACGAGAAGGGAGGTTACATGCAAAATTAAATGGCAAAAACCCCGTAACTATGGAAGAGTGCTTGCGCGCTTTCAAGAATTGTCAAGGTGAAGAAGCTAATCGTGCAAAGCGCGAATTGGAGAAAGGAGATCACAGAAAGGAAAGGCGGATGAGAAATCCGACAAGAAGCGTAAATCGTTTGGGATAGGTGCATGCACCCATAACCGACAGATTGGGCAAAGAGGTGCTTTGCAGACAAAGACCCGATTCCGTTGAACGTATCACGGGAACAAGTTCTTGCTATCATGGAACGTAAAGGTATAGCTAGAACTCCGTTTCCCATGAAAGGACCCGAGAGAAGAGAGATCGACCAAGTTCGCAAATTTCACCAGGATATTGGTCATGATACGGAGTCATGCGGGGAATTGATCGTGGGATATAGATGCAAAGAAGCATGGAAGGACAACTTGACGAGGTCGTTGACAGATCTCGTAGCGAACAGCCCAGGGGGCGCAGAGAGTTTAAGAGGGGGCCATACCAGAATGAAAGGAATAAGAGCAACGAACAAAAAAGGCAGAGGTATCCCTCCCGAGATCAGGACGGTCAGATCGATAACCGTCCAATAAACACAATCAATACGATTATGGGTGGTCCCCGGCGGACAGACCAGGAGACAGAAGTAAGTTCAACAGGACGAACGGATCGGGGTCAGAGTTCTGGTAAACGTCAGAAGGTATCAGGAGAAGTGAGATATGGACCCGAGGATCCGTTACCGCTAATCATCAACAATGAAGGGCTGGTCATTGAGGCCGTGATTAACAAGAACTGGGTGAAAAGAATTTGTGTCGATACAGAAGTGCGTTAACATCTTGTATTACAGGCTTTCCAGTGCCGTGAAGTTAAAAGATTCCGCTTAACACCAAGATCCACACCTCTATTCGGATTTGCAGCCCGCCGATCCATCCTATGGGCATGGTCACCTTACCTACAACTTATGGTAAATTACCTAAGGGCGGGACCCTCATGGTAAATTACATTGTGGTTAAAGCACCTTCGCCGTACAATGTCATCATGGGGAGACCAAAGAATCATCGATCCGCGAGCGGTTATCTCACCAAACCCCACAACAAGATGAAATTTCCAAATCGGTTCGGATCAGTTGAAATTAAAGGAGATGTGGAAATAGCCAGGAGCTATTACACATCTGTGGTTGGAGAGAAATAGTTGGTTCAACAGGTAATTCTTGAAGAGTTGTTGCCAGAAGAAGAGAAGACTTGGGCAACTGCAGATCAGACCGAGTCTGTTCTGATCGGAGAACCAGGAACCGAATCAGTGGTCAGCATAGGTTCGTGGATTCCGTACCCCCATAAAAGAGCGTTAGCAGTACCCGCTCGTAGAATATCGAGATGTTTTCGTATGGAAGACGGATGATATGCCTGGCTTATCCCCAGAGTTTATAGTCCATAGTTTAAATGTGGATCAGAACAGACCCCCAGTTCGTCAAAAGAAGAGACATTTTGCCCCAGAAAGGATCTCAGTAATTGAACAGGAGGTTGCCAAGTTAAAGCAAGCAGGGATCGTCATGGAAGTGGTTTACCCAGAGTGGTTAGCCAATCCGGTTTTAGTGAAGAAGTCAGATGGATCTTGGAGAATGTGTGTAGACTTCACGGATTTGAACAAGGCGTGCCCTAAAGACAGTTATACTTCACCCAGAATCGACAGGCTAGTAGACTCGACTGTGGGTTTTGAGATTTTTGGGTTCTTGGATGCATACAAAGGGTATCACCAGATCTTCATGGACCAAAAAGACGCAGAGAAAATGGCTTTTATCACAAAATTTGGCACATATTATTATGTGACCATGCCGTTTGGACTGAAGAATGCATGAGCCACCTACTAGAGGGCAGTTTATCGAATCTTCCGCTATCAGATAGGCGAGTCTATGGAGGTCTATGTTGATGACTTACTGATCAAAAGCAGGTATTTAGATCAATATTTACGAGATGTAAGAGAGGTTTGCAAGGTGCTTCAGGCAACTAAGATGAAACTGAACCCAAAGAAATGCACGATCGGGGTCAGATCTGGAAATTTTTTGGGTTATATGGTCTCTAAAGATGGAATCCGGGCCAATCCGGACAAGTTGGATGCTTTGAAGATGATGCCACCTCCTACTAATATTAGAGAGGTTCAAAGGTTAACAGGAAGACTAGCAAAGATTAAACAAATTTCTTTCACGTTCGACAACGGCGTAATCGCCTTTCTTCAAGATTTTAAGGAAAGCTTCTCCATTTCATTGGGGGACGATTGTCAAGAAGCTTTTGATGATTTGAAGAAATATCTGTTAGAATTACCAACTCTAACCTCTCCTCAGGAAGGAGAGGTTATGTACCTCTGTCTATCAGTTTGTGATGAGGCCATTAGTGTTGTCTTGGTTAGGCAACAGGATTCACTCCAGAAGCCGATTTATTTTACCAGCAAATCCTTACATGGGCCTGAAGTGAGATACTCAGATGCGGAGAAATTGGTACTAGCATTGGTACATGCGTCTAGAAAGTTGAGATCTTATTTTCAGAGTCATCCGGTGGTCGTCCTGACCGACCAACCATTAAAGCAAATACTGAGTAGGCCAGATACTTCAGGTCGCTTAGCCAAGTGGGTCGTGGAGTTAGCAGGATATGATCTAGAATACAGACCACGAACAAGAAGGGAAAAAGCTCGTGCTCTAGCGACTTTCGCGAAGAGAAATCCATTTCTATTAATCAACAAGTGAATACGAGAGAATCAGGTCAGTGGAAGTTATTTGTTGATGGAGCATCTAGCAAGAATGGGTCAGGAGCAGGGCTCCTCCTTATAAGTCCAAAGGGTGAGGATTTCCCTTATGCTCTGCATTTTAACTTCCACGCAACAAACAACGAAGCAGAGTATGAAGCATTAATTACTGGTATAAACTTAGCTCTAAAGCTGGGGGTCAAGCAACTCAAAGTCTATAGTGACTCTCAACTTGTAGTAAACCATATCAGGGGGGAATATGAAGCAAAGGAGGAACCTATGAAGAGATACTTATCCCTGGCCCAATCGAAGATAAACCAATTTCAGGAAGTGCAGGTGGAGCAGGTCTCAAGATCACAGAATACCAGAGCAGATGCCTTGTCCAAATTAGCATCGAATTTTTTGTCAGACAAAAAGGTTCTGGTCGAGCAATTAAATCAGCGGAGTTATGAGGTATCTGAGGTGCAACCAATTACGCAGAGGGAAACATGGATGGATTCCATTGTGCCATATCTAAAAGACGGCCTATTACCAGAAGATAAGATGCAAGCTCACAAAATCCAACGTTTGTCTGATAGGTATGCCTTGTTCAATGAAATTCTGTATAGGAAATCATTCATATCCCCTTGGTTGCGTTGTGTTACTATAGAAGAAGGCAATTACTTGTTGAGAGAGATCCACCTAGGGATCCGTGGAAACCATTTGGGGGCAAGAGCCTTAGCTAGGAAGTGCGGTGCCGTTTGGCTACTATTGGCCTAAAATGCAAACAGGGATGCGAGAGGAATTAGTCTTGGCATGCGGTCATGTCAAGTCCATAGCAATCTATCCCACCAAACCGCCCGAAAATTTAACCCCGCAGTCTCGGCTTGGCCCTTTGATCAATGGGGTGTTGACCTCGGTGGGACCACTTCCAACAAAGACCGGGAAGTTATAAATTCCTAGTTGTGGCCGTTGATTATTTCACTAAATGGGTGGAGGTGAACCATTAACCACTATCACAGCCAAACAGATCCAAAAATTCTTGTGGAAAAATCTGATATGCAGGTATGGGATACCAAGGACTATAATTTCAGACAACGGTACCCAATTTGAAGACAGTGGAGTTCAGGAATGGTGTACAGAGTTGGGCATAAAACAGCATTTCACCTCTGTTGGTCACCCACAAGAAAATGGCCAAGTAGAACAAACTAACAGGCAGATCAAGATAGGTTTGAAAAAGAGGCTGGAGCAAGAGGGAAAGCACTGGGTAGAACATCTCCCAAACATTCTTTGGGCTTATAGGACTACCCCAAACGTGTCAACACATGAAACTCCATTCTCATTGGCCTATGGATGTGAAGCTGTTATTCCAGCAGAAATTGGATTACCATCCCCCAGAACAGCACTACATAATGGCCAGGTCCAAGAAGAAGAAATAAGGCACACTAAGGATGAACTAGAAGAGAAAAGAGACATTGCTTTGATCCGAATGGCTAAGTATAAGCAACAGGTTTCCCAGTATTACAACTCCAGGGTGAAACAATGCTATTTTAAGATTGGTGATCTGGTGTTGCGCAAAAATGAGGTCAGCAGGCAGGAACCAAGTGGAAATCTCAGTCCTAACTGGGAGGGTCATTATCGAATCATTAAAGTGAATGGAAAAGGAGCATACCAATTGGCTGATAGTAAAGGGAAAACCATTCCCATAAGCTGGAATGCAATTAATTTGAAGAAGTTTTATGTTTAAGGCAAGTAATTATCATCTTATTTTGTAAGACTATTATGCCTATGAGTTATCTTAAATCCTTGATTTTGTTGAATTGCTATAATTATGTTTCTATTGGTTAACTCTTAGAAAGAGAAAAATCGTTAAGTCTGATAAATCAGACCATCTTAAGACCTCGGTCGTCGCAAACTTCCGTACCTCGTGTCGTCATAACTCTTAAAAAGAGAAAAATCGTTAAGTCTGATAAATCAGACCATCTTAAGACCTCAGGTCAGGTCACAAACTTCCAGACCTCAGGTCAGGTTATAACTCTAAAAAAAAAAAAACGTTAAGTCTGATAAGTCAGACAAGTTTAGACCTCAGGTCAGGTCGTTAACTTCTAGGCCTCAGGTCAGGTCGGCAGTTCCTAAAATGAGGAAATTCATTACAGTATGACATATGCTGCATAGCAAATCACATGTCATACTGGGGGGAACAAAGGCACAAATACAAGGCACAAAGGGAAACTCATGTCTTATGTTGCAAGAACCAAAACATGTCATACAAATTGCAAATAGTGTTGCAAATACAAATTGCAAATAGTGCCAAGGGCACCAAAATTTCAGAAGTTTCCAAAAGACAGCAAAATTGAAAGGCAACAACAGCAAAACATAATATTTGAAGTCAGGACTGAAATGGAGGATAGGCTAAACGATTTCACTTTGAGCTTGGGGGAATTTGAGATTGAGATGATGAGCCAGTCTGAGCAGGTGGAGGCCTATTGCCATACTTGGAGACCAGGTCCACTCCATCTCTGAACTCCTTGAATCTGGTCTCATAGATTTGAGATCCATCGCTTCTATTCCAGCCCGCATGGGAAAGCTTGGTAGCATCAACGTTGAGACCAGCAGCTTTCATGTCCTCAATGGCTGAGGAGTACCCAAACCAGATGATTGGGGCAAATAACATTTTGATGCTGTCGTCTAGCTCATCAGACCTCCTATAATTGGCAATGGCCTCAGCAATGTGGTCAGGCAATTTGCTCTTTAGACTATCCCTCTCCTTTTCAAGAGTGTCCACCATCTTCTCCAAGTCGGATTTGATCTGATTAGCAGTAGCAAGCTGGGTCCGGAATTCTTCTGTTTTGGTTTTCAATTCATCGGATAAAGCCAACTTCTCAGCAGCAGAGGTGTTCAACAAGTCTTCGTACTTGGCCTTCCACTCAGACAGAGAGTTGGTCAGGTCTTCCTCAACCTTCCCGGAACTTCTTAGCCTGGACAGGATCTCTTTACCTAGTTTAGCTCCCTAAAAAGGGATACAGGAAGTAACATCAGCATGTGTTATCTAAAAAAGATAGAACACTACTTGTGAAGAAAACACTTACAAATGTTGACAAATCCTGATTGGACCACTCTCTCCAATCATATCTTTCTCCCTGGTGTCGATCCGAGGACTCAACACCTCCATCAGTGTGATCCTGAGATCTAATACGTTTCGAAGCACGCCTAGTCTCAGTCGTAGTCTCTACCAGAGCATTGTGAGAGACAATCCGAAAGTCATTGGTCTCCTCAGAGTCGTCGTCAGCAGGATCTGTCTCAACCGAAGGCTCAGTAGGATGACTGTCAACAGGCTTGGCAGTCTGATTTGGTACATCTGGATGGGCAACGGAACCAGATGCGTTCTGACCTTTGGGTGGTGAAGCCTCATCAGCAATTTGGACAATATCAGTGAAGCTCGCCACTGCAAATGCCAGCAAAAAATTAAAAGCATGTCACATAAGAAAAATATAAATGTACAAAATAAGAGACCCTACTTAAATTATATCTCTCCTCTGATAACTCAACATAAGGTTCTAGGCCAGAAGTCTCCAAATGAGCAGCATCAATCAGATTAGAACTGTACTGTTTCAGACCCAGATACATCGGGGATTCGCTGATATCCTTTAACAATTTCTTACCCGCTTTGCTTTCTAGCACGTCACTATTCTTAGTGGAAGTGTTCCATTTGCCCAGATCCCTAATAGTGTTGTGCCTAATGAAGAAGAAATGTTTCTTCCAATCAGAAAAAGACTGGTCTGTTTTCATAATCAAGCGGACACCACTTAAATTGTTAGGTCTCCTACAGCAGCAGTACCAGCCCGGGTTCTTCTTAACTTGTTTGCATTGGTAAAAGGTTCTAAAAAGTATTAAAGAGAAGGGGGTCACAAAGCACCTACACCAAATCAAAAAACCGGTAATGGCCCTTATACTATTGGGAACTATTTGACCAAGCCCCAAATCATAGTATCAGAGTATTTCCAACAGAGCTGGAGGAAGAGGGAACCTAAGGCCGCACTCAAACTGTTCTTTGTAAACAGTGCAATATCCAGCAGGAGGAGCAGCAGCGCTCTTTCCAGGTGCAGGTCGGATAGGAGCATAAGTGTTCTTATTTATCCCAAACCTATCACAGATGTCCGTGATATCCGAATCCTTCAATGTAGAGTCGATTCAGTGGCAGGCCATCATTTTCTTAGTCTCGTAGGTCCTTCTCAATGCTCTTATGGGCGCGGATAAGCCATATATGTTATACTCAGTCGGGGGCGATTCGACAAGAGTATGAACAATAGAAGCAATCAGATGAGGAGGAAGAATGGAAAAAAGAGGATTTTCGCCGGGGTTGGATACTTCAGGCTGGTCTTGATTCATATGGAGTAAAAGAAATTAAGAAAAGGGAAGAAAGACATACTTGCCGGTGTCTGGTCAAGTAATAAAAATACTCGATACCTAAATAACACACTAGCAAGAGAACTAGGTTCAATCGTAGTATAGTCAGATAGAGTCGAGGTCGATCCCACAGAGACTCGGCTTAAACGAAATACGACTTATTAAACTAAAAAGCAAATTAAAGGCGGTCTACGACCAACAAATAACGCAGAAATAAAATTGACACAATAGAAACACAAAACCAACAAAAACTCAACGACACTAAGACACTTGTTTTTATAGGTTTTATAAATAATTGACAAACGGTATTGATAACGCTAGTAGTAATTACTCCCCCATGCTATGTAGATTGACGACGAGACAAAACAAGACATTTAAGATCAATTATTCTGACTACGGGAGTCATCCCCTAAGATAGATCTAGCTCCGGTTAGGCCATCTAGATCATCGTGTCTCCATTACGTGACTTCACATTTTTTAGTCTCCATCTCATATAACTTCTGACACAATTACGAAACTAGGGATGCCGGTATAAACCGTAACCTCATCTAAGCAATATTCCTATGATTAGGCGTACTTCTTAGACACCGATTCAATCTCTCGTCCTAAATAACAATCACTTTTTGGGCTCATGTTAAATTACGATGACAAATAATTAAGTTGATCAAGTTTAATTACTCGTTTGAATTACAAAGCGAGAGAACCCGACGTAGTCGAAGCCGTTCACGTACAAATCAAGAACATCACGATCTTGCTAACAACGAGACATAGGCTCACCGCCAACAAGCTCGGATCCGAACCGATTTGCTCGTGAAACGTCTTTTACGTCTCGCATCTACATAAACATGGGTTCGTAAATTAACTACATCACGAAATCAATACACAAAAAGACTACTCCATAACGAAATAAATTAGATCTATGAATAAAGATTGCATAATTGAGTAGACATTACCCTCGAAGACGAGCGTGACTCCCACTCCTCGATACGATCTCTAACCGGAGATTCTAACGACTCCGTAATGAAAGAACATAAAATAAAATAAAGAAAATGACGAACTATATTGATCAAAGTATTGAAAATAATGTATTTCTAAGGTGTACATATGGCGTGTGAAGCACCCCTTTATTTATAGGTGTTCAAGCTAATTAAGAGATATACTTCAAAATGTCAAACAAAGAAGAGATAACTCCCGGCCGATCATTAAAATGTGGCATGCGCCCCCCCTAAATGGCGTGTTCAAAAGTCGGCGCCATCATGATTGGCTTTGCCGGCTTTTGTCATGCTTTACTCCTCTTCTTGTGCTTATCCGATATTTATCTTCAATGCATCTTGAATTTATCTTGAGATTAAATTCTCCTTTTTGTATTTATCCTCCATAATTATCCAAATTCGCAAAATAGATATTTATCCCAAAATAAATCATATTCAAATAAAAATGGATAAATACCAAAATATACAATATAAACGGATAAATACTAAATTATGCCTTATAAATGGATAAATACCAAATTATATAATATAAATCACATAACATTAAATAATCCATATAAACAGGTGATTTATCATAAAATATATATTATTAATCCCGATTTAAGGATAATGTTGATGACTTTTACGGGTATAATTTGACC
The DNA here is from genome assembly GCA_036785695.1 of Gentiana straminea. Taxonomy (NCBI): domain Eukaryota; kingdom Viridiplantae; phylum Streptophyta; class Magnoliopsida; order Gentianales; family Gentianaceae; genus Gentiana; species Gentiana straminea. The sequence goes on along the minus strand of JAVUPR010000376.1, from coordinate 525,141 downwards.
GTCATCAACTACCCCCCACTTAGACTTTGATCGTCCCGAACAAAGCATCAATAAGTCATTCCCCAAGACACATTTTTTGTGGTCAAATCATACTTATACAAGAAACTCGAGTCAATTCATACCACTTATACTCATAAGGTACCCATTATTCACTACTCGTCATGAATCGAAGTGATGTGTGCATGTGCTTTTAGTTTTATCTATTCGTGGCAAGATTAAAGTTTATGCTAACTTCGAAGTCCCAACCTACCACATCAGCATTCCCACTTCTTAGGCCTCGCAATGGGTAAAGACATGGTGCAATAAGCAAGAGCGTCATCCATAAGGTTTTTGGACTTGGAGACCGAGAAAATTACTCAAGCCTCTTAAAAATTTGATTTTTTTTTCGCATTTCCGTAGTTTCAAGCTTTACACCTCTCTCACGGATTAGTGGAAGCATGAATATTACCACAAGCGCGGGGCTACTTTGGTAATGTTACTACAAGCCCAATGTCTAACATTTCGTTAAAACACAGATAATTCTCAAGCTTATTACTCCGCTTGATGGCTAGAAGATAAGAATACATCAGCAGATAAATATCGACTCTTGGTCTGCATAACCAATCATCTACGCAATGTACACATAATTCTTCTCAGTTATTATAATTTGTGCGGATTTCGTCGATTCAAATTGAGTAAGCAAATAATAAATAACTACTTGCACTAGTTGGCATGAATATCCTTAAGTTTACATTCACATAAGTATAAAGTGATCACGTAATCATGCAACTTGGTTCACTTCCAATCAATCCTATGTATAAGGACTCACAATTCTAAGGGTACGAGATGATAAATTTGGTATTTGTTCAAAAATTTTGATTTTTCACATTTTTTCACCGTTTCCTTTAATTTTTCAATTGTAACACATCATGGCTAAGTCTCCTACCCCCCCCCCCCCACTTAAACTTGGCATTGTCCCCAATGACAAAGAAAAAGGAGAATTTAAGAAAAAGACTTAGCTCTGGAAATGGCTCTCAAGCAGATGTAGAATGTTTTCGTAGACCAAGCACGTCGTGGAGAAGCAATCGAAAACCTGTTTAAGCAAACCAAACAGAAACTCCACGAAACCGTTAATAACATGTCAATGGAAGTTATAAAATAATGTGGCAGTAATTAGATATAGAATATCCAAAAACAATTTAAGCCACTTTATTTCATACAACCAATGACACGGAAAACCAAAGAGTTAAAACTACTAAACTCACATGTCGCTATCAAGGAAAAAACCTCGTTTATTCCGAACTTAGATTCGGAACATGGCGAGATGAAAAAAACCTTAACAGTCTCATGCTATTTTATTCCAACAAAACAAAACAAAAGATAGTCTTTAAGAAATAGTTCTTAGTTTATAGTCGCCAGCTCGACTCAACTCAACGATGGTTTAAGTATAGGTGGGATCTTCAAGAGTGAAGACTTCCTCCTCTTTACCTTGACCAAGACCCATGTAATGTTTCACACGGTGTCCATTGACCACAAAAGTGGATTGGTCTTTAAGGTTCAACAATTCAACAGCTCCAGAAGGGAAAACCTTACTCACTCTATAAGGGCCATACCATCGTGATTTTAACTTGCCAGGAAAGAGTCTCAAGCACGAATTGTAAAGAAGAACCAGATCGCCTTCCTTAAAGGTGCGGTCCAATATCTTCTTATCATGAAATTTCTTCGTGCGCTCCTTAAATATTTTAGCATTCTCATAAGCTTCCAGACGAAACTCCTCTAGGCGAGTCAACTCTAACAACCTTTTTTCTCCAGCTAAACTCTCATCAAAATTCAACATACGCGTAGCCCACATGGCACGGTGTTCAAGTTCAACCGGTAGATGACATTCTTTACCAAAAACAATCTTATAAGGGGACATACCAATAGTCGTCTTGTAAGCAGTCCTATAAGCCCATAAAGCATCATCTAAACGCAATGACCAATCCTTCCTAGTCGTATTCACAGTCTTCTCCAAAATGCGCTTTATTTCTCGATTTGTAACCTCAACTTGTCCACTTGTTTGAGGGTGATAAGCAGCAGCTAACTTGTGTCTTACCCCGTACTTAATCATCTGCTTTTCAAACGGCCTATTACAGAAATGGCTTCCATTATCTCTAATAATGGCACGAGGGGTTCCAAACCGCGTAAAAATATTTTTCTTTAAGAATTTCAGTACAACTTTCGCATCGTTAGTAGGCGAAGCAATGGCCTCAACCCATTTGGACATGTAGTCGACTACCACTAAGATATAGCGGTTGGACAAAGACGAAGTAAAGGGTCCCACAAAATCAATACCCCAAACATCAAAGAGTTCCACCTCTAGGATAGTCTTCATTGGCATTTCATTCCTTCTCGAGATATTTCCCGTCATTTGGCAAGAATGACAAGATCTAGCATATTGATGCGCATCTTTGAACAAGGTAGGCCAAAAAAACCACATTGGAGAACTTTCGCAGCAGCTTGTCTCCTCCATAATGTCCTCCGGCCTCATAAGCATGGCAATGTCTAAGGATATCATACATCTCTTCTTCCGGCACACACCTCCTAAAGACATTGTCGGATCCTAGCTTAAAAGATAGGGCTCTTCCCAATAATAGTGCCTAAGATCCTTAAAGAATTTCTTTCTTTCTTGTGGGTTGAGATTTGGTGGCAAGTATTTCGCGGATAGATAATTCACAAAGTCTTTAAACCATGGTTGTTTATTCTCCTTCACAACCTCAACACGCGAAGATACTGCAGCGCAATCATCCTTTCCATGTATGGTCGTGATGGAGAATAATTGTTCATCAGGAAATGTTTCTCCAATCACGGTCATTGGCTCATTATCCTCTATTTGGAGACGGGAAAGATGATCTGCAACCAAATTCTCAGATCCTTTCTTATCACGGATTTCTACTTCAAATTCTTGCAATAGTAGAATCCATCTCAACAACCTTGGTTTGGAATCTTGTTTGGCTAAAAGATACTTCAAGGCCGCATGGTCAGTCCAAACAGTGACTTTAGATCCTACTAGATAAGATCGAAATTTGTCAAAAGCAAAGATAATAGCTAGAAGCTCTTTCTCAGTAGTCGCATAATTCCTTTGAGCAGCATTTAAAGTTCGACTAGCATAGTAGATGGGCCTAAAGATCTTGTCTTTCCTTTGTCCTAAGGCAGCACCTACAGTTGTATCGCTTGCATCGCACATCAACTCAAAGGGTAGATTCCAATCAGGCGCAATCAGAACTGGTGCAGTAATAAGCATGTTTTTTTAACTTATTGAAAGCTTTCATGCACTCACTAGTAAACACAAACGGAACATCCTTGGCTAATAATTCGGTAAGAGGTCGAGAGATTAAGGAAAAGTCCTTCACAAACCGGCGATAGAATCCTGCGTGGCCAAGAAAACCTCGCAATGTCTTAAGATTGGTTGGTGGAGGCAGTTTTTCAATCACCTCAAATTTTGCTCTATCCACCTCTATACCGTTCTTTGAAATACGGTGGCCAAGTACTATACCCTCGCAACCATAATATGACATTTCCCCCGCTTAAGCACCGTATTCGTCTCCTCGCATCTCTTCAACACTCTTGCCGGATGCGTGAGACATGAATCGAAATCATCTCCAAATACGGAGAAATCATCCATAAAGATCTCTAGGAAATCTTCAACCATATCAGGAAACAGAGAAATCATGCATCTTTGAAACGTTGCTGGTGCGTTGCACAAACCAAAGGGCATTCTATTATAAGCAAAGGTTCCATATGGACATGTAAAAGTGGTCTTCTCACGATCCTCGGGTGAGATATGAATTTGATAATATCTTGAGTAACCGTCAAGGAAACAATAAAACGCATGTCCGCTCAGTCTCTCAAGCATTTGATCAATTAAGGGAAGAGGGAAGTGATCCTTACGAGTTGCATCATTCAGTTTCCGAAAGTCAATGCACACTCTATGGCCAGTAATGAGCCTAACAGGAATCAACTCATTTAACTCATTGGCTTGTACAGTCAAACCTCCCTTCTTCGGAACTACATGGATCGGGCTAACCCATTCACTATCAGAAATAGGGAAGATGATTCCCATTTCTAACATCTTAATGATTTCATCCCTAACCACGTCCTTTAATTGTGGAGTCAGCCTTCTTTGGGGTTGTACAACCGCTTTCTTTGCAGGATCGACGGAGATTTTATGCATGAAAACACTAGGGCTAATGCCTTTGATGTCAGCTATAGTCCATCCAAATGCTCCGCGATACTCTCTCAACACTCTCATCAGCATTTCCTCTTGTATTTCAGTCAAGGCAGAAGAAATGATAAGCGGCAAGGTCTCATCTTGAAGAAATACATACTTCAAATGTGCAGGCAGAGGCTTCAGTGTTAGATTGGTAGGTGGTTCTTCTAACGAGGTCTTTAACTTTTGTCCGGTTAGCTTAAGTTCAAAGAACTTATGCCATGTTGGTCTATGGTAGTACTTTTCAACCTCGGTAGATTTCATCTCCTCGACATGTCTAGGGGTTCCTCTACTACATCCAGGCCATATCATTTTTTCTTCCTCGCTCTTTTCATATGGCACTTCATCCTCTAATTCCAAGGTAGCCTCGAGGAAATCCTTAATATCCTCATATTGTTGGAAGTCATTGACAAGCTTGTCAACAAAATCCAACATGAAACATGCATCCTCTTCATCATCAGGTGTCTTCATAGTGTCAAGCACGTTGAATGCTATTTCATCCCCATTAACTCTTAACACTAACTCTCCTTTGTAAACATTGATAAGCATCCTACTAGTGGCCATAAAAGGTCTTCCTAAGATTAGGGGCACTTCGTAGTTAGCTTCCATATCCAGTACAACAAAGTCGACAGGAAACACAAATTTCTCAACTCTTACTAGCACGTCCTCAACTACTCCACAAGGCTCCTTAACTGAACGATCAGCTAATTGCAAAGTAATTGAAGTCTTTTTAAGGTCTTTCATACCTAGCTTTTGAAAAATGGATAGAGGCATCAGATTTACGCTCGCTCCTAGATCACACAAAGCTTTGTTCAAACATACGTTACCTATGGTGCAGGGAATGAGAAAACTTCCCGGATCCTTGCATTTAGCAGGTAACTTATGTTGAAGGATGGCTGAGCACTCCTCATTTAGACAAATGGTTTCTAAATCTAAGAGTTTCCTCTTAGTAGAGACAACTTTCTTTTAAGAACTTGGTGTACTCAGGCATCTCAGCAAGTGCCTCAACTAAAGGTATATTGATTTGTAGCTTTCTAAAGATATCATTGAACTTCTTATACCTCTTGTCATCAACCTTAGGGTTAGGTTTGCGTAGAGGATAAGGTAAGGTTGAAGGATCGACATCAGTGAAAATAGGGTACTTATTGTTATAAAGCTCAACTCTAGGGCCAGCAGGTTCCTTATAGGTTTCTTGCTCAGGCAAGGTCCCAGAAGTACTTGCTTCCTTGCTTGGCTCACCATCCTTGCTTTCTACGGATTTCTCTTTCTCTTTCAAAGATGGTGGAGTTACTTCTTTTCCACTTCTAGTCATGATCGCATTCAAATCCTTAGGATTCTTATCAGTGGTGCTTGGCAATCCTCCAGGAGGTCTAGTCGAGACTTGCTCAGCTAATTGCCCTATTTGGTGAGTGAGATTCTGGACTATGGCTTCTTGATTGGTCACTTTAGCATCGGTCTTCTGACAATATTGGCTAAAGTTAGTGGCTAAATCAGCCATTGATTTTGAAAGTTGTCCCATATTGTCGGTAACGACATTACTCAATTTTTCTATCGCAGCTTCCCAACCAAAAGTTTTAGTTTGCTGTGGTACATAAGTGGTAGGTGGTTTAGGCCTTTCTCCAGCATTAGGGTCACTATATCGGAATCCAGGATGGTTATGATTAGGCTTATATCCTCCCCCAATATAATTGGCTTCTTCAGTACCAGCATTCTCACTTTGAGGGGTTACCTCGATTCCAGTCCCTTTCTCTACTCTTGCCATCCTCTCTTGCATTCCATCTACCTTACTTGTTGATAACGATGCTTGTTCTAAGATTTTGGTAGATGCACTATCCTCAAATATGTCGCGTACCCATTTTCACAGCAGCTATGTCATTGCCTCCCCATTGACTATTCATTGCTATTTGCTCCATTTTTCCTTGTGCCTCCTCAGGAGATAAAAGAACAAACGCTCCATTGCTAGAGGCGTCTACTCTAATTTTCTTAGTCTCTCTCAATCCGTGGTAAAAAGTTTGCATTAAAAGCCAAAGAGAGATATCATGATGAGGACACTTTCTCATAGCTTCCTTAAAACGCTCCCAAGCTTGATCAAAACTCTCCCCAGGTTGTTGCTTAAATCCTAAGATGTCTTGGCGTAACTTAAAGGTTTTTCCTAAGGGAAAATACTTATTCATGAACTTTTGCAACAATTGTTCCAAAGTAGTGATAGATCCAGACTCTAGAGAGAGAAGCCATTGCTTAGCTTTATCTTTCAAAGTGAAAGGGAAAAGCTTAAGACGAATGTTCCCCTCCGGGATTAATTCTGGTTTCACAGTGCTAACGATTTCCAAGAAATTTGTCACATGAACACCAGGATCCTCGTTTTGGACTCCATGAAAAGTGGAATAGTTGGTCACCATTTGAATTACATTAGGCCTAGGGTGATAGACTTCCGCAAAGATCTTGCGGTGCTACGATAGCGGGAATGAATTGCTCAATAGTAGGCGTTGCATAACTTTGCAAAGTGCGCCTCGCAGCTTGGTTTCCATTATTAGCATTAAGATTGTTCACATTATTAACATTATTGGCATTATTAATAACTTCAGGATTAATTACCTGGTTCGGATTGACCGGAATGCCTTCCATTTCTGCTTCAGATTCAGAATGTTCAGAATGATCGGTTGTATGTCCTTTTTCTGATTCGTGCTCGATTTCCTCAAGATTTGGATCCTCTTCTCCTTGCTCAGCCAGCTCTCTAGCTAACTTTCTATTTCGCCTTGCAAATTTCTCTATTTCAGGATTATATGGCTTAAGCGGTTCCTTCGATTTCCGAGTAGCGTACTATAAAATAACAAAAAACAATAAAACAATTCAAAACTCTAAAGGCTAGGCCTTTAACTAGACTAAAAAATAAAAACGAAACTAAAACAGACTCTATTCACAATATTTACGAATTTACTTTTAATAAAATAAGTTATATTTAATTTAATGACACGAGTCCCCGGAAACGGCGCCAAAAACTTGGTGTCTGGTCAAGTAATAAAAATACTCGATACCTAAATAACACACTAGCAAGAGAACTAGGTTCAATCGTAGTATAGTCAGATAGAGTCGAGGTCGATCCCACAGAGACTCGGCTTAAACGAAATACGACTTATTAAACTAAAAAGAAAATTAAAGGCGGTCTACGACCAACAAATAACCCAGAAATAAAATTGACACAATAGAAACACAAAACCAACAAAAACAGAACGACACTAAGACACTTGTTTTTATATGTTTTATAAATAATTGACAAACGGTATTGATAACGCTAGTAGTCTTTACTCCCCCATGCTATGTAGATTGACGACGAGACAAAACAAGACATTTAAGATCAATTATTCTGACTACGGGAGTCATCCCCTAAGATAGATCTAGCTCCGGTTAGGCCATCTAGATCATCGTGTCTCCATTACGTGACTTCACATTTTTTAGTCTCCATCTCATATAACTTCTGACACAATTACGAAACTAGGGATGCCGGTATAAACCGTAACCTCGTCTAAGCAACATTCCTATGATTAGGCGTACTTCTTAGACACCGATTCAATCTCTGTCCTAAATAACAATCACTTTTTGGGCCTCATGTTAAATTACGATGACAAATAATTAAGTTGATCAAGTTTAATTACTCGTTTGAATTACAAAGCAGAGAACCTGACGTAGTCGAAGCCGTTCACAGACAAATCAAGAACACCACAGATCTTGCTAACAACGAGACATAGGCTCACTGCCAACAAGCTCATATCTGAAGCAGATTTGCTCGTGAAACGTCTTTTACGTCTCAGATCTACATAAACATGGGTTCGTAAATTAACTACATCACGAAATCAATACACAAAAGTCTACTCCATAACGAAATAAATTAGATCTATGAATAAAGATTGCATAATTGAGTAGACTTTACCCTCGAAGACGAGCGTGACACCCACTCCTCGATATGATCTCTAACCAGAGATTCTAACGACTCCGTATTGAAAGAACATAAAATAAAATAAAGAAAACGACGAACTATATTGATCAAAGTATTGAAAATAATGTATTTCTAAGGTGTACATATGGCGTGTGAAGCACCCCTTTATTTATAGGTGTTCAAGCTAATTAAGAGATATACTTTAAAATGTCAAACAAATAAGAGATAACTCCCGGCCGATCATTAAAATGTGGCATGAGCCCCCCCTAAATGGCGTGTTCAAAAGCCGGCGCCATCATGATTGGCTTTGCCGGCTTTTGTCATGCTTTACTCCTCGTCTTGTGCTTATCCGATATTTATCTTCAATGCATCTTGAATTTATCTTGAGATTAAATTCTCCTTTTTGTATTTAGCCTCCATAATTATCCAAATTCTGCAAAATAGATATTTATCCCAAAATAAATCATATTCAAATAAAAATGGATAAATACCAAAATATACAATATAAACGGATAAATACTAAATTATGCCTTATAAATGGATAAATACCAAATTATATAATATAAATCACATAACATTAAATAATCCATATAAACAGGTGATTTATCATAAAATATATATTATTAATCCCAATTTAAGGATAATGTTGATGACTTTTACGGGTATAATTTGACCGTCATCACTTGCAAAATCGAAGAGCAAATCCACCAAATCTGACGTTTGCCTCTATAAATAATGATGGTTGTTTACAGAGTTTAATAGGTGTAATAATTTTTAACTAGAGGATGGGACGTTTGAGCTACACATCGATTGGAAAGAAAAGCGTGTGCATTTGTGGTGGCGTTTGAGATAACCAAGGCAAGGGTAGACAAGCCATCTCGACGGTACACGTGGAGCGACTTTGAACTTCAGATCTTAATCCTTTTAAAGGCCAGGCCAGATCGATTAAGATCTGGGGGGCTTTGATTAAGGGTGACCCGGATCACTCCACGTGTCTAGTAGGGCAAAGCGAACCGACAAAACAGAACAGAGCTGTACTTGATCTGGGTACTGCTGCAACCCGAAGAGATAAGCTGATCAGGGCAGGTCCTTGGCCAGAAGAAGAAGTCGATCGTGCCGGGCGGGTCCCCGGCCGTAAGAAGAAGTTTGATCGGCCGGGCGGTCCCCGACCGTAAGAAGCGCATCGGAGACGTGCCCATCTGGAATAAAAAGCAGTTATGACTGAACGTGAGGCGTGGGGGTTATATAACCGCCCATTAACCCCATCATCGCTAGTAACCGCCTGAACTACGGTTGGACTTGATTCCAAGTATATACTTGGATATGTAGGCAGCTTATTGATTGAGTTTAGTCCATTATTACAATAGCCAAGATCACTCTCTGTGTAATCCTAGAACAAGAAAGACCCGGTTATTCATTCGTTTCATTCCGATCTCGATCATTATCTTTTATTAATTAATTACTTACCAAGTAAATAATTAATCACACAAGGAAATCAATTCTTGCATTTTATGAGAGGAAGGCCCCACACCTTAGGGTTTTAAGCCCACAGAAAATGTCTTTTCTGTGTATTATATTATTTAGCCCAACTAAATAATATTTCGCATATCAATTAATTGGCCCAGCCAATTAATTATCACTGAGGCCTAATAGCAAGAAAATACTCGTATTATAGGAGCCATGTTGGGGACCATGGACCTATAACCAGTAGCTCCAATAAATTAAGTAAAATATTCATCGAACAGAATATTTACACTTAAATTATCAATTCCAGGATTACGCCACCATAAACCCGAAACTGAACTCTACCAATATAGATATATACTTACACTCAATCCTATGAGTAAATAAGCGTCCATTGATATAATCATTACATACGGACTGACCCTCCATAGACTGTCGATTCTAAGTGGGAAGTCTCCATAAACCCGACTAAAAATATCATATCCTTATTTACCAGTAACCCCCTAGTGATCAATTAGTTCACATACCGGACTAGTAGCTAATTAGTCTAATATGAACTCCTGGGATCGATCATTTTCTTAGGGCAAACAAATAAGGGGACTGTCTCTCTACTTCCCACAGGAAGGAAGGGATTTCGTGTCTGTGAAACACAGAACTACTCACTCATCAGGGAATAGTGCCAACGAGAAGTGACTCAAATCACATATCAAAGTGATCCTTAACTAACACATCAAACACTACCCCGACACAAGCAGTACCCTGTGATCACCTCAGGATTAAGGTCAATCCATTTATGATCATCTAATGATTTAATAAGTTTTCTCGATTACGGAATTATATCGAGAAACCCAGATTAAATCGGTCCAGTCCTATATGAATGCCATCATATATAAATGCCCTACTCAGGTACCCTCTATCGACACTCCGGATAAGACTATCACACCCTAAGGTGTTCTGGGCGCATTATTGGTGTTTTAATCAAGAGACCCTAAACTCTGATTAAGTTCACCACGGACTAACAGTTTAAGTATATCACCACTAACACAATCCTCACGTGCATGCCATACACTGAGTTAAGCAGTTACATACTGATATACTTATGGTTTGCAGTAGTGTATTACTTACAAGCACTAAGCCAGTATGAGATAAATTCTGTTATCCATTATCAAAAACAATTACACAAATTGTCTTTCGGACACTACACCTAACTAGAAGCCCACAATGAGTAAGATATGATGGAGGAATTCCCAATTTACTCTATCATACACTTTCTCGAGGTCGATTTTAATGATCATGATGCCTTTGTTACCTTTTTTCTGCCGCATAGTATGTAGAACTTCTTAGGCAACAATAATGTTGTAAGAAGTTTGCCTCCCCGGTATGAAAACACTTTGACAGTGATCCTCAATTTTTTTGATGATAAGTCAAAGACAATTTGCAATAATCTTACTGATGATTTTTGCGGTGACATTGGCAAGAGCAATAGGACGCAATTGAGAGACCGACTCTGGTGGGTGTACTTTTGGTAGTAGCACGATAAAGGTCAAGTTCATGGCCGGGGGAAAATATCAGTTTAGAAAGGCATTGAGTACCCAATTTGTGAGAGAAGGTCCAACCAAGTCCCTATTCTGTGGGGATTTAAGAGCCCCCGTTTCAAAAACTGCTTTTTTCACTTCACCGGAGCTAACATGACGATTAAGTAGCCTCTTATCCGTATGATTAAGATTCGGGCCAAAAATACCATCCGGGAGAGGAGTCACTGGTTCCGCGGTATAGAGATCAATGTAATATTGGCGAACCATAGAATTAAGAGCCACATAGTCATCTATCCAGTTTCCCGTTTTATCTTTTAATGAAAGAATCTGGTTGCTTCTCCGCTCCCGTTTAGTTGATGCATGGAAGTATCGAGTGTTCCTCCCCCATCCTCAATCCACTGCAACCGAGATTTTTGGTGCCAGTAAATCTCCTCCTGAGATAAAATCTCAACATATTCTTGCAAAAGAGATTTGTTTAATTTTGTTAAAAAGTTCGAGGGAGCGTAAGATAGTGAGAGTTGGATCCCCGCGATTCTGGATTTATACCGTTTCTTGTGATAAAAAATATTTCCGAAGACAGACTTGTTCCAATCCTTGAGTTTAGTGCTAAAGTTGGCAAGAGCTCCTTGCAAATCAATTTCATTAAAATACCAGGAGTCTTGTAAAATGTTTTGAAATTCCACATGTTTCAACAAACAGGCTTGTAAGCGGAATGGTTTTTAGGCATGATTTTGACATTGCAAGTTATCCGGCGACAAAAGGATGGGGTGGTGATCGGAATGGACACGCGGCAGAGGGTGAACACAAGAGTTCGGAAAAGTGTCCCACCATTTTGTGTTACAAAGAGCTTCATCAATGCATTGTTCAATAGCCATGGAACTATGTATGGATTTTGACCAAGTGTAACGGGGGCCATGAAAAGGTATTTCGACGAGTCCAGCACTATTTAGTAGTCCACGCAATCAATTGTTCCAATAGAATACTGGAACTATTGTGTGTTACATGTTGTTCATTTAATTAATATTATCCCCACTCCCTTGCTGAAAAACAAGACTGTTCACTCTGTTTTTTATGGCCAAGATTCTAGTTATGATGTGTTAAGGGTTTTTGGTTGTCTTTGTTTTGTTTCAACTGTTTCTTAAGGCAGAGGAATCTTTGAAGTTAGAAGCACATAATCTCTGTTTCTAGGTTTTGAAAATCATATCAAAGGATATAGTGTGATGAATATTCATAATAGAAACATATCTGTTTCTCGGGATGTATTTTTTCATGAAACTACATTTCCCTTTTATGATCTGTCCATGTTTGATTCTACACAAGATCTTTGTCTACCATTACCTCTTAATGATATTATCGTATTCCAGTTGTGGTTAATGATACTCCTGATGATGTGCCCTTATTACCATCTCAACTCTCATCATCGAATACCTCAGATATGCCACAACAAAGGAAATCTAACATACAAAGATCAATTCATTCCTTTTTTGACTGATTGTGTTTGTACAAATCATGTCAAAAGGACATCACCACATACATTGGATCATGTTGTATCTTATGATAATTTCTCTTCTAATTATCAGGGTTTAATTGGAAACAACATCGGTGACAGAGAAACTACATCATATAAAGAAGAAGCAACAGATAAAAGATGGCAGGAAGCCATGGACCTGGAATAGGCAGTATTAGACAAGATAAATACCTAGACTTTAGTCCCATTACCTAAAGGACTGAAACCTATAGGATGTAAATGGGTTTATAGGATCAAAAGGAAAGCAGATGGCAGTGAAGAAAGATTTAAAGCCAGGCTAGTCGCAAAGGGGTACACACAATCTGAGGGGATTTATTTTTTGGAAACTTTTTCCCCTGTGGCTAAACAAACAACCATTAGATTATTTATGGCATAAGCATGTCAAAAGACCTGGCATCTACATCAATTGGATGTTAACAATGCCCTTCATCAAGGATTTTTGGATTAGAAAGTGTATATGAAAGCACCAGAAGGATTGACTGCAAATGGCCTGGTTTGTAAACTGAATAGGTCTCTTTATGGCCCAAGGCAGACATAAAGTTTTTGATCATAGGTACAACGAGTCACAAAATAACCACAGTCTGTTTACAAAGGATCAAGGTGACAAATTTGTGGCCTTACTAGTTTATGTGGATGATATGGTAGTTGGTAGCTCAGATTTGGCAGAAATACAACACTTGAAAGATCTTTTACATACTGCATTCAATATAAAAGATCTTGAAACACTCAAATAATTCCTAGGGATTGAGGTTGCAAGGTCAAAAGAATGTATAGTGATTAACCAAAGGAAGTATTTCATAGATCTGTTGAAAGAATTAGAATTTCTAGACTGCAAACCAGTTGCAACCCAATGGACACTTCACAAAACCTAATAGAAGTTGAAACACCAACACTAGATTCTAATACTACTTACAGAAGTTTAGTTGGCAAACATCAATATCTTGGCAACACTAGACTAGCCGTAGTATTTCCAGTACAACAACTAAGCCAATTTTTAGACAAACCTAATGAGGCATACTTGAAGGCAGCACATAGGTTACTCAGATTTCTAAAATCTGCTCCTAGAAAGGGTCATTTTTTCCAACTCCAGGATCTATCACCATGAAATATTTTAGTGACTCAGCAAAAACAAGAAGGTCCATAATATGTTATTTGGTTTAGCTTGGAGATGCCCTAGTCTCTTGGAAATTAAAGAAACAACCAACTGTTTCTAGGATTTCTAGTGAAGCAAAATATAGGGCCATGGAAAAACAATCTGTGAAGTTCAATGTCTCATCTATTTACTCACAGATTTCCAAATAGACGACTATGACACTGTGCATTTTTATTGTGATTGTAAAAGTGCACTATACATAGTTGAGAATCTTGTCTTCCGTGAAAGAACCAAACACATAGAATTTGACAACAACTTTATAAGAGAAAAGTATCTTGCATAAATATTGATTCACTTCCAAGATTCTGAACTATGTATAGTGCACTTTTACAATCACAATAAAAATGCACAGTGTCATGGTCGTCTATTTGGAAACCTGTGAGTAAATAGATGAGACATTGAACTTCACAACATAAATATTGATTCACTTCCAATCAATACCAAGGACCAGCCAGCAGACATTCTAACAAAGGCAGTTGACAAGCACACCATCACTAAATTATTGTAAGCTTATCCTCTCAAGCAAATTGCGGTTTGGGCATCCTCTTAGTTGTTCGATCCGAACTTGAGGAATTTCCACAACATGGTGCCCTATTCTCAAGAAAAATTGGACATGCATCTGGGCAACCGCGAGCTGACGTCATCGAGGCGTGGGTTCCTCCCTGAGTCAAGCCAGGAAATCTCACTACTTTGATTGAAAAAGAGCTTGAGGGAGGCGAGCATACTTCAGATCATCAGGGGAACCCTAAGAGAGATTCACTATCTCCTTTTGTCAATGAGAAGGCATCAAGGCTTCCCAGGGAAACAAATGTGGACGAGTTTATTGATGTTCTCGATAGTGATATTGACGTGACCAATCCTTATCCACCTCAAAGGTCTCAACCGTAGTTCTCCTTTCTTGCTCTTTTGCCATGTAATATTTTTAGATTTTCTAGCTCACAATTTCAAACTTTGGCCTGTATAACTCTTGTTTTGCTTGATTTTGACTTGGCCATGCTTTTCGTCCCTTCGCTGATTAAATTTACTCATATTTTGAGATCGGCTTTTTGTTTCAATTTTGCTCGACTGTTGAAATTTTTTTAACTTTCGAGTCTGCTGCATATCATGCTACCGAGATGAGGCGGTAATGTAGTGGCCCCCTTGTTTTTGGAAAGGTCAAACGCCCTTTGATGCGATCTTGTCGGAAACAAACATTGCAACTTCCATTTACTTTGTGTTAAAAACGACCAAAGTGAAAAAAGGATAAGCGAGAACAATAGGTAAAATGTAAAGTCGGACTTCATTGAACTTGCCCCGCCATGTTCGGTGGGTTGAGTGTGTAAAATATGAAAGCATAATCCTTCACGTTAATAAATGAGAGAATGAATGCCATAATTCATGCCGAGCTTTACATATAGTACGGTTTTAAATTGTCCGCATGCCTGGGTCGATTGCGGTCGAACCCATTTTCATCATTCAGGATATTGGTCCCCCTCTTTATTTCTATTGACACTTGGTAATGACCTTTCTAATTAGGCGAGAGCTTGCCTTTTTCAGCTCGATGTCCAGCGACTTCTCTTTTGCAAAGGACAAAGTCACCGACCTTGAACGAGTGGTCTCATATTTTCTTATCATGATGTCATTTAGAAAGCTGCTTATAATTTTGAAGTCGACTATAGTGCCATAGCCTTTCCTCCTCTGATAAGTCAAGCTTGAGCTTTCTATTAAGCTAGTTGGTGAGCTCATCGTAGTGCGACACTCTGAGCCTCGGCAATGCCATTCTGACTGGTGCCATGGCTTATGAACCGTAAGTTAAAGCGAAAGAGGTTTCACCTGTTGTAGTTTTGAAGGTTGTCCGGATTGCCCATAACATGACAGGGAGCTCGTCTACCCACCTTCCGGCCCTCTCGTCCATGTTTTTCATCAAAATTTTATGGACTTGTTCGCACTCTTTGTTTGATCGTTTTCCTTTGAGTAGGATACCGAGGACTGCCAATGCTTGACATTCTGTTCTTTGCAGAACTATGTAAACTCGTCTCTAAACCGAGGGCCGTGGTCTGATACTATGGCTTGGGGGTCTCCGAAGCGGGGCCAAATCTTATCATGCATGAAGTATATTGCGTCCTTCGCTGTTGTCTTGGCCAAGGGCTTGGCTTCTACCCATTTTGTGAAATAGTCTACCGCCACGATGACGTATTGACTGCCTCTTCGACCTTATGGGATAGGGCCGATCAAGTCGAGTCCCCACGTGTCAAATGGCCAGGCTGATATAACGATACTCTGCTCAACCGATGGGAGCCTGGTATATCGGCAAACCGTTGACATTTATTGCAGATCTTGGTGTATAGTTGTGCATCCTTGGAAAGTGATAGCCAATAGTACCTGGCATAGATAATCATTTAGGCCATGGGACGGCTATCGGGATGGTCCCCACACACTCCCTCATAGACTTCGGCTAAGATTCTCATTTTTTCCATCGGGGGGACACACCGTAACAAATGCTTAGTATAGCATCGCTTGTACAAGACTCCATTGATGATTGTGTATCATGCTGACCTTTTTCTTAGAGCACGAGCTTGATATGCCTTGGCAAGTAGGGAGCCCATCTCGAGGTAGGCTTTAATCTCATCTAACAGCATGTTGAGGTCGACCTGTTGTCCATGATCTCGGTCCGATTGATGGTGGGTTTGGCGAGATACTCTACCAACACTGTTGGATCATGGATTTCTTTTTCAGAAGATAACTTACATAAGAAGTCAGCCCGCATGTAATCCTCTCTGCCGATTCTGATGAACTAACAATAATCGATGCTAGTTTTCACCCGTTTGACTATCAAGAGGTACTGGCACAGAATCTCGTTTTTTGCTTCGTAGGTACCTGAGATATGGTTGAAAATTAGTTGGGAGTCGCTATAGACTTCAACGCTCTCATCCTTCATAGCTTCGGCAAGTTCGAGGCAAGCAATGATAGCCACATACTCGGCTAAATTGATCGAAGAGGGGACCTCGAACCATAGAGATTTTCTGATTTCCTCCGTAGTTCCCGATTTAACCAAAATGATCCCGGCTCCGCATCCATTTTTTATCACCGCCCCATCAATGCAAAGTTTCCAGCAATAATACGGCCTTTAAGGTGCCGAGTCCATAACTGAACTAGGATTTTCCGGGGTTTGCGGACTGGTTTGTTCGACGCTGAAGCTCGTCTTAACAATGATGTCACCCAATGCTTGTGCCTTGATTGCTTTTTGAGGCTGATAGCATATGCCGAACTCTGTTAGTTCCATAGCCTATTGAAGTAGAAGACCTGAGAGGTCGGTCTTGTTCAATACTTGGTGCAAAGGACTATCTGTCAAATTGTTGAGAGTGTGGGACGTAAAACAACCAATAAGTTTGCGGGCGGTGATAACAAGAGAATAAGCCAAATTTTTGCTATACTAAAATAGTGACTTTCCACCGAACTGAGAGCATTGCTTACATATTAGACGGGATTTCGGAGGGTGCCAGCCTCCTTGACAAAAATGGCACCAACAGCATGATCTCAGGCCGGCAGGTACAAAAATAATTCTTCTCCAATCACTGGGAAGACTAGAAGAGAGGCTTCCCCACGTGATCTTTGAGAGCTTGGAAGGCTTGAGTGCACCCATAGCTAAAAGTAAATTAAAACATATGTTCTAATTAATTTGGGGAATTACAGGGGGACGTAAACATAACAATCAATTATACCGAGCTAGAAGATAGGTTAGGAGGGAGGAATACCACTCTATCTTCTGTCTTTACGTTGGTTGTAGACCACTATATGGGTTCTTAATTAGATTAGTACGTTTATTTTTTATGTTGCATTGTATCTGTGGGATCAACCTTGATTTGCCTTTGCTATACTGCAATCGACCTAGTACTCTTGCTAGTATGAGCGACTAACATGTGCGACATCAAGTTTTTGGCGCCGTTCGCGGGGACATTGTCCAATGTCGATAATAAATTTATTAAAACCTAATCAAGAACTTTCTGTTTTTATTTGTATATTTCATTTTGGTGTCTTGAGTAGTTTTTGCATGATTCCTGTGTTGTGTTTAGGATCATAAGAAGTAAAAATGAACTCGAAATTGTTAGAGCCCATCTCACAAAGGTACGCACCGGAAAGCTAACTTCTGATCGATCCTTGTGTTTCTGTGTTTACCCCTGTTAGTTTTTAGTTAGTAGGTCCACAGCAGTTGGGGTTATGCCCGACTGAATCAGAAGTTTCATAAACCGTGCTTTTGTTTTTCTTTTGTTTCTCTTGTAGAACGTGTGAAACAATTTCTTATTCAACTTTAGGAAGATTTTTTCCAGTAGAACAAGACGAGCATGATGCTGCCAACTAACCGATTTTCTTTGAATGTAAATCCCATTTGTATGTATCATGGGCCAAAAATGAGGAGCTGGAGTCGACATGAAGAGCCTAAAAAGAGAATCAAGGTGGAGGATGAGGAAGCTAGAACCAAAAAGGCCTGAGAGGACAGCCTTCAAGAGTACGAGGACTTCAGGAGAGGTAAGTATCTTATACAAGTGCATGATATTTCTTCAGATACTGATCCAAATTATAATTTACACTATGATACCTCAGAACCTGAAAAAGATCTAGACACGTGTGAAATCGAGAAAGTATGGGATCTTGGTAGCTTTAGGTTGCCCATTTCGATTAATGGTTGATCAATAGGACTCAGTTTATGTAATTCTGGAGCTAGCTACAACATTATTTCCCTCTCTCTTTGATTAAGGGTGAATATCCAGGTAACCATGAACCTTAGGGTCACCATGCCATTTGTGGATCGCCAAGTAGATATGATCCTTGATAGGTTAAGCGACTATACAATAAGGGTAGGTGGTTTTGACTACCCCATTGAATTTCTAGTCTTGGATGTTAATGAGGATCCCAACATTCTTCTGTTACTCAGACATCCATTCTAGGCTACCAGTGGATCCCTAATAGGCATGGACAACGGAACAAGTACTCTGAGATCAAGAAAACGATGTCATAACCTTGATGATCTTATAACCGTTTAAGAAGAAGCCAGGTGGATTCTGGATGTTGAGCTATATTTCTTAGAATGTCGAGGATGTGGAGAAGGCGAACATTATAAGCATGCAGAAGGAGGATGCTATGATAGGTGCCGGTGAGCAAGAAGTTTCACAGTCTTACTTTGAGAACAACAGTACAAGGACCACTGCAATGCACCGCGGGAGGCAAACTATCCTATTCCTATGGAAATGGATGAGCCCACCCCGCACGGTGGAAGCACGGACATAAAAGTAGTTAAAGGTGAGCCTTCGAGTTTCAAGGAAAAGACTCAAAGTAGGAGAGGTAAACCTAGTGCACAAGCTAAGCGTGCTAGGAGGAGAGCTCAAGGCCCTGTCAAGGACGTTTGAGAAGGAGTCCTCATTGATTGTAAGGAAGAATTCTTATTTCCTGGTCTCAAAATCCAGGAAAGAGCATGGATCGAGAGAGAATGGAGGCACACTTAGGTGAAAACCTCCCGAGTGAAAGTTTTGCGGGCAAAAATCTGAGAATCTGACTGTAAGTGAGTCAGAAGGAAGGTTGAGCTGGTGACTCTAAACTCAGAACTACTTCTTATCCATTTAAGCAGATAGAGTCCAATAAATGTAACCTGAGAGGACATTGAGCTTTTCTTTTCATCGTACCGCATCCAAAGGTCACAAGCCGATGGATGGTGGGAAGGTTTTCTTACTCGTTAGCCACTTAGGTGCAGTAAGTTAGGTATCGATTTGGAGAAATGCAAAAAGAGTACTGAAAAGTGGTCGAGGAGGAGTCACTTAGGAGTAATAATAGTGAAGGATCAAATGAAAGTTAAGTTGGATTTGAGTCTGAGAAAATTTGAGAGGAGGATGACTTCGCTTTTGCGAGCACCAGGTCGAGAATGAGAAACCCTAATTTCGAGGTTTGAACACATTCTGGAACATCTCGCAAGCGCGTGTTGCCACGAGCTATTACGGGCAGCCTTGAAGATTGTCAGCAGCCACCCTTTCCTCTCTCCCACCTTTTCCTCCTTCCCCATAAACCCACCATTACACCTTCACTTTTTCCTCCTTCCCCATGAACCCACCATTACACATTCACCTCAATCCATTCCCCCATTACTCCACACATCCCCCCATTTTCACCTCCTCGCCTACTTCTTCTCCTATTTAAACCCACATCTTCGCACCACCATTTCATTAATTCCATTTCACAAAAACCTTCATACTTGTTCTTCTTCTTATTTCTTGTAAAGTTCAGCCACCATCACCACCATACCACCACCAAGAACCTCATATTAGCCACCTTAAACAACCACTAAACAACACCAAACCACCACCACTGCTGCTATATTTTTGTTGCTTCTATCACCATCACCGCACCCGCTTCATCATCTCTCGTACATCGCCTGCGCTTGTTCCAAAAAGTTCAACCTTCGGTCCTCAAAACAAGTGATCCTACAAACCACAAAATCGAGCCCCGTTTATAAAACAACCACAACCAGTCCTTGTTCTAGGATTCTAGTAAATCGGCATCCAAATAGCGAGCACCCCTGCCGCTAAATCGAGCTCTTTTTTCCCACAAACAAGCTTCCCTAACAGTAAACATCTTAAATTTCTATGGATCCTAGACATAATAGTGTAGCTCGCAGACCCAATGGACATCAAGATGTTCATGCCCGTACTAACCCCTTGATTAACGGGGTTGAGCAGTTTGATTCGATGCAGATTTACGAGGCATTCCGTCGCCACTGGAACATCCATGCTGCTGCCCAAGAGCGGGGCATCGAGATAGATGATTGTGATGGGAATTTACCTACCATTCTTATACACCATGATTGGTTGGCCATGGCCGAGAGGCTATCCAACTTCAACTCCACGATTGTGCGGTAGTTTTATGCGTATGTCCGTGATTGGTTGGCCATGGCCGAGATGCTATCCAACTTCAACTCCACGATTGTGCGGCAGTTTATGCGTATGTCTTGCATAATCCTGAAGCACAATACGTTATGGTTTGAGGTGTGCGCACTTCTCTATCAAGAGGATCAATGCACACTTCGGCATTGTAGACACACCCATCAGTAGTGACGACTTTACTATAGCTACACTTGTGCAGAATCTAGAGAGGTTAGAGATGATTGCTGAGTTTCTCGAGGTCAAGTGGCATCGAAATTATTTTGAGCACCCGACGTCTTTATGGAGAATGACCGGTCATGGGATATGAGACTATTTCATTGGTTTGTTATTTCACATCTTCTGCCTTTTGATCATCATGCTTCTGTCATGTTGAGGCAAGCCGAGTTCACGTTTTATCATGATTAAGAGGTAGAGGTGAATGTCGGTCTACTCATACACACGTATTTGTTATATTGATTGAACCACCCAAGAGCTACTTGCATACGGGCATATGGTCGACGCGTTTGCGATAGAGGTGTTGCCCGGTTTTGGCTGCTGAAGAGAGGGTGGAACCAAATCCTATCCTAAAAAGAGTTGCGCTATCCGAGACTGGAAGAGGCAGGGGCTTAGAGTAGAGAATATAGCACACATCCCAATTCACGGTGGAACTAGATCTCAGCAGGGATCAACAAGGGCTTTGCATGAGAGATTGACACTTTTCACAGGAAGATGGATCATATGATGCATCTTCCCGGCATTCCTTCATTTGCCCCTCCACCTGGACCTGCCCCACATCGAGCTGCTTCGTCTTCAGCTTCCGGTCCTTTTACTTCATTTGCACCTCCTCCCGGTTTTGATCACCCTGAAGATCCCCCGGAGGATTATTATTTTGAGGACGACACTTAGACTCGTTTTACTTTTTCTTTTGTCATTTCTCATGTTGTTGTTTTCTATTTTTACTATTTCCGACTTTAGTTTATCATTGTAGTTTCTATTATTATAAATATAATGCATTTTGTGGGCTTAATTTGTTTGGAATACAAATTATGTTGCGTTATGAGCCCGAGTTGCATTTAAGTTTGATTAATTTACCAAAAAACCCTTAATGTGTGTTTTTACTAAAATGCCCCTATCACTAACCTCCATGAAGTTAAAACTTACATCATATGGCACAAATTATGTCTATCTTTTTTTGTAAGACCTAAGTAAATTTATAATTAATTATTTGATTACTAATTACATTTATAAAATTAATTACAATAATTTTATGAATTAATTATTTAGTTTAGAAAATTAATTATATAATTTACACTATATAAATCATAATACCGAAATCCCTAAACCTAATCCCCTCATTTCAGCCATCTCTCCTAAATAACCTCCTCATTTACTCCCCCGATTTCCAGAACAATGGTCATCAATGACGATTCCTTCTTCCTCAGCAAATCCGGTCATTTCATCCCTAAAAATCCATGATTCTCTTTTCCTTCCTTCGTCTGAACATGCTCAATTTGATTATGGTAAGAATCGGATACTGCCATGGTTCTAATTCAAGCAACCATATGCGAAATCCACTTTTGGAAGGATTGATTATGTAAAGATACAATCTTTACACGTTTTCAATCTCTGCAACGCATGACTTCACTCGAAAGCATTGATTTGAAGAAATCATCTATGATTCGCTATAATGATTATATCCTTCTGTTAATATCGTCCATATCCCGTATTAATTCTGATTTGAATAAATTTATTGCCCTGACTTTGTGCCTTTGTGTATATTGAAGGACTGAGTTTGAAAGATCCGACTTCTCATCTAATACGGTGATGGTTACGAGCCATTAAAGTCTGATTCTCTTGATTTGGAGTCAACCTTAAATGAAGGTTGTATCCTTCTTAGTTAATTATCGTATATTTTCAGTATTTTCTCTGATTTGAATCTTTATTGCCTTGACTTGCCATTTTGGTTTCGATTTACGGCTTATACGGTCCAGAAACACATTCCACACGTGATGGCTGGTCTTGTATCCGTTAAAGGTTGAACATGGTGCCAAAAACAGTCTGGGTTCTTGAAGGATTGAGTGTTGCCGTTCAAGTAACTGGTGGTTCTCTCTTTCAGTGGTCGAACCTGCCCCGGTTTTGTGAATCTCAACCCAAACCGCACAGGTAAATTGGCTTGGACCCTACACTGTGGGCCAGTAAGTTTGACCTAGGGTTCTTTAACCGGATGATGGTCTAGTTCAAGTCATATGATGAAGGCCTCGGCTTAGTGATTCCCTAAATAAGTTCTACTAGACCTAGATTAGTCTGAACTGAGTCCTAGTTGGTCTAACTCTGTCAATCAGTGTTTTCAACCAAATTGGTTTTAAAAGTTTTCACCTTGCTCGTTTTTTCTAAGTGATATACCCGAACCTGATTGGGGCCATGTTCATCTAGTTTGGGCCTGATGACGTGGTCAAGTTAAACTATTAACTCGATGCCTACTAACACACTAGCAAGAGAACTAGGTTCAATTGTAGTATAGCCAGATAGAGTCGAGGTCGATCCCACAGAGACTCGGCACAAACAAAACACAACTTTATCTTCTTAGAACTAAATTGGAAGGGCGGTCTACGACCAACTAAATGCAATAAATAAAATAGTGACAACCACAAGACACAAAAGACCACAAAGACAAACTAAAGACTACTAAAACACGGATAATACGGTTGATATTATCTAGACAAATAGTATTGATTATGCTAGTAGATTATAACTCCCCCATGTGAATTAGGATGATAACGAGACAAAACAAACGTTAAAGATTAATTATTATGACTACGGGAGTCATCCCCTAAGGTAGATTTAGTTCCAATTAGGCCCTCTAAATCATCGTGCCTCCATTACGTGACTTCGCTTTTTAATGCCTCCATCTCATATAACTTCTGACACAATTACGAGACTAGGGATGCCGGTATAAACCGTAACCTCATCTAAGCAACATTCCTAGGGTAAGGCGTACTTCTTAGATGCCGATTCAATCTATATCCTAAGTAACAATCACTTTTTAGGTTTCATGTTAAATTATGATGACGAATGACTAAGTTGATCGGGTTTAATTACTCGTTTTAATTCCAAATCGAGAGAATCGACGTAGTCGAAGCCGATCATAATATTGTCCTACACATTGCCAGGCTCGGTCGACCGAACGACGCACTCGGGCGACCGAGTGACACGTCTAGGTCGACCGAACACAGCTTTTGTGCCGGAACAAATCATGATTACTTCTTAACGTTTCTAACCTAAACACATGGGTTCGTAAATAAATCTACATCACGCAATCAATACAAGAAAAACTACTCCATAAAAAAATATAACGGATCTACGAATAAAGATTGCATAATTGAATAGTCATACCCTCGAAGACGAGAGTGACTCCCACTCTTTAATGCGTTCCTTAATCGGAGAATCCGACGAATCCACAATGAACGAACATAAAGAAAATAAAACTATAACTTAAAATCTAAAATTGTATGAATTGTTTTTGTGTTGTAGTGGTGTGTCTTTTCAGCATCGTGGCTGCTGTTTATATAGGAGTTGTAGCCGACATAGGGAGAATCCAGAAGATTGACATGCATTTATCACATTAGGCTCGGGTGACCGAACCTACACGCTCGGTCGACCGAATGGCATGGCTCGGTCGACCGAGCCTCCCTCTTTACGCGTTTTCACACTCGGTTCGTCTGACTTGTTCCCCACTCCATGCTTTTGAATTGATCTGATTTATCTTTTCTTCAATGCTCCGATTTTCTTCTCTTTTATCTTGAGATCTCCCGATTGTATGATAATTATCTTCCCGATTTATCATGATCTGCAAAATCAGCATTTATCACACAATTAATTGCTCTTTTATAATAAAAATAGCTAAACACCAATTATCATATTAATAATCACTTATCATTAAATAATAAATATAAACACGTGATTAAATATGAAATATATATAATTAACTCCGATTTAAGGTTATAATTGATGACATAAATGGGTATATTTTAACTGTCATCAAAATGCCCCCCACTTAAACTTTGCTTCGTCCCGAACAAAGCATTAACAAGTTATTCCCCAAGACAACATTTTCTGTGGTCAACTCATACTTACACAAGAAACCCGAGTCAACTCATACCAGTCATGCTCATAAGATATGCATTATTCACTACTCGCTATGAATCGACGTGATCGTGTGCATGTGCATTGGTTTTATATAAATGTAGCAAGATTAGAGTTTATGCAGACTTCATATCTAAATTCACCAACATCAGCATCCATACTTCTTATGCCTCGCAATGGTTAAAGCACTAGAACAATAAGCAAGAGCGTATCTATAGGGTTTTTGGACTTGGAGACCGAGTACTACTCAAAGCCTCTTAAAGAGTTGAATATTCTTTTCATATCTTCATATTTTTCAGATACTATCAATCTCAAGAAGGAAAACTTTTTAGGGCATCCCTCTATCTTAGATCAAATATTAGCATCGAATATTACCACAAGCGCGAGGCTACTTTGGTAACTTACTACAAGCCCGGTGTTTTAATACATTGTCAAAACACAGTACGTCCCAAGCTTATTACTCCGCTTTTGTTGGCTAGAAGATCGAATACATCGGTCGACAAATGTCGACACTAGGTCCTCATAACCAATTATCTACGCAATGTACACATACTTATTTCAATTATTATAATTCATGCGGTACTCAGCGATTCACATGTTGAGTAATTGAACAATACCTAACTACTTGCAATTGTTGGCATGAATATCCTTAAGTTTACTTACAAGTTATCGCAAAAGTATAACATGACCACGTACTCACGCAACTTGGTTCATTTCCTATTAATTCTAAGTATAAGAACTTCACAAGTTTAAGGTTACGAGTTAAACAACTTGGCATTTATCCATAAAAAATTTTAAATTTGACTCAATATTGTCTCGGTATTCTGTTCCCCTTGACTTTTTCAACATATAGCACAATATATAGCTAAGTCCCCTGCCCCCCACTTAAACATGGCATTGTCCTCAATGACAAAAATAAATGAGAGTTCAAGATGAGAGACTTAGCTCTGGAAACGGTCCCAAGTAAAGGAACAATATCGGAGTAATCATCGGCACAGCGTGGAGAGACGACACATCCCGTATAAACGGACAAGCTCCACGAAATCGTCAAATACCATGTCTATGGAAGTTATAAAATAATGTGGCGCTCATTAGATATAGATATCTAAAAACAAACTTAAGCCACTTTACTTTATACCGCCATGGACAAGACCTAAATAAAAACTCACATGACGGCTATCAAGGAAAAAACCTCGTTTATTCCGAACTTAGACACGGAACATGGCGAGATGAAAAAAACCGTGATAGGCGCATGCTACTTTATTAAAAAGAAAAACGAAAAAGATAGTAATAAGTAGTAGTTCTAAGTTTATAGTCGCTAGTGTAACACCCCGGTTTCCAATCCCGTCGGCCGCCGGTATTGGTCACCGTAGTGCCACTCAAGACGACACCCGCCGTGGCGGTAACATGCAACATTCCACAACGTAAAGAAAATAAACATTCACCATTCATTATTTTAAAAGAAAATATTCAAGTGAGTGCAAATAGCCCGAAGAAAATGAAATTATGCGGAACGTCAAAATCTTTAAAATTTAAAATTCCAAATAATGTAGAAAATATGTGACTGCGACTATGTGGCTCTCAAACCCCGCGACATCCCAGCAACAAGCAAACATCCATAGAAGTACCTGCTAAAAATCTGCTCCCCATAAATGGATCATAGCAGGGTCAAACGAAAGCAAACCGTCAACTATAAAGTTGAGTAAGAATAAATCTAGTATATGCAAGGTAAAACCAACCCACAAAAAGTACCACCAATTTATGAAGGACCCAAACAATCCACAAAAGTTACGACCAATCCACAACGGATACCATACATCACAGCTATCCACCTAAAGGTCCCGAATGTGCACATCCCTCAAAAAGGTAAACCCTATAGAGGAGGATCCTAAAGGTCACCCAATGGTACCATAACTAGGATGGACCACCACGTACTGGGGTGCAAGGAAACCTTCCCGGGTTCCCGGCTTCGGGTGCTACCCTATCCGGCCCGACCACACCACTGTCTGCAACTCCCCAAGTACAATAAGGACACTGAAGTCGTAAGGAAACCTTCCCGGGTGCCCGGCTTCAGGTGCTACCCTATCCGGCCCAACCACTATGGGTCTACGAACATCGATGCCCAAAATCCGAGTCTCAGCAAGACACCAAAATTCTTAACTCACCAAAGCACCACCCACAGAACATGTTCGTAAGACTAGCCAACAACCCACAACGAAGGAAACAACATAGACTGGACGCCCGTTTGGAAGGCCGGACGCCCGTCCGAAGACTCTACTGGACGCCCGTCCAAACCATCGGACGTCCGTCCAACACCTCAGAGTTAGATCCTGAATGTAAAACAACCCCTCAGACGCCCGTCCAGGTAACCCAGACGCCCGTCCAGGTAACCCAGACGCCCGTCCAGGTAACCCAGACGCCCGTCCACTAAGAACTCGTTACATCCCGAATCAAATTTAACACCCCGCACGCCCGTCCGGCTAATCCGACGCCCGTCTAGGATGAAATCAAGGCGACGCCCGTCCGGGAGGCTCCGGACGCCCGTCCACCCGGGTTTCATCTCGAACCCTAACAATTCCCTACGCGATTTCGAGCCGTTTCTCGGTAACACGGCGAAAGAAAAGCAACACTTTAAGCCCAGAAAACTCCATACAAAAGCATCATATCAACTACATATTTTAACCAACGCAAAAACACACTATTACGAGCATTTAACATCCCCAAAACAGGACAACCAAGCGTAAACACCCTTGAATAAAATTTTGCAGCACAACACTTTAGGGAAAAAAAATATCAGCATTATACTCTAAAGCCTACCAACAACAAAACGTAGAGATATTCTTACCGGTTAGGCTGCGTTTCTTGAAAGCCCTCTGCTATCGAGCTAGAATCGTTCCTCTACGAAGCCCGAATCTATATATAAACAAAACAGTGATCACCAAACAATTCTAGTGATCCCCAAAGATAGAACCCTAAATCGCACAAATTTCCCTTTTCAACGCATCGAGGATCGGCCGTGGCCTTTGGTCGGCCGATCGTCATGCTCGAGATGTAGGAAAAGAAATAACGATGCTTACCGATGATGGCGACGACGAATTCCTAAACACCAAGGAGAGATTTTTCTCTCCTTCTTCCTTACTCTTGGCCGACGGCAAGGAAGGGTTTTTGGGGCTGAAAAAAATTTTTGTGTTTTGGGGAAATAAGGAGGAAAAGGAGAAAAATCCTTTTTAATCTATTAAATGATTAAGACTTCTCTTTTTTTTTTTGTAAATTCCTCCATAAACTAATAAATCCCATAATTTTCCCAAATAATAGATCTTTTACTTAATTAGTTAGGAAGTCAAAATTTTGGGATATTACATCCTTCCCCCCTTAAGACAAAACTTCGTCCTCGAAGTTCAGGTTCGTACCGGGCGTCGTTCCACCCCCCCTTAAAACACCCTTCGTCCCCGAAGATAAGCAAAAGGATTTTACGTACAAGGCTTGAAAAAAAAAGCATACCTTAAGGGAACAAATGCGGGTACTTCTGTCGCATAGCATCCTCAGCTTCCCATGTCGCCTCCTCGGTGGCATGGTTAGACCATAAGACCTTGACGATGCTAACCTCACGTCCCCTTGTTTTCCGTACCTTGGTATCTAATATCTGCACCGGTACCTCCTCGTAGGTCAAGGACTGGTCTAGCTCAACCACCTCCGGTTCGATCACGTGAGAAGGATCACTCACGTACTTGCGCAATTGAGATACATGGAACACGTTATGCACTTTATCCAACGCCGGCGGCAAAGCTAATCGGTATGCCACTTCACCTATGCGGTCCAAGATCTCATATGGTCCCACGTACTTGGGACTCAACTTCCCCTTTTTGCCAAAACGCATCACTCCTCTGGTTGGTGATACTCGTAATAATACCTTATCGCCCACGGCAAACTCAATATCCCGTCGGTGTAAGTCTGTATAGCTCTTCTGCCTATCCTGGGCAGCCTTCATCTTTTCTCGGATTATCTGCACCTGCTTAATCGTATCTTCGATCATCTGCGGTCCCAAAATCACTGCCTCGGACGAATCGTCCCAACAAACCGGACTTTTGCACTTCCTACCATAAAGTGCCTCAAAAGGTGCCATCTTAATACTGGCATGGTAACTGTTGTTGTATGAAAACTCAATAAGATCGAGCTTTTCCTCCCAAGAGCCTTTGAATTCTAACACACATGCTCTCAACATGTCTTCCAAAGTTTGTATGGTCCTCTCCGTCGACCATCGGTAGCAGGGTGAAAAGTCGTACTCATTCGTAGCTCCGTCCCCAAGGCCGCCCGTAGCTCGCCAAAACCGAGATATGAATCTCGCATCTCTATCGACACAATGCTTCTTGGGTATACCATGTAGTCTCACAATATTTCTCCGGTATGCCATAGCCAACTCCGTCTTACTCCAGTGTCTTTCATCGGGATGAAATGCGCCGCTTTGGTCGATCTATCCACAACGACCCAAATCATATTATTCCCTTTAGGGCTCCTCGGTAATCCGCATACAAAATCCATAGAAATGGAATCCCACTTCCAAACCGGCACATCCAACGGCCGCAAAGCATACCCCGTGGCCGTCGATGTTCAATCTTGACCTTCGACAAGTCAAGCACTTTGACACAAATTCTCGCTACCTCGCGTTTCATATTGGGCCACCAAAAGGTTTTCTTGAGGTCTTTATACAATTTGTCTCCTCCCGGATGAACCGAATAAGGCGTACTATGAGCTTCACTCAAGATCCGCCTCTTGAGTTCTTCGTCGGTGGTACACACCACCGACCCTTAAACCGGATACTACCATCCTCGTGTAACGTAAAATCAGCCGCTCCATCCGTACCAATCTTGGCCTTCTTTGCCTCAATTACCATGTCACCCACTTGTTTCGCCCGGATCTCGCGTATAATTCGGGTTGCAAGACGAAGTCGCTTTTATCTCCGCCTTCTACGGATGACACAAATATCCATGCGGTCCAACTCTTCTCGCAATCGATCCGAGCTACTTCCTCGCACAAGGAATGAATCAATTTCCGACTCAAAGCGTCCGCCACTACATTGGCCTTCCCTTCGTGGTATTGGATTTCCATGTCATAATCTTTAATTAGTTCCAACCAACGCCTCTGACGCATGTTGAGCTCCTTCTGTGTAAATATGTACTTCAGACTCTTGTGATCTGAAAACAACTTGAAAGTTATTCCATACAAATAGTGTCGCCATATCTTCAATGCGAAAACCACAGCTGCCAACTCTAAGTCGTGAGTCGGGTAGTTACTCTCATATGGTTTCAGCTGCCTCGATGCATACGTGATCACTCGTCTCCGTTCCATCAGTACGCAACCCAGACCATTCTTCGACGCATCGGTATAAACCTCAATATCCTCATTACCCTCTGGTAGTGCTAAAATAGGAGTTGTAGTCAACCGTTCCTTAAGCAGTTGGAACGCCTCCTCACATTTTTCATCCCACTTAAACCGGTTCTCTTTCTTCATTAATGCAGTCATCGGCCTCGCAATCTTGGAAAAGTCTTTTACAAATCTTCGGTAATATCCAGCCAAGCCCAAGAAGCTTCGAATTTCCGCAACATTCTTAGGTGTTGGCCATCTCGTCACCGCCTCTATCTTGCTCGAGTCAACGGATACACCGTCTTTCGAGACAACATGCCCCAAAAATGCCACTCGTTCCAACCAAAATTCACATTTCGACAATTTCGCATACAGTTGTTTCTCCCATAAAATCTGCAATACGAGCCTCAGGTGCTTGGCATGTTCTTCCTTAGTCTTAGAGTAGACCAGGATGTCGTCAATAAAGACTACTACAAAGCGGTCCAAGTAGGGTCCGAATACCCGGTTCATCAAATCCATGAAAACTGCTGGTGCGTTGGTCAATCCGAAAGGCATGACCGTGAATTCGTAATGTCCGTACCTGGTACGAAATGCGGTCTTTGGAATATCCGCATCTGCTACCCGGAGCTGGTGATACCCTGATCGCAAATCAATCTTCGAGAAAATACCCGCCCCCCGTAGTTGATCGAACAAATCATCGATCCTAGGTAACGGATACTTGTTCTTTACTGTGACGTTGTTCAGTTCCCGGTAATCAATACACAGCCGCATACTACCATCCTTCTTCTTCACAAACAACACCGGTGCTCCCCATGGTGATACACTCGGTCGGATATACCCCTTATCGAGCAGTTCTTCCAATTTTACCTTTAGTTCTGCTAATTCCTTAGGTGCCATACGATATGGTGCTTTCGATATCGGTCTGGTCCCGGGCACCAACTCCACTGCAAACTCTACCTCCCTCTGGGGTGGCATGCACGGTATCTCATCGTGGGAATACATCCCCAAAATCACGGACTACATCAATGTCCGCTAGTTTAGGATCCCCCGTGCTTACATCATGTACGTGACACATAAACAACGGGTGCCCTTTCTCGATGAGAGATCTCAAAGTCATCACCGGAATAATCTTCACATTAGGTTTATCCACAAATCCCTTGTAAGATACCTGCACCCCTTTAGGACCTCTCAAAGTCACCTTCTTCTGCTCACAGTCAATCTTGGCTTTATGCCGGTTCAACCAATCCATACCCAAGATAACGTCGAAGTTCTCGAGGGGGAACTCGATCAAGTCAACCGACAAGTTGACTCCCAAAATCACTATTGGTACATCTCTATACAACTTAGAACATGGTACTAACTCTCCTGATGGTTGCATAAATTTGCTGTCAATTACCTCAAATGTAGCTAGACCTAACCTCAAAACATGCGAATTTGCTACAAAGGAACATGATGCACCCGAATCAAAAAGTACATAGGATAAGAATGAGTTAACCAGAAAATTACCCGTCACTACGTGGTTGCTCTGCTCGGCCTCCTCTCTGCCCAGTGCGAATAATCTCCCAGTCTGATTTTTCTCGGCCCCCGAATCGTGTCGGCCGACCCCGATGGTCGGTTTCTCGTTTCCACCGGTGGCCGCAGTGCACCCCCTGTCGGCTCGTGCGGGAGTACCACTCGCTGCCGGTTACCCCTACCCATGTTCCCCGTGTTGCTCCCCGAGTCCCACCCATGTTGCTTCCCATAACCGATGCCGACCCGGCAGGTGTGGGAGCCGTAAAGCACTCATATCGTCTATGTCCAAACTTCCCACAATTGTGACACTGAACCTGTGCACCTGAACAATTGGTACCCGGATGATTTCTTTGGCACCGCTTGCAATGATAACTTCGTGGCCGACTAAACCCCTGGGAGTTACCTCTCACCGGCTGACCACCACTGCCCCTGGTAAGGTGTGAATTTTCCGAAAAGGACGGTCGTACTGGTGGGTTTCCGGAATTGCTCCGCTTTTGCTGCCCCTGATTGTCCTCAGAGACGCTCTTCCTCTTGTTAGTAGTATATGCCGCTTTGACCTCTCTCCGAATCCTCTCAATGTTGCATGCTACTTCACACATCTCTTTTAAGCTCGTGAAGCCCCTGCTTGCACCCATACGATCCCGGATCGCTAAATCTAAGTGTTGCTCAAACTTCACCATCTTGGCCTCTTCAGTCGGCTAGCTCAGATGCATAAACTGCCAAGTCGACAAACTTCTCGTAGTATTCTTGGACAGTCATATCCCCCTGTCGGAGATTATCGAACTCCAACCGCAGCTCTTTCCTCTTGGATTCGGGAAAGAATTCACGCCTCAGCTCCTGCTTAAACTCAGTCCAGTTCAGTGGGACCAATACCGTTTCCCCTTGCTCATTTACAGTCTGAGCCAACCGATCTTTATTAGCACCCCACCATAAATCAGCCCTGTCAACCAAGTAGAAAGCAGCTTGGTCGACCTTCAGTTCCTCTGGACAGCCTAGAGTGGCGAAAATTTTCTCAAACTCCCTAATCCACCGCTCGAGTCCCTTAGGATCTCCCTTACCATCGTACTGACTAGGCCTCTGCTGACTCACGGCCCTAGTCATGCCGGTGGTTGACCCCTGAGAACGATCCTCTGTCAGCTTGTTGACCGCCTGGATCAGGTCTTGATTCATCTTAACCAGCTGATCAATCAGCTGGTCCCTCTCATTTCCATTCCTAGGAGGCATAGCTAAACTACAAAAGTAAACAATCATACATTCAATTATCACCCATATCATGCCACATAATATTTCACATATACTAACACTTACTGTCCAAAGTTAATTGCAACACACAGCCACATTGCCACATACATCAGAACTTACCGTACTTTCCCTACATAGAACTCAATACCTACCCCACACATCCTCACTGTGCTTATTTTAGTGAATTTAATCTTAAGGTTCATTTTAGGTGGTGGTCCTGGAGTCGAACGTCTCTGATACCACTTTGTAACACCCCGGTTTCCAATCCCGTCGGCCGCCGGTATTGGTCACCGTAGTGCCACTCAGCACGACACCCAGTCGTGGCGGTAACATGCAACATTCCACAACAGAAAGAAAATAAACATTCACCATTCATTATTTTAAAAGAAAATATTCAAGTGAGTGCAAATAGCCCGAAGAAAATGAAATTATGCGGAACGTCAAAATCTTTAAAAATTTAAAATTCCAAATAATGTAGAAAATATGTGACTGCGACTACGTGGCTCTCAAACCCCGCGACATCCCAGCAACAAGCAAACATCCATAGAAGTACCTGCTAAAAATCTGCTCCCCATAAATGGATCATAGCAGGGTCAAACGAAAGCAAACCGTCAACTATAAAGTTGAGTAAGAATAAATCTAGTATATGCAAGGTAAAACCAACCCACAAAAAGTACCACCAATTTATGAAGGACCCAAACAATCCACAAAAGTTACGACCAATCCACAACGGATACCATACATCACAGCTATCCACCTAAAGGTCCCGAATGTGCACATCCCTCAAAAGGGTAAACCCTATAGAGGAGGATCCTAAAGGTCACCCAATGGTACCATAACTAGGATGGACCACCACGTACTGGGGTGCAAGGAAACCTTCCCGGGTTCCCGGCTTCGGGTGCTACCCTATCCGGCCCGACCACACCACTGTCTGCAACTCCCCAAGTAAAATAAGGACACTGAAGTCGTAAGGAAACCTTCCCGGGTGCCCGGCTTCAGGTGCTACCCTATCCGGCCCAACCACTACGGGTCTACGAACTTCGATGCCCAAAATCCGAGTCTCACCAAGACACCAAAATTCTTAACTCACCAAAGCACCACCCACAGAACATGTTCGTAAGACTAGCCAACAACCCACAACGAAGGAAACAACATAGACTGGACGCCCGTTTGAAAGGCCGGACGCCCGTCCGAAGACTCTACTGGACGCCCGTCCAAACCATCGGACGTCCGTCCAACACCTCAGAGTTAGATCCTGAATGTAAAACAACCCCTCAGACGCCCGTCCAGGTAACCCAGACGCCCGTCCAGGTAACCCAGACGCCCGTCCACTAAGAACTGTTACATCCTGAATCAAATTTAACACCCCAGACGCCCGTCCAGCTAATCCAGACGCCCGTCTAGGATGAAATCAAGGCAGACGCCCGTCCACCTGGGTTTCATCTCGAACCCTAACAATTCCCTACGCGATTTCTGAGCCGTTTCTCAGTAACACAGCAGCAAAAGCAACACTTTAAGCCCAGAAAACTCCATACAAAAGCATCATATCAACTACATATTTTAACCAACGCAAAAACACACTATTACGAGCATTTAACATCCCCAAACAGACAACCAAGCGTAAACACCCTTGAATAAAATTTTGCAAAAGACAACACTTTAGGGAAAAAAAATATCGCATTATACTCTAAAGCCTACCAACAAGAAACGTAGAGATATTCTTACCGGTTAGGTTGCGTTTCTTGAAAGCCCTCTCGCTATCGAGCTAGAATCGTTCCTCTACGAAGCCCGAATCTATATATAAACAAAACAGTGATCACCAAACAATTCTAGTGATCCCCAAAGATAGAACCCTAAATCGCACAGCCCCCTTTTCAACGCATCAGAGGATCGGCCGTGGCCTTTGGTCGGCCGATCGTCATGCTCGAGATGTAGGAAAAGAAATAACGATGCTTACCGATGATGGCGACGACGAATTCCTAAACACCAAGGAGAGATTTTTCTCTCCTTCTTCCTTACTCTTGGCCGACGGCAAGGAAGGGTTTTTGGGGCTGAAAAAAAAATTTGTGTTTTGGGGAAATAAGGAGGAAAAGGAGAAAAATCCTTTTTAATCTATTAAATGATTAAGACTTCTCTTTTTTTTGTAAATTCCTCCATAAACTAATAAATCCCATAATTTTCCCAAATAATAGATCTTTTACTTAATTAGTTAGGAAGTCAAAATTTTGGGATATTACATCTAGTTCAACTCAGCTCAAGATGGTTTATTCATAGACTGGGTCATCGAGGTACAAAACTTCCTCCTCAGCCGCAGGCGGAAGCCCGTGATAATGCTTAATACGATGTCCATTGACCACAAATCTGGACTCGTCTTTGAAATTGAATAGCTCCACCGCTCCAGAAGGAAAGACGTGTTGTACTTGAAATGGGCCACACCATCTTGATTTCAACTTACCCGGGAAGAGTCTTAAGCGCGAATTGTATAAGAGAACTAGATCACCCTCTTGAAAGGTCCTATCCAGAATCTTCTTGTCATGGAACTTCTTCGTGCGCTCCTTGAAAATCTTGGCATTCTCGTATGCCTCTAAACGAAACTCCTCCAGGCGAGTTAATTCTAACATCCTCTTCTCACCGGCCAACGTCTCATCAAAATTTAGCATCCTTGTTGCCCACATGGCCCGGTGCTCCAGTTCTACAGGTAGATGACATGCCTTTCCAAAAACAATCCTATATGGTGACATTCCAATCGAGGTTTTATATGCGAGTCCTATAAGCCCATAAAGCGTCGTCTAAACGTAACGACCAATCCTTCCTAGTCGTATTAACGCTTTTTTCCAGGATACGCTTTATCTCTCGATTGGTGACTTCTACCCGTCCACTAGTCCGGGGGTGATATGCCGATGCTAGCTTATGTCGAACCCCATACTTAATCATCACCGTTCAAAAGGTTTATTACAAAAATGACTACCATTGTCGCTTATAATTGCCCTTGGCGTCCCAAACCTTGTAAAAATGTTCTTCTTCAAGAATCTAACCACAACCCTAGCATCGTTAGTAGGGGAAGCAATGGCCTCAACCCATTTGGATACATAATCTACAGCAACTAAGATATATCGGTTAGATAATGATGAAGTGAAGGGTCCAACAAAATCTATTCCCCAAACGTCAAAAAGCTCCACTTCTAAGATGCTCTTGAGTGGCATCTCATTCCTCCTTGAAATATTACATGTCATTTGACAAGCATGACATGCCTTTGCATATTGGTGTGCATCCTTAAACAATGTCGGCCAATAAAAACCGCATTGGAGGACCTTAGCCGCGGTTTTTTCTCCCCCGTAGTGTCCTCCAACTTCATAGGAATGAAAATGCTTCAGGATATCATTATACTCTTCTTCGGGCACACACCTTCGAAAAATATTATCGCATCCTAGCTTAAACAAGTACGGTTCATCCCAATAGTAGTGTCTAAGATCTTTAAAGAATTTTTTCCTTTCTTGGACAAAGTGAGATTCGGTGGTAGGTACTTTGCGGATAGATAATTGACAAACAAACTAAACCATGGTTGCTTCTTCTCCTTCACAACCTCTATTCGCGAAGAAACCGCAAAGACAATCATCATGTCCCCTGATGGTGGTGATGGAGAAAAGTTGTTCATCAGGAAAAGATTCTCCTATTTCAGGCAATTCCTCACCATCCTCTAATTGTAAGCGCGATAGATGATCGGCCACCACGTTCTCACTTCCTTTCTTATCTCGGATTTCTACGTCAAATTCTTGCAGCAGTAGAATCCATCTCAACAGTCTCGGCTTTGAATCTTGCTTTGCTAGGAGATACTTAAGAGCCGCATGGTCAGTCCACACAGTGACTTTAGATCCCACTAAGTAGGATCTAAACTTGTCAAAGGAAAAGATAACGGCCGAAGTTCCTTCTCCGTTGTGGCGTAATTTCTTTGGGCGCATTCAAAGTCCGGCTTGCATAATAAATGGGCCTAAAAATCTTATCTTTTCTTTGACCCAAAGCGGCGCCAACAAGCGGTATCACTTGCATCACACATCGGTTCAAACGGAAGATCCCAATCCGGTGCGACCGAACGGGTGCGGTGATCGCCTCTACTTTTTATTTCGTTGAAAGCTTTTATGCACTCATTAGAAAACACGAATGGTACATCCTTGGCCAATAATTCGGTAAGAGGTCTAGAGATTAGGGAAAAATCCTTGATAAACCTACGATAAAATCCGGCGTGGCCTAAAAAACCTCGCAAAGTTTTAAGATTAGTAGGTGGAGGTAATTTCTCGATCACCTCGACTTTGGCTCTATCCACCTCTATACCGTTCTTTGATATGCGGTGGCCTAGTACTATACCTTCCGTAACCATCAAATGACATTTCTCCCAGTTAAGCACAAGATTCGTCTCTTCACATCTCTTCAACACTCGTGCTAGATGTGTGAGACATGAATCGAAATCGTCTCCAAATACGGAGAAATCATCCATAAAGATTTCCAAAAAGTCTTCCACCATATCCGCAAATAATGACATCATACACCGTTGAAATGTCGCGGGGGCGTTGCACAATCCAAATGGCATTCGATTATAAGCGAATGTCCCATATAGGCATGTAAATGTCGTTTTCTCACGATCTTCGGGCGAGATGTGGATTTGATAGTATCCCGAATACCCGTCAAGAAAACAATAGAAAGCATGCCCGCTCAGTCTCTCGAGCATTTGATCGATGAAGGGAAGAGGAAAATGGTCCTTACGAGTGGCATCGTTTAGTTTCCTAAAGTCTATGCATACTCGATGACCGGTGATTAGCCTCACAGGAATTAACTCATTCAACTCATTGGCTTGCACCGTCAATCCTCCCTTCTTGGGAACTACGTGGATAGGGCTTACCCATTCGCTATCAGCAATTGGAAATATAATTCCCATTTCTAGCATTTTTATAACCTCATCCCTAACCACTTCCTTTAATTGTGGGGTTAAACGCCTCGAGGTTGTGCAACCGCTTTCTTTTCGGGGTCCACGGAGATTTTGTGCATACATACGCTAGGACTAATGCCCTTAACGTCGCTATGGTCCATCCAAATGCTCCGCGGTACTCTCTCAAAACTCTCATAAGTTTCTCTTCTTGTAAGTCCGTCAAGGAAGAAGATATGATCAGTGGCAAGGTCTCATCTTGAAGAAATACGTACTTCAAATTTGCAGGAAGAGGTTTTAAAGTCAAATTTGTGGGAGGTTCTTCCAAAGAGGTCTTCAACTTTTGACCGGTGAGTTTGAGTTCGAAGTACTTATGCCACGTTGGTCTATGATAGAATCTTTCAATCTCCGCAAAGACTTACTTCCTCTACGAGGCCTTGGGGTCCCTCTACTACATCCTGGCCATATCATCTTCTCCTCCTCACTACTCACGTACTTGACTTCATCTTCTTCTTCTAAGACAGCATCCAAGAAATCCTTGATATTTTCATGTTGTTGAAATTCTTGAACGATCCTATCAATGGAATCCAACATGAAACATGCATCCTCTCCATCATCAGGTTGCTTCATAGTGTCGAAGACATTGAATGCAACTCTCTCTTCATTCACTCTTAATACCAACTCGCCTTTGAAAACATCAATTAGCGTTCTACTAGTGGCCATGAAAGGTCTCCCTAATATCAATGGCACTTCGTAGTTAGCTTCCATATCTAATACCACAAAGTCGACAGGGAATACAAACTTTTCAACTCTTACTAGCACATCCTCAACCACTTCACACGGTTCCTTAACAGAACGATCAGCTAATTGCAATGTGATTGAGGTCTTCTTAAGATCTTTCATGCCTAGTTTCCGAAAAATAGATAGTGGCATCAGGTTCACACTTGCTCCTAGATCACACAAAGCTTTGTTTAGACATACGTTACCTATGGTGCAGGGAATGAGAAAACTTCCCGGATCTTTGCATTTTGGGGGTAACTTATGTTGAAGAATGGCTGAGCACTCCTCATTAAGGCATATGGTCTCTAAATCTAGAAGTTTCCTTTTAGTGGAGACGGCGTCTTTTAAAAACTTGGTGTACTCAGGCATTTCAGCTAGTGCTTCAACTAGGGGTATATTGATTTGTAACTTACTAAACATATCCACGAACTTCTTATACCTCTTATTACCAAACTTAGGCTTCGGCTTTGGTGGAGGATAAGGTAGAGTTGAAGGGTCGACATCAGTGAAAATTGGATACTTGTTATCGTAAAGTTCAACTCTAGGGCCAGCAGGTTCTTTATATGTTCTTTGCTCAGGCAAAGATTCGGAAGTATTAGTCTCGTTGCTTGGCTCACCATCCTTATTCTTTGTGACTTTCTCTTGCAGGGATGGTGGAGTTACTTCTTTTCCACTTCTTGTCATGATCACATTCAAATC
This sequence comes from Gentiana straminea, assembly GCA_036785695.1. Classification (NCBI taxonomy): domain Eukaryota; kingdom Viridiplantae; phylum Streptophyta; class Magnoliopsida; order Gentianales; family Gentianaceae; genus Gentiana; species Gentiana straminea. The sequence goes on along the minus strand of JAVUPR010000376.1, from coordinate 485,757 downwards.
CTTAGGGTTCTTCTCAGTGTTGCTTGGCAACCCTCCGGAGGTCTAGTTGAGACTTGCTCGGCTAGTTGTCCTACTCCGGTGCGTGAGATTTTGGACTAGAGCTTCCCGGTTGGTTACCTTGGCATCCGTCTTCGACAATATTGGCTAAAGTTAGTGGCTAACTCGGCCATAGATTTTGAAAGTTGTCCCATATTATCAGTGACGACATTACTCAGTTTTTCTATCGCAGCTTCCCAACCAAAAGTTTTAGTCTGCTGTGGTACATAAGGGGTAGGTGGTTTAGGCCTTTCTCCTGCATTAATGTCACTATATCGGAATCCAGGATAGTTATGATTAGGTCTGTATCCTCCTCCGACATAATTGGCTTCTTCTGTACCAGCATTCTCACCTTGAGGTGCTACCTCGATTCCAGCCCCTTTCTCTACTCTTGTCATCCTCTCTTGCATCCCATCTACCTTATCATTGATAACGAAAAGTTGTTCTAAGATTTTGGTAGATGCACTATCATCGAATATATCGGCGGCCATCTTCACGGTAGCTATGTCATTGCCTCCCCATTGGCTATTCATCGCTATTTGCTCCATCTTCCCTTGTGCCTCCTCGGGAGATAGAAGAACAAACGCTCCATTCTTTGGAGGCGTCTACTCTAATTTTCTCGCCTCTCTCAACCCATGGTAAAAAGTTTGCATTAAAAGCCAGAGAGATATGTCATGATGAGGACACTTCCTCATAGCTTCCTTGAAACGCTCCCAAGCTTGATCAAAACTCTCCCCAGGTTGTTGCTTAAATCCTAGGATGTCTTGGCGTAACTTAAAAGTTTTTCCTAAGGGAAAATACTTATTCATGAACTTTTGCAACAATTGTTCCCAAGTAGTAATAGATCCAAACCTCTAAAGAGAGAAGCCATTGCTTAGCTTTATCTTTCAAAGTGAAAGGGAAAAGCTTAAGACGAATGTTACCCTCCGGGATTAATTCTGGTTTCACAGTACTAACGATTTCCAAGAAATTCGTCACGTGAACACCAGGATCCTCATTTTGGACTCCATGAAAAGTAGAATAATTGGTCACCATTTGAATTACATTAGGCCTAGGGTGATAAACTTCCGCAGCATCTTGCGGTGCTACGATAGCGGGAATGAATTGTTCAATAGTGGGCGTTGCATAACTTTGCAAAGTGCGTCTCGCTCCTTGAACTAGGGCTTGGTTCTCATTATTAGCATTTGCATTCACATTATTGACATTATTGATAACAGGATTAATAACAGGATTAGGTACCTGGTTTGGATTGACCGGATTGCCTTCCATTTCCGTTTCAGATTCAGAATGCTCAGAATGATCGGTTGTATGTCCTTCTTCCACTCCTTGCTCGCTTTCCTCAAGATTTGGATCCTCTTCTCCTTGCTTAGCCAGTTCCCTAGCTAACTTCCTATTCCTTCTCACAAATTTCTCTATCTCAGGATTATAAGGCTCAAGCGGTTCCTTCGATTTCCGAGTAGCGTACTATAAAATAATAAAAACAACAATAAAACAATTAATCACTAGTAAAGGCTAGGCCTTTAACTAACTAACTAAAACAGACTCGAAATAAGTTTGAGAAAAGAAAAAGTAAATAAAACAGAAACAGAATATTGTAAAACTGTCACAGAAAAGAAAACAAGTTCTCGGTCGACCGAGAGCTGTGGTTCGGTCGACCGAATGCTTTTTTTTTTTTATTATTATTATTTATGACACTGTTTAATATACAGACTCTTATTCACAGAATATTTACGAATCCAGTTCTAACAAAATAAGCTATATCTTAATTTAATGACTCGAGTCCCCGGAAACGGCGCCAAAAACTTGATGACGTGGTCAAGTTAAACTATTAACTCGATGCCTACTAACACACTAGCAAGAGAACTAGGTTCAATTGTAGTATAGCCAGATAGAGTCGAGGTCGATCCCACAGAGACTCGGCACAAACAAAACACAACTTTATCTTCATAGAACTAAATTGGAAGGGCGGTCTACGACCAACTAAATGCAATAAATAAAATAGTGACAACCACAAGACACAAAAGACCACAAAGACAAACTAAAGACTACTAAAACACGGATAATACGGTTGATATTATCTAGACAAATAGTATTGATTACGCTAGTAGATTATAACTCCCCCATGTGAATTAGGATGATAACGAGACAAAACAATCGTTAAAGATTAATTATTATGACTACGGGAGTCATCCCCTAAGGTAGATTTAGTTCCAATTAGGCCCTCTAAATCATCGTGCCTCCATTACGTGACTTCGCTTTTTAATGCCTCCATCTCATATAACTTCTGACACAATTACGAGACTAGGGATGCCGGTATAAACCGTAACCTCATCTAAGCAACATTCCTAGGCTAAGGCGTACTTCTTAGATGCCGATTCAATCTATATCCTAAGTAACAATCACTTTTTAGGTTTCATGTTAAATTATGATGACGAATGACTAAGTTGATCAGGTTTAATTACTCGTTTTAATTCCAAATCAGAGAATCTGACGTAGTCGAAGCCGATCATAATATTGTCCTACACATTGCCGGCTCGGTCGACCGAACGACGCACTCGGGCGACCGAGTGACACGTCTAGGTCGACCGAACACGATTTTGTGCCGGAACAAATCATGATTACTTCTTAACGTTTCTAACCTAAACACATGGGTTCGTAAATAAATCTACATCACGCAATCAATACAAGAAAAACTACTCCATAATAAAATATAACGGATCTACGAATAAAGATTGCATAATTGAATAGTCATACCCTCGAAGACGAGAGTGACTCCCACTCTTTAATGCGTTCCTTAATCGGAGAATCCGACGAATCCACAATGAACGAACATAAAGAAAATAAAACTAAAACTTAAAATCTAAAATTGTATGAATTGTTTTTGTGTTGTAGTGGTGTGTCTTTCTCAGCATCGTGGCCGTGCTTTTTTATATAGGAGTTGTAGCCGACATAGGGAGAATCCAGAAGATTGACATGCATTTATCATATTAGGCTCGGGTGACCGAACCTACACGCTCGGTCGACCGAATGGCATGGCTCGGTCGACCGAGCCTCCCTCTTTACGCGTTTTCACACTCGGTTCGTCTGACTTGTTCCCCACTCCATGCTTTTGAATTGATCTGATTTATCTTTTCTTCAATGCTCCGATTTTCTTCTCTTTTATCTTGAGATCTCCCGATTGTATGATAATTATCTTCCCGATTTATCATGATCTGCAAAATCAGCATTTATCACACAATTAATTGCTCTTTTATAATAAAAATAGCTAAACACCAATTATCATATTAATAATCACTTATCATTAAATAATAAATATAAACACGTGATTAAATATGAAATATATATAATTAACTCCGATTTAAGGTTATAATTGATGACATAAATGGGTATATTTTAACTGTCATCAGGGCCTATTTAGATGGCCCAATAACAGGTCATGGGCCTCTGTCCTCTTTGTCCGCATCTTATAAGCCGGACATTGTTCGCTGGTTGTAAGCCGAACACCTCCACTCTGTGTGATTTCTACCCATATGCACATACTGACTTCAATACAAGGCAAATATGAGTCCGACCAACATATGAGTCCACTGTCCGCCATACTTATCTAGACAGCTGGCCGGTCCACTTGTATTATTTGTATGATTATCTCTAATTATATCCATTTAATTGTCTTGTCATGAACAGTACACCGACTTGGTTAGACCAACTTAGCCTCAAGCTATATATATGGGATCACAATGTAATAGAAAGGATCCAAGAACTAATACAAGCAGAGCTACTCTGCCAATTTGTGAAATCACTTGTGTTTACTCTTATAAAGCATTAGTCCGACAGCTTGTTCTTGTTCACTACCTTACTCTCACCGGAGAAATCATACATATCAAGACTTATATGCTCAAGTTAAACACTGTTACTGCAAACCTGGTATTCATCGCAATATTAGTTGGCTCCGTTACCGGGAAAATCATCATCATTCAGCCTCTTGAGATCATTTTCTCCGCCGCAAAGACGATCTCACGGCGTCACTGGAGGAAAGAATTCAGAAAATACATCATCAACTTAGCTTTAAGGAACGTCTTCAACTCCATCTGCAAACTCGCACACGAGTCCATCTTTAATACCCTAGTTGGTGTGTATAACTTCAATCAGTTTCAGATCTTCAAGTAATAAAATAGTTGGGTTGCTCATACCATAAACCACTTGGAAAAAACATATCTTGCATATTGATATTTTGAGCTAAAAATATCCAGCCACTAGCCAAAATATCATGCCCAAAATATCTACAAAATATCTTAGTCAACATGACTGGCGGGAAAAACATGACACCTGCTACACCGACTAAGGCGGGCAATCAGGGCCCTCCACGTGGAACAAACACATTGCGTGGTGAGGCGAGCAGGAGAGTGCTATCCGTTGGGGCTGATGCCGGACAGGACATCACGCCTGATATGCGGGCATATATAAGGGAAAGGACCCGAGTCCGTCAGATACATAAGGAGGCGATAAGAAAGGGTCGAGGGAAGGATATTGTAGGGGCTTCCTAACAGAATCACAAACAGGAGGTAGTTTCGGCAGGAGGAACGCATATACAGTGAAGCTCATATACGATAGCTTTGCAATCACACATGGACTATATAGAGGAAATGCACGCAGGGAACATGTTACTGATCACTGAGGGGCTGCCACCTCAACCTATCCGCAAATTCAGTCCCCCTCAACCCGCACCAATGGAAGTACAACCCACTCTCAAACCTAAGAAAACAGCTCAACCTCAGCGGTCAGAGGGAGAGGGAAGCAGTCATGCTACTACATAGCCCCGAGAGGAAAGAAAATCAGCTCTAGTTCGGCTGAGGCATATGGTCGACGATCACGGTGCAGCCCCATGACGACCTAGAAATCCCCGTCAGGTCCGTACCCAGGTTGAAGGACATGGAGACTCGCAGGTTGAAGGAAGTTATGCCGCACATCCACCCATTCCTGAAAATTGAGAAGATATGGGGATTATGAAAAAACAGATAAAGGAGCTACAAAGAGGTACGGCTGGGGCTAAGGTTAACCCAACGTGGGGAACGAGTGTACTTCATCCAAACGTCTTGAAAGCGGCCCCAAGAGGGGGCACTCACTATCCAAATTTCCCTAACTACCATGGAGCGATGGATCCGTCAGATTGGCTTTCAGCTTTTCAAAGCAGGCTCAACCTATGTACGCCTAGCAGTGAGGTGTGGTGCATAGCTTTTATGGGGTCAATGCAAGACAGGGCAGCGTCGTAGATTCACGGTCTACACCCGAGTTCGATCTTATCTTGGGACGATCTGATTGACAAGTTCATAGCAGAGTTCAGATCAGTAGGAGGACCTAAAATCGACTTACATGAGGTCCGACAGCGTGAGAATAAGGGTACCCGCAGCTACTATGACCGGTTTTACAAGGTGTACGAGCTAACAAGGGGTCCAGCGGACAACGTTGTTATGAGCAGTTTCGAAACAAGGCTGAATCCCGGTTATTTGAAGTCCTACTTTGCTTTGACTCCGCCAGTGAACTTACAAGAAATGTTAAGTTCAACCATAAAGTACATTGCAACTGCGGGTAACGAATGAGTGTCTTCGTCCAATAAAGGCGAACAGAGGGCTGAACGCAGTCCGCCTAAAGATAGCCGTAGAAACAATGATCGGGATGTCAAAAAACCCGAGAGATTCAAAGAGGAGCACTTCACACCTCTCAGAATATCGTACACTCAGATGCTTAATGAAGTAATAGATGAGCTACATGAGCCTTATCCCATGGTTCCGGATGGCCGGCGCGACGCGACTAAGTATTGCGTGTATCATAGAGACAAATTTCATACCACCGACAAGTGCATGCAATTTAAGAGAGAAATAGAAAGCTACTCGCTCGCGGTCACCATGATCTCTATTAGCTAGATGATGAGGGGCAGAACAGGAAGAATCAACAAGCTCGCCGGTATGACAGAAACATCCAAATGATTACCGAGCCTCCGCTCAGCACAATCAGATCAAGAGCCACATCAGCTCTATTAATAAACATGTGGAGAAGACAAATGTCCTGCGTGGGAATGAGCAACCTCTTGCTTTTACCTGAAGCAAGCTGGTAACTTCTGTGAATACAGAGGACATGTGTCTTTGCGTTTCTGTGATCGTCAATCGGGCATGCGTCAATCGGGTGATGATCGACACAGGAGCATGCCGAGATATTTTATATTACAATTGCTTCAGAGAGTTGGGATTCGGTGACTCCAACCTGAGGCCGCATAATGGCACCTTTGAGGGCTTCACTAATCATAAGATACAGGTCAAGGAGGCCATCGACCTGGATGTACAGATGAGGGATTATGCACCCTTCCGAACGGAAAAGGTGGTCTTTTTGATGGTCAACCTTCAGTCAAATTATAATATGATAATTGGAACGCCGGCCTTGAAACAGTTTCAGATGGTGACTTCCATCCCGCACCAGCGGGCAATTTTTTTTTCGGGGACAGGATCGGAACGTCGATCAGCGAGCCCGCAACTGTCCACACATACATACAGGAGCTGAGATCTGGAAACAAAAAAGCAAGAGTCGAACAGCCCGATGATAGGGAAAACAAAAGCATGGTCAGAGTTGTCGGCGAGCCTTCGCCGGGTAAAGTTGAGTGTGAGACTTTGCAAGTCAGGGATGAGCCTGACATCACAGCGGAGGATGAGTTGATCGAGGTGATTATCAACGACAAATACCCCGAGCAGAAAATCAAGATAGGGGCTAGGCTGAGTCCCTCCGAGAAGGAAACTTTGGTCGCACTTCTTAGAGAAAACTTTGTTGCGTTTGCCTGGGTAGTAATAGACATGAGAGGGGTTGAAGCCGACATCACTCTATATCATTTGAGCATAGATTCTACTTTTAAACCAATACAGCAGTGGGCACGGAAATTCACAATCGAGAAAGATGTTTTGCGGTTAAAGTAGAGGTCGGAAAACTTCTTCAAACTGGAATCATAAAGGAGCTAGTCTATCCCACTTGGCTAGCGAACGTAGTTATGGTAAAGAAGCACAATAACAAGTGGAGAATGTGTGTCGACTTTTTGCACATCAACAAAGCCTGTTGTTGGTCCCAGAGAAGGGTGAAAATATAGTCGAGGGGGGGGGGGGGGTGAATGACTATAGTGGAGTTTCAAAAACTTTTCTTTTGTTTAAAAGCTTTTGGGCAGTGGATAAGTCCCTTCTTACTATGTTGTTTTCAAATCAGTTTAGGGAATCACAGATATAAGTAATGATCTAGGCAATTTAAATAAATACTATAAAGTAAATTGCAGAAAGTAAATTGACACACGTCTTATAGTGGTTTAGGGTGGTGTAATCCCTTAATCCACTATTCTCTTGTGATGATTGGAGGAATTCACTATTGTTTTCACAGAAACAATAGTATGATTGTCCTTGGCTTCCCAAGCTTCACAATCTACAAGACTATCACTCCTTGACTGCAACAGCTTCAGTGATTCGGTCTCCTTTCTTTGCTCCTTGAGATCAAAATCCTTCAACAGCTATCACAGACTCAACTCCTTCTCAGATTGCCTGTGATTCAGTTGCTTCAGTTTGATGTGAATGTGATCCACAACAATGCTTGATCAATCTCAGCGCTGAATACGACTTCGTAGCTCTGATGTCTGAGTTGATCACTAGATGTATCCTTGTAAGTTCAGAGAAGGCTTTTTGAATTGACAGAGTTTCTGCTTGATTTTTTTCTTTTTTAGATCGTTGTTTTGTTTTTCTGTCAATGCCTTTTATTTATAGCCTTGAATAACCTTGATTTTGAAATTCCGTCCGTTGGCTATATTAATGAGGGAATAATCCTTGATTTTATTCTTGATTCCCCCTTAATTGCATTCTCCTTGATTTCAGTGATCGGATTCTTTCTTCAAACGTATAGCAGAAAATCCGTCCTTGATTGATCCTCTATTGATTGTGCATTTAATGCATGATCCTCTGAATCTTCAACATATATTAAATCTAATCTGGTAGGTATTACTTCATTGTTTTCTGAACGGTCGAGTGATCCTTCTGACTTAGCCGTTTTGGCTCTTCCTTTACCGTTTTTTCTTCACTCAGCCGATTCACTGTTTTCTTCTTTCCTTCAGTTTACGGAGAATCTTTGTACTTCACTGATCCTTGATTGGGGTGAGATCAGTGTACACCATATTTGAATAATAAGTTTCATCACTTGAAATATAACTTAGACTTATCCAAGGTCATCACAGACTTCCTTGGTTATAAGTCAGACCATAAAGTCTTCATTGTATCTCTGCTGGTGCTTGGCTGGCTTCACTCTGCCGAATGTCTGTTTTACTTTACCGTCCTACCAACTAGTACAATACTTGTCTGACTCAACATATACAACATGTCAGACTATAAGTACAGACTTATACAGAGAATTCTAACTTATTTCAGGCTTGCTATAACAGCTAGTATGGCCATCATCAAAACATAATAAATGTTCCTAATAATTTCCCCCTTTTTGATGATGCCAAAACCCTCACAAGCCTGAACATAAGTAATCCAAATTTTTCATAGAACAAAAATTCAGCAATTTTATTCATCCATCATAGGGCAATAAGATATTGCATCTTTTTATTTAAAGACAAAGGGAAATAGAAGTAATCTAGAAATAATTCAAATTGAGTGTAAGGTCTACTTCTTCACATCTTCAAACTTGATGCCTTTGCCTTTGCTACCCTTGCCCTTTTCTGTTGGGCTTGCCTTCTTTTCACTGGAGCTTTCAGGCTTAGAACTTCCTTCCCCCTTTTTGGCAGCACTAAAAAAGGCTTCAAGATTTGTTGGTGCTGTATCAGAATCAGAGAGAGGACCATACCTCCTTTCCAGTATCTTGTTGTTGGCCTCACCAACTTTGATTAGAAGGTCTAATTGCTTGCCAGACTGCTCCATTACCTCATCCAGATGCTGAATTTGTTGAGTGTGAGCATTGAGAGTGTCTACCAAGGGCTTAAGATTGTTATCAATTGTCTCAGCATGAAATTCAAGATTGGTTTGGACATGGTGAGGGATGAGTTGTTGTAAATTGCAAAGCAGGTTTCCTTGTCTCTCCATGACCTCATCTTGGATCTTGATATTATTGATGAGGGCTTCAATCTTGTGGTTGAAGGAGGTTGCTTCACTCCTTAAGGCATTCTTCAGGTTTTGCCTCCTGAAATATTGCCTTTCCAAGTCCACAATAAGGGGTTGAATGTCCAGATTGAAAACTCTCTCTGGATCAATTTCCTCTGGTGCCACATGGACATCCTCTTCATCTCCATCATCCGCAGCATTTCTAACTTGCTCTGTCTCATTCTCCAGGTCAACTTCTCTTTCTTCCTTTTCCTCCTCTTCCTCTGCCTTTTCATCTTGTGCATCTTCTTCTCCTTCTTCTATCTGTTCGTGTTCTTCCTCATTAGACATAGGGTCATTTAGAGGTTGTTGTTGAGTGTGGACTGCTTCATCTGCTACTGTTCCCCCTTGTGTAATTGTGAGGGAGTTGACAATTTTGGCTGAGTGAGTTTTATTAGCTGGCTCACTGAGCTGTTTGTCAACTTTACCAATGCTTTTGAAAAGTACTTCTTGAAGAGTCAGTTCATCATCAGAAATCCCCAAATCTTCTTGATTTGCTTCAAGATTTCCACCTTCTAAGTGTTCATCCTCTGACTCATCTTCTTCCTCATCTATCTCCTCCTTTTCAGATGAAGTGATTCTATATCCTTCCTCGCCTTCCTCCAGATAGGTGATTTCCTCTTGTTGCTTTTATTCTTCTGTTGTTGTTTCGTCACTTATTGTCACAGGTTCATTCAAGTTGCTGGTTCCAGGTAGAGAGATGCTTTCATGTGCTGTCTGGGATCTGGTTCTTCGTCCCACTCCTGATCTACTGCCTTCATGTTGTTTTCTTTTGCTCCCAGCAATGGGTTTGGGCTTCATGGAAGCCTTGATGTAAGTAAACATGGTCTTTGACTTGTGTGGAGACTGCAAATTGGTGGGTTGTACTTTCAATTCGTTGAATAGGTGTTGAAGAGGGAACCCATATGATTTCCTATCCCAGAAATCACCCTTTTTCTGTAAACCCTTGCTTGGTGCCGTTATTGATATATCAATTTCCTTTTGAATTTGATCCTTCAATCGATTGAAAAAAAATGTTGCCCAGTCGAATTTGGTACCTTCGTAGATGATGGCCATCAGTCTGATCCGAACCTCAGTTAGGTTTTCCATAGACCCTTTTCTGCCTTCAATATTCTTGGTTATGACTTGTGCAAATTCAACAAACAGAAGTTTGAGCATTGATATGGGTAGATTGTATGTTTTGCTGTTTCTTCTAGGGTTCTTGGCTATTTCAGCCCAGAATTTCTGGACGTCAATCGTCGCAAACTTGACATTAGCCGGTCCTATTATGGGAAGTTGCAGGTATCTATTTAGTGTACCAGGCGTGGTGACTATGTCTCTTCCAAAGATTGAGCTTGTGATGCGATCGACTTCAGTCTTATTTGTGCTGGGCACAAATTTGGCATTTTTCCAAAATGCGATTAGATTTTCATAGCAGATTCCATTGATTGGGGGGTTTAGAAAGGTCATCAGCCCCAAATTGGAACAGCAGTCAACCAAGCGTTGAGCTTTTGCATCATTATCACAAAATGAGAGATAGTGTTCTGGTTTGAAAATTGAACCAATGATGATTGATTTTTCGTAGTATTTTTCAGTGGGGGAGATTGTGGAAGATGAAGCCATTGATAGTTAATTGATGTTTAGAAAGGAGTTCTTCAGGTTTTCAGTGAAAATCACAAGTAGGGTTTGTAATTTGCAAGAGAGTGTAAAGATTTCTGAAAATCTCTAAGTAACCTTTATATAGGTTGATTTGGGTAGTGTGAACGTGGTTTGAATTTGGAAGAATTATATGACATAATGGCGTGATTTTGTGTATGTAAATCGTGATATTCGAGCGTAATGGGGGAGTGGTTTGAGGTAAGCAATGATAGAGCCCGGGAATCGAGGCGTTTATAATTCGAAAAATAATATAGTTACCTCCATGATCATAAGTTGATCTCCACGTGTGTAATATTCCACAGAATAATTCTCCATAATTTACTTATTCTCCACGTGTAAAAATTGATTTTGTTCACACTTTAATTTGTCCAAGTATTTAATTCGGTGAAGTGCCTTGGCTGGTCATTTAGCCGATATAGTGAATTCTTCACTGAGCTGCTCCATTTAACCGTTCCAAACAATCAGTTAAGTTAACTTTGCTAGATACCAGTGCCTTACCAGCCACATCCCCTGTAACGGCAAAGGTTGAACCAGTTGATAAAGTCACTTAGCCGATTACTCCAGTTAGCCGCTCTTTGGTACTTAGTCAATTTCAATCATTCCTAACTCAGTTCTCAACATGCTAAATCTTTAAAAACTGAGTGGTTTAGTGAAGATGTCAGCCAATTGATCTTCAGTGGGTATGTATTTTAGGATGACATCTCCCTTTTCAACATGATCTCTGATAAAATGATGTCTTACATCAATGAGCTTTGTTCTTGAATGCAACACTGGATTTTCAGTAATAGATATTGCACTTGTGTTATCACACATGATTGGAATTGTTTCCTCCTCCACTCCATAATCCCTTAGCTGTTGTATGATCCAAAGTACTTGAGTACAACAACTACCTGCTGCTATATATTCTGCTTCAGCTGTTGATGTAGATATGGTGTTTTGCTTTTTACTGAACCAAGAGACTAGTCTTGTGCCTAGCATTTGACATGTTCCAGAGGTGCTTTTTCTATCTATTTTGCATCTAGCATAGTTAGAGTCTGAATATGATATCAATTTAAATCCTCCATCTTTTGGATACCAAATTCCAACACTTATAGTGTTTTTCAAGTACTTGATTATCCTTTTGGCTGCTAGAAGATGTGATTCTTTTGGTTGAGCTTGAAATCTTGCACACACTCCTATTGCAAATGCTATATCAGGTCTACTTGCAGTCAAGTATAGTAAGGATCTGATGATTTCTCTATACATTTTCTGATCAACATCCTTTCATGTTTCATCTTTTCCAAGAATGACTCTTGCACACATTGGTGTATCTGCAGTGCCACTTGTATCCATCCCATACTTGTGTATTAAATCTCGTGTACTTGGGTTGAATGATAAAAATACCATCCTTCATTTGCTTTACTTGAAGGCCAAAGAAATAATTTAATTCTCCCATCATGCTCAGCTGAAATTTGCTCTTCATCAGGTTTGCAAATTTCTCACATAGCTTTTCATCCTCTTATCCAAAGATGATATCATCAACATAGATTTGTACTAACAATGTACTTGTTCCTTCCTCTAGTTTGAATAGAGTCTTGTCTATAGTTCCTTTGTTGAATCCATTCTTGATCAGAAATTGTGATTGTGTTTCATACCAGGCTCTTGGTGCATGTTTGAGTCCATAAAAGGCCTTCTTGAGTTTGTATACTTTGTCTTCTTTTCCTTTGATTTGAAATCCAGGAGGTTGTTCCACATATACTTCTTCTTCCAAAAGTCCATTTAGAAATGCACTCTTGACATCCATTTGATAGACTTTGAAATCTTTGTATGCAGCAAAAGCTAGAAAGAGTCTGATTGCCTCCAATCTTGCTACTGGTGCAAATGTTTCATCATAATCTATTCCTTACGCTTGAGAATAGCCTTTTGCAACTAGTCTTGCTTTGTTTCGACAACGAGTTCCTTGCTTATCCATCTTGTTCCTGAATACCCATCTTGCTCCAATGATGCTTGGCCATATACGGTCATCAACAAGTTCCCGGACTTCATTTCTTTCAATTTCATTTAGTTCTTCTTGCATGGTTTGTGATCCAATCTGCATCTTGGATTGCATCATCTATGGTCTTGGGTTCCACTTGTGATAGAAAGCATGTTAGCATGTGCTCCAGTTGTCTTCTGGTTCTAACTCCTGTGTGAACATCTCCAATGACTTGTTCTTCAGGATGATCTCTTAGCCAATTTAGATCAGGTTGAAGTTGTTCTTCACTTGGTGCTTCTACATCTTCATCATGGGTATGAACTTCAAGTTCTGGTGCTTGATCTTTGTGTATATATGTGGCTCCTCTTGATTTTCAAAATGATGATTTAGGATAGAAGGCCGATATGGTTGCACTTGTATAGATTTCCCTTTGTCTTTGCTTCCTTTTCTTGATCTTGAAGATCTTCACCATTTGTATTTGGTTCATCAAAAACTACATGTATTGATTCTTCAATCACCAATGTTCTTTTGTTAAGTACTCTGAATGCTTTGCTGGTGTTTGAGTATCCCATGAAGATTGCTTCATCAGCCTTTTCATCAAAGGTATGCAAGCTGATTCCTGTTCAAGACAAAACATTTCGATCCAAACATATGAAAATATGAGATATTAGGTTTTCTACCATTCCATATTTCATATGGAGTCTTTCCATGATATTTGTTGATGATGGATCTCTTTTGTGTATGGCATGCTGTGTTTGCTGCTTCAGCCCAAAATCTCTTTGGCAAGCATGCTTCAGCAATCATTGTTCTAACTGCTTCTTTGAGAGTTCTGTTTCTTCTTTCTGCTACACCATTTTGTTGTGGAGTTCTACTTCTGCAGATAGTTGATGTAGCACTCCATTTTCTTCATAGTAGGTTCTGATAATTTCATTTAGAAATCCAGTGCCTCTATCTGATCTAATCTTGATGATCTTTAGTTCTTTTTCATTTTGGAGTCTTCTCAGCAAATCAGACAGCTTTTTGAGTGTTTCTTTCTTCTTGTTCATTAAATTGGTCCGGGTGTATTTTGAAAAGTCATCCACCACTACTAGGGTGTATTTCTTACCACTTACACTTCTTGGTGTGACTTGGTCCAAACGGTCCATGTGTAACGGATGTAGAACTCTTGTTGTAGATTGATAAGGCTTTGACTTGAATGAACTTTTGATTTGTTTCCTTTCGACATGCATCACATAGGCTTTCCTTTTTGAATCGATCTCTGGCGGGCCTTCAACTAACTTGTTCTTTGATAATTTGTTGATGGTCTTGAAATTCAAGTGATTTAATCTTCTGTGCCAAATCCAGCTTGTTGATTGTTTATTTTTGACAAACAGACATGTTTCTGCCTTGGCTGTTCTCCAGTCCACCACATACATGTTGTCTTGTCTTCTACCTGCAAGAACTACAGTGTTGGTTTGGCTATGAATCACTTTGCATCCTTCTTTGTTGAAGTGCACATTGTAGCCTTTGTCACAGAATTGACTAATGCTCATCAAATTGAAATTAAGTCCCTTGACATATGCCACATTTTGAATCTTCAGATTGTTCTTGAGTATTATTCCTTCCCCCTTAATCTTGCCAGGATTATCTTTGCCTCAAAATATGACTTTGGGTCCATCAAAAGCTTTGAAGTCAGTGAGCCATTTCTTGTTTCCTGTCATGTGTCTGGAACATCCACTGTCTATGTACCAGACATCCTACAAAACAAATTAATTAAGTTTAGGTACCCAACACCTTTGTTTGGGTCCAATTCAGTTAGCAGTCATGCCTCCCATACCAAGTGTATATCCAAAAGTTCTTCTTTTTGGATAGTTGAATTCATAAACTTCATATGTATAAGGCATGGCAGAATAGCTTCTGATATTTTTACTGAAGATATTCTGATACATTTCTCTGCCTTTTGGTACATGTGCATCCCTCTTCACTTTCCAATATGCAGTAGGAAACCTGTGTTGCTTCATGTGTCTAGGAACATATCTAGATTGATTTTTCTTAAACACATGATGCATATCACTCAATGGTTTCTTCTTGTATTTTGGAGGTGCAACATTCCAATCATCCTCTGAAGGATAAAGTCTGCCTTTACCTTTCGAAGGCTTTTGTTTTTGCTTGGAATGAGGATTTAGTCTGTTGTTTCACTTGCACTAGGTTTTGACTCACCGGAGCGGGATGATTTGTTGGAACTATGGTCACGTCCCTTTCTAAATTTTGGTCCATTGATGGTCCCGAATTTAGAATTGTGTTGACCATTGTTTCTACTTTCATCTGTTTTGTAGCCAAGACCGGATCTGGATCCAAACCTCTTTGAAGGTTTGTAAGTTTGGTTCATTTAGTGGTGCAGTGGTTACCTTTACTGGTGGGGAGATTTTCTTAACTGATCTGTCAATAACAGATGTATGATCATCTGCTTTTCGTTGATCATTTAAGCAGGTCTCCTTACTAGTTAATTTAGCTTTTGCTTTATCCAGTTCTTTCTTTAATCTCTTATTCTCTTTTCTTAGATCCTTGCATTCCTTTTCTAGAATTCATGATTCATTTCAATTTCATCAAATTTAGTCATGAGATTTTGGACTAGGTCTGCTGTATCTAATGGGAGAGCATAAGATTGTGCAGTGTCAGAAGTTGATGCATTAGATGAAGAGTAAGAGCTAGATGATACCTCAGTTTCATTTGATTCTTTGGTCATTAGACATAAATCAGTGTCTGAGCTATCACCTTCATCTTCATTTAAGTCTTTGGTCATGAGACATAAGCATGCTTTTTCATTTTCTGAGCTATCTTCTTCATCACTATCATCTGAGTCATTATCAGATGATTCTTCATTCTTTTCACTACTGGATTCATCCTTCAGTGCCTTCTTGCTTTTCCTCTTTTCAAATGATTTGTATTTCTTCTTTTCATCATCTTTGTCATTTTCTTCAGGACAATCAGCCTTGAAGTGTCCTTTCTTGTTGCAGTTGAAGCATCTGTATTCATCATCTTTCTTCTTGATGTCTTTGTTTGAGCTTGACCTCTTGTTTGATGATGAGTTTCCCTTGAATGGCTTCTTTTTGCTAAACCTGTCAAAACGTTTGACTAATAAAGCTACCTGTTCTTTGAGATCTTGTGTCTCTCTCTGTCGATACAATCGGAAAAGTTACTTTCTTTGGGTGCAACCAAGGTGCGGTGATTTTTTGTGTCTCTGCCGGAGCACCATCTTCACCGTTCAATTCGAATTCATGAGCTTTTAATTAGGACATCGGGGTCGAGTGTACGTGTTTGCAAGATTTGTTGTTCCTCGATTCTTGATGTTATGATCTTCCATCTTTCGGGTAAGCCTCTCAAAATCTTCAAGCATACTTCTTTACGGGGATATGTGTGTCCAAGCATTGCGGTTCAACGATAATGCTTGAGAATCATTGTCCATTTGATCAATGGATTCACCGGCCTTCATTTTGAAGTTCTCAAATTTCTGTTTTGCAACAGATAATTTGTTTTCTTAAACTGCTTCAGATCCTTCATTTATCAATGCTAGCTTGTCCCACATCTCCTTTGTTGTTTTGCAGTCTTTGATTCTCATGAACATGTTGCTATCTAGGGTCTACAAAATCATGTCTTTTGCAACAAAATCCAGATTTGCTCTTCTCCTGTCATCCTTGGTCCAATCCTTTTTGGGTTTATCGATTTCCTTCACTTGATCTGCTCATGTGCCTACCACAGTAGTGATTATGATTGGTCCATCATTAATTACATCCAGCATCTCTTCATGAGTTGCTGCAAGATGAGACAACATTCTTATTTTATATTCATCAAAATTATTAACATTAAAAACAGGTACTTTTGACAAAAAGTTTGAGGAATCCATAAGTGCAAGTGAAGATATAAATGTAAACGTATAGAAAACTTAGATTTGAAAACTACTTTGAAAATGTGTGATCTCCTTGTTACCAGAAATTAGATCTGAACAGGTTCTGATACTAGGAACACTACTCCGATACCAATTGTTGGTCCCAGAGAAGGGTGAAAATATAGTCAGAGGGGGGGTGAATGACTATAGTGGAGTTTCAAAAACTTTACTTTTGTTTAAAAGCTTTTGGGCAGCGGATAAGTCCCTTCTTACTATGTTGTTTTCAAATCGGTTTAGGCAATCACGGATATAAGTTATGATCTAGGCAATTTAAATAAATACTTGTAAAGTAAATTGCGAAAAGTAAATTGACACAAGGCTTATAGTGGTTCGGGGTGGTGTAATCCCTTAATCCACTCTTCTCACGAGATGATTGGAGGAATTAACTATTGTTTTCACGAGATACAATAGTATGATTGTCCTTGGCTTCCCAAGCTTCACAATCTACAAGACTATCACTCCTTGACTGCAACAGCTTCAGTGATTCAGTCTCCTTTGCTGCTCCTTGAGATCAAAATCCTTCAACAGCTATGACAGACTCAACTCCTTCTCAGATCGCCTCTGATTCAGTTGCTTCAGTTTGATGTGAATGTGATCCACAACCTTGCTTGATCAATCTAAGTGCTGAATATGACTTTGTAGCTCTGATGTCTGAGTTGATCACTAGATGTATCCTTGTAAGTTCAGAGAAGGCTTTTTGAATTGACAGAGTTTCTGCTTGATTTTTTTCTTTTCAGATCGTTGTTTTGTTTTTCTGCCAATGCCTTCTATTTATAGCCTTGAATAACCTTGATTTTGAAATTCCATCCATTGGCTATATTAATGAGAGAATAATCCTTGATTTTATTCTTGATTCCCCTTTAATTGCATTCTCCTTAATTTCAGTGATCGGATTCTTTCTTCAAACGTATAGCAGAAAATCCGTCCTTGATTGATCCTCTATTGAGTGTGCATTTAATGCATGATCCTCTGAATCTTCAACATATATTAAATCTGATCTGGTAGGTATTACTTCATTGTTTTCTGAACGGTCGAGTGATCCTTCTGACTTAGCCGTTTTGGCTCTTCCTTTACCGTTTTGTCTTCACTCAGCCGATTCACTGTATTCTTCTTTGCTTCAGTTTGCGGAGAATCTTTGTACTTCAATGATACTTGATTGGGGTGAGATCAGTGTACACCATATTTGAATATTAAGTTTCATCACTTGAAATATAACTTAGACTTATCCAAGGTCATCACAGACTTCCTTGGTTATAAGTCAGACCATAAAGTCTTCATTGTATCTCTGCTGGTGGTTGGCTGGCTTCACTCTGCCGAATGTCTGTTTTACTTTTCCATCCTGCCAACTAGTACAATACTTGTCTGACTCAACTTATACAACATGTCAGACTCTAAGTAAAGACTTATACAGAGAATTCTAACTTATTTCAGGCTTGCTATAACAGCTAGTATGGCCATCATCAAAACATAATAAATGTTCCTAACACCTGTCCGAAGGATCCTTACCAACTTCCGCGAATCGACCGGTTTGTAGACTCCATCTCTGGTTTTGAAACCCTTAGTTTTCTGGACGCATATTTGGAGTATCATCAGGTGCGGATGGCTGAGTCCGACAAAGAGAAAATGGACATCAGGGATGTTGGGGGCTTGTACTATTATGAAATGATGCCCTTCGGGTTGAAAAGTGCGGGCTCAACTTATCAAAGGATGGTCAATAGGGTCTCCACTTCGCAAATATGAAAGAACATGGAGGCTTACATTGATGATATGGTTGTCAAGTCTGCTGGAGACGGTCACGCCGCTGACCTTCAGGAGACCTTTAACAATGTCCGCAAGCACTCAATGAAACTCAATCTGGCCAAATGTACATTTGGTGTCTAGGCAGGCAAGTTTCTTGGGTTCATGGTTAGTCTTCAAGGCATCAAGGCTAATCCGGAAAAGATACAGGCTTTGCTCGACATGCAAGAACCTACAAGCATCAAAGAGGTTCAGAGGCTCAACGGCAGGACCATAGCATTGGGTCGTTTCATTTCAAAATCAGCTGAAAAGTGTCTCCCTTTCTTTAAAATACTCAAGGGGACAAAATCTTCACATGGAGTGCGGAATGTTCGCAGGCATTTCCATCTTTGAAGGAATATCTGGGGAAGCCACCTCTTTTGGTCAGCCCTATAGTGGGAGATGTTTTGTTTTCGTATATGGCGGCCTTGGACCGGGCTGTTGCCGCCGTTCTTGTCAAGGAGGCCGGGACCCTCCAAAATTCTGTCTATAACGTAAGCAAGGCTCTCAGTCCGGTAGACAGTCGCTATTTTAATGTTGAAAAATTAGCCTATTCGCTTGTTATTGCTGCCCGCAAACTCAGGGGCTATTTTACTTCGCACACTATAATTGTCTTAACTGATAGCCCAATGCGCCAAGAACTACATATGCCCGACCTTTTAGGGCGTCTTCTCTGATGGGCTATCGAAATCACTGAGTTCGACATTGAATATCAATCCAGGAAAGCAATCAAAGCTCAAGCATTGCTGGATTTTATTTTAGAGACAAGTTTTAGCTCGCCACAACCAAGTTCACCGGTACCTCTTGAGCCCGCTGCGGCCTCCAAAAAACCCGATCAATGCTGGCAGTTATATGTGGACGGAGCGTCTATTCGCAACGGTTATGGGGCCGGAGCTATTTTGATGGAACCCGGAACGACGGAGGAAATCGAAAAAGCTCTAAGGTACAAGTTTCTGGCCACGAATAATCAAGCTGAGTACGAAGCAGTTATCGCTGGACTTAAGCTCGCAAGGGAGCTAAGTGTGGAAAATGTTGAAGTCTACTATGACTCCCAACTCATCGTCAACCAAATCTCAAGGGACTATGGCACCCGTTGCGTCATCCTCAAAAAGTACGGTTAGATTGTCCGACGATTGAGAGCTGACTTCAATTATTGCGAGTTCATCAGGGTTCGGAGAGAGGATAATGAGCGAGAATATTATCTCTCTAAGCTATCTCTTGAAGAGGAAATTGCATATCTTTCAATAATGATAGAATATCTTACGGTGCCCGCAGTCGAAATAGCAGAAATTATAGAGATCGATGCACCTGCGTCAACTCCGTGTTGGATTGATGAAATTCAAGCTTACATTGCATATCCCCAGGGTAATGGCCAAGCTGAGGCCGGCAATAAATAGATAATAAAAATGCTCAAAAAGAGCTTCGACGATAAAGCAATAGCCGGCGGTTGGGTCGATGAGCTTCCCGCCATATTGTGGGCGCTACACACAACAGTTAAAGCGCCTACCGGGGAGACACCATTTTCCCTCACCTACGGATCAGAGGCCATGACTCCTATTGAAATGGATCTCCCAAATATCAGGGTCGCCCTAAATGACCCTACGGACAATCGAAACAGACAGATCGATCTAGATCTAGCGGAGGAAAAAAGATTGGCGACATACCAGGGGCTAGTAAATTACAAACAAATCGCTAAACGACAACACGACAAGGGTATGCACGACCACTCATTCAAGGTCGGGGATTTCATTCTTCGAAACAGAAAGGCCACTGGTATGGACCCGGATAAAGGCAAGCTAACCGCGAACTGGGAAGGTCCTTACCAAATCACAAGAGAGAACAAGAAAGGGACTTATGTCCTCAAAAACCAAGAAGGTTTCGAACTAAACAGGCCGGGGCATGCGCACAACCTCAAAAGGTACTATATGTAATAATTGGATAGGGTTATGGCTATCCTCTCGTCAATGACGTGAGTGTTTAGGCTTATTTCTTGTAATTTTCACTCACCTAGCGGGGTGAGGAGAATTTAATAAAGTCCGGTTTTACATTTATCTTTAACGAACACGTTATTATATTCATTAAACATGTCCGCTGTGCATATGGGCGGTCTCGACAAAATTTTCAACAACGCCCTCAAACTCATCTTGGATTTTGTTCAAAATGGGGGCCATATTGAGAAAAATTTCACGCAAAAAACAAGCAGGCAAGGTCACGACTCCGACCCTCATCTGAAACAAGG
This sequence comes from Gentiana straminea, assembly GCA_036785695.1. Classification (NCBI taxonomy): domain Eukaryota; kingdom Viridiplantae; phylum Streptophyta; class Magnoliopsida; order Gentianales; family Gentianaceae; genus Gentiana; species Gentiana straminea. Next base: position 465,037 of record JAVUPR010000376.1, on the reverse strand, counting down.
GGGATCTCTTAGAAAATTTTCACGCTACGCTTGGGTAGTTGTTTCAGAAAGGCACATTCACCTTTTAAAATTATTTTAGTTAAGTTTGTATTATACTCAACAGAAACAAGGGGACGGACAGAAGATTCAAACACACAAGAGAACGGTTATTTGCGATAAGATTCAAGGGGTCCGGGGGATTCGTTCATCAACTGAGAATCTCTTCTCAAACAAGGGGCCGGGAGATATTACTACAATCGGACTCAATTTATACAGTAAATTCGAGCAAAAAGCAAACACAAGTGGACAGAAAAGAAACTTCATACATCAAGCAAAAGAAATGTTGTTGTTTACAGATAAAGTGCGGAAAGAGAGCAAGCTTAAGGGCGAAAAAGAAAAAATGTTTTTACAAATACTTCAAAGCGAAATCAAAATAATGTTTTACAAGATGGATCAAAATAAATTCAAGAGCCTTCTGGCCGCATGTCATCATCGCCAACATTCTCAGCTCGAAGGGAAGGATGCATCAGATTATCAGCATTGGCATCCGACTCAGTTGGCTCTGTCTGCTCTGTCTGCTCGACATCTTGAGCTTATTCCTCGGCCGACCTCCGAGTAACCTTGAGAACCAGCTCCCTGAGGTTATCCTCATCAACTGCGGGCACCTCCCAATCTGGATCATACTTGGGAATATACCGCTACAGCTCGACCTCAGAAAAATCGATTTGCGTGTGGAAACCCATTAGATGATGAGAGAAGGGATGTGTGAGAATCCAATCCCGCAAGGTCTCCAGGTCCATAGTCTTACCGCCGTAGGCCCTGTTAAGGGTGATTTTATACGTTTTATAAGGATATGTTTTATATCAATTTCCCCCATATGTGGATGTTTTTCATAGAAATCGAGCTTTATAATTGAAATATTGAGCAAGTGGTGTTTTCAATAGTTAAATTGCAAAACGTAACGAATTATGTGCTTAAATTGTGATTTTATATTATTTTGGAATATCGTTACGCTTTGGTATGTTTTTCCTACATTGTAGATACACATTGGTGATAGAAAAGATGATTTTTAAAGAGATAAATTCGAGTGGAAAGGAATCAATCAGATTTATGGAAGAATAGAGGATATAAGGACTGGCGTCCAGATTCATCAAACTGGCGTCCAGTAGGACGGGCGTTTGACATGCTAGACGAGCGTCCAGGAGGAGCTTTTACATTCTGGATGTTCAGATTTTCAGTGGACTGGCGTCCAAAATTGCACAGGACGGGCGTCTGACGAAGACTCGGCCCGACTCGAAAGTTCAACGCATCTTGACGGGCGTCCAGTACCTTGGACGGGCATCCACGGCCGACTTAACCACAGCCGACTTAGTATTCTATATATAGCCGCATCGCCCCAACCCTAATTACATCAGATTTTTCATACACAAAATACACTCAGCAGCCGCACTTTCTGAGGGTTTCAAGGCCGATCACCCAAGCCTTGTGCTCGGGTGATCCGGGTTAGATTAGGATGTTTTATTTTCGTTCGTTGATTCAAGGAGATCATCCATTGTACCAAACTAAGTGAGTTTATCTTTTAATTTATTCAATCCTTTGTTTATTTTTATGATCTTTGATTTGTTTTGTATCTTTCTATGATTTATGAGGCTATTGTGTGACTAGATCGAGAGATTGGTTGCTAATTGTTGTCTAACGTTGATGAGAATCGTTGTTAGGCTAGATCACCATAGAAAGATAGGATCTTTAATCGTTAATTCGTGACAAATTAATTGGTTAATTATCTAGGTTGCTAGATTCTAAAATACGAGAGTTAACTTGAATCTACACCTTCGTTTTGTATGAAATTGGTCTCAACTTTGAGAGAGGAGAGATCGATAATTGAATTCACTAAGAGATTAGAAATTCATAGCTTGAGAAACGGATTCACTAAGAAATTAGGAGTTTGTATCTCGCGTAAAGGTGAAACCACAATATCGAATTAAAATCATGAGATAAACTTGGATTGAAATCACTTGGTTTGTATATTGTTTGATTCCATGTATCTTTGTTTTATGTTGCTTTTCTCGTTTGTAGCCTAGATTTCGTTTCCGCTTTTATCCTTCCTGGCTTTGGACTGACAATCCTCTATCCAGTTTATTTCCCGTTTTAGTTTAGGTTTAGTAATAAATAGTAGTGACAATTTTAGAAGAATTAATAAGAACTAGATTAAACAACCTCGATTCCCTAAGATCGACTCCGGTATTAATCGATGTGCTACGATCCCTACACTTGGGGTATATCGGATTTATAAATTTATTACTTGTTTATTTTCCTTAGATAAAATCCGTGACAAGTTTTTGGCGTCGTTGCCGGGGAATCGGTACGGTTGTCTAGTTTCTACATTGATTAGGGGACATCTGAGGTTGAATTATCTGACTCCACGTTTTTAGCGATCGAACTTTTGGATAAAAGGGATCGTTTTAGCACTCGTTAGTATTTTGGCCGTAACTTTCGGCTCGAGTGTCGGATTGGCGCGCAGGACCCCAATTCGGAAAGCTCGTTCCGATGCCTACGGCCGTTCAACACCGTTTTCGAGGTCAAAATCCACTGTTTTCCCTTCCATTTTGGGCTCAGAAGATTTCAACACGTTTTTCTCCCTTTTATCGTTTTCTTGTTTTTTGTTTTAAATTTTTCGTAGGTAGGTTTCTGTTTAGGTTTTCCGTATCTTTTTCTGTTTCTGTTTCTTTATTTCTTTCAATAAAAAGTACCGTTAAATAAATTGAGGTTTTTTTTATTTTGCCGTGTTTCGATAACCATTGGGTTAAGAATGTGCAAAACCTTTTTTTTTTACTCAATTTATGAAACGTGAATTTAGGTTTCATAGTTTTGTTTTCAATAAACACTAGGGTTTCTGTTTGAATGATATGATATTAGGTTATTTCTGGGGTTGCTGCTATCTTCTGGTATAGGTCGAGTCTGCTGTGTTTTTCTGCTGAGTCAGACGGGCGTCCATAGTAAGTGAACGCCCGTCCGTCCCAAAACGCTTCAACGCTGTTATGTTTTTAGAGAGTCAGACGAGCGTTTTCCTCTTTCCCCGAACGCCCGTCTGCTCTATGTGGTTCTGGACGGGCGTCTGCATGCCTGAACGTCCGTCCGCCCTGAATATGCTTTAAAACGTCCGTCTGTCTTGACTGAACGCCAGTCCAGTCTGTCAGTTTTTGTGAATAGATTTTATCTTGATACATACGTCTATTATTTGACATGGTTGTTCCTATATGAGCTTCTGTGGCTAATTATTTTTACGTAGGTGTTCTGAACTTGCATGTGTACATCTTTCCATCTACGGATCCATGTTAAATAATTGATGATTCATCCATGCATGTTATAGTTAATGTCGGTTCTCGTATGCTATAACTGTTCTTATCGTTATTTAGTAGCTAATGTCGGTTTCCGTATGCTACATATCGTTGTGATGAATCTTGTGAGCTTTGAGACCTATGTGCTTTCTTGTTATTTTTGTAACTCATATGGGTAGCTACTGTCGGTTCTCCGTTGCTACCATTGCCTCTTATGAGTTATATCTGTTTAGTATAGCTAACTGTTGGTTCTCCATAATGCTATCACCTTTGATGAGTCTTAAGGCGCGTCTACACTGCATGTAATGAATAGTACTATCGTTTATCGTAAACTGTCATTATTTGGTAGACGTTTATTATATACATGTCGTGTTGCAAATGAGTGGGCTAGTTTTCTTTCTTTTATTTTTGCATTTCATTTAGATGCATATCATTTAGTTGCATGTCATCTAGTTGCATTGTTTTTCTATTATTTTTCTTGAGTGTAGTTACTGTCGGCTTGTCGTATGCTACCACTTTTATTTTAGTTTATTTTTGTTTCTGTACGGGCTGTAGTCACTGTAGAGTTGTCTTCCCAACTTGCTCGGCTGAGCACATCGACTTTTTATTTTATTAGAATTGCATATCATGTAGATTGCATTGTAATATATTTTCATGTAGTTGCACCTAGCCTACTATTTTGTAATGGTCCATGTATATGTTCCATCTTTATATGATTAATTTTTATAGACATGCTTCATTATTCGACTTGGATATTTTGTTGTGAGCCTCTGTGGCCTTTGTATATGCGTAGATGTCCTGTTCTTTTACCGTTATGGTTTTCTTTCCATCTATTGCAGTCCATGTTGAGTAACTCACCTAGTTAGATGTGATTCCAAATTTGACTTATGCTGTTCCTTTTGTCGTCTATCTAGGGTGTTAGGGTTGTTAAAGGCACGTCTACACTTCACATGGCAAGCTTCGGTGGCTTTGCATAATCGAATTTTGTTACGCTTCTGTGGCGTTATTGAGTAGATGTTTATATTCTTGACCGTGCTTAGATTAGGGTGATATCTATGGAATTAGTTGGGCTAGTTTATTTTCTTTTTTTTTCGTTTTGCCTTTTTAGTATAGTTGCATATCATTTAGTTGCATTGTATTTTATTCTATTTTTTCTTTATATTTTTATTGCACCTAGCCATGCTACTTTGTAGTGTCCTCTATCCTCATTTCTGTATGCACATGGTGGGCTTATTTGTATTGTAAAGCTTCTGTGGCTTTATGTTTGACGCTTAGGTGTCCTGTGTTTTCCCTGTGTAGTGATTTTTCCATCTGAGCAATTATATCATGTGCTTACTTCTTGTCTTTCATTATACTTTAGTGATTTGTTATATTCCCCCGTGTTCCCCGAAATACTGCCATGTTTTTCAAGTGGTGCAGGCACATTTTTAGCTGTTTTTGTTAAACTAGCCTTGGAAGTGAATCTGGAAAGGAATACATATGACATCTCGTGCCTCGGAACCGCGGATCGATTATCTATCCTTCTTCAGCCAATCTTCATATCATTACCAAACCAGCTAAGTACTTTATCTTTTCTTTAATTCTGCACAACATGAGGACATGTTGTCATTTAAGTGTGGGGGAGGGAATGATTTGATGTGTATCTATACATTTGCTTAATCCGTTATGTTTCTATGCAAATGAGGTTAAAATGAGCTAGAATTTTCAAAAAATTTCAGTGTTTCGTTTTTGTTTTGTCCCGAGTAGGCAATTCAATTCAATGTTCGTTATTTTTATAGTCATTGATGCTATATATCATATGTTTGATAAGTTAGTTGTTTCACCCGATATTATTTTTCACGAGCCATATTAAATGATGAGCTAAAATATAAAGTTGTATCCGTTTGGATTAGTAATTTTCGATTATCTTATAATTTTGTACTTAGTGCTAATATGCATGTTCGGAGAATTATAATAGTTTGTGGTTAGAGTCGGAGTATGATATACTGTGAATATCTCGAAGGTTTGAATGTGATAGGAGGGATATATCTTAAGGTTTGTATACCAATCTAAGATCAATAATATGAATAAAACATGTGTATGTCGGATGTAGCTGCCAATGATTTGAGTGCGGTAGGGCATTATCACGAAATGTCCTACACCACTATGAGGTTCAATAGCTCCCGACTGCCTGATGATAGTAGTCCAGCTAGGGTGTTATCACGAAACGTCCTATTGCTGGGAATGAGGGCATATGCTATATATGTGGAATTAAGTTAATCTTAAAGAAAATTTGGCAAATGGTACTATGGAAAGTTGGTAGGAACTTTAGTTATCTTCTGACTATCCCCAGTATAAACTGACAGATATGTTGTAGGGATTATCCTCTGAGTATGTCGGAAAGATCCTAAACGCATTTTATAATCCTTTTCGGGACATGTTATGTTTTGTAGGGTGCGTGTTATAAGTGTCGGTTATTGCTGGTTTAGATGGGTATTTGCTAGTTGCTTGAGAAAAATTCAAGTGTGGACTTAGTGGAAGTTTAATATGGCTATGCACACACACCGGGTTGAACGTCTAATTTATTACATATGCTTTGTATTTGTTGAAAATGACTGTATGTATTTTTGGTTGGAATTTTGTTATCCTACGCCTGGTTTTTGTTTTGTCTTGCTCGGGACGAGCAAGGTTTAAGTGTGGGGGAGTTGTTAAGGGTGATTTTATACGTTTTATAAGGATATGTTTTATATCAAATTCCCCCATATGTGGATGTTTTTCATAGAAATCGAGCTTTATAATTGAAATATTGAGCAAGTGGTGTTTTCAATAGTTAAATTGCAAAACGCAACGAATTATGTGCTTAAATTGTGATTTTATATTATTTTGGAATATCGTTATGCTTTGGTATGTTTTTCCTACTTTGTAGATACACATTGGTGATGGAAAAGATGATTTTTAAAGAGATAATTTCGAGTGGAAAGGAATCAATCAGATTTATGGAAGAATAGAGGATATAAGGAAAGAAATCAAGTGTTGAACCAGCTGGACTGGCATCCAGATTCATCAAACTGGCGTCCAGTAGGACGGGCGTTTGACATGCTAGACGAGCATCCAGGAGGAGCTTTTACATTCAGGATGTTCGATTTTCAGTAGACTGGCGTCCAAAATTGCACAGGACGGGCGTCTGACGAAGACTCGGCCCGACTCGAAAGTTCAACGTATCTGGACGGGCGTCCAGTACCGACTTAACCACAGCCGACTTAGTATTCTATATATAGCCGCATCGCCCCAACCCTAATTACATTAGATTTTTCATACACAAAATACACTCAGCAGCCGCACTTTCTGAGGGTTTCAAGGCCGATCACCCGAGCCTTGTGCTCGGGTGATCCGGGTTAGATTAGGATGTTTTATTTTCGTTTGTTGATTCATGGAGATCATCCATTGTACCAAACTAAGTGAGTTTATCTTTTAATTTATTCAATCCTTTGTTTATTTTTATGTTTTGTATCTTTCTTTGATTTATGAGGCTATTGTGTGACTAGATCGAGAGATTGGTTGCTAATTGTTGTCTAACGTTGATGAGAATCGTTGTTAGGCTAGATCACCATAGAAAGATAGGATCTTTAATCGTTAATTCGTGACAAATTAATTGGTTAATTATCTAGGTTGCTAGATTCTAAAATACGAGAGTTAACTTGAATCTACACCTTCGTTTTCTATGAAATTGGTCTCAACATTCGAGAGAGGAGAGATCGATAATTGAATTCACTAAGAGATTAGGATTTCATAGCTTGAGAAACGGATTCACTAAGAAATTAGGAGTTTGTATCTCGCGTAAAGGTGAAACCACAATATCGAATTAAAATCATGAGATAAACTTGGATTGAAATCACTTGGTTTGTATATTGTTTGATTCCATGTATCTTTGTTTTATGTTGCTTTTCTCGTTTATAGTTTAGATTTCATTTCCGCTTTTATCCTTCTTGGCTTTGGACTGACAATCCTCTGTCCAGTTTTTTTCCCGTTTTAGTTTAGGTTTAGTAATAAATAGTAGTGACAATTTTAGAAGAATTAATAAGAACTAGATTAAACAACCTCGATTCCCTGAGATCGACTCCGGTATTAATCGCTGTGCTACGATCCCTACACTTGGGGTATACCGGATTTATAAATTTATTACTTGTTTATTTTGCTTAGATAAAATCCGTGACAGGCCCATATGAACTTTGCGATGTGATAAAACCCTTGGTCGTATCCCATTAGAAAGTTATCTCCAGCAGCAGCCTTACGCGCGGCCTCAATCTGAGCATGGACGCTTGAACTAAAGTCCGCTAGCTGTTTCCTCAGATTCTCGCTCACTTCCTGCTCAACCTTCCTGTGGGCCTGGGCCTCTTTAACTTTAAGCTGCATGTATTTCATGGACTGAGCAGCCGATCTATCTTGCTCCGCAAGTTCAGCATTAAGCTTCTCCAGACGCTCGGAATTCTGTTGAGCCTCTCTCTGCTCTTTCTTCGCCTCTACGAGCTGTTTCTTCAGTTCACCAATTTCGGCCTCAGCAGTGCTTAGTCGGACATTCAAATTGGCCCCGACCTGTTTATAAGCCATCAGAGCCTTGCGGGTGTTGACCAGCTCTTTATTAGCATCAGCGCTCAACAATATAGTGCTCCTATAGTCGTTTATAAACTGCGCCAAACCTGTCCCGACCTAAAAATGAGCGACCAGCGAGGTCAGACTTAACTTCAAAAATAACACGGAAGGATAAAAGAAAATAAGCAAAGGAAAGAAAGATGTTTACCATGCTCACCGTGGCGCCGTATAAACCCCACAGGTCTTTGATGTTTTAGAGGAAGGTGCGGCGTGGATCGGTCGATCTGCCAGTACGACTCCGTCTGCAATTCTGTGGCCAATCTCCAACTGAACAGGGTTGAGAAGACTCCACCTTAGATGCCTCAGCGGGGCCACATCAGCAATCCCCCTCGAAATTACGATTTCCTTGGACATGTCAAAGGGTCTGACGCATAAACTCCCTGTCTAACCAAATGGCCGTATGACCCCCGGGCCCAACAAGTACATCAGAGAAGGGTACCATAGCAGTTGTGCCTGCAGAAGATGGCTTATCGGTCAAGGATTTGCCGTTGTCAGAAACCTTGGCTTTATCGGCAGCATCTTTGTTCGGGGCGTCGTCGCCTTTGGACTTTTTGGGGGGGAGCTTCCTACTCACCTACCCCACCTACAATGGGGTCAATCTCCTCGACCATACTTCTTTTCTTCTTATCCCCAACTGGAGGTTTGGTGAAGACCATTTTCTTAATAACTTTGCCCGCCGGGGCTTTACTTGACGATTGTTTGGCTGGGGGATGGGTTGTCTTCCCGGCCTGGGATCCAGAAGCCCCGGCCGCATCTTTCCGTATGTCGACCATAGGGAGCGAGGTCTTAACTCCCTTCAGCACCGCGGTACTCTTCACCTCACCGGTTGTCTTTCGGGTGCCCAACATACTGTGTTGCTCGAGGGCGTCCATGGAACCTGAAAGGGACAGCACTTGTTAAAAACAGTCAAAATAATGAAGAAGAGCAAAACTAAAGGAAATAGTATATCAAAAATAAACAAAGGAAAATCGTACTCGGTGCCAGGAACGAGGGGTTGCCAAAACAAACTTAACATTAGGATGGCATGCATTTACCATGGTGGCACTCCCCGTACCGATCGGGATCCGTAGGCAATAAGTCAACCACCACCAAAGGTTGCCCGATGCCGGTTGCAGGCAGGCCGGCCCTCTTAAGATAGGGTTTGGTATCATCTAAAAGCAACCTCCAGTTAAAGGCTGGGGCATGCTCGACACCCTTTCGAACGAACCCGAGCACCTCCTTGAGCTCAGCTATGAACTCGTCGTTGTCATCTTGGGTTGGGACATCCTTCAAGTGATCGGTCTGCACGGAATTCTCGGGGAGCATTGGAAATGGCCATCCCACTCGGGATTCGACTCTCATACACCTCTTATCCCAATCTGTAACTTTCTCGAGAAGATAGAACAGAAGACGGGGTCTATAGCTGCTCAATCTGCTCCACGGTTGAATTTGTCCGGCGTCGCCTTTTTTCAGTTGAAGCCATAAGAATATAGCAGCGTCACCATCGATGGTTCACAACCAAGAAGCCGATTGATTATGATAAAAGAAATCACCACCCGGGCTACCCCCAGACTGAGGTCGTAGGGTATAACCTTTAACTCTTCCATGAATGTAATAAAAAATGGGTCAAAGGGTGGCCTAAGTCCGGTGACAAGGTGGTCGTACTGTAGCCACAGAAAATCCTCAGTATCTCGACCGCAAGTCCGTGACACATTCGTCACACCCATACTAGAAAATTGGTAGTCCTCATGAATGTCATAAGCGGTCACCGCCGACGTATAATCAGCCCGATCTCGGAATTCCCTCCATCGACTTATGAGATTGCTATCGGCTCGTTTCTGTTCTGCAAGTTCTATTTCAACGGCGATTGACCTCATTTTAAGAGGCCTCCTTTTCTTCTCGGGCTCATCTGATACGACTATTTCTTTGGACGCTCTAGCTCTCCTAGCCGCCGATGGTCTTTTTGACACACCAGTCTTTTTCAATACCTGCACGGCTTCCTTAAGCATCACGCTGTGGGTAGCGGCCCCACGGGCTACCACCTTTTCAATCCGATGGATTAGGTCGCTCAGCGCCGCCTGATCTTCATCCTCGACCTCACCCCCAGTAGTGCCCTCGCCGACTACCTCCATATCATCTCCATCCTATGGGTCAGATTCGATGTTAATTGGTCCTTGTTCTTCTTCGGCTACCTCCTCCTCAGCGTCACTCGAACTAGCCTCTTCCATGCTAACTTCCTCCGAACCATAGGCCTCAGCTTCCCGAGCCTCTTCGTCTGACTGTGTGAGCTCAAAAGACATTCTGAAAAAGAGATAAGGCGAGGTGGATCAGTTTAATCACCCAAACATGGAAGTCGGGCCGAGATGAGAGTAATCACACCTCGACACCTCGCCCCTCCATTTTCCTTAACAAGCAAACCCAGAAAACCCCCCATTCAAATTCCCAAGGAAAATTCAAACATTTGGTTTAACCCTAACAACGATTTGGGTATTTATCTGCTGATGAGATTCTAGGGTAAAAGGTACATGCATACGGAGTCGTCGGAGATCCTCAATCGGAAAATCAAAAAACCCTAAGTTCTAATCAAATTATTTATGATACTTAAGGTGTTCAACCTCAGGAAAAAGCAAAATCGAAGTAGCAAAGGCAGTAAAAGCATATAAGTTCATACCTAGATGATGAGGTAGGGGTGAAAAGTGTTGAATTTTCCTGAAATACGCTTGCCGGAACTTGCTTGCTCTTGCCGGAATCTCCTTGCTATGCTTGCCGGGATAATTTTAGAAAAATCAAAAAGTGTATGAGTGGGGGAGAGGTTGTTAAGGGTGAATTTATACGATTTATAACGCTATATTCTATGATATTTTTCCCCGTAATTGTACTAAATTGCATAAGAAACGAGTGTTTAACGGAAATATTGAGTAAATGAGGTTTTGAATAAGTTGTTCGCAATATTGGTTAATTTTGGTGCTTTAATTATGATTTTTATGGTTATTTGGACATTATTACACTTTGCGATGTTTTTATGTGTTATAGATACATGTTGGAGGCTTAAAGGATGATCAACAGTTGATTAAGTTTGAGCTAATTGATGATAAAAGAGATAATGAAGGAATGAGATAGAGAAAAAAGAGATAAAGATCAAGAAATCGAAATTAGATCAAGCTGGACGAGCATCCAAGTCCCGTCCAGAGTGGACGGGCGTTTGATAAAGCAGACGGGCATCCTGAGGAGTTATTTTGATACAGAGAGTTTGGACGCCATCTGAACGGGCGTCTGAAGTAGTCCAGATTTATCTGAACGGGCGTTCACCAGAGCGGACGAGCGTCCGTCGACCGACTTTAGTGAAACCGACTTCAAAATCTATATATAGCAGCTGTTTTCTCCACATATGGGATACAAGATACACATTATTCGAAACCCTAAACCTAGGGGCGGCTTTAGGCTGCGTTTTTCTTTCTTTTATTCCAGCTTTATGCACTTTAGATCTAGATTAAATTAACTACTTCTTATGCACTGTTTCTGCGAATTTGAGTTGCTGAGGATGTTCAGGAGCTAAAAGCTTCATCAAACGAGTATTGTGAAGCCATCCAACAATTGTTGATTTCGTTTTCATCGATTATACTGTGAGTTTTTAGTAAATGTTGTTTCTTTATTCATGTTTATTATGTTTAATTGCTCTTATATCGGAAGATATGCATGTGTTGATTGTTTATTGTTGATGGAAATCTCTATAAACCTTAGATCACCATGAATAGGAATAGTATTTGAATCTATCTCAATGGAAGTTAATAGGTTTAATTGCTAGATTATAAACATAAAGTTTACAGCTTTGGTTAGAAAACGCGTTAATCTTGCATCGGAAGATAATGGATTAATAGATGAACTTTCTAAGGAATTAGGGTTCATATTTAGATGAGGTGAATCACAACTTAGATAAAAAAAAACCACAATATAATCGAGATAGGGAATCAATGCTTGTTGGATAGGTGGATCAATCCTCGTTTGTTCGTTAAACATTTAATTCAAATCCTTAAAAACATGAATTTGTTTAGTTAGTTTACCTTTATTTGCATCTTAGATTAGTTTAGTTAAAGGTTCGCAACCCGTATTTCTTCCTAGCTTTGGATTACATCCTCTGTCTAGCTTTATTTTCAGTTTTATTCGCTGTTTAGTTTAGCTTCGTGATATAGTTTAGGTTAGACAAAAACTAGGGTTAGCAATCGCCAGTTCCCCGTAAGATCGACCCGGCATTAACCACTATTACTATGATCCTTATACTTGAGGTTAACCGGATTATTACTTGTTTGTTTTGTGTTAATAAAATCCGTGACAAGTTTTTGGCGCCGTTGCCGGGGAACCGGACGGTTGCCTAGTTTTTGTTTTTCGTTTTTCTGTTTTCTGTGTTTTAAATCCCTGTTTTAGATAGGTTTTTAGTTAGAATTTTATGGTTTTAGGTTTAGTTTACTAAGGGTTAGGGTTTAAGGTTTCGTTCCTTCTTTTGTGATTAGTTCTCCCCTCTATCTCTTCTCTATGTTCTTTAGTTTCGTTTCTGCTACTTTTCTGCAACTTTTCTGCTCTGTTCTCGTTTTTCCTTTTCCAAACGGGCGTCTGGACCATTGGACGCCCGTCTGTCTCAAAGGTTTCAACTCTGAACCGTTTTTACCCAGTTGGACGAGCGTCCATATAATTTGGACGCCCGTCCAGTTTTTCAATCCTTCAGACAAGCGTTTGGACCTCCAAACGCCCGTCCAGACCAAATTTCTATCAGACGCCCGTCCAAAACTTTGGACGTCCGTCTGGTCCCTCTTGCCTTCGATAACTCTGTTTCTTTTCTTCTTTTCTTTTTCATAGGCTTTTAATTCTAGTTTAGGCTTTTAAATTTTCTTTAGTTTTTAGGTTCAACATCTTGAGTTGGGTTTCAGTTTATGCAAACTCGAAGTCAGAAAGGACCACTACTCTTTTCACCTGACCTCGAGCGGACCATAGTCCGACCCAACAGGCGAAGACTTCGTTTTGCCGATCCTTCTAGCAAGGAAAGTTCAACCGATCAAGAAATTGAACAAAACCTAATAAAGGACATCGAAGATCTCGTAATAATGGCCACCGAGGATAGACGGACGTTGGCAGACTTCACCATGCCTGGTGCAATAACTGTCAACCCGGCTATCGTCTTACCAGCCATTACTGCACAAACATTCGAACTCAAGCCGGGACTTATCCAGATGATGCAGCATGCATCGATTTTTCATGGCTATCAATCAGAGAATCCGCATACCCACTTACATACATTCTTAGAGATATGCGGCACTACACGCATCCAAGGAGTTAGTGAGGATGCAATCAAGCTTAAACTTTTTCCATTTTCTCTCAAGGGAGAAGCAAAGGAGTGGTATACTTCTCTTCCCTCTGAATCAATCACCACTTCGGCTGAACTCGAAAAGGAGTTCTTGAGTCAATACTTTCCACCTTCAAAGACAGCCCAGTGTTTAAATGAAATATTCACTTTCTATCAGAAAGTGAATGAATCCTTTTTCGATTGCTGGAAAAGATTTAAATCTCTGCTGAGGAAGTGCCCCCACCATGGCTTACCACTGCAAAGGCAAGTCAACACATTCTTTAGTGGATTGACCGAGCTTACAAAAGGCATGGTCAATAGTTCATCTGGTGGGGCATTTTTTAAGAAAACACCTGAAGAGGGATGGGCATTGTTCGAGGACATTGCTAAGTATAACTATGCTCCATCCTATCAAGCTATTCAAGCACCTCCTCCTCCTAAGGTAGAGGAGGTAAACATGCAAAGTTTGATCGCCATGCTGCAGAAGCAGATGGCAGCATCTCAAGTTTCAAATCCGATAAATCAAACTCCTCCTTTTCCACGAACCCTCGGGTTCATCTGCATCGCTTTGTCGGACGGCCATATGAATGACCAGTGTCAATTTAATTCCCCTGCTCCTTATCAAGTGAATGCTGTTAATGACTATGGACAGTATAATCAAGTCACATGTCAGAACTGTGACAATATGGGGCACACATCTAGATTCTGTCCTATGAACGGACAGAATGCTGAAGTGAATGCGTTTTATGGCCAGAACAACCAAAGGTCTAATCAAGGTTCTAGCCAGCAAAATTTCCAAAACCATGGGTTTAATCAATCTTCTGGTCTCAATCCAAATTCGAATTTTAATTCGAATCAAAATTTCAATAGAAACCCCGGTTTTGCTCAGAACCAAAGCTCGAATTCTTCCAATTCTACCCAAAGGTTCAACCAGAATTGGCCTTCTAATTCCAATTCTAATTTTCAAAGCCGGCCCAGCCAGCAATACTCTCCAAATTTTCCAAACTCCCAAGGCCCTTCAAGCTCAGGAGACCTCAAGGCTGAATGGAACTCATTCAGAGAGGAGCAAAACAAGAATATTCAGCTCCTTATGAATACAAATAAGAACCTTGAGAGGCAAATAGGGCAGCTGGCTGAGCAGTTAGCTTCAAGACCCCCAGGGCATCTACCCGGTTTTTGCGAAAAGAATCCAAAGGGCGGTCATGTTGCTCGAGCCGATATAAGCAACGACCAATGTACGACCTCGTGCCGGCAATGCAATATGGTAGAGAGGAGGCCGATACGATGAATCTAAGAAGCGGTACTCAAGTTAGTGGTCCTTCCCACCAGGGAATCCACTAACCCCTCCTGCCACTGTTAAGGCATGAGGGGAAGCTGAGCAACTATACTCCCCTCCGTTGCAAGAAAAGACTCAGGTGGCTGATCCCCTGAGAGGTGAAAAAGTTGGAGACCCTCAAGTGGCTGATCCCTTGAGGACTGAAAAAGCAAGCGAAAGTCAGGAGGCTGATCCCCTGACTACAAAGAAATCTGAAAAAGCTGTTCGATGGAAAGATCTGGAAGATAAAGCTGTAAGTGCATCCTCAAAGAAAGTCTTTTCTGAGAGTGACCTTAATAAGCTTCCATTTCCACTGAAAAAGAGCAACATTTCCTTGAGTGAGGACAAAAAGTACGGAAAGGTGCTGAACCTTTTGAAAAATACTCAGGTAAATCTTCCATTATCCGAGGTCTTGGTCGAGATGCCTAAGTATAGAAAATTCATCAAGGATGTTGTGTCTTCGAAAAAGAAGTTAGCAGGCATGGAAAGGCAAATTGGTGAGGATTGCTCCATGATTAATTATGAAGACTTACCAATTAAAAGAGGTGACCCTGGCAAGTTCGTACTTACAGTTTTAATGGGAGGTCTAGTCTTCCCCAATTCTTTGTGTGATCTAGGTGCCTCTATAAGTCTTATGCCAATGTCTGTATGCAAACAGCTCGGTTTACAAAGCCTTCTAGAACCCACTACTATGAGTTTACAATTCGCTGATAGATCTTCTAAGAAAGCTTCAGGGATCCTGAAGGACGTTTTGGTTCAGATTGATAGATTTACCTTCCCAGTCGATTGGTATGTTTTAGATATGGAGAAAGATGAAAACGTCCCCCTGATTCTTGGAAGACCCTTCTTATCTACAGCTAGAGCCCTCATCGATTGTGATGGTGGGCAAGTGACTATCCGAGTTGGTGATCAAGAGGTGAGTTACAACGTCTTAAAGTCCATTCAAGTACCATCTGGCCCTCCAACCGGCTTTTCCATTGATTATATGACGGATGATTTCACCGATTATATGGATCAAGCAAGTCATGGTTTGTAGAAGCCGAATATGAGCGATTGGTTGATAATCTAAATACTCATGGTATGGTCAATCTAGATCAATTAGCAGCTGATTTTGAGGAAGAACTGTTGAGAGGAGAAGTTGAGGCGGTGGGACCACTGAGTAAGCTCAGTGATGTTGAGTTGAAAGGTGGAGATCTTAAGTCATGTTTGGAAGACCCCCCTGCTCATTTGGTTCTGAAGCCGTTGCCCAAACATCTAAAGTATGTGTTTTTAAGAGAAGGCGACAAGCTTCCGTTAATCATATCCGCCAAGCTGTCTCGTATAGAAGAGATGAAATTGATCAACGTCTTGAAAAAGAATGAGAAAGCCTTTGGGTGGCAAGTAGGAGATATCAGAGGGATATCTCCGGACATCTATATGCATAAGATCAAGACTACTGAGGGTGCTAAATGTGTTAGACAGCCCCAGAGGAGGCTCAACCCTCATATGCAAGAAGTCGTTAAAAAGGAAATCATTAAGCTTCTGGACATGGGAATCATTTATGCCATCGCTGATAGTGAATGGGTTTCCCCAACTCAAGTAGTTCCCAAGAAAGGAGGAATTACGATTGAGAAGAATGAGAAGGGAGAGGAAATAGCATTGAGACATGTTACTGGTTACAGAGTCTGCATCGATTATAGAAAGCTCAATGAGGTAACCATGAAGGATCACTTCACCCTTCCATTCATTGACCCGATGCTTGAGCGTCTGGCGGGGCACGGATTCTACTGCTTTCTGGACGGTTATTCAGGATATTTCCAGATACCCATTGATCCAGCTGACCAAGAGAAAACCACTTTCACCTGCCCTTATGGTACATTCACTTATAGGCGAATGCCATTTGGTCTGTGCAATGCCCCAACTACATTTCAGAGATGTATCCTGGCCATCTTTGATGGGCTGGTAGAGAAGTGTATGGAGATCTTTATGGACGATTTTTCGGTTTTTGGTCAGTCTTTTGATGATTGCCTTGACAACCTTGATCAAGCGTTGTCCATATGCGTGGAAAAGAACTTAGTGCTGAATTGGGAAAAATGCCATTTCATGGTAGATGAAGGAATAGTTCTTGGCCACAAAATCTCAGCCAAGGGTATAGAAGTTGACAGGGCAAAAGTAGAAGCTATCGAGAAGATGAGCTATCCCAAGAATGTGCGTGAAGTGAGAGGTTTTCTTGGACATGTCGGTTTCTACAGAAGATTCATTCAAGATTTCTCCAAGATTGCCAAGCCCCTGTCTACTTTACTTAAGGAGGACGTTGAGTTCAATTTTGATGAGAGCTGCAAGCAAGCGTTTGAGGAGCTCAAAAGTCGTTTAATATCTGCTCCAATTCTTATATCGCCTGACTGGAACTTACCTTTTGATCTTATGTGCGACGCGTCAAACTACGCTGTTGGTGCAGTCTTAGGACAAAGGCTTAACGGGAAATTCCAGCCTATCTATTACGCTAGTCACTCGTTGAACCCCTCTCAAGTTAACTACACGACCACTGAAAAGGAATTATTGGCCGTAGTCTTTGCTATGGACAAGTTTCGTAGTTACTTGTTAGGAGCTCAAGTAGTTGTGTGGACTGATCACGCTGCTTTCCGTTATCTGATGACTAAAAAAGAGGCTAAACCGTGCTTACTACGTTGGATACTGACCCTACAAGAGTTTGATGTCCAGATTAAAGACAAAAAGGGCAGTGAAAATGTAGTGGCTGATCACGTTTCTAGAATGTTAAGTGAGGAAAAGGATGATCCAGATGATATAGATCTTTACTTTCCTCTAGAAAACATTATGCTTATCAACGGTTGTCCTCCTGATGTTCCATGGTATTCTTCCATTGTCAATTACCTTCATGCCCGTTATCTCGATCCAGAAATGTCTTATCAGGAGAAGAAAAAGTTCTTCTCTGATTCGAAATCTTTCGTTTGGGATGAACCTTATCTTTTTAAGATCTGTAAAGATGGTTTGCTTAGGAGATGTGTTCCAGAATCTGAGCAGCGCGATATTATTGAGCAGTGCCACAGTGGACCCACTAGAGGTCACTTTGGTCCGTGGAAAACCGTTGCTAAGATTTTCCAATCCGGTTTCTATTGGCCTACGATCTTTAAAGATACAGAAGCTTTCTATAAAGCTTGTGATAGGTGTCAAAGAACCGGTACTCTAACAAGGCGTTTTGACATGCCTTTGAAACCCATCCTAGAATGCGAAGTCTTTGATGTGTGGGGTATCGATTTTATAAGACCATTCCCATCATCCTGTGGTAACAAATACATCTTAGTCTGCGTGGATTACGTGTCAAAATGGGTGGAGGCTCAAGCCACTCCTCACAATGATCATAAGACAGTCATGAAATTTCTAAAGAAAAACATCTTCGTAAGGTTTGGATGTCCACGTGCCTTGTGTTCGGTAAAAACGTGTTTTAAATTTATAATTACCGGAACACCCCAAGTATAAGGTTCGTAGTATAGGGTGTTACCGAGTCGTCCTAAGGGAATCGTACAATTATCGGATTAAAATATAGCTATTACAAATAATGTCACAACTTATTAACTAAAATTAAATTTTATACTAATTATGATCTAAAAGGCAATGAACAAGTAACTATGAACGGTAACGATGAATAGTAACGAGAAAATTTGCGGAAAAATAAGGATTAACAACTAGGGTTTCTAACACTAATTAACTAACTAGACGTAGCAATTAACGATTGTTACGAACGATTTCGGTTTATCAAAGATTTAAAAGAACGGTAAAACAACAAGGATCCACCACACAACAATCACACAACCATTTTTATGATCTAAATACGATTTATTGGTATGATCAATCACAATTCGACTAAATTCCTTTAAATCGAATTCTAGGGTTCTTGTTTTCTTTTCCAAGCAAAACAATTTAACATTCAACACAAGATCATTAATTCGTTCCCAAATTAAACAACCCAATTAACATCACATGATTCCTCAAAATAACATTAATCGTATCGATTGAAAAGCTCTACTATTGAATCATATTTCCATATAAATTCAAAGCAACATATGGTTTTATTAACATTCCTAACTAATAAAACGCTTAACAATCAATCCAAAATCAATCGATAAATAAAACGATGTTCGAATCATAAATAAAAATAAAACTAACGAATCATGGTTGTGATGACGTTGATGTGGTTTCATCCCGTTGCTCTACCGCGATGTGCTTAGCCAATAATCATGTTGTTAACCATGATTATTGGGTTGGAGAAATTCATCCCTAATTAGGCTTTGGTGCGGGCCGGAAAATAATTGCGGCTGCTTGCTTTTGCGTCTATGATGTGGCTGTATCAAAATTGTGTTCTTAGGGTTTGATTTGCTGCCGTTTAAATAGATATGAGAGGCGGCTGCTTTTTAATTTAAGTCGGCCGAATAATTCTTTTTTAGGAATGATGAAATTTCTAAAATTCATATCTTGAGTTGTAGACCTCCAAAAATTATGATCCGAATGTCATAATTAAGCTCTCGGAAAACTCTACAACTTTCATTAAGGACTCTTCTTCAGAAAACGCCTTTTTGACTAGCCCGTCGTATTCCGAGTATATTTCGGGATTTTCCACTTACCCAAATTGATTAGCCACTTGATCACCATTTGAGTTGTAGAAGTCCGATTGACGTAATTCAAAGTGCGTTGGAAAGCTCTTTCAAAGATCTACAGTTTTCATGAAGAAGTCCTCCCCTGAAAATGCCTCTAAGCTGGGTCAAATCTCAGTCGAAAATATGTAACGATTTAAGTACTTAGGAAAACTTGCTCCGTTGAACTCGTAAACTTGTGACATCTTCTTCTAACCCTCTAAACACCTCTTTTAGACCGAAGATATGCATCTACAAGATATCCAAAATATTGCAAAGTGTAACAACATCCAAATAAACATAAAACCAACGATAAGAACACATAAATCAGCCACTTTTGCAATTTATTATCTTTAAAACTCATTTGCTCAGTTTATCCTTTTGGCGAGTGATTTTCTATAAAAATCACTAAAACACGGGAGATAATGTTACGAAACAACTCGATAAAAACCATAAAATTAGTCGTAAACAACTCCCCCACACTTAGACTTTTGCTCGTCCCGAGCAAAACAATCAAAACTAGCTCACTTTATATGCAATCCAAATAGATCCCTAACTCACGTAACAAAAGATACAACAACTATAGCAAGTGCTACCAACATAGAGATAGATTCGGTGTGTGTGTGACAAGCCCTTTTAAATCTTCACAATCCTTTCAAATGATACCCTTTCAAATAAATTAATGACTATCCTAGGTATAGACAGTAATTGTTCCACACAAAGTCTTCCCGCGCACTCAGTAGGATAATCCCTACATCATATCATTCAGCTTATACTGGGTATAAGTTCAACGATAACAAAGTCTTTAATTTTTTTTCACTTTCTTTTTTTTCTTCTTTTTCTTTTGACGCACATCAGAATGAGCTCTTACCCGTCATAGTAGAATAGGATGTTTCGGGATAACACCCTACCTTACTCAAATCATAGGGTAGCTTTTCCTGACTGTCGTGAGCTCTTAGTCATCATAGTGGTATAGGACATTTCAAGATAATGCCCTACCGCACTCCAATCATCGACCAGCTTTCGACACACCCATTTATTTATTACTAACTCAACTTTTTAAAAAAAAACATTAGTTACGCTTCACTTATCACATTCAAACCTTCAGATATTCACAGTGCACGTACTGAACTTAGGTGTTACTTCACTGTTACTATTAAGAACAAATCTCTCTAAGATAAATCACTAAAATAATGAAAGGATATAGTTCAAAAGTTTTTGCTTTGATATCAAAGGCTTTCGTGAGTGTGAAATGAATACTATCTCAAATCAGTAAAAGCATGCTATAATTATCTCTCAAAGTCACATAAAATCATTGTCAGGAAACTACAACTAGCAAGCCATTTGTTTCAATTACATGCTCAAGATTTACAATTATCCAAGTGTACTTTGAAATTTTTTAAAATTTCACCATTTAACAAAGATCACAAATATTTACTCATACTGTCGAAAATAAAGCATGAATTGCACCCCCCCCCACACTTAAATTACAACATGTCCTCATGTTGTGCAGAAATAAAAAGAAAGAAAGAACTTAGCTGATTTTGACGTGGTTGTCGAGCTGTAGATTGGCAGTGGTCAGGCCGAAGCATAAATGAACCGCTGCAACTCATATCACGAACAGACAACCACTAGAAGTGATAACTTCCCAAAAACTGCTCAACAATATCTGCAACACTTGACATAGCATATAATCTTGGGGCAAAAGGGGTATATGAGTAAACATGTATGCACACAAAAATAAGCAAATCACAAATAAGACAAGGATAACCAACACACAAAACACCATGATTTCTATTCCTAAAAACCTAAAAATTTAACTAAAAAGAAAATAACGTAAAAGACTAGGCTGCCTCCTAGGAGCGCTTCTTTATTGTCATTAGCTTGACAAAGATCTCAAAATCAACCCGGATCGGGCCACTTTGGTTTGATCAGGGCTACTTCTTTATCAGAGTCAGAGTGGAGAGCATCGGTGTGGTCACAGCAACAACAAGTCAAGTGCGCGACTAAGTCTTGGACTTTAGCCATCCGAACGACGATTCTCTTCTTTGTGTTGTTGCTTAATTGTGGCACCGGCATACTAATGGGTGCGGGAGTCGTGGTAGAAGCATCTTTAAGATCAAGGGCAATAATGTCATCATCCGAATTGAAGAAGTCGGATGGGATCTCATCACAAATCGGCACATCGGTCATGTCAACCACCTTACGAAAGTATAGGACTTCGGGTGCTTCATAAGGCTTGTCCGAAATACTTTTTCAATCTATGACCATTTACTTTAAAAGGTTGACCGCTTGTACCCTTTTAAGGAGATCGCTCCACCCGGATGAACTTCGACAATTTCAAAGGGTCCGGACCATCTGGACTTAAGCTTGCCAGCAAACAGATGTAATCTGGTGTTGTAAAGCAAAGCCATCTCTCCTACCTTGAAATCTCTATCTTTTATCTTGGCATCGTGGAGCGCCTTTGTTCTCTCCTTGCTCAGCTTGGCATTCTCGTAGGCCCGAGTCGAAATTCGTCAAGCTCATGTAGTTGCGGTAATCTTTTCTCCCCACGAGTTGGCTATCGAAGTTTAAGAATTTAATAGCCCGAAGCTACGTGCTCCGGCTCGGCGGTAGATGGCAAGCTTTGCCATAAACCATTTGGAAGGGTGACGTACCCATAGGGGTCTTAAACGCGGTGCGATAAGCCCAAAGTGCGTCGTCCAACTTCGGACTCCGAGTTGGATCTATTGGAATTCACCGTTTTCTCCAAAATCCGCTTTAGACTTCGTTGCTCACCTCGACTTGGCCCTTTGGTTTGGGGGTGGTATGGTGTACCAATTCTATGCTTGACACCATATTTCTCAAGAATTTTATCCGGTGGTGCGTTACGAAATGCGAACCTTCATCGGCGATAAGGGCTCTAGGACGACCAAATCTAGTAAAGATATTCTTTTGCAAGAATTTCTTAACAACTTTGTGATCATTGGTTTGGGTGGCTATGGCCTCTACCCACTTGGAAACATAGTCTACACAGACAAGAATATATTTGTTAGAGCATGATGATGGGAACGGTCCCATAAAATCAATGCCCCAGACATCGAAAACTTCACATTCCAAGATAGGCCTCAAAGGCATCTCCATCCTACTACTGAGTCTCCCTACCCTTTGGCATCTATCACGGCCCTTGCAAAGGCTTCGGCATCTTTAAACAAGGTAGGCCGGTAAAAACCGGCTTGAAGGATTTTTGTGATTTGTCTTAGGTGCTCCGTAGTGTCCACCGGCGGGACCACTATGACATTGCTCTAGAATATCCAATTGTTCATGCTCCGGAACGCACCTTCTAAGCAACCCGTCCTTGCGGACTTTAAACGGATACGGATCCTCCCATACGAGATACTTTAAGTCGGCGAAAAATTTCTTCTTTTCCGATACGTCATCTCATCTAAATGCCCACTTGCTAAGTAGTTGGCGTAATCGGCATACCACGGCCTCCCGGTCTACTAGCTTCATTAATTGCTCGGTCGGAAAGTCAATGCCTATCTCCTTAGGGATTTCGCCACCCTCATTCACTAGGCGAGATAAGTGGTCAGCTACAACATTATCACTTCCCTTCTTGTCCTTAATTTCAAGGTCAAATTCCTGTAGTATCAGGATCCATCTGAGTAACCTTGGTTTGGCGTCTGCTTTGCCCAAAAGGTAGCGTAGTGCTGCGTGATCTGTCCACACCACCACTTTGGACCCTAAAAGATAACTTCTGAATTTGTCAATAGCAAAAACGACTACCAAGAATTCCTTCTCGGTAGTGGCGTAATTGCATTGAGCTGGGTTCAAAGTGCGGCTAGCATAGTAAATCGGCCTGAACTTTTTGTCAATTCTCTGCCCTAGAACTGCGCCCACTGTGTAGTTAGAGGCATCGCACATTAATTCAAAAGGTTTAGTCCAGTCGGGCGCGATTAAAATGGGGGCACTGGTTAACTTATCCTTTAAGCTATTAAAAGCTTTCTTACACCCATCATCAAACAAGAACTCCACTTCCTCTTTAAGCAGGTTGGATAACGGCTTTGCTATCATCGAAAAGTCTTTAATGAAACGTCGATAGAAGCCAACATGTCCCAGAAATCCTCGTACCTCCTTCACCGTCTTCGGGTACGACATTCTCTCAATGGCTTCTACTTTAGCTTTATCCACCTGAATACCATCACTGGACACCTTGTGTCCCAAAACAATCCCTTCTTCGACTAGAAAATGGCACTTTTCCCAGTTAAGCACCAGATTTTTCTCAACACAACGTTGGAGTACCATATCTAGATTCTTTAGGATTTCATCAAAGCTGTCGCCATAGACTGAAAAGTCATCCATGAAGACCTCCATGCACTGCTCCACAAGTCCATCAAAAATGGCCAACATGCATCGTTGAAACGTAGCCGGTGCATTACATAAGCCGAAAGGCATTCTGCGGAACGCAAAAGTGCCCGATGGACAGGTAAAAGTTGTCTTCTCTTGGTCATTAGGGTCGATGGCTATCTGGAAATAACCAGAATATCCATCGAGAAAACAATAATACTTATGACCACTCAGTCTTTCTAGAAGTTGGTCAATGAAGGGCAGGGGGAAATGATCCTTAGCGGTGACTTCGTTTAACCGGCGATAATCAATGCAAACTCTATAGCCAGTCACAAGGCGTAAGGCAACTTCTTCCCCTTTTTCGTTCTTTTCCACTGTAATTCCCCCCTTCTTTGGCACAACTTGAGTAGGGCTGACCCACTCACTATCAGCTATGGCATAAATAATTCCCATGTCAAGCCATTTGATGATCTCCTTTTTGACAACCTCCTGCATGTGCGGATTTAGCCTCCTTTGAGGTTGTCTAACCTTCTTTGCTCCTTCCTCCGTTCGGATCTTATGCATGCACACGTCTGGGCTGATTCCTCTGATATCGCCCACCTGCCATCCGAACGCGAGGATATGTTTCTCAAGCACTTTGATCAATTCTGCCTCTTGCTCCGGCTCGAGTTTAGATGAGATGATCGGGGGCAACTTATCACCGTCTTTTAAGAAGATGTATTTCGAGTCTTTGCGGAAGTGGTTTTAACTCTAAGTCGGTAGGCGGTTGCTCGATCTTTGGATTTTAAGGGACCACCTTTTTCCTTGTGAGCTTGGACCGGTTGGTACCGAAAAACACCTCATCTTCCGAGGTGTTACCCCGAAAGGTATTGAATGACATCATCTAGAGGAATCCTCTGTCGGCTTCCATTTGTTCTTTCTTATGCTTAACCATCTTCTTAAGTTCTTCTTCTTCAAGCTCTTACGCAAGCCGCTCCCAATCATCCAACTCCCAATGAGTAGTTTCTTTCCAGAATTCTATTTCGTCCCAACTACCCATTAAAACTTCCTCCTCTGCGAGGTTAAAGTCTGCCTGGTTGAGCTCCTTCAAATCATTACTGCTCATCCCTGGAATATCCCAGATTTTCCATTCACTCATAGGCTCAGTATGCGCAAGTTGTTGAGACAACTCTACAGTGATTCTGCCTGTTCATGAATTATAACATCCAGGGCTCCTATCTCCGTGAGCTCTTCATCAGGGTCGAATTCATCCCCATAGATTGCTTCAATGAATGAGATCTCCTGGCTCGAAGCTTCCGCAGAACTTTTTCCTTGCTCGAGGGTAATGGAAGTGTCCCCTACTTTCAGAGTGATTTGGCCAGTTTGGAAGTCAATGGTGGAGGCAGAAGTGTTTAAGAAAGGCCGGCCCAGAATCAGGGGCATCTCCTTGTCAGACTGGTAATCCAGTATGACCCAGTCAGTTGGAAAAACTAGATGTTTAACGTGAATAAGGACGTTGTTAACACAACCAGCTGCTAAACGGCTAGTTCGGTCCACTAGCGAAGAGAGACGGGACGCTCCTTTAGCCTTTTGTCCAGCCCGAGACTCCTGCGGACGTTCAATGGCATTACATTAACGAGGCCCCCGAATCGCATAAGACATTGTGGAACGTGTGGCCTTCAATCGTACGGGAGATTGAAGGTCGTCCGGGGTCACCTCGCTTGATTGCAACGCTCGTGAAACTGTTGAACACTCTTCTCTTAGCACTTCCTCTGCCATTTCCTTGAGCTTCTTTTTGCTTCCACAAGCATCCTTAAGATACTTACAGCACTTAGGCATCTCAGTTAATACCTCAGCAAGTGGCATAGTCACCATAGTATCTCTAAGCATCTTCCTCACTCCGTCATCTTGTTTGTCGAGTTTAGGATATTTTCTCTTTTCTTTGCCGGATAGGGAAGGGTTTTCGAATGATTAATCATAGGTTGACTTTTAATGGCTTCATGCTCCTTATCCTTCCATCGACGAACTTCTCGAGTTTTCTTTTTAGTCGGGGGTTCGGATATCGACTTCTCTTCTCAACATCCTCATCACTATCCCCCGAAGAATCATCACCACTCGGCTCTTCCTCACTGTTGCCTTCTTTGGCATTTAACTTCTGATTGCCCCCTCCTGAACTTATGGCGTCAGGAGGGGCTACTCGTTTCCCGACATCTTTTCGGGTCCAGTCGTCTTACCGCTTCTGAGGGTGACTGCATTTAACTCCTCATCTCCATACTCCCATTGAGGTGTGATGGCAGTGCAAGCATTGATATCTGCCTTAGGGTTTTTATCTGTATAACTCGGCAGTCTTCCTTGAGGTCTGCTTGCTTGTTGATCAGCCATCTGACCAATCTGTCTCTCCATCGTCTTTTGACCGGTGGCTAGTGTTTTCACCATGTCAACTAGCTCATCGAATTTCTTCTGAGAGACGTAGGTGGGCTGTTGATTTTGCGTTTGGGCCCAGTTACCTTGGGGTCTTGGGTTATTGGATGCACCAGGCGGTGTATAATAACTATTCCGCGGATTTCCCGAAAAGTTGCGGTTTTGAGTTTGACTCGATTGACCAGGATTTTGACTGAAACCTCTGAAGGGTTGATTCTGGTTCTCCATGGCTTGAACTTCCTCATTCATCGTATTCCCGGGCTGTATGCCCGAGTGATTCACATCTGCTGGCCCTTCTTGCTGTTTCATTTGCATGTTGGCGAGTTGCTTGTTCATCATTTCCATTTGAGCAACAAGCGAGTTTTGTCTACGAGTCACTTGAAGCGACCTCCTTTTGCTTCCGCTAACACGGGTCTTCTTTTGGGTTGCCCACATGTTATTCTTAGCTATCGTTTCTCGCTACCCTATAGGCGGCATCATCTCCTCCTCCTAAAAACGATCCATGAGTTTGTGGAATCCAAGTAATCTCTATTGGGTTGCGTACCACCCGATAGAATAATTCTAGAAGCTCATGTCGAGTATATCCATGGTTAGGGCATTTTCTCATTAACGATTCAACCTCTCCCAAGCCTTTCCCACACTATCCCCTTCTAGTTGCTCGAAAGTGGCTATATCTCTTTTACGTTCCATTATCGTTCCGGGTGAAACGAATTTCGAGCAAAGGCTCTTTTAACATCGGCCAGATTTATGAAGAGAGTGATGGGGTAAGGACTTAAACCAACGATTTGCTTCACCCTTCAAAGCAAACGGGAAAAGTTTCAATTTAACAACTTCTGAAGGAACGCCAGGGTAGTGACCTGCTTCACATATTTGCACAAAAGTCGACAAGAAGTCATGTGGGTCTTCTGCAGCAGTGCCATGGAATGAACTATTTTGGACCATCCCCACAACTCCATTCTTAAGATCAAAATGCATTCCTCCCATCTCCGGAGGCCGGATTGGTCTATGCCCTTCCAAGAAGTCTTGATCAAGATATGGCGCATAAGGGTCTTGTCTTGCCGCACAACAAGTTGCGGCCGCTTTGGGCCGTTGTCGTTGCCTTGAACATTCGAGGTTGTTGTTGCATCTCGTTGGTTTATCCAGGCTTGCTTCTTCATTGTTGGTTCGCAATATTTGCATCGAATTTGGTTTAATTGAGCGGGATCTTGGTTATTATTCCCTTGGTTCTCCGGTTCGTCATCGCTAGAACCGTGTTCGCTCATCTTGTCGAACCTTGAAATAATCTTCTTTTGACAATGTCTCGCTCGGGTTCGGGGTTAAAGATAAGATTTCCCTTCTTACTCCTGGTTTGCATAAACCAGAGAAGTAGAACAGGAATAAATCAACCGTAGTGTTGATGAGAACGAGTTTAGAGAAGATTGGAGGATTTAGAAGTTTAGAAAGATAGAAGAGAAGAGAAGAGAAAAGTGGAATTTTTCAGGGACTGGACTGGCGTTCAGTGTAAGTGGACGCTAGTTCAGAGAGGATTCAAGAAGTGAACGCTCGTTCGAGCACTGAACTGGCGTTCAGAAGAAAGATGGAAAAAAAATAAAAAAAATAAAATAAAAAATAAAAATAAAAAAATTAACTAACCCTAAATCTAAGGCTTTTATAACAAACTAAAACTAACAACTAAATAAAATTATGAAACAAAATTTATAAACTAAAACTGAAGTAAAATAAATAAAATAAAATAAAATAAAATAAAATAAAAAATAATAAAAATAAAATGTACCTGCTAGCACTTGTACCCTGCAAAACAGAGTTAGTACCGACACAAAAACTATACTAACAAATAATCCGACAACCGTTACCGATTCCCCGGCAACGGCGCCAAAAACATGTTCGGTAAAAACGTGTTTTAAATTTATAATTACCGGAACACCCCAAGTATAAGGTTCGTAGTATAGGGTGTTACCGAGTCGTCCTAAGGGAATCGTACAATTATCGGATTAAAATATAGCTATTACAAATAATGTCAGAACTTATTAACTAAAATTAAATTTTATACTAATTATGATCTAAAAGGCAATGAACAGTAACTATGAACAGTAACGATGAATAGTAACAGAAAATTTGCGGAAAAATAAGGATTAACAACTAGGGTTTCTAACACTAATTAACTAACTAGACGTAGCAATTAACGATTGTTACGAACGATTTCGGTTTATCAAAGATTTAAAAGAACGGTAAAACAACAAGGATCCACCACACAACAATCACACAACCATTTTTATGATCTAAATACGATTTATTGGTATGATCAATCACAATTCGACTAAATTCCTTTAAATCGAATTCTAGGGTTCTTGTTTTCTTTTCCAAGCAAAACAATTTAACATTCAACACAAGATCATTAATTCGTTCCCAAAATTAAACAACCCAATTAACATCACATGATTCCTCAAAATAACATTAATCGTATCGATTGAAAAGCTCTACTATTGAATCATATTTCCATATAAATTCAAAGCAACATATGGTTTTATTGACATTCCTATCTAATAAAACGCTTAACAATCAATCCAAAATCAATCGATAAATAAAACGATGTTCGAATCATAAATAAAAATAAAACTAACGAATCATGGTTGTGATGACGTTGATGTGGTTTCATCCCGTTGCTCTACCGCGATGTGCTTAGCCAATAATCATGTTGTTAACCATGATTATTGGGTTGGAGAAATTCATCCCTAATTAGGCTTTGGTGCGGCTGGAAAATAATTGCGGCTGCTGCTTTTGCGTCTATGATGTGGCTGTATCAAAATTGTGTTCTTAGGGTTTGATTTGCTGCCGTTTAAATAGATATGAGAGGCGGCTGCTTTTTAATTTAAGTCGGCTGAATAATTCTTTTTTAGGAATGAAATTTCTAAAATTCATATCTTGAGTTGTAGACCTCCAAAAATTATGATCCGAATGTCATAATTAAGCTCTCGGAAAACTCTACAACTTTCATTAAGGACTCTTCTTCAGAAAACGCCTTTTTGACTAGCCCGTCGTATTCCGAGTATATTTCGGGATTTTCCACTTACCCAAATTGATTAGCCACTTGATCACCATTTGAGTTGTAGAAGTCCGATTGACGTAATTCAAAGTGCGTTGGAAAGCTCTTTCAAAGATCTACAGTTTTCATGAAGAAGTCCTCCCCGAAAATGCCTCTAAGCCGGGTCAAATCTCGGTCGAAAATATGTAACGATTTAAGTACTTAGGAAAACTTGCTCCGTTGAACTCGTAAACTTGTGGCATCTTCTTCTAACCCTCTAAACACCTCTTTTAGACCGAAGATATGCATCTACAAGATATCCAAAATATTGCAAAGTGTAACAACATCCAAATAAACATAAAACCAACGATAAGAACACATAAATCGGCCACTTTTGCAATTTATTATCTTTAAAACTCATTTGCTCAGTTTATCCTTTTGGCGAGTGATTTTCTATAAAAATCACTAAAACACGGGAGATAATGTTACGAAACAACTCGATAAAAACCATAAAATTAGTCGTAAACACCTTGGTCAGTGATGAAGGGACGCACTTCTGCAACCGACCCCTAGAGAAAGTCCTTGAAAAGTATGGTGTTCGTCACAAGACTGGAACACCATATCACCCGATGACTAGTGGTCAGGTTGAAAGGAGCAACCAAAGTATTAAGAAGATCCTGGAAAAAACGGTTAACAGTCATAGGAAGGACTGGAGTTTGAAGTTGGATGATGTACTATGGGCATACATAACCGCCTATAAGACTCCTATGGGTACATCTCCATATCAAATGGTTTATGGTAAGCCATGTCATCTGCCAGTAGAGTTAGAGCATCGAGCTTATTGGGCTATAAAGTTTCTGAACTTTGATTCCCAATCCTGTGGAAAACATCGACTGCAGCAGTTGCATGAGTTGGACGAATTTAGACTCCAGGCCTACGAAAGTGCCAGGATTAGTAAAGATAAGATGAAGCTACTCCATGATGCTAAGATTAATAAGAGAGAATTCCAAGTCGGCGAACAAGTTCTTCTATACAATTCTAGGTTACATTTGTTTCCTGGAAAGTTGAGGACACGTTGGTCCGGTCCCTTCGAGATTCTCCAAATCATTCCTGGAGGCGTTCTAGAACTTCGTGGTTATAGCGGTAAACCGTTTCGAGTAAATGGTCAAAGGTGCAAGCACTATATTGGTGAGCCTAAAGAGAAACCTTTGATTGTCCGTTTCCTCGATATCCTC
Source organism: Gentiana straminea (assembly GCA_036785695.1). Classification (NCBI taxonomy): domain Eukaryota; kingdom Viridiplantae; phylum Streptophyta; class Magnoliopsida; order Gentianales; family Gentianaceae; genus Gentiana; species Gentiana straminea. Next base: position 434,851 of record JAVUPR010000376.1, on the reverse strand, counting down.
GGGTGTGGTGCTACGGAAGTCGAAGGATTCGATGAGTTTTCACCCGACCTGTTTTCAGAAGCTGGTGGTAGTGGTCAATCTGAAGAAGTTCTAGCTGGTAGTTGGGATATGGAAGAGTTTGAGAGGGAGCGTCAGTTGAAGCGTCATCAGAAGGCTCAGAGAATGAAGAAGTCAACCATAGGGAAGTTTAAGCGTGTTTGGAAAGCTATTAAAGGTTTTACCCCATGTGTTAGGTGCTTGTTTACGCGACGGACTGCGACCAAAGTCTAGACGAGGTAGTGGTGCGAAAGGTTAAATGGCCCGATCCAGCCGAGCTTAAATGGTGTCGAGCTAACGACATTAAACAAAAGCGCCACTAGGAGGCATCCTAGATATCGTTAGTTTTAGTCGTTTTTTTGCTTTGTGCTTTTGTAGTTTTGTATTTCGGTTTTAGTATTTAAGTTTAGCTTACTAAGTTTTGCTTTTGTGTATATCTGTCAGTTAGTTGTGCTTTCTAGATATGGATTTCGGAGTTCTACCCGAGGAGTTACCTTTCCTTAGGAGGATCCCACTAATCACTGTAGATGATGGACCGGGAGGGACTATCGTTTTGCACGTAGACTTTGACATTAGTACCCGCGTCAATACTGTCACCTATGTTCTCATTGTTCCCCACTGTTCGGGAGGTGGAGACTTCACTACTGAGGAGTTACAGGAGGCTCTAGGACGTCCGTACACGATCCTCAATGATCCGATGCTGACAGATTTAGCGCTAGTGCTGCAAGCTGGACATTTTCGAGGTGTTGATGTAGCTGGTGAGGATTGGGGTTTGCAAGATGAGTATGACTTCCCTCCGGCGATTGACATGCTCCGCCGTCTCATTCGAGTGATAGAGTGGTCGGACATTTATGATGACTAGCGTTCTTAGGTTGTTTCGTCGAGCAAACGACGTAAAACAAAAGCGCTTGGTGGGAGGCAACCCACTGTTTTCTATGTGTTCTTGTGATTTTATGTACTTCGTTGATTTTCATTTGTATTTTCGACGTTTTATTTGAGTTTAATGAGAAATGCAAGTTTGGATTTAAATTGTATGAAATTTTATAATTTTTGCATTTTTCTGTATTGGATGCCCGTCCAGAAGCTTGGACGCCCGTCCGCCTAGACCAATTATTGGACGAGCGTCCACTAAGCCTGGACGCCCGTCTGATATACTCCCTCCAATCCTGTATTTGATTTAGCAGTTTGGACGAGCGTCTGAATATCAGGACGCCCGTCCAATTCATCCAATTTCCCAGTGGACGCCCGTCCGGTTATGTGGATGCCCGTCCAGCCTCTGCCTATATATACTCCCTCAACGCATGAACCTTCATTTTTCAGGATTTCAAACCGCAAAAAACTGTTTCCTCTCCCTCCTTTTGACCTAAAATCTTCAATTCCAAACCATTTCAAGCAATTCAAAGTGCTACAGGCCGCTTTTGATCCCCTCTCTTCGATTTTCATAACTACATTCCCCAACACACCATATTTTTGGAGAATCAGGGCCCTTTGCAGTCCGAATTTTTAGAGAAAAAAATCGATTTTGGGAGCTAATTTTGTGTTGTTTGGACTACTCTTCACCTCAATCAGCATCTCCTCACCTTGTTTGGTAAGTTAGTAACAACTTTTCTCGTTTTTGTTCACGTTTTTCTGAGTTCGATCTTTGGGTCGGCTCGTTCACTTGAATACAACCTTATTTGTTTTCTTTCTTTTGTTTTGTTCTTGATTTTTGCTGGTTGGTGCTGTGATGATGATGTGGGTGATGAATGGGTTGGTTATTGATAATGGATGGTTGTGGTTCGTGATTTGGTTGATTTGAAATCCCGATTTGGATGTTAAACGGGTACCTTGTTTTGTTTTGGGATCGTTGTGGTTTAGTCTAGGATTGCATAATGGTTCGTAAGAAGGAAATAGTGAAGAGGCATGGTAAGGAAGTGGCTAGGGAGGCCGGATAGAAACGCAAGGAGTTTGATCCTACTTTAGTTGATCCTAACCGGGGTGTGAGTATCCGAGAACAACCTCATAGAGCCACCCAAACTAGGACTACTTTGAGGGATGAACCAACCTCGGAGTCTGAGACGGACGATGATATCCCTTTGGTAAGGATGCCTCGAGCCCAGAAAGGTGGAGTTTCATCTAGGGTTGAGGAGGCTGTGGATGTTCCTCGGGGAGAGGAACCTGTTGAAACTAGGGCTGCTCCACCTAGGAAGAAAGCCAAAACCGTACCCCCTATGCCTATGCCTCGAAGATTCGTGAACCCTAAGGCCCACGATGCGTACACCAAGCACTATTTCTCCAGGACTATGTTGATAGAAAGGGCTACATTGGAAGCTAAGGTCGATCCAGGATTTGTCAAATTATTGAAGGACCGGAAATGGGAAGCCTTGATGACTATCCCGACTACCCCGGTAAATGGCTCCCTCGTTCGGGAATTTTACGCTAACTGCTCGGAAACCGACTTGGAGACAGGAGTAGTTGTGGTTAGAGGGGTGCCAGTTCCTTTTCAGCCAGATGTTATCAATCAGAAGTATGGGTTGGCAGCTTTCGAGGGTCGCGATTACAAGGAGGAGATTGTACATAGACAAAGTTTGGGGCAGGATCCCTTGGAGGAGTTGAGATTGAGAGTTTGCCCGGATGTAGCCTGGACATTGAGGCCGGGAGGAGACCGGAAGGAGTTGGTTACCACGACCTGGATGGAGGACTGGAAAGTCCAGTGTCGATTCATTCAGAGTCGGTTGTTGCCTAAAAACAACCTGACACATTTTCATATTGGTGACCTAGGCATGCTGTATGCATTGACGTTTGGCCTGAATGTGGATGTGGGACAAGCTTTATACGATGAGATTTCTATCAACCAGAAGGTTTATACGTGGAGCTTGATCGTCCCTCACCTGATTCACGGTTTGTGTATTGACGCCGGTGTGCCTGAGTTTGGAGCCGATCATAAGCCGAAGAACCCGAAGCCTATAGAGAGAGAGAAGGGTAAGTCTTCGGGTCAGACTGAGACTGAGGCTGAGGTAGCACGTGAGCCTGGTTCGTCATCAGCACCGCCTCAAGCATCCTCGCTTCCTACTTTATCTCCCTCAGTCCGGATGAGGTTGAGTATGGCAAACAGTGTTCGAAACTGGTTGGAGGATATTCGGACTTCTCAGAACAACATTTTGACGATTCTGCAGTGTATCAGTGAGGATAGGCAGCCACGGGACGTCAGAGTCTTCGATTCGAGCGTTATTGATTACCATTATTCTGACGAGATTGAGCAGGCCATTGTGGATGTTATTCGCGAGTCAGAGTCGTCTGATGAGGAGCAGCCTGATGCCCCTGAGAGTGATATACCTCCGGCTGATGATTCTCCGGCTCCGGGGCAGTCATAATTTTATTTGTCTACTTTGGATTTTTGATTTACCCTAGATACTGTGATTGTATATTTCTGCTACTTTTGATTCCGTGATTCATTGTATTTCGTATTTAACTACTATTTCTTATTTCCGATGGATCATGTAAGCCATAAGGCATCAGTACTTTCGTTTCATACTTTGTTTCACCTTTTGTATGTATTTCATGCTTTATCTTTTGGTATTACTCGTTTTCTCTTTTCATTCTGGTATCGTTCCCCGTTTTCCCCAAGATGTTTCCGTGTTTGTCAAGTCGTGCAGGTATCATTCTACCGGTTTTGTCAAACTACATTGTAAGATTACGAGTTCTGGGTGTCACTATGTAGGCTCCGGCCTGACCGACGAGTCGTGTATCGGTTTAAATCAGCTAAGTCTTTGACCTTTTCTTTTTATTCTTCACAACATGAGGACATGTTGATCTTTAAGTGTGGGGGAGGGGATGATGTGATATGTATCTATACATTTGCTTACATTCGTTATGTTTCTATGCAAAATGAGCTAAAAATGAGCTAGAATTTTCGAAATTTTTCGACATTTTTGTTTTTGTTTTGTCCCGAGTAGGCAATTCAATTCTTTGTTCATTATTTTTGGAGTCATCCAAGCTATATATCATATGTTTGATAAGTTAGTTGTTTCACCCGATATATATATTTCACGAGCCATAGTAAATGATGAGCTAATTTATAAAGTTATACCCCCTGTTGATTAGTGATTTTTGTTATCTTATAAGTCATGTGCTTAGTGCTACGTATATATCTTGAGATTTATGATAGTTTGTATTTAGATCCGGAGTATGTTATACTGTGAATATCTTAGGTTTGAATGTGATAAGTAACACGTAACTTATTGTCAAATGAAAAAGTTGAATTATATATGAATAAATTGGGTGTGTAGAAAGCTAGTCGATGATTTGAGTGCGATAGGGTATACCACGTATGTCCTATACCACTATGATGACTAAAAGCTCACGACAGTCGGAAGAAGCTGCCTTATGATTTGAGTAAGGTAGGGTATATCTCAAATATCCTATTCTGCTATGACAGGGCAATAGCTCATTCTGATGTGTGTTTAAAGTGAAAGTGATTAAATCGACTAATGAATTGTTATGAAATGGATATAAGACTAAGTTATCGTCTATCTTATCCCCAGTAGAAACTGATAGATATGCTGTAGGGATTATCCTCTGAGTATTTCAGAAAGGCCCTAGATATGCTCTATCATCTTTTTCGGGCTATGTCACGTTTGTAGGGTACACCTTATGAGTGTCATTTATCGCTAGTTTAAAGGGGGTATTAGCTGGTTTTGCTTTGAGTTTCTCAAGTTTGGATCTAGTGGAAGTTTTCTATGGCTTTGCACACACACAGTGGTGAACCTCTGATTTATTGATCTATGCTATATTGTCTGGGATGTCTGTTTTCGTTTCGAGCCTTAATTTTCGTTTTGTTTTGCTCGGGACGAGCAAAAGCTTAAGTGTGGGGGAGTTGTAAAGGGTGAATTTATACGATTTATAACGCTATATTCTATGATATTTTTCCCCGTAATTGTACTAAATTGCATAAGAAACGAGTGTTTAACGGAAATATTGAGTAAATGAGGTTTTAAATAAGTTGTTCGCAATATTGGTTAATTTTGGTGCTTTAATTATGAATTTTATGGTTATTTGGACATTATTACACTTTGCGATGTTTTTATGTGTTATAGATACATGTTGGAGGCTTAAAAGATGATCAACAGTTGATTAAGTTCGAGCTAATTGATGATAAAAGAGATAATGAAGGAATGAGATAGAGAAAAAAGAGATAATGATCAAGAAATTGAAATTCGATCAAGCTGGACGAGCGTCCAGGTCCCGTCCAGAGTGGACGGGAGTTTGATAAAGCAAACGGGCGTCCTGAGGAGTGAATTTGATACAGAGAGTTTGGACGCCATCTGAACGGGCGTCTGAAGTAGTCCAGATTTATCTGAACGGGCGTTCACCAGAGCGGACGAGCGTCCGTCGACCGACTTTAGTGAAACCGACTTCAAAATCTATATATAGCAGATGTTTTCTCCACATATGGGATACAAGATACACATTATTCGAAAGCCTAAACCTAGGGGCGGCTTTATGCTGCGTTTTTCTTCCTTTTATTCCAGCTTTATGCACTTTAGATCTAGATTAAATTAGCTACTTCTTATGCACTGTTTCTGCGAATTTGAGTTGCTGAGGATGTTCAGGAGCTAAAAGCTTCATCAAACGAGTATTGTGAAGCCATCCAACAATTGTTGATTTCGTTTTCATCGATTATACTGTGAGTTTTTAGTAAAGGTTGTTTCTTTATTCATGTTTATTATGTTTAATTGCTCTTATATCAGAAGATATGCATGTGTTGATTGTTTATTGTTGATGGACATCTCTATAAACCTTAGATCACCATGAATAGGAATAGTATTTGAATCTATCACAACGGAAGTTAATAGGTTTAATTGCTAGATTATAAACATAAAGTTTACACCTTTGGTTAGAAAACGCGTTAATCTTGCATCGGAAGATAATGGATTAATAGATGAACTTTCTAAGGAATTAGGGTTCATATTTAGATGAGGTGAATCACAACTTAGATAAAAAAACCACAATATAATCGAGATAGGGAATCAATGCTTGTTGGATAGGTGGATCAATCCTCGTTTTTTCGTTAAACATTTAATTCAAATCCTTAAAAACTTGAATTTGTTTAGTTAGTTTACCTTTATTTGCATCTTAGATTAGTTTAGTTAAAGGTTCGCAACCCGTATTTCTTCCTAGCTTTGGATTACATCCTCTGTCTAGCTTTATTTTCAGTTTTGCTCTGTTTTATTCGCTGTTTAGTTTAGCTTCGTGATATAGTTTAGGTTAGACAAAAACTAGGGTTAGCAATCGCCAGTTCCCCGTAAGATCGACCCGGCATTAACCACTATTACTACGATCCTTATACTTGAGGTTAACCGGATTATTACTTGTTTGTTTTGTGTTAATAAAATCCGTGACAGAGATCCCCTATTTATAGATAGAAATTGGGGGGAAGCGACGGTTCGAATTCAGAATTCAAACGCCATAATTGCTAGGAACGGTTACCGAGTTCTCCTGGAAAATCAGAAGAGAGGACGGTTCACTTCTAACGTCGTGTCAGAAAAAGTAACCGACGTGACGTTTCACGAACCCATACGTCCGTTACAACACTAACTACTCTGGCCCCACTTGCGGCCTCAGCTCTATATGGCCTACGACCTCGTATTGCTTTAACCAGCGGTCTCACTTCAAGCGGCTTACGGCCTTCGTTCAACATGGCTTATGGCCATCTAAACCCGTTCGCCTTATGGTAAGGTATTTAAGCCCGATAGAGCACTATCGGCGTATAAGCCTATCCGCTGCAATGCGCAGCATATAATCGTAATTCGCTACACGATACAAACACTGATTGAAGCCCGATAGAACATTATCGGCATATAAGCCTATCCGCTACGATGCGCAGCATATAATCGGTAATTCGCTACGCAATACAAACATTGATTGAAGCCTGATAGAACATTATCGGCATATAAGCCTGTCCGCTTCAATGCACAGCATAAAACTGGTAAATCCTTACACGATACTAACACCGGTTCAAGCCCAATAGAACGTTTTCGGCAACTGAGCCAGATAAACCACTATCGGCATACCTCAGTCACAAATGACAACATAAGAGTACAGCTCTTAACTATTTCATTCAAGCTCTACTCTCCGCCTCGGCGGGCACGCCAGGCACAGAGTAGGGGGCCATTGATATACCCGAACTGGATTGGGGCCCTGTTCATCTAGATTGGGCCTATTTAGATGGCCCAATAACAGGTCTTGGGCCTCTGTCCTCTTTGTCTGCATCTTATAATCCGGACCTTGTTCGCTGGTCGTAAGCCGAACACCTCCACTCTGTGTGATTTTTACCCATATGCACATACTGACTTCAACACAAGGCAAATATGAGTCCGACCAACATATGAGTCCGCTGTCTGCCATACTTATCCAAACAGCTGGCCGGTCCACTTGTATTATTTGTATGATTATCTCTAATTATATCCATTTAATTGTCTTGTCATGAACATTACACCGACTTGGTTAAACCGACTTAGCCTCAGCCTATATATATGATCACAATATAATAGAAAGGATCCAAGAACTAATACAAGCAGATCTACTATGCCAATTTTTCGAATCACTTGTGTTTACTCTTATAAATCATATATTAGTCTGATAGCTTGTTCTTGTTCACCACTTACTCTCTCCAGAGAAATCATACATATAAAGCCTTATATCCTCAAGTTAAACATTGTTACCGCAAACCTAGTATTCATCGCAATATCACTAAGTTTCCTCACTCCCTGTACCCTATATATAGCCCTCACATCATCCTAGTTCATGATCAGTTTTACAAAAAAAATATGAGTTTTTTTGTAAGAAGAAGTCTATGGTCTGAATTCCCTATCAGTTGCCTGAAGTGATAGTGAATTGTTTGGAATCTTGCTGGAGTGTGTATAGCTTGAGGACTAGCAAAGCTATACATAGGAGCCGGGATCAATCTCTCTGTTTGTCTGCATTGTGTTCTTTTTGTGAAGGTAATCAATACAGAAAACCCTTTTAAAATTGCTTTTGTTTAACTGTTCTATGGTCTGCTTGATTAATCTGAAGCACCCCTATTCTAAGATCATTGGTATTGAAGGATCTTTGTCTGGAAATTGCCTAAGTGAGGATTTGGCAATTTAGACATAGGCTTCAAGTTAACCCTGATCTTGTGTCAATCTGGAATTCAGATTAAGTCATGCAGTATCTGTGTTTTCTTTTAGTCTCAATTAGTTGTGCTTGAGTAGTATTTTAATTGAGTCAGTTGTGGTGCGCTGAATCTCAAATACTCAGTTTCAAAATAATAGTAATTGTTACTTGAAAGTTTGAACTAGCAAAGAGGCCCTTAGAGGATCCTGGCCTATAGTTCATATTTCAGTGTCAATCTGATTTTGTGTTATTCTGATCTTTATATTGAGTGCTTGTTTTTGTGTTGTTGTTCCTGTTTAGGGGTAAAATCTGCAGCCAGTTTCTAAAGGCTGAACCTGTGCATCAAGGTTGTGGCTTCAGTTCTGGTTTGTATATTTGGTCACTAAAGTTGGAATATGTGCAAGTCTTATTCTTGATCTTTCATGTTGTACTTGACTTTAAGAATTCAGGATCTGCCCCTCAGTGAGTGTGGTTTGAAATACCTCCTGACAACCTTGAGAATAAGGTTGGCAGACTGAATTGTGGATCCTGTGCAAGTCTGCATTATCAGACTAAGACTTGGCCTTAAGTCTGTTGTCATTCCCCCATATCTGTTGGGAAATTCAGAATCATTCCCTTGTGAGTGAAACTCTGAATTCAGCCCATTTTTGCGGTGATACATCTTGCTGAATCCTACTCCAATATTCTTGTATTTGTGCTGCCCTGCTAATCCTTCTGAGAAGCCTGCATTACTTGTGATCAAACTGTAATAAGCTTAGAAGTGTTTGTGTAGTTTCCAAGACCTTCTGTGATAGTGTTTTATCAGAATCAATATTGTTCTGTTTATCAAACTTGAGTTAAGATTCTAATCTGATTAACACCTCGATCTTCGAATCCGATTGGTCGGCTTAGGCTTAGGTCCTTGCCCTACTTGTGCACTATATTCGGGTTTGAATCGTATCCGTGATAATCTGCCAATCAAGGCTAGATCATCATCTGTACAAGTTCATTTGAAGGAACTCAGATTTGTGTTTCTATATTTTATGCTTTGGATATTTTTTGTTACAACCTGAATCTGTAATAGCTTCTAGTTATGCTATATTTGTGCTCAACTTCGTATCTGCAATTCTGAACCTGTTTTTATATCTTATATAAGTGGCATTTACATTTTTGTTTGATAATATTCTATGATTAAAGTGTTGTGAGTTATCTGTGATAATCAGTATTAATTAACCTTGAGCCTTATCATTTTTTTACATACACTTAGATATTCAATCAGTCCTTGCGTCTTTTTGTCAACCCGAATCTGAGTTGAATTCTGGATTAATCCAGTAAATATTATCACACACAGAATCTCTTGATCACTTGGTTACACAATCGAATAACATTTAATTAAGCTTCCGATTAAGTGTTAATAGTTGTGTATTCAAATTTCTCCCCGTGTTATATTTCCATTTAATCAAAAAAGAGCCAATAATTAATCAACACTCTATTCAACCCCCCCCCCACCCCCTCCCCTTCTAGAGTGTTTTACTACGCATTATCGATCCAACAATTGGTATCGGAGCTTGGTCACCTAGTGATCATAACACGATATCTTTTGGTGTGATTTATAGTGCCTCTCTATTTCCTTGATTTACCTTGGTCTTTTTCTTATGTTGTTTTGGAGTTTTTATTTACCAAGTAAATCATCTCAACCGTGTGTTGAATCATTGTCCATCACACACTCACATCATATTAAAAAAAAAAATGCATTGTAGTTTCATTCATATTTTTGCATTGCATACTTGTTGCAGATCATTGTATTCCATTCAGGGGCGGATCTATTCAAATCAGGATGGGGTCACGTGACTCCACTGAGATCTGGGGAATTTTTTTAGTATTAAACGATGTAGTTTTGTTGTTAAAAAATGTCATTTTGTTGTTAACAAGTGTAGTTTTAGGCTCTGGTGACCTCACTGAAACGCTCGATGATGACTCATGTGCAACAAACGGACTATCAACAGTGGATTATCATTAAAAAAAAAAAGGTCCGTTTGTTCCCACAAAAGACATCACCGAAGCCAGAGTCGCTACAAAGGTTAATAAGACTGAGGACGAATTTAACAAAAAGAACTGTAGAAAAATGTCCTTAAACGCTAAAGCTTTCGCCATTCTTATCCACTCTTTAAGTCCCTCCGAGAACCGAGTTGTTGCCGCATGCAAGACTGCCAAAGAAATTTGGGAGGCTCTTATTAAAAGACATGAGGGCACCGGTAAGGTTAAAAATTCCAAGATTAGTCAGCTAAATCATGCATATGAGCCTTTTCAAGCAAAACCGAATGAATCTATTATTGACATGGATAATAGATTCACGGACATAGTCCATGCACTTAGCGCTCTTGGTAAAGACATCTCTATGGAGGACAAGAACTATAAGATACTTAGCTCCCTCCCTCCTAGATGGGAACCTAAGACTACGGCCATAGAGGAAGCGAAGGATCTCTCGGTCCTCACTAAAGATGAAATTATCTGTACGCTTTTAGTATACGAACAACATTTAAACACTCCCAAGCACAAGTATCACGAGATGTCTGTTCCTGCACCGAAGGCTCGAGAGGAGTCAGAATCTAAAAATGAGCAAGCGGACGATGAAAATGGAAGTGATAATGATTAGGAAATCGCTATGCTTGTTTGAAAGTTCAGAAAATTCTTGAAAAATGAGAAAAGAGGAAAGTCATCCAGGAATGCTATGTCCCAAAACAAATGTGGCTGGAAGCAAGATATGACATGTTTTGAACAGAAGGGTCACATTGCCAAAGAGTGCCCCAATAAGAAATGTGGAAAGCCCAAGCCTCATATATCCAAAATAACAGAAACGCTCAAAAAAGCAAAGGCAAGAAAAATGGCAAGGCAATGGCTGCTATTTGGGATGCAAGTGATCAATCAGATAACGACAACAAGTCTGAAACGTCCGAGAAAGCAAACTTGTGCTTTATGGGTTTTTCACAACCCACGAACTCGAGTGACAGTGACGTATCCGACTCTTCCCTAACTAAGAAAGAACTGCACACACTTAATGAAAAATTAGCTAGGGAGAACCTCGCGCTTAAGAGTAAAAACGAAACATTGAATAAGCTTAAGGTGCAACCAGACGAAGATTTTGTCACCTTAGTCAATGAACTAAGTCAATTGAAACTTAAGCACCAAACGAACGAGATCTAGAATGAATCTTTGAAGTGAAAGGTTGCGGCATTTAAGCAAGTCATCTCAGGACTTGAAGAGCAAATTACTCAACTCAAAACGCAACCCTCAACTTCTCAGACTCCAAAGGTTAAGGACATTTGTGTGGAAGATTCATCCAATACACAAAACTCATCCACCTCAACCAAAGTCTTGGAGCCTAGGCCAATTGCCTTAGCACACACCACGACTGCACAACCCATCAATAAGAGAAGAAGAAACAGGAAGAAAAAGGCACATACCGTGATGAAGTTTATAGAATTACAAACAAACAAAATAAAATGCATAATTATTATTGATCAAGTAAAAGTTACAAGTTGTTTACAATGTGGCTGATCATGGGGTATTTATAACATCATACACATAATGAATCAGTTGCAAGTAAGTTACAAACGGATATAACAGATTACAACGAAATAACCATTTTTTCTATATCGAACTAACTAATCATCGAGCCGCCGATGATTATACTTGTCGACGGTTGCGATGTTCATGCGATCGGCGACAGTGCTTGGTGTCTTCATATCATCAACAACTTGTGCACTCAGAATTCCTTTCAGCCTATATACTATAACACCCCCATCAAGCTGAGAGTGGAACATGAACAGCTTGCACTGAGCATTCCTTTCAGCCACTTGAAAACTGGAAGAACTTTGAAACTCCCAATTTTTCTAGTAAATAAGAGAAAAGAGGTGCATCCAAGGCCTTGGTGTGGATGTCAGCTATTTGTTCTTTTGTATTAACTGGAAGAAGTTTGATGATCCCTCATTTGACTTTGTCTCTCACAACATGGCAGTCAATTTCAATATGTTTGGTTCTTTCATGAAAGATAGGATTGTGAGCAATGTGCATTGCACTAGCATTGTCACAAAATAACACGACGAACAAGAACCGGAATTTATAAATCCTGTAGTATATAGATAAGCCACTGGATTTCACAAACTGCATTTGCCATGGCCCTGTACTCAACCTCTGATGAGCTTCTAGCAATTGTTGTTTGTTTCTTTGCCTTCTAGTAAATTTGAGCATCTCCTAGGAACATCATATAACCTGATACTGATCTTCTTGTTTCAGGACAACCAGCCCAATCACTATACGTAAAACCCTTAAATACCAGATTATTGTTTGCTGGGAAAAGGATTCTTGGCCAGGATTGGTCTTCAAGTATCTCAGCAGTCTATAGGCTACCTTCATATGGTTTTCAGTAGGAGTATCCAGAAATTAACTTAGTTGTTGGACTGTAAAGTCAATGTCTGGTCTGGTAAAAGTGAGGTAAATTATTTTACCTACTAGGGATCTATATGCAGTATTGTCTTCTAAAAATGGTGAATCACCATGTTGTAAAGTCTGCTTGGACTCCATAGGTGTCTTAGCAGGTTTGGCTCCCAAAAATTCATATTCTTCTAGGAGGTTAAGGGTGTATTTCCTTTGTGAAATGGATATGCCTTTTGGACATATAACAGCATCAATACCTAGGAAATATCTCAATTTTCCAAGATCCTTGATAGTGAACTGTAAATGTAGAGAATCTTTGACTTGCTGAATTAATTCTTCACTAGAGCTTGCTGCTATGATGTCATCTACATAGAACAATAAAGCAATAAAGGACTCTCCTCATCCTTTTGTAAACAAACTATGGTCATTTTTTGATTGAGTAAATCCTTGAGCTTCCAAAGACTCAGTCAACTTGCAATTCCAATGTCTGCTGGCTTTCTTGAGGCCATACAATGACTTAGTAAGCCTGCAAACTTGATTTGGTTTGGTTGCTGCACAGCCTGGAGGTAACTGCATATACACTTCTTTATGCAAATCTCCGTGTAAAAAAATCAGTATTTACATCCATCTGATGTAAATGGAAATTGTTGGCTGCTGCTACTGAAAGTAATGCTCTAACTGTAGTGATCTTGACAACAGGTGAGAAGGATTCTTGATAATCAATCACATATGTTTGAGTGTAGCCTTTTGCTACTAATCTAGCTTTATATCTCTACTAAACCATCAGGGTTGTATTTGATTTTGTACACCCATTTGCATCCAATAGGTTTTTTGCCTGGGGGCAGATCAACTATATCTTATGTGTGAGTCTTTTGTAAAGCTTCAATTTCTTTGTTCATTGCCTCCTTCTATTCATCATGCTTGATAGCTTTATTGTAGGTCTTAGGCTCTTTAACAGCATCAATAACATTGATGAATTTGGCATAGTCTGCTAAGAGGTTGTCCAGACTCATTCCTGCACTCAGCAGATTTGGAGTATGTTGAACATTATGAGCACCCCTTGATAAAAGGTTGGTGATTTCCTTGTTCTTGCGGACCTTCTTAGTAGTGAGGGTTTAGGTGCCTGATTTACTGGTTCATGCATTGCATTGGATGTGTCAGCTACTGTTGATCCCATTGATGGTTGATCTGCTGAATCGTTCAGCAGGTCATCAAAACTATCTATTACTGGAAAAGGACCAGGCATGTCAGCAAGATGTCTAGGCTTTCCTAACACCTGTTGAAAAAGAGGAAAGTATGTTTCTTGGAATTGAGTATTTCTAGCAACAAAGATATCTTTGTTGGTAATATCTAAGAGAATAGCACCCTTGGAGGTGGTTGAATTTCCAAGATAGACACAAGTCCTACATCTTGAGTCAAATTTGGTTCTATATTTTTGAAGTGTGCATGAAAAAACTAAGCAACCAAAAACTTTAAACACAGAATAATCTAGTTTGGTGCCATAAAGAATGTCATGTGGAGTGGTTTCTTTCAGCAGTGGTATAGGCGTGGCATTAATCAATTTTACCGCGTGTAAAAGACAAAAACCCTAATATTCAATTGGTAGATTACTCTGGAACCTCAAACCTCTTTCAACATTCAACACATGCTGATGTTTTCTTTCAACAATACCATTTTGCTCAGGTGTACTGACACATGATGTCTAATGTATGATACCCTACTGAGCATAAAAGGTCATTAAGTTGGAATCATGCACCGTGGTCAGATCTAATTACTTTAATAACTTTATGAAACTGAGTAGAAACAAATTTAATAAAAGATTTAACAAGGTCAGAGGCTTCAGATTTAAGCCTCATAAGAAAAACCCAAGTAAATCTAGAAAAATCATCCACAACATATTGTTGTCCATTTAAATTATGTTGTCTCAAAGGACCCCAAATATCCATATGTACAAGGTCAAAAGTAGTATTTACAGTAGATGTACTTAAAGTAAAAAGGGTTTTCTTAAGTTTATCCATAGGGCAGACATAACAAAGATCATGATTACAAAATTTGACATCAGCAGACTGTGAACTGATGACTTGCAGTCTTTTATCTGGCAAGTGTCCTAGTCTGTAATGACACAAAAGTGCATCATCTAATCTATCAGATAGAGTGTGATTTGCTACAGCATTGGAAACGTAGTCTTATTGGTTGATCCATGACATAGAGTCCTCTCTGTAACTCAGCTGAACCAATCATGTTCTTGTTCTTGTCCTGCAAAACACACTTCGTAGCAGAAAAGAGAGCTGCACCTTTTGTATGATTAATAAAAGAAGGTAAAGATAAAAGGTTATACTTAAAACCAGGAATGCAAAACACATCATGTAGGACCAATTGAGTGTTAATCCTCACTTGTCCTATATGTGTGACAGAAACATTATTTCCATTAGGTAATCTAATTTTTATACCAAATGAAGGTTTGGGATTGCTTAACAGATCTAATGATCCTACAATATGATATGTGGCACCAGAGTCCAAGATCCATTGTATTGATCGTACTAAATTTAGGTCATATGTTCCTGTAGCAGGTGAGTAGTGTGTAACAACATCAGCAGGTTGGCGAACATCGAACCCTGCATGTCTAGGAGGATCATTCAGCAGAGCCATCAACTTGTCAAGTTGTTATGCGATAAATTGGGAAACCCTGGTCCAGCATACCTGCTTGGTTCCTGATCTTCTTCTGCTGATTGTTCCTCTTCTACCATATTTGCCCTTTTTGACTTGAAACCAGGGGGAAAGCCATGCTTCTTGTAAC
Organism: Gentiana straminea; assembly: GCA_036785695.1. Classification (NCBI taxonomy): domain Eukaryota; kingdom Viridiplantae; phylum Streptophyta; class Magnoliopsida; order Gentianales; family Gentianaceae; genus Gentiana; species Gentiana straminea. The sequence continues at coordinate 419,466 of JAVUPR010000376.1, read as the reverse complement.
AAGTCTCCTCAGTATGGCCATTGAATCCACAGAAACTACATTTCATCTTTTTGGAGTTTTTAGGCCTGGGATTTGCAGCAGAGTTAGGTCTGCTGACAGTCTGATTGTGTCCCTGTCCATTCTTTTGTGACAATAGGACCAAGGATTCTTGATTCTAGCCTTGTTAGCCACATATGACTTCTGTCTCTCAAACTTGATTGCCATTGCAAATGCATCAAGAATTTCTGGAAAAGGCACCATCAACATTGCCTGTGAGACCATTGGTTCAAACTCATCCCTTAATCCTTTAAGGAATTTCATGACATGTTCAGCCTCCATATGATCCATCAGATTGCTGATTGCATTGCAGTGACATTGAGGATCACAGGAATAGGTTATCACATGCTTGATGGTCTTGATTTCTTCTTAAAGAATCATCAATTTTGTAAAATATTGATTGACAGAATCTGTGCCTTGTTTCAGTGGATGCATTTCTTCAACAAGATCTGGAAGTCTTAATGCATCAACATTTGAAACCTTTCTGCAAGATTCTTCCATTCTGCATGTGCATTCTTGAAGTGCATTAAACTTTGTGCTATGGTGTTTTAAACTGAATTCATGATCCATGATCTCACCATTGTATCATATTGCCCCCATGCATGGAAGGCGGCAGAATCTGCTTCTGGACTTTTAATTGTGCCGTCTACGAAGCCAATATTGTCTTGGTGATCAACACCATCTCTATGGACATTTTCAGGGATTGTAGTTATTGCCATTCATCAATGGCTGAACAAGAACATAGAATGGACTGGAGGGACTGATTTCTTGTTTCTTAGCTTCCATGGCAATGAAGAACTTTAGAATTGATTCTCAAATCAACAGTGATAGTGAAAACCCGATCAAGAACTGATCAAAAATAGAGAAAAAGATGACAGTTTACTCTCAAGAAACTGAAAATTCAAAAAAAATGAAGAGCACTCTCAAGTTTCTTCAAAAAACACTGGAAAGCTTTTTGAAATTATCAAATTTCTGCTTTAATATCTTGACGAAGTTTGTAGAATTACGAACAAACAAAATAAAATGCGGAATTATTATTGATCAAGTAAAAGTTACAAGTTGTTTGCAATGTGGCTAATCATGGGGTATTTATAACATCATACACCTCATGAATCAGTTGAGAGTAAATTACAAACGGTTATAACAGATTACAACGAAATAACCGTTTTCTATATCAAACTAACTAATCGGCGAGTTGCGATATAATACGATCGACGGAGTTGTTTGATGTTCATCTTGTCGACAGTAGCCGGGTGTCTTCATGTCATCAGCAACTTGTGCCATCAGCATTCCTTTCAGCCTATATACTGTAACATACCGTACCTAAGAATTCTCCATCAACAACCGCACACAACTCACAGCGTTCTTCCACACGTACTCATACATACGCCTATGATCGAAGAGGTTCAAGGATCCTTGCTCAACAAAACCACTTCACTCATAATAGTTATGCTCCACCTAGTTTTTACCTAACTACACAATTCGATCCACGCGTACACCAGGCACACACCTATACACATAGATTTCCTCAGTTTGACCCCTTTTTGGCCCAGATGCTATTCTGGCAAGATCAAGTCAATCGAATACAATCGATGACATACCAACCCAACCCATGTCACTGTGAATAGTCCGAGTCCTCCCGGACAAAGAAGGCTGCTAGTAAAGCAAGAGTTAAGAAGGTATAGGTTCGAAAGGACTCGATCAAGCCTGATTTTAACCCCTAAGGACCCAAGAACTAAGGGTACCTATACAGACTCTTTGTATTGCAGGCATGTCTTAAAGCTAATCTCTATAGGAGCAATACGAAATGATGCTTGGACAGTGGATGCTCTCAACATATGACTGGCAACTCCACAAATCATCCAGGATTACAAAGCTATATCCAATGGAGGGTCAGTTACATTTGGAGACAATTCAAATGGCAAGATCCTTGGCAAAGGATCAGTCGGTAACCCAAATTGTTTTATTATTCATAATGTCTTATTAGTCAAGCATTTAGAGTACAACTTATTAAGCATGTCACAGTTGAGTGACTCAGGTTCTTAAAATTGTGTTTGATGAGGATAGTTGCACGATATCTGAGAAATTAGGGAAATTTGTCCTAACTAGTCTACGTGAGAATAATCTCTACACGATCAAATAGGACAACCTCACTAATTGCCCGATAACGTGCCTCGTATCTAAACATGATGACACAAATCTATGGCACCGTTGCTTAGGTCATGTTGGTATCACCACTATTGAGAAACTGTGCAAACAGAATCTCATACGTGGTCTGCCAACATTAGATCTGGATGATTTTGACACTTGTGAGTCGTGTATACATGGAAAGAAAGGTAGAACTTCATACAGATCCAAACACGAAGTGTCTTCCACTCGCATCCTAGAATTGTTGCATATTGACATGTTTGGCCCTAGTAGAGTAGTAAGCCTCAGTAGAAAGTCTTATATGCTCGTCGTTGTTGATGACTACTCTAGATATACCTGAACTCTGTTTTTGACTCACAAGAGTGATAGTGCTCTGGAATTTTCCACTCTCGTAAAGCAACTACAGAATACTTTGGATATATCTGTTGTAGCTGTCAGAAATGACAGAGATGGTGAATTTGTGGATATGAGCCTCATTGATTTTCTTGAGTACCTCAGTGTCCGCCATGAATTCTATGCCCCTCGAACTCCCCAACAGAGCAGCATTGTTGAGCGTAAGAACCGAACACTGCAGGAATCTACTCGAACAATGCTAAATGAATTCAAGGTGCCTCAATTTCTATGGGCTGAGGTTGTTGCTTGTGCATGTTATGTTGTTAATCGAGTGTCTATTAGACACAGATTGCACAAGACACCCTACGAAGTCCTAAGAAATCGGCCTCTGAAAGTTAACTACTTTCACATTTTCGGATGTAAGTGTTTCGTGTTGAATGATAAGGGAAATTTGGATATGTTTGCATCTAAGTCCATCAAATGCATATTCGTTGGTTATTCTGAGACCTCACGGGTGTATAAATGCTACAATCCAGTTTCTCGACGCATTCTCGAGTCCATACACATTTCATTTCATGAGTCTGTTTCCTTGACTAACATGTGCTCTAGTGTCCAAGATAAGAATGTTACCATAGAACAGTTGGACTTGGAGGATGAGTTTGAGCTGCTTCCAGCCGCATAAAACAGAACATCCCCTGGAACAGAAGTAGCACAAGATATAGCTGTTGAGTCAACAAGCACCCGTTGTGGATGACATCTTAGCAAATGATGCTCCCAATGAGGAATTTTTGCAAGAGGAGAATTCCGGTGCTCCTCTGTTGGATCGATAAGGGCGCAAACTCACTCTAGAGGGGGGGGAGGTGAATAGGTGTAGGTGATTTAAAAAATCTTTTCGAACTTAACACAAGTACTATAAAACAAGTGCGGAAGCTTACTTATTTTACTATTCGCTTGTGCATAAAACCTTAGTGATCAAAATTGTTGAGTATTTTGTGGTACGATATTATGTTGATTAATTTTCAAAAGTAACGTCTCCTTTGTTTAAAGCTTTTATATAAATGTCTCTAAATTTTCCTTATAATATTATGATATGATATATGTGTGTGAGATCTTTATTATATCTCTGTCACACTAACAAGCCACGAAGTCGTTGATTTACATGGAAAATATCTCTGTGTTTAAGTATATGCAGGTTTGGAAATATTTAATTAATTATATGACCAATTTATTTGGTTGATAAATTCAATTAAATCGTTTAATTAAGGTTATATGGATTACTATGCTGCTGGATCAATAAATTAAAAAGCCTGATGAATTCTTTCTCTGTCCAGCCCATTTAACCCCTCCCGTATAATCCTTCACCCATTACCCGAACATCCAGCCGTTCCATCTTGAAACCTAATTGCTTATGCCGCTTCCTCCTTCTTTCCTCTAGAATCGCTAGCCTTTACGCCTTCTCCTCAATTCGATCGTTTCATTGATTATCACAAGGGGCAATTGTTTATTTACTACTTTCTGAAAAGATTTTTGTTTAAATAGTATTTACAAGGGGATTCTTCAGTATATATAGTATCGTGAATACAACATTATCCAAAAATAAATTAATATTCCCTAAATAATCCACTAATCGTAAAACAAAAATAACCCATTTTTTTAAGGAAATATATTTAATAAATTCATGTATAAATGGCAATTCAACAAATTGTGTTCTCCTGCATTGTTGAATGTTATTAATCAGATTACAGGTTCATCTTCAAGCCTTGCTTCAGGATGATAACATTTATTAAATTAACATTAATGAGAAGGTGTACATCAACACATGTGAATCAAATTCAGGGATTAATGTTTTAAGGCCATTAACATTAATGAAAAATATTGTCCTAAACCCAGTTGATCATTTTTCAGGAATTAATGTTTTAAGGCAATTAATGGTTAAGGAGGATATGACTGACAGATTCAAGGTTTTAAGGAGGGTTATTCACAGATTTCACTCTCCATTCTAAAAAGTTTTCCTTTTATCTCGTTCTCATAAACGATACCAGATTCATAAATCCAACACTCTAAATTAATGAATGAATATTTTCAAATAGTTCCATGATATGTGAATTAATTCCAGAAAGACTTCACTGTAAATGAAAATTTTAAATTTAACTTTAAATTTAAAAAAGAGGTTGGTGGGAGCAATAAAATTTACTATTTTATTTATTTGGGTTTACCCTGTTTAAATTAATAATATATCTTCAGGAAATTATTTGGGTTTCTAGGCATATTTTGAAGAGAGATAAAGTAGAGAGGGAAATTTTTTGGGTTTGAAACTTGCATCTACTAATGGTTTTGGTGACGAGTTGACGACTTATATAGTGCCCCCAATTTTTGGAAAAAAAAATCCCTACCGTACACGTGGCACATTTCTAGCTACACAAAACTATGTAATATTACTGGTTTTGCTTGTGTGCCCGACACGTGTCGCGACAGCTGGATTTCACTAACAACAGTGTATGTCAATTATTCCCTCCTTATTCCTGTAGCCCGTGTTTGAATTTCCAAAATTGTAACAGTTTACTGAAGGATATTTTTGTCTTTTCCAATTAATAATCTTTTTGCATTATTTTTTTTATGGACTCCGCTTTGTGGAGTACCATATAGACAAGAAACTTTGAAAAATATACTATACGAACAAATTCCCCTTATCACAATCATTCGAATCGAATATTCGCTCGTTGATAAACTAAAGATGTTTCCTTCCTTTTTCGGTTGCTGAATCGGTTGTGATTCTTTCCATATACGTGAAATCGAATCGGCTCCTCCTTTGCCTATTCCCCTTTTTCAGCTTGATTCGGTTTCGAATCAAAATCTGCAACCTAATTGAATTTCTGGAAGATAATCTGAAGAAAATGTAAATCGAACAAAGAGGGAATGAAAATGAAAGCTAGGGTTTGGAAAGAGGAGAGCCCCGTCCTCACTTTCCTTTTCTGATGAGATATTTTTTTACAAATGTTTTTCTTACTTTTAAAAAATAAAAAGGACTGGGGGGTATTTATATTTTATACCCAGTCAAAGTCAACAACAATAAAAAAAAATACAATAGTCAACACCCCCTCTCAAGCTGGGGCAGCAAGCTAACACACAATATTAAAACTACTCAACAATGAAGTAAAAACAGGGGCATCCAATGCCTTGGTAAATATGTCAACTAATTGGTGAACTATTGAGATAGGAATAAGCTTGATGATGCCAACTTGAACCTTTTCACGAATGAGATGACAATCAATCTCCAAATGTTTTGTACGATCATGATATACCGGGTTACGGGCAATATGCATTCACTTTGGTTGTCGCAATAAAGCACGGTAGGAAACCCTTCAAAAACTTGTAAATCTTGGAGAAGATACTGTAGCCAAAGAACTTCACAAGTGGCATTGGCTAGGGCACGATATTCAGCCTCTGCTGAACTTCTAGCCACGGTTGTCTGCTTCTTTGCCTTCCATGAAACCACTGCTGACCCAAGAAACATTGCAAAACCGAAACGATCTTCTTGTAACCTTGCAACCTCGCCCAAATCGAGTCAACATACCCGTCGCCTTCATGTTGTTGGTCGCCGGATAGAACAACCCCCGTTGAGGTGCCTTCTTGATGTATCTAAGCAGACGATGAGCAGTTTTCATGTGTGCAACAGTTGGATTATCCAGAAACTGTGAAAGCTGTTGTACTGTGAAAGATAAATCAGGTCTAGTAATTGTGAGGTAGAGCAACTTCCCAATTAGACTCCGGTATTCTGTGTTATTAGCTAAAGGTTCAAAATCTCTAGACTGTAGTGTTGTCTTTGTGGCCATAGGAGTATCAGCAGGTTTTGCTGCTAAAAATCCAAAAGTTTCTAGCAACTTGATGGCATATTGTCTTTGTGAAACGCTAATCCCATGTTCTGTTCTGTGTACCTCTATCCCAAGGAAAGTACTGAAGGTCACCCAGATCTTTGATTTGAAAAGAAGCATGCAAGAATGCTTTTATGCTATTAATGTCATCCAAGTTAGAACCTGTCAGAATTATGTCATCTACATACACCACTAAAGCCATAAAACTGTCTCCTTGTCCTCTAGTAAACAAACTGTAATCATGGACAGACTGATTGAAACCTTGACTTTGTAGGGCTGACGTCAATTTGTGGTTCCACTGTCTACTAGCCTGTTTGAGGCCATAAATTGACTTCCTCAGATTGCAAACCTGTGAAAGATGCAGCCCTTGGTATCCTGGAGGTAATTTCATATACACCTCCTCCTCTAAATCCCCATGGAGGAAGGCATTGTTGATGTCTAGCTGTTTTAGGTGCCAACCTTTTATGGCAGCAATGGCTAGAAGTAACCTAAATGTGGTGATTTTTGCTACCGGAGAAAAAGTCTTCTCATAATCTACACCTAATGTTTGTGTATATCCCTTGGCTACTAACCTAGCCTTGTACCTCTCTACAGTCCCATCTGCCTTATACTTGACTTTATAAACCCATTTACACCCTATAGGATGCTTCCCAGCTGGCAAATCAACAAGGTCCCAAGTGTGTGTTTGTTCTAGAGCATCAATTTCTTTCCCATGGCTTCTCTCCACTGGGGGTATTGAATAGCTTGGTTGTAGGAGCTAGGTTCTGAAATATGGGATCTTGTAGTGACATCATTTTGGACAGAAATAATGTGTGAGGATTTCTGGTGAACTTGATTACAAAGGTAGTCATGGAGATAATTTGGAACTTGTCTAGTTCTAAGGGATCTTCTGACTGTGGGAAGATCAGGAATATTGATGTCATTTGAAGAGGGACTACTGGAATGTCCTGATGAATAACCACCAGAATGTGTTGAAGAAGATGACTCTGAGATTTCAGCTGGTGGAGATGCATGTGGTGTTACAGGGATGGTCATATCTGTGTGTGTATCTTGCTCATCTTCAATGGGTGGATATTGGCTATGATGGTTCATAAAGGGAACAGGCAAAGAAACTAAGTTGTGAAATTGTGTAGGTCCTGTTTTGAAAGAGGCATGAAGAGGGAAGTAGAATTCATGGAAGATAACATCTCTGGATATAAACACTTCCCTAGTAGAATAATCTAGTAGAAGATACCCCTTGGTTGTTTTAGAATTCCCAATGTAAACACTTGGTCTACTTCTTGGATCAAACATGGACCTATGTGCATGTAAAGTGCATGCATAAACAAGGCACCCAAAGACCCTAAACTGGCTGTAGTCTACCTCTTTATGATAGTCTATGAAAATAAGTGTCAAATTTCAAAACTGGTGTGGGCAAACTGTTGATCAAGTCTGTGGCATGTAATAGACAATACCCCCAATATGATATGGGTAAATTGGATTGGAATCTTAAGGCTTTGCCAACATTTAAAAGGTGTTGATGTTTCCTCTCAACAACTCCATTTTGTTGAGGGGTATCTACACAACTAGTTTGGTGAATTATCCCTTTTTTTGCATAGAAATCCTTCAAGTCAAATTCCCTACCATTATCTGATCTGATTGTTTTAATTTTCTGTTGAAACTGTGTGTGTACATACTCATAAAAATTTTGTATTAAAAGTTGCACTTCCCCTTTAGATTTTAGCAGGTAAACCCATGTAAATCTTGAAAAATCATCTATAACGGTCGGGGAAATATCTATGCCTATGTAAAGTAGGAGTCCTATATGGTCCCCATATGTCCATATGGACAAGTTCAAAAGTACAACCGAAACGTACTCTCTAAGGGAAAAGATAACCTTTTTTGCTTAGCTAAGGGACATACATGACACACCTCTCTATCATGGCCGGACTTATTCATACTTCAATCATCGACAAAGACAACCTTGCTAAAGGTTTTGTGACAAATGCCCTAACCTGAAGTGCCACAGCATCTTGGAAGGGACTACCTCAGTTGTGGCACAACAAGTTTTGTTTCCAAAATCTGTTGATAAGTCTGTGGGATTGAGCAGATAAAGTCCTTGTTTCAACTTAGCTGCACCAATCTTTTTCCCACTCCTCATGTCCTGGATGACACAAGAATCAAATTCAAAACTGACTCTCACATTATTATCTTTTGTGAGACAACCAACCGAAATTAGATTGTAAGAAAAACTTGGTATACACAACACATTCCTCAAAATCATGTTATCCAACTTGACTGTTCCTATGTGACACACTATGTCTTCATGACCATTAGGTAGACCCACTTTAACTCCTTTGACTGGTTTCAGACCACACATATCACTGACTGAACACACTATGTGGTCAGTGGCTCCGGAATCTACTATCCAAACGGATGAAAAAGTATAATGAATACCTGCACCATCATCAATGGGGTGAAGTGCTGCACTTAAGGTGGACATTTGATTGACCATTGGTAATCTGTGTGAGTTTCCAGCTAGCTGAGTGTTTTGTATAAGCTTCACAATCTCCTCATACTGTGCTGTGGTAAATCCAAATTTGGTCCGCCTTCGCACAACATTCTTATCCACAACTTGCCGTGGTGCATCTTCGATTCCACAGTTCCTTCCACCATGTTGGCTCTGCGTTTTGACTTGAATCACCGGAGGAAACCATGAATCCTATAGCAAGTATCGTTAGCAGTGTGCCCATGGAAACCATAGTGTGTGCCGCACTTTCTTCCTTGTGACCGAATATTGACATACTTCCCCGTCCCGTTTTCACCAAATCCCCGCCCGTTCTATTCTCTGCCCGAGCACCATTTGGCCTTTCCCGCATCTTATTGGCAAACACCATTGGTGTTCCTCTATTACCCCTTCCATTTGCATAGTGTAATTGCCTTTCCAGTTTGATTGCCATTCCAAACACTGCTTTGATGTTTGGCATAGGTGTCATTATCATGACTTGATTGCTGACTTGTGAATAATCCTCGTTGAGACCCTTCAGAAACCTAATGGTATGCTCATTCTCGAAGTAATCAACGAACACTTTGATTATAGCTTTACAATTGCAACCAGGAGCACACGAACACTTTGGAATTGGCCTCAATATGCTGATTTCATCCCAAATAACCTTCATCTTGGTAAAATACTCACTTATCGAAGCATTTCCCTATTTCACATTGCTCAGCTCTTCCAAGAGATCTGATAAACGATAAGAATCCAAATTAGAAAACCTATCTTCCAAATCCTCCCAAGCTTCTCGCGCAGTATTAATCCAGAGTAAACTACGAGCAATCGTAGTGTTAACTGAGTTGATAATCCACGAGGTAACCATCGTGTTGCACTGATTCCAGGCATCAAAGTGCCTATCTCCTTCTTCTGGTCTAACAATCGTTCCATCGATGAAACCGATCTTATTTTTCGTAATAAGAGCCATCCGCATCGATCTACTCCATGCGTGATTGTCATTTCCCTCTAAGATGGGATGAACTAGGGTTTGTGCCGAACTTTCGTTAGGATGAATATAAAAAGGACTCGAAACAGGAATTACCTCCTGGTTAGCCATAGATCTTCCTTCGATTGCAGCAAAACGAGCGATTTAAGCGTTATCACTCTTTGATACCATGAAGAAAATGTAAATCGAACAAAGAGGGAATGAAAATGAAACTTAGGGTTTGGAAAGAGGTGAGCCCCGTCCTCACTTTCCTTTTCTGATGAGATATTTTTTTACAACTGTTTTTCTTACTTTTAAAAAATAAAAAGGACTGGGGTATTTATATTTTATACCCAGTCAAAGTCAACAACAATAAAAAATACAATAGTCAACATAATCTGATCACCTCCCTTCTCGATAAGGCATGCAACCGTTGTCTCAATCTCTGGAGGGCAGCAAGCGAGTGAAAAGGTCGAATTCTCCACTGATGAGGCCGATGATTTCGCTAGAGAAAAATGATTCCCTAAAATCAGCTAAAGATTGAGTCTTGGTGAATGATTGATGATCTCCAAAGATATCCGGCCATTAACTCAAGATTTCCGGCTTCCATCATTTGACAGGGAAGTCTATATTATTATTATTTTTGTTTCTGTTCATATTTATTATTAAAACAATCTCTATGGTAGTATTATTAGTGCCAATGAGCTTAACTCGTGTGTTGATATATACATCTTTTAAATATGTACTAGTTATGCATAGGAATAACTATATTTGATATATACATCTTTTATTTTATCCGAATTTCTTTCAATATACAGTTTGTAGTCTCAATAGTCTTTTGCTTCTCAATTGTGTGAGATGTATGTTATGATATGTGTATGTGTTGGCCGAGTATGAAGCTTTTCCTTTTGCTGAGCATATTGTTACATGTCTAGGTCAATAATGTCTTTGGTATAAAATTTGGGTCCTTGAGTATATGGATTGTTTTGTAAGAGATATTTTGCTTAAATAACCTTTGTATCTATGCTCCTTTTGTGATGAACATAACTGTTTATGTGGGCTATTACTTTATAAGTCGTTTAAAATAATCAGAGCATATATCATATATACTTCTGTTATACACCCTTTCTGTTTTGGAACTTATTTTGCCATGTGTGTTTCTGATTAGGTAAAGAAATCAGGGAAGTAATGACACTGATTTTCAGATGATTTGGCCAAGAAACACGTCTTAAATGTAATGCCTGGTCAAAGAACGTATCATGTTCCTAAGTCTGTACAGATACATCAAGATTGAAGTGTTGCCGTATTGAATTCACTGGTGGTTCTCTCCTAGGTATTTTGGCTGCCCCGGTTTGGTGAATCCCTACCCAAACCTCTATGGTAAAATGGCTTGACCCTCTCTAATGCCCGTTTTTCTTCGGGGCTCGAGAGATGGAACAGATAGGGCCCCACAAGTCCTAGGTTAAATGACTGAGGGTTAGCACCCTAGGAAGTCATGGTCAAGTCAAAGCTGAGGGTAGTGACCCAATGATGGCTAAATAACTCAGTTAAACCAATGTTGGTTGGCCTCATAGCCTTCATTGGTTTGACTATGAGTTAACCCTTGTTTCAGTGAATGGTAAGTTGTTATATTCAACATTGAACCAAGGTTCGGGTGCCTCACACTGAGCTATTAGAACTTAGTTAAAAAGGAAATCGGTCGGTTAAATCATTAGGTGATTGCGCAATTAACCAATAATTTCCGTTCAAGTAGTCGGTATCACTCTCTCTTATTTGCCTAACAGCCCTCCCTAGAGAGTGTACATAAGACACTGAACCATAGACAATCTTCGGTTAATTATGGCTGGAAAATCACTCATTAAGTGCCTCGGATTTCAGGATTTCCTTTTTGGTTGTGTTCACACAAATCCTTGAGGTTCAAATCATACCTCTAGGCTATAAATAGCCAGTCACACTAACCGGATTTGCTTTCCAGTTGAATACATAGCAATCCGGCATTTTCATTCTTTCAAAAAGTTGTTTGTTGTGTGAGTCTGAGAGTGTGGGCAAGTGAGTTGAGTATCTTGAGACATACTTCAACTTGTGGACTGATCTGAAGCAGTGCTAATGGAAGAAGAGCATTTCCAATCAATAGCTAAGGTGGTTCAGGATCAGTGAAGGTAAAATTCTGAGGTTCTTCTTGTGCAGCAGAAGGTACTCAGAAGTGCCCTTTTCGTTGTTAATTTTCTGCCCCTGTTTTGCTTGTATTGCATCTGTGTCTAGTGTCTCAATTGACCTTACTTGCATAGTATCTGTAATTGAGTCTGTCTGCTATTGTACATTGAATGTGAAAGAGTCAGTTTCAAGATCAGGAATTGTCATAGAAAGCATGAACTAGCAAAAGGCCCTGAGAGGATTCTGGCCTTCTGTTCATATTCCTACATAATCTGATCCTGTGTAATTCTGCATTTTAGATTGAGTGTTTTGTTGTGTTTTTGTTCTTATTCAATGGTGAAATCTGCACCTCAGATTCTGAAGGCTGAAACCTGTGAATTGGTTGTGTTGCCAAGTTCACTGCCTTGAGCATAAGGCTGAAAAGGTTGTGGCTTCAGTTCTAGTGTGTGGCTTTGCTCACTGAAGTTTTGAACCCTTTGAGTTTGTTCATACCCCTTAATTGTTACCCCTCTCAGAATCTCAGTCTGACTCAAACTCATTCAGTTAACTGCTGAAATTCTGACTATATGTGCTTGGATGTTTAGTATTTGATTTAAACTGTCATATACACTACTGCACATCAGTTTCCTTGCACCTTGCCATATTCACAGCACATAATCCTTGTTTATCTTCTGAGTTTGTGCTCTTTACCTGCTGTTTTTGAATAAACTGAAAATCAGCAACCTGCTAAGCATTGCCTTAACCTTGCTGATCCTAAGCTTTCCAAACTGTATCTTGTGTTGTGAGCATTATAGTTTTGCTGAATCTCATTGCCTTGCTAATATTAGCACCTAACCTGTAGTGGTTCCTTCCTGCTAAAGTTGTTGCACTTATTTGAATCTGTTTAGCATTCAGCCCATTATTTATTCTATTGTTCTGTGCCCTTACACTGATATATTGCCCTTGGTAATTTGCTTAATCTGTTGGGACATCCTGCTATATATTTTACAGAATCAAAAAGCAAGCCCTTGCTGATCCAGTGTATTTCAATTTGAAACTGGTTCGTAGTGCATCAGTTCTGTACCAGATTTGCAGTACCCTTTGCTTGGCTGCATCTCTTGTTTTTGCAATCTGCTGTAGTGCTTTATTGTATTATCCTGTAATAGTGTAGGCATTAGTTTTACTAAGCTGAACCCTGTGATCAGTCCCCACAAGTGCAGGCTTGATAATCTTGTTTTTTCACCTTGATTATCATCCTTGAGCTTGAACTGATAGTTCAGCCTTGGAAGTGATTTGTTTTGTGTATCTTGCTGTATCTTTTTGAGCTACTGAGTTTTCTTTTGCAAAAGTTCTGTTTTGTAAAACTTTTGTTAAGTATTCAGAATTTGAACGAGCTGTAATTTGAACACCTTTCTTTTGCTAATCTGACTGCATTTCATTTGTTTTTGCTTGCCTTATATCTGAACTCTTTTAGTCCCTGTGCAATCTGTTTAAATCTGATCTTCATTTGTTCTTAGTAAAAGAGACTGAACCTATAGTGACGGTTTTCCAAAACGCTGCTATAAGCTTAAATAACAATTTGCTTTCGATCAATCTGTTTTGCACCTGTGATTGATCAACTTTCATATGCATATCTAGTTGAATCATTTTGAAAATAGTTCAGAACATACCTATTTGATTAATTATGCAGTGTTTGATCTTTGAAAAATTTGTAACAGTGTTTTTATCACAATAATAATCACTTTTGATCATGTAGGTCTTATTCACAAGCGAATAGTTGAATAAGTAAGCTTCCGCACTTGTTTTACTAGTACTTGTGTTATGTTCGAAAAAGAGTTAAAAATCACTCACACTCTATTCAACCCCTCCTTCTAGAGTGTGTTTGCACCATTATCGATCCAACATCCGCAACATAGGTGGGAAAAGTATCACATGCTCGATCTAATCATTGGGACCCCGATCCCCGCTGGTACACGATGCACAGCTCGCCCGGCTGTGCATCAAAACGACACCGTATCGACCCGAAACGACACCGTTTGGTTCCGACCTAAAAAAAACATAATCAAAACGGCGTCGTTTCGACCCGAAACGACGCCGTTTTGGGTGTACAGCTCGGTACAGCTGGGGGCTATACCGTCGGGGATCTTTTTCCCTAATCATTGGTGATCCCAATGCCGGTATAAGCACCCGAAGGTCCACTTACTATCTCTTATCTTTGTATGCATTTGCCTTTGACATCGAACCTAAGAAAGTTGATGAAGCCCTCTTAGATAATGAGTGGGTTATAGCTATGCAAGAAGAGCTTCATCAATTTGGAAGCCAAGATGTTTGGGAACTTGTTCCCCTACCTAAGGGTAATACCTTGGTAGGCACATGTTGGGTCTTTAGGAACAAGTTAAATGAAAATGGTAAAGTCGTTCTGAATAAGGCTCGACTGGTGGCCCAGGGTTATACCCAACAGGAAGGCATCGATTACGATGAGACCTTCACCCCACTGGAAGCCATTCGACTTTTAATTACGTTTGCATCTGTCTCAATAATAAAGATCTATCAAATGGACGTCAAGAGTGCCTTCTTAAACAGACTTATTGATAAAGAAGTGTATGTTCGTCAGCCCCCGGGCTTTGAGGATACACTTCATCCCGATTATGTTTGCCGTCTCAAGAAGGCACTTTATGGACTCAACAAGTGCCTCGAGCATGGTACGATAAATTGTCATCAGTGCTATTAGCTAATGGCTTCGTTAGGTGAAGGGTAGACAATATATTGTTCATAAAGAAGTCTGGCTCAGACATCCTGGTTGCCCAGGTGTATGTCGATGACATTATCTTCGGTTCCACCGACCATGCTCTTTGCACTATGTTTGAGGCCCTGATGTCTTCTCAGTTTGAGATGTCATCCATAGGAGAATTAAGTTTCTTCCTTGGCTTATAGTTCAAGCAAACACAGTCCGGCACACACATAAATCAAACTAAGTTTATCAGAGATATGTTCACCAAGTTTAAGTTTGACGGTCTGAAACCTTCTACGACTCCTATGAGTTCGTCGGTCAAACTTACCCTTGATGAAGAAGGTGAGCCGTTTGACTCTCACTTATATCGATCTATGATTGGTTCTCTGCTATACCGGACTGCATCGAGACCCGACATACAGTTTGCCGTAGGACTATGTGCACGCTTTCAGTCTAACCCTAAGACATCGCATTAAAGCTGTAAAGCATGTTTTTTGATATCTCAGGCACACACCCACTTTGAGTCTCTGCTACTCTCGAGACTCATCACTTACACTTATCACCTACAGCGATGCCGACTATGGTGGTTGTCGTATTGAACGGAAGAGTACTAGTGGTTCTTGTCAATTACTTGGGGAACGTCTCATCTCTTGGTTCTCTAAGAAGCAACCTAGTGTTGCCCTTAGTACTACTGAGGCCGAGTACGTAGCCTTGAGCAATTGATGTGCTCAACTCCTCTGGATCAAACAATAGTTAGCAGACTTTGGCATGTCTATAGATTGTGTTCCGGTTTATTGCGATAGTACCAGTGCAATAGACCTTGAAGACAATCCTGTATTGCACTCCCTAGCCAAACACATAGACATTCATTATCATTTTATACGTGATCATATGCAAAATGGAACGATATCTATTGAGTTTGTGCCAACTGCGCATCAGGTAGCTGACATTTTCACGAAGCCTTTACCCTGGGCCTCGTTCGAAAAGTTGCGTAGTGAGACATATGGTACCGTTATGATTCTTTTTTTAACACAAAGGGGGAGAAGTACGTATGTAGGGGGAGCTGTAATCAAGGGGGAGCATAGAGGTATTTTCAAAATTAATCAAAAGGGTAGATTGTTGAGATATGAGCCCCAGTTGCATTTAAGTTTGATTAATTTACCAAAATACCCTTAATGTGTGTTCTTACTAAAATGCCCTTGTCCCTAACCGCCGTGAAGTTAAAACTTACATCATACGGCACAAATTATGCCTATCATTTTTCGCAGGACCTAATTAAATTGATAATTAATTATTTGATTACTAATTACATTTATCAAATTAATTATTTAATTAAGAAAATTAATTATATAATTTACACTATATAAATCACAAAACCGAAATCCCTAAACCTAATCCCCTCATTTCAGCCGTCTCTCCACAATAACTTCCTCATTTACTCCCCCGATTTCCAGAACAATCGTCTTCAATGACGATTCCTTCTTCCTCAGAAAATCCGGTCCTTTCATCCCTGAAAATCCATGATTCTCTCTTCCTTCCTTCGTTTGCACATGCTCAATTCGATTATGGTAAGAATCGGATACTGCCTTGGTTCGAATTCAAGCCACCGTGTGCGAAATCCACATTTGGAAGGCTTGATTATGTAAAGATACAATCTTTACACGTTTTCAATCTCTGCAACGCGTGACTTCACTCGAAGGCATTGATTTGAAGAAATCATCTCTGATTCGCTATAAAGGTGATATCCTTTTGTTAATATCATTCATATCCCGTAATAATTCTGATTTGAATAAATTTCTTGCCCTGACTTTGTGCCTTTGTGTCTATTGAAGGTCTGAGTATGAAAGGTCCGACTTCTCATCTAATACGGTGACTGTTACGAGCCCTTAAAGTCCGATTCTCTTGACTTGGAGTTGTTGGTCCCTTGGAAAGGCTAACACAAGTTTAGAGGGGGGGGGGGGGGGGGGTGAATAAACTTGTCACCCAAAACTTTCCCAAAACTGAAAGTACCCCAAGAACTGAGTTTCTCCGAAACTTAAACGGATGCTTAGTTCAGTTTTGTTCCTGTCCCTTAACTTGTGCGGAGTTTAGCTAACTCAACTGAGTATAAGTCAATACTGACTTATTCTTACTCTAGTCAACTGGCAGCGGATAGAACTAGCCTTTAGTGCAATAGATGTGTCAATAAAGATCTGAACCTTCTATGTATCAGTTTGGTGCTGACTCAGTGTCTAATGTTTTCTGAGTGTAGTGATGAACTGATTATGCAATAATTAAAACAATCACAGTACAAATGTAAATGCATAAAGTAAATCAACACAAGATTTGTTTATGGAAGTTGCGGGTGGTGTAATCCCGTACGTCTCCCCTTCTCCTGTGGTGTAGGAGGTATCACTAGAATCTTGAGATAACCGTTACAAAATCCTAGCACAATGACAGTCCTTCACGACACCCTAGTTTCACTGTCTACACATAATGAAGAAAGGTATGATTGCTCCCTTCATTCTGCACACTGATCCTTAGGAGGTGGAATGACTCCTTCACCAGCTCACCACTGACATACACACAGTCTGCAAACTGCACCAACAGCTGTGGAAACTGAGTTGCAACCGTATGAGGGAAGGTGGAATTGCTCTCCTCAAACTATGCACAACCAACCCTTTTTCACAAAGTTTAGGTTTAGAATTAATCAGAAGATTAATTCAGTGAGCTGTCTGATTCTTCTGGATATAGCATTGTAGCTCTAAGATGCCTTCTTCCCCCTTAATGGGTTACTGGATCTTTCTTTTAAATCTCCAAGGCAATTCTGTTGGCTTCCTTTTTTCTAGATATGAAATCTGATTTTCTGGATCTGGATCATTAGATATGTGATTTTCAAAAATTCTCTGATCCTCTCACTTTCAATTCTTTTTCTCTATGCATTTATAGGAGTAATGTAACAGTCAACTAGCTCTTGTAGCCATTACATTTGTCGTTTAGCCAACGTTCATATGTACGACCTTTTGTCGTTTTGGTCAGTTCAAATTTAACAGGGCCTTAACTCAGTTTTCTACTCTTCTTCAAAACTGAGTACCTTGTATTCTTGACATCCGACTTATATTGACTAAATTGGAGTGCACCATTCAGCTTCCTTCTTTTCATGATAACTGATAATCTTTGTCCTTAAGATTATTCAGCTTTACATGATCTATAGTTCAGTTTCAGGTTACCACAGACTTGCCTGAATCCTGACTTATAGTCACGACTTAATCAGCTTCTAACTGAGTTTGCCACCTCAGTTCTTCAGTCTTCGACAACGGAGTCTGTGTCCCTCAGTTCTTCGGTTTTCTAGATAAGCCAACTGAGTCTGTATCCCTCAGTGAACTTATACATTTTCTATAGACTGTTTTTGCTTCTTCTTTCATTTTGCACTATAGCTGCTAGTTATGATTCAATCATAATGGGTTATAAGTGATCTTATTAATTACATGATGAATCATCATCAAAACACAAATATTATTTCCAACAATTTCCCCCTTTTTGATGATGTATCATAACCCTCCCTAAAAGCAATAATAAAAGAATAATGCGAGAAATCATAACAAAAACAATTAAGGTAACACACTAAACAGCTGAGTCCATTACAAGAAAATGTTCCAACAAACTGAGTTACTAAAATTATTACAAATTTCCTTTTTCCAAATTCATTAGTTTTTCTCCAATAAAGATGCTCCTTTTTGTCTCCAGGAGTCTTCTTGCCTTTCCTTCTACTTTTGATTCTCCCTCTCTAGCCTTGATCTCCAAGTATTCATTGATCATCTGATTCGCCTCTTCATTGTCCTGATTCTTAAATTTTATCAGGATCTCATTGATCTCCTCATTCATTAACTTAGCTTCTTCTTCTTCTTCAGAAATCAAGTTATGTTTTCCTTTATCAACCTTTATTTCTGCTTCCGCCTCAGTTTTTATCTTTTTACCTTTATCAGCCTTCAACTTTTCAAGAAATCTGACACAAATTACAAGTTTCTTTCTGATATTCAACACAGCTTTAACTGAGGCTTCTTCATCTTCCTCAGTTCTTGTTTCTTTAAAATCTTCTTCTTCAGTTAGCTTCTCGATCAGATTATCAATTTCTTCTCCATCTTGTTGAATGGTCAGTAGATCAGCATCTACTTGTTTATCTTGATCTTCAACCAATAGTCTGGCATAAACCTCTTCAGCTTTAGCATCACCTTCAGCTTCATCTTCCCCTTTGTTTGAAGATATGTGAAAGCTTTCTTCAAATAATTTTTGCATGGTGATTATGTTTGAGTATATGTTCAAACCTGAAAAATGTGCTCTTCCAATTAATTCATGCAGGTTGAAAAGTTTCTGCTGTAGAGTCTGTATCAGACTTTCGATGATCTCTTTTGCTACTTCCAATCTTTCTTCAATCTCAGTTTCTTGATGCTGAGATTCTTCATTTGCAGATTTGCTTGTAGATGCCTCATGGACTTGAGATGAGGAGCTGGGTTCATGATAATGAAAATGAACATCATGATTTGACAGTTCCTTTTCATAATCAGCCTCGCAAAATTCGGCGTCTTCCAGAGCTTCTCTTTTCTCCTCAGTGTATTCTCCATGCGTCTCAGTTGGGAGTTCACTTTCTTCTGTTTCTTCACGTTCACTTCCTTCAGTTTCATCATCAATCTGAATTACATCTTCAGTTTCAGTTTTCTTTGCCTGAAGCTTGTTCCACATTCTTCTCTATCTTCTTAAGGTTCTGTCATCCAACCTTACAGTCTTACTTGAACTAGAATATGAAATTTCACTTCTTTCTTCTTTAGTGATTTTCCTCTTTTTCACTCCAGTGGGCACTGATTTGTGTTTCACTTCTGTTTGTGTGGATTTTGAAATGGAGAAATGATCTAGTATCCTTTGAACTAGATAAGTGTATCCCTTTTTCAGTAAAAACTTTTCTCCAGAAGCCTTCCTTTCTCTGGCTTTTTCTATTTCGTCTGAAATTTGTTTGATCAAATGATTGAGGACAAACTTGTTCCAATCCAATCTTTCTCCAAACCAAATGGCATAGATCAGCTTTAGTTTATCTATCGAAAGAGTGTAGAAATTTCGAGCATGACCAATGACATTTCTGGTTAGAAGGATCGTCAGGAATGCGAACTCTTGTCTTTGTTGGTAGATGGATCCAATGAAGTTTTTCTCGTCCCTGTTAAGTGCTGTAACATTCCAAAGCTTGCCTTTTTCTTCATTTCCAAATGTAAGAGATGAAGATCCTCTGATTATGTCCAAGCCAAAGACTAGTGAGAGCAAATGTTCATCAACATTAATGCTGTCTTGAATCGTTGTCCTGAAGCTTTTTCCATTATTTGTGATTACGGCATTTTTGTAGAAGTCTTTGATGCCGTCTGGACACAAAGTAGTGACCTTTGTATCAATCAAGTTCTCCAATCCTCGAATTTTCTTGATTTTGCTTACAATTTGAGTCGACATAGTGGAGTTCAAAATTTTTTGACAGAAATCATCCAGACTTATGGTGATTCCATCATCAATGTTGTATCACTTCATGATTTTCTGAATTAGGAATTCTTGGGAGAATCTTGAGTGCTTTGAAATTGATTGAACAGAATTTTGTCAAGATTGTGGTTTTTCAATCGTCTTCAAAATGAGAGTCGTGTCACAATAAATGAGATTTGTAGGGATGTATATCTACTTTTTCCCCCTGATTGACACATGGCTATAAGTGATTTGTCATGTCAGCCCAAACGACAGATGGTAGCTGGAAAGTTTTCTGCTTTTGACCAATTTGCCATTCATCAGCTTCTGTATTTTCAGCTTTGTGTAGAAGTCAGTTTTTCTGAGGATTTTGCAATAAAAACAGACTTTTCCTGCAAAACAATTTAAAGTTTTCATCGGTACCCATATCTTCTTAGGTCCGGCTGGATTAGTTACTGAAGTATAACTTTTAGTTTCTTGGTTGAGAGAATTAAGCCCTCTCAACTCTTTTCTAGATAAACCGTTACGCTCAACCTTGGTTGATTTCACAAGGGTTCTTATAGATTTTTCATCTTTAATTTCTTTGTGTAATCGACTAGGTCATTCAGTATCTTGGTGTCTAGAGTTTGTACTCTTTGAAATCTCAAGACTGGGTAGGGGTGGGGAATCATCATTGCTTTTGTCAAATTTACTAGATATTAATCTTTCAGCAAGATTCGACATCTCAGTTTCAAGAAACTCATTCCAATCTTTTGCTTTGTCAAGTTCTATATCTTTTAGTCTTAACTCCAATGTGAGTTTTTCGGTTAACTTGACAAGTTCAGAGTTTTTCTGACTGAGTTCAGCGAATGATAACTGAGTTGAAGAATGTACCTTTTCTTGTTGGTTTGAAACATTTTAAAGATTTGCATGTATATTCTTTTGTTGCTCTAATGAATCTTCTATATCAATAGTAACTTGCAACAACTTCTTTTCTTCTTCTGAAGGATCTCTTTGTGATGGAACTCCTCTGGATTTGTCCATACAAACATTGAAGTTTGTGTCCACATCATCACTGAGTTGAGGTTCTGGACTTGTATGCAAATTTGTTGCACTGAGCCGCCCAGATAATTGATCCTGAAAATCAGACACATTTTGCAAACAATAAGTCAGGGGGTGAATAAGCCAACTTCTAATTCTAGATGTTGCCATTGAAATCAAACTAAGTGCTTTTAATAACTGAGACAGTGAGGGGTCTTCAACAACTGGTTTATAAGATATCTTTGGATCACTCCCAAATGGAAGAACTACTCCGTTACCAATTGTTGGTCCTTTGGAAAGGCTAACACAAGTTTAGAGAGGGGGGGGGGGGGTGAATAAACATGTCACCAAAAACTTTCCCAAAACTGAAAGTACCCCAGGAACTGAGTTTCTCCCAAACTTAAACTGATGCTTAGTTTAGTTTTGTTCATGTCCCTTAACTTGTGTGGAGTTCAGCTAACTCAACTGAGTATAAGTCAATACTGACTTATTCTTAGTCTAGTCAACTGGCAGCGGATAGAACTAGCCTTTAGTGCAATAGATGTGTCAATAAAGATCTGAACCTTCTATGTATCAGTTTGGTGCTGACTCAGTGTCTAATGTTTGTTGAGTGTAGTGATGAAGTGATTATGCAATAATTAAAACAATCACAGTACAAATGTAAATGCATAAAGTAAATCAACACAAGATTTGTTTATGAAAGTTGCGGGTGGTGTAATCCCGTACGTCTCCCCTTCTCCTGTGGTGTAGGAGGTATCACTAGAATCTTGAGATAACCGTTAAAAAATCCTAGCACAATGACAGTCCTTCACGACACCCTAGTTTCACTGTCTACACATAATGAAGAAAGGTAGGATTGCTCCCTTCATTCTGCACACTGATCCTTAGGAGGTGGACTGACTCCTTCACCAGCTCACCATTGACATACACACAGTCCGCAGACTGCACCAACAGCTGTGGCAACTGAGTTGCAACCGTATGAGGGAAGGTGGAATTGCTCTTCTCAAACTATGCACAGCCAACCCTTTTTCACAAAGGTTAGGTTTAGAATTAATCAGAAGATTAATTCAGTGAACTGTCTGATTCTTCTAGATATAGCATTGTAGCTCTAAGATGCCTTCTTCCCCCTTAATGGGTTACTGGATCTTTCTTTTAAATCTCCCAGGCAATTCTGTTGGCTTCCCCTTTTCTAGATATGAAATCTGATTTTCTGGATCTGGATCTTTAGATATGTGCTTTTCAAAACTTCTCTGATCCTGTCACTTTCAATCCTTTTTCTCTGTGTATTTATAGGGGTAATGTAACGGTCAACTAGCTATTGTATCCGTTACATTTGTCGTTTAGCCAACGTTCATATGTACGACCTTTTGTCGTTTCGGTCAGTTCAAATTTAACAGGGCCTTAACTCAGTTTTCTACTCTTCTTTCAAAACTGAGTACCTTGTATTCTTGACATCCAACTTTTATTGACTAAATCGGAGTGTACCATTCAGCTTCCTTCTTTTCCTGATAACTGATAATCTTTGTCCTTAAGATTATTCAGCTTTACATGATCTATAGTTCACTTTCAGGTTACCACAGACTTGCCTGAATCCTAACTTATAGTCACGACTTAATAAGCTTCTAACTGAGTTTGCTACCTCAGTTCTTCAGTCTTCGACAACTGAGTCTGTGTCCCTCAGTTCTTCAGTTTTCTAGATAAGCCAACTGAGTCTGTATCCCTCAGCGAACTTACCTTCTTCAGTTTTCTCATAACTGAGTCTGAACCTTCAGTTCTTCATAAGTATACTCAGTTTTCTTGCTGACTCAACTGTTTGTCTAGTTCCAATCTATTACAATGCTTGTTTGAAACAACCTATACAAAGTTCAGACTCTAGATAGAACTTATACATTTTCTCTAGACTGTTTCTTGCTTCTTCATTCATTTTGCACTATAACAGCTAGTTATGATTCCATCATCATGGGTTATATGTGATCTTATTAATTACATGATGAATCATCATCAAAACACAAATATTATTTCCAACAGGCGTCAACCCTAAATGCAGGTTGTATCTTTCTGAGTTAATTATCATGTATTCTCAGTATTTTCTCTGATTTGAATCTTCGTTGCCTTGACTTGCCATTTTGGTTTCGATTTACAGCTTATACGGTCTAGAAACACGTTTCACACAGATGGCTGGTCTTGTAGCCATTAATGGATGAACCTGATGCCAAAAACTGTCGGATTCTTGAAGGATTGAGTGTTTCCGTTCAAATAACTGGTGGTTCTCTCCTTCAGTGGTCCAACCAGCCCCGGTTTGGTGAATCTCAACCCAAACCGAACAGGTAAATTGGCTTGAACCCTACTTTGTGGGCTAGTAAGTTTGACCTAGGATTCTTTATCCCGGTGATGGTCTAGTTCAAGTCATATGATGAGGGCCTCGGCTCAGTGATGCCCTAAATAAGTTCTACTAGATCTAGTTTAGTCTGAACCGAGTCCTAGTTGGTCTAAGTCCGTCAATCGGTGTTTTCACCAAATTGTTTTTATAAGTTTTCACCTTGCTCGTTTTTTTATGGTTCCTCACTCCATGTACCCTATAAATAGCGCTCACATCATCCTAGTTCCCGATCGCCTTTACAACTTAAGCAATAAAACACTTTCTCTTTTTCAAAAAGTTTTCTGAGTCATTTTTGTAAGAAGAAGTCTATGGTCTGAATTCCCTATCACTTGCCGGAAGTGATAGTGAATTGGTTGGAATCTTGCTGGAGTGTGTACATCTTGAGGACTGGCAAAGCTATACACAGGACTCGGGATCAATCTATATGTTTGTCTGCATTGTGTTCTTTTTGTGAAGGTAATCAATACAGAAAACCCTTTTAAAATTGCTTTTGTTTAATCATTATGGGTTCGCTTTATTAATCAAGCACCCCTATTCTAAGATCATTGGTATTGATGGACCTTTGTCTGGAAAGTGCCTAAGTGAGGATTTGGCAATTCAGACATAGGCTTCAAGTTAACCCTGATCTTGTATCAATCAGGAATTCAGATTAAGTCCTGCAGTATCTGTGTTTCTTTTGGTCTCAATTAGTTGTGTTGAGTAGTATTTTAATAGAGTCAGTTGTGGTGCAATGAATCTCAAGTACTCAGTTTCAAAAAAACATGATTTGTCATTTGAAAGTTTGAACTAGTAAAGAGGCCCTGAGAGAACCTGGCCTATCGTTCATATTTCAGTGTCAATCTTTTGTGTATATGATCTTTAGATTGAGTGCTTGTTGTTGAGTTGTTGTTCCTATTTAGTGGTAAAATCTGTAGCCAGTTTCTGAAGGCTGAACCTGTACGTCAAGGTTGTGGCTTCAGTTCTGGTTTGTATATTTGGTCACTAAAGTTTGAATATGTGCAAGTCTTATTTTTTATCTTTCAAGTTGTGCTTGACATCAAGAATTTAGGATCTGCCCCTCAGTGAGAGAGGTTTGAAAGACCTCCTCACAACCTTGATATTAAGGTTGGTAGACTGAATTGTTGATCCTGTGCAAGTATCAGACTAAGACTTGGCCTTAAGTCTGTTTTCATTCCCCCATATCTATTGGGAAATTCAGAATCATTCCCTTGTGAGTGAAACTCTGAATTTATGCCCCTTTTTGCCGTGATACATCTTGCCGAATCCTGCTCCAACATTCTTGTATTTGTGCCGCCCTGCTAATCCTTCTGAGAAGCCTGCATTACTTGTGGTCAAACTGTAATAGGCTTAGAAGTGTTTGTGTAGTTTCCAGGACATGCTATGATATTGTTATCAGAATCAATACTGTTCTATTGATCAAACTTGAGTTAAGACTCTAATCTGATTACCACCTCAATGCTGAATCTAATTGGTCAGCTTAGGCTAAGGTCCTCGCCCTGCTTGTGCACTGTATTAAGGTTTGAACTGTATCTGTGATAATCGGCCAATCAAGGCTGGATCGTCATCTGTAAAAGTTCAACTGAAGGGACTCAGATTTGTGTTTCTATATTTTATGGTTTTGATATTTTTTGTTACAACCTATAATAGGTTTTGGTGAATAGAATATTAAGTTTCCATTGACTGAGAATGAATGAGATACAACGTATATATAGGCCACAACACAAGGCCAAAATAATAAAATAGCAAAACAATAAAATATATAGATAGTTTCTCTGATATATTCCCTCAAGCTGACGAAGCGTTGCGAAGTCCAAGCTTGGACACAAAAACAGAGAAAGGGAGCCGACCCAGAGGTTTGGTTAGAGCATCCGCAAGTTGGTCGGCACTGCAAACTCTAGCTGTTCGAATCAAACCTCTCTCCACACGCTCACGAATAAAGTGATAATCAATGGCCACATGCTTCATTCGTGAGTGGAAAACTGGATTAGCACTGAGCCTTATGGCACCTAAATTATCACAAAAAATAACTGGTGTCGCTCCTGGTTTAAAACCAAGATCTTGTAACAAATAAACAATCCAGGCAATTTCTGCTGCAGTATCCGCAACAGATCGATACTCCTCCTCGGTAGAGGAACGCGAGACAGAGGGCTGCTTCTTGGAGCTCCAAGAGATGGCATTACGACCTAAGAAAACTAAGTAGGCCGATGTCGAAGTATATGGGCTGCCATCATCATCCTTATTCCCCCGCAATCCGAATCTGAATATGCATGTAGTGCTAATGGTGTGTCATTAAAAAACTGAAGCCCAAGTTTCGGAGTGCCAGATAAGTAACGAAGGATACGCTTAACAAGTGTCCAGTGGTAGGCCGTAGGAGCATGCATGAATTGGGACAACTTGTTAACAGCAAAAGCAAAATCAGGTCTGGTAAACGTAAGATACTGTAAGGAACCCAATACCTGGCGATACTGAGAGGGATCGGAGTAAGCGAGGAGAGGATGAGGGTTGCGCGAGAGAAGGCATCGCAGGTAAGGGTGTGGAAACCGCCCGTGACTCCTCCATATGTACCCGGGACAGCAGATCATGTATATACTTAGACTGTGTGAGAAGCAAACCTGTAGCAGAATGAGTGACTTCAACACCCAAAAAGAAGGACAGAGGACCCAAATCCTTGACAGAAAACCGAGTCCCAATAGCATCAATCACATGCTGAATATGCTGTGTGGAGCTGCCTGTGACAATAATGTCATCAACATAAACCAGAATTACTGTGAGACGATCTGCAGTACGGCTGATGAACAGAGACGAATCAGCCATAGAGTTCACAAAACCTAATGAAAGCACAAAAATTTTCAACTCATGGTACCAAGCACGCAGAGCCTGTTTGAGGCCATATATTGCTTTGCGCAGCTTACACACAAAGGTAGGTTTCAATGCATCCTCAAACCCCGGGGGTTGAACCATATATACGTCTTCCATGAGCGAGCCTTGCAAGAACGCATTATTAACATCAAGTTGTCGCAAGGGCCACCCCTTAGTAACAGCGATGCTAAGAACCATCCGAATCGTTGTTGGCTTAACAACGGGGCTAAATGTCTCAAAATAATCTAAGCCTGGGCGTTGATTAAACCCTTTGGCTACTAAACGAGCCTTATATTTGTCAATAGACCCATCAGGCTTACGCTTAATACGAAACACCCATTTACACCCAACGACATTCATACCCGGAGACGGAGGAACTAAATCCCACGTGCTATTACGAAGCAACGCACTGTACTCGTCTGACATAGCAATACACCATTGCGAACACTGGAGGGCCTGTTTTAAGGTGGTAGGCTCGGTGTAGAGGTAACTGGATGTGGCTTGAGCTTGAAGGTTTAAAATTTGTCGTGGCTTGTGAATGTCATTTTTTGATCGAGTAACCATGGGGTGTCTTGGAGGAGTATTGATAGGAGAGTGAGCAGCGGATGAGAGAGTTGTGGGCGAGGAGGAAGAGGGTGTTGTTGCAGCCGAGAGAGGGGAATGTGAGGGAGTTGGTGAGAGATTGGGGTCTGCGGCAGAATGTGTAGGGGTATCATTTTCTGGGCTGGCAGGGGGGGTAATGGGGTCTGTCGAGCTGGTGGAGGGGCTTCATGTTGGAGAGGGAGACATACTGGAAGTGCTTGGAGAGAATAGGGGAGTGTGAGTGGCCGAGAGAGATGGAGAGGCCAAGGGTGATGCTGATTGGGTAGGCATGAAAGGAACAGAGGGTATAAATGTAGGCTCTTGTGGAATAAAGGTAGGATTATAATAGGCAGGGGGTAGAAGAGTGGATAGGGCCGGTAGAGATGGATCGTTGGGAATGCTCGCAAACGGAAAAATATATTCAACAAACCGAACATCACGGGCAGTGTATAGGCGGTTTTCTGAAATATCAAAGCAAAGATAACCACTTTGTGTTAACGGATAGCCTAAGAACACACAAGGACGGGATGTGGAGGCTAATTTGTGTGGGTTTTGAGGCTTTAGCCAGGGGTAGCAAAGGCATCCAAAGATTCATAGTTTGCCGTAGTTCGGAACCTCACCGAGTTAATTTGAGATAGGAGACCGCATGTCAAGAGTCTTGGAAGGCATGCGATTGATTAAATAAGGCTGCGGCACTAACGGCGTAGGACCAAAAAGTAATAGGCATCGAGGCATGAGAAAGGAGTGTAAGAGCAGTTTCAGCAATGTGTAAATGTCGACGCTCAGAGATGCCATTTTGTTGAGGTGTGTGGGTGATGGACGTGTAATGGGCAATGCCATGCTCAGCTAGATAGGGATGCAAAGCAATGTATTCAGTTCCATTATCAGAATAAAGAATTTTAAGGGTGCTGGCGTATTGTTTCTCAACATATGGTTTGAATTTTTTGAAGATAGTGGCAACTTCAGATTTTTGTTTCAATGGGAATAACCAAAAAAAAACGAGTAAAATGATCAACAAATATAACGTAGTACTTGAATCCATCAATAGAATAAATCGGTGCTGACCAAACGTCAGAAAACACCACATCCAATGGTTTTGAGCTTGTAATAGAAGAATGCGAAAATGGGAGCCGATGAATCTTATTACATAAGCAAGAATTACAAGGAATAGAAAGAGTAGAAGATAAATGCAAATAATTGTTTTTGGCTAAAGCTTGTATTATTGGAGAAGCTGGATGCCCACAGCGAGAGTGCCACGTGACAGCAGAAGCTTTAGCAGCTGAAAAAGCGAAAAGCGATGAAGGAGACCAGATGTACGCTCCATCTCTAACCTGACCTTGGTGGAGGCAGTTGGTGGTCTTCAGGTCCTTCACCAAAAAGGAGTCAGGTAAAAATTCAATAGAGACAGAATTATCTTTGCAAAATTTATGGACAGAGATAAGATTTTTGGAGAGATTAGGAACACACAGAACATTATTTAACTTGAAAGAAGAGATAGTGGTGGAACCAATATGTGTGATGGCGAGAGAGCTGCCATCACCTATAATGATTCATTCCGTACCTGGATATTGAGAGTGCAAGGAAAGCAAATCGAGCTCTTGTGTCATGTGGTGAGAGGCACCACTATCAAGCATCCAGTAAGCTGTAGATGGAGAGGAGGAAGCAGTAGCAACATGAGCAGTAGGTGGAGGTTTCGGCTGGGAAGGTTTTCTGGGCCTAGGGAGATTGTTGTAGTGATTGTAGGTAGAGCAAGATGTAGCACCATGTCCTTGGGCACCACACAACTGACAATGACCAAGGAAGGGACGTGATTGACGTGCTTGGGAGTGATGAGAGCCACTCGGCCTAGAGGCAGAAGGTGTAGGGTGCCTCGGGTATTGTGGTTGTGAAGGGTATTGGTGAGGGTATTGAGAGCCGGGTGACGAGGATTTGTATAAAAAGGTCTTGGAGGAACAGTGGGAACCGGGATAGAGGGGTTATAGTGCACAGGGAACGCAGTATACGCTGGTGTACTACTAGACTGACTTTGTAACAATTGTGCCTCATGATTCAATAACTTCTCATGCAAAGCAGACAAGGAAATTGTGTCATCACGAGCCTGAATTGCATTCACCAAATTCACATAATCCGATCCCACATTTTTTAAGATCAAATCAACAACCTCATCATCATTTGGCTTAGCATCCAACGCAGCCAAATCATCCACAATATTCTTAACAGTATTAAAAAACTTTGAGATGGGCATGTTACCTCTAGAGATCGAATTCAATCGAATTCTAAGATTTTTTATTCTCCCTTTGGATTTTTTGCCATAAGTATCCAATAACGTATCCCATGCCTGTTTAGACGTCTTTGTGTGTTGAATGTCAGCTAGATAATCCTTTTCAACAGACCCGAGCAAGAGAAAGTGGATTAGAGCATCCTGCCTAATCCAAAACGCAATTTGCCTTGGCGTATTTGGGTCGCCGCGAGAGACAACCGGTAAAGCACGATCACCCGTAATAAATCCATAGAGATCATACCCAGTGAGAAGAGTATGAATTTGTAGTTTCCAAGCCACAAAATTCGATTCACCTAGCTTGATCGGAGCATGTATTGTTGGACTGAGGGCCACAATTGTGTCATTATTCGAAGATGCAATCGCAGTGGAGACGATTGATTCATCTGTGGTGGAGTGAGACATGGCAGAGAGTCGCCTGAGAAGAGAGAAAAGAAAAAAAAATTAAATAAAAAAAAAAAGACGGCAAGAAGGGGGAGAGGAACCCTAATTGCGGCTGTGAAGAAAAAAAACGAAAGATCGAATCTCTGATACCATAATAGGTTTTGGTGAATAGAATATTAAGTTTCCATTGACTGAGAATGAATGAGATACAACGTATATATAGGCCACAACACAAGGCCAAAATAGTAAAATAGCAAAACAATAAAATATATAGATAGTTTCTCTGATAACCAGAATCTGTAATAGCTTCTAGTTATGATATATTTGTGCTTAACTTCGTATCTGCAATTCTGAACCTGTTTTTATATCTTATATAAGTGCATTTACATTTTTGTTTGATAATAATCTGTGATTAAAGTGTTGTGACTTATCTGTGATAATCAGTATTAATTAACCTTGAACCTTATCATTTTATTACATACACTTAGATATTCAAGCAGTCCTTGCGTCTTTTTATCAACCCGAATCTGAGTTGAATTCCTGGTCAATCCAGTAAATATTATCACACTCAGAATCCCTTGATCACTTGGGTAGTTTACAGAATCGAATAACATTTAATTAAGCTTCCGGATTAAGTGTTAATAATTGTGTATTTAAATTGGTCCTGCGTGTTATATTTCCACTCAATCGAAAAGAGCAAATAATTAATCAACACTCTATTCAACCCCCCTTCTAGTGTGTTTTACTGCGCATTATCGATCCAACAAATTATAGCTTTCTTACAGGCCGTCATAATTACTATATCCTTTTATGTTACCATGAGAACTTGCTCTGGTTTAAAAGTAAGATTCATGGCAGATGTTCACGGACTTCTTTGATTAGACCAATGTCACACATTTACGGATTCATTTTCGAGCTCCGTGCTTAACGAACCAAAGTTCCTTTCTTGCTTTTAACTTTTCATCATTGGGACAATATTTCGATTAAGTGGGGGGTTTGGAACGTCACTTAGCTTTTGACAGCGTATTTCCGATTATCTCAATTCTTTTTGACACATTTTTCACCACTATACTTTTTGATTTGAACGAAATTGTAAAGATACGAAGTCTTTGAGCTTTTGGAACTAATTAATTACATCTCTGTTCCAAGAACGAATAGATGAAAGTAGTGTCAACTTTTGAGGTAGTTGCATATTAGCCGCATATTCTTCTTATGAACCACATCCTCAAGCACGTATAACAAACTTTCTTCAGTGTGTAGTATAGATGCCGCCTTATGTTGACTTGCACTGACCCTAGTTTTTCCAAGATTTGTTCTACCTATGGTCATTTTGGTCAAGTTGTGGATCTTATAGGGGCAACGGATTTACGGATTCGGTAGTTTATCAAAATGAGCGGACCGTGAGGATAGATAGATTTTTTTTAGAGATGTCCAACCTACCCGAAAAAGAAATTAAATTCTTTGGAAACAAGGTAGCAAGTTCGGTGTTAGGTTTGATAAAGTTCTTGCTAGGCAACAACCATTGCAAGTTTCTAATTGAGAATCTATCCGGTGATGACGCTTAAAATAGTATCCTACGGCATCAACATTCTATCCATTATGAGCTAAAAGTAGTTGTTTCGACCTATGAATATGAACCATTTTGAGTTGAATATCATATGTCGAGTTCATGAGTCGAGTATTTTGCATTAAACGTTTATTTTCCATTATTCGATATTATTTCGTGCGTTATTTAATTATTTTCAAGATTCAAAATATTGGGTTTAGGATTGTGGACAATTCTGGAGTGGACTGAACGAAAGGATTGGGCCTCGGGTATTCCCGAACCTTCCAAGCTAAGTCGGCAGAAAGAAAAAGATGAAAATACCCCCGGTTTACCGGGAGGTACCGCCGGTTTACCGAGGCTCCAAAATCCTCCGAAACGCATTTTCTTGGACGAGGGGTAGTTCTAGGTGTTTCTAAGTAGGTTTATTTAGCTATAAATAAGAGGCTTCGCCTCAGAATTCAATGTATAGTACCAAAAACTTACAAGTATTATGCAATAAAAGTTCTTTGTTCTTTATTTTATTTTATGAGTTCTGGTCGGAGAGACGATGGAGTCGCCGCCTAGGAAGAGATCCGAGGGAGATCTACACTCATTTTCGAGGGTATGATTTTCTGTCTTTCCCAAGATGTAGATCTGTCATTGTTCTATTCGACTAGTATGTGCTAACTGGTTATTTAGTTTAATTATGTAGTAGTTAGTTTATTTTACCCCATGTATGTATAGATCTAATTCGTTGGTGAAGAAATAATGAAGTAGTGATTGCATTCTTCAGATCTGCGACAGTCTATATCGCTAGATCTGAATACCTAGTAAATTACTAGTTCATGATAATCGGCACCAGCTACGTTGATCGACAGATTTAATTTACATGCTAGTATCCTGATCAAATATTTTCATGTCATCGTCAATTAGCATGAAGGACTTGCAAGGTGAAGTGTTTATTAGGACATAGTCTTGATGGATCCTTAGGAACGTGCTAGTCATTGTCGATAGCTGCCTAGGGAGGTTTTCGGTATCGTGCCGGCATCTCTAGATCTTAATGCGTATGAGCAAATACAACCAATGAAGGAGGTTAGTTGCGTATAGATAGTTTGTTGTCCTTACAATGGAAGTAGATAGGATTAGAAGTTGCACCCGTAGCTGACAATGAATTAAAATTTACCAACGGGGATGACTATTGCATGTGTGGGGGGAATAACTAATCACTCATAATTAGACTAATACATTAGAAACTCTTGTTTGCTCCATTTGAACTTGCATAATCTAGTTTGTTTATCGTTACCAACCTTACTTTTGTGTATATTTTAGTTGGTCGTAGACCATTGTCGTGACAATACCAATCTCGATAATCAACATTCTTACGAGTCTCTGTGGAATCGACCTTGACTCATCAGCACTCTACTATGATAGACCTAGTCCTATTGCTAGTAAGTGCTTTTTTGGCGCCGTTTCCGGTGACTCGTGTCAAGAATAATTTTTATTTGAGATTGAGTGTCTGTATAAATTTCGAGTCTGTTTATCGTCTGTTTATACTGGAGTCATACATAGTCAGTTTTGTTTGAATCTGGAAAAAAATCACACCCGATTAATCGAGGGTTACCCGCGGTTAACTGAGGCTCCCGGATTCGTCAGAATCGGTTCTGTCAGTTCAGCATCGAGTCAGTAGTCAGAGTATGTATTTTTTAGTCTGCCAGGCGAGTGTAACAGCTGCCGAGGCAAGTCACTTACTTTTTTATTCTTTTTTTGTCTTGTAGTACGCTACATGAAGTTCAACAGCCAAATTCAAGAGATTCATACCTGAGATCGAAAAGTTTGCTAGACAAAAGAGAAAGGAAACTCAAAAGAAGACTGTTAGGCTGGCGGACGATGTAAGTTCATGCGAAGGAGGTCACAGCGAGAATGAAGAAGAAATTCAACCTTAGGAAGATACAGACAACACATTGGCACAGAATGGACAGAACGGTGTCAATGGAAGAAACGGAGAAGGTGTTGTGGTGCAAGAAGATAGGAGAACTCTACAGAGTTATACAATGCCGATGATTGAACAATTGATGCCAGCAATTGTCCAGCCAGAGAATGCGGCTGAGATCTTTAACCTAAATCCAAACTTGATACAGATGGTGACCAATTACACTACCTTCCATAGAGTACCGGACGAAGATCCTAGTGTACAAGTCGCTAACATTTTGGAGATAGTCAGCATGGTCAAAACCAGCAGGAGTACATGAAGATAACATCAAGCTGAAATTGTATCCATTCACTCTGAAGGACAAGGCAAAGATATGGTTATTGTCTCTAGCACCAGGGTAGATCCAAACTTGGACCGATCTGCTACAGAAGTTTATGAATAAGTACTGCCCGCCTAGGAAGTCACTACATATGAGACAAGACATCATGAATTACAAGCAGAAACCAGCCGAGAGTTTTGAAGAAGCATGGGAAAGGTTTAAGGAAGCACAACGGATATGCCCTTACCACTATCACTTTGCCTGTACAAATGCATAGTTTCTATCATGGATTGCGGCCCAGTGAACAAATGAGAGTTGACGCATCGAGCAACGGATATGTTGCGTTGCTGTCACCTGAAGAAGCTGAAGAAAAGTTGGAACAAATAGCGCTTACAAGCCAATGGGGAACGCATCAAATTGAGATTGTCAAGGTAGCTGAAGGCGTATTTGGAGAAGATACTTCTCAAAATATCTTATACCAGTTAATGGCAATGAACGAGAAAATAGATGGCTTCAAGATCACATTGCCAAGGTTTAGAAAGTTCAAAAAGTTGAAGTAACCAACAACGAAGATGTGAACTATCTAGGGAGGCAAGGAAATCCCTATAGGGGCAGATATCGCCAGGGTTCTCATGGCCACTGTTGACGGTGATTTTTACGATATATATGATATTATTTCGTAGCAATTTCCTTCGTGTTTTATTACTTTTTATAGAAAAGTGAGGGTTTAAATGGAATATTGCAAGAATGCGTATTGAAATGGTTAAAGTGCAAACTCGAGCTTATTACATGATTTTATTAGTGAATTTTCATCAATATATATGTTTCTACATTTTGCACGTTTCTATTATCTTGTAAGTACCCGAGCATGGCAGGGAATGAGCTTAAACGATGTTTAAAAGAAGGTTAAATGGAAGGAAGAGGATGCAAGTCGAAGATGGAATGAAGATTTAGAAGTCTGGACGTTCGTTTGCTCCATCCGTCCAGTGGACTGGCGTCCAGAAGATTGAACTGGCGTCCAGGAGGAGTGTTTGGATTCAGGGTTTTCAGATTTTTGCTGAACGAGCGTTCAGAATTGCATAGGACGGGCGTTTGAGAAGACTCGGCCCAACTCGAAGATTTCAAAGCATCTGAACTGGCGTCCAGCCACCGCCTCAGCCTAAACCGACTTCAAAACTTATAAATAGTCGCATTTTTCTGAACCCTAATACACACAATTCGATCCCTGGCCGCCCCAGGCCCCTTTGGGGCGCTTTTGCTTTGCGTTTTTCTCGCCCCCATAAACATAATTTCATCTACTTCTTTTATTTATAATTTCTGCAACTAGTAGAACGATGGATAGAGGGTAGGCGATTTGAACAAGCGTGTGAAGCCAATCATGCAACATTTTGATTTCAACTCTTTGGATGGTTTTGTGAGTTTTTATTTGAAGTTGTTTCTTTATTATGTTTTGTATTGATTATGCAATTTAAATCGATGGATGTGTTGCTTATTGATGTTTAACGTTTGATGAGAATCGTTGTTAGACCTAGATCACCGTAGTAAAGATTACATTTTTAACCTAAAAACAACGAGAGTTGCTAGGTTAAATTTCTAGGTTGCTAGATTGAGAAATCTTACACCTTTGTTATGGAAGCGTTAATCTTTAAGATCGAGAGATGAAAGATTAATAGGCGAATTATCTACGAGAGTAGGAATTCATACCTTTGATAGGTGAACCACATCTTTATTAAATCTTCACTAAACGATCTAGAGTTGAAATTGAGGGTTGCGGGATAGGTGGATCAATGCTTGTTCTTCGTTAAAATCAATTGAAATTATCTTTGTGCCTTGTCTTCGTTGCTATTTTAGAATTTTATTTTTCTTTTTAGTTATAGAATAGATTTATTTAGTTAGTTTAGGTCCGCAACTATATTTCCTGGCTTTGGATTGACAATCCTCTGTCCAGTTTATTGTTTTAGTTTTTTTTAGTTCTGTTTTGTTCTATGTTATAGTTCTTGACTGTTTTTACAATCTTCTTAGTATTAGTAATTGTGGCACCCTTAGGTTAGTTAATAAAAACTAGAATAAACAACCCCGATTCCCTGTGAGATCGACCCGGTA
Source organism: Gentiana straminea (assembly GCA_036785695.1). NCBI lineage: Eukaryota > Viridiplantae > Streptophyta > Magnoliopsida > Gentianales > Gentianaceae > Gentiana > Gentiana straminea. Next base: position 383,906 of record JAVUPR010000376.1, on the reverse strand, counting down.
TTAGTTGCTATACTACGATCCCTGCACTTGGGGTATACCGGATTTATAATTTATTACTTGTTGTTTTTCCGTTGATAAAATCCGAGATAGCCACCCTGGTTTTCGACTAAGTGGCCCTAATGGTGGAGAGAGACCAAGGCAAACTGGTGGATTCATGCCTCAATTCAACAAGTCCGGTGGTTGGGAAGCAGCCATGGATAAAATGAGCTAAACTTTGACCGACACGGTCAATCAACTCACAAAATCCATGACCGGGCTGAATGCAAACTTCACCACATATTGTCAGAAGAATGATACAAGACTGACCAATCAGAAAGGCTTAGTGCAGAATTTGTCGCACCAAGTGGGACAGATTGCCGAACAAATGTCAGCCCGTCCTCTGGGAGGATTGCCAAGTAACACTGAGAAGAATCCGAAGGACATGAATGAAATTATGACTAGGAGCAGAAAGGAACTGCCTCGACCAGTTATCCCAACTATCTAGGAAGAATCACAAAGCAGTCAGAACATAGCATAATCAGGAGAAAAAGAGGGGCCGGTAAATCGGGACACTATGCCGATTAACCGGGCGTCTACAGATTCAACAGACGAATACGTAGAGTAGCAGCAAGTAAGTCCTTATGAACTGTAACTATTAATCCTGCTACTTTACCCTATCCCCCTAGGAAATATACACCGAATAATGATGATGCTCGTTATAAAAAGTTTATAGAAATGTTTAAGAAATTGCAAGTGACTATACCTTTGGTTGAAGCTCTGGATGGAATGACATAGTTCGCAAAATTCTTGAAAGAAGCAGACTCTACCAAAAGGAAGTTGTTAGACCTTGAGACTATTTGCCTTAACGAGGAATGCTCGGCAGTTTTGCAATGCAAACTGCCTCCCAAGTGTAAAGATCCTGGGAGCTTCCTCATACCTTGCACAATCGGAGAAGTGTGCCTAAACAAATCATTGTGTGATTTGGGAGCCAGTGTCAATTTAATGCCGATCTCTATCTTTCATAAGTTAGGCATGAAAGAGTTGAATGAAACATCTATAACCCTTCAATTGGCCAATAGTTCTATGAAGCAACCGTGTGGAGTGGTGGATGATGTTCTGGTGAAAGTTGATAAGTTTGTATTCCCCGTAGACTTTGTAGTGCTGGATATGGAAGCTAACTACGATGTTCCATTGATCTTATGAAGACCTTTCCTAGCGACAAGTAAGACATTGATAGATGTTCATAAAGGGTGAGTTGATTCTAAGAGTAAATGAGGACAGCGTAGTGTTCAATATGATGAAAACAATGAGGTATGCACAAGATGAGGTAGAAGCATGTTACATGCTAGATGCCATAGACGAGCTTGTTTTGGAACTATATCAGCAAGTGGCACTAGACCCTGAAGTAGCAGATACTTTGCTCCTGAAAGAAGATGAAGGAAGTAATGAGGAAACATGGCCTAGGTGTAGCGAAGGTCAAGTACGATAAGTATAGCCTATATCTTCTGTGGATTTAGGAGGAACACTTCATAGACCTTCATGGCATAAGTTCTTTGACTTACAATTGACTAGTAAACTATTAAGATCATCGTTGGAAGAGCCACCAAGGAATTTAACACTGAACCCTTTGCCATCTCACCTGAAATACGTATACTTACAAGATGATACTCTTGCCATCATAATTTCATCGTTACTATCACCTTTAGAGGAGGAGAAACTTTTAAGAGTACTGAGAGAGCATAAGAGAGCATTTGGGTGGACCATTGCAGATATTCGAGGGATAAGCCCTTCGGTTTGCATGCATAAAATTTTTTGTAGACCCAGAAAAGAGAGCAGTAGCACAACCTCAAAGGAAACTAACGCCACAATTGAAGGATGTTGTTAAAGAGGAAATTATAAAGATGTTGGAAATGGGAATCATTTTCCCAATTGCAGACAGTGAATGGGTGAGCCTGATTCATGTGGTACCCAAGAAAGGAGGATTCATTGTTCAACCTAACGAGTGATTGAGGTCAAGTTAAATTATTAACTCGATGCCTACTAACACACTAGCAAGAGAACTATGTTCAATTGTAGTATAGCTAGATAGAGTCGAGGTCGATCCCACGGAGACTCGGCACAAATAAAACACAACTTTATCCTATTAGAACTAAATTGAAAGGGCGGTCTACGACCAACTAAACGCAGTAAATAAAATAGTGACAACCACAAGACACAAAAGCCCACAAAGACAGACTAAAGACTACTAAAACGCGGATAATACGGTTGATATTATCTAAACAAATAGTATTGATTACGCTAGTAGATCATAACTCCCCCATGTGAATTAGGATGATAACGAGATAAAACAAACGTTAAAGATTAATTATTATGACTACGGGAGTCATCCCCTAAGGTAGATTTAGCTCCGGTTAGGCCATCTAAATCATCGTGCCTCCATTACGTGACTTCGCTTTTTAATGCCTCCATCTCATATAACTTCTGACACAATTACGAAACTAGGGATGCCGGTATAAACCGTAACCTCGTCTAAGCAACATTCCTAGGGTAAGGCGTACTTCTTAGATGCCGATTCAATCTATATCCTAAGTAACAATCACTTTTTGGGTTTCATGTTAAATTATGATGACAAATAATTAAGTTGATCAGGTTTAATTACTCGTTTTAATTCCAATTCAGAGATTCTGACGTAGTCGAAGCCGATCATAATATTGCCTTACACATCACCACGCTCGGACGACCGAACGACAGCACTCGGGCGACCGAATGACATGTCTCGGTCGACCGAACACAGTTCTGTGTTGGTACAAATCATGATTACTTCTTAACGTTTTTAACCTAAACACATGGGTTCGTAAATTAATCTACATCACGCAATCAATACAAGAAAAACTACTCCATAATAAAATATATCAGATCTACGAATAAAGATTGCACAATTGAATAGTCATACCCTCGAAGACGAGAGTGACTCCCACTCTTTAATGCGCTCCCCAACCGGAGAATCTGATTAATCCACAATGAATGAACATAAAGGAAAGTAAAGAAAAACTAAAAACTCAAATTGTATAAATTGTTTTGTGTTGTAGTGGTGTGTTTTCTCAACATCGTGGCTGCTGTTTATATAGGAGTTGTGGCCGACATAGGGAGAATCCAGAAGATTGACATGCATTTATCAAATTAGGCTCGGGTGACCGAACCTATACGCTCGGTTGACCGAATGGCTAGGCTCGGTCGACCGAGCCTTCCCTTGTTATGCGTTTTCACTCCGTTTTTTCTGACTTGTTCCCCACTCCATGCTCCTGAATTGATCTGATTAATCTTTTCTTCAATGCTCCGATTTTCTTCTCTTTTATCTTGAGATTTCTCGATTACGTTTTAATTATCTTCCCGATTCGTTATGATCTGCAAAAATCAGTATTTATCACACAATTAATTGCTCTTTTATAATAAAAACGGCTAAATACCAATTATCACATTAATAATCACTTATCATTAAATAATAAATATAAACACGTGATTTAATACGAAATATATATAATTAACTCCGATTTAAGGTTATAATTGATGACATAAATAGGTATATTTTAACTGTCATCAAAATGCCCCCCACTTATACTTTGCTTCGTCCCGAACAAAGCATGAATAAGTCATTCCCCAAGACAACATTTTCCTTGGTCATCTCATACTTACACAAGAAACCCGAGTCAACTCATACCAGTCATGCTCATAAGATAAGCATTATTCACTACTTGCTATGAATCGAAGTGATTGTGTGCATGTGCATTGGTTTTATATAAATGTAGCTAGATTAGAGCTTATGCAGACTTCATATCAAAATTCACCAACATCAGCATTCATACTTCTTGTGCCTCGCATTGGTTAAAGAACTAGAACAATAAGCAAGAGCGTATCTATAGGGTTTTTGGACTTGGAGACCGAGTACTACTCAAAGCCTCTAAAAATTCGAAATTTTTTCAATTTTGCATATTTTCCGAATACTACTAATCTCAAGGAAGAAAACTTTCATAGAGTATCCCCCTATCGTAGATTAAGCATAGCATCGAATATTACCACAAGCGCGGGGCTACTTTGGTAATGTTACTACAAGCCCAGTGCATTGTCAAAACACAGGTACGTCCCAAGCTTATTACTCCGCTTTTGTTGGCTAGAAGATCAGAATACATCAGTCGACAAATATCGATATTAGGTCCTCATAACCAATTATCTACGCAATGTACACATACTTCTTTCAATTATTATAACTCATGCGGTACTAAGCGATTCATATGTTGAGTAGTTGAACAATACCTAACTACTTGCAATTGTTGGCATGAATATCCTTAAGTTTACTAACAATTTATCGCAAAAGTATAATATGACCACGTACTCATGCAACTTGGTTCCTTTCCTATCAATTCTAAGTATAAGAACTTCACAAGTTTAAGGGTACGAGTTAACCAACTTGGCATTTATCCATGAAATTTTTTAAATTTGGCTCAATATTGTCTCAGTATTCCGTTCCCCTTGACTTTTTCAACATATAGCTAAGTCCCTTGCCCCCCCACTTAAACATGACATTGTCCTCAATGAGAAAAATAAATGAGAGTGCAAGATGAAAGACTTAGCTCTGGAAACGGCTCCCAAGTAAAGGAACAATATCGGAGTAATCATCAGCACATCGTGGAGAGACAGACACATCCTGTATAAGCAAACAAGCTCCACGAAATCGTCAAATACCATGTCTATGGAAGTTATAAAATAATGTGGCGGTAATTAGATATAGATATCTAAAAACAGTTTAAGCCACTTTACTTTATACTGCCATGGACAAGACCAAAATGGATTTAAACCTAAATAAAAACACACATGACGGCTATCAAGGAAAAAAACCTCGTTTATTCCGAACTTAGACTCGGAACATGGCGAGATGAAAAAAAACCGTGATAGGCGCATGCTACTTTATTAAAAAGAAAAACGTAAAAGATAGTTATAGGTAGTAGTTCTAAATTTATAGTCGCTAGCTCGACTCGCCCAAGATGGCTTATTCATAAACGGGGTCATCGAGGTACAAAACCTCCTCTTCGAAATCGACGGCGAAGCCCGTGATAATGCTTCACACGATGTCCATTGACCACAAATCTGGACCCGTCTTTGAAATTGAATAGCTCCACCGCTCCAGAAGGAAAGACCTGTTGTACTTGAAATGGGCCACACCATCTTGACTTCAACTTACCCGGGAAGAGTCTTAAGCGCGAATTGTACAAGAGAACCATATCACCCTCGTGAAAGGTCCTGTCCAGAATTTTTTTGTCATGGAACTTCTTCGTGCGCTCTTTGAAAATCTTGGCATTCTCGTATGCCTCTAAACGAAACTCCTCCAGGCGAGTTAATTCTAACATCCTCTTCTCACCGGCCAACGTCTCATCAAAATTTAGCATCCTTGTTGCCCACATGGCTCGGTGCTCCGGTTCCACGGGTAGATGACATGCCTTTCCAAAAACAATCCTATACGGTGACATTCCAATCGAGGTTTTATATGCGATCCTATAAGCCCATAAAGCGTCGTCTAAACGTAACGACCAATCCTTCCTAGTCGTATTGACAGTTTTCTCCAGGATACGCTTTATCTCTCGATTGGTGACTTCTACCCGTCCACTAGTCCGGGGTGATATGCGGTTGCTAGCTTATGTCGAACCCCATACTTAATCATCGACCTCTCAAAAGGTTTATTACAAAAATGACTACCATTGTCGCTTATAATCGCCCTAGGCGTCCCAAACCTTGTAAAAATATTCTTTTTCAAGAATCTAACCACAACCCTAGCATCGTTAGTAGGGGAAGCAATGGCCTCAACCCATTTGGATACATAATCAACAGCAACTAAGATATATCGGTTAGATAGTGATGAAGTGAAGGGTCCAACGAAATCTATTCCCCAAACATCAAAAAGTTCTACTTCTAAGATGCCCTTAAGTGGCATCTCATTCCTCCGTGAAATATTTCCTGTCATTTGACAAGCATGACATGCTCTTGCATATTGGTGTGCATCCTTAAACAATGTCGGCCAATAAAAACCGCATTGGAGGACCTTGGCCGCAGTTTTTTCTCCACCGTAGTGTCCTCCAACTTCATAAGAATGACAATGCTTCAGGATATCATTATACTCTTCCTCGGGCACACACCTTCGAAAAACATTATCAGATCCTAGCTTAAACAAATAAGGCTCATCCGAATAATAGTGTCTAAGATCTTTAAAGAATTTTTTTCTTTCTTGGACAGTGAGATTTGGTGGTAGGTACTTTGCGGATAGATAATTAACAAACAAACTAAACCATGGTTGCTTCTTCTCCTTCACAACCTCTATTCGCGAAGAAACTGCAACACAATCATCATGTCCCCCGATGGTGGTGAAGGAGAAAAGTTGTTCATCAGGAAAAGATTCTCCTATCTCAGGTAATTCCTCACCATCCTCTAATTGTAAGCGCGATAGATGATCGGCCACCACGTTCTCACTTCCTTTCTTATCTCGGATTTCTACGTCAAATTCTTGCGAAGGTAGAATCCATCTCAACAATCTAGGCTTTGAATCTTGCTTTGCTAGGAGATACTTAAGAGCCGCATGGTCGGTCCACACGTTGACTTTAGATCCCACTAAGTAAGATCTAAACTTTTCAAAAGCAAAGATAACGGCCAAAAGTTCCTTCTCCGTTGTGGCGTAATTTCTTTGGGCAAAGAATCAAAGTCCGTCTTGCATAATAAATAGGCCTAAAAATCTTATCTTTTCTTTGACCCAAAGCGGCGCCAACGAAAAGTATCACTTGCATCACACATCGGTTCAAACGGAAGATCCCAATCCGGTGCGACCGAACGGGTGCGATAAATCGCCTACTTTTTATTTCGTTGAAAGCTTTTATGCACTCATTAGAAAACACGAATGGCACATCCTTGGCCAATAATTCGGTAAGAGGTCTAGATATTAGGGAAAAGTCCTTGATAAACCTACAATAAAATCCGGCGTGGCCTAAAAAACCTCGCAAAGTTTTAAGATTAGTAGGCGGAGGTAGTTTCTCGATCACCTCTACTTTGGCTCTATCCACCTCTATACCATTCTTTGATATGCGGTGGCCTAGCACTATACCTTCCGTAACCATCAAATGACATTTCTCCCAGTTAAGCACAAGATTCGTCTCCTTACATCTCTTCAACACTCGTGCTAGATGTGTGAGACATGAATCGAAATCGTCTCCAAACACGGAGAAATCATCCATAAAGATTTCCAAGAAATCTTCCACCATATCCGCAAATAATGACATCATACATCGTTGAAATGTCGCGGGGGCGTTACACAATCCAAATGGCATTCGATTATACGCAAATGTCCCATATGGGCATGTAAACGTTGTCTTCTCACGATCTTCGGGTGAGATGTGGATTTGATAGTATCCCGAATACCTGTCAAGAAAACAATAGAAAGCATGCCCGCTCAGTCTCTCGAGCATTTGATCAATGAAGGGAAAAGGAAAGTGGTCCTTACGAGTCGCAACATTTAGTTTCCTAAAGTCTATGCATACTCGATGACCGGTGATTAGCCTCACAGGAATTAACTCATTCAACTCATTGGCTTGCACCGTCAATCCTCCCTTTTTGGGAACTACATGGATATGGCTTACCCATTCGCTATCAGCAATTGGAAATATAATTCCCATTTCTAGCATTTTTATAACCTCATCCCTAACCACTTCCTTTAATTGTGGGGTTAAACGCCTCTGAGGTTGTGCAACCGCTTTCTTTTCGGGGTCCACGGAGATCTTGTGCATACATACGCTAGGACTAATGCCCTTAACGTCGCCTATGGTCCATCCAAATGCTCCGCGGTACTCTCTCGAAACTCTCATCAGTTTCTTCTCTTGTAAGTCCATCAAGGAAGAAGATATAATTAGCGGCAAAGTCTCATCTTGAAGAAATACATACTTCAAATTCGCAGGAAGAGGTTTTAAAGTCAAATTTGTGGGAGGTTCTTCCAAAGAGGTCTTCAACTTTTGACCGGTGAGTTTGAGTTCGAAGTACTTATGCCACGTTGGTCTATGATAGAATCTTTCAATCTCCGCAAAGACTTACTTCCTCTACAGAGCCTTGGGGTCCCTCTACTACATCCCGGCCATATCATCTTCTCCTCCTCACTACTTACGTACTTGACTTCATCTTCTTCTTCTAAGACAGCATCCAAGAAATCCTTTATACTTTCATGTTGTTGAAATTCTTGAATGATCCTATCAATGGAATCTAACATGAAACATGCATCTTCTCCGTCATCAGGTTGCCTCATAGTGTCGAAGACATTGAATGCAACTCTCTCTTCATTCACTCTTAACACTAACTCGCCCTTGTAAACATCAATTAGCGTTCTACTAGTGGCCATGAAAGGTCTCCCTAATATGAAGGGCACTTCGTAGTTAGCTTCCATATCTAATACCAAAAAGTCGACAGGAAATACAAACTTTTCAACTCTTACTAGCACATCCTCAACCACTCCACACGGTTCTTTGACGAACGATCGGCTAATTGCACCGTGATTGAGGTCTTCTTAAGATCTTTCATGCCTAGCTTCCGAAAAATAGATAGTGGCATCAGGTTCACGCTAGCTCCTAGATCGCACAAAGCTTTGTTTAAACATACGTTACCTATGGTGCAGGGAATGAGAAAGCTTCCCGGATCTTTGCATTTTGGGGGTAACTTATGTTGAAGAATGGCTGAGCACTCCTCATTAAGGCATATGGTCTCTAAATCTAGAAGTTTTCTTTTAGTTGAGACGGTGTCTTTTAAAAACTTGGTGTACTCAGGCATTTCAGCCAGTGCTTCAACTAGGGGTATATTGATTTGTAACTTACTAAACATATCCACGAACTTCTTATACCTCTTATTATCAAACTTAGGCTTCGGCTTTGGTGGAGGATAAGGTAGAGTTGAAAGATCGACATCAGTGAAAATTGGATACTTGTTATCGTAAAGTTCAACTCTAGGGCCAGCAGGTTCTTTATACGTTCTTTGCTCAGGCAAAGTCTCGGAAGTATTAGTCTCATTGCTTGGCTCACCATCCTTATTCTTTATGACTTTCTCTTTCTCTTTCAGGGATGTGGAGTTACCTCTTTTCCACTTCTTGTCATGATCGCATTCAAATCCTTAGGGTTCTTCTCAGTGTTGCTTGGCAACCCTCCAGGAGTCTAGTTGAGACTTGCTCAGCTAGTTGTCCTATCTGGTGCGTGAGGTTTTGGACTAGGGCTTCTTGATTGGTCACCTTAGCATCGGTCTTCTGACAATATTGGCTAAAGTTAGTGGCTAAATCAGCCATAGATTTTGAAAGTTGTCCCATATTGTCAGTGACGACATTACTCAGTTTTTCTATCGCAGCTTCCCAACCAAAAGTTTTAGTTTGCTGTGGTACGTAAGTGGTAGGAGGTTTAGGCCTTTCTCCTGCATTAATGTCACTATATCGGAATCCAGGATGGTTATGATTAGGCCTGTACCCTCCCCCGATATAATTGGCTTCTTCAGTACCAGCATTCTCACTTTGAGGTGCTACCTCGATTCCAGCCCCTTTCTCTACTCTTGTCATCCTCTCTTGCATCCCATCTACCTTATTGTTGATAACAGAAAGTTGTTCTAAGATTTTGGTAGATGCACTATCATCAAATATGTCAGCGGCCATCTTCACAGTAGCTATGTCATTGCCTCCCCATTGGCTATTCATCGCTATTTGCTCCATCTTCCCTTGTGCCTCCTCAGGAGATAAAAGAACAAACGCTCCATTGCTGGAGGCGTCTACTCTAATTTTCTCTATCTCTCTGAACCCATGGTAAAAAGTTTGCATTAAAAGCCAAAGAGAGATGTCATGATGAGGACACTTCCTCATAGCTTCCTTGAAACGCTCCCAAGCTTGATCAAAACTCTCCCCAGGTTGTTGCTTAAATCCTAGGATGTCTTGGCGTAACTTAAAAGTTTTTCCTATAGGAAAGTACTTATTCATGAACTTTTGAAACAATTGTTCCCAAGTAGTGATAGATCCAGCCTCTAAAGAGAGAAGCCATTGCTTAGCTTTATCTTTCAAAGTGAAAGGGAAAAGCTTAAGACGAATGTTCCCCTCCGGGATTAATTCTGGTTTCACTGTGCTAACGATTTCCAAGAAATTCGTCACGTGAACACCATGATCCTCGTTTTGGACTCCATGAAAAGTAGAATAATTGGTCACCATTTGAATTACATTAGGCCTAGGGTGATAGACTTCCGCAGCATCTTGCGGTGCTACGATAGCGGGTATGAATTGCTCAATAGTGGGCGTTGTATAACTTTGCAAAGTGCGCCTCGCTCCTTGAGCTAGGGCTTGGTTTCCATTATTAGCATTAAGATTCACATTATTGGCATTATTGATAACAGGATTAATAACAGGATTAGGTACCTGGTTTGGATTGACTGGATTTCCTTCCATTTCTGCTTCAGATTCAGAATGTTCAGAATGATCGGTTGTATGTCCTTCTTCCACTCCTTGCTCGCTTTCCTCAAGATTTGGATCCTCTTCTCCTTGTTTAGCCAGTTCCCTAGCTAACTTCCTATTCCTTCTCGCAAATTTCTCTATTTCAGGATTATAAGGCTCAAGCGGTTCCTTCGATTTCCGAGTAGCGTACTATAAAATAATAAACAACAATAAAACAATTAATCACTAGTAAAGGCTAGGCCTTTAACTAACTAACTAAAACAGACTCGAAATAAGTTTGAGAAAAGAAAACGTAAATAAAACAGAAGCAGAATGTTTTAAAACTGATACAGAATCAGAAACAGAAAAGAAAATAAATTCTCGGTCGACCGAGAGCTGTGGTTCGGTCGACCGAACGCTTTTTTTTTTATTTTTTTATTTTTTTATTTTTTTATTCTTTTACGGCACTATTTAATATACAGACTCTTATTCACAGAATATTCACGAATCCAGTTCTAACAAAATAAGCTATATCTTAATTTAATGACTCGAGTCCCCGGCAACGGCGCCAAAAACTTGATTGAGGTCAAGTTAAATTATTAACTCGATGCCTACTAACACACTAGCAAGAGAACTAGGTTCAATTGTAGTATAGCCAGATAGAGTCGAGGTCGATCCCACGGAGACTCGGCACAAATAAAACACAACTTTATCCTATTAGAACTAAATTGAAAGGGCGGTCTACGACCAACTAAACGCAGTAAATAAAATAGTGACAACCACAAGACACAAAAGCCCACAAAGACAGACTAAAGACTACTAAAACGCGGATAATACGGTTGATATTATCTAAACAAATAGTATTGATTACGGTAGTAGATCATAACTCCCCCATGTGAATTAGGATGATAACGAGATAAAACAAACGTTAAAGATTAATTATTATGACTACGGGAGTCATCCCCTAAGGTAGATTTAGCTCCGGTTAGGCCATCTAAATCATCGTGCCTCCATTACGTGACTTTGCTTTTTAATGCCTCCATCTCATATAACTTCTGACACAATTACGAAACTAGGGATGCCGGTATAAACCGTAACCTCATCTAAGAAACATTCCTAGGGTAAGGCGTACTTCTTAGATGCCGATTCAATCTATATCCTAAGTAACAATCACTTTTTGGGTTTCATGTTAAATTATGATGACAAATAATTAAGTTGATCAGGTTTAATTACTCGTTTTAATTCCAATTCGAGAATCGACGTAGTCGAAGCCGATCATAATATTGCCCTACACATCACCACGCTCGGACGACCGAACGACAAGACTCGGGCGACCGAATGACATGTCTCGGTCGACCGAACACAGTTCTGTGTTGGTACAAATCATGATTACTTCTTAACGTTTTTAACCTAAACACATGGGTTCGTAAATTAATCTACATTACACAATCAATACAAGAAAAACTACTCCATAATAAAATATATCAGATCTACGAATAAAGATTGCATAATTGAATAGTCATACCCTCGAAGACGAGAGTGACTCCCACTCTTTAATGCGCTCCCCAACTGGAGAATCCGATGAATCCACAATGAATGAACATAAAGGAAAGTAAATAAAAACTAAAAACTCAAATTGTATAAATTGTTTTGTGTTGTAGTGGTGTGTTTTCTCATCATCGTGGCTGCTGTTTATATAGGAGTTGTGGCCGACATAGGGAGAATCCAGAAGATTGACATGCATTTATCAAATTAGGCTCGGGTGACCGAACCTACACGCTCGGTCGACCGAATGGCTAGGCTCGGTCGACCGAGCCTTCCCTTGTTACGCGTTTTCACTCCGCTTTTTCTGACTTGTTCCCCACTCCATGCTTTTGAATTGATCTGATTAATCTTTTCTTCAATGCTCCGATTTTGTTCTCTTTTATCTTGAGATTTCTCGATTGCGTGATAATTATCTTCCCGATTCGTTACGATCTGCAAAAATCAGTATTTATCACACAATTAATTGCTCTTTTATAATAAAAACGGCTAAATACCAATTATCACATTAATAATAACTTATCATTAAATAATAAATATAAACACGTGATTTAATACGAAATATATATAATTAACTCCGATTTAAGGTTATAATTGATGACATAAATAGGTATATTTTAACTGTCATCAACGAGTTCGATGAGTAAATCCCTGTGAGGCTAATTACCGGACATCGAGTCTGCGTTGATTTCAGGAAACTGAATGACACAACCCATAAAGATCATTTTCCCCTACCATTCGTTGACCAGATGTTAGAAAGGTTAAGCGGTCATGCTTTTTATTGTTTTTTATATGGATATTCTGGTTACTATCTGATCCATATTGCCCCCGCGGATAGTGACAAAACAACTTTCACATGCCCGTATGGAACTTTTGCGTAAAATCGCATGCCTTTTGGACTTTGTAATGCACCAACAACATTCCAAAGTGCATGATGTCACTATTTGCGGACATGATGGAGGACTTTCTGGAAATTTTCATGGATGATTTTTCTGTATTTGGAGATAGCTTTGATAAATGCTTGGACAACTTGATTAGAGTGCTGAAGAGATGTGAAGAGACATACCTTGTACTTAAATGGGAAAAATGCCATTTCACGGTTATAGAAGGAATAGTGTTGGGTCATAAGATCTCAAAGAAAGGAATGAATGATGATAAGGCAAAGATAGAGGTAATAGAGAAGTTACCTCCTCCAACAAACTTAAAGACGTTGCGAGCCTTTCTTGGACACACAGGCTTCTATAAGAGGTTTTTGAAAGATTTCATTGAAGTTTCTAGACCTTTGACGGAATTACTTGCAAAGGATGTGCCATTCATATTTGGAGAAGAATGAAAGAAAGCATTAAACACATTGCAGCAAATGCTTATAACCGCCCCAATTCTGGTAGCCCCAGATTGGAAAAAACCCTTTGAGGTTATGTGTGATGCAAGCGGCACGGCAGTTGGAGCAGCCTGGGGACAAATGGAGGATAAAATTTTTAAGCCTATTTATTACGTCAGTCGTACCCTTAACAGTGCCCAAAGGAATTATGCGACTACAGAGAAGGATCTCTTAGATGTTATCATTGCATTTGACAAGTTTCGACCATATCTGATAGGATCGAAAGTCACTGTATTCACTGACCACGCAGCTTTGAAATACCTTCTAACCAAGCAAGACTCCAAGCCGAGATTGTTGAGATGGATTCTAATTATACAAGAGTTTGATGTCGATATCAAAGATAAAAAGGGATCTGAGAACCAGGTGGTTGATCACCTGTCAAGATTAACTTTGCTAGAAGAGGAACAACAACCTGAGATCAGGGAGAGCTTTCCCGATGAACAACTTTTTGCCGTCTCAGTAGTAGCTCCAGTCTAATCTCAGCCCAGACAGAATACATCAAGAGCGGGCAAGGTATACCCTTGGTTTGCTAACATTGTAAATTATCTAGCAGGAAGGTACCTACCACCGGAATTCACGAGTGCTGATAAGAATCAATTCTTTACGGATCTAAAGCATTATTTTTGGGACGATCCCTACCTATACAAGATGTTCCCTGATACCATTCTTAGGAGATGCGTCCATGATGATGGAGATTCCAAGCATTTTAAGCCAATGTCATTCTGTAGAAGTTGGTGGTCACTATGGACCAACCAAGACAGTAGCAAAGATACAGCAGTGTGGACTGTATTGGCCTACAATTCATAAATCTGCTTACGATTTTACAAGAGCCTGTCATTCCTGTCAAATGACTGGTAACATTTCCAAGCGGAATGAGATGCCACTGCATAGTATCTTAGAAGTGGAAGTATTCGATGTTTGGGGAATTGATTTTGTTGGGCCTTTCACATCGTCAAAATCAAAGCGTTACATCCTGATGCAGTTGATTATGTTTCCAAATGGGTGGAGGCAGTGGCCTCACCAACTAATGATGCCAGGGTTGTACTGAGATTTCTTAAGAAGAACATTTTGACGAGGTTTGGAGTGCCGAGAGCCATAATTAGTGACGGAGAGAGCCATTTCTGTAATAGGTTGTTTGAGAAATTTATGTTGAGATATGGGGTTAGACATAAGATTGCAACAGCATATCACCCCCAGACAAGTGGATAAGTGGAGGTCACGAACAGAGAGATTAAGAGGATCTTAGAGAAGATTGTGAATCCCATGAGGAAGAATTGGTCTTTGAAATTAGATGACTCTCTTTAGGCGTACATAACCGCTTACAAGACCACAATTGGAATGTCACCGTATATGATAGTGTTTGGAAAAGCATGTCATTTACCGGTAGAACTTGAGCACCGAGCGCTGTGGGCTACGAGGTTTCTAAACATGGATGAAAAAGTTTAGCGGGTGAGAAAAGATTGCTGGAATTGAACAGATTGGAGGAATTTAGACTTCAAGTGTATGAGAATGCAAAGATTTACAAGGAGAGAACGAAGCGCATGCACGATAAAAAGATTCTCAACCGCACGTTTCAAGTTGGAGATAAGGTGCTGGTATATAATTCGCGACTTCGTCTTTTTCCTGGGAAGCTGAAGTCTAGATAGTTTGGACCATATGTAGTCAGAAAAGTCTTCAATTCAGGTGCGTGTGAAGTTAGGAATGAAGACTTTGGGAGGAATTTCATAGTAAACGGCCATAGACTGAAGCATTACCTAGAGCGCAAGTATGACCCTGAGTTGGAAGTCTTTATGTTGGAGGATCCAATGTACGAATAAAGGAACCCTATTAGTACAGTCGAGCTGGCGACTATAAATTCAGAACTATTTCTAAACCCTTATTTATTGTTTTTGTTTATTGTGAATCAATAAAGTAGCATGACAATCACAAGGTTTTTTTCATCACATATATCTGTGGTCGTCTGGCTAGAGATATATGTGGTTTTTTCCTTCACGATACTCATGTGATACCCTCGTAATAGTTTCGCGTCTTTCTTAGGCCAATAAAAGAATAAAGTGGCTTAAACTATTTTTTGCGCATTCTTGAGGTATGCACAATTACCGCCACCATATTTTGTTATTGCCCTTCGCATGTCACTCACTGTTTTTGGAAGTATTTTGGAATGCAGGTAAAAACTTGGAAGGTGGATGACCTAGGAGCCAATGATTATGCTTCAGAATTCGCTTTGACTCCGCCGACAATGTCCGGAGCTAAGTACCTTTTCTTTTCTTTATTATTAGTCATTGGGGACAATGCCTATAATAATTAAGTGGGGGTAGGCGGTCTTAGCTGGTTAATTGGTTAATCGAAAAAGTGAAATTTATTGAAATTTTAACACTGTTTTTAGCTTCCCTATAGCACGTTCCGAGTAAGGAATCGGTAGAAAAAGAGCCCAAGAATAATTTGAAGTTAGCTATAGCATATTCAATTTTGTATGAAAGAATGAGCATGTGTTTTTTTGCCTGAAGTAGTAACTTATTAATTGTTACTCTATCATTGCACTCAATTATTTGAGCACGTAATCTATGTCAGAAGTGTTTAAGATTAGATGATAAGTTGTCTTAACCGGGAATCATTATTTGTCGGTCTATATACTTTAACAAATTGTTGTAGGACAAGGGAAGTAACTTGAATGCCACAAGAGGTAAACCGGGACAAAACGGGCTTGTGAGAGAGAGAGAGAGAGAGAGAGAGAGAGAGAGAGAAAAAAAAGAGTGAGAAATCTGCCAGAAAAAAAAAAAAAAAAAGGGCCAAAAAGAAAAAATATACATAATAAAGGCAGTGAGGGAAGCGAAATCGTAGCAAAAAGGGCACGACCCTCGCATAAAAAGAAGAAACAAACGAGGACCTAAGAGTGATGCTCGGTCCCCAAGTCCGCCCGGCCCGATAAGGGTCACATGTTGTGTAACCAAGTTTGAAGGCAAGATGAGCGTGTGTATGCGCAGGTAAGTTAAGATTGTAGGGTTAATACAACTTGATTCTAATCACGAACGCACTATCACTAATTTATCACACAACACATTGATGCATGGTAAGTAATGATTAATGGGGAGCTTATGGATTGTTGCTTGATGTGTGTTCTGCCGGAAATGTTTATTGAATATGTGGTAGTTGATGGGGATTGCTCTTGGAAGTACATTCCGCCTTGATACTCTACTCGAGGATGAGCAAATGGCTAGTAGGGGGTAGTTGATGACGCTTAAAATAGTATATCCTATGGCATCAACATTCTATCCATTATGAGCTAAAAGTAGTTGTTTTGACCTATAAATATGAACCATTTTGAGTTGAATATCATATGTCGGGTTCGTGAGTCGAGTATTTTGCAGTTAACGTTTATTTTCAATTATTCGATATTATTTCGTGCGTTATTTTATTATTTTCAGGATACGAAATATTGGGCTGAGCATTGTGGACAATTCTGGAGTGGACTAAACGAAAGGATTGGGCCTAGGGTATTCCAGAACCTTCCAAGCTAAGTCGGTAGAAAGAAAAGGATGAAAATACCCCCGGATTACCGGGAGGTACCGCCGGTTTACCGAGGCTCCAGAATCTTTCGAAACGCGTTTTCTTGGATGAGGGGTAGTTCTAGGTGTTTCTAAGTCGGTTTATTTAGATATAAATAAGAGGCTTTGCCTCAGAATTCAATGTACAGTACCAAAAACTTACAAATATTATGCAATAAAAGTTCTTTGTTCTTTAATTTATTTTATGAGCTCTGGTCGGAGAGACGGAGTCGCCGCCTAGGAAGAGATCCGAGGGAGATCTACACTCTTCTTCGAGAGTATGATTTTCTGTCTTTTCCAAGATGTAGATCTGTCGTTGTTCTATTTGACTAGTATGTGCTTACTATTTATTTAGTTTAATTATGTTGTAGTTAGTTTATTTTAACCCATGTATGTATAGATCTAAGTCGTTGGTGAAGAAATCATGAAGTTGGGATTGCATTCTTCAGATCTGCAACGTTCTATATCACTAGATCTGAATACCTAGTAAATTACTAGTTCATGATAATCGGCGCCAGCTACGTTGATTGACAGATTTAATTTACATGTTAGTAGCCTGATAAACTATTTGCATGTCATCGTAAATTAGCATGAAGGACTTGCAAGGTGAAGTGTTAATTAGGACATTGTCTTGATGGATCCTTAGGAACGTGCTAGTCATTGTCGATAGCTGCCTAGGGAGGTTTTCGGTCTCATACCGGCATCTCTAAATCTTAATGAGTATGAGCTAATATAACCAACGAAGGAGGTTAGTTGCATATAGATTGTCTGCTATCCTTACAATGGAAGTATATAGGATTAGGAGTTGCACCCGTAGCTGACAATGAATTAAAATTTACCAACAGAGATGACTATTGCATGTATGGGGGAATAACTAATCATTTATATTAGACCAATAAATTAGAAACTCTTGTTTGCTCCGTTAGAACTTGCATAATCTAGTTTGTTTATCGTTACCAACCTTACTTTTGTCTATATTTTAGTTGGTCATAGGCCATTGTCATGACAATACCAATCTCGATAATCTGCATTCTTACGAGTTTCTGTGGGATCGACCTTGACTCGTGATAACGGTCATTTTGTGCCCGTTATTCTATGACCTTTATCCCCGATTCTAGTTTAAAGGAGCTATAATAGAGTAATAATAAGTCGCAATACGCTTAATTTGCATATGCCGAGAGTTACGATTCATTATTATGTATTAAGAGGTTTTATTATATTATTTGATGTTACAGACTGTATGTCATGCTATATTTGTAGTAACTCATTTGGGAGCACAAGGATGGACTTCGGAGAAGCATTGATGGATCACAGACGAGTTAAGGAAGCCCAAGACATAAAAGAGGAAGAAAGCCCAGGAGCATGTAAGGCTTGGTCGACCGAGCCTATCCATTCGGTCGACCGAGTGGGCCTATAGTCCAGCAGGAGTCCGGCACAATGTTTGAGGCGGTTAGGGTTCAGTAGTGTCGGCATTTAAGTCGGTTTTCTATGTCGGCTGAGGCTCTTTATAAACACAAGTCCTTTGTATTTTTTATGCATTCACCAATATCAATTCATATATACAAATAAGAAAATAAGGATTCATTAGGCTTGTGTAGGAGCTGAGGGTGCAAACATGTAAGCCCTAGTTCTTCATCTTGTTTTCTTTTAGTAATCAATTTCCCAATTATGCTTTGATTGTTTGAGTAGTTATTCATATCTAGATGATGTAGATCTAGGATATGACGTTAGGGCAGTGGTGATACCTTGTCTATGAGGATCCCATACCCTACGTCCTCTACCTAATATCTACGGATGAATCTGTGTGTTTAATTTACGTGTATTTAGATTAATTTATATGATGTCCTGATGATTCGCTATATAATCCGATTCGTATGTGAAACGCTGAGAAATATATTCGGGGATGGAATCTGGGGAGTTAAGCACTCGGGTGACCGAGAGGTGTCACTCGGTCGACCGAGAGCACCTGTTCGGTCGACCGAGAGCTGTCAAGCCTGTTTCATCCGTTAATCAGTCACGTCTTTATGATTAGGTTAGCTTAATTGAATCTGTTATCTCAGTAGGTATGGCTATGGCTACGTCACTCGCTTAATTTAATTAAAACGTGTAAAAAGGAAATACCGATATAAAACTCTTAGGTAGGCTCATGAATTGATCTTCGGACGTTCAGCGTTATCTAGGTAGGTTTATATTAGGGAATTGCGCGCACCTTGTTATACGTAGATCGTAAACTAGCATGAGACTATAACTTGGTAATTGTTAGTTGGACGAGAGTTTGAGTGATCGTTTAGGAAGTACGCCTAACCATAGGAATGTTGCCTGGACGAGGTGTACGGTTAATATCGGCATCCTTAGAGTCGTAAGCGTGTGAGTTTTATGAGATGGAGGCACCAAAAGGCGAAGTCACGTAACAATACCACAGTGATCTAGTGACCTACCGGTGCTACGTCAAGTTTAAGAGGATGACTCCCGTAGCCAATCTAAAATAGATATGAACGGATTGATAGTTGATGAGTCTTGTTGTTATATAAACTGTCTAGCTCCAGATGATTACGGTTATAATTGGGCAGTTGATTACGTTATTTGTTTACATGTTATTTGTTTATATGTGTGAGTGTGTCTTTCTTTTCTCGTATTCTATGTTGGTCGTATACCGTCTCTATCAAACGAAATAAATAGGTTGACTATTTAAGTTAGGATCCACAAATTGATTCTCTGTGGGATCGACCTCGACTCTATCTAGCTATACTGCGACTGAACCTAGTTCACTTGCTAGTGGTTATTTAGGAATCGAGTTAATAATTTAACTTGACCTCGATCAACTCGCCAGTACTCTACTACGATAGACCTAGTCCTATTGCTAGTAAGTGCTTTTCATGCTATCAACACCCTTGGCTTTCTTATCATCTAGGATTGTTTGGTAATGTTCCTCTGCAGGGACGTCAAGAATGCAGTAGTGTTTGTTAATAAGCTCGGGGTAAAAGGGAATGTCAACACCCCGAACGGTCACCAGCTCACTCTCAAGATCAACCACCGAGAAATTTGCCCAAAACTCACGTACAATGGAAAGGTTGGGTGGATCAGCGGGTGCGGTTTAGATTTTCTCCCATTTACGCGCTTTAAGGCTCTGGTAGAAGTTTTCATTGACTAACTCGTCAAGGGTCCTTTCAAAAGTGGAGTTTTTCTTGAGGTACGTATGTTTATAGTTGGTGTTGGCACGAGTGGAGATAAAACGCTGTTCTAAAGGAATGGGGTCGGTTGGAAGACGAGGGCCACTAGGAGGGTTGGAACGGGTGTTGGTGGGACTATGGATTGTGAGTGAGGCTTGTCTGGTTCGAGGATTCTTTGAGGGGTTGGCCTTGGCCTTTGCCGGAGCTTTAGTCTTAGCCTTACCGTTGCCTTTACCGGAAGAGGAGGCTTCAGGTTGATTATGCTTGGGTGCCATGAGCCTAAGGTTGTGACCAAATAAACACCAAAACACCAACACCAACACCAACCCAACAAAACATCCAAAAGAATCAACACCAAAACAACCAAAATCCCAAACAACCCATCACCAATAACAAAAATACAAGCACCACCACAACCATCAATTCAACAACAACGAGCCCAGCCACCACATCACCAAACCAACCAAACCAAAGTAGAATCAACTTATCCATCATCAACCAATCCATCACCAATAACAACACCACACCATCGAAACACCAACAAAGCAACCAAACAAACCAAAAAGAAAATCAATTTCAGTCAAAATGGTGTCAAAGGATGAAATTGAAAATGAAATAAAAACCCTTAACTGAAAAAAAAATTGACAACCAAACGAGCCCTTACCAAAGAAGAGCAAAAACGAGTTTGAATAGAGATGCCATGATGAATTTCAGCAACCCGAGTGGTGGCCGGCCGGAAAAAGCTTTAGGATGGAGGTAATGGTGGACACGCAGCAGCAGGGCCTCAGAGTTTGGGAAAAAAACGAGGGTGGGAAAGGATTGTGGAGATGAGAAAAGGAGTGGCTGGGGGTGGATTGCGTTTTGGGGGAGTGAGGGGGTGATTTGCAAAGGTGATGGCTGGAAAGTTGGAGGAGAAGGCTGAAAATCATGGTGAGAAAAGAGAGGGTGGTTGAAAAAGAATTAAAAAAATCGGGTGAGGAATAAAGGGGTTACAGGTGAAAGAAAAAAAAAACTTATAAAGGCAAGACTGGCGCGCGCTAATGGAGTTGGTGTGCGCTAAAATAGAGTATAGAGCAGGGGGGCACTCTGTCAAGCCTCGGCGGGCGCTAAATATCGTGGTGAGCACTGAACACGGACAGAGGCTAAGTAGAAAATTGGGTGGAGTTTGGCGTGCCCCAACATGGCAGGCGCGCGCTAAAAAGCTGGAGTTTCCTGAACTCTGTTAGACCTTGGCGTGCGCTAACCATTTTTAGACCGTGCTAAACGGCTCTGGACCCCAAAAACATAAACTTTAGGCTAGAACATCCAAAGTGATCACCCTAGGTCACCCCATAACCGATCTTCTGCCCCACCTTCCTCCACTCTTTCCACCTTTGAGAGGAACATGTATACTACTGCCGCCACGCAGAGGGAGTGGGCGGAAGATCAGAGTCTTGTCCTTGCTAGCATTGTCCAGGCCCTACGAGTTTCTGGTGGCCCTTCTGTCAAGGATATCCTCTATGACCCTGCTGCTTCTTATGTTTATTTTGGAGAGCTCGATACTTTCATCACCCGTGCTGGTTTTCTTGAGAGGAGAGCTAGGGAGACTGAGCCTCATAAGGGCGGTGAGGGTGATGGTGATAGTCGTGATGGTCCAGATGAGAGTCATGAGGAGGCTGCAGATTCTGTTGATGGTAGTTCTTCGGAGGGGGATAAGGAGGTTGTAGACACGTCAGTTCAGGGTACATGTAGCATAGATGTTGCGGTTGACGCACAGGTAGGTTTGGTGACCGCTGAGGGGAGTCGGTCAGTTTCAGGAGTTGCTCCGACACCGGCTTCTGCTGGTCCAGTCCCTCACAGATCCAGCTACAGAGTACTTGCTCGATGAGCCGACTCAGGACAAGGTCTAGGACTTTATTTTTTGGTTAGCGATTTTATGTTTCGACTAGTACTGAGTCTATTGCTTTTGACTATTTTGGAGCTATAAGCCCTCACGGGCACTTGACTTTTTCTCTCTTCTCACTTCTTTCTTCTGTATGCTACTTGGATTGGTATCACTCTGGCCCGTTTTGGCCTTTATTTTATGCATGGATGTTTGTTTCACATATTCTTATCTTTTCATCTCATACGATCCGAGTTTTGTACCTTTGGTTTCGTATGCTAGAGTCTGTGACATTGCACTTTTTGATTATATCTTGATAGATGTGGCTTGTTTTGGAGCATGCGGGTTGTACCCCATGCATGAGTTTCTTGGTTTTTCTCTCTTTCTTCAGATACTCGATGATAGAGCTTCGTGGATATGTCCTATGCACTATTTTGCGCCTTTCTTCTTGGTTAAGCTAAGCCTTCTTTCCTTTTTCATTCACACACTGAGGACATTGTTGCATTTAAAGTGAGGGGTGGTAGGATTAGCTTTGATATGTGCTTCGTTGTTGATTTTAGCCATTGTGTTGTATGTTTATCGTTTGGTCACTACTTTAGCAAAAATTGAGCCATTTTTAAAATTTCCATGGTTTTGATGTTGCATTCGTATGTTGAGTTTTCACGTTGATAGGATAAACGGTTTAGTGAATGTTCGAATGCATGTTACATGACTTACTACCTTATCTTGGAGACGGGATTTTCATGCACGTATAGCTTTGACTTCATAAACCATGGTGACTAGCGACCGATTATGGTAGACTTAGGCACAATTCGGCTACCTAGAACTCATACCATTAACTTCGAGACGAAATCGAATGGCCGACCTTGGTAGAGTTTGGGTTGATAGTTATGGCATTTCTTTGACCTAACCAGAGCCAAATAGCCATCCCATGACATATTCCACAGTAACCCTTCTAAGCCATGGTTGGATGGTTAGACCCCCATCCGACACTTAGCCATTCATATTTAGCCTATAATTTCCCAACCCCCAAGCCTTATTTGTGGTCTACATTCCCTTGTACGTGATGGCCTTTGACTAAAATCTATTTAAATTGTATAATGCAGCTTTTTAAATTCAAAAGTTTCTTGAAAAAAAAGGGAAAAGAAAAAGAAAAAGAAATCAATCAAAGAAAGCTTGCAATAAAGTCAATAAAAGTGTAATAAAGGTTGAGTCAAAGAAAGCCAAGTGTTTTAGGACTCATGTTTTGATTTGTTATATGATGTTGGTGTTTGGGATGAGTCCGTAGTTTAGAAACATGATTCTTGTATGCTTCTGCCTCGTTACACTTGAGACGTAGTGCAATATGACATTTTTATTTCTTGGATCATGTTTCTAGATTCACTTTAAGCTAGAGAAGGGTAGAGATAGCTACGTTTTGTATTGTTACACCCCGTGATTAAGCTTGCTCGTTTTGTCTCTTTCTTGTTTACTCCCTAGAAATTCCCTTCGGATAGCCCCGTCCCCAGCCTAACGTTACAACCATGCAAGTCCTACTCGACCTTACTTAGCCTCGGTTGGCCTCGATTAGTGGAGATACTTATGAAGTATGAGCCTATGGTGTAGTCGCAATAACTTAGCGTCCATAATCCAAACCGGTGAACCGTGGTAAATGTAGAAGAAGCTATTCACACAGTCATATCCGGTTTGCTTGATATGGTTAAGTTGTATGCATTTACTCATTTACTTCCCGGTTATCTTTGATGTGTGATTGACTTTACCTACGCGTGTAACGTTGACTCATTGGATTCTTTTAAAACGCTCATTTTTCTCGAGGGCGAGCAAACGCTAAGTGGGGGGTGGTTGATGAGAGTCAACTTTACTATGCTCCGGTGCAAGTTTCTACCCCCATTTACGGCACTTTTGGTTCATTCCGGGTAGTTTTAGACCATATTTAGGGCAAAATCACAATCAACACCCACCATGAGGTAAACGGTTATCTAGATGGAAAACCTTGGCATTTTATGATGTTTTGGCCCTTTTGCTAGCCCTAGTTATCTTGCGAAGTTATGCTCGGTTTGTATTAGATGTTGTAACACAGGATGTAGGCATTCGTAAGCCTGGGAGATAAGGCATGGAGCATATAAAGATGAAACCAATGTTTGGAGATAGAAGAAAATTGAGAAAAGTGATGAAATTGGGGTCTTGAGGTGCTCAGCACATGCCAAAAGGTTTGGGGCACGCCAAAGATCAAGCGGGATGGAGCAAGTCATAGAACAGGTCTAGGGTGCACCAAAAGGGTTGGGGCACGCCAAGTTGGAACAGAGACCTCCCGGAATCACACATCAATTTTGAAGTGCGCCAAAGGCTTTGGGGCGTGCCAAAAGCACTTTTCCTGCATATTTTTAGGAGCATATAAATACTTGTTGCACAGATTTTTAACGAACTTCTACACACTTTTACACTTTCATACTTACACCTTTTAATCTGTAGGTTGACTTCTTCCCTAGATTCACTCTTACACCATGTTTTACTTAAATTAAGCACAATCTAGCTTAGATTCTAGCTCAGCTATCTTTAATTTTGCATTTTGTACCTTCTTTCTCACCAATTGACATGGGTGTTGATGAAGCTTGATGTAAAGCCAACTTTCTGTGATTTTCGTAATTGATAGCATTTCCTTTCTTGTTTTATGGCTTTAATTCTCATTTCGATTGTCATTTCTTGATTTACTATGAGTAGATAAACATTTCATAGTCAAATCATGTGAAGATTGAAGAATCACCCTCGAATTGATGAAATTGGGAATGGTAGTGTTTAATTGATGTTGTATCGACGAATTCATGTCTTAAAACTTATTCTTAATGCTTGAATTAGACTGTACACCTAGTTCAAGAAGACACACACCACTTTTATAAATGTATGTTGCGAAGGGGTGTGGGAAAACGGGTTTTAAGATCATTTCTTATAATCAACTGAGTTGTTTAGATTGATTAGGGAGTGAGGTTCAATCGATTGTGAAATCGAGCAACTCATGCTCGTTAATCTTATTTCGGTCAGTTAAATCCTTAAAGGTGGACTATTGAGCCGGGCAAAGGGTACTAGGTTGTTGCATGGCGTCTAGTACTATTTTAGGAGTTCGCACCCATGAATTAGTCAATATACATTTTAGGATGGTTGGTTGGTAAAGCTCATTCCCGAGAAAGTCGATTAGAGAGGTGAGAGTATTCAGTTGGATCATGATTTGGCTATGTCTCTCGTTATATCTCTTGTTATCTTTCATTTACACATCGTTTTAGCATAATTGAACTTGAAAAATCTTGGTTAGCCTAAACTAAATCCGAAGACAACTTTGGTATTCGATAAATTCCTCGTGGGATACTGTTGGGAGGATTTTGCATCATAAAAACAAAAGAAAATTTATAAACCTATACTTAACATGCAAACTAACTCCTAACCGACCAAATATCGGGTAGTTGATAGCATAGTAGGGTAAGTACAGGGTCGATCCACAGGGAATTGGGATGTTGAATCTAATTTCACTAATCCTACCAATTGCTACTCAAAGAACGAATAAACAAAAGAAACGAAAGAACAAAACATAAAAACAGAAAAGAAACAAAAACAAACAATCTAACCTAAAGACATGGGGTCAAACATTGAACAAGCCTAGTGATCTCAATTCTAATTATCTCATGATTTTAATTCAGTTTGTGGTTTCACCCTTTCATGAGACACAAATCCCTAATCTCTTAGTGAACTTATCTCTCAAGCTATGAAATCCTACTTTCGTAGCGAATTCAATTATCTATCTCTCATCTTTCGAGTGTTGAGACTGATTTACCAAACAAAACTTGGTGTAGATTCAAGTTACTCTCGTATAATCGAATCTAACAACCTAGGAATCTAACCGATTAATTTGTCACATTAACGATTAAAAATCCTATCTTTCTATGGTGATCTAACGTTTATGCAACTTCCGTATTATAAACATCAATAGAAAACAGATCTTTCAATCTATTCTCATGGCATCATAAACACATAGAAAAGATACAAAAAGAACTAAACTCATGAAGAAAAACTGAATTGGATAAATCAAGAAGAACTCACATAGTCTCATACATTGAAGGATCCAAGAACGAAAACGAAAAGCATCTAAACTACTCCTAATCTAACCTCGGTTCACCCGAGCACAAGGCTCGGGTGACCGGCCTTCAAACTCTCAAGATGCAGCTGCTGGCCTCTCTTTTGATGTGAAGAAATTTCTGAATGAATTAGGGTTTGGGGCTGCTGTGCTTTAAATAGAAAACTGAGGCGGTTGCTACAGTAACCTAAGTCGGTTTCAGCAAAAACGGCGGTGGACGCCCGTTTAACCAACTGGACGCCCGTCCAGGATGCTTGGACGGAGACTGGACGCTAGTTTGATGAGCGTCTGAACTCTCTGACTGTGAATTACGATTCTGGACGCTGGTTCAGATTTTCAAACGCCAGTTCTGATCTGGACGCTCGTCCACCTTATTTGGACGCCAGTCCACTGTCGAAATCTTGATATTTCCATCTTTATCTTCATTGATTTCTTTCCTTATCTCTTTTATTCTTCCATATCTTTGATTGATCCTCTCTCGTCTCGAAATTAGCTCTTTAGGATCATCTTTTCCATCATCAATGAGTATCTACACAAGGATCAAAACATACCAAAGTGTAACATATTTCCAAAATAATATAAAATCATAATTTAAGCACATAATTCGTTACGTTTTGCAATTTAACTATTAAAAACATCATTTACTCAATATTTACATATATAGCTCAAAATCTATGAAAATCATACGAATGTAGGGGAAATTGATATAGAAAATATATGTAAAAATCACTATAAATTAGCCCTTAACAGATACAACCTTGCTCGCTACTATAATGAATCCGACTCGGTACCCTGCCGGTTAAAGTTGGACCGTCACTATTTTGGCCATCAATCACCCGGCCCTCACAAAGTAATTAAATAATAAGATAAACGCGAGCCTTGGAGTAGTACTCGGTTCTCGATCCGCCTTGCCCAGTTGACTAGAACTACAATTAAAATGAGAAAATGAAATTATAAAATCAATGGCATTAAGGAACGAACATTCTTGTGCATTTATAGTTAGACCTGACTTGATAAAATGTGATTTTGTCTGTTCTGTTGATATTTGAGGGTTATTCGCACACAAACATTGGTTCATGAGTTGAATATTGTTTAATGCGTTACTTATGAATGATAATTAACATGATTCTTGTCTTGAATTTTTGACGCACTGATGTTTTTAATTAACTTGTATATTGGTCCAAGGGCTCGTTTTCTTTCTTTTTTTCTCGGGACGATCAAAGGATAAGTGGGGGGTAGTTGATCACACTCTATTTAATATCACATACTATACCATTATTTACCCCGATTTATGTTCAATAGAGGAGAGATATTCTAAATGTTGTACGAAATAAATGTCGAATGCTTAGTATGTGTTCCTTGGTCAATAATTCTGCATCTACGTAATTATCCCTTGGCGTTGGTACTGTTTTGTCTTGTTTCGTGTGATTCTAGGGTGTACCATATTCTAGGAGCAATGAATAGTGAATCCAGGCTGAAAGTGTTAATGGGCCGAAGTAAGGAAGTCCAAGAAGAGATATGTTGAGAAATGAAAGGCTGAAGTTAAGTCGGCTACAACTCTCTATAAAAAGGCTGTAGCAGTCCATTGTAACATATAATTTTACTCTTACAACTGTTATATGAAATCAAGTTCATTGGTTTCGCTTGTGAGTTTTTCTATTGGTTTCCTTCCTCAAGCCATCAACTAGCTTGAGTTGATCAAGATAGATCTCCATTATCTAAGGTTTGAATCTTTGAATGTTCCTTCGTATTTTCGGTATGGTAGATTTATTAGTTTCTGCGTGATGTAATTAATCTGCATGTTTAACGAACCCATAATTTACCAAAGTAATCAGAACAATAAGATGTAATTCCAGGATTACCGCCACGTTCGAACCCATAATTTACCAAAGTAATCTGAACCCATTTTTGTATCCCGTGTGGTCTCTGCTTCATTATCCGGGGCGATGGAGTTTCCTCAGGTTGTGTCCTCTTCTAGCACGAGAACTAAGGGGTCTGGCCATCCGGTCATTTGGAGTGCACCTTCCGTGGGCAGCTGGAAATGTAATTCTGATGCTTCTGTCACGGACTCGGGTTTTGGTGTGGGCCTCATTTTCAGAGATGTATTAGGCTCAATCATTTATGCTTTCTCTTTTCACATTGATCCTGGTATAAGCCCTGAGATTCCAGAGATGCAGGCGATTATATTCGCAATGGAGGAAGCTATTCATTTGGGTCTCTCTGCAGTTACCTTTGAGACTGATTGTCCGCCATGTGTTCAGGCACTATTGCGACAGTCGGATGATCCATCTGTCTTCAGCTTCTTAGCGCGTGACTGTCTAGCGCTTTCACCGTCTTTTTTTCATCTTTTACATTTGTCAAGCGCTCTGGTAACTTTCCAGCGCATTTGTTGGCTAGGCATGGTTTAGATCATATTGGTCGTACTGTTTAGGGAACTGACCCCCTCATGATGTAGTCTTCGCCGCTATTGCGGACTTGGCTTAATAAAATGACTTGTTTTTAAAAAAACTCTTATTCAATACAAACTTTAACATGTAGTATGATAATTACATCAACTATAATATAAAGAAACATATACATATCTATAATAACAAGTATGTATATGCGCTTTCTTTATACATTAATAAATATATATTTAAGTTTATTTACGAGTAGTCGAGCATAGCGTTGCTCGAATATCATTTGTTTAATCTTCAAGTCGAGTCAAGTCGATCTTGAGTTCAAACTGATTTAAGACAGGTCGAGTTCTGGCTGGAGCTAATCTTGAGCCACACACAAATAGCTTTGGCTCGCTTACGGCAAAGAACGCCACAACAAGCCCTAAAGAAATAAACAAAGTTTGACGGGCCAACCAAGATTCCACTTCACAGCCAACCTGAAGAGGGCGTAATTTGGCAACCAAACATTACTCGACAACAACGTGAAGATGAATGTTAAGAAATAGAATCTATTATTATGTGACATGTGTCACCTTTGTAGTGTGCCAAGTGTATGTTGTTTATGTGTACTAGGTGTCTACTATTTTCCATATAAGGATATACAAAGATGTAACAAAATATCTATGAAAAATATTCTACTGTGTATCATCATGTTTGTACCAGCTATCTTTCTTGGTATCGGAGCCTAAGATTCTCTATGGCCACCACCGGTACTCTGGTGACAGAAAGCTCAGAAACAGGAGCTATCGGCAACATAATTGGTGTGTCGTTAAACCACAAAAAATAAACACCTCCAACCGCTATCAGGGGCGGACCCTGCATGGTAGGGGTGGGGTGCATGGACCACACTCAAATTTTCGGGCGAAGTTACTAATATATCCTTCTAATAATATTAAAACTGCGTATGTATATTATTTCAGACAATTCTTAATGTAATTTTCCATTTAGCTCAATTGGTTGGAAGCTTGAATACATATTCCAAGGTCATGCGTTCAAAACTTGGTTCTTGCATCTTTTTCCAACTTTTTTTTTTAATGTGGCCCCCACTGGAAATATTTCCTAGGTCCACCACTGACCTCAATAACATTATAGTGGAAGCAGTGATCGATTCCTCAGGGAACGGATGATTATTTCTTTCAGAACAACAATTCAGAAATCCAAGTTGCGGTGAATTGACTAAAATTGCAATAATCAAAATAAACAATTCTAATAATCGAGACAAAAGCAATATAAAGTAGTGATAAAATCAATAATAAGAAGGCTCCGTCTAAAGTAGTTATTTCCACATCAATTTACTCGATTGACCACTGACGCAAGAATGGCTCTCTAATTTATTAATATACTGGTTATATCCACCGACAACCGTCAAGCGACCAATCTCTCCTAAATTCGATAATGAAGACACGGTCGTTAATTATACTCCAAACGGAAGACACCCCTAGACACGGTCACTAGAGTTTGGA
The DNA here is from genome assembly GCA_036785695.1 of Gentiana straminea. NCBI lineage: Eukaryota > Viridiplantae > Streptophyta > Magnoliopsida > Gentianales > Gentianaceae > Gentiana > Gentiana straminea. The sequence goes on along the minus strand of JAVUPR010000376.1, from coordinate 353,933 downwards.
ATCCTATATGCATTAAGATTTTAGAGACTCAGTTCAAGTTATTAATCCAACTGGACTAATTTTAACCTAGATTATTCATTTTTGTGATAGCGGATTCTACGGGCTACGAACCGGCAAAATCATCACTTACCACTCTATCAAAACCAATAAACATTGACGTATTTATCGTTTTAATTGGCAATCGACTAAATAACGAATTAATTATCCTGCAGAATAACTAAATCAATTATATAGTCATCAATTTATTGCCAGGAAAACGAATAAATATGAATATAATAAAGATGAAAATCAATTAGGTTTCACAATCGTATCACTCAAGATTTCAATAATAATTTAACTGGAAATAAACGAAATTAAAAACTAACCATTAACGTAGAAAATACCAAATAAGTCATATTGTTGTTGGCACAATTGAATCGTAAAGAATAAAGCTGCAGCCCTCGTTTTTCCCACTACGTCCGCCCTGTGCAATGTGTTTATTCCTCCCCAGAAATTCACGTAGCAATAGTAGTTCCAATCCTAATTTTTGGGCCTAGCCCATTTATTTCTCTTTTCATTTATTTTTAATAAGTTTTGACGAAAATCTAATAACTTAAAATATAATAATAATCCTTAATAATAATTATTATTAATAAATATTGGGCACGAGGTCGGTGAAAACGCTCGATGACACATAACTGCATTCCGCAACGGTTTGATCGCCTCTTAAAATCCTCCTTGACCTTTCTCCAAAAATCGCCAAAATATTCCAATAATCTCCATTATATCTCACGAGCACCTAAGACCTGAAAATCATCAAAAACACACCCGGAAAAAGTATTTCCCAACAAAAATAAATATAAATAAGCATATGAAATACCACCAAATATGTTCCTATCAATAATCACCATATTAATTCAGCCTTAGTCGGCCATAGTTGCCATTCCAATTCTTGGAGCTCATGCCTCCCACTACACCCAAACAACCACACTCACCACTAGTTCTGTTGCTCCGGCAATGAGCCACCCTCTCTTCTCCGACGGTGTTGCAACGGGTATTCCCGTCCCGAGCTTAGGTATTTCCTCAATTAATTCACATAATAGCACCCCATTCATTAGATCAAACTCTCCCTACATGAATCTAAGAACAACGATGCGTATACCAACCTTTTTTGGATCTCTCGGTCCTAATCCCACATCACCTTTACATCCACCCCTTTCCAATAACTTGAATCAAACATGCACTATCAAGTTGGATCGTAATAATTATATGTTGTGGCGTTACACTGTGTTGCCAATCATCCGAGGTTATAAACTGGAAGATCATTTGTTTAATCTTGTTCCAACCTTCAATGATCCCCTTCAACGTTCTACTCTCCACAATCCAGGACTACAGTTGATGAATGATGATTGGACTACAAAAGACAACATGCTGATGGGTTGGTTATTGGGATCCATGACAAAACAAGCCTTGAGTGAAGTTATTGGCTGTGCTACTGCACATGAGGTTTGGACACCCCCTTGAAACACTATTTAATAGCAGGCCTAAATCAAGAATGCTTGAGTACAAAGATGCCCAATCTAAAGCCTAAAAGGGTTCTAAATCTATGTCAGATTATCCTGCTCAAATGAAGTTTTATTCAGATAATTTGATAGATGCAGGATACCCTATATCTAAATCTGGGCAGATCTTGGCCACACTAGGTGGTTTAGAGAGAGATTATGAGTCTGTTGTTGTTAACATCACATCTTGGGTTGGTTTTTTGTGCTGGCAAGATGTACAATCTCAACTCATAACTCATGAGAGGCTCTTAGCTAGATACTCATGCGAGGCTCATAGCCAGATACTCAGGCTCTACTCCCTTTGCAAATCTAGTCCAAGGACAGCAGATAAGTGGTAATTCTTCCTATGGTAACACTGGTGGCAAACCACCAAATCAGGAAGGCACTGGTGGTCAAATGAGGAACAATGGAAGGGGTGGTAGAGGAAGAGGCAGAAGTGGCAATGGTAAAGGTTCTAGAGGTTACATCTTGTTGGCACATGTTTGAAGAAGACATTATTCCTCTAAGAAACATCTCTGGTGGTGATCAGAAATCTGCCTCAACATATATAGCCTCACCACAATCAGTTAGGGATTCATCCTGGTACATGGATAGTGGTGCATCCAACCACTTCACTGCTGATCTCAACAATCTTCACCTCAATTCAGGTTATACTGGTTATGAATCTTTAGCTGTTGAAAATGGTGAGAGGTTGCCTATCTCACTCATTGGACATACACACATCCCTAGTAAATGCTCACACGCTACTTTGATCCTAAAAAATATGCTACATATGCCACTTATTACCAAAACTTTGATCAGTTTGTATAGATTGCTTTATGATAATCACATAACTGTTGAATTCACCCTCTTCCTTGTTATGTGAAGGACAAACCAACGGGGACACTACTTCACAAGGAACTCCCAAGGATAGACTATATCGATGATCGGTTCCAAATGAGACCTCCCTTCACTCCAAAGTCAAGACTCATATCTCTCGGTCCGCCTACTTCTCTTAGTGCATATTTAAGTGTTGTTAACCCTAATAAGGATCCTAATGTATGGCATAGAAGGCTAGGTCATCCATCTAGACATGTGTTAAGTCAGATTTTAAAAGCTTGTAATATTGATGTGAATGATCAGTTAGCCTTTTGTGATGCTTGTCAGTTTGGTAAGGGACATGCCCTACCATATTTCAATTATGAATCTTATGCTACTCATGTTCTTGAATTAGTTCACTCTGATGTTTGGGGCCCTGCCTCTATTAAACATGTTTCTGGTTTTGCTTATTATGTGCACTTTGTTGATGATTGGTTTAGATTTACTTGGATTTACCCCTAAAAACCGAAATCTGAAGTCTACTCCACCTTCATTCGGTTTCAGAAACTTGTTGAAAACCAGTTTGGTGTTAAAATTAATTGTGTACAGTCAAACTGGGGGGAATACATGAGTCTTGAAACCTATCTAAAAAATCAAGGTATACAATTTAGATATCATTGTCCTCATTCTCACCAACAAATGACAGAGCAGAGAGGAAACACGGTCATATAGTAGTGTTAGAAATAGAATTTAGTTTGGATGATGATTCATCTATTATTGTTTGATTATTTGTTTTAACCCCATTGAAGAAGTGCTGGAACTAGCTATTATAGTGAAAACCTAAAAGGTGTCTAGAATGGAGTGTCTATGATTTACTATAGTCTGATTATGGCATAGGTTATATCAGACAAGCATTGTACTAGATAGGTTTTAGTAGAGTCTAGGACTGAAACTGATATCTAAAAATGATTCGCTAAGAGAACAAACTCAATTGGTCATTTACAAGACTGAAGACTCAAGGCTGAGGGGACAAACACAGTTATGAAGGTAGAGGGACCAGACTCGGTTTTATAGATTGAAGAACCGAAGGTTCAAACTCAATTTATGATGACAACGCCAAGACTATAAGATTAGAATTTAGCTAAGTCTCTGATGGCTTGAACTGACTTTATAGATCTTGTGAAGGTCTAAGTTACATAAGGACAATGTAAGCTTTGCCATTTTATGAGATATATGATGTACTCTGATCTCACTAAGCTTAATGATCAGATGAACTAGGAGTACTCAATTTTAAAGAAGATTAGAAACTGAGTTAATGCTCCAAGTCGGTTGGAAACTGAAAACCCAGTTTCAACTAAATCAACTAATCAGTTTTATCAATAAAATCACAACTTTGGAGATCAAGGCATCAAGCTACCTGATTGGTTGACAGTCTGACTTGTCAGAAGTACACTAACACATCTGACAGTTTGATAGCATATACTATGGAATCCAATTTGAACATTATGAAATTCGAAATTATGACCGTTGGATTTCACCTTATGAATAGAGGACTTAGCAACAAGGATCAAGCACCGAAACCTTTGCACACAGAAGCAATAACCTTTTTGCATACAAGTTTTGAGCCTAGGTCCTGCACATTTTGCATTCAAGTTATTGTTCAGTAAATTTCTATCATTTGAGCTTACAAAGTTACATGAAGAAAAATCTTCTAATTGTTCAAGCATCTCAAGAAATATCAAGAACCAACACTTGAAGATACCAAGTCGGAATCACTTACTTGATTCAACCCAATTTTTTTTTAACAATAGTTTGGATTGTGAAGCATCCGGTCTAGGGTGTTGGAGAAGCAGAAATCCTACATGTTATCCAAGTGTTTAGATTGTGATGCTAGGGATTAGTCAAGGGCAATCAACTAGGGCTTTTTGTAACCGTTGTAACCTCAAGAAGACTAGTGGAAATTTTCCTCCTACATCATAAGGGAAGAGTAGACTGACAGGATTACACCACCTGAAACCACTATAAAACTGTGTTTTAATTTCTGCATTTACTTTCTGCAAACTTACTTTTAGTAGTTTACTTATTGTTTACAGTTCTATTTATCTCAAAAATTGAACTCTTGCATACAAACTGATTGAACTACACTAGCACAAAACCGAGTTTCACCGAAACTCACTTTAGCATTCTTTCGAACAGAACATTAGATGATGAGTTGTCTTAACCGGGAATCATTATTTGTCTGTCTATATACTTTTTTTTGGTTAAATGTAAATATATTAAACCAACGTATGCAAACTACAAGAGCTACATCCTAGACAAAGGTACAAGACTAGTATCTACAAAATGTTGAGAAGAGGTTAGATTTGTTGATTTCAGGCAGCATAAGACCCCTGAGGTTATATGCTACAAGAAACAACAGCCACTAAACCCCTATCAACACTCAAAAACTGCAAAAACAGGGGTCATATGAGAGCATAACTCACAGAGCCTATCCCTTGGGGTGTAGAGAAAGAAAATAATCTCAAACAACCACCAACAAATACCAAAGACAACCCAACAGATGTACAAAACCCTAGCATCATGGGGTAAAAGTGTACAAAGGAAAAGCAGCCTGCATTATATAGTAGTTGTGAGTCTTAATACAATGCAAAATATCAGGTATGTTCATAAAATGCCTTCAAATCTCCTCTTATTCCTTATATGCCAAAGCCAATAAACCACAACAGAGAGAGAAGCAGATCTGGCCACATTCCCAAAAGAAGTACCCTTACACTTTTTGCCAATCCATTTAACCGAACCAACCACAGTCTCTAATCTCCTACTTATGCCAAGCCACAATCTGATTTTTCCCCAAACCATACAAGAAATAGGACACGGGAAAAATAGATGGGAGATAGATTCATTCACCAAACCACAGAGAGAACAAGTCTTGTCCTCAAAAATCAACCTGTCAGTAGTTAGTAAGCAGTTCTTCAAAGCCATCCACAAAATAAAACAGTGCTTGGGAGTAGCCCTAGGGTTCCAGACAGACCTACACCACCAAAATTTAGGTCCTTTCCTCCTGAAGAAATCATAAGCAATCCTGGGACATAACCTAGAACCAATAGTCCAAGATTGCAACAAGGCCACAACAACATCAGAAGAGCCAGTAGCATCCAGTATCCTGTCCCTAATTCTAAACAAAGCCTTGATCAAGGCAGAATCCCCATGCTTATACTGATAACCCCAAACATCCAAGTTCTTCAAGTACTCCTCACTGATGCATTTGACCCACAAACAATCCTTCTTGCATTGGAAATTCCACAGGATTCTACAAAGGAGGGCCGAATTCCAAGCATCCAACTGAAAGATCCCAAGTCCAACCTCATTTTTAGGAACACAAACCTCTTCCCAACTCACTAAGGACATTCTGAAGGAGTCACAAGAACCTCCCCACAAGAACTGTCCCGGATTTTATCAATACAAAACAACAAGTAATAAACCGGTTAACCTCAAGTGCAAGGATCGTAGTGTAGAGGCTATGCCGGGTCGATCTTATGGGGAACTAGACTGTTGTGAACCCTAGCTTTTGTTTTTAACTAATTATTGTCACGAAAACTAACCTAAACAGGGAACTAAAACTGGACAAACATGCTGAAAATAAACTAGACAAAGGATGAAATCCAAAGCTAGGAAAGATTGAAAGCGATAAACTAAACTAAACTAAAGTGCAGAAAAAGTAAACTAATCTAACAATTCAAGTTCAAAGGATTAAGATCAAATTATAACGAACGAACACGCAATTGATCCACCTATCCTATCAACATTCAATTCTAATTCGGATTAATTCGTGATCTCCACTCAAGTCGTGATTCACCTAATCGAAGGCATAAACTCCTACTCTCGTAGACAAGTTCGTTTCCTAACCTTTTATCTTTCGATGTTAAAGATTACGTCTTTCTAACCTAGGCGTGAAATCTTTCAATTTCTAATCTAGACAATCAATCTAATAACTCTCGTTTTAATTAGATCAAATATCTATTCTTTTATCACGGTGATCTATCGTTAACATGATTTTCATCAAATAAACAATCATCAAAGCAAGCATCTTTCGATTAAACATGCAAAAACATACAAAACATGATAAAAGAAACGAACTTGAAATAGATACTCACAGATTAATCACGAATCAAAACTGAATTGTTGAAGGAAGGCTTCACAACGCTTGTTCAAGAGGGTTTTAGCCTCTTAACATCCTTGTTGCGATTCGAATTGATGAAATAAACGACATGAATCTATCTAATCTAATCTAAGAATTAAATTGCATAAAAGTAGATAAAAACTGTAGAAAAACGCAGCCAAGCTGCCCCTAGGTTTTTAGGGTTCGAATTGTGTGTCTAGGGTTTGAGAAATCGCGCCTATTTATAGATTTTTAGGTCGGTTTAGGCTAAGGCGGTGCTTGGACGCCCGTCCACTATCTTGGACGCTCGTCCGGCCAGCTTACGGACGGAGGTGAACGCCGGTCCGCTCGGCGTCCAAACTCTACGTATTAAATTTTCCTTCGGACGCCCGTTTAAGGTCTTCAAACGCCCGTCCGGGGTTGCTTTAAAGGTGGACGCTCGTTCGCCCGATGCGGACGCCGATCCCATCTTCGATCAAAAACGGATTTCTTCAACTCTATCTCTTTTCCTTCTCAATCCAACTCACCATTATCTCCTCTATCTTGATTTAGCTCGAGTTTTATCAACATTTGATCATCAATTTAGCCTCGAAACAAGTACCTACATGACATCAAAAACACCGCAAAGCGTAACATAATTCCAATAAACATAAAATCATAATTAAAACATATAAATTCACCAACTTTGCGATTAACTCATTAAAAATATTATTTGCTCAATAATTCATTTAAACACTTAATTCCCATGCAATTAATACGAATATGGGGGAAAACATTATAAAATATAACGTTATAAATCATATAATTTCACCCTTAACAACTCCCCCACACTTAAACTTTGCTCGTCCCGAGCAAAACAAAACAAGATAAAGGCTCGGAAAGAATATAGACATCTCAACACATATACCACATAGTCAATAAATTAGAAGTTCACCACCGTGTGTGTGCATAGCCATAGAAAATTTCCACTAAATCCAAACTTGAGGAACTCAAAGTAAAACTAGCTAATACCCCCTCGTAGACTAGTAATAAGTGACACTCATAAGGTGCACCCTACAAACGTGACATATCCCGAAAAGAATGATCGAATGAATCTAGGGCCTTTCTGAAATACTCAGAGGATAATCCCTACAGCATATCTTTCAGTTTATACTGGGGATAAGATTAACGAAAACTAAGCCTTATTCATTTCATACAATATCTTAAGTTGATTGAATTCATTCACTTTTCAACACACATTAGAAGAAGCTATAGCCCTCATAGCAGAATAGGACATTTCGAGATAACACCCTACGTACCTTACTCAAATCATAAGGCAGCTCTTTCTAACTGTCGTGAGCTTTTAGTCATCATAGTGGCGTAGGACATACGTGGTATACCCTACCTCACTCAAATCATCGACTAGCTTTCGACACACCCGATAGATTCATTTAATTATTCAACTTCTCATTTGACAATAGTTACGTGTTACTTATCACATTCAAACATCTAGATATTCACAGTATGTCATACTACGGAACTAAATACAAACTACCATAAATCTCAAGATATATACGTAGCACTAAGCACATGACTTATAAGTAAATCAAAAATTACTAATCCAAAAGGGGTATAACTCATAAATATAGCTCATCATTCACTATGGCTTGTGAAATATAATTCGGGTGAATCAACTAACTTACGGAACATATGGCATAGAGCATCGATGAATATAACAAACCGAACAAAAACATGCATTGCTCACTCGAGACAAAACAAAAATTTTGAAAATTTGGCTCATTTAGCTTGGCATAGAAATAATATCATGTAAGCAAATGTGTAGATACATATAGCTTATTCCCCTCCCCCACACTTAAATGACAACATGTCCTCATGTTGTGCAGAATAAAAGAAAAAGAAAACTTAGCTGATTGTATGCCGAAAGGGAACAATTCGGAACGGACGCGTTCCGATCCAAAAATGCTCGAAGATATCGATGAAACATGTAGACCATCCACCGGAAAACCGCTATCATCTAAAACTCACAAAGGCTAATGCAAATACCCTGTACTCATGAGAAACAAAGAAATACCTCGGGGGAAACAAGGGATTATATCATATCGTACAAAAGTGATAAAGAAAGAGAAATCGAGATTGAAAAGCATCCACAGCAGTTTCTCAGCAAATGCCATTCAAAACATTAATTCAACCCCTTATTAAAACAGAAAAACTTTAAATACAAAAAACTAGAAAAGATAAAAACCGAGCCTACAAGAAGCCGACAGTAGCTCGAAAAAGGAAAACTAAGAAATACACAAAAGAAAACAAAAACGAAAGAAAATAGTGGGTTGCCTCCCACCAAGCGCTTTATTTAACGTCGTCAGCCCGACGCATTGAAAGCACAGCCTGGATCAGGCCATTTAACTTTTCGCCGCCACTACCTCGTGTAAGCTCTCATCGGTAGTGTGGCTGCAAAACGACGAGCGAACACAAGGGGTTAATTCTTTAATAGCTCTCCAAACACGCTTGAACTTCCCCATGGTCGATTTCTTCTTTGCCGACTTCCTCTTAAGTTGTTGCTCTTTGAAAAACTCTTCCATATCCCAACTACCCGCTAGAACTTCTTCGATTTACCACAACCGTCATCCTCATAAAATAAGTCGGGCGAGAACTCGTCAAACTCATCGACTTTAGGGGTGCTACACCCGAGGATATCGAGAAATCGAACAGTCAAAGGCTTTACCTTGGGTTCACCATTGTAATGCTTGCATCTCTGACCATTCACTCGGAACGGTTGATCGCCATAACCGCGCAGCTCTAGAACACCTCCAGGAATGATTTGGAGAATCTCGAAAGGACCGGACCACCGTGTCCTCAACTTGCCAGGAAACAAATGCAACCTGGAATTGTAAAGTAACACTTGCTCTCCGACTTTAAATTCTCGCTTCTTAATTTTCGCGTCGTGGAGGACTTTAAATTCTCGCTTCTTAAATTCTTGCCCATAGTACATCGTCCAACTTTAGACTCCAGTCTTTTCTATGACTATTCACCGTCTTTTCCAGGATCTTCTTCAAGCTCTGGTTGCTTCTTTCAACCTAACCACTAGTCATAGGATGGTATGGTGTGCCAATTTTGTGACGAACACCATACTTCTCGAGGACTTTTTCCAGTGGTCGGTTGCAGAAATGTGTCCCTTCATCACTAATCAAGGCACGTGGACATCCAAACCTCACAAAGATATTCTTCTTTAGAAATTTCATGACCGTTTTATGATCATTGCGAGGAGTGGCTATTGCCTCCACCCATTTCGATACATAGTCTACGCAGACTAAGATGTATTTATTCCCACGGGAAGATGGGAATGGACCCATAAAGTCAATCCCCCATACATCAAAGACTTCGCATTCAAGAATGGGTTTCGGTGGCATGTCGAATCGCCTTGTCGAGTACCGGTTCTTTGGCACCTATCACAAGCTTTACGAAAGCTTCGTGTCCTTAAAGATCGTGGGCCGGTAGAAACCGGACGGGAAGATCTTCGCAACCGTTTTCCAAGGACCAAAGTGACCACCCGTGGGTCCACTATGGCATTGCTCGATTATATCGCGTTGCTCGGATTACGGAACACACCTCCTTAGCAAACCATCTTTACGGATCTTGAAGAGGTAAGGTTCATCCCAAACGAAAGACTTCATATCGTAGAGAAGAACTTCTTCTTCTCTTGATAAGACATTTCGGGATCGAGATAACGGGCATGAAGGTAGTTTACAATGGAGGAGTACCAAGGGACGTCCGGAGCGCGACCATCTATCAGCATGATGTTTTCTAGAGGAAAGTAAAGATCTATGTCATCAGGATCACCCTTTTCCTCACTTAACATCCTAGAAACATGATCCGCCACTACGTTTTCACTGCCCTTTTTATCTTTAATTTGAACGTCAAACTCTTGGAGGGTCAGTATCCAACGCAGTAAGCGCGGTTTATCCTCTTTCTTTGTAATTAGATACCGCAAGGCAGCGTGATCAGTCCACACAATTACTTGAGCTCCTAACAAGTAACTACGGAACTTGTCCATAGCAAAAACTACGGCCAAAAGCTCCTTTTCAGTAGTGGTATAGTTCACTTGAGAAGGATTCAGTGTGTGACTGGCATAGTAGATAGGCTGGAACTTTCCGTTAAGCTTTTGCCCTAAGACTGCACCAACTGCATAGTTGGATGCATCACACATAAGCTCAAAGGGTAGGTTCTAGTCCGGAGATATAAGTATTGGAGCAGAGATCAGACGATTTTTTAGCTCCTCAAACGCATGCCTGCAGCTATCATCAAAGGCGAACTCAACGTCTTCCTTAAGTAAGGTAGACAGGGGCTTGGCGATCTTTGAAAAGTCCTGAATGAATCTCCTATAAAAGCCGACATGTCCGAGAAAACTTCTGACTTCGCGAACATTCTTAGGATAACTCATCTTCTCGATAGCTTCCACCTTAGCCCTATCTACCTCAATACCTTTGGCGGACACTTTGTGGCCAAGAACTATGCCTTCATCTACCATGAAATGGCATTTTTCCCAATTAAGCACTAAGTCCTTTTCCACACATGTAGACAACACCTGATCAAGATTATCGAGGCAATCATCGAAGGATTGACCAAAGACCGAGAAATCATCCATAAAAATCTCCATGCACTTTTCAACTAGCCCGTCAAAGATTGCCATCATACACCTTTGAAAGGTGGTGGGGCATTACAGAGACCAAATGGCATCCGCCTGTAGGCGAATGTCCCATAAGGGCAAGTGAAAGTGGTCTTCTCTTGGTCAACAGGATCGATGGGTATCTGGAAGTATCCTGAATATCCATCGAGGAAACAGTAGAAGGCATGTCCCGCCAGACGCTCAAGCATCTGGTCAATGAAGGGAAGGGGGAAATGATCTTTCATTGTGACCTCATTGAGTTTTCTGTAGTCAATACGACTCTATAGCTTTGTAACGAGCCTCAATGCTATCTCTTCTCCCTTCTCGTTCTTCTCAATAGTAATTCCACCCTTTTTGGGAACTACTTGAGTCGGGGAAACCCACTCGCTGTCAGCAATGGCGTAAATGATACCCATATCTAGAAGCTTAATGATTTCCTTCTTGACTACCTCTTGCATGTGAGGGTTTAGCCTCCTTTGGGGCTGTCTTACACATTTGGCTCCCTCACTAGTCTTGATCTTGTGCATACAGATGTCGGGAGATATCCCTCGGATATCTCCCACCTGCCATCCAAAGGCTTTCTCATTTTTGCGCAGGACGTTTAACAGTTTAAGCTCTTCTATTCGAGATAGCTTGGCAGAGATGATCAAAGGAAGCTTGTCACCTTCTCTCAGAAATACATACTTAAGATGTTTAGGCAACGGCTTCAGAATCAAGTCTACATGGGGTTCCTCTAGACTTGATTTAAGATCTCCACTCCTCAACTCAACATCGTTGAGCTTACTTAGTGGCCCTACTGCCAAAGCTTCTTCTCTTAGCTCATCATCGAATTCAGTTGCTAAATGATCTAGATTGACCACACCATGATTGTTTAGATTATCGATCAATCGCTCATATTCTGCTTCTACAGCCATGACTTGCTTGTCCATGAAGTCATTGAAGTCATCAGACGTCTCCTCAATGGAAAAGCCGGTTGGAGAACCGGAGGGTACTTGAATAGATTTAGAAACACTATAGCTCACCTCTTGGTCACCCACTCGAATAGTCACTTGCCCACCATCACAATCTATGAGGGCTCTAGCTGTAGAAAGGAAAGGTCTTCCAAGAATCAGAGGGACATTTTCATTTTTCTCCATATCTAAGACATACCAGTCAACAGGAAAGGTAAACCTATCAACTTGAACTAATATGTCTCTTAGGATCCCTGCGGCTTTCTTGGAAGATCTATCTGCGAACTGAAGGTTCATGGTAGTGGGTTCTAGAAGACTGCTCAAACCCAGCTGATTACAAATAGACAATGGCATCAAGCTTATGGATGCCCCGAGGTCACATAAGGAGTTTGGGAAGACTAAGCCTCCCATCATCAGTGTGAGAACGAATTTCCCGGGGTCACCTTTCTTGACTGGCAGGTTTTCATAATTGATCATGGAGCACTCCTCACCAATCAGCCGATCCATTTCTGTTAACTTCTTCTTAGAAGAAACAACATCCTTGATGAATTTGGTGTACTTAGGCATCTCTACCAAGACATCTGACAATGGAAGATTTACCTGAGTATTTTTCAACAAATTAAGCACCTTTTTATACTTCTTATCTTCGCTCAATGGGATGTTGCTCTTTCTAGGTGGAAAGGGAAGCTTTTTCAAATCCTCCTCGGAAAATACTTTCTTCGAGGGCGAACTAACGGCCTTGTCTTCCAAATCTTTCCATCGAACCGTCTTTTCATTCTTTTTGTTAGTCAGGGGATCAGCCACCTGACTATCATTTAACTTATCATTCCTCAGGGGATCAGCCACCTGAGGATCCTCAAATGTTTCACTTCACAGGGGAACAGCCACCTGAGGACTTCCAATTGATTCTTCATTCCTCAAGGGATCAGCCACTTGAGGAATCTCAACTCTTTCTTCTATCGGGGGATCGGCCACCGATTTTCCTTCTCGCGCCAAGGGAATGATGGGTGCTCAACTTCCCCTCCCGCCTTACCAATGGCAAAAGGAGGGGCTAGTGGTTTCCCCGGAAGCCGGGGGGACCACCAACTTGAGAACCACTTCTCAAATTCATTGCACCGCCTCTTCTCTACCGTACGGAGGTGAAGGTACCAGTCGGTGCATTGATCGTCGCTTAAATCGGCCTGAGCGACTTGACCGCCTCTTGGATTCTTTTCCGTGAAGTTGGGCAACTGCCCTGACGGTCTAGAGGCTAACTGCTCAGCCAATTGCCCGATTTGCCTCTCAAGACTTTTCATCGTCCTGCTTTGCTCCTCCCGAAATGAATTCCATTCGTCTTTTATATCGTCCTAGTGTGAGGTGCCTTGAGAGTTTTGAAAGTTCTGGGGAAATGGCTGTCTTGGCCGACTTTGGAATGCAGAATTAGAATTGGCGGGCCAATTCTGATTGAACCTTTGCTGTGGATTGGAAGAATTATAGCTTGGGTTCTGATTATAACCAGGGTTTCTATTGTAGTTAGGATTAAATCCCGAAGACTGATTAAACCCCTGGTTTTGGAAACTGTTCTGGCCAGAGAATTGGTTATTGAATCTCTGATTTGTCTGGCCAGAGAAAGCATTGACTTCCGCATTCTGCCCAATCATGGGACGAAGCGAGCGATGTGCCCCATGCTATCACATACTTGGCATGTGATTGGATTATGCCGTCCATAGTCATGAACGAAAGCATTGACTTGCCGAGCGAGCGAGGGGGAAGAAAATTGACATTGGCCGGTCATATGGCCGGTCGACAAAGCAAGCTTCACGGTACGTAACTTGAGAGTTCTGTGAAGGTGAAGGAGCCTGATAACTCGGATTTGAGAAGTTTTGAGAAGCTGTCATTTGAGAGGTTGCCATTTGCTTCTGCAACATGGCAACGAGATTTTGCATAGTCACCTCTTCGACCTTGGGAGGCGGAGGAGGTGCTTGAATGGCTTGATAAGAGGGGGCGTAGTTATATTTGGCAATGTCCTCGAACAACGCCCACCCCTCATCAGGTGTTTTCTTGAGAAATGCCCCACCAGAGGAACTATTGACCATGCCCTTGGTGAGCTCGGTCAATCCGCTGAAGAAAGTATGGACATGCCTTTGCTTTGGCAAGCCATGATGGGGACACTTTCGCAGGAGAGACTTAAACCTTTTCCACGCATCAAAGAATGACTCATTTTCTAGCTGACGGAATGTGAAGATTTCGTTCAGACAATGGGCTGTTTTTGAAGGAGGAAAGTATTGACTTAGAAATTCCTTCTCGAGCTCAGCCCACGTAGTGATGGATTCAGAGGGGAGAGAGTGATACCACTCGAGTGCCTCCCCCCGTAAGGAAAATGGAAATAGTTTAAGCTTGATGGCATCCTCACTTACACCTTGGATATGGGTAGTACCGCATATTTGCAAGAATGTGTGTAAGTGAGTGTGGTGGTTTTCAGATTGGAAACCATGGAAAAGTGATGCATGCTGCATCATCTGAATAAGTCCGGGTTTAAGCTCGAAGTTTGGAGCGAAGAATGGTAGGCATGACGATAGCCGGGTTTATGGTGATCCGTACCGGGCATGGCATAGTCGGCCAACGTCCGTCTATCTTCTCGCGCCATTATTATTATGTCTTTGATTTCTCCTGCAAGATATTGCTCAAATTCTTGATCAGAAACCTAAACTACGAAAAATTTAAAACAGAAAAACAGAAAATACTAAAAAGGCAAGAAAAAAAAACGTGTTGAAATCTTCTGAGCCCAAAATGGAAGGGAAAACAGTGGATTTTGACCTCGAAAACGGTGTTGGACAGCCTTCGGCGTCCGTCACGTCGTCGGCGTCGGAACGAGCTTTCCGAATTGGGGTCCTGCGCGCCAATCCGACACTCGAGCCGAAAGTTATGGCCAAAATACTAAAGAGTGCTAAAACGATCCCTTTTTATCCAAAAGTTCGATTGTTAAAAACGTGGGGTCAGATAATTCAACCTTAGAAACCTACCTACGACACTTACCTACGAAAAAAAAACAGAAAACCTAATTGAAATAAAAATAAAAACTAATGGCGAGACGGACGGACGGGCGTCCAATTAATCGGACGGGCGTCCTCCCTGAGGAAGAACTGGACGGGCGTCTGTATGACCAGACGCTCGTCCAACTGAAACAGATTCGAACAGAGAGCAGAAAAAGAAACGATGACAGAAAACAGAGACTAAAACTCAAAAACAAAAGTCTATACTACAATTAACAAGAACAAATATTAATTAACAAAAAAAACAAATAAGTAAAAACAACTAAATCACCAACGAAAAACAGAAATAAAAACAAAAACCTAACCTAAATTACTAATGAAAAACAAAAACTAGACAACCGTCCGGTTCCCCGGCAACGGCGCCAAAAACTTGTCCCGGATTTTATCAATACAAAACAACAAGTAATAAACCGGTTAACCTCAAGTGCAAGGATCGTAGTGTAGAGGCTATGCCGGGTCGATCTTACGGGGAACTAGACTGTTGTGAACCCTAGCTTTTGTTTTTAACTAATTATTGTCACGAAAACTAACCTAAACAGGGAACTAAAACTGAACAAACATGCTGAAAATAAACTAGACAGAGGATGAAATCCAAAGCTAGGAAAGATTGAAAGCGATAAACTAAACTAAACTAAAGTGCAGAAAAAGTAAACTAATCTAACAATTCAAGTTCAAAGGATTAAGATCAAATTATAACGAACGAACAAGCAATTGATCCACCTATCCTATCAACATTCAATTCTAATTCGGATTAATTCGTGATCTCCACTCAAGTCGTGATTCACCTAATCGAAGGCATAAACTGTTAGTAATACCATCCGCAACGGAAGCGATTTTATGGATCTAGATCTATATACTACACGTAATTAAACAACTAGATCTATTCTACAAGGGGGATGTAGATCATACCTCTTGAATCTCAAAATTCAAGTTGAAGAACCGCAAAGGATGAATGTGAAGATGTGAAGAGCACCACAGTCTTCCGATCGTGTGATCCAAACAATTCCCGGTGGAAGGAATTCTCGACTCGAACCCTTCCGATATGCTACCGGAAAAATCTCCAAGATTTCTCCCCAAATCTCCCTTGGCCGAATTCTTTTCTTCTCTCTACTATAGGGAGAAGTCGAAATTTTATGTGTACCTTGAGGCTTGGGAGAACTCTCTATATATAGGAGAGTAAAACTTAGCCTCCAAGGATTTTTATTTATCAAACAAAATAAATCCTTTAATAAAAGATAATTCCATAATATTCTAGAACAAATCTAGAATAATATTTATCTTTATTATTTACCATAAATATTTATCTAATAAATATTTTATGCACATGTCTTATTAATCACAAGAAAATAATTTCTTAGTCAATAATTAAGTGCACGAGGCGCCAATATCAAATCCCTTAGGGTTTAATTTCGGCCAACACCATTTTGGGCCAAGTTTGTGAAAAATGTCTTTTTCACATATTTAATTATTTAGCCCAACTAATTTAATAGTCCACTAAACAATTAATTCACATATCGTTTTAATAAAGTCCAACAAGAACTAAATTAATATTATTAGGATTCGACGTCCGAGAATAGCTATGCTATATTAGGAGGCACGTCGGGGACCATGGACTAATAATCAGCGGCTCCGATAAATCAAATAAATAATTATAGAATAATTATATTCGATAAATCAATCACAGGAATATGCCACCATAATCCCGTGACTGCACTCCTCCGATTATAAGATTATATTTATCTCCTCACGAGAATAATAATAAGCGTCCATTGATATAATCATTACATATGGATTAATCCTCCATAGACTGTTCATTCTAAATCGGGAAGTTACCGTTAACCCTTTTAAGAACCTCTTATCCTTATTTACCATTAACCCCCTAGTGATCAATTAATTCATACAACTCACTGGTAGCTAATCAGTGTAATATGAACTCGTACGATCGATCAGTTTCTAGGATTAACAAATAAGGGAACTCTATCTACTTCCATAAATGGAAGGAATGGATTCCGTATCCGTGATAACACAAACTACTCACTCAATCCAAGTACAATGCCAAGATGGGGTAATTCGGACCACGGACTCGGTGTAATCCTTAACCGTCAAGTCAAACTTCATACCGATTCAAGCAAACGATTGATCGTGATCACCTCAGATTAAGATATATCCATAAATATGATCATCCATTGATTCGATAAGACTTCTCGATTACGGAATTATATCGTGAACTCTAATCAAATCGGTCCAGCCCTATATGATATATCTATCATATATAAATGCCCCATTAGGTTCTCTTAACCGAAAGTCCGGATAAGACAATCACACCTATTGTGTTCTGGGCGCATTAATAGCACGTTAAAGGAGAGACCCGATACTCTCGATTAACTTCACTATGGGTGTAACACAAATTTCGTGTTAATCCCTGAAAATAACAAAGAAAACACAAAATTGTAACAAATCGAAATTTTATTTATTTATAAAATAAAAAGCGGGTTACAATCTCTTGAATCCTTTGATTCTCCCTATTGGCAATTAATTGTCTTCCGGATATATCGGAAGGACTTTGAATTGAGAGTTGGTTTTTTATCTCCCGGATATTGCGGAAGAGCTTTGGATTTGCGATCTCACGGATATGGCGGAAGAGCTTTGAAATTTGTGATCTTCCGGATATGGCGGAAGAGTTTGAGGATTTGTGGCCTTCCGGATGTAGCGGAAGGGCTTTGATTTTATGATCTCCCGGATATGGCGGAAGAAATTTGGAATTGAAGACTCCGGATATCGCGGAAGGCTCCAAAGTTGATGAAGACTTGAAGGGATTTCGTGTTACCTTCGATCTCCTTGTGGAAGAAACTTCGACTTTGTGAGGATCTTCGAGCGTTGGAGATGCTTTTCGGTCTTCTTTGCTTCTTGAAGAACTTCGAGGATTTCTTGAAGATCTTCGAGTGTTTCTTGACTTTCTTGAAGAACTTGAAGGATTTCTTGAAGATCTTCGAGTGTTGTTGATGGATGCTTGAACCTTCTGGCTCTGGGATTTCTATCAACTCTTCAATGTCTTCTCTCTGTCTCTAAATGACTAAGGCCTCTCCTATTTATAGTGCTAGGTGATGCCTTTGCATTAATTCGCATTAAATGCGATCACACTCTTGTTTGATTTCCAGAAGATTTCACATTTATTATAAATCATTAAATTCTCTTAATAAATTGATTTTTTAAAAGATTTTATGATTTATTAAATTTTATATTATTTCCCAATATTTAATGGAGGGAATAATATAAAATATTTAGACTTAATGGTATGTGTAGTATGTGACAAATATAATGTGTCACACATATATATTTCTACATAGCCATTTAATTATAAATAATCAAATCTCTACATTTCCAAGATATTTTATTTATTTATTTATATCATTTCCTATCATTTTGTATTGGAAATAATATAAAATGAATTTAATTTCGAGACAAATACATTACGTGACATTTATATTATGCCACATAAATTTTTTTATTTCTACAAATGCCCCCTCGAGACTTGTTGTTGTTCCGGTAAAATTATACCGTAACGACGAGTCTCGACTTTATAACCTTCTTTTTTTTTTTTTTTTGAGCAACAAACCTTTTTTGCATTATGTTTTCTCCTTTTCTTCTTTTTTTATTTTTTTGTATTTAGTTTATTTTTATTGTTTATTTTACGTGGACAAAGTAAAAAAAAAAGAAAAGGAAACCAACCCCTTTTGTTTTAAGTCGGCAACGGTTTTTTTTTTTTTTTTTTTTTTTTTTTTTTTGTAACGAAGTTACACAAAGAAAAGGAAATCAAATCCCTTTCTTTAAGTCGGCTGGGCCTCTTTTTTTTTTTTTTTTTTTTTTTTTTTTTTGGAGAAGCCAATCACAATTGAGTAAATTTTGTCCCACATTGCTTAGAAGAGCCTTGATTCTTTCTATCTTCTCCTATATAAATAAATCTTCACATCTTTTTCAAGTACACCAATTCTTTTTCAACCCCAAAAGAGTCAAGGAACTGAGAGTCTCAGGCATTCCTCCTCTTTAGTTGGCTAACTGGCCATGTCGACTGCTGATTGGAAGTCGATTGTCATTTTTTTTTTTGACTTTCGTCTTTCTTGTCGGCGGTTGACTAAAAGTCAATTTTTTTTTTTTATTTTTTGGTCTTGTTTTTTTGTTTAATTATTTTTCCTTGCTTTGCAGGGTAACCGGAGGCCATATTGGTGGTTGCTGTGTTGAGGTTGCCTACCTCACCACTTCAGAGATTAGAAGCCGTTTTGAGGTTGCCTTGCCTCACCACTTTGAAGATCAGAACCGGTTTTGAGGTTGCCATTACATCACCATTTTGAAGATCAGAAGAAGCTTCGAGGTTGCCTTTACCTCACCATTTTGAAGATCAGAAGCAGTTTCGAGGTTGCCTTTACCTCACCATTTTGAAGATCAGAAGCATTTTCGAGGTTGCCTTTACCTCACATCTTCGAAGATCAGACCATTTTGAAGATCATAAGCATTTTCGAGGTTGCCTTTACCTCACCACTTTGAAGATCAGAAGCATTTTCGAGGTTGCCTTTACCTCACCACTTTGAAGATCAGAAGCGTTTTCGAGGTTGCCTTTACCTCACCATTTTGAAGATCAGAGATGGCCATCTTCAAGGACATTACCGAGAGAGGCAAGACATATCTGGTTGTTCTACGCGATGCGCATGCTAAGGCAGAGTCCGGGATCAAGCTCCAAGTATGTCCGTCTATCCGCGATTCGTCTACTGAGGACCTTCCACCTCGCGACAACAAGGAAGCATCACAACTCTATGGCGAGCTCCCACGAACACGAGGCGACCCGTCCTACACCTTGCGCTCTCCGCTTAACAGCAGGGATGCTCGAAAGCATGAATTTTCGACTTTGGGCCATCAAATTATTTCTAACGAAGTGCAGTGGGGAAGCCAACTCAAAACGCAAGGGGCCTTCGTTCCCGCGGAGCTTTACTGCGGGTGGCTTGAAGATGTGCTTTCCCGCAATCATGAGTTACTCAGACAAATTGGCCTGCACGATGCTTTGTATGCTTCAATGTTCACTTATGCGAGAGATCATCATGTGATTCGGGCCTTTTGTGAAGCATGGTGTCCTGAAACCAACACACTTCATACCGACGTTGGGGAGTTGTCCATCTCATTGACGGATTTGCGGGAAATTGGTGGCCTTCCCATCAGTGGGGATCTGTACGAAGAAGTTATTCCCAGCTCGGTGGAATTGATGGGTCCCAGAGCTTCTCACTCGAAGTCCCTTCCAGACAGTTGTCGATATTTGTTTGCGGCGTTCCTGGAGTGTCAGGAAGAAGTTTGTGATAGGGATCGTCCCAAGGCTTCGATCGCAAAATGGATCGACTTTTGGTGCCGAAAGCCTAACCCAGTGAAGGGAGCAACCGTCAAAGACGCACCGTGTCAGAGTTCCGAGCAAGATGAGATTCCCTTCAACATTCTCCAAATCAAAAAGGACTTAAGGGATGAGACCTACCTAGCAGCTTTGGTGGCGTGCTGGCTATGTACATTTGTCCTTCCAGCTGAAGGGTCTTTCATTAGGCCTTCAACTTTCAAGATGGCCAGTTTGATCGCTCGTGGGCAGACAAGATCGCTTGCTATTCCGGTCTTTGGTTAGCATATACGGGGTTTGAACCGAATTTCTCGTTCTTACACACCGGAGCGGGCCGGCGTCTTTATCCCGTGGCACTACATCTTTGGGTGGTTGGCTCGGTATCTTGGCACACACGGGAGAGATTCTACAAAGTTGAGTGAACCTTTGATAGTTCGATTCTCGGGATCGAGCGGTTCAAAGGCTTTCACGATCGGACGGCCGAGACCTCATTCATGGCGGTCGCGATGTTGAGCGGCTTGCGACGGCAACAAAGTTTGAGCGTCTTGTGACTAAAGTTGATGACGGCAAATTGTCCATCCATGAGAAAGAATTCTTTTTAGCTTTGTCCGCTCCGGTATTTTGGTGTTCCATTGCCTCGGTTCTTGTTGGGTTGAGCCTTACAACCCATGCGGGTTTGCACGTCGGTTTGGGTTTTCATCGGGGCATCCTGCGGAGCTCGTTGTTGATGCACGAAGTACTTCACTTGCGCGAGGTTGGGGACTTTGGACCAAATTTATTGCTCCCCGAAGCGGTTCTAAGCTTGTATTTCCCGCGGCTTACGGTGACATCACCCGTCACGTTTCCCAAGGTTCTTGGGCATGGTGGGGCAAAGTTCACGGTTCATACTTGTTCGATGGCGGACAATCTCTTATCAATACGTGAACGGGAGCGCTCCTCGGCCGAAACAAAATGCCCCGACAGCTAAAGTGAAAGAGATAAAGTCTTCACATCCTCCAACATCCTCACCTAATTTGGTCATTCGCCTTCCTTCTGCCAAGGTTACGAAGGGTAAGGAGATGCACGCGGACTTGAGAGAGAAAAGGCGTTCTGAGGTCGTTTTGGATGCTAGTGGGAGTTCTTCACATGGTGATAGGAACTGGAAGCGCCCCAAGCCCGGAGTTGGGAAACAGGTATTCCCTTACTCTTTACAACATGTTAATGTTAACTTGTTTGATTTAACTCGTCCATTATTCGTTTGTTTTTTTTTTCTTATCTCTTTGTCTTGCGAGTTTGGTTTGCGGAGATACGGTTGAGGTCGGTGGTTACTGCTCTTAGCGAGGATTCCGCCAACGGTCTGACGCTCTTGCAATGGAAGCAAGCAAAATAGGAAGAGGACGCGTTTCATCCGTGATAGCCGAGAGGCGCGACGCTATCCCAACAACGAATGATGCGATGTGGATTGTGATCCCGATTTGGAAGGCAACGCCGAGACGAGAGACCGTAATCTTTGATAGTGATCACGTGTCGAACACCGAGTTATGGGCGACGGTCCCTCTAAAAGGGCTTCTTCTTGGGCAAGGCCCCACATCTGCTCCTTTGGCTTTACTTGCGCCACCGCCAGAAGTCTCAGAATTCCAATCCAGTGTTGTGATTTCAAAAGGTCTCCAAAGCTTGCACAGAGTGCTATGGACATCCGCCTGCCAGAAGATATCGTGCAAACCCATCGATCAGTTGGCCTCGATTAAAAAAGGTGTTTACGAAATATTCTCTGAGATGGAGCGTGTTGGGGGTTTAGATTTGTCCAACGCGAAAGCTCTTTTGGACACTGTCTTTGAAAATGCCGCCCACTACAAAGCAGCACTAGATGATGTTTCGAGTAGGCTTTCTCAAGAGGCGCATGGTGAAAAACTTTCTATTCTTTGTCAGCGACTTAAGGAAAGTGAGGCGTTCGAGAGGGAGTGTCCCCAACACACTCAGTCCTCACAGGACAAACTTACCGACGTGCAAGAAAGGAGAAAAGCACTCGAGAAAGAACTTTTGCTTTTGAAGAAAGAGGAGGACCAGCTTGTTTCGACCCTTAATGAGCACGAGACGGAGTTACGCGAGAGGTACACTTTGCTCAATCAACCCGGTTGAGAGACGAGATTACGACTTGGAAAATACGCCTTCCTTGCGGCCAGGTGAAAGTGATGCTTTGGAGAGGATGAGAGAGGCTGCTAGAAGGCAACCGCCACGATCGAAAAACTACAAGCTTTTTTCTTAGTTTTGCTTTCGGGATTCTCGGGATCATTTCCCTTTTTTTAGTTGAGCTTGATAAAGTCTTTTATTATTGTCTTCCTTTCTAGTTTGGTTTCAACTTTTGTTGTCTTCCTTTTGTATGTAATAAATTCTATTGACCTACATCAATAAAACTTTATTATCATTTTCCTTTTCTCCACCGTCCTTGAATGTTTTTTTTTTTTTTTTTTTTTGGTATGACTGAACTTGGAGTAACTTCCCAAGCTGCCTATGTATCCCAGAGAATGCTCTAGGAATCAAGTCAAACGTAGTTCATATTATTATTATTATTTTTTTTTTTTTTTTTTTTTGACGGGATTATCGCGGTTTAGGCTCGTGCTTAGGAGCATTTACGGTTATGCATAGAACTTCTTGAGAAATTTGCCGTTGATTGGCCCAAGCTTGACACCATCTTCATCCACCAACTTGTAGGCACCATTAGTGTAGACCTCGCGAACAACATAGGGACCGTCCCACTTTGATGTAAACTTGTTTTTGGACTTGTGTGTCATGATGATAGGTCTTCTCACCGCAAGCACTGTATCACCGACTTGGAAGGATCTTGGGCGGACTTTTTTGTTGAATGCCTTTGACAACCGGGCTTGGTAGCATTCAAGATTTTGCTGAGCCTGAAGCCGTTTCTCATCCAATGCTTCCAACTCTTCAAGGCGAAGGCGGGCATTTTCTTCGTCAGTTAAGCCTTCTTGGATAGCGATCCTCAGTGAGGGTATTTGCCGCTCAAGAGGTAGCACGGCTTCTACACCGTACACAAGCGAATATGGAGGGGCTTGAGTCGGAGTCCGAAAGGTTGTGCGATAGGCCCACAAAGCTTCACCCATTCGTTCGTGCCATTCTTTCTTGTGTCTTGCCACAACCTTCTTCAACAAGTTGCATAACGTCTTATTGAAAGCTTCGGCAAGTCCGTTGGCCGGCGCATTGTACATGGACGACTTGTCTTTGCTTGAAGTTGAACTGCTCACACAACTTATCCACCAAGCTATTCACGAACGGTTTCCCATTATCCGTGATGATGTAGCGTGGAACTCCATAGCGATAGATGATGTTTACTCGAATGAAGCGGACTACATCCTCTTTCTTTACCTGACGTAGTGCAACAGCCTCAGCCCATTTTGAGAAGTAATCAGTGGCCGCCAAGATGTAGAGATGTTGGCCTGATGATTTCGGCAGCGGACCAACCACGTCCATTCCCCAAGCGTCAAAAGGCCATGCCGCTACAGTTGGATGCAACGGCTCAGGAGGCTGATGTATGAAGTTGGCATGGAATTGACATGCTTCACATTTTCGGGCGTATTCCATGCAATCTTTTACCATGGTTGGCCAATAATATCCCATCCTTTTGATGCGGAAGTGGAGCTTTGGACCAGATTGATGGGCGCCGCAAATCCCGGAGTGAGCCTCTTCTATAGCGTGAAGAGCTTCATCCTCTCCTAGGCAACGAAGAAAGACTCCTTCAAATGAGCGGCGATACAAGGTATCGTTGTGGAGGAAGAAGCGTGGAGCCCGACGTCTTATGTCGACTTTCTTCTTCTGATCGTCAGGGAGTCTCCCGTGTTTTAAGTACTCCACTAATTGATGGCGCCAATCTTCTTGATCTATCTCATAAACACACACAGCATGACTATCATTATCATCTTCCTCCTCTTCTTCGAAGTATGGAGGAACCACCCATTGCTCGCGGACGGGGACTTGCATCTTCTCATCACCGATTGCTATCGTGTCGGCGCCAAATTTGCTAGAGCATCCGCTTGCTTATTTTCTTTTCTCGGAACATGCTCAATTGTGACGTCTCCAAGGTAAGCAATGATTTTTCTTGCATAATTACAATATGGGATTAACTCTGGCTTTTTTACATCGTAGACCCCTTCAAGCTGGTTGATGATCAACTGAGAGTCTCCGTAGATGTTGAGTCTGTATTGCTTCATATCCATCGCCATCTCAAGCCCTAATATCAAGGCTTGGTATTCGCCACATTGTTGGAGCAACATTCCACCAATTTGAAAGAGTACGGCAAGACTTCTCCTTCCGGGGAAACAAAGACGACTCCGGCACCGGCCCATCTCGTCGTGCAGCCCCATCAAAGTACATTCTCCATGGTGGAAGGACTTCAATCACCATGACGTCCTCGTCGGGCAGATCGTCCGAGAGTTCCCACTCTGCCGGGATAGGGTGATCAGCCAAGAAGTCTGCGAGCACTTGCCCTTTGACAGCCTTTTGAGGCACGTAAATAATTTCAAATTGCTGAAGTTGGAGATACCACCTTGCCGATCCGTCGGACAACACGGGCTTGGTCATGACGAACTTCAGAGGATTTTCTTTTGACACCAGACGTATAGTGTGAGCTTGAAAATAGTGTTTTAGCTTCGGATGGCAAATATGAGTGACAAACGAGCTTCTCAATTGGGGAGTATTTCAGCTCGTGCGGAGTCATCGTCCTGCTCAAATAGTACAATGCATTTTCTTTGCCTTTGTCATTTTCCTGAGCAAGCAATGCGCCAACTGATCGTTCTTGCGCAGTAATGTAAAGGATTAGAGGTCTACCTTTGACAGGAGCTGCCAAGACCGGAGTATTCATCAGGTACTCTTTAATGTTTTCAAATGCCTTTCTGCACGAGTTATCCCATTGAAATGGAACTCCCTTCTTCATCAGGTGGCTGAAAGGTTGGCATCTTCCGGCGAGGTTTGATATAAACCTTCGAATATAGGCCAGTTTACCCTGCAGGCTTCTGAGTTCACGCAGGTTACGAGGCTCAGGCATCTTCATGATGGCTTCTACTTTGGATCGGTCAATTTCTATTCCCCGATGTCGAACGATAAAGCCAAGGAACTTCCCTGAACTAACTCCAAATGCACATTTGAGTGGGTTCATCTTTAGTTGGAATCTTCTAAGTCTATCAAAGACTAATCTCAAATCGTTCAAGTGGTCAGCCTTCTTCTTCGACTTTACAACCAGGTCGTCAACATAGCATTCAACGTGTTGGTGTAGCATGTCATCAAAGATCTTCTGCATGGCACGTTGATAAGTTGCCCCCGCATTTTTTAAACCAAAAGGCATCACCTTGTAACAGTAGATTCCCTTAGGCGTTCGAAATGCTGTGAATTCTTCGTCTTCGGGAGCCATTCTAATTTGATTGTACCCGGACGATCCGTCCATGAAGGACAAAGCCTCATGACCTGTGGTTGCATCTACCATCAGCTCAGTGATTGGCAAGGGAAAATCATCCTTTGGGCATGCATTGTTTATGTCCCGAAAATCAACACAGACACGAATTTGACCATTTTTCTTTCTCACGGGGACGATGCTCGAGATCCATGTTGGATACTTAACCTCACGGACGAAGCCTGCTTCAATGAGCTTGTTGATTTCCGCCTCTATGAGTGGGATGAGGTCTGGCCTAAATCTCCTTTGAGCCTGCTTGATAGGGCGCGATCCTTTCTTTATGGACAATTGATGGACGGCTACCTTCGGATCAAGCCCGGGCATCTCTTTGTACGTCCAAGCGAATATATCCTTGTATTCTTGGAGGATTTCACGGTATCTCTCTTCTTCTTCTGGAGACAAAAGAGCACTTATGAAAGTTGGTCGTGGCTCATCTTCAGTTCCGAGGTTGATTTCCTTCAACTCATCTATTGTGGATTTGACCCCTTCTTCTAATTCCGGGGGTGCTTCTTCTGCATCTTCTTCAACCTCATCATTTCCCAATGTGATATGGTAGACGAAAGCTTTGTTCTACCACTTTTTCGGGTTCCATGACTTCTTCGATCCCGTTTTAGTCTTGGCGGGATAAGGTTCTTCACCGACGGTGATAACATACGAGGATCCAACGCTTTCTTCGGGCTCATTTTCTTGTAATTCCGGATGCACATGCTCCACATTGTACGTGGCGTCGGTTTTAGTGTACACTACTCTTGTGCGCACCTTAGCTTTCATTACATTTCCACGGTGTATGACAAGACTGTGTGACGCTTCATTCGGACGGGACCGGACTCTTGATTTCTTTAGAGTCGATGTTTGTTATATCTTTCCCCAAAGCGTTCATATGTGCTTGATCGTCTTCGCTTGTTGACTTTTGGTCTTGACGGATTCTTGGTTGTGACGAAAGCCTTTCGAAGGCGAGACGCGTTCTTTCTTAGGTTGTAACCTCTCAAACACTGATGGCCTTGGAGGTAGAGGTTCCGGAATGTTCGGTGGAGATGATTCGTCTTCAACCCCGATGTAGTTATTGCTTGCCTTCCTTATTGCAATGCGGACGGGTGGTGAAGGATTATATCCCAGGCCTGTCCGGGATCCGATAACGGGAACTTTCACTTTAGTGGCCTTATGTGTTTCTTCAGATTCTTTGCTTTTTGCCCCCATTTTTAGAGCAGGGCTTTGGGACCCATTTGCTGCCTTCGCGAGGAGTTTGTAAGCGATAGGATCAAAACCTTCTTTCCTTGCGGCTGGAAATGTTCCATGTTCTATAGCAGCACCTTCTTTAGGACGGGTGAACCCATGTAGAGGAGCATCCGTCTTCATGGCATTGATCCTGGGAAGCGGCAACGTCAGTCCACTCAACGCTTTGGATCTTTGAGGTGGATAAATGTCTTCACATTCCTTTGAGGCATGTTGAGGCACTGATGACTTTGTCTCTTCATGCTTGCCAACCTCTCTCTTATTTTCAAATGGCATGGCCTTCTCCTCATCATCCTTTTCTCGTGACTTGGAATCGCCTACTATCTTCAAAGGAGCAGGCTTCAGATAGAATTTTGCATCCGCAAAGTGAGTCTCGGCCTCAGTGAAAGGTTTTTCATCAGCAACGACCTTCCTTAACATGTCATTGCGCCAATACTTAAAGCATTGATGAAGGGTTGAAGGGACGACTCTATTCTCATGCAGCCACGGCCTCCCTAGCAACATGTTGTAGGACGTTCTAGCATCAATCACATGGAATAATGCACTCGAAGATAACTCATCGATCAAGATGTCAAGTCTAATCACCCCAATGGCTCTCTACCCCCCTTGGTTGAATCCATGGATCATAAGGCGACTGTCGGAGAGTTCATCCATAGAGACACCCAATTCTTTCATCACCCGGAGCGGCAATATGTTGACAGCCGATCCTCCATCTAGTAACACACGATTAACTTTTTGCTCGCGTGTATATGCTGTGACAAATAATGGACGGTTATGAGGCGCTGATCCGAGAAGCATGTCGTCGTCTGTGAAGGTGATCTCAACCGTGCAAGCAAGTTTTGCATTGTTTGAAGCCTCTTCCTCAGTCGGCAAATCTTCATTTTCCTTTGCACCATCTCTTTCTTCTGTGTGGATAGCATAACATGGGACAACTTCATTCTCTGAGTCTTCTTCGGTCGTCTCAGCTTCGAGGACTCTTTTGGGCATGTACTCTAATAAGGTGATTGGAGTACGAGGGCTTCTGTACTCGACCCCTTCAGGGAAGATGCTCTTCACTTTCTTGTTTACCTTCCTTTGATCTCTTCTCAGCTTTCTTGCCCTTCGGCCTCTTCTTGGCTTGGAAGACTCGGAACAAATCGTCTTTGGTTCTTCCAATTTGAAACAAGGTGACTTCCTTTGCTTTTTCTTGTGAGTCACCAGAATCCATCCATCATCGTCTTGTTCGACAGGCTTTGGGTTTTTCTTTTCTTCCGCAACGACTTTTGCTTGTTTGAGAGACGTTCCGCAGATTCTTTCTTAGCTATGGGTAGAGAGTCGTTGAATTTAATCTCAACAGGGTCGAGTGATCCGAATTGGATGGTCATGTAATGACCATTTGTTGGCTCTGCTACGGTGATTTGATTTGTGCTTGCCTTCTCTTCCTCAAGCACGATCTTTCCTTCCTCGGCCAAACGCATAACCTTGTCCTTGAAGACAAAGCATTTTTCGATGGGATGACCAAATAAGCGATGATATTTGCAATAGTTACCTTCGTGGGCTCTTGCTGCATCCTCCGGACGCTTTGTTTCTGGAAGTTCAATGAGTTTCAATTTCAACAACTCATCAAAAATTGCGGGTACGTCGGAATCGAAGAATGGATACTTCCTCTGTTGCCTTTCGTTCAGAGTTGGCCTCCGTCTTTCAACTTGTCGTGGCTCAACCTTCCTCCATTCGGGTTGGCTTGACGCTGGGTTGTTAACTTTTACTGGAGCTACGGTGGTAGCGTTGGACTCCCTCTTCTCCATTTTGGGAGAAGCTTTCACAAATTTCTTAATTTCTTGTTTTTCTTTCCCCTTTCTTGGATCTTGAACAGGGGCCTGACCTCCATTGGCGTCAATGCTTAACTCCATATCATGCGCACGAGTGGCTAACTCCTCAAATGATTTCGGGAGAATCCCTTTAAGGATGTATTGCAAACCCCAGTGCATGCCCTGGATGCACATCTCGATGGCAGAGGCTTCAGACAATTGGTCTTTGCAGTTAAGACTTAGACTTCTCCATCTGTTAATGTAATCCACGACCTTCTCTTCTTTCCACTGGCGGGAGTTGGTCAGCTCCACCATACTCACAGTTCTACGAGTGCTGTAGAAGCGATTCAAAAAGATCTGCTCCAGTTGCTCCCAATTGTCTAGAGAGGCAGGGGCGAGATCGGTATACCAATCGAAGGCGTTGCCTTTGAGTGAACGCACAAATTGCTTCACCAAGTGATCTCCATAGGTTCCAGCATTGTTGCAAGTCTCCACGAAATGGGCAATGTGTTGCTTCGGGTTGCCCTTTCCATCAAATTGCTGGAAATTTGGTGGTTGATAACCGGCCGGCATTTTCAAATCATCAATTCTTTTGGTGTATGGCTTGATATAAGTCTGAGACGACTTCATGGATCCTTCGACTTTGTCATTGATCGTCCCCATGATGAACTCCTGCAGTTGGCTGATAGGAATGGTTCCGTCGGGGGAGATCTTCGGTTGCTTGCCAAGGCAAAGGACTTGGAGGCTTCATGATCCTTGAAAGAGTTTTAAGGGGCGACCTTCGAGTTGTTCGCCATATGCAAAGACTTGAAGGCTTCTTGGTGTTTGGAAGTGGCATCATATTCGTCTTCTTCATCATGCACCACTTCTTTTGACTTGCTTGCTTCCCCACGGAATCGATCTTGCTAGCGAGCTTTGAAATTTGCATGTCTTGAGTCGAACATGCGACGTGAGGGCCTCGATGGCCTTCGTGAGGCTAGCAATATGCTCCTCGAGAGTTGTGGAATTCGTCATCATTACGTCGGCGGCCATTGGTGATGTGGGTCTATCGAAGCTTCATGCGGGAAAAGGAGGTTGATGCCAAACTCTTTGACATGCTCCGAGTGATAGGTCCGAGAAAGTTGTCCTTGAGATGAAGAAACAGCCTTAGCGGTAGCCTCCTTCGTAGTAGCGCCCTTCAAAGCCACAGTCTTAGCAGCAGCAGCCTTCGGAGCGGTAGAAGCAACCTTTGGTGCCATTTGTTCTTGATTTCTTTAAAAAAAAGGAGAGATGAAAGGAGAAATTGGTCCCACCGGGCGTGCCAGAAACTTGTAACACAAATTTCGTGTTAATCCCTGAAAATAACAAAGAAAACACAAAATTGTAACAAATCGAAATTTTATTTATTTATAAAATAAAAGGCGGGTTACAATCTCTTGAATCCTTTGATTCTCCCTATTGGCAATTAATTGTCTTCCGGATATATCGGAAGGACTTTGAATTGAGAGTTGGTTTTTTATCTCCCGGATATTGCGGAAGAGCTTTGGATTTGCGATCTCCCGGATATGGCGGAAGAGCTTTGAAATTTGTGATCTTCCGGATATGGCGGAAGAGTTTGAGGATTTGTGGCCTTCCGGATGTAGCGGAAGGGCTTTGATTTTATGATCTCCCGGATATGGCGGAAGAAATTTGGAATTGAAGACTCCGGATATCGCGGAAGGCTCCAAAGTTGATGAAGACTTGAAGGGATTTCGTGTTACCTTCGATCTCCTTGTGGAAGAAACTTCGACTTTGTGAGGATCTTCGAGCGTTGGAGATGCTTTTCGGTCTTCTTTGCTTCTTGAAGAACTTCGAGGATTTCTTGAAGATCTTCGAGTGTTTCTTGACTTTCTTGAAGAACTTGAAGGATTTCTTGAAGATCTTCGAGTGTTGTTGATGGATGCTTGAACCTTCTGGCTCTGGGATTTCTATCAACTCTTCAATGTCTTCTCTCTGTTTGCAAATGACCAAGGCTTCTCCTATTTATAGTGCTAGATGATGCCTTTGCATTAATTCGCATTAAATGCGATCACACTCTTGTTTGATTTCCGAGAAGATTTCACATTTATTATAAATCATTAAATTCTCTTAATAAATTGATTTTTAAAGATTTTATGATTTATTAAATTTTATATTATTTCCCAATATTTAATGGAGGGAATAATATAAAATATTTAGACTTAATGGTATGTGTAGTATGTGACAAATATAATGTGTCACACATATATATTTCTACATAGCCATTTAATTATAAATAATCAAATCTCTACATTTCTAAGATATTTTATTTATTTATTTATATCATTTCCTATCATTTTGTATTGGAAATAATATAAAATGAATTTAATTTCGAGACAAATACATTACGTGACATTTATATTATGCCACATAAATTTTTTTATTTCTACAATGGGCTAATTGTATTTTAAGTACATCTTCACTAACTCAATCCTCCTGTGTATATACCATACACTGAGTTAAATGATTACATAAACGATATACTTAGGGTTTTCTGTAGTGTAGATACTATTGTCACATCGGTGATTATGAGAATAATAAATATGAATAATAACATCATTTCATTTATTAAATAAAACAATTACAAAATTGACTTTCGGGCATCACACCTAACAATCTCCCACTTGCACGAAAGCATGTGATTAATTGTTTTAGAGCACACCCTATTATTTAAAATACAACAAACTATCACTCCCACTTGCTCTAAAGCAAATGAGACATGTCTCTAATACCTATAGTCTCCAAGTGTCGACTAAAAGTTTCAATCGACGGCGTCTTGGTGAATAGATCGACAGGATTATCGGCGGAGGCGATTTTCTTGACGGAAATGTCCCCTCTATCGACAAAATCGTTGATCACCCAAGGTATTTTCTCTCTATATGCTTCGACTTACTTGTGCTTTCGAGGTTCTCTAGAGTTGGCAATGGCCCCATTGTTATCACAATAGAGAGTAATAGGATCTTCGCATTCGGGACAACGCCTAATCCGCCGATGAACTTTCTTAACCAAATCGCTTCTTTAGCCGCCTCCGAGGCCGCTATGAACTCGGCTTCCATTGTTGAATCGGCCGTGGCCGGATTGCTTTTGGCTTCTCCATTCTACGCACCGCCACCAAGCGTAAACACCGAACCGGAGGTAGATTTAGAATCATCTCTCGTCCGACCGAAAATCGAATCGGTGTACCCCGCTAGCTCCAAACTCCCACTCGAATAGACGAGCATATAATTTCGGTTCTCTTCAAATATTTGATGAGATTCTTTATTCTTGTCCGGTGCGGTTGCCCCGGATTTGACCGAAAACGGCCGACTAATCCAACGCCGTAACAAATGTCGGTCTCGTACACCTCATAGCATACATAAGACTACCAACGACCGAGGCATATGGCACTCTTCCCATAGCTTCGGCCTCGGGGGGTTTTGAGGCCCCGAGACTTAGATAGGTAAACGCCGTGACGGGTTGGTAGAAAACCCTTCTTTGCGTTCTCCATACTGAAGCGTGCCAGCACCTTATCTATATAAGTTGCTTGGGACAGAGCTAACATCCTGTTCTTACGATCCCTTATAATTTGGAACCCTAGAACATAACTCGCTTCTCCCAAATCTTTCATTTGGAATTGCGTGGTCAACCAACTTTTCACGTCGGACATCATCCCTTTATCGTTGCCAATTAGGAGTATGTCATCAACGTACAACACTAGAAATACAACACTATCTTTGATAACCTTCTTGTACACACAAGATTCAAAGAAAGTGTTGTTCGAAATCATAAGACTTGATCGTGTGATCGAATCTATGATACCAGGAACGAGATGCTTGCTTCAACCCATAAATGGATCGAGCAACTTGCACACCATGTGCTCTCGACCTTCTTCAATGAATCCCTCTGGTTGCTGCATGTAGATTTCCTCGTCAAGAAAGCCGTTGAGAAACGCTGTCTTAACATCCATTTGCCAGATTTCATAATCCAGACATGCAGCAATCAAAAGGAGGATGCGGATGGTTTTCATCATGGCCACAGGTGAGAAGGTTTCCTCGTAGTCTATACCCTCTCGCTGTGTGTAACCTTTGGCTACCAGCCGTGCTTTGAAGGTTTCAACCTTCCCATCTACTCCTCTCTTTCGCTTGTAGAGCCATTTACATCCAATGGGCCTTTCACCCTGAGGAAGTTCTACAAGTTTCCAGACCGAGTTAGAGTACATAGACTCCATCTCTTGATTCATTGCGTCAATCCATTTATCCTTATCGTGATCCGGTAAGGCCTTCTTATAGGTCGGAGGATCATCTTCCACCCCATCGAGGCGACTACGTTTGCCTCTAAATCCATGCCGTACCGAGCCGGTGGCCGAACCACTCTCGCGGTACGTCCGGGTGGAACAGAATGTCGGAAGTGACTCGTTGTATTATTAGTGTTGTTTACGGGAACATCGCGGCCACAATAGGCCGATGTCATCGGAGAGTAATTCCTCTAGTACAATTGTACTTCGAGGTCCGTGGTCTTTCATATAACTTTCCTCCAAAAACGTAGCGTTAGTCGAGACTAGCACTTTGTTATCTTCCGGATCGTAAAATAGACCACCACGTGTACCTTTTGCATAGCCTACAAACAAACATACTTTCGTACGTGATTGTAGCTTGGTAGTCTTGTCCATCAGCACGTGTGCAGGACAACCCCATATGCGGAAGTGACGAAGGCTTTCGCGATGTCCGGACCACATCCGAATGGGTGTCTTTTCGACGAGTCTTTGACGGTACTGCATTCAAAATGTAGACCGCTGCTTCTAAAGCATAACCCCAAAAGGATATAGGTAGTGAGGCGTAGCTCATCATTGATCTAACCATGTTAATCAATGTCCTGTTTCTCCTCTCAGCAACTCCGTTTTGCTGAGGTGTCCTAGGCGCTGAACGTTGGAAACAAATTCCTTTTTCAGCCAAGTAGTCAATGAACTCAGTATCTAAATACTCACCTCCACGATCCGAGCAGAGGCATTTCAATGACTTGCCTAGTTGCCTTTCGGCTTCTGCTTGGAACTCCTTGAACTTTCCAAAAGCCTCGGACTTTCTATGCGACGAGATAAACATAACCGAATCTCGAGTAATCATCAATGAAAGTCACAAAGTACTCGTATCCGCCTCTAGCTTGTACGTTCATCGGACCACAAAGGTCTGAATGTACTAAGTCCAGAGTTTCTGTAGCTCTATTACCCTTTGATGAGAAGGGACGCTTAGTCATTTTTCCCTCCAGGCAACACTCGCAGACAGGCAGTGTGTCAACGGATGACTCACCTAAGGCATTAACCTTTTAAAGTCTTTTGAGTCTTTCCAAGGAAATATGGCCAAGCCTTAGATGCCACAAGTATGTTTTATCTTCTTTTACTTGAGAAACTTTCTCGCCTTTTTGCGGATCTTTGATGAGCAACGCTTTTAAACATTTCGGTATTAAGTAGGGGAGCTTTATGTGGTCTTACAAAATATAAACCATTTTCATTTATAGTTGAACACAATTCAAAGCCATTTTTTGAAATAACAAATTCACCATTCGAAATTGAAACGAAAAATGATTGTTCAACTAAGGCGAGAATAAGAAATCAAATTTCTCCCGAAATTGGGAATAAAATAAACATTGTCTAAATGTAAAATTCTATTATTAAAATGCAAGTCCACAAACTCCCATCGCTTTAGCCGAAATGAGTGCCCCAAAGTGCCTACTCGCATCACTTGAGAACCCTCTTCCAGCTCCTCGTACGAACTAAGAATCTGCAATGAAGAACATACATGGTTAGTAGCTCCAGTATCAAGTATCCAAGTGGACACATCTTTAGCTACATTAAAAGATTCCATGAATAGTAATTCGAAATTACCTTTCTTATCTTTCCCAGCGGCAGCCTTGACTTTGCCATCTTTCACATCACGAAGATATTCGGGACAATGGCGTCGCCAATGTCCTACCTCCTTACAGTAAAAGCATTTGCCCTTAGGCTTGGACTCGTCAACTTTCTTGGCAGCCTTTTTCTTCATTGGCTTGGGCACGGGTGCAACACTACCCTTCTTCTTCGGTTTCGCCTTAGGCTTGTTTGATGACCTGGCTTCGGCCATATTGGCTTCGACTTTCTTATCCCCTACTTGGACCTTATCTTTCGATAGCAGGCCCTCGTAGATAGTCGGTTCATTCAAGATCCGTGTCATGGTCAACTCATTTTTGCCCATCGATATGCGAGTTTTGAACGGGATAAACTCAGGAGTCAACGATTCCAAAATCATTGATACTTGAGTTGCTTCATCGAACTTTGATCCATGAATACCGGCGTCATTGAAGTAACTGATCATATTCAGAACATGACCATTCACTGCTTGACCTTTCTTCAGTTTCGTGTTGACGGCCAACTTTGATGGCATCGTGTCTTGCTTGGTTGCTAGGTGATCCAAACATCGTAGTAAGTTTCCGCATGATTTCTCCTGCAGACTCAAACTCTTCAATCTGGGTCCTAATAACCTCCGACACTGCCGCCAGGATGATCCCACGAGCCCGGTTATCTGCTTCGATCCGGCCGATTACGCCGTTCGATCTCGGCTTTACCAGGTTTTTGGATCGCCAGCGTAGGGCATTCAGAAGTAAGTACATGTTGCACATTCTCATACGTGAGCACCACGCTTAAGTTACTCTTCCTTTTCTTAAAGTTGTTTCCCGTTAATTTTTCAGACAGTAAAGCAGAAATTTGAGCAGACATTTTGCTGAAAATAAAATGACATGTATTAATTCAAGTTTAACACTACTATATTAAATTTTAGGAATTGTAAACTAAAAAATAAGTCTACTCTACCATTCCAAGGTTTTAACCTCGCGTCTCAGTGCCGCCTTAGGGTAGGTCAAAGAGATGACGGTTAAATCGAGACAATCTCATCAATGAATAACTTGTGAGAATCAAACATCCCACGGGAATCGAACATCCCTTTATTCATTGACTACCTTCCTTTTTTATCCTAGATATTATCAAGAATACCCATGATGAGTGTGACCTACTATATCGGTTCTCTTAGGTACGCCCCGAGTATGCCGTCTTAGGATAGGTCGGTGACCCGACGAGTACCCAGAAAACCTATCCTTTCGGAGACCAAGCCATGAATGTTGATAGGGGCGAACACCATCCTTAGGGGGACGAAATCAAAGAGCCTCGAGGCGTCACCCTTCTCTCACTTACTTGTATCTATAGTAGAGGCCGTGGGGTTGGCTGTCGCCTCCCCCGCTCCCACTCAATAATTTGGAAGTGGTTGTGGGTTAACTAACCACGTCTTTTTGATGTTATCATAAAAGCTCATCAAATCAAGGATTCCGAATGGTGTCGGTAACGTAGGCAAACCTACCCGTCCTATTCGTTGGAACATATGTGACAAGCCGGACGGAATCGGGTCAAGACGACCTCGTTGAGATAAGAAGGAATCACCCCTCCGTTCTCCGGTGTAGCTTAGTCTTGCCGGACCCCCGTGCATACATCACACTAGGAGGGTTAAGTCGGTCGAGCCTAGCTCAGTTGACCACCCAACCTATAAGCGTACCGTTTTTATCCAAGATTTATTGTTCTTTTACCATCATTCAATCTCGTAGACGCTACGAATTGAAAACGTGATCTCGTTTGGGCTTTAAGGCGGTTCACCGAGAACACACACCGAAAGGCCTAACGATTTCATAACCCGTCCTCGGATCATTAATTAGTTACTAAATTCATTAATTACCACGTATTAATTAAATTTCAACTAATTACACGAGTTTGAATACATGCCTATTTTAATTACCAAAATTAAATTTCTACATGTATGCATGGAGTGGATTTATGATATGATGCATGTCATGGCAATTCCGATTTTATATCTATTTTATGATCGAACACATAAAAAATAAATTGCGGAAATTTAAACACCGAGATGGATTGTTGGTACCCCCGTAACTAATCTATCCTAGGAAAAATAAATTACAATCTTCTTGTATTCGAGTCTTGATCTTCGAATCTTAAACTCGAACCGCCGGAACACGAACCACGAACACCCGAGAGGAGAAAAGGTCTTTTTAATTAAATAAATCCAATTTATTTTAATTAATCATATATTTTATTTTATTATATTACATGCGGCTGTTTTTAATTATTTTCCAAAAAAAAAAAAAATTTTTTTTTTTCTTTCATCATTCGGTTGTTGAATGATCTAAAAAAATAAAAAAAAAAAAAATTAGGTCACAACAAAAAAAAAAAAAAAAAATTTGGTGCAGCCGCAAAATTAAAGAAAACCCTAGCCGCATATATTTATTAAACAGGACTTTTAGTGACGCTTTTCAGCGTCGCAGAAAGTCCTGTAGCAGATGTTTAATAAAATTCATCCGTTTCTCCTCGTTCATACCTTGGGTTTCGTCTTGATCTTCAATTTTTCAGCAAGATCTTCATCTTTTCCAACCCGGATAATCAAAATTACAATAAAAGATGCTACTTTTTACATAAATTTCGAAAAAAAAGAAGACATAAAAAAAATACATTTCCTATGCTCAATTGTTGCTAAACAAAGGAGCTACAATAGATCTAACGAGTAAACAGTACCAACCCCAATCCATCTCTTCAACCAAGACATTCATAACATAAAAAAAAGATTAACATGCGTCGGCCCTATTTTAAAAAAAAATTGGGACAAAAAATCTACATGTTTTACCACTCCTAGATCTAATATTTTATACGTATAAATATAGATCACCATGGCGACGGATACCACTGTTAGTAATACCATCCGCAACGGAAGCGATTTTATGGATCTAGATCTATATACTACACGTAATAAAACAACTAGATCTATTCTACAAGGGGGATGTAGATCATACCTCTTGAATCTCAAAATTCAAGTTGAAGAACCACAAAGGATGAATGTGAAGATGTGAAGAGCACCACAGTCTTCCGATCGTGTGATCCAAGCAATTCCCGGTGGAAGGAATTCTCGACTCGAACCCTTCCGATATGCTACCGGAAAAATCTCCAAGATTTCTCCCCAAATCTCCCTTGGCCGAATTCTTTTCTTCTCTCTACTATAGGGAGAAGTCGAAATTTTATGTGTACCTTGAGGCTTGGGAGAACTCTCTTTATATAGGAGAGTAAAACTTAGCCTCCAAGGATTTTTATTTATCAAACAAAATAAATCCTTTAATAAAAGATAATTCCATAATATTCTAGAACAAATCTAGAATAATATTTATCTTTATTATTTACCATAAATATTTATCTAATAAATATTTTATGCACATGTCTTATTAATCACAAGAAAATAATTTCTTAGTCAATAATTAAGTGCATGAGGCGCCAATATCAAATCCCTTAGGGTTTAATTTCGGCCAACACCATTTTGGGCCAAGTTTGTGAAAAATGTCTTTTTCACATATTTAATTATTTAGCCCAACTAATTTAATAGTCCACTAAACAATTAATTCACATATCGTTTTAATAAAGTCCAACAAGAACTAAATTAATATTATTAGGATTCGACGTCCGAGAATAGCTATGCTATATTAGGAGGCACGTCGGGGACCATGGACTAATAATCAGCGGCTCCGATAAATCAAATAAATAATTATAGAATAATTATATTCGATAAATCAATCACGGGAATATGCCACCATAATCCCGTGATCGCACTCCTCCGATTATAAGATTATATTTATCTCCTCACGAGAATAATAATAAGCGTCCATTGATATAATCATTACATATGGATTAATCCTCCATAGATTGTTCATTCTAAATCGGGAAGTTACCGTTAACCCTTTTAAGAACCTCTTATCCTTATTTACCATTAACCCCCTAGTGATCAATTAATTCATACAACTCACTCGGTAGCTAATCGTTGTAATATGAACTCGTACGATCGATCGCTTCTAGGATTAACAAATAAGGGAACTGTCATCTACTTCCATAAATGGAAGGAATGGATTCCGTATCCGTGATAACACGGACTACTCACTCAATCCAAGTACAATGCCAAGATGGGGTAATTCGGACCACGTACTCGGTGTAATCCTTAACCGTCAAGTCAAACTTCATACCGATTCAAGCGGTTGACCGTGATCACCTCGGATTAAGATATATCCATAAATATGATCATCCATTGATTCGATAAGACTTCTCGATTACGGAATTATATCGTGAACTCTAATCAAATCGGTCCACCCCTATATGATATATCTATCATATATAAATGCCCCATTAGGTTCTCTTAACCGAAAGTCCGGATAAGACAATCACACCTATTGTGTTCGGGCGCATTAATAGCACGTTAAAGGAGAGACCCGATACTCTCGATTAACTTCACTACGGGCTAATTGTATTTTAAGTACATCTTCACTAACTCAATCCTCCCCGTGTATATACCATACACCGAGTTAAATGATTACATAAACGATATACTTAGGGTTTTCTGTAGTGTAGATACTATTGTCACATCGGTGATTATGAGAATAATAAATATGAATAATAACATCATTTCATTTATTAAATAAAACAATTACAAAATTGTCTTTCGGGCATCACACCTAACATAAACTCCTACTCTCGTAGACAAGTTCGTTTCCTAACCTTTTATCTTTCGATGTTAAAGATTACGTCTTTCTAACCTAGGCGTGAAATCTTTCAATTTCTAATCTAGACAATCAATCTAATAACTCTCGTTTTAATTAGATCAAATATCTATTCTTTTATCACGGTGATCTATCGTTAACATGATTTTCATCAAATAAACAATCATCAAAGCAAGCATCTTTCGATTAAACATGCAAAAACATACAAAACATGATAAAAGAAACGAACTTGAAATAGATACTCACGGATTAATCACGTATCAAAAACCGAATTGTTGAAGGAAGGCTTCACAACGCTTGTTCAAGAGGGTTTTAGCCTCTTAACATCCTTGTTGCGATTCGAATTGATGAAATAAACGACATGAATCTATCTAATCTAATCTAAGAATTAAATTGCATAAAAGTAGATA
This sequence comes from Gentiana straminea, assembly GCA_036785695.1. Classification (NCBI taxonomy): domain Eukaryota; kingdom Viridiplantae; phylum Streptophyta; class Magnoliopsida; order Gentianales; family Gentianaceae; genus Gentiana; species Gentiana straminea. The sequence goes on along the minus strand of JAVUPR010000376.1, from coordinate 313,923 downwards.
AAAACTGTAGAAAAACGCAGCCAAGCTGCCCCTAGGTTTTTAGGGTTCGAATTGTGTGTCTAGGGTTTGAGAAATCGCGCCTATTTATAGATTTTTAGGTCGGTTTAGGCTAAGGCGGTGCTTGGACGCCCGTCCACTATCTTGGACGCTCGTCCGGCGGCCTTCGGGGCGGAGGTGAACGCCGGGTCCGCTCGGCGTCCAAACTCTCTCGTATTAAATTTTCCTTCGGACGCCCGTTTAAGGTCTTCAAACGCCCGTCCAGGGGTTGCCGCAAGGTGGACGCTCGTTCGCCCGATCCGGACGCCACCCATCTTCGATCAAAAACGGATTTCTTCAACTTTATCTCTTTTCCTTCTCAATCCAACTCACCATTATCTCCTCTATCTTGATTTAGCTCGAGTTTTATCAACATTTGATCATCAATTTAGCCTCAAACAAGTACCTACATGACATCAAAAACACCGCAAAGCGTAACATAATTCCAATAAACATAAAATCATAATTAAAACATATAAATTCACCAACTTTGCGATTAACTCATTGAAAATATTATTTGCTCAATAATTCATTTAAACACTTAATTCCCATGCAATTAATACGAATATGGGGGAAAACATTATAAAATATAACGTTATAAATCATATAATTTCACCCTTAACAAGAACCTCCTACAAAGCTGGTCCAATTTCAACCTGACACTGCCAATTATAGGAAAAATTCCTAACCAGAAACAGTGAACCCCTTGAATGACTGAAAGGATAAGCTGCAACCTGCCTGCATAGGAAAGAGTTGTACCTTTCCAGCTGCTGAAATAACTCCTCAAAGATATAAACAGAGAATCATATTGTCCAACATTCAGTCTAACAGCACATAAAGGAATGCCAAGGTATCTAATGGGCAACACCTCTTCCTTTAAACCAGTGATGTCAAGCAGGTCATTCTTGTTATCATCACTTAACCCAGCACAGAACATCTCTGATTTCATCAGGTTAGCAGCCAATCCAGAGCATTCACCAAAAGTAGTTAAACAACTCATCAATAAGGTAATAAAAATAGGATCACCTCTAGCAAACAGCATCAGTTCATCAGCAAAAGAAAGATGATTTATCTTGGGTTCTGACAGCCAGCATGAAAGTTGAACTCAGAATCCTCACCCAGTATCCTTAGCATCCTGGAGAAGTATTCCATAAAAATAACAAACAGAAAGGGGTACAGAGGGTCACCTTGCCTCAAGCCTCTTTTTCTAGGGAAGAACCCCTTCAATTCCCCATTAGAATAAGAAGTAGTAGTAACACAAATCATAATCCTCCCCACAAATCTGTTAGGAAAGCCAAAACCCCTCAAAACAGCCTCTAAGAAAGACCAATGAACAGAATCAAAGGCTTTCTTGATATCCACCTTAATCAAACACCTTGGGGGGCCCTTTTGACTCCATAATCCCTGATCAACTCCTGGCAAAGGAAAATGTTGTCTGACATAGCTCTTCCATCAACAAAACCAGCCTGTGCCTCATCTATAAGTTCAGGAAGGCAACTAGAAAGTCTGGAAGCAAAAACTTTAGAGATCACCTTATAAGTAGTATTGCAGCAGGAAATAAGCCTGTAGTCACCCACCGAAACAAAGATGACTAGATTTAGGAATCAAAGCAATCACAAAGATGGTTAATGCGTTTAAGTAGGGCATCATTTTCAAAGAACTCCAACACAAAGATTAGTGAAGTCTTCACCCACAATATCCCAAGACTTTTTGAAAAAACCAGCAGAGAATCCATCTGGTCCAGGGGATTTATCATCAGAAAAGGAAAACAAAGCTTCTTTAATTTCAACTGCAGTAACATTCCTCAATAAATGATTAGTAGCAGCAACAGGAACCCTTGGACCAGCATTAACCACATCAACATCAACAGGAACTGAAGTAGACTGTGTCCCCAAATGTTCGGTATAGAATTCCACAAAAGCATCTCCTACCTGATCAAAAGATGTGGTAAAGGAGCCATCTGCAAGTTTAATACAAGTAATAAGCCTCCTTGCAGTATTCCTTTTAACAATGAAGTGGAAAAATTTAGACCCCCTATCACTGAGCTTCATATAAACACCTTTAGCTTTCTGAGACAGAAAAGAAGCCTCAGCAGCCTCGAAACCAATACAAATCCTCTTCTGATCCAAAATCTGAGAAGCCAACAAATCAGTAGGCCCAAAATTATACTGGGACTGTAGATTACCAAGCATATTCTGAGCATTTCCAGATCTAACTGAAATGTCTGCAAAATGTTTCTTGTTCATCACCCTCAGAGGTTCTTTTAGTCTTTTTAGCCTCTTACACAGTTGATACATTGCAGTGCCATCAATAGCTAGCCCCCAGCTCTGAGTCAAAATATCAGCGTAACTATCATGATGTAACCACATATTAAAAAACTTGAAAGGCTTCTTCTTGGTCAAAGAATTAGTAGAAAGTGTGATTCTACAAGGAGAGTGGTCAGAATGGTGACCAAGAGGCTCAAAAAAAGCCATAGCATCCAAATTCCAGTCAAACCAAGCAGCATTAACCAAAACTCTATCTATCCTTGTAAAAACACCAGCAGAATTCCAAGTAAAGAACTCACCAGAAGAGTTCAAGTCAGTTAGGTTTGCATCCATACAACAGTCAACTCCATCTTGCATATCATACTCAGTAGGAACAATCCCATTCATTTTATCATCAACAGATAGAACAACATTAAAGTCCCACAGCACCATCCAGGGCAAACTGGAACACACACTGAGCTCCCTAATTCTGTCCTCATAGGCCTTCTATCTCTAGTAGTGTGCAGACCATAAACAAAGGTGATCATAAAGCACTCACCAGAGACTAGAATCTTCACCTTGCAATGTATCCACTGAACCTCCATCTCCAAGACCTCCACCTCAACAAAAGCAGGATCCCAAATCACTAAAATTCTCTTTCTACTATGTACAACAAAATTATCCACAAACTTCCAAGAAGGAACTTTCTTACACAAGAAGTTGTCAAAACTGTTTTGAGACAACTTTGTCTCAAGGATTCCAAATAAGGTAATCTGATGGTGCCTAAGAAAATTGACAACAACAGATTGTTTAACAGCCTTATTGAACCCTCTAACATTCCAGAATCCTATCATTTTTGCCTACCTAGAGGTGATCTACCTCTAGAGACACTATCATTTCTGTTTTTGTCATTTCCAGAAACACCAGTGGTGTTATGCCTGTTATTTTTCTTTTTCTTCTTTGATTTTTTAGAACCAGAAGCAGCAGCTCCTCCTTTATGTGCCAAATCATCATCTTCCACCTCATCTGCCCAAGTTCCAATCTTGTCAGGAGATAAGACATCAAAAGTATTAACAAGAGGAGTGGCAGGGTCTTTCCCTTTGTTACTAGAATTCATTGTTTTTCCTTTATCAAGATTTGCAGTAGCAGCACCAGAAGCGGTAGCAGCCTCATCAGGCTTACTAACAACAGGATCTTCATCAAATTTACCATCAGCATCAAGAACAATCACTTTCTTCTTCCTTGGAGGATTAGGTTTAGAAACACAAGGTTTTTTTGACCTTGCCACATACAAAGCAGGAGCATCATTCTTAGATTCATCATGACCATCTTCATTGTGCCCTAGTTTGTTACATTTGGAGCAGAATTTGGGCCTTTCCTCATATAAAACAGGCAGCATTAGAACCTTCCCATCATGCATAGTTATAGGAATGACATAAGGCAATTCCATCTTCAAGTCAATCTCCACAAGACATCTTGCAAAACTCAAAACTTTCCTAGAAGCAGTGACCTTATCAGTATCCTGAATCTTACTTAATACCCTGTCCTTCCAAAGCCTTAGAGGTAGGTTAGGTAACTGAATCCAAACTAGGACAACGGTACAAGCATCTTTCCTAAAATTAAACATGACAGGCATCTTTTTTAACAACAGAGGCTTTCCAAAAGCATAGAAAGGACCAGCCTGCAAAACCTCATTAAGATCAGAATCTTGCTCAAACTGAAACACTATCTGTTGGGTTTTATGCCCGAAAGAGAATTTTTAATTGTTTTATTTAAATAAATGACAGAATTTATTTCATCTTATTTATTCGCATTTATTACCAATATTAATACACTACAAAAAATCCTAAGTATATTGATTATGTAATCACAACTCAGTGTATGGCTATACACACGAGGATTGAGTTTGTGAAATATACTTAAAATTAACTTAGTCCGTAGCGTTTATTAATCGGAGTACGGGTCTCTAGATTAATTTGCTAATAATGCGCCCAGAACACTTTACGGTGTGACAGTCTTATCCGGACTGTCGGTAATAGGGTACCTAGGGGGCCTTTATATATGATGATAATCATATAGGGCTGGACCGATTTGATTTGAGTTCTCGATATAATTCCGTGATCAAGAAGTCTTATCGAATCACAAGATGATCATATATGGATTAATCTTAATCCTGAGGTGATCACAGACGACTGCTTAAACTAGGATAGAGTTTGATGTGTTAGTAAGGATCACTTCGTAGTATGTGGTCCAACACTTCTCGTTGGCTCTATTCTGGAATGAGTGAGTGGTCTGTGTTATCACAGATATGGAATCCATTCCTTCCCTCGGGAAGTAGACAGACAGTTCCCTTATTTGTTAACCCTAAAACGATCGATGGGCCCGCTTCATTATATATTGGTTATGAACTAATTGATCACTAGGGGGTTAATGGTAAATAAGGATAATATGTTTCGAGAAGGGTTTACGGAAATATCCCGAATCGAAGTGAACGATCTATGGAGGATTTATACGTATGTAATGATTATATCGTTGGACGCTTTCGACTCATAAATTGAGTGTAATTTATCTATATTCGATAGAGTTCACTTTCGGGTTTATGGTGGTGTAATCCCGGAATTAATAGGTTGAATATAATTATGCTGTCTGACGAATAATTTTATTAAACTTATTGTAGCTACTGAATATGGGTCCATGGTCCCCGACGTGGCTCCTAATATAGCATATAGGTTTCTCGTCGTTGCACCTCAATTATAATTAAATAGTGGATTGGGCTATTTAATCGATATGTGGAATAATTGTTTAGTTGGACTAAATAATTAAATACACGGAAAAGACATTTTTCGTGGACTCGGCCCAAATTAGTGTGTTGACCTTTTGACCTAATTGGTCAAATATGGTTTTGTGCGTGTGAACCTTTTAATAAAAAGGCGGTGCCACTTTTGTGGTTAATAATTATTAGGAAATTAGTTTTCTTGGATAATTATTTAATGTGTGATTTATCTTTTATTTGTTAAATGATAATTCATGAAATATTAGATAATAAAATAATTTATCCTAATTTGTTTGGGATAATTATTTTATTTATCTTTTATTTGGAAAAAGGATTAATGTAATAATTATCTCTTAATTATTTAATCCTTGGAGGTTAAGTTTTACTCTCCTTTATAAAGAGAGTTCTTCCAAGCCTATTGACACACAACAAATACACGCCATTATCATAAGAAAAATAGCTTGGAATTTTTGGCTATTTTCTTTGGGTTTCGAGTTGGAATAATCTTCAGGATTATTCCGGTAGCATATCAAGGAGGTCCGGCGGCGGGAAACACCATCCACTTGGTGTTGCTGGGAGACACACGTTGGAAGACGGTGGCTGCTCAATCACGTGTTCAAGGAGCCTTTTGTTCTTGGAGTTAAGCACCATAAAAAGGTAGGCTCCCAAACCCCCTTGTAGTTTAGATCTTAAATTTATGTTCTTTGTTTCGTTTAGATCTAGATCTGATGCATTCCGCTGCGTAATCGGGTCAATCTATGATTGATTCGACGATATTACATCAAAAAAGTGGTATCAGAGCCTTTGATCTAATGATCAAAGTATATGAATTTTAGATCTTGGAGTGGAAAAACATGTTTTAGGTGTTGTTATTACGTTTTTTTGGGTAAATTCGAAATTTATTCATGATGTATGCTTGTGAATGTTGTGGTTGAAGAGATGGATTGGGTTGGTATTGTTTACCCGTAGATCTATTTTGTAGCTCCTTTGTTTAGTAACAATTGAGCATAGGAATTGTATTTTTTTTTTATGTCAATTTTCGAAAATTCCATGTAAAAGTAGCGTCTTTTATTGTAATTTTGTTGTTCCAGGCTCGAAATATGAATATCTTGCTGAAAAGATGAAGATCAAGGCGAAACCCAAGGTATGAACGAGGAGAAACGGCTAAAACCCTGATTTTAATTTAAAAATCCTGCGCTACAGTACTTTCTGCGACACTGAAAAGTGTCGCTATAAGTCTGTTTGTTAGGAATTTGCATGCGGCTAGGGTTTCTTAGAGGCGGCTGTCAAAAAAAATTTTTGTTAAGTTTTTTTTGTCTAATATCTGCCGTATGGCAGAAAATCATTAAAAAAAAAAAGTTATTTTTATGGAAAAATATTTAATTACAGCCGACATAAAAAAAAAAAATATATATATATATATATTCAGGAATTTTTTTTTATACATCAGCCGCATTATTAAAATTAAAAAAAAAAAAGGTTTTTGATAATTATAATAATATTTGTTTATTTAATTAAAAGCTTTTCTCCTCTCGGATGTTCGTGGTTCGTGATCCGGCGGCGAGTTCAAGATTTGAAGATCAAGACTCGAAGACATAGATTATGTTTTACTTTTCCTTAGAAAATAGTTAGTCGGGGGTACCAACGGTCCATCTCGGTGTTTACTTTTTCGGTATAATTTTGTGTTTGATCAAAATTACGTGCTTAAAACCGGAAAATTGCCATGACTTGCATCTTCATGATTCCACTCCAATGCATACACGTAGTTTTTTAAGTTCGAATTAAAATAGACGTGTATAACTCGAATAATTAGTATGAATGCTTATTAATTTAATATGTGGTAGTTAAATAATAAGTAGCTAATTATAAAACCGAGGACCCGGGATTTTTGTCAATCGTTTACGATTTTAGTGATGGATTCTCGGTGAATCCCACTTGGATAAATCGTTGAGCTTTTCGGTGATGGCTTCTCAGTGAACCCACCTTAAACAAAAACGAGATTACGCTTTGGGTGACGATTTAGAAATCGGAGAATCATAGTACATGGGTTCGGAAATGGTCTAACCATGGTTAGGCGAGTTCAACCGAGCTTCGGCTCAATCGACTCCCCTCCACGTGTGATGTACGGTACAGTAGTTCGACAGGACTTAGCATAGCCGATAAGCCTTCGGGCTAAACGGGGCTTCTCTTGCCGGATTGGCCTGAACTGTCACATATGTTCCAACGAATAAGACGGTGTAGGCTTGCCTACATAACCGACCCTATTCGGAGTACTTTGATTTATTGTTTCTTGTTGTCAAGGCCAAAACCGTAATTAGTAAACCCACCACTTTTTCAAAATATTGAGTGGGAGCGGGGAAGGTGACAGCCAACCCCACGGCCTCTACTATAGATGCAAGCACGTGAGAGAAGGGTGACGCCTCGAGCCGCTTTGATTTCGGCCCCCTACGGATGGTGTTCACCCCTATCAAAATTCAAGGCTTGGTCTCCGAAAGGATAAGATTTTAGGTACTCGTTGAGTCACTGACCGACCCTACGGCGGCATACTCGGGGCGTACTTTGAAGTCTGATATAGTAAGTCACACTCATTATGGATATTTTCGAAATATCTAGGCTAGAAAAAGGAAGGTAATCAGTGATTAAGGTCCGGGATGTCTGATTCCCGTGAGATGTTTGATTCTCGAAGATTAATCACTGAGAGAGATTGTCTCAGTTTAACTATCACCTCTTTGACCTACCCTACGGCGGCACTGAGGTGCGAGGTTAAATCCTTGGAATGGTAGGATAGACTTCTTGTAGTTTATTATTCCTAAAATACAAGATACGGTAGTGTATATTTGATTAAGTTTCTGTCATTTTATTTACAGCAACATGTCTTCGCAAATTCAAACTTTACTGAATGATAAGCTAAATGGCGACAATTCTCAGATCCTCTATTTGGAGACGGGAAAGATGATCTGCAACCAAATTCTCAGATCCTTTCTTATCACGGATTTCTACATCAAACTCTTGAAACAGTAGAATCCATCTCAATAACCTTGGCTTGGAATCTTGTTTGGCTAAAAGATACTTCAAGGCCGCATGGTCAGTCCAAACAGTGACTTTAGATCCTACTAGATAAGATCAAAATTTGTCAAACGCAAAGATGACAGCTAGAAGCTCTTTCTCAGTAGTCGCATAATTCCTTTGAGCAGCATTTAAAGTTCGACTAGCGTAGTAGATGGGCCTAAAGATCTTGTCTTTCCTTTGTCCTAAGGCGGCACCTACAGCTGTATCGCTTGCATCACACATCAACTCAAAAGGTAGATTCCAATCAGGCGCAATCAGAACGGGTGCAGTAATAAGCATGTTCTTTAACTTATTGAAAGCTTTCATGCACTCACTAGTAAACACAAACGGCACATCCTTGGCCAATAATTCGGTAAGAGGTCGAGAGATTAAGGAAAAGTCCTTCACAAACCGGCGATAGAATCCTACGTGGCCAAGAAAACCTCGCAATGTCTTAAGATTGGTTGGTGGAGGCAGTTTTTCAATCACTTCTACTTTCGCTCTATCCACCTCTATACCTTTCTTAGAAATACGGTGGCCAAGTACTATACCTTCAGTAACCATCAGATCACATTTCTCCCAGTTAAGCACCAGATTCGTCTCCTCGCATCTCTTCAAAACTCTTGCTAGATGCGTGAGACATGAATCGAAATCATCTCCAAATACGGAGAAGTCATCCATAAAGATCTCTAGGAAATCTTCAACCATATCAGCAAACAGAGAAATCATGCATCTTTGAAATGTTGCTGGTGCGTTGCACAAACCAAAAGGCATTCTATTATAAGAAAAGGTTCCATATGGACATGTAAAAGTGGTCTTCTCACGATCCTCGGGTGAGATATGAATTTGATAATATCCCGAGTAACCGTCAAGGAAACAATAAAACGCATGCCCGCTCAGTCTCTCGAGCATTTGATCAATGAAGGGGAGAGGCAAGTGATCCTTACGAGTAGCATCATTCAGTTTCCTAAAGTCAATGCACACTCTATGACCAGTAATGAGCCTAACATGAATTAATTCATTTAACTCATTGGCTTGTACAGTCAAACCTCCCTTCTTTGGAACTACGTGGATAGGACTAACCCATTCACTATCAGAGATAGGAAAGATGATTCCCATTTCTAACATCTTAATAATTTCATCCCTAACCACGTCCTTCAATTGTGGAGTCAACCTTCTTTGGGGTTGCACAACCGCTTTCTTTGCAGGATCGACGGAGATTTTATGCATGCAAACACTAGGGCTAATGCCTTTGATGTCAGCTATAGTCCATCCAAATGCTCCGCGATACTCTCTCAACACTCTCATCAGCTTTTCCTCTTGTATTTCGGTCAAGGCGGCGAAGAAATGATAAGCGAAGGTCTCATCTTGAAGAAATACATACTTCAAATGTGCAGGCAGAGGCTTCAGTGTTAGATTGGTAGGTGGTTCTTCTAACGAGGTCTTTAACTTTTGTCCGGTTAGCTTAAGTTCAAAGAACTTATGCCATGTCGGTCTATGGTAGTACTTTTCAACCTCGGTAGACTTCATCTCCTCGACATGTCTAGGGGTTCCTCTACTACATCCAGGCCATATCATTTTTTCTTCCTCGCTCTTTTCATATGTCACTTCATCCTCTAATTCCAAGGTAGCCTCGAGGAAATCCTTAATATCCTCATATTGTTGGAAGTCATTGACAAGCTTGTCGATAGAATCCAACATGAAACATGCATCCTCTTCATCATCAGGTGTTTTCATAGTGTCAAGCACGTTGAATGCTATTTCATCCCCATTAACTCTTAACACTAACTCTCCTTTATAAACATCGATAAGCGTCCTACTAGTGGCCATAAAAGGTCTTCCTAAGATTAGGGGCACTTCGTAGTTAGCTTCCATATCCAGTACAACAAAGTCGACAGGAAACACAAATTTCTCAACTCTTACTAGCACATCTTCAACCACTCCACAGGGTTCCTTAACTGAATGATCAGCTAATTGAAAAGTAATTGAAGTCTTTTTAAGGTCTTTCATACCTAGCTTTTGAAAAATGGATAGAGGCATCAGATTTACGCTCGCTCCTAGATCACACAAAGCTTTGTTCAAACATACGTTACCTATGGTGCAGGGAATGAGAAAACTTCCCGGATCCTTGCATTTTGCGGGTAACTTATGTTGAAGGATGGCTGAGCACTCCTCATTTAGACAAATGGTTTCTAAATCTAAGAGTTTCCTCTTAGTAGAGACAGCTTTCTTTTAAGAACTTGGTGTACTCGGCATCTCAAAGAAGTGCTTCAACTAGAGGTATATTGATGTGTAGCTTTCTAAAGATATCTATGAACTTCTTATACCTCTTGTCATCAACCTTAGGCTTAGGTTTCCGTGGAGGATAAGGTAAGGTTGAAGGATCGACATCAGTGAAAATAGGGTACTTATTGTTATAAAGCTCAACTCTAGGGCCATCAGGTTCCTTATAGGTTTCTTGCTCGGGCAAGGTCCCAGAAGTACTTGCTTCCTTGCTTGGCTCACCATCCTTGCTCTCTACGGATTTCTCATTCTCTTTCAAAGATGGTGGAGTTACTTCTTTCCCACTTCTAGTCATGATCGCATTCAAATCCTTAGGATTCTTATCAGTGGTGCTTGGAAATCCTCCAGGAGGTCTAGTCGAGACTTGCTCAGCTAACTGTCCTATTTGGTGAGTGAGATTCTAGACTATGGCTTCTTGATTGGTCACCTTAGCATCGGTCTTCTGACAATATTGGCTAAAGTTAGTGGCTAAATCAGCCATTGATTTGGAAAGTTGTCCTATATTGTCAGTAACGACATTACTCAGTTTTTCTATGGCAGCTTCCCAACCAAAAGTTTTAGTTTGCTGTGGTACATAAGTGGTAGGCGGTTTAGGCCTTTCTCCTGCATTAGGGTCACTATATCGGAATCCGGGGTGGTTATGATTAGGCTTATATCCTCCCCCGATATAATTTGCTTCTTCAGTACCAGCATTCTCACTTTGAGGGGTTACCTCGATTTCAGTCCCTTTCTCTACTCTTGTCATCCTCTCTTGCATTCCATCTACCTTATTGTTGATAACAGACAGTTGTTCTAAGATTTTGGTAGATGTACTATCCTCAAATATGTCAGCAGCCATCTTCACAGTAGCTATGTCATTGCCTCCCCATTGACTATTGATCGCTATCTGCTCCATCTTTCCTTGTGCCTCCTCAGGAGATAAAAGAACAAACGCTCCATTGCTAGAGGCGTCTACTCTAATTTTCTCAGTCTCTCTCAATCCATGGTAAAAAGTTTGCATTAAAAGCCAAAGAGAGATATCATGATGAGGACACTTCCTCATAGCTTCCTTAAAACGCTCCCAAGCTTGATCAAAACTCTCCCCAGGTTGTTGCTTAAATCCTAAGATGTCTTGGCGTAACTTAAAGGTCTTTCCTAACGGAAAATACTTATTCATGAACTTTTGCAACAATTGTTCCCAAGTAGTGATAGATCCAAACCTCTGAGAGAGAAGCCATTGCTTAGCTTTATCTTTCAAAGTGAAAGGGAAAAGCTTAAGACGAATGTTCCCCTTCGGGATTAATTCTCGGTTTCACAAAGTGCTAACGATTTCCAAGAAATTTGTCACATGAACACCAGGGATCCTCGTTTTGGACTCCATGAAAAGTGGAATAGTTGGTCACCATTTGAATTACATTAGGCCTAGGGTGATAGACTTCCGCAAAGATCTTGCGGTGCTACGATAGCGGGAATGAATTGCTCAATAGTAGGCGTTGCATAACTTTGCAAAGTGCGCCTCGCAGCTTGGTTTCCATTATTAAGATTGTTCGCATTATTAACATTATTGGCATTATTAATAACTTCAGGATTAATTACCTGGTTCGGATTGACCGGAATGCCTTCCATTTCTGTTTCAGATTCAGAATGATCGGTTGTATGTCCTTTATCTGATTCGTGCTCGCTTTCCTCAAGATTTGGATCCTCTTCTCCCTGCTCAGCCAGCTCTCTAGCTAACTTTCTATTTCGCCTTGCAAATTTCTCTATTTAAGGATTATATGGCTCAAGCGGTTCCTTCGATTTCCGAGTAGCATACTGTAAAATAACAAAAAAACAATAAAACAATTAAAAACTCTAAAGGCTAGGCCTTTAACTAGACTTATAATAACAGACTCTATTCACAATATTTACGAATTTACTTTTAATAAAATAAACTATACTTAATTTAATGACACGAGTCCCCGGCAACGGCGCCAAAAACTTGATGTCGGGTCAAGTAAAATAAAATACTCGATACCTAAATAACACACTAGCAAGAGAACTAGGTTCAATCGTAGTATAGTTAGATAGAGTCGAGGTCGATCCCACAGAGACTCGGTTTAAAAGAAATACGACTTATTCAACTAAAAAGCAAATTAAAGGCGGTCTACGACCAACAAATAACGCAGAAAATAAAATTGACACAATAGAAACTCAAAACCAACAAAAGACGCAACGACGCTAAGACACTTGTTTTTATAGGTTTTATAAATGATTAAAAAACGGTATTGATAACGCTAGTAGTAATTACTCCCCCATGCTATGTAGATTGACGATGAGACAAAACAAGACATTTAAGATTAATTATTCTGACTACGGGTGTCATCCCCTAAGATAGATCTAGCTCCGGTTAGGCCATCTAGATCATCGTGTCTCCATTACGTGACTTCACATTTTTTAGTCTCCATCTCATATAACTTCTGACACAATTACGAAACTAGGGATGCCGGTATAAACCGTAACCTCATCTAAGCAACATTCCTATGACTAGGCGTACTTCTTAGACACCGATTCAATCTCTGTCCTAAATAACAATCACTTTTTGGGTCTCATGTTAAATTATGATGACAAATAATTAAGTTGATCAAGTTTAATTACTCGTTTGAATTACAAAGCGAGAACCCGACGTAGTCGAAGCCGTTCACGTACAAATCAAGAACATCACAGATCTTGCTAACAACGAGACATAGGCTCACTGCCAACAAGCTCAGATCTGAACCAGATTTGCTCGTGAAACGTCTTTCACATCTCAGATCTACATAAACATGGGTTCGTAAATTAACTACATCACAAAATCAATACACAAAAAGACTACTCCATAACGAAATAAATTAGATCTATGAATAAAGATTGCATAATAGAGTAGACATTACCCTCGAAGACGAGCGTGACTCCCACTCCTCGATACGATCTCTAACCGGAGATTCTAACGACTCCGTAATGAACGAACATAAAATAAAATAAAGAAAACGACGAACTATATTGATAAAAGTATTGAAAATAATGTATTTATATGTTGTGTATATGGCGTGTGGTAATGCCTCTATTTATAGGTGTTCAAGCTAATTAAGAGATATACTTCAAAATGTCAAACAAATAAGAGATAACTCCCGGCCGATCTCAAAAAAAGTGTCATGCGCCCCCCTAATTTCGTCCCTAAAGTCGGCGCCAACATTTGATTGGTTTGCCGGCTTTTGTCATGCTTTACTCCACTTCTTGTGCTTATCCGATATTTATCTTCAATGCATCTTGAATTTATCTTGAGATTAAATTCTTCTATTTATATTTATCCTCCATAATTATCCAACTTCTGCAAAATAGATATTCATCCCAAAATAAATCATATTCAAATAAAAATGGATAAATACCAAAATATACAATATAAACGGATAAATACTAAATTATGTCTTATAAATGGATAAATACCAAATTATATAATATAAATCATATAACATTAAATAATCCATATAAACAGGTGATTTATCATAAAATATATATTATTAATCCCGATTTAAGGATAATGTTGATGACTTTTACGGGTATAATTTGACCGTCATCAGAAGAGCAACAATGGCTCTATATACTTTAACAAATTGTTGTATGACAAAGGATTCAACTTGAATGCCAGAAGAGGTAAACCGAGACAAAATGGGCTTGTGAGAGAGAGAGAGAGAAAAAGAGTGAGAAATCTGCCAGAAAAAAATGAAAAAAAGTAAAAAGAGCAAAAAAGTAAATATATATATATAATAAAGGCAGTGAGGGAAGTGAACACGTAGCAAAAAGGGCACGACCCTCGCATAAAAATGAAACAAACAAGGACCTAAGAGTGATACTCGGTCCCCAAGTCCGCCCGGCCCGATAAGGGTACCATGTTGTGTAACCAAGTCTGAAGGCAAGATAAGCGAGTGTATGCGCAGGTAAGTTAAGATTGTGGGGCTAATACAACTTGATTCTCTTCACGAACGCACTATCATGACTGATTTATCACACGACACTTTGATGCTTGATAAGTAATGATTATTGGGGAGGTTATGGATTGTTTCTTGATGTGTGTTCTGCCGGAAATCATTATTGAATATGTGGTAGTTGATGGGGATTTCTCTTGGAGGTACATTCCGCCTTGATACTCTGCTCGAGGATGAGCAAAGGGCTAGTGGGTGGTAGTTGATGACACTTAAAATAGTATCCAACGGCTTTAACATTCTATCCATTATGAGCTAAAAGTAGTTGTTTCGACCTATAAATATGAACCATTTTGAGTTGAATATCATATGTCGGGTTCGTGATTCGAGTATTTTTTAACGTTTATTTTCTATTATTCGATATTATTTCGTGCGTTATTTGATTATTTTCAGGATAAGAAATATTGGGCTGAGCGTTATGGACGATTCTGGAGTGGACTGAACGAAATGATTGGGCCTAGTGTATTCCAGAACCTTCCAAGCTAAGTCGGCAGAAAGAAAAGGATGAAAATACCCCCGGTTTACCGGGAGGTACCGCCGGTTTACCGAGGCTCCAGAATCTTCCGAAACGTGTTTGCTTGGACGAGGGGTAGTTCTAGGTGTTTCTAAGCCGGTTTATTTAGCTATAAATAAGAGGCTTTGCCTCAGAATTCAATGTACAGTACCAAAAACTTACAAGTATTATGCAATAAAAGTTCTTTGTTCTTTAATTTATTTTATGAGCTCTGGTCGAGAGACGACGGAGTCGCCGCCTAGGAAGAGATCCGAGGGAGATCTACACTCATCTTCAAGGGTATGATTTTCTGTCTTTTCCAAGACGTAGATCTATCATTCTTCTATTCGACTAGTATGTGCTAACTGTTTATTTAGTTTAATTATGTAGTAGTTAGTTTATTTTACCCCAGGTATGTATAGGTCTAATTCGTTGGTGAAGAAATCATGAAGTAGTGATGGCATTCTTCAGATCTGCGACGGTCTATATCGCTAGATCTGAATACCTAGTAAATTACTAGTTCATGATAATCGGCACCAGCTCCGTTGATCAACATATTTAATTTACATGTTAGTAGCCTGATCTACTATTTTCATGTCATCGTAAATTAGCATGAAGGACTTGCAAGGTGAAGTGTTAATTAGGACATAGTCTTGATGGATCCTTAGGAACGTGCTAGTCATTGCCGATAGCTGCCTAGAGAGGTTTTTGGTCTCGTGCCGGCATCTCTAGATCATAATGCGTATGAGCTAATACAACCAACGAAGGAGGTTAGTTGAGTATATTTTGTCTGCTGTCCTTACAATGGAAATAGATAGGATTAGGAGTTGCACCCGTAGCTGACAATGAATTAAAATTTACCAACAGGGATGACTATTGCATGTGTGGGGAGAATAACTAATCACTCATAATTAGACTAATACATTAGAAACTCTTGTTTGCTCCGTTTGAACTTGCATAATCAAGTTTGTTTATCGTTAAACCTTCTTTTGTCTATATTTTAGTTGGTCGTAGACCATTGTCGTGACATACTTAATGCTCTAAGGAGGAGAGGATAATACCAATCTCGATAATCTGCAATCTTACGAGTCTCTGTGGGATCGACCTTGACTCGCCGGTACTCTACTATGATAGACCTAGTCCTATTGCTAGTAAGTGCTTTGTACGCGATCACCCGGCCCTCGCAAAGTAAATAAATAATAAGATAAACGCGAGCCTTGGAGTAGTACTCAGTTCTCATCCGCCTTGCCCAGTTCACTAGAACTACAATTAAAATGAAAAAAATGAAATTATAAAATCAATGGCATTAAGGAACAAACATTCTTGTGCATTTATAGTTAGACCTGAGCTGATAAAATGTGATTTTGTCTATTCTGTTGATGTTTGAGGATTATTCGCACACAAACAATGGTTCATGAGTTGAATATTGTTTAGTGCATTACTTATGAATGATAATTGACATGATTCTTGTCTTGAATTTTTGACGCACTATTGTTTTTAATTAACTTGTATATTGGTCCAAGGGCTCGTTTTCTTTCTTTTTTGCTCGGGATGATCCAAAGATAAGTGGGGGGCAGTTGATCACACTCTATTTAATATCACATACTATACCATTATTTACCCTTAATTATGATCAATAGAGGAGAGATATTCTGAATGTTGTACGAAATAAATGTCGAATGCTTATTATGTGTTCCTTGGTCAATAATTCTGCATCTACGTAATTATCCATGGGAGTTGGTACTGTTTTGTCTTGTTTCATGTGATTCTCGGGTGTACCATATTCCGGGAGCAATGAATAGTGAATCCGGGCTGAAAGAGTTAATGGGCCGAAGTAAGGAAGTCCAAGAAGAGATCTATTGAGAAATGAAAGGCTGAAGTTAGGCCTGCAATTGCGGAGGCCCAGCCGCAACAACGAGTACTTGGGAAGCAAGAAATTGAGGCCACCATTATGCATAACTCAGTTATGGTTGAGATAGGTTAAGTCGGCTACAGCTCTCTATTAAAAGGCTGTAGCAGTCCATTGTAACATATACTTTTACTCTTATCAAGTGTTATATGAAATAAAGTTCATTGGTTTCGCTTGTGACTTTTTCTATTTGTTTCCTTCCCCAAAGCCATCAACTAGCTTGAGTTGATCAAGATAGATCTCTATTGTCTAAGGCATGAATCTTTGAATGTTCCTTCGTATTTTTGGTAGGGTGGATTTATTTGTTTCTATGCGATGTAATTAATCTGCATGTTTAACGAACCCATAATTTACCAAAGTAATCAGAACAATAAGATGTAATTCCAGGATTAGAACCCGCTGTGATCGAATTGAGATGGTCTATATCAAAATTGCGAGGCAGCTTAGGTCACCGTAAATCTAGAGATTCGGCGTCAGCTATGTTGATCGACATGTTTAGTTCCCGATAGGTTAGATCTAGCCAATCTAATTTTAGTCATCGTAAATTAACATGAAGGACCTGGTAGTGAAGTGTTAGTTTGGACAATGTATGGATAGATCTTTAGGAATGTGTTAGTCATTGTCAGTAGATGCCTAGGGAGGTTCTCGGTCTTGAGCCGGCACTTTCTAAAACATATTGCATATGGGTTAGTACAACCAAGTAAGGAGGTTAACTGCATATAGACGTTTATTGTCCTTGCAAATGGAAGTAAACAAGTTTAGGAGATTGCACCCATAGCTAAAACTGAATTAAAACATATGTTCTGATTAATTTGAGGAATTACAGCGGGACGTCAACATAACGATTAATTATACCAAGCTAGGAGATAGGTTAGGCGTGAGGAATACCACTCTATTTACTGTCTTTATGTTGGTCATAGACCACTATATATGTTCTTAATTATATTAGTTAGTTTATATTTTATGTTGCATTATCTCTCTGGGATCGACCTTGAATTGCCTTTCATGTACAGCAATTGACCGAGTACTGTTGCTAGTATAAGCGTCTTACATGCACGACATCATTCCTTTAGAAACTTAGCATGGAACTTGAACCTCTTGCCTATTAGTTGGTTTAGTAACCAAGTAAGATGCTTTTACATGGATTTGTTAGCATGGAACATGCACGAACATGTTAATCCATGCAATATTCTTATGGTCGCGCATGAAATGTTAATCGCAATAACCTTACATGAAGTTTGTTAGGTTCTTATTAGTTAGAAGTTTTGATGATACCAAAATAGTTGGTTTAGTATCCAAGTATAAGTTTTCTTAGTAGTCTGAATGCAAAATGTATAGGTTTAGTCAGACTTAGTCATTTGTAACATAGTATATAATAGAATAGTCTAAGTCAGAAGATCAGAAGACAAAAAGACCTGACTCTGAATTCAACTTTATAAAGACTACTCATCAACAGACTACTCAGATAGACAGACGAGGAAAACAAGCAGACCAGTTATATGTAAACAGACTAGCAAAGAAAACGGACGAGTAATGAACATACTTCAAGGATACATCAACCGTCAAAGTGATTAAGTAATATGATAAATTAAAATTAAAGGGCGTGTAGCCTTCCATACGATCTACTCTTGATCAATGGCTACAAAAGCATTCAAGTGGAGGAATTAGCAGTTAATGCATGCTGCAAAGATGCATTCTAGAAGTACGAGCTGCATTGGATCAGCACCAAGAAAAGTCATCCAACCGTAATGAGTTAACAAGAAATTTGAATTTGACAACCCGGCAATTAATAATAACCACTCATTTACTCCTGCGATTTTATTCAATTAATGATGAAATCGAAAAGATGCTATAAATACAAGAAGACCAAGAGAATGAAGGGAAAGACCAAGCACTGAAGAGTCAAAATCATTCCTATACAAGCACCACAGTGATCATCATTCATTAAGCTCATCAATCACCATCCAGAAAATCAAGTAGATCTTCAAAGGCACTCATCAAGAATTATCTACTGATCTACTTGATCAAAGAGCTGCAATCGGAATATCAAAGATACTTGATCAAAGAGCTGCATAGAAATAGACCATTGAAGCAGTTGGAGGCTATCAAGGATTGGCTATTTAAAAGTGTGAAGCATCTGCAGGGTGTCAAGGACACTGCCTATTGTATTAGCGTTAAAAAATTTGTGATACCACCTAATTCACAGGAGAAGCAGACACATAGGAAATTACGCCACTCAGAAGATCGATAAAAATTCTCTGACTCATTTACTTTTTGCAATTTACTTTAAGTGCATATATATTTCGTTGCAAACTACATTAAACAGAAAACCAAGCCAAGGCTTTTATTAAATCGTCATTCGGCTGCACTCACTCTGTGAATCAGACAGCTGAATAGATCGGACTGGTATTACTTGTCTGATCAACCCACTAGTTTGTTCCCTTAGTAACAGTTTTTAACAAAAAGAAAGAGAGTTCATTCAGCCTCCTCTGAACTCTTCCAACAAGTGGTATCAGAGTGTCTCTAAAAACATACGCCTTCTTGATCTGTGTGTTGGAGTGATCCATTTCTTGATTTTTCAATTTTTGTTTCATATATCATTCTTTATGCATGAAGTCAAATAGTACCATTGTTAGAGTACCCACTTTCTCAATCTCAAATTTTGATGAATGGAAAATGCATATGCATACGTAATTAGTTTGTAATCCATGAGGATATGGTCACCGTTATAGATGATGGTCGGATCACCATCATGAAGGCGAATCCAGATCCTGCTACAAATAAAGCCACAACATTCATTAAAAAAAGCAAAAGCACAAGTGGACGCCTGAAGATAAAAAGATCAACAATCTGGATAATGTTGCTAAGGATACAATAATGAAAACCCTGGATAGCAACATGTTCTTAAAGATTAAAGGTTGCAAAGAGCAAAGGAAATATGGAAAACATTGATAAATTACTATGAAGGGACCGAAGCTGTCAAAGTCAAAAAATTATCAGTGGCGGTTCAAAAGTTTGGAACCTTCTATATGAAGTTGGGAGATAAGTTGAAAAGATGGAAGCAAGATTTCATGAGATACTAAATGAACTATTGTAACACCCCGAATTTTCAGAAAGGGTAAAATGGTAATTGGGTATGTATACTATTACCTAATTATTTAACCTATTTATTTAATTAAAAAGGATTTAGTTATTTTTTTTATGGATTTTAATTAATTAACGGGTATAAAAGGGAACCATTACCTTAATTACTATTAGTTTTGTACACGGCAATTCTTTCTGCAAAATTGGAGGAGACGTTGTACAAAGGGAAAAAAAAGGCCGGATGATGTTTTTCAAATTCGGGGTTTAACTGTTGATTTTCGGTGCAGACCATAGCAGAAGAAATTGATCACCGCGAGGACGTGATCGTTTCGATACCAACTGTTCTTTTTTCGGATATTCGTAGAGATGTTGGTTCGAGGATTCAAGACTTTTCTTTCAATATTTTTCTTTCGAATTCACTTTAATACCAAAGTTAAGGGGTGTTCTTAAATGGATTGTGGGTGTTTAATTGTATTTTTATTATTGTTCTTATTGTTGTTAAAGGTTTTTTTCTTTATTTTGATTCTTCTATATATTGCCGCACCTGTATGTTGCTTTAGGAAAAAAATTTATCAATAGAGGAACTTGCAGCTAAAGGACTAGAAAAGAAAGAAAAAAAAACAGATTAATGATTCTTTCGTCTTTTTATTTCTTTTTCTTCCAAAATAAAACTCCATATTTCTTTTCTCGGAGAAAATAAAATGAAATAAAATATGATGCTAAAGTAATAATCATCTTTCTAAAGTTGATATAATGCGATGATATAATTCGTAAGTTGTTTGAATGAATGAATGATATAATAGGTATAAAGAAGTTTGGCGGGCGCTAGGGCGCGTGTTTACCTTATTTCTATGATTTTGTTGTGTGCAGCTCGATATTGATTGGTATGCATGCCTTTGAGGGCATTATTTGTTATTTTGCAAAGTCTAACCTCAACTTCTGATAACCTTGGCTCAGCTCCACAACTGAGACCCTCTGCGGGGAGAAGGTGGGAGCACCGGAATGCGTTGTTTAGGCCTTGTAGGACATTGACTTAGTAGTCAATGATTCTTTTACAACGTGCTAGGTAGTGTAACTAGTTGTATAGGACTAGAAGTCCTTAGGAAGCCTTATACGTGAATGAATCAGGTGATTAGAACTTAACTCGTAAATACATATGTGGTTGTCTAAAAGCTAAAACGTCAATATCACTGGTAAGACACGTTTCTAAAGCGAAGCATGGGATTTTTATAGCCCCCTTTTGAGTTATATGCCAAGGGCCAACGTGTAATTTCCCACATGGAGACCTAAGCCCGTGCCCCCTTGAGAGGTGCTTAATATGTCTCGGTGCATTCTCACCATGCACAATGTCATTTGGTATTGATGTAACAAACCTTATTTGTGTGAGGATATACTACGGAGCTAGTAGAGGGTGAGAGAGCTCTATTATTACAACCTATGTTGTAGTGATTGTAGATGAAGCCATGTTATATGTATCTGCCTTTATTGCTTTATTATACTGTTTCTTCTACCCCTTACTAGTACGTATGTACTTACCCCTCTTCTCTCTTGCCCCCACCCCGAGAAGGTGGTGTTTTGTAGGTCATTTTTTAGGCCACTGAGGAGTGACCCGGAGATGATGAATATGACGTCTACTATTTTTACTTTCAGTTTACTTTTGGGTATAGATTCTCTTGTCCGTTGTAATGATAGAAACCAATGGTTTGAGTTTATGGTTAATGTGTTGTAATGGATACATTTGTACATGATGAGTATAATAAGTCTTTGATGATGTAATAGATGCAGCATGTGTTACTTTCGATCATTTTAGTAGTTGTTTAAGTACCCGAGTTTGCCGTTTTGTCTTCTGCTTGGTTCTCTAATGTTTTAATACGTAAGGCTTACATGTATAGTTAGATTAAATTTTAATTATATGCGTGCCGGAAGTTCTTTTCCAGATAGCGACTCGGTATCCGGGACAGGAGCGTCACAACTGCAACTACTGAATAGAAAATACACTCAAAATGAAATCTGTATGAAGATCTTGCAATCTTTTCCAGGATCTTGGGAAATAATGACTACAGTGCTGGCAGGTATAAGAGATCATACCAAACAAGACACACTGGAACACTTTTTTGATCTTAAAGCATATGAAGTTTGAGTTAAACAACAAGGTGAAGAAAAACGTGCAAGACATATGTTGGTCCCAGAGAAGGGTAAAAATATAGTCGGGGGGGTGAATGACTATAGTGGAGTTTCAAAAACTTTTCTTGTATTTAAAAGCTTTTGGGCAGCGGATAAGTCCCTTCTTAAAATGTTGTTTCAAAGTAGATTGTGCAATTACAGATATAAGATATAATATAAGCAATTAAATAAATGAATTAAGGTAAATTGCTGAAAGTAAATTGACACAAGGGTTTATAGTGATTCAGGGTGGTGTAATCCCTTAATCCACTCTTCTCCTATGATGATTGGAGGAATTCACTATTGTTTTTCACAGATACAATAGCCTGATTGTCCTTGACTACACAAGCTTCACAATCTTCAAGACTATCACTTCCTGGCTTCAACAGCTTCAGTGACTCAGTCTCTTTCATTGCTCCTTGAGAACAAATCTTTCAACAGCTATCACAAACACAACTCCTCCTCAGATGGCTCTGATTCAGTTTCTTGATTCAAGTGAATTGGATTCATAAAACTTGATGATCAAACTCAATGCTTGATGTTGGAATTGTAGTTCTCAGTTTTGAGTTGATCACTAGATGTTTCTTTTTCAGCACAGATAGAAGGCTTTTCACTTTGACAGAGTTTTTGCTCAGATTCAATCTGTTAAGGGTGATTTTGTACGTTTTATAAGGATATATTTTATGTCAATTTTCCCCATATGTGGATGTTTTTCATAGAAATCGAGCTTTATATTGAAATATTAAGCAAATGAGTTTTAGAAGTATTAAAGTGCAAAATCGAGCTAATTATGTGATTTTATTGGATAAATATCTTTAGATGTAAGATGTTACATTTTGCATGTTTTTATCGTGATGTAGGTACGCTTGCATGAGGTGAAAGGAGCTTAAAAGATGTTCAAGTGATGATTTGCATGGATGGAAAGAGATAGAGATGAAGTTGGAATGAAGATCAAGATGAATTTGGAAGAAAAAGGGACTGAACTGGCGTCCAAAGAGTGGACTGGCGTCCAGGAGAAGAAAGTTGAACAGAGAGTTTGGACGCTGAGTGAACGAGCATCTGCCCTTCCGTCCAAGAACTTTGGACGGGCGTCCAAGTTTCTGGACGAGCGTCCGTCCACCGCCATTGCGCAGCCGCCTCAAAAGTCTATAAATACAGCGCGATTTCTACCCTAATGGATATAATAATTCGATCCCTCTTGACACACAAACATTAGAGAGGAGCCCTGGCGCCCCCAGCCCTTTTGGGAGGTCAGGGTGGCGGTTAGATTAGGTTTTATTTTCGTTCTTTTTTCTCGTTCTTGTTCGTCCATGCCGATGGTCTTCAAGCTGTGAACTGGAGCATCCATGGTTACTTTTCAGCAGCGTTTTTGATTTCTCTCTTGGATAATCTTGTGAGTGATTTTATTTAGAGTTTGTATCTTTCCTTTGTTTATTTGTTTATGCAATCGATATCGAAAGATGTATTGCTATTTGATGTTTACCGTATGATGGAAATCGGTGTAAACCTTAGATTACCATAGAAAAGATTAGACTTTTAACCTTGACAAAACGGAAGTTGATAGGTTAGATCTCTAGGTTGTTAGATCTAATAAATCTTGCACCTTGTTTTGAGAGCGTTAATCTCTATAGATCGGAAGATGATGAGATTGATAGACGGATTACTTACGGAAGTAAGAATTCATACCTTTGATTAGGTGAACCACAACTTTGATTGAATCATCATAAGATAATCTAGGGAAGAATTAAGGGTTGCGGGATGGTGGATCATGTTTGTTCTATGTTGATTTACTTCAGTCATGAGTTAGTTTTATTGTTTTCTTAGTTGTAGTTTTATTTTATTTTCTTTTGTTCGCAACGATATTTTCCTGGCTTTGGACTGACAATCCTCTGTCCAGTTTATTTTCCGTTTTAGTTTTGCTTTAGGAATAATTGTATCAACCTTAGGAGAATTAATTGAACTAGATACCTAGATTCCCTGTGATCGACTCCGGTATTAATCGCTGTACTACGATCCCTACACTTGGGGAATACCGGATTTATAAATTTTATTACTTGTTGTTTTGTTAGATAAAATCCGTGACAAGTTTTTGGCGCCGTTGCCGGGGAATCGGTGTTTTGTTGAATCTAATTGAGTTAATTCATCTATTTTGTTACGATTTAATTTTTTTGGGATAAAAGGGGTCGTTAGGGCACATGGTAGTATTTTGGCCGTAACTTTCGGCTCGAGTGTCCGTTTGGCGCGCAGGACCCCAATTCGGAAAGCTCGTTCCGACGCCGACGACGTGGTGAACGGCCTTGGGCCGTTCAACACCGTTTTCGAGGTCAATATCCACTGTTTTCCCTTCCATTTTGGCCCTAGAAGATTTCAACACGTTTTTTTTCCCCTCCGTCTTAGTGTTTTTCCTGTTTTAAGTTTTTCGTAGGTAGGTTTCCATTTCTGTTTCTGTTTCTTTTCTTTCAATAAGAGTAGCGTCACACAAATTGGGAGTTTTTATTTTTGTCGTGTTTCGATGACCGTTGGGTTAAGAATGTGCAAAAAGTTTTTTACTCGATTTGTGAAACGTGAAGTGTAACCTAATCTGTGACCTAGTGTGCTCTGTGCTTAAATTTATCCGTGGCTGCTGTATGTGTGATTTGATGATCTGAGTTTCCATGGGTTTAAGATGTTAGTCTAGGGTTTTTGGCTGTGCTTTACTAAGTTGCAGGTTGCTGTATCGAACTTTCAAACGGGCGTTCGGCTCATTGAACGCCCGTCCAGTGCAAAATTTCCAGGCAACCGCCCGTTTGGTATGTTGAACGCACGTCCAGGTTCCAAATTTTTCTTGACTTGATTTTTAATGCTTTATTTGACGTGGATCCTTTCATATGAGCTTCTGTGGCTAATTATTTCTACGTAGATGTTCTAAACTTGCATGTTTACATCTTTCCATCTACGAATCCATGTTAAATAATTGATTAATTTTTATGTACATGCTACATTAATTGACATGGATGTTTTATTCTGAGCCTCTGTGGCCGTTGTGTATATGCGTAGATGTCCTGTTCTTTCACCGTTATGGTTTTCTTTCCATCTATTGCAATCCATGTTGAGTAATTCACCTAGCTCGACGTGATTCTAATATGACTTATGTTGTTCCTGTTGTCGTCTATCTAGGGTGTTAGGATTCATCCATGCATGTTATAGTTAATGTCGGTTCTCGTATGCTATAACTGTTCTTATTGTTGTTTAGTAGCTAATGTCGGTTTCCGTATGCTACATATCGTTGTGATGAATCCTGTGAGCTTTGAGACTTATGTGCTTTCTTGTTATTTTTGTAACTCATATGGGTAGCTACTTGTCGGTTTTCTCGTTGCTACTATCGTTGGCTTATGAGTTATATCTCGTTTAGTATAACTAACTGTTGGTTTTCCATAATGCTATCACCTTTGATGAGTCTTAAAGCGCGTCTACACTGCATATAATGAATAGTACTGTCGTTTATCGTAAACTATCATTATTTGGTAGACGTTTATTATATACATGTCGTGTTGCAAATGAGTGGGCTAGTTTTCTTTCTTTTATTTTCTTTTATTTTTGCATATCATTTAGTTGCATGTCATCTAGTTGCATTGTTTTTCTATTTTTCTTTTATTTTTCTTGAGGGTAGGTACTGTCGGCTTGCCGTACGCTACCACTTTATCATGTAGATTGCATTGTAATATCTTTTTCATGTAGTTGCACCTAGCCCTACTATTTTGTCATGTTCCATGTATAATTTCCATCTTTATATGGGCTTAATTTGAAAAAATCTCTATGACTTCTTTTCCATGTATAATCCTCTATCATTATTAGTTGGAGTTTGATGTTTCTGTTTGCACATATGGTCTATATTATTCTACAAGCTTCTGTGGCTTTATGTTTGACGCTTAGATGTCCTGTGTTTTAACTGTGTGGTGATTTTTCCATCTGAGCAATTATACCATGTGCTTATATCATTATTGTTGCTTGTTATATTTCCCCCCGTGTCCCCGAGATACTGCCATGTTTTTCAAGTGGTGCAGGCACAATTTTAGTTGTTTTTGTCGAAGCTACCTTTGGGAGTTGAAGCTGGGAAGGACTCCATATGACATCACCATTGTTGTCTTCTTCAGCCAACCTTCATATCATTACCAAATCAGCTAAGTTCTTTTATCTTTTCTTTAATTCTGCACAACATGAGGACATGTTGTAATTTAAGTGTGGGGGAGGGGAATGGTTTTATGTATCTACATTCATTTGCCATACTATTATATTTCTATGAAAAAGTGCTACTAAATTTTAAAATTTGTTTGCTTCGTCCCAAGTGAACAAAGACATATCTTTATTTGAGTTTTTATATCATTGGTGCATTATTTTGCATATTTAGTAAATTTAGATGTCTCACCCAACACTATTTTTCACGTGCCATAGTAAATGATGAGTTATATTTTAGAGCTATGCCCATTTGATTAGAGATTTTTGATGATTATCGCATGATTCTTTGCGTACATACGAATTTTGAAAATTTTAATAGTTTGTGTTTAGAATTAAAGTATGACATACTGTGAATATCTGAAGGTTTGAATGTGATAGGAGGGATATAATTTATGGTTTGTATACCAATCTAAGATGAATAATATGAATAAGATATATATATATATATATATATATATATATATATATATATATATATATATATATATATATAAGTGTCGGAAGTAGTCGCCGATGATTTGAGTGCGGTAGGGCATTATCACGAAATGTCCTATACCACTATGAGGTTCAATAGCTCCCGACTGCCTGATGATAGTAGTCCAGCTAGGGTGTTATCACGAAACGTCCTATTGCTGGGAATGAGGGCATATGCTATACGTGTGTAATTAAGAGCACTTTAAGAAAAATTAGCAAATAGTATTGTGAAAAGATGATTGGAAACCTTAGTTATCTTCTAACTATCCCCAGTATAAACTGAATGATATGTTGTAGGGATTATCCTCTGAGTATGTCAGAAAGGTCTTAAATACCCTCTATCATTCTTTTCGGAATATGTATGTTCTGTGAGGGGCATGTTATAATCGTTTTTATATTTCTATTTTAAATGGGATGTTGGCTAGTTTTGCTTGAATCAATTTCAAGTGTGGATTTAGTGGAAATTTATTATGGCTATGCGCACACACTTGGGCGAACCTCTAAACTATTGAATATGCTTTATGGTTGCATAAATGTTTATATGTCTCGAGTCTTGATTTTGTTTTGTCTTGCTCGAGACGAGCAAGGTTTAAGTTTGGGGGAGTTGTTAAGGGTGATTTTGTACGTTTTATAAGGATATATTTTATGTCAATTTTCCCCATATGTGGATGTTTTTCATAGAAATCGAGCTTTATATTGAAATATTGAGCAAATGAGTTTTAGAAGTATTAAAGTGCAAAATCGAGCTAATTATGTGATTTTATTGGATAACGAACCCTAATTCAAGATGCAAATAAAAGTAAACTAACTAAACAAATTCAAGTTTTTAAGGATTTAAATCAAATGTATAACGAACAAACGAGGATTGATCCACCTATCCAACAAGCATTAATTTCCTATCCCGATTATATTGTGGTTTTTATCTAAGTTGTGATTCACCTCATCTAAATATGAACCCTAATTCCTTAGAAAGTTCATCTATTAATCCATTATCTTCCAATGCAAGATTACCGCATTTTCTAACCAAAGGTGTAATTTTTATGTTTATAATCTAGCAGTTAAACCTATTAACTTCCGTTAAGATAGATTCAAACACTATTCCTATTCATGGTGATCTAAGGTTTATAAAGATTTCCATCAATAATAAACAATCGGCACATGCATATCTTCCGATATAAGAGCAATTAAACAGAATAATCATGAATAAAGAAACAACCTTTAATAAAAACTCACAGTATAATCGATGAAAACGAAATCAACAGTTGTTGGATGGCTTCACAATACTCTTTTGATGAAGCTTTTAGCTTCTGAACATCCTCGGCAACTCAAAATTGCGTTAACAAGGCATAAAAAGTAGCTAATTTAATCTAGATCTAAAGTGCATAAAACTGGAATAAAAGGCAGAAAAACGTAGCCTAAAGCCGCCCTAGGGTTAGGGTTTCAAATAATGTGTATATTGTCTCCCATATGTGGAGAAAACAGCTACTATATATAGATATTGAAGTCGGTTCAGCAAAGTCGGTCGACGGACGCTCGTCCGCTCTTGTGAACGCCCGTCCAGATAGATCTGGACTGCTTCAGACGCCCGTCCGTACAGCGTCCAAACTCTCTGTATCAAAATCGCACCACCGGACGCCCGTCTGCTTTATCAAACGCCCGTGCACTATGGACGGGACCTGGATGCTCGTTCAGGATGATCGAATTTTGATTTCTTGATCTTTATCTCTTTTTTCTCTATCTCATTCCTTCATTATCTCTTTTATCATCAATTAACTCGAACTTAATCAACTTTTGATCATCTTTTGAGCCTCCAACATGTATCTATAACACATAAAAACATCGCAAAATGTAATAATGTCCAAATAATCATAAAATCATAATTAAAACACCAAAATCAACCAATATTGCGAATAACTTATTTAAAACCTCACTTACTCAATATTTCCGTTAAACACTCGTTTCTCATGCAAATTAATACAAATACGGGGGAAAATACCATAAAATATAGCGTTATAAATCGTATAAATTCACCCTTAACAACTCCCCCACACTTAAGCTTTTGCTCGTCCCAAGCAAAACAAAACGAAAATTAGGGCTCGAAAAACGGATAGACATCTCAGACAATATAGCATAGATCCAATAAATCAGAAGTTCACCACTGTGTGTGTGCAAAGCCATAGAAAACTTCCACTAGATCCAAACTTGAGAAACTCAAAGCAAAACTAGCTAATACCCCCTCGTAGACTAGCGATAAATGACACTCATAAGGTGTACCCTACAAACGTGACATATCCCGAGAAGGATGATCGATTATATCTAGGGCCTTTCTGAGATACTCAGAGGATAATCCCTACAGCATATCTATCAGTTTATACTGGGGATAAGATAGACGATAACTTAGTCTTTCATTCATTACAATTCATTAGTTGATTTAATCACTTTCACTTTAAACACACATCAGAATGAGCTATTGCCCTTGAAGGATGCAGGTTCTTAGATCTAAACGAGTTAGATCTATGCGCAGCGGACGGATCACGATTTATATATCAAAACACATAATTAAAGGATTTAACAACTACAAGGGGGTTAAAATTAAGTTACCAATATCGGGAGAGATGTCTTGATCTTCCGATGTGTTCTCCAAACGGCGGTTGGTGGACACCCTTCTTGATACTCAAGCCTCCTTGATATGCAACACTCAAGAAAAACTTAGAGTTTTTCTTCTACAAAACCCTAGATGAGAAAACTAATTATTTCTCTCCTTTTAGTGGTGGTAGTCGAAATTCACACTTGTAAATTACCCTTGGAATAACTCTCCTTTTATAGGAGAGTAAATCCTTGGCCTCCAAGTTTTAATTAATTAAATAAATAATTAATTAAACAAAATAAAAAGATATTTTCCTTAATGACTAATTGTGACATGTATTGACCAATAGGAAATCAAATAACAAGTCATCCAACCAATCATATAACAAGAATATCTTTTATTTTCCACATCACAAAAAATAATTCTTGTGATAATTAATAAAGGAGGCACCACTTTTAGGTTAATTAAGCCCACATAAAATGTCTTTTATGTGTATTATATTATTTAGCCCAACTAAATAATATCCATGCATATCAATTAATTAGCCCAGCCAATTAATTATCACTGAGGCCCAAGTAACAAGATTATTAGTCCGAATTACGTAAGCCACATCGGGGACCATGGACCTATAACCAGTAGCTCCAATAATTAATTATTCATCGAACATAATAAGTACATTAATTATTAATTCCGGGATTACGCCACCATAAACCCGAAACTGAACTCTACCGATTATAAATGTATACTTATACTCAACCCATAGAATGAATAAGCGTCCATTGATATAATCACTACATACGGATTAACCCTCCATAGATCGTCCATTCGAGTGGGAAGTCTCCGTGAACCCGACTCGAATATCTTATCCTTATTTACCATCAACCCCCGATGATCAATTAGTACACATATCCGACTAGTAGCTAATTAGTCAAATGTGAACTCCCGGGATCGATCACTTTCTTAGGGCTAACAAATAAGGGGATCGTCTCTCTACTTCCCGCGAGGAAGGAATGGATTCCATGTCCGTGAAAATCGAACTACTCACTCATCCGGAGATAGTGCCAATGAGAAGTGGCTTGGAACACATATTTAAGTGAACCGTAACTAACACATCAAACACTACCCCGGGACAAGCAAAGACCCCGTGATCACCTCGGATTAAGGTTGATCCATATATGATCATCTAATGATTTAATAAGATTCCTCGATTACGGAATTATACCGAGAAATTCGATTAAATCGGTCCAAATTCTATATGAATGCCATCATAATATAAATGCCCCACGTAGGTACCCTCTACCGACAAACCGGATAAGACTATCACACCCTAAGGTGTTCGGGCGCATTATTGGTGTTTTAATCAAGAGACCCTAAACTCGATTAAGTTCACCACGGACTAACAAGCTTTAAGCATATCTCCACTAACTCAATCCTCACGTGTAATCCATACACCGAGTTAAGTGATTACATACATATATACTTAGGGTTTGCGTTAGCGGTGTATTACTTTACAAGCACAAAGCAAGTAATAAGGTGAGATAAATTTCGTCATCCATTAAAAACAATTACACAAATTGTCTTTCGGGCACTACACCTAACAATCTCCCACTTGCACGAAATGACAAGCAACGATTGTTTTTAGAGCACACCCTTTCTCATCTTATTCACAACACTCTCCCACTTGCTCTAAAAGCGGATGAGACATATCCATCAATGCCGTACCCTCCAAGCACTCGACTTGGTACACTGATTAGTTAGGTTGTCGACTCGAGACGATCTTTAGGATTGAAACGTTGTCGGTCCTTCCAATCAGGCGGTACTCTCTCTCAATATGTTTTTTACTTCTTGTGACCGAGAAGATCCTTCTAAGCTATATCTTCACTGTTTTCACAATGAAGTGATATCGGCTTATCAGACCTGGAATTACTCCCAGACCAAAAAAGAAATTCTAAGCACTATGAGTAAACACTGAGCCCGAGATCAACGTAATGATAATCCTTAATTTGACTACAAGTCAGAATCAGTGTAGTCAACCATATTCAAGTTTGCACCTGAATATACAAGCATATGTTTCCTCGTTCTCTAACGATACTTGAGGACGTACTAAACCGCTATTTTATGCTCGAATCCGAGATTCGGCTACTATTGACTTGTGACAACCTGACTTGCCGTTATCCAAGAGAGACTCTATCCCATTTTCTCTTTATCCGAAGATTTAGAGAATCATTCCTGAGATGTAAGGTAGGACTACTCTCGTTGAATGTTGCATACGTATATGCATGATCATCTTATTCAATAAGATCAGTGGGATAGCCAATGACTCATTCTCGTGAATTTGACCGAATCAGATTCTTAGAACATAGTCCAATTCTCTCATCCAGAGAATCTTGGCGTGTCAGTTTCCGACTTCAGATAGCACAGCCATGTTGTTTCCAACTGTTGCAGTGTTATCATTCATGAACACTAATACTACTACTTTACCAATATTGGTATCCAGTCTATGAAAAACTTATCAATATTTTGGTCAAGTCCACATATTTTAAAACATGTGACTTCTAAATGACCGAGAGGTTCTCTTAAATCCATAAAGGATATAAGCCATGGCAGGCCTCCTGCCAATGGTTCTTTCTGAATAAATTAAGATATCGTTAGTCTCGCAAAAAAGGTATTAGGGAATCACCCCTATCTTCTGCTTTGTATCGAATCCGTTATTCATTCTTAGCTAAAACCCTTCTATTCTGAATGAATTCAGATTTCGTTGTTCGGCAAGAAAGTCTCAGGGAATCACCCCTATTTTCTGCTTTCTAACGAAATCTAGCAAGACTGAGTGGTGAGAGAGTTCAAGGTCTGGTTAACTCTATAGTTGTCAGGGAATCACCCCTACACCACTCAACTTTGCGCTGAAAGTTTAAACTTTCCTATTCATTCGACTCTTTTCCGTGTAGATCCAATTGCTCCCACTGGGCCTGAGACACTCAGGTGGTTCTACAATAGACTGAACAAAACTGGAGTACAAAAACTCCATTTACAGGGTTAAGGCTGTCAAACCAACCTCTATGATCAGAATCCTATACAGCCCACTAAGAGCCATAGGTTATCAATCACCCCAGCAGACCGTAAAATCCACAAAATCACAATGGGTCAACGGTTAAACCATACTCCCACTGTGTTTTGTTTGGATTGACATTCTGATCTAGTAGTATTTATCAGTGTGATCACCAACAACTAATGTTGGACGTGGTCCGATTAAATCGATAGTAACTTCCTTTGGGTAACCGTACTCCAAGGTCTAAGGTCGTTACTTATAGATTCTATCGTAAGAATTGTGACAAATCAACCGTCACTTTCGATCTCAAGAATCTTACAACCAACCTTCACTCGTCTCATTAAGGCATTTCACGAACAAATCAAAATCGAACGTATGCGCAAAATCTCCATCCTACCTTCAAGCATTAAATGCTAAATGCCTACATTTACGGAAGTGGTGTGAACCGAAGTCACTCCTTATCCATAAATTCACTAGCATCTTCTAGGTAGACTTCTCGTTTTACATAATAATGTTAACCATTATTTTGCAACCAATTGTCTTAATCAAGTTTAACAGTGTATTGTAGCACATTAATAACTATATCAGGCAAGTCTATGGTTTCTTCCTTAGTGAGAAACATTCCACTAGGAGGCAGGCCGAGCATCAGTCCCAAGACTATGCGATAGCCTATTTCTGAGCATGGAATACTCTATTCTCTGCTAAAATCAGAGAATCCACCTCGTATTCTTTTCATAAACTAAATCGCGTTTCGAGTAGTTATCAGACAAAATGTCACCACTCAAAAACTCCCACTAGCTTGTGTCTCTCATTAGACCCCGAAGGTCATGATGAACAAGCTATGTTACCCCTTCAAATCTATTACCCTCTCCCGATTGAAAGGAAACTTAGTCATTGTTCCTTTGAGATAGTGTTCCTAGACTGGGAGATAGGAATCACCCTTAGCCGCCGTCGAGTCTTATCTCTAGGATATATGCACTAAATAATAGATATTGAAGGGTCGTTTATCTTAATACGGAAACCTTTTACCTTTAATAGTTTCGTACGTGTTACACATACCTATTCAGCTTTTCTTAGTGGTTCTCGTCTTTATCAAACAAAAGTCCGAGTCACGATTCGTACTACAAATGTCATCTTCACTTTGTTTAAGGCAACCGTTGTATCGAGATGAAAGTGAATCCATTTGTTTCAACGAATCCGTAAACGTAAAAATAAATTTTTCTCGTGATATTCAAGGATAGAATCCGAAATTCATTTCCTTATATCACTCCCACTATTATAGCCGAAATTACCGCCCGTTGTTACTCTATTAATCGTTAATGCACAAACTTCCTTGTTCTCCCAAAGAACTAAGCTACCGAGTCAAGTTACTCGGTTAAGAAAGTCGCTAAGGATTCATTGGTTAGTGATCCGAAATCACTTTCCTTATCCTATACTTTCTTTAATTAATGTTTCGGTTTAGCCTCAAAACTTTAGTTAAGATGATTAACACTTATAGACATTCTTTCCCATTCTCAACTTTCCTTAAAAGGAAATAGTCTTGAACTAGCAGTTCAATTGAGTAGACACTACTCGTGAACTGTGGGATGTCTAATAAAAGCGTTACCCAGTGGGACTAATTTTCTAATAAATTAGAAAAACATAATATAAAAGCTCCCACTAGTTTATCGGTTCCAAATACCGTCTAACTAACGACACTTTAATTTATGATTCTCCAATTTTTCTATCAGAAAATTTCTCGTGTAGACACTACACAATTCACTAGAAGAATTTTATCGTCCCAATCATCTTTCAAACTAACTACGGATGTCTCTCGTTCTGCACGAGTGACAGCAGTGACATGCCTATTTACGTCACTTAAGTTTTGAAGGCTTCAAGAGTAATATCTCTTCCGAAAAATTAATCGCATGTGAGATTAATAAATACAACGTTCTAGTTACTGACCACTTTTTAACGAAGTCATTACTAGTCAATTTTACACTATCAGTCTAGCACCTTAGAGAGATATATATAACAGTTGTAAATAAAATTGACAGAAAATAAATCCAAATCATACACTACTAAAATTTTAGGAACATAAACTAAGTACTTATAGTCTATCCTACCGTTCCAAGGATTTAATCTAATGCCTCGGTGCCGCCTTAGGGTAGGTCAAAGAGGTTTCGATTAATATTGAAGATCGATAGAGAATCGAACATCTCATTTGTGATCGTCAATCACCTTTCCTTTTTCAGCCAAGGTACTACCAAAAATACCCTTTATGAGTGTGACTTACTTGTCTCGCATTTTTAGGTAGACCCCGAGTGTGCCGCCTTAGGGTCGGTCGGTGACCCGACGAGTACCCAAAATCCTATCCTTTCGGAGACCAAGCCTTGAATTTTGATAGCGGTGAAGGCCTTCCTTAGGGAGGCCGGTCCCGAGGCCGGCACGAGGCGTCACCATTCTCTCACGTTGCTTGTGTCAACGAGAGGCCGTGGGGTCGGCCGTCGCCTCTCCCGCTCCCACTCAATATTTTGAAAAAGTGGTGGGTTTACTGATCACGTTTTTGGACTTGACGTTACATTAAGGAACAATAAATCATAGGCCCGAATGTTGTCGGTTATGTGGGCTAGCCCACCCGACCTATTCGTTAGAACATATGTGGCCGTCGGACGGGTCAAGGCTAGGAGAGGTCCGTTGAGCCGTAGTGGCTCTTCGGATGGCTCAGTATTGCCAGACCCCCGTGCAAACGCACACGTGGAGGGTGAAGTCGATTGAGCCGTAGCTACTGTTGACCACCCAACTGTGGTTAAACCACTTTCAAACCTGTTTGCCCGTGATTATCCAATCCTTAAACATCAAACTTTCACGTAGACACTACGGAACAAAAACGTAATCTCGTCTTAGGTAAGGTGGAATTCACCGAGAATCCAACACCTTAACCACGAGGTTTCGGGATTTTACTCCTTATGCTTTCGCAGAGTGGGATTCACCGAGAATCCGTCACCCAACCTCGACGATTGAAAAAACCCGTGTTCCTCGGTTTTTACCCTAATTAGTTTCTAATTAATATCAAACAATTAATTAAAACTAATCGTGTGTTTTATACATGCCTAACTAATTCCTCGAATTAATTTCTACATGTATCCATATGGAGTGGAATTCATGATATGATGCATGTCATGGCAATTTTCCGGTTCTACTCATACAATCTACACATGTATACTAGTGCGGAAAATAAACACCGAGATGGACCGTTGACTCCCCCGTAACTAATCTATTCGAAAATAAATTAAAACCCTAATCTGCAGCTGTTAAGAATCTTCGACGATCGGCATATCAAACGAATTTGGATCGGGATGAAACTTTCCAGATCTGATCTTCATTCTTCGGACTTCAAGATGGACGGTCGGATCGGAGCTTTGACTTGTCAATCTTACTCAGTGAGCCGCCCAACTTGCTGCTGAAACAGATTCTTACAGCAGCGCATCATTGACTTCCCGAGATCGATCGGGGATGAAGATCAATCTCGATCGTCCTGAAAATTTTATCTCACGTTCAAAACTCCATGATTATCGATCTGACCGGTCGGATTTTAATTTGAACGGTCCAATTGTTCCCAGAAAATCGAAGAAGTCACAGTTAGGGTTTCTGCGAATCCTGCGTTTTTCTGTTACAGCAGCCACTCCGCAGCAACGAACGGAAACCTAAACGGACTCTGATCGACACCAAATTTTGTGGGATTGTTCATCAACTTCTAGTATTGATTCTGACCGGAGGGATCTTTATTTTAACGGCTCAAACAGCGGTAAAAACGAAAATAGTATACAGCTACTAAACAGATCTATTTTCTGGAAATTAAACTTGCAATAAAAAAATTAAATTACATAATTTCCTATACTCATATGAACGAATTTTCATCGTTCATATGAGTTTACAATAGATCTAACGGGTAAACGATGCCAACCCCAATCCATCTCTTCAACCATAACAATTTTAATCACATCAATGCATAAAATAAGTAAAAAAAAATACCTACATGCAATTCCACTCCTTTAAATCGTTTAACTACGATTATGACTATATAAATCGTGGAACCTGGCTCCGATACCACATGAAGGATGCAGGTTCTTAGATCTAAACGAGTTAGATCTATGCGCATCGGACGGATCACGATTTATATATCAAAACACATAATTAAAGGATTTAACAACTACAAGGGGGTTAAAATTAAGTTACCAATATCGGGAGAGATGCCTTGATCTTCCGATGTGTTCTCCAAACGGCGGTTGGTGGACACCCTTCTTGATACTCAAGCCTCCTTGATATGCAACACTCAAGAAAAACTTAGAGTTTTTCTTCTACAAAACCCTAGATGAGAAAACTAATTATTTCTCTCCTTTTAGTGGTGGTAGTCGAAATTCACACTTGTAAATTACCCTTGGAATAACTCTCCTTTTATAGGAGAGTAAATCATTGGCCTCCAAGTTTTAATTAATTAAATAAATAATTAATTAAACAAAATAAAAAGATATTTTCCTTAATGACTAATTGTGACATGTATTGACCAATAGGAAATCAAATAACAAGTCATCCAACCAATCATATAACAAGAATATCTTTTATTTTCCACATCACAAAAAATAATTCTTGTGATAATTAATAAAGGAGGAGGCGCCACTTTTAGGTTAATTAAGCCCACATAAAATGTCTTTTATATGTATTATATTATTTAGCCCAACTAAATAATATCCATGCATATCAATTAGTTAGCCCAGCCAATTAATTATCACTGAGGCCCAAGTAACAAGATTATTAGTCCGAATTACAGAAGCCACATCGGGGACCATGGACCTATAACCGTAGCTCCAATAATTAATTATTCATCGAACGTAATAAGTACATTAATTATTAATTCCGGGATTACGCCACCATAAACCCGAAACCGAACTCTACCGATTATAGATGTATACTTATACTCAACCCATAGAGTGAATAAGCGTCCATTGATATAATCACTACATACGGATTAACCCTCCATAGACCGTCCATTCCGAGTGGGAAGTCTCCGTGAACCCGACTCGAATATCTTATCCTTATTTACCATCAACCCCCGATGATCAATTAGTACACATATCCGACTAGTAGCTAATTAGTCAAATGTGAACTCCCGGGATCGATCACTTTCTTAGGGCTAACAAATAAGGGATCTCTCTCTCTTCCCGCAGAAGGAATGGATTCCATGTCCGTGAAAATCGAACTACTCACTCATCCGGAGATAGTGCCAATGAGAAGTGGCTTGGAACACATATTTAAGTGAACCGTAACTAACACATCAAACACTACCCCGGGACAAGCAAGCACCACGTGATCACCTCGGGATTAAGGTTGATCCATATATGATCATCTAATGATTTAATAAGATTCCTCGATTACGGAATTATACCGAGAAATTCGATTAAATCGGTCCAAATCTATATGAATGCCATCACATATAAATGCCCCACGTAGGTACCCTCTACCGACAAACCGGATAAGACTATCACACCCTAAGGTGTTCGGGCGCATTATTGGTGTTTTAATCAAGAGACCCTAAACTCGATTAAGTTCAAGACGGACTAACGGTTTAAGCATATCTCCACTAACTCAATCCTCACGTGTAATCCATACACCGAGTTAAGTGATTACATACGTATATACTTAGGGTTTGCGAAAGGTGTATTACTTTACAAGCACAAAGCAAGTAATAAGGTGAGATAAATTCTGTCATCCATTAAAAACAATTACACAAATTGTCTTTCGGGCACTACACCTAACAGCCCTGTCATAGCAGAATAGGATATTCGAGATATACCCTACCTTACTCCAATCATAAGGCAGCTTCTACTGAATGTCGTGAGCTTTTAGTCATCATAGTAGTATAGGACATACGTGGTATACCATATCGCACTCAAATCATCGACTAGCTTTCGACACACCCAATTAATTCTTACATTTTTCAACTTTTTCATTTGACAATAAGCTACCTGTTACTTATCACATTCAAACCTTAGATATTCACAGTATAACATACTCCGGATCTAAATACAAACTATCATAAATCTCAAGATATATACGTAGCACTAAGCACATGACTTATAAGAAAATCAGAAATCACTCGTCAAAAGGGGTATAACTTTATAAATTAGCTCATCGTTCACTATGGCTCGTGAAAAATAGATCTCAGGTGAAACAACTAACTTATCAAACATATGATATATAGCTTGGATGACTATAAAAATAATGAACATCGAATTGAATTGCCTACTCGGGACAAGACAAAAACAAAAATGTCGAAAAATTTCGAAAATTCCAGCTCATTTTGCATAGAAACATAACATAACGAATGTAAGCAAATGATATGTATAGATACACGTCGAATCATTCCCTTGCCCACACTTAAAGATCAACATGTCCTCATGTTGTGCAGAACGAAAGAAAAGGTAAAAGACTTAGCTGATTTAAACCGATACACGAACCGTCGGTTAGGCCGGAGCCTACATAGTGATACTGAGAACTCGTAATCGTACAATGTAGCTAGAATTATACCTGCACTACTTGACAAACACGGAAACATCTCGGGGAAAACGGGGAACGATACCAGAATGAAAATAGATAAGAAAAACGAGTAATACCAAAAGATAAAGCATTAAATACATCCACCAGTTGAAATAAAGTATGAAAGAAAGTACTGACGCCTTATGGCTTACATGATCCATCGGAATTAAGAAACAGTAGCTAAATACGAAATACAATGAATCACGTAATCAAAAGTAGCAGAAATATACAATCACAGTATCTAGGGCAAATCAAAAATCCAAAAATAGACAAATAAAGTCATGGCTGCCCCGGAGCCGTAGAATCATCAGCCGGAGGTACATCACCCCCAGGGGCATCAGGCTGCTCCTCATCAGACGACTCTGACTCGCGAATAACATCTGCATTGGCCTGCTCAATCTCGTCAGAATAATGGTAATCAATGACGCTCGGATCGAAGATGCTGGCGTCCCTTGGCCGCCTGTCTTCACTGATACACTGCAGAATCGTCAAAATGTTGTTCTGAGAAGTCCGAATATCCTCCAACCAGTTTCGAACACTGTTGGCCATACTCAACCTCATCCGGACTGAGGGAGATAAAGTCAGAAGTGAGGATGCTCGAGGCGGTGCTGATGATGAACCAGGCTCCTGCGGTACCCCCGACTCAGACTGTCCCGAAGGCTTACCCTTCTCTCGCTGTATCGGCCTCGGGTTCTTCGGTCTATGATCCGCTCCATACTCAGGCACACCGGCATCCAGACATAGACTGTGAATCAAGTGAGGGATAATCAGGCAACGAGTATAGACCTTCTGATTAATAGCCACCTCATCGTATAATGCCTGTCCCACATTGACGTTTAGGCCAAAAGTCAACGCATATAGCATGCCTAGGTCACCAATATGAAAGTGTGTCAAGTTGTTTTTAGGCAACAACCGACTCTGAATAAACCAACACTGGACCTTCCAGTCCTCCGTCCAGGTCGTGGTGACTAACTCTTTCCGGTCTCCACCCGGCCTCAACGTCCAAGCCACCTCCGGGCAAACTCTCAACCGTAACTCCTCCAAAGGGTCCTGCCCCAAACTCTGTCTATGTACAATCTCCTCCTTATAATCTCATCCCTCAAAAGCCGCCAACTTATACTTCTGATTAATCACATCCGCCGAAAAAGGAACTTGTACCCCTCGAACCACAACTACTCTCGTCTCCAAGTCGGTCTCCGAGCAGTTAGCATAAAATTCCCGAACCAGGGAGCCATTGACCGGGGTAGTCGGGATAGTCATCAAATCGTCCCATTTCCGATCCTTTAATAATTTGACGAACCCCGGATCGACCTTGGCTTCCAATGTAGCTCTCTCTATCAACATAGTCCTCGAGAAATAGTGCTTGGTATACGCATCGTGGGCCCTAGGGTTCACGAATCTCCGAGGCATAGGCATAGGGGTACGGTTTTGGCTTTCTTCCTAGGTTGTGCAGCCCTAGTCTCCACCGGTTCCTCTTCCCGAGGAGCGTCCGTAGCCTCCTCAACCCTAGACGACCCACCATCCCGCTGAGCTCTAGGTGTCACGGATTTTATCTAATGAAAACAACAAGTAATAAATATTTATAAATCTGGTATTCCCCAAGTGTAGGGATCGTAGTATAGCGATTAATACCGGAGTCGGTCACAGGGAATCGGGGTATCTAGTTCATTAATTCTCCTAAGGTTGATACAATTATTCCTAAACCTAAACTAAAACGGAAAATAAACTGGACAGAGGATTGTCAGTCCAAAGCCAGGAAAATATCGTTGCGAACAAAAGCAAATAAAATAAAACTACAACTAAGAAAACAATAAAACTAACTATCATGACTGAAGCAAATCAACATAGAACAAACATGATCCACCATCCCGCAACCCTTAATTCTTCCCTAGATTATCTTATGATGATTCAATCAAAGTTGTGGTTCACCTAATCAAAGGTATGAATTCCAACTTCCGTAAGTAATCCGTCTATCAATCTCATCATCTTCCGATCTATAGAGATTAACGCTCTCAAAACAAGGTGCAAGATTTATTAGATCTAACAACCTAGAAATCTAACCTATCAACTTCCGTTATGTCAAGGTTAAAAGTCTAATCTTTCCTATGGTGATCTAAGGTTTACACCGATTTCCATCATACGGTAAACATCAAATAGCAATACATCTTCCGATATCGATTGCATAACAAATAATCAAAGGAAAGAAACAAACTTTAAATTAAACTCACAAAATATCCAAAGGAAAGAAAATAAAAGCTGCTGGAAAAAGTTGCTCATGCCTGCTCCAAGTTCACAGCTTCAAGCCATCATCAAGATCGAACAAGAAAAGAAAACGAAAACGAAAACAAACACCTAACTAATCCGCAACCCCAGCCTTCCCAAAGGGGGCTGGGGCCGCCTAGGGTTTTCTTCTTATGAATATGTATCAATAAGAGTCAATAATGTGTGTTTTATGGTTGAAATCGCGCTGCTATTTATAGGAAAAATAGGTCGGCTGTTGCTATGTCGGTGTTGGACGCCCGTCCAAGGATTCTGGACGCCAGTCTGGTGCCTCTGAACGCTCGTTCACTATGGCGTCCAAACTCTCTGAATCAACTTTTCTCCTGGACGGGACTTGGACGCCAGTTCAGACTCTTTTTCTTCCAAATTCATCTTGATCTTCATTCCAACTTCATCTCTATCTCTTTCCTTCCATGCAAATCATCACTTGAACATATTTTAAGCTCCTTTCATCCCTCTCCATGACATGTAAATGTACCTTCAAAACCATAGGAACACGCAAAGTGTAAAACCATAGATAACTACCAATAAAATCACGAAATTAGCTCAAGTTTACACTTAAAGACTTTTAAAACCCATTTGCTCAATATTTCAATATAAAGCTCGATTTCTATGAGAAACATACGATTATGGGGGAAATTGATATAAAATATATCCTTATAAAACGTATAAAATCACCCTTAACAACTCCCCCACACTTAAACCTTGCTCGTCCCGAGCAAGACAAAACAAAATCAAGACTCGAGACATATAAACATTTATGCAACCATAAAGCATATTCAATAGTTTAGAGGTTCACCCAAGTGTGTGTGCATAGCCATAACAAATTTCCACTAAATCCACACTTGAAATTGATTCAAGCAAAACTAGCCAACATCCCATTTAAAATAGAAATATAAAAACGATTATAACATGCACCTCACAAAACATACATATTCGAGAAGAATGATAGAGGGTATTTAAGACCTTTCTGACATACTCAGAGGATAATCCCTACAACATATCTTTCAGTTTATACTAGGGATAGTTAGAAGATAACTAAGGTTTCCAACCATCTTTTCACAATACCATTTGC
Source organism: Gentiana straminea (assembly GCA_036785695.1). Taxonomy (NCBI): domain Eukaryota; kingdom Viridiplantae; phylum Streptophyta; class Magnoliopsida; order Gentianales; family Gentianaceae; genus Gentiana; species Gentiana straminea. The sequence goes on along the minus strand of JAVUPR010000376.1, from coordinate 271,658 downwards.
TAATTTTTCTTAAAGTGCTCTTAATTACACACGTATAGCATATGCCCTCATTCCCAGCAGTAGGACGTTTCGTGATAACACCCTAGCTGGACTACTATCATCAGGCAGTCGGGAGCTATTGAACCTCATAGTGGTATAGGACATTTCGTGATAATGCCCTACCGCATTCAAATCATCGGCAGCTACTTCCGACACTTATACATATATATATATCTTATTCATCTTAGATTGGTATACAAACCTTAAATTATATCCCTCCTATCACATTCAAACCTTCAGATATTCGCAGTATGTCATACTTTAATTCTAAACACAAACTATTAAAATTTTCAAAATTCGTATGTAAGCAAAGAATCATGCGATAATCATCAAAAATCTCTAATCAAATGGGCATAGCTTTAAAATATAGCTCGTCATTTACTATGGCACGTGAAAAATAGTGTTGGGTGAGACATCTAAATTTACTAAATATGCAATATACATCATCAATGACTATAAGAACTCAAATAAAGATATGCCTTTGCTCACTTTGGACAAAACAAACAAAAATTTTAAAATTTAGCACTTTCATAAAAATATAATAGTATGGCAAATGAATGTAGATACATAAAACCATTCCCCTCCCCCACACTTAAATTACAACATGTCCTCATGTTGTGCAGAATTAAAGAACGGATAAGAGTACTTAGCTGATTGTAGTGATATGAAGATAGGCTGAAGAAGGATAGATAATCGATCCGTGTTTCCGAGGCACGAGATGTCATAGGTATTCCTCTCCAGATTCACTTCCAAGGCCAGCTTAACAAGAACAGCTAAAAATGTACCTGCACCACTTGAAAAACATGGCAGTATCTCGGGGACACGGGGGAATATAACAAGCAACAATAATGATATAAGCACACGGTATAATTGCTCAGATGGAAAAATCACCACACAGTTAAAACACAGGACATCTAAGCGTCAAACATAAAGCCACAGAAGCTTTACAATAATATAGACCACATGTGCAAACAGAAACAACAAACTCCAACTCATAATGATAGAGGATTATACATGGAAAAGAAGTCATAGAGATTTTTCAAATTAAGCCCATATAAAGATGGAAATTATAAATGGAACATTACAAAACAGTAGGGCTAGGTGCAACTACATGAAAAAGATATTACAATGCAATCTACATGATAAAGTGGTAGCGTACGGCAAGCCGACAGTAACTACCCTCCAGAAAAAATAAAAGAAACATAAAAAAACAATGCAACTAAATGACATGCAAAAATAAAAGAAAATAAAAGAAAGAAAACTAGCCCAATCATTTGCAACACGACGTGTATATAATAAACGTCTACCAAATAATGACAGTTTACGATAAACGACAGTACTATTCATTATATGCAGTGTAGACGCGCCTTAAGACTCATCAAAGGTGATAGCATTATGGAAAACCAACAGTTAGCTATACTAAATAGATATAACTCATAAGAAGACATGGTAGCATACGGAAAACCGACAATAGCTACCCATATGAGTTACAAGAATAACAAGAAAGCACATAGGTCTCAAAGCTCACAGGATTCATCATAACGATATGTAGCATACGGAAACCGACATTAGCTACTTAATAACAATAATAGAACGAATCCTAACACCACAGATAGACGACAACGGGAACAATAAGTCATATAGCATACGAGAACCGACATTAACTATAACATGCATAGATGAATCATGTATATAGAAATTAATCAATTATTTAACATGGATCCGTAGATGGAAAGATGTAAACATGAAAGTTCAGAACATCTACGTAAAAGTAATTAGCCACAGAAGCTCGCATGAAAATATCCACGTCAAATAAATCATTAAAAATCAAGTTAAGAAAAATTTGAACTAAGCATCTCACAATCACGACTTACCTAACACTCAACTAATAAAACAACTAAGTGTGTGTGAATCAATTTCATGACACCCTCTTATAAGTGCATCCCAAGAATCAGAGGTAAATGGGTGTGTAAGATAAAGAAGCCATGCCACAACAGTAACCAAGCAGTCACACTAACCTGGACCGTAATAGATGGAAAAGGCCACAGAGGCTTAAAGTAAAGCATCCAAGTCAGGGGTGAAAGAATGCAAATTATTATTACTATATTCATCACAAACCCTTAACATTTTAAAAAAACTGGGTGGTTGGACGGCCGTTCATGTGTACGGACGGGCATCTGGTCTGGGATTTATGAACTGGTCGGTCGTCTGGGATGATCAAACGCTCGTCCAGGTTCTGTAAAAGCATATCCAGAACAGGTGGGGTTGGATGGACGGGCGTTCACTTCTCTGGACGCACGTCGGGTAACCACAAAGAGTGGACGGGCGTTCAAAGGAAGTGGACGCTCGTCGGACTCGAATTGTGCACACCAAACAGAAACTCAACCGACATCATAAACCCTAGATAAAATCAGAGCCCTTGATCAAATCATACCTCAGAAACCCTAGTTTTATTAAAAACGAAAACAAAACTATGAAACCTAAATTCACGTTTCATAAATTGAGTAAAAAAAAGGTTTTGCACATTCTTAACCCCAATGGTTATCGAAACACGGCAAAATAAAAAAACCTCAATTTATTTAACGGTACTTTTATTGAAAGAAATAAAGAAACATAAACATAAAAAGATACGGAAAACCTAAACAGAAACCTACCTACGAAAAACAGAAACCCTAGTACATTTATTTAATAAGCAAAAGAAAGACAAACCAAGATATCTACCTAAAACAAAAATAAATAAAAAAAATCGAGTGACGAGACAAAGCGGACGGGCGTCCAAGTTACTGGACGGACGTCTTCCTGGAGAAAGAACAGGACGGGCGTCCAAGTTACTGGACGCTCGTCTGCCTGGGCAAAACACAAACAGAGACTATCAGATTTGGACGGACGGACGTCCAATAGCTCAGGACGCCCGTTTACATTCAAACTGAAACACATAAACGCTGCTAAACATGAAAACAGGTCCAAACAAAACACGAAAACTAAACAAAACCCTAATTGGAACCTAAACACAAACCTATGAAAAATTAATAATCACTAGATAACACAAACTATCCTATGAAAAACAAAACAGAACAACTTTAGAAAAAATTAATTATGAACTTGACGACCGTACCGATTCCCCGGCAACGGCGCCAAAAACTTGTCACGGATTTTATCTAATGAAAACAACAAGTAATAAATATTTATAAATCCGGTATTCCCCAAGTGTAGGGATCGTAGTATAGCGATTAATACCGGAGTCGGTCACAGGGAATCGGGGTATCTAGTTCATTAATTCTCCTAAGGTTGTGATAAGCGGATTTTCTAGGTCCGGTCGAACAAGTAAAAACTCGAAACCTTAGCAAAATCTACTTTCTAACCGGAAGTGGACCGGGTCGATTGTAGGATAGTGCTTTAGGAGTCCGAGGTCGAACCCACAGAGATTGGTTTTTGAGTACCACAGTTGACTTAGCACTCAGTTCCGGTCAAACGAGATAGATATGAAGTTATACTACTTGCATAAAAGAAAGATTACACTACTCGGAATTCTAAACAATTAAAAGAGGTATGGCCGAACTACGTTTCAGCGGATTACTTTACCCTCAGAAAGATTGCCCCGGAAGTGTGCCTTACTCTACCTTGCCATCTAACGATAACTCATAGGACAAACCCTGTATTGGAACTGGACTTGATGACTAGGGCGTCAATCTAGTACACGGGTAGGTGTCAGACTACCTTTCAAGCCCAAAACTTCTACGGTCCCGAAACCCCGTTCCCACACGTCGCCGCAACATACATTTATAAGCTACGTGTGTGCAACAATGAACAATGTTGTCAATATCATTCAAAGCTATTAAAACAATCAAAACAAGTTTCGTGATGTGGATTATCGATTAGAACGTTAAATTACGCGCTACACTACCTCCCGGTTCATCTCTCTAATGGTGTTTCACCCGCATTCACGTGGTTCGACCATACGACAAATCTAGCTACTCATAATCGAATCTAAACAATACAAACGGAAGAAAAACATCACAACAACAATAAAATAACAAAAGAACATACCCATTTCGATTACTTGAGGACTACCAAATTCGAGCTCCAAAAGAACAAATCTTGTCACTTGAAATGTTACGATCGAAGCTAAAAGTTAGAGGATCAAAGAGAGGATCGAATGAGGATTCTAATGGTATATAACACTAATTCTAACTCTAAAAGACGAAGAAAATCGCCCCAAATCGCCTAAAGTCGCCTAAAACTCCATTTCCTCCGTTTTACGCTCCGTTTGAGGTGTTTATATAGTCCAGGGGCACTTGTCCGTACGGACAAAAGGCTATCCGTACGGATATTTCATCATTTTCCAGCCGTCCGTACGGACAAAATGTGTCATCCGTACGGACAACTCTCTCGGTTTTGCCTCCAGGTTGCTCCATTTCTGACAGCTCTGCAGTAAACACTTCATAACTTCTTCATCCGAGCTCCGATTGAGGTGATTCAAAAACCATTAGAAAGCTCTTTAAATTTTCTACAACTTTCATCAAGAAGTCAGGTCCTGAAAATTCGTCCATCATAGGTTAAATTGCCGATGAACATAACAGATGGTGAGAGCAACAACTATTTCTCTTCCTTTTCTTATTCTTTCTTCTTCCTTGGCTCATTCTTGCACCTTGATCACACTTATCATCATAAATATTCGCCTTCCGGGTTCTCGAGACACCCTAGTCCTGCATCCATATGAAAACAACAAGCAAACGCATAACCCCGCAAACTACGGGTGCTCGGGAAAAACGAGTATAAAATGCTAAAATAAGGTCGAGTTTACGGAAAACCGACAGTCACTCGCCGTGCAATAAAACCTCATTTAATATTCAAAATAGGGTCTAAACTCACCCGAAACATGCCAGAAATGTGATAATCGTGTGCTGAACTGTACAGAAATGTACTGTAAAGTTGGTTCCTATCACCACCACACACTTAGCCTTTACTCGTCCTCGAGTAAATCAGGCGTTCAAACAATACCAAGGAAACAACTTTACGGTACATGCATGTATTTCAAAATATCGAGGTGAAAAGAACTTAGTTAAGAGAATGCATTACTTTGACTCTACTAGATCGTGACACGGGGTGAGTGTGTGTTGAACGACGACGACTCATGCTTAATACGATTTCGGGTTTGGAATACCGGACAAATGACTTTACACAATCCTGCCCTTCCTAGAATCTCCACTAATCGGGACTAACCAAGGTTAAACACGGTCCAGCAGGACTTGAATGGTTATAACGTTAGGCTAGGGTAAATTCGGTTAATCGAAAAAAAAGGTAATTTGGGAAACTGGAGAAAAGAAATACGAGTGAACAAAATCCAAACACGTACCACGTCTTCTTTACCAAACAAACCCACCAAACTCCTTTTTGATCAATTTCAACACTTTGGGGACTATAGGCCACTAAGATACCCGAACTCATTACCAAACTCGACTATGTTTCAAGTTTCGTGAGATGAGCTCGAATACTTAGTATCTATCTGACTATCCCAACCCTAACATCATCATTGCTTTAAGCTCATTGCCTTTTTCAACCCTTTATTTCTATATACAACACAATTATTTGATTTGAATTTTTTTTTTTTTTTTTTTTGAATGAAACCCGAGCATCCAGCCCCAATGAGCTCCTCCTCTCCTTATAGCTCTAAAACTGAAGAAACAACACCCCGACTTAACAAAAACATCTCCCCCCCACCACACACTTGCCTTGGCAAGTGTGGTTTAACAAAAGACTAAGTCCACTCGTAGGGTCAAATGAAGGGAATGTGACCAAAATAAGGCTCAAGGGTAGGTTTCTGACTAAGTAACGAAACGGCTAATAAAGCGAATGGTGGTCAGACCATTCTATCAAGGCTGAGAGGGGCTACGAAGGTCAAAAGTTCGGCTCAGGCTTATTTGGCTAAAGTAGGGTCAAAAAGAACGCCAAAACTGTCATCCCGTGTTCCTACCAAGGCCAATCCTTCTATTTCGCCTCGAAACTAGGGGTACAGGTGTGTAAAGTAATCGTGATAAGCATAACCGTCGTCAAACGTGTACTAAAAAGTGTTCCGTATCATGACAATATAGACTCACTGTGAAACTTTCACAAAACTAAAGACCTTTCACCACTCAATTGTGAACAACATGCATGTAACGTGGTGTTAAAATCTTGGAAAATTTTGAAAAACGGCCTAAAAATCGACTCGGAAACGAGTAAAAACCAAGTTTATCACATCACGGCATAATACTTTTTAAGAACAAACGAATAAGCTAAGTTGTCTCCCCCCATTTAAGTGAAGCACCGTCCTCGGTGTGTGAACGAGAAGGAAAAAGAAAGACTTAGCTTATGAGCCCGGCAAAACGGCGCGATCAAGTCCCGTAACGGTCGTGAAAGTAGTCCATCCCGAAACCCTAGTCATTGAAAACATCCAAGAAATACATGCACGGGACATGGTCCGCGTGCCAAAGCATATAATATGGGGGATAATCCGGGGGTGATAAAAATAAACGACCTCGTCACGTCAGAAGACTTGAACATATGGCATAGAGATAGTCAAAATACGAATCAACCATACAATAAACAACCAACACGTTTAAACGTGCTCAAAATAAAATCTTAACCCAAGTCAAAACTAGTGATATATCCGGACGGATGGGAATGTTTGTCCGTCCGGACAAGTGAATGCCAAGATCATTGTAAAAACCAGAGATCCATCCGGACGGATGGGTGTGTGTGTCCGTCCGGACAATGATAAAAACAGAGGAAAAGTGAATTTTAAGCATGAAGGCCCCTCGGGATCATCCGGATTCAATCCTCAACACCAAAACACAGCAAAACGAGTTCAAAACCAGCAAAAACACAGGAAATGATGGGTTGCCTCCCACCGAGTGCCTTTGTTTTATGTCGTTGGCTCGACATAGTGACTTATACAGTGCCAATTTTTTCAAAGTTATACTATTGGCACAGGCGAGAAAATGTGGAAGTGCTTTGTTTAACGTCGTTAGCATCGACGTAGTGGCACCTAACAGACTCATACCACAAAAGACTCAAAACAACGACCCGAACCACAAAGCATCACAAAGCACCCTATCACATAGCATATCAATTATAAGTATATTCATGAGAGACACCGCGAGGGGGTTTTAAAGGGGTGGAGTTAACACATGGGGTACCTCTTCTAGCTCGTGAAGTTACCTTTTGCCAAACACTCAATATTTTCTTTTCTGGTTCCCGCTCCGGTTTCTCTTTAAGGTGCCCTTTGCTTGGGGTGCTTCTTTTCTGCACGTTTCCTTTGAGTTCAATTCCCGGTTCTATGATGAGTGGCTTATGGTCCGGATGAGACAATGATGGTGCGACGGGCGATCCCGGTTTATCCTTGGTCTTGATCTTCACTCCATCAACGACCTTTTGTGCATCCACCATGTCTTCTATAGTTAACTCCTTATCAACCTGTGGGTTAGTGGTAGCAACAACACAAGCAAAAGTAGATTCGACAGAATGACAAGCAAGAGATTTAGACTTATAAACATTCAAAGTCGCGCTCTCCTTACCCACATGAAAAGTAATATCACCACTCTTCACATCTATGCTAGCATCACTCGTAGTCAAGAAAGGACGACCAAGCAAAACCGAAGTCTTAGAATCCATCGCCATGTCTAAGACGACAAAATCTACGGGAAAGGTAAATTTATCTATTTGCACAAGAACATCCTCCGCTACCCCCATAGGTGTCCTAACCGACCTATCCGCCATTTGTAAGGTCATCCCCGTGGGTTCTAGCTCACCCAACCCTAACTTTTCGTACAAGGCCCTAGGCATTAAGCTCTACGAAGCTCCTAGGTCACACAACACATTTTCAATCACAGTATCGCCAATAGTAATAGGGATGGTGAACCCACCTCGATCTCTCATTTTCGGGGGTATCTTACTATCAAAAATCGCCGAACACTCTTCATTCAAACATACCAAACCTTCCATTTTACTCTTATCATTTAACAAGCCTTTCAAACACTTACAATAAGAGGGCATGTTTGCAAGTGCTTCAAGAAAGGGAATGGTCAAGTCAATTTTTCGCAATATTTCAATGAACCAGTTTTGTGCTTTATTCAAGCAACTTTGCCTATGGTTCTTTGGGGGATAGGGAAGAGTGCTCAAATTGAAATCTTTAGGAGGAGGAGGGACTATACCTTTCTTACCTTTGGCGCGTGGGGAAGACGGCTCTTTCATTGGCTCTTTCCTTTCCATTGCTTTACTCGGTTCCCCATCTTCAATGTCAATTGCCACAAATTCCTTCTCCTTGTCTCATCACTTTCTCTTTCTTTGCAATCGCCAACTCTTCCTTTACGGCTTCCAATTATCTTCTCATTGCTTCCAACTCGTCTCAATATTTCCTTTTTCCAAATCTTCTTCCTCAACCGGCCTATAGAAATCATCATTTTCATCAATACCCCTTTCTCTCTTTGACGATTTTGAGTCCTTCCTCCTCGAGCATTATCAACACCCACCTCTTTACCACTTCTCAAAAATAGGGCCTTCACATTTTGGGGATTATTTTCCATGTCGCTCGGTAAGCCTCCTTTCAAGTTCACCATGGCATTATCGGTGATTTGCCCCATGTGTGTTTCGAGATTCCGAATGGCGGACCCATGTTTGAAGTTCATCTCAACCATGTCCCTTTTTATCTCCGCAAAGTTTTTGTTCATTTGCTCCAATATGACATCGGTTGCACTCTTTTGAGGAATTGGAGCAAGTGGTGAAGGAGTTGCTTGGTAAGTACCCCCTTGTTGTTGATGTTGAGATTGTTGAGGATAGTATTGGGCTTGTTGGTTAGGCGCTTGATAAAATGAACTTTGATTTTGCCTATAAGCTTGGTTCTGGCCTTGGTCAAAATACCGGTTCCAATTCTGCCCTTGATGGTTTTGATTCCAACCTTGATTATTATTTCTCCAAGAACCATCACTTTGTTGATCATAATTACCATCTTGACTTTGCCCCACATAATTCACCTCATAACATTGAGAATCATCCACAACCGATTGCTCGTTTTGTTGGCCTTGCTCTCGACTCCCATGATCTCTATTCTGATTATTGCCCCATTGGCCTTGTTTATTTTGGTTCCACCCTCGGTTGCCTCGGTCCCAATTCCCTTGGCCACCTTGATTTCCTTGGTTCCAATTTTGGCCTTGCTGGTTGTTATTCCATGAATTCCCAAAATTCTGGTTCCTCCCATTATTCCCAGAATTGTTGTGATCCCAGCTTCCTTGGTTGTTGTTGCCCTGATTCCTATTCCCTCCAGAATTATTCCCAATGTAACTTACATCATTCGTTTGCATCTCTTCTTCCATGCCAAACCCCATTGATGATTCAAAATCTTGATAGTATGGTGGAGCTTGTAAGCTTGGATTATTACCCCACTGATTGTTCGGATTCACTGGCCCACCAAAACTCTGCTGTTGCACAACCGAAGGTTCTTCCCGGGACTTTGTTGACTACTACCACTCGAGCTTCCCACCCCCAACTGTTGAGTGCGGCTACCAACTCTTCCACCACTGCAACTGGTTGTGGCTGAGACACACTTGCTATAGGTTGTTGAGGAATCGGCTGTGGTGTCTGTCGAGGTAACTGTAATGCATCTTCCATTTTCTTCACCTTGGTTTGCAGTGCCAACAACTCATTATGTGCAGCTGTCTCTTTGTCCAACTGTTCTTCAAGTGCCTTGACAGTTTGTTGAGACTCATTCGGGTTGTCTGTCCCTGAACTTGAAACCCATTCATCTTCCCTTTCAATTGCATCATTAATATGTTGCATAGCCAACTCGGGATCAATCCTTGTGAAACCCTTTCCACTTGCCGCATCCAAAAGATTTCTATCCGATTTATCCAAGGCTCGATAGATTTTGATAACTTGCTCAACCGTACTCAAATTGTGGGGAGGGCACTTCTTCAACAAAGCCCTAAACCTCTCAACGGTCTCTTTCATTGTTTCTCCTTTTCTTCCACTAAAATTATGAATTTCACGCTTCAAATCTTCAATCTTTGCCGGAGGAAAATATTTTTTCGTAAAAACATCGGCGACTTCCGCCCAAGTAGATAAAGAGCCATGTGGTAGGGTATTAAACCATGTTTTTGCAGCCCCTCTCAAAGCAAACTGAAACATCATCAACTTGAGTGCCTCCTCGGTCACTCCATTATACTTCAATGTCGAGATTATTTGTAGATAATTGTCCAAAAACTCATTAGGATCCTCATTCCTTTGCCCATAGAAAACCGCATTCTCACTGATAAGATTTATAACATTTTGCCTCGGTTCCATGTTGTTAGCATGGATAGCGGGAATTCTGATTGGATTTTGGCCAGTCCCTTGGTATGGAGTAACCACATAATCTCTCGCCGAAACAAACCCTTGATTGGCGGTGGGCCATTCGTTGCTTGTTGATTCGGGTTATTCGATTAGCTTGAAGAAGCCGATTCGTGCCGCTAATTGTTGAACCAACCGAAGTAACCGCCGATTGTCCCGACCCGGTGCTTGTTGTTGAAGTTGTACATCCCCTTCCAAAGCGGGATCGAACAAATTCCTCCCATCTGTCCTTGCAACCAAATGAGGGTTCCTCTCACGTGGAGGAGGAGTATTTAGATGGCCCAATCCTCCAACTTGAGATGTATCATCACCATTCAACCTATCTCTTCCGCTGGTCGTCATACTTTCTTCCTCTGAAGAAGAATCCGAAGCTTCTTGTCCGTCCACGGTGTCTGAAGCCGAGGCAGACGATCTTTTTCTCAATTGGCTTGCGTGCCTATCAATCTCCGGGTAAAAAGGCTCTAGAGGAGTCCCAGAACTCCGGGTCATACACTGCAAGTCAAATCAAACAACAAGAAAACAATAAAAGAAAACGACCTAAGCCCAAGCTTTCGGTCAACTTTTATGATATCAAAGCGTTACCAATCCCCGGCAACGGCGCCAACTTGATATGCGGATTTTCTAGGTCCAGTCGAACAAGTAAAAACTCGAAACCTTAGCAAAATCTACTTTCTAACCGGCAGTGGACCGGGTCGATTGTAGGATAGTGCTTTAGGAGTCCGAGGTCGAACCCACAGAGATTGGTTTTTGAGTACCACGCTTGACTTAGCACTCGGTTCGGGTCAAACGGATAGATATGAAGTTATACTACCGCATAAAAGAAAGATTACACTACTCGGAATTCTAAACAATTAAAAGAGGTATGGCCGAACTACGTTTCGCCGGATTACTTTACCCTCGAAAGATTGCCCCGGAAGTGTGCCTTACTCTACCTTGCCATCTAACGATAACTCATAGGGACAAACCCCGTATTGAACCGGACTTGATGACTAGGGCGTCAATCTAGTACACGGGTAGGTGTCAGACTACCTTTCAAGCCCAAAACTTCTACGGTCCCGAAACCCCGTTCCCACACGTCGCCGCAACATACATTTATAAGCTACGTGTGTGCAACAATGAACAATGTTGTCAATATCATTCAAAGCTATTAAAACAATCAAAACAAGTTTCATGATGTGGATTATCGATTAGAACGTTAAATTACGCGCTACACTACCTCCCGGTTCATCTCTCTAATGGTGTTTCACCCGCATTCACGTGGTTCGACCATACGACAAATCTAGCTACTCATAATCGAATCTAAACAATACAAACGGAAGAAAAACATCACAACAACAATAAAATAACAAAAGAACATACCCATTTCGATTACTTGAAGACTACCAAATTCGAGCTCCAAAAGAACAAATCTTGTCACTTGAAATGTTACAGATCGAAGCTAAAAGTTAGAGGATCAAAGAGAGGATCGAATGAGGATTCTAATGGTATATAACACTAATTCTAACTCTAAAAGACGAAGAAAATCGCCCCAAATCGCCTAAAGTCGCCTAAAACTCCATTTCCTCCGTTTTCTGCTCTGTTTGAGGTGTTTATATAGTCCAGGGCACTTGTCCGTACGGACAAAAGGCTATCCGTACGGATATTTCATCATTTTCCAGCCGTCCGTACGGACAAAATGTGTCATCCGTACGGACAACTCTCTGGTTTTGCCTCCAGGTTGCTCCATTTCTGACAGCTCTGCAGTAAACACTTCATAACTTCTTCATCCGAGCTCCGATTGAGGTGATTCAAAAACCATTAGAAAGCTCTTTAAATTTTCTACAACTTTCATCAAGAAGTCAGGTCCTGAAAATGCATCCATCATATGTTAAATTGCCGATGAACAGAACAGATGGTGAGAGCAACAACTATTTCTCTTCTTTTTCTTATTCTTTCTTCTTCCCTGGCTCATTCTTGCACCTTGATCACACTTATCATCATAAATATTCGCCTTCCGGGTTCTCGAGACACCCTAGTCCTGCATCCATATGAAAACAACAAGCAAACGCATAACCCCGCAAACTACGGGTGCTCGGGAAAAACGAGTATAAAATGCTAAAATAAGGTCGAGTTTACGGAAAACCGACAGTCACTCGCCGTGCAATAAAACCTCATTTAATATTCAAAATAGGGTCTAAACTCACCCGAAACATGCCAGAAATGTGATAATCATGTGCTGAACTGTACAGAAATGTACTGTAAAGTTGGTTCCTATCAGGTTGATACAATTATTCCTAAACCTAAACTAAAACGGAAAATAAACTGGACAGAGGATTGTCAGTCCAAAGCCAGGAAAATATCGTTGCGAACAAAAGCAAATAAAATAAAACTACAACTAAGAAAACAATAAAACTAACTATCATGACTGAAGCAAATCAACATAGAACAAACATTATCCACCATCCTGCAACCCTTAATTCTTCCCTAGATTATCTTATGATGATTCAATAAAAGTTGTGGTTCACCTAATCAAAGGTATGAATTCCTACTTCCGTAAGTAATCCGTCTATCAATCTCATCATCTTCCGATCTATAGAGATTAACGCTCTCAAAACAAGGTGCAAGATTTATTAGATCTAACAACCTAGAAATCTAACCTATCAACTTCCGTTATGTCAAGGTTAAAAGTCTAATCTTTCCTATGGTGATCTAAGGTTTACACCGATTTCCATCATACGGTAAACATCAAATAGCAATACATCTTCCGATATCGATTGCATAACAAATAATCAAAGGAAAGAAACAAACTTTAAATTAAACTCACAAAATATCCAAAGGAAAGAAAATAAAAGCTCGCTTGGAAAAAGTTGCTCATGCCTCGCTCCAAGTTCACAAACTTCAAGCCATCATCAAGATCGAACAAGAAAAGAAAACGAAAACGAAAACAAACACCTAACTAATCCGCAACCCCGACCTTTCCCAAAGGGGGGGGGGCCGCCAGGGTTTTCTTCTTATGAATATGTATCAATAAGAGTCAATAATGTGTGTTTTATGGTTGAAATCGCGCTGCTATTTATAGGAAAAATAGGTCGGCTGTTGCTATGTCGGTGTTGGACGCCCGTCCAAGGATTCTGGACGCCAGTCTGGTGCCTCTGAACGCTCGTTCACTATGGCGTCCAAACTCTCTGAATCAACTTTTTCTTCTGGACGCCAGTCCACTATTCTGGACGCCAGTCCAGACTGGACGGGACTTGGATGCCAGTTCAGACTCTTTTTCTTCCAAATTCATCTTGATCTTCTTTCCAACTTCATCTCTATCTCTTTCCTTCCATGCAAATCATCACTTGAACATCTTTTAAGCTCCTTTCATCCCTCTCCATGACATGTAAATGTACCTTCAAAACCATAGGAACACGCAAAGTGTAAAACCATAGATAACTACCAATAAAATCACGAAATTAGCTCAAGTTTACACTTAAAGACTTTTAAAACCCATTTGCTCAATATTTCAATATAAAGCTCGATTTCTATGAGAAACATACGATTATGGGGGAAATTGATATAAAATATATCCTTATAAAACGTATAAAATCACCCTTAACACTAGGCATCCTCACCAAAGGAATATCATCGTCCGTCTCAGACTCCGAGGTTGGTTCATCCCTCAAAGTAGTCCTAGCTTGGGTAGCTCTATGAGGTTGTTCTCGAATACTAACACCTCGGTTAGGATCAACTAAGGTAGGATCGAACTCTTTGCATTTCTTTCCGGCTTCCCTAGCCACTTCCTTACCATGTCTCTTCACTATTTCCTTCTTACGAACCATTATTCAAGCCTAGACTACACGAAAGCAATCCCAATTCACAACAAGTTACCCGTTTAACATCCAAAGCGGGATTTCAAGGCAACCAAACCACAACCATAACCATAATCATCACCCAACAACCCATTCATCACCCAACACAACACCATATCACCATAACAGAGCAGAAAGAAACACAAAACCAGAAAAAAAAAAAAAAAACAAATTAAGGTAATATTCAAGTGAACGAGCCGACCCAAAGATCGAACCCACAAAAACGTGAATAAAATCTAGAAAAGTTGTTACTAACTTACCAAGTAAGGTGAGTAGATGCTGATCGAGGTGAAAATCAGTCCAAACAACACAAATTTGGCCACCAAAATCGAATTTTTCCTTCAAAAATTCGGACTAGAGAAGGGTCCTGATTCTCCAAAAAGATGGTGTGTTGGGGAATTTGGCTATGAAAATCAAAGAGAGGGGATCAAAAGCGGCCTGTAGCACTTTGAATCGCTCGAAATGGTTTAGAATTGAAGATTTGAGGCCAAAAGGATGGAGAGGAAACGGTTTTCGCGTTTTAAAACTCAGAAAAGTGGGAGTTCAATGACGCAGCGGGTATATATAGACAGACGTTGGACTCTCGTCCAACGCAGTGGACGGGCGTCCACTGGGAAATTGGATGAACTGGACGGGCGTCCTGATATTCAGACGCTCGTCCAAACTACTAAATCAAATACAGGATTTGAGGGAGTATATCAGACGGGCGTCCAGGAATAGTGGACGCTCGTCCAATAATTGGTCAAGGCGGACGGGCGTCCAGACTTCTGGATGGGCGTCCAAGGTAGAATAATGCAAAAATTATGAAATTTCATACAATCTTAAACTCAAACTTGCACTTTCTTATTAAACTGAATTAAAACTTCAAAAATACAACTGGAAATCGACGAAGTACATAAAATTACTAGAAAACAAGTAAAAACAAAATAGAAAACAGATAGAAAACAGTGGGTTGCCTCCCACCAAGCGCTGTTGTTTTACGTCGTTTGCTCGACGAAACAACCTAAGAATGCTAGTCATCGTAAATGGCCGACCAATCTATCACTCGAATGAGACGGCGGAGCATGTCAATCGCCGGAGGGAAGTCATACTCATCTTGCAAACCCCAATCCTCACCAGCTACATCAACACCTCGAAAATGTTCAGCTTGCAGCACTAGCGCTAAATCTGTCAGCATCGGATCATTGAGGATTGTGTACGGACGTCCTAGAGTCTCATGTAACTCCTCAGTAGTGAAGTCTCCACCTCCCGAACAACGGGGAATAATAAGAACATATGTGACAGTCTTGACGTGGGTACTAATGTCAAAGTCTACGTGCAAAACGATAGTCCCCCCCGGTCCGTCATCTACAGTAATTAGTGGGATCCTCCTAAGGAAAGGTAACTCCTCTGGTAGAACTCCGAAATCCATATCTAGAAAGCACAACTAACTGACAAAAACAAAACTTAGTAAGCTAAACTTAAATACTAAAACTGAAATACTAAACTACAAAAGCACAAAACAAATAAACGACTAAAACTAACGATATCTAGGATGCCTCCTAGTGGCGCTTTTGTTTAATGTCGTTAGCTCGACACCGTTTAAGCTCAGCCTGGATCAGGCCACTTAACCTTTCTTCCAGCCACTACCTCGTCTAGACCTTGATCAGTAGTTTGGCTGCAGAAACAGCACCTAACACATGGGGTAAAACCTTTAATAGCTTTCCACACACGCTTAAACTTCCCCATGGTTGACTTCTTCATTCTCTGAGCCTTCTGATGACGTTTCAGCTGACGCGCCCTCTCAAACTCTTCCATATCCCAACTACCAGCTAGAACTTCTTTAGATTGACCACTACCGCCATCCTCTGAAAACAGGTCGGGTGAAAACTCGTCGATTTCTTCGACTTCCGTAGCACCACACCCGAGAATATCGAGGATACAGACAATCAAAGGTTTCTCTTTAGGCTCACCAATATAGTGCTTGCACCTCTGACCATTCACTCGAAACGGTTTACCGGTATAACCATGAAGTTCTAGAACGCCTCCAGGAATGATTTGGAGAATCTCAAAGGGACCGGACCAACGTGTCCTCAACTTTCCAGGAAACAAATGTAACCTAGAATTGTATAGAAGAACTTGTTCGCCGACGTGGAATTCTCTCTTCTTAATCTTAGCATCATGGAGTAGCTTCATCTTATCTTTACTAATCCTGGCACTTTCATAGGCCTGGAGTCTGAATTCGTCCAACTCATGCAACTGCTGCAGTCGATGTTTTCCACAAGATTGGGAATCAAAGTTCAGAAACTTTATAGCCCAATAAGCTCGATGCTCTAACTCGACTTCCAGATGACATGGCTTACCATAAACCATTTGATATGGAGATGTACCCATAGGAGTCTTATAGGCGGTTCTGTATGCCCATAGAACATCATCCAACTTCAAACTCCAGTCTTTCCTATGACTGTTAACCGTTTTTTCCAGGATCTTCTTTAAACTTTGGTTGCTTCTTTCAACCTGACCACTAGTCATAGGATGGTATGGTGTGCCAATTTTGTGCAGGACACCATATTTCTCAAGAAATTTCTCCAGGGGTCGGTTGCAAAAATGTGTCCCTTCATCACTAATCAAGGCGCGTGGACACCCGAATCTCACGAAGATGTTTTTCTTTAAAAATTTCATGACTGTCTTATGATCATTGTGAGGAGTGGCTTGAGCCTCCACCCATTTTGACACGTAATCCACGCAGACTAAGATGTATTTGTTACCGCAGGATGATGGGAATGGTCCCATAAAATCGATACCCCATACATCAAAGACTTCGCATTCTAGGATGGGTTGCAAAGGCATGTGAAACCGCCTTGTCAGAGTACCGGTTCTTTGGCATCTATCACAAGCTTTACAGAAAGCTTCTGTATCCTAAAAGATCGTAGGCCAATAGAAACCGGATTGGAAGATCTTAGCAACGGTTTTCCATGGACCAAAGTGACCTCCAGTGGGTCCACTGTGGCACTGCTCAATAATATCGCGCTGCTCAGATTCTGGAACACATCTCCTAAGCAAACCATCTTTACAGATCTTAAAAAGATAAGGTTCATCCCAAACGAATGATTTTAAATCAGAGAAGAACTTTTTCTTCTCCTGATAGGACATTTCCGGATCGAGATATCGGGCATGAAGGTAATTGACAATGGAAGAATACCATGGAACATCAGGAGGACAACCGTCGATAAGCATAATGTTCTCTAGAGGAAAGTAAAGATCTATATCATCTGGATCATCCTTTTCCTCACTTAACATTCTTGAAACGTGATCAGCCACTACGTTTTCACTACCCTTTTTGTCTTTAATTTGGACATCAAACTCTTGTAGGGTCAGTATCCAACGTAGTAGGCACGGTTTAGCCTCTTTCTTAGTCATCAGATAACGCAAAGCAGCGTGGTCAGTCCACACAATCACTTGAGCACCTAACAAGTAACTACGAAACTTGTCCATAGCAAAGACTACGGCCAATAATTCCTTTTCAGTAGTAGTATAGTTAACTTGAGAAGGATTCAATGTGTGACTGGCGTAATAGATTGGCTGGAATTTCCCTTTGATCTTTTGTCCTAAGACCGCACCAACAGCATAGTTTGATGCGTCGCACATAAGCTCAAAAAGTAAGTTCCAGTCAGGCGATATAAGAATTGGAGCAGATATTAAACGATTTTTGAGCTCCTCAAACGCTTGCTTGCAGTTTTCATTGAAATTGAACTCAACGTCCTCCTTAAGTAAAGTAGACAGGGGCTTGGCAATCTTGGAGAAATCTTGAATGAATCTTCTGTATAAACCTAAATGTCCAAGAAAACCTCTCACTTCACGCACATTCTTGGGATAGCTCATCTTCTCGATAGCTTCTACTTTTGCCCTGTCAACTTTTATACCTTTGGCGGATATTTTTTGGCCAAGAACTATGCCCTCATCTACCATGAAATGGCATTTTTCCCAATTCAGTACTAAGTTCTTTTCCACACATCTGGACAACACTTGATCAAGATTGTCAAGGCAATCATCAAAAGACTGGCCAAAAACTGAAAAATCGTCCATAAAGATCTCCACACACTTCTCTACCAGCCCGTCAAAGATGGCCAGCATACATCTCTGAAATGTAGCTGGGGCATTGCAGAGACCAAATGGCATTCGCCTGTAGGCGAATGTACCGTAAGGCCAGGTGAAAGTGGTTTTCTCTTGGTCAGCCGGATCAATGGGTATCTGGAAATCTCCTGAATAACCATCCAGAAAGCAGTAGAATGCATGCCCCACCAGACGCTCAATCATCTGGTCAATGAATGGAAGGGGAAAGTGATCCTTCATGGTTACCTCATTGAGCTTTCGATAATCGATGCAGACTCTGTAACCAGTAACAAGTCTCAATGCTATTTCCTCTCCCTTCTCATTCTTCTCAATCGTAATTCCTCATTTCTTGGGAACTACTTGAGTTGGGGAAACCCATTCACTATCAGCGATGGCATAAATGATTCCCATGTCAGAAGCTTAATGATTTCCTTTTTAACGACTTCTTGCATATGAGGGTTGAGCCTCCTCTGGGGCTGTCTAACACATTTAGCACCCTCATTAGTCTTGATCTTATGCATACAGATGTCCGGAGATATCCCTCTGATATATCATACTTGCCATCCAAAGGCTTTCTCATTCTTTTTCAAGACGTTGATCAATTTCATCTCTTCTATACGAGACAGCTTGGCGGATATAATTAACGGAAGCTTGTCGCCTTCTCTTAAAAACACATACTTTAGATGTTTGGGCAACGGCTTCAGAACCAAATCAGCAGGGGGGTCTTCCAAACTTGACTTAAGATCCCCACCTTTCAACTCAACATCACTGAGCTTACTCAGTGGTCCCACCGCATTGACTTCTCCTCTCATCAGTTCTTCCTCAAAATCAGCTGTTAATTGATCTAGATTGACCACACCATGAGTATTTAGATTATCAACCAATCGCTCATATTCAAACTTCTACAACCATGACTTGCCGATCCATATAATCGGTGAAATCATCCGTCATATAATCAATGGAAAAGCCGGTTGGAGGGCCGCAGAGGGTACTTGAATGGACTTTAAGACATTGTAACTCACCTCTTGATCACCAACTCGGATAGTCACTTGCCCACCGTCACAATCGATGAGGGCTCTAGCTGTAGATAAGAAAGGTCTTCCAAGAATCAGGGGGACGTTTTCATCTTTCTCCATATCTAAAACATACCAATCGACTGGAAAGGTAAACCTGTCAATCTGAACCAAAACGTCTTTCAGGATCCCTGAAGCTTTCTTAGAGGATCTATCAGCGAATTGTAAACTCATAGTAGTGGGTTCTAGAAGGCTTTGTAAACCGAGTTGTTTGCATACAGACATTAGCATAAGACTTATAGAGGCACCAAGATCACACAAATAATTAGGGAAGACTAGACCTCCCATTAATACTGTAAGTACGAACTTGCCAGGGTCACCTCTTTTAACTGGTAAGTCTTCATAATTGATCATGGAGCAATCCTCACCAATTTGCCTTTCCATGCCTGCTAACTTCTTTTTCGAAGACACAACATCCTTGATGAATTTTGTATACTTAGGCATCTCGACCAAGACTTCGGATAATGGAAGATTTACCTGAGTATTTTTCAAAAGGTTCAGCACATTTTCGTACTTTTTGTCCTCACTCAAGGAAATGTTGCTCTTTCTCGGTGGAAATGGAAGCTTCTTAAGGTCATTCTCAGAAAAGACTTTCTTTGAGGATGCATTTTCAACTTTGTCTTCCAGATCTTTCCATCGAACATCTTTTTCAGATTTTTTTTGTAGTCAGGGGATCAGCCTCCTGACTTTCGCTTGCTTTTTCAGTCCTCGAGGGATCAGCCACTTGAGGATTTCCAACTCTTTCACCTCTCAGGGGATCAGCCACCTGAGCCTTTTCTTGCAACAGAGGGGAGTATAGGTGCTCAGCTTCCCCTCCTGCCTTAACAGTGGCAGGAGGGGTTAGTGGTTTCCCTGGTGGGAAGGACCACTAACTTGAGTACCGCTTCTTAGATTCATCGTACTAGCCTCCTCTCTACCATATTGCATTGCCGGCACGAGGTCGATATATTGGTGTTGCTTATATCGGCTCGAGCAACATGACCGCCCTTTGGATTCTTTTCGCAAAAAGGCGGCGGATGCCCCGGGGGTCTTGAAGCTAACGCTCGGCCACCGCCTATTTGCCTCTCAAGGTTCTTATTTGTACTCATCGTGAGCTGAATATTCTTGTTTTGCTCCTCTCTGAATGAGTTCCATTCAGCCTTGAGGTCTCCTGAGCTTGAAGAGCCTTGGGAGTTTGGAAAATTTTGAGAGGATTGCTGGCTGGGCCGATTTTGAAAATGAGAATTGGAATTAGAAGGCCAATTCTGGTTGAACCTTTGGGTAGAATTGGAAGAATTCAAGCTTTGGTTCTGAGCAAAACCGGGGTTTCTATTGAAATTCTGATTCGAATTAAAATTCGAATTAGGATTGAAACCAGAAGATTGATTAAACCCATGGTTTTGGAAATTTTGCTGGCCAGAAACTTGATTAGACCTTTGGTTGTTCTGGCCATAGAATGCGTGCACTTCCGCATTCTGCCCGTTCATATGACAGAATTTAGATGTGTGCCCCACCTCGTCACAATTCTGACATGTGACTTGATTGTACTGTCCATAATCATGAACATCATTCACTTGATAAGGAGCAGGGGGATTAAATTGACACTGGTCATTCATATGGCCAGTCTGACAGCAGTTTTCGCAATACAGAACCTGAGGGTTCTATGGAAAAGAGGAAGTTTGATTTACCGGACTTGAAACTTGAGATGCTGCCATCTTCTTCTGCAGCATGGCGATCAAACTTTGCATGTTTACCTCCTCAACCTTAGGAGGAGGAGGTGCTTGAATAGCTTGATAAGATGGAGCATAGTTATACTTAGCAATGTCCTCGAACAATGCCCATCCCTCTTCAGGTGTTTTCTTCAAAAATGCCCCACCAGATGAGCTGTTGACCATGCCTTTTGTAAGCTCGGTCAAACCGCTAAAGAACGTGTTGACTTGCCTTTGCAATGGCAAGCCGTGGTGGGGACACTTTCTCAGTAGAGATTTGAATCTTTTCCAACAATCGAAAAAGGACTCATTCTCTTTCTGATAGAAAGTGAAAATCTCGTTCAAACACTGGGCTGTTTTCGAAGGTGGAAAGTATTGACTCAAGAACTCCTTTTCGAGTTCAGCCCAAGTGGTGATTGATTCAGAGGGAAGAGAAGTGTACCACTGATGACGTGGTCAAGTTAAACTATTAACTCGATGCCTACTAACACACTAGCAAGACTAGGTTCAATTGTAGTATAGCCAGATAGAGTCGAGGTCGATCCCACAGAGACTCGGCACAAACAAAACACAACTTTATCTTCTTAGAACTAAATTGGAAGGGCGGTCTACGACCAACTAAATGCAATAAATAAAATAGTGACAACCACAAGACACAAAAGACCACAAAGACAAACTAAAGACTACTAAAACACGGATAATACGGTTGATATTATCTAGACAAATAGTATTGATTACGCTAGTAGATTATAACTCCCCCATGTGAATTAGGATGATAACGAGACAAAACAAACGTTAAAGATTAATTATTATGACTACGGGAGTCATCCCCTAAGGTAGATTTAGTTCCAATTAGGCCCTCTAAATCATCGTGCCTCCATTACGTGACCTCGCTTTTTAATGCCTCCATCTCATATAACTTCTGACACAATTACGAGACTAGGGATGCCGGTATAAACCGTAACCTCATCTAAGCAACATTCCTAGGGTAAGGCGTACTTCTTAGATGCCGATTCAATCTATATCCTAAGTAACAATCACTTTTTAGGTTTCATGTTAAATTATGATGACGAATGACTAAGTTGATCGGTTTAATTACTCGTTTTAATTCCAAATCGAGAAATCGACGTAGTCGAAGCCGATCATAATATTGTCCTACACATTGCCGGGCTCGGTCGACCGAACGACAAAGACTCGGGCGACCGAGTGACACGTCTAGGTCGACCGAACACGCTTTGTGCCGGAACAAATCATGATTACTTCTTAACGTTTCTAACCTAAACACATGGGTTCGTAAATAAATCTACATCACGCAATCAATACAAGAAAAACTACTCCATAATAAAATATAACGATCTACGAATAAAGATTGCATAATTGAATAGTCATACCCTCGAAGACGACAAGTGACTCCCACTCTTTAATGCGTTCCTTAATCGGAGAATCCGACGAATCCACAATGAACGAACATAAAGAAAATAAAACTAAAACTTAAAATCTAAAATTGTATGAATTGTTTTTGTGTTGTAGTGGTGTGTCTTTCTCGGCATCGTGGCTGCTGTTTATATAGGAGTTGTAGCCGACATAGGGAGAATCCAGAAGATTGACATGCATTTATCACATTAGGCTCGGGTGACCGAACCTACACGCTCGGTCGACCGAATGGCATGGCTCGTTCGACCGAGCCTCCCTCTTTACGCGTTTTCACACTCGGTTCGTCTGACTTGTTCCCCACTCCATGCTTTTGAATTGATCTGATTTATCTTTTCTTCAATGCTCCGATTTTCTTCTCTTTTATCTTGAGATCTCCCGATTGTATGATAATTATCTTCCCGATTTATCATGATCTCGCAAAATCGCATTTATCACACAATTAATTGCTCTTTTATAATAAAAATAGCTAAACACCAATTATCATATTAATAATCACTTATCATTAAATAATAAATATAAACACGTGATTAAATATGAAATATATATAATTAACTCCGATTTAAGGTTATAATTGATGACATAAATGGGTATATTTTAACTTGTCATCAAAATGCCCCCACTTAAACTTTGCTTCGTCCCGAACAAAGCATTAACAAGTTATTCCCCAAGACAACATTTTCTCGTGGTCAACTCATACGTACACAAGAAACCCGAGTCAACTCATACCAACTCATGCTCATAAGATATGCATTATTCACTACTCGCTATGAATCGACGTGATCGTGTGCATGTGCATTGGTTTTATATAAATGTAGCAAGATTAGAGTTTATGCGGACTTCATATCTAAATTCACCAACATCGCATCCATACTTCTTATGCCTCGCAATGGTTAAAGCACTAGAACAATAAGCAAGAGCGTATCTATAGGGTTTTTGGACTTGGAGACCGAGTACTACTCAAAGCCTCTTAAAGAGTTGAATATTCTTTTCATATCTTCATATTTTTCAGATACTATCAATCTCAAGAAGGAAAACTTTTTAGGGCATCCCTCTATCTTAGATCAAATATTAGCATCGAATATTACCACAAGCGCGAGGCTACTTTGGTAACTTACTACAAGCCCGTGTTTTAATACATTGTCAAAACACAGTACGTCCCAAGCTTATTACTCCGCTTTTGTTGGCTAGAAGATCGAATACATCGGTCGACAAATGTCGACACTAGGTCCTCATAACCAATTATCTACGCAATGTACACATACTTATTTCAATTATTATAATTCATGCGGTACTCAGCGATTCACATGTTGAGTAATTGAACAATACCTAACTACTTGCAATTGTTGGCATGAATATCCTTAAGTTTACTTACAATTTATCGCAAAAGTATAACATGACCACGTACTCACGCAACTTGGTTCATTTCCTATTAATTCTAAGTATAAGAACTTCACAAGTTTAAGGGTACGAGTTAAACAACTTGGCATTTATCCATAAAAAATTTTAAATTTGACTCAATATTGTCTCAGTATTCCGTTCCCCTTGATTTTTTCAACATATAGCACAATATATAGCTAAGTCCCCTGCCCCCCACTTAAACATGGCATTGTCCTCAATGACAAAAATAAATGAGAGTTCAAGATGAGAGACTTAGCTCGGAAACGGCTCCCAAGTAAAGGAACAATATCGGAGTAATCATCGGCACAAATATGGAGAGACGGACACATCCCGTATAAACGGACAAGCTCCACGAAATCGTCAAATACCATGTCTATGGAAGTTATAAAATAATGTGGCAGTCATTAGATATAGATATCTAAAAACAGTTTAAGCCACTTTACTTTATACTGCCATGGACAAGACCTAAATAAAAACTCACATGACGGCTATCAAGGAAAAAACCTCGTTTATTCCGAACTTAGACACGGAACATGGCGAGATGAAAAAAACCGTAATAGGCGCATGCTACTTTATTAAAAAGAAAAACGAAAAAGATAGTAATAAGTAGTAGTTCTAAGTTTATAGTCGCTAGCTCGACTCAGCTCAAGATGGTTTATTCATAGACTGGGTCATCGAGGTACAAAACTTCCTCCTCAGCCGCAGGCGGAAGCCCGTGATAATGCTTAATACGATGTCCATTGACCACAAATCTGACTCGTCTTTGAAATTGAATAGCTCCACCGCTCCAAGGAAAGACGTGTTGTACTTGAAATGGGCCACACCATCTTGATTTCAACTTACCCGGGAAGAGTCTTAAGCGCGAATTGTATAAGAGAACTAGATCACCCTCTTGAAAGGTCCTATCCGTAATCTTCTTGTCATGGAACTTCTTCGTGCGCTCCTTGAAAATCTTGGCATTCTCGTATGCCTCTAAACGAAACTCCTCCAGGCGAGTTAATTCTAACATCCTCTTCTCACCGGCCAACGTCTCATCAAAATTTAGCATCCTTGTTGCCCACATGGCCCGGTGCTCCGGTTCTACGGGTAGATGACATGCCTTTCCAAAAACAATCCTATATGGTGACATTCCAATCGAGGTTTTATATGCGGTCCTATAAGCCCATAAAGCGTCGTCTAAACGTAACGACCAATCCTTCCTAGTCGTATTAACGCTTTTTCCAGGATACGCTTTATCTCTCGATTGGTGACTTCTACCTGTCCACTAGTCTGGGGGTGATATGCTGATGCTAGCTTATGTCGAACCCCATACTTAATCATCAGCCGTTCAAAAGGTTTATTACAAAAATGACTACCATTGTCGCTTATAATTGCCCTTGGCGTCCCAAACCTTGTAAAAATGTTCTTCTTCAAGAATCTAACCACAACCCTAGCATCGTTAGTAGGGGAAGCAATGGCCTCAACCCATTTGGATACATAATCTACAAAGAACTAAGATATATCGGTTAGATAATGATGAAGTGAAGGGTCCAACAAAATCTATTCCCCAAACGTCAAAAAGCTCCACTTCTAAGATGCTATTGAGTGGCATCTCATTCCTCCTTGAAATATTACCTGTCATTTGACAAGCATGACATGCCTTTGCATATTGGTGTGCATCCTTAAACAATTTCGGCCAATAAAAACCGCATTGGAGGACCTTAGCCGCGGTTTTTCTCCCCCGTAGTGTCCTCCAACTTCATAGGAATGACAATGCTTCGGGATATCATTATACTCTTCTTCGGGCACACACTGCGAAAAATATTATCGGATCCTAGCTTAAACAAGTACGGTTCATCCCAATAGTAGTGTCTAAGATCTTTAAAGAATTTTTTCCTTTCTTGGACAAAGTGAGATTCGGTGGTAGGTACTTTGCGGATAGATAATTGACAAACAAACTAAACCATGGTTGCTTCTTCTCCTTCACAACCTCTATTCGCGAAGAAATCGCAAAGCACAATCATCATGTCCCCCGATGGTGGTGATGGAGAAAAGTTGTTCATCGGAAAAGATTCTCCTATTTCGTGCAATTCCTCACCATCCTCTAATTGTAAGCGCGATAGATGATCGGCCACCACGTTCTCACTTCCTTTCTTATCTCGGATTTCTACGTCAAATTCTTGCGGCGGTAGAATCCATCTCAACGATCTCGGCTTTGAATCTTGCTTTGCTAGGAGATACTTAAGAGCCGCATGGTCAGTCCACACAGTGACTTTAGATCCCACTAAGTAGGATCTAAACTTGTCAAAGGCAAAGATAACGGCCGAAGTTCCTTCTCCGTTGTGGCGTAATTTCTTTGGGCAAAGATTCAAAGTCCGGCTTGCATAATAAATGGGCCTAAAAATCTTATCTTTTCTTTGACCCAAAGCGGCGCCAACAGACGGTATCACTTGCATCACACATCGTTCAAACGGAAGATCCCAATCCGGTGCGACCAGAACGGGTGCAGTGATCAGTCTACTTTTTATTTCGTTGAAAGCTTTTATGCACTCATTAGAAAACACGAATGGTACATCCTTGGCCAATAATTCGGTAAGAGGTCTAGAGATTAGGGAAAAATCCTTGATAAACCTACGATAAAATCCGGCGTGGCCTAAAAAACCTCGCAAAGTTTTAAGATTAGTAGGTGGAGGTAATTTCTCGATCACCTCGACTTTGGCTCTATCCACCTCTATACCGTTCTTTGATATGCGGTGGCCTAGTACTATACCTTCCGTAACCATCAAATGACATTTCTCCCAGTTAAGCACAAGATTCGTCTCTTCACATCTCTTCAACACTCGTGCTAGATGTGTGAGACATGAATCGAAATCGTCTCCAAATACGGAGAAATCATCCATAAAGATTTCCAAAAATTCTTCCACCATATCCGCAAATAATGACATCATACACCGTTGAAATGTCGCGGGGGCGTTGCACAATCCAAATGGCATTCGATTATAAGCGAATGTCCCATATGGGCATGTAAATGTCGTTTTCTCACGATCTTCGGGCGAGATGTGGATTTGATAGTATCCCGAATACCCGTCAAGAAAACAATAGAAAGCATGCCCGCTTAGTCTCTCGAGCATTTGATCGATGAAGGGAAGAGGAAAATGGTCCTTACGAGTGGCATCGTTTAGTTTCCTAAAGTCTATGCATACTCGATGACCGGTGATTAGCCTCACAGGAATTAACTCATTCAACTCATTGGCTTGCACCGTCAATCCTCCCTTCTTGGGAACTACGTGGATAGGGCTTACCCATTCGCTATCAGCAATTGGAAATATAATTCCCATTTCTAGCATTTTTATAACCTCATCCCTAACCACTTCCTTTAATTGTGGGGTTAAACGCCTCTGAGGTTGTGCAACCGCTTTCTTTTCAGGGTCCACGGAGATTTTGTGCATACATACGCTAGGACTAATGCCCTTAACGTCAGCTATGGTCCATCCAAATGCTCCGCGGTACTCTCTCAAAACTCTCATAAGTTTCTCTTCTTGTAAGTCCGTCAAGGAAGAAGATATGATCAGTGGCAAGGTCTCATCTTGAAGAAATACGTACTTCAAATTTGCAGGAAGAGGTTTTAAAGTCAAATTTGTGGGAGGTTCTTCCAAAGAGGTCTTCAACTTTTGACCAGTGAGTTTGAGTTCGAAGTACTTATGCCACGTTGGTCTATGATAGAATCTTTCAATCTCCGCAAAGACTTACTTCCTCTACAGGCCTTGGGGTCCCTCTACTACATCCCGGCCATATCATCTTCTCCTCCTCACTACTCACGTACTTGACTTCATCTTCTTCTTCTAAGACAAAGATCCAAGAAATCCTTGATATTTTCATGTTGTTGAAATTCTTGAACGATCCTATCAATGGAATCCAACATGAAACATGCATCCTCTCCATCATCAGGTTGCTTCATAGTGTCGAAGACATTGAATGCAACTCTCTCTTCATTCACTCTTAATACCAACTCGCCTTTGTAAACATCAATTAGCGTTCTACTAGTGGCCATGAAAGGTCTCCCTAATATCAATGGCACTTCGTAGTTAGCTTCCATATCTAATACCACAAAGTCGACAGGGAATACAAACTTTTCAACTCTTACTAGCACATCCTCAACCACTCCACACGGTTCCTTAACAGAACGATCAGCTAATTGCAATGTGATTGAGGTCTTCTTAAGATCTTTCATGCCTAGTTTCCGAAAAATAGATAGTGGCATCAGGTTCACACTTGCTCCTAGATCACACAAAGCTTTGTTTAGACATACGTTACCTATGGTGCAGGGAATGAGAAAACTTCCCGGATCTTTGCATTTTGGGGGTAACTTATGTTGAAGAATGGCTGAGCACTCCTCATTAAGGCATATGGTCTCTAAATCTAGAAGTTTCCTTTTAGTGGAGACGGCGTCTTTTAAAAACTTGGTGTACTCAGGCATTTCAGCTAGTGCTTCAACTAGGGGTATATTGATTTGTAACTTACTAAACATATCCACGAACTTCTTATACCTCTTATTATCAAACTTAGGCTTCGGCTTTGGTGGAGGATAAGGTAGAGTTGAAGGGTCGACATCGTGAAAATTGGATACTTGTTATCGTAAAGTTCAACTCTAGGGCCGGCGGTTCTTTATATGTTCTTTGCTCGAGGCAAAGATTCGGAAGTATTAGTCTCGTTCTTTGGGCTCACCATCCTTATTCTTTGTGACTTTCTCTTGCGGGGATGGTGGAGTTACTTCTTTTCCACTTCTTGTCATGATCGCATTCAAATCCTTAGGGTTCTTCTCGGTGTTGCTTGGCAACCCTCCGGGAGGTCTAGTTGAGACTTGCTCGGCTAGTTGTCCTACCCGGTGCGTGAGATTTTGGACTAGAGCTTCCTGGTTGGTTACCTTGGCATCTGTCTTCTGACAATATTGGCTAAAGTTAGTGGCTAACTCAGCCATAGATTTTGAAAGTTGTCCCATATTATCAGTGACGACATTACTCAGTTTTTCTATCGCAGCTTCCCAACCAAAAGTTTTAGTCTGCTGTGGTACATAAGGGGTAGGTGGTTTAGGCCTTTCTCCTGCATTAATGTCACTATATCGGAATCCAGGATGGTTATGATTAGGTCTGTATCCTCCTCCGACATAATTGGCTTCTTCAGTACCAGCATTCTCACCTTGAGGTGCTACCTCGATTCCAACCCCTTTCTCTAATCTTGTCATCCTCTCTTGCATCCCATCTACCTTATCATTGATAACAGAAAGTTGTTCTAAGATTTTGGTAGATGCACTATCATCGAATATATCAGCGGCCATCTTCACAGTAGCTATGTCATTGCCTCCCCATTGGCTATTCATCGCTATGTGCTCCATCTTCCCTTGTGCCTCCTCAGGAGATAGAAGAACAAATGCTCCATTGCTGGAGGCGTCTACTCTAATTTTCTCAGTCTCTCTCAACCCATGGTAAAAAGTTTGCATTAAAAGCCAGAGAGATATGTCATGATGAGGACACTTCCTCATAGCTTCCTTGAAACGCTCCCAAGCTTGATCAAAACTCTCCCCAGGTTGTTGCTTAAATCCTAGGATGTCTTGGCGTAACTTAAAAGTTTTTCCTAAGGGAAAATACTTATTCATGAAATTTTGCAACAATTGTTCCCAAGTAGTAATAGATCCAGCCTCTAAAGAGAGAAGCCATTGCTTAGCTTTATCTTTCAAAGTGAAAGGGAAAAGCTTAAGACGAATGTTACCCTCCGGGATTAATTCTGGTTTCACAGTACTAACGATTTCCAAGAAATTCGTCACGTGAACACCAGGATCCTCGTTTTGGACTCCATGAAAAGTAGAATAATTGGTCACCATTTGAATTACATTAGGCCTAGGGTGATAAACTTCCGCAGCATCTTGCGGTGCTACGATAGCGGGAATGAATTGTTCAATAGTGGGCGTTGCATAACTTTGCAAAGTGCGCCTCGCTCCTTGAACTAGGGCTTGGTTCTCATTATTAGCATTTGCATTCACATTATTGACATTATTGATAACAGGATTAATAACAGGATTAGGTACCTGGTTTGGATTGACCGGATTGCCTTCCATTTCCGTTTCAGATTCAGAATGCTCAGAATGATCGGTTGTATGTCCTTCTTCCACTCCTTGCTCGCTTTCCTCAAGATTTGGATCCTCTTCTCCTTGCTTAGCCAGTTCCCTAGCTAACTTCCTATTCCTTCTCACAAATTTCTCTATCTCAGGATTATAAGGCTCAAGCGGTTCCTTCGATTTCCGAGTAGCGTACTATAAAATAATAAACAACAATAAAACAATTAATCACTAGTAAAGGCTAGGCCTTTAACTAACTAACTAAAACAGACTCGAAATAAGTTTGAGAAAAGAAAAAGTAAATAAAACAGAAGCAGAATATTGTAAAACTGTCACAGAACAGAAACAGAAAAGAAAACAAGTTCTCGGTCGACCGAGAGCTATGGTTCGGTCGACCGAATGCTTTTTTTTTTATTATTATTATTATTTATGACACTGTTTAATATACAGACTCTTATTCACAGAATATTTACGAATCCAGTTCTAACAAAATAAGCTATATCTTAATTTAATGACTCGAGTCCCCGGCAACGGCGCCAAAAACTTGATGACGTGGTCAAGTTAAACTATTAACTCGATGCCTACTAACACACTAGCAAGAGAACTAGGTTCAATTGTAGTATAGCCGATAGAGTCGAGGTCGATCCCACGAGACTCGGCACAAACAAAACACAACTTTATCTTCTTAGAACTAAATTGGAAGGGCGGTCTACGACCAACTAAATGCAATAAATAAAATAGTGACAACCACAAGACACAAAAGACCACAAAGACAAACTAAAGACTACTAAAACACGGATAATACGGTTGATATTATCTAGACAAATAGTATTGATTACGCTAGTAGATTATAACTCCCCCATGTGAATTAGGATGATAACGAGACAAAACAAACGTTAAAGATTAATTATTATGACTACGGGAGTCATCCCCTAAGGTAGATTTAGTTCCAATTAGGCCCTCTAAATCATCGTGCCTCCATTACGTGACTTCGCTTTTTAATGCCTCCATCTCATATAACTTCTGACACAATTACGAGACTAGGGATGCCGGTATAAACCGTAACCTCATCTAAGCAACATTCCTAGGGTAAGGCATACTTCTTAGATGCCGATTCAATCTATATCCTAAGTAACAATCACTTTTTAGGTTTCATGTTAAATTATGATGACGAATGACTAAGTTGATCAGGTTTAATTACTCGTTTTAATTCCAAATCAGAGAATCGACGTAGTCGAAGCCGATCATAATATTGTCCTACACATTGCCAGGCTCGGTCGACCGAACGACAAAGACTCGGGCGACCGAGTGACACGTCTAGGTCGACCGAACACGCTTTTGTGCCGGAACAAATCATGATTACTTATTAACGTTTCTAACCTAAACACATGGGTTCGTAAATAAATCTACATCACGCAATCAATACAAGAAAAACTACTCCATAATAAAATATAACAGATCTACGAATAAAGATTGCATAATTGAATAGTCATACCCTCGAAGACGAGAGTGACTCCCACTCTTTAATGCGTTCCTTAATCGGAGAATCCGACGAATCCACAATGAACGAACATAAAGAAAATAAAACTAAAACTTAAAATCTAAAATTGTATGAATTGTTTTTGTGTTGTAGTGGTGTGTCTTTCTCAGCATCGTGGCTGCTGTTTATATAGGAGTTGTAGCCGACATAGGGAGAATCCAGAAGATTGACATGCATTTATCACATTAGGCTCGGGTGACCGAACCTACACGCTCGGTCGACCGAATGGCATGGCTCGGTCGACCGAGCCTCCCTCTTTACACGTTTTCACACTCGGTTCGTCTGACTTGTTCCCCACTCCATGCTTTTGAATTGATCTGATTTATCTTTTCTTCAATGCTCCGATTTTCTTCTCTTTTATCTTGAGATCTCCCGATTGTATGATAATTATCTTCCCGATTTATCATGATCTGCAAAATCAGCATTTATCACACAATTAATTGCTCTTTTATAATAAAAATAGCTAAACACCAATTATCATATTAATAATCACTTATCATTAAATAATAAATATAAACACGTGATTAAATATGAAATATATATAATTAACTCCGATTTAAGGTTATAATTGATGACATAAATGGGTATATTTTAACTGTCATCAACCACTCCTTCGCTTCTCCCTTGAGAGGAAATGGAAAAAGTTTTAGCTTGATTGCATCCTCACTTACTCCTTGGATGCGTGTAGTGCCGCATATCTCTAAGAATGTATGTAAGTGAGTGTGTGGATTCTCCGACTGAAACCCATGAAAGATCGATGCATGCTGCATCATCTGAATGAGGCCATGCCTTAGCTCAAAGTTTTGTGCAGTGATGGCTGGAATAACAATAGCCGGGTTGATCGTGATCGCGCTGGCATGGCGTAGTCTGCCAACGTACGTCTATCATTAGCAGCCATTATTACAAAATCAGTGATTTCCTTGGCTAGCTGATCCTCAAGGTCTTGCTCGGCTCTTCCTGCCAGAACCGCAGAACGGAAAATCCGCCTGTTTGGCCGGACCACGGTTCGCTCGGGGTCAGGGGTGTATAGTAACGGTCCCTTTTGACTCCGAGTTTGCATAAACCGGACCAAAAGCAAGTGAAAGCAACCTAAAGGCTAAGAATTCAAAAACCTAAACTTAAAATTAAAGCCTGAGAAAAGAAAAGAAAGGAAGGGAAGTAGGATTATTAAGGAAACAGAACGGGCGTCCAAAGGGTTGGACGGGCGTCTGCCCAACTTTTGGACTGGACGGGCGTTCGGATGCCCAAACGCTCGTCTGGTCGTCAGGAGACTTGAACGGGCGTCCAAATTTTATGGACGCTTGTCTAAGTGAATGAAAACAGAACAGGATTGAAAATTTTCCAGCGGACGGGCATCCAAGATCCCAGACGCCCGTTTGGTAGCGGGAAAACTAGAACAGAAACAGAAAATTTGCAGAAAAGAAAAGGTGTTAAGGAAAAACAGAGAAAGAACAGAGGTAGAAGGAAAAACTGACAGAAAGAAAAATCTAATCACGAGAGAACTAAAGAAGACCTTAAACCCAAACTAAAAACCCTAATTATCTGATTAAAAACTACCTAAAACAATTAAAAACAGGAAATAAAATTAAAAACAGGAAAACAAAAACTAGACAACCGTCCGGTTCCCCGGCTACGGCGCCAAAAACTTGTCACGAATTTTATTAACACAAAACAAACAAGTAATAATCCGGTTAACCTCAAGTATAAGGATCGTAGTAATAGTGGTTAATGCCGGGTCGATCTTAAGGGGAACTAAACAATTGTGATTCCTAGTTTTTGTCTAACCTAAACTATGTCACGAAACTAATCTAAACAGCGAATAAAACTGAACTAAAACAGAAAATAAAACTAGACAGAGGATATAGTCCAAAGCTAGGAAGAATACGGGTTGCGAACCTTTAACTAAACTAATCTAAGATGCAAATAAAAGTAAACTAACTAAACAAATTCAAGTTTTTAAGGATTTAAATCAAATGTATAACGAACAAACGAGGATTGATCCACCTATCCAACAAGCATTAATTTCCTATCCCGATTATATTGTGGTTTTTATCTAAGTTGTGATTCACCTCATCTAAATATGAACCCTAATTCCTTAGAAAGTTCATCTATTAATCCATTATCTTCCAATGCAAGATTAACGCGTTTTCTGACCAAAGGTGTAAACTTTATGTTTATAATCTAGCAGTTAAACCTATTAACTTCCGTTAAGATAGATTCAAATACTATTCCTATTCATGGTGATCTAAGGTTTATAAAGATTTCCATCAACAATAAACAATCGGCACATGCATATCTTCCGATATAAGAGCAATTAAACAGAATAATCATGAATAAAGAAACAACCTTTAATAAAAACTCACACTATAATCGATGAAAACGAAATCAACAGTTGTTGGATGGCTTCACAATACTCGTTTGATGAAGCTTTTAGCTTCTGAACATCCTCAGCAACTCAAAATTGCAGAAACAGTGCATAAAAAGTAGCTAATTTAATCTAGATCTAAAGTGCATAAAACTGGAATAAAAGGCAGAAAAACGCAGCCTAAAGCCGCCCCTAGGGTTAAGGTTTCGAATAATGTGTATATTGTCTCCCATATGTGGAGAAAACAGCTGCTATATATAGATATTGAAGTCGGTTCAGCAAAGTCGGTCGACGGACGCTCGTCCGCTCTTGTGAACGCCCGTCCAGATAGATCTGGACTGCTTCAGACGCCCGTCCGTACAGCGTCCAAACTCTCTGTATCAAAATCGCACCACCGGACGCCCGTCTGCTTTATCAAACGCCCGTCCACTATGGACGGGACCTGGACGCTCGTTCAGGATGATCGAATTTTGATTTCTTGATCTTTATCTCTTTTTTCTCTATCTCATTCCTTCATTATCTCTTTTATCATCAATTAACTCGAACTTAATCAACTTTTGATCATCTTTTGAGCCTCCAACATGTATCTATAACACATAAAAACATCGCAAAATGTAATAATGTCCAAATAATCATAAAATCATAATTAAAACACCAAAATCAACCAATATTGCGAATAACTTATTTAAAACCTCACTTACTCAATATTTCCGTTAAACACTCGTTTCTCATGCAAATTAATACAAATACGGGGGGAAATACCATAAAATATAGCGTTATAAATCGTATAAATTCACCCTTAACACAATCGTTCTTTTTTTGTTCACATCTTTTTGTCTGTCAATGCCTTCTATTTATAGCATTGATAATTCTTGTTTTGAATTTCTGTCCGTTGGCTATATTAATGAGGGGAATAATCCTTGGTTTTATTTTTTATTCCCCCTAATTATATTTTTGTTGATTTCAGTGATCGGATTTTTCTTCAAACGTTCATCAGAAAATCCGTCCGTGATTGATCCTCTATTGATTGTGCATTTAATGCTTGATCCTATGTGTCTTCTTCATATTTCAAAATCTGATCAAGTAAGGTTTACTTGGCCGTTCTCTGAACAGTTAAGTGACAATTTGACTTTTCCGTTTTGATCTTCCTTCACTGCTTAGTCTTCACTTAGCCGATGGTCAGTTCACTTTGCCGATTCACTATTTCCTTCATTCTTTTAGGTTCAGGAGAATCTTTGTACTTCCCTGATCCTTGATTTGTGTGAGAACAGTGTACACCATATTTAACCATTAAGTTTCATCACTTGAAACATAACTTAGACTTATCCAAGGTCATCACAGACTTCATTGGTTATAAGTCAGACCATAGTGTCTTCATGCTTCTCCGCTGGTACTTGACCGGCCTCACTCTACTGAACATCTGTTTCACTTTGCCGTCCTACCAACTAGTACAATACTTGTCTGACTCAACCTATACAACTTGTCAGACTCTAAGTAAAGACTTATACAGAGAATTCTAACTTGGTTCAGGCTTGCAATAACAGCAAGTATGGCCATCATCCAAACCTAATAAAATGTTCCTAACAATTTCCCCCTTTTGATGATGCCAAAACCCTCATAAGCCTAAACATAAGTATATCAGAATTTTTCATAATGAATAATGTGTTAGGTGTAGTGCCCGAAAGACAATTGGTACAATTTGGATCCCAGCCACTAAAGAATTAATCAAATTCTTGAAAGCCAATTGGGAATAGTTGGCTAATGGGAGTAAAACCTTAGGATATTTTTAAGTGCAAATTTAGGGTTTTACATACATGAATTTTACTTATTCTATCTTTATTTATTGTTGTAGAAAAATGTCGAACAAATTGAACCTTCGTTTTATCATCGAAAACAAGCTTGACGAAACTAATTTTCTCGATTGGGAAAGGAACCTCAAAATCGTTTTGAGGCACGAGAAGATTGGCTATGTCTTGGACGAGGCCCTACCGGAAAAGCCCGGCGAGGGTTCGGTCGCATGTTGTCGAGAAGTACAACAAGCACCGTTCGACAAGATGCGATGCTACATGTATCATGCTTGCTTCTATGACACCTGAACTGCAGAAACAGCATGAGTCTATGGACGCCTACTCTATCATGATCCACCTGAAGGAACTTTATGCTTCTCAGTCTCGCACTGAGAGGTACGAGGTCTCGAAGGCCCTGTTTAGTTGTAAGATGGCATCTGGGACTGCTGTAGGGTCACACATGCTTAAAATGATCGGGTACATAGAGAGGCTTGGGAAACTGGGCCATAAGTTGGAACGAGAATTGAGTATTGACTTGATTCTGCAATCTCTACCTGATTCATTTTCGCAGTTCGTGATGAACTATCACATGAACAAGATAGATTGCTCTCTTGCGGAGTTATTGAACATGTTGAAGACTGTTGAGGGCACTGTAGGGAAGGGAAAGCAAGTGTTGCTGGTCACTTCAAACAAGGGCAAGGCAAAAGCCCAGGAAAAGTCCAAGAAGGCGAAGGCTACACCTAAGCCAACGCCTAAGATAGCGAAAGACAAATCCAATGATGCATGCTTCCATTGCGGTGAGACCGGACATTGGAGGAGAAACTGCAAAGGCTTCTTGAGTACCAAGAAGAAGCATTCTGATGCTTCAACTTCAGGTATATTTATGATTGAGATCAACATTACTTCTTCTAAGTCTAACCACTGGGTATTAGATACTGGTTGTGGTTCTCATATTTGTACGAATATGCAGGCACTAAGAAGAACTAGAGATCTGAGGAAAGGAGAGGTGGACCTACGCGTTGGAAATGGAGCAAGTGTTCTTTGCGCGCCGGCCGTATGAGTTTATTTTCTTTCATTGCCCGGTGGGCTAGTACTAGAACTCAATAACTGTTATTTTGTTCCTGCTCTTACGAAGAGCATTATTTCTATTTCTGCATTAGATGTTGATGGATTTTCATTTACGTTTGAGAATAAATGTTGTTCTTTTTCACGTGATGGAATCTTTTATGGTACTGGCATACTTAGCAATGGTCTCTACATATTAGATATGAATGTTGACGTACTTAATATAAATAACAAGAAAGCCAAAACAAATGACTTGAATGAATCCTACTTATGGCATTGTAGACTTGGTCATATAAATAAGAATCGCATTTCCAAACTCCATAAACATGGAATGTTGGATCAATTCGATTACGAATCATTTGAAACATGCGAAGCTTGTTTACTTGGCAAGATGACAAAGTCACCTTTTAGGGGCAAAGGATAAGATCCAATGAATTGCTTGAGCTCATACATACTGATGTATGTGGCCCATTGTCAATTCAAGCCAAGGGAGGATACTCGTATTTTATCACTTTCACTGATGACCGTTCTCGTTATGGTTATATATACTTAATGAATTATAAGTCTGAAGCCTTTGAAAAGTTCAAGGAATTCAGAAGTGAAGTGGAGAAACAACTAGGTAAAGAAATCAAAACACTTCGATCAGATCGAGGTGGAGAATACCTAGATGGAGAGTTTCAAGATTATTTTAAGGAGAATGGGATTCTACCTGAATGGACCCCTCCCGGGATGCCACAGATGAATGGCGTGTCTGAGAGGAGGAACCGCACCTTGTTAGACATGGTACGATCCATGATGAGCTACGCAGTTCTTCCAAAATCGTTTTGGGGGTATGCTCTTGAAACCGCATCCTATACACTGAACCGAGTTCCATCAAAGACGGTTGAGTTCACTCCCTATGAAGTGTTCAAAGGGAAGAAACAAACACTAGGTTACATGAAGCCTTGGGGATGTCCCGTTTATGTGAAACGGACCATGCTTGACAAATTGGAACCTAGATCTGACAAATGTCTATTTGTGGGTTATCCTAGGGAAACCAAAGGGTACCAATTTTACCACCCTGAGGAACAAAAGGTGTTTGTTGCCAGGACTGGCCACTTTCTGAAGAAAGAGTTTATTCTGGATAGGGTCAGTGGGAGTAAAATTGATCATGAAGAAATTCGAGAACCACTTACAGACAACAGTCCGTTGATGGAAGTAGAGGATACACCACATATAAATGTGGCGCCACCCTCTACCATAGACACACCAGCACCTCGAAGATCCACCAGGGAACGCCGTTAACCCGAAAGGTACACTGGCGTGTATCTCATGGAAGATGAGGACCCTAGAACTTATGAGGAAGTGCTTTGTTAAGGCATGACAAAGAGAAATGGTCGAAGCCATGAATTCGAAATGGAATCCATGAAAGACAACCATGTTTGGAACTTAGTTGATCCGCCTGAGGGAATAGTTCCCATAGGGTGCAAATGGGTCTTTAAGAGAAAGACCGACAAGGACGGTAACGTGACTACCTACAAGGCTAGGTTAGTGGCAAAAGGATATAAGCAAAGACAAGGAGTTGACTATGACGAAACCTGTTCGCCGGTTGCCATGTTAAAATCCATTAGAATTTTGCTCGCTATTGCGGCATACCATGATTACGAAATCTGGCAGATGGATGTGAAAACAGCTTTCCTTAACAGGAACCTGTTTGAGGAAGTGTATATGACACAGCCTGAGGGTTTCACAACCAATGACGTTGGGATGGTATGTAAACTGCAAAGATCCATTTATGGATTAAAGCAAGCTTCTCGGAGTTGGAATCTTCACTTTGATGAGATAATCAAACAGTTTGATTTCATCAAAAACGAAGATGAGCCCTGTGTTTACAAGAAGGTTAGTGGGAGTGCCATTGTGTTCTTAGTGCTTTATGTAGATGACATATTGCTCATAGGGAATGATGTGTCTATGTTACAATCAGTCAAAGCTTGGTTATACAAGAACTTCTCTATGAAGGACTTGGGTGATGCAGCCTATATTCTAGGAATAAAGATCTATAGAGATAGATCTAAAAGGTTGCTTGGTCCGTCGCAATCCACCTACATAGACAAGATGCTTGAAGAGATTCGGCATGGAGCGATCCAAGAAAGGATTGCGCCCATGTCACATGGGGTCTACTCGTCAAAGGGAATGAGTCCTAAGACGAGAGGAGGAAAGGGCACAAATGAGTAAAGTCCCTTATGCTTCGGCAATCGGGTCTATCATGTATGCCATGTTATGCACAAGACCAGACGTCTTGTACCCTCTTAGTATGACTAGCAGGTACAAGTCCAATCCAGGTGAAGGTCACTGGATTGCTGTCAAGAATATCCTTAAGTACAAGAGACGTACTAGGGATATGTTCCTGGTTTTCGGGAACGATGATTTAGTATTACGAGGTTACACAGATGCTAGTTTCCAAACTGACAAGGATGACTTCAAGTCGCAATCTGGATTTGTTTTCACGCTTAATGGCGGAGCAGTGAGCTGGAAGAGTTCCAATCAGGAGACTACTGCGGACTCTACAACGGAAGCCGAATACATAGCAGCCTCGGAGGCGGCAAAGGAAGCAGTTTGGATGAAGAAGTTCATTACGAACTTGGTGTGGTTCCCTCCATTGAAGGTCCAAGGTGCCTCCGTACTTGTGATAATAATGGAGCGATATCTCGCCTAAGGAACCAAGGTCTCATCGAAGTCCAAACATGTGCTACGGCGCTATCACTTGATTAGAGAGATAGTAGATAGAGGAGATGTAAAGATAGAGAAAGTCCACACGGATGATAACATAGCTGATCCGTTAACCAAGGCTTTGTCTCAAGCTAAGCATGAGAAACATGTTCACTTGCACGGGCTTAGGCATATGGGTGATTGGCTTTAGGCCAAGTGGGAGATTGTTGGAAAGGTGTCCTAAACCCAATCGGGTTGGACCGGATCCGACCGGGTCGGGTCATTTACAGTCTATTTAGTTCATGTAATAACTTTATTATGATTAATAAAAGCACTTATGTTATTATATATTGTTTGTCTTCATATTATGTGTTGTATATATATAGTAACGTCCCTAGTATCGATTTGTGATAGAGAAACCATGATAGTGATTATGGTTGATAAGATCTCTAATCATTATAACAAGGTTGGTACTTAAATGTCTCTAGTCTTATATATTATCAAATGGGACATTGATAGTATAATCAGACTAGCACGTATTGGATGTCTTCTATGTTTTAGAAGATAGGGTTAGATCTCGTCTATCGAAGTGTAGGGACACTTGGACTGTACGTGGACATGTATTAGAGAATGCGTACGTTAGACTGACCCACTTACATTAAGTGTCACACTATGTGGCGGTTGTGTAATTATCCTTTTGACCAGAGTCTTCATGGCATCACGGTGTGGATTGTCATGCTTTGACACTATTGAGATTTCTCCTAACCACGGGGCGATCATGCGGTAGTGATTGGGTATGATATTGAAGCATGCGGAGTATACATGATTGGTCGTCCGGGAATCGCGTATCCTATGATTGGGATCGAATATCCGAAATGGCCTTCTTATAAGGAATGTCTAGCTCTCGAGAATCTTTGCAAAGTGGGAGTAAATGTGTTATTCCGAGAGAGCATGATATCCAGATTATAAGATACGATTGTTAATGTATTGACACTCGAGATACGATCGTATGGATATTGTTACAGCGATAGGATTGTAAGTTACACGGTAACTGCTTCACATGAAAGGTAGTAGTCATTGCTTTTGACTCTTCCGATGATTGGGGGTCACGGTGCGTTGCTAGACGCTATCCCGTGATCGTTAGGCATGAAGGGCATTTTAGTAAATTGCACTTTTTGTCTACGGCCAACATATTCGGAAGTCTATCGGGTCACACACATATGAACATCGAGTCGGATTAAAATGCGGTTATAGTTGATAACCAAATATGGAAAGTTTATCTCTAGACTATAAAGGTTATAGTGGTAAATTAATATGGTGGTATTTATTTATTATGAATAAATTAAATACAAGATATTAATTATATATAAATTAGATTAATTAAAGAATATTCCGGAAGCCAATTTATTGGCATATGGGGAGCCACTTTTAAGTGTATAAGATGCACATGGATTGTGCACTTTAATTAATAAGATTGTCATAATATTAATATAAGATATTAATTGATTTTGAAAAATAGATTTATGGTAATAAGATAATTATAATCAATATATGATATTGGCAAAATAAATTATAATTAAAGAGATAAATCAATCTATTTGATTTTCCTTATTTTATTGGAAAAGAGTTTTCTTCTCCTCCACACCATATGGGGCGCACCAACCACTATATATAGGAGGTGGGTGTCAAGCTCTTTTGTACATCACAATTGCAAGAGTTCATAATTCCTGTGTAAAATAGAGAGCCTTCCATAGTGAGTTTTTGAGGGAAGAAAAGGTCCGGTCTAGCAGCCGGAGTTTTTCTGATAGAAATCCAAGGAGGATTCCGGCAAGGGGTTCGTGTGGATTAGCGATAGAGGCCGGACGCGTGGACGGCTTGCGCATTGAACTACTCTCCATTGGCGGTCAAAGCAACGATCTTATAGATCATCTGAGGTATAACCGTCAAACTACTTAACGTATTTATTGCATTAAACGAAGAACGATCTAGAAAAAGAAATCAAATTTTAAATTTCGCTGCGTTAAACTAGTGATTTCCTAACAAACGGAATTTATCTCACCTTATTACTTGCTTTGTGCTTGTAAGTAATACACTGCTGCAAACCCTAAGTTTATCAGTATGTAACCGCTTAACTCAGTGTATGGCATGCACATGAGGATTGAGTTAGTGGTGATATTCTTAAACTATTAGTCCGTGGTGAACTTAATCAGAGTTTAGGATCTCTTGATTAAAACACCAATAATGCGCCTAGAACACCTTAGGGTGTGATAGTCTTATCCGGACTGTCGGTAGAGGGTACCTGCGTGGGGCATTTATATATGATGGCATTCATATAGACGGACCGATTTAATCCGAATTTCTCGATATAATTCGTAATCGAGGAATCTTATTAAATCATTAGATGATCATATATGGATCAACCTTAATCCTGAGGTGATCACAGGGTGCTACTTGTCTCGGGGTAGTGTTTGATGTGTTAGTTACGGTTCACTTAAATATGTGTTCCAAGTCACTTCTCATTGGCACTATCTCCTGATGAGTGAGTAGTTCTAATTTTCACAGACAAGGAATTCATTCCTTCCTACGGGAAGTAAAGAGACAGTCCCCTTATTTGTTAGCCTGAAGAAAATGATCGATGGGCCCAGTTCATGTTAGACTAATTAGCTACTAGTCAGATATGTGAACTAATTGATCACTAGGGGGTTAATGGTAAATAAAGATAAGATATTCTGAGTCGGGTTCACGGAGACTTCCCACTCAGAATGGACAGTCTATGGAGGGTTAGTCCGTATGTAGTGATTATATCAGTGGACGCTTATTTACTCATGAGGTTGAGTGTAAGTATATATCTATAATTGGTAGAGTTCAGTTTCGGGTTTATGGTGGCGTAATCCCGAAATTAATAATTTAAGTATGAATATTCAGTTTGATGAATATTTTACTTAATTATTGGAGCTAGTGGTTATAGGTCAATGGTCCCCAACGTGACTCCTATAATACACGTGATTTCTTGTTATTGGGCCACAGTGATGATTAATTGGTTGGACTAATTAATTGATATGAGAAATATTATTTAGTTTGGCTAAATAATATAATACACAGAAAATACATTTTCTGTGGGCCTAAACCCTAATGTGTGCCGCCATTTACCTCCTTAAATGAAAGATTTGATTTTCTTGTGTGATTAATTATTTACTTGGTAAGTAATTAATTAATAATTAATAATTGATTTGTAATTGATTGATTGATTAATCACAATCTTTTATAAATTGAATTATCCTTTATTGTGATTTCTTTTTAATTATTTATTTAATTAATTAGAAACTTGGAAGCCAATGATTTACTCTCCTATATAAAGAGGGTTCTTCCAAGACATATGAGCAATGCAAATTTCGCCCCATACACACAAATAAAGAGAGAAAAACTTGTTTCTTGTCTTGGGTTTCTGGTTGAAGAAAAACATGGAGTTTTTTCTTGGAAGCATATCAAGGAGGTTTCAATTCCAATGATTGGTTTCCACCAACCACCGTTTGGAGAACACATTGGAAGATTTTGGCTTCTCTTCCTACTATTGGTAAGATAAACTTAACCCCCTTGTAGGATTTTAGATCCTTTATTAATGTATTGTAGTTTATTGATCATGATCCATCCGCTGCGCAAAGATCTATTCTATACAGATCTGAGCTCCTACATCCTTCATGTAGTATCAGAGACCAGGTTCCACGATCTATGAATTATATTCAAAGATAAACAATTTAAAATGAGTGGAATTGCATGTAGATATATATTTTTTTAAATATGCATATGTGATTGGTTGTTATGGTTGAAGAGTTGGATTGGGGGTTGACACTGTTTACCCGTTAGATCTATTATATACTCATATAAATGAAGAAAATTCGTTCTTATGAGTATAGGAAATTATGTAATTTATTTGTTGTTGCAATTTTAATTTCCTAGAAGTAGATCTGTTTAGTTACTATTTGGTATTTTAGTTTTTCCCGTTGATTGAGCCGTTGAAACGACGATCCCTCCAGTCAGAATCAAGATTAAAAGTTGTAGAACAAGCCATCAAAATTTGGGGTCGATCGGAGTCCGTCTCAATATCCGTTTGTTGAAATAAATTGGTTGCTGTAACAGAAAAACGCAGGATTCACAGAAACTCTAGCTGTGACTTCCTCAAATTTCTGGAAGAGTTTTGACCGTTGAAACGCAAATCCGACCGGTCTGATTAGTAAAAGTGGAGTTATTGACATGCCATAAAAATGTCAGGTCGATCGGGTTTCATCTCGATTCCCGATCGGCCTCGGGAAGTCACTGATGCGCTGCTGTAAGAGACAGATTCAGCAGCAAGTTAGGCGGCTCACTGGAGAAA
The DNA here is from genome assembly GCA_036785695.1 of Gentiana straminea. NCBI lineage: Eukaryota > Viridiplantae > Streptophyta > Magnoliopsida > Gentianales > Gentianaceae > Gentiana > Gentiana straminea. Next base: position 227,831 of record JAVUPR010000376.1, on the reverse strand, counting down.
ATTGACAGTCAAAACTCTGATCGAACCGTCCGTATTAAATCCTGAGGAGTGAAAAATAGATCTGGAAAGTTTCGTCACGATCCGAGTTCGTATGGTTTCCCGATCATCGAAGAATTTGAACAATTGCAGATTATGTTAGAAAGTAGTAAACCCTAGTTAGGGTTTGGTTATTTATTTTCTAATAGGTTAGATATGGGGGTGCCAATGGTCCATCTCGGTGTTTATTTTCCGCACTAGAATACATGTTTAGATTGTATGTGTAGAACCGGAAAATTGCCATGAAATGCATCATATCATGAATTCCACTTCATATGCATACATGTAGAAATTAATTCGAGGAATTAGTTAGGCATGTATACAACACGCAATTAGTTTTAATTAATTGTTTGATATTAATTAGAAACTAATTAGGGTAAAAACCGAGGAACACGGGTTTTGTCAATCGTCATGGTTCGGTGATGGATTCTCGGTGAATCCCACTCTGCGAAAGCATAGGGAGTAAAATCCCGAAACCTCGTGGTTAAGGTGTTGGATTCTCGGTGAATTCCACCTTACCTAGACGAGATTTCGTTTTTATCCGTAGTGTCTACGCGAAAGTTTGATGTTAAGGGATTGGACAATTATGGGCGAATATGGTTCGAAAATGGTCAAACCATGGTTGGGTGGTCAACTGAGCCATGGCTCGATCGACTTATCCCTCCACGTGTGGCGTTTGCACGGGGGTCCAAAAAGGCCGAGCCATCCGACGAGCCACTACGGCTCAATGGAGCCCCCTAGGCTTGACCCGTCCGACGGCCACATATGTTCCAACGAATAGGTCGGGTGGGCTAGCCCACATAACCGACACTATTCGGGCCCATGATTTATTGTTCCTTAAAGATATATCAAGTCCAAAAACGAAATCGCAAACCCCCACTTTTTCAAAATATTGAGTGGAGCGGGGAAGACGACAACCGACCCCACGGCCTCTACTATTGACACAAGCAACGTGAGAGAATGGTGACGCCTCGTGCCGGCTCGGAACCGGCCTCCCTAAGGAAGGTCTTCACCGCTATCAAAATTCAAGGCTTGGTCTCCGAAAGGATAGGATTTTGGGTACTCGCCGGGTCACTGACCGACCCTAAGGCGGCATCCTCGGGGTCTACCTAAAAATCTGAAATAGTAGGTCACACTCATTATGGGTATTTTTGGTAATACCTTGGCTGAAAAAGAAAGGTAATCGGGGATTGAAGTTGGATGTTCGATTCCATTTTAATCATCGACAGAGAAAGATCTCAATTTAGTCGTCACCTCTTTGACCTACCCTAAGGTGGCACTGAGATGTGAGATTAAGTCATTGGAATGGTAGGATAGACTATGAGTATTTAGTTTATAGTTCCAAAAATCAATTAGTAGTGTATAATTTGGATTTATTTTCTGTCAAATTTATTTACAACAATTTATATATCTCTCTAGGGTAGTAGACTGCTAGTGTATGTTTTAAATTGACAAGTAACGACTTCGTTAAAAGTGGTAAGTAACTAGAACGTTTTACTTATTAATCCTACATGCGATTAATTTTTCGGAAGAGATATTTCCTCTTGAGCCTTCAAGACTTAAGTGACGTAAACTAGTATGTCACTGCTGTCACTCGTGTTGAACGAGAGACAACCGTAGTTAGTTTGAAAGATGATTGGGACGATAAAATTCTTCTAGATAATTTTTAATTGTGTAGTGACTACACAAGAAATTTTTTAATAAAAAATTGGAGAATCATAAATTAAAGTGTTACTAGTTAGACGGTATTTGGAACCGATAAGCTAGTGGGAGCTTTAATCTTATGTTTTCGATTTATTAGAAAATTAGTCCCACTTTGGGTAACACAATCACTAGACATCCCGCGCTTCACGAGTAGTGTCTACTCAAACGAACCGCTAGTTCAAGACAATTTCCTTTTAAGGAAAGTCAAGAATGGGAAAGAATGTCTATAAGTGTTAGTCATCTAAACTAAACAAGTTTGAGGCTAAAACGAAATATTAATAAAAGGAAAGTATAGGATAAGGAAAGTGATTTCGGATCACTGACCAATGAAACCTTAGCGACTTTCTTAACCGAGTAACTCGACTCAGGAGCTAAGTTCTTTGGAAGAACAAGGAAGCTTTTGCATTAACGATTAATAGAGTACCAACGGGCAGTAATTTCAGCTAGAATAGTGGGAGTGGTATGAGGAAATGAACTTTTGATTCGATCCTTGAATATCATGAAAAACTTTTTTTTTTTTTTTCTGTTTTTCAGATTCGTTGGAACAAATGGATTCACGTTCAACTCGACATATTGTTGCCTCATAGAAAGTGAATATGACATTTGTAGTACGAATCCGAGACTCGGACTTTTGTTTGATAAAGTCAGAACCACTAAGAAATGCTGAAAAGGTATATGTAACACGTCTTAAACAATTATAGGTAAACGGTTTCCGTATTAAGATAAACGATTCTTCAAAATCTATTAATTAGTGCATATATCCTAGAGATAAGACCTAAAGACGGCTAAGGGTGATACCTATCTCCCGCCTCGGAACACGATCTTAAAGGAACAATGACTAAGCTACCTTTCAATTGGGAAAGGGTAATAGATCCGAAGATGTAACGCAGCTTGTTCATTTTGATCTTTGGGGTCTAGTGAAAGATACAAGCTAATGGGAGCTTTTGAGTGGTGACATTTTGTCTGATAACTACTCGAAACACGATTTAGTTAATCTAAAGAATACGAGGAGGAGTCTCTGATTTTAGCAGAGAATAGAGTATTCCATGCTCAGAAATTGGCTATCACATAGTCTTGGGATTGATGCTCGGCCTGCCTCCTAGTGGAAAGTTTTTCACTGAGGAAGAAACCATAGACTTGCCCTATATAGTTATTGATGTGCTACAATACAATGCTAAACTCGATTAAGATAATTGGTTGCAAAATAACGGTTAACATTATTATGTAAACCGAGAAGTCTACCTAGAACATGCTAGTGAATTTATGGATAAGGAGTGAATTCGGTTCACACCACTTCCGTAAATGTAGGCATTTAGCACTTAATGCTTGAAGGTAGGATTGGAAATTTTGCGCATACGTTCAGATTGTGGATGTTCATGAAATATCTTAATGTGATGAGTGAAGGTTGGTTATAAGATTCTTGAGATCAGAAAGTGACGGTTGAACTGTCATAAGCCTTCTGATAGAATCTATAAGTGACATCCTTAAACCTTGGAGTACGGTTACCCAAAGGTAGTTGCTATCTGATTTAATCAGACCACGTCCAACGTCGGTTGTTGGTGATTACACTAATAAATACTACTAGATCAGAATGTTAATCCACCCAAAAACGCAGTGGGAGTATGGTTTAACCATTGACCCATTGTGGTTTTATAGTCTGCTGGGTGATTGATAACATATGGCTCTTGGTGGGCTGTATAGGATTCTGATCATAGAGGTTGGTTTGAAAGCCTTAACCCTGTGAATGGAGTTTTGGTACTCCAGTTCTGTTCAGCCTCTTGTAGAACCACCTGAGTGTCTCGGCCCGAGTGGGAGCAATTGGATCTACACGAAAAGGAGTCGAATGAATAGGAAAGTTTAAACTTTCAGCGCAAAGCTGAGTGGTCTAGGGGTGATTCCCTGACAAGTAGAGAGTTAACCAGACCTTGAACTCTCTCACCACTCACTCTTGCTAGATTTCGTTAGAAAGCAGAAAATAGGGGTGATTCCCTGAGACTTTCTTGCCGAAAAACGGAGTCTGGATTCATTCGGAAAAGAAGGGTCTTGGTTAGAACAAATGGCAGGATGACTGCCGGGGCATATATCCTTTGTGGATTTAAGAGAACCTCTCGGTCATTTAAATTCACATGTTTTAAAATATGTGGACTTGACCAGAATATTAATAAGTCTTTCGTAGACTGGATATCAATATTGGTAAAGTAGTATTATTAGTGTTCATGATTGATAACCCGTTAGATCTATTATATACTCATATAAATGAAGAAAATTCATTTTTATGAGTATAGGAAATTATGTAATTTATTTGTTGTTGCAATTTTAATTTCCTAGAAGTAGATCTGTTTAGTTACTATTTGGTATTTTAGTTTTTCCCGTTGATTGAGCCGTTGAAACGACGATCCCTCCAGTCAGAATCAAGATTAAAAGTTGTAGAACAAGCCATAAAAATTTGGGGTCGATCGGAGTCCGTCTCAATATCCGTTTGTTGAAATAAATTGGTTGCTGTAACAGAAAAACGCAGGATTCACAGAAACTCTAGATGTGACTTCCTCGAATTTCTGGAAGAGTTTTGACCATTGACACGCAAATCCGACCGGTCTGATTAGTAAAAGTGGAGTTATTGACATGCCATAAAAATGTCAGGTCGATCGGGTTTCATCTCGATTCCCGATCGGCCTCGGGAAGTCACTGATGCGCTGCTGTAAGAGACAGATTCAGCAGCAAGTTAGGCGGCTCACTGGAGAAAATTGACAGGTCAAAACTCTGATCCAACCGTCCGTATTAAATCCTGAGGAGTGAAAAATAGATCTGGAAAGTTTCGTCACGATCCGAGTTCGTATGGTTTCCCGATCATCGAAGAATTTGAACAATTTGCAGATTATGTTAGAAAGTAGTAAACCCTAGTTAGGGTTTGGTTATTTATTTTCTAATAGGTTAGATATGGGGGTGCCAATGGTCCATCTCGGTGTTTATTTTCCGCACTAGAATACATGTTTAGATTGTATGTGTAGAACCGGAAAATTGCCATGAAATGCATCATATCATGAATTCCACTTCATATGCATACATGTAGAAATTAATTCGAGGAATTAGTTAGGCATGTATACAACACGCAATTAGTTTTAATTAATTGTTTGATATTAATTAGAAACTAATTAGGGTAAAAACCGAGGAACACGGGTTTTGTCAATCGTCATGGTTCGGTGATGGATTCTCGGTGAATCCCACTCTACGAAAGCATAGGGAGTAAAATCCCGAAACCTCGTGGTTAAGGTGTTGGATTCTCTGTGAATTCCACCTTACCTAGACGAGATTTCGTTTTTGTCCGTAGTGTCTACGCGAAAGTTTGATGTTAAGGGATTGGACAATTATGGGCGAATATGGTTCGAAAATGGTCAAACCATTGTTGGGTGGTCAACTGAGCCATGGCTCGATCGACTTATCCCTCCACGTGTGGCGTTTGCACGGGGGTCCAAAGGGCCGAGCCATCCGACGAGCCACTACGGCTCAATGGAGCCCCCCTAGGCTTGACCCGTCCGACGGCCACATATGTTCCAACGAATAGGTCGGGTGGGCTAGCCCACATAACCGACACTATTCGGGCCCATGATTTATTGTTCTTAAAGATATATCAAGTCCAAAAACGAAATCAGTAAACCCCCCACCTTTTCAAAATATTGAGTGGAGCGGGGAAGACGACAGCTGACCCCACGGCCTCTACTATTGACACAAGCAACGTGAGAGAATGGTGACGCCTCGTGCCGGCCTGGAACCGGCCTCCCTAAGGAAGGTCTTCACCGCTATCAAAATTCAAGGCTTGGTCTCCGAAAGGATAGGATTTTGGGTACTCGCCGGGTCACTGACCGACCCTAAGGCGGCATCCTCGGGGTCTACCTAAAAATCTGAAATAGTAGGTCACACTCATTATGGGTATTTTTGGTAATACCTTGGCTGAAAAAGAAAGGTAATCGGGGATTGAAGTTGGATGTTCGATTCCATTTTAATCATCGACAGAGAAAGATCTCAATTTAGTCGTCACCTCTTTGACCTATCCTAAGGTGGCACTGAGATGTGAGATTAAGTCATTGGAATGGTAGGATAGACTATGAGTATTTAGTTTATAGTTCCAAAAATCAATTAGTAGTGTATAATTTGGATTTATTTTCTCGTCAAATTTATTTACAACAATTTATATATCTCTCTAGGGTAGTAGATCGCTAGTGTATGTTTTAAATTGACAAGTAACGACTTCGTTAAAAGTGGTAAGTAACTAGAACGTTTTACTTATTAATCTTACATGCGATTAATTTTTCGGAAGAGATATTTCCTCTTGAGCCTTCAAGACTTAAGTGACGTAAACTAGTATGTCACTGCTGTCACTCGTGTTGAACGAGAGACAACCGTAGTTAGTTTGAAAGATGATTGGGACGATAAAATTCTTCTAGATAATTTTTAATTGTGTAGTGACTACACAAGAAATTTTTTAATAAAAAATTGGAGAATCATAAATTAAAGTGTTACTAGTTAGACGGTATTTGGAACCGATAAGCTAGTGGGAGCTTTAATCTTATGTTTTCTGATTTATTAGAAAATTAGTCCCACTGGGTAACACAATCACTAGACATCCCACAGTTCACGAGTAGTGTCTACTCAAACGAACTGCTAGTTCAAGACAATTTCCTTTTAAGGAAAGTCAAGAATGGGAAAGAATGTCTATAAGTGTTAGTCATCTAAACTAAACAAGTTTGAGGCTAAAACGAAATATTAATAAAAGGAAAGTATAGGATAAGGAAAGTGATTTCGGATCACTGACCAATGAAACCTTAGCGACTTTCTTAACCGAGTAACTCGACTCAGGAGCTAAGTTCTTTGGAAGAACAAGGAAGATTTTGCATTAACGATTAATAGAGTACCAACGGGCAGTAATTTCAGCTAGAATAGTGGGAGTGGTATGAGGAAATGAACTTTGGATTCGATCCTTGAATATCATGAAAAACTTTTTTTTTTTTTTTTTTTTTTTTTTTTCGTTGGAACAAATGGATTCACGTTCAACTCGACATATTGTTGCCTCATAGAAAGTGAATATGACATTTGTAGTACGAATCCGAGACTCGGACTTTTGTTTGATAAAGTCAGAACCACTAAGAAATGCTGAAAAGGTATATGTAACACGTCTTAAACAATTATAGGTAAACGGTTTCCTTATTAAGATAAACGATTCTTCAAAATCTATTAATTAGTGCATATATCCTAGAGATAAGACCTAAAGACTGGCTAAGGGTGATACCTATCTCCCAGTCTCGGAACACAGTCTTAAAGGAACAATGACTAAGCTACCTTTAAATTGGGAAAGGGTAATAGATCTGAAGATGTAACGCAGCTTGTTCATTTTGACCTTTGGGGTCTAGTGAAAGATACAAGCTAATGGGAGCTTTTGAGTGGTGACATTTTGCTTGATAACTACTCGAAACACGATTTAGTTTATCTAAAGAATACGAGGAGGAGTCTCTGATTTTAGCAGAGAATAGAGTATTCCATGCTCAGAAATTGGCTATCACATAGTCTTGGGATTGATGCTCGGCCTGCCTCCTAGTGGAATGTTTTTCACTGAGGAAGAAACCATAGACTTGCCCTATATAGTTATTGATGTGCTACAATACAATGCTAAACTCGATTAAGATAATTGGTTGCAAAATAACGGTTAACATTATTATGTAAACCGAGAAGTCTACCTAGAACATGCTAGTGAATTTATGGATAAGGAGTGAATTAAGTTCACACCACTTCCGTAAATGTAGGCATTTAGCACTTAATGCTTGAAGGTAGGATTGGAGATTTTGCGCATACGTTCAGATTGTGGCTGTTCATGAAATATCTTAATGTGATGAGTGAAGGTTGGTTATAAGATTCTTGAGATCGAAAGTGACGGTTGAATCGTCATAAGCCTTCGATAGAATCTATAAGTGACATCCTTAAACCTTGGAGTACGGTTACCCAAAGGTAGTTGCTATCTGATTTAATCAGACCACGTCCAACGTCGGTTGTTGGTGATTACACTAATAAATACTACTAGATCAGAATGTTAATCCACCCAAAAACGCAGTGGGAGTATGGTTTAACCATTGACCCATTGTGGTTTTATGGACTTTATAGTCTGCTGGGTGATTGATAACCTATGGCTCTTGGTGGGCTGTATAGGATTCTGATCATAGAGGTTGGTTTGAAAGCCTTAACCCTGTGAATGGAGTTTTGGTACTCCAGTTCTGTTCAGCCTCTTGTAGAACCACCTGAGTGTCTCAGGCCCAGTGGGAGCAATTGGATCTACACGAAAAGGAGTCGAATGAATAGGAAAGTTTAAACTTTCAGCGCAAAGCTGAGTGTTCTAGGGGTGATTCCCTGACAAGTAGAGAGTTAACCAGACCTTGAACTCTCTCACCACTCACTCTTGCTAGATTACGTTAGAAAGCAGAAAATAGGGGTGATTCCCTGAGACTTTCTTGCCGAAAAACGGAGTCTGGATTCATTCGGAAAAGAAGGGTCTTGGTTAGAACAAATGGCAGGATGACTGCCGGGGCTTATATCCTTTGTGGATTTAAGAGAACCTCTCGGTCATTTAAATTCACATGTTTTAAAATATGTGGACTTGACCAGAATATTAATAAGTCTTTCGTAGACTGGATATCAATATTGGTAAAGTAGTATTATTAGTGTTCATGATTGATAACCCGTTAGATCTATTATATACTCATATAAATGAAGAAAATTCGTTCTTATGAGTATAGAAAATTATGTAATTTATTTGTTGTTGCAATTTTAATTTCCTAGAAGTAGATCTGTTTAGTTACTATTTGGTATTTTAGTTTTTCCCGATGATTGAGCCGTTGAAACGACGATCCCTCCAGTCAGAATCAAGATTAAAAGTTGTAGAACAAGCCATCAAAATTTGGGGTCGATCAGAGTCCGTCTCAATATCCGTTTGTTGAAATAAATTGGATGCTGTAACAGAAAAACGCAGGATTCACAGAAACTCTAGCTGTGACTTCCTCGAATTTCTGGAAGAGTTTTGACCGTTGAAATGCAAATCCGACCGGTCTGATTAGTAAAAGTGGAGTTATTGACATGCCATAAAAATTTCAGGTCGATCGGGTTTCATCTCGATTCCCGATCGGCCTCGGGAAGTCACTGATGCGCTGCTGTAAGAGACAGATTCAGCAGCAAGTTAGGCGGCTCACTGGAGAAAATTGACAATTCAAAACTCTGATCCAACCGTCCGTATTAAATCCTGAGGAGTGAAAAATAGATCTGGAAAGTTTCGTCACGATCCGAGTTCGTATGGTTTCCCGATCATCGAAGAATTTGAACAGCTGCAGATTATGTTAGAAAGTAGTAAACCCTAGTTAGGGTTTGGTTATTTATTTTCTAATAGGTTAGATACGGGGGTGCCAATGGTCCATCTCGGTGTTTATTTTCCGCACTAGAATACATGTTTAGATTGTATGTGTAGAACCGGAAAATTGCCATGAAATGCATCATATCATGAATTCCACTTCATATGCATACATGTAGAAATTAATTCGAGGAATTAGTTAGGCATGTATACAACACGCAATTAGTTTTAATTAATTGTTTGATATTAATTAGAAACTAATTAGGGTAAAAACCGAGGAACACGGGTTTTGTCAATCGTCATGGTTCGGTGATGGATTCTCGGTGAATCCCACTCTGCGAAAGCATAGGGAGTAAAATCCCAAAACCTCGTGGTTAAGGTGTTGGATTCTCGGTGAATTCCACCTTACCTAGACGAGATTTCGTTTTTGTCCGTAGTGTCTACGCGAAAGTTTGATGTTAAGGGATTGGACAATTATGGGCGAATATGGTTCGAAAATGGTCAAACCATGGTTGGGTGGTCAACTGAGCCATGGCTCGATCGACTTATCCCTCCACGTGTGGCGTTTGCACGGGGGTCCAGCAAGGCTGAGCCATCCGACGAGCCACTACGGCTCAATGGAGCCCCCCTAGGCTTGACCCGTCCGACGGCCACATATGTTCCAACGAATAGGTCGGGTGGGCTAGCCCACATAACCGACACTATTCGGGCCCATGATTTATTGTTCCTTAAAGATATATCAAGTCAAAAAACGAAATCAGTAAACCCCCCACTTTTTCAAAATATTGAGTGGAGCGGGGAAGACGACAGCTGACCCCACGGCCTCTACTATTGACACAAGCAACGTGAGAGAATGGTGACGCCTCGTGCCGGCCTGGAACCGGCCTCCCTAAGGAAGGTCTTCACCGCTATCAAAATTCAAGGCTTGGTCTCCGAAAGGATAGGATTTTGGGTACTCGCCGGGTCACTGACCGACCCTAAGGCGGCATCCTCGGGGTCTACCTAAAAATCTGAAATAGTAGGTCACACTCATTATGGGTATTTTTGGTAATACCTTGGCTGAAAAAGAAAGGTAATCGGGGATTGAAGTTGGATGTTCGATTCCATTTTAATCATCGACAGAGAAAGATCTCAATTTAGTCGTCACCTCTTTGACCTATCCTAAGGTGGCACTGAGATGTGAGATTAAGTCATTGGAATGGTAGGATAGACTATGAGTATTTAGTTTATAGTTCCAAAAATCAATTAGTAGTGTATAATTTGGATTTATTTTCTGTCAAATTTATTTACAACAATTTATATATCTCTCTAGGGTAGTAGACTGCTAGTGTATGTTTTAAATTGACAAGTAACGACTTCGTTAAAAGTGGTAAGTAACTAGAACGTTTTACTTATTAATCTTACATGCGATTAATTTTTCGGAAGAGATATTTCCTCTTGAGCCTTCAAGACTTAAGTGACGTAAACTAGTATGTCACTGCTGTCACTCGTGTTGAACGAGAGACAACCGTAGTTAGTTTGAAAGATGATTGGGACGATAAAATTCTTCTAGATAATTTTTAATTGTGTAGTGACTACACAAGAAATTTTTTAATAAAAAATTGGAGAATCATAAATTAAAGTGTTACTAGTTAGACGGTATTTTGAACCGATAAGCTAGTGGGAGCTTTAATCTTATGTTTTCTGATTTATTAGAAAATTAGTCCCACTGGGTAACACAATCACTAGACATCCCGCAGTTCACGAGTAGTGTCTACTCAAACGAACTGCTAGTTCAAGACAATTTCCTTTTAAGGAAAGTCAAGAATGGGAAAGAATGTCTATAAGTGTTAGTCATCTAAACTAAACAAGTTTGAGGCTAAAACGAAATATTAATAAAAGGAAAGTATAGGATAAGGAAAGTGATTTTGGATCACTGACCAATGAAACCTTAGCGACTTTCTTAACCGAGTAACTCGACTCAGGAGCTAAGTTCTTTGGAAGAACAAGGAAGCTTTTGCATTAACGATTAATAGAGTACCAACGGGCAGTAATTTCAGCTAGAATAGTGGGAGTGGTATGAGGAAATGAACTTTGGATTCGATCCTTGAATATCATGAAATTTTTTTTTTTTTTTCTGTTTTCAGATTCGTTGGAACAAATGGATTCACGTTCAACTCGACATATTGTTGCCTCATAGAAAGTGAATATGACATTTGTAGTACGAATCCGAGACTCGGACTTTTGTTTGATAAAGTCAGAACCACTAAGAAATGCTGAAAAGGTATATGTAACACGTCTTAAACAATTATAGGTAAACGGTTTCCGTATTAAGATAAACGATTCTTCAAAATCTATTAATTAGTGCATATATCCTAGAGATAAGACCTAAAGACTGGCTAAGGGTGATACCTATCTCCCAGTCTCGGAACACAGTCTTAAAGGAACAATGACTAAGCTACCTTTCAATTGGGAAAGGGTAATAGATCTGAAGATGTAACGCAGCTTGTTCATTTTGACCTTTGGGGTCTAGTGAAAGATACAAGCTAATGGGAGCTTTTGAGTGTTGACATTTTGTCTGATAACTACTCGAAACACGATTTAGTTTATCTAAAGAATACGAGGAGGAGTCTCTGATTTTAGCAGAGAATAGAGTATTCCATGCTCAGAAATTGGCTATCACATAGTCTTGGGATTGATGCTCGGCCTGCCTCCTAGTGGAATGTTTTTCACTGAGGAAGAAACCATAGACTTGCCCTATATAGTTATTGATGTGCTACAATACAATGCTAAACTCGATTAAGATAATTGGTTGCAAAATAACGGTTAACATTATTATGTAAACCGAGAAGTCTACCTAGAACATGCTAGTGAATTTATGGATAAGGAGTGAATTCGGTTCACACCACTTCCGTAAATGTAGGCATTTAGCACTTAATGCTTGAAGGTAGGATTGGAGATTTTGCGCATACGTTCAGATTGTGGCTGTTCATGAAATATCTTAATGTGATGAGTGAAGGTTGGTTATAAGATTCTTGAGATCAGAAAGTGACGGTTGAACTCGTCATAAGCCTTCGATAGAATCTATAAGTGACATCCTTAAACCTTGGAGTACGGTTACCCAAAGGTAGTTGCTATCGATTTAATCGTACCACGTCCAACGTCGGTTGTTGGTGATTACACTAATAAATACTACTAGATCGAATGTTAATCCACCCAAAAACGCAATGGGAGTATGGTTTAACCATTGACCCATTGTGGTTTTATGGACTTTATAGTCCGTCTATTTGGGTGATTGATAACCTATGGCTCTTGGTGGGTCTGTATAGGATTCGATCATAGAGGTTGGTTTGAAAGCCTTAACCCCGTGAATGGAGTTTTGGTACTCCGGTTCGTTTCGACCTCTTGTAGAACCACCCGAGTGTCTCGGGCCCAAAGGGAGCAATTGGATCTACACGAAAAGGAGTCGAATGAATAGGAAAGTTTAAACTTTCAGCGCAAAGCTGAGTGGTCTAGGGGTGATTCCCTGACAAGTAGAGAGTTAACCAGACCTTGAACTCTCTCACCACTCACTCTTGCTAGATTTCGTTAGAAAGCAGAAAATAGGGGTGATTCCCTGAGACTTTCTTGCCGAAAAACGGAGTCTGAATTCATTCGGAAAAGAAGGGTCTTGGTTAGAACAAATGGCAGGATGACTGCCGGGGCTTATATCCTTTGTCGATTTAAGAGAACCTCTCGGTCATTTAAATTCACATGTTTTAAAATATGTGGACTTGACCAGAATATTAATAAGTCTTTCGTAGACTGGTTATCAATATTGGTAAAGTAGTATTATTAGTGTTCATGATTGATAACACTGCAACGGTTGGAAACAACATGGGTGTGCTATCTGAAGTCGGAAACTGACACGCCAAGATTCTCTGGATGAGAGAATTGGACTATATTCTAAGAATTTGATTCGGTCAAATTCACAAGAATGAGTCATTGGCTATCCCATCCGTGATGATCTTGCATATACGTATGCAACATTCAACGAGAGTAGTCCTACTCTACCTCTCAGGAATTATTCTCTAAATCTTCGGATAAAGAGAAAATGGGATAGGGTCTCTCTTGGATAACGGCAAGTCAGGTTATCACAAGTCAATAGTAGTCGAATCTCGGATTCGAGCATTGAATAGCGGTTTAGTACGTCCTCAAGTATCTTTGAAGAACGAGGAATAATATGCTTGTATATTCGGGTGCAAACTTGAATATGGTAGACTACATTGATTCTGACTTACAGTCAGATTAAGGATGATCGTTGGGATGATCTCGGACTCAGTGTTTACTCATTGTGATGGAGCTATAGTCTGGAGAAATCCAGCACCGCCAATTCGATTTTAATTAATCGGATACGTAGCAGCTTTCGGGCCAGCTAGAGTGGCGATATAGCTTAGGAATTTCCTTTCTGATCTGGGAGTAATTCTAGGTCTAGTGAGCCGATATCACTTCATTGTGAAAACAGTGAAGAGATAGCTTAGAAGGATCTTCTCAGTCACTGGAGGTCAAAAGCATAGAGAGTACCGCCTGATTAGATGGACCGGCAACATTTCGATCCTAAAGATCGTCTTGAGCCGATAACCTAACTGTTCAGTGTACCAAGTCGAATGCTTGGAGGGTACAACATTGAGGGATATGTCTCATATGCTTTTAGAGCAAGTGGGAGAGTGTTGTGAATAAGATGAGAAAAGGGCGTGCTCTAAAAACAATCATTGCTTGTCATTTCGTGCAAGTGGGAGATTGTTAGGTGTAGTGCCCGAAAGACAATTTGTGTAATTGTTTTTGATAACAGAATTTATCTCACCTTATTACTTGCTTTGTGCTTGTAAGTAATACACTACTGCAAACCCTAAGTATATCAGTATGTAACCGCTTAACTCAGTGTATGACATGCACATGAGGATTGAGTTAGTGGTGATATACTTAAACTGTTAGTTTGTGGTGAACTTAATCAGAGTTTAGGGACTCTTGATTAAAACACCAATAATGCGCCCAGAACACTTTAGGGTGTGATAGTCTTATCCGGACTGTCGGTAGAGGGTACTGATGGGAACCAACTTTACTGTACATTTCTGTACAGTTTAACCCACGTTTATCATATTTCTAGCATGGTTCGGGTGAGTTTAGACCCTATATTGAGTGTTAATGAGGTTTTCTTCGCACGGCGAGTAACTGTCGGTTGTTCCGTAAACTCGGCCGACTATTGGCATGTTATACTCATTTCCCGAGCACCCGTAGTTTACAGGGTTATGCGTTTGCTTGCTATTTCCATGTTTGTGCAGGATTTGGGTGAGTCGAGAGCCCGGAAAGCGATGAATTGTGAGTTTAGACGTGTCCGAGGTGAGAAACGAAAGCCAAGTATGGAAAAAGTTCAGTTTTTGAAGTGAAGGCATCTATCCGTACGGACAAAAGTCTGTCCGTACGGACAACCCTCAGCCAGAATCAAGATTTCATTCAGAGATATATCCGTACGGATAGTCAATTCATCCGTACGGACAGACTGGTGCAGTAGAGGTCCATCCGGACGGATAGAAATCTATCCGTACGGACGGACACTGGGAACACAAAACAGAAGGTTTGATCAAAGATATATCCGTACGGACAACCTTCCAGCCGTACGGACAAGAAGGGTTTGAGGAATATTTTGAGAAGAGGGCAGAAAAGGAGAGAATCTCGAGATTTGAAAGGGAAGTGGAAGAATACAAGAGAAAGTGGGAAGAAGCGACAAGGCCAAAGCCGGACACAGTGGTCATTGATGTAAAGGAAGAAGAGCCATCGCCACCACTCAAGCCGAAAGGTAATAAAGGTAAAATTCCCCCTCCTCCCCCGGGTTTTGATATGGCCACTTTACCATTTCCTCGAAAAACAGCCAAAAAGGAGGTCTTGACTCAAAGTCAAGCCAAATTTTTGGAAATGTTGAGGAAATTTGAAGTGACCATGCCAATGTTGGATATCATTGCCAACATCCCATCGTATTTCAAATTTTTAAAGAGTACGCTCTCGAGTAAGGAGAAAATGCAACGAATGGTGCAATTGAGTTATGAGTGTTCTGCCATTTTTGAGAACAAGATAACTCCCAAAATACAAGATAGGGGCAATTTTACCATCCCTATAACCATAGGAGAGACTGTTTTAAAAAATGTGCTTTGTGATTTGGGGGCGTCCTTTAGTTTGATGCCAAAGTCCGTGTATGATAAACTAGGTTTAGGGAGATTAGAACCAACTAGCATGACATTGCAAATGGCGGATAGGTCGGTTAGGACACCGCTAGGAGTAGCTGAAGATGTGTTGGCTCAGGTTGATAGATTTGTGTTCCCGGTTGATTTTGTGGTTCTGGACATGGACACTGACTCTAGGACACCTCTTTTATTAGGTCGGCCTTTCCTAAACACTGGGGAGACCTTGATATATGTTAAGAGAGGGGACATAATTTTACGTGTCGGTCAAGAGAGTGTGACTATAAATGTGTATAAAACCATGAAACACCCGGAAGAAGAGGTAAACGATTGTTTTGCGGTGGATGTTATCCACCCTTGTATTGTCGCCAATGTGAATTTGCAGGGTTATAAAGAGCCGTTGGAGAGGTGCCTGATGCAGTCGTGTAAGATTGATGATGAAAGCAAACTGATGCAAACTCATGTTATGCACCTCGAGGCAGGTGAATTGGTTGATGCAAAGTGGATCGAGAAGCTAGACCTTGGATCCCCCGATGAGATGCCGAAGCCATCCATTGAGGAACCACCAACAGACTTGGAGTTGAAGCCACTGCCTTCTCATTTAAAGTATGTATACCTTGAGGATAACAATTTACTTCCTGTAATTATTTCTGCCACGCTAACCACTTTGCAGAAAGTGAAACTGGTTCAAGTACTTAAAAAGAGGAAGAGGACATTTGGGTGGAAAATGGTGGATATAAAGGGGATTAGTGCTAACATCTGTAAGCACAAAATCATCCTTGAGGATGGGGCAAGACTGAGGCGTCAACCGTAGAGGAGACTGAATCCGCACTTACTAGAAGTGGTAAGGAAAGAGGTGGTGAAGATGCTGATTTTGGGCATAATCTATCATATCTCGGATAGTGAGTGGGTGAGCCCCACACAGGTGGTGCCAAAGAAAGGCGGTATTACTGTGCTGACAAATGAGCAAGGTGAGTCTTTTTCTGTACGTCCTGTTACCGGTCATCGAGTCTGCATCGATTTCCGTATGTTGAATGAAAAGACTAGGAAAGATCATTTCCCCCTCCCGTTTATTGATCAAGAGTTAGATAAACTTGCTGGTCATGCGTTTTATTGTTTTCTAGACGGATTCAGTGGTTATTACCAATTCCATATTGATGTTAATGACCAAGATAAGACAACTTTTACGTGTCCCTATGGCACCTTTGCATTTTGAAGAATGCCGTTCGGGCTGTGTAACACACCCACAACATTTCAGCGATGCATGGTTGCCATTTTTGCTGATATGATAGATCAATGCATGGCTGTGTATGGATGATTTTACTGTTTTTGGGGATAGTTTTGATGCATGCTTGCTTAATATAGATAGGGTGCTTGCTAGGTGTGAGGAGACCGATCTAATCTTGAACTGGGAGAAGTGTCACTTTATGGTGACTGAGGGGATTGTACTAGGTCATAAGGTATCAGCTAAGGGGATAGTGGTTGATAGGGCTAAGGTAGACGCTATTTCTAGGTTGCCTATGCCTTCTAATTTGAAAATGTTAAGGTCTTTTCTGGGACATGCGGGGTTCTATCATAGATTTATCCCTAAGTTCGCCCAAAAGGCTACACCTATTACCTCTAGGTTGAAGAAGGGAGTAAACATGACTTTCGATGAGGAGTGTGTAGAGGCTTTCCATGACATTAAGAAGCTGTTGACTGAGGCTCCAATTCTGATAGCTCCGAACTGGGAGCAAGGTTTTGAAATTATGTGTGATGCAAGCAATCTAGCTATAGGAGTTGTGTTAAGGAAGAAGGTCGATAAGTTGTTTCGACCCATTTATTATGCCAGTCATACCCTCAACCCGGCCCAACAGAAGTATGCCACGACCGAGAAAGAGTTGTTGGTGGTAGTCTTCGCTTTTGATAAGTTTAGATCCTATCTGGTGGGGTCTAAGGTGATTGTTCATACGGATCACTCCGCTTTGCAATACCTGTTTTGCAAAGAAGGATGCCAAACCGCACTTGTTGAGATGGATTCTGCTCCTGTAGGACATCACGTGGAGATTAGAAACCGTAAGGGTTGTGAGAATGTCGTGGCCAATCATCTTAGTCGTATAGAACCGGTTAAGGATGATGAATCTGAGAGGGTGGAGATAAATGACTCGTTTCCGGATGAGCAACTGTTCGTGGTGGACACTATGTTGCCGGAAAAGCGAGGGAATTTTATGTGTAGAGGAAAAGAGGGCGAACAGTGGTTTTCCCCGATTGTGAACTACCATGAGAGTGGGTTTATAGATCCAGAGTTGGATGAAAATCAGAAGAAGAAGCTCATGAGTGAGGCTAAGTACTTTGTCTGGGAGGATCCTTATTTGTTCCGGTTGTGTGCCGACGGTATTCTTAGGAGGTGTATAACCCAGGGTGAGCGGTTGAGCGTGTTATCTTTTTTCCATGATAAAGAGGCCGGAGGCCATTTTTCAGGGAAGAGAACCGCGTTGAAAGTTTTACAAAGTGGGTTGTATTGGCCTACGATCTTTAAGATGCCTAGGCTTATGTCAAAACTTGTGATGCGTGTTAACGTTCGGGCCGAATCTCAAGAAGGAACGAAATGACTCAACAGCCTATTATTGTGTGTGAAGTCTTTGATATTTGGGGCATCGATTTCATGGGACCTTATCCTGCTTCTTTTGGGAACAAGTTCATTCTAGTAGCTTGTGATTATGTCTCAAAGTCGGTGGAAGCGATCGCCTCCCCCACTAATGACAGACATGTAGTTATCAAGTTTCTAAAAAAGTTCATTCTGACACGATTCGGAGTACCAAGGGCGATAATTTCTGATAATGGCACTCATTTCGGCAATCGAGATTTGGATAAGTTGCTTCTAAAGTATGGGGTAACTCATAAGTTAGGAACGGCCTACCATCCTCAGACGAGTGGCCAGGTGGAGGTCTCCAACCGTGGTATTAAGAGAATTCTAGAAAGAACTATTGATAAGAACAGTAAGAGTTGGTCCACGAAATTAGATGATGCGATGTGGGCTCACAGAACAGCGTTTAAGACTCCAATTGGTATGTCTCCGTACATGATCGTTTTTGGAAAAACTTGTCATTTACCAGTGGAGGTTGAGCATAGAGCGCATTGGGCCATTAAGGAGTTGAATATGGACGAGACTCTTATTGGAGAAAGGAGGATGGCTCAGCTAGTTGAGTTGGAGGAGTTTTGCCTGAGAGCTTATGATTGCTCGGCCAGATATAAAGAGAAAACTAAACTCCTCCACGATCAACTGATAAAACCCAAGTTGCTTAAGGTGGGAGATGAAGTTTTACTGTATGATACGCAATTACATCTTTTTCCGGGGAAGCTGAAGTCCCGATGGTCGGGACCATACACCGTTGTGAAAATATTCGACTCGGAAGCGGTTGAGATAATTCATCCGAAGTATGGGACCTCAATTACCAATGGTCTTCGTTTGAAGAGATATGAGAAGTTGCCTTTTGACGAAGCTCTCGAGGTTGTGATTCTGGAAGATCCGAAAGTGGAGGAAGTAAGCTTTTTAGTCCCGTCATGGACTCCAATGCATGACGTCCCACTCTTATAATCCACCATCCGTTATCTCTCTATCCCTCGTTCTCCTCACCCGTGCCTGTAGTATAACTTGAAGAAAAAAAAACGGCACAGTTTAAGTCATTCTGTCGAGCCAACGACATTAAACAAAGGCGCTCGGTGGGAGGCAACCCACCATCTTCTGTGTTTTGTGTGTTCCTGAGTCCCACGTGAGGTGTTTTGTGTGTTTTGGGTGTCTTGGTTGTGTTCGGATGGTCACAAGGGGGATTATCTATTCAAAACTTCATTTTTCACATTGCCTGCCTCCATCTGTACGGATGCAGTTATCATCCGGACGGATATATCACAGTATCAAAATTTTCGGTTCCAGCCTTTCATCCGTACGGATAGATCTTTATCCGTACGGACAGATCTCAGTCCAGAAAGAAAGGGATTCTCATAGAATCATCCGTACGGACATTATTGCCATCCGTCCGGACAGTTCTTCCCCTCAACTTATCCGTACGGACAAATACTTATCCGTCCGGATAGACCTTTTTTCTATATATACCTCCTCCCCCAACTTCCATTCAAGTTTCTTCTTCACATAACCACCCCCCGAATTTTTCCGCCCTCAAACACCAAAAACCTTCAATTCTTCACCGTTTTCAAAAATTATTGCTGCTATAAATAGCTATCCACCTCCTCTCTTCAATTCTTCAAACAAAATCCACCAACAAACAACGATCGAAGGGAATCAAGCTTTTCATGGGCCGATTTTCGTAGGTGAAAAATTCGATCTTGGGGCTTCTTTGTTGATCGTCTGGGGATTCCGTCAACTCCGTTGCATTCCTATCGTCCAGATTGGTAAGTCTAGTCGATCTTTTTCAGTTCAATTTCACTTTTTCTCGGGGTCGGTTTTCGAATCGAACCCCAAATGAACCTTTAACTGATTAGGTTATCTTTTCTTGTTTTTCTTGCTTTGTTGTTACTTGTGATGGGGTGTGATGGTTTGGGGACGTCTGCATGGCCATTTTGATTATCATGTGATGATTTCTGTTGAATTATTGGTGTTACGGTAGATTGACGGGTGATTGATTTTGGTTTTGGTTTGTGGGGGTGTGGTTGATCAGTATACGTAATGAGTCCTAAGAAGAGAGCCGCAGAGGGGGTTTCTAAGTCCGTAAAAGGGAAAGGAAAGGGCAAGGCCATTGCCACTAGTAAGAAGAAACCTAGGGTTGAGGAGATTCCGGTGGAAACTTTGAACAGACCGTTGATCATCGGGGGTGATAGAACTGATAGACCAGTGAGGGAAGTTAGGAAAAAACTAGTTTATGGTCAACTTGCAGATGAGACGGATACAGGTACGGATACAGAGGAGGATGAGGAACCGTTAGTCGATCCTCAGAAGGCAATAAAAGAGAGTACTGAGGCAGTCCCGGGAGGGCAAGTAGGGACTTCCAAGAGGGTTAAGATTTCTGAGGTGAGAGCACAAGTTGGGGGGCACCTGGGGGTGTTTTACCCTTCAAAGATAGATTTGTCAACGAGCATGCCAAGAAAGCATTTTTATCAAGATTCAAAGGTCGGGAGATTTTAGAAAGAGCCGTTGATATGGAAAAGGTTGAGAAAAGTTTCCAAGACAATCTGAAGAAGAGGAAGTGGGATGAGTTCATTAAGGTGCATGATTTCACTGTGAGAAAGCCCAATTTGACTTGGCACGGGATTTCTTAGCAAATTTGAGTGAGGCGGATCTGTCTTCGGGGGTGGTGAATGTCCGAGGAGTTGATGTACCTTTTACACCCCAGGCCATCACGGACTACTACACGCTACCGGCCGTCTCGTCTGATTATTTAGATGCGATAAAGGAGAAGCAGGATAAGGGGGAAGACCCATTTAAGGAGTTGCATCTAGCCATTGATCCCGACATCCCGTGGACAATGAAGAAGACCGGGGTGGCTAGTGTGAGAGACATGTTAAAGACCACTCGTTTCTCCCGGGATTGGAAAGTGAAAGCCCGTTTTGTCCGAACCGCCTTCTACCCAAGGACAATTTCCATAAGTTCATTATGCTTGATTTGGCTATGCTCTACGCTCTTCACTTCGACATTCCGATAGATGTGGGGAGGGTGTTGTATACTGAGATTACAAAGAACCGGAAAGATCAGAGAGCCAAGCTTATTTGTATCCATCTACTCAATGGGTTACGCCTGAAGGCGGGTGTAAAAGAGTATGGTTTGGATGAGCGGCGTACGAAAAAGCTGATTTTGTTGAGTCCGCAATCCGAGACGTGACCAGGTGGACCACCTGTCGAGGGGGATGTTGAGCATGAGGCTGAGGGTGATCAAGAGCAGGGTGATCAGGGTCCTGAGAAAGAGCCGATTCTTTGAGCGATCGTCGGTTTTATCCGCACGGTTCCCTTACCGACACGCACCCGGTATTTGATGATGGATGGGCTGCGGAATATGCTAGATAGGCAGCGGATTCAATTGAACATGTTAGCCGAAGGGTTGCAGGTGATCGGAAGGAACATCCTGGACATGCCCGAGCTTAAGGTAGATGACGAGGCTTACCGGTTCACGTCTTTCATCGAGGAAGCCATCGAGTTATGCGTATAGGAGGATGTAGCTGAGGGGATTTTTAGAGCTGCCGCGAGCGCTTCTAGGGAGGGTGCTGGTACCTCTCAGGCTGCCCCAGCCACTGCTACTACTGCTGCTACTTCTGTTTCTGAGCACGCACCACCTCCTCCCAAGGACCAGACTGGAGTTTAGAGTCGACGTTGTTCCTTTAGAGTCGGTCCTTAGTTTTATTTTAGATCAGGGTGTTGGTGTCTCAGTTACCGTTTAGATGTGGCTAGGGTTGTGTTTTGCGATCACTTTTGTGCTACTTTTCTCTACTTGAATTGTAAGCCATAAGGCACTTCTTTTTCACCACTTTTGCCTTCTTGACTTGCTGTTTGGATTATTCATTGGATGGATGATGATTTTGTATGTTTTTATATACAATGTTTGATGCTTTATCCATATAGTACACCTATTTCAAGTTTTCTGACGTAACGAGGTCGAATATTTTGATTATCTCCGGATTCCCCCCCCCCCTTATTATTTTCTTTGGCACGTGGACCATGTCCCGTGCACGTATTTCTTGGATATGTTTTTCTTTATATAGGGATTCGGGATGCTTAACCTCACGACCGTTACGGGACTTGATCGCGCAGTTTTGCCGGGCTCCTAAGCTAAGTCTCTTTTTCCTTTTCTTTCACACACCGAGGACGGTGTTTCACTAAAGTGGGGGGTGGGACGACTTAGCTTATTCGCATGTTGTTCATAGGTTACAATGCCGTTATGTGATGAACTTAGTTTTTACTCGGTTTCGAGTTGATTTCAAGGCACTTTCAAATTTTCCCCGGGTTTTAACACCGCGATATATGCATGTTTTTCACGGTTGAGTTAGTAAACGGTTTTTAGCCTTGTGAATGTCTTGCAGTGAGTCCATTCTATCACGATACGGAACACTTTTAGTACACGTTTGACGACGGTTATACTTAGTACGATTGTTTTACACACCTGTACCCCTAGTTTTGAGGCGAAATAGAAAGGATTCACCCTGGGTAGGTTCGGGATGACGGGAAAGGCATTTCTTTGAAGCGACCAGAGACAAAAACCAGCATCCCAACATTATCCCTCTAAACCCTCCTAAGCCTTGATAGGAACGGTCTGACCACCGTCTGAATTTGAGCCGTTTTTGGTTACTTAGCTTATAATTCCTAGCCCTGAACCGATAATTTGGTCACATTCCTTTTTGACTACCCTACGAGTGGACTTAGTTGTTTCCTTTAGACACACTTGCCAAGGCAAGTGTGGGGTGGGAGAGAGTATGTGAAATGGTATGAGGAGGGAGTTTTGAGCTAACATCTAGAAGGGGAGGAGCTCGAGGAAATCATCGATGTGGCCTTTGGTTCAAAAGGAAAGTTTGTTCAAAAAAAAAAGTGAATAAAGTCGAACCAAAGAATGCCGGAAAAGGAGTATGCGTATTAGCTAATATGATGATTGAGTTTGGATGTTATTCTAATGGAAATTCGAAAGAAGTTTGGTGGTTTTCTATGTTCGAGTTGAGGGAGTACACGCAATGATTAGGTTCACTCGTGCCTTCTTTTCTCCAGTCCCAAATTATCTTTCGATAACCCCCGTCTGAGCCTAACATTATAACCTTTCAAGTCCTACCTGACCGGATCTCTGGCCCTGGTGAACCTCGATTAGTGGAGACTCTAGGAAGGGCAGGATTGTGTGCAGTCATATGTCCGGTATTCCAAGCCGGTAACCGTATTGAGTATAAGTCGTCGTCATTCACCACACACTCACTCCGTTTTGTGATTATTTTGGAGTCGAGGTATTACATTCACTTGTCTAGGTCCCTTTCACTTTGATATTTTGAAATGCATGCATGTACCGCAAAGTTGATTCCTTGGCATTGTTTGATCGCCTGATTTACTCGGGGGCGAGTAAAGGCTAAGTGTGGGGTGGTGATGGGAACCAACTTTACTGTACATTTCTGTACATTTTAACCCACGTTTATCATATTTCTAGCATGGTTCGGGTGAGTTTAGACCCTATATTGAGTGTTAATGATGTTTTCTTCGCACGGCGAGTAACTGTCGGTTGTTCCGTAAACTCGGCCTACTTTTGGCATGTTATACTCATTTCCCGAGCACCCGTAGTTATCGGGGTTATGCGTTTGCTTGTTGTTTCCATGTTTGTGCAGGATTTTGGGTGAGTCGAGAGCCCGGAAAGCGATGATTTATGAGTTTAGACGTGTCCGAGGTGAGAAACGAAAGCCAAGTATGGAAAAAGTGAAGTTTTTGAAGTGAAGGCATCTATCCGTACGGACAAAAGTCTGTCCGTACGGACAACCCTCAGCCAGAATCAAGATTTCATTCAGAGATATATCCGTACGGATAGTCAATTCATCCGTATGGACAGACTGGTGCAGTAGAGGTCCATCCGGACGGATAGAAATCTATCCGTACGGACAGACACTGGGAACACAAAATAGAAGGTTTGATCAGAGATATATCCGTACGGACAACCTTCCAGCCGTACGGACAACCTGAAGAATCAAGAACCATCCGTACGGATAGCCTGTTATCCGTACGGATAAGCTGAATTTTGCCCTAGCCTATAAAAGGGCAGCTCAAACATTTTATTTAGCAGACTTTGACGAACTTAGATAGTTGTTGCCTCTTTTGGGCGATTTCCTTCATCCGGAAGCGTAGAATTAAGTACCATATATCATTGTTCTCGTCTTTCGACCCTCCATTACATTAGATACTTTACAACATCAATCTGTTACGTTTCGATTGTCAAGATTTGATCTTTGTGAGCACAACTTTGTCACTTCATCAATTTTCAATAAATGGGTATGGTTTATTGTTCTTTTATCGTTTCTATCATGAATTACTTTACCGTTTATAGTTTCAATTCGATAATGAGTAGCTAAATCTTTCGTACGGCCGAATTATGTGAAAGCGGATGAAACGCCATTAGGGAGATGAACCGGGACGTAGTGTAGCACGTAATGAAATGTTCTAATCGATAATTCATATCACGAAACCTGTTTTAATCGTAATCGATGCTAGCTTGATCACCTAGTCATTCATCATTACACACACCTAGCTTATAAATGTATGTTGCGGCAAAGTGTGGGAACCGGGGTTTCGGGACCGTAGACGTTTTGGCTTAAAAGGTAGTTTGACACCTACCTGTGCACTAGATTGACACTCCAGTCATTAAGTCCATTCCAATACGGGGTTTTTACCGTTTAGACAAGGAAGGTAGAGCACACTCTCGGGGTAGTTTGTTTGAGGATAGAGTAATCCGCTGGATCGTAGTTCGGCTGTACCTCTTTGTAATCGTTAAGAAATCCAACTAGTATAATCTTTCTTTTATGCAATAGTACAGCATCATATTTTTCTGGTTGACCTAAACTGAGTGCTAAGTCAGCTGTGGTATTCAAAGCCAATCTCTGTGGGTTCGACCTCGGACTCCTCAAGCACTACCTACAATCGATCCGGTCCACTGCCGGTTAGAAAGTAGATTTTGCTAAGGTTTCGTGTTTTTACTTGACTAACCGGATTATAAAAATCCTCTTACCAGGTACCTACGTGGGGCATTTATATATGATTGCATTTATATAGGACTGGACCGATTTAATCTGAATTTCTCGATATAATTCCGTAATCGAGGAATCATATTAAATCATTAAATGATCATATATGGATCAACCTTAATCCTGAGGTGATCACAGGGTGCTACTTGTCTCGGGGTAGTGTTTGATGTGTTGGTTACGGTTCACTTAAATATGTGTTCCATGTCACTTCTCATTGTCACTATCTCCTGATGAGTGAGTAGTTCTGATTTTCACAGAAAAGGAATCCATTCCTTCCTACGGGAAGTAGAGAGACAGTCCCCTTATTTGTTAGCCCTAAGAAAATGATCGATGAGCCCAGTTCAAGTTAGACTAATTAGCTACTAGTCAGATATGTGAACTAATTGATCACTAGGGGTTAATGGTAAATAAGGATAAGATATTCTGAGTCGGGTTCACGGAGACTTCCCACTCAGAATGGACAGTCTATGGAGGGTTAGTCCGTATGTAGTGATTATATCAGTGGATGCTTATTTACTCATGGGGTTGAGTGTAAGTATATATCTATAATTGGTAGAGTTCAGTTTCGGATTTATGGTGGCGTATGAATATTCTGTTCGATGAATATTTTACTTAGTTATTGGAGCGAAAAGCTATAGGTCCATGGTCCCCAATGTGGCTCCTGTAATTCGCGTGTTTTTCCTGTTATTGGGCCTCAGTGATAATTAATTGGCTGGGCTAATTAATTGATATGTGAAATATTATTTAGTTGGGCTAAATAATATAATACACAGAAAATACATTTTCTGTGGGCCTAATCCCTAGTGTGTGGCGCCATTACCTCCTTAAATGCAAGATTTGATTTTCTTGTGTGATTAATTATTTACTTGGTAAGTAATTAATTAATAAATGATAATTGATTTGTAATTGATTGATTGATTAATCACAATCTTTTATAAATTGAATTATCCTTTACTTTGATTTCTTTTTAATTATTTATTTAATTAATTAGAAACTTGGAGGCCAAGGATTTACTCTCCTATATAAAGTGAGTTCTTCCAAGACATATGAGAAATGCAAATTTTGCCCCATACACACAAATAAAGAGAGAAAAACTTGTTTCTTGTCTTGGGTTTCTGGTTGAAGAAAAACTTGGAGTTTTTTCTTGGAAGTATATCAAGGAGGTTTCAATTCCAAGGATTGGTGTCCACCAACCACCGTTTGGAGAACACATTGGAAGATCTTGGCTTCTCTTCCTACTATTGGTAAGATAAACTTAACCCCCTTGTACGATTTTAGATCCTTTATTTATGTATTGTAGTTTATAGATCGTGATCCATCCACTACGCAAAGATCTGTTATGTACAGATCTGAGCTCCAACATCCTTCACACTGTAATAAAATTCATTCATTTAAGGGCAGTAGGTAATATAAGTTCAAAACATATTCAAAGTACAGTAATTATATTTTGCTCATTTCAGCTTTGTACCTCTTGAATTTTGTGGTTTGAACCTCCTCTATATCTTTCCAATCAATTTCTGGGAACTTCCACTTCCAGTATGCCATAGTAGTGTACTCAGAGATTCCATGAAATATTCTCTTGGAAAAGAGTATATTAAAGTCAGGCATAGTCTTATTTGCCCTAGGTTCTCCAAATATTTCTCAAGTCTATCCCTAGCTTCAGCAATGTGTGAGTCAGCAAACTTGAGATTTTTGTACAGATCCCATTGGTCTTATTTGTTCATTCTTCCCATAGGGTTGAAGAATTTTACCATGTAGTTGAAATCTTCTAGTTGTTCACTTGGTAAATCTTCTGGTCCTTTTGCAGAGAGTGGTATGGTTGTACTTTGTCTGCTGGTCCCAACATTTGCTTAAGAGATGCATGTTGTCTTTTAACATTATTGTACATTTTGGCCATATCAACTCTCATTTTTTCATCTTGAAAGCTTAGCCAGTCTGCCCATGCTTCATCTTGAGTTTCGTTTGGATACTGTTAAGGGTGATTTTATGCGATTTATAACGTTATATTTTATAGTGATTCCCTCCATATTCATATAATTTGCATAGAATTTAAGTGTTTAATTGAATTATTGAGCAAATGAGTTTTTAAACGGGTTAATCGCAAAGTTAGTGGATTTATGGGGTTCTACTGTTGATTTTATATTGATTTGGATGATATTACACTTTGCCATGTTTTATTATCTTGTAGAAACACGAAATTGGTTCAAAAGAGGATTAAAAGATGTTAAGGATCGGAGTTGTATGAAGAAAAAGAGATAGAGATGAAGTTGATTGAAGATAGAGATGGAAAAATCAGAATTGAAGTAACTGAACGTGCGTCCAATTCCCCGTCCAGTGAACGGGCGTCCAACTGCTTGAACGGGCGTCCGGGCTGGAATATTTGATTCAGAGTTCTCCCAAAATTGATGGACGGGCGTCTGATTTATAGAAGGATGGGCATCTGATCATGACTCGGCCCGATTGGAAGTTTTCAAGCTATCTGGATGGGCATTCAACCCATCAAACGGGCGTCCAGTCAGCCGACATAGCAGCACCGCCTTAAAATTCTATATATAGCTGCGTTATTTACAACAATATGATCAGAAATTCGAACCCCAAACCCTAGGGGCGACTCAGTTTTTTATACTTTTATCTTTTCTAGTAGATTCAAACACTTTTTATGTATTTTTACTTAAGTAATTCGAACTACAAGAGGATGCTAAGAGGCTAGACCTCCCTTGAACAAGCATTGTGAAGCCATCCAACCAACGTATTGATTTCATCTTCGATTGTCTTGTGAGTTTTTAATTCAAAGTTGTATCTTTATTATGCTTATTTCGTTCTTATGCAATTTATATCGAAAGATCTTTGCATGTATGATGTTTGATTTTGATGAGAATCATGTTAAACCCTAGATCGCCATAATAAAGATTAGACCTTTAATCTAATTAACGAGAGTTATTAGGTTGAATCCTTAGGTTAGAAACTTATAAATTTCACACCTTTGGTTAGAAAGCGTTAATCTTTAGATCGAAAGATAGAAGATTAATAGGTGAACTTGTCTAAGAAATTAGGAGTTCATACCTTGGCTAGGTGAATCACAACTTGATTAAGAATCACGTGACAATCTAGATAGGAGTTGATAGTTGTAGGATAGGTGGATCAGTTGCTTGTTCGTCTTTTATTTCATTGATTAAATCACTTGTGATCGATTGCTTAGTAAATTTACAATCTTTATTTCGTAATAGATTTAGAATAG
Organism: Gentiana straminea; assembly: GCA_036785695.1. Classification (NCBI taxonomy): domain Eukaryota; kingdom Viridiplantae; phylum Streptophyta; class Magnoliopsida; order Gentianales; family Gentianaceae; genus Gentiana; species Gentiana straminea. The sequence goes on along the minus strand of JAVUPR010000376.1, from coordinate 199,592 downwards.
ATTTAGTTTAGATAATTTGTTCGCAACCATATTTGCCCTGTCTTTAGATCTCGATCTTCTGTCCAGTTATTCTTATTTGTAGTTTCGTTTTTCGTTTTAGTTTTCACTGTTTTATTTTCGTATCTTTTTAGTATTAATCGTGACATAGTTAGGTTAGATAATAAAAACTAGTTAAAACATCCCCGATTCCCCGTAAGATCGACCCGGTATCAACCTCTATACTACGATCCCTACACTTGGGGTATACCAGATTTATAAATTTATTACTTGTTTATTTTCATTGCAAAAATCCGTGACAAGTTTTTGGCGCCGTTGTCGGGGAACCGGACGGTTGTCTAGTTTTTATTTTTCGTTAGTAAGTTAATTTAGATATTTTTGTTTTAGTTTCTGTTTTGTTTCTGTTCCAATGAACGGGCGTCTAGTGTAGTGGACGCCCGTCCGGTCCAGTTTTTTTTAACTGTTCGTATTTTTGCCCAGTCAAACGAGTGTCTGGTTATCCAGACGTCCGTCCTGTTCATCTTCTAGGCAGACGCCCGTCCAGTGATCTGGACGCCCGTCTGACCTCTTTTTCTTTAAAAATCTTTTCTCGGTTTTAACCTTTGATTAAAAGGTTAAATAACTAGTTTTTGGTTTCGGTTTATGCAAACTCGGAGTCAAAATGGGCCACTGCTCTATAACCCTGACCTCGAGCGGACCATAGTCCGACCAAACATGAGAAGGCTACGTTTTGCGGACCTCCCTAACGAAGAGAACACAGTCGATTGAGATATCGAGCAAGATCTAGTCCAAGAGATTGAAAATATAGTCATTATGGCTGCTGAATATAGACGAACGTTGGCTGACTACGCCATGCCTGGCGTAGTAAAGGTCAACCGGCTTTCGTCCTACCAACCATAAATGCTCAGACCTTCGAACTCAAGCCTGGTCTCATTCAAATGATGCAACATGCATCTATCTTCCATGGGTATCAGTCTGAAAATCCGCATACACACGTACGCACATTTCTGGAGATATGTGGTACGACTCGCATCCAAGGTGTAAGCGAGGATGCCATTAAGCTGAAGTTGTTCCCGTTTTCCTTGAAGGGGGAGGCAAAAGAGTGGTATAACTCTCTCCCTGCTGAATCCATTACCACTTGGGCTGGACTTGAAAAAGAGTTCCTAAGTCAATACTTTCCACTTTCCAAGACAGCCCAATGCCTCAGTGAAATTTTTACATTTTATCAGAAGGAAAATGAGTCATTCTTTGATGCTTGGAAGAGATTCAAATCTCTCATTCGTAAATGTCCCCATCATGGTATTGACTTACAGAGGCAAGTCAATACGCTTTTCAGTGGATTGACCGAGCTCACTAAGGGCATGGTCAATAGCTCTTCTGGTGGGGCATTCTTGAGAAAGACACCTGAAGAGGGATGGGCACTATTTGCGGATATTTCCAAGTACAATTACGCCCCCTCCTCTCAAGCTATCCAAGCACCTCCTCCTCCTCCCAAGATCAAGGAGGTGAACATGCAAAGTCTGATCGCCATGCTGCAAAAGCAGATGGCAGCTTCTCAAAATTCTCCTAATCCGATCAATCAGAATCCTTCCCTTCAACAGAACTCTCAGGTTTTGTACTGTGATAATTGTTGTCAGACTGGCCATATGGTTGACCAGTGTCAATTTGTTCCCCTCTCTGCTTATCAAGTTAATACTGTCCATGACAATGGACAGTATAATCCAGTCACATGTCAGAACTGTGACAATGTGGGGCATACATCTCGTTTCTGTCCTATGAACGGACAGAACGCTGAAGTAAACACCTTCTCTGGCCAGACCAATCAGAGGTTTAACAATCAATTCTCTGGCCAGAGTAATCTTCAAAACCAGGGTTTCAGCCATAATCAAAATTTCAATCCTAATTCAAATTTTAATCAAAATCAAAACTTCAATCGAAACCCTACTTACAACCAGAACCAGAACTCCAATTTTTCCAATCAGAATCAAAGGTTCAGTCAGAATTGGCCTAACAATTCTAATTCTACATTTCAGAATCGGTCCAGCCAGCCTTATCCACAGAACTTCCAAAACTCTCAAGGCCCCTCGCACTCGAATGATATCCAAGCTGAATGGAACTCTTTTCGGGAGGAGCAAAATAAAAACCTCCAACTCCTAATGAGCACAAACAAGAATCTTGAGAGGCAAATAGGGCAATTGGCTGAACAGTTAGCTTCTAGACCACCAGGGCAGTTGCCCAGCTTCACGGAAAAGAATCCAAAGGGTGGTCAAGTTGCTCAGACCGATCTGAATAATAGCCAATGCACTGACTTGGTGCCTTCAATTCCGTACGGTAGTGAAGAGGCCAGTGCGATGAACTTAAGGTTAGGTACTCAACTAAGTGGTCCCCCTCACCAGGGAAACCACTAACCCCTCCTACCAGCGATAAGGCAGGATGGGAAGTCGAGCACCTACGTTCCCCTTTGCTGCAAGAAAATACTCAGGTGGCTGAACCCCTGAGGAATGAAGAATCGAGTGAGAGTCAGGAGGCTGACCCCCTGACTAGTAAGAATAATGAAAAGGTAGTAAGGTGGAAGGACTTGGAAGACAAAGCGGTCAGTTCATCCTCGAAGAAAGCCTTTTCTGAGAGTGACTTGAAAAAGCTTCCATTTCCACCTAGAAAAAGCAACATCTCCTTGAATGAGGACAAAAAGTATGAAAAAGTGCTAAACCTTCTGAAAAATACTCAGGTTAATCTTCCATTATCCGAGGTCTTGGTTGAGATGCCTAAGTATACAAAATTCATCAAGGATGTTGTTTCTTCTAAGAAGAAGTTAGCGGACATGGATCGGTTGATTGGTGAGGATTGCTCTATGATCAATTATGAAGATCTACCAATCAAGAGGGGTGACCCTGGGAAATTTGTTCTCACCTTGCTAGTGGGAGGCTTAGTCTTCCCAAACTCTTTATGTGACCTGGGTGCATCCATAAGCCTGATGCCATTGTCTGTCTGCAAACAGCTTGGGTTAGACAATCTTCTAGAACCCACCACCATGAATCTCCAATTCGCAGATAGATCTTCTAAGAAAGCTGCGGGAATACTAAAGGACGTCCTAGTTCAAATTGACAGATTTACCTTCCTGGTGGACTGGTACGTTCTGGACATAGAGAAGGATGAGCATGTCCCTCTAATTCTTGGGAGACCTTTTCTGTCTACAGCCAGAGCCCTCATTGACTGTGATGGTGGGCAAGTGACGATACGAGTTGGTGATCAAGAGGTGAGTTACAATGTTTCCAAAGCTAGCCAGAAACCCTCTGAAAGACCGACCGGCTTCTCCATAGATGAAATGTCTGATGACTTCAATGATTTCATGGAAAAGCAAGTCATGGCTGTTGCAACTGAATACGAGCGACTAGTGGAGAAGCTGAATAATCATGGTGTGGTGAATCTAGAACAGTTAGGAGCTGATTTTAAGGATGAGTTGTTGAAAGGAGAAGTTTTGGCAGTGGGACCACTAAGTAAACTCAGCGATGTTGAGTTGAAAAGTGGAGATCTTAAATCAAGTTTGGAAGACCCCCTGCAGATCTGGTACTGAAGTCGTTGCCTAAACATCTAAAGTATGTGTTTTTAAGAGAAGGTGACAAGCTTCCGTTAATTATATCTGCCAAGCTGTCTCGATTAGAAGAAATGAAGCTGGTAAACGTCTTGAGGAAAAATGAGAAAGCCTTTGGTTGGCAAGTAGGAGACATCAGAGGGATATCTCCTGAAATTTGTATGCATAAAATCAAGACTGAAGAGGGTGCGAAATGTGTTAGACAGCCCGAGAGGAGGCTCAACCCTCATATGCAAGAGGTGGTCAAGAAGGAAATTATCAAGCTTTTAGATATGGGTATCATATACGCAATCGCTGACAGTGAATGGGTATCCCCTACTCAGGTAGTTCCTAAGAAAGGAGGGATTACTATTGAGAAGAATGAGAAGGGAGAAGAAATAGCATTGAGGCTTGTTACTGGTTATAGAGTCTATATTGATTACAGGAAACTCAATGAGGTAACCATGAAAGATCATTTCCCCCTTCATTTCATTGAGCAGATGCTTGAGCGTCTGGCAGGACATGCATTCTACTGTTTCCTGGATGGATACTCAGGATATTTTCAGATACCCTTCGATCCAGTTGACCAAGAAAAGACCACTTTCACCTGCCCTTATGGTACGTTCGCTTATAGGCGGATGCCATTTGGTCTTTGCAATGCCCCAGCTACATTTCAAAGATGTATGCTGGCCATCTTTGACGGGCTAGTTGAATAGTGTATGGAAATTTTTATGGATGACTTTTCGGTCTTTGGTCAATCCTTCGATGATTGCCTTGACAATCTTGACGAGGTCTTATCCAGATGTGTGGAAAAGAACTTAGTTCTAAACTGGGAAAAGTGTCATTTCATGGTAGATGAGGGAATAGTTCTTGGCCACAAGATCTCCGCCAAAGGTATTGAGGTAGATAGGGCCAGAGTAGAAGCTATCGAGAAGATGAGTTATCCTAAGAATGTGCGCGAAGTCAGAGGTTTTCTTGGACATGTCGGTTTCTATAGGAGATTCATTCAGGACTTTTCCAAGATAGCCAAGACCCTGTCTACACTACTTAAAGAAGACATTTTATTCGATTTTGACGAATGTTGCAAGCAAGCGTTTGAGGAGCTTAAAATTCGATTAATCTCTGCGCCGATCCTTATTTCGCCTGACTGGAATCTCCCCTTTGAGCTTTTGTGCGATGCGTCAAACTATCTTTGTTGGCGCGATCTTAGGACGAGAGAATAAAAGGAAATTCCAGCCAATCTATTACGCCAGTCACACACTAAATCCGTCCCAAGTGAACTACACAACGACTGAAAAGGAATTATTGGCCGTAGTCTTTGCTATGGACAAGTTTCGTAGTTACTTGTTGGGTGCTCAAGTAGTTGTGTGGACTGATCACGCTGCTTTGCGATACTTGATGACTAAGAAAGAGGCTAAACCGCGCTTACTACGTTGGATACTGACCCTACAAGAGTTTGATGTCCAAATCAAAGACAAAAAGGGCAGTGAAAACGTAGTGGCTGATCATGTTTCAAGAATTTTGAGTGAGGGAAAGGATGACCCTGACGATATAGATCTGTATTTTCCTCTGGAGAATGTCATGCTTATCGACGGTTGTGCTCCAGATGTTCCATGGTATTCTTCCATCGTAAACTACCTTCATTCCCAGTACTTAAATCCATAATTGTCTTATCAGGAAAAGAAGAAATTCTTCTCGGATATGAAAACATTCGTTTGGGATGAACCTTACCTCTTCAAGATTTGTAAAGATGGTTTGCTGAAAAGATGTGTTCCAGAATCCGAGCAACGTGATATTATTGAGCAATGCCACAGTGGACCAACCGGTGATCATTTTGGTCCTTGGAAAACCCTTGCTAAGATCTTTCAATCCGGTTTCTATTGGCCCACGATCTTTAAAGATACAGAAGCTTTCTGTAAAGCTTGTGATAGGTGTCAAAGAACCGGAACTTTAACAAGGCGTTTCGACATGCCATTGAAACCTATCCTAGAATGCGAAGTCTTTGATGTATGGGGTATCGATTTTATGGGACCATTTCCATCATCTTGTGGAAATAAATACATCTTAGTCTGCGTGGACTATGTATCGAAATGGGTGGAGGCTCAAGCCACGTCTCACAATGATCATAAGACAGTCTTGAAGTTTTTAAAGAAAAACATCTTCGTGAGATTCGGGTGTCCACGCGCCTTGATTAGTGATGAAGGGACACATTTTTGCAACCGACCCCTGGAGAAAGTGCTTGAGAAATATGGTGTCCGGCATAAAACTGGTACACCATATCATCCTATGACTAGTGGTCAGGTTGAAAGAAGCAACCAAAGTTTAAAGAAGATCCTGGAGAAAACAGTTAACAGTCATAGAAAAGACTGGAGTCTAAAGTTGGATGATGTACTGTGGGCATATCGAACCGCCTATAAGACCCCCATTGGTACATCACCCTATCAAATGGTTTATGGTAAACCATGCCACTTGCCAGTTGAGTTAGAGCATAGAGCATATTGGGCCATGAAGTTCTTAAACATCGACATCCAATCTTGTGGAAAACATCGATTGCAGCAATTGCATGAGTTAGACGAATTTAGACTTTAGGCCTACGAAAGCGCCAGGATAAGTAAGTAAAAGACGAAACTCCATCACGATGCCAAAATCAAGAAGCGAGAATTTCAAGTAGGGGAACAAGTTTTATTGTACAATTCCAGGTTACATCTGTTCCCTGGTAAGCTGAGGACACGATGGTCCGGCCCCTTAGAAATTCTCCGAATAATTCCTGGAGGTGTTTTAGAACTACGAGGTTATGGTGACTAGCCGTTCCGAGTGAATGGTCAAAGGTGCAAGCATTACATTGGTCAAGCCAAAGAAAAGCCTTTGATGGTTCGATTCCTCGATGTCCTCGGGTGTGGTACTTCAGAAATCCGTGAATTTGACGAGTTTTCGCCCGATTTGTTTTCTGAGGATGACGGTAATGGTCCCTCTGAAGAAGTACTAGCAGGTAGTTGGGACATGGAAGAGTTTGAGAAGGAGCAACAGTTGAAACGTCGTCAGAAGAAGAAGAAATCAACCATGGGGAGGTTTAAACGTGTGTGGAAGGCAATTAAAGAATTAACCCCGTGTGTTAGATGCTGTTTCTGCAGCCACACTACTGATCGAAGCTTACACGAGGTAGTGGCTGGCAGAAAAGTTAAATGGCCTAATCCGGGCTGAGCTAAGACAAGTGTCGAGCTAACGACATTAACCAAAAGCGCCACTAGGAGGCATCCTAGATATCCTTTATTATATTAGGACTCTCTTTTATGTTGTTTCTTTTCTTTGATTTAGTTTTTTATCGTAAGTCTAATTAAGATTTTGTTTGAATCTGTTCAGTTTAGCTGTGTTTTTAGATATGGATTACGGAGTTCTACCCCAGGAGTTTCCTTTCATTAGTAGGATTCCACTTATCACTCTAGGTGACGGACCCGGAGGGACTATCATTTTGGACGTCGACTTTGATATTAGTACCCGCATCAGGACCGTTACGTATGTTCTCATTGTACCCCGATCTTCGGGAGGTGGAGATTTTAGCGCAGAGGACCTGCAGGAGACTTTAGGACGACCGTATACAATCCTCAGTGATCCGATGCTGACTGACTTGGCGCTAGTGTTGCAAGATGAGCATTTCCAAGGAGTGGATGTTGCTGGCGAGGACTGGGCTCTACAGGACGAGTATGATTTTCCTCCTGCTATTGACATGCTCCGCCGTCTGATCCGGATTGTGGATTGGGCGGAGATTTTTGATGACTAGCGTCGTTAGGCTGTTTCGTCGAGCAAATGACGTTAAACAAAAGCGCTCGGTGGGAGGCAACCCACTATTTTCTAGTGTTTTTATGTGTTTTCAGTTTTTCTTTGTTATTTGAAGCTATGTATGAATTCTAATAATGGAATAAGAGTTGAATTTGTTTTGATTGAAAACATTCATAGTTTTTGCTGAATTCTACCTCAGACGTGTGTCTATGACTTTGGACGCCCGTCTGATCTGTGTCTTTCTTGGACGGGCGTCTACCATTCCTAAACGCCCGTCCATCCTTTGGAAATATTGGACGAGCGTCCAAGTTTCTTGAACGCCCGTCTGCACGATTCCCTCCAACTCTGTTCAAAAATTGACAACGTGGACGAGCGTCTGAATATCTGGACGCCCGTCCAGTTCATGAGATTCCCCAGCTGAACGCCCGTTCAGTTTCATGGATGCCCGTTCGGACCTGCGTCTATAAATACCCCTGGTTCCCAAATTCATTTCAACCCAGAATTTTCAAATTGCAAAACCCTCCTTTTGCCCTAAATTCTTCGTTTCTAAACCAAATTGGGCGATTCAAGGCTCTATCAACAGCTCTCAATCTCATCTCTTCATTTTTTCACTTTAAATCCTCCAAAAAACACCAGTTAATCGGATTTAGTGACCTATAGTTTTGTTTTTGTTTCTTGTTCTGTTGATGATTGGGGTGATGTTGATGGTTATGGATGGGTTGCATTGTGGTTTTGGTGTTGGTTTGGTGTGAATCGGTTTTGAAATCCCGTTTGGACGATAAACGGGTGGTTTGTTCGACTTGTGGTTTGGGATGGTTGTTGGTTTAGCCTAAATCAATCATGGTGCGTAAAGGGGCTCAAAAAAGGCATGGTAAGGGAGTTGCCACTGAACCGAGTAAGAGGGCAAAGGTCGTAGATCCTGCCTCAGTTGATCCTAACCGGGGTGTGCTTATAAGAGAACGCCTTCCTAGGGCTACACAACCTCCATCTAGAGCACCACTACGTGATGAGTCGGAATCTAGTTCGGATACTGATGATGATGTGCCTTTGTTGAGATTTCCTAGGGGTGACCGGAGTGGTGAGGCATCTAGGCCTAGACAGGAGGATGCAAGTGAGAGGGTTGAGCCACCTAGACAGAACGTTAGACCCCCAGTTCCTATGCCATTAGCTCATCGGTTCATAAACCCTAAGGATCTTGATGTGTACAACAAGCATTACATAGCCCGAACGATGTTGATTGAGAGGGCTGTTTTAGAGACTCAAGTTGATCCTTTGTTTGTGACGTTATTGAAGGATAGGAAGTGGGGGGCATTGATGGTAACCCCGACGACTCCGGTTAATGCTACATTGGTCCGAGAGTTTTATGCCAATTGCTCAGAAACGGATTTGGAAGTCGGAGTTGTGATGGTTAGGGGAGTAAAGGTGCCATTTACGCCTAAGGTTATAAACGAGAAGTATAACTTGGCACCTTTTGAGGGGTTGGACTACAAGGAGGCGATAAAGGCCAAGCAGGATGCCGGTCAAGACCCGTTGGAGGATTTACGTTTGTTGGTGTGCCCGGAGGTGCCGTGGACACTTAGACCGGGGGGGAGATAGGAAGGAATTGGTCACAACGAGTTGGACAGAGGATTGTTTGCTTAATTCGTTTTGTGTCTATGAAAAATGAGCTAAATTTTTCAAAATTTTTGTTCGTCTCGAGTAAGCAATGCATATCTTTGTTCGTTATTTTTATAGTCATCGATGTTGTATACTGTATGTCCAGTAAGTTAGTTGTTTCACCCGATATATATTTTTCATGAGCCATAGTGAATGATGAGCTATAATATAAAGCTATACCCTTTTTGATTAGTGATTTTTGTTATCTTAGAAGTCATGTGCTTAGTGCTAACGTATGTATCGTGAGAATTATAATAGTTTGTGTTTAGATCCAGAGTATGATATACTGTGAATATCTGAGGTTTGAATGTGATAAGTAAAACGTAACTAAAGTTGTTGAAAGAGTTGAAACATAAATGAAATAATTGGGTGTGTCGGAAGCTGGTCGATGATTTGAGTGAGGTAGGTCATATCACGAATGTCCTATACCACTATGATGACCAAAAGCTCACGAAAGTCAGAAGAAGCTGCCTTATGATTTGAGTAAGGTAAGGTATATCTCGAATATCCTATTCTGCTATGACAGGGAAATAGCTCATTCTGATGTGCGTTTAAATGTGAAAATAGTTTAATCAACTTATATAAGAAATGGTATGAAATGATGAAAGACTTAATTATCGCATATCTTATCCCTAGTATAAACCGACAGATATGTTGTAGGGATTATCCTCTGAGTATGTCAGAAAGGTCCTAAATGTATTCTATCATCCTTTTCAGGATATGTCACGTTTTGTAGGGTGCATCTTATAAGTATCATTTATCTCTAGTTTGAAGGGGGTATTAGCTAGTTTTCTTTGAAATTTTCAAGTTTGGACTTAGTGGAAGTTTGTTATGGCTTTGCACACATACCGGGGTGAACCTCTAAGTTATTGAATATGTGTTATATGTGCAGAGATGTCTATCTTTTTCCGAGCCTTGATTTTCGTTTTGTTTTGCTCGGGATGAGCAAAAGCTAAGTGTGGGGGAGTTGTTAAGGGTGATTTTATGCGATTTATAACGTTATATTTTATATTGATTCCCTCCATATTCATATAATTTGCATAGAAATTAAGTGTTTAATTGAATTATTGAGCAAATGAGTTTTTAAACGGGTTAATCGCAAAGTTAGTGGATTTATGGGGTTCTACTGTTGATTTTATATTGATTTGGATGATATTACACTTTGCCATGTTTTATTATCTTGTAGATACACGAAATTGGTTCAAAATAGGATTAAAAGATGTTAAGGATCAGATTTGTATGAAGAAAAAGAGATAGAGATGAAGTTGATTGAAGATAGAGATGGAAAAATCAGATTTGAAGTAACTGAACGTGCGTCCAATTCCCCGTCCAGTGAACGGGCGTCCAACTGCTTGAACGGGCGTCCGGGCTGGAATATTTGATTCAGAGTTCTCCCAAAATTGATGGACGGGCGTCTGATTTATAGAAGGACGGGCGTCTGATCATGACTCGGCCCGATTCGAAGTTTTCAAGCTATCTGGACGGGCGTTCAACCCATCAAACGGGCGTCCAGTCGGCCGACATAGCGACACCGCCTTAAAATTCTATATATAGCCGCGTTATTTACAACAATATGATCAGAAATTCGAACCCCAAACCCTAGGGGCGGCTCAGTTTTTATACTTTTATCTTTTCTAGTAGATTCAAACACTTTTTATGTATTTTTACTTAAGTAATTCGAACTACAAGAGGATGCTAAGAGGCTAGACCTCCCTTGAACAAGCATTGTGAAGCCATCCAACCAACGTATTGATTTCATCTTCGATTGTCTTGTGAGTTTTTAATTCAAAGTTGTATCTTTATTATGCTTATTTCGTTCTTATGCAATTTATATCGAAAGATCTTTGCATGTATGATGTTTGATTTTGATGAGAATCATGTTAAACCCTAGATCGCCATAATAAAGATTAGACCTTTAATCTAATTAACGAGAGTTATTAGGTTGAATCTCTAGGTTAGAAACTTATAAATTTCACACATTTGGTAGAAAGCGTTAATCTTTAGATCGAAAGATAGAAGATTAATAGGTGAACTTGTCTAAGAAATTAGGAGTTCATACCTTGGCTAGGTGAATCACAACTTGATTAAGAATTGCGAGACAATCTAGATAGGAGTTGATAGTTGTAGGATAGGTGGATCAGTTGCTTGTTCGTCTTTTATTTCATTGATTAAATCACTTGTGATCGATTGCTTAGTAAATTTACAATCTTTATTTCGTAATAGATTTAGAATAGATTTAGTTTAGATAATTTGTTCGCAACCATATTTGCCCTGGCTTTAGATCTCGATCTTCTGTCCAGTTATTCTTATTTGTAGTTTCGTTTTTCGTTTTAGTTTTCACTGTTTTATTTTCGTATCTTTTTTGTATTAATCGTGACATAGTTAGGCTAGATAATAAAAACTAGTTAAAACAACCCCGATTCCCCGTAAGATCGACCCGGTATCAACCTCTATACTACGATCCCTACACTTGGGGTATACCGGATTTATAAATTTATTACTTGTTTATTTTCATTGCAAAAATCCGTGACAGATACAGACCTTCTTGGACTCTAAAGAATTCTCTTACCCTGTCTCGTACTTCAGCCTTATGATCTTTCATGTTTCTGTGGGTTGGAAAACTTCTTTTCTCTCTGCCCGTACCGGTTCTGTGTTGACTTGCTGATCTACTTTGCTGATTTGATCCAGGTCTTTGTTGACTACCTGATCTATCTCTATCATCATCTCTTCTTTGAATGGGATGAGGGAAACCTATGCAGGGTTCATTTGATATCTTTTCCCTCTCTTTTCTTGCCTTTCTTAGCTGCTCTTCAGCTTTATTTCAAATTCTCAGTTCCCTGTCCCTTGCTCTTCGCTGCTCCTCAGTAAAATTTGGCGGTCGGACTGTTGATCCTCCAGGCTTATCATTTTCCCCCTTTTTGGTAGCATTAATACCTTGTTGGAGCAAGATGTTGTTTGTAGCTTCGGCTGTACCAATCAGAGTGTCCAGTTTGGAGTCTATTGATGTAAATCTGGCATCATGATCATTTAAACTCCTGATTACACTGCCAAACCTGGTGCCAAGTGCTGAGGCCATTGCTTCATTTTCCTGAGATATGTGTTGTCATAAGCCTAAGAAATTGTGAGTAAAATTGATATTCATCTGTTTGATCAGGTCTGCCTGTCGTTGCATAACAATGTTTTATGCATCAATATACTCAGCAACAGCCTGGAATCTTCTTTCAATAGAGTGACTTTCATCTTTAAACGCTGAGGTCATGGATCTGAGATACATGGCTTGCTGATCCAGCTCCTCAGCCAGCTGATCTGCTGCATTTTCAACGGCCTCACTAGTAATGCCAGTGTTCAGTTGAGTAAATGTGTGATGGATGTCAGTTGGTTCTTGTAATGTCTGGTGCTGTCCTCTGGCTTGATGTTGGGTAACATCTACACTAGCTTCTACTTCTTCAAGAACTTGAGTAGAAGTGAATTGTGGTGCAGCACTGTCTCCTATTCCCCCTTGCTTTGTGCTGGAAATTTCCTTGACTAATGTTGCAACAGTTGAGCCAGTGTCCAACACTGTTGTAGGGTCAGCCGGAATTTCAACAGGTGGTGGTTGAGGTGTTGTCTTGGCTGGTGGGGTTGGCCTTTCTGATGCGTGTGTCTGTAGAAGAGAGCTTAAGAGAATGTTATCATCAATTGCATCAGCTATTTGTTCATCCTCTTTGTCTTGGCCATCAGTGGTATCCTTTGGATCATTTCCATCACCAGCTTGATCAGCACCATCATCATCATTGTGATCATTACCATCATCATCATCATGATCATTACCATCATCATCATGGTTATCACTTTCATCAGCTGAGTCATCACTTTTTTTGTCAGAAGGTGGATGTATATCTTTGCTTTAGCTGCATCAACCATGTCCCAGAGTGGTGACTCATCAAGTACACCAACCAGGGTTGTGATCCCAAGAAAATTAAAAAACCAAGCCTCCTCAGCAAGCAAGCGTTCTGAGTCTTGAAGCTGAATTCTGGAATCACCTTCCTTCCATTCAAGATATGCTACAATCCGATCATCAATATCAATTGCAGAAAGCTGTACCGGTTCTTCTGGAGTTTCTTCTTCATCTCCAGTGTCTCCTGTAACCTCCTCATTTCGAGGTTGTTCATCCTCACTTGCACTTTCTTCCTCAGGTTGTTCTACCTCTACTTCAGAATCCTCTTCTTCTTCTTCATCAATTATCTTTCCAAAATCTTCTTTGTCCAAGTTTCTATGAACTTTTTGCTTCTTTCTTTGGCCCGAAGGATATGTTGGGGTTTGCTTTCTCTTCCCTCCTCCTGCTTGCTTTTTCTGTTTGACATAGGTAAACATGGTTTTGGATTCATGCAACTTATGGAGTTGTACAACAGGTACTTTCAAACATGGCAAAAGATAGTGTAGTTGAATCCCATAGGATTTCTTCACCCAGAAGATCCATGTTGGTCCCTTGGAAAGGCTAACACAAGTTTAGAGGGGGGGTGAATAAACTTGTCCCTAAAACTGGATTTAAAACAAATTGAGGTTCAGTTAAACTTGTGTGGAGTTAAGCTGACTAAGCTGAGTTTAAGTCAAACTGACTTAAGCTTAAAACTGAGTCAACCGGCAGCGGATTAAGTTCTAGCCTTTTTCTTGATCTTGTTATTCTCTGTGAAAACTGAGTGCATTAAACTGAATTCTGATGAATGTCAGTTTGTGAACTGTGAGGTGTATAACAACCAATTATCAAAATGCTGTAAATAAATGCTGAATAAATAAGTAAGTGTGAAAAGTAAATAAGGCAAATATTATAGAGGTTCTAGGTGATGTAATCATGTACGTCCTCTCTTCCCCTGTGGTGCGGAGGAAAATTCCACTAGAACTTCTTGAGGTGAACTGTTACAAAAAGTCCTAAACAATAGTCCTTGGCTAATCCCTAGCGTCACTATCTAAACAGTTGTAGAACAGGTAGAATTGCTACTCTTCAATTGCTTGAACACTGGTCCTTAGAGGGTTGAATTGCCTCTTCACCAGCTACCACCACAAACACAGTCTACCCGACTGCTTGTCACAACTTTCCTTAGCGAAACCTTCCTGGTTTGCTTCACAGTCTAAAACCTTTGATGTAAAATCAAAGTTGGGCTGAGAATCAATAAATTGTTTCTTGTTTGTGGTTCTTCAAAGTGTCTGATTCTTGATAAAATCGGTGTAGCTTGAACACTTGAAGAATTCTAGATATGATCTTGTTATAGCGCAAAGATGATAGCAATTCGAATGATTAATGCACACGTTAATTCTTTTTATTATTGTTTTTTTTGTTGTTGTAAAGTCCTCTATTTATAGTGTGAGGTCCAACGTTCATCTGACTTCAATTCGAATTGTATCAACGTCTCTCTTGTAACGGCTATATTTTCTGACCGTTCTACTGTGTGTCGGTATTTCATCCAATAAAATCGCTTCCTTTATAACGTTCGACTGTACGATCATTTTTTGGATGACTGTTCTATAAAACTGAGTTTCCTTATCAGTTTTATACTGAGTTTAATACTTGTCAGTTTCTTGACTGACTTGAAGTGTTAACTGATATTTTACTTCTTCTTCAAATATCAGTACTCCAGTTTCATCTGATTATAATTGACTTAATCAGAGTACATCATGACTCATTGTCATCTAAGAACTCATTGTCCTTATGATTCTTAAGTCTTCATACAAGATCCATAAAGTCAGTTCAGGTCACCACAATCTTGCCTGAAGTCTAACTTTACAGTCTCGATGTAGTCTTCATAACTGAGTTTGAACCCTCTGTTATTCAATCTTCAATAACTGAGTCTGTGACCCTCAGTTCTTCTGTCTTCATAGATAAGCCAACTGAGTCTCCCTCAGCGAACTTACCTTCTTCAGTTTGTTACAGGTGTATTCTGAGTCAGTTTTTCTAACTTAGTGATTTCCAGTTTTCTAGATGACTTCCAGTTTTTTGAATGATTTCCAGTTTTCCAGTTTTACGACACACTAACTGTTACAGTGCTTGTCTGATGTAACTTATACAAACATCAGACTCTAGTAAAACCTATACATTCAGTTCTAGACATCTTTTAGCTTTTCACTATAACAGCTGGCTTCACCACTTCATCAGTGGGGTTAAGATAATACTTTGAATCAATATGATGAATTATCATCAAAACATAAATTTTATTTCCAACAATCCCATTTTTCTTCTTTCCTTCTGCTAATCCCTTTTTAGCAGCAGTTGCCTCTTCCTGGATTTGTTCTTTGATTCTCTGAAAGAAATAAGTTGCCTAATTAAACTCCAGACTGTGATAGATGATTCCCATCAGACGTATTCAGACCTCTGTCATGGCAATTTTTGCCCCTAACTTTCCATCAATTGTTTTTCCAACTAAGGCACTGAATTCATTGAAGGATTTCTTCAAGGCAGATCTAAGAAAGTTGAATTTCTTAGGGCCTGGGTTTGCTGTTTTAGCGATTGTATCCCAGAATTCGCCCAAGTTTTGTGGAACAAGAGCCACTTTTTCCTGACCTTTATTTGAAAGTTTGAGGTGTTTGCAAATTACCTTCGCTGTAATAACTACTTCTGTGCCGTTGACAGATGCAACGATTTTTTCTTCCTCCCATTCGTCACCTTCTTCTTTAGGGAGCCCAGAGATATATTTTGCAGTCTTCCAGAAGGAGATTAGACTTTCATAGCAAATATCGGTGATTGGAGGATTTAGAGGTCGACAATCTTAGGTTTTTGCATCCAGTTGCCAGTTTTTTTGCATCTTCGTCATTTCCACATAGCTTTAAGTAGTGTTGATCTTGAAAGAACGACCCAGTGGCAATTGATTTTTCATACTATTTTCCAGTTTGAGTGTTTGAAGAGGATGAAGCCATTGTTTGAGATTTGAGAGAAAGCTTGTATTTTGCAGTGAGAAGGCAGAGTTTATGATTTGCAAGAGAGCGTAAAGAATTCTGAAAAATCTGTAAGTGTGGTTTATATAGGATGATTTGTGAAGTGTGAACGTGGTTGAATATGGAAGGATTTTGCGACGTAATGGCGTGATTTTATGTATATAAATCACGGTATTTGAGTATAGTGGGGGAGTGGATTTAGGTAAGTAATGATAGATCCCGGTAATCGAGGCGTTTGTAATTCAAAAAATAATATGGTTACCTCCACGGTTGTAATTGATCTCCACGTGTGTAATCTTCCACGGTATAATCATGTTAGGTGTAATGCCCGAAAGACAATTTTGTAATTGTTTTATTTGATAAATGAAATGATATTATTATTCATATTTATTATTCTCATATTCACCGATGTGACAATAGTATTTACACTACAGAAAACACTAAAGTATATCGTTTATGTAATCACTTAACTCAGTGTATGGGATATACATAGGAGGATTAAGCTAGTGAAGATGTACTTAAAATACAATTACCCCGTAGTGAAGTTAATCGAGAGTATCGGGCCTCTCCTTTAACGTGCTATTAATGCGCCCAGAACACAATAGGTGTGATTGTCTTATCCGGACTTTCGGTTAAGAGAACCTAGTGGTGCATTTATATGTGATAGATATATCATATAGGGGCTGGACCGATTTGATTAGAGTTCACGACATAATTCCGTAATCGAGAAGTCTTATCGAATCAATCGATGATCATATTTATGGATATATTGAATCAGTATGAGGTTTGACTTGACGGTTAAGGATTACACTGAGTCTGTGATCTGAATTACTCCATCTTGGCATTGTACTGGATTGAGTGAGTAGTCTGTGTTATCACAGATACGGAATCCATTCCTTCCATTTATGGAAGTAGATAGACAGTTCCCTTATTTGTTAATCCTAGAAACGATCGATTGTACGAGTTCATATTACACCGATTAGCTACCGAGTGAGTTGTATGAATTAATTGATCACTGGGGGTTAATGGTAAATAAGGATAAGATGTTCTAAAAATGGTTAACGGTAACTTCCCGATTTAGAATGAACGATCATGGAGGATTAATCCATATGTAATGATTATATCAATGGACGCTTATTATCATTCTCGTGAAGAGATAAATATAATCTCATAATCAGAGGAGTGTAGTCACGGGATTATGGTGGCATATTCCAGTGATTGATTTATCGAATATAATTATTCTGTTCGTAAGATAATTATTTATTTGATTTATCGGAGCCGCTGATTATTAGTCCATGGTCCCCGACGTGCCTCCAATATAGCATAGCTATTCTCGGACGTCGAATCCTAATAATATTAATTTAGTTCTTATTAGAATTTAATTAAAACGATATGCGAATTAATTGTTTAGTAGACTATTAAATTAGTTGGGCTAAATAATTAAATATGTGAAAAAGACATTTTTCATAATCTTGGCCCAATTAGTGTGTTATGGCCGAAAATAATATTGACTATGTCAATAAGGAATTTTCGGCCAATGATTGTTTTATGGAACAAGAAATTAGTTTTCTTGTGAATTGATAAGACATGTGCACAAAATATTTATTGGATAAATATTTTATGGTAAAAAATAATGATAAAGATTATTCTAGATTTGATTTAGAATATTCTAGGATTATCTTTTTATTATTGGATTTATTTATTTGTAAAATAAAATCCTTGGAGGACAAGATAAGCTCTCCTATATAAAGAGGTTTTTCCCAACTCACACACACACACACAATTTTCGACTTTCATCTCTTAGAGAGAGAAAGGAAAAATTCGGCCAAGGGGTGAGAGAGGAAGATCTTGGAGGTTTTCCGGGTAGCATATCGGGAATTATACATCTAGATCCTTAAATCGCTTCCGTTGCGGATTATATTACTAACAGTGGTATCAGCCGCCTGGTGATCTATATTTATACGTATAAAATATTAGATCTAGGAGTGGTAAACATGTAGTTTTTGTCCCTATTTTTTATGGGGGCCGAAAATTTGTTTATTTTTTTTATGTTGCGATTGTTGTGGTTTGAAGAGATGGATTGGGGGTGGTACTGTTTACTCGTTAGATATATTGTAAGCTCTCTCGATATAGATCGTTTGAGCATAGGATTGATGTAAAAGTTGTTATTTTTTATTTATTTTTTTCGGTTTTTTTTTTTTTTTTTTGTAATTCCGGAAAAACGACGAAAAACGATGATGAACACGAGATGAAGACGGAACTCAAGGTATGAACAGGAGATCGGGGCAGATTTTTTTTTTATTTTCGACGGCAGTACTATTTTGGAAAAAGATTTGATAAATCTCTTTGATCAATGCAAATTGATCGTTTTTTTTCTCTCAAAGTAAGATATGTTTTGGAAAAAAAAAAATTTTTCTCTTAAGTTGATTAAAAAATATAAAAAAAATAAATAAAATTTGGTGCTGCCGTGTTTTTTAACAAACAAAAAAAATTATATTTTATTAAAATAAAGGCCCATTCTCCTTTCGGGTTCGCGGTTCGTGGTTCAAGGCTCAAATATCGAAGACACGAAGACAACAAGTTGTAATTTACTGCTTTCCTAGGATAGATTAGATACGGGGGTACCAACGATCCATCTCGGTGTTTAAATTTTCGGCAATTTATTTTTTATGTGTTTGATCATAAAATAGATATAAAATCGGAATTGCCATGACATGCATCATATCATAAATCCACTCCATGCATACATGTAGAATTTTAATTTTGGTAATTAAAATAGGCATGTATACAAACTCGCGTAAATAGTTGAAATTTAATTAATATGTGGTAATTAATTAATTTAGTAACTAATTAAAGATCCGAGGACGGGTTATGAAATCGTTAAGCCTTTCGGTGTGTGTTCTCGGTGAACCGCCTTAAAAGCATAAACGAGATCACGTTTTCGATTCGTAGTGTCTACGAGATTGAATGATGGTAAAAGAACAATAAATCTTGGATAAAAACGGCTCGCCTATAGGTTGGGTGGTCAACTGAGCTTCGCTCGACCGACTTAACCCTCCTAGTGTGATGTATGCACGGTGGTCCGGCAAGACTAAGCTACACCGGCGAGCGGAGGGGTGATTCCTTCTTATCTCAATGGGGCTCTCATGACCCGATTTCGTCCGACTGTCACATATGTTCCAACGAATAGGACGGGTAGGCTTGCCTACGTTACCGACACCATTCGGAATCCTTGATTTGATGTGCTTTTATGTTAACATCAAAAAGACGTGGTTAGTTAACCCACCACCACTTCCAAAATATTGAGTGGGAGCGGGGGAGGCGACAGCCAACCCCACGGCCTCTACTATAGATACAAGTAAGTGAGAGAAGGGTGATGCCTCGCGGCACTTTGATTTCGTCCCCCTACGGATGGTGTTCACCCCTATCAACATTCATGGCTTGGTCTCCGAAAGGATAGGATTTCCGGGTACTCCTCGGGTCACTGACCTATACTACGACGGCACACTCGGGGCGTACCTAAGAGATCCGATATAGTAGGTCACACTCATCAAGGATATTCTTGATAATATCTAGGCTAAAAAAGGAAGGTAGTCAATGAATAAAGGGATGTTCGATTCTCGTGGGATGTTCGATTCTCACAAGTTATTCATTGATGAGATTGTCTCGATTTAACCATCATCTCTTTGACCTACCCTACGGTGGCACTGAGATGCGAGGTTAAAACCTTGGAATGGTAGAGTAGACCTAATTTTAGTTTACACTTCCTAAAATAAACTTATATAGTAGTGTTAAACTTGAATTAATATATGTCATTTTATTTTCAGCAAAAATGTATGCTCAAATTTCTGCTTTACTGTCTGAAAAATTATCGGGAAACAACTTTAAGAAATGGAAGAGTAATCTAAACATGGTACGCACATACGAGAATGTGCAATATGTACTCACTTCTGAATGCCCTACGGTGGCGATCCAAAAACCTGGAAAAGCTGAGATCGAGCAGCGTAATCCCTAGATCGAGTCAGATAACCGGGCTCATAGGATCATCCTGGCGGCAGTGTCGGAGGTTATTAGTGTTAGTAATACCATCCGCAACGGAAGCGATTTTATGGATCTAGATCTATAATATATACGTAATAAAACAACTAGATCTATATCTACAAGGGGGTTGTAGTACATACCTATTGGATCTCTAAATCCAATTCGAAGAACCGCAACAAGAAGATTGAACAATGATGTGAAGAGCACCACGATCTTCCGTACGTGTGATCCAAGCAACTCCCGGTGGAAGGAAATTCTCGTCTCGAATCCTTCCGATATGCTACCCGCAAAATCTCCAAGATTCTCCCCTTAACTCCCCTTGGCCGAAAATTTCTTCCTCCTCTCTAAGAGGTGGAACTCGAAAATATTGTGTGTGTTAAGGCTTAGGAGAACTCTCTTTATATAGGAGAGTAATCCTTGTCCTCCAAGGATTAAATAATTAAGAGATAATTATTACATTAACCCTTTTTCCAAATAAAAGATAAATAAAATAATTATCCCAAACAAATTAGGATAAATCATATTATTATCTAATATTCCATGATTTATCATTTAACAAATAAAAGATAAATCACACATTAAATAATTATCCAAGAAAACTAATTTCTTAATAATTAAATAATATAAATTGCATGCGCACCTTTCTTTAAAATTAAGGCCACGCACCTTTTCAATATATTTGACCAAAAATTAGGTCAACTCACCAATTCGGGCCGAGTCCACGAAAAATGTCTTTTCCGTGTATTTAATTATTTAGCCCAACTAATTTAATAGTCCACTAAACAATTAATTCACATATCGTTTTAATAAAGTCCAACAATAACTAAATTAATATTATTAGGATTCGACGTCCGAGAATAGCTATGCTATATTAGGAGGCACGTCGGGGACCATGGACTAATAATCAGCGGCTCCGATAAATCAAATAAATAATTATCTTACGAACGTAATAATTATATTCGATAAATCAATCACGGGAATATGCCACCATAATCCCGTGATCGCACTCCTCCGATTATAAGATTATATTTATCTCCTCACGAGAATAATAATAAGCGTCCATTGATATAATCATTACATATGGATTAATCCTCCATAGACTGTTCATTCTAAATCGGGAAATTTCCGTTAACCCTTTTTAGAACCTCTTATCCTTATTTACCATTAACCCCCTAGTGATCAATTAGTGCACATAACTGACTAGTAGCTAATTAGTCAAATGTGAACTCCCGGGATCGATCACTTTCTTAGGGCTAACAAATAAGGGAACTCGTCTATCTACTTCCATAAATGGAAGGAATGGATTCCGTATCCGTGATAACACGTACTACTCACTCAATCCAAGACAATGCCAAGATGGGGTAATTCGGACCACGGACTCGGTGTAATCCTTAACCGTCAAGTCAAACCTCATACCGATTCAAGCAATTGACTCGTGATCACCTCGGATTAAGATATATCCATAAATATGATCATCCATTGATTCGATAAGACTTCTCGATTACGGAATTATATCGTGAACTCTAATCAAATCGGTCCACCCCTATATGATATATCTATCATATATAAATGCCCCATTAGGTTCTCTTAACCGAAAGTCCGGATAAGACAATCACACCTATTGTGTTCTCGGGCGCATTAATAGCACGTTAAAGGAGAGACCCAATACTCTCGATTAACTTCACTACGGGCTAATTGTATTTTAAGTACATCTTCACTAACTCAATCCTCCCGTGTATATACCATACACCGAGTTAAGTGATTACATAAACGATATACTTAGGGTTTTCTGTAGTGTAAATACTATTGTCACATCGGTGAATATGAGAATAATAAATATGAATAATAACATCATTTCATTTATTAAATAAAACAATTACAAAATTGTCTTTCGGGCATTACACCTAACAATCTCCCACTTGCACGAAAGCATGTGATTAATTGTTTTGGAGCACACCCTATTATTTAAAACTACAACAAACTACATCTCCCACTTGCTCTAAAGCAATGGATACTCATCCCGTATTTTAGTACCACAAAACTTATCATAACCATTTCAGATTCCAAAGTACACTCCGAGTATGCCGTCGTAGGATAGGTCAGTGACTCGTGGAGCACCTATATCTGAATGTCATGGGTCTTAATGATCAGTCAGGTTGTCGGCTCGAGGCGATCCATAGAATCGAAACGTCGCCGGTCCATCTAATCATGTGGTACTTTCCCAATATGCTCTTGAACTCAAGTGATTTCGGAAATCCTTATAAGCTACCCCTTCATCGTTTGCACAATGATGTGGTATCGGCTTTCCAAATCTAGAATCACTCCCAGATATGAAAAGGAAATCCTTAAGCTATATCGCCTCTCTAGCTACTACAAAAGCCACTAATCACCCAACTAGTTAAAGTCAATTTGGCGTTGCTGGATTCTTCCAGGCAATAGCTTCAACACAAGAGTAAACACTGAGACCGAGATCGACTTAACGATCATCCTTAATCTGACACAAAGTCAGAACCAGTGTATTCTCACATATCCAAGTTCACAATTGAATATGCCCGCATATCATTCCTCGTTCTCTCAAGATACTAAAGGACATGCTACCTTAACCGTCAAGTCAAACCTCATACTGATTCAAGCAGTTGACTGTGATCACCTCAGGATTAAGATATATCCATAAATATGATCATCCATTGATTCGATAAGACTTCTCGATTACGGAATTATATCGTGAACTCTAATCAAATCGGTCCAGCCCTATATGATATATCTATCATATATAAATGCCCCATTAGGTTCTCTTAACCGAAAGTCCGGATAAGACAATCACACATATTGTGTTCTGGGCGCATTAATAGCACGTTAAAGGAGAGACCCGATACTCTCGATTAACTTCACTACGGGCTAATTGTATTTTAAGTACATCTTCACTAACTCAATCCTCCCGTGTATATACCATACACTGAGTTAAGTGATTACATAAACGATATACTTAGGGTTTTCTGTAGTGTAAATACTATTGTCACATCGGTGAATATGAGAATAATAAATATGAATAATAACATCATTTCATTTATTAAATAAAACAATTACAAAATTGTCTTTCGGGCATTACACCTAACAATCTCCCACTTGCACGAAAGCATGTGATTAATTGTTTTAGAGCACACCCTATTATTTAAAACCACAGCAAACTACATCTCCCACTTGCTCTAAAGCAATGGATACTCATCCCGTATTTTAGTACCCACAAAACTTATCATAACCATTTCAGATTCCAAAGTACACTCCGAGTATGCCGTCGTAGGATAGGTCAGTGACTCGTGGAGCACCTATATCTGAATGTCATGGGTCTTAATGATCAGTCAGGTTGTCGGCTCGAGGCGATCCATAGAATCGAAACGTCGCCGGTCCATCTAATCATGTGGTACTTTCCCAATATGCTCTTGAACTCAAGTGATTTCGGAAATCCTTATAAGCTACCCCTTCATCGTTTGCACAATGATGTGGTATCGGCTTTCCAAATCTAGAATCACTCCCAGATATGAAAAGGAAATCCTTAAGCTATATCGCCTCTCTAGCTACTACAAAAGCCACTAATCACCCAACTAGTTAAAGTCAATTTGGTGTTGCTGGATTCTTCCAGGCAATAGCTTCTCAACACAAGAGTAAACACTGAGACCGAGATCGACTTAACAATCATCCTTAATCTGACACAAAGTCAGAACCAGTGTATTCTCACATATCCAAGTTCACAATTGAATATGCCCGCATATCATTCCTCGTTCTCTCAAGATACTAAAGGACATTCTAAACTTGCTTTGTTAACTGCCGAATGTAAGATTCGATCAAAATTGACGTTCAACAACCTGACCATCTCTTGTCACAAAGAGAATCCATCCCATTTCTCTTTATCCAAAGATTTAGAGAGTCATTCCTGAGGTATAGGCCTCGTTGAATGTTGCATACACAGATGCATCATCTTAACCAATAAGATGGATGGGAAACCAGTGACTGATTCTAATGAATTCGACCGAGTCAAACTCTGTAGAATGTTGTCCAAATCTCTGTTACAGAGAATTGTGGCATTGTCAGATTCTGACTTCAGATAACACACCCATGTTGATTCCAACTGGTGCAGTGTTATCCTTCACAAACACTAATATATATGTATATATTCACTACTGTACTAAAAAATTGATATCCAGACTTCAAAAGACTTATCAATATTCTGGTCAAATCCATATATTATAGAAATATATGACTTCCAATGACCAAGAGGTTTGCTTTTATCCACAAAGGACATAAGCCTTGACGATGTCATCCCGTCATAAGTTCATAAGGCAATACCCTTCGTTCCGAATGAATCCGATTCCGTTTGTTTGGCAAGAAAATCTCAGGGAAATCACCCCTATTTTCTGCTTTTGAACGAAATCATGCAATACTAAGTGGTAAGAGAGTCCAACGTCTGATTAACTCTCTACTTCTTAGGGAATTACCCCTAGACCACTCAAGCTTTGCTCTGAAAGATAAACTTTCGTATTCATTCTACTCTCTTCCATGTAGATCCAATTACTCCCACTGGGCCTGAGACGCTCAGGTGGTTCTACAAGAGTATGAACAGAACTGGAGTACTGAACTCCATTCACAGGGTTATGGCTATTAAACCAACCTCTATTATCAGAATCCTATACTCCTCACAAAAGAGCCATAGGTCATCAATCGATCCTCAGACTACAAAGTCCGCAGAAACTGTAATGGGTAATGGATAAACCATACTCCCAATACTTACTGGATGGATCAAAATTCTGATCTAGTTTAGTAGTATTTAGTGTTATCACCAACAACCGATGTTGGATGTGGTCTGATTTTAATCAGTTAGTAACTACCTTGAGTAAACGTACTTCAAGGTTCAAGGTTTTACTGTTCATGGATTCTATCAGAAAGGATGCAACAGTATAATTGACCCTTCCCGATGTCAAGAATCTGATAACGAACCTTTTTCTCAATGCTACAAGATATATAACGATTGGTCACTGACCGAACGTGTATGCGAAATTCCCAGTCAAACCATCAAGCAAAGATGTGCTAAATGCTTATATTGACGGAATTTGGGTGAACCGAATCCACTCATTATCCGTTAATTCCAAAGCACATTCTAGGTAGACTTCTCGGTTCTACACTTCAATGTAAACCGTTATTTCACTTCCAATATCTTTATTGAGTTAAGCAGTGTATTGTGGCACATCTACAACTATGTAAAGGCAATTCAGTGGTTTCTTCCTTAGTGAAAGCATTTCACTATGAGGCAGACCGAGCATCAGTCCCTAGGACTATGTGATGGCCCATTTCTGAGTATAGAATACTCCATCTCCGACAAAATCAGAGACACCTTTGAATATTTTGGATAAACTTACCGGAGTGTTTGAGTAGTTGTCGACTAGAAGTCACTACTCATAAGCCCCTACTAGCTTGTATCTTTCATCAAACCCCGAAGGTCGTCATGAACAAGCTATGTTACTTCTTTATAACCATTATCCTTTCCCGATTGAAAGGAAAATTAGTCATTGAACCTTTAAGACAATCTAACCAGACTGGGAGAAAGGAATCACCCTGAACCAGTCTTCAGGTCTTGTCTTTTAGGGACTATGCACTAACTGTGGAATATGAAGAAGTGTTTATCTAAATATAGAAACCAATTGCTTTTAATAGTTCTTAAGATGTGTTTTATATACTTATTTCAAAGAGTTGTAAGTGGTTTTGACTTTATCAAACAAAAGTCCGAGTCTTGGATTCGTACTACAAATGGTATATTCACTTCCTATACGACAAACAAATTATCGAATAGAAGGTAAATCCATTCGTTCCAATGAATCTTAAACCGAAAATAAATTTTCCGCGATATCCAAGAATTGTATCCGAGATTCATTTCCTCATATCACTCCCACTATTTATAGCTAAAATTACTGCCCGTTGTCTAGTCTATTAATCGTTAATGCATAACTATCTTGTTCTTCCAAAGAACATAGTCTACGAGAAAATCACCAAGGATTCATAGGTTGGTGATCCGAAATCACTATCCTTATCCTATGGTTTTCGCTTATTAATTTTCGGTTTAGCCTTAAAATCAACTCGCTTTAGATGACTAACACTCTTAGACATACTCTCCCATTCTTGACTTTCCGTAAATGGAAACAGTTTTGAACTAGCGCTTCGTGTGAGTAGACACTACTCTTGAACCGTGGGATGTCTATTTCGAGTGTTACTTGTCCGGACTTGTCGGATTTTCTAATATACTAGAAAAACAACAAATCATAACATTAAAGCTCCCACTAGTTTATCGGTTCCAAATACCGTCTAACCAAAGAATGCTTCATTTTATGATTTTCCAATTTTTCAATTTGAAAATCTCTCGTGTAAACACTTACACGCTTCTAATGTTTCCGAGAAAAATACAAATCATAAAACTCCCACTAGTTCATCGATTCCAAATATCGTCTAACTAGCAACGGTTCATGATTTTCCGATTTTTCAATTAGAACGGTTACGTGTGTAGTCACTACACACTGAAAATTCACTAGAATAATTTCAAAGTCCGAAATCACCTTTGATCAAACTAAGTTTGTCTTCCGTTTGACACGAATGACACTAGTGACATGCCTATATGTCACTCTGGTTTTTAAAAGGCTTAAGAGAAAATATCTCTTTTGAAAAATAATTTGCATTATCGATTAACTAGTTCAACGTCCTAGTTACTTTCCACTTTTTAACGAAGTCAATACTAGTCAATTATAAATTTTAAGCAATTTAGTAAGGGATATAATGCTGTAAATAAAATGACATATATTAATTCAAGTTTAACACTACTATATTTATTTTAGGAATTGTAAACTAAAATTAAGTCTACTCTACCATTCCAAGGTTTTAACCTCGCATCTCAGTGCCGCCGTAGGGTAGGTCAAAGAGATGACGGTTAAATTGAGACAATCTCATCAATGAATAACTTGTGAGAATCGAACATCCCACGAGAATCGAACATCCCTTTATTCATTGACTACCTTCCTTTTTTAGCCTAGGTATTATCAAGAATACCCTTGATGAGTGTGACCTACTATATCGGATCTCTTAGGTACGCCCGAGTGTGCCGTCGTAGGATAGGTCGGTGACCCGACGAGTACCCGTAAATCCTATCCTTTCGGAGCCCAAGCCATGAATGTTGATAGGGGTGAACACCATCCGTAGGGGGACGAAATCAAAGCGCCGCGAGGCGTCACCCTTCTCTCACTTACTTGTATCTATAGTAGAGGCCGTGGGGTTGGCCGTCGCCTCCCCGCTCCCACTCAATAATTTGGAAGTGGTGGTGGGTTAACTAACCACGTCTTTTTGATGTTAACATAAAAGCACATCAAATCAAGGATTCCGAATGGTGTCGGTAACGTAGGCAAGCCTACCCGTCCTATTCGTTGGAACATATGTGACAAGCCGGACGAAGTCGGGTCAAGAGAGCCCTATTGAGATTAGAAGGAATCACCCCTCCGCTCTCGGTTTGGCTTAGTCTTGCCGGACCCCCGTGCATACATCACACTAGGAGGGTTAAGTCGTTCGAGCGAAGCTCAATTGACCACCCAACCTATAAGCGAACCGTTTTTATCCAAGATTTGTTGTTCTTTTACCATCATTCAATCTCGTAGACACTACGAATCGAAAACGTGATCTCGTTTGAGCTTTAAGGCGGTTCACCGAGAACACACACCGAAAGGCTAACGATTTCATAACCCGTCCTCGGATCTTTAGTTAGTTACTAAATTTATTAATTACCACGTATTAATTAAATTTCAACTAATTACACGAGTTTGTATACATGCCTATTTTAATTACCAAAATTAAAATGCTACATGTATGCATGGAGTGGATTTATGATATGATGCATGTCATGGCAATTCCGATTTTATATCTATTTTATGATCAAACACATAAAAAATAAAATTGCGGAAAATTTAAACACCGAGATGGATTGTTGGTACCCCGTATCTAATCTATTCTAGGAAAAATAAATTACAATCTTGTTGTCTTCGAGTCTTGATCTTCGAATCTTGAACTCGAACCGCCGGATCACGATCCACGAACACCCGAGAGGAGAAAATGTCTTTTTAATTAAATAAATCCAATTTATTATAATTAATCATATATATATTTTATTATATGCGGCTACGTACCAAAAAAAATATTTTCCAAAATTAAATTTTTTTTTTTTTTTCTCTGCCATACGGCAGTAATTGAGATGGAAATTAGGTTTACCAAAATTATCATGCACCGCATGCATGTAGAACCCTAGCCGCATGCATTTAATTATAAACAGGACTTATAGCGACGCTTTTCAGCGTCGCAGAAAGTCCCGTAGCAGCTTTTAATAAAATTTTATCCGTTTCTCCTCGTTCATACCTTGGGTTTCGTCTTGATCTTCAATTTTCCAGCAAGATCTTCATCTTTTCCCGCCCGGATATTCAAAATTACAATAAAAGATGCTACTTTTACAAATAAATTTCGAAAATTGACATAAAATAAATACAATTCCTATGCTCAATTGTTGCTAAACAAAGGAGCTACAATAGATCTAACGAGTAAACAGTACCAACCCCAATCCATCTCTTCAACCAAGACATTCATAACATAAAAATTAATCATGCATGCGTCGGCCCCTTTTAAAAAAAAATTGGGACAAAAAAATCTACATGTTTTACCACTCCTAGATCTAATATTTTATACGTATAAATATAGATCACCTTGGCGACTGATACCACTGTTAGTAATACCATCCGCAACGGAAGCGATTTTATGGATCTAGATCTATAATATATACGTAATAAAACAACTAGATGTATATCTACAAGGGGGTTGTAGTACATACCTATTGGATCTCTAAATCCAATTCGAAGAACCGCAACAAGAAGATTGAACAATGATGTGAAGAGCACCACGATCTTCCGTACGTGTGATCCAAGCAACTCCCGGTGGAAGGAAATTCTCGTCTCGAATCCTTCCGATATGCTACCCGGAAAATCTCCAAGATTCTCCCCTTAACTCCCCTTGGCCGAAAATTTCTTCCTCCTCTCTAAGAGGTGGAACTCGAAATATTGTGTGTGTTAAGGCTTAGGATAACTCTCTTTATATAGGAGAGTAATCCTTGTCCTCCAAGGATTAAATAATTAAGAGATAATTATTACATTAACCCTTTTTCCAAATAAAAGATAAATAAAATAATTATCCCAAACAAATTAGGATAAATCATATTATTATCTAATATTCCATGATTTATCATTTAACAAATAAAAGATAAATCACACATTAAATAATTATCCAAGAAAACTAATTTCTTAATAATTAAATAATATAAATTGCATGCGCACCTTTCTTTAAAATTAAGGTCACGCACCTTTTCAATATATTTGACCAAAAATTAGGTCAACACACCAATTCGGGCCGAGTCCACGAAAAATGTCTTTTCCGTCTATTTAATTATTTAGCCCAACTAATTTAATAGTCCACTAAACAATTAATTCACATATCGTTTTAATAAAGTCCAACAATAACTAAATTAATATTATTAGGATTCGACGTCCGAGAATAGCTATGCTATATTAGGAGGCACGTCGGGGACCATGGACTAATAATCAGCGGCTCCGATAAATCAAATAAATAATTATCTTACGAACGAAATAATTATATTCGATAAATCAATCACGGGAATATGCCACCATAATCCCGTGACTCGCACTCCTCCGATTATAAGATTATATTTATCTCCTCACGAGAATAATAATAAGCGTCCATTGATATAATCATTACATATGGATTAATCCTCCATAGACTGTTCATTCTAAATCGGGAAATTTCCGTTAACCCTTTTTAGAACCTCTTATCCTTATTTACCATTAACCCCCTAGTGATCAATTAGTGCACATAACTGACTAGTAGCTAATTAGTCAAATGTGAACTCCCGGGATCGATCACTTTCTTAGGGCTAACAAATAAGGGAACTGTCTATCTACTTCCATAAATGGAAGGAATGTATTCCGTATCTGTGATAACACAGACTACTCACTCAATCCAGTACAATGCCAAGATGGGGTAATTCAGACCACAGACTCAGTGTAATCCTTAACCGTCAAGTCAAACCTCATACCGATTCAAGCGGTTGATTGTGATCACCTCGGGATTAAGATATATCCATAAATATGATCATACATTGATTCGATAAGACTTCTCGATTACGGAATTATATCGTGAACTCTAATCAAATCGGTCCGATACCCCTATATGATATATCTATCATATATAAATGCCCCATTAGGTTCTCTTAACCGAAAGTCCGGATAAGACAATCACACATATTGTGTTCTGGGCGCATGATGACAGTTAAAATATACCCATTTATGTCATCAATTATAACCTTAAATCGGAGTTAATTATATATATTTCATATTTAATCACGTGTTTATATTTATTATTTAATGATAAGTGATTATTAATATGATAATTGGTGTTTAGCTATTTTTATTATAAAAGAGCAATTAATTGTGTGATAAATGCTGATTTTGCAGATCATGATAAATCGGGAAGATAATTATCATACAATCGGGAGATCTCAAGATAAAAGAGAAGAAAATCGGAGCATTGAAGAACAGATAAATCAGATCAATTCAAAAGCATGGAGTAGGGAACAAGTCAGACGAACCGAGTGTGAAAACGCGTAAAGAGGGAGGCTCGGTCGACCGAGCCATGCCATTCGGTCGACCGAGCGTGTAGGTTCGGTCACCCGAGCCTAATGTGATAAATGCATGTCAATCTTCTGGATTCTCCCTATGTCGGCTACAACTCCTATATAAACAGCAGCCACGATGCTGAGAAAGACACACCACTACAACACAAAAACAATTCATACAATTTTAGATTTTAAGTTTTAGTTTTATTTTCTTTATGTTCGTTCATTGTGGATTCGTCGGATTCTCCGATTAAGGAACGCATTAAAGAGTGGGAGTCACTCTCGTCTTCGAGGGTATGACTATTCAATTATGCAATCTTTATTCGTAGATCTGTTATATTTTATTATGGAGTAGTTTTTCTTGTATTGATTGCGTGATGTAGATTTATTTACGAACCCATGTGTTTAGGTTAGAAACGTTAAGAAGTAATCATGATTTGTTCCGGCACAAAACTGTGTTCGGTCGACCTAGACGTGTCACTCGGTCGCCCGAGTGCTGTCGTTCGGTCGACCGAGCCTGGCAATGTGTAGGACAATATTATGATCGGCTTCGACTACGTCAGATTCTCTGATTTGGAATTAAAACGAGTAATTAAACCTGATCAACTTAGTCATTCGTCATCATAATTTAACATGAAACCTAAAAAGTGATTGTTACTTAGGATATAGATTGAACCGGCATCTAAGAAGTACGCCTTACCCTAGGAATGTTGCTTAGATGAGGTTACGGTTTATACCGGCATCCCTAGTCTCGTAATTGTGTCAGAAGTTATATGAGATGGAGGCATTAAAAAGCGAAGTCACGTAATGGAGGCACGATGATTTAGAGGGCCTAATTGGAACTAAATCTACCTTAGGGGGTGACTCCCGTAGTCATAATAATTAATCTTTAACGTTTGTTTTGTCTCGTTATCATCCTAATTCACATGGGGGAGTTATAATCTACTAGCGTAATCAATACTATTTGTCTAGATAATATCAACCGTATTATCCGTGTTTTAGTAGTCTTTAGTTTGTCTTTGTGGTCTTTTGTGTCTTGTGGTTGTCACTATTTTATTTATTGCATTTAGTTGGTCGTAGACCGCCCTTCCAATTTAGTTCTAAGAAGATAAAGTTGTGTTTTGTTTGTGCCGAGTCTCTGTGGGATCGATCTCGACTCTATCTGGCTATACTACAATTGAACCTAGTTCTCTTGCTAGTGTGTTAGTAGGCATCGAGTTAATAGTTTAACTTGACCACGTCATCAAGTTTTTGGCGCCGTTGCCGGGGACTCGAGTCATTAAATTAAGATATAGCTTATTTTGTTAGAACTCGGATTCGTAAATATTCGTGAATAAGAGTACGTATATTAAACAGTGTCATAAATAATAATAATAATAAAAAAAAAATCATTCGGTCGACCGAACCACAGCTCTCGGTCGACCGAGAACTTGTTTTCTTTTCTGTTTCTGTTCTGTGACAGTTTTACAATATTCTGCTTCTGTTTTATTTACTTTTTCTTTTCTCAAACTTATTTCGAGTCTGTTTTAGTTAGTTAGTTAAAGGCCTAGCCTTTACTAGTGATTAATTGTTTTATTGTTGTTTATTATTTTATAGTACGCTACTCGGAAATCGAAGGAACCGCTTGAGCCTTATAATCCTGAGATAGAGAAATTTGTGAGAAGGAATAGGAAGTTAGCTAGGGAACTGGCTAAGCAAGGAGAAGAGGATCCAAATCTTGAGGAAAGCGAGCAAGGAGTGGAAGAAGGACATACAACCGATCATTCTGAGCATTCTGAATCTGAAACGGAAATGGAAGGCAATCCGGTCAATCCAAACCAGGTACCTAATCCTGTTATAAATAATGTCAATAATGTGAATGCAAATGCTAATAATGAGAACCAAGCCCTAGTTCAAGGAGCGAGGCGCACTTTGCAAAGTTATGCAACGCCCACTATTGAACAATTCATTCCCGCTATCGTAGCACCGCAAGATGCTGCGGAAGTTTATCACCCTAGGCCTAATGTAATTCAAATGGTGACCAATTATTCTACTTTTCATGGAGTCCAAAACGAGGATCCTGGTGTTCACGTGACGAATTTCTTGGAAATCGTTAGTACCGTGAAACCGTAATTAATCCCGGAGGGTAACATTCGTCTTAAGCTTTTCCCTTTCACTTTGAAAGATAAAGCTAAGCAATGGCTTCTCTCTTTAGAGGCCGGATCTATTACTACTTGGGAACAATTGTTGCAAAAGTTCATGAATAAGTATTTTCCCTTAGGAAAAACTTTTAAGTTACGCCAAGACATCCTAGGATTTAAGCAACAACCTGGGGAGAGTTTTGATCAAGCTTGGGAGCGTTTCAAGGAAGCTATGAGGAAGTGTCCTCATCATGACATATCTCTCTGGCTTTTAATGCAAACTTTTTACCATGGGTTGAGAGAGACGAGAAAATTAGAGTAGACGCCTCCAAAGAATGGAGCGTTTGTTCTTCTATCTCCCGAGGAGGCACAAGGGAAGATGGAGCAAATAGCGATGAATAGCCAATGGGGAGGCAATGACATAGCTACTTTGTGAAGATGGCCGATATATTCGATGATAGTGCATCTACCAAAATCTTAGAACAACTTTCTCGTTATCAATGATAAGGTAGATGGGATGCAAGAGAGGATGACAAGAGTAGAGAAAGGGGCCGGAATCGAGGTAGCACCTCGAGGTGAGAATGCCGGTGTCTTGAAGAAGCCAATTATGTCGGAGGAGGATACGGACCTAATCATAACCATCCTGGATTCCGATATAGTGACATTAATGCGGGAGAAAGGCCTAAACCACCTACCCCTTATGTACCACGAGCGGACTAAAACTTTTGGTTGGGAAGTCTGCGATAGAAAAAGCGAGTAATGTCGTCACCGATAATATGGGACAACTTTCAAAATCTATGGCCGAGTTAGCCACTAACTTTAGCCAATATTGTCGAAGACAGATGCCAAGGTAACCAACCAGAAGCTCTAGTCCAAAATCTCACGCACCGGGTAGGACAACTAGGCGAGCAAGTCTCAACTAGACCTCCTGGAGGGTTACCAAGCAACACTGAGAAGAACCCTAAGGATTTGAATACGATCATGACAAGAAGTGGAAAAGAAGTAACTCCACCATCCCTGCAAGAGAAAGTCACAAAGAATAAGGATGGTGAGCCAAGCAACGAGACTAATACTTCCGAATCTTTGCCTGAGCAAAGAACATATAAAGAACCTGCTGGCCCTAGAGTTGAACTTTACGATAACAAGTATCCAGTTTTCACTGATGTCGACCCTTCAACTCTACCTTATCCTCCACCAAAGCCGAAGCCTAAGTTTGATAATAAGAGGTATAAGAAGTTCGTGGATATGTTTAGTAAGTTACAAATCAATATACCCCTAGTTGAAGCACTAGTTTGAAATGCCCGAGTACACCAAGTTTTTAAAAGACGCCGTCTCCACTAAAAGGAAACTTCTAGATTTAGAGACCATATGCCTTAATGAGGAGTGCTCACCATTCTTCAACATAAGTTACCCCCAAAATGCAAAGATCCGGGAAGTTTTCTCATTCCCTGCACCATAGGTAACGTATGTCTAAACAAAGCTTTGTGTGATCTAGGAGCAAGTGTGAACCTGATGCCACTATCTATTTTTCGGAAACTAGGCATGAAAGATCTTAAGAAGACCTCAATCACATTGCAATTAGCTGATCGTTCTATTAAGGAACCGTGTGGAGTGGTTGAGGATGTGCTAGTAAGAGTTGAAAAGTTTGTATTCCCTGTCGACTTTGTGGTATTAGATATGGAAGCTAACTACGACGTGCCATTGATATTAGGGAGACCTTTCATGGCCACTAGTAGAACGCTAATTGATGTTTACAAAGGCGAGTTGGTATTAAGAGTGAATGAAGAGAGAGTTGCATTCAATGTCTTCGACACTATGAAGCAACCTGATGATGGAGAGGATGCATGTTTCATGTTGGATTCCATTGATAGGATTGTTCAAGAATTTCAACAACATGAAAATATCAAGGATTTCTTGGATGATGTCTTAGAAGAAGAAGATGAAGTCAAGTACGTGAGTAGTGAGGAGGAGAAGATGATATGGCCAGGATGTAGTAGAGGGACCCCAAGGCTGTAGAGGAAGTAAGTGCTTTGCGGAGATTGAAAGATTCTATCATAGACCAACGTGGCATAAGTACTTCGAACTCAAACTCACCGGTCAAAAGTTGAAGACCTCTTTGGAAGAACCTCCCACAAATTTGACTTTAAAACCTCTTCCTGCAAATTTGAAGTACGTATTTCTTCAAGACGAGACCTTGCCACTGATCATATCTTCTTCCTTGACGGACTTACAAGAAGAGAAACTTATGAGAGTTTTGAGAGAGTACCGCGGAGCATTTGGATGGACCATAGCTGACGTTAAGGGCATTAGTCCTAGCGTATGTATGCACAAAATCTCCGTGGACCCTGAAAAGAAAGCGGTTGCACAACCTCAGAGGCGTTTAACCCCACAATTAAAGGAAGTGGTTAGGGATGAGGTTATAAAAATGCTAGAAATGGGAATTATATTTCCAATTGCTGATAGCGAATGGGTAAGCCCTATCCACGTAGTTCCCAAGAAGGGAGGATTGACGGTGCAAGCCAATGAGTTGAATGAGTTAATTCCTGTGAGGCTAATCACCGGTCATCGAGTATGCATAGATTTTAGGAAACTAAACGATGCCACTCGTAAGGACCATTTTCCTCTTCCCTTCATCGATCAAATGCTCGAGAGACTGAGCGGGCATGCTTTCTATTGTTTTCTTGACGGGTATTCGGGATACTATCAAATCCACATCTCGCCCGAAGATCGTGAGAAAACGACATTTACATGCCCATACGGGACATTCGCTTATAATCGAATGCCATTTGGATTGTGCAACGCCCCCGCGACATTTCAACGGTGTATGATGTCATTATTTGCGGATATGGTGGAAGACTTTTTGGAAATCTTTATGGATGATTTCTCCGTATTTGGAGACGATTTCGATTCATGTCTCACACATCTAGCACGAGTGTTGAAGAGATGTGAAGAGACGAATCTTGTGCTTAATCGGGAGAAATGTCATTTGATGGTTACGGAAGGTATAGTACTAGGCCACCGCATATCAAAGAACGGTATAGAGGTGGATAGAGCCAAAGTCGAGGTGATCGAGAAATTACCTCCACCTACTAATCTTAAAACTTTGCGAGGTTTTTTAGGCCACGCCGGATTTTATCGTAGGTTTATCAAGGATTTTTCCCTAATCTCTAGACCTCTTACCGAATTATTGGCCAAGGATGTACCATTCGTGTTTTCTAATGAGTGCATAAAAGCTTTCAACGAAATAAAAAGTAGACTGATCACTGCACCCGTTCTGGTCGCACCGGATTGGGATCTTCCGTTTGAACTGATGTGTGATGCAAGTGATACCGCTTGTTGGCGCCGCTTTGGGTCAAAGAAAAGATAAGATTTTTAGGCCCATTTATTATGCAAGCCGGACTTTGAATGCTGCCCAAAGAAATTACGCCACAACGGAGAAGGAACTTCTGGCCGTTATCTTTGCCTTTGACAAGTTTAGATCCTACTTAGTGGGATCTAAAGTCACCGTGTGGACCGACCATGCGGCTCTTAAGTATCTCCTAGCAAAGCAAGATTCAAAGCCGAGATCGTTGAGATGGATTCTACTCGCCGCAAGAATTTGACGTAGAAATCCGAGATAAGAAAGGAAGTGAGAACGTGGTGGCCGATCATCTATCGCGCTTACAATTAGAGGATGGTGAGGAATTGCCGAAATAGGAGAATCTTTTCCTGATGAACAACTTTTCTCCATCACCACCATCAGGGGACATGATGATTGTGCTGCAGTTTCTTCGCGAATAGAGGTTGTGAAGGAGAAGAAGCAACCATGGTTTAGTTTGTTTGTCAATTATCTATCCGCAAAGTACCTACCACCGAATCTCACTGTCCAAGAAAGGAAAAAATTCTTTAAAGATCTTAGACACTACTATTGGGATGAACCGTACTTGTTTAAGCTAGGATCTGATAATATTTTTCGAAGGTGTGTGCCCGAAGAAGAGTATAATGATATCCCGAAGCATTGTCATTCCTATGAAGTTGGAGGACACTACGGGGAGAAAAAACCGCGGCTAAGGTCCTCCAATGTGGTTTTTATTGGCCGACATTGTTTAAGGATGCACACCAATATGCAAAGGCATGTCATGCTTGTCAAATGACAGGTAATATTTCAAGGAGGAATGAGATGCCACTCAAGAGCATCTTCGAAGTGGAGCTTTTTGACGTTTGGGGAATAGATTTTGTTGGACCCTTCACTTCATCATTATCTAACCGATATATCTTAGTTGCTGTAGATTATGTATCCAAATGGGTTGAGGCCATTGCTTCCCCTACTAACGATGCTAGGGTTGTGGTTAGATTCTTGAAGAAGAACATTTTTACAAGGTTATTTGGGACGCCAAGGGCAATTATAAGCGACAATGGTAGTCATTTTTGTAATAAACCTTTTGAACGGCTGATGATTAAGTATGGGGTTCGACATAAGCTAGCATCAGCATATCACCCCCAAACTAGTGGACAGGTAGAAGTCACCAATCGAGAGATAAAGCGTATCCCGGAAAAAAAAATTAATACGACTAGGAAGGATTGGTCGTTACGTTTAGATGACGCTTTATGGGCTTATAGGACTCGCATATAAAACCTCGATTGGAATGTCACCATATAGGATTGTTTTTGGAAAGGCATGTCATCTACCTCGTAGAATCGGAGCACCGGGCCATATGGGCAACAAGGATGCTAAATTTTGATGAGACGTTGGCCGGTGAGAAGAGGATGTTAGAATTAACTCGCCTGGAGGAGTTTCGTTTAGAGGCATACGAGAATGCCAAGATTTTCAAGGAGCGCACGAAGAAGTTCCATGACAAGAAGATTCTGGATAGGACCTTTCAAGAGGGTGATCTAGTTCTCTTATACAATTCGCGCTTAAGACTCTTCCCGGGTAAGTTGAAATCAAGATGGTGTGGCCCATTTCAAGTACAACACGTCTTTCCTTCTGGAGCGGTGGAGCTATTCAATTTCAAAGACGAGTCCAGATTTGTGGTCAATGGACATCGTATTAAGCATTATCACGGGCTTCCGCCTGCGGCTGAGGAGGAAGTTTTGTACCTCGATGACCCAGTCTATGAATAAACCATCTTGAGCTGAGTCGAGCTAGCGACTATAAACTTAGAACTACTACTTATTACTATCTTTTTCGTTTTTCTTTTTAATAAAGTAGCATGCGCCTATCACGGTTTTTTTCATCTCGCCATGTTCCGTGTCTAAGTTCGGAATAAACGAGGTTTTTTCCTTGATAGCCGTCATGTGAGTTTTTATTTAGGTCTTGTCCATGGCAGTATAAAGTAAAGTGGCTTAAACTGTTTTTAGATATCTATATCTAATGACTGCCACATTATTTTATAACTTCCATAGACATGGTATTTGACGATTTCGTGGAGCTTGTCTCGTTTATACGGATGTGTCTGTCTCTCCACGCTGTGCCGATGATTACTCCGATATTGTTCCTTTACTTGGGAGCCGTTTCCAGAGCTAAGTCTCTCATCTTGAACTCTCATTTATTTTTGTCATTGAGGACAATGCCATGTTTAAGTGGAGGGCAGGGGACTTAGCTATATATTGTGCTATATGTTGAAAAAGTCAAGGGGAACGGAATACTGAGACAATATTGAGTCAAATTTAAAATTTTTTATGGATAAATGCCAAGTTGTTTAACTCGTACCCTTAAACTTGTGAAGTTCTTATACTTAGAATTAATAGGAAATGAACCATGTTGCGTGAGTACGTGGTCATGTTATACTTTTGCGATAAATTGTAAGTAAACTTAAGGATATTCATGCCAACAATTGCAAGTAGTTAGGTATTGTTCAATTACTCAACATGTGAATCGCTGAGTACCGCATGAATTATAATAATTGAAATAAGTATGTGTACATTGCGTACGTAGATAATTGGTTATAAGGACCTAGTGTCGACATTTGTCGACTGATGTATTCTGATCTTCTAGCCAACAAAAGCGGAGTAATAAGCTTGGGACGTACCTGTGTTTTGACAATGTATTAAAACACTGGGCTTGTAGTAAGTTACCAAAGTAGCCTCGCGCTTGTGGTAATATTCGATGCTAATATTTGATCTAAGATAGAGGGATGCCCTAAAAAGTTTTCCTTCTTGAGATTGATAGTATCTGAAAAATATGAAGATATGAAAAGAATATTCAACTCTTTAAGAGGCTTTGAGTAGTACTCGGTCTCCAAGTCCAAAAACCCTATAGATACGCTCTTGCTTATTGTTCTAGTGCTTTAACCATTGCGAGGCATAAGAAGTATGGATGCTGATGTTGGTGAATTTAGATATGAAGTCTGCATAAACTCTAATCTTGCTACATTTATATAAAACCAATGCACATGCACACGATCACGTCGATTCATAGCGAGTAGTGAATAATGCATATCTTATGAGCATGACTGGTATGAGTTGACTCGGGTTTCTTGTGTAAGTATGAGTTGACCACAGAAAATGTTGTCTTGGGGAATAACTTGTTAATGCTTTGTTCGGGACGAAGCAAAGTTTAAGTGGGGGCATTTTGATGTCAGTTAAAATATACCCATTTATGTCATCAATTATAACCTTAAATCGGAGTTAATTATATATATTTCATATTTAGTCACGTGTTTATATTTATTATTTAATGATAAGTGATTATTAATATGATAATTGGTGTTTAGCTATTTTTATTATAAAAGAGCAATTAATTGTGTGATAAATGCTGATTTTGCAGATCATGATAAATCGGGAAGATAATTATCATACAATCGGGAGATCTCAAGATAAAAGAGAAGAAAATCGGAGCATTGAAGAAAAGATAAATCAGATCAATTCAAAAGCATGGAGTGGGGAACAAGTCAGACGAACCGAGTGTGAAAACGCGTAAAGAGGGAGGCTCGGTTGACCGAGCCATGCCATTCGGTCGACCGAGCGTGTAGGTTCGGTCACCCGAGCCTAATGTGATAAATGCATGTCAATCTTCGGATTCTCCCTATGTCGGCTACAACTCCTATATAAACAGCAGCCACGATGCTGAGAAAGACACACCACTACAACACAAAAACAATTCATACAATTTTAGATTTTAAGTTTTAGTTTTATTTTCTTTATGTTCGTTCATTGTGGATTTGTCGGATTCTCCGATTAAGGAACGCATTAAAGAGTGGGAGTCACTCTCGTCTTCGAGGGTATGACTATTCAATTATGCAATCTTTATTCGTAGATCTGTTATATTTTATTATGGAGTAGTTTTTCTTGTATTGATTGCGTGATGTAGATTTATTTACGAACCCATGTGTTTAGGTTAGAAACGTTAAGAAGTAATCATGATTTGTTCCGGCACAAAATCGTGTTCGATCGACCTAGACGTGTCACTCGGTCGCCCGAGTGCCGTCGTTCGGTCGACCGAGCCTGGCAATGTGTAGGACAATATTATGATCGGCTTCGACTACGTCGATTCTCGATTTGGAATTAAAACGAGTAATTAAACCTGATCAACTTAGTCATTCGTCATCATAATTTAACATGAAACCTAAAAAGTGATTGTTACTTAGGATATAGATTGAATCGGCATCTAAGAAGTACGCCTTACCCTAGGAATGTTGCTTAGATGAGGTTACGGTTTATACCGGCATCCCTAGTCTCGTAATTGTGTCAGAAGTTATATGAGATGGAGGCATTAAAAAGCGAAGTCACGTAATGGAGGCACGATGATTTAGAGGGCCTAATTGGAACTAAATCTACCTTAGGGGATGACTCCCGTAGTCATAATAATTAATCTTTAACGTTTGTTTTGTCTCGTTATCATCCTAATTCACATGGGGGAGTTATAATCTACTAGCGTAATCAATACTATTTGTCTAGATAATATCAACCGTATTATCCGTGTATTAGTAGTCTTTAGTTTGTCTTTGTGGTCTTTTGTGTCTTGTGGTTGTCACTATTTTATTTATTGCATTTAGTTGGTCGTAGACCGCCCTTCCAATTTAGTTCTAAGAAGATAATGTTGTGTTTTGTTTGTGCCGAGTCTCTGTGGGATCGACCTCGACTCTATCTGGCTATACTACAATTGAACCTAGTTCTCTTGCTAGTGTGTTAGTAGGCATCGAGTTAATAGTTTAACTTGACCATGTCATCAGCGCATTAATAGCACGTTAAAGGAGAGACCCGATACTCTCGATTAACTTCACTACGGGCTAATTGTATTTTAAGTACATCTTCACTAACTCAATCCTCCCGTGTATATACCATACACTGAGTTAAGTGATTACATAAACGATACACTTAGGGTTTTCTGTAGTGTAAATAATATTGTCACATCGGTGAATATGAGAATAATAAATATGAATAATAACATCATTTCATTTATTAAATAAAACAATTACAAAATTGTCTTTCGGGCATTACACCTAACAATTAGGACCCAGATTGAAGAGTTTGAGACTGCACGAGAAATCATGTAGAAAATAACTTCGATTTTTGAATCACCTAGCAACCAAGCAAGACACGATGCCATCAGGATGGCCGTTAACACGAAATTGAAGAAAGGTCATGCAGTGAATGGTCATGTTCTAAATATGATCAGTTACTTCAATGACTCCGGTATTCATGGATCGATGTTCGATGAAGCAACTCAAATGTCGATGATTTTGGAATCGTTGACTCAAGAGTTTATCCCGTTCAAAACTCAGTATCTGATGGGCAAACATGAGTTGACCATGACACAGATGCTTAATGAACTGACTATCTATGAGGGCCTACTATCGAAAGATAAGGTCCAAGTAGGGGATAAGAAAGCTGAAGCCAATATGGCCGAAGCTAAGCCATCAAACAAGCCTAAGGCCAAACCAAAGAAGAAGGGTAGTGTTGTACCTGTGCCCAAGCAAACGAAGAAAAAGAAAGCCAAGAAAGTTGACGAGGCCGAGGCCAAGGGCAAATGCTTTTACTGTAAGGAGGTTGGACATTAGAAACGCCATTGTCCGGAATATCTTCGTGATGTAAAGGATGGCAAAGTCAAGGCTGTCACTGGGAAAGATAAGAAAGCTAATTCGGAATTACTATTCTTGGAATCTTTTAATGTAGCTAAAGATGTGTCCACTTGGATACTTGATACTGGAGCTACTAACCATGTATGTTCTTCATTGCAGATTCTTAGTTCGTACGAGGAGCTGGAAGAGGGTTCTCAAGTAATGCGAGTAGGTACTGGGGCGCTCATTTATGCTAAAGCAGTGGGAGCTGTGGACTTACACTTTAATAATAGAATTTTACATTTAGAGAATGTTTATTTTATTCCGAATTTCAGGAGAAATTTAATTTCTCATTCTGCCTTAGTTGAACAATCATTTTCTGTTTCAAATTTGAATGGTTAATTTGTTATTTCGAAGAATGCCTTTGAATTGTGTTCAACTACGAATGAAAATGGTTTATATTTTGTAAAACCACATAAAGCTCCCCTACTTAATACTGAAATGTTTAAACCTGCTCATCTAAGATCTGCTAAAAGGCAGAAATTTTCTCAAGTAAAAGAAGATAAAACATACTTGTGGCATCTGAGGCTAGGCCATATTTCCTTGGAAAGACTCAAAAGACTAGAAAAGGTTCATGCCTTAGGTGAGTCATATGTTGACACACTGCCTGTCTGCGAGTGTTTCCTAGAGGGAAAATTGACCAAGAGTCCCTTCTCATCAAAGGGTAATAGGGCCACGGGAACTCTAGACTTAGTGCATTCAGACCTTTGTGGTCTGATGAACGTACAAGCTAGAGGCGGATACGAGTACTTTGTGACTTTCATTGATGACTACTCGAGATTCGGTTATGTTTATCTCGTCGTATAGGAAGTCCGAGGCTTTTGGTAAGTTCAAGGAGTTCCAAGCAGAAGCCGAAAGGCAACTAGGCAAGTCATTGAAATTCCTTCGCTCGGATCGTGGAGGTGAGTATTTAGATACTGAGTTCATTGACTACTTGGCTGAAAAAGGAATTTGTTTCCAACATTCAGCGCCTAGGACACCTCAGCAAAACGGAGTTGCTGAGAGGAGAAACAGGACATTGATTAACATGGTTAGATCAATAATGAGCTACGCCTCACTACCTATATCCTTTTGGGGTTATGATTTAGAAGCAACGGTCTACATTTTGAATGCAGTACCATCAAAGTCTGTCGAAGAGACACCCGTTGAGATGTGGTCCGGACGTCGCGAAAGCATGCGTCGCTTCCGTATATGGGGTTGTCCTGCACATGTGCTGATGGACAAGACTACCAAGCTACAATCGCGTACGAAAGTATGTTTGTTTGTAGGCTATCCAAAAGGTACACGTGGTGGTCTATTTTACGATCCGAAAGATAACAAAGTGCTAGTCTCGACTAACGCTACGTTTTTGGAGGAAATTTATATGAAAGACCACAGATCTCGAAGTAAATTTGTACTAAAGGAATTACTCTCCGATGACGTCAGGCCTATTGTGGCTGTTGATGTTCCCGTAAACAACACTACTAATACAACAAGCACTTCCGACATTCATGTTCCACCTAGACGTACTGCGAGAGTGGTTCGGCCACCGGCTCGGTACGGCATGGATTTAGAGACGAACGTAGTCGCCTCTGATGGGGTGGAAGATGATCCTCCGACCTATAAGAAGGCCATATTGGATCACGATAAGGATAAATGGATTGACGCAATGAATCAAGAGATGGAGTCTATGTACTCTAACTCAGTCTGGAGACTTGTAGAACTTCCTCAGGGTGAAAGGCCCATTGGATGTAAATAGCTCTTCAAGAGAAAGAGAGGAATAGATGGGAAGGTCGAAACCTTCATAGCACGGCTGGTAGCCAAAGGTTACACACAACGAGAGGGTATAGACTACAAGGAAACCTTCTCACCTGTGGCCATGATGAAAACCATCCGCATCCTCCTTTCGATTGCTGCATGTCTGGATTATGAAATCTGGCAAATGGATGTTAAGACAGCGTTTCTAAACGGCTTTCTCGATGAGGAAATCGGTATGCGGCAACCGTAAGGATTCATTGAAGAAGGTCGAGAGCACATGGTGTGCAAGTTGCTCGCATCCATTTATGGGTTGAAGCAAGCATCTCGTTCCTGGTATCATAGATTCGATCACACGATCAAGTCTAATGATTTCGAACAACACTTTGCTGAATCTTGTGTGTACATGAAGGTTATCAAAGATAGCATTGTATTTCTAGTGTTGAACGTTGATGACATACTCCTAATTGGCAATGATAAGGGGATGATGTCCGACGTGAAAAGTTTGTTGACCACGCAATTCAAAATGAAGGATTTGGGAGAAGCGAGTTATGTTCTAGGGATCCAAATTATAAGGGATCGCAAGAACAGGATGTTAGCTCTGTCCCAAGAAATTTATATAGATAAGGTGCTGGCACGCTTCAGTATGGAGAACGCCAAGAAGGGTTTTCTACCAACCCGTCACGGCGTTTACCTCTCTAAGACTCAGGGGCCTCAAACCCCTGAAGAGACTGAAGCTATGGGAAGAGTGCCATATGCCTCGGCTGTTGGTAGTCTTATGTATGCTATGAGATGTACGAGACCTGACATTTTTTACGGCGTTGGATTAGTAAAGAATCTCATCAAATATTTCATCAAATCCAAGGCAACCACACTGGACAGCAGTAAAGAATCCAAGGCAACCACACTGGACAACCGTTTTCAGTCAAATCCAAGGCAACCACACCGGACGTTAATCTCTATAGATCGGAAGATGATCAGTAAAGAATCTCATCAAATATTTGAAGAGAACCAGAAATTATATGCTCGTCTATTCGAGTGGGATTTTGGAGTTAGCGGGGTACACCGATTCTGACTTTCAGTCAGAC
Organism: Gentiana straminea; assembly: GCA_036785695.1. Taxonomy (NCBI): domain Eukaryota; kingdom Viridiplantae; phylum Streptophyta; class Magnoliopsida; order Gentianales; family Gentianaceae; genus Gentiana; species Gentiana straminea. Next base: position 154,905 of record JAVUPR010000376.1, on the reverse strand, counting down.
AGAGATGATTCTAAATCAACCTCTGGTTCAGTGTTTATGCTTGGTGGCGGTACAATAGAATGGAGAAGACAAAAGCAATCCAGCACAGCCGATTCAAAAATGGAAGCTGAGTTCATAGCGGCCTCCGAGGCAGCTAAGGAAGCGGTTTGGTTAAGAAAGTTCATCAGCGGATTAGGCGTTGTCCCGAATGCTGACGATCCTATTACTCTCTATTCTGATAACAATGTGGCCATTGCCAACTCTAGGGAACCTTGAAAGCACAGTAAGTCGAAGCATATAGAGAGGAAATATTGGGTGATCAACGATTTTGTAGATAGAGGGGACGTTTCTGTCCGAAGAATCACCTCCGCCGATAATCCTGCTGATCCATTCACCAAGACACTGTCGATTGAAGCTTTTAGTCGACACTTGGAGACTATAGGTATTAGAGACATGTCTCATTTGCTTTAGAGCAAGTGGGTGTGATAGTTTTCTGTATTTTAAATAATAGGGTGTGCTCTAAAACAATTAATCACATGCTTTCGTGCAAGTGGGAGATTGTTAGGTGTAATGCCCGAAAGACAATTTTGAAATTGTTTTATTTGATAAATGAAATGATATTATTATTCATATTTATTATTCTCATATTCACCGATGTGACAATAGTATTTACACTACAGAAAACCCTAAAGTATATCGTTTATGTAATCACTTAACTCAGTGTATGGGATATACACGGGAGGATTGAGTTAGTGAAAATGTACTTAAAATACAATTAGCCCGTAGTGAAGTTAATCGAGAGTATCGGGTCTCTCCTTTAACGTGCTATTAATGCGCCCATAACACAAAAGGTGTGATTGTCTTATCCGGACTTTCGGTTAAGAGAACCTAGTGGGGCATTTATATGTGATAGATATATCATATAGGGCTGGACCGATTTGATTAGAGTTCAAGATATAATTCCGTAATCGAGAAGTCTTATCGAATCAATCGATGATCATATTTATGGATATATCTTAATCCTGAGGTAGTCACAGTCAACTGCTTGAATCAGTATGAGGTTTGACTTGACGTTTAAGGATTACACTGAGTCTGTGATCTGAATTACCCCCATCTTGGCATTGTACTGGATTGAGTGAGTAATCTGTGTTATCACAGATACGGAATCCATTCCTTCCATTTATGGAAGTAGATAGACGGTTCCCTTATTTGTTAATCCTAGAAATTGATCGATCGTACGAGTTCATATTACACTGATTAGCTACCAGTGAGTTGTATGAATTAATTGATCACTAGGGGTTAATGGTAAATAAGGATAAGAGGTTCTAAAAAGGGTTAACGGTAACTTCCCGATTTAGAATGAATAGTCTATGGAGGATTAATCCATATTTAATGATTATATCAATAGACGCTTATTATCATTCTCGTGAGGAGATAAATATAATCTCATAATCGGAGGAGTGCAGTCACGGGATTATGGTGGCATATTCCTGTGATTGATTTATCGAATATAATTATTCTGTTCGTAAGATAATTATTTATTTGAATTATCGGAGCCGCTGATTATTAGTCCATGGTGCCCGACCTTCCTCCAATATAGCATAGCTATTCTCAGACATCAATCCTAATAATATTAATTTAGTTCTTATTAGAATTTAATTAAAACGATATGTTAATTAATTGTTTAGTGGACTATTAAATTATTTGAGCTAAATAATTAAATATGTGAAAAATACATTTTTCTTAATCTTGGCCCAATTAGTGTGTTATGGCCGAAAATAATATTGACTAGGTCAATAAGGAATTTTCGGCCAAGGCTTGTTTTATGGAACAAGAAATTAGTTTTCTTGTGAATTGATAAGACATGTGCAAAAAATATTTATTGGATAAATATTTTATGGTAAAAAATAATGATAAAGATTGTTCTAGATTTGTTTTAGAATATTCTAGGATTATCATTTTATTATTGGATTTATTTATTTGTAAAATAAAATCCTTGGAGGACAAGATAAGCTCTCCTATATAAAGAGGCTTTTCCCAACTCATACACACACATAATTTTCGACTTTCATCTCTTAGAGAGAGAAAGGAAAAAATTCGGCCAAGGGGTGAGAGAGGAAGATCTTGGAGGTTTTCCGGGTAGCATATCGGGAGGATTCGAGACGAGGATTTCCTTCCACCGGGAGTTGCTCGAATCACACGTGCGGAAGATCGTGGTGCTCTTCACACCATCTTTTGTTCTTCCTATTGCGGTTCTTCTACTAGGATTTTGAGATCCAAGAGGTATATTCTACAACCCCCTTGTAGAGTAGATCTAGTTATTTTATTATGCGTAAATTATATATCTAGATCCTTAAATCGCTTCCGTTGCGGATGATATTACTAACAAATCCTCCATAAATTCTTGATTTTCCACGTGTACAAAGTTGATTTGATTCACACTTTAGTTTGCTGGTGACTCCAATTCCTATTTCGGTGGAGTGCCTTGGCTGGTCACTTAGCCGGTGTAGTGACTTCTTCACTGAGCTGATGTATATAACTGTTCCTAGCAATCAGTGAAGTTAACTTCGCTGAGTACCAGTGCCTTACCTGCTACATCTCATGTAATGGCAAAGGCTGAATCAGCTGGTGAAGTTACTTAGCTGATTACTCTAGTAAGCTGCTCCTTAGTACTTAGTCGATTTCTATCATTCCCAACTCAGTTCTCAACTTGCTAAATCTTTCATGACTGAGTGGTTTTGTGAAGATGGCAGCCAATTGATCTTCAGTAGGTATATATCTTAGTATGACATCGCATTTCTCAACATGAACTATGATGAAATGATGTCTTACATCAATGTTTTTTGTTCTTGAGTGTAATACTGGATTTTCAGTAATGGATAGTGCACTTGTGTTGTCACACATGATTGAAATTGTCTTCTCCGCCATTCCATAATCACTTAGCTGTTGTCTAATCTAGAGTACTTGTGCACAACAACTACCTGCTGCTATATATTCTGCTTCAGCTGTTGATGTGGATATGGAGTTTTGCTTTTTGCTAAACCATGATACTAGTCTGCTGCCTAGCATCTGACATGTTCCAGAGGTGCTTTTTCTATCTATCTTGAATCCAGCATAGTCAGAGTCTGAATATGATATCAATTTGAATCATCTATCTTTTGGATACCAAATTCCAACATTGATGGTGTTCTTCAAGTATTTGATTATTCTTTTAGCTGCTAGAAGATGTGATTCCTTTGGTTGAGCTTGAAATCTTGCACACACTCCTACTGCAAAATCTATATCAGGTCTGCTTGTAGTTAGATAAAGTATGGATCCAATGATTCCTCTATACATTTTTTTATCAACATCTTTTCCAATAGTGACTCTTGCACACATTGGTGTATCTGATGTGCCACTTGTGTCCATACCATACTTGTGAATTAGGTCTTTAGTATATTTGGCTTGATTGATGAAAATGTCATCTTTCATTTGTTTTACTTGTATCCCAATGAAGTAATTTAATTCTCCTATCATGCTCATCTGAAATTTTCTCTTCATTAGGTTTGCAAATTTCTCACACAACTTTTCATCCTCTGATCCATAAATAATGTCATCACATAGATTTGTACTAGCAATGTACTTGTTCCTTCCTCTAGTTTGAAAAGAGTCTTATCTATAGTTCCTTTGTTGAATCCATTCTTGATTAGGAATTGTGATAGTGTCTCATACCAAGCTCTGGGTGCCTGTTTGAGTCCATAAAGTGCCTTTTTGAGCTTGCACACCTTATCTTTTTCCCTTTGAGTTCAAAACCAGGAGGTTGTTCCACATATACTTCTTCTTCCAAAAGTCCATTCAGAAATGCACTCTTGACATCCATTTGATAAACTTTGAAGTCTTTGTGGGCTGCAAAAGCTAGAAAGAGCCTGATTGCTTCCAATCTTGCTACTGGGGCAAAGGTTTCATCATAATCTATTCCTTATGCTTGAGAGTAGCCTTTTGCAACTAGCCTTGCTTTGTTTCTAACAACTGTTCCTTGTTCATCAATCTTGTTTCTGAATACCCATTTAGTTCCAATGATGTTTGCTATGTCTGGTCTGTCAACAAGTTCCCAGACCTCAGTTCTTTCAAACTCATTTAGTTCTTCTTGCATTGCTGTAATCCAATCAGCATCTTTGATTGCATCATCTATTGTTTTGGGTTCTACTTGAGATAGAAAACATGTTAGCATATGCTTCAGTTGTCTTCTGGTTCTGACTCCTGTGTGAATGTCTCCAATGCCTTGATCTTCAGGATGATCTCTTAGCCAGTTGAGATCTGGTTGAAGTTGTTCTTGACTTGGTGCTTCCACAACGTCAGCTTGTGTATCAGCTTCATGCTCTTGTGCTGGTACCACTTCTGTTGTATTAACTAGTGGTCCATCTTGATTTTCATGATTGTGATTTAGAATGGTAGCTGGTACTGTTGTATTCATGTATACTTGTCTTGGTCCTGCTTCTTCAAGTTCTTGAAGGCTTTCACCATTTGTGTTTGACTCATCAAAGGCTACATGAATCGATTATTCAATCAACGGGGTCCTTTTGTTGAGTACTCTGAATGCTTTGCTGGTGTCTGAGTATCCCATAAATATTGCTTCATAAGCTTTTTCATCAAAAGTGTGTAATTGATTCCTGTTCAACACAAAGCATTTAGATCCAAACATATGCAATTATGAGATATTAGGTTTTCTTCCATTCCATATTTCATATGGAGTTTTTCCATGATGTTTGTTGATGATTGATCTGTTTTGAGTATAGAATGCAGTATTTGCTACTTCAGCCCAGAATCTCTTTGGCAAGCATGCTTCTGCAATCATTGTTCTGACTGCTTCTTTGAGAGTTCTGTTTCTTCTTTCAGCTACACCATTTTGCTGTGGAGTTCCTGCTGCTGATAGTTGGTTCAGTACTCCATTTTCTTCATAGTAGGTTCTGATAATTTCATTTAGAAACTTTGTGCCTCTATCTGATCTAATCTTGATTATCTTCAGTTCCTTCTCATTTTGAATTCTTCTTAGCAAATCTGGCAGCTTATTGAGTGTCTCTCTCTTCTTGTTCATGAATATAGTCCAGGTGTATTTGGAGAAGTCATCCACCACTACTAGAGTGTATTTATTTCCACTTATACTGACTGGTGTGACTGGTCCAAAAAGATCCATATGTAGCAGATGTAGAATTCTTGTTGTTGAATGATAGGGCTTTGACTTGAAGGAGCTTTTGATTTGTTTTCCTTTCTGACATGCATCACAGAGACTCTCCTTCTTGAATGTGATCTCTGGCAGGCCTTCAACTAACTTGTTCTTTGATAATGTGTTGATGGTCTTGAAATTTAGGCGATTTAATCTTCTATGCCAAATCCAACTGGTTGATTGTTTACTTTTGACAAGCAAACATGTTTTTGCTTTAGCTGTTTTCCAATCCACCACGTACATGTTGTCTTCTCTATTTCCTGCAAGAACCACTGTGTTGGTTTGGCTGTGAATCACCTTGCATCCTTCCTTGTTGAAGTTCACATTGTAGCCTTTGTCACAAAACTGACTGATATCAATAGGTTGAAGCTTAGTCCTTTGACATAGGCCACATTTTGAATCTTCAAATTGTTTTTGAGCATTATGCCTTCCCCCTTAATTTTACCAGGGTTTTCTTTGCCTCCAAAGGTGACTTTGGGTCCATCAAAAGCTTTAAAGTTAGTGAGCCATCCCTTTCTTCCTGTCATGTGTCTGGAACATCCAATGTCTATGTACCAGACATCCTACAAAACAAATTAATTATGTTTAGTTACCCAACACTGTTTGCGTCCATACCTGTTAGCAGTCATGCCTCCTACTCCAAGTGTATATCCAAATGATCTTCTTTTTGGATAATTAAAGTCATCAACTTCATATGTACAAGGCATCGCAGAATAGCTTCTCATATTTCTACTGAAGGTATTCTGATACTTTTCTCTACTTTTTGGTGCATTTGCGTCCTTTTTCACTTTCCAATATGCAGTAGGAAACCTATGTTGCTTCATGTGTCTAGGAATGACCCTTGGTTGGTTTTTCTTAAACACATGATGCATGGCATGAAATGGTTTCTTCCTGTATTTTGGAGGTGCAACATTCCAATCATCTTCTGAAGGGTAAAGTCTTCCTTTGCCTTTCAGAAAACCTTGGATTGACTGGATTGATGGTTTGGTCTGCTGTTTCACTGCACTGGATTTTGACTTCACCGGTGCAGGATGAGTGGTTGAAACCATGGTCTGTCCTTTTCTGAACTTTGGTCCATTGGTGGTCCTAGATTCAGAATTGTGTTGTCCACTGTTTCTATTCTCATCCTGATTGTTGTAGCCAAGACCAGATCTGGATCCAACCTTTTTTAGGGTTTGTAAGCTGGTGCATTCAGTGGTGCAGTGGTGATCTTGACTGGTAGGGAAATTTTCTCAGCTGATCTTTCAACATTGGATGATTAATCATCTACTGCTTGTTGATCAGTTGAGTGGATCTCCTTACTAGTTTTTTTAGCTTTTAATTAGTCCAGTTCTTTCTTCAATCTTTTATTTTCCTTTCTTAGATTCTCACACTCCTGTTCCAGAATTTCATGATTCAACTCAATTTCTTCAAATTTACTCATGAGATTTTGAATTAGGTTTGCAAAATCTAGTGAATGAATAGAGGATTGTGTAGATTCAGATGTGGATGCAGTTGATGATGAGTATGGGATAGAAGTTACCTCAGTTTCATTGGATTCTTTAGCCATAAGGCTTAGGTAAGCTTTTTCATTTTCTGAGCTGTCAGCTGCATCATCATCGTCAGAATCATCTTCAGATGATTCTTCATTCTTTTCACTGCTAGATTCAGCTTTGAGTGCTTTCTTGCTTTTTCTCTTTTCAGTTGTCTTGTACTTGTTCTTGTCCGCATCTTTGTCTTTTTCTTCAGGATATTCAGCCTTGAAATGACCTTTCTTCTTGCAGTTGAAACATCTGTATTCATCATCCTTTTTCTTGATGTCTTTGCTTGTGCTAGACTTCTTGTTTGATGATGAACCTCCTTTGAATTGCTTCTTTTTGCTAAACCTGTCAAAACATTTTACTAGTATAGCTACATGTTCCTCTAGCTCCTGTGTCTCTTTCTGTTTGCATCAGCTGTTTGACTTTGCTGGGGTGCAACCAGTGCACTGGCCTTATGTGCCTCTGCTGGTGTACTGTCTTCACCTTTCAATTCAAATTCATGAGCCTTTAGTTGAGACATTAGAGTTAAGGTATCAGTGGTTGTAAGATTTGTTGTCCCTCTAATTACTGATGTGATGATCTTCCATCTTTCAGGTAGGCCTCACAAGATCTTCAGGCACACTTCTTTCTGTGGATATGTGTGTCCAAGTTGTTGTAGTTCACTGATGATACTTGAGAATCTGTTGTCCATTTGATCAATGGTTTCACCAGACTTCATTTTGAAGTTCTCAAATTTTTGTTTTGCAACAGACAATTTGTTTTCTTTGACTGCTTCTGATTCTTCATTGATCAGTGCCAATTTGTCCCACATCTTATTTGCTGTTTTGCAATCTTTGATCCTTATGAACATGTTGCTATCCAGAGTCTTCAAAATCATGTCTTTCGCAACAAAATCGAGATTTTCTCTTCTCCTGTCGCCCTTGGTCCAATCTTTCTTGAGTTTGTCTATAACTTTTCCTTGATCTGCTCCTGTGGATACCATAGTTGTAATCTCGATTGGGCCATCATTAATTACATCCAGCATCTCCTCATGATTTGCTGCAAGATGAGACAACATTCTTATTTTATATTCATCAAAATTATTAACATTGAATACAGGTACCTTTGACATAAAATTTGAGGAATCCATAAACAAATTAGAGATATATGTATATATATAGAAAGCACTGATTTGAAAACTACTTTGGAAATATGTGATCTCCTTGTTACCAGAAATAGATCTGAACAGGTTCTGATAGTAGGAACACTGCTCTGATACCAATTGTTGGTCCCAGAGAAGGGTAAAACTATAAACAGAATGGGGGTGAATGACTATAGTGGAGTTTCAAAAACTTTTCTTGTATTAAAAAGCTTTTGGGCAGCGGATAAGTCCCTTCTTAAAATGTTGTTTCAAAGTAGATTGTGCAATCACAGATATAAGATATAATATAAGCAATTAAATAAATGCAGTAAGGTAAATTGCTGAAAGCAAATTGACACAAGGGTTTATAGTGGTTCAGGGTGGTGTAATCCCTTAATCCACTCTTCTCCTGTGATGATTGGAGGAATTCACAATTGCTTTTCACAGATACAATAGCCTGATTGTCCTTGACTACACAAGCTTCACAATCTTCAAGACTATCACTCCATGGCTTCAACAGTTTCAGTGACTCAGTCTCTTTCACTGCTCCTTGAGAACAAATCTTTCAGCAGCTATCAAAAACACAACTCCTTCTCAGATGGATCTGATTCAGTTGCTTGATTCAAGTGAATTGGATTCACAAAACATGATGATCAAACTCAATGCTTGATGTTGGAATTGTAGTTCTCAGTTTTGAGTTGATCACTAGATGTTTCTTTTTCAGCACAGATAGAAGGCTTTTCACTTTGACAGAGTTTTTGCTCAGATTCAATCGTTCTTTTTTTTGTTCACATCTTTTTGTCTGTCAATGCCTTCTATTTATAGCCTTGATAATTCTTGATTTGAATTCCCGTCCGTTGGCTATATTACTGAGGGGAATAATCCTTGATTTTATTTTTGATTCCCCTTTAATTATATTCTCCTTGATTTCAGTGATCAGATTTTTCTTCAAACGTTCATCAGAAAATCCATCCTTGATTGATCCTCTATTGATTGTGTATTTAATGCTTGATACTCTGTGTCTTCTTCATATTCAAAATCTGATCAAGTAAGGTTTACTTGGATGTTCTCTGAACAGTTAAGTGACTATCTGACTTTTCCGTTTAGATCTTCCTTCACTGCTTTGTCTTCACTTAGCCGATGGTCAGTTCACTTTGCCGATTCACAGTTTCCTTCATTCTTTTAGGTTCAGGAGAATCTTTGTACTTCACTGATCCTTGATTTGTGTGAGATTAGTGTACACCATATTTAACCATTAAGTTTCATCAGTTGAAACAAACTTAGACTTATCCAAGGTCATCACAGACTTCCATGGTTTTAAGTCAGACCATAGTGTCTTCATGCTTCTCTGCTGGTACTTGACCGGCCTCACTCTGTCGAACATCTGTTTCACTTTGCCGTCCTACCAACTAGTACAATACTTATCTGACTCAACTTATACAACATGTCAGACTCTAAGTAAAGACTTATACAGAGAATTCTAACTTAGTTCAGGCTTGCTATAACAGCTAGTATGGCCATCATCAAAACATAATAAAATGTTCCTAACAACATACTAGCTCATGTAGGTCCCGAAGCTCTTAAAATAATCACTGAGACATTTAAGAAAAGCCAAATTGATCAACTACAAGAACAAATGGCACAAATGATGAGACATGTTAAAGGTCTATCTCATTCAATCAAAAAGTATCAACAGTGAAATCAGACTAGACATGATGATGGATTCCGGAGACAAGATGTTGACAGACGAGATAATCTTAGAGATGATAGATGAGACAATAGGGATGATCAGAAGAGGACTTATCATAAAACAAGAGAGAAACTAGAAGAATTTTTGTGCAATAACTTTAATAAACCTAGGCACTTAAAAGCCGGCTGCCGGGAGCCATTAGTCAATAGAGGAAGAAATGAGGACAAACGAGACAAATCAGACCACAAAGGTAGAAACAGAAGAGCTTACAAAGAAAACAACAGCTCATCACATGAAAGTTTGGTAGAACCATTATCTGACTCTGATGACAATGCATTTATGGCTACAGAAGATGATAATGAGGTAATATCATTATTTTCAGACTCAACATCCTCATCTAGTACATGGTTAAAAGTTTTGATTCCAAATTTTAAGACTATAGACATTCAAGGATTTCTAAGAGATCTCGACATTGAGTTTGAAGAAGTTCACACTAAAGAATGAGAACGGATCTCTCAAATCTGAAAATCTAAAACTAAAAACTGAGTTATTCAATCTAAGTAAGGAAAAACAAATAATGGAAGATGAATCCAGACCTGATCTAAGTAAGGAAACACAAGTTCAGATCAAGTTTGTCCCATCCTCCATTCCTGAGTTTAAACAATCCAAAAGACCTTGAGACATGTCCGGACTCGGTTACTCAGAATAGACAAAACTTGTTAAGACTGACACAAAATTCAGATCTGAAAATAGGACTTCGTCGGGTCCAAATTACAAAGCTGAATCGAAAGTCAAAAAAGTCAAGCAAGTCAAGTTTTTCAAATCTATCATTGAAAAACATCAACATGAACATCCTGTCAATTATGAATCAAAAAATGTTAGTCATTCAAGGAATCATAATGTCAGCGGGGAAAGGTAGACTTTACCCTTCTAAAGATGACTGGAACATCAGCCTTCCTACAAACTATAGGAAATCAGATATGAGAAGACATTCCTAAGAACATAAAATTCAGACCTCTTAGATTTGATCCTACACACAAAAATGTCTCTGATAGAACCAGACTTGTGAAGCGGAAGAAATCTAAGACCACTTTTGAACCTGTTGTTAGGTGTGATGCCCGAAAGACAATTTTGTAATTGTTTTATTTAATAAATGAAATGATATTATTATTCATATTTATTATTCTCATAATCACCGATGTGACAATAGTATTTACACTACAGAAAACCCTAAGTATATCGTTTATGTAATCACTTAACTCGGTGTATGGTATATACACGGGAGGATTGAGTTAGTGAAGATGTACTTAAAATACAATTAGCCCGTAGTGAAGTTAATCGAGAGTATCGGGTCTCTCCTTTAACGTGCTATTAATGCGCCCGAACACAATAGGTGTGATTGTCTTATCCGGACTTTCGGTTAAGAGAACCTAATGGGGCATTTATATATGATAGATATATCATATAGTATTTGGACCGATTTGATTAGAGTTCACGATATAATTCCGTAATCGAGAAGTCTTATCGAATCAATGGATGATCATATTTATGGATATATCTTAATCCCGAGGTGATCACGAGTCAACGCTTGAATCGGTATGAGGTTTGACTTGACGGTTAAGGATTACACCGAGTCGTGGTCCGAATTACCCCATCTTGGCATTGTACTTGGATTGAGTGAGTAGTACGTGTTATCACGGATACGGAATCCATTCCTTCCATTTATGGAAGTAGACGAGCGTTCCACTTATTTGTTAATCCTAGAAACGATCGATCGCGCGAGTTCATATCACACGATTGATCACCGGTGAGTTGTATGAATTAATTGATCACTAGGGGGTTAATGGTAAATAAGGATAAGAGGTTCTAAAAAGGGTTAACGGTAACTTCCCGATTTAGAATGAACGATCTATGGAGGATTAATCCATATGTAATGATTATATCAATGGACGCTTATTATTATTCTCGTGAGGAGATAAATATAATCTCATAATCGGAGGAGTGCGATCACGGGATTATGGTGGCATATTCTGTGATTGATTTATCGAATATAATTATTCTATAATTATTTATTTGATTTATCGGAGCCGGCGATTATTAGTCCATGGTCCCCGACGTGCCTCCTAATATAGCATAGCTATTCTCGGACGTCGAATCCTAATAATATTAATTTAGTTCTTATTGGACTTTATTAAAACGATATGTGAATTAATTGTTTAGTGGACTATTAAATTAGTTGGGCTAAATAATTAAATATGTGGAAAAGACATTTTCCATAATCTTGGCCCAATTATTGTGTGTGTGGAAATAAATCATATTGACTAGGTCAATGATGATGATTTTCGACCCCAAGCATGTTTAATGAACAAGAAATTAGTTTTCTTGTGATTAATAAGACATGTGCATAAAATATTTATTAGATAAATATTTATGGTAAGAATTAAAGATAAAGATTATTCTAGATTTGTTCTAGAATATTTTGGGATTATCTTTTATTTAATAGGATTATCATAATTGATTTTGTATTAATTATAAAATCCTTGGGGCTTAAGTTTTACTCTCCTATATAAAGAGAGTTCTCCCAAGCCAAATAACACACTACATAATTTCGACTTTCTTAGAGAAAGAAGAGGGAAAATTCGGCCAAGGGGTTTTGGGGAAAATCTTGGAGATTTTTCCGGGTAGCATATCGGAAGGGTTCGAGTCGAGAATTCCTTCCACCGGGAATTGCTTGGATCACACGATCGGAAGACTGTGGTGCTCTTCACATCTTCACTTTCATCCTTTGCGGTTCTTCAACTTGGATTTAGAGATCCAAGAGGTACGATCTACAACCCCCTTGTAGAATAGATCTAGTTGTTTTATTACGTGTAGTATATAGATCTAGATCCATAAATCGTTTCCGCTGCGGATGGTATTACTAACAGTGGTATCAGAGACATGGTGATCTATATTTATACGTATAAAATATTAGATCTAGGAGTGGTAAAACATGTAGATTTTTTGTCCCAATTTTTTTGGGGGCCGATGCATATGTTTAATTTTTATGCTTATGAATGTCGTGGTTGAAGAGATGAATTGGGGTTGGCACTGTTTACCCGTTAGATCTATTGTAAACTCATATAAACGATGAAAATTCGTCCATATGAGTATAGGAAATTATGTAATTCTTTTTTTTTATTGCAATTTTAATTTCCAGAAAATAGATCTGTTTAGTAGCTGTTTAGTTATTTCGTGTTTCCCGTTGATCGAACCGTTGAAACGAAGATCCCTCCGGTCAGAATCAAGATTAGAAGATGATGATCAACTCCACAAATTTTGGCGTCGATCAGAGTCCGTTTCGATATCCGTTTGATGCTGCGAAGAGGCTGCTGTAACAGAAAAACGCAGGATTCACAGAAACCCTACCTGTGACTTCCTCGATTTTCTGGGAGAGTTTGGACCGTTGAAAAGACAATCCGACCGTTCAGATTGATCAAATATGAGTTTTGGACGTACCATAAAAATTTCAGGTCGATCGGGATTCATCTCGATTCCCGATCTGCCTCAGGAAGTCCTTGATGCAGTGCAGTTAAAGTCAGATTCAGCAGCAAGTTTGGCGGTTTACTGGAGAAAATTGGTAAGTCTAAGCACCGATCCAACCGTCCATATTGAAGTTCAAGGAGTGAAGATAAGATCTGGAAAGTTTCGTCCCGATCCAAGTTCGTTTGTATGCCGATCGTCGAAGAGTTCGAACAGCTGCAGATTTAGTTAGAAAGTAGTAAACCCTCGTTAGGGTTTTGGTCATTTATTTTCTAATAGGTTAGATTCGGGGGTGCCAACGATCCATCTCGGTGTTTAAATTTTCCGCATTTATTTTTTATGTGTTTGATCATAAAATAGATATAAAACCGGAATTGCCATGACATGCATCATATCATAAATCCACTCCATGCATACATGTAGAATTTTAATTTTGGTAATTAAAATAGGCATGTATACAAACTCGCGTAATTAGTTGAAATTTTATTAATATGTGGTAATTAATTTAATTTAGTAACTAATTAAAGATCCGAGGACGGGTTATGAAATCGTTAGCCTTTCGGTGTGTGTTCTCGGTGAACCGCCTTAAAGCTGAAACGAGATCACGTTTTCAATTCGTAGTGTCTACGAGATTGAATGATGGTAAAAGAACAATAAATCTTGGATAAAAACGGTTCGCTTATAGGTTGGGTGGTCAATTGAGCTTCGCTCGAACGACTTAACCCTCCTAGTGTGATGTATGCACGGGGTCCGGCAAGACTAAGCTACACGGGAGAATGGATGGGTGATTCCTTCTAATCTCAATAGGGGCTTTGTCTTGACCCGATTTCGTCCGATCGTCACATATGTTCCAACGAATAGGACGGGTAGGCTTGCCTACGTCACCGACACCATTCGGAATCCTTGATTTGATGTACTTTTATGATAACATCAAAAAGACGTGGTTAGTTAACCCACAACCACTTCCAAATTATTGAGTGGGAGCGGGGGAGGCGACAGCCAACCCCACGGCCTCTACTATAGATACAAGTAAGTGAGAGAAGGGTGACGCCTCGCGGCGCTTTGATTTCGTCCCCTACGGATGGTGTTCACCCCTATCAACATTCATGGCTTGGTCTCCGAAAGGATAGGATTTCCGGGTACTCGTCGGGTCACTGACCTATCCTACGACGGCACACTCGGGGCGTACCTAAGAGATCCGATATAGTAGGTCACACTCATAAAGGATATTTTTGGTAATATCTAGGCTAAAAAAGGAAGGTAGTCAATGAATAAAGGGATGTTCGATTCTCGTGGGATGTTCGATTCTCACAAGTTATTCATTGATGAGATTGTCTCGATTTAACCGTCATCTTTTTGACCTACCCTACGGCGGCACTGAGATGCGAGGTTAAAACCTTGGAATGGTAGAGTAGACTTATTTTTAGTTTACAATTCCTAAAATAAAATAATATAGTAGTGTTAAACTTGAATTAATTTATGTCATTTCATTTACAGCATTATCCCTTACTAAATTGCTTACAATTTATAATTGACTAGTATTGACTTCGTTAAAAAGTGGAAAGTAACTAGGACGTTGAACTAGTTAATCGATAATGCAATTATTTTTCGAAAGAGATATTTTCTCTTAAGCCTTTTAAAAACCGAGTGACATATAGGTATGTCACTTGTGTCATTCGTGTCAAACGGAAGACAAACTTAGTTTGATCAAAGGTGATTTCGGACTTTGAAATTCTTTTAGTGAATTTTGAATGTGTAGTAATTACACGAGTAATTTTCTAATTGAAAAATCGGAAAATCATGAAGTATTACTAGTTGGACGATATTTGGAATCGATGAACTAGTGGGAGCTTTATGATTTGTTGTTTTTCTAGAACATTAGAAAAGTGTAAATGACTACATTCGTAACCGTTCTAATTGAAAAACCGGAAAGTCATGAAATGTCGCTAGTTAGACGATATTTGGAATCGATGAACTAGTGGGAGTTTTATGATTTGTATTTTTCTGGAAACATTAGAACTGTGTAAGTGTTTACACGAGAGATTTTCAAATTGAAAAATTGGAAAATCATAAAATAAAGCATTGCTGGTTAGACGGTATTTGGAACCGATAAACTAGTGGGAGCTTTAATGTTATGATTTGTTATTTTTCTAGTATATTAGAAAATCCGAGAAGTCCCGACAAGTAACACTCGAAATAGACATCCCACGGTTCAAGAGTAGTGTCTACTCACACGAACCGCTAGTTCAAAACTGTTTCCATTTACGGAAAGTCAAGAATGGCGAGATATGTCTAAAAGTGTTAGTCACCTAAACGAGAAAATTTTAAGGCCGAACCGAAAATTAATTAACGAAAATCATAGGATAAGGACAGTGATTTTGGATCACCAACCTATGAATCCTTGGTGATTTTCTCGAGCTAAGTTCTTTGGAAGAACAAGGTAGCAATGCATTTAACGATTAAAAGAGTAAACAACGGGCAGTTAATTTTAGCTAGAATAGTGGGAGTGATATGAGGAAATGAATCTCGGATTCAATCCTTGGATATCGCAGAAGATTTATTTTTCTGTTTAAGATTCGTTGGAACGAATGGATTTACCTTCTATTCGATAATTTGTTTGTCGTATAGAAAGTGAATATACCATTTGTAGTACGAATCCAAGACTCGGACTTTTGTTTGATAAAGTCAAAACCACTTACAACCGCTGAAATATGTATATAAAACACATCTTAAGAACTATTAAAAGCAATTGGTTTCTATATTTAGATAAACGCTTCTTCATAGTTAGTGCATAGTCCCTAAAAGACAAGACCTGAAGACTGGCTCAGGGTGATTCCTTTCTCCCAGTCTGGTTATATTGTCTCAAAGGTTCAATGACTAAGTTTCCTTTCAATCGGGAAAGGATAATGGATATAAAGAAGTAACATAGTTTGTTCATGACGACCTTCGGGGTCTGATGAAAGATACGAGCTAGTAGGAGCTTCCGAGTAGTGACTTCTTGTCTGATAACTATTCAAACACTCCGGTAAGTTTATCCAAAATATTTTGAGGTTTCTCTGTTTTCAACAAGAGATAGAGTATTCTATACTCGGAATAGGCCATTCATAGTCCTCGAGACGATGCTCGGCATGCCTCATTGTGACATGTTCTCACTAAGTGAGAAACCGTAAAATTGCCTTATATATGTTTTTAGATGTGCTACAATACACTGCTTAACTCAATAAAGATATTGGAAGCGAAATAACGGTTTACGTTGAAATGTAAGACCGAGAAGTCTACCTAGAATATGCTTTGGAATTTACGGATAAGGTGTGGATTCGGTTCACCCCACTTCCATAAATATAAGCATTTAGCACACGGTGCTTGAAGGTAGGTCTGGAAATTTCGCGACCACGTTCGGTCAGTGACCAATCGTTCTATATCTTGTAGCATTGAGAAAAAAGTTCGTTATCGGATTCTTGACATCAGGAAGGGACGGTTATGCTGTTGCATCCTTTCTGATAGAGTCTATGAACAACAAACCTTGAACCTTGGAGTACGGTTACTCAAGGTAGTTACTAACTGATTAAAATCGAGACCACATCCAACATCGGTTGTTGGTGATAACACTAAATACTACTAAACTAGATCGAATTTCGATCCACCCGAATGTAGTGGGAGTATGGTTTACCCATTACCCATTACGGGTTCTCGCGGACTTTGTAGTCCGAGGATCGATTGATGACCTATGGCTCTTTTGTGAGCGGTATAGGATTCGATAACGAGAGGTTGGTTTAATAGCCATAACCCCGTGAATGGAGTTCGGTACTTCAATTGTTCATACTCTTGTAGAACCACCCGAGTGTCTCGGGCCCGGTGGGAGTAATTGGATCTACAAGGAAAAGAGTAGAATGAATAGGAAAGTTTATCTTTCGAGCAAAGCTTGAGTGGTCTAGGGGTAATTCCCTAAGAAGTAGAGAGTTAATCGGACCTTGAACTCTCTTACCACTTATTATTGCATGATTTCGTTCAAGAGCAGAAAGAAGGGGTGATTCCCTGAGACTTTCTTGCCAAACAAACGGAGTCTGGATTCATTCGAAACAGAAGGGTATTGACTTATGAACTTATGACAGGATGACTGTCAAGGCTTATGTCCTTTGTGGATAAAAAGCAAACCTCTCGGTCATTGGAAGTCATATATTTCTACAATATGTGGATTTGACCAGAATATTGATAAGTCTTTTGTAGACTGGATATCAATTTTAGTACAGTAGTGAATATATAAATTAGTGTTTGTGAAGGATAACACCGCACCGCTTGGAATCAACATGGGTGTGTTGTCGAAGTCGAATACGACGATACCACATTTCTCTCGCAAACGAGAGATTTGGACGAGAATTCTTAAGAGTTTGACTCGGTCGAATTCATTAGAATCGATCAACTTTGGTTTCCCATCCATCTTATTGGTTAAGATGATGCATCCGTGTATGCAACATTCAACGAGGAAGTTCTACCCTATGCCTCGGGAATGACTCTCTAAATCTTCGGATCAAGAGAAATGGGATAGATTCTCTTTCTAGTAAGAGATGGTCAGGTTATTGAACGTCAACTTTGATCGAATCTTAGATTCGGCGGTTAACATAGCAAGTTTAGTATGTCCTTTAGTATCTTGAGAGAACGAGGAATAATATGCGGACATATTCATGTGTGAACTTGGATATGTGTGATACACGATTTTGACTTTAAGTCGATTGAGGATGATCGTTAAGTCGATCTCGGGCTCGGTGTTTACTCGGTACCACATGATTTGATGGACCGGTAACGTTTCGATTCTACGGATCGTCTCGAGCCGACAACCCGACTAATCATTAAGACCCATGACATTTAGATGTAGGTGCTCCCCGAGTCACCGACCTATCCTACGACGGCATACTCGGAGTGTACTTTGGAATCGAAATGGTTATGATATGCTTAGTGGGTACTAGAATACGGGATGAGTCTCCATTGCTTTAGAGCAAGTGGGAGATGTAGTTTGTTGTATTTTAAATAATAGGGTGTGCTCTAAAACAATTAATCACATGCTTTCGTGCAAGTGGGAGATTGTTAGGTGTGATGCCCGAAAGACAATTTTGTAATTGTTTTATTTAATAAATGAAATGATATTATTATTCATATTTATTATTCTCATAATCACCGATGTGACAATAGTATTTACACTACGAGAAAACCCTAAGTATATCGTTTATGTAATCACTTAACTCGGTGTATGGTATATACACGGGAGGATTGAGTTAGTGAAGATGTACTTAAAATACAATTAGCCCGTAGTGAAGTTAATCGAGAGTATCGGGTCTCTCCTTTAACGTGCTATTAATGCGCCCAGAACACAATAGGTGTGATTGTCTTATCCGGACTTTCGGTTAAGAGAACCTAATGGGGCATTTATATATGATAGATATATCATATAGGGCTGGACCGATTTGATTAGAGTTCACGATATAATTCCGTAATCGAGAAGTCTTATCGAATCAATGGATGATCATATTTATGGATATATCTTAATCCTGAGGTGATCACAGTCAACTGCTTGAATCAGTATGAGGTTTGACTTGACGGTTAAGGATTACACTGAGTCTGTGGTCTGAATTACCCCATCTTGGCATTGTACTGGATTGAGTGAGTAGTCTGTGTTATCACAGATACGGAATCCATTCCTTCCATTTATGGAAGTAGACGAGCGATTCCCTTATTTGTTAATCCTAGAAACTGATCGATCGCGCGAGTTCATATCACACCGATTGATCACCACCGGTGAGTTGTATGAATTAATTGATCACTAGGGGGTTAATGGTAAATAAGGATAAGAGGTTCTAAAAAGGGTTAACGGTAACTTCCCGATTTAGAATGAACGATCTATGGAGGATTAATCCATATGTAATGATTATATCAATGGACGCTTATTATTATTCTCGTGAGGAGATAAATATAATCTCATAATCGGAGGAGTGCGATCACGGGATTATGGTGGCATATTCCCGTGATTGATTTATCGAATATAATTATTCTATAATTATTTATTTGATTTATCGGAGCCGCTGATTATTAGTCCATGGTCCCCGACGTGCCTCCTAATATAGCATAGCTATTCTCGGACGTCGAATCCTAATAATATTAATTTAGTTCTTATTGGACTTTATTAAAACGATATGTGAATTAATTGTTTAGTGGACTATTAAATTAGTTGGGCTAAATAATTAAATATGTGGAAAAGACATTTTCCATAATCTTGGCCCAATTATTGTGTGTGTGGAAATAAATCATATTGACTAGGTCAATGATGATGATTTTCGACCCCAAGCATGTTTAATGAACAAGAAATTAGTTTTCTTGTGATTAATAAGACATGTGCATAAAATATTTATTAGATAAATATTTATGGTAAGAATTAAAGATAAAGATTATTCTAGATTTGTTCTAGAATATTTTGGGATTATCTTTTATTTAATAGGATTATCATAATTGATTTTGTATTAATTATAAAATCCTTGGGGCTTAAGTTTTACTCTCCTATATAAAGAGAGTTCTCCCAAGCCAAATAACACACTACATAATTTCGACTTTCTTAGAGAAAGAAGAGGGAAAATTCGGCCAAGGGGTTTTGGGGAAAATCTTGGAGATTTTTCCGGGTAGCATATCGGAAGGGTTCGAGTCGAGAATTCCTTCCACCGGGAATTGCTTGGATCACACGATCGGAAGACCGCGCTGGTGCTCTTCACATCTTCACTTTCATCCTTTGCGGTTCTTCAACTTGGATTTAGAGATCCAAGAGGTACGATCTACAACCCCCTTGTAGAATAGATCTAGTTGTTTTATTACGTGTAGTATATAGATCTAGATCCATAAATCGTTTCCTCTGCGGATGGTATTACTAACACCTGTAATCAAGAATGATCACACTCAATCTTACAAACCAAAAGGAAGAGAAATAAACACAAATGGTGAAAAATCAAAGAAATATTACGATGTACCATTGACTATCCACAATAGCGGTATAAACACCTAAGAGTTCCTCCTTTCAGATACAGACTAGGCCTTACATCATCTGGCACTGAATCTGTTGGACCCAAGAAGATTTGAATACCTTAATCCATCTAATTTGTTTTGTAGGAATTCTGGTATATAAAGAGTGAATGTTCCAGACACATGACGTGTGGCAATGACTGTTTGAAGAATTATCAAGACAAATATGGACCAAAAGTTATATTTGGCGGAAATTAGAAGCCGGGAATAACCAAAGGCATTGGAAGCATTATCAAAAATGTGTTAAAGATTAGAAATGTGTCATTTATTGAAGGACTGAAATACAATCTCCTCAGTGCAAGTCAATTTTGCGACAAAGGATATGAAGTTCTAGTCCACAAGGAAAAATGTTGAGTCATAAATGAAGAATCGGGACAACAGATATTAACTGGAAGAAGAAATAAGAATATGTACGTGGTAGACCGGTCAACAGCAACATCAGAAGTTTGTCTACTAGTACAATCCAAACTAGAGACCAGTCGTTTGTGGAACAAAATACTGAGCCATCTAAGTTACAAGACAATCCATCGGTTAGCAAAGAATGACCTCGTGAGTGGACTTCCAGATGTGGTATACAAAAAGGACAGTATATGCGATTCTTGTCAAATGGGGAAACAAATAAAAGCTTTATTTCATTCAAAGTCAACTCCATGAACAAACGGAATACTACAACTGCTACACATGGATCTGTTTGGACTAGTGACACCAATAAGTGTAAGCAGAAAGAAATACACATTGGTAATAGTAGATGATTTTTCAAAATACACTTGGACAGTATTTCTCAACAAAAAGAGAGAAACATTGAAGAAGCTGCATGATCTACTGAAAAGACTCCAAAATGAAAATAGTCTAACAAAGATCTAATAGAGGAACAGAATTTTTCAATTGAGTTATCAAAAGCTACTGTGAAGAAAATGAAGTATTACATCAATCAATGTTGCACGCGAACTCCACAACACAATGGAGTAGCTGAGAGAAGAAATAGGACCCTCAAAGAAGCTGTAAAGACAATGATTGTGGAGGCAAACATGTCAAAAGGATATTGGGCAGAAACAATCCACATTTCATGTCATACTCAGAATCGTTCAATTATCAATAAAGTAAGAGGAAAAACACCTTATGAGTTATGGAATTGGAGAAAGCCCAACATCTCATATTTTCATACATTTGGAAGCAAGTTCTTTTTCACAATAATGGGAAGGATCAGCTGAAGACATTTGATGCCAAGGCTAATGAAGGAATCTTTTTGGGATATTCAGAAGTGAGCAAAGCCTTCAGAATACTTAATAAGAGAACTTTGTCAATAGAAGAATCAGTTTATGTTGTCTTTGATGCACCCAATATCAATGCTGAAATACCTAGAGAAGAGAAGTTCAGACGACATTGGAACCAAATTATGTGAACATAGAGCAGAGTCAAGAACATGAAGATCAAAGGAATCAGTATTCCTTCAAATCTTCAGCAAATTCAAAGTTTTTCATGCCATATCCGCGAGTTCATCCATATCAACAACAACAAGTGGTGAAAAATTCAGAGAAAAATCATAAAGCCCTCTACTCAACCACAATAGAGAAGATCAAAGGCATAACAAAGAAGCCTCTGAGTCATCTCCAACAATCAAAGATCATCCATCAATATCCGGAGTTCTTCATCAACAATTGGTGCAAAGGTTAGAGAAAAAGCATCAAGCCCTATGTCCAGACACCAAAGAGAAGGTCTAAGAAGCAACACAGAAAACTTCAAGTTCTTCAACCAACATTCGATGACCATCCGCCACATCCGGAGCTTTTCAACAAACCGAAGATCACCTAAAAATATGGCGTTCTTCAACAACAAACGAAGACCATCAGACGTATCCGGATCTGTTCAACAAATCGAAGATCACCAGAAAAACACGGCGTTCTTCAACAACAAATGAAGATTCTCTGCTACATCTGGATTTCTTCAACAAATGGAAGATCATCTGACATATCCAGATTTCTTCAACAAGAAACAAAGGCCATCCGCCATATTCGGAGTTCTTCCCAACATTCGAAGATCACCCGCCATATTCGGGGTTCTTCACAACAAATGAAGATCATCCGCCATGTCCGGAGTTCTTCAAAAATCAAAGGCGTTCTTCCCAAAAATCGAAGGAGCGCCGTAAAGTCTAAGAACAAGTCACCATGACCCTCGGAGAAGATCAAGGAAGCATAGAAACATCAAGGTCATCTCCAACTAATGAAGATCATCCGCCATATTCGGAGATCTTCCAGAAATCATAAGCGTTCTTCCCACAAATCGGAGAAGTATCGACAAATTCCGAGAACAAGTCCCTGTGACCCTTGGAGAAATCAAAGGAGAATCAAAGGCATCCCGTAGATATAGGGAAATTGCTAGAGAGTTTACCCACTCAATTTTAGAAATTAATAAAATATATTTGTTCCATATTTTCTTGTCTATTTTTTATTTAAAGTGCAGGACAACGAAATTTGTATTACGGTACCAGATAGAGATCTATGCAATTGTTAAGGATGTGTCATTGTGCCGAAGAGGGAGTTGTGCAACTGTTAAAAATGGCTTGTCACTGCAGTCTGCCATTGTGATGCATGTTATTACAGGAAAAGAAAAAACTCGATTTAAGAGATAACATTGAAAATATATCAAATGAGATATTTTAATAAAAAGAACGAAAAAATAAATATTATGATTTAAAAAAAAGCCTAAAATCCACTTTTAATACAAAATAAATAAAACATGACATGCAATATGAAAAAGTTACAAAAAAAGGCAAAAAAAAAATTCAGACGGACAAATGTACCATTCTATATATTTCGCTGGACACCATCGCATTTTTTAAAACCTGAACACACGTTGTATTCTTTTTTTTCCATGACGCTGCTTCTTCGCTGCTGCTATATTTTTATAACAACCGTAACTTTTGATTTAAACCTCCAATAATCAAAATTCTTTCACCGAATTTCATATTTTTTCCTTCTTCATTTTGATATTTAATATGATACCCTTTCGACGTAGTTTTTAAAATCCGAATTGAATTAATCGTAGCATTTACACAGTAATTGTATCACAGTAACATTAACACAATCAAAAATAACACCATAATAACATAACTCACCTTATCTACTGAAGGAGGTGGTTTACTTCCCTCCCTTTAAACAGCAACATATTTCTATGAAGGGTCTACATACAAACTACAAACGAACACTGAATATATATATATGAAACAAAGAGTGTAAATTAACTTTTTTGAAGTGTTGCTGCAACTCACACAAAAAGTTACTACTCTAACGGAAAATGATTCAGTCACCTAAAGACATGCAGCTTCAGATTCAACACAGCTAAGTACGGAAACAATTCAAAATATCTACTGAACTATAGAAGTCTTAATACAACTCACACGATAATACATGTATAAAGGTAAGCAATAGTCAAATATGTCGAATGCTTAACCTGCACTGGCTTTCTATGAGAAGGTTGTCATTCATGTGGAACTAATGAACAGAGGCATTTTTTCCTAAAAAATCATTAACCAGTAGAAGGTTAAGAACTAATACACAACATGACATGGAATTTTCTATGACAAACTCAACTACGAATGATTAATAAGAAGCCTCAGAAGGATCCTTGACCCATGGCCTTTATTCGAAGGAAACCTTGTTCACATTTTTCTTACAGTAACAGTAACAGTATCACAATAACAGTAACACAATAAAAAAAACAACAATAACAACACAATCAATCCTCTTTAAAATTGATTTTTGACTTTTTATTTTGAGTAAGATTTTTTACTTCTTTAAAATCGATTTTCTACTTAATATTGTAATGGTTGTGAATTGTGATGCATCCTTGTAATCACAATGACACCCCAAAAAAACTAGTATATTTTATTGTAACACCTTCTATCACAAAGACACCCCAAAAAATTAGTGTCTTCAGGCATAACATAACATCCCTTATCTAATGACATTCTTTCTAACCTTGTAATTTGATGGATCACATTCCAAATTCTTTTTCCAATCACCGATTCCCTCATCAAAGTTCTCAAGCTTTTTGTTAACGACAATATTATTTTATTAAAATAAAACTTTAACAAGATCATGATACATCCAATGACAGAAACATGTAAGGGAAAAAAACAATACACTAAACCAAACAATTTAAATACGACATTGCCAAAAACTCAATACAACATTATGGGTCCAACTATTGTTCAGAAGAAACAACATCAACAATGAAACATGCATAGCATCAACACTTCTTTTCAAAGAATCTGATATCCTTTCAAGTACAAATTCAACAATATACCTCGCCGTCTCGAACGTCCCTTCTCCTGGTAAATCAAGGACAAATCTTCTGCTATTTCGTAATGTAGATGACATCTTCCTCACTAAACAACATTCTTGATTCTCATTACTCAATCTCCTACGCAATTGTCGCCCCATCATGCTATCTTTACGAACACTTTGACTGAATTTGGAATGATCAACACCAGCACTGTCCCTTTCTTTACTTGCCATAACCTTGATAAAGATGTGTTTACAACTATAGGGATGCTTCCCTGCCTCAAGGATCATTGAAATCTCATTCCCAACCTTTCTCCTTTAACCTTGCTTCAAAATATAAATGTTGAAGCAAGTGATAGTGCCTAAATATGAGCGCTTCCTTGAGTATCAGATAATCAATATATGCAAGCAAACATAAATATCAAAAGATCCCATAATTCCCTACAATGATAGAAAACATTAGATTCAGATTACCTGAATAAGCGGAAGCGGAAGAAATCGTCAGGATCGTTCCTACATCCATTGTTATTCGATATCTGCTCCGTTTTGCCACAACGATCTAAACCCTGGAATAGAACAAAGAGAAAATTCCGTATGCACATTGGGGAGACGGCATACAGTACTTTTAGGTCTTCTGGTCTATGCCTATTTTCTGAATGATCACCAACCGATGGTACACAGGCAGTCTATATATAGGCAAGACTAGGGACCTAAAGCATTATGAAATATTCCGGATGAAAACCCTAACCATCATAGGATTTCCCATAATACCCTTAAATAATAATAAACCAATAATATTTACCAACATAATATCTAAATAACTTAAGGGCCACATATAATTATCTTTTAACTAAATGATAATTCTTACATTCTCCCACTTGGCCCGAAAAGTTATGTCGTCACAGCATTATTGAGTGACAACAAAATTTGCATGCACAAAATGTCACTCTCTGGTTTATTAACATAACTTCAACTGATCAATACTAACACAAGAACTATGGCGGTTATGTTTGATAAAAACAAACACTCCCTTCCAAAATTACAATGTGCAATATCAACCAGCCAAGTAAATATTTTATGAATGAACTAATCAAAATGTCATTCGGGGTCCCAGAATCCAAATGGATTCACTCATACATGAACTCGGTGCACTTTCATGTAATTGCTACATCACTATGATGCCTATTTTGACAATTTTCAGAGAATTCAGACGAAACATCTTTACGTGTCAATATGTCAAATATGAGTACAATATGATTGTGAGATAACATAAGCCGGCAAAATACACAATCTATATTCTCATATTATTCTACTTACTTGACACTCGTCTTATAGCTAGCTTACCTCTGACAATGTGTCCAAATGTCGATTTGCTAATTTCATCATCAAAATCATTCCTCATATGAGTGAGGATGCGATGAGTCAAAATTTTGGCCAGAAGCAACATCGACCAAAAACCATAGGCCAAAACTAATAAAGCCTGTGACTTAACTACACAAAATTTTCGGTCATTCAATAAATGAGCTACTCTAATCAATACATAAGTTCACCTTTAAAGGTAGTTGATGCAAGCTTAACGAGATCCTGACATAGATGATCTCATTGAACCTCTTATATCGATATGAGATTCACCAAAATCATACAACATATCCTTTTAAGGAAACTCAGAAATCATAAGTATAGCTCTAACAAAAATGCAAGTGTACCATCCTAAAATATGGTTAATACTTCCACTGGTCGAAAACATCATTAGAATGTAAACCAATATAACAAAATCAGAAGCTTACAAAATCCATATAAGTACTTGCAAACCGAAAACAATTATTCAGTGCTTTTGTTCTCCAATACATGTTTTGTACATTTCAGTGGTTTATCACACAAATGACAACCACTATAATGGTTAAATAAACCATATTTCTATCATGAGCTACAATAAAAATATTAAAAAAACGGGCACAATATTCTTCAGTAACTCTATAGAAGAATTGATAATCTTAAGTGCCTCCTAGAGAAAATTTTCAACAACAAATCTAGCATTTTATTGCTCATCATAACAATAATAAGCTCCCAAGTAATTTGTTAAATCACCAATATGGGACTTTATAATGAACAACAAAGTACTAGTACACATGAATTTTCTTAAGATGTAACAATGCAACTCATGCTCACAATGTTCAAAAGAACTAATTCATGCACACAATTCAAAATAGAATCAGGTTTTAATAATTGAGAAATTTACTCCCACTATTTTACTTAATTAGTGGTTTTGAAATGAGTAGATACCATATGTGATTGTCCTCAACATGTGATCAATCTGTAATTGACGCTCTTAATTTGAAATACAACGTACTCCATTTAGAATCAACTAAATTTCTTCAATGAAAAGCAGAATGAAGCAATTCAACTTATGATTAATCACTTAGAACAACCACTCCCACTCAATTAGCATTTCTCAAAATCCTTATGGTTTCCAACTTCACATTATGTTAGAATATGTGATCAAGCTCTTGTGATTCCAATGAATCAATCACAATATCTATTTACGTATGAACACTTCATTTGACCAAAATTACACATCAAGAGTCATAAGCTCTAGTCACGGTAGGTCAAACCCGAATGTATAATGTTTCGATGATTCTTTCCACAACACAATGTTGTCAAAATGACAACCTTGAAGAGAATCTAAAGATATTACACAATGTTCAAATAGATTTTAACTCCTTAGGATACTAATAATTGTCATTACGACGGGATTCTCCCACTCAATCACACGATAGTACAAACAAGTGTGATTGGATCATTCAAGGAGAAAATGACATATATTTCCTGCCATAAATGTCTTTCGTTTTATACTATCATAAATATCATACTCTATCCTCAAGTATAAAAGCTTTGTGAACAATATAAGCTTTAATAAGGATAAGAAACCACAATAATAGATGATGTCAAAATATGAGACAAATTCTCAAACCATCCAAAATATTGAACAAAAGACACTTTCAATATCATGATCTCAACGAAAATTCGACATAAAGAGTGAACTTAATGGTTTGTCATGAACATTATACAAACCCCACAAATCAATCATGGCTATAAAGCTATTAAGCCTTAATAACTCACCACAATCTACTTTAATGTAAAGAAGTATTTTGCTGCTTCAAATGTCGAAATAGTGATATATTCACAGATGTCAACTATCTTATGTAGGTTAGGTATAACTTAATAGGCTATCGTGCTCTACAGAATAAAGATTCAAATCTTAAGTTGAGCACGAGAGATTCACTATCCAAAAGATGATAGCCTCATATAATTGACAGTGTGAAGTAAACATCTAAAATACTTCACATTATATCACAACTAAATATGAGATCTAACACATAGCAATTTCGGTACCAATGAGGTAACATACTTTAATGTCCCTAACCAAATTAAGATGACATTTAACTAAGATTACCTCCAAGTGTAATTTCTTAAAATGAGACAATACGATATTCCTTATATGTCTCACAAAATTCACTCATCATGCCAGAATACAAATGATCAAATACACTATAGACCACGTGTTTCTCTATGTTCATAAAATTATGAACACTCTGAACATAACAAATGTATTTAATTACACTATCACAAATAGAAATCACCCAGGACAATAGGAAAATCATAATATTAGTAATCCAAAATGATCTACAAACCAACACTAATAACCCAATTTCTATTATGAGGAGTACGTACTGAACAATTTTATTATATGTCATTGAGGACAACTCTAACATTAGGGTGGTCAAAATAAAATTTATTCTTAATGGAAATGCATATCTAAAATGGTTTAATTTTATTTTAAGAGCACCAACATAAGCGATTGATTCGCTAAAATGCTCATAAATCAACCCATCGGTTGATAATTGTTATTCCGTAGTGAGTGGTGAAGCACTCATACGAATTACAAGATCCTAACCATTGCATTCCAAAATTAATCAAATGAGTTGCCCTAGACAGAATCAACCAATGTTAATTCTTTTAAAAGTAAATCCACGGCCTTCCTGTGGGTAGAGGCTGTAAACACTACATAGAATTTACTATCAGAAATAATAAGACTGGAGAATTAACTGAATAGAGTGAGACCATCTGTACCTGTGGGCATAAGATAAATCCCCTCGTCTTTATGCTAATTTCCATCTTATTTCAATCAGTCTCATAAAGATAATTGCTTCCCTGTGGGGCCGAGCATTATCTAAATGAACTAATTGGTCTGAAATGTATAAGTCATTCATGTAATCACTGAACATTATGTGATTAATGGTTGCATTACTTCTCATGCATTCCGGATGCTGTGGCTACTCCAAGAGATGCAAGAGAAATAATATCTTAATGTGACACATACGATTTGATTATATAGTCTCTCCATTTAATAGAAACAATCAAATTATGTATAATAATAGCGATAGGGAAAGACTACAACCTTAGATCAAACCAGTTCATTATTAAGTTCCACCAAATGCATAAACATGATATGGTTCACTCATATATGTCAATCAACCCTTTAATTTCAGCTAAAATATGCATTAATTGATCCCCAAACATGATGCGATCAATTTCGTCAATTCAATCACCAACAACATGTGACTAAGTATACTGTCAATCATTGAGCTGCTGTGGCTACACTCAAAATTGACCGTATGACATGACATATTTTAGAAATTACTAAATAAGGGTAAATATAAATTTATTTATTATATCGACGCACCATTTAATGAATCGAACCATTTGTCAATTCAACTGAATATCGATTAATTTTCAATCACTCGACATAATGTGATCAAAACTTTTATACATCATCATGTCAGGCTGCTGTGGCTACACCCAACATTTGACACCATCGACATTCAAAATATTGACACTCATACAAAGGTCAATCAAACCTTATGTTGACATAAAATGTGCAATTTAATTCTTAAATATGGTTCAAGTATGCATGTCTATTTCCTTACAAAAATTACAACATAAATATGACACAATGTAATCACTAAACATAATGTGATTAGTCGTTATGTGTCAAGATATGAGTTGCTTTGGCTAAACTCAAAAGGACTCAGCACAACTATAGGACATATTTATTAATGCTGCAAATCATCAACCAGTGAAGAGACATACTTTTTGATACATCAAGCCATAAATGAGCCAACTACAAACCGTACATAATTTAGTCATTCCATCTACATGAGACTAAATTTGCTCATGAGTCACAATTTAACTACTAACTCGTATGTGTTAATTCTTTATTTGTGACATGTAACGTTTGTTACGATTTTCTAATGTGAACATGTACTAAAAGAATCCCTTTTATAATATTTAGTCACTTAACTATATGCGACTGATTGCTTATGTATCACAATTAACTATCACCTACCAAAAGTGATAAATGAGTATGTATTTTAAGCACTGAACGATTATAATCTTCCATATTATAAAAATATGTACAACTACTAGGTACAACAACAAATAGACATAATTTTAAATCAACTAAATGGAAGATTAATAATTACAAAATGAGTACCATAAAGTTATATCAAATTCAGTACAAATACGTCACTCAACTAAATGTGACTACTACTCAGTGTATCATTTTTATCACTATCGAAATGTGATAAATCCATGTGATACACCAAAATGTTTAATTACTATAATCTTCCTAATAAAAATTATGTACGTGACCAAAAAAAAAAATTATTTTACAACATTCAGCAAATAATATTGCCAATATCAAAAGAAAGATTATAATCCCTTTTATTTAATTTTAAACTACTCGATTTATACTTACTGAGAGACTTTATGGTGCAACGGTTATAAAAAGGTTGTACCAAGTGGCATACATTAGAGCCTCTCATTTTTACTCTCTTTCACATAATACACTTTTATCGTGTGTGAGAGGTTATAAATAAATGGTTGTAATATATGCCACTTGGTACAACCTTGCTACAACGGTTGTATTATAAAATTTGTCATACTTAAAACACATGTATACAACCATTTATACAAATATAAAGTTAATCCCTACAAAATGGATCGACTGATAAGCAGGCCACATTAATTAGAACACTTTTTTTTTTTTGAGGTTTAATCTCAAAACACGTTAACCCTATTTACCTTATTGACGGATACAGCCGCCTATTAACCAAATCAGCCGGCATCAAAATGAATCCATATCATCAATCAGGTCACCCTCATCCACCATTCAATTTGGCAGAACAGATAATGAAAGGCAAAGGCAATTTTATTTTATTTAATATTTAATCTATAGCACAATTCATTGTAAATAAATTGATTAAACGGCAGGATGCTTGAGGCATCCAATATCCCACGAGAACGGAAAACTTAATGCTGTTAATGATGGCCAATTAACAAAGACGAAATTACACCTGTCCAAACCCGTCCAAACCCATACGTATCTCAATATTTTAGGAATAAAAGTAGAATGACATGAATAAGTTATCTGACAGATGCAAAATTGATCGCAAATCGACAATCCATGGGTATCATGAATTAACGGGACTTAGCGATGAACGTTCTTAAACATAATGAACGATTCAAGCATATTCATATCGAACAACATGGATTATAGGTTGGCTCCGATACCACATGATAGAAAACATTAGATTCAGATTACCTGAATAAGCGGAAGCGGAAGAAATCGTCAGGATCGTTCCTACATCCATTGTTATTCGATATCTGCTCCGTTTTGCCACAACGATCTAAACCCTGGAATAGAACAAAGAGAAAATTCCGTATGCACATTGGGGAGACGGCATACAGTACTTTTAGGTCTTCTGGTCTATGCCTATTTTCTGAATGATCACCAACCGATGGTACACAGGCAGTCTATATATAGGCAAGACTAGGGACCTAAAGCATTATGAAATATTCCGGATGAAAACCCTAACCATCATAGGATTTCCCATAATACCCTTAAATAATAATAAACCAATAATATTTACCAACATAATATCTAAATAACTTAAGGGCCACATATAATTATCTTTTAACTAAATGATAATTCTTACATACAATTCATCCAAATGCCGGTTAATAAGTTCAAAGTCCTGTCAATCCATAACATGCCAAAAAGTGTAACTTTTAAAAAACACATTGATGGAATGTAAAGCAAACTTGCATCAAAACAAACAAGGCAGTTAAATAGTTAAAGGACCTATTACCAGCAACTTACATGCCTATTTGGATTCCCTGATTGCTCCGGTATATAGTATGAAGATCTGAAACCTTCAAGAAACCAGTACTGTAAGGTTATATCTCAGCGTAAAGGCCGAGTGTTATTCTCTATGCCATCCCCGTCACCGTCCGATGGAGCTCAAGTGTGACGACCCTGATCCGGATACCGTGTCCTTAACCGGAAAATGACGCGCGGCACATATATAATTAAAATAAATCGATTATACATGTAAGCCTGACATCATCGACACCAGGGAACAAGCGGAAAACAAAAAATAAAGACTCGGTAAAACTTAAACATCGTTGTAACGATCGACAAGTAACATAGGGATGCAACCAGGGGTGGACCTGTTGGAAATAAAATTTATGTTTTGATAATGATTCATCGTATTTACTTATTTATTATCTTAACCCCATTGATGAAGTGATGAAGCTATCTGTTATAGTGAAAGGGTAAAAGATGTCTAGAACTAAATGTATAGGTTTTACTAGAGTCTGATATTTGTGTAGGTTACATCAAACAAGCACAGTAATAGATAGATGTGTCATAGAACTGAAAACTGGAAATCATCTAGAAAACTGGAACTTGACTTTAAACTGAAGATATACACCATTTCAGAACTGAAGAAGGTAAGTTCGCTGAGGGACACAGATTCAATTGGCTTATCAAGAAGACAGAATAACTGAGGGTTCAGACTCAGTTATTGAAGATTGCAGAACTGAGGGCTCAAACTCAGTTATGAAAGCCGAGACTGTAAAGTTAGAATTCAGGAAAGTCTGTGGTGACCTGAACTTACTTTATGGATCTTGTATGAAGACCTAAGAGTCATAAGGACAATCAACTCTTAAATGATATATGCTTATGGTGTACTCTGGTTAAGTCAATTATAATCAGATGTAAAATTAGAGTACTGATTTGTTAAGAAAAGTAAAATCTCAGTTAATGCTCTAAGTCAGTTAAGAAACTGACAACAGACAAACTCAGTATGAAACTGATCAGGATACTCAGTTTCATAGTCAGTCATCCAACAAACTGATAGTACATTCGAAGGTTATAAAGAAAGCAATTCTATTGGATGAAATACTGACAAGTCAGAACGGTCACAAAATATAGCCGTTACAATATAGACGTTGATACAATTTGAATTCAAGCAAGATGAACGTAGGACCTCACACTAAAAATAGAGGACTTTGCACCAAGGATTAAACACCGACCAAATTAACAAGATTACAAGAATTTTCGTGCACAAGTCTCGTTCATTCAAATTGCCATCAATATCTGCGTTCTACATCGATCATATCTAGTTTTCTTCAAGTGTTCAAGCTACACAGAATTTATTCAGAACCACACTTTGAAGAACCACAAACAAGAATCAATTGATTCTTAGCCCAACTTTTATTCTTAATCAAAGGTTAAGACTGTGAAGCAATCCGGTGAAGGATTTGCCAAGGACAGTTGTATCAGCAGTCGGGTAGACTGTGTTTGTGGTGGAAGCTGGTGAAGAGGCATACGTAACCCTTCAAGGACCAGTGTCTCAAGCAATTGGAGAGCAGCCATCCCACCTGTTCTACAAGTGTTTAGATAGTGAAGGACTGTTGTTTAGGACTTTTTGTAACAGCTCACCTCAAGAAGTTCTAGTGGAATTTTCCTCCTACACCACAGGGGAAGAGAGGACTGACAGGATTACACCACCTGGAACCTCTATAATTCTTGCTCTACTTACTTTACGCATTTACATTTTGTTATTTACTTTTACAACATTTATATCTGTTTATCCAGCATACTTTAATTGATTGTTATCAGCACACTCAGCTCACAAACTGACATTCACCATAATTCAGTTTTGCATACTCAGCTCTTTCTTACAAAATAACAAGATCCAGATAAAGGCTAAAACTTATATCCGCTGCCGGTTGACTTAGTTTCGTTATAAGTCAATTTGACTTAATACTCAGCTCAGTCAGCTTAACTCCACACAAGTTAAAACTGAACCTTAATTGAATTAATCTAGTTTTAGGTGACAAGTTTATTCACCCCCCCTAAACTTGTGTTAGCCTTTCTAAGGGACCAACAGGACCCAGCCTTATAGGGGTGGGGTGCATGGACCCCACTCAAATTTCCGGACGAAGTTACTAATATACCCCTCTAGTAATATTAAAGCTGTGTATGTATATTATTTCAGACAATATCTAGTGTAATTATCCATTTAGCTTAATTGGTTAGAAGCTTTGTCATTTATCCTTAGGTCAAAGGTTCAAATCTTGGTTGTTGAGTCCTTTTTTTCACCTTTCTTTTTTAATTTGGCCCACACTGGAAAACTTTCCTGGGTCCGCCACTGGCTGCAACTAAAACAAAATCCGAAGAAATAATACACAAGGTTGAATATCCATTCAAGTATTACAAACTATTCTTTACAAACCAAAGGTACAACTATCTCAAACTATTAAAAAAAGAAAGAGGAGATTCTATATCATTGCTACAACAACAAAAGAAAGAAGATAAACTTCAACAGCTGCTACTCCGGAAACCACTCTTAAGCGATCCCGAACTCAACCTACAACAAAACCACCTTCTCTGGGTGAGGAAAGATAAAAAAAAAACTAAAGGGTAAGTACAAACGTACTTAGTCTAGGGTAGAAACACCGAATCAACACCTACTATATCGCAAGGCTTAACAATAGTAACAACAATATATTAATATCACAAGGCAAGTCAAACAAACATAATATCACATATGTTTCACTCGCTAGCAACACTCTATTAGCCTCTTACTAGTAGACTCAACCACATAAGACATTTGGTACACACTAATCCAAGGGCACTTTGTTGGGTGAGAATGCACCAAGACATATTCAGCACCTCATATGCACAGTATCTGGAAAGTGTGGAATACTACACGAGTCCACAACAATATATGGAAAGTGTGGAGGTGTAATAGTTCAATGCTATGAAAAGGAAATGTGCATCACCAAGGGCTAACATGTTTTAGCTTTTAGACTCATCAAGTACATATGTAAGCGTTTAATCTAACCACTTACGTTCATTGCACATAAAAATGCTTCTTAGGGACCATTAGACCTTAAACAACTCTACATTAACTACTTAGCACATTGCACAGAAATATTGCAATCTAATCCAATACCCACGAGGCTAAGAAGTAAGGTTTCCAATGATCCTGAGTATCTCCCCGCAGAGGGTCTCCAAAAGGTGCTGAGCCAAATCCACTAGAAACCGAACCCTTAACTTCGTCATGTTACAAGCAAGACATCGAACTCAAGTCAACATCACATAAGGCCAATTGTAGAGTGTTCCAATGCTTCCGTGAGACACGGAGCGGAGCCAAAGCCACTAGAACACGTACACATGACTTTACAACATTCCACATAACTTTTTATTCCATTTTTGCCTAGAAAATCAACCAACAAATTCCGTGTTTTCTTCACCATTTTAAACGCTAAATCTACTCCAAATCCATACAAAATAATACGAATATTATTCTACAACATTCTTGTAATATTATACTAGATCTAAACACCGATATAAAATATTATACTAGATCTAAACACCAATGTAACATGATTATTAAGCCAAAGTGATATGAAACTATTCTAAAACATGCTTGAGGTAAAAAGCTACAAACTCAAAATCCAAAACACTTCTAACACTTTATAACAATCAAGTCTAACATTTCTACAAGTCATGGGCAAGATTTAAAGGCTACTAACAACTAAAGATTCGGTTGAACACCCCTTTACCTCAAATCTTTTGAAGAAAAGATGATATCAAACTTGAATTTTCAAGAACTCCAAGAACACTTCAAGAACATCACTTGAATTCTAAATCCACACGCAAAGCTCCAAGAATTTAAGCAACCCACTTTGATTCTACCACCAAAACAAAGTTATACGATTACTACAACCTTTAAAATATTTAAAAATAAAAAAAAGCTAAGAAAAACACCCAAGAATACTTACAGATCTAGAAAATGGGTTTTCGAAACTCTTACCCGGTCGGAGTGAAACTTGTATCAAAATTAAGCTCTCATCAAGAGAAGCATTTTAGTGTAATTGGTTTGTGATTTCGACTGTCGGATTGATTAGAAACGTGGAGTTTCCTTTTCCTCCTCTCTTTTCTTTTTCTCCTCTCTTTCTCCTTTCTTCCCTCATTTTCTTTCTTGAAGCTGCCGACCCCTTTTGAAATGAAATGAAATAGGGTTTTGGGTTAAAAGGGGTATTTATAAAGGTGGTACAATTCTTGTTTTCCCCTTACAAAAAGTAACACTTTTAAAATGCCATAGATACCCCTTAATAGTTACCTTGACTTTATTTATTTATTTAAAACATAAGCCATTAAAAATATCAGGACACACAATTCATAAAAAGTCTTTTATACCATTTACGGAAATGTAGGGTATCACATCAAGTTTCCGGCAATTCTCATATCATTTTATCCGGAGCAACTTCTTTTATGATCAAGTAAGATCACACAATCTAAAAGGAATCTAGTCCTAGGCGATTGACCTAGCACACGTATCAACATCAACAGGCTGCATTACTTACTGCCATTGGAGCAACTTCTTTCATGATTAAATCTTCTCCGTTTAATCAAAACAAGCTTCCAACATGAAATATCAAAGGGAATGCAAGATTAAGACAAAAATGATGACCTCAACAATGATACATAAACAAGAGAAACAGTTGTACCATCTAGACAGCTACAATGTTGGGATAGATTGCCCACACTCTTGAATGCCTAAAGAAATAAAGTTGCGCCATTACTGGCACAAATTGATTTTAGTAGAATGGTAAGCGCTTGATCTTAACATGGTATCACAGCCAGAGGTCACGAGATCGAACCCTGGTTGGAATATTATTTAAAAAGTAATTGTGCAAGTGTTGGGACAGATTGCCCACACTTGAGGGGGGTGTTAGGACAGATTGCCCACACTCTTGAATGAAAATTATGCAAGTGTTGGAACATTATTTAAAAAGAAATTGTGCAAGTGTTGGGACAGATTGCCCACACTTGAGGGGGGTGTTCGGACAGATTGCCCACACTCTTGAATGAAAATTATGCAAGTGTTCGAACATTATTTAAAAAGAAATTGTGCAAGTGTTGGGACATATTGCCCACACTTGAGGGGGGGTGTTGGGACAGATTGCCCACACTCTTGAATGAAAATTGTGCAAGTGTTTGATAGATTTCCAACACTTGAGGGGTGTGTTGGGATAGATTGCCCACACTCTTGAATGCCTAAAGAAATAAAGTTGCGTCTTTACTGGCACCAATTGGTTTAGTAGAATGGTAAGCGATTGATCTTTAATATACAATAAGATTGCTCACACTCTTGAATGAAAATTATGCAAGTGTTGGAACATTATTTAAAAAGAAATTGTGCGAGTGTTGGGACAGATTGCCCACACTTGAGGGGGGTGTTGGGACAGATGGCCCACACTCTTGAATGAAAATTGTGCAAGTGTTGGACAGATTGCCAACACTTGAGGGGGGTTACGGGATAGATTGCCCACACTCTTGGATGCCTAAAGAAATAAAGTTGCGCCTTTACTGGCACCAATTGATTTTAGTAGAATGGTAAGCGCTTGATATTTAACATACAATCTAAGGACCTGATAAATACAATGAAAGACACCATTTATACACACTAACACGACAATGCTACGTCAGTGGCGGATCCAGAAAATTTATCCAGCGGGGTCCGTAAATATTTAACACAGTAAATATTTTTTTCGCGGGGTCCGAAATATTTTTCTATAGGTGAAATGTAGAGTATTTCTATTTTTAACGGGGTCCGCCCCTGGCTACGTGTGTTAACAAGAGGAACGATGGTATAGCTAGGTAGTGGTAGATACAACAAAATAAGGACTTGATAAAAAAAAACTATGACAGATATATTGTTTTAACCACACTAACACCTTCACCTTCCTCAAGAAAAGGTTCAATTACAAAAAATTGGTCCCATAACTTTTAGGTGGCATCAATTTTGGTCCCATACGTTTGTAATTATCGATTTTGGTCCCGTAACTTAAAAAAAACACGTCAATTTTGGTCCCATACATTTTCAATTATTGATTTTGGTCACGTAACTTAAAATATCACATCATTTTCAGGACACCTGCATTTTTCTGCGGTGAAACTGAAATCTCTTTGGTTTTTTTTTAATATTTCAATCCAACAAACTGATAGTACATTCGAATGTTATAAAGAAAGCAATTCTATTGGATGAAATACTGACAAGTAAGAATGGTCACAAAATATATCCGTTACAATATAGATACAACTTGAATTCAAGAAAGATGAACGTTGGACCTCACACAAAAAATAGAGGATTTTGCACCAAGGATTAAACACCGACCGAATTAACAAGATTACAAGCATTTTCGTGCACAAGTCTCATTCATTCAAATTGCCATCAATATATGTGTTCTACATCGATCATATCTAGTTTTCTTCAAGTGTTCAAGCTACACAGAATTTATTCAGAATCAGCCACTTTGAAGAACCACAAACAAGATTCAATTCATTGATTCTTAGCCCAACTTTTATTCTTAATCAAAGGTTAAGACTGTGAAGCAATCCGGTGAAGGATTTGCCAAGGACAGTTGTATCAATAGTCGGGTAGACTGTGTTTGTACTGGTAGCTGGTGAAGAGGCATACGTAACCCTTCAAGGACCAGTGTCTCAAGCAATTGGAGAGAAGCCATACCACCTATTCTATAGGTGTTTAGATAGTGAAGCTAGGATTAGTGAAGGACTGTTGCTTAGGGTATTCCCATGAGAATCCCTATCCCTATCCTCACATATACTATTAAAAAATACATATCCCTACTTTACAGCAACTAAATTCACAATACTCTACATCAGCATCCCTATCTCTATCCTTACAACATTAAAATATTCATTTTTTAACTATAAATAATTTTGTCAAAGGTAACTTTTCAAATTCAAATTTTACTCCAACGGCTATATTTCAACGGCTATATTCGAACACACACATTTTTCCAAAATTATTTTTAAAATTCAAAATTTTACTCCAACGGCTATATTTGAACACACACATTTTTCAAAACTTACTTTTTAAATTCAAATTTTACTCCAATGGCTATATTTCAACGGCTATATTTCAACAGAGGGAAGAAAAAAAAATAAAATCGTTTCATAAAATAAAAAAAAAATAAAAAAAATGTAAGGATAGCTACAGTGTCACCCCAGATTTGGGGTGACACTGTTCATCCACCCCAATGTAGGGTGGGGATAAAGTATCTGATGCAGGAGAGTTTTTGCTTCTTCCCTATTTTTTTCCCTACATGTAGGGATAAAGGTGGAGATAAAGACTCTGATGCTAATACCCTTAGGACTTTTTGTAACAGCTCACCTCAAGAAGTTCTAGTGGAATTTTCCTCCTACACCACAGAGGAAGAGAGGACTGACATGATTACACCACCTGGAACCTCTATAATTCTTGCTCTAATTACTTTACGCATTTACATTTTGTTATCTACTTTTACAGCATTTATATATGTTTATCCAGCATACTGTAATTGATTGTTATCAGCACACTCAGCTCACAAACTGATATTCACCAGAATCCAGTTTTTCATACTTAGATCTTTCTTACAGAATAACAAGATCCAGATAAAGGCTAAAACTTATATCCGCTGCCGGTTGACTCAGTTTCGTTATAAGTCAGTTTGACTTAAAACTCAACTCTGTCAGCGTAACTCCACACAAGTTAAAACTGAACCTTAATTGAATTAATCTAGTTTTAGGTGACAAGTTTATTCCCCCCCCCCCTAAACATGAGTTAGCCTTTCTAAGGGACCAACAATTGGTCTCGGAACAGTGTTCTTTGACAAGCTATTGTTAAAAACTCACATGCTCTAATTATCTCCTCTAGTTGTTCTCCTAAAAAAGCTCAGTTTTCAGTCTTCAGTCTTTGCATAATCCAGTCTTCATTCCTTCACACAATGGATAACAATCAGTATGCCAGACAAATGCTGATGTGCAACATTGACAGATTTGACGAATACAAACGTCGTTTGCAGGCTTTTCTAGCAGCCTCTCATGATGAGATGATTGATGTACTCACTGATGGACCTATCCAGATCACTCACATGCAAACTGTCAATGGTGATCAAGTTAGAGTCCCTAAGCCTAAAGCTGAATGGAACAATGATGATCGAAAAAGAAACAACCTGAACAACGTTGCCATGGACATCATTCTCAGAACTCTTGACAGCAACATGTACCTGAAGGTCAAGGACTGCACCACTGCAAAAGAAATGTGGGAGAAACTCCAACTGGTTTTTGTGAAGGAACTGACTCCATCAAAGAAAACAAGATCTCGGTTGCAAAACAGAAGTTTGAAAATTTCAAGATGAGTCAGGTGAAAACATTGATCAGATGGAAACAAGATTCAGTGCTATCATGGATGAACTAGCTCTACTCAATATCAAGTACATAAAGAAAAATCAACACAAGAATCTTGAAGGCCTTACCCATGTACTGGAAGATGAAGGTCACAGCAATGGAAGAATCAATGAGACTTGATATAGAAGATTCCTTCAAAATCTTCTCAGATCTTAGCTTATGAATTCAGTGAAGATTTCACCATGACAACAGCCCTAATCAATGCCATGGAGGAACCCAAAACAACAGCTCTTGCAGCAGCAGCCTTAAATAATAACCAAGAAACATCATCTAGAAATCTTCAGCAATTGGATGAGATTGAGGAGCAAATGGCCCTAATGATGAACAGAATTCGAAGGATCAAGAGTGGACATCCAGTCACCCAGAAGTTCATCAAAAAGACTCCTGAAAAGAGGAAAGATGATGAATATCTCTGCTTCAACTGTAAGAAGCCTGGACACTACCAAGCTGAATGTCCAGAGCTAACTAGTAAGAAGACTCAGCAACGAAGAACTGGCAGAAGAGCACTTTTGGCTGGAGAGAGTCAGACTATGAAGCCGGCACAGAAAGATTATCAGATGATACAGCTCTAATGGCTCATATGGAAAATCCAAATGAGGTATGTGAATCTAACTCTAAATACTCCTCAGCTCAGATTTCCATACAAAATGCATGTTCTTCGACTGCTGACTCAAATCCTAAAAATCTGGAATTAGAAGAAACACTTGACGAATTGATGAATCAGCTTGCAACTAACCAAGCTGGTATGAATCAATTAAAGCTGAGAAAGAAGCTCTAATTCTTGAAGTTGAAAGATTGACGTCTGAACTAAACATGATGAAACTGACTAGAACAGAGAAAGGGAAGATTCAGTACTAGCCTACGTATCAGCAGCAGCAACTGAATATTTTGAACAATCAAGTTCAGCTATTGGATTCAAATCCAGAAAGCCTTATGGAGATAGAACTGGCTTAGGATTTGAAACACGGCAATCTTCTAAGGAAGGAACTAGCAAAGCTGCTGAACCTAGTATCAGAACTAGTTTTAAGTTTGTAGCTGAGCAACTTCCACAAACTAAGAAAATTGCTGAACCAATAAAGTCAGCCTCACAAAAGACAACTCAGTTTTCTCAGAAGTCAGCTGCACCTACCAACAAGGGTAAGTCAAATGGTAGATCAGTTGTACCTCAAGGAAAATGAAATGGCAGGACAGCTGCTAGATCAGCAAAAACTGATCAAGTCAAGAACCAGAAAAATAATAATCAGAGTAAATCTAAGAATGTCAATCATTCAAAGATTCACACATCAAGGGGGAAAGGCCGATTATACCTCACTAATGATGATTGGAATTTTACTGAACCTACTATTAGAACTGATAGGAACAATCATTCTAGACAGAAAACTTATCACAAGTTTCGGTCCAAGACTCAGCAGAGAACTTTTTCCAATCCTTAGCAAAAGTCTCTGTACAAAGGTCAGTCAAGACCTCAGTACAAAAAGAATGATGGTTATTATTCAGCTTTTAATAATAGAAGACATTTTGGAAATCAGTTTAGACCAGAAGACCTGAGAAATCATATAAATGAGACACAATCCAGAAGAAGATATTATGGAAATGTGGCTTACATATATGAAATCAAGTGCAACAATTTACAGAGAAGACCCTTTGGAAATATGCCCAGAGTTGTACTGACAACTGACCACTATGGACCCAAACATAATTGGGTACCTAAAGCATTTTAATTTGTTTTGCAGGATATTTGGTACTTTGACAGTGGATGCTCTAGGCATATGACAAAGAGCAAGGAATGTCTTACTGATTTTATCACCAATGATGGACCTAAAGTCAATTTTGGAAGTAAAGATAGACCTGGATACACCAAAGGTTATGGTACTTTGATCAGAAATGGACTCTCAATCAAGAATGTATCTTATGTAGAAGGATTGCACTACAATCTACTCAGCACTAGTCAATTCTGTGACATGGGTTATAGAGTCACGTTTGATAAAGATTTCTGCATTGTCGTCAGCGAAACAGCATTTCAAGTAGTTTTTGCTGGAAGAAGAAAAGAGAATATATATGTTGTAGATTGGACTACAATAGTTGCAGAAACTTGTTTGTGCATACCAAATCAGAAATCAGCTGGCTATGGCACAAGAAACTGAGTCATCTCAATTTTGGCGACATCAACACTCTTGTTAAGAAACAGTTAGTTATTGGATTACCTGAGATTTCCTACAAAAAGAATAGCTTATGCGACGCCTGTCAAAAAGAGAAACAAGTAAAAGCTAGTTTCAAGACTAAATCTCAGCATTCAACAGCAAGAATCCTATAATTACTAGATATGCACTTATTTGGACATGTCACACCAATCAGTATCAATGGAAAGAAGTATACATTGGTGGTGGTAGATGATTATTCAAGATACACCTGGGTTATTTTCTTGACAAAGAAAAGTGAAACCAAGCAACGGCTTACAGAACTTCTCAAGAAACTTCAAAATCAGAAGAGTGTATCAGTTGTGAAGATAAGATCAGACAAAGGAACTGAATTCCTCAACAAAGTGATTATTGAGTACTGTGAATAAAATGGTGTTTGACATCAACTTGCAGCAACAGAAACACCTTAATAGAACAGGGTGGCTGAAAGGAGGAATAGAACACTCAAAGAAGCAGGAAGGACTATGATCTGTGAAGCAAAATTGCCTGGAAGATATTGAACGAAGCAGTTAATACAGCTTGCTACACAAAGAACAGAGCACTCATGAATAAAAGGAATGAGAAGACACTTATGAAATTTGGAATGGCAGAAAGCCAAATGTTTCATACTTTCATGCATTTGGAAGTAAGTGTTTCATACACAATAATGGAAAAGATCAGCTTCATGTTTTTCAGCCTATAGCTGATGAAGGAATATTTCTTGGATACTCAAGTGTCAGCAAAGCATTCAGAGTAATGAACAAGAGGACACTTAAGCATGAAGAATTTATACACGTGGTATTTGATGAACCAAACTTTCCTGGTGAAGAAACTTAAAACAGACCAGAATTAGTTTCTCAACCTCAGTTACCAGTTTTACCAGAATCAATTTTTGTTGACATTGGAAGATTAAGAATTTCAGAATCATCAGATCAAGATCAGCCTCAGTTTCCAAATACTGAACAACCTACAGCGGAACAACATGATTCTGACCCAGTTCAAGACAATCAAGATTAAGAAAATCATGAACAAACTCCTGAAGAACCAGTTCAACAGAATTTAGATCCTTTGATGCAACTTCCAGTATATAAT
The DNA here is from genome assembly GCA_036785695.1 of Gentiana straminea. Lineage (NCBI taxonomy): Eukaryota > Viridiplantae > Streptophyta > Magnoliopsida > Gentianales > Gentianaceae > Gentiana > Gentiana straminea. The sequence goes on along the minus strand of JAVUPR010000376.1, from coordinate 111,587 downwards.
GGATGAGAGATGACCCAGAAGAACAATTAATTGGTGATTCTCAAGATGGTGTTCGAACTAGACATCAACTAGACGCAATGATTGCATGCTTTCTATCTCAAACTAAACCTAAACAGATAGAAGAAGCCCTGAATGATCCAGATTGGGTATTATCTATGCAAGAAGAACTGAATAAGTTTGAAATAAATCAAGTATGGGAACTTGTAGAAAAACCAGATCATGTAAACATCATTGGCACCAAATGGGTTTATAGGAACAAACTTGATGAAGATGGGAATATCGTCAAAAACAAAGCTAGACTCGTAGCTAAAGGATATTCACAAGAAGAAGGCATAGACTTTGATGAAACATATGCACCAGTTGCAAGACTAGAAGCAATCAGACATTTTCTCGCATTTGCAGCTCAGAAAAAGTTCAAGGTATATCAAATGGATGTTAAAAGCGCATTTTTGAATGGGATACTTGAAGAAGAAGTCTACGTTCAACAACCCCCAGGATTTGAGATTAAGGATCAAGCTTATAAAGTCTTCAAACTGAGAAAAGCTCTATATGGACTGAAGCAAGCACCAAGAGCTTGGTACGAAACTCTACTTAAGTTTCTAGTGGACAATGGGTTTATCAAAAAAGGAACCATTGACAAGACTCTATTCAGAATGAAAGTTGAAGAAAGTACTCTACGTGTTCAGATCTATGTTGATGACATCATCTTTGGATCTGAGAATGAACAGTTCTGTGAGAAATTTGCAAGCTTGATGAAGAGCAAATTTCAAATGAGCATGATGGGAGAGTTAAATTACTTTCTTGGGCTACAAGTGAAACAAAGGGATGATGGAATTTTCATTCACCAAACTAAGTACACAAGGGAATTGATCAAGAAGTTTGGAATGGAAAAATCAGTTGGCATTTCAACACCTATTGGTACTAACATCAGGTTAGATGAAGATAAAGAAGGCAAGGATGTTGATCAAACACTTTACAGAAGAATGATTGGGAGCTTACTCTATCTTACAGCAAGTAGGCCAGATATATCCTTTGATGTTGGTGTATGTGCCAGATTTCAAACTAAACCAAAGGAATGTCATCTTATTGTTATCAAAAGGACTTTGAAATACCTAAAGGATACTGAAGGAGTAGGTATTTGGAATTCAAGAGAAGGAGAATTCAAGCTGATATCCTATTCAGATTCAGACTATGAGGGATGCAAAGTGGGGAAAAGCACCTCAGACACATGTCAGTGCTGGGAAATCGACTTGTGTCTTGGCTCAGCAAGAAGCAGAATTCAATTTCCACTTCAACAACTGAAGCTAAATATATAGCAGTTGGAAGCTGTTGTGCTCAAGTTTTATGGATTAGACAGCAACTAAGAGATTATGGGATAGAAGAAGGAATGATTCCCATAATGTGTGATAACACAAGCGCTATTGCAATAACTGACAATCTAGTTTTGCACTCAAGGCCGAAACACATTGATGTGAGACATCACTTCATAAGAGATCATGCTGAAAAGAAAGATATTACAGTTCTCTATGTCCCTACTGAAGATCAGTTGGCTGACATTTTTACCAAACCTCTGGACAATGAGAGAGTTTCCAAACTGAGAACTGAATTAGGTATAATCAAAGTCATCTAAGTCAGTTTAAGCCAGAGATTCGTCAAGGGGATTGATCTTTGTTATGCTGGGTTCGCTCACTTAACAGATCAGTCATTGACATCAACAATCTCAAAACTGACTAGCTGAAACTGAAGAATTGACAAAACTGAAGTTATTCAAAAACTGACATCAAGCATCAGTTTATCTAGTCAAAGAGAGTCAAATGGTTGAACCGACAGCGGTTACATCGCATTTAATTTCCGCCGTTTTTCAGAACCTATTGCTTGTACACCCTCACTGCTGTCAGAACAGTACATGCATCGGTTACACAAACCATCGGGAATTTGAAAGGGTTGTACAAAATCCTCAGAAAATCGTGTATCCACTCACAAACCGTCAATACACACCCCCTATATATCCTACCTCTTGCATATCCTTTCACACACACAAGAAAAATTCAAACTTTGTCTCTCTCAAAACACCAAAATTTCATCTTTCTCATTTTATCTTCAAATTCAGAAAAATTCGTAATGGCAGCCTCCACAAAATCACAAGAAGAAAGACTCATTACTGAGTTAGATACTCTATCTTTCGAAGAGTATGACGCTTTTTGCAACAATACTCTGTTAGCAAGTCTTATTTGTGAGAAGATAAAGCATCAACCAGGATTAAGAGACATTCTGGAAGTAACATTCAAAGAAGATCGTGATGTAGAAGGGATCTTACGGTTTTGGGAAAATATGAGATTGGTAAGGAAATCCCTTCTACATCACGATCTTCTTTGAATGTTACTTCCAGAATGTCTCTTAATCCTGGTTGATGCTTTATCTTCTCGCAAATAAGACTTCCCTTATCACAAAAGTTCGAGGAGAAAGGACTATCGTCAATGAACAAGTCATCAAGTTGCTATTCGATTTCAAGGAACCACTTGTGAAATCAATAGATTTGAGTTGTTTACCACTCAAAAGAGAAGCCTTTCTACAACAAATTTCATTGACAAAGGAACTAGCAGCTATTGTCTCACATGTCAGCAGCCTCAAACCGGAGTTTGGACTCCTCAGCAAATGGCTCTGCAGGCATGTTATTGGTAGATGCAAAGGAATCGCCACTTTATCTGAAGATAGCATTCATCTGATGAACATCATCTAGGATGAACTTGAGTTCAATTGGGCAGGTTATGTGCTAAATCAAATAAAACAGCAACCACTTAGCTGAATTGGAAAGTGTTTGTAAAGCTCAAGTTGAAGGAAGAGAAAATGCTGGTAGACTTTGACTGAAAAAGACACTCAGTGGAGTTATTCAACACTATCTGGAAAGACTTAAGGAAGGGAATGCAGCTGAACAAACTAGTATTGTATCTACAAAAAGAATGGATACATCCACAGGAGATGTAGCTCTAGTCCATTCTAGGAAAGAAACCTCCAAGACTTCCCAACCTGAAGCCAAGAAGAAAAATGTGTCTCAGTAGATATATGAACACAAAGGAGTCAAACGAAAACCTGACTCAGAGAAGGTTAAGTCAGTTGGAAAATGTTTGTTCCCAAGTACTTCAAGTCAGTTAGCACCAACTGAGGGGAAACAACAACTAACAGCTGAAGTCACAAGAAATGATGGTGAAGGAACTGAAATTGTTTCTCAGCACAACAAAAGGTCTCAGAGAAACAAGTTTCCGTTATGCAAGCTGTAAATGAGCAACAGCAGTTTCAGCAACAACCAGCACAACAATCAGCTCATTTCTTTTAAGCTAAAAGAATCATCAGGCTGATGAAGATGAAACTCAAGACAGAAGATTGTCGTGAAGCTACTCTACTCAGTGAAGAAAAGTTATTGTTGGAGAAACTTGAAGTCAAAGATTTATACACTCTATTTCCTATGGAAGAATTTCTCACAAACTGCTTCAAAAGGTTTACTGAGTTAGCTCAACGAAGAATATCAGCCACATCATCAGCACTGGATACTCAAAAGAAGAAGGATGACGACAAAGATGATGAATCAAAGAAAAAAGCTGACAAGATTACAGGTTTGCAGACAGATGTTCAACCTCAAGCTCAACCTACACAAACTGTTAATCAGCAAGATGATTTGCCAGTTGGAAACCAAACATCTGACAATCAGGAAGCAGATAGAAAGAATGATCACAATTAATGGTCATTGAGGATGATACTCAACCAAAAATCCAACAAGACGAAGCAATAGATCCATCTGAGATTATGAAAAAAGAAGAATTGAGTAAAGTACATGAAAACTTGAAGCCCATGCTCAGCCAAAAAGAAGAATAAAATCGCCTTTTGTCTAATATCTCTGGATACTTGGATTATCGAAAGAAGACGGACGTCTCAGTTCACACTCAGTTGGTAATCATTTAGAAATCAACTTCTAGATCAGCCTCAGAAATTCTCAGTCTTAAAGAGAAACTTTGAAAGCTCAACCATGGAAGACAGAGAAACACATGCTCAAGCTGAATGGCATTTAAACAACAGAATCTATGGTTTAGAGACTCAACTGAAAGAAGTTCTTACTTCTCAAAAGACTATCTCAGCTGACCAAAAGGCAACCCATCAGTTGGTAAATCAGTTGTATGATGCTAAAAAGGGGGAGGCTGAAGAAGAAAAGCTGAGACTACTTAATGAAAAGATGAAGCTAGAAGAGGAACTGAAGAAATACAGGTCAGCAGCAGATCCTTATGATTGGAATATACAAGACTTAACTGAAGAGCAGCTTATTGAAAAATATAGTAAACCTGGAGAAAGGAGAGCTACTCTTACAAAGGATATGTGGATGAAGTTTGTCAATGATCATAACAACGTCAAGCTCAAGTACGAAGACAAAACTTATGAAGAATCTCTTGTCTACTTCTTATCTGATTAGTATCACAATCAGAGGATGGCACACTATAAGAAGTTCAAGAAGATTGAAGAGAAGTTACAGATCAGAGACAAAACTGAACAAATGAAAGCTAATGTGGCAGAAGTTGAAAATTATTGCAAGGATGAATCAAGTTTTCCAAAGTTAGTTTTGTGGAGAAAATGGAAGCTTTCTAGTCAAGTAGACTATAACAGAACATTCAACAAGGAAGACTCTAAGCTAGAACATGCTTATCGTTTTCATGATAAAGAGAAGAAAATTATTTTAGTTACACAAAGAGCACAGAAATCAGTTTAGCTCTTATTTCAGTTTTTCATTACAGTGTAACTATTCCAGTTTTTTCAAATCTTAATGAAATCCAGTTTCCAGTTTTACCTTGTTCTGAATTGTATTTATCTTTAAGCTTTTCTTTTAAGGAGGGTTTTGGCATCATCAAAAAGGAGGAAATTGTTGGAAATAGAATTTATGTTTTGATAATGATTCATCGTATTTACTTATTTATTATCTTAACCTCATTGATGAAGTGCTGAAGCTAGCTGTTATAGTGAAAGGCTAAAAGATGTCTAGAACTGAATGTATAGGTTTTACTAGAGTCTGATATTTGTATAGGTTACATCAGACAAGCACTGTAATAGATAGATGTGTCGTAGAACTGAAAACTGGAAATCATCTAGAAAACTGGAACTTGACTTTAAACTGAAGATATACACCATTTCAGAACTGAAGAAGGTAAGTTCGCTGACGGACACAGACTCAGTTGGCTTATCTTGAAGACAGAAGAACTGAGGGTTCATACTCAGTTATTGAAGATTGAAGAACTGAGGGCTCAAACTCAGTTATGAAAGCCGAGACTGTAAAGTTAGAATTCAGGCAATTCTGTGGTGACCTGAACTGACTTTATGGATCTTGTATGAATTCCTAAAAGTCATAAGGACAATGAACCCTTAGATGATATATGCTTATGGTGTACACTGGTTAAGTCAATTATAATCAGATGTAAAATTAGAGTACTGATTTTTTAAGAAGAGTGAAATCTCAGTTAATGCTCTAAGTCAGTTAAGAAACTGACAACTGACAAACTCAGTATGAAACTGATCAGGATACTCAGTTTCATAGTCAGTCATCCAACAAACTGATAGTACATTCAAACGTTATAAAGAAAGCAATTCTATTGGATGAAATAATGACAAGTCAGAATGGTCACAAAATATAGTCGTTACAATATAGATACAATTTGAATTCAAGAAAGATGAACGTTGGACCTCACACTAAAAATAGAGGATTTTGCACCAAAGATTAAACACCGACTGAATTAACAAAATTACAAGAATTTTCGTGCACAAGTCTCGTTCTTTCAAATTGCCATCAATATCTGCATTCTACATCGATCATATCTAGTTTTCTTCAAGTGTTCAAGCAGCACAGAATTTATTCAGAATCAAACACTTTGAAGAACCACAAACAAGAATCAATTCATTGATTCTTAGCCCAACTTTTATTCTTAATCAAAGGTTAAGACTGTGAAGAAATCCGGTGAAGGATTTGCAAAGGACAGTTGTATCAGCAGTCGGGTAGACTGTTTGTGGTGGTAGCTGGTGAAGAGGCATACGTAACCCTTCAAGGACCAGTGTCTTAAGAAATTGGAGAGCAGTCATCCCACCTGTTCTACAAGTGTTTAGATAGTGAAGCTAGGATTAGTGAAGGAATGTTGTTTAGGACTTTTTGTAACAGCTCACCTCAAGAAGTTCTAGTGGAATTTTCCTCCTACACCACAGGGGAAGAGAGGACTGACAGGATTACACCACCTGGAACCTCTATAATTCTTGCTCTACTTACTTTACGCATTTACATTTTGTTATTTACTTTTACAACATTTATATATGTTTATCCAGCATACTGTAATTGATTGTTATCAGCACACTCAGCTCACAAACTGACATTCACCAGAATTCAGTTTTGCATACTCAGCTTTTTCTTACAGAATAACAAGATCCAGATAAAGGCTAAAACTTATATCCGCTGCCGGTTGACTCAGTTTTGTTATAAATCAATTTGACTTAATACTCAGCTCAGTCAGATTAACTCCACACATGTTAAAACTGAACCTTAATTGAATTAATCAAGTTTTAGGTGACAAGTTTATTCCCCGCCCCATAAACTTGTGTTAGCCTTTCTAAGGGACCAACAGGACCCAGCCTTATAGGGGTGGGGTTCATGGACCCCACTCAAATTTCCAGACGAAGTTATTAATATACCCCTCTAGTAATATTAAAGCTGTGTATGTATATTATTTCAGACAGTATCGAGTGTAATTATCCATTTAGCTTAATTGGTTAGAAGCTTTGTCATTTACCCTTAGGTCAAAGGTTCAAATCTTGGTTGTTGAGTTTTTTTTCACCTTTCTTTTTTAATTTGGCCCACACTGGAAAACTTTCCAGGGTCCGCCACTGGCTGCAACTAAAACAAAATCCCAAGAAATAATACACAAGGTTGAATATCCATTCAACTATTATAAACTATTCTTTACAAACCAAAGGTACAACTATCTCAAACTATTAAAAAAAGAAAGAGGAGATTCTATATCATTGCTACAACAACAAAAGAAAGAAGATAAACTTCAACAGCTGCTACTCCGGAAACCACTCTTAAGCGATCCCGAACTCAACCTACAACAAAACCACCTTCTCAGGGTGGGGAAAGATAAAAAAACTAAAGGGTAAGTACAAACGTACTTAGTCTAGGGTAGAAACACCGAATCTACACCTACTATATCGCAAGGCTTAACAACAGTAACAACAATATATTAATATCACAGGGCAAGTCAAACAAACATAATATCACATATGTTTCACTCGCACGCAACACTCTATTAGCCTCTCACTAGTTGACTCAACCACATAAGACAATTGTTACACATTAATCCAAGGGCACTTTGCTGGGTGAGAATGCACCGAGACATATTCAGCACCTCATATGCACAGTATCTGGAAAGTGTGGAATACTACACGAGTCCACAACAGTATCTGGAAAGTGTGGAGGTTGATAACGGTCATTTTGTGCCCGTTATTCTATGACCTTTATCCCCGATTCTAGTTTAAAGGAGCTATAATAGAGTAATAATAAGTCGTAATACGCCTAATTTGCATATGCCGAGAGTTACGATTCATTATTATGTATTATGAAGTTTTATTATATTATTTGATATTACAGACTGTATTTCATGTGATGTTTGTAGTAACTCATTTGGGAGCACAAGGATGGACTTCGGAGAAGCTTTGATGGATCACAGACGAATTAAGAAAGCCCAAGATAAAAGAGAAAGAGAGCCCAGGAGCATGTAAGGCTCGGTCGACCGAGCCTGTGCATTCGGTCGACCGAGTGGGCCTACAGTCCAGAAGAAGTTCGGCACATTATTTGAGTCGGTTAGGGTTTAGAGTGTCGGCATTTTAAGTCGGTTTTCTATGACGGCTGAGGCTCTATATAAACACAAGTCCTTTGTATTTTTTATCATGCATTCACCACTATTCATTCATAAAAACATGTAAGCAAGATAAGGCTTGTGGAGGTTGCTAGGGTTGCAAACATGTAAGCCCTAGTTTATTTTCTCGTTTTCTTTTGAGTAATCAATTTCTCAATTATGCTTTGATTGTTTGAGTAGGTATTCATATCTAGACGATGTAGATCTAGGATATGACGTTAGGGCAGTGGTGATACCTTGTCTATAAGGATCCCATACCCTACGTCCTCTACCTAATATCTACGGATGAATCTGTGTGTTTAATTTACGTGTATTTAAATTAGTTTATATGATGTCGATGATTCGCTATATAATCCGATTCGTATGTGAAACGCCGGGAAATATGTTCGGGGATGTAAATGCGGGAGTTAGACTCTCGGGTGACCGAGAGGTGTCACTCGGTCGACCGAGAGCACCTATTCGGTCGACCGAGAGTTGTCAAACTTGTTTTCATCCGTTAATCGATCACGTCTTTATGATTAGGTTAGCTTAATTGAATTTATTATCTCGGTAGGTATGGCTATGGCTACGTCACTCGCTTAATTTAATTAAAACGTGTGAAAAGGAAATACCAATATAAGACTCTTAGGTAGGCTCGGGAATTGATCTTCGGACGTTCGGCGTTATCTAGGTAGGTTTATATTAGGGAATTGCGCGCACTTGGTTACACGTAGATCGTAAACTAGCATGAGACTATAACTTGGTAAGTGTTAGTTGGACGAGGGTTTGAGTGATCGTCTAGGAAGTACGCCTAACCAAAGGAATGTTGCCCGGACGAGGTGTACGGTCAATATCGGCATCCTTAGAGTAGTAAGCGTGTGAGTTATATGAGATGGAGGCACCAAGGGCGAAGTCACGTAACAATAACACGGTGATATAGTGACCTATCGGTGCTACATCAAGCTTAGAGGATGACTCCCGTAGCCAATATAAATAGATATGAACGGATTAGTAGTTGATGAGTTTTGTTGTCATATAAATTGTCTAGATCCAAATGATCATGGTTATAGTTGGGCAGTTGATTACGTTATGTGTTTACATGTTGTTTATATGTTTGAGTGTGTCTTTCTTTTCTTGTACTTTATGTTGGTCATAGACCGTGTTTGTCAAACGAAATAAATAGGTTGGCTATTTAAGTTAGGATCCATAAATTGATTCTCTGTGGGATCGACCTCGACTCTATCTAGCTATCTTTGTGATTGAACCTAGTTCACTTGCTAGTGGTTATTTAGGCATCGAGTTAGTAATTTAACTTGACCTCAATCAAGTTTTTGGCGCCGTTGCCGGGGAATCAATGGTCCAATTGCTTAAATAATCTACTTGATTATTTCGTTTTTGTTTCTATTCTCTTTTACAAGTAAAATAAAAATAATAAAAAATAAAAAAATAAAAATAAAATAAAATAAAATAAAATAAAATAAAAATTTATATATATATGTTCTGTATGTTCGGTCGACCGAACAGTGTTACTCGGTCGACCGAGCTCTTTTATTGTTCTAATTTATCTGACAGCATTGTTTTCCCTCTGTTTCTGTTTTTCCCCGTCAGTAGGTTGTAAGCCTAGCAGCAGTATGAGCAATCGTACTGACTGTTAGTTTATTGACCGTTTGTTGTTTTTCGCATGTTGCAGATAATCAGAACTAAATCGCTCGGGTAAGATTGTTCGTGATAAACAATATGTCATCAAAACAATTCTCCAAGGTTAAGGAAGAGGATGTTAACGTTTTACGAACCAAGACAACACCAATGAAGCCGATGACGCAAAAGCTGAAGGAGAGAATAGCAAAAATGAAAGAAAGAATTCAGGAAGCCAGAAAGTCAAGGGAAGCGAGTGAAGCGTATGTAAAAAGAGGTATGTGTGCTTTAAATCCCGAAGTAATTTCTTCGGATTCGGATTCAGATTCATATATTGATTATATGGATTACATGTCGGAGATAGAGTCGGTTACGAGAGTAGCGTAGATATGGAACGACCTATAGTCACCTGTGCTAAGGAGGCAAAATATGTTGAAGATGAATCTCGGTTAATGCCAAAGTTAGATGACCCTGGGGCATTCCTTGTAAATGTTACCCTAGAACAAGCACACTTGGGATTGGCTTTAATTGACTCTGGATCAAGCTTAAACATTTTCCCTAAAAGCCTTTGCGATAGGAATATGATTCTGACTCCCACAAACACCCCGCTGAAAGTGAGATTCGCGGATAGTACTAGAACCATCATGTCTGGACAAATGAATAACATGATCATTGGTATCGGACAACTTCGGTTTAAGATAGATTTGGTAGTAATGGACATAGAGGAGCATCCGTATAGCCCAATTATTTTGGGTAGATCTTTTATTAATACCTCTGAGCCCTCATTCGTATGACTAGGCATGAGATCACATTGTTTGATGCTAAGGGTTACGAGACTTTTGGGATAAAGAACCCCGAGTTCCCTATTCCGGTAAGTGTAAACATCATAGAAGTCGTTGGTTCTAAACCGGATGTGATTCCAAGTTCGAGGAGGAGTGTGATGATGACAATGTTGAAGATCGAGATGAGAAAGAGGTCCCGACAATCCTAAGCCGAGATAGAGCTTCTCGGCCACTTTTGTTGTTAATAAGAATGATGTTGAAGCCTCGTTTCCGAAACCTAAGGATAGAAGGAGGAAAGTCAAGCGACGAACTCGTAGAGTTCGCAATCAAGAAAGCTCATCGAAGTCCGAAACGATCCCGAAAGTCGGTGCACGTTTAGATGGACGGTTTGATTGTCTTTTCGTCGGACGTACGTCCCACGGAAAGGCACTCGTGCAAAGAAATGGCAAGACGTTTTCGGTGAAGGCTAGTCGGGTGAAGACCTGGCAAGTCAAGAACAATTCTTAGAGAGTGATATTTTGGGAAGTCGAGCTACCGACTTAAACTGTAGAACTATTTCTATCCTTCGTTATTTTTATCTCTATTTTTATTTTTCTAAATAAAAGTAGCATGAAACGATAAGAAGTTTTTTTTTCTATTTTGCCGTGTTCCGACGACTGTTGAGTTAAGGATGTGCAAAATAATTTTTTTTTTTATTCGAATCGTTTTGATGTGAAGTGAAGTGTAGCAATCGAATCTTCGTAAAAAAATTGTTGATTAAGGAAATGGTAATGCGTTATTTTACAAATTCTTAGACCAGATTGTGTGATTTATTCATGATAAGAATGAGGTTGCTTTTGTGCTTGAGACGATTTATTGGTTAGAGAAAAATTTATGAGGTAGGAATTGCAAGGTTAAAATAATAAATTTTGGCATGGTTATTTGTTTTAGATAATTTACGGTGTGTCAAGATAATTAAAATGGTCAACACCATTAATTTCTACACATCCCCACTCGCCTTTCCCTCTTCCCAACCTTTCACCTTTTTCTCTTCCCAACCTCTTTATTATCCTAATTCAAATTTTCAAATTCCACCTTTCCACCTCATCAATCCCCAACAACTTTTCTCCACCAATCACATTCCATTTTTCAAACTCCATTCTTTCTATTTAACCCACCATTCTCTCTTTCATTTTCCTCATCCTTTTCCCCAATTCCTTCATCCCACTTCTCCATCTCTCTTTTTTCCCCACACCCTAGTAGAAATCAAATGGAAGTGTTCCAAAAATCTTCATCCAATTAACCATTTTTCCCTCACCTTGAAATTCTGTCGAAGGACTTTGCTTCGATCAACCAAATTCGTCACGGGACGGATACGAGCCCGAAATCCACCGTTTCGGCCGTTTCATCACTCGGTCAACCGAGTACTTACTCTCGGTCGACCGAGAATACCCCTGCCGCCGCCGTCCTCTTCTTTGCCAAGATTCTGTAAGGATGCCGCCAAGAAGAAGCAGAGCCGCTCAGTTTGTGGCTGTGGAAGGCGATATTCCAATAATCAACGGAGTGCCACAATTCGCGAGTCGGGAGGTATATTCTTCGTTTACTAATCATTTCGTTAATGCCCCTGTACATCGAGCTCGAGGCCTAGATTTGGACAATTGTGGGGGTGAGCTTTTGGAGTTGGTGGACAGTTATCAATGGCGTGATGTCGTCGCACCCCCAGGCCGGGTCAACGTCAATTGGGTGAGAGAATTTTATGCTTATTTGCGCATACACCCCGACACCAATGTCGTTATTATTCGTGGACGACCTATTGTAGTTTCTCCGGGTACGATTAATACTTATTATGGGTTGGATATCTCGGAGGACGGGCCGGAGTATATGCCGACATTTGACGGGTCCGATGCTTGGTTGGAGGAAGTTGGAGCCTATCTGGGAATAGAATGGACAGTAGGGGAGGTTGCCCGCACATTTGCGGAAACAGACTTTAGGAGATGGGAGGATAAGTGCCTTAATCGGCTTATTCGTTCCAATATCTTCCCGGCTAAGCATGTATCTACGGTTTACTATACTCATGCCACTCGCTCTATTGGTTGTACATGGGATGGCTTTGTGAATGTGGGGGCATTGATACGCAAGGAGATGACGGACGATGCTCTCAAGCCTCGGCATACCTTACCTTTTGGTTCACTAATCACTACATTCGTGAGGGAGCCGAGTGCCCGGTGTTAGGCGGCGATTCCTATGTGGAGCCAATGCCTATCCTATCTTTGAGTTCTCCCCCACCGCACATCGGTCACGGTCAACAACAAGAAGGGGAATCCGAGGATGATGCGACGACGCCCGGCCCGAACAATTTGCAACTAGCACCATTCAATCCGGGATGGGATTAAGTATTTTAATTTGAGTGTTTGCATTTCCTATAATTAACGAGTTTTTATTTTGATTCAATTCTACTAGTATGTCGTGTTATATAGAGCAAGTTTCTCTGTTTCCTAAATTCGAGCTCATGTAATGTTTTGGACTTGTTGAAATGTATTGAAATGTAATCATTAATTAATGGACTTAAAAATGGTTAAGGAAATTGTTATACCTTTTACGGTCCCTTTTTTCTGATTATTACGGTTTGGACTAATCCTGTAACGAGTTGCGAGCTTTGTTTAAGATATGTGTTGCAGTGATTATTTTTCTGCCCTGCTGTGGAGCCAATGTCTGTGCCTGTTGAACTGCGCCGAAGTCCTAAGACTTGTTCAAACTTCCCCGCTTATCCAGAGCTAAGTTCCATTTCTTAGTTTGTTCTTTTGTTTTTTTTTATATACATTGAGGACAATGCATTGTTTAAGTGGGGGGTACAAGTCACTTAGCTCAAATGAGTAATTCCATATATCAAATAATAAATAAAATGAGTAAAAAATTAAAACTTTTAAACTTAGAATCACATTTACTTTTGTGAGTTCACGATAATTATATCTAATAAGAAATAAACCATACTTCATGAGTACGTGATCACTTTATACTTCTGTGATTTATTGATTAGTAAACTTAATGATATTCATATTGTCCGTTGCAAGTAGTTGTTTATTATTCACTTATTCAATAATTGAATCGAGTTGCACTACGCTTGTTATAAAAGGTAAAATAATAATGTGTACACTTTGCATAGATGATTGATTATGCTTACCTAGTGTCAAATTTATCGTCGATGTGTTCTAAAGATTCTAGCCACAAAAGCCGAGTAATAAGCTTGAGACGTACTGTGTTTGACAATGTTAAAACACTTTGGGCTTGTAGTAAATTACCAAAGTAGCCTCGCGCTTGTGGTAATATTCGATGCTAATATTTGATCCAAGATAGAGGGATGCTCTAAAAAGTTGTCCTTCTTGAGATTGATAGTATCTGAAAAATATGAAGATATGAAAAGAATATTCAACTCTTTAAGAGGCTTTGAGTAGTACTCGGTCTCCAAGTCCAAAAACCACTATAGATACGCTCTTGCTTATTATTCCGGTGCTTGAAAAATTAAAAGGCTTAAGAAGAGGGAATACGAAGTTGGTAGGTTAAGACTACGAAGTTTGCATAAGCTCTAATCTTGCTACGAATGTTTAAAACTCAATGCACATGCACACAACACATCGATTCATGATGAATAGTGGATAATGGATATCGATGAGCATAGATGATATGAGTTGATTCGAGTTTCTTGTGTCGGTATACGGTGACCACTTTGGAAAGTAGTTCATGGGGAATAACTTGTTAATATTTTGATCGGGACGATCAAAGGCTAAGTGGGGGGTAGTTGATAACGGTCATTTTGTGCCCGTTATTCTATGACCTTTATCCCCGATTCTAGTTTAAATGAGCTATAATAGAGTAATAATAAGTCGTAATACGCCTAATTTGCATATGCCGAGAGTTACGATTCATTATTATGTATTATGAAGTTTTATTATATTATTTGATATTACGATTTGTATTTCATGTGATATTTGTAGTAACTCATTTGGGAGCACAAGGATGGACTTCGGAGAAGCTTTGATGGATCACAGACGAATTAAGAAAGCCCAAGATAAAAGAGAAAGAGAGCCCAGGAGCATGTAAGGCTCGGTCGACCGAGCCTGTGCATTCGGTCGACCGAGTGGGCCTACAGTCCAGAAGAAGTTCGGCACATTATTTGAGTCGGTTAGGGTTTAGAGTGTCGGCATTTTAAGTCGGTTTTCTATGACGGCTGAGGCTCTATATAAACACAAGTCCTTTGTATTTTTTATCATGCATTCACCACTATTCATTCATAAAAACATGTAAGCAAGATAAGGCTTGTGGAGGTTGCTAGGGTTGCAAACATGTAAGCCCTAGTTTATTTTCTCGTTTTCTTTTGAGTAATCAATTTCCCAATTATGCTTTGATTGTTTGAGTAGGTATTCATATCTAGACGATGTAGATCTAGGATATGACGTTAGGGCGATGGTGATACCTTGTCTATAAGGATCCCGTACCCTACGTCCTCTACCTAATATACGGATGAATCGTGTGTTTAATTTACGTGTATTTAGATTAGTTTATATGATGTCCGATGATTCGCTATATAATCCGATTCGTATGTGAAACGCTGGGAAATATGTTCGGGGATGTAAATGCGGGAGTTAGACTCTCGGGTGACCGAGAGGTGTCACTCGGTCGACCGAGAGCACTATTCGGTCGACCGAGAGTTGTCAAACTTGTTTTCATCCGTTAATCGATCACGTCTTTATGATTAGGTTAGCTTAATTGAATTTATTATCTCAGTAGGTATGGCTATGGCTACGTCACTCGCTTAATTTAATTAAAACGTGTGAAAAGGAAATACCAATATAAGACTCTTAGGTAGGCTCAGGAATTGATCTTCGGACGTTCAGCGTTATCTAGGTAGGTTTATATTAGGGAATTGCGCGCACCTGGTTACACGTAGATCATAAACTAGCATGAGACTATAACTTGGTAAGTGTTAGTTGGACGAGGGTTTGAGTGATCGTCTAGGAAGTACGCCTAACCAAAGGAATGTTGCCCGGACGAGGTGTACGGTCAATATCGGCATCCTTAGAGTAGTAAGCGTGTGAGTTATATGAGATGGAGGCACCAAGAGGCGAAGTCACGTAACAATAACACAGTGATATAGTGACCTATCGGTGCTACATCAAGCTTAGAGGATGACTCCCGTAGCCAATATAAATAGATATGAACGGATTAGTAGTTGATGAGTTTTGTTGTCATATAAATTGTCTAGATCCAAATGATCATGGTTATAGTTGGGCGATTGATTACGTTATGTGTTTACATGTTGTTTATATGTTTGAGTGTGTCTTTCTTTTCTTGTACTTTATGTTGGTCATAGACCGTGTTTGTCAAACGAAATAAATAGGTTGGCTATTTAAGTTAGGATCCATAAATTGATTCTCTGTGGGATCGACCTCGACTCTATCTAGCTATACTGCGATTGAACCTAGTTCACTTGCTAGTGGTTATTTAGGCATCGAGTTAGTAATTTAACTTGACCTCAATCAGAGGTGTAATAGTTCAATGCTACGAAAAGGAAACGTACATCACCAATGACTAACATGTTTTAGCTTTTAGACTCATCAAGTACATATGTAAGCGTTTAATCTAACCACTTACGTTCATTGCACATAAAAAGGCTTCTTAGGGACCATTAGACCTTAAACAACTCTACATTAACTACTTAGCACATTGCACAGAAATATTGGAATCTAATCCAATACCCACGAGGCTAAGAAGTAAGGTTTCCAATGATCCTGAGTATCTCCCCGCAGAGGGTCTCCACAAGGTGCTGAGCCAAATCCACTAGAAACCGAGCCCTTAACTTCGTCATGTTACAAGCAAGGCATCGAACTCAAGTCAACATCACATAAGGCCAATTGTAGAGTGTTCCAATGCTCCCGTGAGACACAGTGCGGAGCCAAAGCCACTAGAACACGTACACATGACTTTACAACATTCCATATAATTTTTTATTCCATTTTTGCCTAGAAAATCAGCCAACAAATTCCATGTTTTCTTCACCATTTTAAATGCTAAATCTACCCCAAATCCATACAAAATAATTCGAATATTATTCTACAATATTCTTGTAACATTATACTAGATCTAAACACCGATATAAATATTATACTAGATCTAAACACCAATGTAACATGATTATTCAAGCCAAAGTGATATGAAACTATTCTAAAACATGCTTGAGGTAAAAAGCTACAAACTCAGAATCCAAAACACTTCTAACACTTTATAACAATCAAGTCTAACATTTCTACAAGTCATGGGAAAGATTTAAAGGCTACTAACAACTAAAGATTCGGTTGAACACCCCTTTACCTCAAATCTTTTGAAGAAAAGATGATATTCAAACTTGAATTTTCAAGAACACTTCAAGAACACTTCAAGAACATCACTTGAATTCTAAATCCACATGCAAAGCTCCAAGAATTTAAGCAACCCACTTTGATTCTACCACCAAAACAAAGTTATACGATTACTACAACCTTTAAAACATTAAAAAAAAAAAAAAAACTAAGAAAAACACCCAAGAATACTTACAGATCTAGAAAATGGGTTTTCGAAACTCTTACCCGGTCGGAGTGAAACTTGTATCAAAATTAAACTCTTATCAAGAGAAGCATTTTAGTGTAATTGTTTTGTGATTTCGACGGTCAGATAGATCAGAAATGTGGAGTTTCCTTTTCTTCCTCTCTTTTCTTTTTCTCCTCTCTTTCTCCTTTCTTCCCTCATTTTCTTTCTTGAAGCTGCCGACCCCTTTTGAAATGAAATGAAATAGGGTTTTGGGTTAAAAGGGGTATTTATAAAGGTGGTACAATTCTTGTTTTCCCCTTACAAAAAGTACAGTAAAACCTCTATAAATTAATATAGTTGGGACCAAAAGATTTTATTAATTTAGAGAGGTATTAATTTATCGATAAATTAATAATTATTAATTTATAGAGAGTTTTTTATATCAAACAAAATTAAATTTTAATTATATAAATTTAAATAAAATAAACTGTACTAATTTATGTATTATACTTAATTCAATGTATATTAGTTACAAATTCAATGTATTGTTATACGTAAAGAAACACTCAACGCATTAAAGACACTTAACAATTTTTTGATGCAGCTCGAAAGCACCACACCCGAACTTTTGGATGCAATAAGGAAGATTATAGATGAGTTTCAAGCAGATTTAAACTTTAAGAAAAAAAACAGACAACAATAGAATCACATTTTACAAAATTGTAACATATATATTTTTGTGATTATGGAGAATTATTAATTTATGATATTATTGAGACTATATATCTATACAGCGATTTTCTAAAAATTATTATCTTATTATCTTATCGAAATTGGTTATTTTTTGAATTGGCCCAAGTTGGGACCGGAGAAAAATATTAATTTAGAGAGGTTATTAATTTAAAAAGTATTAATTTATAGAGATTTTACTGTAACACTTTTAAAATGCCATAGATACCCCTTAATATTTACCTCCACTTTATTTATTTATTTAAAACATAAGCCATTAAAAATATCAGGACACACAATTCATAAAAAGATTTTTATACCATTTACGGAAATATGGGGTATCACATCAAGTTTCCGGCAATTCTCATATCATTTTATCCGGAGCAACTTCTTTTATGATCAAGTAAGATCACACAATCTAAAAGGAATCTAGTCCTAGGCGATTGACCTAGCACACGTATCAACATCAACAGGCTGCATTACTTACTGCCATTGGAGCAACTTCTTTCATGATTAAATCTTCTTCGTTTAATCAAAACAAGCTTCCAACATGAAATATAAAAGGGAATGCAAGATTAAGACACAAATGATGACCACAACAATGCTACATAAACAAGAGAAACAGTTATACCATTTAGACAGCTACAATGTTGGGATAGATTGTCCACACTCTTGAATGCCTAAAGAAATAAAGTTGCGCCATTACGGCACAAATTGATTTTAGTAGAATGGTAAGCGAACGATCTTAACATGGTATCGCGGCCCGAGGAGGTCACGAGATCGAACCCTGGTTGGAATATTATTTAAAAAGAAATTGTGCAAGTGTTGGGACAGATTGCCCACACTTGAGGAGGGGTGTTAGGACAGATTGCCTACACTCTTGAATGAAAATTATGCAAGTGTTGGAACATTATTTAAAAAGAAATTGTGCAAGTGTTAGGACAGATTGCCCACACTTGAGGGGGTGTTGGGACATATTGACCACACTCTTGAATGAAAATAATGCAAGTGTTGGAACATTATTTAAAAAGAATTGTGCAAGTTTTGGGACAGATTGCCCACACTTGAGGGGGTGTTGGGACAGATTGCTCACACTCTTGAATGAAAATTGTGCAAGTGTTTGACAGATTGCCAACACTTGATGGGGGTGTTGGGATAGATTGTCCACACTCTTGAATGCCTAAAGAAATAAAGTTGCGTCTTTACTGGCACCAATTGGTTTTAGTAGAAAGGTAATCAATTGATCTTTAACATACAATCAGATTGCTCACACTCTTGAATGAAAATTATGCAAGTGTTGGAACATTATTTAAAAAGAAATTGTGCGAGTGTTGGGACAGATTGCACGGCAGGGGGTGTTGGGACGGATTGCCCACACTCTTGAATGAAAATTGTGCAAGTGTTGGACAGATTGCCAACACTTGAGGGGGGGTTACGGGATAGATTGCCCACACTCTTGAATGCCTAAAGAAATAAAGTTGCGCATTTACTGGCACCAATTGATTTTAGTAGAATGGTAAGTGTTTGATTTTTAACATACAATCTAAGGACCTGGTAAATTCAATGAAAGACACCATTTATACACACTAACACGACAATGCTACGTCAGTGGCGGATCCAGAAAATTTATCCAGCAGGGTCCGTAAAAATTTAACACAGTAAATATTTTTTTTCACGGGGTCTGAAATATTTTTCTATAGGTAAAATGTAGAGTATTTCTATTTTTAACGGGGTCCGCGGACCCCCTATACTAAAGGATAGATCCGCCCCTGGCTACGTGTGTTAACAAGAGGAACGATGGTATTAGCTAGGTAGTGGTAGATACAACAATATAAGGACTTACCACACTAACACCTTCACCTTCCTCAAGAAATGGGCAAATTACAAAATTGGTCCCATAACTTTTAACTGGTATCAATTTTGGTGTCATACATTTGTAATTATCGATTTTGGTCCCGTAACTTAAAATAACACGTCAATTTTGGTCCATACATTTTCAATTATCGATTTTGGTCCCGTAACTTAAAATATCACATCAATTTCAGGACACCTGCATTTTGCTGCGGTGAAACTGAAATCTCTTTGGGTTTTTTTTTAATATTTCGATCCAATATTATGGAAAAACAATGAAGCTTCACCAATTTTTTCTCCAATACGGCTACTTTTTTAATATTTTGATCCAATATTATGGAAAAACATGAAGCTTCACCAATTTTTTCTCCAATACGGCTGCTGCGTGTAAAAGCTTCCTTCAAAGCTTTTCCATATTATCACCTTTCATCTATAGATGTAATATACTAATGTTGCCAAACACTTTGAAATGTTGGAGGCAACTACAGGATCTGTTACGCTTATGTGTGATCGAGTTGAGGGAAGGGGGAAGAGCTAGCATATCAATAAATTGGATGCAAACATTACATGTTGCGTCGCTTGGACCAATAAGTACTTTAAACGATGCAGATCTCTTGGAACATCCTCAAAACAATAATTCATCCAAACAGTCGAGCTTTGGAACAGAATATTGAGCATGACGTTGACAACATTCAATCGGACAATCGGGTAATTTTGGGTCGAAATATTAAAGAAAACCGAAGATATTTCATCGGAAAATGTAGGTATCCTGAAATTGATATGATTTTTTAAGTTACGGATCCAAAATCAATAATTAAATATGTATTGGACCAAAATTGATGTGTTTATTTAAGTTACGGAGCCAAAATCGATTTTTAGAAACGTATGAGACCAAAATTGATACCACGCAAAAGTTATGGAATCAATTTTGCAATTTTCTCTCAAGAAAATAGCAACACGTTTTTTAACGAACCGGACCATTAAATGCAGCTTCTTCTTGAAGAAGCACCAAGGAACATATAGCTGTGCTGCATTAAACTAGAAACTGCCCCAAAAATAATAATAAAAAAAATAAAATAAAATAAAATAAAACAAAAAAAAAAACTAGTTACTATAAACCCTACAAACCCAATTGTCCATCCAAAAGACATAAGATGAAAGATGATTCGTTCTCTGCAAATTGAATTGCACAGTAAGATCAATACTTATGCACTACTACCATTCTTAAAAAAATATATATAAAAAATGGCATGTATACATTGACTTCGACATCCTGTGGAAGACATTTGGGCTCAGGGTTGTTTGTTGCAGGACTATTTGGCTTTACTCCCTTGTTTTACCTCTATCTCTTTTTCCTTTGTCCGCCAGATTGGCAATGTACCCGCGCACATGCTAGCGCGACACGGTTGTCTTTAGATACTGTAACTTCTTGGGGCACTTTGCCTCCTGCAGACTTTCTGGCCACATGTTTTGCGGACATTGATTAATAATATTCTTTGATTCCTCGAAAAAAAAAACAAGGAGGAAAGAAAACCTTAATTTTCTTTTTAAATTTTTTTTGAGGGATTGAGGGAAAAGGACAAAAACCATTACAAAATTAATAAATATGACACTTTTTTTTTTTGAGTTGCAAAAAGGACAAAAAAAATTTCAGACGGACAAAAATACCCCTTTTTAATCAAGCAGCGCGCACATATTCACTTGTTTCCGCCTTTCGCTTCAGCATATATGATACAGGTTTGATTTTTTTTTAATTTTTTTTTTTTTTTTTTTCAAACACTCGTAACTTTTGTTTTATAACTCCGATCATCGAAATGTTTTCACCAAAATTCATGTTTTTTTTTGCTCTTCAATTTGAACCCAAACACGATATCCTTCCGAGGTATATTTTGAAAGACGAAAAAACATTTATGTTAACCGGAGCGTTTTTTCTTATAAACGACCGTAACTTTTGATTTAGAACACCGATCATCAAAATTGTTTCACCAAAATTCATAATTTTTTTTTATCTTCAATTTGAGACCACGTTTGATACATTTTCGACGTAGTATTTGAAAGCCGAATTTTATCGCGAACTTTTTACGATAAGAATACGATGATAAGAATGTGACACGATAACGATGACACAAGAATGCAACGAAGAATGTGACGCGTTTTATCAACATCCAAAATATCATCATTAACATTGCATAATACAACAATCTATAAAAAAAATGCTTCATATCCTAATGAAACAATCTATGAAAGCATTATGGAGATGCAACTCCAGGGGAATCAAGAGAATAAAAACCTAATACTATTGGATGTAAATATGTAATCAAAAAACATATTAATGAAACTAAAACATTCTTCAAGTTCTTGAAGACAAAAGCAGTCTGTTTTACCATATATGGACCTTCATCCTTCAAACCCGCACCACATCAAACTCCATGAAAGATAGCAGAAAATACATCAAATAGCATCGGCTCGGCTTCATCAATCGAAAATTTAGGCTCCTCCAATTTTCTAAAGACAAAAAAACACAAACATAACCATTTGAATCAACAAAGTAACACACCAACAAAGTAACATACCAGTCTATTTTTGTTCTCAACAAAGTAACATACCAACAAAGTAACACACCAACAAAGTAACACACTAGTCTATTTTTGTTCTCAACAAAGTAACACACCAACAAAGTAACACAGTAACACACCAACAAAGTAACACACCAACAAAGTAACACACTAGTCTATTTTTGTTCTCAACAAAGTAACACACCAACCAAGTAACACACCAACAAAGTAACACACTAGTCTATTTTTGTTCTCAACAAAGTAACACACTAGTCTATTTTAGTTCTCAACAAAGTAACACACCAACAAAGTAACACACTAGTCTATTTTTGCTCTCAACAAAGTAACACACCAACAAAGTAACACGGTAACACACCAACAAAGTAACACAGTAACACACCAACAAAGTAACACACTAGTCTATTTTTGTTACCAACAAAGTAACACACTAGTCTATTTTTGTTCTCAACAAAGTAACACA
This sequence comes from Gentiana straminea, assembly GCA_036785695.1. NCBI lineage: Eukaryota > Viridiplantae > Streptophyta > Magnoliopsida > Gentianales > Gentianaceae > Gentiana > Gentiana straminea. Next base: position 89,101 of record JAVUPR010000376.1, on the reverse strand, counting down.
CCAACAAAGTATTTTGTTCTCAACAAAGTAACACACGAACAAAGTAACACACTAGTCTATTTTTGTTCTCAACAAAGTAACACACCAATAAAGTAACACTGTTCTCACTAAAGTAACACACCAACAAAGTAACACACTAGTCTATTTTTGTTCTCAACAAAGTAACACACCAATAAAGTAACACACTTACAAAGTAACACTAGTCTATTAGAAAGCTTAATGATATGAACCAAGTAAAAAACACAATCAATCTTCTATACCATTGACACAATGAAAGCTTCTATACCGTTGTTCATGGTGTATAATGGATTAGTTAATATGGATCCCACAAGTATGCCAATCACAGAATCCAAAATCCAAAATTCATCAATATAAAAAATATAAAAACATAAAAACAATTATGATACAAACCTGCAAGAATCAACACCAAAAGCAGAGCAGCTGACGTGGCCTTTTCTAGTGCTATTCCAGTCCTTAACCGACAGTGTATCGGGTCAAAATGTAGTGCTAGTGTGGTGAGTCAGGTGTCGAATCCTCAGGGAAACGTATGGTAATTCAGAGTGTGGCTAAACACCAAGAAGCTATTATTAACTCAATCTAAGTCGCAATTTTTCTTTTTTCTATTTAGTAACCTTAAAACAAGTAAATAAATGCATAAAACTAAAACGAGATATATATATAGATACATAAATATATATATAAATATATAGAAATACATATATATATATATATATATATATATATATATATATATATATATATATATATATATATATATATATATATATATATATAGGTACCAATACAATATATATAAGATATAAATACTAGTAATATTATAAAAGACTAGAAAAGAATATGTCACTTTGAATCGGTATCTCTTTTTAGTAGAAATAGATGTGCTCGATCTTTCCTTATTTTAAGGTGAATCAATTATATATGAATCGGTGTATTCTAAGCTAGACAACTCCTCCTCACACGAGCGTATGAAATTGTCATCAGTTTAATCTCCACAACTGCCCCATGCTAATCTTAGTTAGTCTGAACAGGTACCGAGTACAAATCTACCCCGGATAAAAGAGGTTATTCCGTTTGTCAGACGGCCGATGTTATTCAAGAGGCTCCGGTTGTCAGGCGGATCGATTTAACACAAACGGTGTAGTTTTAATCAAACTGTGATTTTAACATTATTATGATCTTGAACACAAATTTAATAAGATTCATCTTTCCCAAGACAAATCTGCCCCCGGGTAGGAAATAGGATTCCGTTGTCACGTTTTCACTCGGCCATTTTTACCCTCCGGTTTTTCTATCCTTTATCTCATATCCTAACTTCTCTGGTCGGTTCATCGTTAGGTTATATGTTGCGATTCATCTTGGTTAATTACGTCAATCCGAATATTATCAATACGTTGCAAGAGAGAAAAAGATTCATTATAATTGATTTTAATTCAATTTTAACATAGTCATCATCTATTTCCCTAAAAAGATAAACTAATTCAATTTCATATCTTGGCTAGATGTAGAGTTAGCCTAATATCATTATAACTAATATATAGATACTAATAACAACAAACAAACATAAATACATTAAAAAGTTACCAGATTACAATTGTAGTGTCAGAGCTGTATTCTCCGGAAATAGCAACTCCTTTAGCAACAACGAGCCTTGATAAACCTTCTAAGTACTAAAACGATACTTATACTACAGTATTATTTCGACAGAGTGTCGTTTACGGTATTTACAGAACTACACACTAGATTAAGATAATATATATATATATATATATAGAAGTGATATATATATATTGGTACAACTTCCTCAAGCTGCAAATGAGGAGTATTTATAGAGTGTATGTCAAGGCCGGCGCGGGCCGGTGTAGTCCCGGCGCGGGCCGGTGCTACGGTGGAGATTCTCTCCCCGACGGTCCCCGTGTCTTTGGTGGCGAGAGAGATTCCGGCTCGGGCCGGGTTTTTTCGGTTCGGGCCGGATCTTGAAAAATATCTTTCTACCGTTTCGTCTTGTTTCGGTTTTAATTCTTCGGTTTCTATCACACGTACCCCGAAACGAGTCAAAAACACGAGCCACGGTAATTTTGATCATAAAAACTATAAGTTTTACTAAAATAATAACGATAATATCTATTTATAATGATTTCGATTTTTATGTGTTTTTAGATATATTTTTATAGAATTTATACGATATTATCGTAAATACGATATAAAAAGTCATATAATATGATTATATTTTTATCATACATCAACTACTCCCCACTTAGCTTTTGATCGTCCTCGAGCAAAATAAGCGATAATATATAAACTTGTTATAATGCAAACAATATAGCTCTTAGATTAAATTTCTAACTCGGTAACGTATCTTGTCAACATTATAATCATATTAATTTTATCTATCTAGGATTATTAAAAAAATAAAAAGTGTGTATAACTTAATAAATTAGTTATAAATATTATCTAAATGAAATTCTACATGAATTACTTAATAACTATAAAATAAAATACTTAGAATAACTTTGTAATCGCCACTATATGAAATTTCGGAATCAAGGACTAAGTCAAGTAGTTGGCAAAATGGCTTATAACGTTCAGGCTCAGGGTGTTTGGCTAATCGAAAGGATAACAAAGGGAAATCAAAAGAAAATAGAGGCAAGTCGTACGTGCTTACACCTTCAACTTTTGATCAAAAATACCTTGATCAGTAACATCCTGACACTGTTTTTTTTTTTTTTTTTTTTTTTAACAAACAAACATATCCGAACTCATTACCAGAGTCGACTATCTTTCAAGTGTCATGAGGTGAGTACGGATACATCAGCACTTAATTATTCCAACTTTTTCTTTTCTAGAGAATAACACTTTTTGTTAATAGATTGTCTTCCGAATAATATTTATTCCAATCTCAGCATATACCATTATTGAATTTCGATGTCGTCACCGCTATCCATAAGCACGTACTAAACTTGTGGGATTTCAAAGAAATGTAGACCAATTTAAGTTAAGGGTCGGTTATATCTAGTTAATCATAATGGCTAATTTCGAGTGAGGTCTTGATCACTCTGCAAGGCTGAGGTGGGGACAAAAATTGGAAATTACATTCGGGTAGGCTTATTTGGCCATAGTTAGTCAAAGTAATGCCAAAAATCTCATCATTCCTAATCCGATTCCAAATTCATACTTGTCTTGAAAACAAAATCATTCTAAAATTTTATTATAATTATAAGTAATTTTTGTCTAATTTCAAAAAAAAATAATATTTCATACTATTTATCTAGGTATACATACTTAAAATCTTGATAAAAATCTAACATAGATATAAATAATATAGAAATAATATATCGAGATTACTTTACTTAATTAAAAATTTATTCTATCCAAATATATCATTTTTATTATAATGATTATATATTATTTCGTTTATTTCCTTAAGATTGATTAAACTAAGTGCATCAGTAATTGATATACTAAATTTATTTTATTTACTAACCAATCTCTACTCCCCACTTACGAATTGGCATCGTCTCGATGTGTAATGAGTAGTAAAAAGTTGGTTGAGGAAACAAAATAAATTTTATAACGGGTGAATATTGTTACGTGTCATATAGATTAGCGTTTATATAATATAGCATAATAATAAAAAAAAACATTAACACAAACAAATATATTACAATATTAAAAAGTACAAGTGAACTACTAAATACTATTATAAACTAAAAACTAAAACTAAGTTAATCTAGTTATGATTAAACTAATTTATTATAAGTTAATTTATTCTATCATTATTATTATCTTTGATATTCCTTACAACTATCATAACTACCTAATTTTCTCCAGTTGAAGATCCTCCCGGAATATCGGCGGTAGTAGCCCTACCCGAGGAAGTCGAGCCGAAAGTACTCGTCGGTCGCTCTTTCTGGTACCCTAGCCAAACGAACACTCATTCCGGAAATCAGCCATGCAAAAGGCATAGGCTGCCGGATCGGTCTGCTTCCAAATGCAAAACTAACGAAATTTTGCTTTACGAATCAATATTCCCCGTCTATAACAGACCCGCTCGTTATAGCATACAACATAACAATTCATCATCACGAGTTCCGAGAAATCATCGGTTGGATAAACTCGTGAATTGATGAAACGTTTCCGAGTTCTCAAATGGGGAAGTAAAGCGGCAGTGGAGACATCTCTATCCCTATCATAATGTTGGAATAAAACTTGATAAGATTCCGAACACTTGTTAATAAATCCTTCAGCGGTGTCAAGTCTCCACTGATACTCATAATGACTAGAGGGCGATGTTTGGACTGGTGGTATATGAAAATTTTGATTGATTACGGTAGAAGTAAAAGGAACAACAGTACCTCTAATGGTAACAGACTGTAACGACTCTACAGTACTAGCCTCTGCAAGTACCGAGTAAAACTCTCTTACCATTGTAACATTAATTCTTCCTCTGGGCATACGACAAAAATAATCCCACCCATCTGCGTCCATTCTTATGAATGCCCAATTATCCACTTTTCAAAAATTTAGACCTCTTTCAACCAGCACCGGTGATTGGTTGAAATTACTCAAAAAAGGGTGTGGATTTGCTTCATTCATATAATTGTAAGGAATGGGGTGGAAAAACGGATAATGCGAATTAGGGAGTACGGAGTTTGGGGTATGCGGAGGAGAATAACGTTAACGACGAATGATCGGACATTTTATACGGAATATATAAGAAAACGAGAGGCTTAAGAAGTGAATTGGCAAGGCGAGGAGTGAGCCCTCGGTTCCTTATATAGAAGTGCCGAAATAGGTAAGAAACAACCTGAATGAGGTCGGTAGAACACCAGACCGGTGCGGGCCGGTGTAGTCCCGGCGCGGGCCGGTGCTACAGTGCTCGGTCACAGATTTTTGCATTTCAGGATGTTCTATCAGGTTTATTCAGTGTGAATGTATGTAATTTTATCTAAAACAGGGGTGGAAAATTCTAATAATACAGAAACAACGAAAAAAAACGTAAAACTGCGCAGTGTACTAACCACAGAGTACATCAAATTGTCTAAAATAAAAATCAAACCAAAGTATATCGTCGTACATCGTAAAATAGGAAAAGTTTACTTAACTACTCATCTCCATCATAATCCTCATCTTCGTTATAAGATGAGTCAAAATGAGCCGAAAAATATCCAAACATACTAGAAGTAAAATCAGCCCCGAGAGACTGAGTCGTACTAAAATCATAGTTAAACTGTTGTGGATCCACTGACGTAGAAGCTTGAAATGTAGCCTGAGTTTGCCTCGTCGTCATCGTCACCGAACCTTCTAATCCAAACGAGCCGAGACCTGCTGTCACATCTGCTACTGAAGTTACTCCTCCCATGCCCATGGATGCATCAAACGAACACCGTAAACATACTACCCCGTCCTACGGATGACGGCATATAGTCCTGGAATAAAACTGGTGGTGGGACAGGTGGAATCCAATCTGGCATAGTATACGGGTCAGGCTGACTCTGAGGGTAACGTGTAGAAATCTCTGCATATCTGGGTTCTATTGCACTGATGAAAGCTCTGTGACCTCTTTGGCCAATCCTAAGATCTTCAGCCCACTTTCTATTTTGTTCACAAGCTAAGGCTATATTAGCATCAGTTCTAGCCTGAGCTTGAATCATATGCTGAAACATAGCCTCTACTTGGCTATTCTGGCCCTAAAGTGGCTGCGGCTGAGGTGATTGCCTAGGAACTTGAGATGTATGAATAGAAGATGGCTGTGGTGGTTGTTGACGTTGCTGGCGGTTGGGATTATTGTAGTTGATTCTACCGAAGCAAGGCAGTTAGTTTCTGACCAATAAGTGGAGCAAAAGGTGACATAATCCTATCTGAGGGTAGTACTGGTACTTCATGAAGATCACACAAGGCAGAAATAAGATTAGGGAACGGCAGACGTCCTCCTCGAGTTCTATTCTTTACAAAATCACATGCCTTGGTAAAAATTAACTTCCCTAGATTTATTGGAATGTCATGCACCATAGCCCAGGCCAAAACAACATCCTCACGACCATAAGCACATAGATGAGTTGAAGGATTAACATTATATCCTATAAATTGCTTGATAGCCCTGATGTCCCTTATACACTGTCCATAAGGAAACCTATTATCCTTCCAAACAGTTGTGGAATCAAAGGCAGCCTGAGCTTCAAATGATTTAGCTAGTAGTCTACCAGGCATGTCTAAATTCCAAACAGTCTGATAATCATCATCCTCAAGTATCTCAGGTAACCCACAAAAAGAATTTATCATGACAGGATTGAAGGAGACATTAACCGTCCTAAGAGGGATATTTTCTAGTTCATCAAGAGTAGCCATATCATAAGTAGATAAAACGAGAATAAAATTCGGCTACCATTGTGACATTTATGTTACTAGTGCGTTCTATCGCAATTTCCATCCATTCCCTATCTTGGAAGATTTTCTTCACTTCTTCTCCCAAACAAATCAAAATCAATACCACGTTCTAGAGTGACCCCGCACTTACCGAAAAATCCATCATAGGCATTTTTAGCTTCAATACTAGCGGTTTTTTCAAAAGAAACGGCTTCTTCAAGTTCGATTAAGGTCGCGGTTCACGAACCGGTACTACTACAGGGTTATCTGGTTTTCTTTTCTTAGAGCTTCTCCTAGATGATGAGGCCATCTACGATATTTGGTATGACAAAATAACAACAAAAACAACAACAAACAACAAACACAAACAAGTACTTAGACCAAATTATAAGAAAAAAATTAAAATTAAAATTGAAAGCTTGATAAAAATTGAAATGATTGATATATATATATATAGTTACCGTAGAGAGCTAGAAAGAGTTAATAGTTGCCGGAATAAATGGTGGTGCCGCCGAAATTGTGTTGAAAAAGAGAGGAGCTTTGCTTGAAAAATCTATCCTTTTATGGAATGTTGATGAATTTGTGGAGTGGAATGGAAGAGAAGATGATTAATTAAGTAATTTGGGATAGAAAATTTGGTGAAAAGTGATGAAATTTTTGAAGAGGGGAAAAGGGGTGGGGGTCGGCCTCCTTGGTGAAGAAATGAGGAAGATGAAGATGAAAGTGTGATAATTTTAGGTTATAAAGCTAATGAATCGAATCGAACTCCTATCGACTCGATTTGTTAGTAATTACTCGATTCTCCTTTTTTTTTTCTTTTCTTCTTTTTTTTCTTTTTTTTTTCTTTTTTTAAAAGCTTTTTAAAGAAAATATTTTTGGTATGATAAATTTTAATTCTATCATATAAACCATATATGATATAATCATAAATTTATCATAAAGTTTTATGAAATTTTTGAAAACAAACATAAAAGAAAAAAAAATATAATCTAATTCTACTCCTATCATCTTTAAATCTTCGAGATTTCTATAGTAACGGTCCATCAACCTGATTCCTAGAAATGATGCGTTTGAATTCTCTCTTTGTTGTCCATCGGGATTTTCGGATAACCACCTAGTCGTTCCCATCTTAATTACATTCAAACATTCATCCTGGGATTTGGTTGTGTTGTCCCCACATTTTCCATTATGTTCACTTTTGCCACAAATTCTACATCTCTTTAGAAATCTTGTCCTTCTCTTTATAGCACTTCTTGAATTTCCATTACAAACATCTCTTTCTCTGATTTCGCGTATCAGTTCCTTGTTTAGGTTAGAAACTAAGGCTTCTATTCTAAAGGCAACATCTTTATCTAAACCTAATTTTAAAAGTAAAATAAAAACTTCTATTCTATCTATAAAAGGCATTCCAGTTCTTTTACGTCTATCCGGTAAAAGACGAAATTACTTAAATTGCATATTAAAAAGTGAATTTAGAAAGATAGTACCCGTAATCGGCTGAGTTTAGAATTCCTGCTTCCTTAATCCGCTGGAGGGTCGTTAAGCACTAATATTTCTTCGGTTTGAGGTATCCCTTCGGTTTCCACGAATAATTTTACCCCGTGACCATTGGCTATAAAAGTTGTTTTTCCATCGCTAGTTCAACGACTCCGGACTTATAGACTTTAGTTACGTCGTAGGGACCCGTCCATCTAGATTTAAGTTTTCCCGGAAACAACTTTAAACGTGAATTGTACAAAAGTACTCGATCACCTACATGGAACTCACGATTATAGATTTTCTTATCATGGAAAGCTTTCGTGCGTTCCTTGTAGATTCGAGCATTTTCATAAGAATCGAGTCGAAACTCCTCCAGCTTCGTTAACCGAAGTAATCTATGATCACCAACAAATTTAGGATCAAAATTTAGGAATTTAATAGCCCATAAAGCTCGGTGTTCTAATTCAACAGGGAGATGACAAGATTTACCAAAAACTAATTTATAAGGAGAACAACCAATACCAATTGGTGTTTTAAAAGCTGTTCTATATGCCCATAATGCATCATCTAGTCTTTCTGCCCAGTTTCTACGATTTGAGTCCACTGTTTTCTCCACGATTCTTTTAATTTCTCTATTAGACACCTCTACTTGTCCACTAGTTTGCGGATGATAGGGTGTTCCTAGCTTATGAGTTACACCATATTTCTCGATTATCTTAGTAAATGGTCGGTTGCAAAAATGTGAACCTCTATCACTAATGATAGCCCTCGGAGTGCCATATCTTGTAAATATATTCTTTTTAAGGAACCTTAGCACAACCTTGGTATCGCTAGTGGGAAGAGCTTCAGCTTCTACCCATTTCGAGACATAATCGACCATTACAAAAATAAATCTTTTTCCAAACGATATAGGGAAAGGTCCCATTAAATCTATACCCCATACATCAAATAATTCACATTCTAAAATCGGTTGCATAGGCATTTCATGTTTTTTCGATATATTTCCCTATTTTTGACATGATTTACAAGATTTTACATATTTATACGTATCTTTATATAGTGTAGGCCAATAAAAACCACATTGTAAAACTTTGAAAGCAGTTTTCCATCCTCCATGATGACCTCCTGCCTCACGATCATGACAAAACGATAAAACACTTAAAATTTCACTATCAGGAATACATTTTCTAATTATTCCATCCGAGCATCTTCGGAAAAGATCTGGTTTCTCCCAATAGTAAAACTTCAAGTCGTAAAAGAATTTCTTTTTCTGCTGCCAAGTCCAATGAGACGGGATGTACTTACAGGTTAGATAGTTAACAATATTCCCAAACCATGGTGAATTTTCTTTTAACGGTATCCTATCTTTTAATAATTGCATGGTTAAGGGAGTATCTATTCTAAAAAGTTGTTCATTAGGAAATGAATCTCGTATTTCATTTCCTCTTCCTTCATCATTTTCCATTCTACTTAGATGATCTGCTACTACATTTTCACTTCCTTTTTTATCCTTGATTTCTATATCAAATTCTTGAAGTAACAGAATCCATCTAAGAAGACGTGGTTTATCATCTTTCTTACTTAACGTATACTTCAAGGCCGAATGGTCCGTATAAATAATAACCTTAGACCCAACAATATATGATCTAAACTTTTCTAAGGCAAAAATTACAACCAACAGTTCTTTCTCTCGTAGTTGCATAATTAAGTTGAGCCGCATTTAGAGTGTGAGATGCATAGTAGATAGCTTTGAGTATTTTGTTATATCTTTGACCTAAGACAAATCTACTGCAATAAATCACTTGCATCACACATTATCTCAAAAGGCAAATCCCGGTCCGGTGCTACCAAGATCGGTGCGTAGTCAACTTCGCTTTTAGGGTCTGAAATGCTTCCATACATTTATTATCAAAGTTAAATGGTATCTCTTTTTCAAGCAAATGACTTAGAGGCTTTGCTATCTTCGAAAAATCTGCAATAAATCTCCTATAAAATCCTGCATGTCCGAGAAATCCTCTCAAAGTTCTTAGATTGACTGGTGGAGGTAACTTTTCAATTACTTCGACTTTAGCTTTATCTACTTCGATACCCATTTCAGAGATTCTATGACCCGTAACAATTCCTTCGATACCATTAAGTGACATTTTTCCCGTTTAATACTAAATTGGTATCTTCACAGCGTTGTAACACTCGTTCTAAGTGTGATAAACATCCATCGAAAGAATCTCCGTAAACACTAAAGTCATCCATAAAGATTTCTAAGAATTCCTCGACCATGTCGAAAAATATTGCCATCATACATCGCCGAAATGTAGTCGGTGCATTACATAAACCAAATGGCATTCGTTTATAAGCAAAAGTTCCATACGGACAAGTGAAAGTAGTTTTTTCTCTATCTCCCCGCCGCAATGAATATCTATAAATATCCCGAATAACCATCTAAGAAACAAGAATATTTATGTCCACTCAATCGTTCCAACATTTGTACGATGAATGGAAGTGGATGATGATCTTTCTTAGTATGTTCATTCAGCTTTTAAAATCAATACATATTCGATATCCCGTAATTTCCTTGTCGGAATCCATTCATTTTTATCATTTTCTTTTATCGTGAAACCTCCTTTCTTTGGTACTACTTGAGTTGGACTCACCCATTCACTATCCGATATGGGAAATATTATCCACATTTCTAATAGCTTAATGACCTCTTTCTTAACAATTGATTGTAAATTTGGGTTAAGGCGGCGTTGCGGCTGAATACAAGGTTTAGCTCCCTCATTTAGGATGATCTTATGAACGCATATCTCAGGGCTAATTCCTTGAATATCTACCACTGTCCATCCAAATGCTTTCTTATGATTTCTTAACATTCTAAGTAATTGATCTTCACGTTCATTAGTCAAGGTTGATGAAATAATAATTGGTAGTAGATTATCATTTTCAAGAAAAGCATACTTAAGATTTGTAGGAAGTGGTTTCAATTCCAGATTCCTTGGTGGATCTTCTACTGAAGGTTTTAGAACTGGTCCTTCTAGTTCTAATTCCAAATACTTATGCCACGGATGTTTAGAAAACAACCCCTTATCAAGATAAAGGATCACTTCTTTCATTTCAGTATCATTTTCATCTTCTTTATAGATAGATAATGTTAAACATTCCTCTAGCTTATCTTCATAATCTTGCAATTGATCATCACAGAATGTAGATATCTTATCTATAAACGAACATGATTCTGGTGATTTGTATGGATGATTCATAGCTTTGAAGATATTGAAGGAAACTTTATCTTCATTAACTCGTAGTATCAGTTCTCCTTTTTGAACATCGATTAATGTTCTTCCCGTAGCTAGAAATGGACGACCTAGAATAATTGGCGCTGAATATCCTTCTTCCATTTCCATTATTACAAAATCTACTTTGGAAAGTAAAATTTGTCTACTTTAACCAACACGTCCTCGATGATTCCCTTAGGATGTTTAATCGATCTATCTCGCCATCCGAAGGGTCATTTCGATTTGTAATCTCTCCTATGCCTAGTTTCTTATCATCATCATAAGACATGAGATTAATACTTGCTCCTAGATCACATAGTACCTTCTTAAACGTAAACCCTCCAATCTCACGGAATGGTAAAACTACCTGGATCTTTCAAGTTTAGAGGCAACTTATGTTGAAGTATTGCGAGCATTCTTCATTAAGGTATATATTCTCATATTCTTCTAACCGTTTTTTGTTTGATAGGATATCTTTAAGAAACTTTCCATAGGTAGGCATGTTGATTAGGGCTTCGATAACGTGGATATTGACATGAATATGACGAAAAGTATCAAGGAAACGAGCATACTTCTTATCGCTTTTATCTTTCTAATTTGATCCTTAGGTGGGTAAGGTAAAGATTCTAAATCTATAACCTTAGGTTCTGAAGTTATACCCTCTGTTCCTTTTTCCTTAAATCTTTGAGCATTACTTGTCCGCCATGTTTCATTCTCATCCAATTTTTTCTTTGAAACATCTTCTGTATCGATTTTCCCTTTTTCGGTTATTGGCATATCTTCCTTCTTTTCTTCAGTATTGTTTTCTCTAACATGTTCCTTAAATAAGGTTCTCGTGTCTTTATCTCGTTGGATCTATTAGAATCCTAGGGATTTTGACCCATTCCTTATTTTTACTTTCGAGTTCAACTTTACTATTTTGTTTCAAGAAATCTTCAATAATTTCTTCTTCTTCATCGCAAATTCAAGTTCAATCGAAGTTTCCATATTCGTCTCAATTTTTCCATTTAAATCATTCTCTACTTCATTATCTCCCGAGTTTTCTGTCCAAATATCTCCACAAAGTTTTCTACTTCTCGTAATAACATTTACTTCTCTCGGGTTTCTTTCGGTATTACTTGGTAATCCTCCCGGAGGTCTAGTGTTTTTACGTTCTCCTTCTCTACTCAAATGGTCTTCCATATTCCTTATTGATGCTTCTATAGTTCTCATTCGGTATCATGTCCACTCATGGATGTTTTTAACGTACTCATATCCTTAGTGACTGTCCCTATAGAAGTTATCATAGTTTCTACATTTTTAGCTTGAGTAGAAACTACACCCATCATATTTTCCATTAATTTCTCCCATTTATCAACTCCTTCGGGTTGAGTTGAACTTTGAGTGACTGGTATACTTTGAGTAGTATGTTGTGGATACGATCTAGGTAATGATTGTAGGTTCTGATTCGCGGTATCTCCTTGATAAACTTGATTACTATATGAATTCTTATATTGAACTCGGATACGGTGGTTGTCCTTGCTTACTAGGGTTTTCGGACCAACGATAAGTAGGGTGATCTCTTCTAATAGCACTAAACGAGTTTGAATACGCGTTGTTCAAATTCTTATCTTTGTTGTAAAAAACTCACCTCCTCCCTTGAATATCCCGTTGGTTCTTCAACTCCTAATGACACATTATCCCGATTTGAGTATTCAAGTGGGTATACTATTTTCTGAACTTAGATTTTTGTTTGATTGTAGACCATCAAATTTCCTACTTAAATTCTCCAAGTGTGCTAGAACTTCCGTATTCGATGTACATTCTCCCGCAAATGCTACTTTTCTTGTGCTAGAACCGGTTTCCCACATTCTGTTATTTTTGGAAATCTTTTCTATGGCATCGTAAACTAATTGGGCTTCACTCATCATTAAAGAACCACCACGTGCATGATCAACGTCTGCACGTGAGTCTTTCCTTAGTTTACGACAGAAAAGTTGGATTTGCATATCTAAAGAATAACCATGATCGGGACAAGCTCTTAATAGTTTCTTAAATCTCTCTCAAGCATTCCCAAGCGTTTCTTCAGATCCTTGTCTAAAATTAGCAATTTCGACCTTTAACTCCAAATTTCTACCAGGAGTAAAATATTGCTTTAAGAACTCGGTTTGAATCTCCTCCCAACTTGTCAACGAATGATGTGGGAGTGACATAAACCAATCTCGTGCTCTTCCTTTTAAAGAAAAAGGAAACATAGACATCCTTGTTAATTCACGATGAGCACCTTGACTTTTGGTCGTATTACACAATTCTTCGAAAAGATAGAGATGATGATGTGGATCCTCATCATCTTCTCCTAGAAATTGGGCTCTTGTGTCAATTAAACCAAAAAGATGAGATTTTATTTCGAAATTATTCGCTCCTTCATTTGGTAAAAGAATTGGATTATTAGTCTGATTTCTTCTCACGGTTTGATCACAGATAGGTCTCGGGTTTGGTAGGTTAGGATTATTATGATGATTCTGGTTCCGGTTTTGACTATTAGGATTTTGATTATTTGGTATTGGTGGATTCGATTAAGGTTTTGTCCATGTCCTCGGGCATGTATAATACCTTGTTCGTGTGTTTCATCACCGATTTCGGCCATTCTCGTTTCTCGATTTGATGATGATACGTCGGGATTTCCCCGACTAGTATGACCACGTTTACTCTCTACTCTTAACTCGTCTTTCGTAAGTATTTATGTCAGGCTTATAAGGAGTGAGTGGGGCCTTACCGCTTCTGGTCATCAACTATCGAAAACAGAAAATAACTTAAAAAAGACAGAAGTAAAAAGATTGGTAACTTACCTACAAGGTAAGTACCAACGAAAAATAAAAAGAAATGTGATAAGAAGAGTGTTGACTTATCCTCGAGAATTTTGAGCTAATATAAGTAGAAACCATTCGAACACAATGAATTAGCGTCGTGGTCCCCGGCAACGGCGCCAGAAAGCTGACGTGGCCTTTTCTAGTGCTATTCCAGTCCTTAACCGACAGTGTATCGGGTCAAACTGTAGTGCTAGTGTGGTGAGTCAGGTGTCGAATCCTCAGGGAAACGTATGGTAATTCAGAGTGTGGCTAAACACCAAGAAGCTATTATTAACTCAATCTAAGTCGCAATTTTTCTTTTTTCTATTTAGTAACCTTAAAACAGTAAATAAATGCATAAAACTAAAACAGATATATATATAGATACATAAATATATATATATATATAAAAATATAGAAATACATATATATATATATAGATATAAATATATATAGGTACCAATACAATATATATAAGATATAAATACTAGTAATATTATAAAAGACTAGCCAAGAATATGTCACTGAATCAGTATCTCTTTTTAGTAGAAATAGATGTGCTCGATCTTTCCTTATTTTAAGGTGAATCAATTATATATGAATCGGTGTATTCCTAAGCTAGACAACTCCTCCTCACACGAGCGTATGAAATTGTCATATGTCAAATTGTCATCGCTTTAATCTCCACAACCGCCCCATGCTAATCTTAGTTAGTCGAGCAGTACCGAGTACAAATCTACCCCGGATAAAAGAGGTTATTCCGTTTGTCGACGGCCGATGTTATTCAAGAGGCTCCGGTTGTCGGGCGGATCGATTTAACACAAACGGTGTAGTTTTAATCAAACTCGTGATTTTAACATTATTATGATCTTGAACACAAATTTAATAAGATTCATCTTTCCCAAGACAAATCGCCCCGGGTAGGAAATAGGATTCCGTTGTCACGTTTTCACTCGGCCATTTTTAACCTCCGGTTTTTCTATCCTTTATCTCATATCCTAACTTCTCTGGTCAGTTCATCGTTAGGTTATATGTTGCGATTCATCTTGGTTAATTACGTCAATCCGAATATTATCAATACGTTGCAAGAGAGAAAAAGATTCATTATAATCGATTTTAATTCAATTTTAACATAGTCATCATCTATTTCCCTAAAAAGATAAACTAATTCAATTTCATAACTTGGCTAGATGTAGAGTTAGCCTAATATCATTATAACTAATATATAGATACTAATAACAACAAACAAACATAAATACATTAAAAAGTTACCAGATTACAATTGTAGTGTCAGAGCCGTATTCTCCGGAAATAGCAACTCCTTTAGCAACAACGAGCCTTGATAAACCTTCTAAGTACTAAAACGATACTTATACTACAGTATTATTTCGACAGAGTGTCGTTTACGGTATTTACAGAACTACACACTAGATTAAGATAATATATATATATATATATAGAAGTGATATATATATATTGGTACAACTTCCTCAAGCTGCAAATGAGGAGTATTTATAGAGTGGATGTCAAGGCCGGCGCGGGCCGGTGTAGTCCCGGCGCGGGCCGGTGCTACAGTGGAGATTCTCTCCCCGACGGTCCCCGTGTCTTTGGTGGCGAGAGAGATTCCGGCTCGGGCCGGGTTTTTTCGGTTCGGGCCGGATCTTGAAAAATATTTTTCTTCCGTTTCGCATCTTGTTTCGGTTTTAATTCTTCAGTTTCCTATCACACGTACCCTGAAACAGTCAAAAACACGAGCCACAGTAATTTTGATCATAAAAACTATAAGTTTTACTAAAATAATAACGATAATATATATTTATAATGATTTCGATTTTTATGTGTTTTTAGATATATTTTTATAGAATTTATACGATATTATCGTAAATACGATATAAAAAGTCATATAATATGATTATATTTTTATCATACATCAGCAGCCAATGGAACTTTTGCCATCTTTAAATCTTCTACAGTTATTTGTAATCATAAAGTGTTTGATAGATAGCAATGCTTATCTAAGCCTCTGTTTATATCTTTGGTTTCTTGAGTTTGAAACGGCAATTACTAGATCAAAGATGCTGCTTATCTGCAATCAAAGCCATATTCTACTATAATTATATATGTGTTGCCCACATCCCTCTCAACCCCAAACCGGAAATTAAGCATTTCAAATCTTCATTCAGCTTGCCAAAATCTCCACAAAACAACGGCACCGTTTGTCTCTCTCACCTTGGCTGTTAAATTTCACTTTTGATAACACATATGAAGTTAAAAAGAATTAACATTAAGGAAAAAGAACAAAGAAATTAAAGGAAAACGATGAATTTTGGAATAAAGAATTAGACGGAGAACTTGGCAGGCATAATAAAGTGTATTGTCCATTTTGAATTCCAAAAATTTGTTTGGAGGAATAAGCACTGGCAAGAGGGCAAGAGAAATGAGACAAATGGCATCTAGGACTTAGGGCCGAGAAAATTTACAGAGGAAAATGGACTGGGAAGAAGGCAAGAAGGATAATTAAAAAAGGTACGATGCTGGCCGAACTACTGCTGCTGCTGCTACCTTCGATTGACGAGCTCCGGCGAAGGAAGGTAGCTCCGGTGAAGAGCAATATAGACGTGAACTTTGTCCATGGTCTACAAGAAGATAAATGCACCAACTGTCATCCTGAAGAATGTTGCAACTTTCACCATCTTCACCGATTCAAGATTCTTATATGAATCTAAAAGTAAAATGAGCTTTGATTGGGAGAAGAAATTTGGGGCCGAAAGGAATCATACTCCGATTGCTAATCACTTTGGCCCAGGAACAGTTGAGGTTTACGAAAGGATTAAAAGAAAGGGCAAAATAGTTCGAAAGAAAATGTTTTGTCCTTAAATCAACAAAAAAATATAAATTGGATTAAAATTTATATACAGGACGGAAAGTGGACTAAAACCTAATATTCCCTTTTTTTTTTTGCTTAAAATTACGTAGAGCAGTTGTAATTGCCTTTTAGAATTATATAGTCTATTTAGACTTGGAACCCACTAAATAGAGGTGAATGATAAAAAAAAGGGAGAATTGGCTATATAAATTTTTTCAACAAATTCTCACGTGTTTTTTTCCGTTTTTTTGACCGCGATTTTCTCCATTTTTTTTCACAAATGCGCACGATCTTAAGCGTCCTCAAATCCCCTATGGGTTCCCCTTCCCACCAGGGTTTAGTTTGGTTCAAAAACACCCAAAACGCGAAGATTTAGAGGCTTCAAAAAGATCGTTTACACCATTTCGAACAAAAAAGACTATATCCCCAAGATTTGTGGTCAAACACCCTTTTTAACCTTAAGCCCCTAAAAAAAAAATCAAGCTAACCACCGTAGTGGCTCAAATTTTAAAAAAAAATTAAACAAATATTTTTGTTGGCAGTGAATATACTATTTGTGCATAAAGATTGTCAGTTTGTTTTAGGGTGATTGAGGGAAAATGACAAAAAAATTACAAAATGAATAAATATGACACACTCTTTTTTTTAGTTGTAAAATGAATAAAAAATTTGACACGGACAAAATTGACCCTCTCCGCGCGTCCTCAGGTACATGATACATGAGTACATCAGGTTCATCCTGCTTTGTTTGTTTTTTTTTTTTCCAAACACCCGTAACTTTTGATTTAAAACTCCGATCATCGAAATTTTTTCACCAAAATTCATATTTTTTTTCTCTTTACTTTGAGCCCAAATACGATACCCTTCCAACGTAAGTTTTGAAAACCGAAAAAATATTTCCATTAACCGGAGCGTTTTCTTATAAACGACCGTAACTTTTGATTTAGAACACCGATCATCAAAATTGTTTCACCAAAGTTCTTTTTTTTTTCTTCATTTTGAGACCTCATTTGATACCTTTTCGACGTAGTATTTAAAAGCCGAATTTAATCGCGGCGCTTACACTAACACAGTATCACTAACACGGTATCAGTACATAGTATCGGTAACACGGTATCAGACTCATTTAAGGCTTAATTCAAGTGACTACTTTAGAGCACACATATCTGGCTCATATAAGGCTCATTTAAGGCTTAATTCAAGGGTCACAATATCATATCTGGCTCATATAAGGCACACAATATGAGTAACAATATCATATAAGGCACACAGTATCAGTAACACAGTATCAGTACACAGTATCAGTACACAATATCAGTAACACAGTATCAGGCTCATTTAAGGCTTAATTCAAGTGACTACTTCAAGGCACACATATTTGGCTCATATAAGGCTCATTTAAGGCTTAATTCCAGGGACACAATATCATATCTGGATCATATAAGGCTCATATAAGGCATACAATATCACTAACAGTATCATATAAGGCACACAGTATCAGTAACACAGTATCAGGCTCATATAAGGCTCATTTACGGCTCAATACCAAGTACAAAGCCAAGTCAATGAAACTACTATGTCAATCAGTTTAGAATACATGATACCACCATAAGCTCAGGCCCCAACCACTTGGAATTTGAAAATATCACAAGAGAATAAAGCATTGCACCATACCAATCACATTGAGTACAAAAAATATATCACCAAGTCCAACTGGATGCTTTTATAGCGCGGGTTAGCTATAATACTATAAAATAAACATGAAGGGTGCCCAAATTCTTCTACGGAATGAGGAATGAAAACAAAAATGAATAAATGCCAAAAACTCCATAAAAGAAGCACAAGCTGGCAGATCAAATGAGAACCTTGTGGATATACAAGCTTGAGCCCCGACCAGGCATATGCAACCTTGTATGTTTACTACACACTGGGGTAAACATAAACTTGATTCCCATTCAAAACTCCGTAATGCCGTTGATGCAAATGAGCAGAGAAAATTAATCACAGTGATAGCACAACTTCAACTTCAAAACAACTGAGAATGTAGAGTAAAAAATAAATGATGAAAATGGCAACTTCGTCGTTTCTACTCCACATTCTCTCTAAAAATCAATTGCTCCTTTGAAACCTGTTTTCGAATTAATTCCTTTGATTTCCCGATATTCTCTGCAATTAACCCTTCTCTCCATTTACTCCTCTGTTTATACTCCTCTCTGTTCATCCATCTTCCTCACATGCCTTAATTCGATTAAGGAAAGAATTAGATGCTGCCTTGAGTCTTTTATCAAGCTACCATATTCGCAAAACGTTTATGGAAAGTTCAATGCCGAAAAGGTGTTGTCTTACTGTCGATTTGATGCTGGCTACGTGGGTTACCATGAACGCTTGATTCGAGCAGTATAATCCTGATTTTGTGCATACAAAATTCGAAGGTGACATCTTTTCCTATTCAGGAGATTAGTGATTTTGTGAGACCAGAAGCATTGGCTGAAGAATGTTGATGATAAAATTTTTGAGGAGAGAGAAGGAGGAAGAAGAAACAGCGTGTTGGAAGATATGGGTAATTTATTCCGACTGAAATTATTTGTCCTTATTGCAACTAAAAAAAGATGTGTGGATTAATGCTTAATTAAGGAGGGAAAAGTGGACTTATACATAATTTTTCCTTTGTTTTATTTATTCAAATTGCCAAAGATAACCACAACAAAAAATATATATATATTCTCAAAAGAAAAAAAAAGTTTCCGCGGAAAAAGTTGCCAAACATATACAAAACCTGTGAAAATGAGAGAGAAATTAAGGCAAAATACTAAAAAAAATGAGTCTATATGTAAATCTATATTTGGATGGAAATCTAGGTGGAGTCAAGTTTTTTTTAAAAATCTATTTTAGAGTTATTACTATATAACAAAAATATACATTCCATCCAAAATAATTGACTTTGATGTAAAGGTTTTTACTTTAGATCTATTACAATTGCTCTTAGTACTTTTGACTAAGAAAAATGTCTTGAATGCTTTAAGAAACTGACGAGGGTCGGACTAGCCCTTGCCAAGTGTCATTTGTAGAGTGGCTAAGTCATAAATAAATATAGAGAATTAATAAGTTGTAAAGGCCAGGAGCCTCAAGTTTTGGTGAAGAAGCAGACCTGAACCCCAGGTGGGAGGTCAGCTCGGCCCTTCTTAACTTACCACCGCAGGTCGGTTCGGTAAGAGTGAAGGTCGGGTAACGCAGTACAGGTCGAGATGGCCTAGGAGGTTCGACGTAGGTCGGCCAGAACCTTTTTATTCGTATTTGGCACACGTGCTTAATAACATCAGATAAACATTCAAAGAATCACATGACATAATGACACTGATCCTATCATTTAAATATATCCATAATTATCCCTAAATTAAAGGGATCCACACATGATTATCCTTAGGGACTAAGAATACGAATCCTTGTCGAACAAGGAAATGGATGAGTCACCCCCTATATAAACAACCCTAAGGAACTACGAAAGACTTGATTCCTGAACAATTACATGATATGTAGGCTACATGGGAAAATAACCCAGGCTCAGTCTAAAAATCACAAACACCACCCCCGTTTTACATTTTGTTCTTGAGGCATATTTTTGGACTAATTGTCACTAGGGAGATTAGGGCCCGGGTTTATTCATAGACGATATCTCAGCAAAAAATTCCGGTCAGCATGACTGACAACTAAGCTCTGCAGGTCGGCCTCAATAAACTTTACAAGTCTACTGGTCAGACAACCCGAGGTCCGCACGACACCTCTATAAAGCGGTAAAATTGCAAAGCAATGGTGCATATCATCCGGCATATTCAAATGGAAGGACCATTCCACAAAGCTAGCATGCAAACAATCCCTACAAGCTTTACGTCCGGGACAGGTTCTAGAATTCAATAAATTACTGCAATTCATCAGTATTATTTCAATATTATATTGCTTTTTTATTGTATATAATACGTAATGGCTATAAGATAAAAGCTTTAAGTCTGTAGGACAGACAAACTGAGCTCCGTAGGTTCAACCGATTCATTAAGTCTGCAAGACAGACAACCGAGCTCCGCAGGACGGACTTAGCAAAATTCACAAGTCTGCATGTCAGGCGCACTATCTAACCTTTGCAGGTCGGACTCAAATAAAAAATCATACAAAAAGCTATGTATGCCATCCAAATTCTGTTATTTAATGCATGGCATACTGAGGGGCAAGATACCCCACCAAGAACTCAAAAATTAAGTCTGCTAGCCAGACTCAAAAAATAAAGTCTGCCCTCAAACTCAAAAATAAAGTCTGATAGCCAGACTAAAAAAATAAGTCTGCGTGACAGACTCCAAAAATTAAGTTCGCAGATTTGACTCAAAATTAAGTCTGCAGGTCAGACTCAAAAAAAATTTAAGTCTACAAGTCAGACTAAAAAAATATAAAAATTAAAATTAAATCTGCAAGTCAGACTCAAAAATCAAATCTGCATGTCAGAATCCAAAAATTAAGTCTGCAGGACAGACATTCCGATCTGAGCTCTTCAGGTCAGACTCAGTAATGTTTGCAACATCAAACTTCCTAAGTCTGAAGGACATATATTCCGATCTGAGCTCGCGTCGGAGTCGACTCGCATGCTTTGCAACATCAACTTCCTAAGTCTGCATGACATACATTACGATCTGAGCTCTGCAGATCAGACTCGGTAAAGTTTGCAACATCAAACTTCCTAAGTCTGCAGGACAGACACTCAATAAAACCCTACTATGTAAATGCACACTAAGTATGCTATTCAACAATTAATAAGTTAATGCATGGCATACTGGGGGAGCACCTCGCTCAACTATAGAGCAAAAACAGTGCAAATAAGTACTTAAAACAAGCCAAGGCAAAAGAGCTTGGCAAAACATATATTATCCAGATAAGCATACAGGTTACAAATCTGAGGATTTTTCAGAGCAAAAAAGAAGCACAAAAGTCTAAAAGACTAAGCTAAGCATCTAGAGCCGGAGCTTGACGCGGTTCTGAGGCAACTGGCAGAGCTGAGGAAGAAGGAGCTGACTCAAAAGCTTGCCGGGGAGTACCCTGACGAACATACTTGGTGGCGATGTCCACTCCATCTTTAAACACCTTCAAACAGTCATCATAGACCTTGCTGGAGCCAACTCTGTACAAACTCTTGTTGGGAAGACTGCACACAGATAAGCTGAGCTCCGCAGGATGGACTCCGTTAAAATTCATAAGTCAGCAGGACTGACGAATTGAGCTCCGCAGGTCGGTCTCAGCAAAAAATTCAGGTCTGCAAGACAGATCCGACATGAGCTTCGCAAGTCGAACTCAGCAAAGTTAGCAAATGATAAATTCCAAGTCTGTAGGACAGACTCAAACTATGCTTCGTAGGATGAACTCAGCGAAGTTTGTTGGACAAGCTCATTAGGTCTACAGGCTAGACCTGAACCAAAGTCCACCGATCGGACTCAGTGAGTTTTCAAAGGACCATCCCTAAGTTCGCAGGTCGGACTCAAGAAGTTTGCAAAACAAACTCTTTAAGTCCACAAGTCGGACTCAGTTGCATTCATTGTCTACAGAACAGACCCGAGCAAAAACATGACAAAACTATAAGTATGCCATTCAAAACCACAAGTTAATGCATGGCATACTCGGAGGCAAGATACCCTACCGTTGATGAAGCATTTAAAGAAAGTGTAGATTAAAGCAAGTACTTAAAGGAAGTGCTCGAAATAAAGTTAAGGCTGAAAACTTAACAAAATTCTACTTCCATTATCAAATTGTAGTATTACAATGTATTTGAAATGAAATTTCAAAACAAAAAACTAAGAATACAACTCCATAAGGCTACTGATCTAAGCATTTGGGGCTGGAGTCTGTTGTGGCTCTAAAGAAGTAGGAACCAAGGTAGGAGCAGCTGCATGGTGGTGAGAGTACTTAGAACACAATCCCTATCCCTTAATTGAAGTCCTTCACCCGAGTGTCACAGACCACACTCATCCCAGGCCTATAAAGGCCTTGCTAGGAAGGTTTTCCATGACAAAGTCAGCGACCTGACCCTTTGCCTCATCCATGCCTAAAGTATATCCGTGGTTCAAGATCGGAGTAAGCCACAGCTTCAAAGCCTGAGTAGATCCTCAAAAGCCTCATAATTTTGGATGGCCTCAGCAATCCGAGCTAAAACAACAACTTCCAGTTCGGACTTCTCAGCAAACCTTTTTTTTTAAGGATTTAAGCTCAACCTTCAGAGCCTGGAGTTGATTCTAGAGAACCTTCATCTCCTTATATTTGGACTCAACAGAGCCCTTCAGCTTTTCCCTGGTTTGTCGTAGGTCGGCAACCCTCTTATTCAAATCTCTAGTAGTGGCTGAAGACTTGCCTAGCCTAAGGAAAACGTCCTGGCCAACCCAGGTTCCCTGCATAACAGAACATCAAAAATGAGAAACGCTATCAAAGTCTAAGACTCTAGTAAGGAAAGCAAGCTTACGTAATCCATGGCCTTGAAGCCAGCGTCAGCTAGCTCAGTATCAGTCATCCCAGAGATCGGCTCTTGTTCCGCAGGTTGGACTCAATAAAGTCTGCATGACAGATTTAAATCAAGCTCTGCAGGTCGGATTCCACATACTTTGGCTCCCAATGCCGCCAGTCCAGCCACCTGAGCCTGGAGCTGCTCCTTGAGAGTTCTAATTTCTTGATCCTTGGACTTAGTCACTTCCTTGAGTTTTCGACGACGATCGAAGGTCATCTTCTCCAGGTCGGCAATCTTCCTATTCAACTTCGCCTTACTGGCCGAAGACGCAGCAAGCCTTGCAAAGGCCTCCTGGCCGGTAACGGTCCATGCATCCACAAGTCATCAAATATGGGAAATCCAACCAAGTTACATACAAAGTGCGATTTAAGAAGCGAGACCGACATATTTTATGGCCTTGAATCCAGCATCGTCAAATGGCGCTAGAACCCCAGGACATGTTCTCGGAAACCGTCCCACTTCAAATGACGTAGGCAAAACGCCTCGATTCCCGGGGTAGTTATGACAGCGTCATAACGGTAACTCTGCCACCTGGTAGAGAAGGCCATTGTAAAATTCTACAAGTCTAGATTACACTGGCCGAACAACAACTCTAACAGATCCGACCTCACAACGAGTAGTTCAGCCAGATCTGGGGGGCTTATGACGAGGGTCAGACTGGCCCTTGCCACGTGTCATCTGTAGAGTGGCTAAGTATAAATGAAGATAGAGAATTAATAAGTAGTAAAGGCCATGAGCCTCAAGATTTGGTGAAGCGGACTTGAACCCCAGGTGGGAGGTCAGCTCAGCCCTTCTTAACTTACCACCGCAGGTCGGCTCGGTAAGAGTGAAGGTCGGGGAACGCAGTACAGGTCAAGATGGCCTAGGAGGTTCGACGCAGGTCGGCCATAACCTTTTTATTCGTATTTGGCACACGTGCTTAATAACATCAGATAAACATGGAAAGAATCACATGACATAACGACACTGATCCTATCATTTAAATATGTCGATAATTATCCCTAAATTATAGGGATCCACACATGATTATCCTTAGGGACTAAGAATACGAATCTTTGTAGAGCAAGGAAAGGGATGAGACATACCCTATATAAACAACCCTAAGGAACTACGAAAGACTTGATTCCTGAACAATTACATGATACGTAGGCAACTTAGGAAAATAACTCAAGCTCGGTCTAAAAATCACAAACACCACCCTCGTTTTACATCTTGTTCTTAGGGCATATTCTTGGACTAATTGTCACTAGAGAGATTAGGGCGCAGATTTATTCATAGACGATATCTAACATCATAAAAAAACATGGCATGTTGTTTCCAAAAAAAAAAAAAAAAAAAAAAAAAAAAAAAAAAAGTGGAAACATACCATGTTTGCCTATTTTCATTGTTTATTTTATCAGTTTCGACCAATCTCCCCTTGAAAAAAAAAACCACGAGCATTGATCACCCTACAGGAAACACGAGCATTTTTTGCCAAAAAAAAAATAATAATAATAAAAAATAAAATCAAAATAACGCCGTTCGTATCAGATTGCTATAATATCTCTATAGGGCCGCAGATGTAGGTGTTGATACAGAACTTGCTGAATTGAACATATCATACCTTTACAAAAGCTACTTCATATCAAAAGAAATGACCAAGTTACTTTTTTCTTTTTTTTTTTAATGCACAAAAGAAAGAAAAAAAAATATTCACATTTCATGACTTGTGTCATGTAGTTTACTCCTTTTTACCCTCCGGAGAAATATTCCTGGAATTAACACAAGATTGTGGCACCAGCCACGGTATTTCTGTGAGTCCTCGGAATGGAATGGTGTCAAAAAGGATTCTTATTCAATCATTAATTGGTTGTGTAGTTGCAGATGATGTATATATGGGTCCACGATGTATTGTGTTCAATTTCGGTGTTCAAATAAAAACTACGTCATTTAATGTGTGTTTTATTTTTGGATAAAATTTAAGAAAAACAAAACCCAAAAATAAAACACCCTTGGATACTCAATGTGAGTCCCCATCAGTCTTGAGTACTCAATGTGATAAAATATACACACAAAAAAAGTATCAGGGCGGGGTGGGCCCAAGTGTACTTCCATGATACATAAAAGCCAATAAAACTTACATCATTGGTGGTAAGAAATATCTGTCAAGCACACTCGAGATTCACGTCATTAGATACTTGATTAATCGACTTCCTTACTTCTTTTTGGTCCCCGGAGATGCATTAAGTGACATATTAGAGAGACCGTTACACAGTGAGTCAGCAGTATCAGTTTCCGCTACTCTCACCTCACAATCCCCAACATTTTTGCTGCCAGATGCTTTGACAGATTCTACATTCATTTCTAGCTCTAGTAACTTCAGCTCATCCTCAACATCTTCATCCTCAATTTTTGCTGATTCCGGAGTAGACCCTGAAAGAACAGAACAGACAATATCCAAGTCACTAATGCACGCACACCATGTATATAAATAAAATCCCTCGTGCCCGTCCTAGAGGATTGAAATATTCACTCAGCTGAACAACAAAAAGGCCAAAAATGAGAAGACACACACACACACACACACACTCGGTTTGACTCTTCCCACTTCTAAGTTCAAACACCGTCCTAGTGCCATATACCAAACACTTCCAGCACATATATCTGACACAGATGACAATTTATCGATGGAATTGTGGTTAGTTGCGTACTTGAAAAAAGGAACACGGATTAGAGATAATAAAAAATAAAAATAAAAAAGTTACCCAATAGTTCATCCGCTTCTTTCAAGGAATTGACACTTAGGTCAAGCTCCAGTAGACACTGTTCAATATCTTCCACATTGATTCTATTCTCCTTCATTGCTTGTGCACCAACTTTAATCGCTTCAGAAACCTACCAACCAAATATTAAAATCAGTGTCGTGTAAGAAATGCATTTAAAAGCAAAAATGATGAAGCTGGTGTTCAAGTGTGGTAGATTGCATTTCTACGTGACAGCTTAAGCTGAGATGGTAACTTACTAGCTGGCAAATAAGGGTATTTATTACCTATTCATTAGTCTCAAGAAGGTGAAGAATGTCTGCAAAATATTTCTGGTAAACAGCTCCAGAGAAGCATAACCAACACATTGGTATTATTAATGGCAACAAAATATACTCCATAGTCTACCTTTTTCGATGATTCTGCATCTGTGATGGCATGAATGACTTCCATGACGCGATTCAACAGCATAGTACATCTATCCATGCTTTGAGATGTCAGACGCAGCTCCCTTGCATGCCTCAAAGCGATTTTTCTATTCCCAGATTTTAGAGAAGCTGAGGCAGAACTTTTAGATCTGTATTTTAGGGGTCAAATACAACATAATTAATGTTAGAGGTAACTAGCCAGAGGTTGCCCTTCTAATTAGACATCAAAGGGTAATGACAAGAGCCTTATGCATGTCGACTGAGAGCCGTTAAAGCCAAAGTATATGACGGTACATGATTTTGATCTAATGGAGACCAATAATCAAAAGGTAACATTCTTCAGTGCTTAATAAAAGAAAATGTTCCTGCCTAACAGAACTATTACCCCCTGCATTCACTATTTTACGGTGGTCAAGGTTCCTAAACTCCAGTGAGGTGCTTAGTGAATAGCATGAGTTTTGAGAATCAAAATACCAACGTAACCTTTGGTGATTCTCACTTATTTTCTTTCACCTATTAGAGATGTAGGGTAAACTGGAGGAAAAAGGGAACAAATGATTCCTTAGTAATATAAAGTGGCATCTAATTATGACCGAAATTTCTTAAAACAACAGGAAAATAAAAGGAGGGAGTGAAGCTTAAGAATTGAGACTTACTTCTGGCAACGTTGGTCAAGCATATCAACCTGTTCCTCAAGCTTCTCTGCCGTCCGGATTAAGCGCAAAAGATCGCAATCCAGGCTTGTAATATCAGAAATTGCTACAGCAGTGAGAGAAATTTTAACGCCCTGTAAGAGATATAGCTTCATGTTAGCAAAACAAATATCGAGTATAAGTCGTCATGTGAACTCTTTTACAAGTCAGCAACACTATTCATGAGATGGTTCCTATTGCTCAAAGCTCCAAAACTGTGATATGATGGCAAAACCTCAAGCAGACAAAGTAAACACAATTTAAAAGAGCCCGTTTTTCCAAGTCAAACAAGCCAAATTACAAGTTTCACACTCTAGAAACTGCTCACATGCAATTGCATTATGTTGAGCAACCACAAGATTCACAACTTTTTTTACGTCAATGTTACGGTCAAAGGCTGCTCAAATTTCGTAGCCCTTCCATCCATGGATACAATGTCAGATTTTAGGGGTGTTGCAGTCACTGTTGGAGTGTCATATGGTAATACATCAGTCAGTCATCACAAGTGGTTGATTGATTCAAAAGGTTTTGGTAGCAAGTGAGATATGCCGGTACATATGGCTGAAACTATAGTATTAAGAGTAAAGTTGAACAATATCCATTGCAGAATATATCACATTAACAATAGCAAGAAGTGAAAAATCTATCTGAACCAACTAAAAGAAAAGTACTTAAGAAATTTACCCACTGTTAACATGTGGAATTATGTTTCAAAATTTGAATAGTATCATGAAAAGCGTAGAATAATAGAATATGCACATAGCAAATGAACAGGCTGGAAAACAGTGGACAGAATCACAATAATTGGCTCTTGAGTCTTGATCTAGGGCAAGATTATATTTGGGGGAAAAAAAGCCTTTATCCTTAACAAAGCATTTGTCGCACTAACCCAATTTATAGTTCTTTTTTCTTGAATTTATACAATTTGTAACTTTTCTACATGATCAACATGTGGTCTGATTGATATGAACACTGCCATTGAGATCCAAAAGCCAAAGGGTATTAATGTGGTTTATAAACTCATGGCCATTATTAAGCACACTAGATGGAATGTATTCAGCATTAACTTGTATCTAACACGTACACCCGCCCTCTCTATGCTTTCTAATGGAACACCAGATGCATAGCCTAGATCTAGTCTAGGTTGTAAACAGCCACTGAGTTCATAAATTATAATCAAGAAGTATGCAACTCCATCACTATATTAGACGATAAAACATATGTGGGAGTATACCTACCTAATTGAGCCTGCATATAAATCTGGGTTTCCATTCTATGCCTTCTTCAGAGAAGGTGTAAGCCCCAACTTTTGAATTACTTAGTTCCTAACAAAGAGTTAAGACAAATTAATCGGACAAGCAATGGAAAAAAAGGAAATCTTATTAGTCGAAGAATGAATAAGTACATTTTTAAATTATTAACAATGGTCATGATAACAAAGAGGGAAATCATTTGACAAGAAACTTCATATGCATGAGGCCCTTGTAAAGCATACTAATAGTTAATAGTCTCTCACATATTCTTATATATATATATATATATATATATATATATATATATATATATATATATATATATATATATATATTGCACGGATGAAAATAATTTCCTATTTTAAAGTAGGATAATTACAAACAATTAAAAGGCCAAAATTACCTCGATGAGATCTTTCTTGTTAATTGCGAGGTATTTTGCTTTACCACAACTTGATAAGTAACTTAGCAGAGCAGACGCTTCATTTAGTCCTCCACATAGTTGCTGAAACTTGCTCATCGTGATGATGCAGGAAGATGTCCAATGAGTATCAGACAAAAGATTGACAACTTCAGAAGCTTTTTCCTGCAGTTACATGATCATTATTTCTCCATTAGAACAACTTAAAATGCTTCAAAAAAAAGTTGTCAAAAAAAAAGTAGAAAATTTCATAGATTGTGTTCGAGGATCTACAGCACGGGAGAGAGCTAATAAAAAATGGTCAGATAAGCAAAGGAAAAGCTCATAGAGAGTTAGAGATAGCAAGGAGGGAGGGGAGGGGAGGGGTTTACCTTCAACAAGACAGAAAGTATGTAAACATCTTCAGGAAGACTGTCTTGAAAAGACTGCCGGGAAAAGCCAAGCACCCGAACTGCTTTCCATAAAACTACAGACAGCCGCCCGCTTTTAGGGTCCGCAAGATCAGCAGTTCGTATTAGGTCGCCGGCATTATACATTTCCAACTGAAAAAAATGAAGAAACTCAGATAAATAACTAAGTGCATTTTCTTCTATCATCAATTTTGTTTTGATATTCATAGCACTAGACAAATGAAACAGAAATACTAACAAAAAGGAAAGAGGCAAGTCAGCATTTACCAGGACTTGAGGAAGGCACAACGGAGATAAGGAGGGATCCCGACGAAACCAGATATTGCTAAGTAGGGAAGGACGAATGATGAAAGTGTGGAGGTGTCGTGCGACTTTGAGGATTAGGTCCCTCCAGAAGAGATAACGGCCCTCCCAATCGGATCTCTGGCCACTGAAACCCTTAAACATGGCTACGCCCTTCACATTGTCTTGATCGTCCCACCAATCTACTTCATTCCTGAGAAACTCACCAACTCTCGATTCCTCCTCCGCATCATTCATCATCCTTTACTTTAATTTGCTTATTCATCCACTAGCCGTGTCAACTTCCTCTATTGTTATACGATCACACAAAAAGCTGAAAAAGAGGACCGAAGCGACGGGAGGCAGCACAGTTGTGACCAGAGGCAGATCCAACAAAATAGTTCAGTGGGTAATAAAATGCCCACAAATCAAAACTGTTTCGAGCAAAAAATTACAGTATCGCTGGATTATAATTGTTCCGGACACAAAATTTCAATACATAGTCAACAAATTTCAACTTCTCCGGACACAAAATTACAAAATATAGCCACAAATTTGTTTCTGTTGAGGTACTTATTACTAGTTTATTAAGTAACTAATGAGTTATTGTTAATTTGTTACCAACTTACAACAACAACAACAACATCAAAAAATAGTCACCGACACACTCACACCGAGAACCGGGAAGGGCTGTTAAATTCCAATTTCACAAATTGGGATGAAAAATTTATTTTCGTCTAGGAATGGGAATACGGATACAATTTAAAATATATATCGATTATCACCACACTGTCCAAATTTAAATTAATTTTAAAATATTATAGAAAAATAACTTAAGCTGAAGTAGGAATTTGGAAATGGACTTATTACCTTTCCGATGAAGAGGAGTTCTCGCCTGCAGACGAGGAGGAGCCGCCGACGCCGTGCCGAACAACCGGGCGGAGGAGGAGCAGCCGAGCAGCGCGGCAGAGGATCGTTGATTGATTCTTGAAGAAGACAGAAAATAGAAGAAGATGAGGCTGTGTTGTAGTGTTGTAGAGTTAGAGCCCTCCGGTGGTGGAGCCGTTCTGTTTTCGCCGGGCAATTGCGGGAGGAGAGGGCTGGAGGAGGATGGGAGAGGGCTGCTGTGCTGTTGTTCGCTAATCGCTATTCGCGTTCTTTCTTTCGAAAATTATAAGTCTACCGATTTGGATGTACAGAATTGATACCGAAAACATTTTAAGCGCATGAAAAAGAGAAATCATCCTTTAAAAAAAATAAAAAAAAATTTATTTCTATTGGCACATCCTTAATTATTTTCGGAACCCATTAAATGAATATTTATTTTTTTTACTTTTAAGCACTACATTATTACTCAATACACAACATACAAAAACAAAAATGAAATAACTATACTTTAGTCCCTACACTTATTAAAACTCCAAAACAACAAATTATTTCCCTCCCCATTAATTCAATAACACTTTCTCTTCTTCCCAAAACCAAAACTCTAATTCATCTTCACCCCACACCCTCTTGCAGCTGCCGCCGCCCCCCTTCCTGCCGCCGCTGCCGTCGCCCCCGCTGCAAATCGGCCCCCCTCCCCCATCCTCTAGTTCCCTAAGGCCAAAAATGGCGAAAGGTGAAAACGGAGCTCCGGCCAAACTCAACGACGATCCGACGTCCAATACGGATAAAGAAGGATCCAAAAGGTCGGAAAGAAGAAGCAAACACAGCAGGAAAAATCCAAGCGATATATGGAAAGAAACGACGAAGCTCGAGCAGGAGGAAATCACGAGATGATGATGGAGAAGATTCGGAAACTTCTTGTTCATCTAAGTCGGATTCCATGTCCGACTCCGCTTCTTACTCAGACTCACTGTAACGCCCCGTTTCCGGACACCGAGTCCTTATCCGGAAAGAACGCTCGGCACAAATATTATCAAATAAATTCAATAATATATGTAAGCCTTACGTCATACATCAGAACTAAAACGACGCGGAAGATAAAACGACTCGAGAAAACAAAAGATCGGACACACGGTTTTCAATGCTGTAAAACTAAATCCAATAAAGAAAACTAAATCATCCAATATTCAAATCCCAAAAGAACTCAAACGGAACTAATCCAAAAGAATGACAACATTGTTTGAACTTGAGTCATTAACATTATTGAAAGAAAACAAAACTAAAGAAACTAAGTCTTCGAGAGCTCCATCTCACACGTCATCGTCAAAGAACTCATCAACATTGGGAACCTGTTCATCTTCTTTGGGGAAAGAGAAAGACAAACAAAAAGTAACAGGGTAAGTACATAAGTACTTAGTAACACGTAGAAGATCGTATAACGTCGGTCTCATAAAGAAATAAAAGCAACGCCGTCTTTTATTAATTCATTCCGTTATTAAGCCTAGCTAACTATCATATTATGTTCATAGCATAACATGAGGTTCCAAAGGTATCTAGCTTAGCTCAAGTTTGTTACATCATGAATGACAAGGGCACTACGCTAGTAATAGGATGTACTAGGACAACGGGTGCAACCTACTTAGAGACACGCTCTAGTAGCCCCGGGAATATCTGATTCCCGATAGTGTGATGACCGGCAGAGTGCACCAGACGCTTTATCTTGCCAATCGATTGACCGGCGTGGGTACAGTCTACTTTGTCTGGTCAGAGAACACATCGCGATATCGTACTATGCATTACCAAGAATTGCATGATGTT
Source organism: Gentiana straminea (assembly GCA_036785695.1). Taxonomy (NCBI): domain Eukaryota; kingdom Viridiplantae; phylum Streptophyta; class Magnoliopsida; order Gentianales; family Gentianaceae; genus Gentiana; species Gentiana straminea. Next base: position 56,807 of record JAVUPR010000376.1, on the reverse strand, counting down.
TAATATTATTAATCTAACACATACGTTTGATTAGATGTTTAACTAGCCACCTAAGTTGATTCACATAAAAGGCTCACCTATCAGTCTACTCCATCTTCTTAATACCACTAGACTCTAACAAAACCTAGCACATACACAGACATCGATAAACCCTATCTTATCGAAGCACAAGGCAAATCCAAAGCTTTCGACGGTCCCACACTTCATCTTTTTAGGGAATTCATATGGTGCCGGAACTAAACGCATCAAAAGCTAATTCAAGGCTTTGTCACGTAAGGTTAAGCGATAAAGACATTATTATAAAGCTTGAACCCAAGGCGACACGATAAAACGATGAAAAATGGAATAAACGAGTCAAACGCCCGTTTGACACCCCGTAAACGCGCGTTTGCCTTGAACGAACGTTTACTATACCCCAAACGCCCGTTCGTGAAAATCGGCCACATCCTGTATCAACGCCAAACCCTCAAACGCCCGTCCAAAATACCCAAACGCTCGGTTGAGTATGTAACAATCGCAAACGCCCGTTTGCCCTCGTGCAAACGCTCGTTTGCACGGGTTTTTCCCCAGAAATCTGCAACTGCGTAAACGCGATTTCCAACCCAATTCTGCCCCAAACTCCAACATAAACAGGTTACAAACAACGAAAATAACGTACAAATTGCTCTATAACCTTACGACACCTTAGTCATACGATAAGAACACCACGTTACCTTAATTTGCGAGCTACTACGCTCCACGCTACCAAAGCCTTGAAAAGGTTAAACCTTTAACTTTAAACCTATAAGCGATCTGTCCAATGATGATCATTACGATGTTTATACTCAGAAAAACACAGCTTAACAACGATGATGAACAAACCCTAGTACCAAGAACGATGAGGGAAAAACTTACGTGGACGGATTTAAGGATTGTTGATATCAAAACGATCCTCGTCTCGCGGTGATCCTTTCTCTCTTGAGATGTCTGCGTTTTTTTATCAACGGATTAGCCTAGAGATTCAAAAGTCTCTCCTCTCCTTTCTTTCTCAAAACTTGCGCCACCCAAATTATTTTTACGTAGAACAACAACTAGGTTAATTTAGGATTAGTTTCCCTTTTATAATCCCAATTAATTAATTAAATCCTTAAATATAATTACTTCTTTAATCTCCTTCCTTTTCTTTAATTCCATTAATTAAATACATAATATTCTGATTTTTGCTAAAAGAGCGAATTGCCCTTTTTCAAAAATCGCCTCTTTATCATCTTTTCCATACTATCCAGAATCTTTATCGGCTTCTCCACGTATGAAAGATTATCTTGCAAAACTTCCGGATCAATCTCAGATTCCACATCTGCTTTAGATAGACACTTCCTAAGCATCAATACATGGAAAACATTGTGGACTCTAGACATCGACTCTGGTAACTGAAGTCTATAAGCCAACTTCCCAACTCTTTCGATGACATCAAAAGGTCCTACATACCTTGGACTTAGCTTTCCTTTCTGTCCGAACCTCTTGACACCCTTCATTGGAGATGCTCGAAGGTAAACTCTATCCCCGGCCTCAAACTCTAGCGGTCTTCTTCTAACATCAGCCCAACTCTTTTGACGATCTTGAGCGGCTTTCAAATTCTTCCTTATCACCTCGATCTTCTCCTTGGCTTGCTGAACCATCTCCGGCCCTGTGATGTGTTTCTCTCCCACTTCATCCTAGTAAAGTGGAGTTCTACACTTCCTACCGTACAAGGCCTCAAAAGGTGGCATTCCTAAACTAGCATGGTAACTATTGTTGTAAGCAAACTCAGCTAAATTGAGGTAATCTATCAATCCGGCATCCAAAACACAAGATCTAAGCATATCCTCGAGAGTCTGAATTGTTCTCTCTGACTGCCCATCCGTCTGCAGATGAAACGCTGTACTCAAATCGGTCTTCGTCCCAAAAGCTTTCGCAAACCCTTCCGTAAGCGGCGATAAATCTACTATCCCTGTCGGATACAATAGATAAAGGCACACCATGAAGCTTCACTATATTGTCGATATACATAGTAGCGAACTTCCTTATAGGCATGTCCATTTTACATGGCAAGAAATGGGCTGATTTTGTAAGTCTATCCACAATCACCCAAATCATGTCATGACCGCCCTTAGTCTTAGGCAACACGGTGATGAAGTCCATCGTGATATTCTCCCATTTCCATTCCGGTATCTCTAAGGGTTTCAAAAAACCTCCTGGCCTTCTGTGTTCTGCTTTCACTCTCTGGCATGTATCACATCTTGCCACAACTTCTGCGATCCCTAACTTCATACTAGGCCACCAATATCTCTCCTTGAGATCTCTATACATCTTAGTGGCTCCTGGATGTACCGCAAAAGCAATCTTATGAGCTTCATCCATAACCTTCTACATTAGGCCATCCACATCGGGCACACACAAACGGTCTCCGTACCAAAGATGACCACTCTTGTCCAACTGATAACCCACTGTATGCTTCTCTCGAGCTACTCGTTTCAAATCAATCAACACGGGGTCTTTATCTTCCTTAGCCCGAATCTCATCTAGTAAATACGACCTTGCCATCAATGGCACCAAATTCTGAGCTTCACCCTTCCGCTCAAACACTTATATCTGCATCCCATCCAACTGATCCACAACTTCTTGCAAGGTAGTGATAGCATTAACCGCTCTCCGGCTAAGTGCATCAGCTACAACATTCGCTTTACCCGGATGGTATTGAATGTACAAGTCATAATATTTCACGAACTCCAACCATCTTCATTGTCTCATGTTCAGATTCTCCTGAGTAAAGAAGAACTTAAGACTCTTATGATCCGTGAAGATGGGCCTTGACACCATACAAATAGTGTCTCCAAAGCTTCAGAGCAAACACCACCGCTGCTAACTCCAAGTCGTGTGTAGGGTAATTCTTCTCATGCACCTTTAACTTCCTAGATGCATAAGCAATTACCTTTCCCGATTGCATCAAAACACAACCCAAACCTTGACCCGATGCATCGTATATACATCATAGTTATCAAAAACTTCCAGTAATGCTAACACAGGTGCTGTGGTCAACTTTTCTTTCGAAGTCTGAAAAGCTTCCTCACATTCATTGGTCCACTCATACTTAACGTTCTTTTGAGTGAGCCTTGTGAGAGGTGTAGCTATCTTAGAGAAATACTGCAAAAACTTCCGGTAGTACCCAGGTAAACCTAAGAAACTTCTTATCTCGATCAACGATGTCGGTCTGAGCCACTTAAAACGGCTTCTATCTTCGGATCCACCTTAATACCTTATCTAGAGATTATATGCCCAAGAAAACTAACTTGGTCCAACCAAAACTCACACTTAGAAAACTTGGCATACAGTTTGTTCTCCTTTAAGGTCTGTAGAACTATCCTTAGGTGTTCTTCATTCTCTTTCCCATCCTTAGAGTATACCAAGATATCGTCTATGAAAATTATCACAAACTTATCGAGATAAGGCATGAAAACTCTTTGCATCAAGTCCATGAACTTCGATGGAGCATTAGTGAGTCCAAACGGCATGACCAAAAACTCATAATGTCCATATCTCGTACGAAGGTTGTCTTAGGTATATCGACACCTTGATCTTCAACGATGATAACCGGACCTAAGATCAATCTTAGAGAACACCTTCTTACCTTGAAGCCCGACGAATAGATCATCAATCCTTGGTAAATGATACTTATTCTTGATCGTCGGTTGTTCAACTCTCGTAGTCGATGCACAAACACATACTCTTATCTTTCTTCTTCACAAACAAGACCGGTGCTCCCCACGGTGATGTACTTGGCTGGATGATGTTTTTCTCTATCATCTCCTTAAGCTGAGTTTTCAACTCCGCTGGTGTCATCCTATAAGGTGCTTTAGCTACTGGTGATGCTCCTGCGATCAATTCGATCTCAAACTCTATGACCCTATGAGGCATATGTCCTGGAAAATCTTCCGGGAAAACTTCAGGAAAGTCCTTAACTACACGAGTCTCTCCTAACTTGGGCCCATGCTTTTCTTTATCTAATGCATAAACAACGAAACCCTGGCAACTCTTCTTCAAAGCTCTTAGGGCTTTAACTGCTGAGATGATCGGATGACGACCCTTGTTAGGCTTGTATACATTACCCTGAAACGTCTTAGCTGATTTTCCTGGAACCTGAAAGATCACCCTCTTACCCCTACAATCCAGGTAGACAAAATTCTTGGACAACCAGTCCATACCCAGGATAATATCTAAATCTGAGAAATTCAACACCGTCAAGGCATTCTGGCACTTGTAAGTCCCAACTCTAATATCAACTTGGGGTGTGACCTGAGCACATCTAGTAACTCTGCCCAAAGGTGTGGTTATACTCAAAGGTCTCTCCAATTCCTTAAGAGGTAGGTTCAACTTCTTAGCTATCTTAGAGGAAACAAAAGTCCATGTTTCTCCGGTATCAAACGAGTTGAAACTTGCTAGATTATCTATGATTATGGTACCTAACAAGTGAATCAATTTAAGTACAAATATATATTATCATATGCGCGCTATATCATATTAAATATCTATAATAAACACAAACACTGAAAAGTACCTGTCACCACAAGGTCATCTAACTCTTTCGGTTCTGCATCTGCTGCAAAAGCACGAACTGGTCTGCTACCCGTGGCAAGACTATTACCTTGAGAGAGCTTCTTAGGACATGCCCTCAAGTAATGTCCCACTTCCCCACAGTGGAAACAACTCAAGCTACCTGCCATGCACTCTCATGTATGTGTTTTGTTACACTTAGCGCAAACCGATGGTGTCCCACTTGCTGAACTCTTCGTGGCCGGATTTCCCGTCCTCTTAACACTCTGCTGCGGTGCTCCTCTATTACTTCCCTGATAATTCGAGAAAGACCTCTTATCTCCAACTACAACCGTCGGTTTACTAGCAAATCTTTCCACAATCAAAGCTCTATCCATGACGTTAGCCATGCTGGTAGGTCTATCTCCTAGCATGCCCTTTGCCATTTCATGTGACAATCCTTCCATGAATTTTTCAATCTTTTTCTCCTCACTTCTCATGATTTCAGGGTAGAATCTGCCCAACTCATGGAATTTGTAGGAGTACTGAGTCACTGTAGTGTATCTTCCTTGTTTCGAACTCAGAAATTCATTAGCCTTTGTATTCTGTGCTGTTCTAGGAAAGTATTCCTTGTAGAATAGGTCCTTAAACACTGCCCAATCCGTGATCCTCGGATTAATTTGCTTATAAGCTTCCATCCAACTTTCTGCATTTCCTGCCAACAAGGATATTGCTAGCTGAGCCCATTTAGATTATGGAGCTTTCACATTTCTGCATGTCCTCTCAAACCCACGAATCCATAAATCTGCTGCTACTGGCTCAACATTTCCAAAGAATTCTGGCACCCTGTGCTTCTTCATCTTATCATACCAATCCACTTGCCTGTCGTAGCCCCCAAACTAATGATGCTGTATCGGCTGCTGAACTGGTGGGGCATTCTGAGCCGTCGGACCCATAGTATAACCCATAACTGGCTGCTGAGGTGGATGGGGTGTGGGATACTCAGCCGTAGAGGCAGTAACATTCGATACTGGTAAGTCTGTTGTGGATAGGTGTAGCCAGGTGCTACAAAAGTATCAGACCTAGGCGGTGGTGGAGGAAGAACCGTTGGTTGAGGTGTAAAACTTAGTGGTGTGGAGGAAAACGGCGATGCTCGTGGACAACCGAAAAGCGACTAGCCGGTGGCACGGACGCTTGTTGAGGTTGCACGGAGACGGTTGGGAAAGTACTCACCGGTGGATGAGAAAGTCCTAATCTGTCCGGCTTGTGGTCATTGGAGGCAACGACATTCCTGGTGTTACTCCTACTGAAGTGGTGATAACTGGTATGTTGGGGTTAAACCGTGAAGGACCCCCTTGTTCCACTATTCCCCTAACGACGATATCTGGTCCTTGATTCACCCCACGCATGATGTTGCTCACAGACGGGGTGTTCCCTTGAGAAACGGTAGGGCCCTGGGTAACAGGTCCACTTCTTCTCCTTCTCGAGACTCAGACTTCAGTAAATCCTGCCTCAGTGTTACCCGTCTGGGTGTTAGCCGCCTCGGTGTTATTCATATTAACTCCTCCTATAGTGAGAACCATTCTGTAACCAAGAAAAGAGAGGGGTTACTAAAGCTCTAAAACTTATCTTAAAGAAGAAATCAAGTCCTACACAGCAAGGAAAGAGCGCTTGGGACAAATATTATAAAATAAATTCAATAATATATGTAAGCCTTACGTCATACATCAGAACTAAAACGACGCAGAAGATAAAATGACTCGAGAAAACAAAAGATCGCACACACGGTTTTCAATGTTGTAAAACTAAATCCAATAAAGAAAACTAAATCATCCAACATTCAAATCCCAAAAGAACTCAAACGGAACTAATCCAAAAGAAGGACAACATTGTTTGAACTTGAGTCAACAACATTATTGAAAGAAAACAAAACTAAAGAAACTAAGTCTTCGAGAGCTCCATCTCACACGTCATCGTCAAAGACCTCATCAACACTGGGAATCTGTTCATCTTCTTTGGGGAAAGGGAAAGACAAACAAAACGTAACGGGGTAAGTACATAAGTACTAAGTAACGCGTAGAAGATCGTATAACGTCGGTCTCATAAAGAAATAAAAGCAATGCCGTCTTTTATTAATTCATTCCGTTATTAACCCTAGCTAACTATCATATTATGTTCATAGCATAACATGAGGTTCCAAAGGTATCTAGCTTAGCTCAAGTTTGTTACATCATGAATGACAAGGGCACTACGCCTAGTAATAGGATGTACTAGGACAACTGGGAGCAACCTACTTAGAGATACGGTCTAGTAGCCCCGGGAATATCTGAGTCCCGATAGTGTGATGACCGGAAAAGTGCACCAGACACTTTATCTAGCCAATCGATTGACCGGCATGGGTACAGTCTACTTTGTTTGGACAGAGAACACATCGCAATATTGTACTATGCCTTACCAAGCATTGCATGATGTTTAATATTATTAATCTAACACATACGTTTGATTAGATGTTTAACTAGCCACCTAAGTTGATTCACATAAAAGGGTCACCTATCAGTCTACTCCCTCTTCTTAATACCACTAGACTCTAACAAAACCAAGCACATACACAGACATTGATAAACCCTAGTTTATCGAAGCACAAGGCAAATCCAAAGCTTTCGACGGTCCCGCACTTCATCTTTTTAGGGAATTCATATGGTACCGGAACTAAACGAATCAAAAGCTAATCAAGGCTTTGTCACATAAGGTTAAGCAGTAAAGACATTATTATAAAGCTTGAACCCAAGCTAACATGATAAAACAGTGAAAAATGGAATAAATAGGTCAAACGCCCGTTTGACACCCTGTGAACGCGCGTTTGCCTTGAACGAACGTTTACTATACCCCAAACGCCCGTTCGTGAATCAAAGGAATCAAAAGCTAATCAAGGCTTTGTCACATAAGGTTAAGCAGTAAAGACATTATTATAAAGCTTGAACCCAAGCTAACACGATAAAACAGTGAAAAATGGAATAAATAGGTCAAACACCCGTTTGACACCTTGTGAACGCGCGTTTGCCTTGAAAGAACGTTTACTATACCCCAAACGCCCGTTCATGAAAATCAGCCACATCCTGTATCAATTGCCAAACCCTCAAACGCCCGTCCAAAATACCCAAACGCTCGGTTGAGCTGCAACGATCGCAAACGCCCGTTTGCCCTTGTGCAAACGCTCGTTTGCCTGGGTTTTCCCCCAGAAATCTGCAACAGCGTAAACACGATTTCCAACCCAATTCCACCCAAAACTCCAACATAAACAGGTTACAGACAACGAAAATAACATACAACTTGCTCCTAAGCATTGCTTCATGTTGTGGATGGCCTTGAAGAATTCCTTGCTCACTTCTGACAGGCTGGTGCTTGTTGACAAGACTTGCTGTCTCTGTGGTCTGGCCTTTGAGTCAGTTTCTCATTTGTTCTTCCAGTATCCTATTTCTTGTATGGTTTGGGGTAAGATCAGGCTGTGGCTGGGAATCGGCAGGAGACTGGAAACTGTGATTAGTTCTGTTAGAAGGTTAGGAAGGATGTGCAGGGGTACCACAATGATGAATGTGGCCAGGACAGCTTCAATCTCTGTGGTGGTGTACTGGTTATGGCATATGAGGAATAAGAAGAGATTTGAAGGCATCTTGATGAAGATTCCTGATGTTTTGCATTGCATTAAGATCAATATCTACTACATAATGCAAGCTGTTTTTCCTTTGTATACCTTCACCCCATGATGTTAGGGTTTTGTACATCTTTTGTTTGTACTTTTGGTAGTTGTTGGTGGCTGTTTGAGATTATTTTCTTTCTCTACACCCCAAGGGACAGGCTCTGTGAGTTATGCTCTCATATGACCCCTTTTTGCAGTTTTTGAGTGTTGATAGGGGTTTAGTGGCTGTTGTTTCTTGTAGCATATAACCTCAGGGGTCTTATGCTCCTTGAAATAAAAAATCTAACCTCTTCTCAACATTTTGTAGATACTAGACTAGATCTTTGTTTAGGATGTAGCTCTTGAAGTTTACATACCTTGGTTTAATATATTTACATTTAACCAAAAAAAAAAAGAAAAAAAAAAGAACACCACGTTACCTTAATTTGCGAGCTACTACGCTCCACGCTACCAAAGCCTTGAAAAGGTTAAACCTTTAACTTCAAACCTATAAGAGATCAATCCAAAGATGATCATTACGATGTTTATACTCAGAAAAATGCAGCTTAACAACGATGATGAACAAACCCTAGTACCAAGAACGATGAGGGAAAAACTTTCGTTGACGGATTTAGCGATTGTTGATATCAAAACGATCATCGTCTCGCGGTGATCCTTTCTCTCTTGAGATGTCTGTGTTTTTTTATCAACGGATTAGCCTAGAGATTCAAAAGTCTCTCCTCTTCTTTCTTTCTCAAAACTTGCGCCACCCAGATTATTTTTACGTAGAACAACAACTAGGTTAATTTAGGATTAGTTTCCCTTTTATAATCCCAATTAATTAATTAATTCCTTAAATATAATAACTCCTTCATTTTCCTTCCTTTTCTTTAATTCCATTAATTAAATACATAATATTCTGATTTTTGCTAAAAGACCGAATTGCCTTTTTTCAAAAATCAGGATATTACACTCACATTCGGCTAGCAGCTCAGACGAGTATTCGGAGTCAGAGGATGAACGAAGGTGGAGAAAGAGAAGGAGGAAAGAAAGAGAAGAAAAAGAAGAGAAGAAGAAGAAGAAAAGGAAAAAGAAAGATAATAATGATAAGGGTAAGAAAGGTGCTGTCACAAATTCTTGGGGAAAATATGGAATCATCAGAGAAACTGATATGTGGTACCTCTCCTTCTTCATTCAGCTTTCTTTTCAGTTTACTAAATCGATTTGAATTATTTGTTCAATATGCTTGTTAGATTTTCCTTCCTAGAGTGTAAGGAGGAAGAAGATGGTGGTGGTGGGAAGAAGATGATGATGAGAAGAAGATGGTGATGGTGGGAAGAACATGATAGTTATTTATTATTATTTTTAAAGTATTGGATTAAAAGAGAATTTTAGAAAATAGTGGTGTAAGAAGTAATTATTTAAATTTTTTGTGGTGTATGAAGTAGGAAAATAATAAAAATATTTTTGTGCCGACAGTAACATTTTGTGGTGCCGGAAATAAAAGGGTGCCAGTAGTAATTAGGGTGTGCCAATAGAACCACCTTAAAAAAGGAGACAGAAATCAAGGCTAACCGCATGAAAAAGAGAAATCAAGCCTGAAATGTGTGAGTCAATGTGAATCATTGCAGGGTCGATGTGTGAGTCGATGTATTACATCCTTAAATCTCAATGATTTTACGTGCAGAGCCCTCAGTTTCCCACTCATGATCAATTGTATTATTCCCAGAATGACATTGATAATTTGTCCTTTTTATGCAGGTTCTCAGCCGAATGATTGACGAATCCTTTGCGGCGGGTAAATGGAAACCTATTACTGTATCTTGGGGTGGTATAAAACTTTCACATTTGTTCTTTGCCGTTGATCTCCACCTTTTCTCGGAAGCCTCCGTGGACAAAGCTCACAAATTGGAACGAGTCCTCTAAAATTTCTAATCTATTTCAAGACAAAAATATCAGTATTCTGAGTCCAAATTTTCGGTCTCTGTGAATCTTAGCGCCCAAGATGTTGGGTGCATTGCTGCTACTCTCGGAATGTCACATGCCATGAATCTGGAAAAATGTCTAGGGGTTCTTCTACATCACGGGAGAGTGAAGAAAGAAGACATTAATTTCCTTGGTGATCAGATGCGTATCAAACTGCAAAAATGGAAAGCATCCACCCTTTCCAAAGCTAGGCGTGCATTATTAACTCAGACGGCCTTAACGACGGTCCCCTTTTATCATATACAAACTGTGGAGCTTCCGGTTTCCACCACGTATGAATTGGATAAAATTGCTCACTCTTTTTTATAGGGTGATTCGGCTGACAAAAAAAATGTAATATCCCGAACTTTAGTGTTGGAAATAAAATTTATGTTTTGATGATAATTCATCACTTATTCAGTCATTTTTTTAGACCTTATTAATGAAGTGTCATAACTAGCTGTTATAGTGCAAAGCAAAAAGATGTCTAGATATCAATGTATAGGATTTAATAGAGTCTGATATTTGTATAGTTAAATCGGACAAGCAATGTAATATTTCTAGGTTGAGAACGAGATAACGAGAACGAGATAACGAGAAACCGGAAATGAGTTAAACCGGAAAACGAGCACACCATTATATAACTGAAGAAGATAAGTTCGCTGAGGGACACAAACTCGGTTGACTTATCTAGAAGACAGAAGAACTGAGGGTTCAAACTCAGTTGATGAAGAACTAAGGGTCACAGACTCAGTTATTGACAGACAGAAGAACTGAGGGTTCAAACTCAGCTTATGAAGACTAAATCGAGACTATATAAGTTAGGCTTCAGGCAAGATTGTGATAACCTGAACTGACTATGTAGATCTTGAGCTAAGACACATAAGGACAATGATGTTTTGGCTAATTTCATTTAAAATGGTGTACTCTGGTTAGATCAATAATAATCAGATGAAAGGAAGAGTACTGAGTTGTTGAAGAATAGTAAAAACTAAGTTAAAGCTCTTAGTAACTGAGAATTGACAATGTTCTCAGTAAATCAGTTTTGGAACTAAGGCTGAACTAAACTGAAGAAGAATCCAACCGTTACAGTACAAGGATCATGATTGGAGGATAATCTATCCGTTCTGACAAGTAACGTACAAGCAAGAAAGTAGGACCATTAACGGCTACAAGGACTCGAATTCAATTTATTTGACCGTTAGATAAATCCCTTTAAATAGGCTTTTTCTTTAGAAACAAAAAAGGGGGGAGAGGAATTCTAAGAATCATTTTGGTCAAGAAAGATTAATACTAAGGGGGAAAATAATTTAAAAGAATTCCTGCTAAACACTTAATTGCAAGATCAAGAAATTTCTTCAAGTGTTCATTAGCATTCAAGCATATTAAGATCTATCATTTGAAGAAATAAGAGCTGTTCATAAACCGTCTTTATCTAGAAGAAAAGCTCATATCACAATTGAATCATAGTCATTGATTCAAGTCTCACCTTTGATTCTATCAAAGGTTCTAGACTATGAAACACCAAGAAGGTGTGAAGGACAGTTGAGTGCAGTCAGGAAGACTGTGGTTGTGATGAGCTGGTGAAGAGGCAATTCAACCCTCCAAGGACCAGTGTTTCAAACAATTGAAGAGCAGCCATTCTACCTGTTCTACAAGTGTTTAGATAGTGAAGCTAGGGATTAGTTAAGGACTATTAGTTTAGAACTTTTTGTAACTGGGCCATCTCAAAGAAGTTCTAGTGGAATTTTCCTCCGCATCACAGGGGAAGAGAGGGCTGACAGGATTACACCACATGGAACCTCTATAATTCTTGTTTATTTACTTTATGCATTTACTTACTGCATTACAGTCACAATTATATAGTTCTTACTTTCAGTAAACATAAGAAACTGACTCAACACATTATCTGATAATTCATATCTTTTAAAGGCTTAAATTAATCACGCGCTAACTAGACTAAGGTCAAGTCAGTATTGACTTATACTCAGTTGAGTTAGCTTAACTTCACATAAGTTTTAACTGATCCTTAATTTGTTTAAAATCCAATTTTTGGTGACAAGTTTATTCACACCCCCCTCTACACTTGTGTTAGCCTTTCCAAGGGACCAACATTTAGGGAATGACGGACGTGTCAATTTGTATAATTGCGAATATTATATTTATTATTATGGATTTAAGTTTTAATAAAAGAAATATTAATTATGGAGTATTAGTATTTATCGGGAATTAATAGGTTTTTGTGGGAGTTTTGTTTTGGAATTAATGGAGTATTAAGTTGTTTTGGAGTTAATGGAGTATTTATCGGGAATTAATGGGTTTTTGGCTAGTTAAACAATAATAATCAACGTACTTGTGTAGTTGAAAGATTAAACATCATGCCATTCTTGGTAAGGCGCCAGTTCATATCGCAATATGTGGGCGGTCAGATAAAGTGAATAACTCTCCTGGCCTCTAAATGGCTAAATGGCAGGGGGGCTTCGCCGAACGTGTACACTACCAGAGTCTACCTTAATAGACTTACGTGGCTATCGGTGTGATCCACTAATAGGGTGCAATTGATATCTCGTGGTGGATATACACCATACGTAGTGCCCTTGAATGCAAATGTAACAAGGATAGGCTAAGTTAGAAACAAATAGTCATGACATGTTGATGAGCATGAAGTGAACCCTAGAGTTGTGTCAGTCACATAAAGACAACTTAATTAATAATGTGCACCTTCGTTGTAAAGCTTAAATTACTCTAAAGCTTCTTCCTTTTAGCTAAGTAACTATGTACTTACCTCATTTGCATGTTTTTTTGTATGCATTGTGGGGTGAGAAGATGAACAGGTTGACTATGAGTACGTTGAGGATGTTATGTGATGATGATATAATATTATGTTATTCACAAAAAGTCTGAATATTATATTTATGTTATCCGGCATCCTCGTCACATAATGTTCTCAACGTACTCATGGTCAACCTGTTTATCTTCTCACCCTACAATGCATAAAAAAGAAACATGCAACAGAGGTAAGTACATAGGTACTTAGATAAGAGGAAGAAGCTATAGAGTAATTTAAGCTTTACAATGAAGGTTCACATTATTAATTAAGTTGTCTTTATATGACCGACACAACTCTAGGGTTCACTTCATGTTCATCAACATGTCATGACTATTTGTTTCTAACTTAGCTTATCTTTTTGTTACATCAGCATTCAAAGGCACTGTGCATGGTGTATATCCGCCACGAGATATCGATTGCAACCAATTAGTGGATCACACCAATAGCCACGGAAGTCTATTATGATAGAATCCGGTAGTGTACACGTTCGGCAAAGTCCCCCTTGCCATTTAACCATTTAGAGGCTAGCAGAGTTATTCACTTTATCTGACCGCCCACACATTGCGATATGAACTAGTGCCTTACCATGAATGGCATGATGTTTAGTCTTTTAACTACACAAGTACGTTGATTATTATTGTTTAACTAGCCACCTATGTGTTTTTAGATAAGGCTCCCAAACAACTACTACTCTCTCGCCTAGACTACTAGCCACGAACAAGGCCCAGCATAATACTGTTAACGGTGATTTTTACGGTTTATACGACTTTATTTCGTAGCAATTTCCTTTGTGTTTTATTACATTTTATAGAAAAGTAAGTGTTTAAATGATTTATTGAAAGAATACGTATGGGAATGATTTGAATGCAAAGTTGAGCTAATTTCGTGATTTTATTGGTGATTATCTATGGTTTTACACTTTGCGTGTTTTTATGGCTTTGTAGGTACGCGAACATGTCATAAAAGGAGATCTAAACGGAAGGAAGAAGATGTAAGTCAAACTTGGAATGGAGAAATGGAGATGGACGAGCGTCTGAGGTCCCGTCCAGCTGGACGGGCGTCTGAAGGGATGGACGAGCGTCCAGAGGAGCCACCTGATTCAGAGTATTGAGATTTTTGCTGAACGAGCGTCCAAATTTACATAGGACGGGCGTCTGATCAGACTCGGCCCGACTCGAAGATTTCAAGTAAGATGGACGGGCGTTCAACCCCTTGGACGGGCGTCCAGCCGCAGACATAGCAAGGACCGACTTAAAAACCTATAAATAATCGCGTTTTCTGAACCCTAAAATAGAGAATTCGATCCTCGGCCGCCCCAGGCCCTTTGGGGTGCCTTTGCTTGCGTTTTTTCGTCCTCATAAACATCTTTTCATCTACTTTTTATTTATATACCAACGATGAATAAAGGCTAGGCGATTTGAACGAGCTTTGTGAAGCCATCTCTGCAACATCTTGATTTCTTCTTTGGGATTGTTTTGTGAGTTTTAAATAAAGTTTGTTTCTTTATTATGTTCATATTGTTATGCAATTTAAATCGAGAGATGGTTGCGATTTGATGTTTAACGTTTGATGAGAATCGTTGTTAGACTTAGATCACCGTAGTAAAGATTAGATTTTTAACCTAAAAATAATGAGAGTTGTTAGGTTAATTTCTAGGTTGCTAGATTGAGAAATCTTACACCTTTGTTATGAAAGCGTTAATCTTTAAGATCGAGAGATGAGAGATTAATAGGTGAATTATCTAAGAGATTAGAAATTCATACTTTTGATAGGTGAACCACAATCTTCATTAAATCTTCACTAAACAATCTAGAGAGGAAGTTGAGGGTTGTGAGATCGGTGTATCATTGCTTGTTCGTTTTCAATTTATTTGTTATCATCTTAGTAATTTTATTATCTTTTTAGAATAGAATTATTTTCATTAGTTTGGCTCGTAACTATCTTTCCTGGCTTTGGATTCTAGATCCTCTGTCCAGTTTATTGTCTTTGTTTTCCTTTAGTTCTGTTTTGTTTTATTTTTCGTGACAACTTTAGAGAAATTAAGAACTAGACCAACCTCGATTCCCTGTGATTCGACTCCGGTTGTAACTACTATACTACGATCCCTGCACTTATGGTAAACCGGATTATTTTATTACTTGTTTGTTTTTCATTAGATAAAATCCGAGACAAGTTTTTGGCGCCGTTGCCGGGGAATCGGTACGGTTGTCTAGTTTTTCGATTTTAAATTTTTCGTAGGTAGTTACCTGTAGAGTTGCTATTTAAAAAAAAAGAGTAAATTGGCGGGGAAAATAGGCAAGAATTTTTTTTGTGTTTTCGTGACTAGTACGGTGTCAGGAGTCCTGGAACAAAATTTGATTTTACCAGGAAAATTTTTGCTTCATTTTCCACGAAATTTGGCGGGAAAATAAATTCTGTTTCTGTTTTTTATTTTTCCGAACCTGTTTCGAGTCTGTTTTAGTTTAATTTTTATTTAGTGAATCTAATTAAAAGGGTTATACTTTAAGGTTTCTAATTGTTTATTATTGTTTCTGTCTTGCAAACAAAAAAATAAAAATAAAAAATAAATATAAATAAATAAGAATTAAAAAAAAACAAAAAAAAAAGAAAATGTCATCAACTAGGATTATGCAAGATCAGATCGCCATACGCAACAAAGAGTGGCGGCCACTTACAATGTCGCGTAATCCTGGGTCAAAACCACTATTTTCCTCGAACTCTCAAGTTCTCGTTCGTGGAAGTTGTTGTCAACCCGGCCATATGATTGGCCGGTGTCATCTTCTTCCCACTCCCGCATATCAAGTTAATGCGTCCGAATCGGGGACAAGATACGGTCCGATCATATGCCGGCTATGTGACAATGTGGGACATACTTCTCGTTTCGTCCTATGGGTGGCCGGAAGCGTTTCCGGTGGCCGGTAATATCGAGGTTAAACAATCGCCCACCGGCCACGGCAATTTTCGAATCAGGGTTTCAATCAGACTTGGAATTTCTATCAAAACCCGAACTTCAGTCAGGACCAAGATATCAATTTTTCCAATCAAAATCAAAGTTGGTCTGGCCAAACTTTTTCACACCACTTTCATAACTCTCAAGACCCCTCTCACTATAGTAATCTTGAAGCTAAATTGGAGTAGCAGAACATTACTATCCAACTCCTTTTTGGTAGGCTTGCGGATATTGGGAGACGGATCGGGCAAATGGCTCAAGACCAAGGCATTGACCTAACTCCCGCACTCCCCTATGATGGAGAAGATACTTACAATTATGGTGCAAGTTATGAGAATCAAGTCCAGTATAGCCCTAACTATGCACCAGCATACAATGGTAGGAGTAGTAACTCTCCTTGTTCTCCGTTGGGTCAAGAGCAAAGCAATTGGCAACAAAGGACGATTGATGAGCTGGAGCCTGATATGGATCGGCTTAAGTTACAGAGGTTAGAAACTTCCTTCCCTCCTGCATGGTGTGATGATGAAGACATTTGTCCTATGATGGATCTGACATCAGAGATGGTTGAAGATGTTAATCACCAAGAAGGTGAAGAGATACACCCGGTGTTGGAGAACATAGAGGACGATGTGCCTAAATTAGAGATAAGTCACCCCGAGGAAGTCGCATTTGAGGAGCCGTTGAGGCCAATAAGAGATGAGGTGATTGTGGATGAGCGAGTGAGCGTAAGGGAGGTGATATTCCCACTTGATCACTATGTCATGAACTGGGAGGTGGACCCCCCTAATCCCGTTCTTCTTTTATTGGGAAGATACTTCATAAAGGTCCTTCGAGCCATGGTTCCATTAATTTCCTATGAAGGTGGGTTGGATGGCTCGTATGCTGAATATTCGTTGAAGAACCATGCGAGAAGGACGTATCCTTTTGATAATGGATAGTGAGCTAAGTGTGTCTAGCCAAAGACACTAAAGAGAGGCGCTTGTTGGGAGGCAACCCAATATTAAGAAATGTTTTTTCTATTATTATTTTATTATAGTTTTGTTTGTGTTGAATAAATAACGAAAGATAGTTTTCTTCTCGTTGTAGTAGTTTTGTTTTGTCTTGGGTTTTGGTGTCGGTTTCTGTGGTTAGGTAACTTGCATTTTCGTAATTTGAAAAATCAATGTGTTTCCTTCCTCCTGCCGATGTTACATTTGTGCACTACTTTTCACATAGATTCGGCTATTATCAATTTTTTTTTTGCATTGCTTATGCTTTGTTCAATGATACTGCCTTGTCTATCATCTTTTGTGCCCCTATCCCCGAGGTACGTTTTGTTTTGTTTTTCAAGTGTGCAGGATATTTTCGATAGCAATTGTGAGCTTTTAAACGATGTCAGTTTTCCGGTGGATGGTCCACAGTCTCCTGATTTCTTCAAGCGTTTCTGGATCTGACTCGCGACCACTTCCAGAATTGCCAAATTCGAACTACAATCAGCTAAGTTTTTCTTATTCTGCACAACATGAGGACATGTTGTTATTTAAGTGTGGGGGAGTAAGGGATTGGTTGTTTGTACCTACAAAATGTGCTTAATTTATTATGCTTATTATGCTTACCACCATTCTTTAAAAAATTTCAAGTTTTCTAAAAAAAACATCCGTCCCGAGCATGAGTTTATTTTGGCTTACTTACTTGTTTTATTCCCATACTTGTGCTCAGTTGACTAGTATTTTAGCATAGACCTTTGATAAATAAGCCTTTACTCGAATTCTTTTCACGTAAGCCTCTTCGATGACGAGCTGAACTTAGGAAACTGTACTCATTTAAACCGATGATGTTTGATTCTGGTTATCAGACCGTTCGCTTAGTGCTAATGTCATGGAAATTGTAATATGTGCGTAGTTGGAATTGAAGTAGGAAGTATCGTGAATATACCGAAGCCTGAATGTGATAAGTGAAACGTAACTACTGTGCTTTGGAAAAAGTTTTTTTTAAAATGAATGAATTATTTGGGTATGTCGGAAGCTGGTCGATGATTGGAGTGAGGTAGGGCGTATCTCGAATGTCCTATACCACTATGATGACCAAAAGCTCACGATAGTCAGAAGAAGCTGCCTTATGATTTGAGTAAGGTAGGGTATATCCCGAATATCCTATTCTGCTATGACGGGCAAGGGCTCATTCTGATGTGTGCTTAAATGTGAAAGATTATTAAATTAACTTACATAAGGAATTTGGTATGAATAAGTGAAAGACTTAGTTATCGCCTACCTTATCCCCAGTATAGGCCAAGGTATATGTTGTAGGGAATATCCTCCGGGTACAACTGAAAAGATTTCGAAAACACATGTATTACTCTAGTCATGACGTGTGTAGTTTTGTAGGGCGTATGTATAGTCGTGGATGATTCATTATCTGTCTTAAATGGGTATTTGTTGGTTAGCTTGAATTTAATTGTCAAGTATGGAATCGGTGGAAATTGAAGAAGGCTTTGCACACACTACACATTTGAGTAGTTGTTTATTACATTGATTGTATGTTTTTGATGCTAGTCGACCAGTTGTGATTTGAAATATGTGATTTTATGTGGTTCAATGCTTGAGTAAGTCTCGTGTTTTTTTTGTTTTGCTCGGGACGAGCAAAAGCTAAGTGTGGGGGAGTTGTTAACGGTGATTTTTACGGTTTATACGACTTTATTTCGTAGCAATTTCCTTTGTGTTTTATTACTTTTTATAGAAAAGTAAGTGTTTAAATGATTTATTGAAAGAATGCGTATGAGAATGATTTGAATGCAAAGTTGAGCTAATTTCATGATTTTATTGGTGATTATCTATGGTTTTACACTTTGCGTGTTTTTATGGTTTTGTAGGTACGCGAACATGTCATAAAAGGAGATCTAAATGGAAGGAAGAAGATGTAAGTCAAACTTGGAATGGAGAAATGGAGATGGACGAGTGTCTGAGGTCCCGTCCAGCTGGACGGGCGTCTGAAGGGATGGACGAGCGTCCAGAGGAGCCACCTGATTCAGAGTATTGAGATTTTTGCTGAACGAGCGTCCAAATTTACGTAGGACGGGCGTCTGATCAGACTCGGCCCGACTCGAAGATTTCAAGCAAGATGGACGGGCGTTCAACCCCTTGGACGGGCGTCCAGCCGCCGACATAGCAAGGACCGACTTAAAAACCTATAAATAGTCGCGTTTTCTGAACCCTAAAATAGAGAATTCGATCCCTGGCCGCCCCAGGCCCCTTTGGGGGTGCCTTTGCTGCGTTTTACTGTCCCCGTAAACATCTTTTCATCTACTTTTTATTTATATACCAACGATGAATAAAGGCTAGGCGATTTGAACGAGCTTTGTGAAGCCATCTCTGCAACATCTTGATTTCTTCTTTGGGATTGTTTTGTGAGTTTTAAATAAAGTTTGTTTCTTTATTATGTTCATATTGTTATGCAATTTAAATCGAGAGATGGTTGCGATTTGATGTTTAACGTTTGATGAGAATCGTTGTTAGACTTAGATCACCGTAGTAAAGATTAGATTTTTAACCTAAAAATAACGAGAGTTGTTAGGTTAATTTCTAGGTTGCTAGATTGAGAAATCTTACACCTTTGTTATGAAAGCGTTAATCTTTAAGATCGAGAGATGAGAGATTAATAGGCGAATTATCTAAGAGATTAGAAATTCATACTTTTGATAGGTGAACCACAATCTTCATTAAATCTTCACTAAACAATCTAGAGAGGAAGTTGAGGGTTGTGAGATCGGTGGATCATTGCTTGTTCGTTTTCAATTTATTTGTTATCATCTTAGTAATTTTATTATCTTTTTAGAATAGAATTATTTTCATTAGTTTGGCTCGTAACTATCTTTCCCGGCTTTGGATTCTAGATCCTCTCATTCCAGCTTATTGTCTTCATTTTCCTTTAGTTCTGTTTTGTTTTATTTTTCGTGACAACTTTAGAGAAATTAAGAACTAGACCAACCTCGATTCCCTGTGATTCGACTCCGGTTGTAACTACTATACTACGATCCCTGCACTTGGGGTAAACCGGATTATTTTATTACTTGTTTGTTTTTCATTAGATAAAATCCGAGACAAATACACATACATTGATGGATATTAATCCATCAAAGCACATGCCAATCATCCTTTTCCGACGGTCTCAAACTTCAACTTTTTCTGGAAGTATTCATTCGGTGATGGAAATATGCGTATCAGAAGCTCAATCATTGCTTGTTCATGTTCATTTAGTCTAATCATAACAAGAAACAACATACAAAACTCGACTCGGGGCTTAAAACATGTTAATTCACAAAAACAGGGTTAATGCGCACGCATTACCTCTAATGCGCACGCTTTACCCACTCTGCTCTGTCCAATGCATGCGCTTTGCACGCAATGCGTGCTCACAAACAACGTTGAATCGTTTTCCCACTTTCTGAACCCGCAATCGCGCCCCATACGCGCGCATTGACCTTAAATTAACCCTAAACAGTAGTTTTCTGCGCTTTAATGATTTCTAACCCTTTCCCAACATGGTCAACATCAAATTGACATTATAAACAACAGAAAACACAACTCTTACTAACCATAGCATCACATACTTCCCTAGTAAAGTCTATACATGATTTCAACTTCAAAACTCATCAAAGCTTAAACCTTTAACCTATAAAGCATAATTAAACCATAGGAAGAGCCTCTTACTTTTAATGCAACAAAACCAATCCAAAACCTTCAAGAAATCTGCAGCATCTTCCAAGGGTTCACTCAAAACCTTTCCAAAAGTCCAACTTTTTGCTATCAAAACGATCCTCTTGTCCCGTTGATTCCGAAACTTCAATTCTTTCTGAAAACCGATAACGGTTTTGTGAGAAATTGGAAGAAGTCTCATTGTCCTCCCATTTTTCTCTCAACGCGAGAGAAGATGAAGCATTCAAAAAATCTAATTTCTGATTTTGATAACTCCTCCCACGTCTCTTTTTAATAGTGGGAGGTAATTTTCCAAAACAAAACTCCCACAAAAACCCATTAATTACCATTAATTCCCAATATATATTAATTTTCCATAATTAATATTACTTTTAATAAAACTTAAATACATAAATAATAAATATAATATTCCGAATTTTACAAATTGACACGTATGCACTTTCTTGATGTTTGGGATATTACAATCATCTCCCCTTAAGAGGAGTTTCGTCCTTGAAACCCAAGCTTTGCGGTGGCCTGGGCATCAGAATTACTCATGACATGAATGTTGCTTTCTTATCGAAATTAGTCTGGCAGTTCTATACTGAGAACAATAAGCTTTGGGTTCAAATTTTACGGAAACGATACGGCTCCCCTTTTGATAGTCCGAAACCTGGATGCTCATTTATTTGGCGCCATATATGTTTTTCCGCGGAGACATTACGGGATGCCTTTGATATTGATGATGAGGGAAGGCTGAATGGAGCTTCCATCCATGTGGAAAATTTACAATTAGCTCGGCCTACCATGCTTTACAAGCCGTGCCGACATCACTTAATCCGGGCAGCCGAGGTTGGAGACTAATATGGAACATCCTCCGAGGTAATCTTATTTTGTGACTAGTCCATATGGAATCCCTCCCCAAGGCTAGAGTTCTTTGCTCAAGACATATCATTGAGACAGAGACATGTTCTATATGTGGAAGCCGAGTTGTGTCCGTAATGCATGCTATGAAAGATTGCACGGTGGTTAGGAAAGTTTGGAGATGGGTGATTCATCAAGTTTTTTGGCACGAGTTCACTTGAATCGTTAACACCCGAGTTGGCTCGATCATTGCCTGGATGTGAACACGCTCAAGCATGATACAATCGAATTCTGGAGATTCCTCTTCCGCGAACTAATTTCTAGCAATTGGTATTAGCGCAATGAAGATTTCCATCAAAATGGTACTCAACGACCCCCAACAACAGTGTTTATTTCCAATGAGATACGCAGAGCGCGTGAACTTAGACTAGCTTGGCCCTAATTTTTTTTCTGATTGCGAATTGATGTAAATACAAATTTTTGTACAATGATTGTACAGCTTTGTACAGTTTTTACGTTCAATAAAATATCCAGTTTCATACCAATAAAGGCAAGATTTCTGCATACCTATGATATTGCACGCTGAGCCCTCAGTATCCCGCTCACGATCAATTGTACCATTACCAGAATGACGTTGATAATAGACAAAGGCAAGCTTTATGCATACCGGACACTGGAGTTATAAATAAGTCATGTCGAATTGAGTATTTTTTAACGATTTAAGCAATTTTAAATGAGGTATAAACAAGTCAAGTCAAATCGAGTATTTTTTAAACGAGTCGAGCAATTTAAAATATGATTTAGTTCAAGTTCATTATGTATTTCAAACTTGAGTTATTCAAATATGTTTACAGAACATGAGCTTATCAAGTCTATTAGATTTTGAAACTTAATTAGAAAATAATTCAAATTATAATATGATACTAACAAAAATTTATTGATCAGATGCACTTTCCAAGGGCTTTTATTGATTTATTGCGGAGGTGTGTTCGTCTGTTACTTATCGGGCTCTTGTTAATGGCAGGCCTGGCCCTCGGATTGTTCCTACCCGGGGGATCCTATTTCCCCGTTCCTTTTTATCATCTGTGCACAGGGATTGACAGCCTTGCTGGATCGGGCGGTGCGGCGAGGGCTGCTGTGAGAAATTTCATTTGGTAGGCAGGCACTAGTTCATGTTGCGCACTTGGTTTTCGCTAATGATAGCATGATATTTTTTGAGTATATGGATGGGATGTTAGAGACATTGATAGACCTTTTTACCCAGTATGGGATGCTCTCTGGTCAAGCTATAAACTTCCACAAATCTAGCTTATATTTTAGTAAGGCTATTCGACAGGAGGACAAGGAGCATATATCGGATTTCCTTCAGATTCCTGTTGGGAATGGTACGGGAAAGTATCTGGGTATGCCCTTTGTCACTGGAAGGAATAAACGGCATGTTTTTTTTGACTTTCTCTAGGGAAAAGGTGTGGAAAAAGTGTCCGGTTGGAAGGATAAGCTCCTCTCCCCTGCACGGAAGAAAGTCATGATTAAGTCGAGTCTGCAAGCCATTCATATTTTTATTATCCAGTGTTTCAAGGTCCTTACCACTTTAGTCCAAGAGATCGAAAGATGTATTCGTGGTTTCTTCAGTGGACACAGAGGTCAAGCAGAAGGTGCATTGGCGAAACTGGGACACCTGCTTCCTGCCCAAAAATCTTAGAGGCCTAGGGTTCCACAATATGGAATGTTGTAAATTAGCTCTACTGTCTAAGCAATCGTGGCGGTTCCTTACTTGTCCTACCTCTCTTGCGGGCCGTGTACTTCATGCAAAATACCACCCGGGTACAACTATTATGGCAGCACGGTTTGGGAAGCAGACCATCTTTCCTTAGGAGAAGTTTATTGGAGCGTAGAGATATGCTAATATAGGGACGACGTTGGAGGATTGAAGATGGGAGTACAGTCTATGTTTTTCATGATGCTTGGGCTCTAGGCCACCGTCATTTTGATTAGCCCATTCTTCTCATTCCTTACCTACGGATAGCAAGGTGGGGGATTTACTTTTTCCAGGTACTAGACAGTGGAATCCGCCTCTACTCATGTAGGATTTCCAGGCTCGGGAGGTGGACGCTATCTTAATGACTTCAGTCGCAGGTAGTTCGCACCCAGATAAACTGATTTGGCATTACGATCGCCGGGGCAAATATACGGCTAAGTCAGGGTATTTCCTTGCATTGAGCATATATGGTGGGCTACCGGATTCGATACATGCATCATTGTCTTCAGGGTGGCGGGATGTCTGGAGAGTATATGTACCGCTGCGTGTTCATCATTTCTTATGACGGTGCCTACAAGACTGTTTGCCGATTAGGGAGCAGCTTGCTAAATGCGATATGGGTACGGGACAGTGCTTAGCCCGTGGCAGGGAGGTGGAGTCCTTACGACACGTGCTTTTTGACCGCAACTATGCTAGGGAGATCTAGGCAGCCTAGCCTTCTGGTATTCAGGGGAAGCGACATGGGTCGAATTTCAAGGAGTTTTTTGGTGCGTTGATATTGCGTTATACTCCAGATAAAGTTTCTTCTTTCTGTCTACTTCAGTGGAACTTTTGGAAAGCCCGTTGCAATGCAGTTTTGGACGATGCACCCATTTATGTATCCCGTGTGGTCTCTGCTTCCTTATCCAGGGCGATGGAGTTTCGTCAGGCTGTGTGCCCTTCTAGCATGGGAACTGAGGGGTCTGGCCACCCGGTCATTTGGAGTGCACCCTCCGTGGGCAGCTGGAAATGTAACTCTAATGCTTCTGTCACGGACTCGGGTTCTAGTGTGGGCCTTATTTTCATTGATGCATTAGGCTCAATCATTGTTGCTTTCTATTTTCATCTTGACCATGGTATAAGCCCTGAGATTCTAGAGATGCAGGGGATTCTATTGGCAATGGAGGAAACTATTCATTTGGGTCTCTCTGAAGTTACCTTCGAGTCTGATTGTCTTCCATGTGTTCAGGCACTATTGCGACCGTCGGATGATCCGTCTGTCTTCAGCTTCTTAGCGCGTGACTGTCTAGCGCTTTCACCATTTTTTTTTTCATCTTTTACATTTGTCAAGCGCTCTGGTAACTTTCCAGCGCATTTGTTGGCTAGGCATGGTTTAGATCATATTGGTTGTACTGTTTAGGGAACTGACCCCCTCATGATGTAGTCTCCGCCACTATTGCGGACTTGGCTTAATAAAATGACTTGTTTTTTCAAAAAAAAAATCTTATTCAATACCAAATCATTTTTTTAATGAAAAGTATTTGGAAGAAAGACAACATATAAAAGATATAAAATCAATACAAACTTTAACATGTAGTATGATAATTATATCAACTATAATATAAAGATACATAAACATATCTATAATAACAAGTATGTTTATGCTCTTTCGTTATACATTAATAAATATATATTTGAGTTTATTTATGAGTAGTTGAGCATAGGGTTGCTTGAATATCATTTGTTTAATCTTCAAGTCGATCTTGAGTTCAAACTGATTTAAGACAGGTCGAGTTCTGGCTGGAGCTAATCTTGAGCCACACACAAATAGCTTTGGCTTGCTTACGGCCCTGCCACCTCACACCCTCTGGCACCTTGCTCCAAAACAAAGCAAAGAACACCACACCAAGCCCTAAAGAAATAAAAAAAGGTTTGACGGGCCAACAAAGATTCCATTTCATAGCCAACTTGAAGAGGGCGTAATTTTGCAACCAAACATTACTCGACAAAAACGTGAAGATGAATGTTAAGAAATATAGTCTATTATTATGTGACATGTGTCACCTTTGTAGTGTGCCAAGTGTATGTTGTTTATGGGTACTAGGTGTCTACTATTTTCCATATAAGGATATACAAAGATGTAACATAAAATCTATGAAAAATATTCTGCTGTGTATCATCATGTTTGTACCAGCTTTCTTTCTTGGTATCGGAGCCTAAGATTCTCTATGGACACCACCGGTGCTCCGGTGACAGAAAGCTCAGAAACAGGAGCTACCGGCAACATAATTGGTGTGTCGTTAAACCATAAAAAAAAACACCTCCAACCTCTATAAATAGTATAGTGGAAGTAGGAATCGATTCCTCAGGGAAATGATGATTATTTCTTTCAGAACAACAATTTAGAAATCCAAGTTGCGGTGAATTTGACTAAAATTGCAATAATCAAAATAAATAGTTCTAATAATCGAGACAAAAGCAATATAAAGTAGTGATAAAATCAATAACAAGAAGGCTATGGCTAAAATAGTTATTTCCACTTCAATTTACTCGATTGACCACTGATGCAAGAATGACTCACTAGTTTATTAATAAACTGGTTATAGCCACCGACAACTGTCAAGCGACCAATCTCTCCTAAATTCGATAATTAAGACACGGTCATTAATTATACTCTAACCGGAAGCGCCCCTAGACACGGTCACAGGAGTTTGGAATCCTGTAAGCATTAAGATTTAAGAGACCCAGTTCAATGTATTAATCCAACCGGACTAATTTTAACCTAGATTATTCATTTTCGTGATAGCGGATTCTATGGGCTACGAACCGGCAAAATCATATCACTTACCTCTCTATCAAAGCCAATAAACATTGACGTATTTATCGTTTTAATTGGTAATCGACTATAACGATTTAATTATCTTGCTGAAACAAGTAAATCAACTATATAGTCATCAATTTATTGCCAGGAAAATGAATAAATATCAAAAAACTAATAAGGATGAAAATTAATTAGGTCTCACAATCGCATCAATCAAGATTTCAATAATAATTTAACTGAAAATAAACGAAATTAAAAATTAAATTAAAAACTAACCAAGAAAATACCAAATAAGTCATATTATTGGCACAATTGAATCGCAAAGAATAAAGCTGCAGCCCTCGTTTTTCCCACTCCTTCCGCCCTGGGTAAATGTGTTTATGCCTCCCCAGAAATTCACGTAACAATAGTAGTGCCAATCCTAATTTTTGGGCCAAGCCCACTTATTTCTCTTTTCTTTTAGTTTTAATATATATTTTGACTAAAATCTAATAGCCTAAAATATAATAATAATTCTTAATAATAAAAACAAATTCTTGACCACTTTATTAATAATAAATATTGGGCACGAGGTCAGTGAAAACGCTCGATGACACATAACTGCATTCCGTAACGGTTCGATCTCCTCATAAAATCCTTTAATTATTTATCTACTCCTTGACCTTTCTCCAAAAATTGCCAAAATATTCCAATAATCTCCATTATATCTCACGAGCACCTAAGACCTGAAAATCATCCAAAACACAACCAAAAAGAGTATTTCCCGACAAAAATAAATATAAATAAGCACATAAAATACCACCATATATGTTCCTATCAATAATCACCATATGAATTCAGCCTCAATCGGCCATAGCTTCCATTCCCATTCTTGGAGCTCATGCATCCAACTACACCCAAACAACCAGACTCAGCACTGGTTCTGCTGCTCCGGAAATGAGCTTCCCTCTCTTCTCCGATGGTGTTGCAACGGGTATTCCCGTCCCGAGCTCATGTATTTCCTCAATTAATTCACAGAATGGCACCCCATTCATTGGATCAGACTCTCCCTACATGAATCTAAGAACAACGATGCCTATACCAACCTTTTTTGGATCTCTCACTCATAATCCCACATCACCTTTGCATCCACCCCTTTCCAATAACTTGAATCAAACATGCACTGTAAAGTTGGATCGTAATAATTATATATTGTGGCGTTACACCGTGTTTCCAATCATCAGATGTTATAAACTGGAAGATCATTTGTTCAATCATGTTCCAACCTTCAATGATCCCCTTCAATGTTCTACTCTTCACAATCCTGGACTACAGTTGATGAATGATGATTGGACTACAAAAGACAATATGCTGATGGGTTGGTTATTGGGATTCATAACAAAACAAGCCTTGAGTGAAGTTATTGGCTGTGCTACTGCATATGAGGTTTGGACCCCCCTTGAAACACTATTTAATAGCAGGCCTGAATCAAGAATGCTTGAATACAAAGATGCCCAGTCTAAAGCCTCAAAGGGTTCTAAATCTATGTCAGATTATCCTTCTTAAATGAAGTCTTATTCAAATAATTTGATAGCTGCAAGATACCCTATATCTAAATCTGAGCTAATCTTGGCCACACTAAAAGGTTTAGAGAGAGATTATGAGTCTGTTGTTGTTAACATCACATCTTGTGTTGGTTTTTTGAGCTGGCAAGATGTACAATCTCAACTCATAAATCATGAGAGGCTCTTAGCCAGATACTAATGAGAGGCTCATAGCCAGATACTCAGGCTCTACTCTCATTGCAAATCTAGTCCAAAGACAAGAGATAAGAGGTAATTCTTCCTATGGTAACACTGGTGGCAGACCACCAAATCAGGAAGGCACTGGTGGTAAAAGGAGGAACAATGGAAGGGGTGGTAGAGGAAGAGGCATAAGTGACAATGGTAAAGGTTCTAGAGGTTACATCTTGTTGGCACGGGTTTGAAGAAGACTTTATTCCTCCAAGCAACATCTCTGGTGGTGATAAAAATCTGCCTCAGCAGATATAGCCTCACCACAATCGCTTAGGGATTCACTTTCGGTATGTGGATATGTCGTGTATCCAACCACCTCATTGTTGATCTCAACAATCTTCATCTCATTTTAGGTTATACTGGTTCTGAATCTTTAACTGTTGAAAATGGTGAGAGGTTGCCTATCTTACTCATTGGACATACACGCATCCCTAGTAAATGCTCACATGCTACTTTGATCCTAAAAAATATGCTACATGTGCCACTTATTACCAAAACTTTGATCAGTTTTTATAGATTGCTTTATGATCAGCTGGTTCCAAATGAGACCTCAATTCTCACCAAAGTCAAGACTCATATCTCTCAGTATGCCCCTACTTCATTCAGTGGACATTTAAGTGTTGTTAGCCCTAATAAGGATCCTAATGTATGGCATAAAAGGCTAGGTCATCCATCTAGACAGGTGTTAAGTCAGATTTTAAAAGCTTGTAATATTGATGTGAATGATCAGTTAGCCTTTTGTAATGCTTGTTAGTTTGATAAGGGCCATGCCCTACCATATTTCAATTCTGAATCTCATGCTACTCATGTTCTTAAATTAGTTCACTCTGATGTTTGGGGCCCTGCTCTATCAAACCTATTTCTGGTGTTGCTTATTATGTGCATTTTGTTGATGATTGGTTTAGATTTACTTGGATTTACCCCTTAAAATCAAAATCTGAAGTCTACTCCATCTTCATTCAGTTTTAGAAACTTGTTGAAAACCAGTTTGGTGTTAAAATTAAATGTGTACAGTCAGACTGTGGGGAATACATGAGTCTTGAAACCTATCTAAAAAATCAAGGTATACAATTTAGACATCCTTGTCCTCATGCTCACCAACAAAAATGACAGAGCAGAGAGGAAACACGGATATTAATGTTAGAAATTGAATTAAGTTTTGATGATGATTCATCTATTATTGTTTGATTATTTGTTTTAACCCCATTGAAGAAGCGCTGGAACTAGCTGTTATAGTGAAAAGCTAAAAGATGTCTAGAATGGAATATATATGATTTACTAGAGTCTGATTATGGTATAGGTTATATCAGACAAGCACTATAGTAGATAGGTTATAGTAGAGTCTAGGACTGAAACCGTTATCTTAAAATGATTCGCTGAGGGAACAAACTCAGTTGGTCATTTACAAGACTGAAGACTCAAGGCTGAGGGGACAAACTCAGTTATGAAGGCAGATGGACCAGACTCGGTTTTAAAGATTGAAGAATCGAAGGTTCAAACTCAATTTATGAAGACTATGTCGAGACTATAAGGTTAGAATTCAGGTAAGTCTCTGATGGCCTGAACTGACTTTATAGATCTTGTGAAGGTCTAAGTTACATAAGGACAATGTAAACTTAGTCATTTTATGAGATATATGGTGTACTCTGATCTCACAAAACTTAATGATCAGATGAACTAGGAGTACTCAATTTTGAAGAAGATTAGAAACTGAGTTAATGCTCCAAGTCGGTTGGAAACTGAAAACTTAGTTTCAACTAAATCAACTAATCAGTTTTATCAAGAAAATCATAACTTTGGAGATCAAGGCATCAAGCTACCTGATTGGTTGACAGTTAGACGTGTCAGAAAGTACACTGACATAACTGACAATTTGATAGCATATTCTATGGAATCCAATTTGAACGTTATGAAATTCAAAATTATGACCGTTGGATTTCACCTTATGAATAGAGGACTTAGCAACAAGGATCAAGCATCGAAACCTTTGCACACCGAAGCAATAACCTTTTTGCATACAAGTTTTGAGCCTAAGTCCTGCACATTTTGCATTCAAGTTATTGTGAAGTAAATTTCTATCATTTGAGCTTACAAAGTTACATCAAGAAAAATCTTCTAAGTGTTCAAGCATCTCAAGAATTATCAAGAACCAACACTTGAAGATACCAAGTTTGAATCACTTACTTGATTCAACCCAACTTTGTTTTTAACAAAGGATTGAACTGTGAAGCATCCAGTCTAGGGTGTTAAGGACAATTGTTTGCAGTCAGGAAGACTATGTTCGTGGTGGAGTTGGTGAAGAGACAATTCAACCCTTCAAGGACCGGTGAATAATTTGGAGAAGCAACAATCTTACCTGTTATCCAAGTATTTAGATTGTGAAGCTAGTGATTAGTCAATGATAATCAACTAGGGCTTTTTGCAACCGTTGTAACCTCAAGAAGACTAGGGGAATAGTAGACTGGCAGAATTACACAACCTGAAACCACTATAAAACTAAGTTTTAATTTCTGCATTTACTTTCTGCAAACTTACTTGTAGTTGTTTACTTAATGTTTACAGTTCAATTTATCTCAGAAATTGAACTCTTGCATACAAACTGATTGAACTACACTAGCACAAAACTGAGTATCACCAAAAATCAATTTAGCATTTTTTCAAAAAGAACAACATAACAAAGGTTAATTAATTAATTCCATTGCATTTAACTAAATTTATGCACGCACGCACGCACGCATGCACGCCGCACTCCGCATGAACGCACACATACACACACATGTATCAGGTCGGGTTGGGTCAACCTGAATAAATAATTAAAAAACCAAACAAACATAAAATGTTTTCGGTTCGGGTCAAAACCCAACCCAAAAAAATTGGGTTTCAATTGATTTGGGTTTTCGGGTTGGTTTGGTTTGGGTTTTGGGTTTGATTGGGTTCATTGGGTTTTCTGCTCAGCCCTAATTAACAAGAAACCTAATTACAACTTTTATAAAGTGTTTGGTTGTGCTTGTTTTCAACATTTAAGACCTTTATTTCCTACTAAATTCAAATACCATACCAATAAATGTAACTACATAGGTGTAAGCCCTCATCACAAGGGATATAAGTGCCTAGATGTGTCAGGAAGAATCTTTATTATTAGGAATGTTGCTTTTAATGAAAGTGAATTTCTCTTCAAAGAATGTTTCACTCAAAGACCTTACAAAGAGGTTCATACTGATCTAGCCATCCTCACTTCTCTTCCCTTTCCTGCCTCTGAAGTTACTGTCCAAGAACCACAGTCTGATACTGGTGCATCTGAGGGAAGCTTTCCAGAACAGAATGATGGTGTCTCAAGTCCTGAACAGCAAGAGGTACGTTCTTCTACTCCCAGCTTTTAATTTCTTGATTTGCACACATAGATCACTGATTCACACTCCACAACTACAAGCCCTAGCTCAACCAATACTTCACCACAAAGTCCTACCATATCCACACATTCACAACAAACACTTGTTGATATCAGCTGCCTGCCTAACCAACTTAATGTCACTACACCAGCACCGTGTCATCAACCAACACAAGGGCATCCCATGCAAACAAGATCCAAGAGTAGGATCTTTAAACCTAAAACATATTCTGCTCAAATTCAATCCACAGTGTTTCCTGATCACCTTTCTGAAGCGATTGATGTTTCAGAGGCCTTAACATGTGCTGAGTGGTGACAGGCTATGGTAACAAAATTTGAAGCATTACAGAAGAATGGAACATAGACACTTGTTCCACCATGAAGAAATCGGAATCTTGTGGGTAGCAAATGGGTGTTTAAGCTCAGATTAAATCTTGATGGTACTATCTTCAAACATAAATCCGTACTTGTGGCAATGGGATTTCATCAAACTTATGAAGTGGATTTTATAAAAACCTTTAGTCCCGTGACAAAGGCTTCAACAATTAGAGTTGTTTTAGCTCTAAGCAGCTAATCTAAATCGGCACATACATCATGTGGGCATAGAAAATGCCTTTTTAGGTCACTTCTCCGAAGATGTGTATATGCACGAACTCCGAAGGTTTTGTGGACAGGACGACCCTCGCATGTGTGTAAGTTACAAAAGGCCCTCTATGGTCTCAAACAGCCCCTAGTGGCATGGTTCGGCCCTTAGATCTCAAATGATACAATGGGGTTTCATCGTCCGTCGAAGATTCCTCATTGTTCATCCTTAAAACATGAAAACACCTTTTGTATGTACTAGCGTATGTTGATGTTATTCTTGTGACATGAGACTCACAGATATTAATCCAGAAGTTTGTACAAATGCTGCACTCAAAATTTGCCCTTAAAGACCTTGGGCTAGTTTCCCATTTTGTGGGGATGAAATCTCATAGGAATGCAAATGGTTTGCTCATATCACAAGTCCATTATGCATCACAATTGCTGAAAAGACTGCAACTTGAGCATCTCAAGCCATGTGATACTCCTATGGATCCTGGTCAACACCTAGCTCCAGATCAAGGTGATCTTATGAACAACCTTCATATCTGTAGAAGTGCCATATGTGGTTTACAATATCTGTCACACACTAGACTAGACAAAGCATATTCAGTGAACTATTTGATTCAGTATATGTAAAATCCTACACAAGATCATTAGGCTACTGTGAAGAGACTTTTGAGATATGTTAAAGCTACTTTACCTTATGAGATAATGTTCGATCCAATGGAACTATGCATCCGTTTGGCGTCGTGATGCATTGAGTCCGTTGCCCCTAGACGTAAAGTCATTTGCCGGCTATTGTGTGTACATTGGTGACTCCTTAGTGTCCTGGAGCTCAAAGGAACAAAATGTTGTTTCAAGACCTAGTGCTAAGTTTGAATATAGATCTTTGGCCAACTTGTCTTCTGAGATATTCTGGATCAAAATTTGCTGAATGAAATGGGAATTTGCCTAACTGCTACTCCAGTTGCTTGGTGTGAAAATTTGAGTGCTACATTCCTTGCTCAGAATGATGTATACCATGCTAGAACTAAACACATTGAAGTTGACATTCACTACATTAGAAATCAAGTCCTAGACAAACAACTCTCGCTCAATATGTTCCCTCTACTATGCAAATTGCCGATGCATTAACTAAAGCTTTGCCAAGACCTCGCCTTGAGAACTTTTCGAAGCAAACTTAATGTGGTTGTTGTAACCACATTTAGTTTGAGGGGGATGTTAAGAAATATGGTCTATTATTATGTGACATGTGTCACATTTGTAGTGTGCAAGGTGTTTTGTTGTTTATGGGTTCTAGGTGTCTATTATTCATCTTATAACTACTAGTAAATACTCCAATCGTACTAAGCACGATTTGGCCCATCTAATAAATATTTTTAATGGTTTAAAACACAAACCGTAATTAGAATAGAGGATACAAAAGATATATTTCGATCGGCATAAAAGCGTTACAAGAAAAATTTATGGAACAAACTCGTTTTCTTCACGTCCATCAATAATTTCTTTTTAATTTGCGTAATGACAAATTACCGGCTTTTTCCCCAATTTCTCTTTACTTAGGTCACAAATTAGTACCATCGATATGCTATAACCAATGATCATGATAATTTTGGCAAATTGAATAGTAATGGACAAGGCAATAATAATATTTTGAGTAATCTATTAAAACAATAGTGTCACTAAGCACAATCTTGAGTACGTACAAAATATTTGGTAAACTTAGAAATAAATTCAATGAGGCACTGATGAACACATGTAGTTGTGTGAAAACTGAGAATATGAGAGAAATTCTTTTCCACTCGTGTGTCCTAACTTAGGCACCACTAAAGTCGTTATCTAATGGCAAACTGCTACAATAACATATGAAAAGCAAACATAGTTTGCTTCTCACAGAAAGGGTAGCCATGCTTACTACGTAGGGGAGGAAACCATATGTTTTCATACATAAGCAAAAAGAAACCATATGTTATTGTATGGTTACATACATACTAACAAGGATGCAAAATAAATAAATTTTACAAGCCAACTAAACACATATAAAAGATAATGTCCTTGTTAAATAAAAGTCTTTCTAGTCTTTTCGCAGTAAGGAACTTCACAATGAGGAATTTAAATGCAAGAGTATTGGTATCTCCCATAGAAAAGGATACATAAAAGGCCTTTGAGAGACTATCATGTCACTTGAAAACAAACTTGTCAGAAATGTGAAAGTGAAATTAAAGGGATACATTCACACCATGATAGCACAAACTCCACCTACTAAGTATATACGGACCATTATTTGATAATTTTCCGAGGATTTCCAAGTTCAAGAAAAATCCATACAAGATGATTTGGTCTATATCACCACCATTTGTTGTCTAAAGTGTAATAACTCACAACTCCCACATCGCCGTGCATTCGCTGTCTACCGAAATAGCTCGCTATTCCAGCTATTCCTGCATCTAACATAAAGGAACTATTCTAGCACATTCCTATATTTTGATGTCATATGAGTGTTTATTGACGACATCACTTACTATGTGCTTAACAAATTGCATGCTCAGGAAACATTATAAAAGATGGGGGTGAAAATTATTTCTTAACATTATTACCAGGATTCCTGAACTGATAGGATCACCAAAAATTTCCACCATAGGAAATTTCTGTACCCAAAGCATTTGAAATTGTTCGATCAATAATAAACTCCACAAAAGAATAATTGAAGGAGAATTTAACTTATTCATTTTCAGAGAAGCACACCATTCGGCGTATCATTTCCAAACTAATACCACTACAAACATGTTCGCTAAATTAGGTGACCAATGTTCCAAGGCTGCCAATACAATGTTTCACTACTGCTCATGATAGAACCTTTTTTTCCACACAATGAAAGAACCTTAAATAAAAAAAATCAAGAAATAGTTTCCTTTTTTTATAGAAGACCTTGACTTGCATGAGTTCATATAACCTTCACGATACATGCAAGGGTTACAAAGGTTACACAGTACAAATAATGAAGGAAAAACCAATTGTTCATGAGCAAACAAAAGTACAATATAAACACAGAGAGGGGGAAGACTACCACAATAAGATTATGCTGAATTCTTGACATTGATATTCAAGGAGGGAATAATACAAATCAAATGCCTCACAAATATGAAACTGGGTGCGAAGGATAGGTTTCAATAAAGGGATTGTGGTTGGGCCGTGACATCGAGGATACCCTGTACACAAAGCTTCAAAAGTCACAAAGTCGCCTCAGGATATTTTACGGCAGTTGAGTAAATCCGGGATTAGATGAGAACTACTTACGTTGTAATTTGATGAAATCGTACGGATTGAAGGCAAAATCAGAGAGTAGGTGAAAGGAGTGGCGGTCTGGCGGAGAAAGCCTGAAAACCCGTCAAGAGTAAGAGCACATACAATAGTACATACCAATCACAATGTCAATTTGCAAGAAAAGACTCAAAATATCCTATGTGGCAACTAGTGGCATTACATCCTCATTCCTCTCCCCAATCTCTTCCACAATAGACTCAAGTCATATCTTCATCACCACCATTGTTTCAAAGTGGGTCTCCTCAAATATATTTCGACTAAAAAATTCAAGCAGCACAATTAATTAATATATATATATATATATATATATATATATATATATATATATATATATATATATATATATATATATATATATATATATATAATAAATGCTTTTTTCCCCAAATCAACATAAAAACTTCAATAAACCCAAAATCTTGCATCAAATACGTCAAATTATAATTTACGTTTGCAACCACTCTTATCCGATAAGAAAATAATTTAAAAAATATAAATAATACAAACAACCATATTCTCTGTCCGTTCGATTTACATCACAAAGAGAAAGAAAGAAAATACACTGATTGTGTGAAACGTAGTTTGGGATAAATAAACTCGCCTTTCTTCTGCAAAGTTTCTTTAATGTAGATCCGATTTTACGATCCACCTCCGAAACCCAGCTAAAATCTTGACACCTCTGAAATCTGGAATTTTTTTTGACATAAACTAGGTTTATTCCATTGATGAAAAAAGTGATTTCAAAATGATGCTGTGAAAAAAGTTTGAAGAAAAGAAGAGGGGTGAGGATTTATGAAGAGAAATATAAATATGGTGAACAAATTGGGGGGAAGAAATTTGCAAAGAAGCGGGGGAAATTTTGGGTGGAACTTTCGAGGCATTATTTCTGATTATTATATTAAAATTGTTGTGGATATGCTAGTGGGTAGAACCATTATTATATTCACAATATGACCATTGAAAACGACTTTTTCCAACCTATTGTAGATTTTGATTTTGGACCACATTGTCACTTTACAAAAAGTTGCTATCCACATTAACATTTTTTAACCTATTGCATATGCTCTATCAAACTTATATTTTCTGAGGTTAGTTTGGACTTTGTGTATGTAATTCCAATGGATGAGTGTAAAGCAAAACTAAATCATTTGATCCACATGCCCAAATACCATGACGTGGCAAAAATTGGCTGAACGCTTTTGCTCGGGAAAAAGAAGAGGAAGCCATGTGGCCAATCAAACTCTTTTCTTATTACTATCTCGTAAATTGAACTCTTGCATACAAACCGATTGAACTACACTAGCACAAAACCGAGTTTCACCAAAACTCAATTTATCATTCTTTCAAACGTAATAACATACAAAGGTTAATTAATTACTTCCACTGCATTTAAATCAATTTAAGCACGCACGCGCGCCCAAACACATGCCGCACGCCCGTATATCCGCACGCCCGCATGCCCGCACGCCCACACACATGTATCAGGTCGGGTTGGGTCAACCCGAATAAATAATAAAAAAACCAAACCAACCTAAAATGTTTTCGGTTCGGGTCAAAACCCAACCCAAAAAAGTTGGGTTTCAATTGATTTGGGTTTTCGGGTTTGTTCGGTTTGGGTTCATTGGGTTTTCTGCTCAGCCCTAATAACAAGAAACCTAATTAAAAGTTTTATAAAGTGTTTGGTTGTGCTTGTTTTCCCCATTTAAGACCTTTCTTTCCTACTAAATTCAAATACCATACGAATAAATGTACCTACCTAGGTGTAAGCCCTCATCACAAGGGATATAAGTGCCTAGATATGTCAGGAAGAATCTTTATTACTAGGAATGTTGATTTTAATGAAAGTGAATTTGCCTTCAAAGAATGTTTCACTCAAAGACCTTACAAAGAGGTTCATACTGATCCAGCCATCCTCACTTCTCTTCCCTTTCCTGCCTCTGAAGTTACTGTCCAAGAACCACAGTCTGATACTGGTGCATCTGATGGAAGCTTTCCAGAATAGAATGATGCTGTCTCAATTCCTAAACAGCAAGAGGTACATTCTTGTACTCCCAGCTTTTCATTTCCTGATTTGCACACATAGATCACTGATTCACACTCCACAACTACAAGCCCTAGCTCAATCAATACTTCACCACAAAGTCCTACCACATCCACACATTCACAACAAACACTTGCTGATATCAAGAATCTACCTAACCAACTTAATTTCACCGCACCAAAGACCGTGTCATCATCCAACACAAGGCCATCCCATGCAAATATGATCCAAGAGTAGGATCTTTAAACCTAAAACATATTCGGCTCAAATTCAATCCACTGTGCTTCCTGATCACCTTTCTGAAGCGATTGATGTTTCAGAGGCCTTAACATGTGCTGAGTGGTGACAGGCTATGGTCACAAAATTTGAAGCATTACAAAAGAATAGAATATGGACACTTGTTCCACCATGAAGAAATCAGAATCTTGTGGGTAGCAAATGGGTGTTTAAGCTCAAATTAAATCTTGATGGTAGTATCTTGAAACATAAAGCCAGACTTATGGCATTGGGATTTCCTTAAACTTATGAAGTGGATTTTATAGAAACCTTTAGTCATGTGACAAAGGCTTCTTCAACCATTAGGGTTGCTTTAGCTCTAACAGTTAATCTAAATCGGCACATACATCAAGTGGACATAGACAATGCCATTTTAAATGGTCCATTGTCTAAAGATGTGCATATGCATCAACTTGAAGGTTTTTTGGACACGGATAGACCTCGCATGTGTGTAAGTTACAAAAGGCCTTCTATGCTCTCAAACAGCCCTAGTGGCATAGTTCGGTGCTGCCTTTGATCTCAAATGATACAATGGGGTTTTCATCACCGTCCGTCGTGCATTCCTCATTGTTCATCCTTAAACCGGAAAACACCTTCGCATGTACTAGTGTATGTTGATGTTATTCTTGTGACAAAGCAGTAATCACGTATATTAATCCAAGTTTGTACAAATGCCGCACTCAAAATTTGCCCTTAAAGACCTCGGGCTAGTTTCCCATTTTCTCTGGGATGGAAGCTCATAGAATGCAAATGGTTTGCTCCTATCACAAGTCCATTATGCATCATAATTGCTCAAAAGACCGCAACTTGAGCATCTCAAGCCATGTGATACTCCTATAGTTCCCGGCCAACACCTAGCTCCGCATCAAGGTCATCCCATGAACAACCTTACCGTCTATGTAAGTGCCATATGTGGTTTACAAAACGACGTACACACACTAGACCGTACATAGCATATTCAAAGAACTATTTGAGTCGATATGCAAAGTCCTACACAAGATCATTGGGATATTATGAAGAGACTTTTGAGATATATTAAAGATACTTTACACTATGAGATAATGTTCGATGAAATGGAACTATGCATCCGTCCGGCGTCAATGATGCAGACAGTCT
Organism: Gentiana straminea; assembly: GCA_036785695.1. Classification (NCBI taxonomy): domain Eukaryota; kingdom Viridiplantae; phylum Streptophyta; class Magnoliopsida; order Gentianales; family Gentianaceae; genus Gentiana; species Gentiana straminea. The sequence continues at coordinate 18,240 of JAVUPR010000376.1, read as the reverse complement.
ACCGCCCCCGTACGTAAAGTCATTTGCGTGTGCTATCGTGTGTACATTGGTGATTCCTTAGTGTCCTGGAGCTCAAAAAACCAAATATTATTTCAAGATCTAGTGCTAAGTCAGAAGGTAGATCTTTGGCCAACTTGTCTTCCGAGATATTCTGGATCAAAATTTGCTGAAACAAATGGGAATTTGCCTAATGGCTACTGCAGTTGGTTGGTGTAAAAATTTGAGTGCTACATTCCTTGCTCATAATCTTGTATACCATGCTAGAACTAAACACATTGAAGTTGACATTCACTACATTAGAAATCAAGTCCTAGACAAACAACTCTCATTTCAATATGCTCCCTCTGCTATGCAAATTGCTGCTGCATTAACTAAAGCATTGCCAAGACCTCGCCTGAGAACTTTTCGTAAGCAAACTTAATGTGGTTGTTGTAACCACATTTAGTTTGAGGGGGATGTTAAGTAATATGGTCTATTATTATATGACATGTGTCACATTTGTAGTGTGCAAGGTGTTTGTTTTTTATGGGTGCTAGGTGTCTACTATTTTTCTTATAACTACTAGTACTAGTAAATTCTCCAATCGTACTAAGCACGATTTGGCCCATGCTAATAAACATTTTTAGTGGTATAAAATGCAAACCGTAATTAGGAATAGAGGATACGAAAGATATATTTCGATCGGCATAAAAGTGTTTCAAGAAAAATTTATGGAACAAACTATTTCTTTGGTTCCAGTTCTGAGGGACTAATGGATTGGCAGTTGCACCAATCCTAAGTTTTTATAGTCTGAAAGGCGTCCATCAATGATTTTTTTTAATTTGCTGAATGACAAATTACCGGCTTTTCCCGTAATTTCTCTTTACATTGGTTGCAAATTTGTACCATCAGATGCTATAACCAATGATCATGATAATTTTGGCAAGTTGAATAGTAATAAACAAGGCAATAATAATATTTTAAGTAATTTATTAAAACAATAGTGTCAATGAGCACAACCTTTACTACAAAATGTTTGGTAAACTTAGAAATAAATTCAATGAGTTACTGATGAACACAAGTAATTGTGTGAAAACTAAGAATATGAGAGAAATTTCTTTTTTACTCGGGTGTCATAACTTAGGCACCACTAAAGTTGTTATCTAATGGCAAAATGCTACAATAACATATGAAAAGCAAACATAGTTTTCATACATAAGCAAAAAGAAACCATATGATATTGTATGGTTACATACATACTAACAAGGATGCAAAATAAAATCAATTTTACAAGCCAACTAAACACATTTAAAAGAAAATGTCCCTATTAAATAAATGTCTTTCTAGTCTTTTCGCAGAAGGAACTTCGCAATGAAGAATTTACATGCAAGAGTAATGGTATTTCCCACTGAAAAGGATACATAAAAGGCCTTTAAGAGCCTATCATGTCATTTGAAAACAAACTTGTCAGAAATGCGAAAGTGGAATTAAAGGGATACATTCACACCATGATAGCACATACTCCACCTACCAAGTATATACGGACCATCATTCGATAATTTGCTGAGGATTTCCAAGTTCGAAAAATTCATACAAGATGACCCTCATCACAAAGGATATAAGTGCCTATACGTGTCGTAAAGAATCTTTATTACTAGAATGTTGCTTTTAATGAAAGTGAATTTCCCTTCAAAGAATGTTTCACTCAAAGACCATACAAAGAGGTTCATACTCGATCTAGCCATCCTCACTTCTCTTCCCTTTCCTACCGTTAGTAATATCATCCGCAATGAAGCGATTTAAGGATCTAGATCTATAAAATACACGTAATAAAACAACTAGATCTATTCAACAAGGGGGTTGTAGATCATACCTCTTGGATCTCAAAATCCAAGTTGAAGAACCGCAAAGGATGAATGTGAAGATGTGAAGAGCACCACGCTCTTCCGATCGTGTGATCCAAGCAACTCCCGGTGGAAGGAAATTCTCGACTCGAACCCTTCCGATATGCTACCCGGAAAAATCTCCAAGATTTCTCCCTTATACCCCTTGGCCGAATTTTATCACTTCTTCTCTCTAAGAGGAGAAGTCGAAAATATCATGTGTGTTAAGGCTTGGAGAACTCTCTTTATATAGGAGAGTAATCCTTGTCCTCCAAGGATTAAATAATTAAGAGATAATTATTACATTAATCCTTTTTCCAAATAAAAGATAAATAAAATAATTATCCCAAACAAATTAGGATAAAACATATTATTATCTAATATTCCATGATTTATCATTTAACAAATAAAAGATAAATCACACATTAAATAATTATCCAAGAAAACTAATTCCTTAATAATTAAATAATATAACATGCGCACCTTTTCCTTCAAATTCAAAGTCCACGCATATTTGACCAATTTGGGTCAAAATTGGTCAACACACCAATTCGGGCCGAGTCCACGAAAAATGTCTTTTCCGTGTATTTAATTATTTAGCCCAACTAATTTAATAGTCCACTAAACAATTAATTCACATATCGTTTTAATAAAGTCCAACAAGAACTAAATTAATATTATTAGGATTCGACGTCCGAGAATAGCTATGCTATATTGGAGGCACGTCGGGGACCATGGACTAATAATCGCCGGCTCCGATAAATCAAATAAATAATTATCTTACGAACGTAATAATTGTATTCGATAAATCAATCACAGAAATATGCCACCATAATCCCGTGATCGCACTCCTCCGATTATGAGATTATATTTATCTCCTCACGAGAATAATAATAAGCGTCCATTGATACAATCATTACATATGGATTAATCCTCCATAGATCGTTCATTCTAAATCGGGAAGTTACCGTTAACCCTTTTTAGAACCTCTTATCCTTATTTACCATTAACCCCCTAGTGATCAATTAATTCATACAACTCACTCGGTAGCTAATCGCTGTAATATGAACTCGCGCGATCGATCGCCTTCTAGGATTAACAAATAAGGGAACTGTTCTATCTACTTCCATAAATGGAAGGAATGGATTCCGTATCCGTGATAACACCGACTACTCACTCAATCCAAGACAATGCCAAGATGGGGTAATTCGGACCACGTACTCGGTGTAATCCTTAACCGTCAAGTCAAACTTCATACCGATTCAAGCAAACTTGACTCGTGATCACCTCAGATTAAGATATATCCATAAATATGATCATCCATTGATTCGATAAGACTTCGATTACGGAATTATATCGTGAACTCTAATCAAATCGGTCCAAATTTATATGATATATCTATCATATATAAATGCCCCATTAGGTTCTCTTAACCGAAAGTCCGGATAAGACAATCACACCTATTGTGTTCTCGGGCGCATTAATAGCACGTTAAAGGAGAGACCCGATACTCTCGATTAACTTCACTACGGGCTAATTGTATTTTAAGTACATCTTCACTAACTCAATCCTCCCGTGTATATCCCATACACTGAGTTAGGTGATTACATAAACGATATACTTTAGGGTTTTCTGTAGTGTAAATACTATTGTCACATCGGTGAATATGAGAATAATAAATATGAATAATAACATCATTTCATTTATTAAATAAAACAATTACAAAATTGTCTTTCGGGCATCACACCTAACAATCTCCCACTTGCACGAAAGCATGTGATTAATTGTTTTAGAGCACACCCTATTATTTAAAATACAACAAACTACATCTCCCACTTGCTCTAAAGCAATGGAGACTCATCCCGTATTCTAGTACCCACTAAGCATGTCATAACCATTTCGTATTCCAAAGTACACTCCGAGTATGCCGTCGTAGGATAGGTCGCTGACTCGGGAGCACCTACATCTAAATGTCATGGGTCTTAATGATTATTCGTGTTGTCGGCTCGAGACGATCCGTAGAATCGAAACGTTACCGGTCCATCTAATCATGTGGTACCGAGTAAACACCGAGCCCGAGATCGACTTAACGATCATCCTCAATCCGACTTAAAGTCAAAATCGTTGTATCACACATATCCAAGTTCACACATGAATATGTCCGCATATTGTTCCTCGTTCTCTCAAGATACTAAAGGACATACTAAACTTGCTTTGTTAACCGCCGAATCTATGATTCGATCAAAGTTGACGTTCAATAACCTGACCATCTCTTACTAGAAAGAGAATCTATCCCATTTCTCTTGATCCGAAGATTTGCAGAGAGTCATTCCCGAGGCATAGGGTAGAACTTCCTCGTTGAATGTTGCATACACAGATGCATCATCTTAACCAATAAGATGGATGGGAAACCAAAGGATCGATTCTAATGAATTCGACCGAGTCAAACTCTTCGAATGTTGTCCAAATCTCTCGTTGCGAGAATCGTGGTATTGTCGTATTTCGACTTCGTATAACACACCCATGTTGATTCCAACTCGGTGCGGTGTTATCCTTCACAAACACTAATATATATTTATATATTCACTACCGTACTAAAATTGATATCCAAATAAAAAAAGACTTATCAATATTCCGGTCAAATCCACATATTGTAGAAATATATGACTTCCAATGACCGAGAGGTTTGCTTTTTATCCACAAAGGACATAAGCCTTGACAATCATCCCGTCATAAGTTCATAAGTCAATACCCTTCTCCGTTTCGAATGAATCCAGTACTCCGTTTGTTTGGCAAGAAAGTCTCGGGAATCACCCCTATTTTCTCGCTTTTGAACGAAATCATGCAATACCGAACTCATTCTACTCTTTTCCGTGTAGATCCAATTACTCCCACTGGGCCTGAGACACTCAGGTGGTTCTACAAGAGTATGAACAGCTCTGGAGTACCAAACTCCATTCACAGGGTTATGGCTTGTAAACCAACCTCTATTATCATAATCCTATACTGCTCACAAAAGAGCCATAGGTCATCGATCGATCCTTAGACTACAAAGTCTGCAGAACCCGTAACGGGTAATGGATAAACCATACTCCCACTACATTCTGGGTGGATCGAAATTCTGATCTAGTTTAGTAGTATTTAGTGTTATCACCAACAACCGATGTTGGATGTGGTCTGATTTTAATCGCTTAGTAACTACCTTGAGTAAACGTACTTCAAGGTTCAAGGTTTTGTCGTTCATGGACTCTATCGTAAAGGACGCAACAAAGATAACCGTCCCTTCCCGATTTCAAGAATCTTATAACACACCTTTTTCTCAATGCTACAAGATATATAACGATTGGTCGGTGACCGAACGTGTTCGCGAAATTTCCGTACCTACCTTCAAGCACCGTGTGCTAAATGCTTATATTTATGGAAGTGGGGTGAACCGAATCCACACCTTATCCGTAAATTCCAAAGCATATTCTAGGTAGACTTCTCGGCCTTACATGTCAATGTAAACCGAAATTTCGCTTCTAATATCTTTATTGAGTGAAGCAAAGGTATTATAGCACATCTACAACTATGTAAAGCAATTCAACGGTTTCTCCCTTAAGGAAAACATTTCACTATGAGGCAGCCGAGTATCGGTCCCAGACTATGTGATGGCCCATTTCGAGTATATAATACTCTATCTCTCGTTGAAAACAGAGAATCCTCAAAATATTTTGGATAAACTTACCGGAGTATTTGAATAGTTATCGGACAAGAAGTCACTACTCGGAAGCTCCTACTAACTTGTATCTTTCATCGACCCTCGAAGGTCGTCATGAACAAGCTATGTTACTTTATATCCATTATCCTTTCCCAATTGAAAGGAAACTTAGTCATTGAACCTTTGAGACAATATAACCGACCGGGAGAAAGGAATCACCCCGAGCCGCCTTTCGTGTCTTGTCGCTAGTGGACTATGCACTAACTATGGAATATGAAGAGGCGTTTATCTAAATATAGAAACCAATTGCTTTTAATAGTTCTTAAGATGTGTTTTATATACATATTTCAAAGAATTGTAAGTGGTTTTGACTTTATCAAACAAAAGTCCGAGTCTTGGATTCGTACTACAAATGGTATATTCACTTTCTATACGACAAACAAATTATCGAATAAAGGTAAATCCATTCGTTCCAACGAATCTTAAACAGAAAATAAATCTTCCGTGATATCCAAGGGTTGAATCCGAGATTCATTTCCTTATATCACTCCCACTATTCTAGCTAAAATTAACGCCCGTTGTTTACTCTTTTAATCGTTAAATGCACCGCTACCTTGTTCGCCAAAGAACTTAGCTCGAGAAAATCACCAAGGATTCATAGGTTGGCGATCCAAAATCACCGTCCTTATCCTATGATTTTCGCTTAATTAATTTTCGGTTCACCTTAAAGTTTTCATTTAGATGATAAACACTTTTAGACATATTCTCCCATTCTTGACTTTCCGTGAATGGAAACAAATTCTCAACCGCCGGTTCGTTTGAGTAGACACTACTCGGGACTTCTCGGATTTTATAATATACTAGAAAAACAACAAATCATAACATTAAAGCTCCCACTAGTTTATCGGTTCCAAATACCGTCTAACGAGCAATGCTTTATTTTTATGATTTTCCTATTTTTTCGATTAGAAAATCTTTCGTACATAGTTCCAATGTTTCCGTAAAAACAATAAATCATAGAACTCCCACTAGTTCATCGATTCCAAATATCGTCCAACTAGCGACATTCCATGACTTTCCGGTTTTTCAATTAGAACGGTTACGTGTGTAGTCAGTTACACTTTTCTAATGTTCTAGAAAAACAACAACTCATAAAGCTCCCACTAGTTCATCGATTCCAAATATCGTCCAACTAGTAACACTTCATGATTTTCCGATTTTTTCAATTAGAAAATTTCTTGTGTAATTACTACACACTCAAAATTCACTAGAAGAATTTCAAAGTCCGAAATCACCTAAGATTGTCTCCCGTTTGACACGAGTGACACTAGTGACATACCTATATGTCACTTGTTTTTAAAAGGCTTAAGAGAAAAAAAAAATGTCTCTTCCAAAAATTAATTGCATTATCGATTAACTAGTTCAACGTCCTAGTTACTTTCCACTTTTTAACGAAGTCAATACTAGTCAATTATAAATTTTAAGCAATTTAGTAAGGGATATAATGCTGTAAATAAAATGACATATATTAATTCAAGTTTAACACTACTATATTTATTTTAGGAATTGTAAACTAAAATTTAGTCTACTCTACCATTCCAAGGTTTTAACCTCGCATCTCAGTGCCGCCTTAGGGTAGGTCAAAGAGATGACGGTTAAATCGAGACAATCTCATCAATGAATAACCTGTGAGAATCGAACATCCCACGAGAATCGAACATCCCTTTATTCATTGACTACCTTCCTTTTTTAGCCTAGATATTATCAAGAAAATACCCATGATGAGTGTGACCTACTATATCGGATCTCTTAGGTACGCCCCGAGTATGCCGTCTTAGGATAGGTCGTTGACCCGACGAGTACCCGTAAATCCTATCCTTTCGGAGACCAAGCCATGAATGTTGATAGGGGTGAACACCATCCTTGGGGACGAAATCAAAGCGCCTCGAGGCGTCACCCTTCTCTCACTTACTTGTATCTATAAGTAGAGGCCATGGGGTTGGTGTCGCCTCCCCCGCTCCCACTCAATAATTTGGAAGTGGTGGTGGGTTAACTAACCACGTCTTTTTGATGTTAACATAAAAGCTCATCAAACCAAGGATTCCGAATGGTGTCGGTAACGTAGGCAAGCCTACCCGTCCTATTCGTTGGAACATATGTGACAGTCGGACGAAATCGGGTCAAGAGAGCCCTATTGAGATTAGAAGGAATCACCCCTCCGCTCTCGGTTTGGCTTAGTCTTGCCGGACCTCCGTGCATACATCACACTGTGAGGGTTAAGTCGTTTGAGCGAAGCTCGCTGACCACCCAACCTATAGGCGAACCGTTTTTATCCAAGATTTATTGTTCTTTTACCATCATTCAATCTCGTAGACACTACGAATCGAAAACGTGATCTCGTTTGGGCTTTAAGGCGGTTCACCGAGAACACACACCGAAAGGCTTAACGATTTCATAACCCGTCCTCGGATCTTTAATTAGTTACTAAATTAAATTAATTACCACATATTAATAAAATTTCAACTAATTACGCGAGTTTGTATACATGCCTATTTTAATTACCAAAATTAAAATTCTACATGTATGCAAGGAGTGGATTTATGATATGATGCATGTCATGGCAATTCCGATTTTATATCTATTTTATGATCAAACACATAAAAAATAAATTGCGGAAAATTTAAACACCGAGATGGATTGTTGGTACCCCCGTATCTAATCTATCCTAGGAAAAATAAATTACAATCTTGTTGTCTTCGAGTCTTGATTTTCGAATCTTGAACTCGAACCGCCGGATCACGAACCACGAACACCCAAGAGAGAGAGAGGAGACCGTAATATACCAATATATTAAAATATATCTATATTAAATTGTTTTATAAAAAAAATTTCCATATTTTTTTTTCCTTCTCTTCACGGCAGAATCATCAAAAAAAAAAATTATTTATTTATTTTTTATTAATGCGGCAGCATCAGGTCAAATCCTTAAAAAATTAAATAATTTTTTTTTTTTTTTAAGTTACTGCATGCCTTTCGGCCATGCACAATTTAGGTCAAAAAAAATAGATTGCCGTGAACAAAAAATTGCCGCATGGAAAAAATTGCTGTGACCAAAAAAATAAAATAAAACAATCGGTCTCCTCCCGTTTTTACCTTCTTGATGATCTTCAACACCATGATTTTCAACACATCATCTTCGTCGTCTCGAACCCGGATCAAAATTAAAACAAAAGGTACTACCTTTTTACATAATAATTTCAAAAAATTGACATAAAATAAATACAATTCCTATGCTCAATTGATACTAGACAAATGAGCTACAATAGATCTAACGAGTAAAACAAGACTCAACCCCAATCCATCTCTTCAACCACGACATTCATAATCATAAAAAATAAAACAAAATTTCGGCCCCTTTTTAAAAAAAATTGGGACAAAAAATCTACATGTTTTACCACTCCTAGATCTAATATTTTATACGTATAAATATAGATCACCATGGTCTCTGATACCACTGTTAGTAATATCATCCGCAATGGCGAAGCGATTTAAGGATCTAGATCTATAAAATACACGTAATAAAACAACTAGATCTATTCTACAAGGGGGTTGTAGATCATACCTCTTGGATCTCAAAATCCAAGTTGAAGAACCGCAAAGGATGAATGTGAAGATGTGAAGAGCACTACGCTCTTCCGATCGTGTGATCCAAGCAACTCCCGGTGGAAGGAAATTCTCGACTCGAACCCTTCCGATATGCTACCCGGAAAAATCTCCAAGATTTCTCCCTTATACCCCTTGGCCGAATTTTATCACTTCTTCTCTCTAAGAGGAGAAGTCGAAAATATCATGTGTGTTAAGGCTCGGGAGAACTCTTTATATAGAGAGTAATCCTTGTCCTCCAAGGATTAAATAATTAAGAGATAATTATTACATTAATCCTTTTTCCAAATAAAAGATAAATAAAATAATTATCGCAAACAAATTAGGATAAAACATATTATTATCTAATATTCCATGATTTATCATTTAACAAATAAAAGATAAATCACACATTAAATAATTATCCAAGAAATCTAATTCCTTAATAATTAAATAATATAACATGCGCACCTTTTCCTTCAAATTCAAAGTCCACGCATATTTGACCAATTTGGGTCAAAATTGGTCAACACACCAATTCGGGGCCGAGTCCACGAAAAAAATGTCTTTTCCGCGTATTTAATTATTTAGCCCAACTAATTTAATAGTCCACTAAACAATTAATTCACATATCGTTTTAATAAAGTCCAACAAGAACTAAATTAATATTATTAGGATTCGACGTCCGAGAATAGCTATGCTATATTGTGAGGCACGTCGGGGACCATGGACTAATAATCGGGCTCCGATAAATCAAATAAATAATTATCTTACGAACGTAATAATTATATTCGATAAATCAATCACAGAATATGCCACCATAATCCCGTGATCGCACTCCTCCGATTATGAGATTATATTTATCTCCTCACGAGAATAATAATAAGCGTCCATTGATACAATCATTACATATGGATTAATCCTCCATAGATCGTTCATTCTAAATCGGGAAGTTACCGTTAACCCTTTTTAGAACCTCTTATCCTTATTTACCATTAACCCCTAGTGATCAATTAATTCATACAACTCACCGGTAGCTAATCGTTGTAATATGAACTCGCGCGATCGATCGCCTCTAGGATTAACAAATAAGTGGAATCGTCTATCTACTTCCATAAATGGAAGGAATGGATTCCGTATCCGTGATAACACGTACTACTCACTCAATCCAAGACAATGCCAAGACGGGGTAATTCGCAGACTACGTACTCGTTGTAATCCTTAACCGTCAAGTCAAACTTCATACCGATTCAAGCAAATGGATCGTGATCACCTCAGATTAAGATATATCCATAAATATGATCATCCATTGATTGGATAAGACTTCTCGATTACGGAATTATATCGTGAACTCTAATCAAATCGGTCCAGCCCTATATGATATATCTATCATATATAAATGCCCCATTAGGTTCTCTTAACCGAAAGTCCGGATAAGACAATCACACCTATTGTGTTCTGGGCGCATTAATAGCACGTTAAAGGAGAGACCCGATACTCTCGATTAACTTCACTACGGGCTAATTGTATTTTAAGTACATCTTCACTAACTCAATCCTCCCGTGTATATCCCATACACTGAGTTAAGTGATTACATAAACGATATACTTTAGGGTTTTCTGTAGTGTAAATACTATTGTCACATCGGTGAATATGAGAATAATAAATATGAATAATAACATCATTTCATTTATTAAATAAAACAATTACAAAATTGTCTTTCGGGCATCACACCTAACACCTACCTCTGAAGTTACTGTCCAAGAACCACAGTCTGATACTGGTGCATCTGAGGGAAGCTTTCCTAAACATAATGATAGTGTCTCAAGTCCTGAACAAAGAAGAGGTATATGTTGGACTTATTTTTAAGTTTTAGTAGTCAAGTATGAGCGAAGGCAAAAAGATGTCTAGATCAAATGTATAGGTTTATTATAGTTTGATCTTTGTATAGGTTTGTTCAAACAAGCACTATAATGGTCGGTTGACTTATATCGCCAGACTCTGTTCAGGTCAACAGTGGTACCTAGGTCGGTAGAGACTAGTTAGGAACCCGCTAAAGATCGAAGGCCGAGGGCTCAAACTCGCTATTGAAGGCTAAGGGACGAAACTTAGTAATTAAAGTCAAGGATATGGAATAAGAATTTAGGGAAGTCTCAGTGATGACCTAAATCGATTACATATACCTTGTGTACAAGGTCTAAGTTCCATAAGTTAAATGGTGATTGGGACTTGGTTATGATCAATGGTGTAATCTAACTTCATAATAAAAGTTAGATAAAAGAAGTCACCGCATTGTTTCATAAACACATCAAGATATGGCTCAAATTTCGAAGGATATGTACTTCAAACCAGACTCATGCTTACAGGAACCTGCTGATATATACACTTTGAATTATTCAAAGGCTACACTGGAAGACTACAAAGAAAGGGACAGCTAACAACCTCTGATTTTATCAAACAAATCAATGGTTAAGATTAAAGGGACATTGGGATGATTCAGACCTTTATCCAATGGATACTAGTCAAAGGATGGACAGACTGTACACTGTCGAAAAGTACCGACCGTGTCGTACTATGAACAAGGATGTAAAAGCAAGTCAAGATGGGACAAATCTGAAACGGCTATGTTTGAATTTCAAACATAAGTCACAAGGATTCCTACCTATAAATAGAGGACTCCTAATTCAGATACAAGTGATGAACATTGATGAAAATTAAGGATCTATCTTGAGCTATCAAATTTCAATCGATCAAACACCCTGCTGACCCTGCTGAGCATAAAGCTACTGATCCAGTATAATTCTTCAAGTTTAATCTGCTTTCAAGCTACATCAAGTTTACTCACTTGAAGATCTCAAGCTGCTGATCATATCATCCTGATCAAGCTGCTGAAAGCTGAATCACTTACTTGATTCAATCTTTCTTTACAAGAAACCTGGCGGAAACAATGAAGCATCTTTTAAGGTGTGAAAGACTGTTGTTTGTGGTGGAGCTGGTGAAGAGGCAATCCTACCCTTCAAGGACCAAGTGGAAGACTTTGGAACATCAATCTCACCTATTCCAAGTGTTCAAGCTTGTGAAGCCATAGTTATTGGTGAAGGACAAGCAACTTAGGGATTTTTGTAACAAATACATCAAATATCTCTAAAGTGAATTACCTCCAACATCACAGGAGAAGAGTGGAGTATATGATTACACCACCTGGAACCACTATAAAAATTGCCTAGTTACTTTCTGCATTTAGTATATCTAGCACATCAACCAACTGAATCTAGCAACTGAATTCACACACATACACTACTGAGTATCTAATACTTGGTATCATATTTTAACAACAAGTAACAAGGCTTAATTTTTGATATATTCCGTTGCACAAATTCAGTAAACTCAACAGTCAGCAGACTACTGAGTGTCAGCAGACTACCCAGATATCAGCAGGCTGCTGAAGTTGCTGAGTTTGTTAACTCCAAAAGTTTTAAGTGTTAAGTTTATTCACCCCCCTCTAAACTTAGCCAAAGCCTTTTCAAGGGATCAACAATTGGTATCGGAGCAGTGCTTCTGTTCTGAAGTAATCCTACTTGTTTTGCTTGTGAAATTCCTTTCAAAACGTTTTCAAGTTTCTAATTTTCAAGGACTTGCATCATGGACAACAATCAGGATGCTAGAACATTGTTGATGTGCTCATTAGATCGTTTTGATGAATATAAACATCGTATGTAGGCTTATCTAGCTGCAACACATGATGAAATGATGGATGTACTAACTGATGGACCACTGGAGATCACAAAAGTAGTAACTGTGGATAATGAGATTCAAGACATTACTAAGCCAAAGAGAGAATGGACAAACAAGATAGAAAGAGAGCTAATCTCAACAACATTGCTAATGATATCATTTACGTAACTCGGATATCAATATGTATATGAAGGTGAAAGATTGCAAAACTGCCAAGGAACTTTGGGACAAGTTGCACTTAATATGTGAAGGCACTGATGCTATCAAAAAGAACAAGATCAGTGTAGCAAAGAAGAAGTTCCAAGAGTTCAAAATGAAACCATTGAACAAATGGAGTCTAGGTTCAATGAAATCATAGATGAACTTACCCTGCTGAATGTGAAGTACTCACAGGAAGAAGTAAATTCTAAAATTTTGGAAGCTTTACCTGCAAAAGTAGTGTGGGAGATGAAAGTGATTGCAATAGAGGAAATGAGAAGCTTACATGAGGAGGACACCTTCAAATTGTTTTCAGATTTTAAGGCACATAAGTTTAGTAAGAAACTGGTGCCTGAGACAGAAAAAAAGGAACCAAAGACTACAGCATTGGCTGCTGCTCATCATGAAGAAACATCAGGAGCCCAAGATGAGTTGCTGGATGAGATGCAAGAGTAGATTGCCTTACCGAGCAAGAAAATTAGATTGATGAAAACTGAAAGAGTTCACCAAGGAATTTCACAAAGAAATTCATTGAAAAGAAAAAGGAAGAATCAAAGAAAGACAATGATTACTTGTGTTATCATTGCAAGAAACTAGGACACTTCAAACCCGATTGTCCCGAGTTAAAACAAAAGAACCGCATTATCTTTGCTTTAACCGCAAGAAGCTCGGACATTTCGTACCCGATTGTCCGCATCTACAAAAGAGCAAAAGTCAACAAAGAAGACATGGAAAGAAAGCAATGGTTGCCGAAGATGAATCTAAGTTATGAAGTTGAATCGATAAGTGGAAATGAATCGATGATACCGCATTGGTTGCCGAATTGGATGATTATGCCTAGATGGCTAACATGGATGAAACATAGAGGTATACAATTTTGTATCAATTAATACTCATGCTAATAGTGATTGTGAATCCACCTATGGTTCAAATACCAAAAATTCTGATAATGAGGAAACTTTGGATGCCATCCTTAATCAACTGAGGATAATACAATATGGTTATGAGATTGTGAAGGCAGAAAAAGAAGCTCTTCAATCAGAAGTTGAAAGATTGAAAGCTGAATTGAGAGTTCTCAAATGAAAGGAAAAAGAAGTTAGACAGAGTCAGCATAAGTCTACTGAACATTCAGTAGCCACTGAATCTGCTGAACAATCTTGTTCCTACACTGTTCAAATCTGGTAAGCCCTATGGTGATGGGACAGGTCTTAGATTTGGAACTCAACAATCCAACATGAGTGGATCCAGTAAGGTTACTGAACCTAGTGCCAGAATTGGCCCTAAGTTTGTACCTGCACAAGATCCAACTCCAAGTAGGATTGCTGAGACAATAAAGCCTACTGAGAAATTTTCAAGAAAGCAACATCAGAAGTCAAAAAGGCCAGTAGCACCTAACAAGAAGAACAAATCCAAAGGTAGGACCGCTGTACCTTCTAGACCTACTGATAGCAGACCTGCTACCAAGTCTGCTGGACCACAAAAGGGTAAAAATCAGAAATATTCCAAGGATAAGAATCCTAAACCCAAAAATTTTAATCATTCAAGGGATACTTATCTCAGGGGGAAAGGTAGACTGTTCCCTACTGATGATGATTGGAATATTCCTGCCCCCACTGATAGAAACAACGTATATAACCATACCGTTGTGGGTAAAACCTAGGCAATGGAATCGCAGAGGACTCAGCAGAGGACTTATATAAGACCTCGAGCAGGGGACCTCGCAGACTCCATATTATGGGCCGTTCCTAACGGACAAGCAAACAAACGGTTATACCGGTGCTTCTAACAAGAGAAATCACTCCAAACAAAGACTATATACCAAAAAGCCGTAAAGTATATGTGAATCATACACAACCAAATGTTAGATCTTATGGATGTGTGGAATACATGTATGAACATAAGTATGAAACCTTTAGAAGAAGACCTTATGGGAACTTCCTGTGGGTCATACTTACCACCGACCATCATGGACCCAAACAAGCTTTGGGTACCTAAAATGCATTGATTTTGTTTTGTAGGGTGTCCGGTACTTTGACAAGTTGAATGTTCCAGGACATATGACAAAGAATAAGCACTATCCGTCAAGCTATGTGGCAAATGATTGTCCAAGAGTGAACTTTGGAAAGAAGAACACACCTGGTTACACAAGAGGCTATGGCACACTTGTGAGAAATGGACTAACAATCAGGAATGTTGCATATGTTGAAGGACTGGACTACAACTTGCTGAGCACTGGACAATTTTGTGACATGGGATACAAGGTCACTTTTGACAAGGGTACATGTACTGTCATCAATGAAAGAGGTGATCAAGTTGTGTTGGTCGCGTAAGACAACAAAACATGTATGTTGTGGATTGGTCAACTACAGTTCCAGAAACCTCCCTGATAGTGCATACCAAGTCAGAACTCAATTGGTTATGGCACAAGAAGTTGAATCATCTAAATTTTGTTGATATCAATCAGTTGGTAAAGAAGAAACTGGTGATTGGTTTACCCGAGATCACATTCAAGAAGATGCTATTTGTGATGCTAGTCATCAAGGTGCAAACAGACTAAATCAAGCTTCAAGTCAAAAACAAAGCAATCAACTAAGAGAGTTTTGGAGCCGATGCACATGGATCTATTTGGACCAGTGACTCCAACAAGTGTAACAGGAAAGAAGTACACTTTAGTTGTTGTGGATGATTATTCAAGATACACTTGGATATTCATGAATAAGAAAAGTGAAACACTTCAAAAGATGCCTGAAATTTTGAAGAGATTGCAAAGTGAGAAAAGTGTGACAGTAGTAAAGATCAGATCAGATAAGGGTACTGAGTTTCTCAATAAAGTAATAATAGAATATCAGTGAACAAAATGGTGTACCGCATCAACTTGTCGTCGTCGGGTACACCTCAAAAAATGGGGTTGCCGAGAGAAGAAACATGACTCTAAAAGAAGGTGAAGAACTATGATCCGTGAAGCATTGTTACCCGAAAGGTATTGGGCCAAGTGCTAATACAACATGCTATACACAAAATAGAACCTCAGTGAACAAGAAGCTGCTGAAGACACCGTATGAGATTTAGAATGGAAGGATACCCAATATATCTTACTTTCATCCATTTGGAAGCAAATGTTTTATCTTAAATCATAAGGAGCAATTGAAGACCTTCCAACCCAAGTCAGATGAAGGAATTTTCTTGGGATATTCTTCTGTCAACAAGGCATTCAGGGTACTGAACAAAAGGACACTGAAACATGAATAAACTATACATGTTGTGTTTGATGAACCCATGTTCACTAGAATGGAAAATGAAAATTCGTAACTCCGTCGAGAATCAACAAGTCACCGATCAAGAATGTGTTAATGTCTTGGAAAGGTTCAATGACTTAAAAGTTTCCGACTCGCCTCGCCGAACACCCCGCCGGTAACACTACCGATGCAACAATCGAGGCAGCAAGGATCCGCCGAACCCCCGATGCTACAAAAAGCAGACCCTACCGAAGATGATGTTCCCGAGAATCAATCTAACCGTAATCCACAATGGTTAAGAGATCACCCCGCTCGAACAAGTTATTGGCAACATACGGCAAGGTGTAAGGACTAGAAGATAGCTAGAAGCAATGTTCACATGTTTTCTATCTCAAATGGAACCTAAAGTTGTCAAATAAGCAATTTCGCATCCGATTGGATAATTGCTATGCAAGAAGAGTTGAATGAATTTGAAAGAAATCAAGTTTGGACACTAGTGGAAAGGCCTAATCATGCAAATATAATTGGTACAAAATGGGTATACGTAAACAACCGGATGAATCGGTACCATTGTAAGGAACAAGGCCATCGACTAGTAGCAAAAGGCTATTCACAAGCGTAAGGAATAGATTTTGATGAAACATATGCCCCGTTGCAAGATTGGAAGCTATAAGATTATTCTTGGCATATGCTGCTTATAAAAAATTCAAGGTATATCAGATGGATGTCAAAAGTGCTTTTCTGAATGGCATTCTGGAAGAGGAGGTCTATGTTCAGAACCTCCTAGCTTTGAAGTAAAAGATCAAGAAGTTAAAGTGTACAGACTCAATAAAGCACTTTATGGTTTGAAACAAGCACCAAGAGCATGGTATGAGACCCTATCTCAATTCTTGGTGGACAATGGTTTTACCAAAGGTACCATTGACAAGACTCTTTCAGAATCAGTGAAGGAAACAGCCGTCCTGGTACAGATTTATGTGGATGACATAATCTTTGGTTCTGAAATGATTTACTTTGTGAAAAGTTTGCAAATCTGATGAAAAGTAAGTTCCAAATGAGTATGATGGGTGAACTGAACTACTTCTTGGGTTTTCAAGTCAAACAGTAGAAAGATGGAATCTTCATTCATCAAACCAAGTATACCAAGGAGCTGCTGAAGAAGTTTGGTATGGAAAACAGCACCAAGGTATCAACTCCAATGAGTACAAACATAAGGTTGGATGAAGATAAAGAAGGAAAAGATGTTGATCGACCTTATACGTAAGGATGATAGGCAAGCCTAGATGTACCCATCGCCCGAGCAGACTCGATATATCCTTTGTTGTATGTGTTTGTGCAAGATTTCAATCAATACCTAAGGAAAGTCATTTAGGTGCAGTCAAAAGAGTTCTCAAATATCTAAAAGAGACTTTGGAAGTAGGAATTTGGTATTCAAAAGATGGAACCTTCAATGTTATATCCTACTCGTATTCCGATTATCTCGGATGCAAGATTGACGGAAAAAGCACCACAGAACTTGTCGCCGCTGACGGGAAATAGACTAGTTTCCCGGTTCAAGAAGAAACATAATTCAATATCAACTTCCACTCTTTGCGTAATATATTGTTCGCCGGGAAGTTGTTGTGCACAAATACCGTGGTTAAGACAACAATTAAGGGATTACGGGATTGAAGAAAAAGAAATTCCAATTATGTGTGACAACACAAGTGCAATTGCAATTACCGAAAATCCGTTTTGCACTCAAGAACCAAGCATATTGATGCGAGACATCATTTTATAAGAGATCATGTTGAAAAGAAGGATGTGGTGATTCTTTATATCCCCACCGAAGATCAACTTGCCGATATTTTCACTAAACCATTGGATA